>HG992040.1:2500-4802500 GCA_905220475.3 Ennomos fuscantarius | reverse complement strand
TAAGTGTGTCACTTTTCAGAGTTCGAGCCAGCCGCCAGTAAGCCTGGTGGGTTGGCTCGAGCCCTGAAAGTAGGTCTGTCCAGTTCTGGGCGCGAAGATCACTTATGCGTTTCTTAACAGCACGCTGTAAGAAATTCAAAGTGGATTTGTTATCACGGGAGGGAGCCGCGTCATATGCCCTAGTGGCGGCGTTCTTTGCTGTCAGCAGTCTCCTCACGTCCTCGGGCAAGTCCCAGCGGTGGTCCACCACCGGTACCTGCTTAGAAGACTCACCGATCACAGTGCGGAGGTGACTAGTGAGAGCATCGATCGCGGTGGAGACGTCATCTAGTGTCTGTATGTCGTCAGGTACCTTGTCTAAGTCTGGTGAACTGATAGCTTTCAGGGATTCCCCCAATCGCTTCCAGTCCACCACTGTCTTAGTCTGGGGTATCAGTTCAGTTGGATCCGAGCCTAGTCTCATGAGAACGGGGCGGTGGTCAGAGTCAAGTTCGTGGAGCACTTCTATCGAGCTTAACCTGAGGGCTACGCCTTTTAAAAGTGCTATGTCGAGTATGTCTGGTCGTTGGTCGAGGTTCCCGGGGAACCTGGTCGGAGTCATGGGTGCGATAATGTCAAAGGTGTGGTGGTCTGTGTCTGGTCGTGGGTCAGTTAGCTGTTCAAGTATCCTACCGTTGGTGTTGGAGGTGTGACAGTTCCACATGACGTGTTTGCTGTTGAAGTCTCCCGCCAGTATGACGGAGCTTCCCAGAGAAAGTAGCGCGTTGATATCACTACTGAGCAAACGTTTATCAGGGGGAAGGTAGCAAGACGCTAGTATGATCGGTTCGTGGCCGTTCATAGCTAGGCGACAGCAAGACGCTTCTAAGTTGATTAAAGATGAGGGAGTATCAATTGGGATGCAGTGAAGAGACCTTCGGTAATAGATAAGCGTACCGCCTCCGGCATTGGTAAGCCTATCATTACGAACCACTACGTAATTGGCGATCTTAGGATCCCGCTTACTAGGTTTCAGGAGGGTCTCCTGTACAAGCATCACATCGACCTGATGGGTCTTACAAAAGTTATGAACCAAGTCGCGTTGACGAGTGAGGCCGTTTGCGTTGAAAAACGCTAACGCTACGGAGCGAGGTTTAACCTTTTTTGGTGTACTATCCATATTAGATAGTACTAAAAGAAGGTAAGGGGCAGCGCATGATAGCGTCGAGAATGCCATCGTGCTGGACCAGGGCACAGAAACGGTCCTCGGGAGTGGCGGCTGAACGAAGTTTGTGTGCTAGCACACGTACTTCCTTCAGATCGATGGCTGATAGGCTCTGCTTAATCAGAGCCAGATCTTCCATCAGGGAAGTTGTAGCCTGGCCAGAGGGACCAGACTTAGAGGCGGGAGGGCTAGTGTGGGCTACAGGCAGCGCTTCAACAATAGCTGGAGCGCTGCTAGGTGTCGCTGGCGCGGCCTGCGCCCGGACCATGCTCGGGGGCTTGGACCAGGCGTTGACTACGGGAGGCGGTGCCTGAGAGGGCTGTGTGCTGCTTGCCGAGACAAGGGATAGCTTAGAGCTTATTCCTTGAGCGCCAGTGGTAGGTGGATTGGGGCGTGATGGCGCGCGCCCGCTAGTCCTGCGTGTGCTGCGCGGTGCCTTCGGGCAACCACGATAGTTCGCGGTATGCCCTGAGTTTCCGCACAGAACGCAGCTTGGCGGGTCTGGACTGTCCCGAGTGCGGGAACAGTCGGCGGTGCCATGATCCCCAAGGCACTTAACACAGCGGGGCCTGGCGTAACAAAAACGTGCCGCATGCCCATAGAGCTGGCAGCGATGGCACTGGGACGGAGTACCGTTTCGGTGTGGGGCCTCGACCGTGACCGCTGAAAGTTTGTCTACCTCCTTCAGATTGAAGATAGACTTCCCCTTTGCGGTGCGGTCGAGCACAACCAAGACAAGGTCGAAGGCAGTTTTGGTACGACCACTGTATAGGCGGTGAACTTCCCGAACCGGGAACTCCTGGGCTTTGAGGTCCTTGAGGACAACCTCTTCCTTCACCTCCTTCGGTATTCCGCGTAGGACTACACGAAGAACTTTCTCTTCCTCGAGAGCATAGGTATGAAAACCTATTTTCTCTTGGCGGAGAATACGGGTGAGGAGACGATGGTCGTCCGAGGTTGCCACTTGGACTTTAATGCCCGAGTTGGTCGGTCTGGCGGACGTGTAGTTCACCTTCCTGGTGGTAAGGAGAGATGAAACATTGCTCCATTTCTCCTTTTCCTGGACGTACAGAGGTGGAGGTCGCTCCGGTCTCGAGGCTGATGATCCCGAGGAGGGCACATCTACCTCAATGGCGGGTGATCCTCTGCGGTCGGAAGGGCCGCTTACTGCCCCAGGACTGGGGCAGGCTGCCTTGGACGGGGGAGGAGAGGAAGCTGTCGCGGGGCGCTTCCTTCCTTTAGTGACTGTGATGAAGCCATCATCATCAACAGGGTCAGGAGAGGCGGGACTTTCGCACTCCATCAGTGAGGAAATTACCTCTACCGACGGAGTGGTAAAAATAGGCGAGCGGGAGCGCGGTCGCTCGCGGGTTTCGCTGTCACAGCTTCGCGGTGACGGGGTCGGGGGGGGTCCGCGGATGGCGGGGGAACGGGAAGTGTTGCGGGAAGCAACCTTCTCCGTTTTGCGTGCGCGGGCAACGCTAACTGAGTCAGCGGGTGGCGGAGGCATCACCGGTGATGCGGGCTCACTGGTAGCCAGTGCGGATGGAGTAGGAGTCCTAGCAACGAACTTGGACCAAAGGTTTTTAAGGGTTGAACCGGATGGCCCAGTCGAAAAATTCGAACAGTTGCCTTGCGGCAACGTCCGACGGGATAGACTCCATCCCGGCGTGCTCCGGGATGGAGTGGGGAGTAAGCAGTAACGCCCCGCCTGTGAAGGCGGAGCGGTGTGTACCTAAAGTGTAGCCCTAATTAGCGTACCGTCTGCAATGCAGCACGGGTGAATACCTGAACGCGGATCCCTACGTCTTCTGCAGCTCCTGCTGCGCCGACGAGTGTACCCGGACGCGGCGGCAGCCAGTCACGCGCACGAGCGCGGAGGCTACGCGGCGACGACGACAACGCACTCGGGCCGCGGCACACGCTCGGACGTGGCGACGGCGAAACGCGCACAACACTTCACTCGCGGCACTGGTAGCGACGGCGCTAATTGTCTATAATGTCCAGCAAACAGTCTCTTCACTCACGGCACTCGCGAGACGGGTGGGGCCCGGGAGGGGCCGTCGGAGACGCGCGGGGCGCGCGGGGGCGGCCGCTCGGCGCGGCGGCGCCGGGCGGACTGCGGTTGCGGTGTGCTGAGCACAGCGCGGAGGCGGGGAGCGCGTAACGGAAGCGCTCAAAGACGACCGCTCGGGGCGGTGTCGAGAGTCGGACTGACTGATTTTAAAAACAATTGAAACCTACCTATGGCGGCGGGCAAGCTACCGAATAAAATCCAAATCGGTTATCATTTATTTACAGCTCACTTAAACTAAGACACAATTATTCAAGACACAAGACACTTATAAACTAAGACATTACAATTCGACACAATACAACTTACTACTAGGCCTATACTACTTATTATTATTATCGACGCTATATGTACAATTTTAGTTATTCCTAATACGTATATACACTGTCACAGACTATCCGGAACACATATGTACAATATTAGAGGCTGTCCGGAACAGTAACTCTTGTATTATCTAATCGGAGGCAAAGGCCTGAAGATGGAATTGAATATAGGTATATCGAAATGTTGAAGTGTTTGTACAGCAAGCAAATCTTTCCTCTTTATAATATTACTAGCTTCTGCTAGCGTCTTCACCCAAATGGCCTATAGGAAAATAATTCAACTACCCATTTCACCCATTAGGGGTGAAATTTCGAAAAACCCTTTCTTAGTGGATACCTACACTTTACAAAGAACACACCCTCCAAATTTCAAGTCTCTAGGGCCAGTGATTTAGGCTGTGCGTTGATATATAAGTCATTCAGTCAGTCAGGACTTTGAATTTAATATGTATAGATTTTAGAGACACAAAAACTGATAGTTTAAATTCTTTTGGACATGCATGGTGATTGAAAGTTGAAACGATATTACGAGCTAAAATTACAATATTGGAAACTTTGAAACAACAATAATAACTATAAAGAATTATTTTCTGTGCCCAACCTGCACCTGTAATTCGGTAATAAATCCTCTTGGGTGATCGTTGCCTGCTATTACTTAACAGTAATATTTTACGAGTGGGTCTTATGTATATTTGGGTCCACTGGTTCCATTTTTCATTCTGTCCAAAGGTTCAAATTGTTTTTGAAGTAAAACTTCTTTACGCACGCTTGACTTGGGGAGTAAAATGGTGAATACGGGACGAACGTAAGTTAAAGTTGGTTCACGTAGATCTCCATTGCCAACATGACAAAGTAATTTTTTATTATTATTATGACGGTGTGTCGGGTAAAATTACAATTTACCATTGTCAACATTAATATTAAAAAAAGGAAAAAAAAATAATAACCGGCCCAATAGATGGAGCTAAAACTAAAGAAGTTTTACTTCAGTCGTGTGGTCTAAAGCAACTCGTTTAAAAAAAAAGTTTAACAGTTTAATTGAAAAGAAAGATTATAATTATGTAGATGAAGTAGGTACTAAAATCTAAAAAAATATTGTGTAGGTCTTAGATACTCATCACACTACTCTACTTATTAATGTTGGATACTGGAATTTAAAAAAAAAATCGTGATTGTTTTATACTATTGACTATTACATTATTTTTGCCTGTGCCTTTCTGTCTTTTTTAAACATAGTTATGGATAACTAAATCTAAATGACATGAAATAAATAAAAAACTATATATAAATAAAACAATTTATTCCTTCCTTTAGTGCTTTTTGAGTCCAATTTAAAACTTAAAATTAAATAATTAATACATAAAGTAATTATAATAACATTTAAAATCCAATCCAATTATTTTACGAAACATGTGATTCTCACCGCTAAGCACCCTTGCGATTTGAGCAGACGTTTCATAAATTATAATATAATTATAATCATACATATAATAATGCATATTAAAAGTAACGAAAATGTCAAACATTTTAAAATGAAAAGGAAATCAATCAGTGAAACAAAAACAAAACACGATGATTTTATCCGAAAGAAAGGAAGTCGGAAGAATCGAAAGTCGTTTCGTTACCATATAACTACAATGCTCGATCATTTTATAACTTTTTTTATCACACAAAACACATGGAACATCTGTATTTGGTACAAAATAGCTACCTATTTTTCTAATATATTTCAATTAGTATACAAATTACCTACTCTTATAAATAAAGAAAGTAGAGAAATGGTGCGATGTTACCATTTATCTAAATTCTTTAGGAGGTTCATTTTACTTATCACATTTTTTTGGCAAAGGTAAGGAACTGTCAAACGAATAAAACATAATACTATGTAGTCACGCATATACACGTATTTAAAATTAACATTTAACACAAAGACTAGTCATTCATCAACTTAAAATTAACACTTTGGACGTTGTGCCATTTTTTTAATATTTAAGGGGTTTTACTATTTTTTTTTATTATTTTTGTATTTATTACTTAAAATAAATAGGAGCCGTCACAGGTGGTATTGTCGGTGTCAGTTGTTCGTGAAACACATCTTAAAACCTGGAACAAATTTAATCTATTTAATTAATGGTACAAAATACCAATTAGCTTAATTAAAACGGTGGCAGGGTCTTGCTGAATGCTTTATTATACAATTTCGCCTTACCTTAGGGTTCAACCTTAAACTTATGTGAATGAACAAAAAATGTGCGAGGCAGTCTTTGGGGACTACCGATAGAAGTGAAAAGCGAAAACTAAGTCACTCGTTACATATAGCTTATGTGACTATGACGCGAGTTTCACGCTTTTTGTGCTAAAAGTACACATATATACACAGAATACATATAGCTCATGGCAAGCGTTCGGTGACCACCCAAAAGTGCTCAACAAGCCTCAAGACCACTTAAAAAAAAAAACTGTTTTCATGTTCTCGTTCTTTTTTTCTATTATCCATAGAGATTGCATAAGTTTTTGATCGGAGTAATTATCACTTACCATATACTAGTTAGCTTTCTTAGCGTCTTTCGTCTCTTCCTTAGGCTGTCCTTTGCCCAGCAACTTGGCGAGCGAATCCCAGATCCCGCCCAGGAATAACGCGCAGAATAGGTTCTCGAACGGAACGAACGGGTCATGGATGCCCAGCAGGATTGATGACAGCTGGAATTGCAATGTACAGTTGAATAAATAAATAAAATGTTTCGAACATATTCGACGTCCTTCGGGGAGCCACTTACTAACGCAAGCCGCAAGACATCGTATTGTCCGAAACTTATTTACTACTTAATTAGAGTCAGTAATATAAATAAATGAATATAAATAAACGAATACAAATAAATGAATATAAATATGAATATAATTATAATATAGTAATAATATGTGTGGACATCTCACACAACGCTATCTAGCCCCAAACTAAGCAATGCTTGCATTATGGGAACCAGATAACTGATACAATACTTATATACTTTTTGTTTGTAAATACATACATATAATATAGCACCCAGGCACAGAACAAACACCTATGTTCATCACACAAATGTTTGTCCTGCGTGGGAATCGAACCCACAACCCACAGTTTAGAAGGCAGGGTTATTACCAACTGAGCTATCGGGACAGTCAATTATGTTCCAATGACGGCTAAGACTTGGGACTTAAAGAGAATAACTCAGGATTTTTAGTTCCTCTCAAGTGAAAAATGTGTCCCCAAACCCTTGACTGTGTGATTCAGCAGTCTCAGATGATGTTAGTTGTTAATTTTCTCTTTTAAAGCTATTACCTTGAAATAGACGAAGAAGATGACGATGCCGAAGTAGACCAGGGCATGTGGCGCGGAGATCAGGTCGGTCTTCTTGTCCAGAACAAAGATGATGGAAGCAACTAACGATGCCTTAGTGTAGCTGAAGAAAGGAAAATAAATTAGGTATAATTACTGAATTTGATTAATAAATTAGCTCAAAATTCAGGCTGCCCATATCAGTTGCAGTGTCACTAAGAACTCGTAAATTATAGTTTCGCGTGACACTGCACTGCGTACGTCATCCTGAGACATCAGCACAGTCCGGTAATAAGATGGCTTAGAGTGTGAGATATATATATATATATATAGTCTCATTTGCCCTTTGGTTTCACTAGCTACAGTGCCCTTCAAACCGCAATACAGTAATGCTTGCGCACTACTGCTTGGTGGCAGAATAACTGATAAAACGGTAGTACCTACAGAAGAGTCCTACCACTTAGTAAATATATATTATAGTATATTTATTAAAGGTTTGCTTCTGACTTGTTCTCACGCACGCAACACTCTTTTTTTATCTTAATTTCTTTCTTCTTTAGAAATGTCTATCTAGAGCGCGAGGAAGACTGCTCTAGACAGCATACACGTTAGCATTGCAATACTGCTTAGTGCTTACGCAGCCATTCTGTGGCCGCAATCGTTAAATAACAAATAGATGGACTAATTTTAAGTTTAAAATTGATCCTACGAGCAATTTTTTTTTTATTGTTCGATATGCTCGTGTTTGACCACTATCGCACCTGATGGTAAGTGATGATGCGGTCTAGGATGTAACACGCTTGCCTAGAAGATACCTGTTCACTCTCGATTTGAAAACTCCAAGGTTGTAGTTTTCGGGAAATACGGATGCCGGCAAAGCGTTCCACTCTTTGGCTGTTCGCATGATAAATGTGGAGCCAAATCTCTTGTCACAAAATGTCACAGTAATTATTACGTCACACACTGAGGTGGAACTGAGATGACAAGCCATTTAAAAAGTTATTCGCAGCATCGCGCGGAATCTGTTTTAGGCGAATCTGTCCATACCCATTTGTAAAAGGGCACATTTCGCCCGTGGGCCAGATTTTCAGGAGGCGAGATGTAACTTTCTCCCAACACACAAAGCTGGTAGGGAGAAAGGGAATAACCTTAACTCGCTATTAGTTTATAATGCAAGGTTCACTTACAAGCTTGGCTGCATGGTTTCCATTGCGGTGGGTGTCCAGGCGCCGCGGATCAGTCGCTCTAAAAGCCTGGTGAAGCCAGCGCCGTTGCCTTTCAGTGTTCCTGGAAACACGGGAATTTCAAAATCATAATTTTCATGATACTTCGCACACAGATTAAAATGATATAGCTCGCGCAAAACTTTATGAGCTCTCGGAAGTTAGGCCCGAGTACCAAACTGTGCATGGTACAGTTGAGTGCATTGTAAAAACGGCCATACAATAACTATAATATGCGTACTGCGCAGCCATCCGCGCTAACTTCCGAGAGCTCATAAAGTTTTGCGCGAGCTATACTTCTAGCTTTATTTAACACGAGCTTCTGCTCGCAGCTTCCGTCCGCGGCGTGGCCTATGGGAAAATAATTCAACCACTCATTTCACCCTCTTAAGGGTGGAATTTCGAAAAATCCTTTCTTAGCGGATGCCTACATCATAACATCTACCTGCATGCCAAATTTCAGCCCGATCCGTCCAGTGGTTTGGGCTGTGCGTTGATAGATCACTATGTCAGTCAGTCAATCAGTCAGTCACCTTTGAGTTATATATATTTAAAGATGTGTAATCGAGGCACTCACCAACAATGATCATGATGAGATAAGCGTTAGGGTACAGCTTGGCGGCGTGGCTGACGCCGTCGAAGACTTTCTTTGCGCGGTATATCTCCTTCATGGCTGCCGCGACCACTTTCACCGGCAGAAACTTAGCCACCTTGTAGCCAACATCGAAAGGCGTGTAGAAGACTAAATACCTGAATACAATAGAGATTTGAATGAAATCAGAGCATTGCTTTTTTAACTAATGCCGGTAGAAGTGAAAATAGTCATAATTATAGCGCCAGGGCTGTGGCTAGAGTCGAATTTTAGGTAGGGCAGCATTGGTTACAGGTAGGGCGGAAGTAAAAAAATTATCCTAATAGATCTGCCCTCGAAGCACGGGCTCCTAAATCAATCAATAGCTATTCGTAGACAAATAATTTCTGTGACAGAACATGAGCATGGATCTAAGATTTTTTTATCTCAAACTATGAACACCCAATTTAATTATGTGTAATAATGTATCTTAGTTTTTGGTATTTTTAAGGTTGTACATGTGATTTCAAGGTAACTACGACTACATTGCCCCAAAATGCCCCTTCTAGGTACAGCCGTGGTTCTTGCTTCTTACCAGGTGATAGTGCCGATGACGAGCTGGGGTGTGTTCTTGAGAGGCGCCAGGATGGGTTCCCCGAGCAGCCCGTTGACGACCATGCCGCCCGCGAAGATCATCAGCATGGTTGACAGCCAGCATGATAGGGGATGCTTCCTCGAGAATGTTTGGGCACCTAACCAGTAGAAAAGTAACGTTAAATTGACAAGAAAAAACCTCAAAAATTTCTTGTAGGTAAAGCATAGCTATATCTACTTGAATGCAAATCGTACAAAAGCCATTTAAGTTCCTCATAATCCAGGCCTGTTTTGACAAGAACGGTAGGTAGAATATACCTAATATGTAGGACTTAATTCACCACGCTGGCCAAGTGCAGGTTGGTGGATAATTAGTAGAGTGAAGTGGGAAAATTTTAGCCCGCTGAGAATAATTTTGAGATTTGTTTAAAAATTGTGTTTTTAAATTTTATGCGTATATCGCATAAAATTTTATTCAGCTTTAAAATATTAGTTATAGCCAACTACTTATACCTAAGTATCTTATGAACTTTAGACTGTGTAAGGTTACATTTTTTCCTGTTCTAGAGTACCTATTTTAGTAAGTAGTGAGTAAAATTAGTAAGATGTGAAGAAATACAGGGGCGATCAAATTTTGGTGTTGTAGAGAATAAGTTGGATACACTGATTTCCCAATGCATTCAAATGTTATGGATGATTGTATGGTAGATCAAGAGTATATTATTCCTATATTAGGAAGGTAGATTGCAATACGCAAAATGTATGAAAGGTACAGGCATGGTGGATTTCTCCAGTTGTGAACAAAGAATATGTTAGTAAATTGATGACGTCAAATGTCATAGAATCCCAATAGTAATTTCGCAATTTTACAACGTGGCTCGTTGGTCTAGGGGTATGATTCTCGCTTCGGGTGCGAGAGGTCCCGGGTTCAAATCCCGGACGAGCCCGTGTGCTAGTTTTTTTTACAGAACTGTTCTTCATTACTAACTAAACGACCACTATTATCAGTTAGGTCTTGGAGAACATTTTTAGCATGCGTGTCACTATACCTAGGCACAGCGCCATCTATCCATAAAGCTGGGCATTACTTCAAACACGAGGTAAAGGATATCACAAGTCTAGATGGTTTGGAAACCGTTTTTTTTCTCTGATAGGTACACAATATAATCAAACATTAGAGTAAATAATTACTAAGCCTTTTTATCAAGATAAATTGATAAGTAAATAAAAATTGTTGGTTTCAGCAATGAATGATAAATTATCACGTTGTACCAATATTGGACTGTGACATCAATACATTTATGAAAGTTAAACGAGATTTTTGCACTATAATAAAATGCTTAAACTATTCATTAACTATTTCTTCTGAAATCATGTAGCGTCCTACATCCCTTTTATTTATATTGGCTGAATCAAGGTGTCGCTGTACAATAATAGATCAGAAACCGGGAACAAGTCTATTTTTAAACTAACTCGATGTCTTTTTTTTAGTACATTTTGGGACATATTTAGTACAGAGCTCTTTAGATTACAAGGATGCGGAAACAGATCAACACGAGTATTTTTGGCGGGTCCTTTTCAAAATAAGTATAATGTAACACTTACCAGCTCCTAAATCTTCTCTGACTGCAAGAGCGCACAATAATGAATGTGCTATGTCGAAATATGGGTACATTTTCAGCTTGATCACCTGGTTAGCCAGGTCTAGGAACGCTTCGGGATCCATGGTGTTAGTTTTTTTTTTATTAATACTCTAGTTTAAAATATTAAGGGCACAACTAAACACCGACAACAGCGGTACAAGACGCGTGTCCGCGACCAACCGCGGGCGAAGTTGCCGCGAGACTGACGTTTTTGAGTGGATGTATCGAATGCCGATGGGAACACTTTTTTCTTATTATTTTGGTCAGCAAAATGAACACGTGTCTCCTCTAATCTCGCGTACCGGCTTCCCTTGTTGGCGACGTCAGTGATTTAATTCTGACGTATTTTATATAGCTTGCATGTAGTGTAATAAAGTACGACTGATTACTAATTTCGCCTTGGTATAATAAGTTTCCGTAGTGTAGCGGTTATCACGTGTGCTTCACACGCACAAGGCCCCCGGTTCGATCCCGGGCGGAAACAGTTCTGTTTTGCAATTTCCTAAAATCAATAATTCTCGTTTTATATGGGAGCGCTGCTCCTAATAGAAACTTATTTTCGTTTTATACAGGGTCGCAACTAAAATCACAACTTCAAAATCATTAAGAAAATATATATATTATGAACATTGCATTGGCATAAATTACAAAACAGTGTCAAAATTTATTAATTAATAGTTAAATCTAGAACAAAGCATAAAATCGTTAAGGATCATACAACATGTGACACAAATAATGAGTATAATTTCATTTCATCGATCAGTCTTTTCTTACATTCAAGTGACACAGCCAAATCTTTGGATTTAAATTTTAATGCATACAATACATATCTAAAGGAATGAATCTGAAGTTTCAGTCAAAAACATTGTTTCAATTCAATTCACTCGTTCATGTTGAATTAAATTGCGTTCACACGAGATATCTTCTAGGATGTTTCTAGTTTTACTTAAACTCTAAATATTTCAATTGTGGGGTGATAAAAGTTACAAATTAAAATGTCACCAAAAATTATTAATTACTTCAAATTAATTCAATAAAAAAGTTTTGTTTTTAAATATGATCATAGCACTAAGATGAATTGCACATTTTAGGAACTTAATTAAGACAAAAATAAACGAATAAAAAATAACTTAAAATTAAGGAGTACTGTACAGTTCAGGATGATTAAGTAATAACAGATCTACCAATGAGAAATAAACACGTTGGCGCTAAGTCACTTTACTCTAGTTCATCGATTTAGATAAGCACATTTTTTCACTTTTAGATTACGTTTGGAACTTAATCATATCTGCCAACTTTTAATAATGAGAAACAGCGGTATAATAACAATTAGGGCAATAGCCCAAGAAAATAATATTACCACTCAAACATTTTTTTTATGGCAATATTTAACGTTAGTTAGGAATAGTCTGAAATATCTGAAATCGGTAGTAAATAGTTAATCGCAGTGTTACATGCATTAAATTTTAGGTTTTCTCCTAAAATCTAGCCAGATTATACTTTTATTATTGCATATAATATTAGTTTAATATTTTTAATAGCATTATTTGATATGAATAAGTATGAAGATTTTTTGTGGCTTTTATGACTAATTCTTAAACCTACTGTTGATATAAAAAGAAAGATACGAGTAATATTCTATTCCCATAACATCAACAGCATGAAAACGTCCAATCCAGAACATAAGCCTCCCCCGCAGAGAGCCATTTTGGGCGGTTGCTTATCTCCCGACTCCTGCATCTCATCCCAAATTATTTTATTTTATTAAATGACAAAAAAATAGGTATAAAAAGTAAGGAAATAGCTTAAATGAAGAATCGTAGCTTGAATGAGATAAATCTTGGAAAATTAAGGGAAATTGACTCTTTTTATGGGTAAATTTCGGGGAGGCTTTAGGCATATTTTTTATTGTATTAAAATTATTCCTGCTCAACAGTGTAAAAGATATAGCCAATTATTTTTATTATAAAATAGAAAAAATATTTTTACTCTTGATAAAATAAATTATTCGATTATTGACCAAAAATGCATTTCAACGATTACACAAATACGAGGCGAAAAAAAAATTGACAAGTCGTTTTATATTTTGACCAGTTGAACTAATGGGACGTAGGCTAGATTAACGTGTTCGCATCTAACATCCAGTTGTGTTTATTTCTTTTACATGTTTAGTAATGTTGTTGAAATAGAATAAAATACATAAATGATATAGATTCACAGATTATTCTCGCAGTACATAGTTACCGCTGTTCATTCGCTCACGACCTCCTTTTCGATTGGACTTCTGTAAAAAAAAAAACAAATTTAATTGCGTTTTAGATTGTCCATACTGTCTCGTGTTAGTAGCGATACTGAATAATAATTTGACTGGCCCGTTAGCTCAGTTGGTAGTAACCCTGCCTTCTGAACTGTGGGTTGTGGGTTCGATCCCCACCCAGGACAAATATTTGTGTGATGAACACAGGTGTTTGTTCTGTGTCTGGGTGTTATATTGTATTCTATGTATTTACAAAAAAAAAATTATCTAAGTAATTGTATCAGTTGCCTGGTTCTTATAATACAAGCTTTGCTTAGTTTGGGGCTAGATGGCGTTGTGTGAGATGTCCACATATATTATTATGAATATGGTCGCGCGTTAAAAGTGATACTACGATAAAGTCGCGCCGCTGCATCGACACAGTTCTTGTTACAAATGCGACCAATGGCCAAAAGTAGCAATCACTAAAATTCTTTGTGGACAACCTCCCTTAGAACTATGAAATTAAGTTTGTTACATTTTTAGAATACCATATTTAAAAAAGTGTTAGTTTCTAGTTAGTCTAGTTTGGGTACCAATGTTTTCTAACCAGGAGTAAACTAATTTGGATTTTTCGTATACTATTTTTATTTTCAAACCGATGTTTGTAAACATTTTATAAACTACTAGCTTCCACCCGCGGCTTCGCCCGCGTGGCCTATAGGAAACGAAGATTTTTTATAGATATTTCAATCACCCGTGAAATTTTCTCTCTTTTCTCTTAGGTGGAATTTCGTAAAACCGTTTCTTAGTGGATACCTATACTTTACAAAAAACACACTGTCCAAATTTCAAATCTCTAGGACCAGTGGTTTAGGCTGTGCGTTGATATATAAATCAGTCAGTCAGGACTTCGAATATTATATTGGCCGGCCCGATAGCTCAGTTGGTAGTAGCCCTGCCTTCTGAACTGTGGGTTGTGGGTTCGATCCCCACCCAGGACAAACATTTGTGTGATGAACATAGGTGTTTGTTCTGTGTCTGGGTGTTATATTGTATTATATATGTATATATTTACAAAACAAAAAGTATTTAAGTATTGTATCAGTTATCTGGTACCCATAATACGAGCTTTGCTTAGTTTGGGGCTAGATGGCGTTGTGTGAGATGTCCGCACATATTATTATTATTATTATATGTATAGATTTCATTTCAGTTTCAACACCATTATACAATTTTTTTACCTTTTGTTTGTTAAAACGAGCTGTGTGAGGGAAGCACTCTTTGTTGGATAGCCTCGTTCGACTCTCGCCTCTCTCTGTGGTTGTTTCCTGAAACACATGAAAAATTTACATTAAATACTTGGGCAAGAAGATATACATAGACGGCGCGGTGACGCGTCCAAAACTAGTCAAGCCAAGAAATCTTTAAAATGTATGCACATTCAGCATTCGCATTCTTTGCCAATCGAATTTAAAATGCCCATGCGGCTAAAGCAAAATTTAAAAGTCTTATCATCAACGACATGCATCTTTATTAATGTAATTTTCATCTGGAATGGTCAATATGACACCAATATGGTTTTAAGAAAACTGTTAAATAGTACTTCAGAGTGGGTATAATTTAATATAGGGTGGCCAAAACGTCGACCGGAGCCATTTGCGGTAGCTATGCAACCAGCGCTGTGTTATATCAAAACGTCGACCGGAGCCATTTGCGGTAGCTATGCAACCAGCGCTGTGTTATATCAAAACGTCGACCGGAGCCATTTGCGGTAGCTATGCAACCAGCGCTGTGTTATATCAAAGGGTGTCGTTCTCAAATACCAACTCCCCATCATTAAAAAAAAAAAAATTCTCTTGCGCAACATGAAAGCAAAGATAATCTAAAAATCCATAAAATGTGAAATTATCACAAAACAAAGTTAACTTGGGATACATTTTCATACAACTTGCAAGAAAAAAAAAAGCTAGTGTGTTAGACTACACGACTGAAGTAAAATTTCGTCGTTCATCGTTCTTTAGCTCCATCTATCTTGCTTTACAGTAATATACGAAACGTAACTCTTTCTATCTTCACGTAGAGAGGGATAAACATATCTGCCTCTCGACTTCCGTTCGCCTCACCAACTTACCCCTATGTCAAACATGTCTAAAGAAGTTTTATTTCAAAAACAATCGCAGGAATTTTTATCAAATATTTTTAAGTATATTTAAGTTTTACTTGCTTTTTGTTTTTTTTTTGTTGGCTGTGTACTCTTTGGTTATTTAGCATTAGACCGCATACTCCGAAAGTCTGGCCACCCCTGAATAATCTACACTGCCAAGTATAAATTTATGAGGGTACGTTAATTTATAATTCAGTTGAGCGTTTACTATTAACAATTTCAACATATAATTTTATTTATTTCATTATTTCACAGCACTTAATTTGCTCTTTTACCATTCATAATTATGTCCTATTTTCATTTTACCCACTATAAAGAAATGTTTAATGTTTTCGATGTTCAAGAGAACAAGGAGGTTGATGAAAAAAAATGCAGAAATAGAAAGCCCTCGCAAAATAAAATATAACAATACCGGCAAAGCAAAATATCTCCAATGAATGCTTTGAAAATACCTTTCTTTTTGCTGGGCACACTCTTTACCGTTCGCCCATTGGCTGAAAAAAATTAAGACCGATTAAACCTCTGCATATAACGTACCCATTGGCGTGCGGGAGAAAAAAATTTGCCATAATTTTAGACCAAATCTTCATTTTCCTACCAATTTTGTGTTCTTTCTTTGGTGATCGCGAGTGCTGGGTTGTTCCCGCTTCCTTGCTAATGAAGCTTTCGGTTTCTTGCTTCGGTGAAAGTGTTTTTTTGCCTTTGGGCAGTGGCAGAGCGGAATCTTCACACGTTTTCGTTTCTTCGGTAACAGAATTCGTGTTTTCGGTATTTGCAAAGGCACTATCTGCGATATTTTCTTCCAACTTGCGTTTCTCGTCACCGTTTTCTGTGAACGAATTTTCCGTCTCAGTCTTTTCGGATTCTGTCTTCTCAGTTTCATTGGGTTTATAATCTTGGTCTGTGTGATTTTGGATTTCGCTTTCTGCTTTCTCAGGGGTGGAGCTGGAGTTTTCATTTTTGTTCGGTGAGAAGTGTATATCGTCTCCGTTTGTTTCCGATATTTCGGCATTTTTTGTCGGCACACATTCTTGTGTCGGCGGAGTCGCTTGACGGAGAGTATCTTGGTCCGATTCGGTCAGTTCCGATTCTTCACTTTTAGCACTGGCGTTGGTGAGCTGAAACATTTGCATTCGCATATGAGTATTTTGATGTTGGGAATATAATGACGTTGAATAATAAGTATAGTATTATATATATATACTAAATACGCCCCGCGATTTCACCAGCGGATAGAAAGTATTTTTATTCTTCAGTCTTTTCATTAACACGTAATTTCAACAGGATTAAATTACTTATATAATTTTTTTTGAAATTTTCTATGAGTAAAATTATATTAAAAGATTTCCTGCTATTTGTAGGTATGTACAATTCAACGAACCTTTAACTTTCTTCTACATAATTTGTAACGTTAATATGAACATAATTAATGACCTGTGTATAATTAATTAACGACCAGACAGCCATTGACCAAGTAGTTATTAAATCATAAGACACCAGGGGGGTGATCTCGTGGCTCACGGGGGGGTTTTAGTGGGTTCGAGTCCCACATACCATACCACGGGGATGGTGGCAGGGAAGTGCGAGGGCATTTTCCCCCCTCAAAAAAAAGGGGGTGATCTCGTAATTTTGATTGCAATACAACAAGACAAACTTCATTCCGAATTAGAAAATTTCCATAGTAACTATGTACATAAACTGCGTATTGAAACTAGCAATTCCATACATGATTATGTTTCTATTGGTTGCAATCAAGGTATATGATCACCCAGCAGGACCTTTGGCTTATCAGACGTAAGGTCCAAAGTGCAGCTGCGCTCAATTTCATTTGTAACACTTAGCTGTCACCCATCAACACAGCTCAGATAACATTGCCAACTTTTATAAACACTCACGGTATAACTGAAATCCTCATCGCTTTCAGCATCTAAATCCAGCATCATCTTCTCAATCAGTCTTTCCATTGTGGATTCATTATTCGAGCAACTGGGAGATTCGGGGCTCTCTTCTTGGTGCCCGGGCTTGCTGCGTTTTATTACCTGCAAACAAGAAACACTTCTATGTCTATTGCATAGAGCTTAGTATCGTTATAATAAATTGTAGTATTCTATTTTATTCTTATTTTATTAAGAAAACATACAGCTAGGTACACATATAGAAAAGTATCAGAAAGTAGTAAAAAAAGATACAGCTGGGCAGCTTGCGGCTTATATAATAGGACTACTCTCTATTTTAGTGCTATACACCAAATAGTTTTTAGTTTAGTAGTTTGGTTTTAGTTTAGTACTATACCCATAGTAGCCTACTAGTGGCAGTTATTCCATCAAAGAATCTGTCTGTCTGTATGTAGTAGGTATATACCGACGCTTTCAGCGGGCGGAAGGATTGACCAGGCCAGTAGTAGTAGGTGGCCAGGTAATCGTAACATTGCCGCACTGAATTTGGTTAAGATTGCTGCGCAGTACCATGGTAGATACAGGCATTTCCCATAAAACGCGATAGGTGAGTAGCTGATGAGACGTAGCTCCAACACAAGTCGACACACGGCCGTAGCTAGGAGCGGTGCATTGTGGGGCAATGGCCTACCTTAAAATCACAATGCCCTACCTTAAAAATACCAAAACCTGAGATAAATTACTATAATTAAATTGTTTGTTCATAGTTTGAGATAAAATCTTAGATCCATGCTCATGTTCTGTCACAGAAATTATTTGTCTACGAATAGCTATTGATTGATTTAGGAGCCCGTGCTTTGAGGGCAGATTTATTATGAGATTACTTTTACTTCCGCCCTAACTGTAACCAATGCTGCCCTACCTCAAAATCGACTCTAGCTACAGCCCTGAGTCGATATGAATACTGTGTGTTTATTTTGATTTAAAATAGAACAGATAATTGTGAACGATATACCTACATTACATAACCCGTGTATTACATAACCAAAAGATTAAACATAACTTTCTAGACTAGCTTGATTTACGATCGTAATAATGTAATGGACGCAATCATATCGAACTTGTGACAATCGTTAAGCAGGGCGAGTCCCATTTCAATTTGGTCCAGCACCCCTACCTTACGCGGTAAGTTACCGTTCTGGGAATGGCTCAGGTACCGCGGTATAGGATACCAGCGTAACACAATCAGACACCGACCCCGCCGGCGAGGTCGACGTACGCCCCGTAGGTTAGATAGAACGGTCGCGACTTTCAATAGGGTCCACTCTTCCAGTGGACGTAGTCTTCTCGATCCTCTTATCCCGGCAACGGCCCAAGCCGAGGCTCGCACCCCAGGGGTGCCCTTGAGCTAGTTGCCTCCCACTTTTGACGGCTGGGCGCCTTAAGCGACCGCCCTCCCGCCCGGTGACGCTGTAAAGGTCGATAGAGACCAACAGCATTAGCTCGATCAAAAAAAAAAAAACCGTTCTGGAAATCGGCTTCGCCTGCCATCCTGCACGCGCCAATTAACAAGTCCACGAGTGCAAGCAAGAGAGAACACGATTACGATCTCTACGATCGATCGATCTACGAACTTTGTACTTTGCTATAACGGTTCCGACGACAACATTACGGGTTATTATATTAATACAGTGCGTGTGTCTCCATATATTCAATATATGGAGGCACAGCGAAAGTGCGTAATGTAGGTTTATTGTTTACATTAGATAATACATATCGCACCGAAAATAAATCGCTGAGACTATACAATAAAGGTTGGGCAGTAACAAAGGTTCACACAAATTAGGCACCAAAAACACATTTGAATTCACCGACCTTATGAAATTTGTATGGAGATAGACTGAACCCTTGCGAAGGATAAAACACAAGGGTAACAAGGGGCCATACATAAATTACGTCACACGTTAAGGGGAGGGAGGGGGTCGACGAAGTGTGACATTGTGTGACAAGGGGGAAGCTGCCTAATACAGGGACTAGAAAGATGCTTACCACGATCTCATCGGTATATACATTTTTGACATCAAATTTTTTCTAAATTGTAATATTTTATATGTAATCAAGTATTACAACACAAAATGATTAATTTTTTTTTAAATGTTTTGGCTCCACACTTTTAGTATTTAGCCAGTGTCAAGTAATTGATTATTTATCAAGTTAATGATATTTCACGCAAATATGTGTCAAGTCACAGTCGAAGTCATCAAGTCCAGTCATAGTCTAGTCAAAGTCATACTCCTAGTAAAGTGGTGGCAACTTTACTTGAAGCTTCTATGGAGTTTTGGAAACAACACGAAAAGAAACGTTTCACCATCATTATACCATTTTCCCACACTCACGCCTGTAATCCAGCACTTAACGAATAGAATGCCACCAATTTTATGCACTAATACTGAAAATAACACAAGTTTTGGAAAATAATACAATGCGGTGACGCAATCTTTTTCGCGTTCCCGCCAAAACTCCAATGTTTAATTTCATAAATTTCTAAACATAAAATTGCAATATATGTGACATCACATTAGGGGAGTCTCACAAATGAATGTGACTGTGACAAGGACGGGGGAGAGGTCAAAAAATTATGTAATTCAATGTGACGTAATTTGTGGATGGCCCCTAAGACGTAGACAACTCACTGAATTGCACATTTCAATTAGAGATACCCAACTGTTATTTAATTTATGAATTTAATTTTTCAATCAGAGCCTATGAAATGTCGTAACATGAGTTACTGTTTGTTTTGTGTTATACTTATCTTTCGTGCTCATGATGGGCTCAATGTAAAAAACAATGGTAAATGTAGCGTGACATTGACACGGTCCAACGATAACGAGAATGTTACGATAATAGTAACTAATGATCATGGTAACATTCGTGTAATTGTGCCCTAAAAGTTAGAAGTTCATCACACATGCACACATGCACCAGTAGTGAGAAAGAGAACTCCTTTTTTTTCAAACTCATATATTGTAATGGGCTTGCTATAGATTATTTGACAATAAGCACTTCGTAATTTTATATGCTTAGTGAAATAACTTAATTTTAAGTATCTAATATAATTTTGACTTGTAAAAGTGCTAAAATTAGCCTACTTGCAATAAATCTTTTGAATTTGACTTTGACATCTTTAAAGAGAGTATAAACTAAATTTAGCTATTCTGGAACAAAATTGATTTTATCTACATACTATGTTAAAAACCTACATTATAATATTGTGCTAAAGGACGCGTTACTTGGGGCGTTTGGACTCGCCGTAAGAATCTCATATATATCAATAATGAACCGCATCAACTGATATGAATATAATCTGTCCCCCTCCCCCCATGCTTACGTAAACATTTACAATTAATGTGTTTTCTTTTTTAATATTATAATTATAATGTTTCGTGTTTCAAGCAAAGACAATGTGATTGTTGCTATTCGTGTAAAAAGGTAAATAACTACCGATGACGTAATCATCATCTAGACTCCCCTACCCCTCATGTCATCCAAAATAAGCAAAGCAAAGACCCCTCCGCCCCCCCATAGAGCTTACGTAATACTTGAACGGCCCCTAGGTGTCTCAGTGATCGCATGATAGATTTATTATGTATAAGCTTTACGCTTTGGTCGCTAAACTATTTTGAATTTGAAATTTGAACTATTTGGTCGCTATATTATGAATGAATGGACTCAATAGGTTCACAATAATAATAATAACGCCCAACGATCACATACATAAATCCTGGATCTTAACTAGGATTACATGGGACCATGGTCCCACAACAAACAGAACAAGTATTTGTGCTTTTTTTTCTGTGCTCAAATACTTGTCCTGTCGCGGGAATCAAATTACATCCGGGCTATGAGCCAAATTTTTCAACCACCACACCACAGAGGCTGTCTAATACAGACTAGAAAGATACTTACCACGACCTCATCGTTATTGGTGGTTTGTGTAGTGTTATTGTTTCCATAGTTTAGCGATTGTCGCCGAAAGCACATCGTCAGCTCGAAGAGTGAGAGCAGCCCGCTGTACCAGGGCTGCTGGGTTTGCGTGGACGTGCGCGCTCTCATCATCCTATTACCCTGGTACTTTAGAGTCCGAAGATAGCGACGTTTGCTTTGAATAAACATTACCTACAACCGAATAAAATACAGTTATACCTAAACATATATTTTGATAAGTCATTTTAATTGTACTTAATGTGGTTGATAAGGTTTTTTTTAACTCGTTTTAATGCTTCATTATCTTACTTAAAACAATTGCTCAAAAAATTTTTGTAAATGAATTGAGAAAACAACGATTACATATCGCCCAATATTTATTCAGATTAGGATTACTTGAATGACCAAACTATTTAATTTTTTTATTGTATTTAGAATCGAGATATTTGTTTCACAGATTAAGCAATTTAAATGGGCGTTGTGAACTTTTTCAAGAGCTTTATGGTTTCTGTTTTCCAAGATACATGGAACCATAATAAGTCGTCACATATATACAGACTGTCTGGTATATCAATAATAATAATAACGCCCAACGATCACATACATAGATCCTGGACCCTAACTAGGATTCCCTGTCTAGGGACCCAGGAACTACGAGGACCATGGTCCCACAACACCCAGACTCAGAACAAGTATTTGCGCTTTTTTTTCTGTGCACAAATACTTGTCCAGCCGCGGGAATCGAACCCGCTGCCTCCGGGTTATGAGCCGACTTGCTCAACCACCACACAACAGAGGCTGCCTGTAAATGAACATAATATTGGTAGTACCCGGTTTCCATTCTCTATCAGTAAAAAAATTGGTGATTAACATTTGACCTAAAAATCCAGTAAAAAAAATAAGCGTGGTGACTGGAACCACGCGCGTGTACTCAGTCATCTTCGCCACTTTCATTATCAGTATTTCACGACTGGCGTGATAGCTCAGTTGGTAGTGGCTCTGCCTTCTGAACTGTAGATTGTGGGTTCGATTACCACCCAGAACAAACATTTGTGTGATGAATATAGGTTCTATGTCTGGGTGTTATATTGTATTCTATGTATATATTTACAATCAAAAATGGATTTTTTCATGGATTTTTTATGTTATTAAATGACATGACGAGCTAGTCTCTCGTCTGATGTTAAGCGACACGACTGCCCATATCAGTTGCAGTGACACTTGACACTAAATAATAGTTTGCACTGCACACGCCATTCTGAGACATCAGCACAGTCTAGCAATAAGATTACTAGACTGTGAGATTAGATCATAAAGTCTCATTTGCGCAGTAATTAAACTAGCTACAGTACCTTTCAAACCGGAACACAGTTCACTCTGCTTGGCGGCAGAATAACTGGCAAAGCGGTGGTACCTACCTAGACGAGCTTCGCATAAAAGTCCTACCACCTAGTAAAATTAGCATTAGCATTAGTAGCATTGTATGAAATGTCTACAAATATTTATTTATTTATTAGTATTTTCTCTATTTTATTTTTTATACGTTACATGTAACTATGAATTAACATGTCCTTGAGTATTTACAGTGTAAAACTAGTCAGCCAGTATAAATGTAAGCGATGTGCATGTTTGGTGACTGAAGAAAAATGTTTTATTCATCTATTTCTCAAAATACTTACAACATCAGCAGACCTCAAAGGCGGTTTTCCCATGATGAGGTTGGCGAGAGATATGCACTCCCTGGACACCCGGAGTACAATAAGCATCACGAGGAAGAACACCCATGGCAACGGACGAACCAATTCTGGTTGTGGCCGCTCATCTTGGTCCACTGGAAAATAGTTATTAAGACGAATGCATGAAAGTATAATTTAACGAATGAAACACATGTATAAGTAGCGGCACGAAACTCTAGCTCTTCGCGTCATTGCGCAGAAGTCAAAAATTAGGTATCACAGGGGGGCTTGCTAGAGGGACGAAAGGAGCGCGTACGTTGATCTAACCAGTCGTATTCCGTCCCCGGCCCCATACGACGCTCCGCGGACTTTTGACTGCACAGTCGCGTTCTAAGGTGTATTGTTATTGTTTTTTTGATAAGTTTCAGTTCGTTTGTAATTTTTTTGTCGTTTGTGATGGTTTTTTATTAGTGTATTTTAGTAGATAGTGAATATTCACTATCTACTAAAATACATATATGCTACTATACGCTATGCCACTAAACGCATATGCGTGGAAAAAATACTGTTTTGTAAAGACATGCACGAAGAATGGTGTATGACGTGCATTGTTTTGTTAAAAGAGGAATCAATGAATTGATTGATTTTAAAGCAAGATTTAAAAGAGTAAAACAACAAACAAGCTATGCAAAACTTTAATATTAACTATTTATTAATGTTTGCGCGCGCGACGGTACCCATGCGCAGCTATCCCTTCCACATTATGCTCAGCGCTAAATACATATATTAGTAAACAGCAACACGGTTCAGCTATAAGTAAGTTAAGTATAGTCTTCCAAATGTATGAAGCGACGCGGTATACGCAAAGTAGCTGGATGAGTAGGCCCAAGTTTGAACTGAATGTCCAGTAGTGGATTAATGTCTTGGTTACGATGACGGTACAATTACTCGTCTAATATTGGTTATTAAAAGTATTGGCTATTTGACTGCTATATTTTTATTGCATACGTAAAGAATATACCTCAAAAAACAGATAACCGTGAAAATAAAAATTAAATATATCTCAAAAAATTAGAATGTAAAGGCATTTTAAAATACAGTAATGGAAAGAGACACGCTCAAACACCCTCTTAGGGATGAAATTTCGAAAAACCCTTTCTTTTCTTCATACTTACACTTTACAAAGAACACACCCTCCAAATTTCAAGTCTAGGACCAGCGGTTTAGACTGTGCATTGGTATATAAGTCAATCAGTCAGTCAGTCAGGACTTTGAATTGTATTGTATAGATAATAATTAATAATATTTACTTATTGATTTTTTTATAGTAGGTAATCAAATAGCCTATAGCTAATTAACAACACATATAAACTTACATGGGGGCGGCACAGCCCAGCGTGCGCATTTTTCCACCACCCATAGAGTGCGGTCCAGCTGCCTCAGTACCGACTGACCGAACCGGTAGCTGGCCACGTGTTCCGCTACATTCTGTAGCGCCTCAAACCCCAAGGACACTAGCTCCATATCTGCAATATACGGTACGCATATTAAACACACCGCTATTGTCAAAATAGAAGAAGTCGAGGGAATTACAAGGGGAAGGCTAACTTCTCGTAGAATGACGTCAATATTAGTTGCATCTTGTGGATAGCGCTCTCGAAGCCTTAGGTATTGATCTGCGGTACTCTAGGACTAGTTAAAAGGCTAAACCTAAACCAGCGAATGTGCTTTAGACTGAAGTCGCCATCTTGACAATTGTAATTTGTCATTTTACCGTTTATAAATTTGTTATTTCGTCAATGGAGATAGATCTACGTGAAACAATTTTCTTTCAACTTCCTTTCGCCTCGTTACGCATTCACTAGCTTACTCCTCAAGTCAAGCGTAAAGAATTTTTACTTCAAAAACTGTAATGTTTTCACATTACTCATTATTGACGTATGTTACTACTTCGTTATAGAAAGACTAGCTTCTGTCCGCGGCTTCGACTGCGTGGATAAGATATGGATAAGAAACGACAAAGAAATTATTTCATAGATAATTCAACCACCCATTTCACCCTCTTAGGGGTGGCATTTCGAAAAACTCTTAGTGGATACTTACACTATACAAAGAAACCACCCCCCAAATTTTAAATCTCTAGGACCAGCAGTTTAGGCTGTGCGTTGATATATAAGTCAGTCAGTCAGTCAGGACTTTGAATTTTATATACATAGATAGAGATCCAAATATATATCACGGCCAAATGGATTATCTAATATATTTATTATATAAATTCAACGCCATAATGTAGGAAACCAACTAGTGAGACTATTACCCAATATGGGTAGACCTCCTTACGAATACCAAATTGAACAGTCACCCAACAATGGCAAGGCATTGTACATACGTCTAACGGAAGTAACAAATAGAGGAATCAAATAAATTGCAAGAGTTACATTACTCTTTGATTTGCTATTAACAACGTCGAGGAAGTAGGTTATTCAGACTTAGCACACGACTTAAGCGGATGCATAATCTGGATGACCAAGGAAAGTCCTATTAATAACAGTAAAATAATCAGAAAACACTACCTCAAATGACAGTAGAAAGATATAAATAAAATTATTTCTTACCGATATTTCCGTAAACATAAACTAAAATTAAAGGTGCTAACCAAACGATAAACGGTTGGAAACTGAGGCGGGTACACGCCTTAGACGGGCAATGTCCAAGCGCAGAGATAAATCACATGCAGCCGGGGCCTAGCTTTGCATGGTCACAATAAATGTTATCAAGGCGGATATAAATTCCATCTCCAATTAGTGAGAATCCATTTCACATATTTTAGGGTACTGTACGAGTACCAAAATTTTGAAAATCTAAATATATATAACTCAAAGGATTGACTCTGATAGTGATCTATCAACGCACAGCCCAAATCACTGGACGGGTCGGGCTGAAATTTGGCATGCAGGTAGATGTTATGACGTAGGCATCCGCTAAGAAAGGAGTTTTCGAAATTCCATCCTTAAGAGAGTGAAATGGGTGGTTGAATTATTTTCCATAGGCCACGCCGCGGGCGAAGCTGCGGGCAGAAGCTCATAACCTATCCCACACATTTACCTAAAAAATTGCGTTCGTGTTGAAAGACGCGATGTAGAACTTGATTGATTTATTTCTCTTTCAAAGGTATATTTTGATACTTTCGAAACCTATAGGCACACGCATTGGGTCCAAACAAATATAGTAGGCAAGATGAATGTCGTATCGAAAAGATCAACTCAGACATTCAAAAATAACAATTTTGCTGTGTTTAGGAATAATAAAAAGTTTCTATCATTTGTTGATTAATTTAAAAAAAACATAAATAGTACGTCA
The DNA here is from genome assembly GCA_905220475.3 of Ennomos fuscantarius. Taxonomy (NCBI): domain Eukaryota; kingdom Metazoa; phylum Arthropoda; class Insecta; order Lepidoptera; family Geometridae; genus Ennomos; species Ennomos fuscantarius. Next base: position 4,776,234 of record HG992040.1, on the reverse strand, counting down.
GCATAGTATCCATCCATATTAATTTTAGAAAAACTTTTCGATCTATTTTTTTATAGACAGCATAAATAATTAAATCGCACAAAAACGGTTAAATGTTTGGATTACTTTTTTATGCGATTGCATGGCGAGTTATGCTCGACTTTTACTTGATGGTACGTGCCATAACAGTGTGTATTCCATAGGGGACACATGGATAGCTCCAGTAAAGTTCTAGAAGTTTTCATTTTTTTTTCAGTTTCTACATGGAAGCTTGTTATTGAATCTTTCAGGGCCCGAGCTACCTTTGTTACAAATGAAAGCACATACAATTTTGCGCAAAAATTGTTTAAATAGAGATCTTAATTTTAAAGGAAATCGTTTGAGTTGGCGTTGCGCAATATTCATTAACTATTCCATCATTGGAGAGAAAACTGCAAAATACTTGAGAAGTCCTAGTTCCACCAAAGGTCATTGACCTTAGACAACAACATAACAATAACTTTTGTTTCTCCTATGGAACCATTATGGAACCCTATACTATGGCCAGCTCTTTCTCCACCCTAGTAGCAGCCCTTCTAGCTCAGATACCGGTTTCATAAATATAGGACACCAGTTTAAAACAATCAGACACCGGCCTGGCTGGGGTTAGATAGAACTGTCGCGGCTTTCCATATCGTCTCTTCCAGTGGTAGTATTTCCTCGATCCTTTTCTCCTAGCAACGGCCAGCCGAGGCTCACATCCCAGAGGTGCCCTTGAACCAGTTGCATCCCACTTTTGACGGCTTGGCGACTTATGCGAGGGTGTCGCTGTAAAGGTCGATCGGCAGATATCAACAGCATCACCCTCTTTAAAACAGATCATGGCCAGTTGTAATTTTTTTTCTTACATTCTAATGTGTCAAAATTAACATAATTATTATGTAAGTTAAAATATATCTACATTACCAGCAATTTGATTTGCAAGCGAATTTATTAAAATCACACAGCACTCAAATATTTCAATTCAGATTTATCAATAAATTTAACCAACACAGTAACGAGTCCAAGAGATGCTTGGACTGTAAATACATCATTTTGACTTCTTTACCTTATAGATAATAGCCAGGACAGGGCAGAGGTCAGTGCAATCATAGGCAGATATGGTCCGCCAGTGAGACAAATATAAATGTACTACAGATGCATTATATCGATTGGTATGCTAGTTATTATTGTATTTATTACCTTTATTGATTTGAACCGTTGGATTTAGAGAGAGATAGAGAGTGTGAGAGAATGAGAGAGTTTTCACAGAGAATTGTAGATATCAATTATAGCACTCAGGCTGCTATGTAACATAAATACATAAGGTAATATACTAAACAAGTTTCTGCCCGCAGCTTCGCCCGCGGCTTGGCCTATGGGAAAATAATTCAACCACCCATTTCACCCTCTTAAGGGTGGAATTTCGAAAAAATCCTTTCTTAGCGGATGCCTACGTAATCTACCTGCATGCCAAATTTTAGCCCGATCCGTCCAGTGGTTTGGGCTGTGCGTTGATAGATCACTATGTCAGTCAGTCAATCAGTTAGTCACCTTTGAGTTATATATATTTAGAAGAGAAGATAGAAGATGTAGCAAAACTTTTATGTTACGAAATGACATGACGAGCTAGTCGCCCGCCTGATGTTAAGCGACACAACTGCCCATATCAGTTGCAGTGACACTTGAAACTCTAAAGTAGTTTCGCGTGACACTGCACTGCGCACGTCAATCTGAGACATCAGCACAGTCTAGCAAAAAGATTACTAGACTTTACTTAGACTCATTTGCCCAGTAATTTCACTAGCTACAGTGCCCTTATTGCAAATATGCGAATGCTACAAAGTAGATGTTAGATAATATTGCAAGGGTTGGTAAATGACACGAACTGGAAATCTTATAGGACTGGCCTGAATTGGCATTAAACCATGATAGGTGGAAATAGAATAAAAGCTTTTACCCAGGAGTGGGACAAATCAGACTAATAATAATATTTACAATACAAAATGAAATAAGAATATACAATATATAGTGTAATTCCGCTAAATTCAGGTAATTAGATTATCTATATTGGGGCAGTCGCAAAGGATTATTGTAGGTAAATTAATGAAAAATCCTGAAAAAACTTAAATACCCTGAAATTACAATAACAAATTAGAATTATTATTATTATTATCATGAAATTAAAAAAACATATTTTAAAAATATTATGATTATTAAATTAATAATTATTATAATAAATAAAAACTGTAAAATAAAATAAGTAGTACAGTGATACTAATACTAGTATATTATGGTAATACTAAATAAGTTAGAATTTAGTATTAGTTATATTATTGTAGTATTTAGTTCATTAAAAGATGAAAGGCAGTTTGCCTGTTTTTTTTCTAATATAGTATTTTAGGTATTCTCAGTGATTGTACCAAGACTTTTAAAGTATGTTGTAAGATCATGACCTCCTTTTTACCTAGTTAAAATTATAGCAGGTAGTTTGTGTACATCCCCATGTTAAATAAGAAGTACTATGTACTTTGAATATTATGTACTTTCTGGCTCAAATCACATTAAAATGACAGTGATGCATATGAATAAAGTGTAATATTGTTTAGTGACAAAGTTTAATGTGTTCGTAAAGTTTAATGTGTTTCATGTGTGTGGGTAGTGTTTAATGAACTACCCCCATATTTTCTAAACCAAAATTGAAATAAACCAAATGGTACAAAAGAGAACTGATTAAATAACAGATCTGAACTTACAACTGCCACATATGTAGGTACTCGGTTTTTTATTTTATTTGTGAAATATTATATGTAGGTATGAGGTCGGAACTTGTATTTACATTATCTAAATAAATACCTTCTGTGGCGCCTGCTGAATTATAACTACTTAAAATTGTATGACTAAAACTGTGGGCACAAAATGCACATTTAATAAAAAATAAGTTTTTCTGGGAATAAATTCCAAACGGCGCCGGCCGCTCATCATCTTAAAATTGTAGGTTATAAAGTTTCGGTATATAGGCAGTAAAAATTGAATTTATGTACATAAATAATTAAATACCTACCTGGCACCTTGCCTTGTAATCCTTTCTATGTGCACGTAACGAGAGACGGCTACGCGCGTGCTACACGTAGGTACCGGGAATATATCTAGTGAAAACAACAAATAATAAATACCTACAAATACCTTTTCGTGCCTGCACCTTACACTTACTTTAGTCAGGATTAAAACAGACAATAGTGACAATTTATTGTGGACAAAACAAAAAACAAATTACAAAAGAAACCAAGAAAAGACAAAATTAATAATTGAAAACAATACAAATTAAACCAATATGAATTATTGTCACAGACTATGACGAAGTAGAGGATACTATATTAACACAGACTAGAGACGGAGTATAAATATATACAATATAAGACCCGTATTACAAATCTATGTTCAGTCGTCAACTGATGCTCAAGTAGAGATGTCATTGATTAAACAGTGAATGAAATCTCTACTGGAGCATCAATCGACTACTGAGCTTAGTTCTGTGATAAGGGCCTTGGGCTCGGCAGCACCAAAAGCGAATGGGCACTGGGTACACAGGCTACAACGTACGATCACAGAGTACTTTTCTACGGAAACGTACGATAGCAAATTAATATAATACGAATAAGTATTGTACTACATACTACATGTATATATTTATATCAGGGTTGGACATGGTATAATTATACTATTTGTAATAATTACAATATTTTTTTGAAGTTCTGAATCCAACCCTGATTTATATTCTATACTTTTTGTTTGAGTTTTTGGACAAAAATGGCGGAGCGATATCGCGCGTTGTATTGAACTGTATTGTTATTTAAAACTACCTATATTATACTCATAGTAGCGTATTCAATAAAAATATAAATCACTACAATATTAGTTCGCGTTTGAGAAAAAAAAATGAGTTGGTATACTGTTTTGTAATGAGACAGTTCAAAATCGACAAATTGTTCAAAAAATGAAGTGGTCATGGAATCCCTTGAAGACTCAAATTGTCAGTCAATGAGCGATAGTTTTTCTTTGTATGAACGTTATATGAGAAGTTTTAACGTTGCTGATAATAAGGCAGAAGATAACGGCGATCCTGATGCTAGCGAGTCTTCGACTTCAAGTGATTCGGACTCTGAAAGTTCCAATAGCCGAGATAACTTGGACTTGTCTACTGCACAGAGAAACGATAAAAAACGTGATTTAGCTGATTCTGACTACAATTTAAAGCAAAGTTCTGCTGGCGATAACATTGATAAAAGCCTTGATACACAGTTTGTTAAAGTAGATTCTTCATGTACGTCCCCTGCGGCTTCGCTACTCGAAAATTCTTCCATCACGAACGAGCATAGTTTATTGACGGACAAGTCCGACCAAACAGACGTGCAGGTTTCCTCCGAAGAGACAAAACGAGAGAGTTTTAAACAACCCATATTTATAACCTCAACTATGGAGAACAGTAACAATGCAGTGGATAGTGTGCCATTGTTCCGAGACGTGAGACACGGTGAGAGTGTTTTCAAACTCCCCATCAGGGAACTCTCTTTCAATGGCACACTCAAGCATGTACAGAAACTTAAGCCTATTGTAGACCCTATCTCAGCTATGAGCTCTAACAAACTAGAATTGGATGAAAAATTTGTTGACCAAGTAGAACCAGAACCTAGTAGCAGTGAACATACAGAATTGGAGTCTGATCATAAAAGTTATGATCAGAAATACAATGATTTATCTGAAGAAACAAATGCTTATGAAGTGAACAGAGTTGACAAGACGTTTGAGAGTACAGGAGACTCTCAATATGAAGAGTTTATTGTAAAAAAACAGTGTCCCATAAATGATGATGCAAGCACTACTAAATGGAACTTAGATCAGAGTCATTCCTCTTTTGAGGCATCTTTTGACAGTGGAGTGAGGTCTCCAGACATTTTCTCTGATAACGGAGATGATGATGTGGAAGCAGGTCCTGATTGTGAGCCGTTTTGGAGTTTTCTAAAAGACTATGAAACATATGATAAGAGGAAAGTTAGGAAGGTTGAGGTAAGCTTTATCTCAAATAAAAACATTACACTAACCAAAATACTGACTGTAGCCAGCCAGCATTAAATAAGTAAAAATATACTTCATCACATTGACCTCAGTCAGTCCTGTTTGTAATACTACCTAGTAAAGCAAATAAAGCAAATGTGAAAATAAAAAATAGTTATAGTTAAGTGCAGTTCATTTTAAATTCTAACTAATGTTAAATCTTTAGATAAATGGGCAAGCTACCAATAGTTTTGAAATTAAAGCATTTGGCCCATACATCAAGGCTTAAATAGAAATTAATCTTGTTAAATTTGCATTTTGAGATGGGTTAATACTAGGTTCCTAAAGAAAGATCCTAAGACATTGGAGATACATAAATGGTGCCTAAAATGAAACACAACACAATAGATTGTGTTGCCAATGTCCATTAGTGGCTTACTGACCATGACTACTTATCATCAGGTGAGCCAGTCATAGTTGGCATCCTAAACCATAAACATAAATATGCACAGTTCTTTGGCTTTCCAAATAATATTAAACCTTTTTGGAATCCCACATGACCATGATTACTTATCATCAGGTGAGCCAATACATAGTTGGCCTCCTAAACCATAAACATAAATGAAGGGGTGAGAATAAAAAGGATTTAACTGATTTTTTTGACAAAATGACTTATGGGTATCGTTGGATTCAGCGTGAAATTATCTTCAATGATACATTCTCAAAATACCGAAATGAGGCTTAAATCTCGAGATTTTGAGTCTAAAAATGGTTTATCTGTCACAGGAATACAGTTTGCTTAGCATAAAAACATTACTATATTTATTTTATTATATTATATTTTTACAGTAATTGTATGAATTAGTACTATATTTAGTAATTTTAAATAGAATTAAAACATTTGCAAGCAACTGAAACTTACATAAACCTTTTCTATTACCTTATAAGCACTCTACATTAAAATGATGCCGTTGACGTTTAAAGTCAATTTTCTCGAAACTGTCAATTTGTCAGTTAAATCCTTTTTATTCTCAACCCTTCAAATATTCACAGTTCTTTGGCTTTCCAAATAATATTAAACCTTTTTGGAATCCCACATGACCATGATTACTTATCGTCAGGTGAGCCAATACATAGTTGGCCTCCTAAACCATAAACATAAATATGCACAGTTATTTGGCTTTCCACATAATATTAAACCTTTTTGTAATCCCACAGGAAACTCTGCAAGGTGTTTTACCACCACCATCAGTGACAATCCTAAAGACAGATGTTACCGAAATGCTAAAAAAATACTATAATCATCTTCCACTTTTCAATGAAAATGCTAAGCACAGTGTTTCTGAAGAAGATAATTCCATGACACCAAGGAAGAGAGTATCATTTATAGAAATACCAGATGTCACACAGGATAACATTGATGTGTTTTCTGCAAAAGCTGGTATGAGTATGGATAAATCAAAATGTTTCACATCCAAAGAAAGACTGAATGGTTCTGAACAAGAATTAGAAACTAGTACAAATGACAAAACAATTGATATGAAAATGTGCACTGAAATAGAAGCCTTGGAAACTGCATGGCCTGACATACTGAAATGCAGGCATTATGATATATAGTGAGTACATTTTATTGTTTATCTAAATATATATAACTCAAACGTGACTGACTGATTGACTGACTGACATAGTGATCTATCAACGCACAGCCCAAGCCCAGCTGGACGGATCGGGCTGAAATTTGGCATGCAGGTAGATGTTATGATGTAGGCATCTGCTAAGAAAGGATTTTTCGAAATTCCACCCTTAAGAGGGTGAAATGGGTGGTTGAATTATTTTCCCATAGGCCACACCGCGGGCGAAGCTGCAGGCAGAAGCTTGTTTACACATAAAATCAGGAAATATCTTTATTTTTAATGACATACAACAGGGTAATGCGCCCAGAATTCTGGGCATAGTTCTCGCCACTAAAGGTTTTTTGATAGTATCTGTTTTATAGCTATATAAATTAAAAATTACTGTCATAAATTATTCATATAAATATAATATATTAATGTATATTAAAGCTATATAAATTTGTGTTCTTCTATATTATTAGTAAATAGTTTTACACTTTAATTGTAAACATGTAAAATATCACTTTACAATGGTAAGTAACATTATAGATTAAACTTAGCTGGCACCATGCTTCATTTGTGAGTACTAGAAAATGCCTATGTACTACCAGACTATGGTTTCTCAGTGTTTCCTTTCACTGAATGTTTGTATCATCATGTCTTCAAAATGTTAACATTTTGCCTCACCTAGACCAAGTTCCAGTTGGAAGGGGGGTGGAGGGGGGGATAGGGTTTATTAAACCCACAAACTATGGGATAATTGTAGTCTCATTGCTGGAATTCATTCTCAGAGATAGAAGACAATTTTCTATCCTAACAATATTTAGTTTTACATGAACAAATTATATTATTTAATATTTATCCTGAATGTGTCTTTGCAGTTACAATGTGACAAAATACTCTGAGCAATTTGAATTGTTGTCCTTACGGTATGGGGAAAGATATGTTGGTGCGGAAACTGACACAAGTGTAAACATATACTCTGGAGGTTTCCAGTCTCCAAGCAGCGCATGCAAACGTAAAGCACTCCGTCTTAAGTAAGTACTTAAACATTATGATTTATTTTAGAGATGATATACAGATCAAAATATAATTTCAACTTCAACTCTTGTTTCGTGGCTTTTGTGGAGGTGCCACCGCAATTTCGCCAATGTCACGTTTTTCCTGATAGACCATCAAACAAAGGAGGCTATTTGGTGTAGAATAGGTATTGGCCAGTGTAATGAAGATTAATCACCAGTGTCAAAATGTAATTTAGTACATGAACAGAGTCTTAGCCAGCGCACACCACATTTTTAGGTACAAAACCTACATGTACATATAAGTACCTACATGGGAATGAGACGGGTCGGTCCATTACGCGTAACGCCTCAGAAGAGCAGCGCTATACCGATAGAAAGAGAGGCAGCTGTTTAGGGTAAGCTTGTAGCGTTGTCCAAGATGAACTACATTTTATTGCACTGTAGCAGGAGTTGCTATTCATTCAAGTGACATTATGGAGTGAATTTTCTGTGACTGTATTATTAAGTATTCTTTGGTTGTAGGTTTTTAGAAGTCAGTATTAAATAAAGTATGTTAATAGAGATGCATACTAAAAAGTATTAAAACCAAGGCAAGGCACCCCCTCCATACTACACCTGTAAACTCTTCCATCCAGAGGTAGCATGGAAGAAATTACTTAATGTGATAAGGCCCATTGTTCTACCATTCTTTGTTCTGTGTTATGTGCATTGCTATAATTTAATATATGTTTTGTATTATATTTAAACTCTTAATTTTTCAAAATGAAAGTAAACTATGTCCGTTTCTGTAGTTTCAACAACTGTATGATCTGTTTGCGAAATGGTTTAAGCTAGTTTAATGTGATGCTAACAGACTGGCACTATTTTTTTTTTATGAAATTGGCACGCGAAGTAATTCACATTACAAGCCAGAAGATGTTCACTGTGGAACATAGAACTCCCTTGTAAAACTTTTGTACGCTTATCATTGGGGGATTACCAAAGTTATAATGCTTGGCAAGCGTTTTGATGATTGCAGAAGTTAAAGTACTGAGGAAAATGCTGCTGCCCAATTCCCTGGATATTCCCTTAACCAGCCCTTTCGGCTCCCGCAGAAGAGATAGGATGGTCCTCCCCGAATAGGTATTCTCAAACCGGTATCGCACGGCACCACTGAAGAAATTATCGAGAGTAGAGCAAGCAGAATTGAATTTTCGGCAAAAAAGTAAAAAGTCAAAGGATTTATTGCAAACTAGTTGCGCCCCGCGGTTTCACCCGCGGATAAAAAGTATTTCAATTATTTGCTCATCCCACGGGAACATTTCACTTTTCCGGGATAAAATGTAGCCTATATGTTAATCCAGTGTATCAGCTATCTTAGTACCGAATTTCATCCAAATCCATTCAGCCGTTTGAGCGTGAAGGAGTAACAAACATACACACATACAAACTTTCGCCTTTATAATATTAGTGTGTTAAGTTATATTTAGCACTTTTACAAGTCAAAATTATATTGGTTACTTAAAACTAAATTATTGTATTAAGCATATAAAATTATAAAGTGCTTATTGTCAAATATTATATAGCAAGCACATTATGTGAAATTGACAAAAAAAGTTCTCTTTCTCACTTGTATATTTCTCGGTAACACAAATATACTACGCAGGTCACTTCGTGCCACAGCAGGACTTCACGCTGGGTCATGTTTATTTTTCTATCTGTATAGTAACCTGGGTTTGGCTTTTTGTTAAATTATTTTAAATTTATTACTTTACCATATTTGAGGGAATAGGACGACCGGACACATGACGCCGCCGCAAGAAGAAGCTTTTTAGTGAGCGTGAATGCTCCGGGTGTATCGTTTTATCTAAGCTGAGGTCTTGACTAGATCGTGTTGTAAAACGTAGTGTTATCCTCTTTGTTTTAGATCTGATTTGTATCTAAATATATATAACTCAAAGGTGACTGACTGATTGACTGACTGACATAGTGATCTATCAACGTACAGCCCAAATCAATGGACGGATCGGGCTGAAATTTGGCATGCAGGTAGATGTTATGACGTAGGCATCCGCTAAGAAAGGATTTTTCGAAATTCCACCCTTAAGAGGGTGAAATGGGTGGTTGAACTGTTTTCCCATAAGCCACGCCGCGGGCGAAGCTGCAGGCAGAAGCTCGTTCTGATTATAATTTTGTTGTTAAACTTTCGCGACTTGAGCTCATATTGTAAAGATAAAACGGGTCTATTCGCGTACAAAAATTATCAAAACATTATTTTGACTAACCTCGACGTTTCGACCAACTTAAATTGGCCGTGGTCACGAGGGGACCAGTCAAAATAATGTTTTGATAATTTTTGTGCGCGAATAGACCCGTTATATCTTTACAATATTTTGTTGTATTTCCAGAATGGCACAAGCTAAATCCCCCGGCCGTCGGTTGTCACACTTGGCGCGAAGACGGCAGGCCTTCTGCAGCGCGGCCACCATCAATGAGAAAGCACAAACGTCTACCGCCAAAATGGTACTAATTGACAAGAAGTAAGTATCTATATTGCTTAGCCACTTTTGCAATTACCACATTTCATCATCAATCTGTATTCTTGGTTAATTCTCCTCAAATGTTCTGTCCCGAGAATCAAACCCGCTGCCTCCGGGTTTTGAGGCGACCTGCAACCACTGTACCACAGAGGCTGGAATTATAGTTATTGTAATTATGTACTAATTAGTTCAATAGGATCTTACACCACAATCAAATTATAACGTAATGCTATGTTATAAATAAAGTCATTTTATTATTTCACAACTTTTCGATCGATTGTGATCATACTTGTTTGAAATTTGGTACCGAAAATTCTTTCCGAATATTATTAAAATCTCCGTACAAATGGCGCGACAATAAATTCCCCACTTTTTGGGAGACATACTCCATTGATTAAAAATCTTGAAATCAACATTTAGAACCTGCTTTTGCCACTATAAAATTAATTTAAAAAATCAAAGGATTTGAATTTTTATTATTATTCAATAGAAACATTAATATGTACAGTCACTCTATAAATAAAAAGTTACAAGTAATAAAACATTATTTACAAAATAAATATGCTAGATTTGAATTGATTAGTTAAAAGTCACCTGTTTACTTACGAATGACGTCACAAAATGGCCATATTTTCGCTCTTTTTTCTAATTTAGTAATCTACCCTACTTTGGTGCTATAAACAAATTTAATGCTATTTTCATAAAATTAGTGTGTAATGTAATGTATAAAGTACTTATCTATTTACTCGTACATATGTTCTTGTCTACATGTACTATTTATACACGGCATTAAGTATTTCTTTAAATGCGAGATGTCTAAGAAATCGCTCCGAGCGGTAAGATCGTCAGTTTTATTCTCTTTATTTTTAATGTTTTGTTGTGTAGTGTTTCAATAAAGAGTTTAACTATCTATCTATCTACCTAAATTAATAATAATAAAAAAAAATTGTGGATATTTCACACAGCGCCATCTAGCTCCAAACTAAGCAAAGCTTGTACTATGGTAACCAGCAGGCCTAGCACGGCCGGTGGACAACTTCTCCCCAGGGAGTGGATAACAAACTTATCCTCCAGGCTTAGCACGGCATGTGGAGAAATTGTCTTTCCCCCGGTTTTTTCCACCTGTCAGTTAAAATAATCCCCCTCTCCACCTTACGTAGCACGGCAACGAGGAGAGGAAAGAAATATTTCCCTTTGACATTAACGTAGACATTATATCCCGCTACTCCCCGCTTCAGAGCACGGACTCGGAAGAAAGTGGATAATATTCTCTTGAATTGACATAAAGCAGAGAGTATTTATCTTCGACTCTTGTAGGTGGGTATAAGGAAGTCAAAGTGTTTTAATAGGCACAAAAATGTCGCGTGCCTATTATAACTATGTTTAATCGTGGGAACTCGAATTTTGGAGCGAAAGTTACACCGGGAGAAGCATTCAGAATACAAGTAATCCCTTCTAAATCCCGGGAAATGAGTTTCAATACAAAAAAAAATACATAGCGAAATATTCGTGAAAATACAATTATTAGTTTAGTTTTAATAAGGAAATTATTTAATTTACGTAATTAACTTAAATGATGCATATATTTTTTGAGTATATTTTATTATAAAATATATACATATAAAAATTTAAAATATAACTACTACACAATAATTAATCACGTTTTTCCGCTCATATTACAAACAAAATAAAATTTTAATTTAAACTACTCACTTACTCTCACTCATATACATAGTAGTCGTTACATACTCTTTGATTAACACAGGGACACAGACTCAAAAACCTTATATTTTCTTAATTTTTATATTTTGTCTTCAATCCCAGTATATTTAGCCGAACAATTATCGATGGTTTGATGGACTGAACAAAATATTGAAGCATGTAATGTCATTTTAGTTAAATTTTCTCGTACTGGCAACAATACGGTAGAAGAAATCTAAAAACGCTACTCCCGCCGTTTATCCCCCGGATAAAGCTTTCCACTGTCGCGGCCATGCTCGCAGAGTGGAATAAAGTGACAGTGAGGATAAGTTTGTTATCTACTCCCTGGGGAGAAGTTGTCCACCGGCCGTGCTAGGCCTGCTCATTGTCACTTTATTCCACTCTGCGAGCACGGCCGTGGCAGTGGAAAGCTTTGTCCGGGGGATAAATGAGGGGAGTAGCGTTTTTAGTTTTCTCTACCGTATTGTTGCCACTATGAGAAAATTTTAACTAAAATGACATTACATGCTTCAATATTTTGTTCAGTCCATCAAACCATCGGTAATTGTTCGGCTTAATATACTGGGATTGAAACAAAATATAAAAATTAAGAAAAAATAAGGTTTTTGAGTCTGTGTCCCTGAGTTAATCAAAGAGTATGTAACGACTACTATGTATATGACTGAGAGTAAGTGAATAGTTTATATTAAATTTTATTTTGTTTGTAATATGAGCGGAATAACGTGATTAATTATTGTGTAGTAGTTATATTTTAAATTTTTATATGTATTTATTTTATAATAAAATATACTCAAAAACATATATGCATCATTTAAGTTAATTACTTAAATTATTTCCTTATTAAAACTAAACTAATAATTGTATTTTCACGAATATTTCGCTATGTATTTTTTTGTATTGAAACTAATTTCCCGGGATTTAGAAGGGATTACTTGCATTCCGAATGCTCCTCCCGGTGTAACTTTCGCTCCAAAATTCGAGTTCCCGCGATTAAACGTAGTTATAATAGGCACGCGACATTTTTGTGCCTATTAAAACACTTTGACTTCCTTATACCCACCTACAAGAGTCGAAGATAAATACTCTCTGCTTTGTGTCAATTCATGAGAATATTATCCACTTTTTTTCCGAGTCCGTGCTCTGAAGCGGGGAGTAGCGGGATATAATGTCTACGATAATGTCAAAGGGAAATATTTCTTTCCTCTCCTCGTTGCCGTGCTACGTAAGGTGGAGAGGGGGATTATTTTAACTGACAGGTGGAAAAAACCGGGGGAAAGACAATTTCTCCACATGCCGTGCTAAGCCTGCAGATAGCTGTGTGATAACACCCAGACACAGAACAAACATCGGTGTTCATCACACAAATGTTTGTCCAGCAGGCCTAGCACGGCCGGTGGACAACTTCTCCCCAGGGAGTAGATAACAAACTTATCCTCACTGTCACTTTATTCCACTCTGCGAGCACGGCCGCGACAGTGGAAAGCTTTATCCGGGGGATAAACGGCGGGAGTAGCGTTTTTAGATTTCTCTACCGTATTGTTGCCAGTACGAGAAAATTTAACTAAAATGACATTGCATGCTTCAATATTTTGTTCAGTCCATCAAACCATCGATAATTGTTCGGCTAAATATACTGAGATTCAAGACAAAATATAAAAATTAAGAAAAAATAAGGTTTTTGAGTCTGTGTCCTTGTATTAATCAAAGAGTATGTAACGAATACTATGTATATGAGTGAGAGTAAGTGAGTAGTTTATATTAAAATTTTATTTTCTTTGTAATATGAGCGGAAAAACGTGATTAATTATTGTGTAGTAGTTATATTTTAAATTGTTATATGTATATATTTTATAATAAAATATACTCAAAAATATATGCATCATTTAAGTTAATTACGTAAATTAAATTATTTCCTTATTAAAACTAAACTAATAATTGTATTTTTACGAATATTTCGCTATGTATTTTTTTTGTATTGAAACTCATTTCCCGGGATTTAGAAGGGATTACTTGCATTCCGAATGCTCCTCCCGGTGTAACTTTCGCTCCAAAATTCGAGTTCCCGCGATTAAACATAGTTATAATAGGCACGCGACATTTTTGTGCCTATTAAAACACTGACTTCCTTATACCCACCTCCAAGAGTCGAAGATAAATACTCTCTGCTTTATGTCAATTCAAGAGAATATTATCCACTTTGTTCCGAGTCCGTGCTCTGAAGCGGGGAGTAGCGGGATATAATGTCTATGATAATGTCAAAGGGAAATATTTCTTTCCTCTCCTCGTTGCCGTGCTACGTAAGGTGGAGAGGGGGATTATTTTAACTGACAGGTGGAAAAAACCGGGGGAAAGACAATTTCTCCACATGCCGTGCTAAGCCTGCTGGGTGGGAATCGAATCCACAAACTACAGTTCAAAAATACTTAGATACTTTTTGTTTGTAAATACATACATAAAATACAATATAACACCCAGACACAGAACAAACATCGGTGTTCATCACACAAATGTTTTTCCTGCGTGGGAATAGAACCCACAACCTACAGTTCAAAAGGCAGGGTTACTACCAACTGAGCTATCAGGCCCGTCTGTAAGATTAGCAGTATCTCTCACAATTTAGGGAACAGTATGTTTCTTCATAAATCCTTTCAGTTGTTTTATGTCCTTATCATCCTAAATACTTCGTAATAATTTACTTACCACTATATTCTTACAATTTTACTTTTCACACTAATCTCATACAAACAATTTTTCAAGTTACTTCCCGCACAGAAAGCTAATAAACTCCGCTGAGAGAAAAAGTCCCCGATTGCGGCGCACTCCCGGCAAAAAAACACCTACCCGCAAAACACCAGGAAAGAAAACGCCCGCCAAAACACCCAAAACTCGTTCCGGAGGCTCAAGCAAAAAGAAAGCTATGAGGAGGCTGCTGATGGACCCGGAGAACATGACCAGGTCACAGCCTTCGCGGGAGACCTTGAGGCGAGCCTTATTCATTAGTCCAGAGAACAGAAAGACTGTACCAACATCTTGTTCTTCGGTTCCGGTGCATGCTATGAAGACTAAACGAGCACTGTTCGGGTCACCGGACAGGCCTGCTGAAACAAAAAGCTCGGATGGATCCATAAGTGATCAGTTCAAACGGAAGCTTGACGCTCTCGATGAGCAACCTGAATGTAGTAGAAGCAAAATAGCAAAGAGCTTGTCTTTTGGGGGGGATACTAGTAGATCTGCACATTCGATCTCGTTCAGTCGACGTGCGTCGGAAGTGTTCCCCGGGAAGAGATCAGCGGAACTTAATGAACAACATAAGCAGGTTAGTAGCCAACATAGCCTTGACTGAAGGGCCATGTGACTTACGCAGAAACATATTTGTATGCGTTTCTGATGATACGCAACGCAAGTCATGTAGCGCCTCAGTTAAGGGTCATATAATAGGTCTTTACCTATGAAATTGCCGTATTGCAGTACAGACTTTTTCAAACAAAAAAAAGTTTTGATTGGCTATGAATTCTAAATTCAAATTAATTTTGTTTTAAAAATATGACATTCTATTTACAATATAAGTCTTTTGTTTATTGATTAGCATTGTATTTTCATTACATTTGAACATTTTTCCTCATAATGGATACTTTGAAATTTCGGGTAATTATGGAATATGAGTTCCGTCGTGGCACCAACGCAGCACAAACGACACGTAACATCAACGACGTTTACGGAGAGAAGTGTACAAACGAACGTACAACCCGTTATTGGTTTGCTCGGTTCCGTTCTGGGAATTTTGACTTGAAAAATGAACCTCGTGGTCGTCCGGAAACTTTGGTCAACAATGATGAATTAAAGGCGATTGTGGAAGCTGATGAATCTCAATCTACAGCTGAGCTGGCAGCAGCTTTTGATGTTAGCATCAAAACAATATTGGTCCATTTGCGACAGATTGGCAAGATAAAAAAGCTTGATAGATGGGTGGCCCACGAACTTAACGATCGCCAGCGCAACGTACGCGTCGAGACTTGCCTTGCGCTGCTTAACAGGCACAGAAATGAAGGAATTTTGAACCGAATTGTTACGTGCGACGAAAAATGGATTCTTTTTGACAATCGAAAGCGCTCAGCAAGTTGGTTAGATCCTGGTTCGGTACCAAAGCAATGTGCAAAACGAAAAATGACCCCTAGAAAGGTGATGGTCACAGTTTGGTGGTCTAGTGCTGGTGTGATTCATCATAGCTTTTTACAAAACGGCGAGAGCATTACTGCAGATGTGTACATTGAAGAACTGACCACAATGATGGCGAAACTCGCACGTCTGCAACCAGCTTTGGTCAATCGGTCGTCTCCACTGTTACTTCACGACAACGCGCGACCCCATACTGCACAACAGACCGTCTCTAAGCTGCATGAGTTGGGTTTGGAAGCTCTCCCTCATCCGCCATACTCACCAGATCTTGCGCCTACCGACTATTACTTTTTCCAAAATTTGGACAACTTTTTAGCGGGAAAAAATTCAATTCCCGAGAGGCAGTACAAAACGCCTTTGAAGAGTTTGTTGTCTCCCGTCCTGCTGATTTTTTCAAGAAGGGCATCCATAAACTGCCACAGCGTTGGCAAAGATTCATTGATTGCAGGGTGATTACTTTGAATAAAAGAAATAAATAAGTTCGAAAAAAAAAATACTTTAACTTTTTTCAAACAAAACGGCAATTTCATAGGTAAAGACCTAATATAAAAGAAAGTCGTGTTAGTTACACTATAACTCAAGAACGGATGTACTTTTTATCCCGTTCCATCGCGTTTTACTAATTCACCCGTGCGAAGCCGCGGCGCGTCAACTCGTATTTAATATTTTTTGATTCAATTCGAATGTTGTTTTTTTTTTTACGTTTGCTACTTCAGATTTTCGTCATTTATAAACCGATTGGAAAAAATCTTAATTCATAAGAAATAATATTTTTTTTTAAATTCAAATTTTATCAAAATCGGTTCATTCGTGTGGTTGTTTTGTTGTTGTTGTTATTATTCAAGTATTTCTCAGTACGAGGCGATTGAAGTCTATTAAACCTTTTTTTTTAATACCTATTCATTTTTAAATATATCAAAAATATTTTATGATAATGATAAAGATTAACGGGATGTATCATTTTGTTTTTATACGTTAAGTTTTCCAAACATTGTATTCCAGAAACTTCTATGGGCAGTATCGGAAGCGCTGAGAGTCCACGGTTGGCGCATGTCGTCCCCCGGATTCCGTGAGAAGGCCTCTAACCTCGCGCGTCTGACCAAAAAGCTTGTGACTCTACCGACGCACGCGGCGAAACTAGAATCAACTAACTTGTCCACTTCTGATTTCCTGCTAAAGTAAGTAACTCATTCCTAATTAATCTAGCCAATCAACACTTATGTATAAGTAGCTGCGCCCTGCGGACACATGCACACACGCACGCACGCACGCCCGCACGCCCGCACGCATGCACGCAAGCACACATCGCATTTATAATATTAGTTTGAGTACAAAGTAACTCCATCTGTTGATTACATTTTTGCAACTGAATCCATCTTAATTATTATCTTATCTCCAATAGTAAATAATATAATAGAAACATTATTAAGTGACATATAGTCCTAAGATTTTTTAATACTTGATATGTTTTCTTCCAGAATTGCTCGGCAATACGTGTTTGCGATCATCCAAGGGCGCACCGTAGAAGAATGTTACCAGGAAGAAAAAATGAAAATAGCTAACGACGTGAACAGCAAAGTATCTGGCTACATATCTGCTAACGCATATCAACAGATTAGGGCACGACAAACAACAACATGCAGTTTTACATCGCAAATTAAAGAAAACACTTTTAGCAACATGTCTTCCAAGCTGGAACATCCCAAAAGCGGCAACAAAAACGTACTACAAGACAAATTAGTGAATATAGATTCTAATTCTAACAGCAGCAGCGGAATGAGTTCGCTTGATAAAGCGAGTCTCGGGCTTTTCAAGTCTAACTCTATGCCTTCATTCGAAGAAGCCGCCAAAATGAGGGCTCGAAGACAAATTAGTTTCGATAATGTTGATTTCCCAAAAAGGTGATGTCATAATATAAATAATTTGCGTTGAAACATCTTTAGTCGTCCAGTCGGTTTTTTCTTAAGTGTTTCAGATATAATTGAAGGGTTGAGAAGAAAAAGGGTTTAACTGTCAAATTGACAGTTTCGAGAAAATTGACATTAAGCGTCAACGGCGTCATTTTAATGTAGAGTGCTTATAAGGTAATAGAAAAGGTTTATGTAAGTTTCAGTTGCTTGAACATGTTTTAATTCTATTTAAAATTACTAAATATAGTACTAATTCATACAATTACTGAAAAAATATAATTAAATAAATATAGTAATGTTTTTATGCTAAGCGAACCGTATTCCTGTGAAAAATAAATCGGTTTTAGACTCAAAATCTCGAGATTTAAGCCTCATTTCGGTATTTTGAGAATTTATTATTGAAGATAATTTCACGCTGAATCCAACGATACCCATAAGTCATTTTGTGAAAAAAATCAGTTAAACCCTTTTTATTCTTACCCGTTCAATTATTATTAGTATACTTGAACCTATGATAGTATTCAGTAATTTGATATGAATAATGATTCACTACCAAAACCTGTAGGGCTGGGCAGGAGGGATATAGTCTATAAAAGAAACGCATCACTATAAAAAATAAACAGGATAAAATTAGCAAAGTTAATATTCGTACTTAATTTAAGATCAAAATAATAAAACTTACTGTTATAAGCAATCTCGCATGAAAATTTAATTGGGTAAATAATTTTGTGTTAATTGCCTGTCAGTATTAAATGCATATTTAATTATTTACTATCATCGAAATTATGTTTTCGTTTTATATATTTTATATTCTTTCCAACATGGATCCACTTCACCCGCCAATAATACTAACTTTCCCAATAACATACAGAGATAAGCTGAAGAATAATATTAATATACCTATTCGTAATTTCCGCAAGGCTGACTATGACTCAATTAATACTTTTTTAAAGAAACAAGAGTGGAACCAATTATTTTTTAATTGCAAAAATGTTAATGAAATGACCGACATGTTTAATGAAGTCTTAAGTTCTGCTATTACCCAAAATGTCCCTCTACAAAAAAAAGTTAACAATAAATACCCCGTATGGTTTAACCGAGATCTGATTAAGACACTACATAGGAAAGATAAGATCAGACATCGTTTCAAGATTTATGGAAATCCCCTGGACCAACTCCGACTTCAAACACTCGATAAATTAGTTGTACGACTTACGAAACAGTGTTACCATTCTTATATAACTAGTGTGGAGGACAAAATTACTACGAACATAAAAAGCTTTTGGTCATTTGTTAAATCAAAGCGCCACAGCACAAGTAATTACCCCAACACGGTCGCAGATGGCTCAATTACGGTGTCTGATGGAAACGACATGTGCGATTTGTATGCCAAATATTTTGCCTCCGTTTACAAAAATACAGATTATAATTCGGCTGATGATCCTAATCATGATGTAAACAGCTTGGACGGTGAAAGCCTATCCGCTATTAATATTGATTATACCACAATAAAAAAAAAGTTAGAAAACCTAGATATAAATAAAGGGGCAGGCCCCGACGGTATCCCGGCACTTTTTATAAGTAAATGTATCCCTAATCTTGTGATGCCACTATACCTTATTTTTAACAAGTCACTGGAAACTGGTACTTTTCCTAACCTTTGGAAGGTGGCAAAGGTAGTGCCCATTTTTAAAGAGGGTGACGAATCTCAGGTTAGTAACTATAGACCTATATCTATACTTTCCACTTTTTCTAAAGTATTTGAGTCTATAGTATGCCCCATCATTCAGTTTCATTTTAAACGAAACTCTACGCCACATCAGCATGGTTTCGTTTCCGCTCGCTCTACTAGTACTAACCTTGTCACGTTTACAGAAATGTTGGCAGAATCAATAGATGCCGGTGGTCAGACTGATGTTATATACACAGATTTTAGTAAAGCATTTGATCGTGTTTCACATAGCATATTAATATCCAAGCTTTCTAAATATGGCTTTGCTGGAAACTTACTGAAGTGGTTGCAGTCTTATCTCTCTGATAGAAAATTTTATGTTGTCATGAGTGGATATAATTCTAAATCAAAAAGTATATCATCTGGAGTACCTCAAGGCTCACATTTGGGACCAGTGCTTTTTAACATTTTTATAAATGATATAACCGACTGCTTTAGCAATTCAACTCCATATTTATATGCCGATGATCTTAAGTTTGCTAGACATATTGAATCTAACTCAGATATAAGCTTACTTCAAAGTGATCTTGACAAACTCTCTGCTTGGTGCGATACCAATAAAATGTCTTTAAATGGAAAAAAATGTTTCCACATTAAATTCTCACGAAAGCTTTATCTCACTCCATCAAAATATTTCATTTCACAAACAGATATACAAGAAGTAGACAGCATAAAAGATTTGGGAGTTATTCTAGACAGAAAACTTACATTTATACCTCACATTGAATATATCAATAAAAAGGCCTCTAAAATGCTAGGATTTGTTATTAGGAACGGTAAAATGTTTCATAAGACAAACACTAAAAAAATTCTTTACAACACCTTAGTACGCAGTATTTTGGAATATTGTAGTGTAGTTTGGCGACCACATTACGCGACACATACGCTAAGAATAGAAAGAGTACAGAAAAGATTTTTGTGGCATCTAGCACGATATACTAAATTGGCCCGAAGAACTGTCTCATATAACGATAGGCTCAAACATTTCAGAATCGTATCCTTAGAGAAAAGAAGAGAGTATATTGATTTGTCATTTTTATATAAACTATTACGAAATGAAATAGACTGCCCCTTGCTTTTAGAAAAAATCAGATTTAGAGTACCACGTAGATATCCCAGGTTCAAAATTACTCCTTTAGTGCCCCCCCTTAGGAGAACAGAACTAGGTGCAAATTCCCCTATTCCTCGTTTTTGTAAACTTTACAACCACAATGACACGTTTGACTTGCATTACGACAGCCTTCCCAAGCTCCGTCGCTTGTTGATGGGCTCAGTGGACTCATGATAATAAAATAATAATAATAATTAGTGAGTACTTACCTAACTAAGAACTTTATAATTTAAACATGTTTAATAAATATTCAATAATATTTTTTTGCTTGGTATTGTACAAGTATATATTAATAAGATAGTTTATACTTATTAAAGGTAATACTTTTTAAATCTCAAAATTGTGCATGCTGTGTTTGCCTATAATTGGTTGTGCATATAGATAATATTTTTAAGCTTTATTATTGTTATAGAAACTGTGTATCAACTGTTGGTGAACCAAATAAATAAATAAATAAATAAATATCGATCAACAACCATTTTACTGAATTATTCCGATATTAATTCAGTTGGAATACAAAGATGGTATGCATAACTATTTTTTAAATGAGGTGAACTGTATTTGTGAAAAAAGGATATATATATCTTTTGAGCGCACCCACTCTATATGCATCTTTATTCAAATTGCTATTGAATATGAATATAGGTTCAAGTATACACATACCAATATATATTGATTTATCTTTAATGCTTTCCGATGTTTCAAGTCATTGTGTCACATGTTTTGTCAGAAGGTAGCGTAGCATATCTATTTAAAAGTTAAATAAGATTTAATATACAATAAATTAACTTTAATTTTATGCATAATTTGTTTTGTAAGTGCATACATATAATATTTGTAGCTATTTTGCTGCACAGAGCGCCAAAATGCTCTGTGTTTTGTAGAAGTTTTATTAATTTGACAAAGCACTTTTTTTTTTGAAGAATACCTCTGCGGCAACGCTAAAGAGCTTCTTATGCACTGACTGTTGTTTTTATTCTTATAATTTTATTTTGTTATTAAGCATGACTTTTTCTTAGCAAATAGTAGTTCATATAATGATTGTATTTGTAATTTAACAAATTTATAGAATAATATAGAATGTATGTAATGCTTGTGTTTATGTGTGGGCGTAACTCGCGATAATAACGAAATGTATTGGAAGGAGCTGACATTTCTATGGTTGTCTCACTCCCACGAACCTCTCAGCGGTGCGGTAGGAGTGAGAATGCTATATTTTTCATTAAAACTTATTGCCGTGAGTTAAAATGAATTACTTTGCTGGGTTCGATCTCGGATGTTATTGATAAGTAATAAATTATTTTCAACGATTTGCTTGTTTATTTTTTACTGTCATACATGCCGTTGTAATCTTCAGTTACAGTGTAATTTTATTTTAAAATACATTACGTGGTATAATTTACAAGAAATTCAAGAGCATTCAACTAAACAATCCGTGGATTAAATTAGTTTGCACTTCGCAGTCGTGCGAGGTACACTCCTCAGACGCAAACAAGGAGCAATCATTTTCAGTTTACGCCGTAAATAGCTAAATACATACTAGCTATTACTTATTCTGTGATACTGGTCCAACTGGCAAAATAACTTGACAAAATCAATATGAACCTTATTGCAATATTTTTTTTTTTTTTTTTTTTTTTTTTAATGTTAAGGAATGACGTGACGAGCTAGCCGTTCGCCTGATGTTAAACGACACGGCTGCCCATATCAGCTGCAGTGTCACTCGGAACTCTAAAGTATAGAGGTTCGCGTGACACTGCACTGCGCACGTCATCCAGAGACATCAGCACAATCCAGTAATAAGATTACTAAACTGTGAGATCAGATCATAAAGTCTCATTTGCCCAGTAATTTTACTAGCTACAGTGCCTTTCAAACCGGAACACAGCAGTGCTTGCGCACTACTGCTTGGCGGCAGAATAACTGGCAAAGCGGTGGTACCTACCTAGACGAACTTTGCAGTAAAGTCCTACCACCTAGTAAAAGTAAATAAACTAGATATCTGTTTAATTGATCTGCAATATCGGCCTGATAACGACGATAATACTAATTTAACCTTGATATCGTTATCAGTATACCACATTGTAATAGAAAAGTGTTTTGTCTTATTGTTTTGTGTGTTTTTTAAAATGGGCGGTAAACAGTCTTATCCAACGCTGACCGAAGATGTATTGGAAGATTATACAACTTTGACCTACTTAAATAAAGGAGAAATTATGTAGTAAGCTTATATACCTTTATATTTTTATTGTTTTTGAACCTTAACTTAATGGAATATTGTTCCAAATTAAATGTATCAAAACCACCTGTGTAAATGTTGAGTTAAAACGTTGAATTGATTATGTGTTGATATAATAGAACTTTATTCATTCAGCCTGTTGAAAAAGTTTTCTTCTATCAATCCTACGAAGATGCAAGACGATTTCCATCACAGATTTACGAAAGAAGAATTATTCACCAAATTCTATGCTTTGCAGGTGCGTAGGTTGTATATAATGTTCTTAATTAGATATATATTTTAAACACCTATACTTATCTAGTGGGTTATATACTGGGCAAGTATATACATTTACCATGGTGTCGATTCTGTGTTGTATTCTCTAAAACTAAAGTAAACTTAAAGTATGGCGGTACTCTTCTGATAAACGGGAAATGACAAAGACGGAAATATGTTAATTTCGTTTAGCTTTAGAGTATGCGACACAGAATCGACACTCAGTTACTACAAATACATAATCAAGGCTTAGACAGACATCATACGTGTGTTTAACAATACAAAACTGCATTTTAACACTTGGTTAAAGCTTGTTTAAATCTTTTGTGGTTAAACCATTAGCTTCTTTAAAGCTATCGTGACAGGTGATCTCATATGATACGTAGGTATCCTTGCTCATGATTATCGAAACCATGTATCTCGGGCTTAGTTAGGGACGGAAGGGTGTGGGTTCCAACTTCAAATCACACTCTTGATTTCGTACAAACATTGTATAGTTTACCTAAAACAAACCTTTCGCGACGTTCGCCGTGTGTGTCAGTGTGTCGAATCATACTAGTATATACTATCAAACAGTGCTATATACCTATTCATGTAGATTTTTCAGTCTTATCCTTATACCTAAGAACTCGAGAGAGAGAGAGAGAGAGAGAGGGAGGATCCAAGGAAAAAACTAAGTCCATTAATGTGTTTTATAACTTATAATCTGCATAATAATGTTCAATTCCCAGCACAATCCGTTCCAAGACCGCCTGTTCCGCGTGTTCTCGTCAAAGAACGATGATTGCTTCTCATTCGAAGACTTGCTGGATTTGTGTTCGGCGATGAGCGCGGAATGTCCGCTGGATGTGAAAGCTGCCTGGGCTTTTAGAATTTTTGGTACGTCTTTCCTTTCAGTTATTTAAAAATAGTAGGTGCTAAGTACAATTTTATTAAAATAACATTTCTTTTGTAGATTTAGACGACGATAACCAGATTTCGGAGCGAGACATCACGGAGATCATAGATCGGCTGACGAATGACCCTTCTGATACTGAAAACTGTTTGGACGCTGAATCGAAAACCAAAATTGCTACTGTTGTGAGTACTAAGAATCCACGATATCCTATTACTATGAGCCGATTCTCCAGAAAAAAGTCTATATTTATGCCCGTTCAATATTAAAGTTTACACTCGAACAGCCTTATTAATAAACACGAAACAGCTTTAGATTAGTTACACCATCTTTTGTCTCTTTCGATCCAGCTAAATATTCCAGTAGCAAAAAAGGACAAAAGCTGAAGTAACTAACCCAAAACTAATAACCGTTTATTAATAAGGCTGGAAGGGTTTGGATTGGAAGGTATACCTCTACCTACCTCCCGGTCGATACGAAAAAAATAGGTTCTGACATAATGTTCATCCAATTTTATTCTTAACTGCTTCTATTGTCTAATTTCAAGTAAATATTGGCTAGAAGAATAATGCCTAGACTCAAAAAATTATTTACTAAGATAAATAATAATATTATGACATTGATACAAAATATATATTGTCTTCCCCATATACAAATCACGCAAATTCTTGACCAATATAATATTCTCAACTTAAAATATAAATATATTTTAGTTTCAGTACTTTCATAACATAAGACATTGATTTAGTAATTACGACTTTCTCCTACTTACGAATATTATATCCGTTCGTATATACGAATATATATTCGTAAGTCCGTCAATATATCAGAACCGACAACCGATGGGGAAAAAAGGATATACCGAGTGGCGACCACGTACCAGGAGACGTAGCGTAGGCTGGCTTCCCACTAGGTGGACCGAAGATCTCGAAACCGCGAGAGCGAGAGAGGCAAGCAGCCGCTCAAAGTGACACTATGGGGGAGGTATATGTTCAGGTGGACGTCTTCAGGCTGTTGTTGAAGATGATACCTAAACTGTATCTTGCGTTTAAAAAAAATCCGAGAAATAGCTCAAGCCGCACCTATCCAATTGGGTGTACTTGACATAATTGCCTCCTACTTCTAACAGTTGGGCCTCTCGTGGAGAGACGCTGGAAAGATCGGTATAGGCCAACAGCTATCAGCATCAGCAGCAACCCCGGTCAAATAATTTAAAAGAATAGATTCCATCTTACCAGAAATAGAAAATCTACTCGTCTACACGATTAACATAGGTACCTATTGAATTAATTTTCAGATTTTGGATGAAATGAAACTAGACGACAGCGGTAGCATAGGAGCAACCGAATTCAAAATAATTGCATCAAGACTACCAGGGTTTGAACATTCTTTTTATTTCAAATTGTAGAAGTTGTACAGTAAAAAAAAAATCTTAATATATAGATGAAGTAGTTTTTATAAACTGTTAGGTATCCTGAATTCTCGTCAGAGATTTTCATAGACAAAGTGTTTCTTTTGTAAAGGCTGTAATTATCTAGATGTTCTTCGACCTTCTTTCTCAAATTTATCGGACGAAAAGCTTGCACGCCTCTTTATTAAACCTGCCTGCGAGGGTCCGGTCGGGTAGTGCCGGTATTCCACTAGTCCGGCCGGTTGAGCCCGGCAGGACAATCGGCTGCTTGTACCGGACGTGGTAATTGGGGAA
This sequence comes from Ennomos fuscantarius, assembly GCA_905220475.3. Taxonomy (NCBI): domain Eukaryota; kingdom Metazoa; phylum Arthropoda; class Insecta; order Lepidoptera; family Geometridae; genus Ennomos; species Ennomos fuscantarius. The sequence goes on along the minus strand of HG992040.1, from coordinate 4,750,283 downwards.
TCCTAGGTAAGTTCTGAAAATGGAAAAAAATAATGCAGATTTTTTTTTTTTTTTTTATTCTGCATTTCCACAGACACCTGGGTCCGTGTTTTTTGTTAGATTATTTTTTATATTTATTAATTAAGCCTATATGCAGATATTTAATACGTAATGTGGTTAGCGGGTATGTTGTATTTGTTTCCTTAAGATCCCATGGATTAGCACAGTAATGGGACGACGCGACGAGGGCATCCTTTAACTTTGGTATTAGTAAGGTTTCTACTCACAGAATTTGCCCTACGTAGGTTAGTTCAGGTCAGGTTACAGGTCATAGGATACAAAGTCTATTCATCTACTTATTATTATACTATAAAGTGGTATTGGTGTCGATTCTGTGTCGCATACACTAAAGCTAAACGAAATAAACATATTTCCATCTTTTTCATTTCCCCTTTATCAGAAGAATACCGCCATACTTTAAGTTTACTTTAGTTTTAGAGTGCGACACAGAATTGACACCACTGTAAAAAGTCCGGTTTATTTATGGAAGAAAAGAACTAACGTTGTCATTTCCCCTGGACATTGCCACATATACTCTGCATCTTTGAAATAAAGGAGTGGATGATGAGCTTTCTTATATCCTCTGTAGTAATCTCTAAATCGTTGACTTGCCTGTGTAATATAAGTACCTATTAGATTAGAGGCCGTCATTTCATATCGCTGCTGCTCGATATATTTACATTAATAAAATAAACTGTACCTCGTAAAACATTTCAATTTCAGCTTGTCGTCCGTTATCGATAAATAAAATATTTTCCATTTTGCACTAAAATTTTAGAGGGAATTTCGAATCAACCGCGTTTTCACTCTGCGCCATTTTGGTTTGGTTCACAGACCAAGTAGAGGATACTATGTATGTATGGTTTGGTTGGATCACAGATAAGTAATGTGTAGGTTGGTCACAGATAACATGAATACACTATGGCCCGTATTACAGAACGATGGTCAGTCATCGATTGCTGCTCAAGCAGAGATTTCATTCATAAATAATAATAATAATAATGTAATATGTGTGGACATCTCACACAACGCCATCTAGCCCCAAACTAAGCAAAGCTTGTGCTATGGGAACCAGATAACTGATACAATACTTAGATACTTTTTTGTTTGTAAATACATACATAGAATACAATATAACACCCAGACACAGAACAAACACCTATGTTCATCACACAAATGTTTGTCCTGAGTAGGAATCAAACCCACGACCCACAGTTCAGAAGACAGGGCTACTACCAACTGAGCTATCGGGCCAGTCAAAGTATAAAATAAAGTGATCGATTAGTGAATGAAGTCTCTGCTTGAGCACCGATCGCTGACTGTAATACGGACCTTAGTTGGTTTAATTATTTCCGCCTACACTCACATCCCACTTTTATCTCGACGACAGGCACAGGTCAGTAAACGACTGGCAAGAAGGTACATTTTAAAGTTTTTTTGACGATAGGCCTAGACTGCACAATTTGCCCTGGCAATCGTCAATTTCATAGACTAGTGTTTGGAAATGAAGATAGTCAATTTCGTATTCGTAATTCGTATTACGCACAGTATTACGTTATGTAATGTGTATCTGCTATAAACAAGAAGATCAATCTAAGTAGGGTGAATTCTGTGACAAAGGTTACGTATTCAATTCTTGATAGTTTTGAACCACTAGTAAATGCCAATTTACTGAATAATATTATAAAGACAGGCTCTGTGGTGTAGTAGTTGAGCAGACAGCATATTATCTGTGGTGTTGTGGCAAGTCGGCTCATAGCCCGGAAGCCGGTTCGATTCCCGCGACAAGACTAGTATTTGTGCACAGAAAAAAGCGCAAATACTTGTTCTGTGTCTAGGTGCTATCCTCCTAGAGAACTCCTAGATACACGGAATCGTAGTTAGGATCCAAGATCTATGTATGTGATTATCAGGTGTTATTATTATTTATGAATGGGCATAGACTTAGAATCAAACAGGGCGAATTCGCGAATTCTGTGTTAATGGATCCATGTGTCCATTATTGTTGACAGATAGCCAGCAAATAATTATTTATCAATAGCAGCAAAAGGGCTTAAATAGGTATTCACTTAGGGGCCTTATATTTCTGTGGGTATTGAAATACCTACTCGGAGTTTTTTTTTTTTCAAATGTATCAGTTTCGTACGGGCAACTTTGGTTTGGGTTTACAATAATAACAATAAATCTTTATAGTGTGCCATTGCGAATTTATATTTTTAACGAAATAAAATAAGGTGGGTACAATAAATGCATGAAATTATAGATACCTACGCTATGTAAAAATAATTTCATCTGATGAATGCTTTACAAGCAGCTTTATTATATCGAGCAGCTAAACAACGTTCAGGCAGCGCTGGAAACTGACTTGTACGTCCTAAGTTCTCTGGCAGTAGAGGTGGAGACTTATATTTCACATGGTAAGGCGGGAAGCTCAAATAAACCCTGTAAAATAGTATAATAGTTTAAGCTCCATATTACAAAACAACGCTCAGCCATCAATAGATGTGTAAGGTCCGTATTACAGAACGATGCTCAGTCATCGATCGGTGCTCAAGCAGAGATTTCATTCATAAAGTGATCAATTAGTGCATGAAATCTCTGCTTGAGCACCGATCGATGACTGAGCATCGTTCTATAATACGGACCTAAGAGATTTTATGGGCATCTTATGATTGAAATCTTTTACTTTGGCGCCAATTGGGGTCTGTAGGCCTATCATGAATCTCTGTTGCGAACACTAACTTGATGCTGATCGATTGGAACTGAAACTAGTAGCAGTCAAGAGTATGGGATCACGTAGCGCTTAAATCATCGATTACAATGTGTTTTTATCGATAGCTTACAATGTGAAGTTGCAGCTAACTCGACCGCGTTAAAAAGCTAGATTATAATAGGAAACATGTTTAACTTGGTATACATTTCTATATGGCTGTATTGTGCGGCTTTTTTGTCTATGGTTTTATTCGAAACAATAAAGGTCAACTTCAACTCTTGGTTAATGGCCTTTATGGTAACCATAATTTAGCCAATGTCAACAGTGAACACAGATATATTGGGTTATCTGTGACAGTAAATGTCATTTTTTTATTATGTCTGGCTCTACACCTCCGTGTATTTAGCCAGTGTCAAGTAATTGATAATTTATCAAGTTAATGATATTTCACGCAAATATATGTCAAGTCACAGTCAAAGTCATCAAGTCAAGTCATAGTCTAATCAAAGTCACACTCCTAGTAAAGTGGTGGCCACTTTACTTGAAGCTTCTATGGAGATTTGGAAACAACGCGAAAAGAAACGTTTCACCATCATTATACCATTTTCTCACACTCACGCCTGTAATCCAGCACTTAACGAATAGAATGCCACCAATTTTATGCACTAACACTGATAATAACACAAGTTTTGGAAAATAATACAATGCCGTGACGCAATCTTTTTCGCGTTCCCGCCCTAACTCCCGAGTAAATGTCATTAGGAATGCCCAAAAAAGTGTTCTGTATCGATATATCGCATTATAACTTTATCGAAATCGTTTGAATCGATACGCGATGTTAATGCTTCCCTTTGTATAGATATATCGGACCGCATCGGTATCGCATGCTTTTCTATCGATATGCAATATAATACTGCCCTCCTAAAGATAACTAACGAATTCGCCATTATTGGTGAAAATGAGTTGTATACATATTCAGGATGTACTGCAGTGCAGCGGGATCTATCTAGATCAATTACCCGTTTTTTTCTATCTCTGTCAGTTATCAATTTATTGATAAGTATAAGTAGCGTAATCGCTAACTTTACATCCTTTTCCTAGACATAAGCAACGCATTGTCCATTACAATATTATATACACAGTACCATTTTAGTAGGTAGTTGCGTTAGGAATCCTAGGCATAAGGAACGTAAGAGTCTGTATTTATATATGGCACTTAGGTACTGTATTTTTGTAATCTTGACTAGAAGGGCCAATTATTTCAATGTAAGGTTTTATGTTAGTAATCATCTCAACGACGATCTCAATAATTATAATTCTTATATATACTGCAGCTATATTTAATACACTATAATATTAAATATAGCTGGTATTTGTACTTATTTATAAAAAAGGTACTATAAAATGATACAATTTTGAGTAAACTTATGCATAAATGCTTATTTTATAACTTATTCGATTTTATCGATTTTTTGTTTATAATACCGGCTCTAATACTATAATTATTATTGTCATATCCACTGATATAATTGCAGCATACATAAATAAGATACAGCCTAATCCGCAAAATAGGTGTATGTGTATGTTTATCCTAATTAAATTTATAAAATACTGAAGCAACACACAGTTTATACATGGATATTTCATAATAACTAGTAAAGGAGCTATTTGCTATAATATACACATCGTTTATGAAAGCTCTCTTAGGCAATCGCTGAGAATGCGTTGGTTATGCTTAGTAATTGAATGAAAAATATTTTATGTATACTAATCAAAATAAGTTTTGGGGGTTATTTTAATATAAATAAAATTAAATAGATAAATTGTGCTCTAACATAATAAAGTGAACATTTTTTTAACATCATATAAAGTTAAAATGTTTTGAATTTATTGATTAGTTTAGGCGTGACAGCAAAAAGAAAATAAAAAACTTTAGGCGCGTTTTTCTCAAAACTCGCCAACAGGCGCATGCGTTGGTTATGCTTAGGAGGGCAGAATAAGCGTACATCAATGCAAAGGGGTAACTTTTGAATGTTTTTCAATAGTTTATTAAATAGGAATTTGATTTAAAACAACCTTCGAACCAGTTAGGTCATCGCGTTCAGTATAGTCCGAATGTTGTTATTTTTTTTAGTAGGTAGTGATAAGTATTGGTTATTATTCTGTGTCGCGTTCTCTTAAACTAAAGTAAACTTAAAGTAAAGAGGTACTCTTCTTATAAAGAGGTAATGAAAAAGACGGAAATATGTTAATTTCGTTTAGCTTTAGAGTATGCGACACAGAATCGACACCACTGTGGTATTTAGTTGAAAGAATAAAGGCAATATGCCGGTTTAAAAAAAAGTAAGCGTTACTAGCGGCGCCATTGTAATTATATGAATTTGAACTTGTAGCTTCAACTTAAACGAAATGAAATAGGAAAAGACAATAATAAACTTTCATTGATAATATTTGACTGTATTACAAAGTCTAAAGATATAGGTATTTAAATATTTAAACGAAATTTCTAAACAAGACTCGGGTGTTCTTGTTCTATAAACATTTTTGTTAACGATATCTTTTATTACGAATAACAAATTATTCAATGGCGGCACTGTTTATCATCATTTTGTCACGATGAACAAGAATTTTTAAATTATAAACTGTAAAACATTGTTATAGTTTGATGCGATACGTTAATGTTATATTTTTATACGAATACGATATATCGAACATATCGTATGGCCCGAATATAGTATTAAATATCGACATATCGTATAGTGCTGTATCGATATTACGATATATCGTATCGGGCATCCCTAAATGTTATTACGTTCATGAAAAATTAGCTGAGTTTTTTTTGGCTGGAAAGTGAAAAAGATTGCGTCACCACATTGTATTATTTTACTAAACTTGTGTTATTTTCAGTGTTAGTGCATAAATTTGGTGGCATTCTATTCGTTAAGTGCTGGATTACAGGCGTGAGTGTGGGAAAATGGTATAATGATGGTGAAAGGTTTTTTCGTGTTGTTTCCAAAACTCCATAGAAGCTTCAAGTAAAGTTGCCACCACTTCACTAGGAGTATGACTTTGACTAGACTATGACTTGACTTGATGACTTCGACTGTGACTTGACACATATTTGCGTGAAATATCATTAGCTTGATAAATTATCAATTACTTGACACTGGCTAAATACACAAAAGTGTGGAGCCAAAACATTTAAAAAAAATTAGCTGATGAATTGCCGCGAAGTGAAGTGGTGTATATATTTACTAATATTTAGAGTTTATTACTAAATTAACATTGTTTATAGGTAAATACGTGTAATTGCGGTGTTAAAACACTAAAAGAATCTCTTGTATATATTGGAGACATTGGTGAAATCGTCGTCTAATTTCAGAGTTGAAGTTGAATCAGTGAATTGTTGTGTTATATCGAGCAGCTAGTTCTTAAAGCGTGGTAGACTTTGTTTCGCCCCCAAAATGCTTGTGGCGAAGGGGCCAAAAGAACTCCCGACCAGTGGAAACGGGTAATTTACTTTTTTTCTCTATGTACTTGTTTGAAATGTAAACAATATGCATGAACATCACAACTCGATAATCATAATATTACAGCAATGAACATATCTGCCATTTATTTTACACAACTGCTATGTACTGAACCTTAATTAACAGTCTTTCAATCCGTAATGAATATTCAACCGCTAGTAATCAATGGTGTGGCTAAGGATTATTTAGTAATTTAAAACTCAAATGTATCCAAATACCGATTTATTGATATTGCATTAAAAAGTCAATGTTTTCCCAAGGATTTAAAGTTCAAACTATATGCATACTTACAGGTTCATAGGTTCAGCCATCTAGTCATGTGAGCATAGTTGTATAGCTTTATGGATTTTTCATGTAATATTGTGCTACATATCATATGAATAATTTTGTTAATTATTGTACAGAATAGAAATTTTTATTTCAGTAACATCGGCTGAGCCATCCTCCATCCATCAAGCATGCAGTACCGTTTCAAGTTCTGGAGATTAATCTCCAGTACCCCATTGGAAGGTAACCAAAATCAATTGTGTTATTCATATTATAAAGCAGCTGCAAAACAAAACCAAAAAGTTGAAGCTTGTGGCTGAATTACATGTTTTATCAGCAATAATCAACATCTACCTATTTTCTACATGTACTAAACAAAGTATATGATGTAGCCTGTCGGCATGTATAGGTAATGTGTAACTTCTCAATACTTCTAAACATCTTGATGATAATTGATGCAATTTTCTATTGTATGGCGGTTTTGGTGTAGGTTATCAAGTTCATAAACATCAATATAAATCATCATTATAGTTAACTATCTGACTAATATAACATAATTGTCCACCCAAAGATTGCTTTAGATTGATTGATATAGGAGTGATCACTTTTAGTAGTAAGGCCCACTGAAAGTGTGCTGCTATAGTACTCTCATGTAAATTTTAATGTTGGTTTATGCAATAACGAGTTACTCTGTTTAATATGTAATTGTATTTCAGGTACATCAGCACAGCTGGCGGCGGAGAATAGGCATTCTGCATTGTACCTGATTGCTAGCACCGGTAGTGGGAATGAGAAATTCTTTTTTCAAACTCATTTATTACAAGCTTGCTGTATTTCATATTAAGCACATTGTAATTTTATATACTTAGAACAATAAATAAATAAATAAAAAGTAGTTATATTAAAAAAGTATAACATTTTGATAAGACTTTTATTTATTTTTATTTAAACTATCTACATGCCAAATAACATCAAGTTCTGTTGAGCCATTTATAATTATATTATTATACATTTATTATATAATAATTATATATTTATAATTAATAGTAACAAATAGATTAGAGTTACTTTCAAATGTACAATAAATATAAATAAGTATATTTTATGTACATTATATTTGACTGGCCCGATAGCTCGATTGGTAGTAACCCTGGCTTCTGAACTGTGGGTTGTGGATTCGATTGCCACCCAGGACAAACATTTGTGTAATGAACACATAAAAGTGTAATTCCAACTAAGAGTATTTTATTCAATCTTGTCTTGCCGCCCATTATCTCTACCAGCAATGCTCTGTCATCCGCGTTTCGGATGTTGTCTTGATTTACTGTAAATTATAATCTGACACGCTGCAGTGCCTACAATTTGCTCCACACAAACTTCAATTGGGCTCCTGTCGTGGGCATCACCACCATAGGATGAATCAATGTGGAGGACATCAAGGCGCATTTCACAAATCTGAAAGACAAATGTATGTTATATTATTGTCATAAAATATAATTCGACAAAAACATAATAGTTATAATTTATTTTTTTGAGACCTAATAAATATTTTTGAAAGCGACATAGATTGCATACTTACTCTGGCATTATATGATCCCTTCTTTTCCACTGAGAAAATGCTTTATATTTTAGGTGGATTTCCAGGGAGTCCAATGTTGATTGGTATATATTATGAAGGTGAGAGGTACCTACGCCTCGCTGGTAGGAGCCATGCCCACAAAACGCCAAACCCACCAGGATCTACAATTTAGTAACATGATTAGATTACTATATAATTTGGAACGAAACGAAATTTACTTCATTAAATTTGTAGTGTACTGTAGTGTAGTGACACACATTAGGTACATAGGTATTTCAATTTATGGTCATGAATCTAAAAAAAATATCTTAAGTACTTAGTTACCTATGTACCTATATATTTGAATTTTCGGTCAATCATTTAGCTGTTGGGGTTGTTTATTTTTGTTGCCCCTGTTAATCTATCTATGTACGAGTATTATAAATTCTCTACTATAATTAATTACCATTAAATTTTTATAACCTTACTTTGAGTTCTTCTTGTTCATCTTCTTGATCTATGTGGGAGATGTGTAGCTGCTGGAAGGCAATTTTCGATAGCGAAACTAACGGACAAACTCATTTTAGGATAGCAAAATGAGTTGGATGTTGGGTTTTTTTTTCAATGGGTTGCTGCTATGCCTTCATGTCCGTCTCGTCAGTTTCAGCTGTCTTTTGCGACGATTTTCTTCCGCATTTGCCAACAAAAGTGCCCGCAACATTTCTACCTGAAATACAACAACACTTAATGTTGAGTTATACCGACAAAATATATTTTTCATAACTATGGTGACAAGCTTCCACACATAAATTACCACACATTATTATCGGTACGTTTTACTTATATGTAGGTAGGTACTTACTTATTTCGTAGGTAATTCACGGGTTGAAGATGCTCTATTTTCAGAATAAGGCACAAAAATCAAATTCAAGTACTAAAAGTAAGAAAAGTTAAGTACTACTCTATATAAGAAACAACCTTTACCCTGTTTCTATGAAAATCGCAATTATTGTTGTCATTTTGTTTCAAAACGCAATTCGTAATCGCAATTTGGCCATGTCGATAAAAATTTTTACGTCAAAAGCTTTAGCAGTTACAATGGATCTTTTGCTGACCTTCATTGCAAAAAATGTCGTGCATGTTCAAAAAACTATGATTGTAACACATTTCATATTGAAACTGATCGAAATCAAAGATACATAATCGACCAGCTGATCGTCATTGTGTAAAATGGCCTAAGTATATTATGTAATATTAAAGTGTAGTCCAACTTTGCATTCGTTAGACCAATTATTATTATAGCTTGTGAGAAAGCTATGAAGGAATTTTGAATATTATTTCTAGGTCTAGGTAGGTACCACCGCATTGCCAGTTATTCTGCCACCAAGATGTGTTTCGGTTTGAAGGGCACTGTAGCTAGTGGGTAGGTAATTGAGACTTATGATCAGCTGGTCGATTATGTATCTTTGATTTCGATCCGTTTCAATATGAAATGTGTTACAATCATAGTTTTTTGAACATGCACGACATTTTTAGCAATGAAGGTCAGCAAAAGATCCATTGTAACTGCTAAAGCTTTTGACGTAAAAATTTTTATCGACATGGCTAAATTGCGATTACGAATTGCTATTTGAAACAAAATGACAACAATTATTGCGATTTTCATAGAAACAGGGTAAAGGTTGTTTCTTATATAGAGTAGTACTTAACTTTTCTTACTTTTAGTACTTGAATTTGATTTTTGTGCCTTATTCTGAAAATTGAGCATCTTCAACCCGTGAATTACCTACGAAATAAGTAAGTACCTACCTACATATAAGTAAAACGTACCGATAATAATAGTAGCTAATACTTTTGTGTTTGTAATTTATGTGTGGAAGCTTGTCACCATAGTTATGAAAAATATATTTTGTCGGTATAACTCAACATTAAGTGTTGTTGTATTTCAGGTAGAAATGTTGCGGGCACTTTTGTTGGCAAATGCCGAAGAAAATCGTCGCAAAAGACAGCTAAAACTGACGAGACGGACATTAAGGGATAGCAGCAACCCATTGAAAAAAAAACCCAACATCCAACTCATTTTGCTATCCTAAAATGAGTTTGTCCGTTAGTTTTGGCTGTCGAAAATTGCCTTCCAGCAGCTACACATCTCCCACATAGATCAAGAAGATGAACAAGAAGAACTCAAAGTAAGGTTATAAGAATTTAATGGCAATTAATTATAGTAGAGAATTTATAATACTCGTACATAGATAGATTAACAGGGGCAACAAAAATAAACAACCCCAACAGCTAAATGATTGACCGAAAATTCAAATATATAGGTACATAGGTAACTAAGTACTTAAGATTTTTTTTTTAGATTCATGCCCATAAATTGAAATACCTATGTACCTAATGTGTGTCACTACACTACATTACACTACAAATTTAATGAAGTAAATTTCGTTGCATTCTAAATTATTTAGTAATCTAATCATGTTACTAAATTGTAGATCCTGGCGGGTTTGGCGTTTTGTGGGAATGGCTCCTACCAGCGAGGCGTAGGTACCTCTCACCTTCATAATATATACCAATCAACATTGGACTCCCTGGAAATCCACCTAAAATATAAAGCATTTTCTCAGTGGAAAAGAAGGGATCATATAATGCCAGAGTAAGTATGCAATCTATGTCGCTTTCAAAAATATTTATTGGGTCTCAAAAAAATAGATTATAACTATTATGTTTTTGTCGAATTATATTTTATATGACGATAATATAACATACATTTGTCTTTCAGATTTGTGAAATGCGCCTTGATGTCCTCAACATTGATTCATCCTATGGTGGTGATGCCCACGACAGGAGCCCAATTGAAGTTTGTGTGGAGCAAATTGTAGGCACTGCAGCGTGTCAGATTATAATTTACAGTAAATCAAGACAACATCCGAAACGCGGATGACAGAGCATTGCTGGTAGAGATAATGGGCGGCAAGACAAGATTGAATAAAATACTCTTAGTTGGAATTATACTTTTATGTGTTCATTACACAAATGTTTGTCCTGGGTGGCAATCGAATCCACAACCCACAGTTCAGAAGGCAGGGTTACTACCAATCGAGCTATCTCGGGCCAGTCAAATATAATGTACATAAAATATACTTATTTATATTTATTGTACATTTGGAAGTAACTCTAATCTATTTGTTACCATTTCACACATAAATGGCTCAACAGAACTTGATGTTATTTGGCATGTAGATAGTTTAAATGAAAATAAATAAGTCTTATCAAAATTTTATACTTTTTTAATATAACTACTTTTTATTTATTTATTTATTGTTCTAAGTATATAAAATTACAATGTGCTTAATATGAAATACAGCAAGCTTATAATAAATGAGTTTGAAAAAAGAATTTCTCATTTCCACTACCGGTGCTAGCAATCAGGTACAATGCAGATGTCTATTCTCCACCACCAGCTGTGCTGATGTACCTGAAATACAATTACATATTATGGAACAGAGTAACTCGTTATTGCATAAACCAACATTAAAACTTTACATTAGAGTACTATAGCAGCACACTTTCAGTGGGCCTTACTACTAAAAGTGATCACTCCTATATCAATCAATCTAAAGCAATCTTTGGGTGGACAATTCTGTTATATTAGTCAGGTAGTTAACTATAATGATGATTTATATTGATGTTTATAAACTTGATAACCTACACCAAAACCACCAGCAAATACCATACAATAGAAAATTGCATCAATTATCATCAAGATGTTTAGAAGTATTGAGAAGTTACACATTACCTCAACATGCCGACAGGCTACATCATATAGTTTGTTTAGTACATGTAGAAAATAGGTAGATGTTGATTATTGCTGATAAAACATGTAATTCAGCCACAAGCTTCAACTTTTTGGTTTTGTTTTGCAGCTGCTTTATAATATGAATAACACAATTGATTTTGGTTACCTTCCAATGGGGTACTGGAGATTAATCTCCAGAACTTGAAACGGTACTGCATGCTTGATGGACGGAGGATGGCTCAGCCGATGTTACTGAAATAAAAATTTCTATTCTGTACAATAATTAACAAAATTATTCATATGATATGTAGCACAATATTACATGAATAATCCATAAAGCTATACAACTATGCTCACATGACTAGATGGCTGAACCTATGAACCTGTAAGTATGCATATAGTTTGAACTTTAAATCCTTGGGAAAACATTGACTTTTTAATGCAATATCAATAAATCGGTAGTTGGATACATTTGACTTTTAAATTACACACTAAATAATCCTTAGCCACACCATTGATTACTAGCGGTTGAATATTCATTACGGATTGAAAGACTGTTAATTAAGGTTCAGTACATAGCAGTTGTGTAAAATAAATGGCAGATATGTTCATTGCTGTAATATTATAATTATCGAGTTGTGATGTTCATGCATATTGTTTACATTTCAAACAAGTACACAGAGAAAAAAAGTAAATTACCCGTTTCCACTGGTCGGGAGTTCTTTTGGCCCCTTCGCCACAAGCATTTTGGGGGCGAAACAAAGTCTACCACGCTTTAAGAACTAGCTGCTCGATATAACACAACAATTCACTGATTCAACTTCAACTCTGAAATTACACGACGATTTCATCAATGTCTCCAATATATACAAGAGATTCTTTTAGTGTTTTAACACCGCAATTGCACGTATTTAGCTATAGACAATGTTAATTTAGTAATAAATAAACTCTAAATATATACACCACTTCACTTCGCGGCAATTCATCAGCTAATTTTTTTTTAATGTTTTGGCTCCACACTTTTGTGTATTTAGCCAGTGTCAAGTAATTGATAATTTATCAAGCTAATTATATTTCAGGCAAATATGATTGTGTCAAGTCACAGTCGAAGTCATCAAGTCAAGTCATAGTCTAGTCAAAGTCATACTCCTAGTAAAGTGGTGGAAACTTTACTTGAAGCTTCTATGGAGTTTTGGAAACAACACGAAAAGAAACGTTTCACCATCATTATACCATTTTCCCACACTCACGCCTGTAATCCAGCACTTAACGAATAGAATGCCACCAAATTTATGCACTAACACTGAAAATAACACAAGTTTAGTAAAATAATACAATGCGGTGACACAATCTTTTTCGCATTCCAGCCAAAAAAAACTCAGCCAATTTTTCATGAACGTAATAACATTTAGGGATGCCCGATACGATATATCGTAATATCGATACAGCACTATACGATATGTCGATATTTAATACTATATCCGGGCCATACGATATGCTCGATATATCGTATTCGTATAAAAATATAACATTAACGTATCGCATCAAACTATAACAATGTTTTACAGTTTATAATTTAAAAATTCTTGTTCATCGTGACAAAATGATGATAAACAGTGCCGCCATTGAATGTATTGTTATTCGTAATAAAAGATATCGCTAACAAAAATGTTTATAGAACAAGAACACCCGACTCTTGTTTAGAAATTTCGATTACATATTTAAATACCTATATCTTTAGACTTTGTAATACTGTCAAATATTATCAATGAAAGTTTATTATTGTCTTTTTCTATTTCATTTCGTTTAAGTTGAAGCTACAAGTTCAAATTCATATAATTACAATGGCGCCGCTAGTAACGGTAACTTTTTTTTAAACCGGCATATTGCCTTTATTCTTTCAATTAAATACCACAGTGGTGTCGATTCTGTGTCGCATACTCTAAAGCTAAACGAAATTAACATATTTCCGTCTTTTTAATTACCTCTTTATAAGAAGAGTACCTCTTTACTTTAAGTTTAGTTTAAGAGAACGCGACACAGAATAATAACCAATACTAATCACTACCTACTACAAAAAATAACAACATTTGGACTATACTGAACGCGATGACCTAACTGGTTCGAAGGTTGTTTTAAATCAGATTCCTCAGATTCCTATTTAATAAACTATTGAAAAACATTCAAAAGTTACCCCTTTGCATTGATGTACGCTTATTTTGCCCTCCTAAGCATAACCAACGCATGCACCTGTTGGCGAGTTTTGAGAAAAACGCGCCTAAAGTTTTTTATTTTCTTTTTGCTGTCACGCTTAAACTAATCAATATATTCAAAACATTTTAACTTTATATGATGTTAAAAAAATGTTCACTTTATTATGTTAGAGCACAATTTATCTATTTAATTTTATTTATATTAAAATAACCCCCAAAACTTATTTTGATTAGTATACATAAAATATTTTTCATTCAATTACTAAGCATAACCAACGCATTCTCAGCGATTGCCTAAGAAAGCTTTCATAAACGATGTGTGTATTATAGCAAATAGCTCCTTTACTAGTTATTATGAAATATCCATGTATAAACTGTGTGTTGCTTCAGCATTTTATAAATTTAATTAGGATAAACATACACATACACCTATTTTGCAGATTAGGCTGTATCTTATTTATGTATGCTGCAATTATATCAGTGGATATGACAATAATAATCATAGTATTACAGCCGGTATTACAAACAAAAATTCGATAAAATCGAATAAGTTATAAAATAAGCATTTATGCATAAGTTTACTCAAAATTGTATCCTTTATTGTATACTTTATAGTACCTTTTTATAAATAAGTACAAATACCAGCTATATTTAATATTACAGTGTATTAAATATAGCTGCAGTATATATAAGAATTATAATTATTGAGATAGTAGTTGAGATGATTACTAACATTAAAACCTTACATTGAAATAATTGGCTCTTCTAGTCAAGATTACAAAAATACAGTACCTAAGTGCCATATATAAATACAGACTCTTACGTTCCTTATGCCTAGGATTCCTAACGCAACTACCTACTAAAATGGTACTGTGTATATAATATTGTAATGGACAATGCGTTGCTTATGTTTAGGAAAAGGATGTAAAGTTAGTGATTACGCTACTTATACTTATCAATAAATTGACAACTGACAGAGATAGAAAAAAACGGGTAATTGATCTAGATAGATCCCGCTGCACTGCAGTACATCCTGAATATGTATACAACTCATTTTCACCAAAAATGGCGAATTCGTTAGTTATCTAGTTATAGGAGGGCAGTATTATATCGCATATCGATAGAAAAGCATGCGATACCGATGCGGTCCGATATATCTATACAAAGGGAAGCATTAACATCGCGTATCGATTCAAACGATTTCGATGAAGTTATAATGCGATATATCGATACAGAACACTTTTTTGGGCATTCCTAATGACATTTACTCGGGAGTTAGGGCGGGAACGCGAAAAAGATTGCGTCACCGCATTGTATTATTTTCCAAAACTTGTGTTATTTTCAGTGTTAGTGCATAAAATTGGTGGCATTCTATTCGTTAAGTGCTGAATTACAGGCGTGAGTGTGGGAAAATGGTATAGTGATGGTGAAACGTTTCTTTTCGCGTTTTTTCCAAAACTCCATAGAAGCTTCAAGTAAAGTGGCCACCACTTTACTAAGAGTGTGACTTTGATTAGACTATGACTTGACTTGATGACTTCGACTGTGACTTGATATATATTTGCGTGAAATATCATTAGCTTGATAAATTATCAATTACTTGACACTGGCTAAATACACGGAGGTGTGGAGCCAAACATAATAAAAAAATGACATTTACTGTCACAGATAACCCAATATATCTGTGTTCACTGTTGACATTGGCTAAATTGTGGTTACCATAAAGGCCATTAACCAAGAGTTGAAGTTGACCTTTATTGTTTCGAATAAAACCATAGACAAAAAAGCCGCACAATACAGCCATATAGAAATGTACACCAAGTTAAACATGATCCTATTATAATCTAGCTTTTTAACGCGGTCGAGTTAGCTGCAACTTCACATTGTAAGCTATCGATAAAAACTCATTGTAATCGAAGATTTAAGCGCTACGTGATCCCATACTCTTAACTGCTACTAGTTTCAGTTCCAATTGATCAGCATCAAGTTAGTGTTCGCAACAGAGATTCATGATAGACCTACTGATCTCACAGTCGAGTAAGCTTTATGTTATTGATTGATGTGACGAGCTAGTCATTCACCTGATGTTAAGTGACATGGCCGCCCATAACAGAACAGTGTCACTCGGAACCCCAAAATATAAAGTTTCGCATGGCACTGCACTGCGCACATCATCCTGAGACATCAGCACAGTCTGGTAATAAGATTACTCGACTGTGAGATCAGATCATAAAGTCTCGATTACCCAGTAATTTCACTAGCTGAAATGTATATGTATACTTAGTGCATATTAGAAAAATACTTACGAAGACATTTCAGGGGGGCATTGGTACATATACTGGGGCTCTTGGAAGTAAGCGAGAGGATGGTAATGTTTAGGACATCCTTTGTAATATTGCCTATGCATTTGGCAAGCCTGTAAAAATTTCTTTAAATTATATCGTATTGTAAGTAGTATTTACTATTTTGCTAGGATATCTTAATGCGGTTCGCATTAAATAAACGAATAAGTACTTATATACATAAAGATCAAATAAAACAAATAACTCCATTCATATGGTCAGGTACACAATAACCAACCCAGTAATAAAATTAACTATGATGTAAATAGTAGGTACCTAATGCAATAGAAATCACTATAACTATGTGAGTATCAATACCACCACCTACAACTGGAAGATATTTTCCGAATACGTACAAAGCGTTTTGACTCCTCATTTATAATTTGAACAGCAAAGGAATCCCAAGTAGCAAAATGACGCCAATGACGGGGAAAAATACATTTTAAGGTAATTTTAGGGAAGAGCTCGTCGCATGTGTAATTCCTCATTTAAGTTTGATGTAAAACATGCTAGTTCCATCACATAATTTGGAACTAGATAGCGTTAGCTAGTAAATTAACTAGATCTATTTGGAAACGATATATTGGATTCGGAAACTTTCCATATGAATTACAGGTAAGATCAAAAATCAAAACTGAATTTATCAAGTTATGTAGGTACATGAAAAGGTATGATATACCCATGAAAATACGTAATACATAAATATGTTTCACATCAACAGCTGGAAAATGTTTGTATAATGTACCGAGGAGAACGCTGCTGCCCATTCCCTTATTATCTTAACCGGCTCTTACGGGACCCACTAGAAAAGATAGGGTAGTCCTATTTTCACACCAGCGGAACCACATGGCCAATAGATGCGTAAATCTGTGTAAATAGGACAGATTTTATGGTATAAATAGGTAAGCAAGATACATACATCGTAAAACCTTGATATTTCTTCTTGGCGTATTACGTCCATAAACAATATGAATTTCATTATTTCAGTATCAACGATCTTTTTGTACAAAAAGAATTAGCAAGATATTACCAAAATGAAAGTAATGAAATAATAACAAATAGAAAAATAGATTTATGTCTTCTATTACAGAACTATGCTCAGTCGGCGAATAATACTCAAGTAGACATTTCATTCACTATTTCATCATTGGTGAATGGAATCTTGTCTTGAGCAGACATGTCTGAGCGTAGTTCTTTAATACAGGCCTAAGCAAAGAGTATATAATCATAATAAGACTTCACTCTTCATCATGTCAAAGAGTACATATATTTTACAAAGAACGAATTAAATCGCACCGTGTATACCCTAATATTCTTTGATCTAAGCCTGAGTAAATATGACAGAAGTTGACCTATTATACTTCGAGCAATACTTGTTATTGAGCCTACTTACATTGCCCAAGAAGGTTACATCCTCAATTCTTGAGTCTGTCACTTGATTTAAGTCGCTGTAAATACAGTAGCTTTGCCAGCTCAAAGCGTCGGGGCCGCGGCTGAACAAGCGCAAATGAAAAAACGGCGCAAATACGCACAGGTCAGCGCAAATCACGAGTTTTTTGCGCTGGCTGTAGAAACACTGGGCCCGTGGTCGTCGGACATAAAAAAAAATATTCGACAAGTTTCTACTCGATTCGTTCTCGCCTCTGGGGATCCCAGAGCTGGCACATACTTCGCTCAGAAGCTAAGGTCCGTATTACAGAACAATGCTCAGACATCGATCGGTGCTCAAGGAGAGATTTCATTCACTAATTGATCACTTTATGAATGAAATCTCGGCTTGAGCATCGATTAATGACTGAGCATCGTTCTGTGATACGGACCTAAGTCTTCTAATTCAGCGAGGTAATGCTGCCAGTATTCTGGGAACCTTACCGCGCGGTGGTGAGTTGGATAGCATATTTATTTTGTAAATATTTTTTTATTAGTTGTAACTTATTTATAGAGTGCCTGTACATATTAATGTTTCTGTTGAATAATAAATATCCCTTGATTTACCATTTATGAAAAATCTGTCAAGATCGTTAAATTCAACAAACGTCAATGTCATACTGTCACTTTTTATTCCCAGTGTCTCTGCCCGTCAAATTAACGTCAAAACAAGATCAAAAATTTTGTTTTCCTATTTCTCGACAAAAACTGTATTTACAACGACTTAACGTGGTTATTTTAATAATAATTACTATTTAAATAACTATGCGTACAAAGTTAGCCAAAGATTATTTGCTGATAGTTATATGTAGATCACTTGGATATTTTTGGTGAACTATTTTTGTCCGCTCTACATTCAGCGCATTGAAATAATTTTGACGTCCAGGAAGAGTATGTTCTTCCTGCATGGTGAGTTCTTGAGCTTAAATTTTCCTGTAGATATATTTTACAGCTCATAATTTAGACCGTTACAATTAAAGATATGCAGTGACAATACTGCGTGGGTGTCGTGTTCAGTAATATATTTTGTGCATGATTGTAAGTTTCATAGCTTCGATACACTCACGTTACGTTTGTTTTGTGTCTAATTATCATGCACCAATGTGCTCTAGATATTCAGGTGAAATTTATATTGCGTTTCTGTTTGTCCGGCTACTAAGAAAAATGAGAACAGACAACTATAGGTGCTATTCAATGGTACTATGATATTTAACTAACTAAAATTAACTAATGAACTAAAATTAACTAACCAACTAAAATTAACTAATTAACTAAAATTAAACATTGTTTGTAAGAAGAAGTGAAATTTTAAATCAAAAGAGGTATGTACTTTCTTGCTAATAATCACAATAACACCTAACAATTATATATTTGTATAGATCCCAGATCCTAACTGGGATTACCTGTATCTAGGAAATGTCTCCCTGGAATTAGGAGGACCACAGTACCATAACACCTAGATGTAGAACAAACACAATTTTTTTCTCTGTGCATAAATATTTGTCCTGAATGTATCTTAATCTGCCAATCACTGCATAGAGGCTGTAATAAATGTCATACACAGTCTTTAATGCACTTAATTTGGCCACCAATGGGATTGCATGACATTGGTCTATTACTATTAAATTACCATTAAACCTGCAGAAGCACTAAATAAGAAGTTAAAGTTGAGAATATTTCAAACAAAATATGACATAATGGCAAGTAATAATTTTTAAAATAGCAGTGGGTATATCTTTAAATACAGTAGGAACTTTACCTAGTGTTTCGGTAGTTAAAAGTCCAGTGGAAAACCCCTCTGATGAAGTTGGGTTCATTGTATCACACTATCAGCAGAATTAGATGAAATTTGATATAGGGAAACTGAAAACCCTATTAAAATATTTTAAAAGAATATTTGATCCCATCACACCTTTTACCAGGTGGTAGGACTTTTCTGCAAAGTTTGTCTAGGTAGGTATCACAGCCAGTTATTTTGGCACCAAACAGTAGTGTGCAAGCACTAATGTCTTCTGATTTGAAGGGTAATATAGCTAGTGAAATTACTAGATAGATCTTACAGTCTAATAATCATATTATTTGACTTTGTGATGTCTCAGGATGATGTGCTCAGTGCAGTGTCAAGTAAACTTTATAATATAGATTTCCGAGTAACACTGCAACCCATAATGGGCAGCGGTGAGGCTTAATATCAGGCAAACAACTAGCTTGCCATGTCATCAATTACATAAAAAACTTAAATTACTATGATTCATTCAGCAAAGCAAAGTTCATATCATATTATCACAATTGATGAAGCCACATGCTACAAACACTTACATTTAAAATTAACTGGGTATGTTATCATTTCCCATCTCTCATGGCAGATCAAAATGTGTTATTATAAAATGGAATACAATTTTGTGTAATGGGTTTGAAAGTTTAAACCACACTTATGGTACATACATACATCTGCAAAGATAATTAATTGTTATTGTTCCAACTAATATTCAACCAGCTGGTTTCTAAAAATATTTTTAAATATTATTGTAGGTTCCTATGTAAGTACTAAGGCATGGGTGGAGATTCTGTGTTGCATTTTCTATCTTAACAAAATTAAAATATCTCCATTTCTTTCATTTCCCCCTTTATCAGAAGAGCACCACCACACTTTAAGTTTAGCTTAGCTTTGACACATGGTGTTGATAAATTAGAATATCATGATAGACCTGAAAAATATGTAATTTAAGTACATAAATCTACCTTACTACTAATCTTGATGTGTATTGATACATTTCAACACACAATTTTTAAAGAATAGGTAATATCACTGACCCTTACAATTATTTTCATATATTTAGTATAATACATCAGTAACATTGATAGGTAGCGGGTAATCATATGTAATGAACAATGGCAAGGCTTGACATGATTCATACTATTGTAATTGTACTCTTCATTCAAATAGCTGATAAGACACACTATAAATTAACTCAGTACTCAAGCTCATACATCCCAAAGATTGAATAGAGTAAGAGGTAATTCCAAATTTGTTTCATATTTTTACTGTATGTACTATGTATTAGTTACAAATCAAGTGCCCGATGATTGCGTACTGAAATTGTGGTTAGTCATTCATCAAGGCATAACACAACATTACCTTTTTTATGATATGAAAATTAGATGTATTATAAAAAATACATAAAGATAAATATAAAAAATATTATGTTGTGTGGCCCATGATGTAGGTCCCAAATCAGCATGAAATGAATAGTCATGAACTCGTTTACATCATATTAATCAAAATTTAAATAATATCTGACACTCCTTTCATCAACTAAAAAAGAGCTAATCTCAGAATATAAATTGGTGGTTATTGGCTAAGTATTGATTTTTGACAGTTGAAAGCCTAAGTTCACACATAGACTAGTGTCTGAATCTCAGCATAAAGCTTTGACACTGTCTGATCCATTACTGTGTTTTTATTGACATTTGCCCAATACTATTACTCTGTTTGATAACAATGTTCTTTGTTGTCATGGTCCCCTGTTTTCCCCCATTCAATGTTTCACGGATGACTAGGCAATCACTTGTGTTGTAGGAACTGCAGAGTTACTAAATACAGCCTATGTTATTAACATAATTGTACTTCTACATTTAGGTTGTCACAACAAGACTCATTTTTCTTTGTGTTAATAAGAGTTAGTGTAACATAAAGTGAAGAAGACCAGTGATATTATTCTAGAACTTAGCACTCTCTACTCTATATTGGCTTAAAAAAATAAATGTATATTTAGCCCCACTTCCAAGTTATTTTATATTATACTAATTATATATAATTATACTAATTCTGGATTAGTAATTTAGCTGTTTATCTTGGTATATTAACAAATCAGCCACTTATGCCGTTAAATTAAAATATAAAACCCATCTTAGATTATAATTAGCTCAGATGAAAAAATATAACGGAATAAGTGGCTAATTTGTTAACTTGCATATATAAACTAAATGACTAATCCAGGATTAGTTATTTATTTAATCAAACCAGGATCAAAATGGGACGCGCCAGTGGTATTTTATTATAATTAAGTAAGTACATAGATTCAATTTGTAAACAATAAAAGTAATAACGTATTCGGTTATCAGTTAATATCAATATGTCTGGGGATTCTCAAATTACAAGTGCAATGACATATTCAATGTATAACTGCACTCATAATGCACTTTATGCTGATACCTGGGTGTACTTACTATTTTTGTACTATATTACTATTTAATACGTATTATTATTTGATATTGTATAAGGTTATTCAAATAAGCATTGCAATTCAACAGGCAATGCTACCAACATGTTGGGTACACTACCTACTGGTAGTGGGCTGGAGCATTTGTCTATAGGTCATCCCGGCCAGTATATATTCCAAAGGTTTTTTTTTGTAGTAGTAGTATGTAGTTTTTAGTATTAGTTATTATATCATTGTAGTATTTAGAAACTAAAGGTTATTAGTAGGTAGTATACCAGTACAGGAAACCAGAAATAAGCTGAACTCCGTTCCGCTTTGTGTGTCCGAATACCAAAATGAAATAAGAATATCTAATGTGATTCCGCTAAATCTAGATAATAAGTTCATCTATATTGCGGCGGTCGCAATGGATTGTAGGTAAATTAATGATAAAACCTGAAAAAACACAAAAAAAAACTGTAATTACAATAACAAATAATAAAAAATATTGTTATTACTATGAAATACAAATTAATTATTTTATTATTAAATTAATTATTATAAATAAAATCTGTTTTGTATATAAGATGGATTTCCGCGAAGTCACGCCTGATTCTATCAATTTTCCAAATAACTTTATTTCTATAGCAGCCTTATTAATAAACACGAACTAGCTTTAGACTAGTTACATCATCTTTTGTCTCTTTCAATCCAGCTAAATATTCCAGTAGCAAAAAAAGGACAAAAGCTGAAGTAACTAATCCGAGACTAATAACCGTTTATTAATAAGGCTGTAGATGTATGCAAGAGGAGAGTAAATAGGTGAGTGAATAGATGAGCATGCTACATCGATCACACTGACACTTAACACCATGAGAAATGTGGTCAGCCGCAAAACTATATGTTATAAAAAAGGAACTTAATATCAAGGTTATTTTACGCTTTGGATTAGCTACCTAGTTCTTGACGTAGAGTTTTCTGGCCCCCTTAGTATTAAGAGATACATTGCATAATTGACGATCAAACGAACTTACCAAGTGAAGTTTTTTTTATGTTATTGAATGATGTAACGAGCTAGTCGTTCACCTGATGTTAAGTGACATGGCCGCCCATAACAGAACAGTGTCACTCGGAACTCCAACATGTAAAGTTTGGCATGCGCACATCATCCTGAGACATCAGCACAGTCTGGTAATAAGATTACTCGACTGTGAGATCAGATCATAAAGTCTCATTTGCCCAGTAATTTCACTAGCTACATTGCCCTTCAAACCGGAACACAGTAGTGCTTGCACACTACTGCTTGGCGGCAGAATAACTGGCAAAGCGGTGGTACCTACCTAGACGAACTTTGCAGAAAAGTCCTACCACCTAGTAGTAGTAGTTAGTTCGATCAAAATCATATTAACGGTTCCTTTCGAAGCGATTCATAAGTTATCCCTTGTTTAACATTGCCTATTTCAAACTCGATAGCGAGAAACGAAACAAAATACCCATACCTGTGTATATCTTAAAATGAATCTTAGAATATATATCTTCTAAATATGTATCTTAAAATTTTATGCTGTGATTATAATAGCCATAATAAATACTTATTTTAAATCTGTTAAAGCTGCACTTAAACGTTTTATATAAAATTTTAATCTGTCTGTGTATTCCCCAGTGTGATGGTAATAATGACGTGTGCGGCTGGCATGGGCGACGCGGCGCTCCGCGATTTGCTGCCGCGGCTGTGGCGGCGCATCGAGGACGCTCACTACAGCTACCTAGAAACCGACGACAGTCCAGAGAAACTGCAGCAGAAGAAAAAGCTCGAAGGTATTTTTTTTAAATCGTAAGACTCCCTATATATCATGGTAAAGGTAGCATGGAATATGTAATAGGATTTTAATAATTACAGTCTATTATTTGTTCTGTATGCTATACGGTGTTCGTTAATCCTGGCAAATATTTGATCGTGTAATTAAATGATTTGATATCTCGTCTTGTACGATTTACTATCAACTCTACACACATCCATAAACACACAATATAAACAAGAAAATACGCACATCTAAACACGCACGCACGCACGCACCCACGCATGCACGCACGCACGCACGCACGCTCGCACGCACGCTCACACGCACGCATGCACGCTCGCGCACTTTAGATAGGCGGAAAAATATTAAATCTTGTTCTCATGGCAAGGCATCATGGCTAAAACACGTATACAAGACCGACACACGAGCGCCATAGACAAACAGCTAGGTAGAGAGATTAGTGCCGAGCTACCGAGTGATTTTTATAATAAACTGATAAATAGTGTAATTTTTTTATTTAAATTTTTATTTTGATTCCGCATCTTTCCGTCCCTAAAGCCAGTGCTTTACTTAAGCTACCGTGACAAGTGCAACAAATTTATCCAATATGCAATAATTATAATTTTAATAAGTATTTATTATTAATATTATAACGCCCAACGATCACATACATAAATCCTGGACCCTAACTAGAATTCCCTGTATCTGAGACCCAGAAACTACGAAGACCATGGTCCCACAATACCCAAACTCAGAACAAGTATTTGCGCTTTTTTTCTGTGTGCAAATACTTGTCCTGCCGCGGGAATCGAACCCGCCGCCTCCGGGATATGAGCCGACCTGCTCAACCACCGCACCACAGAGGCTGTAAAGATGAGAGATGGAGCTAAACTAAAGAAGTTTTACTTCAGTCGTGTGGTCTAAAGCATACTTGTTTTTATATATCTTTCGAATAATAATAATAATAATATGTGTGGACATCACACACAACGCCATCTAGCCCCAAACTGAGCAAAGCTTGTGCTATGGGAACCAGAGAACTGATACAATACTTACATACTTCTTGTTTGTAAATACATACATATATAATACAATATAACACCCAGACACAGAACAAACACCTATGTTCATCACACAAATGTTTTTCCTGGGTGGGAATCGAACCCACAACCCACAGTTCAGAAGGCAGGGTTACTACCAACTGAGCTATCGGGCCAGTCAAATATATCTACTTTCTTCCTTCCAGATTACATAATGGAATACCTAGCAAGGGCACCGCACGAGTGCAGGTTCCGTCTCGCCGAGACGAACAAGGTGTTTCAACGAACAGTGAACGAGCTAGTCGATTTCAACGCGCACCGCGCCGGCGTTGGCTGGGCGGCGGTCGCGCGGTACGCCGGCAACCTGCTCACACAGCCCTGGCGGAAGGAGTATAAGGTCATACGGGTGAGTGGCAACATCATCCTGTAACGGATCATCACGATGCCCCAAGAATTGGTGATACATCGGGCAAAATGTGATCAAAAGCTAACCTCTAATATTAAAAACGGTCCTTGAATTCTTGCTTTAAAGAATCAGTCAATTCATTGGTTTCTCATTTAACAAAATAATGCACGTCACACACCATTTTTTGTGCCAGTCTTTTCAAAACAGTATTTCTTCTAGGCATATTCACTATTTACCAAAAAAAATATACTAATAAAAAAACCAACAATAACAAACAAACTCAAACTTAACAAAAAACAATAATAATGAATGACAATAACAATACACCTTAGAACGCGAGTGTACAGTCAGAAGTCCGCGGAGCGTCGTATGGGGCGGGGGACGGAGTACGGCAGCCAACCGGCGCTACGCACGCGCCCTTTCGTCCCTCGAGCCCCCGTGATACCTAATTTTTGACTTCTGCGCAATGACGCGCAGCGCTAGAGTTTCGTGCCGCTACTTATATCTGTACTTATTTTGAGATTGGAGTTATAGTTTAGGAGTTATTCGACTAAAACGGTTTTCAATGTATGGAAAGCAACATATAAGTATGCATATCTCGTGATTTTGGCCTTTTTTAGTTCTGGGATTTATATGATGGTATCATATTGTTTGTTTTATGCCTTTCTTGACGACCTGAAAGACATTTGGTGCTATTTTTGTGCACTTTTCAGATATGACGTAAAGTATGTAATATATGAAAAACCAAAAAATTAGTATTTATAGATAGAATATGAATAATTGTCTCAATTGGGCAACTGTTAACATCAGGTGAATGACTAGCTCGTCATGTTCATCTATGTAATGTAAGGTATTTATTGAAATAGGAATTATATACATTGTATGTGGGTAGGAGATTTTCCGTAGTGTCTCATTTCGCAAGCGCTATCGGAGTAACTGTTATTTTTCTTTTGTTGCTTCCACATTCAAATATTACAATCAACATTAAACTATACTTATTTTGCAGCTATACAGCGGTTTCTACAAACACGAGGTGGAAGCGAACATGGTCGGCGCGGAGAGGTTGCTGCACGCCATGGGGTACAGTCCGGCGGGCGCCGGGCGCCTGGCGCTGCTGCAGCCCGTGTGCCCCGACACCGCCGCCGCCGTGTCGCGCGACGCCCTCGTGGCGCACTGCGAGTGTCGGGTACGTGTCGCACGGCACCATGCAACACGGTCGGCGCGAGAGGTTGCTGCACGCCATGGACTATAACCACACTTTCCGAGTCTTAGCACATTTACTTTTTTTAACCTTATAATAATAATAAGAGAGATGGAGCTAAACTAAAGAAGTTTTACTTCAGTCGTGTGGTCTAAAGCATACTTGTTTTTATAATAGGTCTTTACCTATGAAATTGCCGTATTGCAGTACAGACTTTTTCAAACAAAAAAAAGTTTTGATTGGCTATGAATTCTAAATTCAAATTAATTTTGTTTTAAAAATATGACATTCTATTTACAATATAAGTCTTTTGTTTATTGATTAGCGTTGTATTTTCATTACATTTCAACATTTTTCCTCATAATGGATACTTTGAAATTTCGTGTAATTATGGAATATGAGTTCCGTCGTGGCACCAACGCGGCACAAACGACACGTAACATCAACGACGTTTACGAAGAGAACTGTACAAACGAACGTACAACCCGTTATTGGTTTGCTCGGTTCCGTTCTGGGAATTTTGACTTGAAAAATGAACCTCGTGGTCGTCCGGAAACTTTGGTCAACAATGATGAATTAAAGGCGATTGTGGAAGCTGATGAATCTCAATCTACAGCTGAGCTGGCAGCAGCTTTTGATGTTAGCATCAAAACAATATTGGTCCATTTGCGACATATTATTCGTGAGTAACAGTCGGGGATATATTAATTTAAAATTAATTTAAGATAAAAAAGCTTGATAGATGGGTGCCCCACGAACTTAACGATCGCCAGCGCAACGTACGCGTCGAGACTTGCCTTGCGCTGCTTAACAGGCACAGAAATGAAGGAATTTTGAACCGAATTGTTACGTGCGACGAAAAATGGATTCTTTTTGACAATCGAAAGCGCTCAGCAAGTTGGTTAGATCCTGCAGTGCAAGTACCGTTCTTGTCGATCGCTTAGTTTGACATTTAAAATCGTCAAATTCGTTATAAAAATGGTTTTATCGACAGCTGCAAGTACGGAACCAACTTAAACCATCGGTAAACAAAATCGCTAAACATTCGTATAATTTTAACGAATGAACGAATGAATTCGATATAATTACACGAATTTACCGATAACCCTAGCATGGAACTTTTTAATGACGTTTGAAATCGTCTATTTTGTCGATTTACACGATTGTTTTATCGAGTTTGAAAATGGTCTCGGTAAAGGTCGGTGTCCGAAAATTGTGTTGAAAGAAAATGGATTTTGGTCTTGGATATTGATTTTGGACATGAAGCAGAGGCCTAATCGCAGCAGAAAAATGAATGTTAGACGTCGTTTGAGGGATGCCTTTGGAACTTTTTTCCGAATTTCCAGTGAAATCACTTGCCCTCATATAGGGCATCGAAAATGATGTAAGGTGGACGCGATCTCACGGTTTACCCACGCATATTGTTGTAAGTATTCTAAGTATGTGCCTACCTAATGAATTATTACTTATATCTTGCTTGACAATATTGCTACTATATGTAGTTCATTTCTAACTAATCTATCTACATAATTGGTAGATATCTTACCTTCCTGTAACACCCTACATTTTTATATAATAATATTAATAACAATTATTATTATTGCAACAAATAATTACTAAACAATAAACACCCAACACGCAGAATCAGTGGCTACCAGTAGTCAACTACGGATAATGCTGAAATAGAACGGGAAATTACCCAAGCGAAAAGTATCTAAGTTGGTTACTAAATAACGCTTGACAACCTAAATCTGATTGATTTGGATAAGGTGTTTGATTTATTTCACTTCTTTTTTCCTTTCCCGGATTTGTCGCAAATTATCCGGCAGTTTTCTATACCCGGAAATTATCCACTAGAACTCAAAATTACCGAAATCGGGTAAAATACCCAAGCTGGCAATATTTATATTTTCTATATCTTTGATTCTGACAAACTAAAGTGACTGACAGTGACATTGATATTTAAACAAGTAAATAAATCTAGAAGTATATATATTTTTTTTAGTAGTCTGCGAGTAAATTATGGCAGCAATGAATGAATGATATCGACAAAATTTGGCGATCGTGAAAATCGATAAAATTTGTCGTCAAGAGATCCGTACTCGCATTAAACGATACGATTCGATAAGTTTATCGAGCTTACCGATCGTAAACTATAACGATCGATAAGAACCGTACTTGCGCTGCTGGTTCGGTACCAAAGCTATGTGCAAAACGAAAAATGACCCCTAGAAAAGTGATGGTCACAGTTTGGTGGTCTAGTGCTGGTGTGATTCATCATAGCTTTTTACAAAACGGCGAGAGCATTACTGCAGATGTCTACATTGAAGAACTGACCACAATGATGGCGAAACTCGCACGTCTGCAACCAGCTTTGGTCAATCGGTCGTCTCCACTGCTACTTCACGACAATGCGCGACCCCATACTGCACAACAGACCGTCTCTAAGCTGCATGAGTTGGGTTTGGAAGCTCTCCCTCATCCGCCATACTCACCAGATCTTGCGCCTACCGACTATTACTTTTTCCAAAATTTGGACAACTTTTTAGCGGGAAAAAAATTCAATTGCCGAGAGGCAGTACAAAACGCCTTTGAAGAGTTTGTTGTCTCCCGTCCTGCTGATTTTTTCAAGAAGGGCATCCATAAACTGCCACAGCGTTGGCAAAGATGCATTGATTGCAGGGGTGATTACTTTGAATAAAAGAAATAAATAAGTTCGAAAAAAAAAATACTTTAACTTTTTTCAAACAAAACGGCAATTTCATAGGTAAAGACCTAATATATATATTTCGAAAAATAATAATAATCATATGTGTGGACATCTCACACAACGCCATCTAGCCCCAAACTAAGCAAAGCTTGTGCTATGTGAACCAGTTAACTGATACAATACTTAGATACTTTTTTGTTTGTAAATACATACATAAAATACATACATAATAGAATACAATATATAACACCCAGACACAGAACAAACACCTATGTTCATCACACAAATGTTTGCCCTCGGTGGGAATCGAACCCACAACCCGCAGTACAGACGGCAGGGCTACTACCAACTGAGCTATCGGGCCAGCAAAAGTATATCCTGACCGTCTATATAATTACGGAAACAAAAACCACGAGTTTAAAATAAAATAATTAAAATAAATGAGCGTGCTTTAGACCACACGACTGAAGTAGAACTTCTTTAGCTTCATCTATCGGCCGGTATAACTTTATTTTTGCTTTGTTCATGTTAATGTTGTCATTTTGACTTATAATTTTACCGGGCATACCAACATAATAATGCAAATTTGAAGTAATTTTTAACTTTGTTATGTTGACAATGGAGACGTTAACCAACAAAAAGCAATATCGGTGACTATATTGATAAAGATAATTTATTATAAAAAAATAATCTTAGTCATATAATCAAACATAGTTATACAATAATAAATATACTAACAAATAATATTTTCATAGCTTACAGATATAACTAATTCACCCACCCATTTCACCCTCTTAGGTCCGTATTACAGAACGATGCTCAGTCATCGATTGGTGCTCAAGCAGAGATTTCATTCATAAACTGATCAATTAGTGAATGAAATCTCTGCTTGAGCACCGATTGATGACTGAGCATCGTTCTGTAATGCAGACCTTAGACGCCTAAGGAATTGCGTAAAACCCTTACTTAGTGGATACCTGCAGGCTTAGCACGGCATGTGGAGAAACTGTCTTTCCCCCGGTTTTTCCACCTGTCAGTTAAAATAAATCCCCCTCTCCACCTTAAGTAGCACGGCAGCGAGGAGAGGAAAGAAATATTTCCCTTTGACATTATCGTAGACATTATATCCCGCTACTCCCAGCTTCAGAGCACGGACTCGGAAAAAAGTGGATAATATTCTCTTGAATTGACACAAAGCAGAGAGTATTTATCTTCGACTCTTGTAGGTGGGTATAAGGAAGTCAAAGTGTTTTAATAGGCACAAAAATGTCGCGTGCCTATTATAACTACGTTAAATTGCGGGAACTCGAATTTTGGAGCGAAAGTTACACCGGGAGGAGCATTCGGAATGCAAGTAATCCCTTCTAAATCCCGGGAAATGAGTTTCAATACAAAAAAAAAAATTACATAGCGAAATATTCGTGAAAATACAATTATTAGTTTAGTTTTAATAAGGAAATTATTTAATTTACGTAATTAACTTAAATGATGCATATATTTTTATTATTTTTTGAGTATATTTTATTATAAAATATATACATATAAAAATTTAAAATATAACTACTACACAATAATTAATCACGTTTTCCCGCTCATATTACAAAAAAATAAAATTTAATATAAACTATTCACTTACTCTCACTCATATACATAGTATTCGTTACATACTCTTTGATTAACACAGGGACACAGACTCAAAAACCTTATTTTTTCTTTTAAAAACCTTATTTTTTTATATTTTGTCTTCAATCCCAGTATATTTAGCCGAACAATTATCGATGGTTTGATGGACTGAACAAAATATTGAAGCATGTAATGTCATTTTAGTTAAATTTTCTCATACTGGCAACAATACGGTAGAGAAAACTTAAAACGCTACTCCCCTCATTTATCCCCCGGATAAAGCTTTCCACTGCCGCGGCCGTGCTCGCTGAGTGGAATAAAGTGACAATGAGGATAAGTTTGTTATCCTCTACCTGGGGAGAAGTTGTCCACAGGCCGTGCTAGGCCTGCTGCACTTTACAAATAACACACCCTCCAAATTTCAAGTCTCTAGGATCAGCGGTTTAGGCTGTGCATTGATATATAAGTCAGTCAGGACTTTGAATTTTGTATGTATAGATAACTCGATTACCTATGGGCCCACAAATTGATCTCGCAAGTAAATTTAATACCTACCGTTTACTTTTTATTAGATAATGCTGCAGATCTGGGAGACGATAGTAAGCAGTGGCGCCAATGTGACGGTCTCTTGGGGAGATATATACCGGGAGAGGGCGGCGCGGCCCGACCGGCCCGCCGCTACCGCTGCAAGGCTCATAGCTGCTAGAGGAGATATGCCCTATATAGACACTGGTAAGATATAAATTGCAACATATAAATAGAGACGATGACAGTTCCATTGGATTGTGTAATACCTATTTGGCCTATCCATTGTCGGAAAAAATCACCGAAATTTTGTCTTTAGTTAAGTTTGGGTTAGAGAAACGACAGTGAAGTTTAAAGAAGAAGTTTAAGAAATTCAAACCGTACCCTACAGAGCGACATATTCGCATAAGCGATAAAGCTCTTTAAATATAGAATAAAAAAAAAATAGAATTTGACTGGCCCGATAGCTCAGTTGGTAGTAACCCTGCCTTCTGAACTGTGGGTTGTGGGTTCGATCCCCACCCAGGACAAACATTTGTGTGATGAACATAGGTATTTGTTCTGTGTCTGGGTGTCATATTGTATTCTATGTATGTATTTACAAACAAAAAGTATCTAAGTATTGTACCAGTTATCTGGTTCCCATATGTACAAGCTTAGCTTATTTTGGGGCTAGATGGCGTTGTGTAAGATGTAAAAAAAAAAAGATTTTTTTAAGTGCGAGCTATGATTCCCACAGCGTAACGCGTGGGCTGCAAAGCTACAACACAGGGTCAAGTCTGATAATTCTAGTAGCTTTAATAGACTCGATAGTCCCGTCTGCACTGAAGTTTAACAGCTCACTTATCTCATGAAAGTGTGACTATTGCAACGCATTTGGGTACATCCTAGAGAGATGAATGAATAGAACAGAATCAATATATATTTATAGGAAGAACGGGTTATGCGTAGGTTGCAACCTATATAACTATAGGCCTTCAGCATGCGCACACCGCGCCGTGTCCGGAGCAAGAATGATCCGCAGTATACCGAGCGCTCCCTTTTTATAGCCAAATGGGTGGTGGAGTGATGACAGTTGCCGGTGTTGCCACTGTAATAAATTTAAATGCAACCACAGGGTAAATTACAGTACTGCCCACTGAGCATAGAGTTTACATCTGGACGTTGCCGCCGTCATATTCATAACAAAAGGCATGGTGTAATATTAAGAATGAAAAAAAATGCGTTGTTTGCCCATTGCCATGAATCGGTTCCAACTCAGCATATTGCTGGTCTTCCGTTGGGGTCGTTTCGGTGTCGTCACGAGACGGTTCACAATTACTTAAATTAATAATGAACTAAGTCGAAGTGGTGTGGTGTAGTTGTTGAGCAGATCGGCTGATAGCCCGGAGGCGGCGGGTTCGATTCCTGCAGCAGGATAGAAAAACAAGCGCAAATACTTGTTCTGTGTCGGGGTGTTGTGGGACCATGGTCCTCGTAGTTCCTGGGGCCCTAGACACAGGTAATCCTAGTTAAGGTTCATGATCATGTTGGCCGTTATTATTATTATTATTAACGGCGGAAAAAAAGTGCCAACTTAAGAGCTGTGAAACTTTAGTACAGACCGGCTTATGGTAGTGTGATGATAAGTTTTCTTTGACAGATCGACTAATTTAAAAAAAATCTTTCCAGGCTCGGAAATATATTCGAATATACCGACGACGGTTACCGACACGCACTGTCGAGACCCTCGCTACCACAACCACCAACCTTTCCCATCCAACCACCAACACATTTCACCCAATCACATAACCATGACTCCCAACCACGAACCAATCCCGCCCAACCACCAACAAATCAACCAATCATGTCACTACTGCCCAGAAGATATGCTAGAAGATCCGATGCCCAATATCATGCATCCGCAGTACGTGATGCCCCAAAACATGGTTCCACAGTATATGTACTCTATGCCACATCCAGAAATGCCACAATGCAGCAATATGATGACGCAATACCTGCCATACTACTACCCTGTACAAGCGCCATACATGATACCAACCCCCGTATATCCCTCAATAAAGCACGCTGCCACAGTACCCGTAAATGGATACCCACCTTACAGACATCCAGCAGTACCCACAGCCCAGTTGATAGAGCTAGAATCTTCGTCCGTTTACGAAAACAACAATCATAAGAAACTGGAAAGTTCTAGAAGAAACAGCACTTCGAAATCTGGCTTCAGTGACGTCACGTTGCCTAGTCTACCACGGTCGGATACCCAGCCAGCACTGAGCAAAGCTAGGGAAGACGGAATGGGCACATACGAAAGTTGGGACTATGTATTTAGGAATTTATCAAATAAAGAAGATGATAGTAGAAACAGGTATTCGCCGTCGCTGGATCGAGATTCGAGAACTCTCGATAGGTTAGACAAGGCGCATAAAAATCGATATCAACCGACGACACTCGACTTAGAAGACGGATTACAAGCGCTTAGCCTAGACCATCGGGTGGAAGAATTGAAAAAGGATTTGAAAAAGTCCAAACAAACTCCAAAGAGGCTACCATTTGAGGAGAAAAAGGCGAAACGACCGGAACCGGTTGGGAATCCTGCCGCCGACGGGTTAATAACCTCGAGGATAACTCCGGACAAAATAAAACTACTAACTAAAAAGGAAATAAAGGATAGGAAAGAGGTTGTAAAACAGCAGAACTCTGTTAATGGCAACTCGAACTCTGTTGCTGGAGCTGAGTTGAAAAAGGTGAAGAAACCGGCGAAGATGGTTTCGGTGGAGATAGAGAAGCCGAGGCGACCGCGTCCGTCTGAGAATGGCACTCAGATTACGGCGCATAGCTCTAAAAGTAGCTCAGGTAATATACTTTTGTTATATAACAAACTTTACTTAATTATTGTCATTTAAATATTTCATTTAATCATTATCCCCATGTAGAAGTCAAAGGCATTTATTGCAAATAGGCTATTTTTAGCAGTTTTCCAAGCCAAAATGAGATAAACATACTTTTTTAATGTAAGGGATGATATGACGGACTACCTGATGTTAAGCGACACGGCTGCCCATATCAGTTGAAGTGTCACTCGAAACTCTAGAGCTTAGAGTGGCGCGTGACACTGCACTGCGCACGTCATCCTGAGACAGCACGGTCTAGTAATAAGATTACTAGACTGAGATTAGGTCATAAAGTCGAACGGAAGATGAAGTTGGTACAAATTTGTATTATTATGTTGGTATGTCTTGTCAATTGGCGAAATTAACATTAAACAAAGCAAAAACTAAACTATACCGGCCGATAGATGGAGCTAAACTAAAAAAGTTTCACTTCAGTAGTGTGGTCTAAAGCATACTCGTTTTTTTTTATTCGATACTTTAACCATAACTTTTTTTACAGCATCATCAGTCCAACCCAACTTCGACCTAAAAGCGCAATTAGTAGTTTCACTAGACGAGTCCGATTCCCGCTCTCCTCCTCGGAGCAACGGCGACCGCCCACACAGTCGCAACTCGACACACGAACGGACGACCAAATGGGAATGCGCGACTTGCACCTACATAAACAAAAACAACGCATCGGCGTGTGAAATGTGCGGTAAATCTAAGATGGGACCAGAGATTCAACCTCTTACGTCTGGCGGGAAAGAATGTCCCGCTTGCACTCTTGTAAACCAACGGGATGCGAAAATCTGTGACGCTTGTGGCACCAATTTGGAGCACTGTCCTACATACATATAATTTCAATTCTTTACGGTTGGCTTTTGATAAGCGATAGTGAGTTTTAAAAGAACGAAGATATGTTATATAATCGTAAAAGTGTACAGTAATGAAAGGACGCGTGATTGGAACGGCTTTTTGAAAAAGTTTTAAACGATCAGCGCTGGATTGGAACTAAAGTCTATGGAAATAGGAGCTACAGTTTTTTTGGCGGGAAAGCGAAAAAGATTGCGTCACCGCATTGTATTATTTTCCAAAACTTGTGTTATTTTCAGTGTTCGTGCATAAAATTGGTGGCATTTTATTCGTCAAGTGCTGGATTACAGGCGTGAGTGTGGGAAAATGGTATAATGATGGTGAAACGTTTATTTTCGTGTTGTTTCCAAAACTCCATAGAAGCTTCAAGTAAAGTTGCCACCACTTTACTAGGAGTATGACTTTGACTAGACTATGACTTGACTATGACTTGACTTGATGACTTCGACTTTGACTTGACACATATTTGCGTGAAATATCATTAACTTGATAAATTATCAATTACTTGACACTGGCTAAATACACAAAGGTGTGGAGCCAAAATGATAAAAAAATTAAATAGGAGCTACAGGATTAATGTTGAAATTACTATTCAAGAAGTATTCGTGACACGAAATAAACGCGCGGGCGCGATGTGTCGGAATGTTGGATAGTAAAAAAAATTAGTTTGCAGTGTGTAATATTCACCGAAATTATAGTTTTATCATTGAAAAAATAAAATAGGTACGATCCCTTTTAAAAATTCTAGATTCGTCTATGTTACCCTCCTTCCGCGTTCTGACCTTTCATCCGCATCCATTTCTCCTTCCTTCTTACTTTCCCTTCCTCCTTCTTTCCTACTTTCCTTCCTCCTTCCTTCCTAACTTCCATTCCTCCTTCCTTCCTTGGCTGTTTCATAATGGCCAAACTAAACGCAACCTGCAGTGTACATATTACATTAAAAGTGTGGTTTTGGCGAAGAATTAATATAGAATATTCTAAAATCAATTTGCCAAGTTATGTCTAATCATTTGTTTAGAATTGTTTTTAATGCACAATCAGGTGATCCGTGTGACCAATTTTTTAATACTTTGTCTCGCAAAAGAGTTCGTAGATATAGCGAGTTGGTTGATTACACTTCAAATATAAAATCGATGTTCTTAAAGTCAGCGCTGTACATTTCTTCATACAAAAGACGCGTAAAACGCATATATGGTAGACGCATTCACATCTAGCAAAGTTCACACCAAGAGCTTGTTGCTTTCTCTTACACAATTTTTAAACTGGGCAGTGAACTGGCCCTTCTGATATCACCCCGTCGTCGCCGCCCGAGACATGTCTTGAGCGACCCAGATGATCCTATAGCAGCCGTAGTATCGGCTGCGCTAGGATCACCGGATCAGTCTAGCCTTTCTGGCTCAGGTACCGCTTTCGGCATCGGTATAGGATCCCAGCATAACACAATCAAACACCGACCCTGCCGGCGAGGTCGACATACCCCGTAGGTTAGCTAGAACGGTCGTGACTGCATGGGTCCACTCTTCCAGTGGACGTAGTCTTATCGATCTTCTTATCCCGGAAACGGCCCAAGCCGAGGCTCGCCCCCCAGGGGTGACCTTGAGCTAGTTGCTTCCCACTTTAATGCCCTCCCGCCCGGTAACACTGTAAAGGTCGGTAAAGACCAACAGCATTAGCCAATTAAAAAGAAAAAAGAAAGCGGCCTGATGAGTAGAAATCACCGAAGCCTGTGGTCGTACCGTAGCTTGCTAATAAAAAGTGAAAGTGGTTTGTTACATTTTTGAGAGTAAATTTAACTAGTTATTTTATAATGTTTTTATATGTTTTTTAATGCCTTTATGTTGCTATTGTTATGTATAATTATTATAATGTATTAATCGTACTAAATCTTGTGTAGAGGCACAGCACAAAATGTTTCTCGAAGAGACCTGCAAAAAAATGTGTTGATCCTATTTAAATTCTTAAATAATTATTTAAAAATTATTATCGATCTACCGCCTTATTGTCAAATTATTCTACGTTTTAAACGAGTATATCCTTATTCATAAATTCTCGATTAAGCTGATCTGTTGTTGTATACACATTCTGTCTCGTTTTCACGCGTAAAAGTCTTCGTTGGCAAAAAAAGGACAAATAATTTAACACATATATTCGTTTAAAAAAAATATGGGTTAAATTATATGTAAAAATTTTAGCAAATGATCTTGTTATCGTTTATTATTATTATATGTTACCATTACCTCGCACGATTAAAGAAAAGTACTGAAAGAGCGAACATATCTATCGGTGTCTCATTCCTACTACATTTCAGACAGAGATGTTAGAGTGAGAAGGTTATATGGCGTTAAAATGGTGCAAGTGTTATAACAAGAAATATGGTAGTTTTTAAAAATACCAATTATAAGGTAACGATTGTTATATAAATCGTATGTAATGCTGCTATTCTTTGCCATTGATCAAAATTACATAACATACTTATATGTATTATTTTTGCTTTATAATACTACTAAAAGATATCCATAAATGATGAAATAATAATTCTTAAATAAACCTCTACTAAACCACGAAGACGTGACGGTGACTACAGAAATTATGGTAGAATTTAATATTATTTACGAAAAATCAACAATAACATTATAAAATATAAAATCGTGATTCAGTGTTCATTTGATCGCCTTCTGTAATGCTTTAACATTAGAATAGAAGATATAATTAGATAAAAAAAGCTTATCTTTTTTATGTTTAACATTAAATTATTGATCTTTGTATATAATTGTTAGTGTTTTGTAAATATTAGATTTAAAATATATTTATTTATAAAACAGCTATATTTATTATAAAAGTAAATGATTGAAAATCTTAAGTCATATATTAAGATCGTAACATCGTAATTATAATTAATGAGGGTGCATTTGTTAAAGAGAAAAATATGTAATTTTATGACACGGTTGAAATGAATAACGAGCACAATGTATTAAATTATTGTATGGATAATTAGAAAATAGTTTAGGCAATTAAAGCACTGAGGACGTGTATTTTTCTATACCTAAATATGGTAGATTTTCTCATGGAAACAAACACATATATTTATTTATCGGATGGAACGCTTTTAATTTGGTTGCCATTGGTTACAATACGTCACGGTTATTAAATTGTGAGGTCGAGTGGAATGTTGCAAATAGAAACAAAGTATTTAAATAAAGAGTATTTGTTTTATGATATATTTTATTAATTTGATATCCCTTTTAACACAATTGCATACAAGTTTTGGCCGGAAAGCGAAAAAGATTGCGTCACCGCAATGTATTATTTCCCAAAACTTGTGTTATTTTCAGTGTTATTGCATAAAATTAGTGGCATTTTATTTGTTAAGTGCTGAATTACAGACGTGAGTGTGAGAAAATGGTATAATGATGGTGAAACGTTTCTTTTCGTGTTGTTTCCAAAACTCCATAGAAGCTTCAAGTAAAGTTGCCACCACTTTACTAGGAGTATGACTTTGACTAGACTATGACTTGACTCGATGACTTCGACTGTGACTTGACACACATTTGCGTGAAATATCATTAACTTGATAAATTATCACTTACTTGACACTGGCTAAATACACAAAAGTGTAGAGCCAAAACATTAAAAAAAAAAATTGCATACAATTGTAATAGCTATAAGATGTTTTCTTTTGTTTTATCATTACCCTTACATGGGTAAATTACATATATCATTACAAACTTAATAGTGAGAAACAAAAATATTCGCCCGCTACACATAGTTTATTAGTAAGTGGGGTAATGTTTGGTCTCTATATTAATATCTGTGCTAAACCAAAGGTTCTAAGTACTGATCTCTTCTGAAGTAAAACTTACTCTTTACGCACTTTTACTCGGGGAGTAAGCTGGTGAATGCGAGGCAAATGGAAGTTGAAGCTGGTTCACATAGATGATCTTAGTCAACATTACAAAGTTAAACATTAGTATTATTATGTTGTTATACCCGGTAAAATGACAATTTACTATTATTATCAAGATGGCGACATTAACATTTTTTTTTGGCTCTACACTTGTGTATTTAGCCAGTGTCAAGTAATTGATAATTTATCAAGTTAAAGATAATTCACGCAAATATGTGTCAAGTCACAGTCGAAGTCATCAAGCCAAGTCATAGTCTAGTCAAAGTCATACTCCGAGTAAAGTGGTGGCAACTTTACTTGAAGCTTCTATGGAGTTTTGGAAACAACACGAAAATAAACTTTTTACCATCATTATACCATTTTCCCACACTCACGCCTGTAATCCAGCACTTAACGAATAGAATGCCACCAAACTTATGCACTAACACTGAAAATAACACAAGTTTTGGAAAATAATACAATGCGGTGACGCAATCTTTTTCGCTTTCCCGCCAAAAAAAACCGACATTAACATTAAACACAGCTAGGGAGTTATGGCGGGAAAACCAAAAAGATAGCGTTACCGCATTATATTATTTTCCAAAACTTGTGTTATTTTCAGTGTTAGTGCATAGAATTGGTGGTATTTTATTCATTAAGTGCTGAATTACAGGCATGAGTGGGAAAGTGGTATAATGGTGGAGAAACGTTTCTTTTCGTGTTGTTTTTAAAACTACATTGAAGCATCTGGTAAAGTTGCTACTACTTTACCAGGAGTATGACTTGACTAGACTAGACTATAACTTGACTTGATAACTTGGACTGTGACTTGACTTGGCACTTATATAATATTAATTAACTTGAGAAATTATCAATTACTTGACACTGGCTAAATACACAAAAGTGTGGAGCCAAAACAAAACAAAACCATGGCATAGAACGTATGTATGTAATTATCTTTAAATGTTTAATTGTAATTATGTTATTCAAAGAAACAACGGCTAAAGCATATTTAGCTGGGTATAATTTTCAACAATCTACACAACATAACAACCAAAACGATGGTCTCATTACATACTTTAGAGTTGGTTTAAACTGCGAAACTTACGAACCTAAAATCAAAGATGCCTCCTGTTTAATAAGCATAATAGATAATTATATAATTATAATAGCAAT
Organism: Ennomos fuscantarius; assembly: GCA_905220475.3. NCBI lineage: Eukaryota > Metazoa > Arthropoda > Insecta > Lepidoptera > Geometridae > Ennomos > Ennomos fuscantarius. Next base: position 4,710,080 of record HG992040.1, on the reverse strand, counting down.
ATATCGCTCCCCTTCATTTCATAACATCATTCCTTTCTTAAACTCACTAGATGAGATATTAACTACGTACGTATCGAACCTACAAGAATGTCATTATAACCGGTGATCTTAACTTAAATATAATTTCTGAACCCACTGATTGTAACGCTACTGAATACCTCGATTTAACAGCTATGCACGGCTTACTGCCAGCCCATATGCTGCCCACACGTGGAAATAGCTGTTTGGATCACTTTATGTTATGATCATCTTTTGTATGCCAAACATTAGTAATTGAAAATTCTGTAACTGATCATTTTACCATTTTTTTATCCTTAGACATCAAACAAAAAAACCTTAATACTCCTAAAACTTTTACTAAAACAGACTATCTAAGCATAAACAACTGCATAAAATCCACAGACTTTTCCAACATCTATTTAAGTAACAACTGTAACACTGGTACAGACGATTTTATAAAAATTATATCAAATATAATTTTTTGCAACACAATAACCTCAATTATACCGCGAAGAAGGGCTGCCAGAAAACCTTGGATCACTATAGGACTGATCCGATGCATGAGAAATCGAGATCGCATGCACATGAAGGTCCGAAATCAACCTAATAATACCATTATACAAAAAACTTACAAACGATATCGGAACTTCTGCAAAACAATACTTAAAAAAGCAAAAACAAACTACGAAAGAGAACAACTTACTACCGCCTCTAAAACCAATAATATTAAAAAAACTTGGCGAATTATTAACGAGATCACTAATTATAAAACAACACCTAAATTGTCACAAAAGCTTCTTGAGGTAAGCGACTCCCCTTCAACTTCGGTTGACAAGGTCAATGACTTTTTCGCAGATATCGGTCGATCAATAGCACAGCGCATTAGCACTGACAAAAACGACGCGGCCCTGACATTGACTAAACAAGTCGCTAATTCAATGGTAATGTTTGATACTGACAAATTAGAAATTATCTCTATAATGGGCTCATTAAAATCAGACTCCTCAATAGGATGGGATAATATACCGTCTAATGTATTAATACAAAACAAAGAAATTCTCGCTCCAGTCATATCTCACTTAATAAATATCTCTCTGCGCACGGGTTGTTTTCCTAAGGCCCTTAAACATGCCATTATTATACCTATTCATAAATCTGGTGATAAAAAACTCATTGGGAACTACCGGCCCATATCCATACTTACATCACTATCAAAAATCTTTGAGAAAGTTATTAATAAGAGACTCGTTAAATATCTTGAAATGCACAATTTACTATCTCCCAATCAACATGGTTTTCGTAGAGGCAAATCTACCTCTGAAGCAGTTCTTAAACTGACAGACTTCATTACCAAAAATCTTGATATAAAAAAGAAAACCCTAGCTATCTTTCTTGATTTAGCCAAAGCTTTTGATAGCGTATCTATTACACTCCTGCTTAAGAAGTTAGAAAGGCTAGGAATCAGAGGCACTCAGCACGAAGTGATCGCAGACGACATGAGTGACAGGTCACAAAGTGTTAAAGTCGGTGACCATATTAGTAGCCCTTTGCCCATGACCTACGGCGTCCCACAAGGAAGCATATTAGGCCCAACACTGTTTCTCGTGTATATTAACGACCTCTGTGAACTGTCAATGAGACAATGTAGTATATTAACGTACGCTGATGACACGGCCGTCATGGTCCAAGGAGATAGCTGGGAAGAAACCTATGAACTAGCACAGTCTGCTTTTAATGAGATTTCATCATGGCTTCGAAATAACCTACTCAGCCTTAACGTTGATAAAACTAAATACATAACCTTTGGTATTCGTGAACCACCGTGCAACGATAGACTCTCACTAGTTAGTCATAATACAGGAACATGTTCAAATACAACATCTTCATGTGACTGTTCTGTCTTAGAAAAAGTAAACACGATTAAATATCTGGGTATCATTATTGATGACAGACTTTCCTTTGTACCCCACATAACTCAACTTACGAACCGAATACGAAAGCTCACAGCGGTTTTCAAAAGTATCCGAGACAGTGCTGACTGGGAAGTAATACGACTACTGTACTATGCAATCTGTCAGTCTATCACCACATACTGCATAACATCCTGGGGAGGTGCGTATAAAACACACATGTTGCCACTCGAAAGAGCGCAACGAGGTTTACTCAAATGTAGTACAAAGCAACCCTACATATACCCTACGATTAACCTGTACCGTGACTGTCAAGTTCTCTCAGTCAGGCAGCTTTTTATCCAACATGTTGTCCTTCATCAACAAACCCTGGTTAAATTTACTCAACCAACTAAGAAAAAACGTACGTCACATAATGTATGTACTGTTCCTCACGTTAGAACAGCATTTGCTGGAAAATTTATGAAATTCCTTGGGCCTTTTCTCTATAACAAACTAAATACAGATAATAACATTAAATCCCTCAGTGTGTTTGAATTAAAAAAAACTCTGTTCACTAAGCTAAATGGCATGAGCTATGTAGAAACTGAAAATTTACTTGTAGCATTAAAACAACCAAAAAATAAAAATATATTGTTATTACGTATACATACCATATTATCTTTACTATATCGTATCTATTAATTATTAATTTTTATATATGTATTACACACCACACACACACACACACACACACACACACACACACACACACACACACACACACACACACACACACACACACACACACACACACACACACACACACACACACACACACACACACCACGTCATTTCTCACATTCGCAAATCTTGGTTAGATTAGTATTCTAGCATGCGAATATTAATCTAAAAATTAGTGCGTATTTATTTTTTATCTTAACTTGATCTTTAATTTAAAAATTATTTGTAATTTATATAAATATTTGTAACCTAGCTTAGGCATTTCCCATATTATTTCCGGCGAAAGAGGCCTGGACCGCATAATACGGGCTCTGAGCCTAGTGTGGGGACCCAGGTTTTTCTGACCTAATGTAATGTACTTATTTGCCTTTATCCAAAAATAAATGTGTTTTCATATGTGATTTTTATTTTTTTATTTAAGATCAACTTGAATATGGACTAGTAACAACAGATATAACTCATTTATAACCACATGTTAATTGTTCCCGTTGAGTTACACCTAGATGTATTTTGTTGCTAATCAATGGAGTTTAGCGACTGTCGGTACCGAATTTTCCATGCTAGATTTTGGAGCTATTTTCAGATTCACAGATTTGGCGAAGTAACGCCTGGGGTCCTTTCCTTTGTAAACTTCAATGTCAAGGCCAAAATTACCTTCTAAATGAGTAGAAAACTTTGGGACGACGGCAATAGTTTTTTCTTCTACTTTTATCATAACAGGATCGTAGATAACCGCGGCTTTTACAAGGTCTTTAAACGAACTCTCTTTCAGCTTGGATTCGCTTTCATTTACAGAGACGTCAAGAGATGCGGTAGGGCTGGTTTCGGTAGACGCCGACGTGTTGAGACTGAGACTAGATGGTGCACCTGTGTATCAAATTAATTAAATTAATAATAATAATAACGCCCAACGATCATATACACACAACCTGGACCATGAGTAGGATTCGGAAATACGAGGACCATGGTACACAATACCCAGACTCAGAACAATTATTTGCGTTATTTTCAGTGTTAGTGCATAAAATTGGTGGCATTTTATTCGTTAAGTGCTGGATTACAGGCATGAGTGTGGGAAAGTGGTATAATGATGGTGAAACGTTTATTTTCGTGTTGTTTCCAAAACTCCATAGAAGCTTCTGGTAAAGTTGCCACTTTACTTGGAGTATGACTTGACTAAACTAGACTAGATTATGAATTGACTTGATGACTTGGACTATGACTTGACTCGACACACATATATAGTAATTAACTTGAAAAAATTTCAATTACTTGACATTGGCTAAATACATAGAAGTTTGGAGCCAAACAAAAAAAAAACTATGTACATAAACGGCGCATTCAAACTGTTAAGTGCATACAAATTTATGTTTTTATCTGTTGCAATCGAGTTACGTGATCGCCTAGCTGCTCCTTGAGTCAAAAGTGCGTTTGTACAGAAGCAGTATAAATGTTGTTGCATCCGAATTATATGACAAAATTAATAAAGTATACAATATTTAGAAAATAACTAATAACGAAATTAAAAGCATCAAATTATACTGGCTTATACAGTTTGGACTATTAAGGGGTGGAAAATCTTTTAAAAAGCTTTTATTTCTAGTGCGATTATAAAAAATTTATAAATGAATACTAATGCCAATTAACAGATTACCTTTGTTTTGTATAAAATTTGACCTTCGTTATTTTTTTTTTATGTTTTGGCTCCACACTTTTGTGTATTTAGCCAGTGTCAAGTAATTGATTATTATCAAGTTAATGATATTTCACGCAAATTTGTGTCAAGTCATAGTCGAAATCATCAAGTCAAGTCATAGTCTAGTCAAAGTCATACTCCTAGTAAAGGGGTGGCAACTTTACTTGAAGCTTCTATGGAGTTTTGGAAACAACACGAAAAGAAACGTTTCACCATCGTTATACCATTTTCCCACACTCACGCCAGTAATCCAGCACTTAACGAATAAAATGCCACCAATTTTATGCACTAACACTGAAAATAACACAAGTTTTGGAAAATAATACAATGCGGGCGAATAAACCGCGATGCTCTTCTAGGTAATAACAAAAATGGTACTTATGATGATATATACTTTTTTTTTGAGGTGGGGAAATGCCCTCGCGCTTCCCACATCCCCCACATACCCTCTGCCACCACGGGGGGTATGTGGAACTCGAACCCACTAAAACCCCCCCGTGAGCCCTCGTCTGCCGTACCGGGGCGAGAAGGGGTCGCGACTGCAGTCCAGCCAACTTCTTTTCGGGCCTCCTCGCGCCAAAGGATGGGTGACCTTGCTCACCAAGGTCACCCACCAGACGTGTGGGGCCGTGCAAGCCGGCGGAGAGTCCCCCGACTCTCCACCAGTGGCCCCACTACGGGGGAGTATGCGTGTAACGCCTCCTCCTCCCTCCCACTCGTCTGCGCCGGAGCGGGTCAGCTCCAGCGGCCTCCTTTCTGACCCGCTCCGCGGTCTCCTTCTGCGCCATCACGTATTCGCTGAAGGAGACCACCGCCTGCCACGTTCTCTCGCTGTCAAGCATGATGATAGGACTTACTATAGCACCCAGCTACCAGCGCCAACATCACTATCAGTAGTGAATTCATCTGAAACAATAATATTGAATATATTAAATTGTAGAATTATTAGCGTAGCACTACCACCTATCGCATCATACACCTATTTTAATATAATTTTGACACTCTGTGGTAAACGGTGCTGGTATCACGTTGATTACTTTCATTGTATATTACTCATAAGCTATAATTTTAATATGGTACTGTTTGTTTTCCCAAATAAAGTAAAAAAAAAATTAAAGTAAATTTTTACTAATGAATCAATTAGTAGGTATTATTAGATAGATAAACTTTTTTGACACCAAGGTAACGAATAAAGCAATATGAAATAACTTACGAGGAAGTTACGAAGCGGTCTTATCGCTAAAAAGCGATCTTTTCCTGACAACCTTTGGGTGGACAATATCAATGAGCATATATATAGACGGTGATGCTATAAAAGTTACTATGTACATACATACTAAGATATATATATATTCAGGACATAATACAGACATACATAAATACATAATAATAATAATATGTATGGACATCTCACACAACACCATCTAGCCCCAAACTAAGCAAAGCTTGTGCTATGGGAACCAGATAACCGATACAATACTTAGATACTTTTTTGTTTGTAAATACATACATAGAATACAATATGACACCCAGACACAGAACAAACACCTATGTTCATCACACAAATGTTTGTCCTGGGTGGGAATCGAACCCACAACCCACAGTTCAGAAGGCAGGGCTACTACCAACTGAGCTATCGGGCCAGTAATATATAAATACTAAGAAAACAGTGAAGTCTTTATTTCGGAGTAAGTGATTAAGCCTGTCTAATGTTGAGAGTGGTTCATTCCACAAGCCTACGCTCCGAGCAGTAAATGAAAAGTAGAAATTCGGTGGCTTGAGAAGAATCTTCTCTGATGAAGTGATTCCGCTTTTGTCCTGTGTACATATACTTGTCCTTCGTGGGAATCGATTCCGCTGCCTCCGGGTTATTAGCCGACCTGCTCAACCACCACACCATATGAGGCTGTTCAATATTAAACAAATATTAAATATTTAAAACTTACCATTATTTTTACTTTTCGTAGGTACCTAGACTTGTTTCAATATTAATTAGGATGTTCGCCCGTGAATCTTGAAATTGGATCTGTGATAGTTTGGAAAACTGACCACTTTATATAAGACAAAATACATTGATAAGAGCAACGAAGTAGTTACCTACTATAATTTGTTTTTCGAGTGAAAACACGACCGACGACTTAGGTACCTACATAAAACAACCAATTTAGTAAAAAATATATTATACATTCATGGAGGCATTCGAAGGAGAGGTGGTGGGTTCGATTTCCGCGACAGGACAATTTGAGCGATATCAAAAAAGGAGCATTACAAGTTGGGTGTATTTTATTTTTGTAGGTATTTTATAAAATGTTATTAATCAATAATACACCTATTTAGTTCAACCGTTGAATTAATAGGCAGCTCAGGCTCTGTGGTGAGCAGGTCGGCTCTAAACCTGGAGGTGGCAGGTTCCATTCCCGGCACAGGACAAGTATTTGCACGAAAAAAAGCGCAAGTACTTGTTCTGAGTTTGGGTGTTCTGAGACCATGGTCCTCATAGTTCCTGTGTCCCTAGATACAGGGAATCCTAGTTAGGGTCAAGGAATTATATGTGATCGATGGACGCTATTTATTGTATATATTTAATACAAGATTTTGGTTGCAGTAGTTCAACTGTGTATCCGGATTCAAACAGGAAGAGAGAGAAAGAAAATCGCAAAATCTAATTTTAACATTTATAATGGCATCTGGCGGCACTTGACACTGACAAAGAGAAAAAACGGGAGGTAATTAAATTTGGAAGGAGAGGTACTGTTTTTTCTCCCACTATTTTTCTAATCATTGGAGGAGTGGGTTTCGCTAGGTCTCTAGACGAACTCTCATTCAGCTTGGGGTCGCTTTCATTTACAGAGACATCAGAAGTTGCGGCAGGGCCGGCTTCAGTCGTCGCCAGCGTGTCGAGACCAGATGGTGCACCTGTGTATTAAATTAATTTAATTAACCCTTGTATTGGAGTAGTTAAAGTAGTAAATCGCTAATCCGAATTTATATCGACGATGCGTGTATGATACAACTTTTTTTTTGAGCAGTGATGAGAATTCGATTTCGTTTTTATATTGCCTATGTATATGGACAAGACAGGGTAAAAATGGGGTAAAGTTAGAGTAAAACGGGAAACCAAAGTGTCAGGGTACCAAACCCACTGGCGCTGAGGCTCGAAAGTGCCTACCGCCAGGGCGAGATGGTGAATGCTACCCCATCTCGCCCCATCCGGTGGCGGCAGGATCACAGGGGGTTGCAGTGGGTTTGAGTGGTGGCAGGAGAGTTCGAGGGCATTTTCCCCCCTCAAGAAGGAAACGGGTAAAAAGAGTATATCAGTCAATTATTGTATTATATGTGTTATACATATCACACTAGGAAAGATTTATGAAACGTCTGCTTGAGGTTTTCCACATACTTATTATGAATATACTCTTTGGCTTCCACGCCAATTAGTCTGAACAGATTTGTGTAATATGTGGCGCACAGATCGCTTATCTTACCGCCTACAACAAGGGATGTATACCTATTTTTTTGCCCAGAAAGGTAAGGGTTCACGCGGGTTTAGGTAAACAGCTGGTGAAACTGAGAGGCGCTATATAACGATAAAGGTGGTAGGACTTACTATAGCACCCAGCAACGAGTACAAACATTATCAGAAATGAATTCATCTGAAACAATAACAAATATAGGTATATACAAACAATTTAGTTAAAAACAATAAATATTAAACTATACGAATGATACGCCCATGCTACATAAGTAGAACAGTAGAAGTAAGTAGAAGATGGTATTAATTATGGGGTAAAATTCTGTATGCGAGTTGATAATACCTGCCTTTTTAAAATGTCATTTAATGCAATTATCCCAAAATTGCAGACTGTTTTATTTTTTTTACAAAATCAACGGTTTTTTGTTCCTCGATAGGAGAACCGATTCTTAAAATGATGAATAAGTCAAATTAAGTTTTTACAGGGTTTTACAATCAAAATCAATTAAAATAAATCATGTTCCCATTAATTAAAAGCTTACCGTTATTGTTATATATATTATAGTGGGATAATTTTATAGAATCAATATCAATTAAATAGGTGCCCACACTTTATATACCACACAAAATACATTGATAAGAAATACCAACTAGGTCTATCATACCAACTTGGGTTTACCAATGACATGAATTCTTGTAAAACAACAGTATCGAAGGCATAGCTTTATAAAAGTCATCCTAGTTGCAATATGAAAAAATTATGTTTGGAAAAACCGATTACTTTATTTTTATTTTATGAGCTACCAAATGAAGTTTCCGCTCGCAGCTCTACGTATAGCCCAGTCATCTTAGGATTTCCACTTCAAAATGAGAAGAAATAAGCTAAATTTTAGTAAAAACCTTTATGTTGGCATTTTAATAAATATTGACTTGAAAGTTTCTTAAGGTTACGTGTGATCGTCCTTAGATATTAAAGGTCAAAGGTTCATAACCATTGCTTTATATATTTACCTTTTTGCATCTCTGTCGATTTTACATGATCATAAAAATTGTATATCATACAATTCTCTACAAATTTTGTTTGCAGCAATTTTCGAAGTAAATTTTCTTTACTTGACTTGAGTAACCGTGACGTACGTGTGCGTGTGGCGCAATGCGTGACGGAAGCGTTACGGAAATTGATCGGGTGAGGCGAACGGATGTTGAGAGGGTTAGTGAAGATAGAAAGAAAGAGAGTTACGTTTCGTTTAGAAGTTTTACTTCAGTTGTGTGATCTAAAGCACACTAATAAAGCTTTTTTATACGTTAAAACATTTTGAAAAACGCTTTGCTTCGCTTGGACGCTTGGATATCACCACCATCTCCAACACCAATAGGGCTTTGAATATTTTGGCATATCAAAAGAGATTTTGAGTTTATCAGACTCAGGTTTTTGACTGGCCCGATAGCTCCGTTGGTAGTAACCCTTTTTTTTTTGATGGGGGGGAAATTCCCTCGCACTTCACTGCCACCACGGGGGTGGTGGCAGGGGGTATGTGGGGCTCGAACCCACTAAAACCCCCCGTGAGCCCTCGTCTGCCGTACCGGGGCGAGAAGGGGTCGCGACTGCAGTCCAGCCAACTCGCCCCCGGCGGCAGGCCCTTTCGGGCCTCTCCGCGCCAATAGATGGGTGACCTTGCTCACCAAGGTCACCCACCAGACGTGAGGGGCCGTGCAAGCCGGCGGAGTCCCCCGACTCTCCACCAGTGGCCCCACTACGATTGGTAGTAACCCTGCCTTCTAAACTGTGGGTTGTGTTGTGGGTTCGATTCCCACCCAGGACAAACATTTGTGTGATGAACATAGACGTTTGTTCTGTGTCTGGGTGTTATATTATATTCTATGTATGTATTTACAATTTTTTAAAAGGTCGCTTTTTCAATAAAATATCTAAGGCCTGTACATATGTACACACATTGGTGTGTACTACACAAAATGATGTTCAGCTGTTTGTTGATGTGGTACTCAATTTTTTTATGTTAAGGAATGACGTGACGAGCTAATCGTTCGCCTGATGCTAAGCGACACGGCTGCCCATGTCTGCGGACCTGTGATCCGGGTCACAGCTAACCAGCCTACCAGCTTCATAAACGTCATTGGTTTTGCGTGCCGCTGTGCCACTTTGCTGCCACGATCGTACCTACTCATATTCCATAACGAGCTTCTGCCCGCAGCTTCGCCCGCGGCGTGGCCTATATATAATAATTCAACCACCCATTTCACCCTCTTAACTACCTGCATGCCAGATTTCAGCCCGATCCGTTCAGTGGTTTGGGGTGTGCGTTGATAGATCACTATGTGAGTCAGTTAGTCACCTTTGAGTTATATATATTTAGATTACTCGAATTTTTAACGTATCCTTGATGGTAAAAAAGATTCAAATGCGATGAAAACTACACTAATGAATATACAAATTACTAATTTTGAAAAAATTAATTAGAGTAGTATTCTCAGCCAAACAAATAATATTTTGATTTGAAATGGCCAGTACCTACTGCAGAACGACAATTTCAGAGATCAAGCAAGACCTATTATTAGGTATAGGTAGGTATATCTGTTACAACTGGTAGGTACCTGGTTGTTCTTACGAAGATAAATGTGCGTTTATCTCAAAGTAGGTCATACTGGGTATACCCAGCAGTTTTAAGTTCTTATCATGCATATATATATCTATATATAGGGAGGCCAGTTTCAAAATTGTCACAGACGCAGGCTCAATATTTACCTAGTACATTATCCTACAGAAAACCAAAAACGGTAAGTTTTTGATAAATAAAGTTAAGTCTTGAGAGGCAGTTCTGATAATTTTTAGCTCTTTCGAGTTTCTGTTCAAGCATTCTTACACAGAATTCCGAAAACATTTGGATTATTCTCGAGGTGTGACAGGTTCGCAGTTAGGATTTGTAATTTCATGGGGCTAAAATCACCTTCTTAATTATAATAATATTTTTAAATAATAGTAGTAGTTCTAACTGAAGGAAGATACAGCACTACGTCTCGCCCACTTAAATTAGGTGCATCGAACACAATTTTCACCCACCTACGACGCATCTGGTGGGAGTGAGAGGAGTGGGATTTGAGCCAGGGTACGTCAGTTTGAAAGACGCACAAGCTACCGCTGAGCTACTCTCTCTTAGCCACATTCGCTTAATTAGGTAGTAGGATGAATGCTGACACAATTAACTATATAGATATCACATACATTATTATATCCTATCCAGCTAGTTACCATGTACTAATAGCAATGGGGACTAAAGACCCTGATGTCTCCTGTACAGTATGATGATATAAGATGTCTATTGTATTAGGCCAGTTTATATTCTACTTAAATTCTAAAGTCTAAAATCCATTTGTCGTTGTTCCAGATGAGTTCCCTAACGCTAATGATGATGATGGTGCTGGTAGCTGGTTGTTATTGTAAGTACTAACCTGCCTTGCCTTATTTATACTGTTGGAATTACTAGAATGATATTTCTATGATAATAATAATAAAAATAATAATAACGCCCAACGATCACATACACAGATCCTGGACTAGGATTCCCTGTGTCTAGGGACCCAGGAACTACAGGACCATGGTCCCACAACATCCAGTCTCAGAACAAGTATTTGCGCTTTTTCTTTTCTGTGCACAATTACTTGTCCTGAAGCGGGAATCGAACCCGCCGCCTCCAGGCTATGAGCCAACCTACTCAAACACCACACCACAGAGGCTGTCAAATAGTTCTATAGTTTAACAATATCCACCTAAAGACGTCCACTGCGGAACATAGGCCTCCCCCATAGAGCGCCACTTTGAGCGGCTGCTTCCCATCCATCAGCTCCTCGTGGTTCTGACGAGGTGGTCGATATCTTCTATGGTGGTTTTCTGATATGATATGATTGGCAGCTTTAGTTTTTTGTATTTTTGATTCTTGACGTGCTGGCTGTAAGGCTTTAAAATGCATGGCACCACTGGCCAGCCGGTGCCTAGTTCAGAATCGACTCAAAAGTAACACATGTCGACACTTTATCTAAATGGCTACTTAAATTATACAGACGTTGCATAACTAGAAAGTCGCTATAAAAGCCCTTGTATGCTCTATGACGTTATATATATATTAAAAACTTTATATTAAATACTCCAAATATCAAGCTTATAACGCACAGGGAAGTAGGAACGCAATGTTATCAAATTAACTGGCATATTTTTAGAAATTTCATTCATGTCATTAAGACTTGGATTTTTTGTGCTATTTTAGGTTATGTCAGTTTTAAATGCTTTGTAGAAGTAGGTAATAAAAGACCTGATAGAATGCGGCACAGATATATTTGTATACACTTCACTGCTAATTTCAGTTCTTATAGAACAACACTAAGAGAAAAGTGGTATTTTGTGATATAGTGTCACTTGTAATTTGACTATTTTTGTCACACTGAGTCTTAACACTTTTTGAATACTTCTTGACTTATAATGTGTTTATTTAAAAACCGTGACGCTTGATATAAAATTATTTATTCAGCAAATTAATACGCAGACCCGATGTTAACTGTGGCACAGTGGCGCCGCTCCTTCTTCCCGTTACCATAATAAGTTTCATCAAAATCGTTCCGGTAGTTTTTGTGTGATGGAGTTTCAAAAGGGACACAGAAGTGTTCCAAAAATTTTCTAGATGGCGCTGTTTGGTTTTGGCAAAGATAATGCATAGTTTCTATGAAATTTGAGGTAGTTTGTATGAAGTTCTGAATCGCGGTTACGATATTTTCCGTATGCTCAGCGCTATAAGGAAAAAATCTACATGTAATCCATAATGAATTCATTCCGAAGCGCGTACGATCTCAAATTTATTATATGTATGGATGTATAGATTTGTTTTAAACCCGTTCTATTTAACCACGCAGGTGCTCCAGCCAAGTCTACTACCGAGGTGAATACCATTGAGAATGTTGAATCTGCAAACGTTGCACCCACCACGGGAAGTCATGTCAATGATGTCAAGCTAAAATCGGGTAGCATTAAATTCCAAGCTAAGATCGATGAACTTGACGACTTATATATACTGATCAAGCCAAATTTGTATTTAAAAGCTGATGCCGACTTAGATTTGAATCTAAAACCTCTAACAGAAGATGAAGTCAGAAATGTCGCAAATAATGGACCCATTGTAGCTCCAATTGAATTTTGATTTTATTTGTATTGCAATAAAATAATACGAATTAAAACATTAAACAGTTTATTTCTTTCCTTTCTGATTATTTCAAAATCCAATGTAGGTAATATGGTCGGGTTCAGAGTTAAGGTAAAAAGAAAAAAACTATCTCCAAGCTATGGTCTTCCTCCAACGCTACACTACTCTGTGCGATTCGATCATAAAGTCTTGAAAAATGTATGTGTTCCAGTAATTTTAATGGGTACAGAGCCCTTAAAACCGGAACACAGTAGTGCTTGCATACTACTCTTTGGCGGCAGAATAACCTACTTAGACGAAGTTTTCAGTAAAACCCTTTATATCACCTATAGAAAAAAGTCGTTACTTAAGTACGGTTGTTTTTATTAACTTTACCATATAAGCTATAGTCGAGTATTAAAGAAACTCGAGGCATAGTTACTGGCATGTCAGTCAGTTCGTCTCTTTGTTGCAAAATTGGTCCATAGAGGTAATATATACTACGAGCTTCTGCCCGCAGCTTCGCCCGCGGCGTGGCCTATAGGAAAATAATTCAACCACCCATTTCACCCTCTTAAGGGTGGAATTTCGAAAAATCCTTTCTTTGCGGATACCTACGTCATAACATCTACCTGCATGCCAAATTTCATCCTGATCCGTCCAGTGGTTTGGGCTGTGCGTTGATAGATCACTATCTCAGTCAGTCAGTCACCTTTGAGTTATATATATTTAGATGATGCATATTGAACTCACAATAGGTAGAGCTACTCTGAGTTCAATATGCATCTTGCTTGCTCTGCTTTGTTGGAGACGGAGGTTAAAGACTATATTAAAACTAAATACAATGTTCAACAAACATAATATTTCTTAGAATAAAGTTTTCTTACTGCATTGATTTTAATCTTAATTTTGTTTATATTACGTCTTTTCATATTGTTCAGTTGTATATCAGATATATAAATTGTTCATTCAAATAATAATAGCCTTTCATTGTTTCATGAAATCCAAATTTATTTGTGCCCAAAATAAAACCAAAATAAAAAAGAATATTTTTTAATTAAGTTAGTATTTTATTGTTTTATTATGAACACGACATAATGTTATTTCGTGAAACAATAAAAATATTTTTAAACTCGTAATTCCTGATAATTCACACAATTTACCTAAATAAACAACTTTCGTTCTAAACTTTTAATTAATTTACATTTACCATTACGTTACCATTTACACCATTAATTGCTTACAGTAATTTTCCCTTTTTTGCGTGATGTTACACTGGCATCCACCGGGCTTAATCTTTTTTGTATTATCATCAAAATAAAATACCCACACAATAATTAAATAAATAAAAAGTTTATTAAATTATGTCGGATTAAAACTTGTTTTTTTTTTGTTGGTTGATAATAATCATCAGTGTTCAGTTCAGTTGGTTCAAAAACCCGACGTGTATACAGGCGTATAATTATAACGTTTATCTATAGGCCTAGACCTATGGATAAACGGCATAACCGATTGGGAGGTTGATACATTTATCTACGTCCTCAAAGTCTTAATCTGTTAATGATGTCCATAACCGTAGCTCTCGTACCCCTGCTCATCACGGCCATAGCCATGGTTTACTCCGTGACCTTTCCCGGAGATCTCGTGGTCACCTCCGTGGTTAACTCCGTGGTTTTTGTGGCTGTCATAGCCCTCATGGCTGTCATAGCCGTCATGGCTGTCATACCCCTCATGGCTTCCGTGGCCTTCGTGGTGATGGTCGTGGCTCTGTTGCGATTGTCCGTGGCCATATCCCCCATGGCTTCCACCGTAACCATCATCGTAACCCCCTAAAATCATATTTTAGTTAGTCATTTAACCTATTGCTGGTTCGTAAACACATAAATTACATATATTATAGGATTCAACTGTTACCTTCCTACAGGACTATGAACCGGTTAAAGGGTCTGCATATGAAGTTTATTTGATCTTAGATTCTGTCATAGAAGAATTGAAGGGTTGAGAACAAAAAGGGTTTAACTGTCAAATGGACAGTTTTGAGAAAATTGACTTTAAACGTCAACGGCTTCATTTTAATGTAGAGTGCTTATAAGGTAATAGAAAAGGTTTATGCAAGTTTCAGTTGCTTGAAAATGTATGATTTCTATTTATATTATAAAAAATAGACCTTATTTGTAAAATTACTGCAAGAATATAATATAATAAAATAAATATAATAATGTTTTTATGCTAAGCGAACTGTATTCCTGTGACAGGTAAATCGTTTTTAGACTCAAAATCTAGAGATTCAAGCCTCAGTTCGGTATTTTGAGAATGTATTACTGTAGATAATTTCACGCTGAATCCAACGAAACCTATAAGTTATTTTGTGAAAAAAATTAGTTTAACCCTTTTTGTTCTCACCCCTTCAATTTATATTTCTATGAATTCTGTAATATAGTGTTTATAATGTGTGATGCCGCGTGTGTGTGTGCCGTGCCGAGTACCGTAAGAGCCGACAGTAAATGGATAGTAGCAATTTCCTCGGTACATTAAAATCTGCGACCACCAAGCCACCTGCCAGGCGTGGTGATTACGCCCCCCCCGTCAGTGGACGTCTTACGGCTGTTGATGATGAACTCTTTTTAGAAAACTCGTTTAAATATACCCTCGTATATTTTTAACGATTACTTATATGATCCTGCACCCTAACCACAGAATATATAATCCCTAACTAAAATTTCCTGGATTTAGGGACACAGGAACTACGAAGACCATGGTCTCGGAACACCCAAACATAGAACAAGTATTTGCTGTTTTATTTTATGTGCACAAAGTGCTTGTCTTGTCGCAGGAATCGAACCCGTTACCTCCGGGTTATAAGCCGACTTGTACAACCTACACACCATAGAGGTTGTCAATTGGAAATTTCAATTTAAGAATTAGGTATTCTCACTTGACATAAGTACCTTATACGTACGACGTTTTTCTCTAAAACTAATAAAATGCATTACTCACCAGGGGCAGGGTTAGCAGCCACAGCAACCACTATAAAGAGAGCGATGATCTGGAAATAAGATACGGTTTAGATTACTGTATATCACTTTACATAATCTGGGGGTACTCACGAAACTTTGATTGCAATGCAACAGGAGAAATTTCCATACCAACTATGCACATAAACTGCGTATTGAAACTGTCAAACCCATAAAAATTAGTGTTTTAATTGGTTGCAATCGAGTTACGTGATCGCCCAGCTGATCACAAAAACAGCTTAATAATAAAGGAAACGCGAATAAGTTCTAATAGTTTTCATAATGGAAACACAGATTGTTTCATTTTTATACCTACTAGTGCGTTGGCCTGCCTATAAATTTGTAATATTTTTCTGAAATAATAATAATAATAATAACGCTCAACGATCACATACATAGATCCTGGACCCTAACTAAGATTTCCTGTGTCTAGGGAGCCAGGAACTACGAGGACCATAGTCACCCAACTTGGCAGACTCAGAACAAGTATTTGCTATTTATTTCAAACCAGAACACAGTAATGCTTGCGCACTACTGCTTGGCGGCAGAATAACTGGCGAAGCGGTGGTACCTACCTAGACGAACTTTGCAGAAAAGTCCTACCTCCTAGTAATTGCCTCTACGATTTATAGCAATGTGAACTTCCATCTTTTCGTTAAGATTCAAGAACCTTCTCATTTGGTTGCCGAAGTAAAAATTCAAATTTTTCAAATTAATATTTTAGAGGCAAGCACTTAGTTGTTACTAGTAGCGTCGATATTAATGTCCTTTTGCTCTACAGTCTACTCAAATACAACTTAGCTAAGCAAATTTTTCCCCGAGTTCTCGTATGCATGTTAATTCGTGTCAACTTGGTAGACTAAATACTGAACGCTCATTGGTTGCCTGTTGCTCATCGGCTGCCATCAACCAATGAGCGTACATTATTTGGTGGGTTGACTTGACACAAGTTCAAACGTACCAGAAATCGGGGGCTAGAGATAAGTGCGAACTTAGAAGTTGTCAAACTTCAGTGCAGACCCGTACACAATACTCAGTCGACTAGTACTCAAATCGAGATATCATTCTAAAATTGATACCATTTATCTCTTTTTGATCTCTGATACACCATTGAGCGTAGTTTTGTAATAAGACCTAAGGTAGGCACATGCAGAGAACACAAAAATACCTCAAGGAACCGAGATTTTAGGCATTGTCGTATAAATAGAACCCTTTGTAATTAACTGTATAAATAATACTTCATTTCGTTCATAAGATGAACCATATATTCACATACCGCGTTTTTTTTTAAATCTGCATTTTCACAG
Organism: Ennomos fuscantarius; assembly: GCA_905220475.3. Classification (NCBI taxonomy): domain Eukaryota; kingdom Metazoa; phylum Arthropoda; class Insecta; order Lepidoptera; family Geometridae; genus Ennomos; species Ennomos fuscantarius. Next base: position 4,692,775 of record HG992040.1, on the reverse strand, counting down.
ACAGAGTCCGTGCTTTTTGTTACATTATTTTTATATTTATAAATTAAGCCTATTATTAACATGAACATCACTTACCACGTATTTAGACATATTAATTTATTACACTGATCTTTAAAAACTCACAAGCAACTGGTTGTCAGAGCCGTGTCTGTATCTCTTATATAGGCGGCATCTTATAACGCGTCGCAGACAGGTGTTTCCTAGTGACCTCACTCGGCACTAAGCTTGGAAGATTTCGTTATCAATATCTAAGGTTAGAATGGAAATCGGTCTTAAAATGTTTATAGTAAAGAACGAATGATTGTTGTTATTTTTGTTACTTCACTTCAGTTTACTTTACTTCAGCCTCTGTGGTGTGGTGGTTGAGCAGGTCGGCTCATAACCCAGAAGCGGTGAATTCGATTTCCGCGGCAGGACAAGTATTAGTGCACAGAAAAAAACTGCAAATACTTGTTCTGAGTCTGGCTGTTGTGGGACCATGGTCCTCGTAGTTCCTTGGTCCCTAGACACAGGGAATCTTAGTAAGAGTCCAGGATCTATGTTTGTGATCGTTGGGCGTTATTATTATTATTATTATTATTATTATATTATTATTACTTTCCATTAACAACTTTCAAGGGTCCACTCTTCCAGGGAACGTAGTTTTCTCGATCCTCTTATCAACGGCCCAAGCGGACGCTCGCACCCCAGGGGTACCCTTGAGCTAGTTGCCACCCACTTTCGATGGCTGGGCGCTCTTGCTCTCCCGCCCAGTGACGCTGTAAAAGTCGGAAGAGACAAACAGCATCAGCCCGTTAAAAAAAAATAGGAGTATTGTTGTTTCAAGTCTAATCCGTTATAAGTGCTTTATATCGGAAGAGTTTTGAGCGAAACCTATTATACTAAGTTCTTACTATCTATGATGAAATAATGGGGATGTTCAAGGTTTCAGAGACGCATACAACAAATGTCATCACGGACGAAAACGCAGATGAATGGATAGTCCAGATAGATGTCTGATGGACATCCTATTTGCGTCTCAGTCAAAAAGAATCTGGAAGACCAACAAGTCAAGACAAGACCAACAAGACGGTCAAGAAAATTGAAAAAAAAAAAAAACCATCATCTGGAGACCAACAAGCCGCACTAGCGTCTTGTTGGTCTCCAGATGATGGTGGACCGCTTGCAAATTTGAGTACAGCCCACGAATATTGGTGAGGTGCATTTTTAGAGTGAGGAAGTGCATCTGCCGTTTAAACTTGCTCAATTTGCTTGACTTTTTCATGGTTGGGTGAGTTAGGTAGACAAGTAGGAAGTGGACGATATATTGGGATGCTAACCCTCATTAATAGAGGTGCTCCCACACACATAACCAATAAACATGTTTTAAAAATAAGATTAATTCGAAATAAGAATTATTTGATGTGAAATGCAGAACAGTAATTTCATACGTAACCACCTATTAGTGTCAGTGTGATTTGACGTACAAATAAAAAATTAGTTCATAAGTTCATAACAGTTACTTCTTTATTGCTTCGTGCAACCGTGGCCGTTTTAGAAAACATCAAATATTTTTAAGCTTATTCTAAAAAAACTAGCTTTGATCATGCCATATTTCATCGAAATCCATCCAGTAGTTTCAGCGTGAAGGAGTAAAAAACATACATACACAAATACACCGATACAAACTTTTGACTTGTGATGATCAAAAATAAAACTTAAAATATGTTTACAATAAAAGTGAATGTCAAATATAAGGTCGAATATATCAAAATCAAAAGTTCACTGCTGTTCAGTTACTAGAACAAACTCAGCGGACAAGTTATGTTAATCGATTTTTCATATAGAGTCCAGCCCCAACCGGTGTGGCGGGTACACGATCTTTTGCGAGAACATTGACTAAACTTGATTAGATATTTTATTAAAGACAATGTTCTGGATCTACAAAACCAACAGCAAGGAGAAAATATGTGTTGTACTTACTAAATAATAAATACTGTTAGACTTGTCGGAAGCCCACCCAAGATTCAAATTTTTTGCTTTACATTAAAAATTAATCCATTGATTACTCAATCAACAGATTAACATAGTGCTATGGAAAAAAAAAGGAATATTTAGTATGTTACTTTATCCATGACTACGTCAAGAATACATATTTTATACTTTCCTAATAACTTTAAGAAACGCGTACGCTTCTCAAAATTTGACTTGTTATTGTGTGTAAAAGTTGTTTTAATTAATTGTATTCAAACCAATATTTTACGATACGAAGGTAAATAAATAAAAAAATAAAACCATGGTCCCACAACACTCAGACACGGAACAAGTGTATGCGCTTTTTTTTCTGTGCTGTGAAAATGCCTTTTATTCCGGCTGTTACAATAAAGTTTAAATTAATAAATAATTTGAGGTTAGATTTTGCCGGGCACTGTCGACGGCTGAGCTGAGTGCCGTAAAAAAAAATACAATTCACAAAATGTCAGAGTTTTTAAAGGTATTTAGGTAGATGTAAGCTCAGGGGGCCCCTCGAACTCTGACTTACATGCTATACATTGAACTAGTGAAAATTTCTCCCACATTCGGAATATAAATAAACCTCGATGAATCTTGGTTAAAACTGTAATCCAGCAACTGGCCAAATCTGGAGTATGTCGAATTCAGAACACGAACGAATACAGAACAAACGATTTTAAATAGTTTAGTTTGGGCCCTAGTTTATTTTTGCCCCAGGGCCTTTGGTAACCTAGCTACGCCACTGTATATTAATTATTATCCAATCAAAAGATTTAGTGCGATAGCAGAGAAAAAGCACAAACTACAATAAAGTTTTTGAAATTATTTTCCTCAAGACAATTTGTTGCTGTCAATGATTATCTAAATATATATAACTCAAAGGTGACTGACTGACTGACATAGTGATCCATCAACGCACAGCCCAAACCACTGGACGGATCGGGCTGAAATTTGGCATGCAGGTAGATGTTATGACGTAGGCATCCGCTAAGAAAGGATTTTTCGCAATTCCACCCTTAAGAGAGTGAAATAGGTGGTTGAATTATTTTCCCATAGGCCACGCCGCGGGCGAAGCTGCGGGCAGAAGCTCGTCAATCTATAAATACTAATTTAATTCTGAGTAGAAGTAACAATTTTTACGACAAGCATTTATGGCTTGCGGGTCATTATTTATTTTATGACATTTAAAGACATACCACACTATATAATAATAGGTCTTTACCTATGAAATTGCCGTATTGCAGTACAGTTTTCAAACAAAAAAAAGTTTTGATTGGCTATGAATCCTAAATTCAAATTAATTTTGTTTTAAAAATATGACATTCTATTTACAATATAAGTCTTTTGTTTATTGATTAGCGTTGTATTTTCATTACATTTCAACATTTTTCCTCATAATGGATACTTTGAAATTTCGTGTAATTATGGAATATGAGTTCCGTCGTGGCACCAACGCGGCACAAACGACACGTAACATCAACGACGTTTACGGAGAAAACTGTACAAACGAACGTACAACCCGTTATTGGTTTGCTCGGTTCCGTTCTGGGAATTTTGACTTGAAAAATGAACCTCGTGGTCGTCCGGAAACTTTGGTCAACAATGATGAATTAAAGGCGATTGTGGAAGCTGATGAATCTCAATCTACAGCTGAGCTGGCAGCAGCTTTTGATGTTAGCATCAAAACAATATTGGTCCATTTGCGACAGATTGGCAAGATAAAAAAGCTTGATAGATGGGTGCCCCACGAACTTAACGATCACCAGCGCAACGTACGCGTCGAGACTTCCCTTGCGCTGCTTAACAGGCACAGAAATGAAGGAATTTTGAACCGAATTGTTACGTGCGACGAAAAATGGATTCTTTTTGACAATCGAAAGCGCTCAGCAAGTTGGTTAGATCCTGGTTCGGTACCAAAGCAATGTGCAAAACGAAAAATGACCCCTACAAAGGTGATGGTCACAGTTTGGTGGTCTAGTGCTGGTGTGATTCATCATAGCTTTTTACAAAACGGCGAGAGCATTACTGCAGATGTGTACATTGAAGAACTGACCACAATGATGGCGAAACTCGCACGTCTGCAACCAGCTTTGGTCAATCGGTCGTCTCCACTGCTACTTCACGACAACGCGCGACCCCATACTGCACAACAGACCGTCTCTAAGCTGCATGAGTTGGGTTTGGAAGCTCTCCCTCATCCGCCATACTCACCAGATCTTGCGCCTACCGACTATTACTTTTTCCAAAATTTGGACAACTTTTTAGAGGGAAAAAATTCAATTCCCGAGAGGCAGTACAAAACGCCTTTGAAGAGTTTGTTGTCTCCCGTCCTGCTGATTTTTTCAAGAAGGGCATCCATAAACTGCCGCAGCGTTGGCAAAGATGCATTGATTGCAGGGATGATTACTTTGAATAAAAGAAATAAATAAGTTCGAAAAAAAAATACTTTAACCTTTTTCAAACAAAACGGCAATTTCATAGGTAAAGACCATATACCGTACTAGGTGGTAGGACTTTTCCGCAAAGTTCATCTAGGTAGGTACCACCGCTTTGCCAGTTGTTCTGCCGCCAAGCAGTAGTGCGCAAGCACTGCTGTGTTCCGGTTTGAAGGGCACTGTAGCTAGTGAAATTACTGGGCAAATGAAACTCATGATCTGATCTCACAGTCTAGTAATCTTATTACTAGATTGTGCTGATGTCTCAGAATGACGTGCGCAGTGCAGTGTCACGCGAAACTTTGTACTTTAGAGTTCCGAGTGACACTGCAACTGATATGGGCAGCCGTGTCGCTTAACATCAGGTGAACTGTTAGCTCGTCGCGTCATTCCTTAGAATAAAAAAAAAAGTCTAAGTATTTACTACTTATTTTGTAGGTTTTATTATAACTGAACAGGCCCATATTTGACTGCAGTATCACCTGATGGAAAGTGACGACGCGGTAAACGATGGTACATGCTTGCCTAGAAGGTACCTATTCGTATACGTACAAACTTTTACATAGTAAATAAAATGAAAACAAAATGTGCAATAAGTACTCGAAAATTTTGTCCGGCTTTGGGCATTGGTATGCCAAAACACAGGTTTTCCTAGTTTGGGTACCAAAGTTTTCCAACCAGGAGTAAACTATTTGTATTTTTCGTAGACTGTTTTATGTTTAAACCGATGTTTGTAAACATTTAATAAACTATATAGACAGGAACGGGTTCTGCGTAGGTAGGTTGCAACCTATATAACTATAGGCCTTCAGCATGTCCGCACCGCGCCGTGTCTGGAACAAGAATGCTCCGTAGCACACCAATCGATCCCTTTATATAGCCAGACAGGTAGGGCCGCCATGACAGTTGCCGGTGCTGCCACTGTAATACATTTAATGCCACCACAGGGTAAATTACGGTGCTCGATCGCTGTGCATAGAGTTTATAACTGGACGTAGCCGCCGTCACGGCCATACTGACGTGCGTACGTCCTCGTACGCTTAGCTTCACTTTGTACCTGGTGAGGGACATAAGTATCAGTGTAATTGCTCGTTCATCCTGACAATGAAATGGAGTTAAACTTGGAGTCTAAGTCAAAGTCAAAACATTAGTTTTCAATTTGATTAGTCAAAAGTATTTTAACCTTCCAGTCATCGTCAGGGTTAACCCTTCAGGACCATTAGTATACCTTCATTTATAAAAAATGGACCGAATAATGCTAACCGGATAGATATCCCTTTAACACCCAAAAATCATCATTACTACTTTTTTATGGACCAATTCGTGCTAGGCCGGATAGATATCCCTTTAGCAACCTACATTTTTTCATGGACCAATTAGTGCTAGACCGGATAGACATCCCTTTAGCAATCTACATTTTTTATGGACCAATTAGTGCTAGACCGGATAGATATCCCTTTAGCAATCTACATTTTTTGTCATCATTTTAACATTCTCTTTTCTTACTTTTTTCTCCCTTTTTTCACTTTTTTTTCTTTATCTTACCCTTTTTTTCTCTTTTTTTCTAATTTTTTTTTTCTAACGAATTATTACTTTTTTTTACCAAAACTTTCATTCTCTTTTTTTTTCACTGGTCTGGGTTAACCCTGCAACTAAAATTGATATTAGTGTCACCCGCCGTCACGTCATCATATTTTCGGCGATGCTTGAAGAGTGATGTGTAAATGGGCAATCCCACTTCTGATGTGGGCAGAAAACGGGTTGTGGGTAGGTAGGTTGCAACCTATATAACTATAGGCCTTCAGCATGTCCGCACCGCGCCGTGTCTGGAACAAGAATGCTCCGTAGCACACCAATCGATCCCTTTATATAGCCAGACAGGTAGGGCCGCCATGACAGTTGCCGGTGCTGCCACTGTAATACATTTAATGCCACCACAGGGTAAATTACGGTGCTCGATCGCTGTGCATAGAGTTTATAACTGGACGTAGCCGCCGTCAACTATTTCATTTCATTTCATATTTCATTTCGTTTCATATTCAGTCGCGACGTTGAAGAGTTCGAGATTGTACATATCAGGAAACAAGGACGTTGGTAAAATGATTCTATGCTGCTGGGATTATAAATGTCGAGTCGAACCGCTTTGCTTCTACTTTACAGGTACTTATTTTATATAAAAAACAATTTCCTATCGGTTTAGTTATTATGTTTAACATTTGCGAATATAAGTAAGTACCTAATATGAAAAACAATACACAACTTTTTATGACATAATTTAATTTCAATTATTTACGATATTTAACAACTTTACCTTAACAAATCTTAAATAAACGACACACACTTCACGTGACGTTATATGATAATGACCACTTTGTATTTGCATTTAAGATTTCTATACTAACTGGTGTTGCCATACTGTCCCATTCGCCGATTATTCCTTTTAACACTATTACTATCACCAGGATACTTATTATAAGGGTAATAAGCTCCAACTTTCCTATTAAACACCAGATAAGGGGGGAAGTTGTTATTGTAAGACTTGACAGTGTTGTAACTTGAAGATTTTGCCCAGTTCCGACCGTAGGTGCTGCGTTTTGACTTCTTCATTAGTGAAAGGTGGTCCATGTTTTCGTGGTGCTCTCCAGGAGATGATGATGTTATGCTATTGTTTTTAATACTGGCTGCTTGAACTGTGGCAACCAAGACTAAGACGGCGATGAGAATAATCTGAAAAAAAAAGCAGGTAACTGAGAAGACGGTCTATTGTTGGTGTTGTGTGTTGTTGTATTGTGTGTTGTTGTTTTGTGTGTTGAAGTGCTGTGTATTGTTGCGTTGTGTGTTGTTTGTTTGTGTGTTGTTGTCATTGTTCACAGCATGTACTTCAGTATTGTGTATCCTATATTTTCTTAGTAAAAATTACTTGTATATCATAGAATTATAGAAATTCAACTAAATAATAACCTGGATAATAAATTATAATAATTAAATATTAATTAAGTATTAACCATCTAAAATTAATAATATAATTAATTTTAATAATAAATTACTTACTCTAAGCCAGTAGAGCACCGCATTTTCCATGATTGTTTTATTTTATATCCACTTTATGAACATGAGAAATGGTTATTTTCTGAACTACTTTTTTAAAAATAAGGTTTATTTCTTAAGTTACAATTCTCTTTCACATGTCGCAGTGAGTGAAATTCTCTTGAACTTGACTTTTCTTTTTATATTTGAAAGTAGAAGACCTACATTTGGAACCAAAAAGCAATGGAGTGGCATGCGCGTCTTTAGGTATTTTAGTTTGATATCTTGAAACTGTGTGTGCTCTGCATTTTCCGTCGCATTTTCCGGTTTTGCTGGGTTTTTATATTGTGGATTTTCTTGGTTCTCATGTTGGCTAAATAGTCGCGCATGCGTCGTTGGGCACCCATTATATAAACATGTTATGCAAAAATTTGACAAACTTGTAAGTTTCGGTTTTACACATTTTAAAATTATAATAATTTTGTGATAAAATAAATTATTATTAGATTATTATTATGGAAAAATTAGTATTCTTTGCTACAATTTGTTATTGTGTAGTTTAACTACTTATTAATTGAATTGATATGATAATAAACATTATTAAAACAATATGTTATAACAAAATAAGCACGTTTATATAAATCTGGAACAAAACAAAATAAAAATAGCCTAGTAACTGTCTATTTGCTGTGTTTTATTGACTAGGTATTACTAACGAAACAAGTATGTTGTACAAATGATAATTAACTGATTAATTAAATAGCTACATTGATAAAACTATTTCACCGAATGACTTGTTATTTGATTATTATGGTAATTAGGTGGTAGGACTTACTACTAGGTGGTAGGACTTTACTGCAAAGTTCGTCTAGGTAGGTACCACCGCTTTGCCAGTTATTCTGCCGCCAAGCAGTAGTGCGCAAGCACTGCTGTGTTCCGGTTTGAAGGGCACTGTAGCTAGTGAAATTACTGGGCAAATGAGACTTTATGATCTGAGCTCACAGTTTAGTAATCTTTTTACTAGATTGTGCTGATGTCTCTGGATGACGTGCGCAGTGCAATGTCACGCGAACCTCTATACTTTAGAGTTTCGAGTGACACTGCAGCTGATATGGGCAGCCGTGTCGTTTAACATCAGGCGAACGGCTAGCTAGTCACGTCATTCCTTAACATAAAAAAAAAAAAATTTAAATAAGCTCCTTCATGATAACTTAAAAATATTATTGACATATTGTGATAGCATGCACCAATGGAGTACGGGTAACCCCGACAGTAGTGATAATGAATAATTTTTCTTTTAATCTAATTAAATCTGTCATTATTTTATTTTATTTGACATTATTGTAATAGCCCATTGGATTATTTTATTACTAGTTGCGCCCCGAGGTTTCACCCGCGGATAAAAAGTATTTTAATTATTTTATTATTTACTCATCCCAAGGGAAAATTTCACTTTTGCGGGATAAAATGTAGCTTATATGTTAATCTAGTGTATAAGCTATCTTGGTACCGAATTTTATCCAAATCTATTCAGCCGTTTGAGCGTGAAAGAGTAACAAACATACACACATACAAACTTTCGTCTTTATAATATTAGTGTGATGTGATGTGATGTGATTTTATAACCCTGATTTGTGTTCTTAATGGATGAAATACTTTGTGTGGTAATTGTAATTGATTTTGTCGTTTTTATCACGTTAAATAAATAAATAAAATAAATGACTTTTTAGCGAGAAAACGAAACAGATCGCGTCGCGGCATTGTATTATTTTCCAAAACTTGTGCTATTATTATTGTGTTGTTATACTCAGTTGTTATTTTCAGTGTTAGTGCACAAAATTGTTGGCATTTTATTCGTTAAGTGCTGATTTACATGCATGAGTGTAGGAAAGTTGTATAATGATGGTGAAACGTTTCTTTTCGTGTTGTTTCCAAAACTCCATAGAAACTTCTGGTAAAGTTGCTACCACTTTACTAGGAGTATGACTTGACTAGACTAGACTAGACTATGACTTGACTTGATAACTTGGACTGTGACGTGACACATTATATGATAGTAATTAACTTGAGAAATTATCAATTACTTGACACACAAATGTGGCTAAATACACAAAAGTGTGGAGCAAAAACCAAACAAAAAAAAATTAAGTGGTAATGGTTATAGTTAATGATGATCTCGAACAGATTTCAATACAGTGACTGAGTTCTCTAAGGCGCTGATTTATCAGCAGTTGTAAAAGGTTCTAATCTATAGGTACCTATAATTATAATTTGAGCTCGAAGTATGGGTATTACCAGACTGTGTCCTGTCTCGAGGTGACAATGCACGCTGACCTTATAATAGGTACCTACCTAATTAATATAATGTATTTGTTACGGAATACATGTCAACTTAACCCATTTAAAACAAGGAACGATTCGTAAATTAATTAATTTATGAGAAAGCAGTTTTTTTTTCATTTGATAATTTTATGTATTTGACGGCGACTTCGTCCAGTTATAAACTCTATGCGCAGCGGGCAGTACCGTAATTTACCCTATGGTGGCATTTAAATTTATTACAGTGGCAACATCGGCAACTATCATTGCTCCCCCAACCATCTGACTATAAAAAGGGACCGCTCGGTGTACTACGGATCATTCTTGCTCCGGACGCGGCGCGGTGTGGACATGCTGAAGGCCTATAGTTTTATAGGTTGCAACCTACGCACAACCCGTTTCTGCCTATATATTTATTATTGTGTTGTTATACTCTCACCTATTTAGACTTTGTTTGAGAAAACTAGAAGTTGTTGTTGTTCTTTTGACTAAAAATAATATATCCCATTAATATAGCACTGCCGCATTAATCCTTCCACAATACACATTTAAAAATATTCCTTATTTAAATTAAAATAAGAGACGAAAATCTATTCCGCATATTTCTTAGCCTTTTAAGCAGTAAGTACGAGTATATATGTCACAGGGCAATTAGCATCCTAGTGAGGCATCAGCAAGCGTGTCACCGACACGAGTCTAATAATACAAAGTGGATAAACAAACAATGCTTACCATCACCTACTACAAGCTGGTGAATGTGAACTTCACATATAGGTACTTTATTTCACTTTAGGTTCTAGAAACTTCTATTTTAGGGGCTTGAGCGTGATTTTACAATTGCCGCGTTTCTAACTGTTAAGTACCGAGAACTTTTTAGCCCTCATCATTTCTCTCAGCATATTCTTGTCCACTGATGGACCCCTCCAATAGCATGCTACTGAGTTTAATCTTCTTTTTTTTTTTTTTTTTTTTTTTTTTTGAACGAGCTAATGCTGTTGGTCTCTATCGACCTTTACAGCGTCACCGGGCGGGAGGGCGGGCGCTTAGGGCGCCCAGCCGTCAAAAGTGGGAGGCAACTAGCTCAAGGGCACCCCTGGGGTGCGAGCCTCGGCTTGGGCCGTTGCCGGGATAAGAGGATCGAGAAGGCTACGTCCACTGGAAGAGTGGACCCTATTGAAAGTCGCGACCGTTCTAGCTAACCTACGGGGGGTACGTCGACCTCGCCGGCGGGGTCGGTGTCTGATTGTGTTACGCTGGTATCCTATACCGGTGCCGAAAGCGGTACCTGAGCCAGAAGGGCTAGACTGGTCCGGTGATCCTAGCGCAGCCGATACTACGGCTGCTATAGGATCATCCGGGTCGCTCAAGACGTGTCTCGGGCGGCGACGACGGGGTGGCGAGTCTGTCGTGTCTGTACAGTAGTTTGAAGCTCTGACTACGAGAGGGTTGGGGTGATGAGGTGCCGCATCAAAATAGCGGCGGGATGCATCCTTCATAAATTGACGGATGGATGGGAGTTCAAGATCGCAGTGGAGGTCGGAGTTTCGCTGGTACCAGCGAGCCCCGACCACCTTGCGGACAAAGCGGTTCTGGATCACCTGAAGTCGATCCAGATGTACTGAGGGAGTATGAGCAAACGCGACAGATGCGTAGGTCATAATGGGGCGAACGCAAGTTTTGTAAAGCGTCACCTTATTTCTAAGGGACAGCTTACTACGCTTGCAGATGAGAGGGTGGAGGCGGCCTAAGACAAAGGCAGCCCTATCGCGCACTCGCTTAATATGGTCCTTGAAGTTGAGTTTGGTGTCAAGGGTAACCCCCAGGTATTTGGTAGACGAAGCCCAGGGAATGGGCTTGTCGAACAAGGACAGTGGTTTCGCTGGCGGACCACGCTTGTAGTCAGAAAAGTACATCGCTGCACTTTTATCTGGGTTAACCGTGATCCGCCATTTCCTGAACCAAGCACCGATCTCGGTGAGGGCTCGTTGGAGGCGACCACGCATGTGAACTCTCTGCCATCCGGAGCAGTAGATAGCGGTGTCATCCGCAAAGAGTGCGAGCTGCACACTGGGATGAAATGACCGCGGGATATCGCTGGTGTACAGCGAGAAAAGCAAGGGGGAAAGCGCGGAGCCCTGGGGCACTCCGGCTCTGATAGGATGGGGAGACGATCGCTCCCCCTCGACGCGGTAGCGAAAGCTTCGATCCCTAAGGAAGTCTTGTATGATGTGCACAAGACGATCTGGCACGCCGATGTGGTACAGCTTGAAAATCAAGCCGTCGTGCCAGACTTTGTCGAAGGCTTTCGCCACGTCTAAGAAGACTGCGAGAGTCCCTTTCGGTTTTGGATTCGCGTTGAAGCCATCTAGAATGTGCTCCGTGATGCGGTGCACTTGTTGAACGCAAGAGTGTCTAGCTCTAAAGCCAAACTGCTCGTCGGGAAGGAGTTTATGTTCGTGGATATGGGACCAGAGACGCCTCCGAATGAGACGCTCGTAGATCTTCCCCAGAGTACTGAGGAGACTGATGGGCCGGTAGCTAGAGGGCTCGGTAGCCTTCTTGCCTGGCTTGTGGATGCCGATGACGTCGGCGGACTTCCACGCAACGGGGAAAGAGCAGTTGCTCATGGCCGCATTGAAGATGCTGACTAGGAGATAGATTAAGGGGACAGAAAAGTGTTTGACCACTTTGTTGCTGATACCATCAGCGCCGGAGGCTTTACGGATAGCGAGACCCTTGATGACAGACTCAACTTCGGCGGCCCTAATAAGCTCGAGCGGGGGGTCGGAAGGTGGTAGGGAGCTGCGACGTTCGACTTCACTGACCACCGTATGGAGGTGGGCAGGGTCAACGTGATCGGGGGAAAGGTTGCACTGGGCCTCGAGGCTCTCAGCCAAACACTCGGCTTTTTCCTCATCATCGAACGCGGGGACTTGGTTTGGCCTATCAAGAGGGGGCATCGTTCTAAGTGTGTCACTTTTCAGAGTTCGAGCCAGCCGCCAGTAAGCCTGGTGGGTTGGCTCGAGCCCTGAAAGTAGGTCTGTCCAGTTCTGGGCGCGAAGATCACTTATGCGTTTCTTAACAGCACGCTGTAAGAAATTCAAAGTGGATTTGTTATCACGGGAGGGAGCCGCGTCATATGCCCTAGTGGCGGCGTTCTTTGCTGGAGTTTAATCTTCAGCACTCTGCATCCAGTTTACATCAGCTGCTACCCGCAAGTTGTCACTCCACCTGGACGCAGGGCGTCCTACACTGCGTTTACTATAGATACCATAAACTTACGAGCAGAAAAAATATTTTAATTCTGTGATTTCTATACCCATATCACAGAACACTTAATAGTTGCACTAGCTATCGAGTCTAGTAACATATTTTTATGAAATGCAGCGCCACTAGCATTAACTATGCGAAAGTATCATCCACAAATGTTTCACGATGTTAGATACCGTTAAAATCGAATACATAAACTTTATAAGTGTCTAACACTGTTCCTGTATTACTAGGTGGTGGTGGTAGGACTTTTCTGCAAAGTAGTCTAGGTAGGTACCACCGCTTTGCTAGTTATTCTTCCGCCAAGCAGTTTTCCGTCGCTGATAGAGTTTACTGGCAAACGTTGTTACGCACATATGTAAGTACGTTGTTCCATAAATAATAAAGGATTATTATCGATCTGAGCACTACACTACGCAAGCATAATTCATATTAACCCAGCCTCACCCAAGAACAAGGTGGTGGGTTTAAGATGGTAGGACTTTTCTGCAAAGTTCGTCTAGGTAGGTACCACCGCTTTGCCAGTTATTCTGCCGCCAAGCAGAAGTGTGCAAGCACTACTGTGTTTCGGTTGAAGGGCACTGTAACTAGTGAAATTACTGGGCAATGAGACTATGGTCTGATCTCAGTCTAGTAATAGACTGTGCTGATATTTCAGGATGACAAGTGTAATGTCACGCGAAACTTTAGGGAAACAAGAGTAGAGTTCCGAGTGACACTGCGACTATTATGGGGCGGCCGTGTTGCTTAACATCACGTGAGCGACAAGCTCGCCGATCATTAACATAAAAAAAATAATTGCGGCGCAGTCTTTGGGGACTGCCGATAGAAGTGAAAACTAAGTAACTTGGGACATGTAGCTCTAGCTATATAGGGAAGCGTGCGGTGACGATGACGCCAGTTCCACGCTTTTAGTTCACCCACAAAAAGTACACATATACAGATGTGCACAGTATAAATTTAGCTCATACAACGCGTTCGGTGACGATGACACGAGTTCCATGATTTCTGTTCAACCAAAAAGTGTTCAAAGCGCCAAAAGAAGTTTTCACTTCAAAAATTATATAGTTATACTTAACTTTAAAACAAAACTGATAGAGATGTCATTTAAACAAACGATTTAAGTAATTATTTTTTCGGCATGTCAATGGATATAATACTAGCGTAATTTACTAACCTATCTAATTATGTTCATTAAAATACCAACGATCTGCATCCAGCCACACCACTTCCTAACGATGTCTTGTCTACACATCGAACAAGTTACGAAATTATGCGGTATTTTCTTTGCTCTATAAATGCCCTTCACATTTTAGTATTAGTTTAGTATTCGCATTAACTTTGTGGTAAAATGAAGGTTAAATTGCTTTTCGTTTTGGTGAGTGTACTTTTATTATCTTTGTACATTATTTATTTATTTATTATTTCACTAGGTGGTAGGACTTTTCTGCAAAGTTCGTCTAGGTAGGTACCACCGCTTTGCCAGTTATTCTGCCGCCAAGCAGTAGTGCGCAAGCACTGCTGTGTCCCGTTTTGAAGGGCACTGTAGCTAGTGAAATTACTGGGCAAATGAGACTTATGATCTGATCTCACAGTTTAGTAATCTTATTACTAGATTGTGCTGATGTCTCAAGATGACGTGCGCAGTGCAGTGTCACGCGAAACTCTATACTTTAGAGTTCCGAGTGACACTGCAGCTGATATGGGCAGCCGTGTCGTTTAACATCAGGCGAACGGCTAGCTCGTCACGTCATTCCTTAACATAAAAAAAAAAAAAAAAAAAAAACATTATTTTATCTTTACCTTTGACAGCCTCTGTGGTGTGGTGGTAGAGTAGCTCATAGCCCAGAAGTGGCGGGTTCGATTCCTGCAACAGGACAAGTATTTGTGCATAGAAAAACAGCGCAAATACTTGTTCTTTTTCTTGGTGCTGTGGAACCATGGCCCTCGTAGTTCCTGGGTTCCTAGACACAGGGAATCTTAATTAGGGTCCCGGATAGAGGATTCGATCCCGGTCGATTTTTCTAATCCCAGGATTTCGGAATTATCTACAGTTAATCTCGGGATCCCGGGATAGTGCCGAGATTTTATTGGTAATGGAAAGTGTAAAGTGTACAAAAAGACAGTAAAACACATGAAAGTCAATCTTTTATGTACCTTTTAGTTTCGTGAAGACATAGAATATTTAAGTTTTAAATGTTCAAAAAGGTGGTGTAAACAAAACTATACTTTCTTATAAAATAAACAAACTAAGCACTTCTGTAAATAATTTGAGAAACTAACAATAAACTTCAAAAAATTAACTTCTTTAGTCTTATTTGGATAAACTATAAAAAAGACTTCATCTGATATAAGGAGTCTTAACAGGTAGGCAAAGAATCGGCGGCACTCCTAATGTTGCTGCTTACTATCAGTCGGGCAGTCGGGCCGTCAGCTTGTTTGTCTATGTATGTTATAGAAAAATGCTATAGAGATCAATGCTTATAGGTAGGTACTCATATTTTTAAATTAAATTGACCAAAAACTTAATAAATTGCTTATTTAAACCACGAAAATAAAATTTAAGGAATAACGCACCCAACGTCTCATCTGCAAGCATATTTCTCAATTTGTGCACAATTATGAAGAGGCTGAAAAAGCGCGTTCAGACTCAATGGAAGTTTGAGGAATCGTCAATAAATGTCTATAAACTTTCTCCAAATTATAACCTCGAGTGGAACTAGCCTCCAAACGTTATTCATTAAATTTGATCCCGAATATTTCGGGGCTAACATATGACAGGGATCCCGGATCGAATCCTTTAGTCCCGGATCGATGTATGTGATCGTTGGGCGTTATTATTATATTATTGTTATAATTATCTGCCTTTCCGAAGTATACTTATTCAGTGCCTTACATTTTATATTTAAAACATCTTTAAGCACAGATTGCTATATATTTCTTGGGGTCCGTAAGCGTCATTTCACACGATGAGAGGAAACGTTGCGAGAGAACGTTCAAGAAACTTAATATTTCTGGACATTTGTTTGTTGTGTAGGTGGTACGTAACGCAAAATATGAAAGAAGGCTTGGTGTTTGCGGTAAAATGACAATTTACGATTGTCAAGATGGCGACATTAACATAATAACAAAGCAAAAACGAGGTTTTTGGCGGGAAAACGAAAAGATCGCGTTGCCGCATTGTATTATTTTCCAAAACTTGTGTTATTTTCAGTGTTAGTGCATAAAATTGGTGGCGTTGTATGCGTTAAGTGCTGAATTACAGGCATGAGTGTGGGAAAGTGGTATAATGATGGTGAAACGTTTCTTTTCGTGTTGTTTCCAAAACTCCATAGAAGCAGTATGAGTCCAGGAGTATGACTTGACTAGACTAGACTATGAGTTAACTTGATGACTTGGACTGTGACTTGACTTGACACATATCTGCGTGAAATATCATTAACTTGATAAATTATCGATTACTTGACACTGGCTAAATACACAAAAGTGTGGAGCCAAAAAAAAAAGTTATACAGGACGATAGATGGAGTTAAACTAAAGAAGTTTCACTTAAGTTCTGTGGTGTGGTTTTTTAAAGTATTCTATCAACTTATTCGTGAAGTGTGTATTGTTTGGTGTGCAGGCAGCTTGCCTGTCCTGCGTGGTCGTCCCTGCTGCTGGCACCAGCTTGTTGGCAGCGGCGGCAGCTGCCAAGGGGGCCATAATAGGAGCAGGACTTACAGGTATGGTACAAATAATCATGGTATGCGGTATATTAATCAGTTATTTAAAAACCATTAGATTCTTGAAATAAAACTTCTTTACTCACGCTTGACTTGAGGAGTAAGCTGGTGAATGCTTAACGAGGCGAACGGAACTTGAAAGATGTTGGTTAACGTATATCTCCATTGTCAACATAACAAAGTTAAATATTACTGAACAATTTGTATTATTATGTTGGTATATCCAATAAAAATACAATTTTAAATTGTCAAGATGGCGACCTTAACATGAAATAAAGCAAAATAAAGTTATACCGGCCGATAGATGAGGCTAAAGAAGTTTTACTTCAGTCGTGTGTTCTAAGGCACACTTGTATATTTTGTGTAAAAAATTGGGGTGTAATGTATATATATTAGTTTGTTTATTTCTTTGGCTCTGAGGTGTCAAACTTTCTTTGTAGAGTTTTTCGTGATATTTATTTTTCACCGTTACGTTATTCTCTTTTGGAAACAGTAGCGAAATCTGTCAAAAGTCAAAACGCTTGATTCGATTGGGAGGAAATTAATAATGACTTGATACCAATCGCGGCCCAAGATACATGCTATAAATAAATAATAATATAATAATTTTGACAGTATTTAAGCTAATATTATATTGGCTTAAATATTGTTTAATAATAAATTTACTACTTATGTTTATATGTAAAAAAAAATACCAACCAAATAATTGAAAATCACAACTAACTCAAGGGTATAAGTTAGTATAGTATATAGTTTAGTTTTTTAGCTCTAGATTATTTTTGTATTAAGGATTTTTGGTCAATACAGGAATAAAAATAATTATATTACTTATACTTTTTTTTTTAATCTTATAAAAACCAATAAAAAATCCCGCGGCAAAACGGTCGAGAAGTAAAGCTCAAGGCGAATATTACATGACCATTTCAGCCGTCTCTAAAAAATTTTAAGGTCCGTATTACAGAACGATGTTCAGTCATCGATCGCTGCTCAAGCAGAGATTTCATTCACTAAGGTCCGTATTACAGAACGATGCTCAGTCATCGATCGCTGCTCAAGCAGAGATTTCATTCACTAATTGATCAGTTATGAATGAAATCTTTGCTTGAGCACCGATCGATGACTGAGCATCGTTCTAATACGGACCTAAGAATATTGAAATGTTTGCTGTTCAAACTATATTGCAGTTTACCGGTTAAAATTTTTTTGTATAGTTTTGGCTCCACACTTTTGTGTATTTAGCCAGTGTCAAGTAATTGATAATTTATCAAGTTATCGATATTTCACGAAAATATTTGTCAAGTCACAGAAGTCATCAAGTCAAGTCATAGTCAAGTCAGTCTAGTCAAAGTCATACTCCTAGTAAAGTGGTGGCAACTTTACTTGAAGCTTCTATGGAGTTTTGGAAACAACACGAAAAGAAACCTTTCACCATTATACCATTTTCCCACACTCACGCCTGTAATCCAGCACTTACCGAAAAAAATGCCACCAATTTTATGCACTAACACTGAAAATAACACAAGTTTTGGAAAATAATACAATGCGGTGACGCAATCTTTTTAGCTTTCCCGCCAAAACTCCGGTTTTAAGTTGTAGGTAAGGATAATTATTAATTGTTACATAATACCTACTTGCTATTAATGAGTTTCTATTCTTGGTTTAATTTGCATGTTAATGAGCTTGCCTGTGCCAGCGCATAGTTTTTAGTACGTTACCTATAAGTAGGTCAGTTTCATCATAATTAATCCGACTCACTTTGATTCTTTTTCTCATTTATGTAAGTTCTGAATATTGCAAATAAACGAGTACGGCGTAAAATTGCTTGGTATAATAATTTAAGTACAGTGAAAACGGATTTTCAGTGGAAAATCCAGCAGGTTGGCTCATAACCCAGAGGTGGCGGGATCGATTCCCGTGACAAGTATTTGTGCGCAGAAAAAAAAGTGCTAGTACTTGTTTTGTGTCTGGGTGTTGTAGCACCACGGTCCTCGTAGTTCCTGGGTCCTTACACATGGAATCCTATTTAGAGTCCAGGATCTATATATGTGATCGTTAGGCGTTATTATTATTATTATTAATAGTGCTAAACCAATACATCATCGAGGCTGTCTAATAGATAATGAAAGAATAATAAGCTAATTACCAATGTTTTTCGCAGGAGCAGCTTTAAGCTCTTCCAGTGGCGGTGGGACATTGTTATTTCAAGTGGATCCTGAGACAGTAGCCGTGGAAGCAGTGCCAGCACAGCAGCTGGTCGTGCAGCAGCCTGCAGTCAGTTACCAGCCGGTTCAATCAGTAAGTGAAATAGATTGTCTAATCGAAAGTGACTTACTCTTGCATTGGGTAATTTTTTATAAATTTTTTATTAAGATTATTATTTGTCTACTTTTTCATATTTACATTGTTTTACATTTTAACAAAACTTTTCAAGAATTATGTTAGTACACGCTAAAGGCTAAATGTTCCTAAATAAGAATAGGAATAAGATTTATTTCAGCAAACAATAGCAACGATAACAATATAGTCCTTACTTACTCGTAAGTAGGTATGTGAATTAATCAAAAAAAGCCATAATTTTAGTCGTCAGTAGATATTATTATTCGAGCGCTAGGCTCCACACTAGGATTCCCTGTATTGTGGAGGCCAGTTTGCAATTAGCACCTTTATTAAGGGTTAGCGGCCAAGTTATTAATAATTCATGAAGAGATAAGCGAATGCTCTTATATTTAAACCTATTTAAACCTAAAACGTTCCCACATGGCCAAACAGGTTAGCCAATTACTTAGGTTAGGTTTACCAATTTATTGGGACAATGTGGTCAGCAAAGTTTGGTACGCTGCAATCTGTGGTATCCACCAAATCGTTTTGTCAAGGCTGACTATCGCTTTTCTTTTTTATGTTAAGGAATTATATGATGAACTAGTAGTTTGCCTGATATCAAGCGACACGGATGCCCATATCGGTTGCAGCATCACTCGCTACTCTAAAGTATAAAGTTTCGTGTGACACTGCACTGCGCACGTTATCCTGAGACATCAGCACAGTCCATTAATAGGATTACTAGTGAGAATAGATCATTAAGTCTCATTTGCCAAGTAATTTCACTACCTACAATGCCCTTTAAACTGGAACATAGTAGTGCTTGCACAATACTGCTTGGCGGCAGAATAATTAGCAAGAAATTTGCAGAAAAGACCTACCACCTAGTAAAGTCACCACCTTAGTTCTTGGAACAACATGAAGTATGTTTGCGTAGTGCTCTATTTAGTGCAGATTAAAATAATCCTTCGTTATTTATCGAACAACGAGCTTGTCAGCAAGCTCGTTGTTCTAGCAAGTTTCCGAGTAGAGTTTTATCAGGGATGGAAAAATATCTATATTTAAACCTACCTACCGACCGAAATACCAACTACATAGGTAATATATTTTATGTAGTCATGTAATTGTGTAGTTTGAAAAATTACCTTGTGAACCAGTCGTTACTACCACTGTAGGTTAACACTTAATGCGTTTCGGAACGATACTAGATAATAACAAAAGAAAACATTATTATTAGTTAGGTATTTAGAATAATATCCATACAATGGTGTCGATTCTGTGTCGCATTCTCTAAAACTAAAGTAAACTTAAAGTATGGCGGTACTCTTCTGATAAAGGGGAAATGAAAAATGAAATATGTTAATTTCGTTTAGCTTTAGAGTATGCGACACAGAATCGACACCACTATAAAGTTTTATTCGCGGAGCTTTCTCACCTACGTTTTACTATACAGATTTTATTACAATTTTCAGGTATCACTAATTCCGGTAACGACAATTTCGTCATCGTACTCGTTCACGGATAAACTGATTAACCTTTTGGGCGGCTTGTCCAATGCATTCGCCACCAAGGTTCGGGCAGTGGGCGATTTCCTCCGGCCCTTCCGCGGGCCGCCACAGATCGTCCTGATCAAAGTCAACAAAACAACAACGAAAACCACAACAACAACAACAGAGAAACCGCATAAGCCCCGGCTCCTGGAGTAAGTTGTTGTAAAAAGCCAACTCCCTTGATAAATAGCCTACATTTTTATTAGTTTGGTAGATAAGAATTTCCTGGGTAAAGTCTGACCGCTGACATTACACAGATAGAAGATGTGAGATCATTTCTTCAATAATTTTACTTAATAATAAATATTACTCATTTACATAATATCGTCATCAGTGAGTTCACTGAACAATCAAGGAAGTTATGAGATTTAATTAATAAATTGATTTTAAATGACCCTACGATCACATACATAGATCATAGACCCTAACTAGGATTCCCTGTATCTAGGGACCCAGGAACTACGAAAACTACGATCAACAAGTATTTGCGCTTTTTTATGCACTTATACTTGCCTTGTCATCCTCTGAAACTATAATACCCGTCTGCACTTAAGTTTAACAGCTGGAGAGATAAGTGCGAACTTAGGAGCTGTGAAAGCTTGGGCAAACTGGCATAAGAGATATATAATTAGGAAATAGAACCTCGTGGTTCTCGTAGTTCCTGGGTCCCTAGATACTAGTTCTGTGTCTAGGTATTGTGGGATCGTCCCACAATACCTAGACACAAAACAAGTATTTGAGCTTTTTTATGCACCAATACTTGCCTTGTCATGCTCTGAAACTATAATACCAGTCTGCACTTAAGTTTAACAGCTGGAGAGATAAGTGCGAACTTAGGAGCTGTGAAACCTTGGACAAACGGGCATAAGAGATATAATAGGTCTTTACCTATGAAATTGCCGTATTGCACTACAGACTTTTTCAAACAAAAAAAAGTTTTGATTGGCTATGAATTCTAAATTCAAATAAATTTTGTTTTAAAAATATGACATTCTATTTACAATATAAGTCTTTTGTTTATTGATTAGCGTTGTATTTTCATTGCATTTCAACATTTTTCCTCATAATGGATACTTTGAAATTTCGTGTAATTATGGAATATGAGTTCCGTCGTGGCACCAACGCGGCACAAACGACACGTAACATCAACGACGTTTACGGAGAGAACTGTACAAACGAACGTACAACCCGTTATTGGTTTGCTCGGTTCCGTTCTGGGAATTTTGACTTGAAAAATGAACCTCGTGGTCGTCCGGAAACTTTGGTCAACAATGATGAATTAAAGGCGATTGTGGAAGCTGATGAATCTCAATCTACAGCTGAGCTGGCAGCAGCTTTTGATGTTAGCATCAAAACAATATTGGTCCATTTGCGACAGATTGGCAAGATAAAAAAGCTTGATAGATGGGTGCCCCACGAACTTAACGATCGCCAGCGCAACGTACGCGTCGAGACTTGCCTTGCGCTGCTTAACAGGCACAGAAATGAAGGAATTTTGAACCGAATTGTTACGTGCGACGAAAAATGGATTCTTTAAGACAATCGAAAGCGCTCAGCAAGTTGGTTAGATCCTGGTTCGGTACCAAAGCAATGTGCAAAACGAAAAATGACCCCTAGAAAGGTGATGGTCACAGTTTGGTGGTCTAGTGCTGGTGTGATTCATCATAGCTTTTTACAAAACGGCGAGAGCATTACTGCAGATGTGTACATTGAAGAACTGACCACAATGATGGCGAAACTCGCACGTCTGCAACCAGCTTTGGTCAATCGGTCGTCTCCACTGCTACTTTACGACAACGCGCGACCCCATACTGCACAACAGACCGTCTCTAAGCTGCATGAGTTGGGTTTGGAAGCTCTCCCTCATCCGCCATACTCACCAGATCTTGCGCCTACCGACTATTACTTTTTCCAAAATTTGGACAACTTTTTAGCGGGAAAAAAATTCAATTCCCGAGAGGCAGTACAAAACGCTTTTGAAGAGTTTGTTGTCTCCCGTCCTGCTGATTTTTTCAAGAAGGGCATCCATAAACTGCCACAGCGTTGGCAAAGATGCATTGATTGCAGGGGTGATTACTTTGAATAAAAGAAATAAATAAGTTCGAAAAAAAAAATACTTTAACTTTTTTCAAACAAAACGGCAATTTCATAGGTAAAGACCTAATATAATTAGGAAATATGTCCTGGATTGTATATATATGAAAAAAGCTTGATTTTCAAAATTAACTCAGGAATTGATGCACCGAGAAACCGGGAGTCATTTCAAAATATAAAACAAATAAATTATTATTAATCGTGTAGGTCTTAATTATTTATTCTGTGACACTAATCAGGTCTGGCTAGGGCTTCATTTATTGGCCTTTATGCCAGCCACAGTGAATGGTATATAGATATGGTTGAAATAATAATAATATGTGTGTGGACATCTCACAACACACAAAGCTTGTACTATGGGAACCAGAGAACTGATACAATACTTATATATTTTTTTGTTTGTAAATACATACGTAGAATACAATATAACACCCAGCCATCAGAACAAACACCTATGTTTATCACATAAATGTTTGTCCTGGGTGGGAATTGAACCCACAACCCACAGTTCAGAAGGCAGGGTTACTACCAACTGAGCTATCGGGCCAGTCAATATTAGTTATATTTTATTACTAGTTGCGACCCGCGGTTTCACCCGCGGATAAAAAGTATTTTAATTATTTACGCATCCCACGGGAAAATTTAACTTTTCCGGGATAAAATGTAGCCTATATGTTAATCTAGTGTATAAGCTATCTGGGTACCGAATTTCATCCAAATCCATTCAGCCGTTTGAGCGTGAAAGAGTAACAAACATACACACATACATACTTTCGCCTTTATAATATTAGTGTGATTAGTCTGCTTATATAATCTTTTGTATTTTTTACAGGATTGTCGGTTTGCCTAGCCGAAGCATTTATCCTTACGAGTTGCCCGTATTGGAACATTATGATAAGAAGTAAAAATAATATTATGAATGTTAATGATAACTCATTCAATAAATCACTTATCAT
Source organism: Ennomos fuscantarius (assembly GCA_905220475.3). NCBI lineage: Eukaryota > Metazoa > Arthropoda > Insecta > Lepidoptera > Geometridae > Ennomos > Ennomos fuscantarius. The sequence continues at coordinate 4,669,091 of HG992040.1, read as the reverse complement.
TCATTGACACTCTTTTTATTTCGCTCTCTGGGTTTTGCTTGATTCTCAGAATTTGCCATATTTACATGATGCCTATATATTTTTATGAAATAAAAATATATACTAAGTATTAGAATTATTGTATATATTTTTATTTCATAAAAATATATACAATAATTCTAATACTTAGATGCACGAGTATGTCTCTGCAATTGGATTCATTAGAACAAATTAAGTACATACATAGTATGAGTTGATGAGTTGATTTTTCGAAAAATGATATCAGTACTTTTTTGTAGAGCGTTCAATTCTCTACAAAAATATTCAATGGGATTTGCAGAAAAATTTATGGTTCAGAAGTTACAAAAATCAGATTTTTTTCTGTGTTATTCTTATGGGAAATCGAAAAGTGCGATGCGGAACACCTTAATATTAATATTAAGGGCTCATATTTTCAGAGCCCTATTTTGGCATCTAAACGAAACTTTTGATCCTGGTTCCAAGAAAAAAAAAATTTTTTTTTAAACGCCCTAATATCTTTCTAAAATAATCTTTCGTAACGACTGATCGAGGCAACACGTGACCAAAATGGTGGGTCCATTTAGCCAAAAGATTAAGCATTGCCATTCAACGGGGCAATGCCGCTACCATTTTGGCCACGTTGCCTACTGGTAGCGGCTTCTTAGATTAAATTTGCTAATGCAATGTTTTTAATTTAATTTAAATTTTCTAATTGCAGTACATAATTGTACATCATTTTTTGATGGTTTTTAAAGAGTAAACAGTGCGTTTTATGTAAATTTTAAAGAATTTCGGCTTCTAACTTGCCACGAATTATTTCGATATTTCTAAAACCTTTCGTTGACTTGTAGGTACGTAATAATTAAAAACAGTATCTACTTAATCATATTAATTTTATTTTATTTATTCCCCTTTTACCTATTTTCTTTTTTCTCCAATAATTAAATAAGTAGTTTAGTTTTAATTAAAATATTGTTATATATTAAATTGAATTAATATTTTTATGTATTAAAATAAATTAATATGTTAATTATAAGGGTAATAGAAAATAAATGAATATAACAATCTACAATTTTTGGAATTACTATCGATCGATACCAAATCGATATTGTATTGTGTATAATCGTTTGATTTCATAAATTTTGGCCCATACTTGACAGGTGTCAGACGTAGGTTTATATCAAAGGATGCTAATGAATCAAACTACACCTATTGGATAAAACATGCGCGCCGCGGATAGAAACTACTATAATAATACTTTTAATACTACTTTTAATAGTAAAACATCCCTATTATTATTTTCCTATAAGCATTATTGTGAAAGTTTTATTATGCTGAGAGATTTGCACATACGAATTGCTTACACTAACTAGTTCAATATATTTTGTATCCTGGAAAATTAGGAATTATAATGGAGCATTTTATCCTACTTTCAATTGTTAATTGTTGTTCAAGTGTTATCAAGATGAATTTATCGATCCGACTATAACGGGGACAAAGACACTTTTTCTGTGCCATTGGGCCAGATGAGCGCTGTTGTTAGGAGGGGGAGGATGGCGCATTTTTACCCTAAAAATTGAGAATTTTGGAACGAACCACGCTTAGTTATATGCGCTCTTAAGAGCGTATAGTATAGGTATATTATCTGTTGTCTCTGTGGGAGAGCGTAGATGCGAGTGCTTAATGCGATGCACCTATTATTTCAAGACCTCCATTCTAATGACCTACTAATAGCATTTGTACCAATTAACGCCATGGGCGTTATTATTCAGTTACAACAAGCAAGTAATGCGTTGTAAAAATAATAGCAATTTATTCATTTATCAGTGATTAGTGAATTCGTAAAATCATTACTAAATTCGCATACCAATGACACGCAATGCGTTTAATCACACAATAAGCAATACTCATAATGTAGCAGTTTTCGCTTTTTTTTTGAACGGGCTAATGCTGTTGGTCTCTATTGACCTTTACAGCGTCACTGAGCGGGACGGCAGGCGCTTAAGGCGCCCATCCATCAAAAGTGGGAGATAACTAGCTCAAGGGCACCCCTGGGGTGCGAGCCTTGGCTTAAGCCGCTGCCAGGATAAGAGGATCGATAAGAGAACGTCCACTGGTAGAGTGACCCCTATGGAAAGTCGCGACCGTTCTAGCTAACCTACGGGGGTACATCCAACTCGCTGGCGGGGTCAGGGTCTGATAGTGTTACGCTGGTATCCTATATCGGTACGTTTCGTATATAGCAGGGGGGCAAAAGAGAGATGTCTGGTGGGCAACTGAGGTGGAAGGTTGCCCACCCACTGGCGTAGAGGCCCGGAAAGGCGCTGCGGCGAGATGGTCAATGCAATCGCGACACCATCTCGCCCCATCCCGGCGGCGGTCGGATCACGGGGGGTTTTGGGAAGGGACCAGGGAAGTGCGAGGGCATTTCGCCTCTAAAAAAAAGTGCAATAGAGAGGCAGGTTGTATTGGTTCACATAGATTTCCATTGTTAACATAAAAAAGTTAAAAATTACTTTATATTTGTATTTTTATGTTGGTATGTCCGGTAAAATGACAATTTACAATTGTCAAGATATAGCCACTGTTATACCGAGATAAGAGATAGCCACTGTTATACCGGCCGATAGATGGGACTAAACTAAAGAAGTTTTACTTCTAAAGCACACTCGTTCTTTTATTAACTAAAAAATAAAGCACATGTTTCCCCTCCCCCCCCTTATTATCGAATAAGGGTCTCTAATATAGAGCTTTACTCACTATAGTTACCACGTAAATTAAGGTATCTATACGCAACCACGAGTAAGCCACGAGGCCTACGGGATGATAGTAATAGATAGTCATCTCTCGGGATGCTATGAAATAGATCGTTTGTCTTGGCATTGAACAGTACAAACAATTGGTAATTAGTTTCCTCCGCTTTGAAGAACACTGAAGTGCTGGAAGGATGTGTGCGTGTGCAATGCCGGCGAGCAGAGCCGACACGGTCCGCTGGAGTTGCCACCGCGTTGCCTTACCGCACGTCGTCTACACACAAGCGCACCGATCACTTTTTAACCCGCAATGTACACACGTACTTAATCATATTCAAATGGGCCGGCTTCGATCGGCTATTTAGCATTGTTAATTTGGCGATTATTAATTTTTGGTGCAGTATAAAAGTGCCTGCAATTGTGTACATGCCATAATTGTTAAATACCATTTGTCCGATCCAGTAGTGTAGCTCAATAAACATAAGCGATGTCTCGTCTTACGGTAAGAAAACTATAATTCAGGAAGGCCTTAGTAATGTTATAAATAATTTTGATCTCATCTGTATTATTACTACTACGTAATATTTAAAATCTTGTTTCAGATTTTTTTTATCATCGCCATCGCCTATGAAGCATTTGCAGATGGTAAGTTGTACTTCTAAAATTATTTTTTAGCCAATATAAGCCATAATTTTAAAGCATATAGGACTTTAAATCTTTTCTATCACAGGAGCTGCAAAAGACTCGAAGGCTGAAGCGAGTGGCATAGGCATCGGATATGGAGGAGCCGGGCTTGGCGGCTGGGGCATCGGTAGTATCAGCAGTCTCAGCAACTACGGTGGCAGTTACGGTGGTGGCTACGGAGGCTACGGTGGTAGGCTCGGCAGCGGCATCGTAGTTGCACCTGCAGGCGGTGCTGTCTTAGGCAGTGGTGCGGCTCTTAACAATGCCGGCGCTGTCGGCGCCGCGCAACTAAGCGCCATCCACAACGCGCAAGCTGTGCAGGCGGCGCAGATCGCCAACTCAGCCGCCGCCGCCATCCAGGGTGCACGCGTCACCGAAGCTGCTGCCAGAGCTGGCCAGGTCAACGCCATTAACAACGCTCAAGCACTAGACGCAGCGCGCGTCGCCAATGTTCAAAGAGCGCAGGCGGCAGCATGGGAGAACGCACGTGCCGCGGAAGCTGCTAGGCGCGCTGCTGCCGGCAGTGCTGCTGAAGTTGCTCGTGCCGTAGAAGCGGAGCGTCTCGCTAACGCCGCGCGAGTACAAGCCGTCGCCATCGCCAACGCCCGCGCAGTGGAGGCAGCTCGCATCGCTAACGCTGCACGTGCGCAGGCCGCTGCTGTCACCACCAGCGCTGCTCAGGCCCAAGCTGTGGCCGATGCAGTTGCGAGGAACGCGCAGGACGGCGCTCTTTTGCTTGGCGGAGGCGGTGGTTTGATCGGCGGTGGGGCTATCTATACAGCCGGCCCTGCGGTAGCTGCAGCTCCCGTTGCGATCAGCGGTTACGGACTAGGCGGACTCGGCTATGGCGGATACGGCAGCTACGGCCATGGCGGCTACGGCTACGGCAGCTACGGCTACGGTGGCAAGCACTAGACACGTGATAATGCAGCGACATCCAATGATATACAGCCCACATCAACACAGGTTAATAGATTTCTTCATCCATTTCGCCCCTCTTATAGAAATGGTAGCGGCAGATCTTAAGATTGTACCGGACATGGACTTGTGATAGTATTATATTCTAAATTTGCAATTAAGTCTGTCTTATTAATAAAACGTTAGCAAACTTTAAATTTGTACGTAGTTTTTTTGTTTCCAATTCCAAGCCATATCAATAACTCTATACGCACCTGGTTAGGTTAGTGTCCAGCGTGTGCTTTGTGCCAGTGGGTTCTGTGGGAGATCGTGGAGCCCTCTCCCTTTCACCAAGGTAGGCCATTAGGGAGTTTTAGTAAATGGAAATCTCACATAGCACGGCTGCATCCCTTTTATAGTACGGATATGATTGACCGATTTTCTCTTTGTCAACAAAAAGAATTGCGTAGGGCAGTTAGTTGTACTAAGTAATGTAGGCTATAACAGTATAGGGTGTCTTAGGAATTTGAAGACACCCGTGTCAAGCGGAAATCCAGATGTAGACCACCTTCTAGGGTACCCGATTATCACCCTTGTCCTTAGGCATGTACGTATGGTGACATTTTAATGTAAAAAAGAAGAAACAAAAAAGATCAGTTCCCGCCCAACTATAAAAATCGGGGATATTCAACGTGGGTGAATCCTAGGGAATCCTAGTTAGGGTCTAGGATCTATGTATGGGATCGTTGGGCGTTCTTACTATTATTAAAATCATAACCCTTTTTGAAATTAATAAAACTTCTTTACACACGCTTGACTTGGGGAGTGCTGGTGAATGCGCGACGAGGCGAACGGAAGTTGAGAGGGAGATATAAGTTACTGAAGATAGAAAGAGAGAGAGTTGAGTTTCATTTCATATATTACTGTAGGGGCAAGAGAGAGAGAGGCGGGTTGTACTGGTTCACGTAGATCTACATTGTCAACATAACAACGTTTAAAATTACTTAAAATTTGTATTTTTATGTTGGTATGTCCGATATAATGACAATTTACAATTGTCAAGATGGCGACATTAACATTAAAGTTGGCTGAGGAGCTAAAGAAGTTTCAGTCGTGTGGTCTAAAGCACACTCGTTTTTTTTAAGTAAATGATATGATTATAAACAATATAACAAGAATTACACAAATCATGTCATGGGTAAGTCCAAGTCATATATAATACGCTCTTATCTCCTACCAAAAACATATATATAGAGTCTAAATTCAGAATTATCATCAAATTCACAGTAGCAGTAATTGTCGGCGCAGCAAATCTTACAAAAATAAACACAATGGTAAGTTTTTTTTCTATTATATTATATGATTATTACTAGGCCCTCGCGGTTTCACCCGCCGATAAAAAGTAGCTTATGTGTTAATCCACTATATAAGCTATCTGTATTAAAAAAAAATTATTAATATTAAAAAAACAATTAATTCCCAACTCTGTTCCGCCTTAGAGGCAATAAATAATCAAATTTTGGATTTTATTAAGTTCAATTTTTTATTTGAGGGAATAAGGGATAGCTCACGCGGGCGAAGCCACGGGCAGAAGCTAGTCATAAATAGATCCTAAGGCCGCATAGCAGGCCGCGCCAATTGTAGCAATCTGAATTTATATTATTACTTTAGAAACTCGACTTATATTTTTTTATTTATTGCCAGCCTCTGTGGTGTAGTGTGTGAATTAAGTCTCTGCTTGAGCACCGATCGATGACTGAGCATCGTTTTGTAATACGGACCTTAGTGAATGAAGTTTCTGCTTGAGCATCGATCGATGACTGAGCATCGTTCTGTAATACGGACCTTAGTGAATGAAGTTTCAGCTTGAGCATCGATCGATGACTGAGCATCGTTCTGTAATACGGACCTTAGTGAATGAAATCTCTGCTTGAGCATCGATCGATTACTGAGCATCGTTCTGTAATACGGACTTAAGAATCCTTAAGAAAAGTCTGTTGCCAAGTTTTGCTTCAATAATAATTAATATTTATATATTTAGAATGACAAGTGATATGCTGAGTTAAGACCGATTTGTGGCAACGGGCAAACAACTCATATAATATAATGTTGCATTACTCCCATTTTCACCATTCTGGTGCTTTTTGTCAGGATTAAATGTTTATTCTATTCTATTATAATTATTTTGTGCTATTATGATTTTATTATAGCATCTTTTTTTCTTATTGTTTCAGATGAGATCGTTGGCGCTAATTATGCTGATGCACTTAGTTGGGTATTATTGTAAGTATAACTTTTATTTATTATGTTTGTATTTATCATGGCAACACCTCCCTAGCCCTTAACGTGATGCAGTGAGCCTCTTCTCGCTGATGATGGTTATGTATATAGTTATATTATATCATCACGCCTTCTCCCTGGTTTCCATACATGCCCTGACTGTAAAAAAAACAAGGAACATTCCTTACCGACATCGGTATAATAAATAAATATCGATTGGTGTTTTGGCGGGAAAACGAGAAAGATCACGTATTCACCGCATTGTATTATTTTCCAAAACTTGTGTTATTTTCAGTGTTAGTGCATTAAATTAGTGGCGTTTTATTCGTTAAGTGCTAGATTACAGGCATGCGTGTGGGAAAGTGGTATAATGATGGTAAAACGATACTTTTCGTGTTGTTTCCAAAACTCCATAGAAGCTTCTAGTAAAGTTGCCACCATCTTACTAGGAGTGTGACTTGGATTAGACTATGACTTGGTTTGATGACTTGGACTGTGATTTGTCAAATATCTGCTTAAAATATCATTATTTTGAGAAGTAATCATTAATTACTTGACACAGACTAAATACACAAAAGTGTGGAGCCAAAACAAAAAAAAAATCATAAATATCGAATTATTATCGAAAATCATTAAACACTTTTCGAGATCGATTTGAAGAGTCAAAGAACAGAATGATCGAGCTTAAAATTTTACGGCGTTACTAATTAATTATCGAGATTTACAAAACCGTCGGTACAAAAGTTTCACAGCTTCTAAGTTCGAACTTATCTCTCTACGATATACCTACTGTAATGCATGCATTCGTGCATGTCACAGGGGAATAAGTGTGAACTCAGAAGTCGTCAAACTTTAGTAGAGACAGGCATACGTTTAATGAATATTATTAAACAGTATATGTTCATTTATCCATGCTTAAAATAATCAAAATTTACAGGTGCTCCACATAGAATTACTAGCGGTGGGAATTTTGACTTGGAAGCAGCAACTAATCTGACCGCTGGCGTCAATGTTCTCATAGGAAAAGACAATGGAGCATACTTTGTAGACGGTGAATTAGTCGGCGCAGCCAATGTGACAGGGAAAGCTAAAGCAGCCGCCTATGCAGGGCTCAATGACCATATTGTAAGCGCCATAGCGGAAGCGAGTGGCACAGCAGGAGTCGAAGCTAAGCCCGGCATCCACCTCAAAGCGGGAATAGACAACAATGGAAACATACCGTTAGAGTTTCAACCACGTTTGCCAGCAAAAATACACGGCAGCGGCGGATATAACGCAGAACTTGGTTCAGGTGATGATGCGAATAGAGTCGCCGCTGGAATGGGTGCGTTTATAAATCAGAGAATCCCTGTGTTAATATAAAACATGCGGCATTCATTAATCACGAAGAAACGCAGACAATAAGTGGCAAAGAGATTATACCTATACTGGAATAATAAATTACAAATTCGCTATACAAACAGACTCCGTTTTACTTTTTTTACAATGACTAGACTAGCGTTTGACTATAATATCAAACGTATGTGCTTGTGTACCTATTTACTCTTGACTTCAACAAACTCAGGTTGTACTTTTTTTTTATGTTAAGGAATGACGTGGCGAGCTAGCCGTTCGCCTGATGTTAAACGACACGGCTGCCCATATCAGCTGCAGTGTCACTCGGAACTCTAAAGTATAGAGGTTCACGTGACACTGCACTGCGCACGTCATCCAGAGACATCAGCACAATCTAGTAATAAGATTACTAAACTGTGAAATCAGATCATAAAGTCTCATTTGCCCAGTAATTTCACTAGCTACAGTGCCCTTCAAACCGGAACACAGCAGTGCTTGCGCACTACTGCTTGGTGGCAGAATAACTGGCAAAGCGGTGGTACCTAACTAGACGAACTTTGCAGGATAGTTCTACCACCTAGTCAACTACCTACTTTTCTCCAAACACCGATCAAGGCAGGGCATTCCTTACTGTTGCAGTTCTTATTAAGTCGAGTTGATACGGTTGTTACGTATTGGAGGTATTTCAACCATAAGAGGGTGGCGCTGCGCCGAACGCCCGGTGGTTCTGTAATGGAAGGTGTTAGACGAATTACTTAGTTAAGTTTTCAAGCAAAGCTAGAATGTTTAAGTTAGAAATAGGTACAAATAAAATATCTTTGTTTTTAATCTGTTATTAGTTTATTGTGTTATTTATTATGAGCGTCTCCATCAATTAATATAAGATAATTAAGAAAATTGATTTGCAAAATTATAAATTAAAATTATAATGAGGTTAATATATAATTTTGACTGATATTCGTAGTTTTTATCGCATACTTAGGCTATCATTAAGAGACTGAAAATCAATTATTACACTAACTGAATACTGGCTGTCTCAGTCTAAAGAGTGATGGACATCAAAACTTAACTCAGTGAACGTTACTAGTAGTACTTGTAAGTACATATAACTTAATGGAATTGAACATTGAATAGGGATACAAGAACATTATATTTTTGTTAGAGTTTATATATGTTTATTTAGACAATCCAAATTTAAGCTGCTTTTTTTTTTAATCTAATTTTTTTAGGGTCTTTCGAGTCGTCCAAAGACTATGTCAGCCCCCTAGTACAAAAATAGTATAATTGACAGAAAAATAAAGTTATGTTACATTGTGTATCAGTCTGTACACAGACCGATACAGCAGAGTAGCCGCGTTGGATGTTTCTGCGGATAATATGCTTTGAAAAATACCCACATCTAGGCGATTAAGTTTGAACTGATTAAATAAATCGTTTCTAATGGGGGCACTCCGAACACTCTCCATCAAAAAGTGATATACGTCGTCTTTGACCCCACACATATCACAATTAGGACTATCTACAATACGCATTAAATGCTCAAAACTATTTGTAGGGATGTGTCCGGAGCGAAGTATGTGAGCAATTACAATTAGTTGGCGATTCAAATTAATGTTCTCAAACCATGGTATATGAGGAGGCTCACTTTGCATTGTTTGATACCATATGCCTTTTTCTCGAGAAACAATATCAAAATACTCTTTCCAATTTTGTAGCATAGATTGTTTGTATTTTATGAGTAACTCAGAGTGTTCCGTTTTCATAAAAACTTCTGTTCCATTTGATATTGCGTCTCGAGCTAGTTTGTCAGCCTCCTCATTACCACTCAAGCCTTAAGCTGCGTTACACTGCCCGACAAAAAATTCCACGTTACACCTAGGTTAACTGGAAGATAATGCTCTTTAGCATTAAGTTTGCCTATGTAACTACATTTGTTGTTTATGCAATAAATCATTTTCTATGTATCTATTTATTTATTTGATTGACTCAGGCGTGACCCCGCGGAAGTTCATCCTCAATACAAAATGAAACAAGAATATCTAGAGTGATATTCTATAACTAATAATATAACTTAATAATAAAAAAAGCGCATTTACTTGTTCTGAGTCTGGGTGTTGTGGGACCATGGTCCTCGTAGTTATCAGAGAATCTTAGTTAGGGTCTACGATCTATGTATGTGATCGTTGGGCTTTATTTTTCATTTTCAACTTTTCTTGCAAAGCATTGTGCAGTCGTTTTGAGTGCCCGATTCGTATGAGCAAAAGTATGCCGGCATTTATGTCCGCGGTGGTCGACCGCGTCCATAGGACACTTTCGGTGATACAACAATGGGAAAGGAGTTTTGGCGGGAACGCGAAAAAGATTGCGTCACCGCATTGTATTATTTTCCAAAACTTGTGTTATTTTCAGTGTTAGTGCATAAAATTGGTGGCATTCTATTCGTTAAGTGCTGGATTATAGGCGTGAGTGTGGGAAAATGGTATAATGATGGTGAAACGTTTCTTTTCGTGTTGTTTACAAAACTCCATAGAAGCTTCAAGTAAAGTTGCCACCACTTTACTAGGAGTATGACTTTGTCTAGACTATGACTTGACTTGATGACTTTGACTATGACTTGACACATATTGGCGTGAAATATCATTAACTTGATAAATTATCAATTACTTGACACTGGCTAAATACAAGGAGGTGTGGAACCAAAAATTAAAAAAAAAAAAAAACAATGGGAAAATGGCTCGACTACACTCTACACGATCGAGCCCTCCTATCACTGTTATGCTAATCGACAATCTAGGTAGTTTTTATTATACTTTAAAAAAACGAGTGTGCTTTAAACCACTCGACTGAAGTAAAACTGCTTTAGTGTAGCTCCATCTATCGGCCGGTATAACTATTTGCTTTGCTTAATATTATTTTTTTAATGATAAAATTGGCATGCGTTTGACAACAACTCACGGTAAGTCGATGGTAAGTGATGAAGTTGTCTAAGGTGGAGCACGCTTGCCCATGAGATGCCCATTCACTCTTGACTTAAAAAGAGCCAGATTATACCAGGAGGAAGCACTGTTGTTGGAAGGTTCCAACGACGCTTCATGTGTTCCCATTCCCATCCATATCTTTGTGTGTTCCCAGCACCATATAGCCCGCGGCAACAAAATTAACGTAAAGTGCTAACGCAATGAATGCATTCTAAGATCAAGCGATAACTTTTACGAATGTTCAAATCTAGATAATTTATTTTTACGATTCGTGTGTATTCTTGATTTTACCATATTGTATTATATTTTATTTTATTCATGAACAACATACAATGTGTGAATTACATTAAATATATAAATTTTTAATAAATTACATTAAAGCTATGATTTTAAATTAAAATATTGGCATGCAAATTACTTAATATAGTTTACAAATAGGCGCTAGTAACGTCACAAGATAAGGCAATAAAAGTAACAAGGAAACAAACGAGTTTTGGCGGGAAAACGGAAAAGATCGTGTCACCGCATTGTATTATTTTTCAAAACTTGTGTTATGTTAGTGCATTTTGGTTGCATTGGTGGCATTTTATTCGTTAAGTGCTGGATTACAGGCATGAATGTGGGAAAGTGGTATAATGATGGTGAATCGTATCTTTTCGTGTTGTTTCCAAAACTCCATAGAAGCTTCTGGTGAAGTCGCCACCACTTTACTAGGAGTATGACTTGACTAGACTACACTATGACTTGACTTGATGACTTGGACTGTGACTTAACTTGACTTGACATACATATATATTACTTAACTCGAAAAATTATCAATTACTTGACACTGGCTAAATACACAAAAGTGTGGAGCCATACCAAAATAAAAAAAAAGGAAGCAAATGTCACAGTATCAGAATGCTAGGCTAAGTACTCATTTATACTATAATAACATTTCTCCAAAAGAAATGCTTTTTCTTAAACATGCGCGGAAATATTATCATAACTTTTGAATAAAGAACACGCGAAGTATCATATTTACGTAGACTGAAAAACCAAAATCACTTCCTGGCGCATACTTTGAATTTGGAACGAAGAGTGCACCGGCAATGTTGCAGGTATGAAACGGTGTGCTGTTTGAATTTAGAACTCATTCATCTATCGTACACATTGCGTTCTCGTGGCTGTATAGCCACAGATGCATTTACCTTTCGGCACAAACTGTAAAATAAAATATTGGCGGTAAAGCGGACTTCGTTGTTATTTGGTTAATAAAAATAAATTAAAATGAGTTCCGATGATTCTGAAGAGAAAATGAAATGGACATTGACTGCACTCCACCAGATTTAAGATCGGAAGCTAAATTAGCGATGGAAAACCTGTTTCCAGCGAAATCAAGATAAAATTAAATTTATTATGTAAAAGGCCCTTTTTTATTTCCTTGCATTTTTTAAAGAAAAGCACTATATATTTTTCGGCCGAAATGGCAATTGCCTGTCTCGTGTCAGGCTATGGAGTTTTGGAAAACTCATACTCGACCTGCAATTGCCTATTCCGCTGCTTTTGCAATAATGTACTATTACTTTATCTTCTTAATATATATAAATCTCGTGTCGCAATGTTTGTCCTCAATGGACTCCTAAACCACTTAACCGATTATAATAAAATTCGCACACCATGTGCAGTTCGATCCAACTTGAGAGATAGGATAGTTTATATCTCAATCTATAATAGATATATATTAAATACCCGTGCGAAGCCAGGGCGGGCCGCTAGTGTTTAATATATTAGGCTTGTAGACTACTTCCTTAATATCCTGTGGCAATTTATTAAACAATTCCACAGCTTGGTACAAGCTTTGGTAATATTTAGTGTAGGTTTTATTTTATGTTTAAGTCATACAGTATTGATTAATTACAATTTTAATATTTTTGACTTTCAATTAAATACTACTCATACTAAAAACTACCCACTACTACTACAAAAAAAAAATTTTTGGACTATATACTGGCCGCGATGACCTTTAAGACTGTCCAAATGCTCCAGCTACTACCACTAGGTAGCGTACCCAACATGCTGGCAGCATTGCCCCGTTGAATTGCAATGCTTACTCGTTATGCCCAATAATCGCCAGCATTTTGGTCACAGACGGCATCGACCAGGCGCTCTGATAGAATAAAAAATTAAAAATGAAATATGGAAAATAAAATAATAAATATGACATATTAATATTTATTTTTAGGAAAAAGAAGTGTTAAAATATAAAAAAAACAAACATTTACACGTGATTACACTAATTTAATACAAAATCAACATATTTCAGCAATAATTTACTACATCAATAAAGTTTCGAGCGCACAAACAGCCGTTAATTTACACACAATAATAATTATCACAATCAAACAAAATGACAACAAAAAATAAGATATGGAATGAACTCACAGTGGACAACATCGAAACCAACCACCTTACCGATCGGCGACCGAACAGCAAAAGAGGCGGTATTCAACTGAGCGCTTGCTTTTATAGGCGGTGGTGGGTACCGATGTTGCCTACCACTAGATCGGCTAATAATATAATATACGGAGTTTTGGCGGGAATGCGAAAAAGATTGCGTCACCGCATTGTATTATTTTGCAAAACTTGTGTTATATTCAGTGTTAGTGCATAAAATTGGTGGCATTACAGGCGTGAGTGTGAGAAAATGGTATAATGATGGTGAAACGTTTCTTTTCGTGTTGTTTCCAAAACTCCATAGAAGCTTCAAGTAATGTTGCCACCACTTTACTAGGAGTATGACTTTGACTAGACTATGACTTGACTTGATGACTTCGACTGTGACTTGACACATATTTGCGTGAAATATCATTAACTTGATAAATTATTAATTACTTGACGCTTGCTAAATACACAATAGTGTGGAGCCATAACATAAAAAAAATATATAATATACAAAAAAACTATTTTACACTTACTTTTCATAATGAATGTTAGGTTCTTCCTGCTCGCACGCCCGTGGTATGTCACCCTATTGTTACGCTACTGAGTAAGCGGTAAGTCTGTGTCTTGACTTGAGACCTCATTTTAGTCCATATAAAAGTTACATTTGGGGTTGTGTTTGTCAGAGGACGCAATTTTATTTCTTAGATTTTTTTTGAACGAGCGAATGCTGTTGGTCTCTACCAAACTTTACAGCGTCACCGGGCGGATTACAGCGTCACCGGGCGGTTTACAACGTCACCGGATTTATTTCATAGATATGAAGGAGGGTTAGTATAAGGTTAAATTCAAGTTTGTGTGGTTGCAACCCTTGTCCCACGGCCGCCAACATGGAAAAAAGGGGTTCAAGTGGTTTTTACGTTTTATCTGCCAAACTATTCAGAAAAATAATTAACATTTATTATTGCAAATAAAATTATCTACAACTTTTGTTTTGTAACTTTTAATCGTAGAACCATAAATAAAAAAGTTATAAGCGAAACTCTATAGACATTTTAGAGAAAAAATCTATTCGTTGATATAACTCTTTTTGTAATCATTTTACAAAAATGAATATTAGTTAAGGCGCGAAACGAATACTATTCTTCAGTATTCATAACTAAACATAAATATAATTTTAATACATATGATTTATGCCATAATTGTTAATCATAGTGTTATTTTTTATGATAATCTTTTTAATCATTGATAATGTTAAATTGTTATTAATAAATTAGTGATGGCAATTCACCCTCTATGATAAGCCCCCAATGTGGCATTTTACACGGCAGGCTATTTTTAGCAGTGGACGTTTTGCAGCTGATAATCTGATGTGATGTGATGATGCCAAACTTCAAGGTTCTCAGTCTACGAGAAATACGGTAAGTCACCCTAAAACGCCTAGTATTTAAGAACAAATTAGTCTATCATTAGTCTCTCAAATCATTTCAGTTAGAAACTTTAATTTTACAGAATTATATAGAATATGAGACCTACTTCGTGAAAAACCCCCTTTTTTTTAAATATAAAGATTGTAGAAAAGTGTTTGATGTATTGTTGTTCCAGCGGATATTTTCAGTCGTAGGCGGTCAAACACATCAATAAAATGTTATAGGTACCTACATTATATATTTGAGTATTTTTGTGATATATCATAATATCATGGGTATATCCAACTTGTATGCTCTTATCTCATGAAGAAAATGATATATAAAGACACTAGCTGCAGAATTATCGTCAGACTCACAATATTTATTACCTACCAACATTTCTCAGCGTTCCACTCTGTAACTGTCTTTAAATTGACAACAGAAATGGTGAGTTATTTTTAATCTTTGTAATCTCATTATCCCTTTTAAAAAATTCGAGAGCTCTGTGCGAAGTTTTTTTTTGTTTTGGCTCCACACTTTGTTTATTTAACCAGTGTCATGTAATGAATAATTTATCAAGTTAATTATATTTCACGCAAATATGTGTCAAGTCACAGTCGAAGTCATCAAGTCAAGTCATAGTCTAGTCAAAGTCATACTCCTAGTAAAGTGGTGGCAACTTTACTTGAAGCTTCTATGGAGTTTTGGAAACAACACGAAAAGAAACGTTTCACCATCATTATACTATTTTCCCACACTCACGCCTGTAATCCAGCACTTAACGAATAGAATGCCACCAATTTTATGCATTAACACTTAAAATAACACAAGTTTTGGAAAATAATACAATGCGGTGACGCAATCTTTTTCGCGTTCCCGCCAAAACTATTTTTGCAATGTTACTTGCACGATGAACACATATAACCTTCTTGATGAACACTAGAGGTCTGATAACGGACTAATTGCACAGAATATTGTATCTTTCAATGAGGACGTAGTTTTTTATCCTCTTCTTCTTCTTCTTCTTCTCCCGACAACTGACTTTTTTTTTAAATATTTTGGCTCCACACTTTTGTGTATTTAGCCAGTGTCAAGTAATTGATAATTCATCAAGTTAATAATATTTCACGCAAATATGAGTCAAGTCACAGTCGAAGTCATCAAGTCAAGTCATAGTCTAGTCAAAGTCATACTCCTAGTAAAGAGGTGGCAACTTGAAGCTTCTATAGAGTTTTGGAAACAAAACGAAAAGAAACGTTTCACCATCATTATACCATTTTCCCACACTCACGCCTGTAATCCAGCACTTAACGAATAGAATGCCACCAATTTTATGCACTAACACTGAAAATAACACAAGTTTTGGAAAATAATACAATGCGGTGACGCAATCTTTTTTGCTTTCCCGCCAAAACTCCAAGACAACTGACTTGAAGTCTAGTTGTGCTCAACTTGCCACTTCTGAGGCTGGGGCGCCTTATGTAACCGCCCCCGATGACGGTTGTGCTCTTGAGTTAGTCGTCTCCCTTTTTTGGCAACTGGGCGCCATATGCAAAAGTTATAAAGGTCGATAGATACCAATAAAATAAGCCCGTTCAAAAAAGTTGATGCTGGCATCTTGAGGACGCTCAACTAGCTCAAGCAATTGATAGAATCAGGCGTGACTTCGCGGAAGTTCATCTTAGATACAACATGAAATAATAATATCTAGTGTAATTCCGCTAAATTCAAGTACTTAGATTATCTATATTGGGGTAAAGGATTATTGTAGGTAAATTAATGAAAAAACCTGAAAAAACCTAAAAATCATGAAATTACTATAACAAATTAAGTAAATATTATTTTTATCAATTTTATATTAATTATTATTATTTTTACAGATATAAAATTAATTATTACTATTATAATTATAATAAATAAAACTGAACTTTAAATATTAAATTATATAAATATTATACAATTAATTATTATTATTACAAATTAAAACCAATACAGATACCCTCCCCTAAAAATCCTGAAATTACAATAACAAATTTAAAAATTATTATTGTGAAATTTATATTAATTATTTCTATTTTTATTGACATAAAATTAATTATTACTATTATTATTATAACAAATAAAACTGAAATTTAAAATATACAATTATATAAATATTATACAATTAATTATTATTATTATTACAAATAAACACCAATACAGATAACCCCGGACACGTGTTTCGCCTCTTCACGAGGCATCCTCAGGACCGTGTTGACTCGCCGAAGGCTCGCTCGAAAGCTTTCTTTAACTTAAACTTTCGAGCGAGCCTTCGGCGAGTCAACACGGTCCTGAGGATGCCTCGTGAAGAGGCGAAACACGTGTCGAGGGTTATCTGTATTGGTGTTTATTTGTAATAATAATAATAATTAATTGTATAATATTTATATAATTGTATATTTTAAATTTCAGTTTTATTTGTTATAATAATAATAGTAATAATTAATTTTATATCAATAAAAATAGAAATAATTAATATAAATTTCACAATAATAATTTTTAAATTTGTTATTGTAATTTCAGGATTTTTAGGGGAGGGTATCTGTATTGGTTTTAATTTGTAATAATAATAATTAATTGTATAATATTTATATAATTTAATATTTAAAGTTCAGTTTTATTTATTATAATTACAATAGTAATAATTAATTTTATATCTGTAAAAATAATAATAATTAATATAAAATTGATAAAAATAATATTTACTTAATTTGTTATAGTAATTTCATGATTTTTAGGTTTTTTCAGGTTTTTTCATTAATTTACCTACAATAATCCTTTACCCCAATATAGATAATCTAAGTACTTGAATTTAGCGGAATTACACTAGATATTATTATTTCATTTTGTAGCTCAAGCAAGTTGAGTCGTTTAAAGTATTTGTGATTTGCCGAATGGTGACGATACAAAGGTTGGTAGAAACCAACAGCATAAGTTCGTTCAATAAAAGCATCTATTGTCATTGTTCCAGATGAGTTCGATCGCGCTAATGATACTGGTTCTAGTTGCTGAGTGTTATTGTAAGTACCGTCACAGTGATAAAAATTATCGCCATTTCCGACCAATAAATAGACTTTTGACCATAATAGACAAAATTAAATTTTTTGCAAGGTACCGAAAGTCGAAAATCATTTCAAGATTGTCCTATAAAGAGCGCATTATATACCAGATGTACCAGATTCAATAAATAAACATTCCTATCCTATGTAAATATGGTGAATTCTGTGTACATAAGTTAATACGATGTTGACATGTGAAGCATTTTGCACTACGTCAATAGTCATATAGTTTTTTTTTTGTATGTTCTGGCTCCACACTTTTGTGTATTTAGCCAGTGTCAAGTAATTGATAATTTCTCAAGTTAATGATAATTCACGCAATTATGTGTCAAGTCATCAAGTCAAGTCATAGTCTAGTCAAAGTCATACTCCTAGTAAAGTGGTGGCAACTTTACTTGAAGCTTCTATGGAGTTTTGGAAACAACACGAAAAGAAACGTTCCCCATCATTATACAATTTTCCCACATTCACGCCTGTAATCCAGCACTTAACGAATAGAATGCCACCAATTTTATGCACTAACACTGAAAATAACACAAGTTTTGGAAAATAATACAATGCGGTGACGCAATCTTTTTCGCTTTCCCGCCAAAACTTCAGTCATATAGTTATAAAAACAATTCAAGACTTCAACACCAAGGCGTTATACTTTTTTTTCTGGATTTTAGTTAAAATCTTAATTAAGCTTCATTCATCTATAATTTTAAATCAATTCTACAAATAGTAATAAACGCATTAAAAACAAAATATAAACTACGTATCTGTTATATACATAGTACTTTTAAAACCAAATAATAATAACTGGGGGTCATAAATTTGAAATATTGTCCATTATTAGCCTAAGCTTATAAACAACAGAAATGACGCGATAAAACGTGGTTTCTACATCTAACGTTTGCTTTCATTAAAATTGGTTTCGAATTTTATTTCTTTTATTATGTTGGACATAAATTAAAGAAAAAGTTCTCATAAACTAGGTTTAAATATTCATCGCCAATTTCAGGTGTTCCAGGCAAAATTTTCTTCGGCAAAAAGACTATCTTCAATCTTGGAACTAATCTGACCACTGGCTTGAATGGAGCCATCGGAAAAAACGAAGAAGGAGTGTATGTTGTGGATGCTGAACTAATTTTCGGAGCCAATGTGACAGGGGAAGCTACAGTTATAGCTTATGCAGGGCTTAATGATCATATTGTAAGCCTTATGCTGAAAGGAGGTGGCACAGTAGGATTTGAAACTAGGCCTGGTATTCACACCGAAGGTGGAATAAACCACGATGGCGCCCTAAAATTACGCCTACAGCCACGTTTGCCTATAAATTTATACGGCGATCCTGGATTTAATGGAGAGCTGGCTTATGGTCAAGACGCAAAGGAAGCCGCCCTTAGCATAGGTGCATTTATAGCACAGAGAGCTCGTGAAAATAATAACGTAAGAGACAATGAATCTCATGATTCGATGCAAACATTCCCAAATAGATATAGACAACAAGAACAGCATACTGAATCACCATATCGAGTGCCAATAACCACTACTGCTTACAACAACGAGCAGGATCATGACTATTCACAATTGTCTGAAGGCACTGCGGTCGCTACACTTGATTGATTTTTAAGAGTTATTAGAGGAGAGTAGGTAAATTATCGTTGTGTAATCATTTGACATTAGCAGCAGATTAAATGACCCATTATATACGAAGTAGTTTGTTTTATTAAAATTAAATGTAAAAAATTATGTCTTTGTTCTTTTGTTCATAACCAAAGAGTAGATAATATAAACCGCTAAGGCGTAATATTTAATAATGATAATAATAATAATATAATATATGTGGACATCTCACACAACGCCATCTTGCCCCAAACTAAGCAAAGCTTGAAACTATCGTGAGTATGACACATTTTTGTAAGTTGATGTTACGTGCTGACGCTCGCGAAAGCCGCCGCGGCTTGCGTTAGTAACTGGCTCCCAGAAGAAGGACATCGAGTATGTCCGAAACCTGGTCGGAGTAATTTCGACTTTTAATTGACGTGAGTTTTAGCCGTTATTTATCTTACAAAAATAAGCAAAGCTTGTTTTATGGGAACCAGATAACTAATACAATTACATAGATACTTTTTGTTTATAAATACATACATAGAATACTATATATAACACCCAGACACAGAACAAACACCTATGATCATCACACAAATGTTTGTCCTGGGTGGGAATCGAACCCACAATCACAGTTCAGAAGGCAGAGTTACTACCAACTGAGCTATCGGGCCAGTAAATATGTGCTAAAGGGTTGAACTTTGATATTTTTTGTAAAGTTTATCAAAATACAAAACTCCTTCCGTAAGCAAAGACACTCGTTTTTCTGTTTAACACTTCATAAACCTTTCATAAGTAATAATTGTATTATAGTAGTTTCATAAGTAAGTTGTATTAAGTATATTGATACTTTGAAAATTTGACGACAACAGACTGAAAATTATTGGGTTTTTTATTCCTTTCTTTTTCATCTGCAAATCTCCATTCTCACTAGATGATGGCACTGTTGTAAATAATGTTTACCAGTTCAATTTGTAATTAGAGAAAAATAGAAAAGATTTCACGCCAATACCTTTTTAAATTTCTTCTGGAGTCGCACTACAATGCTCGCATTTCTGCCAAAAAGATAGCCGCTTTTAGTTTAAATGAAATAATTTCTCATATTTTTTAAGGAAACAGTAATAATTTAAATATAAATCAAAGTGATTAGGTACCTTTCTTTCTAATATTGCCAAATTGTTAATTTTTGTTAAATAAAATTAGACTATTTACATGAATTAGGTAAAAAGCACTCCGTTGTAACTTTCTGTATTCTCATTTTTTTTTATTAAAGAGAACCTTGTAACTTAAAAGTATGCACATACCATTTAGCCATTTTATTGACTGGTAGTATACGAGATGTGATTATTTCACTTTTAAATAACAAGATCACTGAAAAATCTGTATCAAGTAAGCGAAAATTCTGAGGAAGAGCATCCCGGACCACGTAAACTCAGATTACTCGAGTTTCCTCATGACACGAATAATCTGGCATGTCCAAAAAATACTAAATTTGAAGAAATTACGCAATCCGCACCCGCTATTGGCCAGCGTGGAGGATTATGGCCTCTCTCTGTATGAGAAGGGAATGTCAAAGGGAGCAAGCAAGCATACCACCTGATGGGAAGTGGTCACCGTAGCCTATGGACATCTGTAATACCGGAGGAGGCGTCACCAATGCATTGCTTACCCTGAAAAGTGAAAGTATCGGGCTGATATGCGGCGATATCTTTCTTTTGAACGGATAATCGTGTGCGCTGCTCATAATTGACAGCCTCTGAGCTGTGGTGGTTGAGAAGATCGGTTCATAACCCGGAGGCAGTGGGTTCGATTCCCTCGACAAGGCAAGCTTTGTGCACAGTAAAAACAGCGCAAATACTGGTTCTGAGTCTGGGTGTTATGGGACCATGGTCCTCGTAGTTTCAGGGTCTCTAGATACAGGGAATCCTAGTTAGGATCCAGGATCTATGTACGAGTATGTGATCATGGGGCGTTATTATTATTATTGTTATCATTACAATTAAAGCCTATGTAAACCACTTCTAATAAGTTATAGTGTCTCTGTGTCTTATCTTTCCTCATTTACACCTGTAATTAATGTTTCCTAGTACGTCCCTGTCGAAAATCTCCTCAAGGATAACCTCCTGTCCATACTTTTTAAAAATAACTTCCAAATTTTAAGAATGTAGCTTCATAAACATAGGACTTTCAAACACATCTTGATTCGTTACCGTTAACAAATTACAATGCCAGTAGTTTATTACCTGTGATGGTTTATGGAATCGAGAGGTGATGTCTTACGATCACATTATTAACAGCTCGAAATCACACAAGAAGCTATGGAGTGGGTTATGATCGGACTTTGCGTGATAAAATCCAAAATTAGGAGATACTCAGGGGAACATAAGTCACGGACATAGCTTTCGAAATTTGCATATTGAATTGGTAATGGGGAGGCCACATCGCTCGCAGAAACGATAATCGGTCGGAAAGAAAGGTCCCTGAATGGCGATCACGAACCGCAAGATGACTGCGCCCTAGTGCATGAAGGCCCACGACATATATTGCTGGTAGGCCAGCCTTTCACTAGGTGGACCAAACATTGATCATAACCACAGGGAGTTGTTGGATGCAAAAGGCAAAATGCCGGTCAAATTGGCGCTCTACAGTTTTTTTTTTTTTTTTATATTAAGGAATGACGTGACGAGCTAGCCGTTCGCCTGATGTTAAACGACACGGCTGCCCATATCAGCTGCAGTGTCACTCGGAACTCTAAAGTATAGAGGTTCGCGTGACACTGCACTGCGCACGTCATCCAGAGACATCAGCACAATCTAGTAATAAGATTACTAAACTGTGAGATCAGATCATAAAGTCTCATTTGCCCAGTAATTTCACTAGCTACAGTGCCCTTCAAACCAGAACACAGCAGTGCTTGCGCACTACTGCTTGGCGGCAGAATAACTGGCAAAGCGGTGATACCTAGACGAACTTTGCAGTAAAGTCCTACCACCTAGTAAAATATAGAATAGGCACTGTATAGAAGTGTTTCCTCCTTATATCAATCAAAATCTCTCGTAAATTCTATGCATCATTCCATTCTATTATGCGTCTCAAAAACTTTCTCCCACCCAAGTCAAAAATTCATTATAAACTCCCTCCTTATTCCGATTACGCTAATGTTTGTTCCTCTATTTCTCTCATTTAACTGAAGACCAGCTTAATATACTCCACCGCTTACTTAATAACTGCATTCGTTTCATTTATGGTCTTAGGAAGTATGATCACGTCTCTAAATTCTGAGTCGAGTTCAAATGCCTCCCAATCCGCGAGTGACGTAACCTACGAAATCTCTATCTCCTTTTTTCTGTTCTAAAAACCCTCATTCTCCGACTTATCTTAAAAACATGTTTACCTACTTATCTGACACACACCAAAGACAACTCCGCTCTTCAAACCCACTTGTGCTTCCAACTCCACGACATATTACGTTTTTCTTAGACAACACTTTCCAAGTCACAGTGGTTCATCTCTGGAACTCGTTACCACATAAGATCTAGAGGTGAAGGATAATTTCAAACGCCAGGTAAAAGAACATTTGCTTAAAAGTCTCAAAACTTGAACTAGCAGAACATTGAATTATTTATTATTATGTAATTTGTATTTTGTTTTATTAATATCTGTATTTTATTAAATTTGTAAAATATGTATATTTGTACCTTAATAGTTGTATTGTTGTTACCGTTTAATTTATATAATGTTCAAATTTTGCCGATTTCCTTATGTGCACGCTTAATCTAATTATTTCTATTCACGACTTGGTTGACTGGTAGAAAATGCTGTTACCATTAAGTCCTCCTTTGTACATTTTATGTGCACAAAAAAAATAAAAAAATAAATTAGTGAACTCCAATAAAAAAATTATGAAATATTAATTTGCCAGCTTCGTGCTAATTCTTTTAACTAAGTAATAATAATAATAATAATAATAATAATAATAACGCCCAACGATCACATACATAGGTCCTAAACCCTAACTAGGATTCCCTGTGTCTAGGGACCCAGGAACTACGAGGACCATGGTCCCACAACACCCAGACTCAGAACAAGTATTTGCACTTTTTTTTCTGTGCACAAATACTTGTCCTGCCGCGGGAATCGAACCCGCTACCTCCGGGTTATGAGCCGACCTGCTCAACCACCACACCACAGAGGCTGTCAAGTACTAAAACAATACAAAAACTACTACTAAACTCTACTAGCTACACTACGTACTAGAAAAAAAGCGTTTGTTCTATATACTAGCCGCGATGACCTATAGACGGTTCAAATGGTCCAGCCCACTATACCGGTAGTCTTATAGCTCGTGCAAAACTTTATCTCGGAAGTTAGGCCCAAGTACCAAACTGCGCATGGTACAGTAGAGTGCATTGTAAAAGCGGCCATACAGTAACTATAATATGCGTACTGCGCAGCCATCCGCGCTAACTTCCGGAGCTCATAAAGTTTTGCGCGAGCTACAGCGCCCTACACGCTGGCAGCATCGCTTTGTTGAATTTCAATCAGGGTTGGATTTCGTAGTATAATTATACTATTTGTAGCATTATTTCGTAGTGTGTAGTATGGAGTATCGTAATGCCACTATACTACGCAAAAATACCATAATTTTATTTTCAGGTTGACCGACTTGTATTAACAGTGAACCCATTAACTTTTTAATATTTACCTTACAATATCGGGAATTTGTTACTTGATTTTCCTTAAGATTTCGTAAATATTTGTGATTAAAACGAAATATCTCTAAGGAAAAAACGCCGATAATATCGATAATCCAAACATATACGATATAAAAAAAAAAACAGGAAATCTCAAACGTGGTATAATTTTGGACAAATAGTATAATTTTATTTTCAACGTACAATATTTTTTTGAGGTTCTGAATCCAACCCTGATTTCAATGCTGATTAGATGTGCCAAATAAGTGCCAGCAGGAGTTTTGGCGGGAAAACGAAAAAGATCGCGTCGCCGTATTCCTCATGGGCAAGCGTGCTCCACCTTAGACACTTCGTCACTTACCATCAGGTGAGTTGTTGTCAAACGCATGCCCATTTTTATCATAAAAAAAAAGTATTGTATTATTTTCCAAAACTTATGTTATTTTCAGTGTTAGTGTGTAAAATTGGTGGCATTTTATTCGTTAAGTGCTGAATTACAGGCATGAGTGTGGGAAAGTGGTATAATGATGGTGAAACGTTTCTTTTCGTGTTGTTTCCAAAACTACATAGAAGCTTCTGGTAAAGTTGCCACCACTTTACTAGGAGTATGACTTGACTAGACTAGACTATGACTTAACTTGGACTTGGACTGTGACTTGACTTGATTTGACACTTTATATGATATTAATCTGAGATATTAATTAACTTGAGATATTATCAATTACTTGACACTGGCTAAATACACAAAAGTGTGGAGCCAAAACCAAACAAAAAAAAAATAAGTGCCAGCAATTTGGTCACGCGTCGCATCAACCAGGCGCTCTGATAAACTTACAATTACGCGATAAGCTCCCAGTCCCCAAGGACCCAGGGTCTCAGTATACGTAGGTATATAGTATATATATAAATAAATCTCTCTGGAGTTTTTGGCGGGAAAACGAAAAAGATCACGTTACCGCATTATATTATTTTCCAAAACTTGTGTTATTTTCAGTGTTAATGCATACAATTGGTGGCATTTTATTCGTTAAGTGCTGGATTACAAGCATGAGTGTGGGAAAGTGGTATAATGATGGTGAAACGTTTCTTTTCGTGTTGTTTCCAAAACTCCATTGAAGCTTCTGGTAAAGTTGCCACCACTTTACTAGGAGTATGACTTGACTCTGACTAGACTTGATGACTTCGACTGTGACCTGACACATAATTTACGTGAAATATTATTAACTTGCTAAATTATCAATTACTTGACACTGGCTAAATACACAAAAGTGTGGAGCCAAAACACAAAAAAAAAATCCCTCTGACGTACCTAGTATTCAGTAAGGTGGCAAAGCTGGTAAGCTTTTAGAGGGTACACAGCATGTATGAGGCGATAACATCGCCCATTGTGACACTTAATTTTTAAGTTTATGCTTCAATAAAGAGTTTTATCTATCTTTCTATGAGTTAAGTATGTATTCAGTTATATTTAAAATAATAAAGGCCTGCATATAAATTGCTTCATTAAAGACTACATACTATTATATAAGTAGGTGCATATCTACAATATAATTATGTAGGTATATGATATAACTTTAAAAAAGAATCTTTTAAATGCTATACAAACATTAAAAACATAATTATCATTAAAGATTCCGTATTAACGAACGTACCTATAATGGAATTTCAATCTTTGTATTACAAATCGTGTCACGGGAATGTCCAAGTTTAAAGCTCTTATCTCATAAATAATATTGTATATAAAGAGAACAACTTGACAATCATTGTCACATTCGCAATATTCTTCGTCACATTTTACGAGAGAAAAACCTAAAACGGTAAGTTTTTGACGTTAACCTTGACGTTGCTTCGATGTCAAAGGTCAGTGAGCCATTTGGAGTTGATTCCAAAACCCAAAATTAAAAACTGAGTTTAATTCAACAGTTCTATGGTGTCGATTCTGTGTTGCATTCTCTAAAACTAAACTTAAAGTATGGCGGTACTCTTCTGATTAAGGGGAAATGACAAAGATGGAAATATGTTAATTTCGTTTAGCTTTAGAATATGCGACACAGAATCGACACTTATATCTATTTTTTTTTTGAGAAGGGGAAATGCCTTCCCATTTCTCTGCCACCACGGGGTATTGGCAGAGGGTATGTGGGACTCCAACTTACTAAAACCCTACTAATCCGGCCGCTGCAGTGAGGCGAGATGGGGTCACGCTAGCATTTACCATCTCGCCCTAAACAGTTCTAAATCGAAAGTTGTTGGTTGACGTAGATCTCAATTTTTTTTGTTTTGGTATGGCTCCACACTTTTGTGTATTTAGCCAGTGTCAAGTAATTGATAATTTTTCGAGTTAAGTAATATATATGTATGTAAAGTCAAGTCACAGTCCAAGTCATCAAGTCAAGTCATAGTCTAGTCTAGTCAAGTCATACTCCTAGTAAAGTGGTGGCGACTTCACCAGAAGCTTCTATGGAGTTTTGGAAACAACACGAAAAGAAACGTTTCACCATCATTATACCATTTTCCCACACTCACGCCTGTAATCCAACACTTAACGAATAGAATGCCACCAATTTAATGCACTAACACTGAAAATAACACAAGTTTTGGAAAATAATACAATGCGGTGACGCAATCTTTTTCACGTTCCCGCCAAAAACTCGTAGATCTCCATTGTCAACATAACACAGTTAAACATTTGTATTATTACGTTGGTATGTCTGGTAAAATATCAATTTACAATTATTGTCAAGATGGCGAAATTAACATTAAAAAAAGCAAAACAAAGTTATACCGGCCGATAGATGGAAGTAAGTATAGAAGTTTTACTTCAGTCGTGTGGTCTAAAGCACACTGATTTTCTTAAGTACCTGTTGTCATTGTTTCAGATGCGTACGTTAGCCCTGACGGTGTTAGTGCTTGTGGCAGAATGTTGTTGTAAGTAGGTACCTAGGTACCTAGGTAGGTAGGTACCTTTATACTTCTCCGCATCGTATACTGGACGGACGTAGATATTAGAAATCTTTTTTTTTTAATATTTTGGCTCCACACTCTTGTGTATTTAGCCAGTGTCAAGTAATTGATAATTTATCAAGTTAATGATATTTCACGTAAATATATGACAAGTCACAGTCGAAGTCATAGTCTAGTCAAAATCATACTCCTAGTAAAGTGGTGGCAACTTTACTTGAGGCTTCTATGGAGTTTTGGAAACAATACGAAAAGAAACGTTTCACCATCATTATACCATTTTCCCACACTCGCTTTTGCTTTAATTTTTAACACTGAGAAATACCTACTTGGATGTCACTTTTTATCAGTTATTTTGGTTAAAAAACCAAACGACTGAACCTGAATGATGAAAATAGGACCAGTTAGTCTATAGTTTCAAATTAAAATATAATGTTTCAAATCGGTCTATGACTGACAGAGGTTTGAGTCACCTAACAAAAAAAAAAATACAATAGTGCGTATTGAGAACTTCGCCTTGGAATAAGCAATGAGGTTCCTATGGATTTATTAGCCAGCAGCATAGAGAGCGTAAAAATTATTAAAACCTTTATACGGTTGTTATTTATGGAAATAATTGCCTAATTTATCATACCTAATACTTTTTTAATTCGTACAAAATTTAATTTACAGGTACACCATCAAAATTTGTATTCGGTGGAAAAACTAAATGGAATACCGCTTTTAATGCGACTGCAGGTGTCACGGCTGTCATTGGTCGAAACGAAAATGGGACGTCATTTGTCGACGCTCAAACTATTGCCGGAGCCAATATAACAGGGCAGGGCTCGGCAGTAAGCTATACGGGGACCAATGACAATATAGCTACCTCAATCGTGAATGCGGAAGGCGCGATGGGTATTGAAGCAAATCCTGGTGTCCACATCGAAAAGGGAACTGACAATGGAAACGGACCAGTAGTAACGCCACGATTTCCCGTAAATAAATTTCTCAGTGGCAACTATAGCAAACGTGTAGTGACAGGTGAGGATGCAATAAAAATCGCTAATAACATGGGTGCATCCATTACGCAGACAAGCTCTATAAATAAAAACGAAAATAAATCGACCCCTAACAACGAAAAGAAATCTAGTATATGGATCACTTTTAAAAAAAGCATTGTGTGTGTATTGTCATGGGTTTTATTTTTTGACTGCTGATCTATATGTAAAAATAATAAATAAAAATACAGAACATTATTAATAACTGCATAAAATAAAATCTTTTCTTTGTATTTTTTTTTCTCTATGAATTTTTATCTGAGGGCTAAGGGCTAAGGGAACTCTCTCAGGCCGGAGTTAAATGGATTTTTCTGTTTTTTTAGAAACTGAAAAGTTTTGTCCAGAAATAGCTGCCCCGAACATTATGAAAATACTAACATTTTGAAAAATACAAAAATAATTGACAATCAGGATATACATAATACAGTTCTTTTAAATATTTTAGGCTATAACCAACAAAAACATTCTACAAAAATGTTTAATTAATAGGGAGGAAAAAATGATTAAAAATGTACGCAGGAGAGACATTATTTTCTGGAGACAAATAAACTAAAACTAAACTAAAAGTTTAACTAAATTTTAAAGAATTTCACACACCGGTAACGGTGCGGTGGCGGTACACGCTTAGATTAGTTAAATATATTACTGTGTACCACTACTGTGCCGCCCCGTGACTGTATGTGTGGAACGGGTGTGGGTCCATTGTGCTCGGTCCCGAAACAGGGAATCTTCTACTACTTATGTGATCGTTGAGCGTAATTTATGATTATTATTATTAAAATATTTAGTAGTAATTTTTTTTAGTTGTAATTTATTTATTTGCCAATAAGTAAATAACAATCTTATGCTAGTGGCTTATAATTATTAGGTATATATAGTTATTAACTAAATATCATATAAATAAAAGGAAAACATCTTTAAAAAAAAAAAGCAGTTGGTAACTATATAAACATAGGTAGGTAAGTTACAAACATAAGATATCTAAGCGCTTTAGCATCCGTACTAGGTTACCCTGTGTTACGTTTGCTAAGCTTCCGAAAAATTTTTTAGTAACAATATTATAATTGAGTAGTAATAAAGACTAACTAACATCAAATTATTTATATAAACAAATTATTCATGGGAAGTAGGGAGTAATCACGGAACTTTGATTGCAAGGCAACTAGAGAAGTTTCGATCCTAATTTTAAAAAGAATAACTTGGTCTGCTCACTGCCATTTCAATTAAGTACCTTTAATTATTATATAATTTAGTACCTTTATAGTATGGGTGTTATAATGTATTCTATGTATGTGTTTACAAACAAAAAGTATCTAAGTATTGTATTAGTTATCTGGTTCCCATAGTACAAGCTTTGCTTAGTTTGGGGCTAGATGGCGTTGTGTGAGATGTCCACACATATTATTATTATTTTTATAGTATATACTATAAACCAATATACTAATATATATATATAAATTATTAGTTTAGTAATTCTAAGTGCTATATCGGTATCGGTATGAGGTCTAATAGTCAATGATAAGTAAAGTTTTCGGCCTAAGCGACATTAATATGATGTTAGTTTGTTTTGATTCAGATAACAATAGAAATAAATATTGTTGTAGGTATAGTTTAGTATACTCCTCCCGTGATAATGATAAGTGATAATGAAGATTTTGGGGTCATTATTACACAATACAGACTCAGACTAAGAACAATAAAGACGGGCGGAGTGGACGAATACGAATTTCAGATTCTTACTATGAGAGCGAATGCCAAATTTACGTTAGCTTTTGTTCTCGTTCTCTGTGTAGTGTCATTAATTTGAAAAAATAATACGTCCCTCTTTCACATTGATTGCGAAACTTTGGTAAATCTTGAGAAAATAGTTTTATTCAAGAGATAATTTTGGAATACCTTTAATATCTGCGAAAGGTAGTGTAGCGTGTAGCTACTTTTTCTATTAATTATAGTCAGTTTCTCCTGACACTTTTGCAATAGCAACGTTTTTGTACTACTCTGACCCCGCATTAAGAAGGCCAGGCACTTTGTGATATGAAAAACAACTATTCTTAATTATAGCTTTACCATTAGCCCTATCATTTGGATAGTAGAATAAATACTTACTAGGTACCTTAAGGTTTCCCAAGGCTGATGAATTACAAAATGATTTAAAGTATTTCTATAAGATTTTGATGCAACTATTTTGGACAAGGAACCTGACAGTCACGTTTTCGTTTGTTTAAAGTACGGGTCCTACTGACAAACATTTATCAGAAACAGCTTAATAACGATTCAGTAATTACATTTCATACTCGTAGTAGTCTGTGGGACTTGTAATTTACCAAAAGTACATACTTGTTATCATTAGCTTCTTGTCGGTTTTTTCCAACCAAATATCACAACAATTACTGAACCATTCTTGGACGTATTTGTATATAAATGATCAGAAAAATCCTCTTAGTTTTGTAATGTACTTGTAATTAAATAGGATTAAAATAGTTAAAAAATATAGGTTATTGATTGTGTATATGAGAGAGATAGCCATATTATGTGGAGGCGAGAAGACGCGATAAGCGCGGACCGCGCCCAGCAGAATCGTGCCGCGAACCAATCGCCACGACAGTCAGCGAGGCGCGCGCCCACGGAGTGCGCGCGTTCGCCGCTCCTGCGCACCTTTTAAAAAACCGCACTCACATGGATGTGCGCTGAGGGTTTCTTTGAGGCCGCCGTTCCTACGGTCGGCATGGCGCAGGAGTAGCTGCTGGCTCATTTTTTACGAAGTCGCGTCAAGAGCCCCGGGTGTGGGGAGCGACAGGACGGATCGCCCATATCCGCCCGTGACGACGTCGACTGGTGGCCTAACCAAGATGGCCACATATTTTCCTTCGTGTTGAAGATTTATTTTTTGTTTCGCGGTGGTAGTCCAGCGACGGCTGGCTCCCGCGAAACGACACCTCCGCCGTGATTGAGTGAGCGTGTCATTTCCTTAATTTCCGATGTGAACTTTGTACGCCCCCCGTGCGTTTTTTTAATTTCTCCCCGTTAGTCGTCAGTGAGCGTCCCGGGATTAGCGTTACCATATTAGGTTTACAGACTTTAACTGCGGCCTAGTGTTATTACTATTTTTGTAGACTTTTGTTTTGCATAAGATATTTCTACTTGTGTGTTTTTTTGAGTAAATATTGAGTTGTACTAAATTCACTTTAGTTTCACTTTCTCCACCAATTGACAGTCCCAAGCAAACTAGCTGACCAAGTTAGGTAGGGCAGGCGGCACGGTGAGTGCACCACCAGGACGGTCCTTGAAACCAAAGGTCCGGTGTGAAGCCGTTGGCTCTATCCGTGAGCATCCTCCTTACTTTTCCTTTTTAATATAACTTGTTCGTGATTTAGTAGGTGGGAACCACTTTCCCCGGTCGACTCAAAATCGGTTCGGTTTCTTTCACCGAACTAACTAATATTTTTTTTTATTAATTTTTTTTTATCTCACGACAGTAGAAATGTGCTGAACGCACCTCCTTTTTACAGAAGTTTATTTTTTTACTATTTTTAAATGTTTTTGCTCTTTTTTTGTTTTTGATACGTTTGTCAGTCAATATAGAACTACCACCAGAACACCAGCGATTTTCCTGATTTTCCTTATAATTTAGTTAAAATAAGCTTCTGTGGCTTATATTTCTCTAAGTGTATCACTTGAAGCACTTACTAGGATAATAATTTAAAGGAGCAAAACAAAACAAAATCTCAATTTTAACGCCGAACGAATTTCAACGCTTGGCTACGCTTTCGGAAATGCGGTCAAACTTGATAGTGTATGATTTGTTCAACCGGAACTTTTGTATATAGGAATAGGTGCTCTTGTGGTCTAATAATGGGCTTTCTACAGCCCATCTCAAAAGATGGATACGGGCGCAATCCGTTCATATAATAAATCATCGAACACGGCTCTTCTTCTTCAAACACACTAATTTTATAAATTCTAAAAAGTAACTCTCTACATCTATTTTTTATATATAATGAGCTAGTCGTTCACCTAATGTTTAACGACACGGGCACTCTAACAGAACAGTGTCACTAGGAACTAAAACATAGTATCGCGTGACACTGCACTGCGCACATCATCCTGAGGTATCAGCACAGTCTGTTAATAAGATTACTGGACTGTGACATCAGAGCAGTCTCAATTGCCCAGTAATTTCACTAGTTATTACCCTTCAAACCGGAACACAGTAGTGCTTGCACATTGCTGCTTGGAGTCTGAGTAACTGGCAAAGCGGTGTGTTTGTTACATTTTCACGACTAAATATTAAAGCTTCATGAAAATGCATGGAAATATAGAATACTTTTTATTGCGGTTATTTACCCGTGTGAAATAACGTGAAGGAACTAGTAATATTTTGAGACTTTGTGTTTAATCTAGCTTCATTTTCTAAGTATTGAGGGCGGCATCTATAATTATTGTTGTGGTGATAGTCTTAGCTAACAGATTAGAAGATAAATTCTAGTATAAATAGTTGTGAGTTGCGGGTGATATTAAATAGGAAGTCTTTGACACATTAGCGGAGTAGAAAATTGAACATGGCATTCAAAGTGAGTACATACATACTAAATATACCAGCTTCTATTTGTAAAAGCATATATTTTACGACGTTTTTATTTTTATTTTATTTATTATTGTATTTTACAATCGTTCATACAAAACTAAACTAGACCTAAAAAACTAAACTATACCTAAGAACTTAAAATAAATTCTATTTCAAACTAAATAAAGTTAAGGGCGGATTCGACTAAACTTGGAATTATACACGAGTAACTATACCAGAATAAATTTATTCCACGATCTTATACTCGAGTAATTAGTAAATTAACTATTATGAATTATTTGCTCATGCCACGGGAGCATTTCACTTTTCCGGGGTAAAATGTAGCCTATACTAATCCTATATATTAATTCAGTGCTATATGCTATCTTGGTACCGAATTCCATCCAAATCCATTCAGACGTTTGAGCGTGATGGAGTAACAAACATACACACATACACATACAAACTTTCACCCTTATAGTATTAGTGTGATAAAAACTAAACCATATTTAATTATTGGAGAAAAAGGTAATATTGTAGGTAAAAAGGGGTAAATAAAACACAGAATTTAGATCACCTTCAGCAGGGAGCCTACCCAAAAAGCTGGCAACATTCCCTCGTTGAATAGCTAGGCTAATTCGTTGGCCGAGGTATGTGCCTTTTGGTCAGCTCAACCGGGCGTCTGGAAAGCTCTCTGACAAGAAGCCGCGCCGGCGAGCCTCATTTTATGAATTAACTAGTTGCGCGCCGCGGTTTCACCCGCGGATACAAAGTATTTTAATTATTTGCTCATCCCACAGAAAAATTTCACTTTTCCGGGATAAAATGTAGCCTATATGTTAATCCAGTGTATAAACTATCTTGGTACCGAATTCCATACAAATCCATTCAGCCGTTTGAAAAGTTTGGCGGGAAAAGGAGAAAGATCACATATTCACCGCATTGTATTATATTCCAAAACTTGTGTTATTTTCAGTGTTATTGCATAAAATTAGTAGCATTTTATTCGTAAAGTGCTGGATTACAGGCATGAGTTTGGGAAATGTGGTATAATGATGGTGTAACGTTTCTTTTCGTGTTGTTTCCAAAACTCCATAGAAGCTTCTGGTAAAATTGCCACCACTTTACCAGGAGTATCACTTGACTAGACTAGACTATGGATTAAATTGATGACTTGTACTGTGAATTTACACATTATATAATATTAATTAACATGAAAAATTATCAATTACTTGACACTGGCTAAATACACAAAAGTGTGGAGCCAAAAAAAAAACAAAAAAAAACACATAAACTGCGCAATGGATCTGTCAAATCCATACAATCTAGTTACGTGATCGCCTAGCTATCGGTCTAGTCGGTCCACCTGGGGAGCCGACCTACACCGCATCTTCCAGCTCGATATCGTTACTCGATATCCTTTCTTTCCCATCGATTGTCGGTTTTTTTTTTGGCCCCACATTTTTGTGTATTTAGCCAGTGTCAAGTAATTAATAATATATCAAGTTAATGATATTTCACGCAAATATGTGTCAAGTCACAGTCGAAGTCATCAAGTTATAGTCAAGTCATAGTCCAGTCAAAGTCATACTCCTAGTAAAGTGGTGGCAACTTTACTTGAAGCTTCTATGGAGTTTTGGAAACAACACGAAAAGAAACGTTTCACCATCATTATACCATTTTCTCACACTTACGCCTGTAATGCAGCACTTAACGAATAGAATGCCACCAATTTTATGCACTAACACTGAAAATAACATAAGTTTTGGAAAATAATACAATGCGGTGACGCAATCTTTTTCGCGTTCCCGCCAAATCTCCGATACATATTATAAGATATATAAGATGATTGTCGGTTTTGCGAGGGATGACTTCAACCTAACAGCTAAGAGCTATGTCAGTGAGTTTAATTCTCCTGCGGATCTCCTTATATCGGATCCTATCTCGCAGTGAAACATCGTGCAGTCTTCATAGCTCATTGCGCGAATTTGAGCTTACTATTATATATATTTTTATTTAATTACATGATGAGATTGCAAGAATAGCTGGCTCAAATTGGAAACACATCGCACAGGACAGAGACAAATGGGTTTCTTTGGAGGCCTTCACCTAGTATGGGGTTTCTACAGATATTGATATATTAAACTAAATTATGTTAGGCTTAAGTATTGTTGTATTGAAAAGTATTTCAAATTAGTTATTTAAAAAATTTTGTGAAGTACTTTGGAAATTTGTAGGAAATAAAAGGCTTTTTTTATTTTATATTTTATTATATATTCGGGCATAAGAGAAAGAGATGCCATAAGTCATCACTGGCAACATATACTGGCAATGGCAACTAGTGTGTGTTGTAGAGACTTAATTTGGAGGGTATCTTTTATGATGTAAGGGTGTACAAAGAGTTTTTGAAAATTCAATCTCTAAGGGGTCAAGGGGTGTTAAAGATTTAATGAAAAAATTAGTGAAATGTAATGTAAGTACTACCTAACTAGAAGGTGAAATCTAGGACTCATATAAGGAAATTCTATAGTTCCTTGGACTCATTATCCCAATCATGCCCCACAAATCATAGACAAGAATTTTTTTTTTTTTTTTTTTTTTTTTTTTTAAGATTTGGCTCCACACTTTTGTGTATTTAGCCAGTGTCAAGTTATTGATATTTTATCAAGTTATCGATATTTCACGCAAATATGTGTCAAGTCACAGTCGAAGTCACCAAGTCAATCCATAGTCAAGTCAGTCTAGTCAAAGTCATACTCCTAGTAAAGTGGTGGCAACTTTACTTGAAGCTTCTATGGAGTTTTGGAAACAACACGAAAAGAAACGTTTCACCATCATTATACCATTTTCCCACACTCACGCCTGTAATCCAGCACTTAACGAATAAAATGCCACCAATTTTATGCACTAACACTGAAAATAACATAAGTTTTGGAAAATAATACAATGCGGCGACGCGATCTTTTTCGTTTTCCCGCCAAAACTCCAGAATTATTATTTAAGTTATACAAACTTTTTCTGTTGGTACTATTTTTTTTCCTTTTTCAGGTCGCTTGTTTACTGTTGGTCGCAGCCGTAGCCTGCCACGGTGAGCTTGAATTATTTATTAGTATAAGGTACAGGAGCCAATGAAGGCCCACTTAATTTCAAAACCTCGTGAAATCTTGCAGATAAATAAAGTATAGAAAAAACATAATGGAAGTTGTAATAATAATAATTAAAACACACTTGCATTATTGTCTATGGTACTAGTAGCATAAACCCGCGAAATTTAAAATGTTTCGTTTAATCATAACTGTATTTTTTTTAAAGTGGGCTATCCTAGGAGCCGGGCCATCTTCGGCGACACTACCTTATGTAGGTATATCTTAAATGATATTTGTTACCAAAACAATTTATAGCTTATGACCTACTTAGCAGTAAAATCAAGTATAGGATAAACCTAATTATATCTAGTGCCTTGAAAGGAAACAAATAAAGGTATTATATATATGATACGGTATTATATATATATACATATAATACCTTTATTTGTTTTTGTATTTAAAATTTCTCATAAATTGTTTTGTATTTATATGAAATAAAAAGAAAATGATAACCTCTTTTAATTATTTTTTTCCTCAAAATGGCGTATAGTGCAGTTATTGTTTGATTATGTATTTACTGCAATACGTCCATGCCACAGACTAAACGGATGTAAGAGGCAAGGAAATTGAATAAAACTTCCTTGGCGCGCTACACATTGATGGATTTATGAATAAAAACTGTGAACTCGTTGCATCTTGATTTAACATTGTTAAGTGTATTATTATTATGAATAAAACCATTCTTTCTTTATTTCATCTTTCTATCTTTTAATTATTTTTATGCATTAGCAATACTTAACCTAAGAAGCCGCTGACAGTAGGCAACGTGCCCAAAATGCTGGCGGCATTGCCCCGTGGAATGGCAATGCTTAGGCTAAATAGAGACCAGCATTGTTAAGTTATTTATGACAGCCTCTGTAGTGTGGTGGTTGAGCAGATCGGCTCATAGTCCTGAGGTGGCGGGTTCAATTCCCGCGGCAGAAAAAGTATTTGTGTGCAAAAAAAAAGCGCAAATACTGTTCTGAGTCTGGGTGTTGTGGGACCATAGTCCTCGTAGTTCCTGGGTCTCTAGACACAGGGAATCCTAATTAGGGTCCAGGATCTATGTATGTGATCGTTGGGCGTTATTATTATTATTATTGTAATTCCAATAACCCTGTTTATTCAATCACGCAGTATAAAATTTATGGATGGTTAATTAGGTTTTATTATTACAGGTATTCCTTATGGGCATGGCCAACAAGGTGGCTCAGGAGGTAGTCAAGGAGGTCAGGGCTTCGGTGGACCTCAAGGCGGCAGCAGTGGTTTTGGAGGACAAGGCGGACAGGATGGATTTGGGGGATCACATGGTGGTAGTTTTGGAGGACAGGGTGGACAGGGTGACTTTGGACGATCTCAGGGTGGTTTTGGAGGACAGGGTGGACAGGGTGACTTTGGACGATCTCAGGGTGGTTTTGGAGGACAGGGTGACTTTGGAGGATCTCAGAGTGGTATTGGAGGACAGGGTGGACAGAGCGGCTTCGGAAGACTCCAAGATAGTGGTTTTGGAGCATACGGCTTTGGAGGATCCCAGGGTGGCAGTTTTGGAGGTCGAGGTGGACAGGGGGGATACCGTGGACAAGGTCATCATGGAGGTGATCAAGCGCAAGGGTATTAAACATTTAGGGTAATCTTTAAATAAATATTTAGGTAATACCTATATTTTCTTTTCTTCATTCTTACACTATTTACCTATTAACTGATTTAGTTAAGTTTCTTAATATTTTACAAGTTTTCCAACGATGGGTTATAGTCTGAGGGTAACCTAGTTTTGCTACGCTCAGTTTTGCGGCAAAATGTCTAATAATGAAGTAGCTAAGGTCTAAATATAGCTTCAAATCAAGCCATAGAATCATTTCAAAAATAAAAATTATAAGTGTTCTAGAATTTGGTGATTTTTGTACACCGATGTGTCTCTCTACATCGGTGTAAGAGCGAGTGCACATAACCTGAAAAGTCATTCAATTCATTTCAGCCCGTGAGCTGCCCGTGAGCCGCGAACTAGAGGGATTCTAATTAGAGTGCATTACAGGTCAATTTGAAAGTCGCACTGTTTACCGCTGAGCCACACTTGCTCGTCGAAGTTACACTGAAGATGTTGAGAGTTTCTCTAATAGGTTAAGGTCCTCTAGTAATTATTCAATAACTCAGAATTATTTGTTCTTAATGTATGAAATATTAATTGAAGGGGTGAGAACAAAAAGGGTTTATCTGATTTTTTTCACAAAATGACAAAATGACTTATGGGTATCGTTGGATTCAGCGTGAAATTATCTACAATAATACATTCTCAAAATACCGAAATGAGGCTTAAATCTCGAGATTTTGAGTCTAAAAACGGTTTATCTGTCACAGGAATACAGTTCGCTTAGCATAAAAACTTTATTATATTTATTGTATTATATTATATTTTTTCAGTAATTCTATGAATTAGTACTATATTTAGTATTTTAAAATAGAATTAAATCATTTTCAAGCAACTGAAACTTACATAAACCTTTTTTATTACCTTTAAGCACTCCACATTAAAATGACGCCGTTGAAGTTTAAAGTCAATTTTCTCGAAACTGTCAATTTGACAGTTAATCCCTTTTTATTCTCAACCCTTCAATTGATTTTGTCATTTTTATCACAATAAATAAATAGGCAACTTCTTTAGCTGGCGTCGGTACCACACTACAATCCTGTATAATTTATAATCATTATTGGACTGATAGATAGATAAAACTCTTTATTGAAACACCACATTGTAGGAACAATTTACAAGTACAAACTTAAGAATTAAGTGTCACAATGGGCGGTCTTATCGACATTATTATTGACTAATGTTTGCCTGGCCCGATAGCTCAGATCGTAGTAACCCTGCCTTGTGAACTGTGGGTTGTGGGTTCGATTCCCACCCAGGACAAACATTTGTGTGATGAACATAGGTGTTTGTTCTGTGTCTGGGTGTTATATTTTATTTTATGTAGGTATTTACAAACAAAAAAATATCTAAGTATTGTATCAGTTATCTGGTTCCCATATCACAAGCTTTGCTTAGTTTGGGGCTAGATGGCGCTGTGTGAAATGTCCACACATATTAAATATTATTAAATTGAAGGTTTGCGGGTTCGACTTCTGATCATCGTCATTACCTATACTTAGCTAATAAATTTTTTAAAAAATTTCCTTTCTAATACCACAAAATAATGATAGTACTACTACACCAACAAGGACGAGGAGACTGGCAGATATGAGTACGAAAAATTTATAAATATTTTAGCTGACCACTAAAACAACAATACACAGCTGCAGCTGAGTTTATTTATGCTTCGCTTGATAAATATTTATATACAAAATGAAAAGAAAATATAATTGTAAAATGGTATTAAAATGGTTTTGGTCTTCATTAGGTACAGTCATATCGGTCTAGAGGGTCAGACATTTAGCTTTTTCCGTCCTGATCTTGAAGGTTCTTTGTGTCTGGAATTTTGGGAGCGTCAGGAACTTTGGCGGCGTCAGGTGCTTTAGGCAGGTCAGCGGGGAGCTTGAGACTTCCAGGAAGGTCAGCGCTAGCCACCGCTGATACCAGCACCAGCATGCATACGAGGATCTGGACCAGGAAGATTTTTTTTATGTTAATGAATAATGTGACGAGCTAGTCGGAAACTTTATGTTAAGTAACACGGCCGCCCAAAACAGAACAGTGTCACTCGGAACTCAAAAATATAAAGTTTCGCATCACACTGCACTGCGCACATCATCCTGAGACAACAGCATAGTCTGGTAATAAGATTACTTAACTGTAAGTTCAGATCTTAAAGTCTCAATTAGCCAGTAATTTCACTAGCTGGAATGTCTTTCAAACCGGAACAAAATAGTGGTTGCGCACTACTGCCTACCTACCCAGACAAACTTTGCAGAAAAATTCTGCCACCTAGTAATATGTTTGTATATAGGTACTAAATACAGATTTACTTACGTGCTATGTAAGGGATGGATGTGAAAAAAGCAAAAAGCAGTCTTGGGGACTACCGATAGAAGTGAAAATTAAGTAAGTTGTAACATGCATATTGCTCATGAGAAGCGTGCGGTGACAATGACGCGAGTTTCACGCTTTTTGTTCACCCTAAAAATTCTCACAGTATAGGTACATATAGCTGACTGGCCTGATAGCTCGGATGGTAGTTGCTCTGCCTTCTGAACTGTGGGTTGTGGGTTCGATTCCCACCCAGGATAAACATTCGTGTGATGAACATACGTGTTTGTTCTGTATCTGAGTGTTATATTGTATTCTATGTATGTATTTACAAAACAAAAAGTATCTAAGTATTGTATCAGTTATCTGGTTCCCATAGTACAAGCTTTGCTTAGTTTGGGGCTAGATGGCGTTGTGTGGGATGTCCACACATATTATTATTACCTGCTCATGGAAAGTATTCGGTGTAGACGACGACGAAAGTTCCATGATTTTTGTTCGCTCAAAAAGTGCTCAACCCGCCTCATGAAGTTTCCCATTTCAAAAACAGTCCAAAAGCGTAAAATAAACAATCTCGTGCGAAACGAACGGGTCAGTAATAGCAAAACACACTTACCACCAAGCGAGACATTTCGATTCCAAAAGCTTCTAGGGAAGACTGATATCTCGGTTTATTAATTCTACTTTATAAAGATTTTTCCATTCAATTATAATTACCTACATAGAAATTAATTTAGCAATTATATCAGTCGACAGACAGAAAAAAACTTGATGTCTAATAATTAATATAACAGGATAATTAATAGGATGCTAGATTTCTTATTAATCGGTTGCAGAGACAGCTATTATAGATGTTGTAATTTTCTAGGAAAATGTCGGGTTCTTGCCTCGTAGCCTCTGACTACATAACACTGCACTACAACACAGAATAAATAATAGTCCATATTAACTCTCGCGGTCGAGTTGCAGAAACCCAAAGCAAGCAAGTAGCAAATCTAAAGACGTCAACATCTGGGAGTACCAGAAAAATACATGTGACAGTTTCAAGACGTCATCTTAAGACGTAAAAAAGACGACTATTGAATGACGTTATTCTTATATCAGGGGGTGATCATGAAACATTTATTTATTTACTAGTTACGCCCCGCGGTTTCACCCGCGGATAAAAAGTATTTTAATTATTTATTCATCCCACGGGAAAATTTCACTTTTCCAGGATGTAATGGAGCTTAAATGTTAATCCAGTGTATAAGCTATCTTGGTACCGAATTTCATCCAAATCCATTAAGCCGTTTGAGCGTGAAAGAGTAACAAACATACACACATACACACAAACACACATACAAACTTTCGCCTTTATAATATTAGTGTAATTTATTTATTAATTTTTATTAACTGTTAAACTGTTATTTTATTCTTAAGTGATATTTGAAACAACACCAGTTGCTATATGTGTGTACAATTTTGTCTCCAAAGGAGATTCCTGTGACCTCACTATACAGGTTCTACCTAGTGTGAGGGACAGCGCTTTCGACTGAGGTACATTGTAAATACACTATAACTTTACGCAAAACAAATATACTGTAAGTTTATGTACCTCCCTTGCTACCTGTGTGAACAATAAAGTTTTTATTTATTTATTATTTATTTATAGGTACACAAAACAAATTGCAATCATTGACTTATTCCAAATAGACATGCTTATAAATTATTATTGTAATGCAACAGGAGAAATTTCCATACTAATTATGCACATAAGCTGCGTATTGAAACTGTCAAATCCATATAAAATTCAACTTCGATTCCGGTGGCAAGACAAGTTTTTGTGCACAGAAAAAAAGCGCAAATACTTTTTCTGAGTCTGGGTGTTGTGGGGCCATGGTCCTCGTAGTTCCTGGGTCTCTAGATACAGGGCATCCTAGTCAGGGTCCAGGATCTACATATGTGATCGTTGGGCGTTATTATTATTATTATTACCCCTATAACTTCGCTGTGGATAAAACTAAATATTTTTATATATAAAAAAGCCTACATTTTTAGTAACCAACATTCGCACTGTATAAACACGGATTAATGTTATTGTGAACTTAATAACGATCTGTGATTTTTATTTTAGAGGGAGTTGCAGTTGGCAGGAATTTTATTATGTATCAGAATTATTTTTTAAGTAAGTGACAATATGATCTATTCGACCTATACATTTTGTTAAATGATGACAATAAGAAAATGTTTTTATTCCCCACTGACCCCAGTGGGGCTCGTTGTCATAGTAATAAAGAATAAGAAGCAACCGCCACGATTGGGGCCGATTTGAGTGGGACTCTTGGGAAAACGTTATTACTCAAGCGCACGCATGCCAAGGAATGAAACGCTCCTCCAACAATACTGTTTCCTCCTGGGTATAACCTGGGGCTTTTTAAGTCAAGAGGGGCATCTCATGGGCAAGCGTGCTCCACCTTAGACAACTTCGTCACTTACCACCAGGTGAGTTGTTGTCAAACGCATACCCATTTTACCATAAAAATAAATAAATAATAATAATCCTTTATTAGGTACCACTTTTTGTGGCGGTTATCCATCCATTCTATCACTAGGACTTTACTGCAAAGTTCGTCTAGGTAGGTACCACCGCTTTGCCAGTTGTTCGCAAAGCAGTAATGCACAAGCACTGCTGTGTTCCGGTTTGAAGGGCACTGTAGCTAGTGAAATTACTGGGCAAATGAGACTTTATGATCTGATCTCATAGTTTAGTAATCCTATTACTAGATTGTGCTGATGTCTCAGGATGACGTGCGCAGTGCAGTGTCATGCGAAACTCTATACAGTTCCGAGTAACACTGCAGCTGATATGGGCAGCCGTGTCGTTTAACATCAGGCGAACGGCTAGCTCGTCACGTCATTTCTTAACATAAAAAAAAAATTATATTCGTTTAGGAAAGGAAAAGGGTGGTTAAAATAAAAGGTAGTTAATGAAGATAAGTAATGATTATTACACAAACAACATAAACATTTATTTATGGTTGCATTATACAGGAAAAAAATTGATAATGTTACTAATAAAGTATATACTATATTTACTTATGTAGATGAGTAAAAATATTAATGCTCTAATTCAGACAAGTCTAAATGTTAATAAGTACTTAGATGCCTGTAGATGTTAATTTATAAAGACGAATTTCAATTTGTAGAGCTCCATTTCATTTTAGATTTTTTATTTGCCTCCGCGTGCGTAGGGGTTGTCATCTGAAAAAAAAAAATACCCTCATATTACATATTTGACAGCCGTTGTACTGTGGTGGTCGAGTAGGTTGACTTTTACAGCCATATTAATAAACGGGTATTAGTCTCGGATTAGTTACTTCAGCTTTAGTCCTTTTTTTGCTACTGGAATATTTAGCTGGATCGAAAGAGACAAAAATTGGCGTAACTAGTCTAAAGCTAGTTCGTGTTTATTAATAAGGCTGTTAGGGTATAGTATTAGTTTAGTAGAAAAGTGGTAGTGAAATAAGTCAGAAATGATGGGTACTCTACGCCCTTAACGGATCTAGCACGATTTTTCCTGTTACCCTGTATATAATATTAATTAATAAACGGGTATTAGTCTCGGATTAGTTACTTCAGCTTTAGTCCTTTTTTTGCTACTGGAATATTTAGCTGGATCGAAAGAGACATAAATTGGCGTAACTAGTCTAAAGCTAGTTCGTGTTTATTAATAAGGCTGTTAGGGTGTAGTATTAGTTTAGTAGAAAAGTGGTAGTGAAATAAGTCAGAAATGATGGGTACTCTACGCCCTTAACGGATCTAGCACGATTTTTCCTGTTACCCTGTATATAATATTAATTAATAAACGGGTATTAGTCTCGGATTAGTTACTTCAGCTTTAGTCCTTTTTTTGCTACTGGAATATTTAGCTGGATCGAAAGAGACATAAATTGGCGTAACTAGTCTAAAGCTAGTTCGTGTTTATTAATAAGGCTGTTAGGGTGTAGTATTAGTTTAGTAGAAAAGTGGTAGTGAAATAAGTCAGAAATGATGGGTACTCTACGCCCTTAACGGATCTAGCACGATTTTTCCTGTTACCCTGTATATAATATTAATTAATAAACGGGTATTAGTCTCGGATTAGTTACTTCAGCTTTAGTCCTTTTTTTGCTACTGGAATATTTAGCTGGATCGAAAGAGACAAAAATTGGCGTAACTAGTCTAAAGCTAGTTCGTGTTTATTAATAAGGCTGTTAGGGTATAGTATTAGTTTAGTAGAAAAGTGGTAGTGAAATAAGTCAGAAATGATGGGTACTCTACGCCCTTAACGGATCTAGCACGATTTTTCCTGTTACCCTGTATATAATATTAATTAATAAACGGGTATTAGTCTCAGATTAGTTACTTCAGCTTTAGTCCTTTTTTTGCTACTGGAATATTTAGCTGGATCGAAAGAGACATAAATTGGCGTAACTAGTCTAAAGCTAGTTCGTGTTTATTAATAAGGCTGTTAGGGTGTAGTATTAGTTTAGTAGAAAAGTGGTAGTGAAATAAGTCAGAAATGATGGGTACTCTACGCCCTTAACGGATCTAGCACGATTTTTCCTGTTACCCTGTATATAATATTAATTAATAAACGGGTATTAGTCTCGGATTAGTTACTTCAGCTTTAGTCCTTTTTTTGCTACTGGAATATTTAGCTGGATCGAAAGAGACAAAAATTGGCGTAACTAGTCTAAAGCTAGTTCGTGTTTATTAATAAGGCTGTTAGGGTATAGTATTAGTTTAGTAGAAAAGTGGTAGTGAAATAAGTCAGAAATGATGGGTACTCTACGCCCTTAACGGATCTAGCACGATTTTTCCTGTTACCCTGTATATAATATTAATTAATAAACGGGTATTAGTCTCAGATTAGTTACTTCAGCTTTAGTCCTTTTTTTGCTACTGGAATATTTAGCTGGATCGAAAGAGACATAAATTGGCGTAACTAGTCTAAAGCTAGTTCGTGTTTATTAATAAGGCTGTT
This sequence comes from Ennomos fuscantarius, assembly GCA_905220475.3. NCBI lineage: Eukaryota > Metazoa > Arthropoda > Insecta > Lepidoptera > Geometridae > Ennomos > Ennomos fuscantarius. The sequence continues at coordinate 4,624,290 of HG992040.1, read as the reverse complement.
AGGGTGTAGTATTAGTTTAGTAGAAAAGTGGTAGTGAAATAAGTCAGAAATGATGGGTACTCTACGCCCTTAACGGATCTAGCACGATTTTTCCTGTTACCCTGTATATAATATTAATTAATAAACGGGTATTAGTCTCGGATTAGTTACATCAGCTTTAGTCCTTTTTTTGCTACTGGAATATTTAGCTGGATCGAAAGAGACAAAAATTGGCGTAACTAGTCTAAAGCTAGTTCGTGTTTATTAATAAGGCTGTTAGGGTATAGTATTAGTTTAGTAGAAAAGTGGTAGTGAAATAAGTCAGAAATGATGGGTACTCTACGCCCTTAACGGATCTAGCACGATTTTTCCTGTTACCCTGTATATAATATTAATTAATAAACGGGTATTAGTCTCGGATTAGTTACTTCAGCTTTAGTCCTTTTTTTGCTACTGGAATATTTAGCTGGATCAAAAGAGACAAAAATTGGCGTAACTAGTCTAAAGCTAGTTCGTGTTTATTAATAAGGCTGTTAGGGTATAGTATTAGTTTAGTAGAAAAGTGGTAGTGAAATAAGTCAGAAATGATGGGTACTCTACGCCCTTAACGGATCTAGCACGATTTTTCCTGTTACCCTGTATATAATATTAATTAATAAACGGGTATTAGTCTCGGATTAGTTACTTCAGCTTTAGTCCTTTTTTTGCTACTGGAATATTTAGCTGGATCGAAAGAGACAAAAATTGGCGTAACTAGTCTAAAGCTAGTTCGTGTTTATTAATAAGGCTGTTAGGGTATAGTATTAGTTTAGTAGAAAAGTGGTAGTGAAATAAGTCAGAGATGATGGGTACTCTACGCCCTTAACGGATCTAGCACGATTTTTCCTGTTACCCTGTATATAATATTAATTAATAAACGGGTATTAGTCTCGGATTAGTTACTTCAGCTTTAGTCCTTTTTTTGCTACTGGAATATTTAGCTGGATCGAAAGAGACAAAAATTGGCGTAACTAGTCTAAAGCTAGTTCGTGTTTATTAATAAGGCTGTTAGGGTATAGTATTAGTTTAGTAGAAAAGTGGTAGTGAAATAAGTCAGAAATGATGGGTACTCTACGCCCTTAACGGATCTAGCACGATTTTTCCTGTTACCCTGTATATAATATTAATTAAACTATAGAAACTGACGTGAGTAGTACTCATAACTACAACTATTACACGGCTAACACTCACGAGATACTCACTCAGTCGCGCGGCGGTGGCGGTGGCGGCTCGGCGCTGAGTCAGCGGCTACCGCCGCCGCGCGTACTCCTTGAGGATGGGCATCTATATTGCCCGAACACCGGTCGAGTTATTCGACTGTATCTCGTGAGTGTTAGCCTAGAGACTAGTTGTAGTTAATATGAATTAACTTGAGAAATTATCAATTACTTGAGACTGGCTAAATACACAAAAAGTACTAAGTATAGCTACTAAAGTACTTAATACGATTCTGCAGTAATTGTTTTACATAATGAGATACTTTTCTAGATGCAGCTTAGTAATTTAGAAACAGCAGGAATTTAAAAACCGCTCATTGCGCAGGTAACGTTTTTCTTAATGTCATGTAGGTACTCGTATACCATTGTTCTACATTTTTCTTTTTTTTTTCATTTTTTTTTTCTACATTTATTTTTTCATTTTTTTAGGCGCTCTCTTTCTATTGTTTGTGATAGCAGCCAAAAGGGAACTCACATTTCTTGTACGGGTATGGTGGCCTTCCAGAATTGTCTGCGAAAGTAGGGTTGTAGTCTGAAATACGTATGTTAAATAAATAATATTTATATAATAACGCCCAACGATCACATACATAGATCCTGGACCCTAACTAGGACTCCCTGTGACCCAGGAACTACGAGGACCATGGTCCCACAACACCCAGACTCAGGACAAGTGTTTGCGCTTTTTTTTTCTGTGCACAAATATTTGTCCTGCCGCGGGAATCGAACCCGCAGCCTCCGGGTTATGAGCCGACCTGCTCACCACCACACCACGGAGGCTGTCAATGAATAATTACTATAAAACGATTACTTGGGATGTTCTGCAAAGTTTATCTAGGTAGGTAACCGCCGCTTTGGCAGTTATGCTGCTGCCAAGCTGTAGTTTACAAACACTACTTAGCTACAGCTAGTGAAATTACTAGGCAGTGAGACTTTCTGGTCTGATTTCAGTCTGGTAAGCTTATTCTTATTTTTTTTTTTTTTTTTTTTTTTATGGAATGACGTGACGTGCTAACCGTTCGCCTGATGTTAAGCGATACCACTGCCCATATCAGTTGCAGTGTCACTCGGAACTCTAAAGTATAGAGTTTCGCATGACACTGCACTGCGCACGTCATCCTGACACATCAGCACAATCAAGTAATAACATTACTAGACTGCGAGATCAGGTCATAAAGTCGCATTTGCCCAGTAATTTCACTAGCTACAGTGCCCTTCAAACCGGAACACAGCAGTGCTTGCGCACTACTGCTTGGCGGCAGAATAACTGGCAAAGCGGTGGTACCTACCAAGACAAACTTTGCAGAAAAGTCCTACCACCTAATATTACTAGACTGATGTCTCAAGAGTCTCAGGATGATGTGCGCAGTTCAGTGTCACGCGAAACTTTACATTAGAGAAATCCGAGTGACACTGTAACAGTTATGGGCAGCCGTGTTGCTTAACATCAGGTGAACGACTAGCTCGTCACGCCATCACACTAATATTATAAAGGCGAAAGTTTGTATGTGTGTTTGTGTGTATGTGTGTATGTTTGTTACTCCTTCACGCTCAAACGGCCGAAGGGATTTGCATGAAATTCGGTACCAAGATAGCTTATACCCTGAATTAACATATAAGCTACATTTTATCCCGGAAAAGTGAAATTTTCCCGTGGGATGAGCAAATAATCAAAATACTTTTTATTCGTGGGTAAAACCGCGGGGCGCAACTAGTTAATCATAAATATAAGGTAAATCTCTTACATAGACCTATTAATTACAAGCTTACTAGTATTTTATATTATGAAATGACGTGGCGAGCTTGTCGTTTACCTGACGTTAAGCGACACTGTTGCCTACAAAAGTTGCAGTTGTCTTAAAAATGTAATTATAAGCGGCAAACTTAATAGAACAGAATAGAAAAACATTTATTCAATACTTGTCTAAAATTAAAGTTTTAATTTTTATTTAATGAGTATAATGTTATAGGTACCAAAAATATGATAGATTGAAAAGTTGAAAAGGTTAAAATAAAAAAAATTGTTACTCACTCGGTTGCACTGTGCCTTGACCAGGAGCTGTTAGGAAACAAAATTTTAATATTATTTATTAAAGTTTAAATACCCACTTTGTTTAATATTTTTCGGCCCCACTGTAAGTATATTTAAATTATAATAAACATAGCGCCCAACGATCACATACATAGATCCTGGACCCTAACTATTATAGGGTTCTGTTTCTAGGGACCCAGGAACTACGAGGAGTATGGTCTCACAACACGCCGCATACTACCATTTGCGATTTTTTTCTCTGTACAAATATTGCCCTGCCGCGGGAATCGAACCCACCACCTCCAGGTTATGAGCCGACCTGCTCAACCACCACACCACAGAGGCTGTTATAATTTTCATCAAATAACTGCGAAACCATTGTTTGTGAAATCAAATTTTCAAAGAAAGAAGGTAAAACATAAAATAAACTTACGGTTACCAACTGAAGGCCTGGAAAAACCTGAGTCGGCTGAAAACAATCACACTAATATTATAAAGGCGAAAGTTTGTATGTGTGTATGTTTGTTACTCCTTCACACACAAACGGTTGAATCGATTTGGATAAAATTCGGTATCAAGATAGCTTATACACTGGATTAACATATAGGCTACATTTTATCCCGGAAAAGTGAAATTTTCCCGTGGGATCAGCAAATAATTAAAATACTTTCTATCCGTGGGTGAAACCGCGGGGCGCAACTATTATAGAAATAAAGTTACTGATACCATAGATAGTATAATACTATAGTACCGCATTACCGCACCTTGTCTGCGATAAATCATAACTAGCCTTATTTCAGCTATTTTGATTTAAGAAACCAAATTACTGAACTGAATTTGATGAAATTTCTATAGGAGCAATATGAAAGTACGTATTCTTTCTAATAAAATAAGAATTTTCCAAATCGGTTCATAAATGACAGAGATAAACTACATAAAAGAGCGAATTAAAAAACTTTTTGAAGTCGTTTGAAAATAGAGTTTCAATATATAGCTGGTAACACTTTGATATTAGAAAAGGTACGAATATCTGCGGTTAATAATGCACATCGAGCTAAAAAGATAAGGAGAGATTAGCGGTTAGTTTCGGATTGTATAGCGGCGTCTCTGTCACACCCAGCACTAGAGAAGTATAGGTATTAAAAATGGCAGAAAAAATGTATCGTCGTTGTATACTTACGAAGGATGATATGTTCTGAAACAAGAGAGTTAGATATAAGAGTATTTGATAATCAGTATCCCACGGAAGATTCAGTGATTCCTTCATACAGAATGAAGCAGACGGAGTGATACACTTATAGAAAAGTTCGCATTTTAGAAACAATTTCCAGGCTAGCGGATAAAATGCACTTTTACACTCATATTTCTAATGATAAATAGAACTTTTCCGAGCTTGTGAGGTGAAAATATTATTTTACATAGGTACCTACTAATAGTGGCAGTGGAAGCATTGCACTGTCAACGCGTCTATATGTAGACGCATTGATCTATGTAAATATGCTTTCAGAGTTTTGGCGGGAATGCGAAAAAGATTGCGTCGCCGCATTGTATTATTTTCCAAAACTTGTGTAATTTTCAGTGTTAGTGCATAAAACTGGTGGCATTCTATTTGTTAAGTGCTGGATTACAGGCGTGAGTGTGGGAAAATGGTATAATGATGGTGAAACGTTTCTTTTCGTGTTGTTTTCAAAACTCCATAGAAGCTTCTGGTAAAGTTGCCACTACTTTACTAGGAGTATGACTTTGACTAGACTTGTGGGGAACCCTCCCACATTATATATAATATACATATATATTTATTACATACGATTATATATTCACATATCCACACAACCATTCCATATAACATTATTACAAATAAATATATTCATACACTTACCTATTTTAGTTATTTACATTTAGTATATCACATACCACACTCCATTAATACAAACATTCAAACACTTAACACACATAAAACCGTACCTTGCTTAAATGCCGGTTGTCGTATGGAAATGCGATCCGTGAACTCACCGCGTGACGTCAATAGCGAGCCCCGGCCGGTAGCAAGGTAGCTACGATGCGCGAGCACCGCTCGACACTACCCCACAGTCAGTCAATAAAAATCATTGACGCGCTGTGGTCGATTATTGTTTTTTACGCATTATCTATCGTTGTTTCTTGGTGTTCATTACTACTCTTGTTGTGTCGTCCTTCTGAATTTATAAATGTAGACCTGAGTGTTGTGTGTGTGTGGAAATATACCAATCAGTGGTACCTTTGGACATTTTAATTGGACTCCCGTAAGGTACCTACAGACAATTATATTTACTCAACCCTGCACCCGCGACCCATACCTACAACTGGTGACCTCCTATTTTGAAGACGCTATAAAGACACAATGAGTTCGAGTAGCTCACAAGAAATGGCATCTGATGATACTTCTGTCGCACGGTCATGCCGGAAGCGGCCAAAAGTGCGCGTTTCCATTGATTCGATGGACGTCAATAAAGTCGGAATCCGAGTTCCACCATTTTGGCCGGAGGAGCCGGAGATATGGTTCGCGCAAATCGAAGGTCAATTCGCCATCTCCAACATCACTGCCGACACCACTAAATTCTATTACGTGACCAGCCACCTGGAACCGCAATATTCTAAAGAGGTGAAAGATATAATAACTAACCCTCCGAGTCAGAACAAATACGACAGGCTTAAGGAGGAGCTGATTAAACGTCTATCGGCATCAAGCGAGGCGAAAACCCAGCAGTTACTGATGCATGAGGAGTTGGGAAACCGCAAGCCTTCCCAATTTTTGCGCCATCTGCAAGGCCTTGCTGGACCATCCATCCCGGATGACTTCATTCGCAGCATTTGGTGCAGCAGGCTACCCAGCAACCTCCAGGCCCTCATCGCTTCCCAACCCAGCAGTTCCCTAGCAGCATCTGCGGACTTAGCCGATCGCGTTTACGACATCGTATCGCCGTCGCTCCAAGTATCCGCTACTTCTGCAGCCCCGCCAGTTCCCGGATCCAGCATGCAGTCTATGGCCAACGAGATCGCAGAACTGAAGGCAGCTGTTAAAAATTTGACCATGCAGTTGAACCGTCAAGCAAGACCCCGCAACCGCTCAGAAGACCACCAACGCAAGCGCTCGTCATCTCGCCGGTCCCAATCCAGCTACCGAAAGTACCCGCTGTGTTGGTACCACTCAAAGCACGGAGCTGACGCCAGACGATGCATCAAGCCCTGCGATTTCCAGAAGTCGGGAAACGGTCAGGGCACTCGGTAATGGCGGCCGACGATTGCCTGGACACACCTGGTCGCCTCTTCGTCACCGACCGCAGCTCCAAGCTCCAATATCTCGTGGACACCGGAAGTGACGTCTGCGTTTTTCCGAAGTCCACACTTCGTGACCGTCGGGCGAAGACTACGTACCAGCTTTCAGCAGCAAATGGCAGCACGATCGACACCTATGGATACCTGCAACTAAACTTAGATTTAAGTTTACGGCGTAACTTTCCGTGGAACTTTATTGTTGCCGACGTTACCAAGCCAATCATAGGCGTCGATTTTCTCAGTTATTACAATTTGATTGTTGACGTACGAAATAAGCGGCTTATTGACAATGTTACTTCTCTGTCTACTGTTGCTCAAATTGTTAACGTACCTGATGTATGTTCTGTCAAGGTTCCTATTGGCGACACGCGGTATCACGCCATACTTGCTGAATACCCCGAGATCACCAGACCCGCCGGCACACCACACGTTCCTGTACACAGCACAGTACACCACATTCGTACTACACCCGGTCCCCCCATATCGTGCTCACCTCGCAGATTAGCCCCGGACAAACTTAAGGTCGCTAAGGATGAGTTTGAGTTGATGTTAAGCAACGGTACTGCGCGCCCTTCAGAGAGCCCGTGGTCATCCCCTCTTCACCTAGCGCCTAAAAAAGACAATGGCTGGCGCCCTTGTGGAGATTACCGGCTTCTCAACGCGCGTACTATACCCGACAAGTACCCCATCAAGCACATCCACGACTTCGCGCAAAACATTTCTGGTTGTACCGTCTTCTCAAAAATCGATCTTGTGAAGGCTTACCACCAGATACCGGTTTTTGAAGACGATATAAAGAAGACCGCTATCACCACACCGTTCGGACTATACGAATTCCCATTTATGACTTTTGGACTTCGTAATGCCGGGCAAACTTTTCAAAGGTTCGTAGACGAAATGACTAGAGGTTTAGACTATTGTTACGCGTATCTCGATGACTTTTTGATTTACTCTCGTGACAGCGCTGATCACGAACGTCACCTGCGTGAGCTGTTTGAGCGGATGAAGAAGTACGGCATCGTTGTCAACACTTCAAAGTGTGTATTTGGAGTGCCAGAGGTAACATTTCTTGGTTACACCATCAACGCCGCAGGAACCAAGCCTCTCGAATCCAAGGTGCAGGCAATTCGCGAATTTCCGGAGCCGAAGACAGTCCGTCAACTGAGGCGATACTTGGGCATGCTGAATTTTTATCGTCGGTTCATACCGAATGCTGCAAAAATTCAAGCCCCATTAAACGCCCTATTGACTGGTTCAGCTAAAGCATCGGACCCAATAGCCTTAGCAGGTGAAGCATTCGAAGCTTTTCAGCAGTCCAAAGACAGCCTATGTGATGCTGCATTATTGGCTCATCCCGACTGCCAAGTCAAACTAGCTCTCGTTACAGACGCATCTGACTCGGCCATGGGCGCTGTATTGCAGCAATACAAGGACAAATCTTGGCAGCCATTAGCGTTCTTTTCGCGAAAATTGAGCCCCTCACAGCAAAAATACTCGCACTACGACCGCGAGCTTCTCGCAATTTATGAGGGAATCAAATATTTTCGCCACATGCTAGAAGCGCGTCATTTCACTGTCTATACTGACCACAAACCGATATGTTACGCCTTTCATGAACGAAAGAGTAACTGTTCGCCGCGTCAGTATAGGCACCTAGACTACATCTCGCAATTCACCAGTGACATTCAGCATATATCCGGCAAGGACAATGTTGTAGCTGATTTTCTGTCACGCATTGATGAATTGCAGAGACCAGTGGACCACGAAGTACTGGCCAAAGCGCAAGTATTAGACTCAGAGCTTCTGCAACTCCTTAGCGATGAATCTTCACTTCGCATCAGGAAAGTTACAGAGACTGAAAGCCAAACTGAGCTATACTGTGACATCAGCACTGGCATCGCGAGACCTTTTGTGCCTGACCACCTACGTAGGCAGATTTTCGACAGCCTACACAGCTTGAGTCACCCTGGTGCAAACGCTACTGCTAAACTGGTAGCTCAGCGATATGTTTGGCCAGGGGTCAGAAGGGACTGTCGAAAATGGTCACAAGCATGTCTCGCCTGCCAGCGCTCTAAGACAAGTCGTCACGTATCGGCTCCACTCAGTACATTCGATTTGCCACGAGCAAGATTTATGTTCGTCCATATCGACCTAATCGGCCCACTCCCAATGTCAAATGGTTTCCGCTATTGCCTAACGGCCGTAGACCGTTTTACCAGGTGGCCAGAAGCCATCCCTATAGCGAACATGACTGCCGAAACAGTTGGCAAAGCGTTACTGTCGGGCTGGATAGCCAGATTTGGATGTCCATCCGACATAGTAACAGACCGTGGAGGACAGTTTCAATCCGAGCTGTTCCACTATTTATCTAAAATAGCCGGATTTAAACACCGCAGGACTACAGCCTACCACCCAGCTTGTAACGGCCTGGTGGAGCGATTCCATCGACAGCTGAAGACAGCTATTACATGTCACGCTGATAGCAATTGGACGGAATCGTTGCCACTTGTGCTATTGGGTATAAGGAGCGCATTCAAAGAAGATTTACAATCTTCTTCGGCAGAACTCGTCTATGGTGAGCCCTTGAGACTCCCAGGTGAATTCTTTGAGCACACGGTTGATAGCACGACTGATATCACCGACTTCACCGCCCGAATCCGCTCTTTCGCAGAAAAACTGCAACCTGTTCCCGCTTCACGGCATAATAGAAGCAAAATTTTCATTTTTAAGGATCTCCCTACCTCTAGCCATGTTTTCCTCCGAGAAGACGCGCTAAGAGGCACTTTCCATCCCGCATATTCCGGTCCTCACGAAGTCATCGAGAGAACCGATAAAATTTACAAACTGTTAATAAAAGGCAAACACGTCACGGTTTCTATAGATCGTCTAAAACCGGCGTATATACTTACCTGTCATCCACCAACTGCTATCGCTCCTGACGTAAGTCCAGAGATCATAGATGGGAATAACGTACCGGTTCGGACAACACGGTCTGGCAGACAAGTCCGCTTTCCGAATTTCTATCGCCCGTAGATCCGGTCTCTGGAGGGGAGTGATGTGGGGAACCCTCCCACATTATATATAATATACATATATATTTATTACATACGATTATATATTCACATATCCACACAACCATTCCATATAACATTATTACAAATAAATATATTCATACACTTACCTATTTTAGTTATTTACATTTAGTATATCACATACCACACTCCATTAATACAAACATTCAAACACTTAACACACATAAAACCGTACCTTGCTTAAATGCCGGTTGTCGTATGGAAATGCGATCCGTGAACTCACCGCGTGACGTCAATAGCGAGCCCCGGCCGGTAGCAAGGTAGCTACGATGCGCGAGCACCGCTCGACACTACCCCACAGTCAGTCAATAAAAATCATTGACGCGCTGTGGTCGATTATTGTTTTTTACGCATTATCTATCGTTGTTTCTTGGTGTTCATTACTACTCTTGTTGTGTCGTCCTTCTGAATTTATAAATGTAGACCTGAGTGTTGTGTGTGTGTGGAAATATACCAATCAGTGGTACCTTTGGACATTTTAATTGGACTCCCGTAAGGTACCTACAGACAATTATATTTACTCAACCCTGCACCCGCGACCCATACCTACAGACTATGACTTGACTTGATGACTTCGACTGTGACTTGACACATATTTGCTTGAAATATCATTAACTTGATAAATTATTAATTACTTGACACTGGCTAAATACACAATAGTGTGGACACAACACATTAAAAAAAAAAAAATGCCTACAGTCCAAACCTACTAAGGTGGTGCTAGTTTTACTAGGTGGTAGGAATTTTCTGCAAAGTTCATCTAGGATGGTAACACCGCTATTAACTACAGACCTTCAGGACAAATGCAACCTACCTTTTATATATTCTTTTAAATTAATATTTTTTTTTGTTTATGTTTTGGCTCCACACTTTTGTGTATTTAGCCAGTGTCAAGTAATTGATAATTTATCAAGTTAATGATATTTAACGCAAATATGTGTCAAGTCACAGTCGAAATCGTCAAGTCATAGCCAAGTCATAGTATAGTCAAAGTCATACTCCTAGTAAAGTGGTGGCAACTTTACCAGAAGCTTCTATGGAGTTTTGGAAACAACACGAAAAGAAAAGTTTCACCATCATTATACCACTTTCCCACACTCATGCTTGTAATTCAGCACTTAACGAATTAAATGCCACCAATTTTATGCACTAACATTGAAAATAACACAAGTTTTGGAAAATAATACAATGCGGCGACGCTTTTTCGTATTCCCGTCAAAACTCGAAAAATTAATATTTCGAGGCGCCCATACGTCAGTCGAAGCTATCGAGAACTGTCGTTGTTTTAAAGGTGACGTAGGTGGTCGTTGAAAAGAATCCGACATTGGCGGTTGTGAATTTTGAATTATTTTTCTTAACGCGTGTATTTTTTAATTTTAATGTGTAATAAGGGTGGATTATTATCCGTTAAGTGTTCGTGAACGTGCACGAGTGTTGGCAAATGGTTCCAAGTTTTAAAACCGTGCCTTTTCGTTTTCTCTTCAAGGCTTCCTAGAGCCGTCAGTAAAATATCCACCATTTTACTGTGGCATTTTGACTGACAAAATACGACTTTGACATGACATAACTGTACAAAATTCCTCACTTGACATTGTTAAAATTATCGCTAAAGAGCGATAGCAGGCCATTAAACGAAGAGAAGAAGAAAGGTGACGTACGGACGCCAAGCTTTATTTAAAAGAATATATAAAAAGGTAGGTTGCACTTGTCCTGAAGGTCTGTAGTTAATAACCGCTTTGCCAGTTATTCTGCCGGCAAGCAGTCGCGCGCAAGCACTTCTGTGTTCCGGTTTGAAGGGCATTGTAGCTAGTGAAATTGCTGGGTAATAGAGACTTCATGATCTAATCTCACAGTCGAGTAATATTATTACCAGACGGTGCTGATGTCTCAGGATGATGTGCGCAGTGCAGTGTCACGCGAAACTTTATTTTTTGGAGTTCCGAGTGACACTTTTCTGTTATGGGCGGCCCTGTCGCTCAACATCAGGTGAATGACTAGCTCGTCACATCATTCTCTAACATAAAAAAGGTATACTATGTACACTACGTAGTTATTTATAAGGAATGTAAGATATGTGAATAAAAACACTTACCATTGTTATTTCCATTAGAAGGTTGGTAGAATGCTGGATCGGCTGTAAAACGAAAATAATAAACTTTACTATACTACTTAAATAAAGCGAATTCCGTGACTATAACTTTATTAGTAACAATTATAAATAATATTATACAGGGCTACAGGAAAAATTGTGCTAGATCCGTTAAGGGCGAGGAGTACTCATCATTTCTGACTTATTCCACTATGCAACACCCTTTTTTGATGGGGGGAAATGCCCTTGAACTTGCTTGAGAGGGTATGTGGGACTCCAACCCACTAAAACCCCCCGTGAGCCCTCGTCCGCCGTACCGGGGGCGAGAAGGGGTCGCGACTGCAGTCCAGCCAACTCGCCCCCAGCCAACTCACCCCCAAACAAAATAAACATAATTAAATTTGATAGCCTTAAAATCGGCAATTTTCAATAAAAAAATTAAAAGTCGAATATCTCGAAAAGGGGTTAAGTTTAGGCTAGGGTGTTTCATAATGAAATAAGTCAGAAATTATGGGTAATCCACGCCCTTAACGGATCTAGCAAATTTTTCCTGTAACTCTGTATATTATTATTATATAATAATAGCATTGGTCAGCAAATTAAATTCAAGTATTATATATTTTATTATTTAGTATATTGCTTGAGAAGGTAACATTTTTAAAACGTGGCTTTTTTTGAATGGGCTACTTCCGTTGGTCTCCTTTACAGCGACCTCTCATCAACCTTTACAGCGTCACCGGGCGAGAGGGCAGGCGCTTAAGGCGTCCAGCCGTCAAAAGTGGGAGACAACTAGCTCAAGGGCATCTCTGGGGTACGAGCCTCGGCTGGGGCCGTTGCCGGGATAAGAGGATCGAGAAGAACCGTTTCGTTGCCCCATATTGACATAACTTAACACAAAACTTTCTAATTGCATTAATAATTTTGATGGATTTACTTACGGTTCGAAATATAGGGTCCTGAAAATAAAGAACATATTGTATTAAGTGTATTTAAAATTAAGAAAATATGATATAAATAAGAATACTTATGCTCTATATAAATAAGGCCCATTGTATAGGTAGTTATAATTTAGTATCCAATAGTACCTAAGACTAAGAAAATATATCACTCGCGCCGCACACATAATTATAATTTGTTAGTATAAAGTATTTGTTTTTAAAATTTATTGAAACTTATTGATCCAATAAAAGATTGGCAAGATAATTTTACTTTTTATAATCGTTTACTTCCTATGTGTTTTTCAGGAGATACAACTTATTCATTAAAATCATTCAAATCGGACCAACTTTCAAAATGGCCACCAGGGGTTTTGGCGGGAAAACGAAAAAGATCGCGTCGCCGCATTGTTTTATTTTCCAAAACTTGTGTTATTTTTAGTGTTAGTGCATAAAATTGGTGGCATTTTAGTTTATAAGTTATTTATAAGTATAACAGTTATTTATAAGGAATGTAAGATATGTGGATAAAAATTACCATTGTGATTTCCATTAGAAGGTTGGTAGAATGCTGGATCGGCTGTAAAACGAAAATAATAAACTTTACTATACTAATTAAAGAAAGCGAATTCCGTGACTATAACATTATTAGTAAAAATTATAAATAATATTATACAGGGCTACAGGAAAAATTGTGCTAGATCCGTTAAGAGCGAGGAGTACTCATCATTTCTGACTTATTCCACTATGCAACACCCTTTTTTGATGGGGGGAAATGCCCTTGAACTTCCCTGAGAGGGTATGTGGGACTCCAACCCACTAAAACCCCCCGTGAGCCCTTGTCCGCCGTACCGGGGGCGAGAAGGGGTTGCGACTGCAGTCCAGCCAACTCGCCCCCCAGCCAACTCACCCCAAACAAAATAAACATAATTAAATTTTATAGCCTTAAAATCGGCAATTTTCAATAAAAAAATTAAAAGTCGAATATCCCGAAAAGGGGCTAAGTTTAGGCTAGAGTGTTTCATAATGAAATAAGTCAGAAATTATGGGTAATCCACGCCCTTAACGGATTTAGCACGATTTTTCCTGTAACCCTGTATATTATTATACAATTATAGTATTGGTCAGCAAATTAAATTAAAGTATTATATATTTTATTATTTAGTATATTGCTTGGGAAGGTAACTTTTTTAAAACGTGGCTTTTTTTTGAACGGGCTATTTCCGTTGGTCTCTTTTACAGCGATTTCTAATCGTCCTTTACAGCGTCACCGGGCGAGAGGGCAGACGCTTAAGGCGCCCAGCCGTCAAAAGTGGGAGACAACTAGCTCAAGGGCACCCCTGGGGTGCGAGACTGGGGCATCGACTGAGGATCGAGAAGAACCGTTTCGTTGCCTCATATTGCCATAACTTAACACAAAACTTTCTAATTGCATTAATAATTTTGATGGATTTACTTACGGTTCGAAATATAGGGTCCTGAAAATAAAGAAGATATTGTATTAAGTAGATTTAAAATTAAGAAAATATGATAGAAATAAGAATACTTATGCTCTATATAAATAAGGCCTATTGTAAAGGTAGTTATAATTTAGTATCCAATAGTCCCTAAGACTAAGAAAATATATCACTCGCGCCGCACACATAATTATAATTTGTTAGTATAAAGTATTTGTTTTTAAAATTTATTGAAACTTATGGAATACGTAGATAGATCCAATAAAAGATTGGCAAGATAATTTTACTTTTTATAATCATTTACTTCCTATGTGTTTTTCAGGAGATACAACTTATTCATTAAAATCATTCAAATCGGACCAACTTTCAAAATGGCCACCAGGGGTTTTGGCGAGAAAACGAAAAAGATCGCGTCGCCGCATTGTATTATTTTCCAAAACTTGTGTTATTTTCAGTGTTAAAGCATAAAATTGGTGGCATTTTATTCGTTAGGTGCTGAATTACAGGATGAGTATGGGAAAGTGGTATAATGATTGTGAAACGTTTCTTTTCGTGTTGTTTCCAAAACTCCATAGAAGCTTCTGGTAAAGTTGCCACCACTTTACTAGGAGTATGACTTGACTAGGCAAAACTATGACTTAATGACTTGGACTGTGACTTGACTTGACACATTATATGATATTAATAATTGAGATATTATCAATTACTTGACACTGGCTAAATACACAAAAGTGTGGAGCCAAAACCAAACAAAAAAAATGGCCACCATTTTGAATACGCCATCTTGGATCATCGGAAAGCCCCTATCGTCCCCTATGACATTTGGTTGAGCACCCCCCACCTAACTCTTACCGTTTCCGAGCTATAAGCGTTTCCATTTTGTATGGAATTTTTATATTTTTGTATGGCAGACTGTTTTTTTTTTAAATTATGTATTACTATTTTACTATTTTAGCCGCATAAAAACTCTTTGTTAGTAAAATACTGAATCTATATTATGCGGGTAAATGAAGAATTCTTCTATTTGCGTATAGCTTGCACGTGAGATACAAATTTAACTGAATCGGGAT
The DNA here is from genome assembly GCA_905220475.3 of Ennomos fuscantarius. Taxonomy (NCBI): domain Eukaryota; kingdom Metazoa; phylum Arthropoda; class Insecta; order Lepidoptera; family Geometridae; genus Ennomos; species Ennomos fuscantarius. Next base: position 4,609,065 of record HG992040.1, on the reverse strand, counting down.
ATCATTACAAAACACTAGTGCGGTAACGTAAAAAGCACGCGTGCGTTAATTGTCCAACTATAGGGGTAACTAGAAAAACAGCGGAAGAGGTGCTGAAGTTACCCCCATTGTTCTATGACGTGAATATTAATTTGCTATTCTATCTATCTATTGCCTCGTTTTGTGTTATTATATGTGTTTACAGTGGCAATTTTTTATTACTACTGGATTATAGGATTATGAGCCTAAAAGCGGTGTAATAATAATCACTTTACGAGCAAATGAAAAATCGAACTACTAAAATTACTTACCTTGTCCGGGCTGGTCCACGACATGCACTGAAAAATTAAAAGTTCAAATTTAGTACCTATTACATTCGCGATTTGAAAACGTCGCTTCTGAGTTCGACTCTCCCACGCTTTTCAGCTGTCAGGTCCAGAGCCGGACGAGATGCAAGGCGCAAAAAATGTCAGATAAAAAAAATTGTGGAAAGACAAAGAAAAAAGCGGTACAAGAAGAAAAATAAGATAAAACTATGAAAGAAGCTACTTGCAGATATTACTGAAGATATTTAGGTCACAAGAAGAAGCTTTCAGCCAAAGAAAACACTGGCCTGATAGCTCAGTTGGTAATAATCCTGCCTTCTGAACTGTAGGTTGTGGGTTCGAATCCTACCCAGGATAAACATTTGTGTGATGAACATCGATGTTTATTATGTGTGTGGGTGTTATATTGTATTCCATTTATGGGTTTACAAACAAAAATGATCTAAGTATTGTATCAATTATCTGGTTCCCATAGTATACAAGCTTTGCTTAGTTTGGGACTAGATGGCGCGGTGTGAAATGTCCATAGGGAGTTTTGCCGGGAAAACGAAAAAGATCGCGTCACCGCTTTGTATTATTTTCCAAAACTTGTGTTATTTTCAGTGTTAGCGCATAAAATTGGTTGCATTTTATTCGTTAAGTGCTGGACTACAGGCATGAGTGTGTGAAAGTGGTATAATGATGGCGAAACGTTTATATCGTGTTGTTTCCAAAAATCCATGGAAGCTTCTGGTAAAGTTGCCACCACTTTACTAGGAGTATGACTTGACTGGACTAGACTATGACTTGACATGATGACTTGGACCGTGACTTGACTTGACTTGACATATATACATATAAATTTATTAACTCGAGAAATTTTCAATTACTTGACACTGGCTAAATACACAAAAGTGTGGAGCCATACCAAAACAAAAAAAAAAGTGCATAAATAATTGGAATGTTACTGGCATGAGGTATTGGAATAAAATCGATGACAGTAATTAGAGGAGTTTCTATAACACATATACATTAAAAAGAGCAGGAATTAATTTGCTTTAAAAAGTTTTAAGGGTAATAATAATGATTAGTGTAATTTATTACCTGAGTGATCCTCCTGTGCGTACGCCATGGCGCACAGAGCAGCGAAAACCAACTGAAAAACGAAGAAACTATTCATCTTTCTTCACTCTTCTTTACTGTTATACTTTATTTACAATCTTAGTCTGTAATATATTGATGCAATTGTTCTGTGTTTATACAACGATGAACTGTTTTTATATCGCTTTATTTATCATGTTGATAAGATAACTAAGTTTGAATATGCGTGGATATAAGTGGCAGGTGAGTCCTTAGCTATAGGTACGCATAAAGGGAAGGTTTATTTTAAATCGGTCGGATTACAGATTCGAATTCCATTCGGATGAATCTCGACTTTGATTTATCATATTTACATTATAGTAGGTACCTATTCATGTCAGGTTCACGGAACCTTATCGGGTAGACTGTGTAGATATATAACATTCGTAAACAAAATGATTCACAATGATTTTGGAATAATCACATTATTTTGTGTCAACTTATGTTCCTAAATGTAGAGAGGTACTGATAATTTAATTAATACAGATGTCCCATGGTTGATACACGGAGGGAATGTACCTACTTTAAATATTGTAGGAAATTTTACTGAAAGATTTCATTTTGATTAAAAAATGATTTGAACTGCATTCATAGGTTTTTATAAATTGCCTATTTGAACGGTATACGAACCCACCAAAATAATAATAATAATAACAACGTCTGCTATCTACTTTTTTATGTTTTGGCTCCACACTTTTGTGTAATTAGCCAGCGTCTATCTTCTTTTAAATGCGTGTTCACTAATTGAATAAAACCTACTTACTCACTCATCTACCTGGCGTGATATAGTAAGGATCCTAATATGTACCGAGAGTTAGTGGCACTGGCGAAAATAAAACAAATGAATTTACCCAAAAACATATTAATATATTAATTTTAAAATCCCAAAGCTAACACAAGTATCCCAGTCAGCCAGTGCGCTCTGCGCAGTTACTGGGCGACCGCCTATCATACATCTCACTTGCACACAAAACAGTTGACATACACGTTCACTCTACATGTGCCTCTATAGAAGCAAACATTTTGTTTTATTTTTGTATCCTGGCACCCTTTCCATTTTTTCTTACGTGGTAGCCTCTGTGATATCCAGTTATTAAGAAAGACCTTCTATGGAAAGGGATTGATTTTGGTCGACATGCAAAACTCCTCTAATCTCGTCAAGTTCGATATCTGTATCATGGGTACTGCGCTTAGTCTATTATCGTTTAGGTTCAAACTTCTCAATCCTGGAAGACCTCTAAATGCATGATCACTTATATTGAAGAGTCCAGCACAATTCAAATCTAGCACAGTTAGTCCGTTGAGGCCTGCAAAGGCATCGTCGGGTAAAGATAAAAAAGCATTTAAGCCCACGTGTAATTCTGCGAGGTTTTCCAGCAGACTAAACGACGAGGTTGGCATCGAGCTTAACTGATTGTCATCCAGGTACAATATTCTAAGCGCAGATAATCCAGCAAACGCACCGGGCTCTATGTTTGAAATCCTGTTCCGTCCTAAGTTTAGCTCTTTTAATTTGGGTAGAGTTGCGAAGACGCCGTCCTTGAGTTCCTCCAAGAAGTTGCTCTTCAGATTCAAAACAGTCAAAGAGTTCAATCCTTGGAACGTCGTATTAGAAACAGACATGATTTTGTTATGTCTGAGGTGCAGCTCTTGAAGATGGCGTTGGAACGTGAAGCTTTTCCCGGGGATGTTGACAAGATGGTTCTGGGAGAGATCGAGGTATTGCAATTCCGAGTAGAACTGCATGGAGTTGTCGATAGTCCTAATCTTGTTGTTACTGATGATGAGCCGCTGGATGGAAGGGTTGAGAGAGATGGGGAGCACATCGAGATGGCTCTTCTCGCAGACCACGACCAGCGCGTCGTCGGAGCAGTTGCAACCACTTGGGCAGTTCAGCAGCGCTGCCACACCACTGCCCCAAACGAGCAACTCAATCGAGAGCAACAACAACTGAAACCGCAACAATAAACATGCTTAGTTTACCTACGCAAAACTGTATGCATATATTATCTGTAATTAAAGTACTATTATTTTAAGGACTGCCCGAAATCGTAGAAAGAATTCACATAAAACATAAACCAAACGAAGCAATATCAATATATGTCAGCATACGTGTAATATGAATTCTGTGAAAACCGTTGAAAGCTTGGCAACATTCCTGGGGAGCTAGACTATCTGAACACTAGGCTAAGGTTATCTGGATGCCGGCAACCTGCGTCGTCGCTTTTGGCATGAACCAGACTGCAAATGTTCCATCCTACCGTACACCATACCTTACTTGCACATGCTTATCGGAATCTATAAGAAACATTTCAACTACTAGTAAAATTACATGGCATCGATTATGGGACTTTGAACGGGCCTTAAAATAATATGTTAAATTATAATAATATTATTTATTGAATTTTTGCGTAAACTATGCATGTTATTTTGTGGTTTCAGGTGTTGTTACTCTTGATTGAGTTGCTCGTGTGGCGCAGTGGTGCGGCAGAGCTGATAAACTGCCCGAGCGGCTGCAACTGAACCGATGACGTGCTGGTCATGGTCTACGAGAAGAGCCATCTCGATGTACTCCCCATAGCCCTCAACCCTTCCATCCAGCGGCTCATTATTTGCAACGGCAAGATCAAGACCACCGACATCTCTATGTGGAACTGCAGCCTATACCTCTCCCTACAACCTACACCTCTCCCAGAACCATTTTGACAGCGTTCCCGAAAAAATCTTCTCCTACCAACATGAGCTCCAACAGCTGCTGCACCTCAACCATAACAAAACCTCATCAGCTTCTTATACAACGCTCCAAGGATTGAACTCGTTGACTGTTTTGAATCTGAAGATCAACTTCTTGGAAGAACTCAAGAACGGCGACTTCACCCTGCCCAAATTAAAAGAAGTAAACTTGGGACAGAAAAAGATTTTGAGGATAAGGACCCGTGTGGTTGCTGGTGTTGGATCGGATTGAAGCCGATAAAAACCTTTCAAACCAAGAACGAAAAGTCAAAATCGGTTCATTGAATTGGGAGCTACGATGCCACACACACACATATATACACACGTTAAATATAATACAATTAATACGCCTATATTTGACCAGGCGAGGATTTAAAAACCTTCAAATTGTGATGATGAAATTGTATAAATATTGACGACAAAAACACGCGTCGAACTTGCCAAACTGATGTCAATTGCCAAAACAAATGCTTAGAGTCAAGGCCGTCTGGCGGTAGTACCACTACCAACCTACCTACCTACACCAATGCAGGAAACATTTCCGTGCAATCTTTAAATTATAATCTTTTAAACTTGAGACATGAGTAAATATTTGACGCATCGCGTTGTAGGTCCAAATATTGTGCCGTTATAAGTAAAATATAATTGTATAAATGTACTTATATATACAATTATATTTTAATACATATTTTAGCTGACCCGGCAAACTTCGTTCCGCCTAACAGTCAATAAATGTGCATGCTTAGGATTACAATTGTTTTTTATTGATTGACATCAACTATTATAAGTAGGTACTTATTATTCTATCCGGATGAATAAAAATACAAAAACACAAAAAACATAAAAATTTGTCCAACCAATACAGACTCCCGTCACGACCTATTTATTATATACTTTATAATTTTTTGTCACGACCTCATAATTACTATCTTGACAACTTTGTTAAGAAGAATAACGGCTATGATTGCCCGAGTAACCGAAAGTGTCTGCAAAATATTATTAAAATTAGCCAGTACCTACTTAAATGGCGTCGCAGAAAACTCCCTCATTTTGGGCGAAAACAAATCTAATCTAATCAAATATATATAGACAAAAAATCTTTATAATTGTAAAACCTACCTATATATCAATTTTCGTAATGATTTGTTTAAAAACGCGATATGTAGGTAAGCGATTATCAATATATCAGAAACACTCTGGACTCAGGATAGAAGAAGAATTTTTGCGAGCTTGAAGCAAAGGTTGGATCTTATTGCCAACTTACACACAAAATAGAAACACAAAATATGAGTCTAATAACTGTGAAAAAAAAATTGTGGTATAAGCATCATCGCTGTACCATGTACCTACCCTAAATACCTTTACCTATCTGGTAATTGAAGGGTTGATTTTGGGAATGTATATAATTTCACGCTGAATCCGACGATACCCATAAGTCATTTTGTGAAAAAAAAAAAACAGTTAAACCCTTTTTATTCTCACCCCTTCAATTGAAGAGAACAATAAAATTACAAACAGGTAAGGTAATATGTATATCTGGTAGTTAATTATTCTCTTTCAATCTCTCTCTGTTTGTTGCACATTTCGGCTTTAACCGTAAGTGCTCAAAACAACTAAATAAAAACGTTCCAAAGTAGGTGTAGGTGTTATAAAAAATCACGACAAAAACTTACCACGCAAGTTTTCATTGTCAAAATTCACAAGTTAAAATGACCGCTTAGTTTAAATAACGATAAACGATTGCTAAATATTGTAAGCGTAAGCTCTTTTATAGAACTACAGAGATAACCTGCTGCGACCTAAGCATACATTCCGAGTATTTTACTTTACTATTTACTTATTTCGATGCTGTGTAAATATTAATTATGTAGGTATGTAGTTATGTACCTATTTATATAATATTTTTTTACATTTTCCTCAATCATTCCCGTAATTTTAAGTCCGCCGACTAAACGATAAATATTTTTGTGCAATTATGAGAATTGTTTACCAATCTATCTAATACTTACGTACCTACCTACGTACTACGTACCTAGGGACCCTATTATAAACCACCGTGTGGCTGCCTGTCCCACCTATGGCTATATGTAAGTAAGTATTATAAAACAACCTTGATAAAACATAAAGTTTCAGCCATTTTGAGAATTAAAGCTCCCAATCTTCGTATGTAATAACTGACCACACACGACACAAGTAACACCAAAACGCATTTGAATTCAGCGCATAAACCTAGTTATAAATATAATTTACAGAAATCTGATTAAAACGAACGACATATTAGGTACCTATGAAATTGCCGTTTTGTTTGAAAAAAGTTAAGGTATTTTTTTTCGAACTTATTTATTTCTTTTATTCAAAGTAATCACCCCTGCAATCAATGCATCTTTGCCAACGCTGTGGCAGTTTATGGATGCCCTTCTTGAAAAAATCAGCAGGACTGGAGACAACAAACTCTTCAAAGGCGTTTTGTACTGCCTCTCGGGAATTGAATTTTTTTCCCGCTAAAAAGTTGTCCAAATTTTGGAAAAAGTAATAGTCGGTAGGCGCAAGATCTGGTGAGTATGGCGGATGAGGGAGAGCTTCCAAACCCAACTCATGCAGCTTAGAGACGGTCTGTTGTGCAGTATGGGGTCGCGCGTTGTCGTGAAATAGCAGTGGAGACGACCGATTGACCAAAGCTGGTTGCAGACGTACGAGTTTCGCCATCATTGTGGTCAGTTCTTCAATGTACACATCTGCAGTAATGCTCTCGCCGTTTTGTAAAAAGCTATGATGAATCACACCAGCACTAGACCACCAAACTGTGACCATCACCTTTCTAGGGGTCATTTTTCGTTTTGCGCATTGCTTTGGTACCGAACCAGGATCTAACCAACTTGCTGAGCGCTTTCGATTGTCAAAAAGAATCCATTTTTCATCGCACGTAACAATTCGGTTCAAAATTCCTTCATTTCTGTGCCTGTTAAGCAGCGCAAGGCAAGTCTCGACGCGTACGTTGCGCTGGCGATCGTTAAGTTCGTGGGGCACCCATCTATCAAGCTTTTTTATCTTGCCAATCTGTCGCAAATGGACCAATATTGTTTTGATGCTAACATCAAAAGCTGCTGCCAGCTTAGCTGTAGATTGAGATTCATCAGCTTCCACAATCGCCTTTAATTCATCATTGTAGATCAAAGTTTCCGGACGACCACGAGGTTCATTTTTCAAGTCAAAATTCCCAGAACGGAACCGAGCAAATCAATAACGGGTTGTACGTTCGTTTGTACAGTTCTCTCCGTAAACGTCGTTTATGTTACGTGTCGTTTGTGCCGCGTTGGTGCCACGACGGAACTCATATTCCATAATTACACGAAATTTCAAAGTATCCATTATGAGGAAAAATGTTGAAATGTAATGAAAATACAACGCTAATCAATAAACAAAAGACTTATATTGTAAATAGAATGTCATATTTTTAAAACAAAATTAATTTGAATTTAGAATTCATAGCCAATCAAAACTTTTTTTTGTTTGAAAAAGTCTGTACTGCAATACGGCAATTTCATAGGTAAAGACCTATTACTTAGTAAACATTAATGCGCAAGAAAATTAAGCGCTTATATTTCGCACATTTTTGAAGTATGTCTAGATTAAATACGTAAAATTTCAACTATTTTCACAAATTGAATTCCCAATCATAATAAAAAAAACTAACACGAAAATGCATGTAAAGCCAGTGCAAAAACTTAAGTTCATAAGTAGTTCATAAATAGATACTTCTGTAAGTATCATCTGCCTATAACAAATCAACTTGAAATCAGTTCGTAAGCCCGGGGCTGTGGGGTACACAACGAAAATATACGATGGTTACCGAAAGCCATGTCGTATGTCATCGGATAATATAGGCAACAGGTGGCAGCGTCACATTCAAAATAATAATACTATAATTAATAATACTCGTCTTTCCGTATTTCAATACACCTAATATTAATTTAATATTTTGTAGATTTGAACCTCTAAAGCACGACTGGCTACGCCCATATCCGAGGTCCGTATTACAGAAGGATGCTCAATCATCGATCGGTGCTCAAGCAGAGATTTCATTCACTAATTGATCCACTTTATGAATTCAATCTCTGTTTGAGCACCGATTGATGACTGAGCATCCTTCTGTAATACGGACCTGACAGTCTGGAAAATATAATTGAGGGTTTTGAAAGTTTTGCGTCACGTTTACATGGCAATACCAAAGTTCTAATCTAAATTTTAAAAAAATTCAGCTTTTTTTTGGCGCGAAAGCGAAAAAGATTGCGTCACCGCATTGTATTATTTTCCTAAACTTATGTTATTTTCAGTGTTAGTGCATAAAATTGGTGGCATTCTATTCGTTAAGTGCTGGATTACAGGCGTGAGTGTGGGAAAATGGTATAATCATGGTGAATTTTTCATTTTTTGAAATATATAATAATTAATTAATATATTTTATGAAAATCATTTTTCGGTCACCATGGCCTTTCCTGCGTCCGCAGTGCCGGGAGGATTCCTCGCCACGCTAGTCTGAACGATATCATTCGTAGAGCTTTTACCAGCGCCAACTGCGCCGCTATTTTGGAGCCTAATGGCCTCGTTAGGGACGATGGTAAAAGACCCGACGGTATGACTTTAATTCCTTGGAAGTTGGGGCGGCCTTTGGTGTGGGACGCTACATGTGTTGACACCCTTGCGCCGTCACATCTTCCTGGAACACAAGTTAAGGCTGGCGCGGCGGCGAATTCTGCTGAGCAGCTAAAAAGGCGCAAATATAGTAATCTTGATAGCGGTTTTATATTTGTGCCTTTTGCAGTTGAGACACTGGGGCCTTGGGGACCGAGTACTCACCAAATTTTTAAAGACCTTTCGAAACGTCTGGTTGAAGCCACGCGTGATCAAAATGCTGGCCTCTACTTCGGCCAAAGATTGAGCTATGCCATTCAACGTGGCAATGCTGCCAGCATAATGGGCACGTTGCCTACTGGTAGTGGTTTGTTTGATTAAGTTCCCTTTTTATTGTTTTATGTTTGTTAAGTGTTAGTTATTATATGGATTATTTGATTATTTCGTAAAATAAATTAATCCTATCATGGTGAAACGTTTATTTTCGTGTTGTTTCCAAAACTCCATAGAAGCTTCAAGTAAAGTTGCCACCACTCTACTAGGAGTATGACTTTGACTAGACTATGACTTGACTTGATGACTTCGACTATGACTTGACACATATTTGCGTGAACTATCATTAACTTAATAAATTATCAATTACTTGACACTGGCTAAATACACAAAAGTGTGGAGCCAAACCATTAAAAGAAAAAAAAAGGAAAAATGTCAGGTTTGTTTTTGTTATCAAATATTCACGAAGGTTTAATATCACCCAAATCACAAAATAATCCGAAAAAAGTGCATATCGTCGGTGGGAAATATGAATATTATCATTACCTTTGCGATGGATTTGATGACCGGGTAAAAGAAACATGAATATCCCGTGTTACTTGATAAATACCAACTTAGGTTATGTTTTGTAAAATTTATCTCGTTTGAATTATTCAGGGTTGGGGCTGCGGCTATAGAACCCTACAAACAATTTGTTCCTGGATGAAAAATAACAAAAATGATGCTCCTGATATTCCTACTATACCAGATATCCAATATCTTTTAGTTGAGATGGATGATAAGCCACAATCATTTTCAGGATCAAAAGATTGGATTGGCAGTGTCGAGGTAGGATAAGTGCATGTTTCTTTACATTAATACTAATGAAGCCTTGCAGAACACACCATAAATTATAATAATTATCTTTCGCAAGTAATAGGTATAGGTATATAGGTGTAGGTAAACAGCTGTTGGTTGTCCACAGTGTACCAAGTAGGTAGGATTTTTGCTTTACCTACATCGTTAAACCGTAGGTATACTTATTGTTATTGCCATTGAAAACATCCAATATGCTACCCACTTAAAGTCCTCCTCCCGTGCATAATAATATGAATTTACAAAAAAAAAAACATTAAACCTCCCATATAAATACTATTTACCCAACCTGTACAGCTGGAAAAACTGCCAGAGATGGTGATTAGAGCGAGATAAGGCAAGAGATACTACCCCATGCGAAGCTGGGTTGGGTTAGCTAGTAATGGATATTGCTAAACTAGTGCTCTCCTTATTAACCTTATTTCAGGTATGTCTGATATTAGACCATTTGTATGGTATCCCATCTAAAATTCTCCATGTAAAAATGGGTGAATTGGGAACTATTATTGAAGACCTTGTGAACCATTTCACCAAATTTGGAAGCCCAGTGATGATGGGAGGAGATATGGACTGCTCTTCGAAAGGCATCATGGGGATAGATATAGGTGGTTCAGAGCCCAGTTTACTGGTTGTTGTAAGTAATCATGAAAACAATCTCTAACTGTAAAAAAATAATATAGGTATATAATTGTGGATATTTCACACAATGCTAACTGAGCTATCTGGCCGGACCATTGCCGGATTATGGAAATTTCCCTTATGATAAGCGTCGTAAAGTGGCATTTTGGGGAAGAAAATTATGTTCTGCAGTGGATGTCTTCCAGCTGTTGATGTGCACCATCACATTAAATTACAGCTAAATCTGGAATTTTCATCTCTGAATCACATTGTAGCCACAAATAATGATGGTGTAACTCAACCAAGGCTTAAAAAGAGATTTTTTTTTTAAATAATGATATTTATGTAATTCTTACCCATGAATGTAATAACGTAGTAAATACACAAGAAATATTATTTGCAGGATCCCCACTATGTTGGAAAAACACAGTGTAAAGAATTTCTTCAGAAGAATGGATGGGTGAAATGGCAGCCGCTAAGCGATTTCCTTAGTTCTTCCTTTTACAATCTGTGTTTACCTCAAGTGAAAGCCAAGTGTTAACAAGATAATCAAGACTAATAACTAACAGATAGAAATATTTTTAGAATTATAATAATACCTATTACATTCATCCTTTTTCCTATTTCTATAATATGTTAATATACAAGAAAGATATAAATTTTAAATAAATTACAGCATAAAATGTTGGTCAGTCTTTATTTCATTACATAAAAAAATGCAGTCTATCTTAAAAAACATTTCATATATTTAGTAGGTACTTATAAATATATTAACTAAACTACTACTAACTAGGTATTGAATATTTTTAATGAAGTATGTATGAATTAAATTAATTTACCCATGAAACTTACAAATTTTAATTAATAATGGAATGAAAAGTAATGACTATAAATGAATAATTTATATCAATATACTATCAAGACAGTGACACATGTTTAATCAGTTAAGGAGGACAATAAGGTTATCGAAATAAAATAAAAACATAAACACTCAAACTAATTCATAAGTAAGCATAAATCATGAAAAAATCTATTTTTGAACTAGCAGATCCAAAAAAGCCAACGTCACGCGGTGTTCCCAGGCGGTCACCCATCCAAGTACTGACCGCGCCCGACGTTGCTTAACTTCGGTGATCGGACGAGAACCGGTGTTTTCAACGTGGTATGGACGTTGGCGACGAGGGTTCCAAAATAGATGGATACATGTAGGTTGCAGCTTTCACACAAAACAAAACAATGTTTCTGTATCAAATTGCATCATAATATTAGTCAGTGTTCATAATGAGGCAGACACCCTGCAGAATCCAATGGCTCGGGTGTTCAGCGGTGTACAGGTCCGATTCAAACACAAGACCGACGCCCATCGCGTTGCGTCGCATAGACGTAGTATACACAGGTGTACGCAGAGTGTTCTAAAAACAAATACATTTTAATGTTGAAAGAAAGAAGAAAGAAAAACATTTATTCAACACTCACAAAAATAAAATTTACAAGAATATATATGGAGTTTTGGCGGGAATGCGAGAAAGATTGCGTCTCCGCATTGCATTATGTTCCAAATCTTGTGTCATTTTCAGTGTTAGTGCATAAAATTGGTGGCATTCTATTAGTTAAGTGCTGGATTACAGGCGTGAGTGTGGGAAAATGGTATAATGATGGTGAAACGTTTCTTTTCGTGTTGTTTCCAAAACTCCATAGAAGCTTCAAGTATATAGTTGCCACCACATTACTAGGAGTATGACTTTGACTAGACTATGACTTGAATTGATGACTTCGACTGTGACTTGACACATATTTGCGTGAAATATAAAACTTGATAAATTATTAATTACTTGACACTGGCTAAATACACAATAGTGTGGAGCCAAAACATAAAACAAAAAAAAAAGAATATACATACAACAAGAGAATACAATTAAATATAAACAGTAGTACCTCGTTAATTATTATATTTAATTAAAGAAAGAAATAATAGAGTAGATAATAGCACGGAAGCAGTGGTTTTGAAAGTTGTTGCATGAACCCATGGAATATTAAAAATTTCTCGTTCACCTTCACAATAAAACACGTTACAAACCTGCAGCTTCAGTTTGTGAAACTCGATGGGTATGATGTACATAATGGGTAGCTCTGTGACCAGCACTTTAGGGTGCGAGCGACGCAAGCATCCCTCCTCAACGTCCCACCGCGACCCTTCTAGGTACAACCCTCGCACGTAGCAACCCTGTGGAAGCAAACCATTAGCGTTTCATTTCTCGTCTCTATTTCGTTGTGTGTGCCAACTCACAATCTATAGAGATATATAATTTTTTTTTTTTATTAATCTGCATTTCCACAGACACCTGGGTCCGTGCTTTTTGTTAGATAATTTTTTATATTTATGAATTAAGCCTATTATTAACATGAACTTATATATAATACAGGAAGGATAATACAGCTAATAACAAAAAGATACATAAACATAAGCATTTAAGTTCTTATTTCTAATTTTTTAATTGTGCGTACACCGCCGAGCAAACCAGCTTCCGCAAGCTGCTGCTTGAGATATATAATTTCAGATCGCAGGGTTACTACTAACCGAGCTATCGGGCCAGTCAAATAGACCAAGTCATTTATCATTACCCAAAACACAGGGAATCCTAGTTTGGAGGACTAGTGAACATAGCAAGATCAGAATCACGACTACCACCACAGACTATCTACATAATAGTACTACACAATAAACAAAATATGTAACGACTTAAATTTAGCATGCAGGTAGATATTATGACGTAGGCATCCGCTATGAAAGGATTTTTCGAAATTCCACCCTTAAGAAATGAAAATGGGTGGTTGAATTATTTTCCCATAGGCCACGCCGCGGGCGAAGCCTTAAAGACTTAAATTTTTATTTTTTTATGTTTTTAACGGTACAATCAAGAATAATACAGTGTTACCACTATCTTATTACTATTAGTAGGTAGGTGCCTAATATTGTATAATAAGAAACATATAATACTTGTCTGATTTTACTTGATTTAATTCATTTGAAACCGATACAACAGCCACTGTAATAACTAGTATAACTCATATTTGGAATTGGAACAATGGAATTTCCCTCAGCACCTACCTACTAGCTTACCAGTTGTTAATATCAGTAAAATCTGATTTGTTAATGTACCTACCTATCGTATATTTAAGGTTCTGTTTGTCTTTTCTGAGCAATAAAAATATTCTTATTCTTATTCTTATTAGTAATAAAAACTTACTGTAATCGGTCTCTCTTCAATCTCATCCGCCGATATCCACTTGGTGACCTTCGTGAACTGTGTGGACCGGTCGAGCGGCCAGGTGTAGAGCCGGCACGCGATCTGGATGTGCGCGATCAAATACGACTCGGGAATGTGGAGGCCGGACAACCAGATCACTATGGGCTCTTCTATTGTGGCCTGTGAAATGAAGATTAGACTGATCAGCTAGGCCAAGGCCATCGCGGAACTTTTTTTTATGTTCTGGCTCCATAATTTTGTGTATTTAGCAAGTGTCAAGTAATTGATAATTTATCAAGTTAATGATGTTTCACACGCAAATATGTGTCAAGTCACAGTCCAAGTCATCAAGTTACAATTCAAGTCTTAGTCTAGTCATAGTCATACCCCTAGTAAAGTGGTGGCAACTTTAATAGAATGGTGTTTTGGAAACGAAAAGAAACGTTTCACCATCATTATACCACTTTCCCACACTTATGTTTGTAATCCAGCACTTAACGAATAAAATGCCTCCACACAATTTTATGCACTAATACTGAAAATAAAACAAGTTTTGGAAAATAGTACAATGTGGTGACGTCATCTTTTTCGTTTTCCCGCCAAAAAACCAAAGTCGAGAAATTTGATTGCAACCTATAGAAACTCAAATTGGTGTGGATTTGTAGTTTCAATTTATACTTTACATAGTTTTTAGTTAACGTGCACATTACGGAAGATTTTAAATTGAAAGTTTTCCCGTTGTATTTCAATCAAAGTTCCGTGATCAGCACCTGTAAAATTTATGGTTTTCATGGTAGGTATATGTAGCCGTGACTGAACTGCTGTCAGCATTTTCGACCTTGTAAACCTACAAAATAATCTTGTAGAGACAGTTTATAGTTTCTTAAACGTCGCAAAATATATTTAATAAACGCTTACCCAGTCTGAGTACTGTTTGGTCCTTGCCGTGAAGTGATCCATCCACCCTCCGAGCCCCTTACGAGTGTCTGGAGCGAGCGCGCGCCACACAAATGGTATTTGTCCGTTAAACAGGCTGTAGGAAACGTTGTCTAACACGGCGTCCATGCCGATCTCACCAGCGAGTGCCTTGCGGAGTAGGGATAGCGTACTGCTCATGCGGCTTATAAGGCGGTTGAACCTATAAATCAATTGGACAAATTTGTAAACAAGAAGATTTTGTCGTCATTTTGCTTGTAGTTAGAAAAGTCTTTCAAATGAACCCTAACAAGTTTAACATTCTGGCATGCCCAGGCGCAACAGCGATTTAAACGCCACCACACAATAAGAATCCAGCGCGTAGCAGAAGATTTTATCTTTTTATTGAAATATAGTGTAGGACGAAACTTAAATGGAAATCTTCTCATTCTAAATTTTGGATGTTTACAGCAGTTTATAAATGTCCACAAAATATTCGACAACCTCTGTGGTGTGGTGGTTGAGCAGGTCGGCTCATAACCCGGAGGCGGCGGATTCGATTCCCGCGGCAAGACAAGTTGTGCACAGAAAAATCGCAAATACTTGTTCTGTGTCTGGGCGTTGTGGAACCATGGTCCTCTTAGTTCCTGGGTCCCAAGACACAGGGAATCCTAGTTAGGGTCCAGGATCTATGTATGTGATCGTTGGGCGGTAAAAAATAGATATATGTATATAGTAAAGTAATATTTTGTCGTAGCGTAATGAGCAAGCGTGTTTTGTCTATTCGGACCCTAGTTGACTCATTCCTATGTATTATCCTACCGACCTCTCCAATTCCTGTAGCAGCACAACGAGCGTCGGCGTGATGTTCATCTCGAACTGCTTGCGGACGCGCCAGATTTCAAACAGCACCGGCAGCTTGGCCAGAACGTCTACAGCTATCTGGTCAATGAACTCTTCTCGACTCATCGCGCCGCCGCCTTCGCCTAAACATATGGAATACTCGGTAAGTAGCAGTCATTTTCAGATAGACTATCTAACTTCATTTCTTTGATCCTTTGAATCAAAAATGGAAGATCAAAAACTAGTGGGACAAAGCTGGTGGAGAGAAAGGGAATAATAACCCATCATTTCAGCATACCTTGAAATTATCAAAGTCACAAGTAAAATATGGTCTGAACTGAGAAACTTTTGTTTCAAATCCGAAAAAAAAAATGATTACCATCAATCAAAACTCCAATAGCACACACTAATAATAAAAATCGAAGAAGAAGATGAATGATGATTAAGGTTTTATACATTCAAAACAAACCATGAACAAAAATGCTAGTAAATGTAGGATGTGGAGAGTGGGTGGTATTAGGTACAGAATACATAATAGTACAAGTACTTCGCCCCAAATACTTACTATATACCGGTGTCACTAAGGTCTACGGTTAAACTTACCATCATATTTCTTCACTGCAGCATTAAAAAATACGAATAAGCATTAAAATGTACCGGCGATCTGTTAATATTATGACATGACAAAAAGCCAAACTGCTAAATCATACTTACATTCGGCTACCGTTACTAATGAACGCATGAAAAATAAAATAACGAAATTTTATTTGCAGCAGTTTTAGGTAAATAAGCATTAAATTATCAACTAGTCAATTTTATAGGTAAGTAACCTCGTCATCATCAGGGTCTTTTCGTTAATTAACCACAACCAATAGGTTGTGTTCCTCGCGAGTTATTTCTTTGCTAGTCTTTATTTATTTATTGTTTTTTTTTTATAACATAAACAGACAAACAAAACGGCTTGCCTGACGGTAAGCAGTTACCGTCGCCTATAGAGATCTGCAGCACCAGGGGCTTTGTCGATATTACAGACCATTCTTATAATCTTTGGCGAAAAACAAGACGTGGCCAAACGCTAACAATTAACGAGCAGCCTATCTGCATCCACTGCGGCACATAGGCTTCCATATTGGAAGGAAGGTTTGCCATAATTACGACGCTCGGCGTCCCACAGTAGATTGTAATGTAACGCTGATCGAGGAGGATGCTGCCGCCCATCCCCTTTCCCAAATTAAAAGAGTTGTGATGTAATGTCATATGTAGCTACTTGTCTGAGGCTGCAGCTCGATGAGGTGTCCCCACATCTCCCGCACGGCCTGGCTGAAGTAGCCGATTTCGGCGTTGGGATGCAAACCGAACACCTCGGGTGTGTTCGCAAGTGGAAGGGTGTCGATGAACTCTGTGAAAAAATGCGAGGAAATAGTGTGACAAAAGGGACAAGAAAACGCAAAATAAAAATTTAACAACTCAGTTCTGTAAGTGTACCTATGATACATTGAATAGTATATAAATAAATCAATAAGCCGTAGTAGTTAACTTAACTCTGAAAATGTATGCCTGTGTACAGTAAACTTTGACAGCTCCTAAGTTCGCACTTATCCTGCTGTGACATACCAACTGTAATGCATTTGGGTATGTCACAGAGGAATAAGCGCGAACTTAGGAGCTATCAAAATAAGAACAAACGGGCATGAATGTGCGTTTGGGAGCTATGCCATTTTAGACATTTACAGAAGTTACAATTTTAACACCCCATATTTGTGTCAGGGGTGACAAAGGTAAAAATTACAAAAAAAAAAATATAATTGGGAAGCTCTAAAAGTTTTTAGCACTTGTGAATAAACTCTGAAAAATATTATGCCATTTATGCACCACTAGCTTCTGCCCGCGGATCCGCCCGCGTGACCTACAAGAAACGAAGAAGATTTCTTTATATAGATAATTCAACCACCCATGACCCATTTCACCTTTATATGGGTGAAAAATCCTTTCTTAGTGGATACCTACACTTTACAAAGAACACACACTCCAAATTTCATTTCTCTAGGGCCAGCGGTTTAGGCTGTGCTTTGATATATGTCTGTCAGTCAGTCAGGACTTTGAATTTTATATGTATAGATTCTGTTGACATCACGTCTGTATTATTGTAGAGAAAAGTTGATAAGATTTTCGGGCGCTCTGTAAATAAACTGACAAGGACTAATTATTATCTAAAAGACGATATAAGAATAACTGAGAGAAAGCTCAAGCATATACCTCATGATTTATATCAATGCAAGTCGTCAATAATTGATAGAGTTAACATGCATTCTCTTTTAATCTGCATCTCTCTCTCTTTTTCCCGCTCTCTCTCACTCTTACCGATATACTCCTCTCGCTCCCCCTCCGGTGGGATGACGTAGTCGAATACGTGGTCGTGGTAGAAGTGGAAGGGCTGGAACTTGTCGAAGAGGAAGTCGCCGAGATACTCCTCCATGTAGGTGCGTACTACGCGCCTGTCAAAGTCGTCGATAACTCGACCGCCGTACATCACCTACAGACATTACATAACCTTTTTTTTTATTTATTTATTCATTTGGCACACAAAACAGAATATAACCAACAAAAGAACAAAAAAAAAGTGTTTACAAACATTTTGAGCTAGGTTACATCCCAAAACATGTGTACACATCATGATTAACAAAATGTATTGTTTTAGTAGTTAGTAAAAAATTTAAAGTAGTATAAGTAGTTAGTAAAAAATTAAATATGTTTTCATGGTATCGATTTGTATCTTAAATGCAAAATCTTTAAAAATTTAAAGTTCAGAAATGATAGCTAAAACGTCTCTTTTAAATTTTGGTAGTTTTTGGTCAAAGATATCAACTGAGCTGTGCTGTTCCTTCAAGATGTCGTTATACTAACGACATATCCTTACCAAAGGGTTATAGAATGAGTATATAATACAAGTAGGGATAATCCTTAGTAGCATTAGCAAAAAATTAAATCTGACTTTCAGCACACTGCGCATTCTACAAAAACATTACATATATTAAGTATTATGTTGAAAACTATCGTGAGTATGATACATTTAGTAAAATTACAAACGCCTAAACTCACGTCAATTAAAAGTCGAAATTACTCAGACCAGATTTTGGATATTCGATGTCGGCGGCTTTCGTTAGTAACTAGCTCCCAGAAGAAAGACATCGAATATGTCCGAAACCTGGTCTCAGTAATTCCGACTTTTAATTGACGCGAGTTTAGCCATTTTTAATTTTACAAGACATATAATGCCTCCTGATACCGCATTGATTGAAAATGCATAATGTTCCATATTATTTCTCCCACACCATCCAAAGTAACACTTATTAACAAACGTGATGGTTTGATATGTTCTATTTTACGTGGCCGTGCATCAAATTCCATCGTACGAAGTAGACAATGTTTCATAGCCGATCCAATTCTTAAATATATTTTTTTGAACTTGTACTAGCTAGAAAGCTAGAGTCTAAAGTTACCATTGCTGAAAATATTTCACTCAATCCTATATGCTTTATCTAAATTGTTCCCAATTAACTCTCAAAGTCACATTCGCTGCTGTGTTTTTCCTGACCTTATTTATACCATTTTAAACACGTTCCATTCCATTATACCTCTCCGAAGAGATACTTGAGCGTGGCCCAGGGTATAGGTCCGCGGGCAGCGGCGCAGCGCTCCAAGTAACACTGCAATATCTGCATGCACACCACGAAGTCAGACTCGCTGAAATCGTACGAGATGTTCCAACCGATCTTGTCGTATTTGCGACGCTCCTGTAAACGCATGAATTTCGTTCAGTCAGTTAATTTTAAGTTAACTGTTGTTCTTATAAAAAATATTCTTTTATTAGCAGTCTGTTCGATGTAGGTATAGTTGGGTACAGTCTTCAAAATATGTTTTCCTCGTCTCATTTTATAAAACCCGTACTGATTATAAAGTGATCGTTTCCTGACCTTTCATTTAAACAAATGTGTTTCTATAATGTATCCGAGTACCGAATACAATAGTATTCTAGATAATATGTATTTACAAACATTAAAAGAGTGCGATTTAGCCCACATGACTGAAATAAAACTTCTATACGAAACGTGACTCTCTCTTTTCCTATCTTCACTATCACGCATTCACCAGCTCACTCGCCAAGTAAAGCGTGCGTAGAAAAGTTTTACTTCAAAAAAGTACGTAAGTATTGTATCAGTTTATGGTTCCCATCAAACTTTGCTTAGTTTGTGGCTAGATGGCGCTGTGTGAAATGTCCACAAATATTTTTTATTTACATTAAAATTTAATAGATAAATACTCACTTGCACGACCGCGTGGAAGAAAGCCAGCACGTAGACTAGTTTTCGGAACTGCGGATGTGGGCACTCCTCGAGCGCGTGCGCACGCATCTTGAAGTAAGTGTTGCGGAGGTTCAGTTTTAGTCCGTTGGGTGGTTCCGTCACCACTGGGGAAGAAATAATATACGAGATATTCCATTTAATACTAAACCAGGAATCAGCCTCGTTAGCGAGGTCTTTGTCACATAGTTTAGTCGCGCGGATTTATTATTTTTATTCAGTAAACGCACCTCTTCCATTTATCTCTACGTTGGCTATGATATGCTACGCTGCGTAGGGTTGTATTCTGTTTGTTACGTAGGGTCTTGTCGCGTATTTATATTTAGTGACAGCACGTCTTCTATTGATCGCTACGTAGGCTACGATGCGCTACGATGTAAACGCTATGATGCGTAGCGTTGTATTCTCTTTGTTACGTCGTGACTAATTATTACTTATTCTGTAACCGCACGTCTTCTATAGATCTCTACGTAGGTTTACGCTACACTACGATGTAAAGCTACGCTGCATAGCGTTGTATTTATTTCCGTAGCGTAGGGCTTGGCGACTTTTGTTTATTCTGAGACAGCAAGTCTTCTTACATTCGATCTCTACTATAGCCGTCATTTCATAACCCATTACTCATGCCCAGGGCTGTAGCTAGAGTCAAATTTGAGGTAGGGTAGCATTGGTTACAGGGAGGGCGGAAGTAAAATAAATATTATAATTGATCTGCCCTCGAAGCATGGGCTCTTAAATCAATCACCATGTATATCACAAATGGTACATTCAATAGCTATTTGTAGATAAATAATTTCTGTGACAGAACATGACCATGGATCTAAGGTTTTTTTTAAACCTCAAACTATAAAAAACAAAAATTTTGTATATTTTAGTTTTTGTTGTTTTTAAGGTAGGACATTATGATATCAAGGTAGGGCATTGCCCCATAATGCCCGCCCAGCTACGACCGTGCTCATGCCATGTACCACACAGCTCCTACTAAACACACCATTGTAAACCGCTCATGGAATCGCTAACCTTTGAGACTTCGCTGCAAAATCCCGATAGGGAAAGTAGGAGTGGGGTCAGTAGTAAGCCAGAGCCGGTACTCGGGGTGAGGCTTCTCCATGAGCTCGAGTTGTTTCTCTAACTCGCGCAGGAACGAAACCAGCAGATGGCAGTTCTGCAGGATCAACCACTGGCCGTGCGAGATAGCGCCCTCCAGAAGGGCGAGAGCCGTCTGATGGACAAATGGGATGTGAAACAGATTAATGGCCAGTCAATCATAATCGTTTCATACGCCACTAAAAAAGTTTGTGGTGTATGAAAAAATCCGCATGAAATATTTAAAATGCTTTGTTACACGCATTTAGTTTTTTTTTGTCACCAGGTTTGATCACGTGTAAAGAAAGAAAGAAATAAAATAATTCAAGACATCACACAACATTAAATTTTTACAAGACAATATACAAGACAAATTACACGAAAAAAAGAGAAACTAAAAATATGTTTCGTGACGTCATTATATAGGTCCCTATAATACATGTCATCTATAATATAAGAATAATAAATTATTGATGAAAAATAATTATTACAATAATGTATGTAAACATATTTTAATAAATATATTTACAGATTATACTTTAATATTAAGTATGTTAATATAGTATACAAATATCTGTGCGGGGCTTAAAATTGTTATCTAAAATAATAAATAATAATAAAAATGAGTCCTAGTACACTTTATTATTTATAGTAGGTAATGTACTCACCCCTTCTTGCCCCTGTCCAAGTGAAAGATACTTGAACTTGCCGCCTCCGAAGCCGCACCTATCAGCGAGCTTCATCAAATCCGCGGTCGGATCCGAACCCGGACTCAGAATAAACACGACCGGCGTAAAAGGGGTCGTTTGCTCAACAATCATATCCAAACTGTAAAAAATATTCAAAGTTATTAGAGAAGGCAGCAAAAAGCCAACATCACGCGGTGTTCCCAGGCGGTCACCCATCCAAGTACTGACCGCGCCCGACGTTGCTTAACTTCGGTGATCGGACGAGAACCGGTGTTTTCAACGTGGTATGGACGTTGGCGATTGACATCACAAAATACACGGTTCCAAGCATTAAATTTTTACCACGTTGCTGAATCTTTAGTGTACCCTAAGTTCGCACTAAGCGTTTTCCTACCCAGCAAAACGCTTAGTGCGAACTTGGATCTGCGAAATTTATAGTACAACCGCCAAGGAATGGAATGCTCCTCCAACAACAGTGTTTCCTCCGGGGTATAACCTGGGTCTTTTTAAGTCAAAGAGTGAATGGGCATCCCATGGGCAAGCGTGCTCCACCTTAGACAACTTCGTCGCTTACCATTAAGTGAATTGTTGTCAAACGCATACTCATTTTACCATAAAAAAAAACCTATTACTAATTACGATGATATCAACGAAACCACCGCTCTGTAGCTGGTAACAACTCTAATGTACGTATGCCAGTCTGCACTAAAATGCAATGCAAAGTCAAAGTCAAAGTCAAAGTCAAAAGATTTATTGCAAATAGGCTAATTTTAGCACTTTTACAAGTCAAAATTATACTAGGTACTTAAAATTAAGTTATTTCACTAAGCATATAAAATTACAAAGTGCTTATTGTCAAATAATATAGCAAGCCCATTACAATATATGAGTTTGAAAAAAAAAGCAGTTCTCTTTCTCACTACTGGTGCAAGCAATCCGGCACAATGCAGAATTGAAAACTTTGATCCGAAGCTTCGATTACAACTGTAAAGAAGAAGCTACAAGAAACTTTACAGTGATGTATTTTTTTTTTTTGTCTTCTTTCTACTGTCTTTTACAATGTATATAATTCATTACAATTGAGATAATGAATATGTTACAAAAATAACCACCACGTCACACCGGTGCAAGAAAAATACCGTGATTATCTTATTATAAACATTACAAATAGAAACTGAATTTATAGATAGGAATAGGCAATAGGCAAAGTACCTAAGCTTTCATACCGTTAAGCTTGGGATATTCAGGCCAAAGCCATCATCATTATAGTAGTGTTGATTCTGTATCGCATACTCTAAAGCTAAACTAAATTACTTAACATATTTCTGTCTTTTTCATTTCCCCCTTTATCAGAAGAGTACCGCCATACTTTAAGTTTACTTTAGTTTTAGATAATGCGACACAGACTTACTAGGTGGTAGGACTTTTCTGCAAAGTTCGTCTAGGTAGGTACCACCGCTTTGCCAGTTATTCTGCCGCCAAGCAGTAGTGTGCAAGCACTACTGTGTTCCGGTATGAAGGGCAATGTAGCTAGTGAAATTACTGGGCAAATAAGACTTATGATCTGATCTCACAGTCGAGTAATCTTATTACCAGACTGTGTTGATGTCTCAGGATGATGTGCGCAATGCAGCAGTCATGCGAAACTTTACATGTTAGAGTTCCGAGTGACACTGTTCTGTTATGGGCGGCCGTGTCACTTAACATCAGGTGAACGACTAGCTCGTCAGATCATTCAATAACATAAAAAAAAAATAAAAAAACAGAATCGACACCATTAATTATCTCGGGGAAAAAAACATAAGTTAGATACCTAATCTGGGGTGGCGTGATATACTCCTCTCCCATGGTGATGGTGATGTAGTCAGTGAGCGCGCGGTAGATGCGGTCCACGCGGAAGCACCGCAGCAGCATCAGGATCTCAAATGGCTGCAACCTCTCGCGGTAACCGTTCGGGATATCGGAAGACTCCGGCGTGTCCGAGTCGAACCACTGCGAAACGAGGGCAATAAGGAAATATGTGGTTAAATATATTTATTTCTCATTAAGAATAAAATTCACTGACATGAGAAATACAAAATTACATTTAACGTTAGTGCTTATCGTTCTTACATTATTTTAATTTACATTGATATATATTTAGCTTATTAAAGTTATTTATACACATACAACTTACTGTTATATTGCGGATAGTTTCCGATTTAAATACTAGGGAAATAAATGTTCGCTCGGCATCTGAGCTATGCGCGTGCGGTGGTGTGTGTGTTACCGCGCATTCGGACTTTGTGTCGATGCGCCCGGGTTACACGGAATAAGCGCAGTTGGAAGTGGCATGCAACGTAGTTGAGCGGAGTAGACTATTATTATAGTTATTTCTGCGTGATGTGATATTTTAGAAGTTTCCTAAAAGTAGACATGGTTTTAGCTTGTTTAATGTCGTTTGGCAATTTGTTATATATTTCGGCGCCTTCGTACATTATTTTTTTTGCCGTAATTAGTTCGTGGCGCGCGCAGTAAATATGCATAACGAAATCTATCACACTAATAATAGGTCTTTACCTATGAAATTGCCGTATTGCAGTACAGACTTTTTCAAACAAAAAAAAAGTTTTGATTGGCTATGAATTCTAAATTCAAATTAATTTTGTTTTAAAAATATGACATTCTATTTACAATATAAGTCTTTTGTTTATTGATTAGCGTTGTATTTTCATTAGATTTCAACATTTTTCCTCATAATGGATACTTTGAAATTTCGTATAATTATGGAATATGAGTTCCGTCGTGGCACCAACGCGGCACAAACGACACGTAACATCAACGACGTTTACGGATAGAACTGTACAAACGAACGTACAACCCGTTATTGGTTTGCTCGGTTCCGTTCTGGGAATTTTGACTTGAAAAATGAACCTCGTGGTCGTCCGGAAACTTTGGTCAACAATGATGAATTAAAGGCGATTGTGGAAGCTGATGAATCTCAATCTACAGCTGAGCTGGCAGCAGCTTTTGATGTTAGCATCAAAACAATATTGGTCCATTTACGACAGATTGGCAAGATAAAAAAGCTTGCCAATGGGGTGCCCCACGAACTTAACGATCGCCGGCGCAACGTACGCGTCGAGACTTGCCTTGCGCTGCTTAACAGGCACAGAAATGAAGGAATTTTGAACCGAATTGTTACGTGCGACGAAAAATGGATTCTTTTTGACAATCGAAAGCGCTCAGCAAGTTGTTTAGATCCTGGTTCGGTACCAAAGCAATGTGCAAAACGAAAAATGACCCCTAGAAAGGTGATGGTCACAGTTTGGTGGTCTAGTGCTGGTGTGATTCATCATAGCATTTTACAAAACGGCGAGAGCATTACTGCAGATGTGTACATTGAAGAACTGACCACAATGATGGCGAAACTCGCACGTCTGCAACCAGCTTTGGTCAATCGGTCGTCTCCACTGCTACTTCACGACAACGCGTGACCCCATACTGCACAACAGACCGTCTCTAAGCTGCATGAGTTGGGTTTGGAAGCTCTCCCTCATCCGCCATACTCACCAGATCTTGCGCCTACCGACTATTACTTTTTCCAAAATTTGGACAACTTTTTAGCGGGAAAAAAATTCAATTCCCGAGATGCAGTACAAAACGCCTTTGAAGAGTTTGTTGTCTCCCGTCCTGCTAATTTTTTCAAGAAGGGCATCCATAAACTGCCACAGCGTTGGCAAAGATGCATTGATTGCAGGGGTGATTACTTTGAATAAAAGAAATAAATAAGTTCGAAAAAAAAATACTTTAACTTTTTTCAAACAAAACGGCAATTTCATAGGTAAAGACCTATATTATAAAGGCGAAAGTTTGTATGTGTGTTTGTGAGTATGTGTGTATGTTTGTTATTCCTTCACGCTCAAACGGCTGAATGGATTTGGATGAAATTTGGTACCAAGATAGCTTATACACTAGATTAACATATAGGCTACATTTTATCCCGGAAAAGTTACATTTTCCCGTGAAATGAGTAAATAATTAAAATATTTTTTATCCGCGGGTGGAACCGTGGGGTGCAACTATATATATACTACTATATAAACAGTTCTGTTTCTATTGTGTTTTTAGTACCTACTGGAAAAGAAACGCTGCGATAAAACCGCCTAACGCTGACTTAACGCATATTTTCATTATTGAAAACATACTCTATGGAAATTGTATAAGAATGGAACTGTATTTTTTACTACCTGTGTGATTGATCTTAAGAAAAATAATAACGCTATTAATATAGAAGTTGCATCATTTTAATCATAGAATTCACCTTACATTAGCCGCTCTACCAGATCCACCGATACTTGTGCATAGACAGACCCGAAAGTTCATGGTAATGATCCTTTAGGAGAAAGCCAGCTTTAGTGCTTAACAAAATGTCAACAAAATATGAGTGAAGAAGATTAGAGAGTATCATTGGTCAACAATAATTTAGTGCTGGATATTACCTCCTGCCAAGCGGCGGTACTTCTTGTGATGTGGTCGGGTAAGTCAACAAACGACTCGGGGAAATCTGTGCTCAGCTTTATTATATCTTGCCATCCCTGGAAGCACAGGTTATTATACTTATTATTGAAATTGACTGAAAAAAATACAGGTGTGAATGTTGTGAAGTGAAGGAATAGGTGTTCACGTTCAGGTGTGATAATCGAGGCTCGTTATGTTGAGAGGATCCAGGTGTTATTACACTTGATGTTGAGTTTACAGGTTCGTCTCCAGGTGTTATATAGAGAGTATACAGGTGTTACTACCCCAGAGGGATGATCACGAAACCTTGATGGCAATTTGCAATAGAAGAAATTTCCATACTAACTATGCACATAAGCTGCGTATTCAAACTGTCAAATCCATAAAAAAATGTATTTCTATCGGTTGCCGTCGAGTTACGTGATCGGCTGGTATCGAGTTTCCAGAAAGGTGTCTCCAGGAGTTACGTTGAGAGTATCCAGGTGTAATAGAGCCTACCTGAGAAGGTATCCAGGTGGCGGGGCATGCTCGAGCGGCTTTCTCCAAAGACACGTTACCCTTGATAAAGAAGTCCAGCTGCATCTGCGTCACGTGACCTTCGCTCTGTTCCAGCTTTATGTCCATTTGGAACGAGAACAGAAGCTTGTGCCGTTCGAATAGACCTGGATTGATAAAAAGGTCCAGAGAGGCTATAAGATATGCTGCAGAGCGCTGTATGAGCTAAATTGAACTTTAATTTCTCGGTAACAATGAAGTGAATCTTCTGTACCATAGAATTACTATTATTAATTATTATGTGATATTATACCTGTGCAGCCATAATCATATACATTCTTTGTCAGCATGTCGATGATGTTTTTGAGACGCTTCGCCAGTATAACATTGGGCATCGCTTTTCGAAGGGAGTACGAGAACACCTGAAAAACAAACCCTATATTGTAGGTACGTGTATACATATAGGTAAATTATTTTTATACAATTCCAATAAGTTGCAGGTCTGGGCTGGCTTTGCCAATCAGTGGCAAACAGATTCGGCCCTTCTTTCGCCCACTTCATACCACGTTAAAATTTGTAGATATCCATGTACAGATTTCAACGTGCGTTGACCGCCTGGAAGTACAACTAATGTTGGTTTTTCGGTGTTGTTCTTTTATAACTTACATCGAGATACGATGACAATGAGTATTGGTACATGCTGTTAACTCCCGCCATGTCTGAAAGCACGAAGAACAGGATAGAGCCACGTTTCGCCACCGGACGGTAGCCGTCTCGAAGCTTCTCTATATCTTTGGTAGTCGCTTCTGCTAGCGCCAGTTTTTCCATAACCTTAGGGAAGAAATTATAGCTTTAGTAATACAGTGCCCAGCAGCAGGTAGGTATAATGCTATAATGCTATAGCATTAAGAAGTAGACGCGTAGTGGCCAGCAGCTTATGTAAACGTTTCTGGAATGTTCTAGAAAGATTAAAATAATTTACTTCAGCTGCCTTGGCTTTTGTACACCCCGACGTATCAATAGTTCACAAAATATCAACAATGACAGTTCATTTTGCCCAGTAATTTCACTAGCTACAGTGCCCTTCAAACCGGAACACAGCAGTGCCTGCGCACTACTGCTTAGCGGCAATAACTGGCAAAGCGGTGGTACCTACGTAGACAAACTTTGCAGAAAAGTCCTACCACCTAGTGAACGTGACTAGTATTCTGAGTAGTGAGTCTTCCAACCAAACACAACTGTTCCGGGAAAGATTTGACTACAAAGGCACATACTACACTTACCTCAGCAGCTTTAGCTTTGGTGTTCTCCAGGGTATCGACTAATTCCACATTATCAAGCATATTGCCAGTAGACGTGGCCAGTTCTCTAAGAAGCGAATCCTCCAACCCCGAAAGTAAGCTTTTGTTGGCGCTAGTCTCTACAATGAGGCTCTCACGCTGTTCTTCTAAATCCGAGCGTTCAGACCGGACCACCACACTTAGAAGCTGATCTTCTAGACCCTGCAAATTCATAATGAGTTGCTGGGATTCTTTTTTACTTGGAAAACGCAAATAGTGTACAAACGCAACGCAAACGCAAAAAACAATTGTGTACAAACCGCCGGTGACGATTTGTACACAAAAACTCCATATCAAATGAATCAAAAAACCACTCCTGTGGTTTTTTGATCAAATGTGTCATGACCAAATTTCGAAATCCAGTTGAGCATCGTCAGTAGAGTCGACTGCTTATAATATGACAGCAGGAGTGGTGGCTCCCAGATCATGGATGAGCATAGCAATCTAAATCTAAATATATATAACTCTGTGTGGTGACTGACTGACATAGTGATCTTTCAACGCACAGCCCAAACCACTGGACGGATAGGGCTGAAATTTGGCATGCAAATAGATGTTATGACGTAGGCATCCGCTAAGAAAGGATTTTTCGAAATTCTACCCTTAAGAGGATGAAATGGGTGGTTGAATTATTTTCCCATACTTGTGTAGTTTCGTCACAACAATAAGCAGTAATACCTGAACAGTGACGGTATAGTTGATGACAACAGCCTTGGCATAGGCGGCAGGGTTGAACTGCGGATTGGACAGCTTGGTGGTGAGGTACATGCGGAAGTTTGGATCGTAGTCCACCTCGGTGCTGCCAAGCATCACGAATGTGCGACCGCTTTCGACTGAGAAAAAAGAAGTTAAACTTCAAATTTCGAAGCCGTATTAATGCTCATCTGTACTAACGACTATTAAAACACAACTAAGCTAAGCAACATTTTTTTCGGGTTCTCGTAAACGTTTTTTAAATTCGTGTCAACTTGGCGGACCAAATACTGAACTTTCGTTGGTTGCCTGTAGATAATCGGCTGTCACAACCAATTAAATGAACGTAGATTATTTGGCATGTTGACTTGACACGTGCTGTTACATTGCACAGCCACAGAAGAGACAAGAGTAACAACTCATCTACTAAAAGTGCAATAACAACGACCACGGGATCGAAGGCAATTGATCTCTAAACCACCCATACCACCAAATGCGACACCCATACCATCAAATGCGACAACACTGGAACAGTTGTGCCAGCGACCCAAGGCAGTGCTCCGCTACACGAAGGAGCTGGGCTGGCTTGGCTAAATACTGGCAGTGGGTAATGCACAATACGGGGTGTATTGTGCATTTCCCCCTGCCAGTATTTACCGCGGGACTTCAGCCTTACCGCCCCCAAATGGAATTAGAATTAGAATTGACACGAGTTTGATAAACGTACGAGAAATCGGGAGCTGATCCGGAAGCGCTGTCGCAACTATTTAGCTGAGCTGGTGTTGAGTCACACAGATCTCCCACGTGTCCAGGATTAATAAAGCGGCTAGTTCACCTTAATGTCTTCTCGTTACGCTAAGTTGCAAGCAAGTTATGTACCTTTTATGTTCTTCTCGAGCACATTATCAACGACAGGATCAATGTACTCGTTAACGTCCTGGAAGAGAACCGGCATGCCGTACTTGATGGCCATCTCCAGTTGCCGAAGGAACTGGGGGTCGTTAAATGATAGCACCTGGAACAAAGCTTATGACATTAGGTATTCGTTCCCAATATATAAATAGTTATATTATTTTAAAGTTATCAAAGTTATTTGACATGACTGGTCGTACGCGTATAAGTAAATCTGGAAGCAGTAGTGAAGACTATATACTCCTAAATATGTAACGTAAAATAGCCAATCGTTATTTACAAGATGCACATAAGTGTCCGGCTTATCTTTAAAAGAAATCGGGGCTAAATGCATGTTCATGGATGGGGGAAAATCACAATGATAAAGACTGTCATAAATGACAAAAATTTCCATGGTAACACCGACACAGAGCCTGTTCAAACACCACTCCATAGAGGCTGCAATACTTTCATAGCTTTCGTACCTTGAGATTATTTTTTGCCTCCTTTTTCTTGATCCAGCTGAGCGCCTGCGTCTGCGGATCGATGCACAGAGGGAAGCGGGACGCGCGCGTCGTCAGTATACCGTTCTGTACTGAGAGCTCATCGGGCGGCAGGCCTTCCGAGTTCCATCTAGAATGATAATTATACAGTGACTTTTTGAAGTAAAACTCCTTTACGTACCTACCCTTGAATTGCATGAATGCGTGAACGAGGCGAACGGAAGTTGAAAGTAGTTGGTTGACGTAGATCTCCATTTTTAAAATAACGAAATTTAATTTTTAAAAATTTTGTATCTTTATGTTGGCATGTCCGGTAAAATGACAATTTACATTTGTCAAAATGGCAACGTTAACATTAAACAAAGCCAAAACAAAGTTATACCGGCCGATAGATGATAATAATAATAATAAATAATATGTGTGGATAGATGGAGCTAAAGAAGTATTACTTTTGTCGTGTGGTCTAAAGCACACTAGCTTTTTTATATTCTCGTGTCTTACGAACGAATCACGCAATAAAGGTTAAAATATATTATAAACCAAAGTGAATATCACAAAATAAATAAAGAAATATTTTGGACACAAAGCCAGAAACTACGACAACCATGGTCCCGCAACACCCAGACAGAACAAGTATTCGTGCTTTTTCATGTGCACAAATGCTTGTACAGTCACGGGGCTCGAACCCGCCTCCGGGTTATGAGCCGACCTGCTCAACCACCACACTGCAGAGGCTGCAATATTTAATGAAACATGTTTACTAAATGAAAAACTATCCGAGATCCAAACGGAGTCTAAACATATTCAAAAACGAGCTTCTGCCCGCAGCTTCGCTCGCGGCGTGGCCTGTGGGAAAATAATTGAACCACCCATTTCCCATTTCCCACCCATTTCTTAGCGGATGTCTATGTCATAACATCTAACTGCATTCCAAATTTCAGCCCGATCCGTCCAGTTGTTTAGGCTGTGCGTTGATAGATCACTATATTAGTCAGTCAATCAGTCAGTTTTGAGTTATATATATTTAGATAATGAAACGGAAATCAATGTGCAAAAATGATAGAACTCACCCTGGGGAATTTTGGCCGGAAAGCGAAAAAGATTGCGTCACCGCATCGTATTATTTTCCAAAACTTGTGTTATTTTCAGTGTTAGTGCATAAAATTGGTGGCATTTTATTCGTTAAGTGCTGGATTATAGGCGTGAGTGTGGGAAATGGTATAATGATGGTGAAACGTTTTTTTTCGTGTTGTTTCCAAAACTCCATAGAAGCTTCAAGTAAAGTTGCCACCACTTTACTAGGAGTGTGACTTTGACTAGACTGACTTGACTATGACTTGACTTGATGACTTCGACTGTGACTTGACACATATTTGCGTGAAATATCGATAACTTGATAAATTATCAATTACTTGACACTGGCTAAATACACAAAAACGTGGAGCCAAACCTACAAAAAAAAAAAAAAAAAAAACTCACCCGCTAATCTCGACCTCATTCGTCAGATTCCTCTCGATAGTAAACGGCAGTGTGAGCGGGATCCCCCTCTCCATGACGTCACCGTACCAGTCCTCATAGATCATGGTCTGCCGGAACGAGAATGAGAAAGGACCCGCGTAGCTGAGGAATGAGGCCGAAAGCAGGCAGTTGCCGATGAGACGGGATTGTTCGACGTAGAGAGCGGCTAAATCGACCGTCCACCGTGCTTGTTCACTAGACAGACCTAAAATATTCAAGAGTATTAATAATAATAATAACGCCCAACGATCACATACGAAGTAAAAAAAAAAAAAAAAAAAAAAAAACATACATAGATCCTGCACCCTAACTAGGATTCCCTGTGTCTAGGGACCCAAGAACTACGAGGACCATGGTCCCACAACACCCAGACTCAGAACAAATATCTGTGATTTTTTTTCTGTGCATTTGTGCACTTGTCCTACCGCGGGAATCTAACCCGCCCTGCTCAACCATCACACCACTGAGGCATTAAAACAACCAATAGTCAGTTAATTTTCAAATATAAGCAAATCATTTTGGAAATTAATGATTTTGACTCCTTGAAATAGAAAGGCGGATACGTAAATAAAAATAGTAAATAGTAAAAAAAACACTAATGATCACGGGTGTTTGCAAATAAGATCAAAACATTTCAAAAAGCAGAGATATTTTAACTGTCTAAAAAGCGAATTTTAATAAGTTGTTTATCTTTAATTGAAAAAGTAAAGTAGATATTGCAGCAAAAAGCCAACGTCACGCGGTGTTCCCAGGCGGTCACCCATCCAAGTACTGACCGCGCCCGACGTTGCTTAACTTCGGTGATCGGACGAGAACCGGTGTTTTCAACGTGGTATGGACGTTGGCGAATATTGATCTAAAATAAACGATTGCATTAAATTTTGCTTTGCGTCAGTACTACATTAATTATTAACATACCTGACATGAGCTTATCAGCAGCAATCAACCGCCTCATCATAATATCAGTTTCTTCTTGTAATTCTTGCTTCCGAATCATAGCGGTTTCATATCTTGCGTTCAAACCGTCCAATGTCCGCTGCAGTCTGGATATCTCTCGGTTCAGTGAGGCAAGATAGTTCACCGCTTCAGTGTATTCTTTTTCTAGAGCCTCCACCTTTTCTTTCTTGGGCTTAACTTCCTTGTATACTGCGCAGTAAGCGAGAACTGCTATCACGAACTTCAGGAGGCCGTATCTAAAAGAAAGGCAGAATTACCTAGTACATTTTGATTTAAAAAAAAATAGATAGGTAAATATCGTATATTTGTACATATTAATGATTTATTTCTCAAACATTAAACATTTTACGAAATTAGTAATAGCGCCATCTGTCCTAATTTTAAGAAACTAGCTCCAAAAAACTAAACGCTATAAAATAGGCTTCCTCGCATTGCCCTGCGGCTACAATTCTCTATTCGCACGTCAGTTTTTAGTTTTACCATGATTAATTCTACTAATATTGTAAATGCGAAAGTTGTGTTTGTTACTCTTTGTTACGTTCAAAGGGTTGGTCGGATTTGGATGAAATTTGGATGAAATTTGGAATATAGCTTTTATACTGGATTAACACATAGGCTACTTTTTATCCCCGGGTGAAACGACGGGGCGCCGTTAGTAACTAATATTGCACATAATGTATTAAATAATTTTTAGAATAGTTTCTAAGTAAGACAGTTTATGCTAACCAAAAATTTTTTTATATCATTGACTTTTTAGTCTACGGCATGGCACTAAAACTACTGGTTTTCCTAATTTACTCACCCTGCTTTACTAATCTGCTGCATTGCATCTAGTTTCTTGCTCTTCTTCATGTGAGTCTTCACTGCTTTGACTTGTGCCTGCGTGATGAGGTCGCAGTTCATCTCCTGCAGGTTCCGCAAGAAGTTCGGATCGGCCATCATGCCCTTGGCGCCTTTCCAGCTCACGTCCTTTATTCCGCGGATGATTACCACGCACTCGCAGACGACCTAGGAAGAGAAGAAAACTATGGACGTAGGTACCTACTTAAAAAAAATTAAAGGTCGACATTATAATTTTGTAAAGTCGCAAGAAAAAGAAACGTTCTATAGTCACATAATAAATAGTTAATACAATTGTATATATATTAATTATTTTGCGATTAGCTATCTTGATTAGGCCGCAAAATAGCAAGTTTATAGTTACAGAATAAAATAAATATTTACTTATTTTATTATTATATTTTTTATTCTATATAAGTATAATACGTAAAAAAAATATTCTTCCTTATATTCTTATATAACCTTTTGTATTAAATTCTTGTGTAGTAAATTCTTATTTAGTAGATTATTTTAATACACAAGAAGAATAATTATTTTTAGGTATTATACTTATATAATAATTTACTATACGTTTGTTTTGTTATTGTTTTGTCAAATAAAAAATAATTTACTCTGCCTTAAAAGAAAAAAATAATTGTTATATTCCATAAAAAACCAATTAAATCATTTAAAGCCGGGGCGGGTCCGCTAGTCTATAGTAATAATGATTTTAATACTACCTACACGTAGGTAATGCCACGGCGAAAATACATAAGTAGAAAATACAAATTAGCATAGAATCGACTTTTTAAGCTTAACATTCGCCAACGTCCATACTACGTTGAAAACACCGGTTCTCGTCCGATCACCGAAGTTAAGCAACGTCGGGCGCGGTCAGTACTTGGATGGGTGACCGCCTGGGAACACCGCGTGACGTTGACTTTTTGCTGCTCTCGGGCATGATAAATTATTGTATTTTATAATAGGTACCTGAACGGCCTCGGGTGGTGTGGCAAAGGATCTGATTTCTGTGATATCATTCTTATCCAAATCCGCTAATGCTAGTCTTGCGGCTTCAAGCGCTGGCAGCGCTTCGTTTAGCACTTCCTCTGCTTCTTCCTTTTCTACTGCGATTACTTTACTCTGTTCCGTGATCTCGACGGACTTTATAGCTGCCACTGTCTGCTTTGCCGATGCTGCTTCCGTTGCTGTTGGACGCAAATAAAGTGGTCTTTATGGCTGAAGGAAATATAACGCAAACAGATTTTTAAAGTTATTTGACGTCGTTCTCTGTTCTTTAATTAGAAAGGTTGGCACCATCATCATCGTTATCATCATCATCATCATCATCATCATCACCACCACCACTATCATCATCATCATCATCACCGTCGTCATCATCATCATCGTCATCATCTTCATTATCACCATCATTATTATAATAACCATCATCTACGTCAAGAATAATTTACAATCAAAAACATTGGAAATCAATAATTGTGTAATAAGATGAACATATAGGTAAAGTGTAAATTTCTGTAATGTTCTAGAATAATGAAATTAGTTGGAGCGGGATTTATTGGCCCATTAATCATTATACCAGTAGTGATCTCCGTTAGCAATAGCTCGCATTCCTTGGTGGACTGTGCAACAATAATTTTCTGCTCAGCCAGCTTTGCGTTCAGCTCATCTAGTTGATAGTTCGCTTCGCTAATTTTGGCCAGACCGCCTTTTAAGCGCTCACACTGAAATCATATATAGAAAAAATGATTTTAGATAGGTACGTACTTAGAATAATAAACTGGTCAAAATAATCCGCTACGGAATCAGTTTTAAGTCCATGGCTCTAGCAGGTTTTGAGTCAATTCTTTTAAATTGTCGTCGTTTCTAAGCTGCCTATAGATTTCAATCTTAATGAAGCCTCTAAGGTTGATTGATTTGATGATTTGACGGTTTTTAAACATGAGTGCCTATTCTTGTGTTATCCCTTTTTGCCCTTTCTGCTCACATTGATTTCAGAATATGTGCAACAAGTATTTAATAAGTGAAGTCGAATGAACGAAAACGAGGTGCATTCGGTAAAAGAATCGGTGGGCTAATAAGGAAGTTAACTATCATATTGTAAATTAGGTTCTGTTTATTTTCATTATTTTTGCTGTAGTTATAATCATTATTTGTTACTGTGTACAGTTTGTCCAAATATAGTGTTTCTTTCCTTCTTTCTCTCTCTTCTTTCTTTGTGAGTTCCATACCTGAGCCACTATAAAAGCGTCCTTCTCATTCAGTAGCGAGAGGTAGTTGGTGAGGTAGTCCATGTAATGCTTCGGGGTCACGTAGTTGTTGCGTCGCAGACGGAGTAGAAATTCTGCTGTATACCTGAGTCATAAAAATATTGCAAAATGATTTTACTCGAACGACGTTGGAGCCAAACTAGAAGTTTTTGCGAGACTTGACTCCATGATTGACAATATTTTAATAAATATGGCAAATGAATAAATAATGTTTAGTAAATTTTAGGTATAAGTAGTACACTTACTTTGCGACAGACATATGTACGTGAACAACATGTTCCACGATTATAGGACGAAATTCTTCAGGAATTTTCTGTACCTGAAAAACGATTCAAATAATATCGATTGATTAATCTGGTTAACTGGTTAAAGATTAGGACAAGATCCGTACTGTTAATTAACGTCATTAGGTTTACTTACATCAGATAAAAAAACGTTGGCGACGGCCAACAATGCTTGTTTTGGCCACGGGAACTGCCAGTCTATAGTCGTGTTGTTCACCAAACCAGGGAAACTGCGACATCTGAACTGACAGAAATGAGAATAAATTATATGCTAATAAAATATATGGCACAGAAAATGCAACAAATAACGCATGGCTTCATCTTCTTTTTAACCTATAAATCCTCTAGAAAATACGACGATAAGATACGATAGCTTTTTACAAAAATAATTTGATTTGAGCAGGTACCTACTATTCGTGGGAAAAGACATCACTTCGAGTGTTAAGTTTTGCAATTGAAACCTAAACTACTAATTAACTAAGCCCACATTACCTATTTCTCAAAATGTCACCGCTAGGGGACATTGACAATACAACGTGAAGGTTGTCCGCGCATCTATTGCAGAAGAAGCTCCACACTGCGTCCCTAAAAACCAACACAGAAAGCCATAAAACCAATGCAGCGCTCATAACTCTACTTCCTATTCTGCGACTCTTCGATGGGTGACCGCAACGTGCACCGGTTATTGTCGTAAGACAAAATAAATTAGGCCTTGTTAGAAGCCTTGATGTAACTCACTAGTGTTTCTTAAGAAAACTTACTTAGCAATTCCGTATCCTGCTTCAGCGCTATCGTTCCTGACTGTATTGATGATGGCATCTTTGTCATCGTCTCCGAACAACGCCGGTATCATGCCTATCATGAGGATGTTGTTTATGAACTCCAGGAAGCCTTCTTCTAGGATCTATACAATTAGAAGTGGAAGAAAAGAATATTAAAGTCAAAGTTCGATAATCCAAACGAGATCACCTGATGGAAAGGAATGTGTCCCAATTTTTACCACTGACGCTTTCTTGTTTTTATCGTATATCTACAGGACTAGTGCCTAATCGACAAGTACTCGTAGGTGAACTAGTTTTCATGAAAAGCAACGAAAAGGGTAGGAATGAAGAATTTATTTGAAGTTAAAACAAAAGTTGAAGAATATTGCCTCCTACTTTACACCACAGTGGTGAAAATGTAGGGCAAGTGAAACACCACTAATGTCCGCTCTCTTCAGAATTTATCTCGGATTGTGTGATAATTACTTAGCACCATATACCTAGGTGTTGAGTGGTTATAGGCAAAAGTACCTGTGCGGCTGTGAATAGGAAGACAGTTTTCTTGTTGTCGACGCCGAGTGAAGTGTACAGGCGCTTCATATCATCTTTGAACGTATTCTCGTTGTAATTGCGTGTCACGGTGATCTCGAACATATCACAACCTGACCAGATAAATAATATGATTTTAATCTGGGTGTATCGGTTTGAAAGTTACATGATTTACTTCTGAGTCACCATTGCTCTTTCTGGATATATAATTATTTTAAAACCATGTCTAGCACAAGTTGTAACTTCTATTTTAACAAATGATAACAATAATCATTTGAAATTTCTTTATGTGTAGCCACTAACCTGCAGCAAAGCTAGCCAGCCTGCATATAGACTTCTTCCCGGACCCTCCAACGCCGATGATCATAGCGTTACCTCGATCCATACGCAGAATGCGATGAGTGCGAGTTAAATGTTCGAGGCAATCCTCGAACAGAACCACTGAAAGCTTGGCCATTCGTTCGTTGTACTCGTCCAAAATCTGTGAGGGTCACCCGTGAGTGGATTTTTATCTAACTTAAGCTAGTAGCTTGGTTACCTATTGGTCTATTTCATTTGAATCCATAGCAGCCACGACTGATGCGCAGTCATTGTAAATCTCTTACTTGATGATGACCTCCACGAAAAGTTAATGATGATTGTGACAAGAAAGATGCAGAAGATATCTAGACATCATTCCAAAAGGATATCAGGATCCCTTGATAACAGAATAAAATATAAAATAAAAAAAATGTTACAACATAAAAATTAAAAACCTACTCGTACCTATTCTTATAAACTACAGCACGTTTTCAATTGAAAAGATAGTGATCATTCTTACTTCTTGGAACAAGAAATAAACTGCTTCGTAGTCAAGCAAATCTTCGTAGTATCTGACCTCTTCTTCATCCAAAGCGTTGCGATAGTCACCGAAAAGAAGTGGATCACGCAGAGCGTACTCTTCCAGCTACAATAACATTTTGATTATAGATATTAGAATGCCCATTATAAATCTCATTACAATATAAAAAATGGAGCCTTCGCAAAGAAACAAACAGTCAACATCACGCGGTGTTCCCCAGGTGGTCACCTATCCACATATCTAAGTAGTGACCACAACGTTGCTTAATTTTGGTGATCGGAAAAGAACAGGTAGGTATTCTCAACGTGGTATGGACCATGGCAAATTAAGTGCTGAAATAGTGCCTTGTGTTCTTATAAATGTAACCATTAATGCATCCATTCATTGTAATTGTTCAATAAAAAGTTAGCATGATGCCCATATACCGTTAGTTCTATTTCAGCTTCCATTTCCTCTTCTTCTTCGACCATCTCCTCTTCAACAGGTTTTGCTAGCTCTTCTGGTTTTGGCTCAGTGGTTTCTAAAAACATATATTGAAGCTTTAGTGAATCTTTTTAAAACCTATAGAAGATGCTATCAAAATTGGAAGTGATGCTGACCTTCCTCCTCCGCCATGAAGGGCTCCTCCTCGGGCACGACCAGTTCCTCGAGTACCACAGGCTCGGCCTCTGGGAAGTACT
The DNA here is from genome assembly GCA_905220475.3 of Ennomos fuscantarius. Lineage (NCBI taxonomy): Eukaryota > Metazoa > Arthropoda > Insecta > Lepidoptera > Geometridae > Ennomos > Ennomos fuscantarius. Next base: position 4,570,266 of record HG992040.1, on the reverse strand, counting down.
TAGCGATGTGTTCTTGGATGTACCCGCGCATTAGGTCGTTATCCTATTCAAAAATGTGAACAGTTTTTATGTTTCGCCTCTTATGAAATCCTTGTTCATTGGTTGGTATGTTATTATATTCTAGTGAAACCAAGGTTTCATTTTTCACTTTGTTCCTGATAGCAATGGGTTCTTCATTTCATGTATTATGTGTGCCTGTAATGGCTTAGTAGCAAACTAGTCACTATGACGGGGATAGTAAGAAGTAGAAGGTAAACGAACTGACCTGGACGCTAATTAGTCTATCACATATGACCCTAGTAAACTCATTCCGCCAACAACGCACGACGGCTCGCTTCTCACTGAAGAAGGTGGGATGTGTGAGCAGCAACCCAGCTGCGATGCGGGACAGATCGCGCAAGTTGAAAATGTAGTGGAACTTCGTTGGAGTGGGCGGGAGCTCTACTATTATGATCTGGAAATGGAGAGAATCTGGCTGTTGCTGACCGGTGAAAATGGTCTTTGATATTGTTAGTGAGTTGTTTCTTTTGTTACTTTAGTCGTAGGAGTTTACGATTGTGTAGTCTTCCTACCTATGGTGCTGAATGAAGGAAAAAGTATAAATTACCTTGTACAAATCCAAAGTCATCTGCACAATCTTATCGACGATCTCCTTTATCTCATCCGGGAATATGTCAAAGTGTCCCGTGAGGATTGATGAGTAGATGTGCCTTAGAGTGTTCTCTGAAGGGAACTGAAGGTTGTATACCGAGAACATTGATATAAAGCGGGGATCCACCTGAAACATGCAACGATACTTTTTAGCTTGTTAGCAACTTTAAAAAAAAATGTAAATCGTATATTTATATTTACGAAGTTTGTTGCGAAAATTTATGTCTAACGGTTCCCTTTTCGTATAGGTCTACATTTTTATAAGAGTTTGCCTCTCTACTCATACAGCTCCACTTTACAAAGCTGTTAAAATCGTTCTGAATCCATTGATGAATTATCACTAATGGTGGCTTTCGTGTTGATCACGACATCAAGTTAACATGAGTAATTAAATTGATTACCCAATTGCAGCGCACATTTTGATCAAAATTAATTGAAATGCAGATCTTACATCATTCCTCCCGCCGCCAGCTTTTCCCATGGCGGCGAGGAAGCCGATATCCTTCAGATTCTTCCAGTTGAGATCCTTGCCGCGGTCGTAGAAGCCTTTTCTTTCGAACAGCAGTTTCAGCAGTGCTATTGGCTGCTGGGTGCCATATGTGTCCACCTGTCAAGCAATAAACAAGAAATTTAAAGCGGATTGAAGCCAGATAAAAAGACGCGTCATTATTTCTTGTTTCGCAATAAGATATGTCTGTAAGTTAAATATAGAAAAGCCAAGAATTTTCCAAGGAGAATTTATCAAGACTGTTGTCAATTAGTCAATGCGTTTTGTCATTACCAATAATCATCTCGTTCAAAGCCGAGTCGCAGATACTTATGGATGGGTATACGACTGTAAATTTTGTTTAAGACATTAAGTAGGTAGATACATGTGCCTAATAGTAGTAGTCATAATTTACTAGACTGTGACGGTAGGGAACCCTCTGCTGCCCTATGCGGGGAGGATAAAGTATTCACAACTAGACGGTCTCCCATGGTTTCATTCTTAATTTACCCGTTTTCCTACGGTAATTAATTTTCCAGGACAAAATATCATATGTTAAACTCATTTGATTCATTGAGAGGGAGATACTTATCCTCCTCTATCTTTTTCCCTTATCTTTCTATCTTCAATAACTTATTATTGAAGATAGAAAGAGAGAGAGTTACGTTTCATATATAACTGTAGGGGCAAGAGAGAGAGAGGCAGGTTGTACTGGTTCACGTAATCTCCATTGTCAACATAACAAAGTTAAAAGTTACTTATAATTTGTATTATTATGTGAGTATGTCCAGTAAAATTACAATTTACAATTTTCAAGATGGCAACATTATATTAACATTAAACAAGGAAAAAACAAAGTTATACCGGCCGATAGATGGAGCTAAACTAAAGAAGTTTTACTTCAGTCGCGTGGCCTAAAGCACATTCGTTTTTTATTGTAAAATGGTATGAATTCGGTACTCACAATCGGCATATTCATGTCGTCGATAAACACCAACATTTTCTTCCCGACTGGAGGTCCGAATGTGTCCTTCGTACGTTTCTCCACTACTGACTCCAAGTTTCGTTGCACATCCAAGGACGATGTTCGCGATGAGAAATTCATTTGTTGCACTATCTGGAAATGTATGGTAAACCCAAAGATATAAAATACAATGACAATGGTTGTGCGAAATCCTAACCTAATTTGACAGCTCTCATAATATAATGTTGCTGGAGTTTTTGCGGGAAAACGAATAAAGATCGAGTCACCGCATTATTATTTTCCTAAATTAGTGTTATTTTCAGTTTTAGTGCATAAAATTGGTGGCGTTTTATTCGTTAAGTGCTGAATTACAGGCATGAGTGTGGGAAAGTGGTATAATGATGGTGAAACGTTTCTTTTCGTGTTGTTTCCAAAACTCCATAGAAGCTTCTAGTAAAATTGTCACCATTTTACTAGGAGTATGACTTGACTAGACTATGACTTAGCTTGATGACGTGGACTATGACTTGACTTTTGACTTAACTTAAGAAATTATTAATTACTTGACACTTGACACTTACTACACTGGCTAAATAAACAAAAGTGTGGAGCCAAAAAAAAAAAAACAAAATAAAATGTTGCTGTCCTTTTCATAATAGATTGTGATAACAAGGGTAATTTTATAGCTGTCCAATTTAGTTATGGATTTTGTACAAAAGAATCGCAAATTATAAAGTATAGTAATAATAGTATAGTATAGCAAAAGAATCGACACCAATTTAGTATTCAGTAAAGATAAAATTACAAAATAAAAATATACTTTAAAGTAATTTAAAACTTTGGAGGCGCCGGGTATCGATCCCGGTACCTCTCGCATGCTAAGCGAGCGCTCTACCATCTGAGCTACGCCCCCGTTAGGAGCAATGCCGAAATAAGCCATCACACACCAATGAATCTAGATTTTCTATCTCTGCTAATGAATTGAATACTATAAAACAATAACTTTATTTTGAGCGCTATTTTAAAACTATAATGCATAGATTAGTCATCAACTCATCACACAGGTCATGCTGGTTACCGGAACATTTCGTGATAACATAATTGCGTAAATAATTAATGTTTTGTATATAGCCGTTATAAGATTTAGAAACGTGATGACCTAAAAAAATTCAATCCAGATGTACCTATATGAATAAAGCTAAAAAGTAACAGATCCGGATGAGAGAAGGAGATGAGAATACCAGTGGTTGTTACTGAATACAAGAAATAAATAACTTAATCATAATATAAAAAAAAAAAATGTTACGTTTTGACATTTCAAATTTCCAAAAGCTAAGTGTTACCTACTTGAGTATATAATGGTGTCGAATCTGTTGTACCACTCTCTAAACTAAACCAAACTAAAAAATCTCTAATTTTAATTTAGAGATTCATAAAAGCTAATCTGTTGTCACGTCGAATTAAATTTAAAAATCGTATTGACAGGACTAAGTTCGATTTTGACAGTTACTAAATTGAATTGATAGTGTTGTTTCTATCTGGGTGAAGAACGAACGGAATCATTGGTGAATGACAAATATATTATAAACAGCCCTGTTTTAATTTATTAAAAGTATGTGAAAATATTAAACAATTAAAATAAATAACTTCAGAACATATTTTGTTAATTTTTTGGTTGAAAAGCATGAACTGTACGCTATTACTATCTGTGGCGTGAGCGCATTTTTGTTGTTATCTGTGGAAAAATCAAGTGACAAAAATATTTATTGTGAAATTCAAAGAGCATATAACCACTACGTTTTAAAATAAAATGTGAAATTAGTGAAAATTCCACACAGAATGCTATTATATTATATTTTCCATTATGGAAAATAGAAAGCGAATGAACAAACGCTAGCAGGAGCTGCTAGTCGAGTGGCTACATAATAATTTAGAAATGGTGAGAGGTAAGAATGATACTAGTTATTTTTTTTCATACCTACGCATAAATCTTTAAAGCTATCTTGAACAATGATTTCATTATGTAAACTTTACATATAAACAGTAAAGTCATTCATAAATAATAACTGCACATACCTTTAATTACAGGAAGTCTACTTTTCTAGGAAATCAGGCTGCCACATGACATGGGTCGTTGAGTTTTAGGCGGCTTTAAGCAACAGCTTAAACCAACTTGGCTACAGCAGGACTGCACAGCAGTGGCAGCATGTAAGTTTATGCAAGACACCAATTTTTTTTAAATGTACATGTATGTGAATTTTCTTTTAATAATAACTTCATCATTTACAGGTATGGAATTTGTGGGTGGGAAAGGCTCGCAAGGTGCGAACATCTATACGCGCCACAGGCGGAAGACCGGCAGAGGCAGACCTGACTGATATAGAAGTGAAAATTCTAGACATAGAAGGGTCTGCCTCTGTTGAAGGATTCTGCCAGATGGAAATGGTAATAATTTGATTAATTACCTAGTTATCTACATTATTTTTAAAGACAAACTGCATGAATGCTGATTTAATATTGAATAAAGGCTTATTAAGCCACATAGTGGGCTCTAAAAGTGTTAACCGCAGTTATAGGTACATTTTTAATTATCTTGGCTTGTGTCAACCCACTGTTTGATATAGGTCTCCTCTCCTGCACACTACTATTCTGGTGTTCCTCCTGTGTTGTTACCAACAAATTTTATTTAAAGTTTTATGACTGCGGGGATGAGACTTTTTATAATATGGGTATATTAACAATTTATGATGCTATGTTAATAGGTATACAATTGTACCACATTTAGGCATGATTATATACTTATTAGGTATTCACAGTTTTACATTTTAATGTACTTACCTAAACCAGATTTCTAAGTCTGTGTGGCAGGCACCAAACTTAAAATTGTGTAGTTGCATAATTTATACTTACACTTTCTTTTTACAGGGAATCCAGCCTGCCTCTGTGAGTCAACCTTTGCCAGAGCCACACCTACCAGACATGCCACCCTCTGTGGAGGCTGAACCTCAAGCAGACATGGGAGCGGAAGCTTGGAGACCCATGTGCACCCGCTGTGTTCGATGTAGAGTGCAAAGGCCTCCCCGGTCTCCAGTGAATAACAATTTAGTGCAAGCCCTCAATGAAAATGGTAGGCTATTAAGGGAGAGCATAGTGCAGGCTGCTGAAATATTAGCAGCTGCTATTCGTTCAGTGAGCCTACCTGTACTCTTCCAACAAGATGATAACACCACACAGTAAATTTGACTTATCATGGTTTTACCATCTACTACTTCCATTTTCATTGAGGGCATGCACTAACTGCTCTCATTTGTACCTCGCTAAGTTGTAGTTGTTTAGAGTCCCTTAAAAAAATATTTGTATTTTGTTAATTGTTGATTATTTTTATTGTTGAAGTGTTATACCTAATGATGATAATTTATTATTAAAATATTAAGAAATAAAACCTTGTGTATTATTTGAATGGTTTATTTTATGTAAAATAGTTATTTATGACAAATTGGTATATCTCTCTTCCCTCCTCAAGGAAATCAATTTCATGATATTCATCCTCCATTCCATCGGGGGATGAATCTTGCTCTCAATCGAGTTCATCCAAATCTGCAAAAATAAATATTAATTTTAGTGTAATAACTTTTGAACCCCACATTGATTATAAATGTATTTTAATAACAATCTGCTCATATTCACTTACCAGCATCAATAAAAATATTAAATATAGTGCAACAGCATAATATAATTTTAGCTGGCTTTGTTGGTTCATAATGCAGGCAGCGATGTCTATGAAAGCATCTAAATTTGGTTTTTATCGGCCAATGCACATCTCAACAATATTTCTTGCCCTGCAATGGCACTCGCAGGTGGTTTCATTTGTAGAGGGTGGTGCCATAACAGGAGTCAGGAGCCCTGGTTGCAGAAGGTACCCCTTGTTATCTGTAGTTAAATAAAGTTTAAAGTAAATCTATGTATGCCTTATGATTAAAAAAAAAAAACAAGTGAGTAATAAATACAAAGTTACCCAAAAGTCACTGGTTTCTTTCTCCATGCACAAACTCATTTCGTAGAAATTCTTGGACTTGTGATGCCCTCCAGATGGCTGCATCATGTGTGGACCCAGGGAAATTAGGGTTTAATGCCACGATTTTGCGTTTGCACTGCACACCTAAGAGGATGCATAAGTGATTAAGTATTGTTTTATAAAGTAGCTAGGTAGCTACTTAAATAAGTACCTATATTACATAAAAGAAAAATTCTTATTTAGTATAATGGGTGATGTAGTAGGTACAAATATAAATAAATTCTCACAATATGGCAATTAATGCTGTAAAACCCTTTTCTATTGTAAAAAAGGTTTCCAGGTGCAGTACGATGACCAAGTGGTGGTTTCACTATTGCAATGTGTGTGACATCTATAGCACCTAGAGTGTTGGGCATGTTATATAAGGCCAGAAATCTGAAACAAATAACACTTTATATTGCTACCTACTAATTATTGGTTTTTGTGGGCCCTGAACATAGATAGGTACTTATGACAAATAACTGTAAACAGAAATTAAACGCTTACTCTGCCTTTGCTGATTCTTTTTCAGTGTGCGTTGTAGGAAATTTTACATGTATTGAAGTTAAGTTTTCTAATATGGCATTAGTGACAAGTTCCAGGTATCTGCTAACTACTGCTGGTTTACTAAGACCTAAAAAATTGTCTTGGTTGGCCAAGACAATTTCAGCAGCCTGTAAAAAAAAATTGTAGTGAGGCTAAAGTCTGTAAAGGGACATATAAGGGATAATAATATAACGAAATTTGAAATATGAGTAACAAGTAGGTATACAAACACATACAAACTTTTATGTGTTTTATGGAAGGAACTTTTCATCTAACTGTGGATCATTTAAAGTGTCAATTAAATATATCAGACAAGTTTTGGGAAGGCGAAACTGTTTTTTAAATTTCTCCTCGGCTAATTCAAAAAGATTTGAATTATCCCTTAAACCTTCCAGCCTTATCCTTTCTTGGTAATTTCTGAAAGAAACTTGTAGTTAATATGGTTTAAATGATTTCTTTAAGTGTAGGTAGGTTTTATAAATGTTACCTTTCTGATGAATCCATAAGAGCTGAAACCACATATTCATCCATCCTGATAATTTCTGGTACTGGCACAAGCCCTAAATGATTGTTATATTTCGTAAATAATTTAAGTGTACACCAATTTAGAAGCCAACTAATTTTAGTTTGACGTTTCTAATATTAGGCGTAGTTTGACGTAAATTTGGTACAACAGATTAGCAAAATACCACTTAAACTAAGTTGAGTAACTAAAATTAATTTTAGAGAATCCAACTAAAATTAAGTTTAAAAATGCGACAACAGATTAGCGAACGTCGTTTGACACGACTAAACCTAATTTTAGTTAAGTTAAGTCTAGTTTGTGCCAACAGATTAGACACCAATCTCAAACTAAAGTAAACTTAAAGTATGGCCGTACTCTTTTGATAAAGGGGAAATGAATGAAATGAAATGACGAAAATATGTTAATTTCGTTTAGCTTTAGAGAATGCGACACAGTAATATATTACATTCTTGGCAGCAAAAAGCCAACGTCACGCGGTGTTCCCAGGCGGTCATCCATCCAAGTACTGACCGCGCCCGACGTTGCTTAACTTCGGTGATCGGACGAGAACCGGTGTTTTCAACGTGGTATGGACGTTGGCGAAATTAGTGCGAATTTTAGTAATTACTTATTAAAATTTACGTCACATCACTATATTTAAGCTATCACAAAACATGAAGCAATAGATAACCAGCTGATTAATCAATTACTCACGTATTTTTCAGGCGGCAATCCACGTAAATAGTTAGTAATAATAGCTGTTTTAGATGTTCCTGTATCACCGACTAAAAGTACCGGCCGCTGGACCTGTGATGTGTAAAACTTTAATTGAAAGGATTGATATCCTTTCCATAATGGATAATTAATAAATGTAAAAATGTTTTCTTTTTTTCACTTTATTTCGTCTTGGCAGCCTCTGTGGTGTGATGGTTGAGTAGGTCGCCTCACATCACGGAGGCGGCGGGTTCGATTTCCGCGGCAGGAAGCATTGAAAAAAAAACGCAAATACTTCTGTGTCTCGTGGTTGTAGAACCATCCTCATAGTTCCTGGGTCCCTATACATACAGGGAATCGTAATAAGAGTTCGGGATCTAACTTCTAAATATATATAAGTAACTCAGAGGTGACTGAGTGACTGACTGACTGACATAGTGATCTATAAACGCACAGCCCAAACCACTGGACGGATCAGGCTGAAATTTAGCATGCAGGTAGATATTATGACGTAGGCATCCGCTAAGAAAGGATTTTTCGAAATTCCACCCATAAGAAATGAAAATGGGTGGTTAAATTATTTTCCCATAGGCCACGCCGCGGGCGAAGCTGCGGGCAGAAGCTCGTGTAAGTATATGACGGCGGCTACGTCCAGTTATAAACTCTATACGCAACGGGCTGTACCTTAATTTACTCTGTGGCAGCATTTAAATTTATTACAGTGGCAACACCGGCATTTGTCATCGCTTCCCTACCCATCTGACTATAAAAAGGGACCGCTCGGTGTACTACGGATCATTCTTGTTCCAGACACGGCGCGGTGTGGACATGCTGAAGGCCTATAGTTATATAGGTTGCAACCTACGCAGAACCCGTTCTGCCGACATCAGTCACAGTCACGACATTACTCATCACTCTTCAAGTAATCGTTGTGATCGTTGTTAAAGTGGCTGATATGATTTCTTTACTCTTTTGTAGCTTTACTTACACTTTCCATGATCTTGATGAGCCAGGTAAGCCGGAGCGTGTCGACAGTTGGCACCAGAATGGAAGGGAACTTCATGGTGCGGTCGTGCTGGTAGTCCGGCACTAGCCACTCCCACGCTTCCCAAGTCTTCGTTGTCAGTTCGAGACAGTAGTCGTACAGCGTGGGGAAACCCATTGGGAAATGCTCTGGAATTAAAAGCGTGTTCACCAAACACCCTGCCTTCTGAACTTTAGGTTGTGAGCTCTATTACCACCCAGGACAAACGTTTGTGTTATGAACATCGATGATTGATCTGTGTCTGGGTGTTTGTTTTGGTTTTGGCTCCACACTTTTGTGTATTTAGCCAGTGTCAAGAAATTAATTTTTCAAGTTATATTATATATACTTATGTATGTTGTATGTGTCAAGTCGCAGTCCAAGTCTTGACTTGTCATAGTCTAGTCAAGTCATACTCCTAGTTAAGTGGTTGCAACTTTACCAGAAGTTTCTATGGACTTTTGGAAACAAAATGAAAAGAAACGTTTCACCATCATTATACCATTTTCCCACACTCACGCCTGTAATCCAGCACTTAACGAATAAAATGCCACCAATTTTATGCACTAACACCGAAAATTACACAAGTTTTGGCAAATAATACAATGCGGTGACGCAATCTTTTTCGTCTGGGTGCATAGAATACAATATAGCACCCAGACGAGTTTTGGCGGGATACACATATATACAGATAATAAAACGAGTGTGCTTTACACCAGACCGGACTGAAGTAGAACTTTCTTTAGCTCCATCTATCGGCCGGTACTTGTTTTTGCTTTGTTTAATGTTAATGTCGCCATTTTGACAAATGTAAATTGTCATTTTACTGGAAACACCAACATAATATTAAATCTTCTATACGCACGCTTGACTTGGGGAGTAAGCTGGTAAATGTGTGACGAGAGCGTTACGTAAATTTATCGGGCGAGACGAGCTAGTGAGAGGGAGATATAAGTTAGTGAAGATAGAAAGAGAAAGAGTTACATTTCGTATAGAAGTTTTACTTCTGTTGTGTGGTCTAAAGCACACTTATTTTATTTATTATCATCGTCATTGCACGGGTCGGACGATGAATGAATGAATGAAAGAATAAATGAATGAATGAACGAATGAATGAACGAATGAATGAATGAATTAATTAATGAATGCTCTCGCCAAAGCGTTTAAAAGGCCTTCAGAATAAGAACATTTATTGATTGTCTCACTAGTAGTAGCTTTCTTTTCAGGTACATCTTCAACGAGCATCATCGGACACGCCTTCTTGATGTAGGTGTCGAAGTCGAACCGCCCGTCGTCCACTATCGAAGCACCCAGGCTGTTGTACATTGACTGCAAATCACACTAATATTATAAAGGCGAAAGTTTGTATGTGTGTTTGTGTGTATGTGTGTATGTTTGTTACTCCTTCACGCTCAAACGGCTGAATGGATTTGGATGAAAGATCTATATAGAAAGATATCGGTAGCAAGATAGCTTATACACTGGATTAACATATAGGCTACATTTAATCCCGGAAAAATGAAATTTTCCCATGGTAAAATACCTTTTATCCGCGGGTGAAACCGCGGGGCGCAACTAGTAAATAATAATAATAATAATAACGTCCAACGATCACGTACATAGATCCTGGACCCTAACTAGGATTCCCTGTCTTGGGAACAAGGAACTACGAGGACCATAGTCCCACAACACCCAGACTCAGAACAAGTAGGTATTTGCGCTTTATTTTCTCTGTGCACAAATACTTGTCCTACCACGGGAATCAAACCCGCCGCCTCCGGGTTATGAGCCGACCTGCTTTACCTCTACACCATAGAGGTTGTCAAAAAAGAATTTATTTTTCTTATCTGCAACGAGCGGCATCCTGATAGGCAATCACGTAATTTGAATGCAACAAATAGAAACGCATATTTATATAGATTTGACAGTTTCAATACGCAGTTTATGTGCATAGTTAGTATGGAAATTTCTCCTACATTGCAATCATAGTTTCGTGACCACTCCTCCAGATACGTTTACATGTATCATTATTAATTAGATCGGAGGAATTTGCACATTCAAATCATGCTATATTTATAGTAATATAATATCGTTGTAGCTTTATCTTATTAAAGTAAATTAATTTTTAATGTTACATAACTTACATAAAAACTAATTTTTAATATTTCAAAAATAGATACAGAAATTTTGTGATCAAATTAATTTCTTAGTTCTTTTCTGAACTTCAATAAAAGTTATCGATGGAGGCGCCGGGTATCGATCCCGGTACCTCTCGCATGCTAAGCGAGCGCTCTACCATCTGAGCTACGCCCCCGATAAGATTGTGCCCCAAATTAAAACACACTATCTCAACCGGTTATCTATTTGTAGAAACTCGTTTCACAAGGCAGGTCTCGGGTTTGATCTAATTTTAATAATATCTGCAGTAAATCTCACAAGAGTCATATATCACTGACAATAAATGTCATAACAGATTGCTCTTTGTATTGCGTAAATAATAATCTCGTTATTCATACATTATACCTACATTATCTTCAATCTAATAATGGATTAATTTATTCTCGTCAATTTAATATTTTTAACCAATTACAAAAAAGAAGGCGGCTCTTGATTCGGTTGTATTTTTTATGTTCGTTATCTCAGAACTCCGTCATTTATAATATAAAAAAGCGCAAGTACTTGTATCTGAGTGTTATGGGAGCATGATTTTTTTTTTTTTTTTTTTTTTACTTCAAACTTGTCTAGCATTTGACCGCGCTCTCACCTGATGGGAAGTGACGATGCGATCGAAGATGTAGCATGCTAGCCAAGTAAATACTTATTCACTCTTCTCTTGAACACGCCCGGGTCATATTTCGCCGGAAACACAGACGCTGGCAGGGCATTCCATTCCTTAGCCGTTCTAATTAAAAACGTTGAGTCAAATCGCTTGGTACGAATGGGTGGTATTTCGACCACGAAAGGATGGCGCTTAGCCGAGCGTCTAGTAGTCCGGTAGTGGAATGGTGATGGGAGAATTAGATCATGCAGTTCTTGAGCGCATTCACCGTGGTGTAATCTGTAAAAAACCGACAGACTTGCCACCTTACGTCGATGTGCAAGGCTCTGGAGCCTTTCACCAACCAAAGTGTCGTCGTCAATGAGCCTTTTGGCACGCCGTTCAATCGAGTCCAGAGCCTCAAGCTGGTACTTGGCAGACCCGTCCCACAGGTGGCAGCAGTACTCCATACACGATCGGACTTGTGCTTGATACAGATTTAGAAGCTGTCCAGGTGTGAAGTACCGCCTTACCTTGGACAATATGCCGAGTTTTTTTGAAGCTACTTTGGCTTTGGACTCGATGTAGGATCCAAAGTTTAGGTTTGACGTGAGATCAACACCCAAAAGCTCAAGATGGTTTCCTAAACTTACAGATACACCACGGAATGAAGGAGCCAGATGGAGTGGGCTCTTTTTAGCAGTGAATAAACACGCCTGTGTTTTTGCAGCATTGAACCTAACCAAGTTAGCATCGCCCCAATCGGACACGGCTTTCAAAGCCAGGTTCATGCGCTCAACCATAGCCTCTCTCTCAATCCGGACATCGTCACCACTGGCTCGTGCACTGGATGTGTATCTTTCAACAACAGTACTATCATCTGCATACCCAAAGGTACCGGGCTTTAGCAAATCATTGATGTGGAGTAAGAATAGTGTTGCTGAAAGAACTGACCCCTGAGGTACACCAGCATTAATAGCTAATTGATCGGAAGAGCAGCCATCAAGAACTACTCTAAGCGATCGTTCCCTCAAAAAGTCTGATATCCAAGTGCACAAACCAGCAGGTAGTCCGTAAGATGGAAGCTTATTCAGAAGACCGTCGTGCCAGACCCGATCAAATGCCTTAGAGACGTCTAGAGATACAGCAAGTGCCTCTCCATGCCTCTCTAAGGCTTCGCTCAATATGTGAGTGGCATACGCGAGAAGATCCCCAGTGGACCGGTTTCGGTGAAATCCGTATTGCCGGTCACTGAGGAGATCATTGTCTTCAAGGTATGCCAAGAGCTTGTTGTTAATTATACGCTCCATACTCTTACAGAGAATGGAGGTAATTGAGATGGGTCGATAGTTGGCAGGATCAGCACGACTGCCCTTCTTAGGTACAGGTTGTACGTTGGCTAGCTTCCAACTCATAGGGACTATTCCGGTGTCCAGAGAGAGGCGAAATAGGCGTGTTAGAATGGGAGACAACTCAGGTGCACAGTTCTTAAGTACAATTGCAGGTATACCATCGGGACCACTGGCTTTGTTCACGTCTAGACTGCGTAATGTGTTTAGTACTTCCTTCTGACGTATGCGTATTTCCGGCATGAAAACACCGCATTGTGGAAGGCAGGGAGGTACCTCATTAGCAGAATCTAGACGCGAAGCTTCTGCAAAGAGAGTGGCAAACAAGTTTGCTTTTTCTTTTGCAGTGTGAGCCAGCGATCCGTCTGGTTTCAATAATGGAGGCAGTGAGGATCGACAGAAGTTCGCTTCAACCGATTTGGCTAGGGACCAAAAAGCCTTACTACCCGCTGGGTAGGAAGCAAGTTTAGTCCCTATTCGACCAATATGATTGAAACGAGCCTTCCTTAATTCCTTCTTACAGGCCTTGGCGGCAACGTTAAAGGCTTTCTTCTTAGCTCGAGTGTCCGAGGCCTTGCGTTTTCGAGCGTCAGCCCATGCCAGATATGCCGCATGCTTCTGCGCTTCAGCACGTGCACATTCGGCTCCAAACCATGGGCTGGCTTTGCTGGTCACGGGTTTATCGGCAAATGGAATAAAATATTCCATAGCCCGACATACTACCTCAGTAACCGCATTCGCGCAGACCGTCGGATCTCCAGAAGAAAAACACGTTTGCCGCCAAGGATATGAAGCGAAGAAATGTCGCATCTCGTCCCAGTCTGCTAAATTGTATCTCCAGACACGCCGATTGCTCTTAGGGCTTGGGTCAGGCGGGGAGTATACTGAAACGGACTTGACCAGACAGTGATCGGAACTACCAATGGGTGAGGATACCGCCACAGAGTATCGGTCTGGTTCAGTCGTGAGCAGAAGGTCGAGGCAGTTAGCAGTGTGGCTATCAATATCAGGCACTCGCGTTGGCTCTTTAACAATCTGCGTTATATTGAGCGCCAAAGCGAGCTTACGCGTCTCTCTCCCAGCGTGGTCCGTGATCCGGTGTGGGACTAACCACTCCTGGTGGTGAGCATTAAAGTCCCCCAGAACAACAAGCTGGGCCGAAGGATAGCGTTGCTGAGCCACATCTGCCGTTTCACTGAGATACTCCATTAGAAGAGTTGTCTCCCGGTCACCGCTATGTGATCTGTACACACCAGCATAGAGAATTTTCTCAATGCCGGTGTCCACTAGCACCCAAATCACCGAAAAGTGGGGATGTTCAAGGTTCCGGAGACGCAAACAACAAATGTCATCACGGACGAAAACGCAGATACCAGCGCGTGGAAGGAAGTGGTTTTCCAAGATGAATCCTGGATAGTCCAGATATGCCGTGTCTGATGGACATCCTATTTGCGTCTCAGTCAAGAAGAACAAGTGTGGTTTATTGGTCTCCAGATGATGATGGACCGCTTGCAGATTTGAGTGCAGCCCACGAATATTTGTGAGGTGCACTTTAAGAGTGAGGACGTGCATCTGCCGTTTAAACTTGTTCACTTTATTAGACTTTTTCATGGTTGGGTGAGTTAGGTAGACAAGTTAGAAGTGGACGAGATATTGGGATGCTAACCCTCAGTAATAGAGAAGCTTCCGCGCCAATGGAGAACTTGCGCGGAGACTGCGGGGACGCCCGAACCCCCCTGAAATTACCCACAAGTTCCTCACTTCCAGTCGCCAACTGGCCCTGTGGGCAACCTCAGGATTTTACACAAGCGGTGGGGCAGCCTTTCGTAGTTGGCTAGACTACTACTTGGGCCCCCTACAACTTGCGGTCGGCCAGCAGAGAGCACCGTGCTTCGGATCCCGCTACCCTCCGAAGCAAGGTCTCCGACGCGAAAGCATCTCCATCACCAATACCGGTCTGCATACCCAACACAACTGTCCACATCTACTCGTCAGTTATCGTAGTTCTTGGGTCTCTAGATACAGGGAACCCTAGTTAAAATCCAGGGTCTATGTATAAGATCGTTAGGCATTATTATTATTTGAACTGATTTGGAAAATGCATTTTTTATTTGAAACGATGTTCAGATTAGGTACTTACATAAATGTTACGTCAAAATCAGTTCTATGGTTTGGTTTAGAAATCAAAATCAATGGAAAAAAAGTCATCCAAGACTTCTCATAGCAACACCAGTCCATGCGTCTAACAGCGGAATGATGACTGGCCTGATAGGTCAGTTGGCAGTAGCTCTGCCTTCTGAATTATAGGATATGGGTTCAATTCCCACCCAGAACTAACATTTGTGTTATCAACATAGGTGTTTGTTCCGGGTGTTATAATGTATTCTATGTATGTACGAGTATTTACAAACGAAAAAATTATCTAAGGTCCGTACTACTGAACGATGCTCAGTCATCGATCGTTGCTCAAGCAAAGATTTCATTCACTAATTGATCACTTACGAATGAAATCACTGCTCGAGCACCGATCGATAACTGAACGTTCTGTAATACGGACCTAAGTATTGTATCAGTTATGTAGTTCACATAGTACAAAGCTTTGCTTAGTTTGGAGCTAGATGGCGCTGTGTGAAATGTCTACAAGTGTTAATATTTGATATTTATTTTTACTTACGACCATGAACGCCGATTCGACGACTGTTCGATCAATCTCTTCGTTGGCGTCTTCACGGTTAGGCAGCAAACCGCTTATCATAGTACATAGTTGTACAACCTGCAATCGCATGATTGTATATAGGTACTTATAATATTAGGTCTTTACCTATGAAATTGCCGTTTTGTTTGAAAAAAGGTAAAGTATTTTTTTTTTCGAAGTTATTTATTTCTTTTATTCTGAGTAATCACCCCTGCAATCAATGCATCTTTGCCAACGCTGTGGCAGTTTATGGATGCCCTTCTTGAAAAAATCAGCAGGACGGGAGACAACAAACTCTTCAAAGGCGTTTTGTACTGCCTCTCGGGAATTGAATTTTTTTCCCGCTAAAAAGTTGTCCAAATTTTGGAAAAAGTAATAGTCGGTAGGCGCAAGATCTGGTGAGTATGGCGGATGAGGGAGAGCTTCCAAACCCAACTCATGCAGCTTAGAGACGGTCTGTTGTGCAGTATGGGGTCGCGCGTTGTCGTGAAGTAGCAGTGGAGACGACCGATTGACCAAAGCTGTTTGCAGGCGTGCGAGTTTCACCATCATTGTGGTCAGTTTTTCAATGTACACATTTGCAGTAATGCTCTCGCCGTTTTGTAAAAAGCTATGATGAATCACACCAGCACTAGACCACCAAACTGTGAACATCACCTTTCTAGGGGTCATTTTTCGTTTTGCACATTGCTTTGGTACCGAACCAGGATCTAACCAACTTGCTGAGCGCTTTCGATTGTCAAAAAGAATCCATTTTTCGTCGCACGTAACAATTCGGTTCAAAATTCCTTCATTTCTGTGCCTGTTAAGCAGCGCAACGCAAGTTTCGACGCGTACGTTGCGCTGGCGATCGTTAAGTTCGTGGGGCACCCATCTATCAAGCTTTTTTATCTTGCCAATCTGTCGCAAATGGACCAATATTGTTTTGATGCTAACATCAAAAGCTGCTGCCAGCTCAGCTGTAGATTGAGATTCATCAGCTTCCACAATCGCCTTTAATTCATCATTGTTGACCAAAGTTTCCGGACGACCACGAGGTTCATTTTTCAAGTCAAAATTCCCAGAACGGAACCGAGCAAACCAATAACGGGATGTACGTTCGTTTGTACAGTTCTCTCCGTAAACGTCGTTGATGTTACGTGTCGTCTGTGCCGCGTTGGTGCTACGACGGAACTCATATTCCATAATTACACGAAATTTCAAAGTATCCATTATGAGGAAAAATGTTGAAATTTAATGAAAATACAACGCTAATCAATAAACAAAAGACTTATATTGTAAATAGAATGTCATATTTTTAAAACAAAATTAATTTGAATTTAGAATTCATAGCCAATCAAAACTTTTTTTTGTTTGAAAAAGTCTGTACTGCAAAACGGCAATTTCATAGGTAAAGACCTATTATATACCTACCTACACACTAATACAACGTAGGTACAAACAAATGCAGGCATATTTCTCATTTTCCCATCCCATTCAAATAGGTACCTAATTACTTACCTAATTACAGCCACTGTGGTGTTACGGTTGAGTAAGCCGGCTCATAACATGGAGGTGAAGAGTTCGATTCGAGACGAAGCGGCAGAACAAGTGTTTGTGCACAGAAAATAAAAAGCTTAAATACTTGTTCTGAATCAACCATGGTCCTCATAGTTACTGGGTTCCTAGACACAGGGAACCCTAGTTAGGGTCCAGGATCTAAGTATGTGATCGTTGGGCGTTATTATTATTATTATGTACTGAGGTACCTACCTACACAGTACACACTAATAGAACGTAGGTACAAATAAATGTATATATTTCACATTTTCCCAGCCCATTTAAATAGGTATATACCTAATTGGTAATTTGGATATATACCTACTATTACATATGTTCGTTGGGCGTTATTATTTTATTATTAACACTACTTCATCTTCACTAGGTGGTAAAACTTTTCTGCAAAGTTCGTCTAGGTAGGTACCACCGCTTTGCCAGTTATTCTGCCGCCAAGCAGTAGTGCGCAAGCACTGCTGCGTTCCGGTTTGAAGGGCACTGTAGCTAGTGAAATTACTGGGCAAATGATCTCACAGTCTAGTAATCTTATTGCTAGCTTGTGTTGATGTCTCAGAACGAGCTGCGCAGTGCAGTGTCACGCGAAACTCTGTACTTTAGAGTTCCGAGTGACACTGCAACTGATATGGGCAGCCGTGTCGGTTAACATCAGGCGAAATGTTAGCTCGTCGCGTCATTCCTTAAAATAAAAAATAAAAATCACAAATATCTCTGCATATGTCTATCCCTTTCATGCAAAGGCGATACGACAAGGTCTCTTTAGCCGCGGAAAATTAACTACTTTAAATGGTATGGAAAAACGCTAATAGTCTTCATGGTTTGCTCACCAAGTTCAAAGGAGTTTGTGGCACGATCGTCTTGAGCGGAGTCTGCTGTTGCAGCCCAAACATGCCGAAGACTATGTAGTTGATAGCCCCCAGCACGTAGTGATCGAACATGCTCGACATCTGCTCGCGCTCTTCCTCATTGTTACGACCTCGAAGCCACCTTCAAACGAAACGGGCTCTTACATTAAAATAACTCTAGAACAAAAGTCTACAGATTAAAAGATCAGCACCCCTACCGCGTAACCGTTCTGGGAATTGGCTTCGCCTGCCATCCTGCACGCGCCAATTAACAAGTCCAAGAGTGCGAGCAAGAGAGAACACGATTACGATCTCGACGACTTACGCGTGTTCTTGCAGTAGTGAAGCTTACGGTATAGCGTAACCTAAGCGATGTTGTTACTGTGGAGTATGGGCCATCGAGTAAGCAAAGTTGTGACCGGTTGGTAAGTCCATGGGTAGTCACACCTTACATGGTATGCTTTTAGTCCGATCTCAATACTGATGCGTAGGTCGATTACGTAAGATGATATTTTATTACAGAACCTCCCACATTCATCATTACAGTTTACCTTTCTCTAATTAACCAAACATATGTATTTTTGAAAGATTAGAGAGGTGAGAAGAAAATCAAGGCAGTATGCCTCAGACATTCTCGCTGTACAAAAGCTAAGATTCTGATGAGCTAACTGCCAAATGACTAGAACAGTACATTAAATATTCTAGTCGTTCCGAAGTTACCAGCTAGTTACAGTTCCAGTTTTTGTTTACCAAACTTTGGTATTGGAATAAAAATCTACGTAAAATCCGAAAACTATGTATACTAATTTTACCAAACGTTACCGGATAAACCGTTACAGTGACTAACAGCTGCAAACTCGACTGGCCCAATAGCTCAGTTGCCTTGTGAACTGTGAGTTGTGGGTTCGATTCCCACCCAGGACAAACATTTGTGCGATGATCGTCGATGTGTGTTCCGTGTCTGGGTGTTATATTGCATATATTGTGTGTATTGGTTTCCATAGTACAAGCTTTGCTTAGTTTGGGCCTAGATGGCGCTGTGTGAAATATCCACAGATATTTATTTTATTTTATTTATTAAAATCAAACTTTATTTTATAGCTAGCTAACTCACCTATCCCAATACGGTTGGTACCCTAAATTCTTCGGATCAACATAAACCATCCCCGCCCTAGACACTGTAGCAGGCGAGGCGTAGTTGAGGTCTCCCACTTCGAACAGAAGCGCACAGTATGGGGCGAGTCTGATCCTCTCTCCATTAGCGAGGGTCAGTAGCTTATTGTCATCCATCACTGAGTTCATGTTCTCTATCCAAAGCGCGTCGACGTCGCCATCGAAGAGGGAGTAGCGACGCTCGTTTTCTTCTGCTGGCCTATGTGATGGAAAAACTTATACGACCTTCAGGTACTTCTCAAATTTTTCCAAGTGCAAGTTGACTGGCCCAATAGCACAGTTATTAGTAACTCTGCCTTCTGAACTGTGGGTTATGGGTTCGATTCCCACCCAGGACAAATATTTGTGTGATGAATATCGATGTTTGTTCTATGTCTGGGTGTTATATTGTATTCTACTTATGTGTGTATTTACAAACGAAATGTATCTAAGTATTGTATCAGTGATCTGGTTCCTATAGTACAAGCTTTGTTTAGTTTGGGGCTAGATGGCGTTATGTGAATTGATCACACATATATATTTATTTAAGTAGGTAATGTTTTCGGAACAAATAATATTTATAGAGCATAATTCTGAAATAGACGCAACACTGTTAAATGTGAACATTTAAATTTACAGTGTTGCGTAAGTAGGTAAATGGTAGACTATTAAACATACTAGAAACTTTGGACCATACCTATTCATCTCCCTGAATATCTTAGAATATAAGCCATCAGTCCAGTCTCTCGTGACTGGGTCTAAGATCCCGTAAAGCTCTATCACGGAACAAGCCTGTAAAAGTAATTAGTGCAAAATCATCATGACCTATGCCAACTTAGCTAAAAAAAAGCGTGAAAAACGAAATACTTTTCTGCCCTAATAGGGTTCTGGCAGTTCATCATCGTTTCATGTTGAATTACTTTTTCACTGATGAGGGAAGCTTCAGTGGCTAATAGGGGTTAATATATAAAGAGATAACAAAGAAGAATTTTTTTTTAAATAAAGCAACCCAGAACCCCAACCCCTGATCATGTTAGAATTATTAGCTCGCAGGCCGCGCCACAGCGCCCGGACAGAAAAAAAAGGGTTAATAAAAACGCCTCAGTATATTGGGGTCACTCAAATGACGCGAGGACACTTTATAAAGACCCGTTTCAGAGAGTTCAGGACACTAGTGGCTAAGGTGTAATTTATATAAAAGTAATAGTAAATGCATCATAGATTAACATTGTAATTATAATGTGAAATATTTGTATATAGATTACCTTGGGATTGACAACAGTGAGTTTGGTGGGTAGACCAAGGTTTATCTGCGCCTTGACCAGGCAGTGCAGGATGACGGACTTGCCGCCGCCGGTCGGGCCGACCAGCATGGTGCAGTGCCGAGTCATCATCGTCTCATATAGCTGGACTACTTTATCCACCTGAGGACCAAGGTTTATTGAAAACATTGATCGACAGCTTCGTTCTTGAACCAAAAAATCATGCACAATACTTTACGGAGCTAACAGAAACCTTTTAAACGAGATATTCTAAGAATTTGGCTTCTTTTTCGGTTAATGGCTTGCTATCACTTTTTAGCGATTAATCTGTCAAGGTCAAGTGAGCTAGGAAAAATTTGAATGGTTATCTTAGGTCAAGGTCTTAAGTTTTTAAAGTCAAGGAATGTAGCTTTGTTAGGTGCACTCTGGTGATTGATCTGGTGGTGGTTTCTCGTATACGTCTGCCAAATTCGTGTTAAGTCAACATGCCTAATACTGTAAGCTCATTGGTTGATACAGTCAATGATCAACAGGCAACCAATGAGGTTCAGTAATTGGTCTGCCAAGTTGACACGATATTAACAAACGTATACGAGATCCCGGGGGAAAATGTTGCTTAGATAAATAACACCGTATAAGTAGTTAGGGTAGCATAGATCTCAGTTATACACATACCTGATGGTCAAGCACGATATAACCACCTGAAGTTAGCACATCAACCACGGC
This sequence comes from Ennomos fuscantarius, assembly GCA_905220475.3. Classification (NCBI taxonomy): domain Eukaryota; kingdom Metazoa; phylum Arthropoda; class Insecta; order Lepidoptera; family Geometridae; genus Ennomos; species Ennomos fuscantarius. The sequence goes on along the minus strand of HG992040.1, from coordinate 4,548,980 downwards.
TGTATTGAAGTCCGGATAACCCACGCGTGGGCATTCCAGCCCGGGGAACAGATCTTTTATAAGGCCTAAGAATAGAGGCACGTCCTCGAACACGAACTTAGGGTGATTCATATCCCTGTTGAACAAAATACGAAAATAACAGAATTTATGAAATTGTCAAAAGCATTATTATACACGCCAACTAAAATGTAGCTAATCCATAGTCTAACTGCTTCCACGACTGCTTAAATGCCAGCCTACGAAACCGTCACTTCTTGGCACCATCAGGCACCGTATCCTATGTTTATGTGATCTGTGCTATTATTTACACAACCCTAGCCTGAAAAATTAGGAGTAGCTTGCGCTGTTACCAACGACTCAACGACTTTTAACTGTTTGGATAAATTACCATTAGCATCGTCAAATTGTACTACCGCCATTTTGTAGTGCCGTTAACTTGTAGTACACTCACCTTGTACCTATGTAGCACCGCTACCTTGCGTAGCATCGCTAACTTGTAGTAAACTCACCTTGTATGTAGCACCGCCACCTTGCATAGAATCACCACTTTATAGTACATTCACCTTATATGTAGCACCGCCACCTTGCGTAGCATCGCCACATTGCACTACATTCACCTTATAGGTAGCACCGCCGCCTTGCATTACATTCATCTTGTAGGTAGCACCAGTCACCTTGCATGCAACTTCACCTTAGAGTACCTTCATCGTGTCAGCAAAATATAATGCATACCTCAGTGCTCGCATCAGCACCATGATCTCGCTAAGCCCGGGAGAGTCCCGACGAAGCTTGCCCGCCATTCGCAGCACGGCTGTAAGCGCGCGCAGACCCCAATCATAGTGAGACTGTTTCGAGAGCTGCTCACGTGCCACTTTATAAAGTACTGTCATCTTCTTTGCCAACACCTTTGAATACAATAACAGTTGATTGTAAGCATCAATCTTCATTAAATATGTCAATGGGCAGAGCAAAGTTTTGTTATGGTACTCGTCGCTCTAGGTACGTCTTAGGGCGATAAGTACAAAAATAGTAGCCATTTTTCAGTTAAAAATAAATAATACTTTAACTTTAGTGTACACAGACATAAGAGCCATTTTATACCTACATAATTATCTTACTCTTTTAAAGCACCAGGTAATTATTCCATGCTTGCAAAACAATAAAAACCTGAAGTGAAATTCTTCGTTCAGTTAATTTTCTTAACACTAGTCTTTCGTGACTAGTGGTTGTTCTATATATTATTGTTTTTGTCATAACTCTAATATTCTACATTCAGAGAAACTTTTAAAACACACACTGATAAGTGAGACAAGCATATACCTTTGCAGTAAGAAACCCGTCCGAGAACAGCGATATCAAACAGATCATCTCCAGATCAGGGAGGATGCAGACGACTGGCCGGAATAGCGCCTTCACGGACTCCGGCAGCTCTGTGCGACCCGCGTATCCAGGGTTCATTGTTATGAAGATGCCTACTTTGCTGTCCATGGCTATCTCTTGGCCTTCGAACTGGGAAATATTTGGATACATCTTAAATTCTTGTTTGTGTGCGATAACATTGTAATGGGATTCCAATTTTAATAGATTAAAGTTCTTATCTGATAGCATAATTAAAATACCTTATTCAAAACTAAAAAGGAAACCAAACAGCAACAGTTAAACAAGCAGCATAAAAGCCAAAGACATGAAGTGGTCCCGGGCACCCATTCAAGTACTGACCGCGGCCAAGGTTGTTTAACTATGGTGATTGGACGAGTTCACGGTGTTTCAACGTGGTATGGGTGTTGGCGATAGAGATAAAAATACAGAACCCATAAAGGCACAATGGCGATGCGTGGTCGCGGTGTGCCTTAGGTGCACAACGCTGCATTATATGCGAAAATATTAATCGTAATCCATTACAATATAGTTATTGTAGTAACTCAAGCGTGCTGTAACTAATGAAAGTTCGAGTCAAGTTCTTACTAGCTTGGGATCATCATCCATCACGATCTTATCATTTTTCAAATGTTTATACTACTATATACTTGAACCCTCACCGTAAATCGATTTAACTTCATCAATAGCGCGCTTCTAATGCATTGAAGCTGAGTAGATATCACAGATAGAACAGAAATGTCAATCCTGTTGAACTCATCAAAGCAACCCCAAGCGCCGCACTGGCACAGCCCAGCTAGAATCTGTCCGACAGCTCTGAAGTCCATACCCTCGCCGCAGTTAGTGACGATGCAGAGGAGCCCTAGAGCTTTGGCGAGGTCTTTTGTCGTTTCAGTTTTGCCGGTACCAGCTGGCCCTGTAATATATTCAGGCAATGACACTCAGAGGAATATTCCTATACAATGACATGCTTGCTTTTACTGATTCGAGTTTTTGAAGCGATGACCTCAAATCATTTTTAAGACGTCGAGATCGATATGCAATGCGATGCTGTGAACAGGTATCTTCTAGGCAAGCGTGTTACATCCTAGACCGCATCGTTACTTACCATCAAGTGCGATAGTGGTCAAACGCAAGTCTATCTAACAATAAAAAAGGCTCCTGAGAGGGTAGTCTAATCGCTTATCTAAATGATTTTTATGCCTGGAAGTACATGAGAAATATCGCCCGCAAGTATGTATTTTAGATTTCATGTTAGAATTAATTAAAAGAATCTAGCATTTTTGATAATATGATGGTGATAATTATACCTGCAGGGGCCCCACCCAGCTGCATGGTGAGGGCTTGCGTGATGGTGAGGTAGATGCGGTCAGTCAGCGGAGTGATCACCAGCCGACCGTTGAGGCCCATGTACTCGTACCCGTATTCAAACACACCTGCGACAGATCAAACCAAGTCCCTACAGATAAGCCTGTGTCTGATGGGTGAGTTAAACTTTGAATAAGGCATGTCCATTCCATTATCGGACGACCAGTCGCACGGCATCACGTCATCCATACATGGCTCCCTCCTATTTACCAAGCATTTTGATTCGACCTTTATAATGGGAACGGCTATAAGGTATGAAATTCTTTACCAGCGTCGGTGTTTTCGAATAGCTATAATCAATTTCAGTTTGAAAACTATCGTGAGTACGACACATTTTCGTAGTAATTTCGACTTTTTAATTGATGTGAATTTAGCCGTTTTTTATCTTACAAAGAAAAGCTATAATCAAGTTTTCAAGAGGATAGTCAACAAGATTCTTTTACGCGAGCGTCTTGCATCCTCAACTGCATTATCACTTAACATCAGGCGAAATGTGGTCAAACTTATTTGATATTAGTTTCTACCAATGTAATGTTCGGCTAATACTGACTCAGGTTTTTAGTAGGTATAGTGACAGCTGTTGCTTTACAACTGCATGCAGTTTGCTAAAGGCGAAATATTTCGTTACGGTGCAGTGTTCCAACTAATTTGCCCATGGGCATTCAATATGAGCAGTTGATTGTTGGACCACGGCATCTTTTGACAGTTTCGTGCTCCTATTTGTCCAATTTCAGTCTCAAAATCAATTTGTCACTAATAAATAGCTAACTAAAAGCTAAAATTAAAAAAAAATTGCAACGACGCAAACAGTGTTTTTAAGCAATAAGTGGCAAAACTTTGTGACATTGTTACTTTTAGAACAACTCTAACCCGATAAAAACGATTCTGTGCTGTACCTAGAGAACTAAATCTTACAAAATCCTTGCGGATAGCTTCAATGTAAATCAGTCCCTACCAGTGCATTGTTTCAGCCACAAGTTATCGTCCTTCTTGAGCCAGTAGAACCTCAGCTGGCTCTCCCATTCGAACTCTGCCGCCTCTGTGACGTTATCTCTCACAAACCCTTCAATGATGTCTCTCGCGTGGACGTCGATGGTCGTGATTGTGCGGAACTTTAGACGGTCATTGGGGCTCAAATCTGGAATAAAAAAGTGCAATAAAAAAACGAGTGTGCTTTATAGACCACACGACTGATGTAAAATTTCTTTAGCTCCATCTATTACCAGGGCGGTATAACTTTGTTTTTGCTTTGTTTAATGTTAATGTCGCCATCTTGACAATTGTAAATTATCAGTTTACCTGACATACCAACATAATAATACAAATTTTTAAATTTTTGGGTTGTTGGCAATAGAGATCGACGTGAACTAACTTCAACTTCCATTCGCCTCGCATTCACCAGCTCCTAAGTCAAGCGTACGTTTTTAAAAGAAGGTTACTACAAAGCAGGACCTTTTTACTTGCGCTAAAGCAATAGACAATCGATAAAAATATACAGAAAAAAATCTAATGAATTAAAACATGTAAAATTTACCTAAAAACGAAATAAAAGCCATTCAAACTACAAAGCATTAATTATTTGTTCCTGCGGGAACACAAACCTACTTTATAATACCTTCAAAAAATTCTACAAATAAAAAACCACAGTAGTAAAAGGGTGATATAACTATAAAAAGATAATCATATAAGTATGTAGTATGCTTTTAATCCTTTTATTAAATATTAAACCACTCTAGAAATAGGTATTTCTTAATTAGATATTTATATCCCTGTACTTTAAATGTAACTAGGTATAAATGTACCTATATAAATTTCCTACTATAATTAAAATTATTATAAATAAGTTTAGTTAAAACTTGTTGCATGCGTAATAAAAATAACCTGTTTATATAATAACTAAATATATAATAAAATATATAATAACCCTGTTTCTTTCCATGAGGTGTATCTCTTTACCAAATTTTATCAAAGCCGTTTATTTGTGAAAAGTTTAGTTAGGTAATATGGACAAAAAGGTAATAAATCAAACAAACATAGGTATACACATTTTTTATATTTTTATATGCAATGACTGACATTGTATTTTATCATTAAGAGATAGCATAAAAATACATTTTAAATCACAGAATAGCAAACACGTAAAAAGTATTTTTTTAAATTTGTTACAGTCATGCAACAAACATTTATCAACATACTTATCCTTATTTATTCAATAGTCACATTATAATTTAAAAACTTTGTACTAAATAATATCCACAGATAAAATAATTTACCCTCCAAATAAGATCGAATATTAAAAAAAAAACAGAAATCCTTAAAGTACTCTTATAAAATAAATAAATGATACATAGCCAACGATCAAATACATGGATCGGGATCTTGGACCCTTGGATTCCCTGTATCTAGCGGCCCACGACCTACGACTACCATGGTCCTATAACACCCAGACACAGAACAAGTATTTGCGCTTTTTTTTCTGTGCACAAATACATGTCCTGTCACGGGAATCGAACCCGCCGACTCCAGGTTATGACCCGACCTGCTCAACCACCACCACAGAGACTGTCGTAAAGTAGGTACATAATAATAATTAATTAATTGGGTACTAAATAACTTATTGTAAAAAAAAAACTTCATTTATTGAACACTAGTTGCGCCCCGCGTTTTCACCGGCAGATAAAAAGTATTTCAATTATTTACTCATGGAAAAATGTCACTAGTGTATAAGCTATCTTGGTAATCCAAATCCATTCAGCCGTTTGAGCGTGAAGGAGTAACAAACATACACACATACAAAGTTTCGCCTTTATAATATTAGTGTGAAGTGTGATTATTAGACAGCCAGTAGACATTACAGATTTCACATTAAACATTTATTAAACACCTAATGTGACACTATCTTTTTTGAAATTTTTAACTATCGTCTTCGTAACGGACTCCTCACATTTACTTCGAACTAACACAACAAAAAGCCACGTGATAGCAACGATCTGATACGAATTGATCAAACAAATGATAAGCGGAACAGTTAACTGACCGTACGAAAACATTTCGTACAAAGCCAACGAAAACACTTCCATAATACCTTGCGCACTCGTTATACTGAAAAGTATTAAAGATACAATAAAAGTTTTCAATAAATCAGCTTGTCTATCTTTTTTACTTACGACTAGCATAAATATTCTATAGAACAAAAACAAATTCACAATGAGTACACTAAACTTGACAATGTTATAACTCACACACGCTATAAAATATAACTCTATACCGTTCTTGTCATTTCTACTTTCATCCAAAAACATACACAACGTGAACACGGGACTTGTGAAAAACGCTACCACCCAAATCGTCACAGACACAAGAGTAAAACTGTACGGTTGTGCAAACACTTTTATAAATTTATCGTACAAGTGTTTGGTGAACACGAACATCCAACTGGCGTGGGCGGTCTCCATCTGTGAGAACAGGACATGAACAAGGTAGCGCGATGTCTTGATGGACGGCGACGCGTATCTCACCAGGTAGTACTCTGCCATGACTCGAAGGAGTCTTGCCACAGTCAGCTGAGTTAGTAGCTTCTGATCCAACTTCCTGCTACACGGAACCAGTACGTAGATCACTATTTGGATGACCAGCCCAAGCGTGGAAAGAGCGAGCCCGGTCAGATGTATGACCTGTGGTATTATCAAAGACCACTGCATTTTATAGTCTGTGATGATAGACTAGAACACACGCCCGCACGGTCAAGCCGTTGTTTACAAATGGTTTCGTTCTTAATGCGAATGTATGAATAATTTTCATTGGTGCTTTAGGAATTTATTTAGGACCTAATTTACTCGTGCGTTGGAGATACTATTGAATACTACTAAATAGTAACAATTTTATATCTGTACCTAATGTTTAACTAATTAAATGTGTCATTACTACCTATATAAATTCGCTTATACACAATGGTATGTATGCAATGAATAAGTCATTAATTAGTCTGCGTTGTGGTTTGCGATTAATATGGACTCATGCCTCTGCTATACGTAACCAACAATAGATGCAATGGTTGTTGCAATTATATAGGGCAAATAATGGTCGCAAAGATCCAAATAAAAATCGTTGAGAGAAGATCCAAAGCGGACCTCAGCATGAGTTCCAGTTATGGGGGTTTCTCACTTATCCAGGTTCCACTTAACCAAGTTTCTGTGTAGGAACCACTACTTTATACATTTTCGATTTAAAAACCTTTATCATCATAGCTAGGAATTAAGGTAGGTACTTTGCCACATGACCATTGACTTCCTAATAACTTTTTTAGGGGAGGAAATGCCCCTCGCTTTTCCCACTTGGCCCACATACCCCCTTTGTGGGACTCACCACCACTAAAAATCCCTCCTGAGCAGTCTTCTGCCTTGGTGGGGTGAGAAGGGGTCGCGTTAGCATTTAGCCAACTCGCCCCCGAACCACCCCATAGCCTACGCAAATCCCAACTATCCCTACTAATATATTTTTTATGTTTGTGTGCCTTTGACGACAAAATTGTTGAATCGTATTGAATTTCACACACAAAGTGTAGTAGAAATACGCTTAACATACCTTGCCTCACTTTGACAACAAGCCCGTCGAGCTGTTCGTTTTGTTGCGCCAAATGTTCCTTCATGGCCCTCTTATTGCCCTTTCGAATCCTGACGAACGTTTCCTCAGTTTCCGCCGTCCACCAAACTCCGTTGGCGGCAAGGCACACCATTCCCAAATATTCCATTATCCAATCCGTTCTGAAAATGTGTTATCTCTTGAAATTAGTTCATACATATAAAGTATATCAAAAACAAAATTTTAAGTACTATTCCGGCTCCTACATATATTCGAGTTAGATGTAGATATAAGAAAATACGTAAATTGGATCATTTTTTATTCGATTTCTGTAAGTATGTCAAAACTCTTTGATTTCTAAATTCGTTGCTAGAGTAGGTAATTTTAATGTAAATGTATCATTTGAGGAGAATCGCTAAATATTTTTGAAAACCCTTTAATGAAGTACCTTTTATACTTAATTTACTATTAATAGGCAGAGCCGATGTGTCGGAGATCGGAACTATAATTGTTTAGGTTCTAGTTTATGTTTGTTTTAGTTTGCTTTAAACGTAGCTAAATAGCGCCCACTATTTGAGAAAATTGTTTCTGAATCGCGGTGACGGTATTCTGATGGATATTTATGTTCCTTTTACCAAATTGAAATAAATAATGTCTAGAATGCTCAAGCAGCAACAGTCTTAATACCCGTTCTACGACTTCACCCTCACGCGGACGTGTGTATTTATACACCTTTTAAAGTTTAAACGCTTTCAAGAAACAAAAGTTTTGTAGTAGACATTGGATAAATACATCAGTGTCTTCTCTTACCTCGGCACCCGCCAGTTTCTTCCATAGTAAAATATGGCCTTTTTCGTGATAAACTTATTGGTCCTCCTCATCTCCATCAGGACCATATTCATCCAGTCTTCCACCCGACCCTCCGTATATACCACGTTGCGGAACTCCATTATCTGTATCATACATACATGTAAATATAAGAGGGAAGTTTTCTAAAAAGCACTGATGCTTCCTTACAAATTAGGTGCAATATACGCAATTTGCCGTGCGTAGAAACAGATGGAACATAATCAAAACGAGGTCTTAATTGCTTTTTATCTTTCTGCTTTTAACCTCATCGCTACAGTAGAAATAATTTCATAATTTTTTTATTTCATTTCATTTTTCATTACATTTTTTTATTTCATTTCATTTTTCATTTCATTTTTTCATTTCACTTCATTCATATTTGTCACTTTAGTTAAAAGTGCATTAATGGGCGTGATAAAGTGTGAAACCTTGTTCATATGTATGCACCTATTATAGAGATTTCACGTCAAAGCTACAACAAAGCTGTTCATTTTGGAGAATCAAATGTTTTCCCGAGTAAATGGGAGAGCTGCAGGTTTTTTTCTATTCATTGTGACACTTAGTTGTACCATTTTGTTTATCGATTGTTCCTGTAGCTTCAATAAAGAGTTTTTTTTTCTATTCCTAGGGCACCAATTTTGTATAAGCACACAATTTATATTATAATTTAGCCGTCTATTTGGCTAATAAATTATTTATAATTCATCATCTTAGAATGTGTCCAGTAAAATTTTTTGAAGTAAAACTTCTTTACGCACGCTTGACTTGGGGGTAAGCTGGTGAGGCGAACGGAAGTTGAGTACGTGAAGATAGAATGAGTTATATTTTGTATATTGCTGTAGGGGCAAAAGAGATGATGATGTGACGAGCTAGTTCACCTGATGTTAAGCAACACGGCTGCCCATAACAGAACAGTGTCACTCGGAACTCTAAAATATAACGTTTTTCGTGACACTGCACTGCGCACATCATTTTGAGACATCAGCACAGTCTAGTAATAAGACTACTCGACTGTGAGATCAGATCATAAAGTCTCATTTGCCCAGTAATTTTACTAGCTACAGTGCCCTTCAAACCGGAACACAGTAGTGCTTGCACACCGTGGTACCTACCTAGACGAACTTTGCAGAAAAGTCCTACCACCTAGTAAAAGTAGTAGAGATGAAGCTAAAGAAGTTTTAATCCAGCCGTGTGGTCTAAAGAACACTCGTTTTTTGTTTTTATCAAGGTAATTAATTATTATTTTAGATACCTCTCCCTCCGCTGAAAACATCTTCGCAGCCACTGGGCGATTGGTGTGGTCTACGTATAACTCCAGGGAACGGATGTTGTCGAACATCTACAACATAACATTAATAAAATGTGACCCTAGAGGACCCCCAATAAGAAATTGACCTAGTAATGTGGAGTGAATAATATAATAATAATAATAATAACGCCCAACGATCACATACATAGACCCTGGACCCTAACTAGGATTCCCTGTGTCTAGAGACATTAGTCCCTATAATAGTTTCTGGAAACTACGAGGATCATGATCCCACAACACCCAGACTCAGAACAAGTATTTGCGCTTTTTTTTTCTGTACACAAATACCTGTCCTGTCACGGGAATCGAACCCGCCACCTCTGTGTTATGAGCCGACCTGCTCAACCACCACACCACAGAGGTAAGTCATAAATAAAACGAATAAAAACGCATGGTTGATATGGGAGAGGAAATGATAAATCTACCTACTTACATTGTATACATTCGAAACTAAGCTGCTGGAGCTTACAGCAATAAAAAGTCGTATGACTGATATCGACCATCTGTTAAATTTTAATGCTAGTAACAATAATAATATCGCCCAACGAATGCATACATAGATTCTGAACCCTAACTAGGATTCGCTGTATCTAGAGACCCAGGAACTACGAGGACCATGGCCCAACACACAGACACAGAACAAGTATTCAATATGCGGCGCATGCATCTAAAAAATGTAAATAACACGAAATGTTCAATACTGCGCGTGTGCGTGATGAGTATGAGATGTACCTAGTTAGGTATGCATAGTTAGGTACAAAATTTAAGTTTTCCCCGAATGATGTGATGTTGTGATGGCCGAACGGGACTGACTGACCAGTCCAAAACTATACTTACGTCACCTAGGTACTACTATTACACATATAGTATATAGTGTGTGAGTTTCTCCAATTTTTTTAACTGAATACACATATGTATACACGAGCTTCTGCCCGCAGGTTCGCCCGCGGCGTGGCCTATAGGAAAATAATTGAACCACCCACTTCATCCTCTTAAGGGTGGAATTTCAAAAAATCCTTTCTTAGCGGATGCCTACGTCATAACATCTAACTGCATTCCAAATTTCAGCCCGATCCGTCCAGTGGTTTGGGCTGTGCGTTGATAGATCACTATATTAGTCAGTCAATCAGTCAGTCACCTTTGAGTTATATATATTCAGATATGATCACTAATATTCCTAAAACATTGTACATTAACGTATTTTTACAATTTATACCATACGTAATTTATTTGTTTTGAGTTCCCAATATTTCAGTGCCGTTGTAAGCAGTGGGCTAAAGATATGGGTATGTTATGGGAAAACTTAACGGTCTACCCTCCTTCTCATTCGCAATTACTCACCGCACCAGCCAAACCAGCGCGTGATTTATGTGGTTAGAAAATAAAATCTGTAAAAATACCTCAGGACTTGCTGCACTGCTCTATTCCTCAAATTACCTATTTTGCATTCCTCTTACACATTCGTCAAAATAAACTAGACTTTGGCGTTATGTACCTTGATCATATGCTCCTGCACACAACTACACTCGCTGCTGCCGAGGATTGAAAGCAGTTCATCGGTGGAAATGAAAAAGAATCGCGGGAATATACGACGTTTCGAGTCCAAGTAATCGTTGAGGGATTTTTGACATCTGGAAATTTCCATTCATTAGTCATCATTAACTGTCATTGAGAAAAGCTCAACGTTTCGTGGCTGTGGAAAGTGTCACCACAATTTCGCCAATGTCACGTTTTTCCTGATAAACCATCAAACGATAAACCCCACTTTTTAAATACAATTTATATTTGTAGGGCATCATTTTTTTTATTCGGACGGATGACGAGACGAGATATGTATAACTGCCGCTTATCATCTCGTCAATGAATTGACGTGATATTAAGCGGTCGTTCATAGCAGTTGCAGTGCCACTCGATTGTTCAGTGCTAAGCCAACTTTATAGCTTTGCGTGACACTGCACAGCTCATGTCACCCTGACATTTTTTATGTTAATGTAGACGTGACGAGATCGTTGTTCGCCTGGTGTTAAGCGACTTGGCTGATCATAACAGTTGCAGTGTCACTTGGAACTCTACAATCTACACAGTCTCGTTTTCGCAGTTCACTATTTACATAAGTTACTAGTTTCCTTCAAACCTCAACACAATAACATTATTACCATGCAAACATGCATGACAAAATCGATAAAAATATACGTTTACCTGTTACCTGTTACAATACCTTACACAATCTGACTCTTATGCACTTATACCTATTGTTCTCTAACTTTGTATAGAATGAAACTACTGTTTTCCTTTTTTTTTATGTTATTGAATGATGGGACGAGCTAGTCGTTCACCTGATGTTAAGCGCCACGGCCGCCCATAGCAGAACAGTGTCACTAATAAAACATAGAGTTTCAAGCGACACTGCACAGCGCACATCATCCTGAGATATCAGCACAGTCTGGTAATAAGATTACTCGACTGTGAGATCAGATCATAAAGTCTCAATTGCCCAGTAATTTCATTAGCTACAGTGCCCTTCAAACCGGAACACAGTAGTGCTTGCACACTACTGCTTGGCGGTAGAATAACTGGCAAAGCGGTGGTACCTACCTAGACGAACTTTGCAACAAAGTCCTACCACCTAATAGTTGGATCTTAAACTGATTCAATGATTTCCTTACTTCTGAAGGCCTATCCCCAAATTGATAAATTCTTCCAGTCTGCCGGATATAGTGCAACAGTCGACAACGTTCAAACGTTTCGCTGTATCCAACATTATCTGAAACAAAATAATTATTAAGTTAGTTACAAATTTCTAATAAAAATAGTGCGTGAAACTGTAAAAAACTGGACTCCCCCAGGGTTGATTCTCTAGAAATATGTCAAGCATGAAATAACTTCACATGTCGAATGACGGGTTTGCATTTAATTTTAAGCTTTATTGATGTCATTGAATGGGCGAATGTCATACACATGACGATACTTCCCGTAGTTGCTAGGTGCATTAGGACAAGCCAATATGTAGTGTATGTAATAATACCTATATACGAAATGTGTAATGTTTATGATGTAAGTTATAAGCATATTATAATGACGATGATGATTAAGTACTAAATATAATAATTGAAGGGTTGAGAATAAAAAGGGTTTAACTGTCAAATTGATAGTTACGAGAAAATTGACTTTAAACTTCAACGGCTTCATTTTAATGAAGAGTGCTTAAAAGGTAATAGAAAAGGTTTATGTATGTTTCAGTTGCTTGAAAATGTATTAATTCTATTTTAAAATACTAAATATAGTACTAATTCATACAATTACTGTAAAAATATAATTCATTAAATAATTATAATAATGTTTTTATGCTAAGCGAACTGTATTCCTGTGACAGATAAATCGTTTTTAGACTAAAAATCTCGAGATTTAAGCCTTATTTCGGTATTTTGAGAATGTATTATTGTAGATAATTTCACACTGAATCCTACAATACCCTTGAGTCATTTTGTGAAAAAAAATCAGTTAAACCCTTTTTGTCCACACCCCTTCAATTAAGTAATATTTCAATCGACATTTGTCACTTTTCGTAGTCAGTCATTTTTCCGAGGTTTTTACTGTTTGACATTTTTTTCAGCCTTTTCAAGACTTTTATACTCTTACTCAAAGAAAACCACACAAATAAATAAATAAAAAAATAAAAATAAAAATGTACTTTATTGCCTTTTTTAACATAACATCACAAGTATCACAATTATTACCATCGGAAGCAAAAGGGATGACTTCAGCATTGTGCAGCATGTACGTGTCGTATTCACGTGCACGCTGCGCTGTTTTTCAAGCCACCCCTTGCTCGGACTGATGATCGCCGAGAAGAAATAACCAAGTCATGGTTTTTACTAAACTATAAACCTTTCCTTCCACACTCTGCCAGCCATACCTTTCTAAAGACCCGGTCAATGTCATCAAACTTCTTTGCCTCTTCAGGCAGCTGCACTCTGATGTCACCGCCTACGAATATACCCTCCAGGTAGAGCCACTTGCGCTGCGTCGCTAGCCACTCCTCAATTATCTCGGAAATGAGGGACAAACGGCGCTCCCACATCTGGACTACCGTTAGGAACGGGCCGATAAACCTAGGTAACAATTTATTTAAAACCTTAAAAATTGACTGACAATTGACTTTATTTCATGTTAATATAGCCCAAGACGCCTATGCCTATATATATCTCATCAGGCACAATAAGACACCGACTCCACCGATGAGGTCGACGTTTCTTTCCCCCGTAGGTTAGCTAGAGCGGTCACGACTTTCAATAGGGTCCACTCTTCCAGTGGACGTAGTCTTCTCCCGTAATTGTAAATTATCCCGGCAACGGCCCAAGCCAAGGCTTGCATCCCAAGGGTGCCCTTGAGCTAGTTGCCTTCCACTTTTGAAGGTTGGGTGCATTAAGCGTCTGCCCTCTTATCCGGTGACGCTGAAAAAGTCGGTAGAGACCACAGGATTAGCCCGTTCAAAAAAAGAAAAAAGTCCCTATTAGCATCTCAGCACTGGCTGACCATATCTATAAAAAGAAGGATAGCAAAAGAATGCATACTGTGAGGCAGCCATACTCTGCAGTGACATGGCATCGTCGTCCAGCTTTACAATAATTTCATCGCACGGGTTGAGGGTGTAGCCGCGGTCCTCGCCGCGGTTGAAGTGCCGTGCTACTGTAAACGCTATCTGCGCCCAAGTGTCTTGTACATCCTTCACGCCGCGCTCAATTGCTAACTCCTGAAGAATAAAGTGACCCACAGTGAGGAAATCGGAATGTACAAGAGTGCCAAAATTCGAGGAAATATTATAATTTTCATCCAGCAATCCCAACTTGGCCAGCGTATGTAGATTACGGCTTAACTACCCTTTCTCCCTGTGAGACAAGGGCCAATGGGAAATTATTGGGCTTACAATGAACTCTTTTGTGGTGAGGTGTCAAAATTCGAGGAATAATTATAATTATCATCCAACAATCTGTACTTGGCCAGCTGGGTTATGGCTTAACTACCCTCTTTCCCTGTTAGAGAAGACCTAGAGGAAAAGTATTGGGCATGTGATGAACTATTTTGTGGTGAGTCACCATTCACCAATCGCATGACTTTAAAAAAGATAATGGCAAACACGGAATTATCAAACATCATCACCATCAGGTGATGTTCATGTTCTCTAGCATTAAGTTCGCCTATGTACCTAGATTCGTTGTTTGTGCAATAAAGCATTTTCTAACTAACACAGCAAATTTTTAAAACTTTCTGAATGAAAAAAGCATCAATAAGAGCTAATGCCTGTTTTTTGAAATGTGTGTACTTATTATAGAAGATCATATTGTCCTTACTTTAATAGCATGGTTGACTATCCCTTCAGCTATTTCTATGTATTTATGCAGCTCCATAGCAAACATATTTTCAAGGGTGAAGCGCTCTGGAGACATGTCGAAGTCCTGACCTTTAAGAAAGTACGTTAGGTTAATTATTGTTATGTATTACCAAAATTGATTTTTTACCAACGTCTGTGTTTTTCAACATCTATTAAATAAATATAATAATAAATAATTGTGGACATTTCACACAGCGCCATCGAGCCCCAAACTAAGCAAAGCTTGTACTACGGGAACCAGATAACTGATACAATACTTAGATACTTTTTGATAGAATACAATATAACACCCAGAAACAAAACAAGCATTTATGTTCATAACACAAAGTTTGTCCTGGGTGGGAATCGAACCCACAACCTGCAGCTAAGAAGGCAGGGTTAATACCAACTGAGCTATCGGACCAGTCAATTACCTAATGTTGGGGTATTTAAAAGATCAGCACATTATTTTAAGCGATCGTCATCACCGACTAATTAATACTAATTGACTGGCCCGATAGCTTAGTTGGTAGTAACCCTGCCTTCTGAACTGTGGGTCGTGGGTTCGATTCCCAACCAAGACTAACATTTGTGTGAAGAACATAGGTGTTTATTCTGTGTCTGAGTGTTATATTGTATTCTATGTATGTATTTAGAAACAAAAAGTATCTAAGTATTGTATCAGTTATCTGGTTCCCATAGTACAAGCTTTGCTTAGTTTGGGGCTAGATGGCGTTGTGTGAGGTGTCCACACATATTATATTATCATTATAATTAGATTAAAAACCATTTGAGTTAGTGTAGTGTATAGTGTAACGGAATAGATATTAGTGCAGTGCAACTTGTGCTTCATAGAAAGAACACACGAACAATGTGTCTTCGCCTTAATAGAGACAATAAAATTAGTGTTAATGGACACAGTCTTAGATCTTAGGTTTTTAGAAGTTTAAGCCAAATTAAAATTGCTTATTAGCCAAATATGTATGGCTGGATTGTAATTCAATTAGAGTGCCTACCTTGTCGGTACTCTAGGAATAAGAAAAAAAAATATAATTAGGTTTATGGTAACTACTTTATCATGCACATACCAGTTTTATGCATCAGTTCTTTCCAATGTCTTTCCCTCATGGCCTCATTCTTGAGTGACACCATGAGAGGCACTACCCCTTTAAACTGCTTCATCTTCAGATCAAGCATTAAACCAGTGGGACTCTGACGCACAACCTTAGGCAGTTTCCTAAAATAATTTACATTATCAGCTTGAGAAAAAGAGCGTAAAATTCAAAACTAAAAAAAAGTTAACAAAACATAACAAATTAAATAGGATTACGGTAAAAAGCCAACGTCACGCGGTGTTCCCAGGCGGTCACCCATCCAAGTACTGACCGCGCCCGACGTTGCTTAACTTCGGTGATCGGACGAGAACCGGTGTTTTCAACGTGGTATGGACGTTGGCGACAAGCTATACGAAAATTCTAACTCGTATATGTATCCCACGCTCTGCGCCGAGTGACGTCACACAGAAGATAGAGACGTATTTCTAGGCTTACCTATATTCCTTGAAGAACTGTTCAATACCGTCTACCAATGCTTGCGGATTCAGATCCTTCCACAGAGTCTTGGCCCATACTTCTCTAGCATTTTTCTGAGCTTTGTAGATTCTATATATTTGATCCATGGCCTGATAGTCCGACTTAGCGCGGTTGAAGTTTGAGAAATCTGCTAAAGGATTGTCGAATAGCTGTTCCGCCGCTTGTAGTACTTTTTTCCTAGATTCGAACTCTTCAAAATATTTCCCGTACTCCTGTATAAAATATTATATTATTTGTTCAAAGATAAGGTACCATAAAAGAACTAATCCTCGGTTTTCTTTGAGTTTTCTTTGGGAAAACTCGGTATTATTTTTTTGATGGTTACGTTACATAAGCATAAAATAATTTGTCTGATATATCAACGATATTTTTCTATTACTGCCTCGGCTTCCCTCGGGTTTTTTTAAATATTTAATAATAATAATAATTGTTTTTCTTTTAAACCATCCTGTATTCGAGTGGGCCAAACAAAAAAGCCGTTTGGCTTTCTTACGGCCCTCTACGACTAGTATTGATTTATACAAACAAATTCAAAGTCCTGACTGACTGACTTATATATCAACGGACAGCCTAAACCGCTGGTCCTAGAGACTTGAAATTTGGAGTGTGTGTTCTTT
The DNA here is from genome assembly GCA_905220475.3 of Ennomos fuscantarius. Lineage (NCBI taxonomy): Eukaryota > Metazoa > Arthropoda > Insecta > Lepidoptera > Geometridae > Ennomos > Ennomos fuscantarius. The sequence goes on along the minus strand of HG992040.1, from coordinate 4,531,916 downwards.
GTAAAGTGTAGGTGTGCATTAAGAAATGGTTTTTCGAAATTCCACCCCTAAGAGGGTGAAATTGGTGGTTGAATTATTTTAGAAAAAAAAAACCTTCTTCGGTTCCTATAGGCCACGCGGGCGAAGCCGCGGTCAAAAGCTAGATTTAATATAAAATTAAAGAAATTACAGACAATTCAGCAGTAAACCAAAACTAACCATTCTTGAAAACACTTTACCTATTTTGAACCAAAAATTAAGTGTTTTTCAGGACAGTTTACATTAAACTGTCATTAAACAGGATACCTGAATACTGGCGACACATTACCTCCATTAAAACAAGTCCTCTGTCCATTTCATCGCCCACTGTGGAAGGCCCTTCCAGGTCAAACTTCTCCACAAACTCGTCCAGCTCTCTCAAGAAGTTGGATATTTCAATCACGTTCAATTTTGAGAACTTCTCCTTCGTTTGTTCCAGAGTGCTGGCTCGGAATAGAGAGGTCTGGTATAGACTGCCCCATGAACCTTCCAGACTTTTCGCAAACGCCATGTCTTCATCTGATACCTGGAAGTGAAAGTTGTTACAAAGGTGTTATTAACTAGCCCGATAGCTTAGTTGGTGATAATCCTGCATTCTGAGCTGTAGGTTGTGGGTTCAATTCCCGACAAACAGACATTTTTTTTTTTTTTATTTACAACCAAAAAAAAATATAAGCATTCTATTAACTCTATGGTTCCCATAGTGCAAGCTTTGCTTAGTTTGGGGCTAGATGGCGCTGTGTGAAATGTCCACACATATTTATTATACACAATATACAAGACCTGATTGTGGTGATATATTTGCGGATTAATAGAAGGTGATTTTGTTAGAGTGCTTGCAGTTCTGCGAGAAGAATTGTATAAAAGGTATGTGTCCGTAGAAATTATAATTTATTATGTAATATTAATATATATATATAAATATTTTTGTGTGTTAGTAATATTGATTTAAATTTTTGTTCTGTTCTATATATTTTGTATTTTATTTTAATAATATTGTTATATGATAATGTGACTTGATAAATTTATATTGTGTATGGTAATTGGCCATGGCCGTCTAATTGATTAAATAATAAATAAATAAAATAAATTATTTATTTATTTATTCACTCACGACTTGATCTGTTAATAGTGCTACAGTTACTAGGTGGTAGGACTTTACTGCAAAGTTCGTCTAGGTAGGTACCACCGCTTTGCCAGTTATTCTGCCGCCAAGCAGTAGTGCGCAAGCACTGCTGTGTTCCGGTTTGAAGGGCACTGTAGCTAGTGAAATTACTGGGCAAATGAGACTTTATGATCTGATCTCACAGTCTAGTAATCTTACTAGATTGTGCTGATGTCTCTGGATGACGTGCGCAGTGCAGTGTCACGCGAAACTCTACTTTAGAGTTATAGTTATATATAGAGTTATAGTACAGTAAAAGTACTAACATCAATTCCATGTTGCTTCAGCATATAGAAAATCTCCTGCATGCCGCGGTACTTCACCTCGGCAGTTACAGTCATCGACTGTACCAGGGTGATGGTCGCCATCACTAGCTTGAAGTCTTCCAGGCCTTTTATGTTCATGTTCATCGTCATACGTAGAGACTGGAAATGAGTTAAATGGATCACAAATTGGAGTTTATGATAATGTTTCTTATTATGAGGAATTAAAGTCCAATTCCTCACAAAAACTTTACTAATAACAAACGCAAAGCGTAAAAAACAGACTTCGGACTTGACAGATATGATTTTCTCATGGATGCCATTGTCAGAACTGGACCAAAATGGGACTACACGGGAAGCACCAGCTTTCAAATAAACAATAATCATCAAAATCGATTCACCCAGTCGAAAGTTCTGAGGTAACAGCATTTATAAAAAACACAGTCAAATCGAGAGCCTTTGTGATATAGATCAAAAATAGAATCGTAGCCAGCGAAAGAAAAAAAAAATCCGTAAATTCTCTCACCAATCACTGTGAACTTATAATGAATGACTTATATTAAACAATGAACTTACCTCAATTTGGTTCTTCAAATCATACATATTCATCCTTGTTTTTGATGCGATACAATTCCCAAGTATATTTTTCCACTCCTGCGCATGATCTTGCACTTGCTTTATAATCGTTCTCAGGTTCACCCTTATAGCACCGATATCCACGAATTTCACGTGATCATCCAAGTCTGCGATAATATCTTCAAAGAAGAAAAACTTTTCGTCGTATTTCTGGATCTGCTCGTACTTTTGTACGTACTTTTCGCAGGAGAGGTTTTTATCGAACGCCCAAAGGTGCTGGTACTTGTGCCACCTAAAATTATAAAGGAGAAAAGAATATTTAAAAAGAATATAGCTGAAATTATTACATTTATGTAATTTTAAGAAGTTGTGGAAAATTCTCGAACTCTGTCGTTGTATTGTATGTTGGGACATTGATAGTGAAGAATTACAAGACCAATTGCGGGTAGTTGGAGACGACGCCGCCGTACAGGATGCTGACACTCTCTACTCTAGTCTCCTCGTGACCGCGTTCAATGTAACTTGGTCGAAACGTCGAGGTTACTCAAAATTATGTTTTGATAATTTTTGTGCTCAAATAGACTTTATTTAATTTTATAATAAAATGACGCGCAATGATATCATCAAAAATATCTCTCAAAATAAAAATTTTAAGAGCAATCAGATTATTGATTGGATTTGAATTTCAATAGTTCAGCAAGTAGTGAATATTATGCAGGTAATCTATATATATAAAAGAAAGTCGCGTTAGTTAAACTATTTACGCCCAAATCGATTTGGCAGGAAATTGGTGGGGAAGTAGCTTTGAATCAGGAGACGGACATATGATACTTTTTATCCCTTTCGACCGCGTTACTAATTCACCCGTGCGAAGCCGAGGCGGGTCAACTAGTTGTTAATAAATACGTCTTACTTCTGTATATACACATGAATGTCCTGCGTCAGGCGATAGATAGTATCCTGAATGAGTAGAGTGACGTCATTGATGGACACCACTCTCAAAACATCTTCGAAGAACGAGAACACGTAGAACTCGTTACCGGTCGCTTCTGCGATACGCTGCGGAGGGCATGGAAGGCAGGTCTTCGTCATCCAACGGGGAAACGCGGTTAATCTGAAATGTTTGTTATGTTATGTTTATTTTGTTATGTTATGTTTGTTTTTTATGTTATGTTATGTTAATCTGAAAATTCGAAGTGTCTGATTAAAAATAAATAAATAAATGTTTGTGGATATGTTACACAGCGCTATCTAGCCCCTAACTAAGTAAACTACCAAACTAACCAGATAACTGATACAGTACTTAGATACATTTTGTTTGTAAATTTATACATAGAATACAATATAACACCCAGATTCAGAACAAACATCGGATGTTCATTACACAAATGTTTGTACTGGGTGGGAATCGAACACACAACCTAAGCTCAGATGGCAGGGTTACTACCAACTGAGCCATCGGGCCAGTCAATTGTTTCATCTCCAGGATTCATTCCATACGGTAATATGTAATATGGTTGATGAAGTGTTATATTTTTATACCTATTAAATATATCTATATACCTGTTCAGAAAATGTTTAATGTCGTAGCCAAGAATGTTGCAAACTTCGGCTGGTGTCGGGCGCATGGTAATATCAGGAGGAACGAGTGCTGCATCTACTTGGAACAGCGGTTTTTTCTCGCTGAGCATCTCTTGGAACATCTCCAGGTTTTCTATTGTCAACCTAAAGCAATACCAGTTCGGAAGTTTTAATTATCTTGACCAAAAGTTGAATATGACTGGTACCAATTCCTTGCGCAGATTGTAATGATTACGCAGCCTCTTACAGAATTAAATCATCTTTTTCTTGATTATTTCTCTTGCATTCGTATATCTAATTCGTTTATATATTTATCGTGCAGCATACTTTACTACTAAATTGTGTTTCCAATATTGGATGACCTATGTACTATTTTTTTTTATTTCTCCGAACTAGTGCGCTACATTTAGGTTATAATGATGATACATCGGCCCTAATACCTACATATCATTGAATTTCACTATAATTCCGTTGTTATTTCACCGCAAAAAAGTAATGACACACCCTGACACTCTAGAAAATTAAACCGTACCATCTGGCGAATACGACTCATATCAAATACTCACGTAACGAGGCATTTGTAAATTTTCTTCTCCCAGTAGGTATAGTAAGCGGTCATGACCTGAGACTTGCCAGTGCTGGTACCTAGGATTAAGTACTCCAGCTTCATGAGAATTGGTCCGATACGGTCGTATATGCGCGACAGTAATGCGACGCGTTCAAGACGCTCGTTCTCTAACTCAACGAAGTACGTCTGCAAAGTTTTGTTCAAGTTAGTTTTAGGGATATCAGGATATTTTTTAATATCTTCAATTTTATTTTTTTTATGTTGAGGAATGACGTGACGGCTCCCCATATCAGTTGCAGTATCACTCGGAACTCCAAAGTATAGAGTTTCGCGTAACACTACACTGCGCACGTCATCCTGAGACATCAGCACAATCTAGTAATAGCGAAATTAATAGAATGCGAGATCAGCTCATAGTCTCATTTGCCCAGTAATTTCACAAGCTACAGTGCCTTTCAAACCGGAACACAGAATTGCGCACTACTGCTTGGCAGCAGAATAACTGTCAAAGCGGTGGTACCTACCTAGACGAACTTTGCAGAAAAGTCCTACCACCTAGTGAACCTAATAATTCTTCAGTAGGACTGGATTCTAGCCTACATTATTGGTAGAAATCATATATACCTTGCATGGATAAAGCCATGTACTATCAGGCAATCCAGTGTCAGAGTCGTGATAGTTGGTAGGCTTCATCACTGGGAATAGATCGAACTGTTCCAGCTGGTCGATCAGACATTGGATCTCTTTCTCTACCATCTTTAGTTGTTGGTACACGGCTTGTAGGGAGTTTGCGCCTAGAATTTAGGTTAATCAATATATAAAACTTAATGAAAGATAATATATATAAGAAATAGAAAGATAATAAATATAATATATAAGAAATGATAAACAAATTAGGCGTGTTTTAGTGGAGATTACGACTTGATAGAGATAACGACCTACGATTAATCCGAAAATTGTAATAAAATTGTGCAGAATGAACTTTAACAACACTATAATTATAAATATATAAATCATATATAAATTACTGTCTATAGAATGATAGACAATATAGGCAACAAAATAATGTAGTCCTAAAAGATTTTCTCAGCCAATGGGCATGCCACCATAGCAACAGTTGGAAGAGCGTTTAATCCGGTGAATTAGAAGGTGCGGGTCGAAATCCAGCTGAACTATACGTATAAAATTCAAAGTCCTGACTAACTGACTGACTTATATATCAACGCAGAGCCTAAGCCGCTGGTCCTAGAGACTTGAAATTTGAAGGGTGTGTTCTTTGTTAAGTGCAAGTATCCACTAAGAAAAGGTTTTTCGAAATACCGCCCCTAAAAGGGTGAAATGGGTGGTTGAATTATCTATGGAAAATTTTTTTCTTCATTTCCTGTTGGCCCCGCGGGCAGAAGCTAGTTGTTAATAATAAAGAAGCAACAGCGTGATTGCTTACTGTTACATTAAAATATTCAGAGCCTATTTTTGAAAGTGGTATGTGTGAGAGCTCACATTTAGTAATATCCATGATGTAGTCGTTAATCCCGAGCGCGGTCCACGTCAGCCTCGTCAGCCCAGGCAGGATGTGCCTCTCAGTGTCTAACAGATGCTTCTTCATGAGATGGGTTTCCGAAGGGCTGAGGGATTCTGCACTGCGGTTGTATTTGACGATGACGGCTGAGAGAGCTTCTAGTTCGTAGTAGAGGCGGGCGCGTTGCATCGCCACGTTACGAATGTTATCGGGTAAGTCGAATCCTAAAACGTGATGTATTTAATTGTAACTAAACATAGTTATACCTTCATTGTGGTTCCTGTGAAATCATGGCTAAAATCTTTTTTTTTTATGTTAATGAATGACGTGACGAGCTAACCGTTCGCCTGATTTTAAGCGATACGGCTGCCCATATCAGTTGCAGTGTCACGCGGAACTCTAAAGTATAGAGTTTCACGTGACACTGCGCACCTCATTTTGAGACATCAGCACAATCTAGTAAGATTACTAGGCTGTGAGATCAGGTCATAAAATCTCATTTGCCAAGTAATTTCACTAGCTACAGTGCCCTTCCAAACCGGTACACAGTAGTGCTTGCACACTTCTGCTTGGTGGCAGAATAACCGGCAAAACGAACTTTGCAGAAAAGTCCTACCACCTAGTATTATTGTTCAGTAAACATATTAAAATGAAATTAAAATGGAAATGGGCATGTTGCAAGAATGACGGAAGATGGATGTATAAAATTACAAACTAAAACTGGGTGATTATGGAGGAGGCCTTTACCCGTAAAAGGGTCCTTGATTTAAAAGTGGGGAACCATCAGAGAAGCAAGAAGAAATAGGTTCAAAGAATATCAAGGAATAATAAAAGGCTTTTTTATTTTTTTATTTAAATACATTGAGCCCTGGGCGAAGCACCAAATATGTCACTTACGCATTACTTACACAGCTTACTAATTTATATGAACACGAAACGATATTTGTTTTTTTTTTTTCGTTTTTATGTCAAAGCGGATCAAAAGATTTAGACGAAATTTTGCAAGCACATTGCTTATACTATCGAGAGAAAAACTGACGTATTTTTACCTAATTGTTCCATTAGTTCAGCCTCGTGTATCACTAAGAAAATGTCCTTGTCGAAGTTGGGCTGGAACTCCAAAGTATACTCTTGCAGCAATTTGTGTACCGTCAAATCGCGCCATGTAACATCAGTCTGCAAAAAATACATACTATTAAATTAAATAAATGAGAAAACAATTGAATACTAAAATTACCATCACGTAAATACCCTGTTATATAATAACTGGAACAGGCTACAACATGGACTTCTGCAAGCTATCCCAAGGTCTTTAAAAAAAACATTTTTATATTGGAAATAAAATAATAAGATGCTTACCAATCCTTCTTTGGCCAACAAAGACGCTGAACTTGGTGATCGAACGTTTTCATAATGCTGACCAGGAATTCTCATCAGCATTACTAAAAATTATACAATGTTAGTAACAAATACCATGACAATATACAGATCTTAGATTAATTAATTACTGAAAGGCTTTAGAGCCTAGAACATCGACGGAAAGTGGCAACTACGTTGAGCTTTTACAGGGGGGTAATCACAAAATTTTGATTGCAATGCAATAGGAGAAATTTCCACACTAACTATGCACATAAACTGCGTATTCAAACTGTCAAATCCATACAAATTTGTGTTTCTATCGGTTGCAATCGAGTTACGTGATCGCCCAGCAGATCGCACCATTGTGAATGTGCACAGGAACTGAGTGATCTCATTGTCCCATCGCCATTCCACTACCGGATGGTAGGACGCTCGGCTAAGCGCCATCCCTCCATGGTCAAATTACCACACAAACGTACCCAGCGATTTGATTTCACGTCCATAATTCGAACAGCTAAGGAATGGAATACCTCACCAGCGTCTGTTGCCAGCAAAAAGCCGGGAGTGTTCAAAAGAAGGTATTTACTTAGCTAGCATGCTACACCTTAGATCTTATCGTCACTTTCCATGCGATCACCAAACCGTCTTCCAAGCGTGGTGATTATGACGTCTAAAGTGACGTTCTAGGCAGAGGCATGTGTTCAGCAGTGGACTCTTCAACAGTTTAGGAACTGTTACAATTTAAGAACAACAGTAGGTATAATACTAACATGTTTTCTCTCTCCTTCTTTTCTCAGCGATCTCCTTGTTGACGACGTCTATGGGTCGAAGAGAGGTTTGTGAGCCTTTCTTCTTAGCGACGTGCGCGCGCCCCGCCGCCGTCAGCTTCATGCCGCGGCCGACCGGCGCCGACGGCGCTAGTGTTCAAGAGAGTTAAATATTATTTAAGTTTGATTGTAATACGATAATAGTTGAATTCTTATTTTTAATTTTTGATGTAAAACTTCTTTACGCACGCTTGACTTTGTATTGTATTGTTGTCAAGATGGCGACATTAACATTAAACAAAGCAAAAAATAAAGTTATACCGGCCGATAGATGGAGCTAAACTAAAGAAGTTTTGCCATAGTCGTGTGGTCTAAAGCACACTCGTTTTTGTCATACTCACCATGCACAGAAACTGCGTTTTAAAACTGTTTAATCAATTGAGGAGTTGATCACTAATTATACGAGAAAGAAGAAAGGTATCAAAATATAGGTCATAATTGAAGGGTTGAGAATAAAAAGGATTTAACTGACAAATTGACAGTTTCGAGAAAATTGACTTTAAACGTCAACGGCGTCATTTTAATGTAGAGTGCTTATAAGGTAATAGAAAAGGTTTATGTAAGTTTCAGTTGCTTGAAAATGTTTTAATTATATTTAAAATTACTAAATATAGTACTAATTCATACAATTACTGTAAAAATATAATATAATAAAATAAATACCTATAGTAATGTTTTTATGCTAAGCAAACTGTATTCCTGTGACAGATAAACCATTTTTAGACTCAAAATCTCGAGATTTAAGCCTCATTTCGGTATTTTGAGAATGTATCATTGAAGATAATTTCACGCTGAATCCAACGATACCCATAAGTCATTTTGTCAAAAAAATCAGTTAAATCTTTTTTATTCTCACCCCTTCAATTTGAATTTAACTCACCAAAGTCATCAACCAAGTTAGCTAATGAAACAACATTAAATATACGTAAGTAGTAATTATTAACCAGTAACACAGCAAACTAGTTGTCCATACTAGTTGTACAATAAAGCAACTTACTTTCTTCCTTCTTGAAAACGACCTTCAAAATGTTTTTCTTCATCATGTTATCGACAAATTCTGAGGCTCCAGTCACCCATTCTTTGTACTTGCCGTCTTCATACTCTTTTATCACTTTGGAAAATGCCCTGTATTGAACGAAAGCTTCTTTTTTCTGTTCACAGTTATTCAATTCTGGCACCTGCAGACACAAAAAAAAAATGTTTAATACTAACCGTATACACAATGGCGCCCAGACTTTATATACCCGTTTTCCTGCGGAAAACCTTAATTTTTCGGATTTAAAAATATCCTATTATGGAATTGTGAAAGCAATTTAATCTGTGCGTTATTTAATCCAAATTGGTGCCCACACTTTATATACCCGTTTTCCTGCGGAAAACCTTGATTTTCCAGATTTGAAATATCCTGTTTTGGCGTTGTGTTAGCAATCTGGGTGCGTAATTTAATCCAAATCAGTTTCACTGTTTAAAGCGCGGTGTAAGCCGAAAAATCAACAAAAAGCACCTTTTGACGTCACTAACATGACATGACGCGTCAAAATAGTCGTATGAATAGGCTATTTGACTACTATATTTTTTATTACATACATAAATAATGTACCTCAAAAATAGATAACTGTGAAAACAAAACTTGAATATCTCAAAAAATGACTAAGTTACAGGCATTTTAAAATACAGAAATAGAAAGAGACAACTCAAACACGCAGTGACGTCAGTTACCAGTTCTCATAGTAACTCATTACTAAGCTGTGGTAGCTCTACATACAATCTTTTTGGCATGTGACGTCACAAGCCATGCCTTCATAGTAGCTGTGAGGAAGCTCAACACGATCTCTGTTTTACGAGAAAGGGACAGGCGATGAAACTTTAAAAGCGTACTACTCCGTGATTAATTTACCGATTTTACATTCATTTTTAACCTACTTTATGAAAATAATATTTACTTGTTCATTTTTAATAGTAGTCAAATAGCCTATTGTGTAAATTCTACTTAATATTATAAACGCGAAAGTTTGTACGTATGTATGTTTATTACTTTTGGTGTTTGTATGGATGTTTATTACTTTTTCACGCTCAAACGGTTGAACGAATTTGGATGAAATTTGGAATATTAGCTTATATACCGAATTAGCACAGTCATAGGCTACTTTTTTTAAATCCGCGGATGAAACCGCGGGGCGCAGACTGTATATAATAAAACGGAAACCAAGAATAACCGATAGAATCTTCAATACATTATACAATATCAATACATTGCAACCTAGTTCTTCAATTTTTCGGCGCTAACAAGTTAACAACACGTTTATTTTTGAATTCAAATAGCCAGTTTCAATTCTAAAGGAATGACCAGATAAAGTATTTATTTGATATCCATATATTATTAAGCCACAAAAAATCCCGCAAATTCACATCAAGTTATGATCTGCGGTTTTCAAATTTAAAGAGAGCGCAATAAAGAGCTATTAAAAACGAGATATGATTTGGCCATCTGAAAGCCACAGAAAACATAGAACGTAAACTTGCGTAGAGGTAACAGCTACACTGTCTATGCCGTAGATACAAATGTGCGTAGATGCATCCGCTACGCAGCAACAGAAGCGGGAAAAGTGCTACTCGTCCCGTCCCATCCCGTCCCGTCCCGTCGCAAATGGATCTACATCTTTTACATCTCAACTGTAGATCCCTTTACTACCCTTTACTATTATGGCTTATGGCTATGATACAAAAGCTCCACCAGCATAATGAAGTTTGATGGGAATTTTTAAATCTAACTACAAACATCTTACTGCATAAATATTTACCTTTTGAAACTTCATGATAGGTTGTTTCATTTTGTTGAAAAGCGCCCTCGCCCAGTATATGGCGCCAGCGACCGGTGGGTGGTTTCTTAGTAAAGGTGGATTTTTTCGGTACCGCTAGATATCAAATAATACCAAAGTTAGGAAGGAATATAAAATAGAATTATTGTACTAAAGTTAATATAATAAATAGACATAGTATTAGAATGGACTACAGGTTGAATTAGCAAGCTGATGTGGCTGGTCATATCTGTCGAAAAACCGATAATCACTGGGGTAGACCTGTACTAGAATGGAGACCACGAATACAGACCCACGAATACAACCATCGGCAGACGTAGTATAGGACGCCCTGCGGCGAGATGGAGCGATGTCATACACAAGGTAGCTTGCAGTAACTGGAAGAGTAGAGCCGAAGACCGGGCTCAGTGGCGTGCTTTGGGAGAGGCCTATGTCCAAAAGTGGACTAATGTAGGCTGATGATGATGATGTCTAGGATGGCTTTGTTAGCGTAAACGTGGAATGAATTTCCAGCAGTTATGCAGTTATAATTTATAGGCCCATGTTACATTTGACCATGTCTCACCTGATTAAGCGATGATGCCATCGACGATGATGCATGCGTATAAAAGATACCAGTTCATGGTTGGTTGGAAGAGGGAAACAACGCAGTAGCGGCAACTTTAGTATTACAGATGTGCAATAGATTATGGTTACCGTTTCCATCAGATGGACCAAATGCTTGTTTTGATCCTTACGGCATTAAACAAACAATAGAACAGATATTGTTTCTTTATTGGCACTGGATATACGTACAGTGAACTTATCTTCAATAGCAGTTATCTCCTTGATGAACTGTCTCATGATGAGGTCGAACTTGGTCGATAATTGGTGACGGATCGACTCGCGCGTGTCGAACTCGAGAAACTTCAGTAAAACTGAGAGGGCTTCTTGTGATGATCTGCAATAATCCGAAATCAATATGGTTATAATAACGCCCCACGATCACGTACATAGATCCTGGACCTAAACTAGGATTCCCCATATAACCCAGGAACTGCAAGGACCACAACACCCAGACTCAGAATAAGTATTCGGCTTTTTTTTCAGACACAGAAAAAAACCTATACTTACTAAACATATACTACAATACTTGTTCTGAGTCTGGGTGGGACCATGGTCCCTTGTAGTTCCTGGGTCCCTTGACACAGTTAATCCTAGTTAGGGTCCAGGATCTATGTATGTGATCGTTGGGCATTATTATTATAACTTCAGCGAATTATTAAAGAGAATTTTTGAATGCTTGGGTGCTCCACAATCTTTCAGTCTTCTACCTTCTTTTTTCACTTTAAGCAAGTTGCTTTGGTGCCAAATCAATTGTGTGAGCGAGACGCAAAGCAGAATGCCAAGTCCAGATCAAACTACGTATGAAAAAGACAGACACATAATTGTGAGCTTACCTCAAGTTACCAAAGCTAGCATTGATATAATTCTTGGCCTCGTCTTCTACATATCTAACTTCCGCCCAAAAGTCTCCCATTATTACATCCCAGTTCTCCTTATTATCGAATACAAACACGCTGAAGTCGATGGTACGGATGGGATACACGAGGTTCTTGACGCGTTTCCGCACATCGTCTATCTGCGTTGGGTCGCTGATGATGGACTTCAGTTCAAGGCCGAATATACGCTCAAAGTCTATGAGGACCTGGTGGAAGAAACTTTATTTTGAAACGTTTGAGTTCTCAGCTGTTTGGGCAGTATATGAACCCTTCAAGCATAGTAAGCTACTTTTGGTTATGTTTTTGGTAAGCAACGTCTATGCCTGTCTGTACTAAGCTATGAAACCTCCTAAGTTCACATTTATCTGCCTAGCCCCCGGTTTCTCGTACGTTTGTCAAACTTGCTTAAAGTCGACATGCCAAATACTGTACGCTCATTATCTGAGACAGCCTATGATCAAACAAGCAACCAATTAGCGTTCGGCCCTGACTGAGTGAATCGCTTTGACTTTCATCTTGCTCTCTCAGCTGGAGAAAAAGTGAAACGAAAGTCAAAGCAATTCAGTTTAGGCTCGGTACGGGTCCAGTATTTGGTCTGCCAAGTTGACATGAATTTAACAGATTATGAGAACTCGTGGGAGAGTATTGCTTATAGCTAAGTTGTATTTTATTAGATTTTAGGACGGGCATTAGCTTTACAATTGTCAATAAACTGCAGTGACCGCTTGCCATCAGGTGAGTAGTAAGCCTGTTTGTTTGTTTGTTTGAAATAGCATAGCAAAAAGATAAACAGTAGGAAAAAAATATGCTATTAAAAAGCTCTTTGAAAAAGGTCGACTTTCTATAAAATTGATAGCAACAACAACGGATTAAGGACAAAAGCCGTTGTCCGCAATTTACTTAGCGCCAAATTATCTCATTGTGGTATCGTGTTGTAAAGGGACTGTTGGTGATAGAGTTTGAGCAGAAGCTGGGCTAAAATATTTTAGTCACCTGTACAACTTCCGAAAGGTCTCTTGCCACGGAGCCTATGTAGTCTGTGGTCGTGAAAAGTAGAGGCTGATCGAACTCCCACCTCGCGCCCTTTCCGCTGATCTCGATGTTTCGTCTCGTTTGTTTGTACAGGTCGTGCCACAGCTCCATTATCGTCTGTCCCGCTTTGGCCAATGCATGGATCTCTTCGTTTGGTTTGCTGGATAAATTTATGGTAAAGGCATAATGGTTTTAGGTTTGCTGGTGGTCTTATCTATAAGTAGCTTTTCTAGGATTGTTTGTTTGATATTCTTATTTTAAAGTTACATGAATTTTAATTATTTTAAAATTTAATATTGATTGCTTATTTTTATTATTTTCTACTTATGGCTTTTTTTAAATTATTATTTCTTTTAAAATGTTTTTCTCATGCATGCTTGATATTGCCTGTTATTAATTTAATAATAAGCGTAATTGGCATTGCCGTTTTTATTAATAATAACTTTACTAGGTGGTAGGATTTTACTGCAAAGTTCGTCTAGGTAGGTACCACCGCTTTGCCAATTATTCTGCCGCCAAGCAGTAGTGCGCAAGCACTGCTGTGTTCCGGTTCGAAGGACACTGTAGCTAGTGAAGTTACTGGGCAAATGAGACTTTATGATCTGATCTCACAGTTTAGTAATCTTATTACTAGATTGTGCTGATGTCTCTGGATGACGTGCGCAGTGCAGTGCGCACGTCACGAGAACCTCTATACTTTAGAGTTCCGAGTGACACTACAGCTGATATGGGTAGCCGTGTCGTTTAATATCAGTCAAACGGCTAGCTCGTCACGTCATTCCTTAACATAAAAAAAAAAATACAAATACAAATATTACAGATTTTACCTATTTACTGTATGTATGTACTGGGTTAATTTTAGTTACAATAAATTTAAAGATAAGAACCTCTTGTTTCTCTTTCTCACCCCTCCGTGTTTATTTTCTATAATTTTTTTTATCTAGCTTACTGTGTATTTCTGAAAACCTTTTGAGATAAATCTAGATTATGTATATAGGATTTTTAAAGCATTATACTTACTAAAATTTCAAAGGATTTTAATTGTTTACATTACAAAACACAAGAATACGTATTTGAAAAAAAAACTTGGCGTTATAATTTATTTATAGTGTAAGTAAAGTAATAACATACAATTTAGTCACTCAAAAAGACCACTGCTGTACAATGACCTCTTCTATAAACGCCACTTTGGACGCTTAGGGTTGCCATAATCACCACGCTTGGTAATCGCAGTAATTTTAGTACAGAATGCTTCTGCCCATTCCCTGGATATTGCTATTCCCTATAGGGTTTATATATTTAATTGTAATTTAAGTTACATGTAGACTTACGACCTTAATTGCATGCTGAGTCGAGACCTATATCATGACGTCACGCAACATTTTATTTTTAGTTTCTCTATTTTTTTGTGTGATTTGTTTTGTATGAGTGCCTATTTGTAAAAATGTACTGTTGTGTGATGTCTTGGATGAATGTATCTTCTTTCTTTCCTTCTTTCCATCTCTCCTTCTTCCCTCCTTTCCTTCTCTCCTTTCCTTCTTTCCTTCTTCCCTCTTTCCCTCTTTCCTTCTTTCCTTCTTTCCTTCTTTCCTTCTTTCCTTCTTTCCTTCTTTCCTTCTTTCCTTCTTTCCTTCTTTCCTTCTTTCCTTCTTTCCTTCTTTCCTTCTTTCCTTCTTTCCTTCTTTCCTTCTTTCCTTCTTTCCTTCTTTCCTTCTTTCCTTCTTTCCTTCTTTCCTTCTTTCCTTCTTTCCTTCTTTCCTTCTTTCCTTCTTTCCTTCTTTCCTTCTTTCCTTCATTCCTTCTTTCCTTCTCTTTCTTTCTTTTTTCTTCTTTCTTAATCCGGAATCAAAACTAAACAAAAAACTCACTCAAACAATTTGTGAACATCAAGGAACCGCTCCAGCTTGTTGCTTAAGGCCCACGAGATCCGAGCCAGCAGCGGCACCGTGGTCTCATCTGTCCGGTACCCTTTAGACAGCACCCACATCATATAAATACTTTCTACCAGTTCCGGTAAAATTTCTATTACTTGCTGCAGTGGGGAGCTATCTTCAATTACCTGGGAAGATGGTGCACAATTATATATTAAATTTATAACTATTTTTTTTTCTATATAGTAATATATGTAACTATTATATATATAATAATAATAATAATAACGCCTAACGATCACATACATAGATCCTGGACCCTACTAGGATTCCCTGTGTCTAGCGACCCAGGTACTACGAGGATCATGGTCCCACTACACCCAGACTCAGAACAAGTAAATGCGCTTTTTTTCTGTGCACAAATACTTGTCCTGCTGCGGGAATCGAACCTGCCACCTTCGGGCTATGAGCCGACCTGCTCACCCACCACACCACAGAGGCTGTCGATATATAAATTAGTGTTGAATGTTAATAGGATTCTCAATAACCTAAATAGCGACACAGATACAGAAATGTAGGTACGGTAGTGAAAAAAAAACTGATTCTTAGACTGCATATATCACTGGCAGTAATAAGGTCAACCACGGTTACTAACAAAAATAATTCTAATGGTTTAAGCATAGGAAATTAAAACCTCCAACATCTAGACTGACCTACTGTTTGATGTAATATTACTTATGTATAAGGATCATTAATTATTGTATTTATTGAACTTACAGTGAAAAACCGCATTAGAGTTGAAAGAAATTTCAAGTTGTCTCCCGCTAAATTATACTGTTCCAGAAGCATTTCTCTATAGTTTTTGAATCCCTGAAAAGTAAACCATGTTAAAATTTCTAAATTAAATAATCACTTAACTAAATATATCATTTGAAAAAAAAAAAGCGATTTATATAAAATCCGCATGCAAAAAGCCAACGTCACGCGGTGTTCCCAGGCGGTCACCCATCCAAGTACTGACCGCGCCCGACGTTGCTTAACTTCGGTGATCGGACGAGAACCGGTGTTTTCAACGTGGTATGGACGTTGGCGACAATTAAACCTAAAATATTTAACGCAACCTTTGCGCTGAGTCCTCTTCTACACTATTACAACATAATATAGACAAAATACTCTAAGATGAAAAGAAAAATTACTATTTAAAGCTATGTTAATTAAAATAATTTTATAAACCTCAAGATAAGTGGAGTTACATTTCTCTAAAATGCCTAATATTTTGACAACCATGGGCTGTTTGAGTTGTTCAACCAGCAGAGATATCTCAGCGTCTCTCTCACGCCAGTATTTGTACTCGGCCAGTGGACCTTTTCCTTCACGAGTCTGCAAAAGAAAACGAATTTTTTTTTTTTTTTTTTTTAAGATTTGGCTCCACACTTTTGTGTATTTAGCCAGTGTCAAGTTATTGATAATTTATCAAGTGATCGATATTTCACGCAAATATGTGTCAAGTCACAGTCGAAGTCATCAAGTCAAGCCATAGTCAAGTCAGTCTAGTCAAAGTCATACTCCTAGTAAAGTGGTGGCAACTTTACTTGAAGCTTCTATGGAGTTTTGGAAACAACACGAAAAGAAACGTTTCACCATCATTATACCATTTTCCCACACTCACGCCTGTAATCCAGCACTTAACGAATAAAATGCCACCAATTTTATGCACTAACACTGAAAATAACATAAGTTTTGGAAAATAATACAATGCGGCGACGCGATCTTTTTCGTTTTCCCGCCAAAAGTCCAAAAAGAAAACGAATTATCTTATTATATTTTATCCAATCTGGGCCACCAGAAAGAAGTTTTAATGTTTTCAGTGTCTATTTTTGTATTGTTTTGGATTTTGTTAAGTTTTATTTCATGTTTATAACTTTGTTTTTTTTTTTGTAGTATATTAAGGTGTGTTGCATCAGAAGTAGATTTAATTATTTAAAGCTAGTTGAAAACCTTTTTTACAAACGTAAGTCAACACAAGAACTTACTCATTAAAATTTTCGTCATTGCAACTGAGTTAGTTATAGCGCCATCTAGCGGCGGGCTGTGAGCTAGATGTTATATTACCTCCGGCCGAAATAACTTCGCAATGTAGTTTTTGAATTGGTTCTACAATTTTATGAACTCTTTATTGAGAGCTTTACCCAGCGGCTACCTATGTCCTAAATGTTCTAATTCCTTTAATAACTGACAGATGGCGGTATTACACCATTGGCCAGCCAAAACCTTTAAAATAGGTATGAACGTCGACTTTACGTCCAGAAATTATAACTCTAAATATTATAACTTGTTAGGTCTATTTTGAAGACAGTATTGGAATTTCGGATCCATATCGGATCTGCCATTTCAGGTGGTTTTTGAACTTAGCGATTAAAAATGCGATGTAGTCTGTGGTCTCTACCACAGACTACATCGCATTTTTACAACAACCAACAATAACCAACAGAGTTTTGGCGGGAAAGCGAAAAAGATTGCGTGACCGCATTGTATTATTTTCCAAAACTTGTGTTATTTTCAGTGTTAGTGCATAAAATTGGTGGCATTTTATTCGATAAGTGCTGGATTACAGGCGTGAGTGTGGGAAAATGGTATAATGATGGTGAAACGTTTCTTTTCGTGTTGTTTCCAAAACTCCATAGAAGCTTCAAGTAAAGTTGCCACCACTTTACTAGGAGTATGACTTTGATTAGACTGACTTGACTATGACTTGATTTGATGACTTCGACTGGGACTTGACACATATTTGCGTGAAATATCGATAACTTGATAAATTATCAATTACTTGACACTGGCTAAATACACAAAAGTGTGGAGCCAAAACTAAAAAAAAAAAAAAATAACCAACAGGCTCCTCTGAGCCTGTTGGTTATTGGAGACGAGTGATGAAGGCTGTCTTGTGATATAAACGAACGTGAACATTAAAAATTATCTTGAAAAAATACAAAAGGTGTTAAGTTATATACCGTTATGAAATTACTGTGAGATCAGGTCATAAAGTCGCATTTGCCCTGTAATATCATTTCAATTCATTTCAAAAATTATTTATTTTAATGAATATTACATGTTACGCACAACTTAGCGCTAGAATCGAAGCTATATCTGTATTAAAATTAAAATGTTAACAGGCTAAAGACCGCCTTTTAAAAATTTTAGTACAATACTTAAAAAATTTGAAGTTCTCATTCATATTAAGTTTTTACATAATTATTGTTTCTACGTACTACTGAGTTACTTCATACGTTTATATCCTGAGTAATATCACTTTATAATTTTTGAGGTATATTATTTATTTATGCAATAAAAGATGGCCTTTTTCAAATTGTTCTTAACCGACTTCTTATAAGGATCTTCGGTTGTGTGTTTATCCTTTTTTTTTGTCCGCTCGTACGATAAGTTTTTTCAACGTATAGGATAATATTACCTTAGCCAAGTTAGCAGCAATAGTGGAGTCGATATGCGACTGCCACATCATCACCGCCTCCTCGCACTGGACTATGAGGCCAGGGTCAGTGATCTCCACGCGCCCGTGAGACTCCTCGGCCAGCGACGGGATATTCGGCATCGGCAACTGAATTTCACCTTCTATATGTTGTGTTGTCCTAGAAACAACCCCGGATAAGTTTTGCAATCACATTATATCCAACTTTACACTCTTAACAACGAGCGTGCTTTAGACCACACGACTGAAGTAAAACTTCTTTAGTTTAACTCCATCTATCGGCTGATATAACTCTGTTTTTGCTTTGTTCAATGTTAATGTCGCCATCTTGACTATTGTGAATTGTCATTTTACCAGACACAACAATATAATAATACTTTATAACTCTATTATGCTGACAATGGAAATCTACGCGAATCCACTTCCGTTCGCCTCGCATTCAACAGTTTACTCCCAAAGTCAAGCGTGCGTAAAGCAGTTTTACTTCAATAAAATTTCGCTACTTACGGTGGGCCAGTGGCTAGTGAGCTGGAGCGTTTGGACTATTTATGGTCAGCGCAGCCAGTATATTAGTATTAAGGCAAATGTCTTTGTAGCATAGCATAGTGTTAAGTAGTCGATATTAAGAATAAATAAAGATTAAGTATTATTATTATTTATTGCGAAATAAAGAAAAAAGACTGGGTACATACTAATGATATTACATTCAAGATATAATTAGCAACAGGAGTAGGCTCAGCACTCCCTCGTAGGTTATCTAGAACGGTCGCGACGTTCCTTAGACCCCACTCTTCCAGTGGACGTAGTTTCTCGATCCTCTTATCCCGGCAACGGTCCAAGCCGAGGCTCGCACCCCAGGTGTGCCCTTGAGCTAGTTGCCTCCCACTTTTGACGGCTGGGCGCCTTAAGCGCCTGGCCTCCCCCCCGATGACGCTGTAAAGATCGGTAGAGTGGTCTCTACCGATCTTTACAGCATCACGACTACCTATTAAGGTAGGGACACAGCCGTTTATAAATCAGGAGGGTGATCATGAAACTTTGATTGCATTTTCTATTGTAACTATGCACATAACCTGCGTATTGAAACTGTAAAATCCATACAAATCTGTGTTTCTATCTGTTGCAATAAAGTTACTAGCAGACAAAGCCATCAGAATCTAGGTAATAATGCCCTGTGTTTACCCTTTGGGTACCCGTTAATATAGGAATCCCACATTTTAGTAAAGTATTTATTAGATTATTTATTCTGTTTTATTTATATCTCACCAATGTACAATGTTGACAAGGTCTTCAATGTCATTGATTACTTCTTCTGCTGTGGACTTTTGTTTATCCATCTGGAACGCCAAGTCGTCTTCCTTGGCAAGGAACTGCGACGATTCCTGTTAGATCAGATAATTAAAACATGTTCAAGCTGGAATTCATTTGAATATCGCCTCTACTAGCCTGGTAAATATGTGAAATTAAACCTTCAAGTACTTTTATTAAGATTCATAGGTTATTTTTTTAGTTTGAAAACTATCGTGAGTATGACACATTTTGTAAGATAACGGCTAAAATCACGTCAGTTAAAAAGTCGAAATTACTCCGACCAGGTTTCGGACATATTCGATGTCCTTCTTTTGGGAGCTGACTGAGTTACATGTTGACGCTCAAGAAAGCGGCCTTGCATAGTAAATGGCTCCCAAAAAAAGGACACATTAATAGCCATCGGTCACGATATAATAGATCCTTTAGTGAACTTATAAAAGTGGGATTTACCATTTCCATTCCAGAGTGCGTAGAATGTTGTATCATTTCAGTCCCAGAGGTAGATCTCATATTCTGCATCCTAGAGGAGTAACATTTTTTAGATAGAATTATTTTTAAATAGAAGAACCTTTGAATTAATTAATTCTTCTGAAAAGGGGTATCTTTTTATGTACACAGTCTAGTAATACGATTTACGACTGTAAGATTGGGAGAGAAAGTCTTACTTTTGAAACTTCCCTGAATGAATTTTTTGCCACTAGATACATAGTACCTCACATAGACAGAGTCAGAGACAGAGACAGAGAGCGAGAAAAAAATTAGAAAAAATTGTATATTTAGAAAAGTATGAACTAAAAAAAAAGTGAAATTGCTAGTTCTGTATCTGGGTGTTGTGGGATCTTCATAGTTCTTGGGTCCCATACAAGGAATCCTAGTAAGGGTCCAGGATTTATGTATGTGATCGTAGGGCGTTTTATTTTTATTATTATAAAATTATTAACGACGAAATCTCGTGTCTCTAGATTACCTTCTTTCAGCGTTCTCTCCTCTTGCTATGTTTGACATTCTGCGGTAGTCAGAAGGCCTAAGGTAATTGACCTGAAAAATTAACTAATGTTTAACTTCACCAGAAGCTTCTATGGAGTTTCAGAAACAAAACAAAAAGAAACGTTTCACCATCATCATACGACTTTCCTACACTCATGCATGTAATCTAGCACAACGAATAAAATGCCACCAATTTTATGCACTAACACTGAAAATAACACAAGTTTTGGAAAATAATACAATGCGGTGACGCGATATTTTTCGTTTTCCCGCCAAATTTCTCAGTACATTTAAATATCCTGCGATCGCCAAGCAGCCTATGAAGAGTGCATTATTATGGCAAATCTCCCCCAATGATAAGCGTCCAAAGTGGCGTTTTATGGGGGAGCTCTGTGTTCAGCAGTGAATGTCTTCCGACAATGTATGTGAAGTGAATTCCTAAATAAGAATAACCATTCTCATAAATACTCCTGGACCAGATCCCTGATTAAAGCTTATATTGTTTACCTGTGAAGCAGTTTCGTCCATCTGATGGTGAGTGCCAGCTAATGAGATCTGGCGTGATAGCAGTGCATCACTTTCCTCGCTAGTCATCACTGTGATCTCACGGAACTGTTTCTTGAATAGTGGTATAAACGCCTGGAAGGAGTTGATGATGCTGTACGATCTAAATATATCCAACCCCAAAAGTTGCAAAAGATGAAGAATAAATTTGGACATGAGATCACTTGTCACGGCAGCTTACAAACAGCATGCCCCAGCTTTAGTGACATGGATGTGGGTTTAAATCCTCTACATGATTCAATTTTTCCATTACATTAAATTAATTTGTTATTTATTACATTGCTGACGTGGCATCTTCATAACATGCGATTTACTAGGTGGTAGGACTTTGTTGCAAAGTTCGTCTAGGTAGGTACCACCGCTTTGCCAGTTATTCTGCCGCCAAGCAGTAGTGTGCAACTACTGTGCACTACTGTGTTCCGGTTTGAAGGGCACTGTAGTTATTGAAATTACTGGGCAATTGAGACTTTATGATCTGATCTCACAGTTGAGTAATCTTATTACTAGACTGTGCTGATGTCTCAGAGTGATGTGCGCAGTGTAGTGTCGCGTGAAACTCTGTGTTTTAGTTCCGAGTGACACTGTTCTGTTATGGGCGGCCGTGGCGCTTAACACCAGGCGAACGACTAGCTCGTCACATCATTCACTAACATGAAAAAAAAAAAAAATGCGAACGTGACATCTTAAGAAGGTGACCTTTTTAGAACGTAGCATATTTCAAAGTAGTACATTAAAAACAAGCTATTATTGGTTAATTAAAGCGAACTTCAAGTAGTAATAAAGTAATCGAATGATAGGCTTAGTTGTTAAGAACGTCAAACCTAACTCGCGTAAGAAGCGGTTTCATAAGTTGAAAGACGCCCAATATTCACATTAGTCACGCATTTATAATATTAGAAATTAGTAACACAGCTTTGGGCTATTGTAAAAGATATCAAGTCAAAGGAATCTATAGCTACCAATTGAAGTGATAGAGTTCTAGATGAAAGTGCTACGGAGGAAAGAAATTGAAAATCGTCCAAACCTCTTTCAGCTGCAACCCAAGGCTCATCAACACCTTGCCAGTCGTCAGCCCAGTGAGTACGTACTCTGGCATCTTTAGTTTAGTATTACAATCTGTGAGAGGTATTCCATCCTCGGTCTGTCTCACAAAGTAAATGTAGCGCCGATTACGGTGAGTTTTCTGTGGCGTGAAAGCACCAAACACTGGCACTAGTTTTGGATATTGGATAACTCGAGGCACTGATCTCTGTAAAAAAGTTGCTTTTGTTTTAGCAATACCAATACGTAAAGAATGCGTTCGTTTTTGAAATGCAGTGATTCGTGACGTTCAACAAATATATCGCGATGTTTTGATTGCACTTGGATAAATATAGCTCTCCAGTTTACAGTATCATTATTGTAACTTTGAAACGTTTCAAAAAGAGGCATAGTAGATGTGTAGAATGCTCTTCTATTAAGCTCTTTCAAGTCTTAATTATCAGCCAGAACATCAAATAGGTTTCAAATTTTAAAATTACTAATATTTTTTTACCTATAATACCTATAATCTTATTATGAAATGCAAAAATGGCACGGCGAATCGTTTGCACGAAAATCATCTTCACCCACTTTCGAAACGTGATACATTGCATTTTAATTTTGTGTTCCAATAGGTAATATTTCTACATGTGAAACATTTCACAGCAATGTATATTGCTTGTTTGTTGTATTACCATTTTGCATAATGGCTACATTTGTATTTTCCGTCACAAATACAGTAAACTTACAACAATGGTATAAAACTCTAGGGTTCCATCTACAGCTGGGTCCAAATCTTCCGGTGCTGTAAAAAAAGATATTAACTGGTAACTTGAACACTACAAAGCTCAGAAATTTGTTTCTTTATTTCGCAAACCTATAAATGAGTTTTATGAGGATAAGTATTTTCACAATATTAAAACTAAGTCCAATGAGAAGGATTAAAACAAGTTTATGACCGTCTGTTTTAAAGTTTAACATGTCCTAAGTTCGCACTTCCCTCAATAACATACCTACTGCAATACATTTGGGTATGTCACAGAGGAATAATAATAATAATAATAATAAAAAATAATGCCCAACGATCACATACGTAGATCCTGGACCCTAACTAGGATTCTCTGTCTAGGGACCCAGGAACAACGAGGACCATGGTCCCACAACACCCAGACTCAGAACACGTATTTGTGCTTTTTTTTCTGTGTACAAATACTTGTCCTGTCGCGGGAATCGAACCCGCCACCTCCGTGTTGAGCCGACCTGCTCAACCACCACAGACCCTGTCAATAAATAAGTACAGGCGGACATTGGAGCAATACATTGGCAACACCTCTTAGTGTCCACTGTACGCAGACGACTGTCTAAGTATTGACCTACCAAAACTTAAAAAAAACTTTACTGATGTAAAACTTCTTGATGCACGCTTGACTTGGGGAAAAAGCTGGTGAATGCGAGGCGCAAGGAAGTTGATTTACGTAGAATTTCCATTATCAACATAACAAAGTTAAAAAATTGTATTAATATGTTGGTATGTCCAGTAAAATGACAATTTACAATTATTGTCAAGATGGAGACATTAACATTAAACAAAGGTAATACCGGCCAATAGATGGAGCTAAACTAAAGAAGTTTTATTTCAGTCGTGTGGTCTAAAGCACACTCGTTTTTTCTATATTTAAGTATCCCATATCTATGAACTGTGCTCTGTGGTGCTATATCTTACGTGGCGGAAAGGAGTATAGGTCCTCAGCGATCATAGGTATTTCTTCTTCCTCCACTCGTAGATCGATGGAAGCCTGTCTCACCTCTTCCTCGGCTTCAGCCACGTCTGGAACCGCCGCCGCTGCTGTTTCTATATCATCTTCTTCGTTTTCTGTCAAATTGGCAAGTTTGCACGTATAATTGATGGACCAGCTAGGTGATCACGTAACTCGTTTACAACCGATAGAAACACAAATTTGTATGGATTTGACAGCTTGAATACGCAGTTTATGTGCATAAATTTTCACCTGTTGCATTGAAATCAAAGTTTTGTGATCAAGCCCCTGATGTCTAATATTTCAATTGCTTGTTTTTGATTTGAAATAAGAATCAAATTAATTACTTTTAAATAATTTTAATCGTAAAAATGTGTTGGCTTCTTTAAGTGAAGCTAAATTGAGTAAGTACTTATGTGCTGCGAATAGTTTTCATGATTTCGAAAAGTAGTAAGTACGCGAACTTATAATCTTCCATAAGAGAGAAACTGTAGAAGTAAATTATTATTGAATAATTGAATTAATCATATAAATAATATTTTGACTTGTAAATGTGCTAAAACTAGTCTATTTGCAATAAAAAGTTTTGTCATTGACTTTGAATTGGTTTAATAAGGATAATAAACAAAAAAAAAACATGTATTTACCTTCTTCACCATCCAATCCTGTTGCAATGAAAAATAAGGTCATCGGCATAGATTAGGTAATCAGCAAAACACAACTTTATACATCGAAGAATTAGAATAAAAAAATAAAAATTTGATTTCCATTTTTAACTTACCTTTTATACTTTTCATGCTTTTCATACTCTTCATACTTTTCATACTCTTCATGCTTTTCATGCTTTTCTTAGTTAAGTCAGGCTCAGGCTCTGGCTCCGGTTCTGGCTCCTTGCCCTTTTTGGCCTTGCCTTTCTTTGATTTTGGAGGCGGTGGCGGTGGCGGAGGCGGCGGTGGTACTATGCCTAAAATCATAGATTTAATGCCTAACAGCGTATCTTAAGCAATATTGGGAAACTGATACTTGCAACGATGCCAATTATTTTTACTTACGATTATGGGAGCGTTACAGGAAAGTCTCACTATAGCCTTTCATGATATCAAGGTGTTATCACATGTTTTCCTAGACTGAATACTCAATCTCATTTTTTTTTATCTTATTGAATTATGTGTTCACCCGAACACGGCCGCCCATAACAGAACAGTGTCACTCGGAACTCATCCTGTGACATCAGCACAGTCTGGTAATAAGATTACTCGACTGTGAGATCAGATCATATAGTCTCAATTGCCAGGTGATTTCACTAGCTACGATGCCCTTGGACCGGAACACAGTAGTGCTTGCCCACTACTGCTTGGCGGCAAAATAACTGGTAAAGCGGTGGTACCGAACTTTGCAAAAAAGTCCTGCTACCTACTAAAATAATTATATTATTATTCGAAAACTACAACCTGTACAAACCCTTGGCAGGCCTATGGACTTTGCGCTTTAGGTACGATGCTATTATAAGTACATGGAACTGGCCCCGATTACTGGGCCAGCCATGTAAGGCGTCAGAAGACCAGTGCTATAGTAATACTGTACGAGCTAAACTGCTCCATGTTGCGTATAAGTAAGAGTCGCTATTCATTTAAACTTAGCAGGAACAAAGTTATGTAGTGTAGAACTATCTAGTCTTCTGTTCCCTTGGTAAAAAACAAAACCGTATTTTACTTACGCCACTCAGTAAACTCTTTATCCTCATGAATCAGCTTATCTACAATTATCTTTGCGACGTAAAACGTCCGTTTGTCCAACGACTGCTCATTATGCTTCAGCGGAGCCGTCACAAATGTAATGAACTTGCGTTTCGCTTCTCCTTCCAGCATGTTGTAGAACAATTCCTCATCGTCCATGCCAATGAACGAGAGGATCCTATCTCTGAACCATATGGCTCGGGGGTCGTTGTAGATGTCAAGATCATCATCTCTTTCTTCTTCTATTGAAATCTCGGTGGAAATTGACATGTTAAATTGTTTTTTGGGGTCTGAAATAGCATCGGATTAAAGTTAGTTAACACATAAAACAATTGTAGATTACGTAATTTGTAGATTTGTAAGATTGTAGTGCTTATAAGGTAATATAAAAGGTTTATGTAAATTTCAGTTGCTTGAAAATGTAATAATTCTATTTTAAAATACTAAATATGTACTAATTCATTCAATTACTGTAAAAATATAATATAATAAAATAAATATAATAATGTTTTTATGCTCAGAGAACTGTATTCCTGTGACAGATAAACCGTTTTTAGACTCAAAATCTCGAGATTTAAGCCTCATTTCGGTATTTTGACAATGTATTATTGTAGATAATTTCACGCTGAATCCAACGATACCCTGAAGTCAATTTGTGACAAAAATCAGTTAAACCCTTTTTGTTCTCACCCCCTTCAATTATATGTATAATTATGCGTTCAGTCTCGTCGCGCGCGACCGATATTGGCTATAACACAATTAAAATATTGTGAGTACTAGAGCGACTAAAAATTGGTAATGTGGCGGGTCACCATACAAGGCAAGCATAGATAATAAATAGTTTAAATAGGTCGTACTTTTGAACTCTAAAAAGTAAAAACATTCCACATTTAAAACTGGCACCATAAAAAGTACGGTTCATACTGAGATGAAATCTTGCTGACTTTTTTCTTCAATACCCCGCTTTTTACACTCCTACCAAATAATATATCTGCATAGGTATAGTAAAGGGCAAAAAATTTCAGGCCTAAAAGGGCACCACTTGATCAATGCACTTGCACACATATTATCATGTAAGTAAATAGTGTACAGTCATATAAAGCAGGTGTCGCAGTTAATCGCCAGAGCTTTACTTTTGTCCCATACAACAATAATTCAAGAACTCTTTATTGTATACAAAATTAATTAATGTTACATAGCAATTTATAGTACAAATTACAGTGGACGGCCTTATCACTAAGGGGTATTTCTTCCAGGAATCATTGGATTATTGAAGGAGGATAATGTGTTGATGTGGTTGGATTAGATGGGGGTTGGATTTAAAATCGTTTGGCACAATTTTGATATCAAATGCTGTTGGAACGTGTTGTTTTGGTCCCTGATTGTAAAAACCACTCCCATTGCAGCACCCCTCGTCCCCTCTTCCCTTCGTATTCCATAATTTTTTGTAACATTCGTATCTAAATTGAAGGGGTGAGAACAAAAAGGATTTAACTGATTTTTTTCACAAAATGACTTATGGGTATCGTTGGATTCAGCGTGAAATTATCTTCAATAATACATTCTCAAAATACCGAAATGAGGCTTAAATCTCGAGATTTGGAGTCTAAAAACGGTTTATCTGTCATAGAAATACAGCTCGCTTAGCATATAAACATTATTATATTTATTTTATTATATTATATTTTTACAGTAATTGTATGAATTAGTACTATATTTAGTATTTAAAATAGAATTAAAAGATTTTCAAGCTACTGAAACTTACATAAACCTTTTCTATTACCTTATAAGCACTCTACATTAAAATGACGCTGTTGACGTTTAAAGTCAATTTTCTCGAAACTGTCAATTTGTCAGTTAAATCCTTTTTATTCTCAACCCTTCAATTTCAAACAATAATTAATGAAGTATCACCATATTGTTTCAAGACTTACCATGGTACTTAAATCAGTACTTAGTTCATCGTAAAGTAGGTACAGACTAGTAGACATATTGTTCCTAGGTAGAGACAATTATGTTTCTTGGTAGAGACAAAGAGCTTAAAAGCTATGCTAAGGTAGAGATTTAGCTAGAGATTGACATGTAAGCTGGTGTTAATCTTACCTGCGTATTTCGGAACAGTTAACCTTCACTTACACAATTACTACGGTTCTTATCACTAACTTCAATGAACCTGTACCTATTTATTTCATTTTGTTGTTGGTTTCCAAGAACACGAAATAAATTGTTTATTTACATTCGACAATCGTTGTCATGGCAACAAAGACACGTTTTTCGATTGTTTCTTGATGACCATTTTTATGACAGCGCCAATGAGGTTTGAATAATAAACTATACGGAGTTTTGGCGGGAAAACGAAAACGTATTATTTTCCAAAACTTGTGTTATTTTCAGTGTTAGTGCATAAAATTGGTGGCATTTTATTCATTAAGTGCTGGATTACAGGCATGAGTGTGGGAAAGTGATATAATTATAGTGAATCGTTTCTATTCGTGTTGTTGCCAAAACTCCATAGAAGCTTCTGGTAAAGTTGCCACCACTTTACTAGGAGTATGACTAGACTAGACGAGACTAGACTAGATTATAACTTGACTTGATGACTTGGACTGTGACTTGACTTGACACACACACACACACACACACACATATATATATATTATTACTTGACACTGGCTAAATACACAAAAGTGTGGGGCTAAACCAAAATCAAACAAAAACTATAAATTTTTGTTGTAATAATTTTTTTTGTATACCTAGTTATATATACCTGGCCGCCTGATGACGACCACTTCGAGTGGAACTACTAACTTAGCATAGCGCAGCTCCGGACTAAATGCATGATTGCATTGGCATTTGTTCATGTAATATTTTAGATTAAGTCAATAGTCTAGAGCATCTTCCTTTGCTTTGACTAACTTTTGAATAATTATACCCTTTTGATAAAATCTGTAATTTGCTCAAAGCAACTTCGCGCTCCCGCAAACTTGACTTCCTAGTTATAATTTTTTTATTTTTTTATTAATAAATAAATATGCTCGTTCACGGAGGGTAGAAAAAAGTAGAATGTATGTCCGTCCATCTCTTGTCTGTCTGTCTGATTTCTTTACAGCCTTGTAACTTTCAAAGTCCTAAAATACACGCATAATATTTTCACAACAATAGTTTAAGCTGAGATTTCAAGTTTCAAAAAACTACAATAATCTTTTTTATGTTATATCCATTTGTATGTATAACTAGCTTCTGCCCGCGACTTCGCCCACGTGGCCTATAGGAAACGAAGAAAATTTTCTTCATAGATAATTCAACACCCATTTCACCCTCTTAGGGATGGAATTTCGAAAACCCTTTCTTAGTGGACACCTACGCTTTACAAAGAACACACCCTCCAAATTTCAAATCTCTGGGACCAGTGGTTTAGGCTGTGCGTTAATATATAAGTCAGTCAGTCAGTCAGGATTTTGAATTTTATATGTAGATAAAAATATATATACATAGATATTACATAAAAAGAATATTTGTATTTTTTTATGGATAATTATGGATATTATATAAAAAAGATTATTTGCTTACTGGTGTGGAATAAAACATAAAATTTATTAATTAATAATACACTTTATTTTGGTACCTAAATAACATAACATGTCTATAATTATAGAAGTACTAAATACTTTATTTACAGTCAGCGTTCAAATTTAATTAAATATTACTAAAATCTTAAAGTTTCATTGTTTAAAAAATAAATCTACGTACCGGTTTCGATTTAGGATAACCTTGAGAATTTTCATTTAAATCTTCTAATCTAGAACTAAACTTAGGCACGAGAATTTGTCTCGGCAAGTTTCCCACAGAGCCTTGAGGAGCTGAGTACGAAGACGGTCCTTTGTACAGTGCATTGATTGGATTTAAGCTGATTTGATTAGCAGATACAGGATGGTTGACGCTATAATCAACGCTAGAGGTTAAAGTCCCACGTTGCTCATCACTCGGTGCTTGAACCAAGTTGGCTTTCACTACATCTCTTGGAGCACCAAATTCGTCAATTTGAAACGTGTTCAATAATTTCTGCTGATCTGTTTCATCTTCCAACTGATAGCTCACAGAAGGCACAAACTGGAACGTGATAACTTTTGGTATTCTAGCAACTTTAGTTATAGTGTTGAGCGGAATGTTTTGACCATTTCTATCAAACTTCGTGTATAAATAGTACGATTGATCTTTCTCATAAGTCAACAGCTTATTGTCTTCCAATGGATGCGGTATAGTTCCCACGATTCTGTCTTGTAATTGCGCCGATATCCCATTATCGCTATTTAGCAAGTTATTCAAACTTTCTTCGCTATAAAATGATTCGGGCTCATTAGTGGGCTCCAATTGTAGCTTAGCTGGAATAAGCGGCAAAGTTTGCGATTGAACTATTTCAACTTCAGCGCTTGATTGTTTTCCCAAATTATGAGCCACGTTGCTATTTTGATTCGTAGTTTGCGGTAAATTGGGCGTCTGCAGATTCTGTTCAAGATTTGTTCGGACAAGGTTTGCTGATTGCGGTTGGTTATAAATTTGGTTGGTCACCTCGGGGACGGGTAATTGATACAACTGACCGCTGTATATCTGATTTTGATTTGGGTCTAGTGAATTTGAGTTTAAAATGTTATTGTCTCTTTGATATTGTGAGGCAAATTGTCTTTGTGTCTGTAGTGATGGTGGGACGTTGTATTGAGCTGTTTGTATTTGTTGAACCTGATTTTGTTGACGTGTAAACTTGGCGCTGCTTTGATTTGTTGGAGTGATAGTGCTTATACTAGTTTGCGCCGTAGGAGATAGGTTTGCTGTATTATAGTTGTTGTTGTCAGAGAATTGTGATGATGTCAGTTGTGAGACCTTGTTTGTGATCTGTGTGAGGTCTTCATTATTCAAATTTTGAAACTGTGGTGCTGGTGTCGATGATAGTGCGTCTTGCTTTGCTATATTGCTATATTCCTTAGCCGCATTGAGAGAATCGGCCAAAAATGAAAACACCAATGCCTGTGAATTAGAAATATTTGAGTTTTTATTTACTAACACATTGTCCAAAGGAATGTTACCAATGTTTTGGTTTACTAAATGATTACTTAAAACCAGATAATTACTGCTTCCAGTATTAAGGATTTCTAGTCTGTCAAAGTCAGTTTCATTACCACTTTTGAACAAATACGATGCCACTCTTTCTGGAATAGTAATTTTAAGAGATACAGTTCTTTCTATAGTATTTGGAAAAGAGGATTCTTTCAAAAATGGTAATTTTGATAATTGGTTAGTGTTTTGATTGTTATGGGATTCTGGAGGAGGTTCTAAGCTTCTAGCTGGTTGAGCAATTAAACGTGCGCTTATAGATGGAGTAGTGGATGTAGGAGATTGAGAAGTAAGAGTTTCTCCACTTTCATTTTCCGATTTTGCAGGTAAGTAATTATCATCAGGATAGTCAACAGATTTCACATCCTGGCGAAATTGGCTAAATTGTGGAGGGGAAGCGGTTTGTAATATATTTCCTGTATCTTTGACAATGTTGTTAACTGTACTATCAAGTTTTTCTTTTGTTAAAATATCAGTAAATGTTAGGTTGTTGTGACTAGTATTTATGCGAGATTGTTTTCCCACCGATAATGGTGGATTTCTTGTATTTTCATTGACAAGTGGTTGTGTTGTAGTCGATTTTGTTGGAGCAACTCTTAGTTGATCACTTTGGTAGTGAGCTGGTAATTTTGCAGCGTAAGGAGGCAAATATTGCCGTGATAAAACTTGAGGATCGGGAGTTAAATATAATCTTGCTGTTGGTTTAAATGTAGTTGGTGCAAGATACACCCTAGAAGCCTTTGTTGGTGGCAAAGAAGGAGGAAGTAAATTCAAGCGCGCAGCTTGAGTGGGACTAGGTCTTAACGGAGTCGGAGGTATATATGCACGTGAGGGTTCACTTCTAGTGGTGATAACTTGTTTTGATGTTACGGTTGGCTTATTGTAAACGTATGGCTGGTGCTCATCATCAACATCATCATCGTCATCGTCATTTATTTCTGATTGAGGTGACGGTGGTGGTAAAGGGCGGTTATAAGTATATGGCTTAAGGTCATCCTCAACTACTCTTTGGGACTGGGGAGGTCTTGTAGGTTGGTTATAGACATACGGTGTTGGATCCTCTTCTCTAACTACACGTTCTGACTGAGGTGATTTGGTTGAACGAATATACACATAAGGTGATGTTTCTTCTACATTTAATCTTTCCTTCGGTGGCTGTGTAAGTCTTTCATAAAAGTAAGAAGTGGGTTCGGCTATTAATCTTACAGATTTTGGTTTTGCTATCCACGTTTTAACAGTTACGCGAGATTTTGGTCTGCCCGACTTAGGTTCTTGTATGATTTTACTATACGTAAGTGTTTTTGTTATGACAGTCGATAGAACATCAGAACTCACCAGATCTTGCTTCACTTTACTTTCATCATTGCTATTAGACTTTTTGGGTAGTGGCTGTGTGGGTGACCTGTATGTGTATGATTGTTTCTCTTGATTGAGCTGTGGTTTTATATAGGGAGCTATTTCATTTTGGTTCCCACTATTGAATTGAAAGGATTTTTTCATATCATTGAATTGTGAGCGTTGTCGATTAAGTTGTCCTCTTTGAATAGTATGTGAGTTGGCTAGTTGAGCAGGTAATGAATTAGATCTTTGACTTTGTATATATTGTATGCTTGCGTTGTTAGCATTTTCAGTTTGTCTGGGTTGGGCTGCGTTAGTATTCTGTTTAATGTTTCTATATTGTGTATGTTGGAAAGTATGTCCATTTGCCACTAGGTTCCCTATCTCGGAATGTTGTGTGGTCTGTACATTACTTTGTTGTACATACTGAGCATTTTGTCTTTGTCTTTGAAAAACTTCAGCGTCATCATTAAGAGGTCGATTGGTAAATCCAGCTGGTACATATCTTGTGTCTGGTGTAGATGCTGCAAATGCAATGTCATTAAAACTATATCCCTGATAGTTATGCTGTGTTTGTTTTGCGGGAACATATATGTTATTCGGAGGTCTTTCAGGACCAGCTATCAAGGCACTATTTGGAAAAAGTTGTCCCGGTGGTGGTTTATAGTCCTGCATTACTATGAGATTGCTTTTCATAGATTGTTTGTCGTAGGGGTTCCTCATCGGATAAGTTAGCATCTTCTTTATATCTTTCATGAGTTGTGGTCCTAATCGAAGGTTTCCAAACATTTCGTTTTGCGTATTGATGAGAAGTTGAGTGTTCTGGCATTTGACATTCATCCACCAGTCACACACAAATACCGCTTGGTTGAACAGAGTTCCATTTGGGCAAAGGAACGATTGAAACCCATAAGTAGACCCAACAGTGCAGATCCTGAAGACTTGACATCCAGCTGCTACGTCTGCGTAATATCCTGAAAGATAGAAGCATTATATATTAGCAAAGCATTATATAGCATAGGTACTATACAATTTTGAGTCATTTGGGAATTTCAATTTCGCGGTCTGAAATTTTACTAACCTGGTTCTTTTCCTGCACAAGAGAAGCTGGTTCTTGGTATAGAGCCTAGAGTCGGATAATCATTGCCAGGTTCTCCAGGTACTGCAAGTCTGATGTCCCATCCATGTCCATTAGTATGATCTTGAGCTGGTGATCCTCTCCCATTTTGAGCCTTAGCCCACGATCCAATGAAAAATGCTGGAATAAAATATAACTTTGAGAAAGCATTTTGTTACATTGAATCTAAGTACCTACAATTTGCATCTAAATGTTGTATGTCATCCAATTTTTTAACATCTTAACTTCACGCATATCATAAAATGATGCAGGAAATGGATGAAAGTCATAGATAGTGGTTATAGACAGTTCTGGATTCGTCTTTAATATTTTTTACACAAATTTGAACAATTAGAAGTAACTTTTATCCTAAAATACACAATGAATATGTCGATCATAAGCCAGTTAGGACAATACCATGCGGTACTGGCTTAATTAATCAATCTAGTTTATTCCAGGAAGCTAACGATCACTGAGATAATAACATTGGATTATTTATTAATATATATCAAAAGCAAGTAACGTTTCCACGATTAATCCAATTTCCTTAAGTGTTTGGAAACCAACACGTCGGAATAAATCTTGCACCGCTTCACTCCTGATGTAATCAAGTAGGTAAGAGAGAGCTAATCAAATAAAAGTACTAATGAACGAATTCAATTAGAAAAACGTTGGAATTTCAGGAGGAAATGAAAGAAATGGTAAGTGGATACATAACGAAAGTTGGGACGTTTGTTTTTTGGGTTTCGGGGTGAGGATATTGAACCAAAGCAAAGTGCTTTAACTTCTAACAATGTTGAATTGTTATGTTTATTGCAACATTACCTTATCTTCAAAACATTTTTATGTACTGCGTTCGTTTTTTCGAGTGAAGACCGTTGTCTACTTTTACGGACCGAGTTTACGACTGTGAGGAAGATAAAAAGGGAACGAGCACATCAAGGTAGAGCGAGGTAGGCATTTGAGATGGAAACTGTGGAGTGGAGACGTAAACAATATTACATTTCTGAAGTCGTCAAATCTATTTGTTTCTGAAATCATTCTCTGGCTTAAATCACTTGCTCTAGGTACACTTTGTAAGAAACAGAATATTTCAAGCAAAGTTTTGCTTGAAATATTCTGATACCTTGATTTTTGTCTATTCTACGTTTAAATATTATAAATTATATTCATAGATAGGTATGTGGTTAAATAAAAGAGAGAAGATAAGGTACTACTTAATTATCTACCTACACATTGGCTATACTTAAATTGTACTTTTCCTTTTTTTATATACCTACGTAGCATTTAATATTTTAAATTTTCTTAAAATGTTATTTCTGTGACTTTATCATATTTGTTACATTGTTTTTAGTTTTGAAACTTTATTGTCCTATTTACGGAGGAGGGCATTGACAACTGCGACACTGTCTCGTACTTCTGCAGGTGTCATCAATTCTGATTGGCTTTTACGAAATATTTTAAGAATATATAATTAGTAAAAATAAATACTCAGTAATATAAAAATTAACCTATATTTCCCATAATCATGGCATCACGCGTGAATGGATGAAATATTAACGCAAATTATTTTTTGTTGTGTTTATTATAGACAGAAGGTATTTATAAAAGAAAAAAAAAATAAGAAAGTTGAGCGGCACCACGCGGATGAAACCGTGAGGCGCAGCTAGTCTTCTATATATATATATATATATAAATGAATCTCTATTTTAATTGGCCATCGCATCACCCGTGAACGGATGGAACGCTTTCGCAATTTTTTTTTTTGGTTGTGTTTATTAAAGCCAGGAGAAGATTTTTATGAAAAAAATAAATAAGAAAGTTGAGTGGAAAATCAGAAACGTTTTAACATGCGGGTGAAACCGCGGGGCGCATCTAATACTTAAAATTTAGGAAAAAAAATCGTACACTCGCGAATAGCGCCAAGTCTAAAGGTAGGTAGGTAGGTATTATATATGGGCGGTCGATAGAAAGCATTTTATTTTTTAGCATATAAGTAGATATCATACAAGCCATTCGATAACTAAATAGAACGGAAAAATTACCTCAAATATTCGTTAATCAGTATTTAAAGAATCTAATACTGACGTACAAATAACTAAAACTATTCCGTGATATTTGATAGCTAACATTTCACAAGATCCAAAGGTGACTTCCTATGTGAAAAGGATTGTATAGGTACTATTATTTTTCACACCTCTTATTACATTTACAACATTCCCAGAGACAGTCCTAATAACCATAATAACAAGCGCACGAAGTTTACATCGACAATGGTGTTGCAAACTATAAATACTATGGAGACAATTCACATGCGTTTTTGCGGGTAGTTGTAATAGCGCGGGCAAAAAGAGGATGAATGTAGCGGAGACTCTCTCACACGGTTCATTGCGTATGATAGCTAATAGAAGGACCCGTGGGGTGAACACGGAACTTTGATTGCAATGCAAACAGAGAAATGTCATTCCTAATTTGAAATTTTTCATAGTAACTAAGCATGGTATGGGAGTTTTGGCGGGAAAGCGAAATAGATTGCGTCACCTGGTCACGTCGTAAAACTGGTGGCATTTTATTCGTTAAGTGCTGGATTACAAGCATGAGTGTGGGAAAGTGGTATAATGATAGGAAACGTTTTTTTCGTGTTGTTTCCAAAACTCCATTGAAGCTTCTGGTAAAGTTGCCACCACTTTACTTGGAGTATGACTTCAGTAGACTAGACTATGACTTGACTCTGACTTGACTTGATGACTTCGACTGTGACCTGACACATTATTGACGTGAAATATCATTAACTTGCAAATTATCAAGTACTTGACACTGGCTAAATACACAAAAGTGTAGAGCCAAAACAAGAAACAAAACAAAAAACAAAAAAAAAAAGAAACTTATAATACCCGTTGGTGGAGAGAAACGTGCCAGGAATGCTGGCAGCATTATCACGTTTATTCATTTATTAGCTAAGATATTTATAGTTATTAGCTTTTTTATACAAAATGATTTACTATAAATATCTTGTTTGATTACACTTAATACAATTAACAAAATGATTTACACTTTGCTGACATTTACCACACAGAACCACACACAAAAAAGGTAAGCAAATGCCGTGACGAGCTTATAGTGGTTCGCCTGGTGTTAAACGTCACGGCTGCCAATAACATATTGCAGTGTCACTCGCAACTGTAAATTAAAATTTGGCGTGACGCTGCACTGCGCACGTCATCCTGAGACATCACACAGTCTAGCAATAAATTTATATACTATAGGATCAGATCATAGTCTCATTTGCCCATTAATTTCACTAACTACAATGCCCTTCACAATCACACAATCGGAACACAGTACTCAGTGCTTTATTAGTTAATTAAGTAATGTTATTTTTGCGTACAGCGTATTACACGTTTTATATCGTTTTTAATTAAAATGAAATTTCGCGAAAACGCGCTGGTTTCATTTGAATTCCTTTATTCAAATTAAATAAAGTTTCTCAACCTAAACAGAATATTTGTTAATCATGGAATACAAAATTCCATAAGTATTTATATCTTCAAGAATTTACGAAAAAAATGCAAATCAATCTAAACCGGTCGGCGTACAAGAGACGCATTTATAATTCGAATTGACATTTACATGATCATAAGTCTCTCAGAAAAAATATTAAAAAAAAAACATGTCAGTAGTGTCATGATTAAAGAACTAATATGGCCTTGTTATTGCTCGAAGAATATGGCTCATATCACTTGTTCAGTTTTTTAGGTTATTAGATACATATATCGCTCGCTCTACGTTATTAAAATGCTATATTGCATAACTTGAGGTATTTTAGGAAATTTCCATCAAACCACTTTATCTCATATTATTACACGATTAGTATACATCTATTTATTATGTAAAATATAAATAATATACGAAATACCAAACTATATCTAAAAATTTAAAATAGATAGAAATTAGTAGATTAGTACTAGGTGGTAGGACTTTACTGCAAAGTTTGTCTAGGTAGGTACCACCGCTTAGCCAGTTATTCTGCCGCCAAGCAGTAGTGTGCAAGCCCTGCTGTGTTCCGGTTTGAAGGGCACTGTAGCTAGTGAAATTACTGGGCAAATGAGACTTTATGATCTGATCTCACAGTTTAGTAATCTTATTACTAGATTGTGCTGATGTCTCTGGATGACGTGCGCAATGTAGTGTCACGCGAACCTCTATACTTTAGAGTTCCGAGTGCCACTGCAGCTGGTATGGGCAGCCCGTTTAACATCAGGCGAACGGCTAGCTCGTCACGTCATTCCTTAACATAAAAATAAAATAAAATAGAAAAATTAGAATAACCCGTTGGTGGAGGGAAAAGTTCCCAGAATGCTGGCAGCATTACCACGTTGAATGGCAATACTTATTTTTTGAGCAAAATAAAAGCCAGCATTCTGGTCACCTGATGCCTCCACCAAACGTTTGGCGAAGTCCCTGTATATTTCAAAACACGAAATATACGAAATTAATTTCAATACACAAAATTAATTTATTTCAAAAAGGAGACATTATTTCTATTGTAAATCCCCGGAATACGCCTGATTTAGTTGGTATCGCGAATAAACGTATGGAGAATTAGCATCAAAACCCTAGGATAGGCCCATTCGATTTCATTGTTAAATCAATAAAATCGATTAATAGAGTTTATGTAGGTATTACTTTTAGCAATGTTGTATAACCAAGAACATAATTGTAGATAATATAGCAATTAATACTGATGAGTGATTATAATACGTCCTTGCTCGTTGATCTATCTCTGTCCATCCAAAGGTTGTCTGGAAGAGATCGCTTTTTAGCGATAAGACCGCCCATTGTTACCTACTCATTAGTTATTTCCTGCTTTTGTATTTGTTGCCTTGGTGTCAATAAAGAGTTTATCTATCTATCTATCTATAATAATAATAACGCCCAACGATCACATACATATATCCTGGACCCTAATTGGATTCTCTGTATCTAGGCACCCAGGTAGAATGAAGACCATGGTCCCTTAACACCCAGACTCAGAATAAGTGTTTTTTAGTTGTAATGTCGCGGGAATTGAACCCGCCTCCTCCAGGCTATGAGCTGACCAGGTCAACCACCACACCACAGAGGTTGTCAAACTATTACTAAGCGGTAATAGTTTCTGTAAGATCTCGTAATCTTTATTTTTATGGCCATACTGATTCTCTTTGACATAACTAGCTACCAAAACACTTTCAATTAGAAACTAAGCTCCTACGCATGGTGAATCCAAATGGGATAGTATAGGCCCAAATAGCCTTTTACCATTTAAAGGCCGTTGGATCATCAGCTCTTATGTCACAGCTTTATAATCGTGACAAATTGGGCTCAGTTTGACCTAAATATTGGGATAACAAATGATATAAATGGTTTTGATTTGTTACGACCAAGCAGGTGGGCTTGGCGTAGAAAGTGTTTCTTATCGAATACAATTTATTTTTATTTCAAGAATTTAGCGATAAAGTTGATTTATTATATAATGGTTTTATAAACGGGCAAAGCGTCTATATTATTTAAGTAGATTGTAATAGTTTGTTTAATGTTTTTTTTGAATCTGCTTTACCACATACTCCTGGGTCTGTGCTTTTTTTTAAATATACTACTTGTATATTTGTTTGTTGTATTTTTGTTTTAACAAAATCAATACGGGAGGGAGAAATTTTTCTCACAATTTTGGACACTATATAACATGCATTTTTATTTTTGTTCCTTTTTTTTGTTTTGATTTTCATTTGTTTTATTGCCTTTATTTTCAACTAAATACTACATTAAAATATCACACTCCACACTAATATTATAAAGGCGAAAGTTTGTATGTGTAAGTTTGTTTGTTTACTCTTTCACGCTCAAACGGCTGAATGGATTTGGATAAAATTCGGTACCAAGATATCTATATATATACACTGGATTAACATATATGCTACATTTTATCCTGGGAAAGTGAAATTTTCTCGTGAGATGAGCGAATAATTAAAATACCTATTATCCGTGGGTTAAACCGCGGGGCGCAACTAGTAACTCTATATTTTCGTGAAAGCTTTTAAAACTTTAATATTATAAGCTGCAAAATTTCCGTCGAAACTTTATTTATGATATTTTCCGTTGTCATATATCCATTGCCATCGGGCTGTGTGCGCAAATATTGGGGATATTCATGATTTTGCTTGATACTATCTGCACAGACATTGCGCAAATATTACGGAGACCTTTGACCGTTGTATTTTGTTTGATATCCTCTCTATTTTTC
Organism: Ennomos fuscantarius; assembly: GCA_905220475.3. Taxonomy (NCBI): domain Eukaryota; kingdom Metazoa; phylum Arthropoda; class Insecta; order Lepidoptera; family Geometridae; genus Ennomos; species Ennomos fuscantarius. The sequence continues at coordinate 4,492,134 of HG992040.1, read as the reverse complement.
CTAAATCAAATAATAAATGTAAAAACACGCCTCAACGCGTTGGGGCCGCGGCTGAACAAGCGCAAATGAAAAAACGGCGCAAATACGCACAGGTCAGCGCAAATCACGAGTTTGTGGCGCTGGCCGTAGAAACGTTAGGCCCGTGGTCGTCCGAAACCTCGGGGGATCTCAGAGCTGGCACATACTTCGCTCAGAAGCCAAGTCTTCTAATTCAGCGAGGTAATGCTGCCAGTATTCTGGGAACCTTACCGCGCGGCGGTGAGTTGGATAGCATATTTATTTTGTAAATAATGTTTTATTAGTAACTTTTTATTTATAGAGTGCCTGTACATATTCATGTTTCTGTTGAATAAAAATTATAAAAGTAATAAAGATTATATCGATTTAGATTAAAAAAATGTATAATGATTTATAGGTATTCAACTAATCACACTATACATTTTTTTTAGCTGCATCACCACGAAGACCTGGATCCGCCGTACTAGCGCAAGGGGTGTGAGCCTCAGCTTGGGTCGTTGCCGGGTTAAGAGGATCGATAAGACTACGTTCACTGGAAGAGCGGACTCTATGTGTTACATGTAAATATTAAATAGGAGAAGCTACTGACTCCTGAACTAGTGTTCACTACATAAACTGCTGTAAAAATATTTACGTCAATAAATAATTGTAGCAAACTCTTTGTTTTTATATAAAACCTGTTTACTTAAGTTTTTATTCAAAATTTAAAAACTATATTTTTGTTCTTTTTTTGGCATTAGATTTTGACAGATGGTCTTTGATTTTTCGCCTACGAATTTGGTTGTTTTTTATGCATAAATTTCTGCTTTTTAAATATATTAATATCATTTTACAAGTCCATTAAGGTTTTTATTATCATCTGCACCACGTAGTTCATTTCAATGATTTTGTATTTTTTTAATGGAAAGTCATAACACTCCTTAAAACTGTTTGTAAAAAAATCAACTTACGATATTTTATGTAAAAGAAAACCCAGTAAACAGCTTAGCTTTAGCAAACACACAATTTTTTACAAATATAGCCCCGCCCGGTGACGCTGTAAAGGTCGCTAGAGACCAACAGCATTAGCTCGTTAAAAAAAAAATTTAGCTACGTCTGAATGCAGGACATGAATGAAATGCAACGTCCCAAGTATAATCTTAAATCCATTTTCATAGTAAAAGCCAAACAGAAAGTGAGAGAGGCACTTAATAATCCTCGCTTGCTGGCGCTATAATTGCCTTTTGCCATACAGCGCAGCTTAACCGAGACTCGGGCTTCTTTAAAGGGTGAAGGTGCATACAAGCTTATGAACGCTTTGCTTATAATTAGTTGTATAATGTTGGTCTTTCATGACAACTTTTGAATACAATGCAATCTATCAACCTTACACATGGATGTTTAAACGTTTATGTCCTTAGATAATTTAGCCATGTATTGGTGTCGATTCTGTATCGCATTCTCTAAAACTAAAGTAAACTTAAAGTATGGCGGTACTCTTCTGATAAAGGGGAAATGACAAAGACGGAAATATGATAATTAGAGTATGCGACACAGAATCGACACTATTGTCAGTCCTATTAATTCGTGTAATAGTAATTATGTTAGTTAAAAGTCATGTCCTGTCAACTTCTCGATGACGTGAAATGTCACGAGCAAAAACGAGACGGGGCATTCAAGGATTGATTTTTTATAGGTTATTAACGTTTTTATGTGATGACGGTTATTTCGTATACCATCACTTAAATATTCTTCGAACTAGTAGAATATTAAAGACGGCGTTCTCGGAATTAAAAAACACAGCAAAAATGCGCTTTTTAGATAAATTTCAATTGTTATTGCAAAATTGACTTTTTCAACCGACGACAATGTCTAAATAATAACAACAATAATAACGCCAAACGATCACATACCTAGATCCTGGACCTTAATTAGGATTCCCTGTATCCTGTGTTTTTACTAGGTGGTAGGACTTTACTGCAAAGTTCGTCTAGGTAGGTACCACCGCTTTACCAGTTATTCTGCTGCCAAGCAGTAGTGCGCAAGCACTGCTGTGTTCCGGTTTGAAGGGCACTGTAGCTAGTGAAATTACTGGGCAAATGAGACTTGATGATCTGATCTCACAGTTTAGTAATCTTATTACTAGATTGTGTTGATGTCTCAGGATGACGTGCGCAGTGCAGTGTCACGCGAAACTATACTTTAGAGTTCCGAGTAACACTGCAGCTGATATGGGCAGCCGTGTCGTTTAACATCAGGCGAACGGCTAGCTCGTCACGTCATTCCTTAACATACAAAAAAAAATCTAGGGACCTGGGAACTACAAGGACCATGTTCCCACAACACTCAGCCACAGAACAAGTATTTGCGCTCTTTTTTTCTGTGTTCCAATACTTGTCCTGTCGTGGGGATCAAATCCGCTGCCTCTGAGTTATAAGCCGACCTGCTCAACCATGACACCACAGAGACTGTAAATATGCGCGCGGTCTGTAAAACCAGTCTAAGCAAGCTATTTATTTCGATAGCTTACTACTATAGAATAATACACCTAAAACCTGAATCAGGTAGCCGAAACTCAGGTATATTTACCGGAGATCACCTGACGAATTGGTACCTACTACCCAATCTTCGTCAGGTCAGTGACGTCACAAGTTCTCAAAAGAGGTTTTATGCTGTTTAGGAAAAACAATGTTGCGATCATAAGTACCTACACTACTAAAAGAGGTTTTATGCTGTTAGGATAAAGAATGTTGATAATTTGGCGATTCCGTATAGATTATAGCCATAATCTACTAGTTTTGTTTGCACTATTTATATGTGCAAGAACTACTGTTTTCCAATTAGAAGGGCACTGTAGCTAGTGAAATTACCGAGCAAATGAGACTTTAAGACCTAATCTTACAGTAATACATAATTAGACAATAGGTGGTTGGCTGTTTTACACCGTCGTTTATTCTTCTCTACTATTACTGTCCATCCAAAGGTTGTCTGGAAGAGATCGCTGTCAGGGATAAGACCGCTCATTGTTAGACTAGTTCGTAAATGTTACATTTATTCCTGTTTATGTACTTCATTGGTTAGATAATAAAGAGTTCTCTATCTATCTAGACAATGCAGATGTCTCAGTATGACGTGCACAGTGCTGTGTCACGCAATAGTCTACACTTTAGAGTTCCGAGTGACAATGCAACTGACATGGGCAGCCCTATCGCTTAACACCAGGCCAATGACTTTTGTCATGTCATTCTCTAACATAAAAAAAAAACATCAGCTCAGTCTATTTCACGAACTATGGAATTTGGTGATTTATTACCTGATTTGATTATATACCATAATCCAATTGAATTAAAGCGCAAAGTTCTACTTGTTCAGCTTTTATGTCTTATTCAGTGAGTGAATGTGACATTACAAAACTAAACCCGAATAAATACACGTTAATAAAATAATACTATAACGAGCTTCTGCCCGCGGCGTCGCCCGCGTGGCCTATTAGAAAATAATTCAACCATCCATTTCACCCTTTGAGTGGTGGAATTTCGAAAAACCCTTTCATAGTGGATACCTACACTTTACAAAAAACACGCCCTCCAAATTTCAAGTCTCTAGGACCAGCGGTTTAGGCTGTGCGTTGATATATAAGTCATTCAGTCAGTCAGCCAAGACTTTGAACTTTATATGTATAGATATTTTGTTAATTTTGGTGTATTATTTGGCTGGGAAATCTATTTATTTTGTAGATTGGGACTTAGTAGATTATATCAGAATATTTCAATGTTTCTCTTAAAAGGATCCCAGTAAATAAAGACTATTTTTTTAACAATTGTAATTGATTTTTTTACTGAATGCACACAGTCTGTGTAAGATTAGACGGTACCTATTTGTTGCCTACACGTGTAAAATATAATGGTAGAGTTGCGTAGTTACTACTATATAATCTATGGCCGAGGTCAGGGCTGATTAGCCTAAAAGGAGAAATTGCTTCTATTTTCCCTAATGAAAGCTTAGGGAGGCTCAACTCAAGCTAATATCTTATCTGTCCGTCTGTTTCAGGATTGTACTTTATTCTGTATGTACTCTATTCTGTATTCATAGAGATATTGTAGTACCTACCCGCAAAAGTAGAAATAAGCGTCTGCGTTTCACTCCTTATTTTTGCGTTTTCCCGTAAATACTTTGAATATTCCGGGACACAAGTATTTTATGTTGGAATTAAATTAATATTCCGGGATATAAGTATTTTATTGTGAAAATAAAACGCAACCACCACGAGAAAACGCAAAAACCATCCTCTGATATGTTAATGTCCGTGATGGAAATATTCTATGTGTTTTGAAACCAAGTGAAAATATTCTAGGTCGGTGGGACCAACCCTATTGTTGGCGGTATATCAAATCATAAATTAACATTTTACACAGGCACATTGCAGCTTGTGGACATCATATACCCTGAAATCTCTAAACGCTCTGCGTATTCAGTATAATAACGCTTTCAGAGTGGTGATGCGGCTGCCGCGGTTTTGCAGCGCGTCCTCCATGTTCGCAGAGGCACGCACTGATGGCTTCGCAGCCATCATGCGAAAAAAGGTTGCCTCACTGTTAAGCAGGACGCGCGCGAGTAGCAACAGCATTCTGAGAGCTGTTACTGATACATTTGACTCCCCGATACTGCGTCATCCGATTAAGATCCTCGTAGCACGATGATGGATGCACTATTTTAAAATAATTTTAACATTTTTAATTTAATCTGTTTTCAACTTTAACTTTAACTTAATAATAATATGGATCATGTTGTCTGAAATAAAATATTTTTGATTTGATTTGATTGTGCATAATTCAACTAAACACTTTTTTAAACTCACCGATAATCACTAAGCTCCACATATCGAATTCAACGAGTCCATTCGTGCACGTTCTCTCACTATTCTATCACATTAACTTGAACACTGTGACTAGCTACCATTTATTTGGACTACAATGGAACACCATCGTTGTCACGAAGCTGTGTACCAAATGCGAGACATGCCAAGAAATGTTAGTAATATCTTTGATCGGTAGCAGTTCCCTACCAGGCTACCGAACTGTGATTTGCTCGTCGTGCACTATTCAGACCAATCTGCATAGACCAGCGTAACGTTTTATTACCACGTAGGTGGCAATATCCACATCAACAAATCAATGAAATTGAGAACATTCTATCATATATCAGCCTCTGTGGTGTGGTGGTTGAGCAGGTCGGTTCATAACCCGGAGGCGACGGGTTCGATTTCCGCAGCAAGACAAGTATTTGCACAGAAAAAAAAAACACAAGTACATGTTCTGAGTGTTATGGGATCATGGTCCTCGTAGTTCCTGGGTCCTTTAAATACAGGGTATCCTAGTTAGGGTCCAGGATATCTATGTATGTGATGATTGGGCGTTATTATTATTATTTGGCTATAAGTATTTGAAGGATAAACTATTAAATTCAGAACCAAACACTATAAACTAGGGAGTTTTATTCGTCTAAATGGGTATTGAAGCCAAAATTAGTAGAAAGTAGTTAAGCCAATGAAAAAAAACTAACATTCTTTTAGCTGTAGGATAAGATTGATAGCTAACTGTCTATCAATTGGTCCACAGTCCAAATACGACCATTTTGGTCTACATTCTTGTCTGTTCATCCACAATCAATAAATGCACCATCACACAATGCTACATCGAGAACAATAGCTACGTTGAACGTCATTGTTATTTATTGATGTTGAGTATAGTAACATATTAATTTTTCATTGATATTAATTTGATTTAGATGTGAATGCGGGAATATTAAAAGGTTTTAATAAAAGCTTAACCAATACAAAACAATTTATTTACCTGTTGTTTAGGTACAGTTCCGATTGTACTTCAGTTACCTACACATTATAGTATAACTAGTTGCGCTCCGCGGTTTCGCCCGCGGATAAAAAGTATTTTAACTATTTGCTCATCCCACGGGAAAATTTCACTATTCCGGAATAAAATGTAGCCTATATGTTAATCTAGTGTATAAACTATCTTGGTACCGAATTTCATCCAAATCCATTCAGCTGTTAGAGCGTGAAGAAGTAACAAACATACACACAAACACACATACAAACTTTCGCCTTTATAATATTAGTGTGAAGTGTGATGATATGTAACATACCCCCTGAATTCTTAAGTGTAGTGAGTTTCTACGATGTTTAAATGGGTGGTAACCTATTTATTTTCGAAATAAATTTCACTTCATTTCAAATTCCATTTCATTTCAAATTTCATTTCATTTGAAATTTTATTTCTTTTCACTTAGTTGTATTGACGATACAAATCATAAGCTAAATATGTACCTGAACGAAAACGAAGAATGTAGAACATTCATATTCAAAACTCTCTTGGTGACACGGCTTTCATCTCTCTGCATAATATGGCCATACCACGCTGGCCTATTACTCCTCAACTTTTCTGAAATCGGTGCCAATTTCAGGTTACTAGTATCTATACCCAGCTGTAAGAAAATAAAAGCTGCTGGTGATAGGCAATGGTGAAAAAGACTGATATTAGAGTTCCGAGAATTTGCGAGAACTTATGTTAGCGTTCTGTCTCTCAAGAGATCTTGAGAGACAGAACGCTAATATAAGTTCGCTAAAAACCCAATGTTCACAAAAATTGTTAATCAACTGTGCTATTTCCAAATAGACACCGTGCACTTAGTGAATTAAAAAACTTGATTAGGCTAATGCAGCCGTCGTAACGTTCATTATGAAAGAAAATCCATCGATTTTGATTGTCATGTGAATAGGGGAGAAAAAAACGACGTCTATGTTTGCCAACAATATAATTGGATAAGACGCGAATGAACAAATAAACGTAATATGATTGAGTTTTGCAATAAACCGTAGCGTTAATATCGTTAAGATTCTATCAGAGATTGTTATTATCAATAACGTTTATCACCTTACTCTGAATTCAGCGTTTATCGGCTCCATTTATGATTGTCTTAGTTGAATTTGTGTAATAGTTTTCAAAAGTGGTATCTTTTAGATGAGTGTAAGAACCGAATGAGATGTAAAAACATGATGTTCCTTGGAGCACAGAACACTTTTTACCCTCATAGCCTTCTATTCCTACTCTGCTCAATGTGGACTTGATGATTCCTTGAATGAGACTAAAATAAATAAATATTTGTGGACTTTTCATACAGTGCCATCTAGAACCAAACTAAGCAAAGCTTGTACTATGAGAACCAGATAACTTAAATAATTAAGAGATTAAAATAAATAAATAAATATTTGTGGACTTTTCACACAGTGTCATCTAGAACCAAACTAAGCAAAGCTTGTACTATGAGAACCAGATAACTTAAATAATTAAGAGATTAAAATAAATAAATAAATATTTGTGGACTTTTCACACAGTGCCATCTAGAACCAAACTAAGCAAAGCTTGTACTGATACAATACATATATACTTTTTGTGCGTAAATACTTACTTAGAATACTATATAACACATACAGAACAAAAACTTATGTTCATCACACAATTGTATTGGATGGGAACCGAACCCACAACCAACTACCGAACCTAGTACCAACTGAGCTATCGGGGCAACAAATGTTACTATTGTATATATATGTATATATATGTTATTAGTATAAGTATTACGTATCACGATAAATATCACGGGTGTGTAGTGTGTAATTTATGATTACGGGTTACTGCACTAAGTGTAATGAACTCAGATAGCTCAGTTGGTACTAGGTTCGGTAGTTGGTTGTGGGTTCGATTCCCACCCAATACAATTGTGTGATGAACATAGGTGTTTGTTCTGTCCATGATTTATCTACTTATATATATTTTAGTAGCCATTCGTGGCGTTAGTTAACATTCATTCATTGTACTATAAAGAAATTTTGACCGCAAATGTAAAGACCTTTATAGTACCTAAGTTGTAATAACACCAACCGCAATTTTGCTCCATTGATTCCTGTCCATCCTAAGGTAGCCTGGAAGAAATCGCTTAATGTGATAAGGCCGCCCTTTGTTCTACCATTTTTTGTAAGTTTTTTTAGCTTTTTTTTGTAGCTATATAGCAGTCCCACTAATATGTGGGCTGATATGACTAATAGTTATAAAGACAAGAACCTACCGAGTGAACCATGTAAGTTTGCAAAAACCATCGTGTACCTACTTTTATAGAAAAATGTGTTAATTTCCCAACATTAGCAAAGATTTGAATACGGTTTGCTAATCAACCGCTCCAGATACGCGTTGATCAATATTCAGTCCTAGTTAGTGTTACTATATCGATTGCACATCAATGAATATGAAAGAAATAACTTGGTAGTTAGAATGACAGACAATTATAGACTATCTGGAATTAAATACACAGGGATTTCTTTACGTCTAAGTTTTAGACAAAGTGCATGATGGTCTCACAAGTGCATGCATGGGTGATGTATTTTATAGAATTTGTCAAATTGTTATATCTTGTTGAAGCGTGTCATCGTTTTTATATTGTGTGGGTTGTGGGTTCGATTCCCACCCAGGACAAACATTTGTGTGATGAACATCGATGTTTGTTCTGTGTTTGTGTGTTATATTGTATTCTATGTATGTATTTACAAACAAAAAGTATCTAAGTATTGTATCAGTTATCTGGTTCCCATAGCACAAGCTTTGCTTAGTTTGGGGCTAGATGGCGCTGTGTGAGATGTCCACACATATTATTATTATTATTATTATATGATGTATTAGCCCAATAGCTCAGTTGGTAGTAGCCCTGCCTTCAGAACTGCAGTTTGTGAGACCGATTCCCACCCATGATGAACCACGAAGGATTTGTGTGATGTTTGTTCCGTGTCTGGGTGCTATAATATATTGTACTAGTTGCGCCCCGCGGTTTTACCCGCGGATAAAAAGTATAAATAAATAAAAATAAAATAATAAATATACTCATCCCACGGGAAAACTTCACTTTTCCGGGATAAAATGTAACCAATATGTTAATCTAGTGTATAAGCTATTGGTACCGAATTGTATCCAAATCCATTCAGCCGTTTGAGCGTGAAGGAGTAACAAACATACACACATACACACAAACACACGTACAAACTTTCGCCTTTATAATATTAGTGTGATAGTGTGATGTGATGTGATTCTATGTATGTATTTAGAAACAAAAAGTATGTAAATTTCTATCAGTTATCTGGTCCCCATAGTCAAGCTTAGTTTGGGACTAGATGGCGCTGTTTGAAATGTCCAAATTTTTTTTATCTTCGTTTTCATCACAATGCAGTGTTACATAAGTAGTCACAAAGGTTCGCCCATTTGCAGGACAACCTCTCTGAGAAAAAGCCTCACAGAAAAAAAAGTGCAAATACTTGTTCTGTGTCTGGGTGTTCATGTCCATAGTCCTCGTAGTTCCTGGGTCCCTAAACAAAGGGAATCCTAGGTAGGATCCTGGATCTATATATGTGATCGATGGCGTTATTTATTTATTTTAAAATTATATTACATAAGACATACAGTACATTTATTTGAGCAAAGGAGTAGACTTAGACAAAAAACCCCAAGTAACGTCAACAGACTCAGAAAACCCAACCTTATGGTACAAATTAAAAGCTTTTTCGTTCCCTTTCACGCAGAATGCATAAACCTGTCTTTTCTGTTTCAGTAGCTCATTTGATATCAGTTTCAGTGTTAACTCGGCGAAGCCTTGATTTCTGTAATCTTCTAACGTGTAAAGATGAGTTAAATGACCGCATTCTCCTATGAAGATCCATGAGATAAGTTCTCCATTATTGTAAAGGCCGTAACCAGATTTGGTGTCGATTAACATTTTGAAGTACCAAGTGGATGTGGGATAGCGGTGTGGCCATTTCGAGTCGATCAGGTCGATTTCTTTATGGGTAAGAATCTCGAAGGTACAGCCTGGTGGCAAACTGTAAGTGAATTAATAAAATCCTATGATAAACAAATAAATGTTTGTGGACATTTCACACAGCGCCATCTAGCCCCAACCTAAGCAAAGCTTGTACTATGGAAACCAGATAACAGATACAATAGTTAGATTATTTTATTTTATATTACATTTTATTGGGAAATACATACAAAAAAAAGCAAATAGCACAGAAGGCAGGGTTACTACCAATTGAGCTATCGGACTAGTCTAAAGAATAGAAATATAAATGAATAAAATAAAAAGAACATAAATAAAATAGAAGAAAGAAAAAGTCAATTGGGAGTTTTGGTGGGAACACGAAAAAGATTGCGTCACCGCATTGTATTATTTTCCAAAACTTGTGTTATTTTCAGTGTTCGTGCAAAAAATTGGTGGCATTCTATTCGTTAAGTGCTATATTACAGGCGTGAGTGTGAGAAAATGGTATAATGATGGTGAAACGTTTCTTTTCGTGTTGTTTCCAAAACTCCATAGAATATTCAAGTAAAGTTGCCACCACTTTACTAGGAGTATGACTTTGACTAGACTATGACTTGACTTGATGACTTCGACTATGACTTGACACATATTTGCGTGAAATATCATGAACTTGATAAATTATCAATAACTTGACACTGGCTAAATACACAAAAGGGTGGAGCCAAAACATAAAAAAAGAGAAGACTGGTGCGCTTGAATTAAAACAAGAGAAAAACGTATACAATACCTGACAGTAGGTTAATATTGGGCATTCTACCCCACCCTGCTCGTTACACTCGCGGCGCTCGTTTCACTCGCTTGGTGGGATAGAAAACCCAATATTACTTTATTTCTCGTTGATGAAGTAATTATACTCATATATAACGATCATAACAACGAGAAAATTGTCATTTCAAGAAAAACATCCTTAACATTGATACATAAAAATGAAGTTTGTTAAACAAAAAGAATCACTAAGTTTGGACAAAATATACGAAGAATGTAAAAAAACTCTCCATCGACATGGAAAATTACTGCCAAACACTATACGCTGTTTGATAGTCGGACCATCTAATTGTGGAAAAACAAACTTAATGGTTGGTCTTCTGTTGCATGAAAAAGGTTTACGTTACCGTAATATTTATGTATATTCTAAAACTTTGTACCAACCTAAGTATATATTTCTAGAAAAAGTTCTGGGAATGGTTCCTAATATTTATTTAACCAAATATCATGATACAGAAGACGTTATTAGTCCACAAGAAGCTAAACCTAATTCAATAATAATATTTGATGATGTTGCCTGTGAAAACCAATCGAACATACGAAATTATTTTGCAATGGGGAGACATAAACACATCGATAGTTTTTATTTAAATCAAACTTACAGTAAAATACCTAAGCAATTGGTGAGAGATAACGCAAATTTAATTGTACTCTTTAAACAAGATGATGTAAACATGAGACATATTTACGACGAACATGTAACTACAGACATGACATGGTTGGAGTTCAGAGAAATGTGTTCAAAGATTTGGACCAGCCCTTATAACTATCTCGTGATTAACAAAGATTGTGAAAAAAATAAAGGTGCATATAGAAAAAACTTTGACACATTTGTCGAGTTTAATTAGTACTTATAAATAATAGTTTCACAAATATGGGACGTCATTATACACTAAGCAGTACAAAGATAAGTACATAATATTTTTCAAAATAATAAATATGGAAAAAGATCTAAAAAAGCAAATAGTAAATGCTGCAGAAGCCGTTAAAAAGAAAATACGTCATATGAAAGATATAGAGAATGAAAATGATCAAGTGATCAGAAACGTTTTCAAACCGATAATTAACCCTCTAAATCAAATTGTTAAAAATGAGTATACAAGTACACACAAGAACAAGTTCAACACATCCATTGAATCAAAAGACTTTGATAAAACTCTTATAAACAGGCATTCTGATGTCACACTTTTCGGAAATAAAACAAAATATGAAGACACTGATTCAGAAGATAAAATGGACGATTCAGATCAGTGTCAGGATACTGAGGAAGAAGATGAAAATGATTTTAAAAATTCAAGCAATGTATCCTTTAAAACAATTGGATCTAACGAAAGTATTGAAGATTATAATATATCTTCTTGGTCTCTGTCTTCAGACGTTTTGAACAACATTCCATTTGGTGTAAGGAATGAACGTGGAAAGCTAATGATGGGATCATCTCGTGTTGTTGTTACTGATGACTACATACAAGTTGGTGGACGTAAATATAAAAAAACACCTGGGATATACGAGCTGTTATTTAGAAAGACCCCAGATTTAACTGCGGTGAATAATGAAGATACTTTACACTATAAGTCGATGCTGTTAGATACTAATGCCCACAGAAGAGATTATGATCCACACAAGCCAATGAAAAGCAACAGGGGACGAAAATACTTAGCTATTATCAAACCATTATTTAAATTGCGAAAAGTTTCTGCAAGTACTGAAGACAGTAATCAAGATTTACATCAAGGTTCAGGATTGCCACTGTTAAAAAAATGGAAGAAAAGTACTGATTATGTGTATTGGGATGATCCTAATGAACTAATAGAGCGATTAAAATTATTAATTGCTTCACGTGATGCTGGTAACACAGGAGTAGATAATGAAATCATATCAATCATCGAAGAATTGCGTGAAAGTGGTGTAATATAAAATAAATAGATTGACTTTTTAAAAATTGATTCATTTCCTATTTATAACTTAAACATTGCGGTTCACCTGATGCAATGAATACTGATAAATTTGGTAACCACATACATAAACGCTTACGTTTGACAGAATTATTAGATATATTGGATAATACTTTAACGAAGACGGAAAACGAAGAATTTGATTTACAAAAGACAAGATTGACAGGGGTGAGAACTCCTTCAATGGATAGTGATGCTGCTAACAAGGAATATGTGGACAGTATGAAACAAAACTTTTTTAGCAAACAAGAAGTCCAGCGTTTACTCCTTGCTATCAAAAACGAAATACTGATTTCAATCAATAAACTTCAAGAAAACTATTGTACCAAAGCTGAATTAGAAAAAGCTTTAAAATTAAACTTAAAATGAGTAAGGAAGAGGTAGTAAATGAAATTCACAAAACAGCAAGGAAAAACTTTACAAGACGACCTGTGGTATTAAAGGGAATTGACGACTTATGGCAAGCAGATCTTATTGATATACAAAATTTAAAACGATATAATAATGGATTTGGATTCATTTTAGTTGTAATAGATTGCTTCTCAAAACTTTGCTTGACTGTTCCACTCAAGACAAAATCAAAAACAGAAGTAACAAATGCATTCGAACACATTTTAAAAATTACTCGTCGCTCTCCGGTAAGCTTACAAACAGACTTGGGAAAAGAGTTTTATAATGAAAATTTTAAGAAACTCGTTATTTCGTATAATATCAATCATTATTCTACATATTCAGTAAAAAAAGCTTCAATTGTTGAAAGGTTAATCAAAACTTTGAAAAGCAAATTGTACAAATACTTTAGTCTAAACGGTAGTTACAAATGGATTGGCAAACCCTTGGAAAGTGTTGTGAAATGCTACAACAACACAGAGCACCGCATTACCAAATATAAACCAGTAGACGTAAATAAAGAGAGTGAAAGCTATGTCAGATATAATATTCGAAAATCACAGACATTTATGTCGAAAAGAAATAAATTTGATATAGGAGATCATGTAAGGATAAGCAAATATAAAGGTAGTTTTGAAAAAGGATACACTCCCAACTGGTCGACAGAATTGTTCATTATTAAACATGTTAATAAAACATTTCCTACAACTTATTTACTTGAAGATATTAAAAAGCAACCAATTTTGGGAAGCTTTTATGAACACGAACTGCAAAGGACGAACTGTCCAAGTATTTATCTAATTGAAAAAGTTATAAGAACAAAAGGCAACAAACTTTACGTAAAATGGTTAGGCTTGCCAAGTAATGATAACAGTTGGATTGATAGAAAAGCTATTGTATAAAAATCAGGATACTACGCGTTGGAGGACATTATTATGTCAGTTACGCGAGGTAGAGGACTTATTAACAGTGTAATAAATAATTTGCCATTTGAACTACATTTACCTGGATATAATTACTGTGGGCCGGGTACGAAACTGAAGGAAAGATTACAACGAGGTGATAGAGGAATAAATAAATTGGATGAAGCTTGCATGAAACACGACATCGCATACACCGCGAACAATAATTTAGAAGATCGTCATATAGCAGATTCGGAGTTGTTAAATATGGCAAAACAGCGAATGAAAGCAAAGGATGCTGGCAAAGGAGAAAAACTAGCCTCCTGGCTAGTAAGTAAAGTAATGAAAACTAAATTAAAACATGGAGCTGGAGTAAAATCTTTCAATAAATTAGTTTCATCGATTCGCTCTAGCTTGAGGAAAACGAAACCAAAAAATAGCACGACGGCTATTAAATTAGCATATAAAGCAGCTAAAAAACTCATTAATTCTAAAAATAAAGGAATGAGTCTGCCACGCATCATACCTGTGCCTAAAACAGGTGGTATTTTACCTTTAATACCCATTTTTGCTGGATTATCTGCATTGGGCGCTGTGGCAGGTGGTGCTGCAGGAATCGCTAAAACTGTAAACGACTATAAGTCAGCTCAACGCAACTTAGAGGAGGCTCAGCGACATAATAAAGTGATGGAAGCTATAGCTTTAGGCAAGGGCTTGTATATGAAACCTTATAAAAAGGGTAATGGATTGTTGGTTAAATCAAAAAACTGATGAAGCGGCTACCTAACCGTCCACTCACAAACATAGACATCCTAGAATATGCGCTCCATCGCATTCCTTACTTCAGAGGTGTTTATATGAGAGATACGCTGCCAAAAAATCCTAGAAACATCGAATGTGCTATAGTTAACTTAGATAGTATGGCAAACGAAGGAACACATTGGGTAGCCTACGTTAAGTTTTTAGATTATTGCGAATATTTTGATAGTTTCGGTGACTTAAAGCCACCTTTTGAATTAATCAATTATTTAAAACAAGATGTAACATACAATTACAGCAAATATCAAAGTTTTAATACTTTTAACTGTGGACATCTGTGTATAAAATATCTAATGAATTTTTGGAAAAACCCTACTATTTTGTTGAGTAAATATTTAGAAACAATTAATAAAGATGTATAAAACATAAAGTACTGTTTTAATTTATGTCATTGCTACAATGTCTTTCACACTGTCCATAACTGGCGGTACATCAGTTTTATCAACCAGCTATTCGCCTGCATTACAGCTTGACGGTGATTATGAGTGCGCTTTGTTGTATTTGTCTACTTTTAATTCAATTCCAAATATCGATATTACAAATAATAAATTCCATTACGATGATAATGAAATCATAGAAATACCAGAAGGAGCGTATGAACTTCAAGATATTTGTGACTACTTGAAAACCAACATTAAGAATGCATCTCTTAAGTTATACTGTAATAATAATACATTAAAAACATTTATATTTTGCACAAAAGACATACATTTTGAGAAAGAAAGTTCTCTTGGTATGTTGTTGGGTTTCGGCGAAAAGGTATTAAAAGCTAATATATTACATGAATCGCAGCTTCCAGTGAACATTTTATCGACGACTGTGGTAAGAGTCGAATGTGATATAGTGAGTGGATCATATATTAATGGAAAATCAAGTCACATTATTCATGAATTTGCGCCAAATGTACCTCCTGGATATAGAATCATAGAAATACCTAAAAACATAATTTATTTTCCTGTCAATCAACATAATATCAGTTCTATAAATATAAGAGTATTGGACGTAAACGATAATTTAGTTAATCTAAGAGGTGAGGAAATCCAGCTCTATCTACATCTGAAAAGGAAATGATTGACTATAATAAATACGTGATTCCTGTATCAAGAGCAATCAGTGTTAATCACACAATTCGCAAAGGCACATCTAATCGGAAAATAAAAATAAGTAAAGAAAATAAAAAATATTTGAAATTAATTGGGCTTCTAAAATGAGTATTTTAGATATAACAAGTACACCTGCCTACGACAACACAATCGACGGTATTGAATTCCATTCATACAAACCATATGTGACAAGTTTTAACAGGAATGATGAAATTCGTATTCCCATTAATCAGCAAGACTTATACGTGCTACCGTCAGCCAGCACTTTATATTTAGAAGGAACTGTGAACATTTTAAAAAAAGATACAAAACAGAAGGTTGAACACGTTGAATATACGAACAATCCTCTGCTTTACTTATTTCAAGATATTAGGTATGAGCTTAATGGAGTGGAAATAGATAAAATCAAAAATGCTGGTATATCAACCACAATGAAATCTTTGATATCTATGACTTTAGATGACTCCAGAGTAGCAAAAGCTTGGGGATGGGACATTCATGGAACAAAGCAAGGAGTGAACTTTTCGGCATCGGTACCACTCAGTAATATTCTCGGATTCGCAGAAGATTATAGAAAAATTATAATTAACTGTAAACATGAATTAGTTCTTCTACGCAGTAATACAGATTTGAACGCAGTAAAACTAAATAATGGAGAAATAATAGAAAGCATAGAAATTCATAAAATAATTTGGCGCATGCCGCATGTTAAAGTATCTGACAAGGAAAAAATTAATTTACTGAAAATTTTAGAAAAGGATCGACCGATTATACTCGCTTATAGAAACTGGGATTTATATGAGTATCCTTTATTACCTCAAACTACAAAACACACGTGGTCTATCAAAACTTCATCTCAAATAGAAAAGCCCCGATATGTAATTGTCGGTTTTCAAACAAATAGAAAAAATCAATGGGATAAAGATATGTCGCAGTTTGATCATTGCAATTTACGCGATTTGAAAGTGTACCTCAATTCTATGTATTTTCCTTACGAAAGCCTTAATGTTAATTTTACTGATCACAAATATGGTATATTATATGAGCAGTATGTCAGATTTCAACAGTCTTATTACGGTCGTGGGACTGTGCCCTTGTTAAGTATAACCAATTTTAAGGAAACAGCTCCACTTTTTGTCATTGATTGCTCTAGACAGAGTGACAATATAAAATCTGGACCTGTAGTAAATGTACGCGTGGAGTTTGAAAGCAACGCAGAGATTCCTGCTAATACTTCGGCATACTGTCTTATTCTTAACGACTGTATTGTTGAATACAAGCCTCTAAGTAATTTGGTGAAAAAAATATCATGAATCCTGATACAATCATTTTAGATCTTCAAGGATTCAAAGATTCAAGAAACAATTTTATCATAAAAGAAATTGCAATTTTAAGTGAAGATCATACCCAAACGTTCTTAGTGAAGCCTCCCTATTCCTATAATAGCTTAACAAAAGAAGAAAAAAGACAAGTGAAATGGATTGAAATCAACCGTGGAATTATGTGGAGCGAAGGTTTCATAGACCACCGAGAACTAAAGCGTACCATAGTACCATATTTGATTAGAAAAAAAGTTATTACTAAAGGCCTGGAAAAGATTAAATGGATTCAGGAGCTTTGTGAGAACTGTGGTGTAATTGATATAGGCGAAAAAGGGTGTCCTAATTTTATGAAACTTCACTCTCAGTACGATAATTTAAATTATAACTGTGTTAATCACAAAAGACAATGTGCATTAAGAAATGTAATTTGCATAAAGAAATGGTGTGAAGATAATGATATTTTTAAATTTAACTTGTTTAATTAGATATTAAATAAGTACCTAATTAAGATGCAATACTAGTTTATTAAAGAAATTGTTAATTTATTGTAATAAAGATTTTTATTAATACAAACATTTTTTTCCTAAGTAATCTAATAGGTAAAAAAAGATTTAATCATAGTTAAATACCATTTATTTTATAAGGACGCTTAAATGAACACAGTATATTATTAATTGTATCTACATAACATAAACCAAAAATAATTACATTAAAATATTTTTATGAAAAATCATAACTATAACCACATAAGTTTTTTGAAATATTATTGATTATACTTTGTGTTTGATCATAAATAGCATCATTTAGATTTCTCACAACGTATTGAGCACTTAGCATTACATTATCTCCACATTCTTCACACTTGCAGTCACTCAAATGCCGCTGAGATTTGTCCATATTCAGTATTTGAATTTTTATTAGTCGTATTCCTCGAGATGGTTCTCCGTTTATAACAAACGATGGCTCGTAACCGCGCTGACGTTTTTCTATTATATGGCCTTTTACCATTTTCTTGCCGGGCTTCTTAGATTTTGCCTTCCTCTGAGCTTTGATGACATCGCAGTGTTCATTGGTGTTCGGCGGGGTCGGGGGCTCGAAGTATTGAGCGCACTGAGAAAACGGATCCGGTGACACAGCGCGTTCTTCTGGGTCAGACAAAATTGAGAAGCCAAAATTCTGAGTAGCCTGAAACAATTTATTTTCATGTAAAACACATTTACTAAACACCCTTCAATACCATTTAGAGACGAAGTAACAAAACTCACCATTACTTTGTTGCGTTTGGTTTTCGTTGAAATAAAAATAGAGCTCGCTGGTGCTTTGTTGCTTGCTGCCACTCTGTTTGCCTGCTGCCGTTTGAATGTGATTATTTATTACATAAAAATTATAACAATATCTGAATCATACTTGCTTACACTGCAGTTTTGTTATGTGTGCTAATGATACCTCGAAACCATACCACCTGCGCGCATAAGATCAACAAGTTTGAACGTGTTACAGCAATATCAAATTCAGTTATTTGCTTGCAATGCAGTTTGATTATGTATGCGAATGGTACCTGGAAATTGTACCAGCTGTGCACATAATATCAACAAGTTCAAACATGTAATGCAGTTTTCGATTATGTTGGTATGGGAATGGTAATTAGAAAACATACTAGCTGTGCACCCAATATCAACAAGATCAAACTTCTTACAAATAACTATGATGCTGCAGTATATAGTATAGCTAACCAATGTTATGTTTCATTTTAATACCTACTTCAGGGTATATCAAAAATAAAAAAATAAAACAATTTTAATAGTGTAAATCATACATTTATTAAAGGGCACAGGTAATACAATACTTACTAGCTAGGATAATATCAAAAGTATAACCTTAAAACGCTAAAAAACATTTTGCGACAAAATGGGCATGTATTTTTCAAAGATAACGTACACTTTACACAACTAAGATGTCCGCAGCTTAAAGACAAAGAAATTTCATCATTGAAACAAATTTTACAAATCATATTTTTAAGGTACTTCTTATTTGGAATATCATCGTCATCGTCATTGATATTAACATTATTAACATGGAACGTCTCTGATTTTTCAGATTGGTCGAATTTTTTTTCTATTACTTTTTTTATGTATCTTTCACCTTTCAAAATTAAAATATAGGAACAGTCTTGAAAAAAACGAGCATGCTCTACCATCGGCTTATCTTGAGCTAGCCAGTCCTTAATACCACCGCCACAGAAGTAACAAATCACTCTATCACTTTGTCCAGTGTAAAAAAAACCTGCCTCGGCCATTTCTTCAGGTGACTGGGTTAAGCCTTTAGGCCAAGTATCAAAACTCCGCAGACGAGTTGGTTGTAGGGAATAACGAATATGAGCAGGCCGTTCTAGTTTCATGTTTTAATTTAAAAAACAATATCAGAAATTGCAGTCAAGACCAGTTACAACCTGTCCTATTCGTTTCAATCTACTAAATGTTTATCATGTATTTCACAGAACAAGTTGAGTTTAGCTTTATATCTACTTATTACACACACATTAATATGAGTACCTTACATACAACGTCATTTTAATATTATAATTACAAACTTAAGAAAGAGTTACAAACTAAGCTAGGTAGGTATATGACAAAAACTTTATTCACATCAATAATAAAAAATAAGTAAGTAGGTAGGCACATGCACATTTTAATCAATTTCATCTGTCCCAAAAAGTATTGAGCAGTTACCCCAAGCTTTTGTGGATACCTTATCGGCAGAAATCAAACGCTTATCATCGTTGGCTGACAAGGCCACTTTCTTTACTTTTTGTGTAAATACCTCATGTTTTATTGATTTAAAAAGAACATTTGTTTTTTTTAAAACGTTTCCCTGATATAAGGTTTTATTATAGTCGGACAGATCTAGTTCGTTAACGACAGATTTTTTGATACCTTTTGCTTTTTTAATGATACTGTCAGCGGTCTTCACGCAGTAAAGTTTGGAACGGAGGCCTACAAATTCACTGATTATTTTGCCACCCATTTCATCTTTAAAAAGCCCGGGAACTTTTTTATTTTTTAGAGGTATGTCGTGCTCGTTATTAATCGGGTAGTTGCTAGTATCAAAATACGAAATGAAGTTTCGTTTTAGATCTTGGAATAAATCTTTGGTTTCAATATGATATATAAAACTATCCGTATCCGTGTAACACATCTTTATGCGATTATCATACACAGGTCTAAATACTGAATAATGAAAGTCATACATGTGACTTTTTGACAACTCAAGTACGGTAAAACCGATATAGATTGGTTTGTCTAAAACAACGCGATCTGGTTTCAATTGCACAGCGACCAAATTTTTGGAGAATACAGATGCGCTATGAAAATGTGGACTCGCAATCAATTTTGCAGCGGTCGTTTTCTTTTTAGTTGTATTTTTGTTGTCTCGCCATTCGTTGACTAATTTAACATTTACCCGTTTTTCATTATTTTCTAGTGTTTTTCCAAATATGCTATTATTTAGCAACTTGAAAAAATCTTGCTCAAATGTTGATGATGCCTGTTGACGTAACTGCGTGTTTAGATCGATATATTTTTTTAAATACGGGCTCTGCACGAATTTTATTACTCTGTGTATTTTATGCAATATCAACCCATGTTTCAGACAAGTTTTTAAATGTACGTAATGAATAACGTAACGATGTTTGTCATACAAATTCGGCACAAGTTTTTCCGTTTTTCCACCTGGTGGAATGCACTTTTCAGGACAAAACGGGAGATCGTTGTGTGCACTATGCAGTTTTTTCGGATAAATCAAATCGACTTCGAGAATAAAACCATGCAAAGAATCATCTGGGATTTCGGTGACATCCAAAGAATCGATTTCATTTTGATCCATAAAATTGAAATCCGATAATGGTAAATACTGACTCATACTGAATCCATACAAATTATTGCAATCGATATAAACGACAAAAGAATCTGTTTTAGACGAGTCATAATCAGGAAGATATTTGTTATTGGCTTCGGCGTGTCTATGAGAACACATGCAAATTCCTCCTCGAATGCCACTCTGAATCATTCTCAGCATAATTAAATCATCAATGAGTTCAAGTTGCACCCCGGTTTTGAGAAGCATTGCATCAAATGACAAACTCGGTGCTGTCAGATAGAAAGCAGGATCAAGATCGTAATACCGTTTGCAAGTTTTTCTAAAATTTTCAAAAATATCGGTAAGTAAAAGAACGTCTGTTTTTAAATACAAATCGGTATACTGTCCCAAATCACGCATTCTGAACTCTGTCCACACTAATTGTGCGTGTTCATAGTCCTCGTCGGATACGTTTTCATTTGTTAGAGAACTGTAAAAACAGTCTTTGGAGGGCAGAGACCGTTCTCCGTAACGTTCCCACATATCCATGTACTCATACGGATAAACACCTTTACGTGAAAGCAGATGGAATTTTTTATCGTCACTGAAAAATTGACGCAAGTGTTTAAAGTTGTCTTTATTCAAAGTTTTTGTAAGTTTGTCCAAACTAGCTCCCAAGAATTTCAACGAATCAACAAATCGGAGTTGAATAAATTCGGTTTCTGACACAGCAATAATTTTCGTAAAAGATATGTAGTTTTCCTTCGTTTTGGGAATGATCTTAATAGCGCCAGGAGCTTCCCCTAATTTTTTTATGAACAAGTGGCAATCATAGCCAGACAAGTTGTGAAAAAATATCGGCACAAACGATGGGCGCTTAAATTGCAAATTGCAAAGACTATGTGCGGCACCGCGATAGCGACCGGTGATATGACAGTGATCGCGAACCTTATCTGAAAACATAAAATTTTCGCATATATGACAACGAGTGGCATTTTGAAAATCAAGTGCATTATTTTCAGTATAAATCATTGGAGCGGTTTCATTCAAAATCTTATGAATCTTTTGCATGTCTTCAAATATGCATTTAATAAATTTTTCTACACAATCTGGACCGCGATGTGATACAAAACTATTTAAGTTTTCATCGACTGAACAAACAATGTAATAAGCGAATGCCGCTGGTATGTGATGATTCAATGTTGACGTGTTGCAAGTCTCACTGTCAAGGTCAAGGTTTCGTTCCAATAAAGATTCGAAATCTGCATATATGACAAAAGGAACGTTTTGCTTACGTTCGAAATGTTTGAATTGAATCACGGATCCTTTCTCGGGTAATACAGTGACTACGCCACCGCAAACATGATTATTTAGCTCTACAGCATTAGAAAAAAATACTAAACACGTTTCACAAAAATATAATTTCCCGTGATGTTTAGTGATTTGACTTCTAACGAGTTTAGTCAAGCTTTTAATTAAACAATAATGTTGAGTTCCAGAGTTGTTTTCGAGCAGCAACAAATGAATGGTCTTTCTATGCTCTTCTTTATTTTCAGAATTGTATAAAGGACCCACAATAGTCTTGTTATTTTTTAGCCCATACACGATAAATCTGAGCTGCGAATTATTGCTCTCGAATTTTTGTATGTCTGAAAACGTAACCGGATACTGCATATCATTCACATTCAATACTTTGCGAAAGTCTGGATAAGATGTTACCCGCTCTGGATGCGAATTAGCTGGATATAAAGCAGCCGTCACACACCACATGAAACAACAATCGTCTTTATTTTCAATGTTGAGACATGCCTTTTTATTTTTTATTTTTTTAGGCAATTCTATATAACTGGAACCACGTAGCGGTTCATATTTGTTAATATTAACCTCCAAATGAGTGTTATGTAAAAATGACCATCCAGAATCTTGGTGCTCAAATGACTCTATTTTTTCTTTTAACGAACATACCATGTCTGAAAAAAACACTTCAAAGTTAGAGTTTTTGTATAATGTAACGTTCTTAGTCAAAAACGATTTCATTTCTTCCGTGTTATTTTTAAACATTAGAAATTTAGCAAAGTATTCTAAATTTATTTTAAAGCAAACGTGTTTATCAAGACAAGCGCTTAAAAGAGCGTTTAATTTATCGCGAATTGAATTGAAAAACGCATCAACTGAACCAAGATCTTGTTCACTACATATTAATCTGTAAGTGGCAATGCGTTTGCGGAATGCTGAAGATACAATTTCCACACCCTCGCTGTGCGGTTCAACAAAATTATTGTTGTTTTTTCTATGAACGTTACTTCGCAAGTGCCCTACCCAAGACTTTGCATCAACAGAAGCACTACAGACTGCACAATAAGGCATTTTTGTGAGAAAACCCAAGTTATTACGTATTATTATTATTATTTTGATTACCTGTGCCTAACTGAAACAAATAAACAATATTAGAAAAGTAAAAAAATAAAATTTATTTAAATATTCATAGCATATAACCTACCTACTTATAGAGCTACTTAAATCTATTAAACTGCTTAAATGCTGTGTTCCTTACGTACTAAATAAAATATGGTGTGCAAAGATTAGTCTTCCATGTGGAAAAGGTAAAAACAAAAAATACGTGTGAAAATACTTCGTGACTAATCTTTGTACACCACCGGATCAGTCCCTTTGAAGACGCCGTAGGCGTCTTCCATAAATGACTGTATTTTCTCCCACGGTGGGGAACCCTCTGCCGTCTGCAATTTTATAGCCACGAGGGCCTTTTTATATAAATTTTGAGAACTGTTTAAAGCATCCTCCGAGTGGTATATTTTCAAATCTATATAAAAGTTGCCGCTCGTGACCTTTGCCCGTCGCTGACGGCCAGCCGCCACCCTGCTGGTGAACGACGAGTATAATATCTTCGCCGCCGTCGCCTCTTTCTCGCGAGCAGCCTTCTCTTCTGCTCTTAAAATATAATTGAAGAACCCCGACTTATTTCTGTAACAATGAAAGTAAAATAAGTTAAATAGCACATAAAAATTATATATAAATATAATATATTCTAACGTGATAACATACATATACACATACGTTGAAAAGTTTTTACAGGTGACGGTAAAGAAAAAAGAAAAAAATTGAGTGTTAGAAAACTTACATGCTTGAAGGTTGCTCGCCAGCTTCTTTTTTGGTGGTGGCCCTTCCCTTCTTGGATGTGCTCGCCGCAGAGCACTCTAGTTCCGATTCAGAATCAGATCTTTAAAAATAATTGCACACATTAGCTTACAATGAAAAAATAATATTATTGTATGTCAATATTTGTGATCTGCAGATAAATTACCCGAATAACTCCTGGGCTCTCGCTCTCGCTTTTGATGGTTTTTGTTTAGGGGCGACACGTTTTTTTCCCTTTTTGGAAGGCGGCGGGCACTGAGGGGCTACCGCTGCTGTGGTGAATTCAAATTCAGAGTCCGACCTAAAAATAAAAAGAACATTGTAAGAAAACTATAAGTAAATAAAAAATTTGAATACATAATGAATGAATTAAATTAATTAATTAATTTAATTTAATTGATTAATTAATTTAATAAATTGATCAATAAACAAAATGTAATTAAATTAAAAATAAATACTCACTAACATTTTTTAATTCCGCTGCTGCTTTCTTGATTAACTTTGCACTATCGTCCTTTGCACTTGTTGCAAGGCTATTTTCTTGAAAAATAATGATTATGTTCTAATAAATCAGTGTATTTAAAACAACCAATATTGCATCGTTAGCGATAAACTTCACTGTCAAAAGTTGACCATCTCACCTTCGTGAAGCATACAAATATAGACTTTCGTTGTTTACAGCTAAATTATAAAATAAATAGTTTACGGATATCTGATTAGACATCTTTCAATAAACATTGCAGGAAAGAAAAGGACAAATGCTAAATTTGTTTACTATGCAATTTCGTTCACCTGTATTCTTCTTCAAAGGCTACTAGACACCGCTTCCATGAATTGATGCATACGAGCGGTTTATAAACGCGCGTTTTCATGCAAATTCAAATTATGTGCATGGATATACACTTAGTTAAACACTTTGGGTTCATTAAGAAATATGTTTATCAATGTTCGAATTTAAATAAAAAGTTAATGTATGTTATAAAGTTTCGTTGCCTAGTTCTACGCATAATTTACATGTAATTATTAGGCAATATGTGGCAAATTGTGTGCCTAGTGCATAATTTGTGTAGACAACTTTAGAATAGCATCTTCCTTTTTTACTTACTTTGAACTATGAACCATGTATTCATTTAAAGTTCGTCTGCATTGTACAGTAACTATGTCGAATGACACAGAGATAATGCTTATGCTGACGACAGAAGATTCATGAGCACTGTAATTATTACTCGGAAATTATAGTCAAGGAGACAATGCAACTTAATTTAAGTGATCTGACAGCCTTTGTGGTGCGGTGGTTGAGTAAGTTGGCTTATAACGCAGAGTCACTAGGTTCGATTCTCGTAACGGGATAAGTATTTCTGCAGAAGAAAAAAAACGCAAATACTTGTTGAGTGTCTGTCCATAAAATAGGGTCCTTGGCTCTTGGGTTCATGGCTCCATAGATAAAACGAATCCTAGTTAGTCCACTGTCTTATATTTATTTATAAGTTCCATTCTTTCGAATTCACCTTAATGTACATTCAAATATTCAAAAAAATAAATAACTACATCAAAGTGTATCCATGAAAATATAATAACAAAATTTGTATAAGCCAAGTATTCATTATAAATCGACTATAGTAATACTATATAATAATAAATCCGAGTATTCATTATAAACATGTACGTGATTTACAATAATTTATGATATTTAATTCTGGCTTTTTTAATTTAAACAAAACTGCTACAATTGTACAAAGAAGGTACTATGACTCTTAGACTAATTTTGTTGTGTTGCTGTGCAATGCACAAGTACATTATTTTATTACGTGATTCAACGCCGGTGTGAACTGTGAAGTGATAGTGATAAACGAGACTTTCCCATGGGTTTTTTCTGATTTATGTAAGTATTAATCTAAATATAAATACATCATAATATTAAATAGCGTATTAATGTAATTAATTCTTGGTAACATTTTTATTTGGTTTGTAAAGAAACTCAAATTAAAATTAAATTTGTGTCGGTAATAAAATTGCTCTAATAAAAGTGTAAATTTTATATAATATTTCCATGTTATCTTTTTGATAGTATCGATTTAATTATATGTGTTTAGTTTTTGATTGGTGATTAAAATGAAATAAAAATAAGCATCTAAATGATTATGAATGTGCTCGATAATAATAAAAATAGAAAAAAATAAGACAGGAAATTAAAGAATAATTATATTTGCAATAATAAATGGTTTAAATTTAATAAATGTCTAGCAGCAGTAAATTATTTAAGTACTTTTTGTGCTGAGCATCTTTTTTTTAATTACAGGTTCAAAAGCGGTCTACAGCAGAGTTTTCGGCAGTATGGAATTTGAAGCAGGACTGTATCCTTTTTTAAAATTGCAACTTATTATTAATGAATGTTTCCATTATGTAAGAACTTAATTTCAAAAAGATACTTTGTTAAAAGTTCATGGGTAAATGCAAATGCATTATATACGTAAATATGTAATAATATTCTTATCTTCTCTATATAAGTTATTCTTGTTTCATTTTGTATTGATTATGAATTTCAAGCTTGAGTCAGTTACTATACTAAAATTCAAACCTTTTTTTAAGTATTATATATATTATATATTAAATTTTAAATATTATATATCTTCAAATGAATTAATTCAACTGATGGATTAAGTATTGAGCCTGATCCAAACCGGGCGCGAAATAGTTTCTGTGGCCGACCTTGAGCCGAATCAGGTCATAACGTAATTTTTGGCGAATCTTGCTAATCTGTGTTATGGAGGAACCTGAGCCTATTCGAGGCTTAGAAACAAAATTTATATAAATTTTTCTAAGGGAACCTTGAGCCAATTCGTGGTCATTTCACATTGGTAACGTTTCTCCAATTTTATATGTTATGGAGGTCCTGCACCATAGAAACTTGATTTTCGAAGAGCCTCATCCAAACCGGACGTGAAATAGTTTCTGTGGCCGACCTTGAGCCGAATCAGGTCATAACGTAATTTTTGGTGAATCTTGCTAATCTGTGTTATGGAGGAACCTGAGCCTATTCGAGGCTTAGAAACAAAATTTATATACATTTTTCTAAGGGAACCTTGAGCCAATTCGTGGTCATTTCACATTGGTAACGTTTCTCCAATTTTATATGTTATGGAGGTCCCGCACCATAGAAACTTGATTTTCGAAGAGCCTCATCCAAACCGGACGTGAAATAGTTTCTGTGGCCGACCTTGAGCCGAATCAGGTCATAACGTAATTTTTGGTGAATCTTGCTAATCTGTGTTATGGAGGAACCTGAGCCTATTCGAGGCTTAGAAACAAAATTTATATACATTTTTCTAAGGGAACCTTGAGCCAATTCGTGGTCATTTCACATTGGTAACGTTTCTCCAATTTTATATGTTATGGAGGTCCCGCACCATGGAGACTTGATTTCCAGGAGCTTACTTGAGCATTGTGTAAAAGCTAAATACTGAATAGGATATGAAATCTAAGTTTTAAAGGCGAACGATAAACATCATTTTGTTCAAAAGTGTATTTACCCATCATCTTTTAAATAAGTCCTTTCTTATACATTACATGAGTATTATACATTACATTCAACGAACGGCGATGAGTCATACATTCAACTTCACTGATAAATGCATTGAACTTAACTTATTTTGTTTGTGCACTGTATTATTTGAATAAGGCATTAATAAATATTTTTGCATCATCATCGCATTGTTTATAGCTCTCATATCCGCAAAGACATTCAGGGATTTTTATAATGATGTCCAGTGATTGTTGGTTAAATATCAGGTGAGTATATTTCTTACTAACTTAATTCCGACACCGGGAAGGAGCTGAAACGTCGACGTTTTTGTTCAACTATTGTGTAAGCTCGGTGCGGTGATTCGGTGACTTAAGCATATCGACTGCCGGCTTATTACTTTTATGCTATCATCGGATGTAATTATGTAAAATAAGATTTTGTGTGCAGGCTGCTTCAAGGAACGGTATAATGTAATATTGGGTATTCTATCCCACCAAGCGAGTGAAACGAGCAGGGTGGGGTAGAATGCCCAATATTAACCTACTCCTGACGTCCTCAAATAAAGGTGAGTCTTCTTTTAAAATAAACGTGTTTGAGGGCAATAGCCTCATTTCAATATTTTTGACCCCTATAACTTTTTGAACGCACGCCACTACATTGTATGCAGTAAACGCCAGTGTTATATTCCTTTCCCAATCAATAACATTCGTTCTTCTCAATGCGTCTTCAAGTACTGTAGTGTCATCTTTTGGAAACTGGATTATCAATTCGTATGATGAAGCCTGGAATAAAGAACACTGTAGTTTTTTAAAATGTGATTCATTTTATACCTGCTTCACGTATAAATTTCATTGACGTATCATCCTCAAATCATGATCATGAATCATGATGTATAACAATGACACTGACAACCTCTGTGGTGTGGTGGTTGAGCAGGTCGGCTCATAACCCGGAGGTGGTGAGTTCGATTCCCGTGGCATGACAAGTATTTGTGCACAGAAAAAAAGCGCAACTTCTTGTGTTGTGGGACCATGGTCCTCGTAGTTCCTGTGTATGTATGTGTGTGTGATCGTTGGTCATTATTATTATTATTACTACTAATATATATTTCATCAAAAAGTTCAATTACCTTAATTTCATATTGATAAATATGATGATATTGTATTTTCCAATTATTTGATTTAAAATCCAAACCACTGAATTTATTTTAATGAAATTTCCATGGCACCAATTTGAAAGTAACATTCATGGTCAAAGTATAATGAACCCTGCCTCATTAATTCAAAAGGGGCATCGTTTCAAGGTAACTTAACCCCTAAAATGAATCACCAAGACCCACCTTTTCGTTGACAGCAACGAATCCATTACCCGCATCACCCAACGGGCAATACATTTGGACCCCGTAATCAAAGCCCGCTTCCCTCAAGCGTGTTTGAGTTTTCAGTACATTATACCCAGGCAGACCACGGGGCCAATCTAAAAGGAACGCCTTTTGTAGCTTTGGCCATCTCTCTACAGGTATGAGCTCAAGAGGTTCTTGAGACATCAGCTTGAGATTTTGTTACACTTTATTGAGTCACCACTTTTAAATAAAGGAAAACTTCTTGTTGACATCGAATGAGAACTCAACCTTCTTGTGTTATTAGCACACAGCTGTTATAACATCCAATGACAGCACTGCAGTTGTGCGAGTTAAACCGATAAGATCAGCGGATTGGTTGTTCGTTGTTACTGTCTAAATATAGTATTGTGCAGTGGCTGTATTCGGGTCACTCTGATGATAAACAGTGCAAGTGCGTTTATTATTTAATAAGAGACTAATGATAAGATAACTTCAAAGAGTAATGATAATAATCATGTTATCACTGTCCTAATTTGTTATATGTTTAATACAATAAATTACATTTAAGTACCTACGATAATGTTGACTTATAAATGTGCTAAAAAATGGCCTATTTGTAGTAAATTCTTTGACTTTGACTTTGTTAGAAATCATACTGTAATAAAATTGAAAGTCTGAGCTTATTTTTATGGTTTTCGAGATAGATTTATTTTCATTTTTAGAGTTGAAATGGTTTAAGATTATAATTTTTAATGGTTTTTGACTATGTTTTTTTCACACGAGGAATCTTTGAATTATAATTTTTAAAACACTCCAATTAATTTTTAGTACCTTTAGCTAAGGACACTTTCGGTCAAATCACCTTACAAACAAACAAAAACAAATGTGTGACGGCGGCTACATCCAGTTATAAACTCTATGCACAGCGATCGAGCACCGTAATTTACCCTGTGGCATTAAATTTATTACAGTGGCAGCACCGGCAACTGTCATGGCGCCCCTACCTGTCTGGCTATATAAAGGGATCGATTGGTGTGCTACGGATCATTCTTGTTCCAGACACGGCACGGTGCGGACATGCTGAAGGCCTATAGTTATATAGGTTGCAACCTACCTACCCACAACACGTTTCTGCCGACATCAGAAGTGGGATTGCCCATTTCTACATCACTCTTCAAGCAACGCGAAACGTGACGTGACGTGAATGATGACGTGACGGCGGGTGACACTAATATCAAATTTAGTTGCAGGGTTAACCCAAACCAGTGAAAAAAAAAAATGGAAAAAAGTAACGATTCGTTTTTTTTTCGAGAAAAAAAGAGAATGTAGAAATGATGACAAGAAAAATGTGTCTGAATACTAAAGGGATAATCTATCCGGACTAGCACTAATGGTCCATAAAAAAAAATGTTGGTTGCTAAAGGGATATCTATCCGGTCTAGCACTAATTGGTCCATTAAAAAAATGTAGGAATGATGATTTTTGGTTGCTATAGGGATATCTATCCGGTTAGCATTATTCGGTCCATTTTTTATAAATGAAGGTATACTAATGGTCCTGAAGGGTTAACCCTGACGATGACTGGAAGGTTAAAATACTTTTGACTAATCAAATTGAAAACTAATGTTTTGACTTTGACTTAGACTCCAAGTTTAACTCCATTTAATTGTCAGGATGAACGAGCAATTACACTGATACTTATGTCCCTCGCCAGGTACAAAGTGAAGCTAAGCGTACGAGGACGTACGCACGTCAGTATGGCCGTGACGGCGGCTACATCCAGTTATAAACTCTATGCACAGCGATCGAGCACCGTAATTTACCCTGTGGCATTAAATTTATTACAGTGGCAGCACCGGCAACTGTCATGGCGCCCCTACCTGTCTGGCTATATAAAGGGATCGATTGGTGTGCTACGGATCATTCTTGTTCCAGACACGGCACGGTGCGGACATGCTGAAGGCCTATAGTTATATAGGTTGCAACCTACCCACAAACCGTTCTGCCGACATGTGATCCATTCATATGGGAGCTACAATAACACAGACAGACATATACGCACGCTAAACTTATAACACTTCTCTGCATGCATCGGGGGTTAATTAATAAAACACCACAAAGTGGTGAAAAATATAATACAATTCCATAAAATTATTAAACTCACGAGAATCACTTATTTGTCTCTATAAACAAAAAGCCAGGTCATAAGCCTTTAGCTCAGCTTAAAAATGCTATCATCGGAACCACTTATCTATATGAGAATAGAAGATTCAGTTAGATTAATAAACACGACTTAAGAAAAATGCTCAAATATGTTTAAATATATTTTATTTTCTCATTACAGCGGCACATCAAGCGGTAGGCAAAAGGTTAAATAAGAATTTCAGGATATTTTGGACACATCCGGCCAAAAGACGTCAACTGATCTTTTGAATCCAATTTTTTCATACAACTTCCGTGCATTTTCATTTTTCTGTACACAAAACGCAAATACGTCTCTCGTATGGTCTTTCAAGATTTCGTTTGAAATGAGTTTCACTATCAGCTCTGCGTAGCCGTTTTTCCTGTGTCCTTCCATGGTGTAGAGGTGAGTCAAGTTGCCACATTCACCTATCAACATCCATGTAACTAACTCTCCATTTTTGAAAAGACCATATCCAGATTTAGAGTCTACTAGCAGTTGGAAATAAAAAGAAGAGGTAGCGTAGTGATGAGGCCAATAATGATCAATGAGGGTGACATGATCCGAGGTCAGCAAGCCGAAAGATAAGCCTGGTGGTAAGCTGGAAAAAGACATACATTATTACAATAAGTCGCCGATCAATGGTATTCAAATGAAGACCTAAAGTGAATCACTACATTAGATACAAAATTCGACTACTTATTTTTCTTTTGTTTCACTCATTACTACGAATATATACTCACACTTAAGGTTTAAATTTGAAAGTAAATTTTTCCGTCCTAGGACGTTAAAGTCAGTTACTTTTTTATGAAAATAAAACTCTATGGCCCATGTGAGCGTAACTATGGTCAGTAAGGGAGAAAACAAGTCAAACGAAGAGTGATAGGGTAAACCATCTAATAACTGGCCACTTTAGTGCACTGGCCAGTTCGTTTTAGTTCGTGCTAGTTTCCATGCGGTAAAAATTGTGAACTAATATGAAAGCTTATAGATAAGGTAATGTTAAAACCATGATCATAGATGGAACGTTACGTGAATGTAAGTACTTTATGCAAATGTAGTAAATACTGGCCAATAACTAATAGCGGCCAGTTACACCAAGTTTTACCCTAGTGTGTTTCTTTTGTTTTTGACAAGAATAGAAACATCTCACCTTACATTCTCAAACAGAGGTGATCCTTTTTCGATAATAAACGTAAACATTACATCATTTGGTGTTAGTTCCATTACGTAACCTTTATCTTCTATCACCGGCCGAACGCATGACACCACATTTTTTGCAGAAAACGGTAGTTTCAGAAGATCTTTAGTCCAATCGATGTTCTTAGTTGTTCTGAGAGCCTCTTCAAGTGTCTTGGTATCGTCTTTTGGACATTGAATTATTATATCGTAAGATGACGTCTGGAAGAGTACGGAGTAAAAAAAAAATCAATTAATCAGCTGATTGTGATGAGTCTTATGGACTAAAAAGGACAACGATAGAATACCTTTTTTCCCGAACTAGAAATCCAGTAGCTGTCATAGAAGCTCGAAGTAAAAAAGGTAAGTCCATGAAAAATACTCAAGCTCCTAAGTTCTCACTTATATCCCTAGGTTTCTCAAGATTATCTAGGTTGGTAGAGCTCTAACGGGGCTCTAGGTTGGTGAAACTCTTGGCAAATCATGCCATAATACAGTGAAGAGTTGCTTAGCTAAGTTGTATTTTAATAGACTTTAGGGGCAAACAGTAGGCTGTTTGTGCTGTTTTGTGTTTTGTTTAGGAACAAAAATAGTAATTACTTACTCTGCATAGTTGTATATATAAATTATTTTCTATTAATTATTATTAATACTAGTAAATTATTGAACTTAAACTTTTAAAAAACTCTGTCTTACATAATTCTATATACCGGTGTTCTTTTTAATTTTGTTCCAGGACATTTTATTATTTTATATTTCAATTCAAAAACATCAGTATCATCTAGATCAGTTTCTCCTCTAGCTTCTACTCAAACGTTAGTCACCTTGTCTTACCTTTTCATTGATAGCCACGAACCCATTTCTCACATCGCCGAACGGACAGTATACTTTGATTCCGTAATCGATTCCCTCTTTCTTCCATCGAATTTGAGTTTCCAGTACGTTGTACCCTGGTAGACTTCTAGGCCAGTCTGCAATAAGCGCTGATTGTATTTCTTGCCATCTCTCTACAGATATGAGTTGGAGAGGATCTTGAGACATCACTTTGATTTAACTATACTCTTCTTAAAAATATCTATTAATAAATACAATCTTCAACATTATTCCGCGCCTGTAATTATTCAATTTGGTCACACAACAAATAGTCGACGATAACACAAAACAAAAGGAAAATATTAAAATACACTATGTAAGTGTTGGCTTTGAGAATTGGCCTTCTAGTTGATTACTCAGACGGCGATATGCTGTTGTATTACAAGTACACGTCAATATTCGACAAAGCGTCGCTACCAACTGGCTTCTTTAGTATTTAGATTAGTAACCAAGGTCATTGTCAGGCCAGTGTTGCTGCGGGGGGGTCGACGTCATAGGAGAGGGAAACGCCCACTTTAAATTATAGTCATTATAATTATACTATAGAAATTAGCTATTGTTTGAGTAAATTCTGTTTTTTTATTGTTTGATAGGCTTGTATTAACTATTTCGCAAGATAATACAATGTTTAATTGTTTATTATATACTATACGGTTATATGAAGTAGGTACGCAGATTTAGGACACCTACCGCAAGTAAATAACATAACAATGATAAAAGCCATATATCTTTCCAAATCTAGGGCAAATTTATCTTCACATAAAATTCAAAGTCCTGACTGACTGACTGAATTATATATATCAATGCACGGCCTAAGCCACTGATCTTAAAGACTTAAAATTTGGAAAATGTGTTCTTTGTATAATGTAGGTAACCACTAAGAAAGAATTATTCGAAATTCCACCCCTAAGAGGGTAAAATGGGAGGTTGAATTATCAATTTTAAGAAATTCTTCTTCGTTTCCTATAGGCCACGCGAGCGAAGTCGCGGGCAGGAGCTAGTGATAATATAAGACGCTAAAATTAGTTGTACGTAAAATGTGAAAATCACTTGTTACGGAAAAAATGACAACCCTTTATGGATGATTGGATGCAGGTCCCGTTCGTGGTTCAAATTTTTCCTTTTTATTTATCCTTAGTGTAACAGCTTTTTTTTTTTTTTTTTTTTGAGTGGGGGAAATGCCCTCGCACTTCCCTGCCACCACGGAGGTGGTGGCAGGGGGTATGTGGGACTCGAACCCACTAAAACCCCCCCGTGAGCCCTCGTCCGCCGTACCGGGGCGAGAAGGGGTCGCGACTGCAGTCCAGCCAGCTCGCCCCCGGCGGCAGGCCCTTTTGGGCCTCTCCGCGCCAAAGGATGGGTGACCTTGCTCACCAAGATCACCCACCAGACGTGTGGGGCCGTGCAAGCCGGCGGAGAGTCCCCCGACTCTCCACCAGTGGCCCCACTACGGGGGAGGGAGGAGGTGCGCGTAACGCCTCCTCCTCCCTCCCACTCGTCTGCGCCGGAGCGGGTCAGCTCCAGCGGCCTCCTCTCTGACCCGCTCCGCGGTCTCCTTCTGCGCCATCACGTACTCGCAGAAGGAGACCACCGCCTGCCACGATCTCTCGCTGTCAAGCATGGCTCTCACCACGCTTGGCAGCGAGAGATCGTGGCCTACTGCCAAGGAAAGTGTGTGCCGCTGCTAACACTAAGCTGGCTACTGCTAATGATTGATTAATCTTTAAAAATATCAAGTAGGTAGTTATAATAATAATATACTGACTGGCCCGATAGCTCAGTTGGTAGTGACCCTGCCTTCTGAACTGCGGGTTGTGGGTTCGATTCCCACCCAGGACAAACATTTGTGTGATGAACATCGATGTTTGTTCTGTGTCTGGGTGTTATATTGTATTCTATGTATGTATTTACAAACAAAAAGTATCTAAGTATTGTATCAGTTATCTGGTTCCCATAGTACAAGCTTTGCTTAGTTTGGGGCTAGATGGCGTTGTGTGAGATGTCCACACATATTATTATTATTATTATTATATACAGTAATCCTAAACAGAGGTTAACTTAGGAGTTAGTTCGGGGGCGAGTTGGCTTGACTGCAGTCGCGACCCCTTCTCGCCCCGGTACGGCGGACGAAGGCTTACGGGGGGTTTTAGTGGGTTTGAGTCCCACATACCCCCTGCCACCACCCCCGTGGTGGCAGGGAAGTGCGAGGGCATTTCCCCCCTCAATAAAAAAAAGTTAGGAGTTAGTGCTCAGACATTTATACCTACTCGAGTTATGTTATACCACTAATAGTGTATCAATTCATACTGCCATCTGTATGTGAGCCAATTTATGCCTACATCTATCAAATATTAAAATTTCAAAAGTTCACAGTTTTAATATCATAACTTGTAAATACATGTTTATATAAGTACGCATATACACAATGGAATTTAATTCACTCTTTTCCTTAAATGAGTGTACACAGACCATGTTATAGAATATTCGTACAAGGTCCAATAAAAAAAAAAGATTTTGTTTTAATATTTAGTGCCTCTTAAAAAACTGCATGACAGCCGAAATGTCTAATTAACGGTACACACAGCGCGGGCACCAGCTGAGTGCTTTCGTAGGCAATAAAACATCTGCTTTGTTCAATGTCATAAGGCCTTACTTTAGAATTTAAATTTGATAATACCTACCTATCTTTAAGTTATATTTCATAAGTATTTTTTATTTAGTTATATGGAAGCGTTCTACAGCATGGACTGAATACATACATTAAAAGAAAAGAACGAATTAAATTCCACCTTGTATAGTGCAGCTCTTTAAAGTGCCTCTTAAATTCTTATAATTCCTACAATTGTTCAGTAGGTGGCTACCTATTTTATTTCCGACAATAGATATCATTTCATTTCATTTCAATTATCATTATTAGCTATCATTGTCCACTACTGGACGTAGGTCTCTAACCCTCCATATCACGTCTATAAGCGACGTCGGGATATGGCTCAGGGAATCTAGTATGAGAAATAAACCAAAATATTTAACGCGAGGTGATGTATATCGTATGATTTTTCAGAGCAAAATCAAAAAATCATTGACAATTCTACAGTCACAATTTAAACATAAATTAAAAACAAATATTATTCGAAAGAGGCGCGTCGTCTACAACGTCACTGTGAGCTCAGTCTTGAAACTCTCTGCATCTATCCTTGTTTTCCACAAGTCGTCACTCGATCTGACCGCAGGCGTAAATTTTTTTCTTTTTTTCATTTTAGTCTTGCAAGATACTATAATTAGTAGGTCTAGAAAGATTTACCAACGCCTAACCAGTCATACGAGTAATCCACTTAAAGGCTTGTTGGCAATCCAAGATACTTCCTATTGCGTTGTGATAAAGTTGTTTTCAGGTTGGAGCAACTCTCTTTATTCAATCATTTGTTTTGCGATAGGGAGTAAGTCGTCGCCATTGGCTATCACCGGTCGCTGCCGGTACCATAGAGTAACTTATGCCGGTACCGAACAGCCGCGCGTAGTTTTGCAAGCTTGATTCATTCTTGTTTAATTTTGTAGAAATATTTAAGGTGAACTTTTGTGAGGACACAGACAGTTAATTGATTTTATAAGTACCTATCACACAATTTGAGATGGAAGTTTTTCAAGAACTGCCCATAGAACAATGGGGCTTACTACAAAAGAAGCTGAAGACTTTATGGCCGCTTAACGTAGGAGGGTATTACGCCCTGGACGTGAACATCAAGCATCCTCAAGTCAGAGAAGCCTTTCAGTTCAAAGTGTATTGTCCACACGGAGACATTAACAATGGATTTATTGCTACTAGTGTTAAGGTAAACTTTGTAAATTAATTCTTAAGATTAGGTAGTCAAGTCGGTGCACTACATTTTTGAAGTAGGTAAAACTTCTTTACGCACGCTTGACTTGGGGAGCTGGTGAATGCGAGGCGAACGGAAGTTGAAGTTCATGTAGATCTCCATTGTCAACGTAAAGTTAAAAATTGTGTTATTATGTTGATATGTCCGGTAAACTGACAATTTACAATTGTCGAGATGGTGACATTAACATTAAGCAAAGCCAAAACAAAGTTATACCGGCCGATAGATGGAGCTAAACTAAAGAAAAAGTTTCGTGTTTTTGTTGGTGGTTGAGCAGGTCGACTCATAACTTGGAGGCGGCTGGTTCGATTCCCATTGCAGAATAAGTATTTGTGAACAGAAAAAAAAGCGCAAATACTTGTTCTGAGTCTGGGTGTTGTCGGACCATGGTCGTCGTAGTTCCTAGAAACAGGGAATCCTAGTTAGGGTCCAGGATCTATGTATGTGATCGTGGGGCGTTATTATTATTCTTGAAGCTCGTAAATTTAAAAACTGTATATACTGTATTTACTTCTTTCAGAACGGCGAAGATTGCATTATATTCTCCATCAGCGAAGACACAAGCATGCTGGAAGAAGCTTTAGCTAAGACTAAACTCATTGACTGGAATAAAAGACTTTGTATCGATATGGCATCGTCACTGATCATACGGCTTATGGAAAAATTAAAATCAAGGATGGAATTCGGAATTTTTAACGTATGGGGAGCGAAAATGATCTTTATGGACAAGAGTGCGGAACCATACGATGATGTAAAGTAAGTTTTGCCTTTATCGTTGAATATTTAGTGTTGATGAATGAAGGCTTCACCGTTACATGGTTTATATCCCGTATGTGCGAACAAAGCGATTTGCTTCCACGCTTATCACGCAAACAGCCAAAGAGCGGAAACCCTTACCGTCCGTGTTTCCCTAAAATTACTACCTTGGAGTCTTCAAATCTAGAGTGAACAGTATAAATAGATTTGTTGAGTGAACCTATGTGATTATAATTTAAAGATTATTATTTAAATAATAATAAATATCTATGAACATTTCACACAGCGCCATCTAGTCCCACACTAAGCAAAGCTTGTACTATGGGAACCAGATAGCTGATACAATACTTAAATACTTTTTGTTTGTAACTTTTCTTGTCTGGGTGTTATATTATATTCTATGTATACATACATAGAATAGGGTGATATATTATATTGTTATTTATTTATTATAGTTATTAGTTATAGTGTTATATTATATAATATAACACCCAGACACAGAACATACATCGATGTTCATCACTAAAATGTTTATCCTGGAATCGAACCCACAACCCATAGCCCAGGACGACTACTACCAACTAACAACTGAGCTATCGGGCCAGTCAAGTTATCATATTAGTCATATGATATTATTTGACATATTAGATACTTGATGATATTTTTGTTGATAAAATTTGAATGTATTTATTCTAATTGTATAATACAACACAAATATACTCTCAAAATACATCAACAGAAATACGTAGTAAATACTCGTACATCATCAATAAGCTCATCGAATTAGCAAGCTGAAGTGGCAGTGGGCTGGTCATATCTGCCGAAGAACTGATAACCGTTGGGGTCGACGTGTTCTGGAGTGGAGGCCGCGAATCGGTAGACGTAGTGTAGAACGCCCTGCGGCAAGATGGAGCGATGATATATGCAAGGTAGCTGGTAGCAACTGGAAGAGTAGAGCCGAAGACCGGGCTCAGTGGCTTGCTTTGGGAGAGGCCTATGTCTAGCAGTGGACTAATATAGGCTGATGATGATGATCAATAAGTGGTCTCCATTGGCTGACCTATGTAAGGGCGAATTTTGTGGTGCTCTCATTGCTTAGACCAGTTATCAAACAACTTTTGGCCGGATCTAATATCACCTCAGACAAAATCCAAATTATTTTTTGCCTGTCATTTTATAAAAATGCTAGCTGCGCCCCGCTGTTTTACTCTCAAGGATAATCTATCTATATATATAAAAGTCAATTGCTGTTCGTTAGTCTCGCTAAAACTCGAGAACGGTTGGGCCGATATAGCTGATTTTGGTTTCAAAATGTTTGTCGTAGTCTAGGAATGGTTTTAAAGGTGAGAAAAGAATTATTTTAGACAGGGTTAGGGCGTAAAACTATTAACCCGTGCGTAGCCAGGGAGAGTCAGCTAGTGTTCAATATCTATAACCTAAGACCTCGCATAGTTTTTAAAAAATATTTAAGATACTTTAGGGAAATAATATGGGAAAAAAAAAATTATATATACGTTTGGTGGAAGCATCAGGTGACCAGAATGCTGGCTTTTATTTTGCACAAAAAATAAGCATTGCCATTCAACGTGGTAATGCTGCCAGCATTCTGGGCACTTTCCCCTCCACCAACGGGCTATTTTAAATTTTTAGTTTTCACATATTTTTAGTTCTTAGGTATAGTTTAATTTTGTATTAACGATTATTGAAACAAATATAAGTAGGTAGATAGATAGATAGAGAACTCTTTATTGTCTCACCAATGAAGTACAAAATCAGGAATTACTATAATATTTACGAACTAGTGTAACAATGGACTACTGGATAATGGATTAGAACCTAAGTATCAATACGCCAGTTATCATTATCATCGTTCAGCTGTTTCAAAATATAGTACAAAACACACCGTCATACACAAAAACAAACTGTCCAATTTATAATTTTACTAAGATTATCAAGTAGGATTTTTCCAATGATTGTTCTTTTTTTGTTTTGGTATGGCTCCACACTTTCGTGTATTTAGCCATGTCAAGTAATTGATAATTTCTCGAGTCAAGTAATATATATATGTGTCAAGTCAAGTCACAGTCCAAGTCATCAAGTCAAGTCATAGTCTAGTCTAGTCAAGTCCTAGTAAAGCGGTGGCAACTTTACCAGAAGCTTCTATGAAGTTATGGAAACAACACGAAAAGAAACGTTTCACCATCATTATACCACTTTTCCGCACTCATGCCTGTAATCCAGCACTTAACGAATAAAATGCCACCAATTTTATGCATTAACACTGAAAATAACACAAGTTTTGGAAAATAATACAATGCGGCGACGCGATCTTTTTCGTTTTCCCGCCAAAACTCCATTGATTGTTTATTTCAGATGCCCTCCGGACACCTATTTGGCAGCGGTCAATCCGGACAACATCGGCCAGGTCGACGACGTGTGGCCTTATCGATATCCCAATTCACATTTCTACTTTGCTACTTTAATTTCTAACGGCCTGTCATACGGTTTATATTCTCTTGACAAAAAGCTGCTAGCTTGGATTTTCTTAAACCAATACAATTTTCTGTGTCACCTCCACTGTGAAACGAGTCATAGGAGAAAAGGGTATGCCGAGTTTCTAATAAAGACTGTTGTAAATGATAGCTTGAAAGTAGGAAATGATGTGTACGGGTTTGTGGTCCCAGATAATGAGAAGGCATTCGGAATCTTCTCGAAACTTGGCTTCCAATTCGTTGATGACGGTGCTTGGCTTAACGTGAAAAAGTAGAACTAAAATAAAATATTTTGATATATTACAAAGTAACTATTATTTTATTATTATTTTAATGATTACATTGCACCTTAGATATATAGCTATAAAGTTCACGCTTATCCTTCTATGACGTTGCTACTGCAATGCATTTCGGTACGAGATAAGTGCGAACTTAGGAGCTATCAAAATATAGTGCAAACGTTTTCTTTTCGAACATTTCGACGTTTTGTTGGTATAATTAAAAAAGTATTTGATTTGCGCATGATCATCATCTTTATCTTATTGGTACTGGTTATACTGCTGGGCATAGGCAAAGTTAAGTAAAAATCAGAGCCAAAGTTAAAGACTTAGGTCACATAATTTATTTTCAATACTTTAATGAGTCAAAATCATATTAGTAATATTAAAAATAACTAAGCAAATAAAATTACACAGTTCGAAGTAAAATATCAAAATATGGGTATATCAAACCCTATAACAATGAGTTGAATAAAAAAGATGATTATTAATAAGTAATTAAGTTATTATAAAAGTAATTTTGACTGGCCCGATAGCTCAGTTGGTAGTAACCCTGCTATCTGAGCTGTAGGTTGAGGGTTCGATTCCCACCCAAGACAAACATTTGTGTGATGAACATAGATAATGCTTGTTCTGTTTCTGGGTGTTATATTGTATTCTATGTATGTATTTACAAACAAAAACTATTGTATCAGTTATCTGGTTCTCATAGTACAAGGTTTGCTTAGTTTGGAACTAGATGGCGCTGTGTGAAATGTCCACACATATTTAGTTTTTCACTAATTCTTTTTTTTAATGTGCTTTTTACTGTCAGTGGGAAGTTCTTATGAAAGTAAAAAATGAGAAAGTTGAGCGGAAAATTAGAAAATTTTCACCACGCGGGTGAAACTACAGGGCCGCTAGTTTATTAATAAATAGAGTTCGTCTAGATCGGTTCCACTGCTTTGCAGGATACTAGAAAGCGCTCAAAGTGGCGCTCTGTCACAGAGCGCCACTATGAGCGCTTTCTTTTCTTTATTTACCTATGTTCAGTAATGGACGTCTTCAGGCTGTTGATGATGGCGAGACTATGGGCAGTTGCAGGCCACTTGGAATACTAAATTATAAATTTCTGCGTGACACTACACGCACGCTGCACGTGAGCAGTGACTCGTGAGAATTTAGAGTTCCGAGCCTGCAACCGTTATGGGCAGGCGAATAGCTCTCGCCGCGTCATGCTTATCCATCTCCATAAATAAAATAATCAGCATAAATACCACGTAAGTATTTTTATAAGAAAATCATGGTGGAAAAATTAGCATACCGAGGTTTGGTTATAGCTGTATTGTTTTCGGAGAGGAAATCAATTCGGCTAGCATTAACGAGTTTATGAAGAGCAGTATTTTTTCTCAATTTGACGAGATATGAGAGAAATATTAATATGACTTGGTTACTAAGCCAATATTACTTCAGTTTAATTTCATTTAGTTTTATGTATGTTGCAAAACTTTAAATTTAAGTGCTTATACAACTGGGAGTAGCATTGATCGATCGTTTGTTCTATCGTATTTTTTTAAATGTAAAGTTTCGCGTGATACTGCACTGCGCACGTTATCCTGAGACACCAACAGTCCTGAAATATGATTAATAGCCTAAGATCAGCATGGTCTCATTTCCCAGTATTTTCACTAGCTACAATGCCCTTCAAACGGATTATATAGCGTTTGTACACTACTGCTTGGCGGCAGAATAACTGGCCAAAGCGAAAAAAACCTTGGACGATGCAGTAAAGTCCTACCACCAAGTGTTTCGAAGAGATGGGCTTTCGTCTTTCGAGTAATCTTATCTGTTTTATTTCTATCTATATTATTATCTTAAAGATATATCACAAAATGTAATAATAACACCAGGCCGGATAACCCTCCAACCAAACGTACCTAAGTTTCTACCGAATGGATCCTACTACTATCCTAGTTGTATGTGTGTATGTATGTATGTTTGTTACTCTTTCACGCTCAAACGGCTGAATGGATTTGGATAAAATTCGGTACCAAGATAGCTTATACACTGGATTAAAATATAGGATACATTTTATCCTGGAAAAGTGAAATGCTCCCGTGGGATGAGCAAATAATTAAAATACATCTTATCCGCGGGTGAAACCGCGGGGCGCAACTAGTCTGTAATATAAACATGATGTAAGCATAGCATCCAACACCAACCGCCGCGTACACGCTAATATGACGCGGCGTTTTAATTTTTCTTCGTGCAATATACGTAGCATTCCCGATAGGTATATACTTTCAGCCGAACTGTGACACTGAAATACCTATTAGATAGTTAGGTATCGGGTTAACGACAGCCGAGTCATAGCGTGTGTGCGGTGGTTGGTGCCTACATAATAATGATTTAACACTTGTCGGGCGTCTAGAATCCTAGTTGGAGTGTGTGTGTATGCTTGTTTGAGGATTTTTATCCGGCATATGAGCGTGAAGGAGTACCAAACATACACACATACATTAACTTTCGCTTTTATAATATTAGTGTGATGTCTTGTCGATGTCAACAGCGGCGGAACATCTGGTAAGGCTTTTAGATAACAAATGCACATCTGATCTATTGTGTTTTCTCTAATCTGTGAGATGCACATATAGTGTACTTCGATATGCATTGCAATAATTAGTTATTATAGGTAAATGAAAAAATACCGTGATAACAGTTTTGTGTATTTATATATAGCTACCGGACTTTCATTTCAACACTTCGTCAAAGCCCTTCGGCCATCTACAAAACTGAAGTTTCGTGAGTTTCAAAATTGGTTTCTATTTATGGAGTTTATATAAGTTACGTATCTCTCTAATGGAGGGGTACCAAAATACAATTTTGAGATATCGTCGAGGTATCGTTTGTCTTGCCCTCTCTCACTTCCAAGCATCAAAATGTAGGCAACGTAGAATTAATTTAGTGGTGAATGTGGGATGCAAAGAGATTCATCAAG
Source organism: Ennomos fuscantarius (assembly GCA_905220475.3). Lineage (NCBI taxonomy): Eukaryota > Metazoa > Arthropoda > Insecta > Lepidoptera > Geometridae > Ennomos > Ennomos fuscantarius. Next base: position 4,448,457 of record HG992040.1, on the reverse strand, counting down.
TGAAGCTGTGCTCCCACGGGACGTCGTAGGTCACTAGGCCACGATGGAGTACCAGGATAAGAAAATCGCAAGGTGATTTTTCATTTGTAGGTGCCGCAATTTTGAGACCCACAATTTGGTGATATACTTTTATATAGGTACATACTATAGAATATAGATAAGTAAGCGTCTGGATTTAAATTTTCGCAATGAGAAATACGTGTAAGTTTTTCAATATATTTTTCTCTAAGTTTGGCTATTCGGGTTTTTTTTTGACTGGAAACTCAGAAGATATAATATTTTAGATAGATAGAATAATTTTCCTGTGGGATGAGTAAATAATCAAAATACTTTTTATCCGCAGGTGAGATCGCGGGGCACAACTAGTAATTAAATAAATAAAACGATATCATTCCCCAAATGCACTTTATGTAGAAATACTGCTGAACAAAAATTCTGACTCGAAGGGAGTTGGAAGGGAGCAGTTTTGGTGAGAAAAAGAGCATGAGTAAACTCGATTGATGATTACAATATGAAGCATACTGCTCTTTTTCCCGAAGCCACATCTTTATGCTTTAGTGTACACAATTGAAGGGGTGAGAATAAAAAGGGTTTAACTGATTTTTTTCACAAAATGACTTAGGGGTATCGTTGGATTCAGCGTGAAATTATCTACAATAATACATTCTCAAAATACCGAAATGAGGCTTAAATCTCGAGATTTTTAGTCTAAAAACGGTTTGTCTTTCACAGGAATACAGTTCGCTTAGCATAAAAACATTATTATATTTATTCTATTATATGTTTACAGTAATTGTATGAATTAGTACTATATTTAGTATTTTAAAACAGAATCAAAATATTTTCAAGCAACTGAAACTTACATAAACCTTTTCTTTTACTTTATAAGCACTCTACATTAAAATGCAGCCATTGAAGTTTAAAGTAAAAAAAAAGTCAATTTTCCCGAAACTGTCAAATTGACAGTTAAACCCTTTTTATTCTCAACTCTTCAATGATGGTTGCACATCTTCATCTACTTTATTCTAACACAGATGCTTGTAAGGTTCATGGAGTGTACTAGTGTGCTCTTTCATAAATATCTGAGCTATACGATGTTTTGACAAGATGAGATTGCTTGATTAATGAAGGGTTTTTTTATGTTTTGGCTCCACACTTTTGTGTATTTAGCCAGTGTCAAGTAATTGATAATTTATCAAGTTAATGATATTTGACGCAAATATGTGTCAAGTCAAGTCAAGTCACAGTCCAAGTCATCAAGTTAAGTCATAGTCTAGTCTAGTCAAGTCATACTCCTAGTAAAGTGGTGGCAACTTTACTTGAAGCTTCTATGGAGTTTTGGAAACAACACGAAAAGAAACGTTTCACCATCATTATACCATTTTCCCACACTCGTGCCTGTAATTCAGCACTTAACGAATAAAATGCCACCTATTTTATGCACTAACACTGAAATGAAAATAACACAAGTTTTGGAAAATAATACAATGCGGTGAGACAATCTTTTACGCTTTCCCGCCAAAGCTCTAATAAAGGGTTTGTCAAAATAGATACAATGGATATTAAAATCTAATTTTAGAATGAATAAATGAAGATTACAAGGGAAATTATATTTCTTTAGTGTGTTTCGAAATAAGGTATAGGTATCCAATCGAAATAGCGCGCTCTTTATAAGATCAAATCCGTTAATATAGACGTCTAAAATGTTATAAAAGCAAATCAAGAAAAAGCCTTCTTGTATTTTTAAAATAGCCGGTAATAATAAAAAGCCTTTATCCCGAGTGACTGACTAACTGACAGACAAGGTATATCCTTAAACCCTAATAGGGTCTTGAAATAAATAATTTAAATAAATTGCGAAATCTTCACACAGTGCCATCTAGCCCCAAACTAAGCAAAACTTGTAATATCGGAACCAGATAACTGATAGAATACTTAGATACTTTTTGTTTGTAAATCTAAATATATATAACTCAAAGGTTACTGACTGATGGACTGACTGACTGACATAGTGATCTATCAACGCACAGCCCATACCACTGGACGGATCGGGCTGAAATTTGGCATGCAGGTAGATGTTATGACGTAGGCATCCGCTAAGAAAGAATTTTTAGAAATTCTACCCTTAAGAGGGTGAAATGGGTGGTTAAATTATTTTTCCATAGACCACGCCGCGGGCGAAGCTGCGAGCAGAAGCTCGTACATACATATAATACAATATAACACCCCGCCACAGAACAAACACTCTCATGTTCATCACACAATTGTCCTGGGTGGGAATCGAACCCACATGCAACCTACAGTACAGAAGGCAGAGCTACTCTGCCGACTCAGCGTGGGGATGTACTAAGAAAATGTTTTTGAAATTGAAATCCCTAATTGGGTCAAATGTAGGGTTTTAAGGATTGTATAAGGAAACGCTGTGTCTAATATAATTACTTCAAAAGCTATTTTCAATGAACATTTTTCCTTTTCGTAATAAAAAACTTAAGTAATTCGGTAAAAATAAAATTACTGCGAATAAATACGGTTAAAATCACTGCTTTTCACAAAATCTCAAATGGTTTAAAATGAATTATGCAAAATGTACGTAGACGCGTTGTCACTCAGCGTCGGTCGGTCGGTTCGAGCGATGTGGAATAATTTTCGTACTTTTATGACGCTTTTTACAGGTTTTTATCAAACACGTTTTTTTATTACATTTCCCTATTAAGATAGGTATTGCGTTGAAATAAAATCAATCCGAGGAATCTGATGATAAGTATGCTAATGGGTTTGCTCTATTTCCTTCCATTTCGTATCATATACTACACGTATATATCCTATACTTAAACAACAAGTTTGAAAACTTAATCCAATTTTTATGTAGATGGCGAAAAAAAGCGTGTTTTTTACTATACTTAAAATCAAAACGGCCTTTGTCGCTTTATCGTCCAATCCTACTAGGTGGTAGGACTTTTCTGCAAAGTTCGTCTAGGTAGGCACCACCGCTTTGTCAGATATTCTGCTGCCAAGCAGTAGTGCGCAAGCACTGCTGTGTTCCGGTTTGAAAAGCACTATAGCTAGTGAAATTACAGGTCAAATGAGACTTTATGACTTTATGTAATCTTATTACTAGATTGTGCTGATGTCTCAAGGATGACCTGCGCAGTGCAGTGTCACGCATAACTCAATACTTTAATCAAAGTTCCGAGTTACTCTGCAACTTATATGGGCAGCGGTGTCGATTAACATCAGGCGAATGGTTAGCTCTTCACATCATTCGTTAACATAAAAATGAAATAAAAATAAAATAAAAATAGTATTTTTTTTTAAACAAATATTTAAGTTACGTTCTAGACAAGTATTGGTATTCGAAGCGATATATGTTTTGGGCTTCAGCATGCAATGGTAACGCTAAAATACTGTTGCACAGACCAATCATACTAATATTATAAACGCAAAAGTTTGTATGTATGGATGTATGAATGTTTGTTACTCTTATACGCAATAGCTTGGAATGACGTGACGAGCTAGCCGTTCGCCTGATGTTAAACGACACGGCTGCCCATATCAGCTGCAGTGTCACTCAGAACTCTAAAGTATAGAGGTTCGCGTGACACTGCACTGCGCATGTCATCCAGAGACATCAGCACAATCTAGTAACAAGATTACTAAACTGTGAGATCAGATCATAAAGTCTCATTTGCCCAGTGATTTCACTAGCTACAGTGCCCTTCAAACTGGAACACAGCAGTGCTTGCGCACTACTGCTTGGCGGCAGAATAACTGGCAAAGCGGTGGTACTTACCTAGACGAACTTTGCAGTAAAGTCCTACCACCTAGTAAAAAAAGCTACTGAATATATTTTAATGAAATTTGGAATATGGATAGGTTATATACTGGATTAACACATAGGCTACTTTTTTATTTCGCGGGACCCAACTATAGTGTTATATAAGAATTAGCGGCTCGCCCCGGCTTTGCACGTTTCCTCAGAGCAGGAAACTCCGATCCAAAGCTTTGATACCTGTAAAGAAGAAGATACAAGAAAATTTACAATGATGTATTTTTTTATTTTTAACTATGATTACTATTTCTATCTATTTAGATAACAATTTTGTTTGAACTAAAAAGTAGAGTCAAATTACGTCTTTCAAACTTTTATAAAATATCATAGCTTTCGTTATCAGAAATATACCACTCAGTTGATGTCTCATCTAACATTATTTGCTCCAATCTTCAAGGGATGAACGGATAGGGTTACCACAAAAAGCGGAGTGTCATGTTATAGGGCACATTTTCCTATCGGCAAATGTTTGTGGGTGGATGGCGACACGAATAACGTTTTAGTTCTATGTAGGTATATTCTAGAAGGGGTAGACGTTTCAAGGTAATCACGGAATAAGATAAATGACGTGAAGCTTTTTTCATATTAGAGTACATCTGCAGGGCCTGGGGAATAAATGTGCGTTATCTAATACATTTTATAGAACACTAGCTTCTGCCCGCGGCTTCGCCTGCGCGTGGCCTGTTGGAAAATAATTTAACCACCCATTTCACCATTTTAGGGGTAGAATTTCGAAAAACCCTTTCTTAGTGGATACCTACACTTTTCAAAGAACACATCCTCCAAATTTCAAATCTCTAGGACCAGCGGCTTAGGCTGTGCTTTGATATATAGGTCAGTCAGTCAGTCAGTCAGTCAGTCAGTCAGGACTTTGAATTTTGTATGTAAAAAATTATTATTGCCGGTGCAAACCATCTGGGCCCCAAGTCTACTAACAAAATTTCAATTGCATTGTTACTTATTGACGGAATTTCTAAGGAAAAATCTGTCAAAAAATAACAATTGTAGAATGATTCAATCGCAATTTTATAAGTAGACTTGGAGCCCAGGTTTTTTCTTGATTCAGGGAACTGTTCCTTTGAATTTCCGTTCAAAATCCCAAGACCAAGGTATTTTAGGTGCTATCCTGCCTAAATCTGCACGTTTCCAAACTGAACCAAAGAACAGGGCAGTTCTTTTTCTCGTAATATCTTTTGAAAACACAGTGCTTCGGTTTTATGAGGCACTAACTGAAGACCCAGCTGCTGTCTTACAGGACAGGTATGTTACGTCCACAAAAATCGTGTCTTGACCACGATAAATTTATAAGAAAGCCGCTGTGATTTAGTTGTATTATACAAGGTGGAATTTAATTCGTTAATTTCCTTTACTGTATGTATTCAGACCATGCTATAGAACGCACCCATATAACTAAATAAATAAAGTACTTATGAAATAAAACTTAAATCTAGGTATTATCAAATTTAAATTCTAAAGAAAAGCCTTGTGACATTGAACAAAGCAGGTGTTTTATTGCCTACGAAACATTTACAAAGCACTCAGTTGGTGCCCGCACTGTGTGCACCGTTAAATAGACGTTTCGGCTGTCATGCAGTTATTTTAAGGGTCACTAAATGCTAAACAAAATCAATTTTTTTTTTAAATGGACCTTGTACTAATATTCTATAGCATGGTCTGAGTACATACATTTAAGGAAAAGAGTGAATTAAATGTCATCTTTTATAATTAAATTATATTTATGATTAGTTATTGAATATCTAATAATAACGTTCACCAAATTAAAGGTTTCCAAACGCAGCAACCATCGTGGTAGCTTTCTTGTTCTACCAAAACCTAGAAAAATTATTTGAAATTGATGATTTGAAAATCGCCCTCGCTATCACTGAGTTATACTCGCTCTAAAATCATACTTTTTCCGAAAAGGTTGCATACAAGTTTACCCCACCATGATTATATTGAGAAGCAAACAAATATCACCATTCTAAATAACGTCAAAAGTTTATTATGTTAAAGTTCTGAAGATATCCCGTAAGTAGACGCGATACACGCGAAACCGCACATCGAAATCTCGTTCTTTAGTAACTTAGATCCCCCATGAGTGAACGGAATCGTAAACTGCACATACCTTGCGAGTTATAAATCATATCTAGTGGAGGAGAAATTTGTATTGGCAATAAAAAAAATTTAAAAAAATTGCTTTTATTCAACAGACACATTAATATGTACAGGCACTCTATAAATAAAAAGTTACAACTAATAAAACATTATTTACCAAATAAATATGCTATCCAACTCACCACCGCGTGGTAAGGTTCCCAGAATACTGGCATTATTTCGCTGAATCGGAAGACTTGGCTTCTGAACGAAGTATATGCCAGCTCTGGAATCCCCTAAGGCGACAACCAATAGAGTAAACTTGTTGAATAAATTTTTCCTTTTGTTAATGTTTTTTCAATTTCATTTTCATTTTTCATTACGCCCGTAAATTTCTATAGCTTGACGTTACGTAGTGCATTTATGTATCGCAAATATATCCTACCAGGCATTAATGAACTGAATTCGGCTGAGCAGCTAAAACGGCGCAAATATAGTAATTTCGGTAGCTGTTACGTATTTGAGTCGTTTGTTGTTGAGATCCTGGGTCCTTGGGGGCCGGGAGCTCATCGCGTTTTCAAAAGTTTTTCAGAGCGCCTGATCGACGCTACGCGTGACCAAAATGCTGGCACTTATTTGGCACAACGAGTAAGCATTGCAATTCAACGGGGCAATGCCACCAGCATGTTGGGTACGCTACCTATTGTTAGTGGGCTATAGTGTCTATAGGTCATCGCGGCCAGTATATATTCCAAATGTTTTTATTTGTAGTAGTAGTAGTAGGTAGTTTTTAGTATTAGTTATTAAATCATTGTAGTATTTAGAAAATACCGGCAATTTGCCGTGTTAAAGCCCCCATGAACTAAACATTCTATGTAGCTTTTGCAAATGGTTAATAAACAAAACCAATATATAACAAATCCTCTAAAACTATAACAGATTAGACCAAGAACTTACCACTGTTCTGAAACTTTGTCTAAGATTTAGAAAAAATAATGTTTATTCTTTCAATTAAATACTACAATGATATAATAAGTACTACTAAACACTAACTACTACAAAAAAAATGTATACTAGCTGCGATGACCTATAGACAGTCCAAATGCTCCAGCCTACTACCAGAAGGTAGCGTACCCAACATGTTTATTTGATACTAGTTGCACCCCACGGTTGCACTCGCGGATGAAAAGTATTTTAATTATATACTCATCCCACGGGAAGATTCCACGTTTCCAGGATAAAATGTAGCCTATATGTTAATCTATTGCATAAGCTATCTTGGTACCAAATTTCATCCAAATCTATTCAGCCGTTTGAGCGTGAAAGAGTAAAAAACATACACACATACACACAAACATACATACAAACTTTCGCCTTTATAATATTAGTGATAATTCACTGATGTCATGTGAAGAGTTGGGCAGTGAAACTGACATTTTTATTATTTGTTTTCTCTACTATCTTCGATGTACACCAGTATATTCGTCTATTCTCTGCCCTACTTTGAGGTCACTTCCTACTTCGCCCAAGCTCGACGTCTATGCCGTTGAACGTTCAGTTTATTTCATCTTACGTAATTGGCAATGTGCATATACGTGCAAAGCCATTTCTCTATTAGTAGTAGAGTAGTAAATAGTTATAAATGTTTAGTGATGGTAGAAAACAAAGTTTTAAAATATTGGCGCCGTGGGACCGATCAGTGCACATCAAATTTACAAAGGCCTATTAGAAAGACCGGTCGAAGCAACTAAACAACTGAAAGACTGGACAACGTGACAATGTTGCCAGCATTTTGGGCACTTTGTCTATTTGGTAGCATTTGAAATACAAAGCCGAATGTACGTTTGTAATTTTAGGTTTAGCACACGTATTAAGTCTTGTAACAGAAAACATTTATTTATAACATTAACAAGGTGAAATATAACTTTTTAGGTATCTTATATTGACATTTATACAAAAATAAGTATACAATTAAACTATGATAATAATAATACTAATAGTTAGTAACGAAGAATAGATTGCTTTTGTTATTTTTACACTAATTGTTTTGTTTGTAAACGAATAACACAGAGCAGTAAATACTTACTATTTGTAACAAATAGTCAAAATACAAAAACAATTTTAAATACAATAATTCTTAATGAATAGATCAATTTTTGAATTAGAACTTATACATTGTGTTTTACTGCTATTTTTCTCAGTTTCAAAGGAAGCTATTTTATAAACTAAGCAAAGCTTTTACTATGGGAACCAGATAGCTGATAGAATACTTAGATACTATTTGTTTGAAAATAGAATACAATATGACACCCAGACACAGAACAATCATCCATGTTCATCACACAAAATGTTTGTCTTGGGTGGGAATCAAACCCAAAACCTAGAGCTCAAAAGGCAAGGCTACTACAAACTGAGCTATTGGGCCATGCAGTCTATATATGTCTAAACTACCCATTTTGAAATATGTAAAGATAACTCAATATATTCCGAATCCCATCAAGCTTTCAGCGTACAGACTTTTGAAGACGAGTTGAGTGGTATATATGGATTTGACCTCTCCCACACTATACACTGATGTGTTTAGATGTTTCTGACCCATTTTTATTTTTGTTAGATACAGAATCGGACGAGTCATATGCGATTCGCAAATCTCCTTCTTGTTCATCGCCAATTTTCTATGGAAAAAACCATGCCAATTTTGATCCACTTTATGAGTTTGTAGAGTAATTTAGCAGTAGTTTTACGACGTGAATGAATTTCAATAACAAGTTTGATGTCTTGTAAAGTAATAGAATGGTAATGTATTACGTGTGCGTATGGCCTAGCCTGAGCCGCGGTCGACAATCTATTAATAAAAACAGCTTTTCTCTTATTTACTTTAGGTCGCTGCATAAGTCTAGCATAGTATTATAGTGTCTGAACTCTTTGGTATAGTGGTTCAGCAGGTTGGCTAATAACACGGAGGTGGCGGGTTCGATTCCTACGACAGAACAAATATTTGTGTACAGAAAAAAGCGCAAAAACTTGTTCTGTTCTTTAGGGTCTTGTTCTTTAGGGTCCAGTATCTATGTCTGTGGTCGTCGGGAGTTATCATTATTATTTGCCGTGGTAGTAAGTGCTAAAGTAAATATTTGTTTACTATATAAAGAAATTTAAAACTAAAGCGGGATAAACATGAGGATATTAAGTAGGTACAGGCTGCACGGAGAGGGGATTTAAGTGGGTCACCGGCCGAGGGTAGTTCCGAACAAATTGATCTAAACACTGTCATAAACCTTTATTATGTCACTATTCACACTTGAGATAATTTACGATTTCAAATGTGAACATATTATTAATCGTTAGTAGGTACTATGAAGGGTAAATGGTCCATAATCGTAAACGTGAATGGAAGCGGAAAAACATACCAAATACCGGTTAAATCATTAATAATCCCATCGTAAAACGGGAAAATTTCAATGGTATCTCATCGTCAGGCCGGTTATCCATTAAATAAATTTTATTCGTGTGATAAGGCGCGGGGCGGGCGGCGGCGGCTAGGCGGGCGCCGGCGAGACGCCCTGTAGTCGCCGCCCGCCGTCCGCCCAGCGACGACGTTCGCCGCGCACCACCGGGACGCGCTAATTTTACACGCCAGTTGCTCTCATCTGGCCTTACTGTTGACCTGCTGATAGTGAATTGTGCTTGACACCCAGTGTGAGTGACTTAGCCGCCGCACCCGCCGCTGCCGCTGTAAGTACACTCCGACATGTCCACGACATACCTCGGGACAAACTTTGAGGCGACGTATCTTAATCGCCCGACGAGCCGTTACGGCCATTTTATAGAATGCGAACATTCAACCTTGAGTCGTCAGTATTTTGGTCATTGTAACTCGCTCAGCTGATATGCGATTTTTTTCCGCGCGCATACCGCACGCGTGATGAAATTTCCACGGATGCAGAGTAAAAATAGCCGGAGAATTTCATTAAGAATGAATCCGGCGTGTGATTTGTTTGGATTAGATCCCGGTCTGATCATTAATATTCTGAAAATGTACGAGAACAGGGCCCAGAATCATGTCAAGGTTCTGACACCCTTGTTATATGAGCGTTTTTAATGTGCGCTGAGCTGAGTCGCTGTCATAAAACGTAGCGACAAAATTAAGAAGCCATCTTCTGAGGCTATCGAATGCCCATCAGCTATTTATATTTTTAACGCACAGGTGTGAAATGAAACGGAAGCGAAGCTAACGATGGATTTTCATTGCAACACCTTTGCTACAAAACAACAAATATTATGTGTATTATCTCTATGTACATTTTAGTGTCTCTATCTACATTAATTTCGCTATTGAAATGCAGACAACAATACACTGCTAATGCCGTCTGCTGCTGTGTATACCTTGCAGATAGTTATAAACCTATAAAAAATATTAGTACTTACCTATATTTATATTGTAGGAGTTCATTTTGCGAGGCCCATGCCTAAGTGGATTAGATACTATAGAATAACGCGTAGCTAGACAATTGATGGTTGTACAGCGGATTCATATTATTACTTGAAGGTAATACTGTGTATTTTGCTTTTTTATTCGCAAGTTCATGATCATAGCAGTTGACACTGATTGGCCCTTAAATATGTTTTCCCTAACGTTCTCCAGTATAACCAAATCGCCATGCGTTTGCTGTCAATCATTGCAGAGATTTCAATTTCTGTCACGTCACGTACTCTACCATCAAATCAATAACTAATTTATATAGGACCACTTTGGAAGTAGGTTCTATAGAATTATAAAATAACGAGCTTCTGCCCGCAGCTTCGCCCGCGGCGTGGCCTATAGGAAAATAATTCAACCACCCATTTCAACCTCTTCAGGGTGGAATTTCGAAAAATCCTTTCTTAGCGAATGCCTACGCCATGACATCTACCTGCATGCCAAATTTCAGCCCGACCCGTCCAGTGGTTTGGGCTGTGCGTTGATAGATCACTATGTCAGTCAGTCACCTTTGAGTTATATGTATTTGGATAAAGATAATAAATAATGCATAATTAATTGGCAGAGATATCAATGCAACACGTACACAACAAGTAATATACAAAAAGAGAAGAAAAGGGAAAAAAGAAAAAAAAAAAAAAACGAGTGTGCTTTAGACAACACGACTGAAGTAAAATTTCTATACCTCTTTCTATCAGCCGGTATATCATGTTGACAATTGTAAATTGTCATTTTGCTGGACCTACCAACATAATAATACAAATTGTAAGTAATGTGTAAAGTTGTTATGTTGACAATGGAGATCTACGTAAACCAACAACTTTCAAATTTCGTTCGCTTCGTTAGGCATTCACCAGCTTATTCCCCAAGTCAAGGGTGTGTAAAGAAGTTTTACTTCAAAAGAGAAGAGAGAAAAGAGAAAGAGAACTGTGTCAACGTAGACATGCAATTTCTTTACATTTCGGTAACTTACCTCTTTATTTTCGTAATTATTTCATGATAAAATAAATAATTTATCGAAAAACTAGCGTTAGATGTTATCAGTTTTTCATGACAACCTAAATTATTTTCAGTCGGCAGGCAGCCTAAAGTCATTTACTGTAAAAAATATGAGCTATATATGCTACAAAAATCAACAACTATAACAAGAGATAGCCCTAAATAAAGGAATAAAGGCCGTGTACCAAATACAGGCCAGTGGGAAAAAGCGTCTGTATTCTGGTATCGTCGGTCCGATCGCGTATCTGAGGTGATCTGACACGAAAAGGGCAAGAGTAGAATAGGGATGGGCTCACATCGGGGCCTATAAATCCTGATGGTTATTGATGGCGTTAGACGATTTGTGGGCCAGTAACACCATATTGTAGCAAGCTTGATAAGATGTGTTTAGATGGGATGAGATGAGTTGCTTACATAGAATACCTATCCTTATAACGTTCTAGGAAATAAATTGAATAGTGAGATGTCGCGTAACTTGATTGATATGCGGGCATGGATTTCGGTCGATCGTGTCACAGACAAGAGAAAATAAAAACTGAAATTTGCTTACTAGATCGTCCGTGAATTATTTCTTCTCTAATCTGTGTTAGTAAATCCAATAATGAAATTAAATTTTAAAAGTTGTCATTTTGAGGTTTTAAATAGTTTTTTTTTTTGGCTTTTTTTTAACTTTTACTAAGTGCAATAGAATACTGTAAATTTTGGCCCTAAAAACAAATAAATGCAACCAATAGAAACACTAATGTGTATTGGATTTGACAGTATCAAGACGCAGTTTATGTGCATAGTGACTATAGAAATTTTCAAATTAGGATTGGATTTTCTCCTGCTACATTGCAATTAAGGTTTCGTGATCAGCTGGGCGATCACGTTACTCGATTGCAAACGTTAGAAACACAAATTTTGTATGGATTTGACAGTTTTAATACGCAGTTTATGTGCATATCAAGTATGGAGATTTCTCCTGTTGAATTGCAATCAAAGTTTCGTGATCACCTGGCCACTGTGATCATCGAATTTGACTGTTAGTAAAGTTTCTGGATCTACCAATTTTACGTAATCATGAAAGAAAAAACAAATGCAGCAGATGTGCAGGGCTTAGACCTTAAACCGTATATTATATGGTTCAGGGTATAGACTGTAGGTATAATTTAGATTATTACTGTGACAGTTAAATCCGTTGATTAACAGAACAATGGCCAATTAGCCGGCGCGAGGGGTGGATTTGAGAGCTCATTATCGATTATACCGCAGTGGGATGATCGCTATTATCATTAGGGTATAAGATTGATATTCTAAAAGCAAGTAGAATTACAATATGCCTATTGTACCTACTGAAATTGTATCGGTCGTGAAATTGGAATTGTAACTTAAATACAAAATGAAACCAGAATATTTATAGTAAAACCGTTAAATAAATAAATCGCTGGTAACTACGTATTCGTTCCGAATCTAAACAATTGATGACCCCTATTATATGATTTTATCACGGTCTTTCTTCGCTGCTCCTTACATGGATTCGAATTCAAACTAATTTAATTTGCATTGATGCATATGTCATTTCGTTATCAACCTAACCGAATCATCGCATCGAAAATTAAATCAAATAGTATATAACTTTTTTTTATGTTAAGGAATGACTTGACAAGCTAACCGTTTGCCTGATGTTAAACGACACGGCTGCCCATATCAGCTGCAGTGTCACTCGGAACTCTAAAGTATAGTTTCACGTGACACTGCACTACGCACGTCATCTTGACATCAGCACAATCTAGTAATAAGATTACTAGACTGTGAGATCAGGTCATAAAGTCTCATTGGCCAGTAATTTCACTAGCTACAGTGCCCTTCAAACCGGAACACAGCAGTGCTTACGCATTACTGCTTAGCGGCAGAATAACTGGCAAAGCGGTGGTACCTACCTAAACGAACTTTGCAGAAAAGTCCTACCACCTAGTATAATATAATATATCTGCAAATATAATAATAATAGCGCCCAACGATGACATACATAGAACCTGGACCTTGGCTGAGTTCCGTGTATCTAAGGACCCCGGAACAACGACGATAATGGACCATATCTATATGAATGTTAGCGTTAATTCATCTTATTTCTTACAAGGCCCTCTGAGATACCGTGTATCTACAACCGTTTTACTAGAACAAAAAATGCCATAAATATTACTTGACTCGACGAATCGACATCTATCGGGTCTTCAGGGAAAGGCAATGAAACAGAAGATCATAAAACAGCGAAGGATTGTTATAGCTGGCAGATGATTCCAGTAACTGGGCAGATGGTGTGATCATAAACATTAATTTGGTTCGTCCATAAAGGCACAATAACTCGAATGATACGTCTGCGACGTCGCTTTCGTCGAGCTTTCATATATAGTATACAATTAACTGGCAAAGTTCTCTTTCAGTTCCTCAATACAATCTGTAAACTTAAACTCTCTTTTTCTCTCTCTTTCAGATTATTAAACCCACATAGTAGTCTGCTTTCTTTATGTTTTTCTTTCATTTCACTTTATCCAAATCATTATTTTTGGACATATCGCGCGATCTTTCTAGCCTGTGTATTTCCATCAAGTTTTTGGGTTTTCATAACTTTTATTGGTTTGTTTTTTTATTATATCTTCACTAGTTTATGTAAGCCTACAGTTAGGCACACAGGCCTCTCAGAATTGTACGACACTGAGTGCAGTCCCATATCATGACGTCACGCTACATTATTAAGGTCTGCCGAATTTGTTGGAATTGCCGTTTTTTATGAATTATTTTTTCTATGTTATTTTATTTTATAAATTAACATTTATTGTAAAGAGCAACGATATGATTATTTGTTTGCATTGAATAGGCTCTGAAGCTACTAGACCGTTTTGGAAAATTCTCTCATCATTAAAATTCTACATAATCTCTGATGAATATAGGCGCTAGAAAATACTATAAAGTACACGTGCGAAGCCTGGGCGGGCCGCTAGCTAACCCACGTAATCATTGCATTTTTACAAACGCAATGGCAGTTTATTGATGTCCTTCTTGAAAAAATCAGCTGGACAGCTGGAGTTTCTTGCCAAGATATTATCCAATTTCTGTAGGTAGGAGAGTACGGAGGATGACGGAGAGCTTCCAACCCCAGCTCTTGTAGCTTGAAGACCATATGTTGTGCCGTATGAAGTCACGCGGTATCGTGCAGGATTCATTTTTATATATTACTAGCCGTGCCCCGCGGTTTCGCCCACGTGGTGAAAATTTTCCATACTTTCTTAACTTTTTCTTTCATAAGAACCTTCTCATGAAAATAATAAACACAATAAAAAATAATAAGCGAAAATATTCTATCCGTTCACCCGTGATGCAATGACCGAGGAAAATAGTTTCATTTTTATATATAAACATGTGTATAAATAATACGCACTCACACATTCTTAGGTTATTGAACTTAGGAGAAAGAAAAAACCAAATTATACGTAAGAACTTAAAATAAATAATAATTGAAAAAAAAGTAATACTATAGAAAAAAGGGGGTCATAAATAAAACACACAATTTATCACCTATATATTTTTATATATTAAGAATGTAACACACCCGCCAATATTTCGTTTGCTTACAACGAATGAAGCTAGATGGCGTGATGCGACCTTAAAACACGCAAGCGTTTCGTTCAGTGAACTCGATATACATATCCTGTGAAATTGAAATTGTAATTAGGGCAGGCGCTTAATATCTTGAGCAGACAAGCTCCCGGCACTCTCGAAATTACTCTTGGTGCACTGAATTCCTACTACATGAATTCAGAGTAACTCCCCTTCCTCGCTAATTGTATCTATACGTAAATAAATGATGATTTAATAACTGAACTCCGTAATAATTACTCTGCGCCACGTCCCGTCACATCCCCGTTACAAGAAGATATTTAAAGTCTCCATAAGGATTGTGCAGCCTTTCAACTTAGTCATTGTCCGAATGAAAAAGTTATGGTATAGTAGTGTCAAGGCCTGGAAGCAAACCTAATGTAACCTTAGTACCTAATACCTACCTATTACGTCCATGCCCATGGGCTTTGAGCTTAATGCGTTTACCTACTACCTATTGGATGAAAGCAGGATAGGTAATCTAATCAGTTAAAATCGATTGACGTGGGTTGATAAAAGCCTATGGCATGTTCCATTAGTGATTTAAGACGATTAGGTGTAATGTTCAGATATGTAAAAGCTAAGTTAAGACTGTCAAATGACTGTACCGGTTGGCAACGTTGTCTATTGATTCATGTCAAAGAATAGAAGAAAATAAGTTTTCTGATCTTATAAAATCAATAAAATAAATATATAGAAAACTTATACAAATACATAAAGTTTTCTGAGTACAAACGTTTATTCAGTTTTCATAAAATAATTAAGTAAGTAAGGGAGTAAGCTGCTGAATGTGTAACGAGGCGAACGGAAGTTGAAAGTTGTTGGTTAACGGTTAGATCTCCATTGTCAACATAACAAACTTGAAAGTTACTTAATATTTGTATTGTTATGCTGGTATGTCCGGTAAAATGACAATTTACAATTGTCAAGATGGCGGCATTAACAAATAACATTAAACAAAATAAAAACAAAGCTATACCAGCCGATAGATGGAGCTAAAGAAGATTTACTTCGTGTGGTTTTTTAAATCTTTTAAATTATTCTTTATTTGTCCATATTTACAATTTTATATGAGCATTTTTTTTTTTACTTCACACTTGTCTAGTGTTTGACCACGCTCTCACCTGATGGGAAGTGATGATGCGATCGAAGGTGTAGCATGCTAGCCAAGTAAATACCTATTCACTCTTCTCTTAAACACGCCCGGGTCATATTTCGCCGGAAACACAGACTGTTAAAATCGATGTATATAAACTTTAAAAAGGACCTAAAATATTCATAAATACTATTACAAAATGGCGTAAAATGTCGGTGACAGCGAAATGACGTCCGGATATTACGTCGCATCCTCACTGCGCTTCCAGACCTTGCGGTTGTCAACAGATACCTTCACAAGAAACATTTTTTCTTTGTGTTTCTTGTTTATTTCCCATTAATTTTATATTACCATTCGCCAACCACCATTAATTACTAGTCGCAAAATGGCTGTTGTGATTTTTTTTTTCATAACCCGTGTATTTCTGATTTTTAATGTGTGATAAGGGTGGATTATTATTCGTCAAGTGTTTGTGAACTTGCACGGGTGTTGGCAAATGGTTCTATGTTAAAACTATGCCTTTTTGTTATCTTTTCAAGGCTCCTAGAGCCTTCATTAAAATATTCATTATTTTACTGTGACATTTTGACTGACAAAGTAAGACTTTGACATGACATAACCGTACAATAATTCCTCACTTCACATTGGCAGAATTATCGCTAAAAAGTGATAGCACGCTATTAAACGAGAGAAATAGAAACGTATTTGTTATCATCTGTAATTCTGTCTTAGGTTAGGTTTGAATTCATAAAGTCAAAATCTAAAGATTTATTGCAAACAGGCTATTTTTAGCACTTTTGCAAGTCGAAATTATATTAGGCACTTAAAATTAAGTTATTTTACTAAGCATATCAAATCACAACGTGCTTATTTTCAAATAATATATAGTAAGCAGTCACAGTCTCAGTCTTGTTAAATGATTTTTTTAACCCTTGTTTTCAAACTAAATACTACAATGATTATAATAACTACTACTACTACAAAAAAAGAAAACATTTGGATTCTATACCATCCGCGATGACCTATAGACAGTCCGAATGCTCCAGCCCACTACCAGTAGGTAAAGTAAGTTAAATGATTCAGTTTATTCTTCTCAGCCAAATTAAATCTGAAATAAACTGTTTATTTATGAATCTAGCGAAATATACGGAAAAAAAATGAATTAGAATGATTGGTATCATAATAAAAAATACAAACATGGTAATAGGTTTTCATATCACATTGGAAAGAATGTAGGTGGTTTCCTGAAATAAAGCACATTTTTATCGACGGAATATTGAAATCTCTCTATTAGCATGAAAATGAGAAGCTTTATAGCAACGGATATCGTTAATTAGGGTTGGTATTTGTAATTACTCTTCTTTGAGTTTTACATTTATTTCAAGCAAAATAAATCTGAGGATTTCTCAATGAAACGAGTATTGACCAGCAAAATCTTTTCTGGGAAATTTGAAATAACTGGTAAAATGACTGGCCCGATAGCTCAGTTGGTAGTAACGCTGCCTTCTGAACTGTGGGGTCGTGGGTTCGATTCCCACCCAGGACAAACATTTGTGTGATGAACATCGATGTTTGTTCTGTGTCTGGGTGTTATATGGTATTCTATGTACGTATTTAGAAACAAAAAAGTATATAAGTATTATATCAGTTATCTGGTTCCCATAGTACAAGCTTTGCTTAGTTTGGGGCTAGATGGCGCTGTGTGAATTTTCCACACATATTTAAAAATTTCCTTTTATCTGTACGGATGTGTGGTTGTTGGTACTCGCGTACTGCAACCTTACCACGTAACTGTTCTGAGAACCGGCTTCGCCTGCCATCCTGCACGTGCCAATCAACAAGTCCACGAGTGCGAGCAAGAGAGAACACGATTACCATCACCACCAGACTTACGCGGTAAGGCCTCTGGTCGGATTATCACAGAATATTGTGCTAGCCACATCATTAAATGATATGACGCTAGTCGTTCACCTGATGTTAAGTGACACGGCCCCCCATAACAGAACGTTCGCGTGAAACTGCACTAAGCACATCATCCTGAGACATCAGCAGTCTGATAATAAGATTACTCGACTGTGAGATCAGATAACAAAGTCTCATTTGCCCAGTAATTTTACTAGCTATAGTGCCCTTCAAATTGGAACACAGCAGTGCTTGCGCACTTTTGCTTGGCGGCAGAATAACTGGCGGTGGTACCTACCTAGACGAACTTTGCAGAAAAGTCCTACCACCTAGTGTAGAATAGTCGCTAGCATTTCATCACCGGTTCAATATTACACGTCAGTTCAGGCGCTATCCCGTCATAATCACCCCATTATCCGTAAATGTCCGTAATCCAAGTACGGATGTCACGTTGTCACTCCCATCCCTATTTAAACAGCTGACCTATTTAACAACATACGTTGAACACGCAACCTTGTTAACAGATAATTACAAGGGCAGAACTGCTAACTACGTTTCACTGAGAATTAGATTGTTTCCAACAGCGTGGCTTTGAGTTACCTCACTCAAGGACTGATGTCTCTGATGAGGATTACGTACTATCATATTGTTATGAGTTTTGACATAGGTCACGTCCTTTTAAAGTAGTTGTTCGGACTACGAATTTGTTGAATAGGATCAGTTAGAGTTGGTTTGTTTTTTTTTAATGTTTTGGCTCCACACTTTTGTGTATTTAGCCAGTGTCAAGTAATTGATAATTCATCAAAGCGAAGTCATCAAGTCAAGTCATAGTCTAGTCAAAGTCATACTCCTAGTAAAGTGGTGGCAACTTTACTTGAAGCTTCTATGGAGCTTTGGAAACAACACGATAAGGAACGTTTCACCATCATTATACCATTTTCCTACACTCACGCCTGTAATCCAGCATTAACGAATAGAATGCCACCAATGTTATGCACTAACACTGAAAATAACACAAGTTTAGGAAATTAATACAATGCGGTGACGCAATCTTTTTCGCTTTCCCGCCAAAACTCTGAGTTGGTTTGTTGAACATGGGTATTTGTCAGTTATTGTTACATCATCTATCAAAGAAGGGTGGAGGGGCTTCCATAATCACCCCATTTGGTAGGCATATTTAAATATTAAGCCTTATATATATAAAAATCTATTCTCGCGTTAAATTTTGGCAGAATAAAATCCGAGCATATGTAACAATATAAACTTTTTCATGATCCTGGACCCTAACTAAGATTCCCTGTGTTTAGGGACCCAGAAACTACGAAGACCACGGTCCCACCACCCCCAGACACAGAGCAAGTATATTTATCCTTTTTTTTCTGTGAAAAAATACTTGTCCTGCCGTGGGTATCGAACCCACCGCCTCCTGGTTATGAGTTTACCTGCTTAAGCACCACACCACAGAAGCTGTTACAGAGTTGCAGAGGTATAGTTATTTAAAATCTGCTATATAATTGAAGCAATTGGAGTTTTTGGCGGTAAAACGATAAAGATCGCGTCACCGCATTGTTTTATTTTCCAAAACTCGTGTTATTTTCAGTGGTAGAGCATAACAGGCACAAGAGAAGGAAAGTGGTATAATGATGGTGAAACGTTTCTTTTCGTGTTTTTTCCAAAACTCAATAGAAGCTTCTGGTAAAGTTGCCACCACTTTACTAGGAGTATGACTTGACTAGACTAGACTATGACTTGACTTAATGACTTGGACTGTGACTTGACTTGACACATATATATATTTAATAGAGAAATTATCAATTGTTTGACATTGGCTAAATACACAAAAGTGTAGAGTCAAAAAAAAATTAATGCCACACAAATATCACCATTCACTGAGTTTGCACTCACACAATATATGTCACATACAATATGTCATATACAATATATTTTATTAATAAAGGTCGCAAACTGTTAACTTGATTAACTGGGAGTTAAGTTGTTTCCAACAATGTCAAAGCCTCACTCGAACAGTTGAGTACGCCATTTTCATCACTCTCCTGGGTGAAGATAATGCGTAATGTGTGTTAAAGGCAAAGTCTGACAGAATAGCTAATAAAGTTTCTAGAAGGAATTGAATAGTCTTATAAAAGTGTTAGATGTACTCGATGTACGAGCTCGAGCTTTAAGCTGGGCTATAATCATTCAGAAGTGTGTAAGTAGGCTCTCTTTTTAAAGACTAAGGTCCGTATTACAGAACGATGCTCAATCATCGATCGGTGCTCAAGCAGAGATTTCATTTACTAATTGATGACTTTATGAATGAATTCTCTGCTTGAGCACCGATCGATGACTGAGCATCGTCCTGTAATACGGACCTAAGACCATATATTAGATCTGAGTTATTCCATAACAAAACGAGTGTGCTTTAGACTACACGACTGAAGTAAAACTTCTTTAGTTTAGCTCCATCTATCGGCCGGTATAATTAGGTTTTTGCTTTGTTTAATGTTGATGTCGCCATCTTGACAATTGTAAATTGTCATTTTACCGGACATACTTACATAATAATACAAAATTTTAACTATGTTGACAATGGAGATCAATGTTAACCAACTTCAACTTCCGTTCGCCTCGCATTCACCAGCTTACTCCCCAAGTCAAACGTGCGTAAAGAAGTTTTACTTCAACAAGACGCTTTGAATTTCTGAGTCATCTTTTAAGTCATATTTAAACAAAAGCCTTCGAGTTTCATATGTTGGTACGATCATAGTTTAGTTTTAATATAATCTGGGGTGCGACGCATTAAACTGCGACAGCGCTGCGTCCGTGCGTCGCGACATTATGTTAGTACAGGTGTGAACATATTAGATGGTTAATGCAGTGCGTCTCCATCTCGCCCCATCCCGGCGGCGGTCGGATCACAGGGGGGTTTTAGTGGGTTCGAGTCCCACGGGGTGGTGGCAGGGAAGTGCGAGGGCATTTCCCCCCCACAAAAAAAAAAGAAAAGGTGTGAACATATTACACAGCGCCATCTAGTCCCAAACCAGATAACTGATACAATTCTTAAATCCTTTTTTTGTAAATAAATACATACAGACACAGAACACACATCGATGTTGATCAAGCAAATGTTTATCCTGGGTGGAGATTGAACCCACAACCTGCAGTTCAGAAGGCAAGGTTACTACCAACAGAGCTATTGGGTCGTTCAGTTCCATGCCTATACGACTTTAATTAGCCTCACTCCAGTCTCTGCAGATAATTGTAACGAGATACACGACACAATCGCGTAATTGGTCGGATTGGACGGAAACAGACGGACCGCGGATTAGAGGCCTGTGATTACGTCGATTGGTCTGCTTCGGGCTTTGCGGTTTCCTTTATTTTACTTAGGTACTACTGCAGAGAATTTATATTGAAATAATATGTTATGTAAATGATATATACTCATGGATGTATCCATACTTTCATATATACTCAATACTCGATGCAGATTGCACACGAATCGGGCAACTGATCGGGTGGAATCATCGCGAAACGATGGGATCGATAAGTTGAATGTGCGTTCGTGCGTGCGTGCGTGTATACGTGCGTGCGTGTGAGTTTTCCGTATTCATTGAAATATATTTGGTTCCAAAAAAAAACCATTGGCTCCCGAATTTCTACAGTCACTGGTTCGTCTGAAAAATTATTTTCTTAACCTCAATTGTACATTAATCAGTTGCTTATTTTACAATCGAACTAGAAGAAACTTCTTTATTTTATAGACATTTTGTATAGACATTGCACAAGATATTTGCGATCCCAACTATCACTAAATATCCTTCCAGTACTTAATGTACCTTACTATTCTTATCTTCAGCTCCTGATTATACGGACTACTGGAAGGCATGCCGTAACAAAACCCAATCTGTATAGAACGTACCCGAAACGATTTGTAACTACGTTTCAACGGGAATTTAGTGTCGATCTCGGTACAAAACACCGGTTTATCTAAACTAGACGCATTTGTCAATGTTCCTGGGTAATTTCGAACGTCTGTGGTTGAAATATGGTTAGAGTGCACTCCAATTAGGGATGTCGATGCGTTTTTGTTGCAAAACTATCCGCTGCTTGGAAATTGGTTGGGGATTTAGGTACTTTGTTAGCTTTTCGGATTCAATGGAAATTGCAATTATGACATAAATAGCAACGCTAATGTTTACTGTTTATATTATAATTAATAATTTAGTAGTAAGTGTAATTGGTCTAAAATCGTTCTTATTGCAATAAATAAATAAAATTACTAACTTGTTACTTAAACATTAATTTGGCATACAATTAGACACATATTTCATGTATAAATATCGAAGCGCGAATGTTGTTGAAATTTATTACCTATTCAGTAATTACGGTTTTCATCACGCTTTTGACAATATAATTGTAGCTGTTAAACCATTAGCTGGATTTTATGGAGCTAGTTATTAGTACTAACTAATTAAGTTTGTATATGGAATATTTAAATCCAATGTTTGTGGCGTTTACTAGGTAGTAGGACTTTTCTGCAAAGTTCGTCTAGGTACCATTACTTTGTCAGTTATTTTGCCGCCAAGCAGTAAGTAAAGTTCCGGTTTAAAGGGCACTGTAGCTACTAAAATTACTGGGCAATTGAGACTTTATGATCTGATCTCACAGTCGGGTAATCTTATTACCAAACTGTGCTGATGTCTGTACAGTGTCGCGTGAAACTATATATTTTAGTTTCAAATGACACTTCTGTTATAGTCGGTCGTGTCGCTTAACATCAAGTGAACGACTAGCTCGTCACACCATTCATTAACATAAAAAAGAGGCGAGATGGTGAATGCTAGAGGTTAGCGCACTGCTGCCATTGGTCAACTAGACAGTTTCAAATGTTAAACTCGAATAACAGCCAAAGACTGGAACGCTTTGCCGACATCCGTATTTCTCGAAAACTACAACCTTGGAGTCTTCAAATCGAGAGTGAACAGGTATCTTCTAGGCAAGCGTGTTACATCCTAGACCGCATCGTCACTTACCATCAGGTGCGATAGTGGTCAAACGCGAGTCTATCAAACAATAAAAAAAACTGTTATAATGATTGCGCAACAAATAAAATGTAGCAGTATCATAAATAGCGAACTGTTATCGGCTAAAGGAAATAAAGAAAGAAAAGTTATTTATTTGCTCAAACAATTTGTAACAAGAGGAAGCAGTATTTGTTGAAACCTCTAAACCCCAAAGGTCTTGTACTGACCTTCCGTTACGGATTATATTGGTAATCCGATTCGGAACAAAAGCTCATGTTTTACGGCAGATAGTTGCACGAGCCGTAAAAAATACGACCGCTCACGGTTTATGTCAGTGTGAAACGGGAACATGTGGGTCAGTCGACATTATAACCTTGTGACGTCGTGACATATAAATAATAAATAAATAAATATGTACATTTTACTTATTATTATGTTATTTTTAGTATACATTTCACACAGCGCCATCTAGCCCCAAATTAAGCAAATCTTGTATGAGAACCAGATAACAGATACAATACTTTTTGTTTGTAAATACATTTTTTTTTGGAGTTTTGGCCGGAAAACACAAAAGTTCGTGTCGCCGCATTGTACTATTTTCTAAAACTTGTGTTATTTTCAATGTAAGTGCATAAAATTGGTGGCATTTTATTCATTTAGTGCTGAATTACAGGCATGAGTGTGGGAAAGTGGTGTAATGATGGTGAAACGTTTACATAGAAGCTTTTGGTAAAGTTGCCACCACTTTACTAGGAGTATGACTTGACTTGACTAGACTATGACTTAACTTGATGACTTGGACAGTGACTTGACTTGACACATTATATAATATTAATTAACTTGAGAAATTATCATATTACTTGACACTGGCTAAATACAAAAAGTGTGGAGCCAAAACAAAAAAAAATACTAATTTTCATTTTTTTATTTATTTATTAATTTATTTATTTATACATAGAATACAATATAAACACCCAGACATAGAAAAAACATCGAAGCTCATCACACAAATGCTTGTCGTGGGTGGGAATCGAACCTACAATCTGCAGTTAAGAAGGCAGGGATACTACCAAACTGAGCTGCCTGAGCTATCGGGCCAGTCATAGGGGATAACAAAGTAAAGTCAAAGTAACGCTGCATCTTCAACAATGTTTCGTAATTGCATGCGACGAATGGCCCAGGTGGTGTATTGGCTACCAAAACTTGTGTTATTTTCAGTGTTAGTGTATAAAATTGGTGGCATTTTATTCGTTAAGTGCTGAATTACAGGCATGAGTGTGGGAAAGTGGTAGAATGATGGTGAAATGTTTCTTTTCGCGTTGTTTCCAAAACTCCATAGAAGCTTCTGGTAAAGTTGCCACCACTTTACTAGGAATATGACTTGACTAGACTAGGACTTAATTTGATGACTTGGACTGTGACTTGACTTGACACATTATATGATATTAATTAACTTGAGATATTATCAATTACTTTACACTGGCTAAATACACAAAAGTGTGGAGCCAAAAACAAACAAAAAAAAACCTGTAGAATATAATACATTTTAGCACGATTTCGCCTATGTACCTACCTGCTATGGTTGTCGTTTACGCAGTAAAGATTTTTTCATCATTCATACATATTTATTACGTACATTTTAATTTTTTATTTTTTTTATGTTATTGAATTTTGTGACGAGCTAGTCGTTCACCTGATATTAAGCGACACGGCCGCCCAAATCAGAACAGTAGCACTCGGAACTCCAACATGTAAAGTTTCGCATGACTGCTGCACTGCGCACATCATCCTGAGACATCAGCACGGTCTGGTTATATAATATATTATACAATATATAAGATTACTCGACTGTGAGATCAGATCATAAAGTCTCATTTGCCCAGTAATTTCACTAGCTACATTGCCCTTCAAACCGGAACACAGTAGTGCTTGCACACTACTGCTTGGCGGCAGAATAACTGGCAAAGTGGTGGTACCTACCTAGACGAACTTTGCAGAAAAGTCCTACCACCTAGTAAAAAGTTTCATGTTATTTTTTTGAAAATCAAACATTGAAATATAAACCGATTTTGATAAAGTTTATATATAGAGATCTGGTAGAGAATAAATGGAAAAAAAATACAAACGGGCTTATAAACGATGGAGCTATGAGGTAATGTAAAAACATGTAAAAAGAGAAACCACGCAACCGAACTGAGAACCTCCCTTTTTTGAAGCTGGCTGATGATAAATAATGTTATTAAGATTTAATGTAATTGATGTAATAGGTTTGCAACAGTAATGAAATTGTTAAACTATTTAATTTAGTTTTTACTACAGAAAACCTGTAATCTACTCACAAAATTGCTACACTACTACAGTCAGCCGTTTGACAGCCTCTGTGGTGTAGTGGTTAAGCAGGTCGGCTCATGACCCGAAGGCGGTGGATTCGATTCCCACGACAGTACAAGTGTTTGTGCACAGAAAAAACAAGTGCAAATACTTGTTCTGAGCCTGGGTGTTGTGGGACCATGGTCCTCGTAGTTCCTGGGTCCCTAGACACGGAATCCTAGTCAGGGTCCAGGATCTATGTATGTGATCGTTGGGCGTTATTATTATTATTACAGTCTACAGTAAATAATATATCTGATTTTGCCTGTAATACGCCCCAACCTAAAATTTTCAACGGAAAATTCTCGTCGAAGTTAACGCAAAGCATTTCAATTAATCATAATTTCTAGGAATTCTTTGGCAATTTACCCTCCAGTTACATTCTTTAGAAATTTAGACACTTTTAAGTAAAGAGTCAGTAACATTTTCTTAAGACTTCCAAGTGGAGGCCACTTGGAGCTATATCCTATATATTAAAGAGTCGTGTTAGTTACACTATTTATAACTCAAGAACGACTAAACCGATTTGACTGAAAATTGCTGGGGAGGTAGCTTAGAATCAGGAAACGGACATAGTATACTTTTTATCCCCTTTTTATTAACAAACCTTTGCACCAAAATATATAAATAATAAATAAATCATTGAAATACTTAAGTTTTTAATTTGTATTTCTCAATAAAAAAAATCAACATAATAAAATCCAAAATCTTATTATTCATTGCCTCTAAGGAGCACAGAGTTATAATAATTTTTCTAAGTTTTTTTTTTTTTTTTTTTTTAATATAGATGTCTTATATATTATATAGTGAAACAGCGGGTCGCGACTAGTAGTTCTATAAAACGTGTTTGGAATCGTAACCAAACGCCCGAGAGGGTAGACGTGTTCTAAACAAGGTTTTCTATTTGTTTTAACTTTGAATTTGAATTGAATTATGTGTCTGTTGTCTGGTCAAGGAAAAAGTGTTATTTGATTTAATTTAACGGTTAGAAAGAGGATCATTTTCATGTTGAAAAATTTAATGTGGACCAACAGAGCGGGATTTAGCATACCTACTCAATTAAATTTTTAGAAAACTATAAAATGGTATTTCAATAGCACGTTATATATTAACGAGCTTCTGCCCGCAGCTTCTTATGGCCTATGGGAAAATAATTCAACCAACCATTTCACCCTCTTAAGGGTGGAATTTCGAAAAATCCTTTCTTAGCTGATGCCTACGTCATAGCATCTACCTGCATGCCAAATTTCAGCCCGAGCCGTCCAGTGGTTTGGGCTGTGCGTTGATAGATCACTATGTCAGTCAGTCACCTTTGAGTTATATATATTTATGATGTATAGATGATGTAGTATGGTAATTCTACAGGAAAAATGAATTAAGTACATGATCTAATTCCCCCATCTCCTTTCTTTCATTGGACTACAAGACACCCAGCATACATACAGAAATACGGCATCCATATAAAATTGAAATTCCTTCAACCCACACTAAGCACACACCTATAGATAGATAGATAGATAGATAACTCTTTATTGTCTCACCAATGAAGTACAAAATCATGAATAACTATAATATTTACGAACTAATGTAACAATGGGCGGTCTTATCGCTGACAGCGATCTCTTCCAGACAACCTTTGGATGGACAGTAGCAGTAGAGAAGAATAAACGGCGGTGTAAAACAATTATAGATAAAGTAAATATAGATAAATTATAAACGATTACCTGATATATTTATATAATATATATAAGAACAGAACTATCGACTGAGTGAACCGATTTTGATAATATTTTCATTTGAAAGCTGGTGCTTCTCTTGTTGACCCCTTTCAATTTGGTTCAGTTTTGACAATGGCTTGTATCAGAAAATCATGTAAGTCTTAAGTTGGTTTTAAGGCTTTTCGTTTGTTACTTGTTTAAGTGTATAAAATTACAAAATACTTGATGTCAAAAACAGCAAGATTTTTGTAATAAATTCCTTTTTTAGACGTTTTAGTTTTGAAGGCTGAGTCTAAATTATTTTTTCCTAGCCTTAGGTTATATGAGCCGTAAAAAATTCCATACACTGTAATAATAAAATTCTTGTCCCTCAAATAGACACGAGAAGGAAAAGAGCAGATTAATTTACTGCCAGTAATAATAAAGTGGTCTATCCCCCTCCCCCATTAGAGGGTAACAGAGAGGGGGATATTAACGTCAGGGCACGTCCCACACGTCCGAGCAAGGTCGCGGGTATTAAGATGTGTAATAGGAGGAAACAATCCCTGTGGACTCCTCATGGTGTAATCCTTGATTGTTATGGCTTTATCATTCGGTTCCCTATTCTCTTTAATTAAGAAAAGTTCTTTGCAAGAAGTTAATTTATATAATAATTTATCATATCTAGTTTCTGCCTGCGGCTTCGCACGCGTGGGTTATAGGTAGCGAAGAAGAAAAATTTTCATAGATAATTCAACCACTCATTTCACCCTCTTAGGGGTGGAATTTCTTAAAATCCTTTCTTTTTTGTGTATGATGTGACGAGCTAGTCGTTCACTTGATGTTAAGCGACACGGCTGCCCATAACAGAACAGTGTCACTTGGAACTCCAAAATATAAAGTTTCGCGTGACACTGCACTGCGCACATCATCCTGAGATATCAGCACAGTCTGGTAATAAGATTACTCGACGGTGAGATCAGATCATAAAGTCTCATTTGCCCAGTAATTTCACTAGCTACAGTGCCCTTCAAGCCGGAACACAGTAGTGCTTGCACACTACTACTTGGCGGCAGAATAACTGGCAAAGCGGTGGTACCTATCTAGACGAACTTTGCAGAAAAGTCTTACAACCCTTTCTTAGTAGATACCTACACTTTACAAAGAACACAACCTCCAAATTTCAATTCTCTAGGACCAGCGGTTTAAGCTGTGCGTTGATATATATGTCAGTCAGTAAGTTGGTCACGACTTTGAAATTTATATGTATAAATAACGCCCAACGATCACATACATAGATCTTGAACTCTAACTAGGATTCCGTGTCTAGGGACCCAGGAACTACGAGGATCCACACAATACCCATACTCAGAACAAGTATTTGCGTTATTTGTGCACAAATACATGTCGCGGGAATCGAACCCGCCGCCTCCGGGCTATGAGCCGGCGTGCTAAACCACCACACCACAGTGGACGTCGTAGTAAGAAATAAGTCTTGTAATTAGTATTTGCGTCATTAATTAGATCTCTGAATGTTTTTGAGGGTCGTAGTTGGCTAATTGTGCGATGCGCACATATAAAACTGGCTTAGGTCATATAGTCTGGATTATATAAAGTCTGTATAAACAAAATGTCTTAGTTGGATAGTTATGAACGCAAAACGTTGTAATTGAACATAGTCTAAATAGCTGAAAGCATATGTAAGCAAAAAAAAAAATGCCAGTATGCACTAAAGTTTGATCACATCTTATCTCTCTACGACGCATATTAGTTTCACAAAGAGTGTTTGATCAAAAAGCCTATTTCAATCAATTGCAGTTTAGGCCAGAAGTGGCATGTTTTTTAACCTCTGACGCAAACAGAGGCGTGTTATAAATATAGCGTATCGTGTGTGTCCGTGTATTTGTCTGTAGCATCGCAACACAAACGCAATGAAAAAAAAAAAAAACAACTCACGCAATGGATAACTTTTTTTTTGGTACTTAAAACTTGTCTAGGATTTGACCACACTCTCACCTGATGGGAAGTGACGATGCGATCGAAGATGCATGCTACATGCTAGCCAAGTAAATACCTATTCACTCTTCTCTTGAACACGCCCGGGTCATATTTCGCCGGAAACACAGACGCTGGCAGGGCATTGCATTCCTTAGCTGTTCCGATCCAAAATATATTGTTTTTATTTTGTATTGAACGTTAACTTGAACGAGAATTCTCTTATTATGAGAGTTTTTTATTGTGTTGGTTGCTTCAATTTTTTTAGAGTTATCTCTATCAGTGTTAATCAATGATTACATTGTCTAAAGGCAAACTAAGTCTGAAAACTAAGAGAGAAAGCAAAGAAAGAAACGTGTTCACGTCTTGTAAAGTGTACTTTGCACTCTTTTTTTTGTGTTTTGGCTCCACACTTTTGTGTATTTAGCCAGTGTGAAGTAATTGATAATTTAGCAAGTTAATAATATTTCACGTATGTATCAAATCACAGTCAAAGTCATCAATTCAAGTCAGGGTTAAGTGATACTCCTAGTAAAGTGGTGGCAACTTTACCAGAAGCTTCTATGGAATTTGGAAACAACACGAAAAAAAAAGTTTCACCATGATTATACCACTTTCCCACACTCATGCTTGTAATCCAGCACTTAACGAATAAAATGCCACCAATTGTATGCATCAACACAAGTTTTGGAAAATAATATAATTCGGTAACGTGATCTTTTTCGTTTCCCCGCCAAAAACCCTTTGCACTCTTTTTAGGACATCATGTCAAAAAAAAATTACAAAAAAAAAAATTACAAAACGCGAGTTTCACGCTTTTTGTTCACCCAAAAAGTTTACATATATACATAGTATAGGTACATATAGCTCATGGAAAGCGTTCATTCTTCACCCAAATAGTGCTAAACGCACTTAAAGACGTGTTTTTTAAATATTTTTAGGATTTCTCTTAAATATTCAACCATTTTTTACTTGAATCGTACTAACATGGGCGCAGTTTGCTTTCTGTAAACTTTGGTCATTAGCATTTCGCTCACAAGGGGTTGTAAGTGTTAACTCTCACATTTGGGGTTGATTGTTGTGCCGCGGATTATATACTTCGGTTAAACGTAACTAAACTTTTAAGAACATTATTAGTTATTGCTAAGGATTTCATACATCAGACTAAAATAATAGAAACAATAGAAACCTTCATACAAAGTCATATCCCCTGTGGTATGGTGGTTATGCTCATAAGCCGGGTTCGATTTCCGCGACATAACAAGTATTAGAGCACAATAAAACGCACATATACTTTTTCTGTGTCTTGCTGTTGTGGGATTGTGGGTCCTCGTAGGGTTCCTAGATACAGGGAACCCTAATTAGTGTCCAGGATGTATGTATTATTATTGTTATTCATATAAAAAGAGTCACTAAAATAATAATAATAAAATAATAATAATAATATGTGTGGACATCTCACACAACGCCATCTAGCCCCAAACTTGTGCTATGGGAACCAGATAACTGATATAATACTTAGATACTTTTTGTTTGTAAATACATACATAGAATACAATATGACACCCAGACACAGAACAAACACCTATGTTCATCACACAAATGTTTGTCCTGAGTGGCAATCGAACCCACAACCCACAGTTCAGAAGGCAGGGCTACTACCAACTGAGCTATTGGGCCAGTCAAAATAATGACTCCCCAAAAAGAAAAAAAACAGAAAGAAACAAAAATTTTACAAACCAATATTGGTTTCCATAGAATACGAAATATATTATAATTTAAGTACCTACATCATAATTGAA
Organism: Ennomos fuscantarius; assembly: GCA_905220475.3. Lineage (NCBI taxonomy): Eukaryota > Metazoa > Arthropoda > Insecta > Lepidoptera > Geometridae > Ennomos > Ennomos fuscantarius. The sequence goes on along the minus strand of HG992040.1, from coordinate 4,417,530 downwards.
AATAAAATATCTATTTATTTATTTATAAAGAAGAGATGAAAAACTTTATTAGTAAGGTCTTACCTCTAAGCGTGGTTGTGACAGATTAGTTAGGTATAATCATGAGCCAAAGTTCTATAGTTTGTTTTTCAGTTTAAATGAAGCATACTTATCAACTTATTACTTAATCAATGATTTGATGAATCAGCATCTCAAGTACGCTCGCCGAAGTGTCGAGCATACTTGAGTAGCCTCTCTAGAATAAGAAACATGATGAGTCATCAAGTTCCTAACAACCTCGTGACTGCCAAGTGGCCGAAATGAGTGATTGTGAAGAACTTTAAGATTGTAATTAAACTGAGACTATCACGTGTTAAAAATATAGGGATTATATACACATTACACACATTAAATGTAAAAGAGTTGCTATAATTAGTCAAGTTATATACAATATTTAACGTCAAAAGAGTATTATTGAATAGTGTATTTGACTTGTGGATGGTTTGGTGATTTTCCACTAGGTGGCGTTGTTGTCGACTGTCATGGCCAAAACTTGTTCCGTCGCCTCTTTAAAAAGGGCAGAACGTTGTTCAGTTCGGTCAGTTGGTCTGCGGCAGCGGAGTGAATAACACGAAACTATTGCCGATATACTGTGAAACAGGAAACATATCTAGAGGTTGTTTATTAATTGTGCATCAAATGTCTATGAAGTTTACATAATACACGATAGTGGTAGCAATCAGTGTGCGAAATTTTAGCCAAATTAACAAAATTACCGTGAAAGGCAAGAGAATAGAAAAAAGAAATGAAAAACGTATTACAAAAAATATATAATTTCGGGTAGAGTCTGGTCAAACTTTATGACAGCTGCGAAGTTGACGCGGAACGCTACGCAATAGCAAAAATTAAATGTGTGCAGGCAGAGAAAAGCGATGAGTGCAGCGTGCGGGGGCTTGCAACGCACTTCACAGCCAGTCACGCATCATTAAGTTTAAATGAAAATCTACCTGACTATTAAGTATACTCTACTAAGGCGCTTTTCTTAAATAAAATAAAAATAATATAAAATATAATAATATAAAATTATAATGCGATTATTTTTAATACGATGATTATATTTTTTATGTTAATGAATGATGTGACGAGCTAGTCATTCACCTGATGTTAAGCGACACGACCGCCCATAAAAGAACACTGTTACTTGGATCTCTAAAATATAAAGTTTCGTGCGACAACGCAAATGCGCACATCATCCTGAGACATCAGCACAGTCTGGCAATAAGATTACTTGACTGTGAAATCAGATTATAGTCTCATTTGCCCAGTAATTTTCTTAGCTACAGTGCCCGTCAAACCGTAACACAGTAGTGCTTGCACACTACTGCTTGGTGGCAGAATAACTGGTAAAGCGGTGGTACCTACCTAGACGAACTTTGAAGAAAAGTAGTAGTCTAAGTAGTCCTACCACCTAGTAAGATAAAGTATTGATTATGATTTTATATAGTTTAGGTTCATAAATATCCATAAATTTTTTCATAACATTTATTTTCAAAACGATACTAGGTGATGATTTTATATAGTTTGGGTTTTTCCAGTCAATTAGATTTGGCTGGGTTAGTGTCAAAATCCCTGTCTAACATATGCTGTTTGACAGCGTCTATAATACCAAAACATCCAAACCTGGAAGGCTAAAAGCTTAAAACATGTTTAAGTAATAGAATCCAGTAAAGTTTGAACACGAGAATCGCGTTCAAGTTTCCATTTTGTTAAGTATTGATAGGGACGTAGCCTCAGAAAGTTTCGGAAGGGGATTGAGACGAATGCCCCGTCACAAGTTTTACGGTAAACAACGTTACAGAGTGGCCGCGAATTTGTGTACTATAAAAGGAGATTATGGAAAATAGGAAGAAATTAAATCAAGTAAACTCAACATCTGACTGACTATCCGGTTTTAAAAGGTTAACAAGGTTTTGGTGTGAATAGGGACTTCACGGCTGTAGCATTAGTCGAGTCTCGTTTTCCAACTACAACAAAACTACGTTACATTTACTGACCAAAATACATTGAAAATGAAAAAAAACACATGTATTTGGATAAAGGCAAATAAGTGCATTACATTAGGTTAGAAAAACCTGGGTCCCCACACTAGGCTCAGAGCCCGTATTATGCGGTCCAGGCCTCTTTCGCCGGAAATAATATAGGAAATGCCTAGTTTACAAAAAAGTATATAAATTACAAATAATTTTAAATTGAAGATTAAATTAACTGTATGTTAAAATAAATACGCACTAATTTTTAAATTAATATTCGCATGCTAGAATACTAATCTAACCAAGTTTTGCGAATGTGAGAAATGGCGTGGTGTGTGTGGATTTGTGTGTATGTGTGTGTGTGTGTCTGTGTGTGTATGTGTGAATTAGGTGGTATACATATATAAAAATTAATAATTAATAGATACGATATAATAAAGATAATATGGTATATATACGTAATAACAATTTTTTTTGTTACTTTAATGCAACATTATTAGTATACTGTGACTGCGCTGACATAATAATATTAGGTCTTTACCTATGAAATTGCCGTTTTGTTTGAAAAAAGTTAAAGTATTTTTTTTTCGAAGTTATTTATTTCTTTTATTCAAAGTAATCACCCCTGCAATCAATGCATCTTTGCCAACGCTGTAGCAGTTTATGGATGCCCTTCTTGAAAAAATCAGCAGGACGGGAGACAACAAACTCTTCAAAGGCGTTTTGTACTGCCTCTCGGGAATTGAATTTTTTTCCCGCTAAAAAGTTGTCCAAATTTTGGAAAAAGTAATAGTCGGTAGGCGCAAGATCTGGTGAGTATGGCGGATGAGGGAGAGCTTCCAAACCCAACTCATGCAGCTTAGAGACGGTCTGTTGTGCAGTAAGGGGTCGCGCGTTGTCGTGAAGTAGCAGTGGAGACGACCGATTGACCAAAGCTGGTTGCAGACGTGCGAGTTTCACCATCATTGTGGCCAGTTTTTCAATGTACACATCTGCAGTAATGCTCTCGCCGTTTTGTAAAAAGCTATGATGAATCACACCAGCACTAGACCACCAAACTGTGACCATCACCTTTCTAGGGGTCATTTTTCGTTTTGCACATTGCTTTGGTACCGAACCAGGATCTAACCAACTTGCTGAGCGCTTTCGATTGTCAAAAAGAATCCATTTTTCGTCGCACGTAACAATTCGGTTCAAAATTCCTTCATTTCTGTGCCTGTTAAGCAGCGCAAGGCAAGTCTCGACGCGTACGTTGCGCTGGCGATCGTTAAGTTCGTGGGGCACCCATCTATCAAGCTTTTTTATCTTGCCAATCTGTCGTAAATGGACCAATATTGTTTTGATGCTAACATCAAAAGCTGCTGCCAGCTCAGCTGTAGATTGAGATTCATCAGCTTCCACAATCGCCTTTAATTCATCATTGTTGACCAAAGTTTCCGGACGACCACGAGGTTCATTTATCAAGTCAAAATTCCCAGAACGGAACCGAGCAAACCAATAACGGGTTGTACGTTCGTTTGTACAGTTCTCTCCGTAAACGTCGTTGATGTTACGTGTCGTTTGTGCCGCGTTGGTGCCACGACGGAACTCATATTCCATAATTACACGAAATTTCAAAGTATCCATTATGAGGAAAAATGTTGTAATGTAATGAAAATTCAACGCTAATCAATAAACAAAAGACTTATATTGTAAATAGAATGTCATATTTTTAAAACAAAATTAATTTGAATTTAGAATTCATAGCCAATCAAAACTTTTTTTTGTTTCAAAAAGTCTGTACTGCAAAACGGCAATTTCATAGGTAAAGACCTATTATATAGACGGTTCAAATGATAGTTTACCCTACTTTCAGTAAATAGACTTATGTTTGGGACCTGATATTAGTTGTCCCGTTAAATTGCAATCCTGAGTCTATGCCAATGATCACGTGACTGGATATATTTTTTATTTCTTCATGCCACTACTTTTGCTATAACAAATCGTTACTTATAGGTTTAAGGATACCTAACAAAAATATTTGGAACCGGTATATATTATTATTTATTTATTACTAGGTGTGCCCCGCGGTTTCACCCGTGGATATAAAGTATTTTAATTATTTACTCATCCCACGGGAAAATTTCACTTTTCCTGGATAAAATGTACCCTATGTTAATCTAGTGTATAAGCTGTCTTGGCAGCGAATTTAATCCAAATCCATTCAGCCGTTTGAGCGTGAAGGAGTAACAAACATACACACATACAAACATTTGCCTTTATTATATTAGTGTGATAATCGAATTATGCAGCTGTGTAGTTACTTATCTAGGTACTTATTCGCTTCTTGAGGCTCATAATTTCAAAGTAACCGGTAAAACATTGATATGTCATTAAATCGTTCTTTTGCGAAGAGAATAAAATAAATCCGTGTATAAAAATTAACTCGCTTGAAATATATACCTTGTTAAATTTTTAAAAAGGCGGAATTATGAAATTCGTCCATATTTTAGCGAGGGACGGCAAGAAATGAATTTTATTCACGTCTAGAAAATTTAATAATGCTTCTCCAGCTCTTAAAGAATTTACAAATTTATTAAGGACGGCAAATTGGCTCTTAGTTCTTATACATGCACATTACAAATGTCGTCGGAAGAGAGAAGAAAATATTTCCCTTAATTTTCCATTTGTTGTAATTTATTGTTACTAGTGAAAAGGTCGTCATAAAATTATATAGGGCTGAATACAATATCAAGCATACTTTCTACATACCCATACTCAAACGCCTCTGCAAACCACATTCAAACGCCTCTGCAAACCACATTTAAATTAATCATCAACCACATTTAAACGTATCAGCAAACCACATTCAAATGCTTCAGCAAACCACATTTAAATTAAACGCTTCAGAAAACCACATTCAAATTCCTCAGCAAACCACATTAAAACGCTTCAGCAAACCACATTCAAACACCTTAGCAAACCACATTCAAACACCTCAGCAACCCACATTCAAACGTCTCAGCAAACCACATTCAAATACCTCAGCAAACCCCATTCAAACGCCTCAACAAACACATTTAAATACCTCAACAAACCACATTTTAATGTCACAGCAAACCACATTCAAACGCTACACCAAACTACATTAAAATGCCTCAGCAAACCAAATTAAAATGCTACACCAAACTATGTGGTTTGGTAATGGATTTGAATGTTCAAATACTTCAACAAACCACATTCAAACGCCTCAGCAACTCACATAAAAGTCAGTAGAGTAAACATGCTTTCTTATTATTGTTTTCTCGTTATCTCAGTTTATTAAACAGCCACATTGAAAATGACTTGAAAGGCAAATAAAGCAATCAAAGGGTATTTGAATTAAGCAAGTCAAACGAAAATAGTCCGACTTTTAATTAGAGAAACGGTTTTAAAAACTGTGGAAGGTGATCCGAAGTCAAAGCCACTTATTGAAAATAGGTTGTTTTTTAGCACACATTTACAAGTCAAAGCAGAATAATTGTGAATTGTCACGAGCTCTGTAACTTGAGTAACCACTGCAATCTGTTATGGGCGGCCATTATGCTTTTAATCTGGCAAAAGAATAGCGCGTCACTTCATTTGTTTACATAAAAAAGCCTTTCGGCAATAAATAATTTGACTTTAACTTTGGGTCAGTTGCCAGCAAAGATTACAATGTGATTGCCACTTATTATTTTCCTAAAAGTACCCATCTAGGCCGCGGGTTCACAGGCTGATATTAACTGTATGTATACAAAATGATTCCGCCCACATTTTCATCACAACGTAAACACACCCCTTCATTTCCTTTAGATTAATTCCAAAACATTTGGCTGGATCTATTTTTCATCTGGAATTTAAAAGGGGTTTTGTTTATCCATTCGGTAGACCTCTGTCACAATGTACCGCTGGATAATCCTCTGGCGAACGAAAGGGACTGGGATAAGCCCTACGTTGACATAACTGGCCATAGCTGACTCTGACGTAATTACGTTTCAAATAGGTTGGTACAGTACGGAGTATTACTTGGCTCGTTTTTCTATTTTTCATTACGCTTCATTCTAAACATGCGGTATTTCAGTAAGGAGCAAAGGGCAGCTAAAAGACCCTACTCCACCATTTTTCTACACCTGGAAATTACTCATCACCATTGAACCTTGCAAAGTAAAGAGGAGTAAGCCTGCCGTGGTTTTGACATTTTCCTCTATCTCCCATCACTTTTGTCCAGTTATTTTCCACAATTTTTTTCAAGTTTTGGTCCAAAGTATCATTGACGATCTACAGTTGTACGATCTAGTCTAGGGTTCAAGCTTAGACGAGATAATCCAATGGTTTCTCGGAAAAATCCACAGATTTACTACGCAGATAATTCACCCATTTATTGAAATGGTAGGAACTTCAGAATAGTGGGTGCAATGCCAATCAAAATCGTTACGTCAGCAGAGTGACAAATGAATGCATTTTGGCTTGCAGCCTCACGCCAATACCACCGCAATAAACACAAACAAATCCGAAAATAAATAACGAAATTTCGTATCTACATTTACATTTTTTTATTGAACTGTGCTGCCGTCTGATGAGAAAATTACGCGTCAATTTGCCAATATTTTACTGTTCGTTGTGCCTAGCTCACACATTCTGTTTTGCGAGACAAAAATAGCGTCTGCTGACAAAGACAGTGTCTGTTTCAACTGAAATAGTTTTATTGGGCGTTCGGTATCGATAATAACGGGCTAGGTTTTCGGCAAAACAGATGCGTCGTAAATCAGTGATCGTTTAATTTTTTTTTATAATTAAACACATTTTTATAGGTATTTAAACCGAACTTTTTCTGTTTAGTTAAACATTTATTGACACTTTTTTGTACAGAACCGATTTGGATTCAATTCCACACACAGGCTATTTATATTACCGGGATATAAGTAACATTGTGAAAGTGAATTCATGGTATGTCAGACGAATGGACTAATTTATTGTTATGCAAAACGTCAGTAAGTATTTGACTCGAACGATAAGATGTACAGCTACATGCCATGCATTTTATGGTTGACTAGCTTTGCCCCGTGGTTTCGCCCGCGTGGTGAAAATTTTCCATACTTTCTTAACCTTTTTATTTCACATAAACCTTCTCTTGAAAATAATAAACACAATAAAAAAAGAGTTAGCGAAAATGTTCCATCCATTCACCCGTGATGCGATGACCAAGGGAAATAGAAATTCATTTTTATATGTTAAGAAGATATTCCTTCGATTCGTATAAAGCAGTTTGACTCGACATTTATAATCTGAGCAGTGAAGGAATGGAACACTGTAAACGTCTTTGTTTCCCGATAAGTACGATCTGGAGCTGTTCAAATCGCGAGTGAATAGGTATCTAAGCAAGCATGTATCATAGTAAACGACGCCGTCACTTTTCATCAGATGGGACCGCGGTCAAATTCGAATTTATTGAGTGGTTAAAAAAACTGGAATACGAGTTGGAACAAAATATGAAGAAGTTGTTATCGCCCTTAGTTTTCTTATAAATCTACCTTGTTAAGTCTACGATAATGCGGGAAGATGCGTTAGCTCATGAGTTTCTCAAGAATATCGCTTCAACTTCTAACTCTACAGGCGCCTGGAGCACTTTCGAGAAAATGTGCAAACCTGTCCCCAGTTCGCGTGTAACTAATTTAGATGCAAAAGTTAAAGTTTGTACAAAGTTTATGTATACTGGATTTAAGTAAGATACAATGAGCACCTGTAACTTTGTTTAAAACTATCTTATACATTTTTATATACTATCGTAGCATCACAGATAGTTTTTTGTTGTATCGCGATGTGACTGTAAACCATAGGGTATTTTCCAGTGATTGCTTTACTACAAGTTAAGTCAAGTTAAGAACATTTCGACAGCAAATCATCAGAATATTTCAAATAAGCACTTTACCTATAACGCGATTGATCATGAAATAAGAAACTAAATCATGTACCCGATACGCAAAATTAGCTTAATAAGAAAGATAATATAGATAATAGGTCTTTACCTATGAAATTGCCGTATTGCAGTACAGTTTTCTAACAAAAAAAAGTTTTGATTGGCTATGAATCCTAAATTCAAATTAATTTTGTTTTAAAAATATGACATTCTATTTACAATATAAGTCTTTTGTTTATTGATTAGCGTTGTATTTTCATTACATTTCAACATTTTTCCTCATAATGGATACTTTGAAATTTCGTGTAATTATGAAATATGAGTTCCGTCGTGGCACCAACGCGGCACAAACGACACGTAACATCAACGACGTTTACGGAGAAAACTGTACAAACGAACGTACAACCCGTTATTGGTTTGCTCGGTTCCGTTCTGGGAATTTTGACTTGAAAAATGAACCTCGTGGTCGTCCGGAAACTTTGGTCAACAATGATGAATTAAAGGCGATTGTGGAAGCTGATGAATCTCAATCTACAGCTGAGCTGGCAGCAGCTTTTGATGTTAGCATCAAAACAATATTGGTCCATTTGCGACAGATTGGCAAGATAAAAAAGCTTGATAGATGGGTGCCCCACGAACTTAACGATCGCCAGCGCAACGTACGCGTCGAGACTTGCCTTGCGCTGCTTAACAGGCACAGAAATGAAGGAATTATGAACCGAATTGTTACGTGCGACGAAAAATGGATTCTTTTTGACAATCGAAAGCGCTCAGCAAGTTGGTTAGATCCTGGTTCGGTACCAAAGCAATGTGCAAAACGAAAAATGACCCCTAGAAAGGTGATGGTCACAGTTTGGTGGTCTAGTGCTGGTGTGATTCATCATAGCTTTTTACAAAACGGCTAGAACATTACTGCAGATGTGTACATTGAAGAACTGACCACAATGATGGCGAAACTCGCACGTCTGCAACCAGCTTTGGTCAATCGGTCGTCTCCACTGCTACTTCACGACAACGCGCGACCCCATACTGCACAACAGACCGTCTCTAAGCTGCATGAGTTGGGTTTGGAAGCTCTCCCTCATCCGCCATACTCACCAGATCTTGCGCCTACCGACTATTACTTTTTCCAAAATTTGGACAACTTTTTAGCGGGAAAAAAATTCAATTCCCGAGAGGCAGTACAAAACGCCTTTGAAGAGTTTGTTGTCTCCCGTCCTGCTGATTTTTTCAAGAAGGGCATCCATAAACTGCCACAGCGTTGGCAAAGATGCATTGATTGCAGGGGTGATTACTTTGAATAAAAGAAATAAATAAGTTCGAAAAAAAAAATACTTTAACTTTTTTCAAACAAAACGGCAATTTCATAGGTAAAGACCTAATATTTCATTTTTGAAACTCACATATATATTGTAATGGGCTTGCTATATACCTAATACCTATACATTCATTGATTGATTGATTGATTTGAAGCATCTGACAGATGTCATTTTGTCAAACGCCATTATGACAGATTTTTGATGTCTCTTTTTTGACAAGCACGTCTTCAAGCATTCAATTGTTTTCCCGCGGCCCTACTTGAGAACCTTACTATGTAACCTATAAGCAAAATGTGCGTTTCTTAATAAAAGTGAAACTTTCAATGTTGAATTTAAAAAAAAAGACATGTTGAGTTTTGGAACTTGGTAAAAGTTCCAAAACTCAACATGTTTTTTTTTTTTCAGATGTGTAGAATTAGTGGATCCTTAGTTGCCAAAAATAGGCGTCAATATAGAACTTTGGTTGTAAAAAATGTTACAATAACTTGTATAAAATGTTTACTGTCTATTAATAATTTATAATATTGTAAAATTAAACTTTTTTTAAATGATTTCTAAAATGTTTTTTTTATTTGTTTCAGGCAAACGCGATTAGCCAAGTGGACGGTAAGCATAGTTAAAAGTAAACAATATTTTTGTAGCTTTAAGACATTTGTATTTAAGACATTATACTCAATTACTATGTCCATGAAACTTAACACACCCACACACCATCTAGATTTAGTTACCTTAAGCTATACTTATAAAAGTGGTGTAACAGTAATTCAAGTAAACAGCGTTGCTAGATTATAATAATATTGAAAATAGTGATTTCATAGATTCAAACTGGCTTTCTGAGAAACAGCACAACAGCTCTACAATATACATAACAACCGAAGTAGTTAAGGCTTAATTAAAGAATGGAAAGGAACAACCGAAGTAGTTAAAGCTTAATTAAGGAAATTAATTTTCAAAGACGTTGTGGTATAATCGTTACGAATATAACAAAGCTTCAGACTACGTATCTTAATAAATAAAAATGAATCTCTATTTCCTTTGGTTATAGCATCACGGGAACGGATGTAACATTTTTGCTCATTATTCTTTTGTTGTGTTTATTATTTTCAGGAGAAGGTTCTTATGAAAGAAAAAATTGATAAAATATGGAAAGTTTTCATCACGCGGGTGAAACCGTGAGGCGCAGCTAGTTAGAAATAAAAGCTTAGCTCGGCAAATGTTAGATTTTTTAAATATCCAAAATTATGAAAATAACGAACGCTGTGTTTTTCATACAAAATTCAAGGGCAGTTAAACACTAGTTTAAGTCTTATTTAAATCTTTTGTAGTTAAACCGTAATTTTCGTTATTTCTTTGGATTCAATAATTGTTTAATAGATTCGTTATCCCACAGAAAATAAAGTGTACATTGTTTGTACCCGGTAATAATAAAAAACTTCTCGTCTTATTACCGAGCTTATCGGTAGTATTATGGGAAAGAAGTACTACTGGTAAAAATATTTAGAAATCTATGATCGCGCACGGGCAAAAGACGAAATTCACCAATTTTTATTTTTTTATGTAATTTTATTAGGAAAGTTTTTATTATTATATATAATTATTACTATCTATTATTAAGTATATAATAGCATTTATTTCCAACAATTAACAATAAATTAAAGATTCAAATTAACATATAAACATAATACTTTAAATATATAATTATATTAAATAGAATTATTTTAATTTTTTTTTATTTAATGTTTACGTAGATTAGGTACTTCAGAATATACTTAACATAACCTAAAATGTATATTCTGACATGAGTGTTGCAATTTCTTGTTAAGGCAAACAGTAACTTATGAACTAAGCTATAGGTACTTACTTATTTAAAATAATAAATAAGGTAACGTTATCCGAATTGTATCCCAAATAAAGCTACCAATAGGCTATTTGACTACTATATTTTTATTACATACATAAATAATATACCTCAAAAAATAGATAACTGTGAAAACAAAACTTGAAAATCTCAAAAAATTACTAAGTTACAGGCATTTTAAAATACAGAAATAGAAAGAGACAACTCAAACACGCAGTGACGTCAGTTACCAGTACTCATAGTAACTCATTACTAAGCTGTGGTAGCTCTACATACAAACTTTTTGGCATGTGACGTCACAAGCCATGCCTTCATAGTAGCTGTGAGGAAGCTCCACACGATCTCTGTTTTGCGAGAAAGGGACAGGCGATGAAACTTTAAAAGCGTACTACTCCGTGATTAACTTACCGATTTTACTTATTTTTACAATGATTACATTCATTTTTAACCTACTTTATGAAAATAATATTTACTTGTTCATTTTTGATAGTAGTCAAATAGCCTATTCTGCTACGCCTGACCCCGCTATTATAACCAACACTTAGTATACAATCTCACTGGAAAATCCTATAATCTTCATCCCGTCAACAGTACGTCTCTTGAAATTAATTTTACACCCAGCTGGTATTAACTAAATGCCGTCTAAGGATTTCTGTCAACTCTGTACGATAACCTTCTAAGTAGAAGGAGCATTGAATTGAACTACCTAGGTAAAAAAAATTGCATGATAATAATAACGCCCAATAATCACATAGGTAGAGTACACCGCCTAGGTGGAGCGACGACTTGCGCCGAGTGGCTGGCAGTCATTGGATGAGAAAAGCCGAAGACCGGGCTAAATGGCGTACCTTGGCAGACAGGTTACAGTGGTGGTGGTGGACAGGTTAGGTGGACAGGCAGGCTTACATAGATCCTGGACCTTAACTAGGATTCCCTGTGTCTAGAGACCCAGGAACTACGACGACGATGGTCTCACAACGCCCAGATCCAGAACAATGTATTTGCGCTTTTATTTCTGTGCAAAAATACTTGTCCTTAGAGTTTTGGCGGGAATGCGAAAAAGATTGCGTCACCGCATTGTATTATTTTCCTAAATTTGTGTTATTTTCAGTGTTAGTGCATAAAATTGGTGGCATTCTATTCGTTAAGTGCTGGATTACAGGCGTGAGTGTGGAAAAATGGTATAATGATGGTGAAACGTTTCTTTTCGTGTTGTTTCCAAAACTCCATAGAAGCTTCTGGTAAAGTTGCCACCACTTTACTAGGAGTATGACTTGACTTGACTAGACTATGACTTAACTTGATGACTTGGACTGTGACTTGACATATTATATAATATTAATTAACTTTAGAAATTTTCAATTTCTTGACACTGGCTAAATACACAAAAGTGTGGAGCCAAAACATTTAAAAAAAACTTGTGCTGCCGCGGGAATCAAACCCGCGGCTTCCGGGCTATGAGCCGACCTACTCAACCACCACACCACAGATGCTGTCAATAATAATATTCTTCGCTTGTAGCTACAAATGACGACTTTATCGAAAGAAAAATTAGCTCACGATAGAATATAAACTAAAAAAATAACTGTTAAATACACATAAATTATTGTAAGAGTTCATAAATGAAATAAATATTAATGGTAAAAGTTATCTAATTAAAAATTATTTATTAAAAAATGTTGTAACGTGCATAACTAAAAAGAGTCTGCTAGGTGAAATATCTTTAAATATCTTATTCGATTCATCGCTCCAGCCCTAATTAATACAGCCAGGCATTTTTAATCAGAACTTAAAAAGCCATTTATATTAATACTTACACCCGAGCTTCCTTAGTTAATTAACTTACCACGATCTTAATACATTAATCCTCTTGTGAAAGTCTCTTGGATTTTGCTTTTCCCTTTTTGTTGTGACTCCTTGGGGTGCAACTTTTGATAATATTATAGCAGGCGTGATGCCAATGATAATCTCGGAATAGCTGTGGAAGTGGCTGGAAGTAAAATCGGGATTATTGTAGTTTTGGGACCATTTATAAGGCTGCTGTTTGTAGTTTGTTTTGAACGTGTTTTCTTAATTTTTATTTATCAGATTATTTACCGTCTGCGCTACCAAAACTTTGTAGAAAAAGTCATTGGCAAAAGTTACTTCCCTTAAACAATTCATTTTTTTGGAGATAAAAAGTATCCTATACCTTACAAATAGTAAGGTATATAGAATATAAAGTATATAGAATAAAAAGTATCCTATACCTTACAAATAGTAAGGTATAGGATACTTTTTATCTTATCGTCTCTAAGGCATTTGATCGGGTCTGGCACGACGGTCTTCTGAATAAGCTTCCATCTTACGGACTACCTGCTGGTTTGTGCACTTGGATATCAGACTTTTTGAGGGAACGATCGCTTAGAGTAGTTCTTGATGGCTGCTCTTCCGATCAATTAGCTATTAATGCTGGTGTACCTCAGGGGTCAGTTCTTTCAGCAACACTATTCTTACTCCACATCAATGATCTGCTAAAGCCCGGTACCTTTGGGTATGCAGATGATAGTACTGTTGTTGAAAGATACACATCCAGTGCCCGAGCCAGTGGTGACGACGTCCGGATTGAGAGAGAGGCTATGGTTGAGCGCATGAACCTGGCTTTGAAAGCCGTGTCCGATTGGGGCGATGCTAACTTGGTTAGGTTCAATGCTGCAAAAACACAGGCGTGTTTATTCACTGCTAAAAAGAGCCCACTCCATCTGGCTCCTTCATTCCGTGGTGTATCTGTAAGTTTAGGAAACCATCTTGAGCTTTTGGGTGTTGATCTCACGTCAAACCTAAACTTTGGATCCTACATCGAGTCCAAAGCCAAAGTAGCTTCAAAAAAACTCGGCATATTGTCCAAGGTAAGGCGGTACTTCACACCTGGACAGCTTCTAAATCTGTATCAAGCACAAGTCCGATCGTGTATGGAGTACTGCTGCCACCTGTGGGACGGGTCTGCCAAGTACCCGCTTGAGGCTCTGGACTCGATTGAACGGCGTGCCAAAAGGCTCATTGACGACGACACTTTGGTTGGTGAAAGGCTCCAGAGCCTTGCACATCGACGTAAGGTGGCAAGTCTGTCGGTTTTTTACAGATTACACCACGGTGAATGCGCTCAAGAACTGCATGATCTAATTCTCCCATCACCATTCCACTACCGGACTACTAGACGCTCGGCTAAGCGCCATCCTTTTGTGGTCGAAATACCACCCATTCGTACCAAGCGATTTGACTCAACGTTCTTAATTAGAACGGCTAAGGAATGGAATGCCCTGCCAGCGTCTGTGTTTCCGGCGAAATATGACCCGGGCGTGTTCAAGAGAAGAGTGAATAGGTATTTACTTGGCTAGCATGCTACACCTTCGATCGCATCGTCACTTCCCATCAGGTGAGAGCGTGGTCAAATGCTAGACAAGTTTGAAGTAAAAAAAAAAAAAAAAAAAAAAAATATCACTTTCTATAATTTTTAAGGTGGATGACTAGTTGCGCCCCGTGGTTTCACCCGCGGATAAAAAGTATTTTGATTATTTGCTCATCCCACGGGAGAATTTCACTTTTCCGAGATAAAAAGTAGCCTATGTAATAAATAAAATAATGTAGTATGTGTATGTTAATCCAGTGTATAAGCTATCTTGGTACCGAATTTCATCCAAATTTATTCAGCCGTTTGAGCGTGAAGGAGTAACAAACATACACACATACACACAAACACACATACAAATTTTCGCCTTTATAATATTAGTGTGATATGGATATGTGCTGATTATAAAAACAAACGTACATAACTTTTTACATACATACTTATAGTTTACATACTTACATATTGTGTAGGTATTTATTATATGAAGTCTAAAGAATTGATTACCTATTATTTTGGTTTTACTTGTGAAGTTTAATAGAGGTCTTATGTATATCTAACCGGACAGTTATTAGATAAGTAACGGACTATCTTCATCAAACAACAGAAATTGAGTCGACTCGGTAATTCGTCTGTGAAACTGAACCAAAATTCATTTAGCAAAGTAAATATCTATTCTGAACCCATTCTGCTAAGGAAGAGAGAAAGGCGTGTTCAGTGGGCGTATGACGTCATCTCAGTTAAGTCTTTTATTAGTAACTTAGGATCTAGAAAACCATGTTATGTAGGCTAACAAATGGTTTATGTAATATGATAAGCTTACATTTTCTAAGATTTTTTATTTTATGTTAAGGAATGACGCGACGAGTTAGCCGTTCGCCTGATGTTAAACGGCACGGCTGCCCATATCAGCTGCAGTGTCACTCGGAACTCTATTTTAAAGTATAGAGGTTCGGGTGACACTGCACTGCGCACGTCATCCAGAGACATCAGCACAATCTAGTAATAAGATTACTAAACTGTGAGGTCAGATCATAAAGTCTCATTTGCCCAGTAATTTCACTAGCTACAGTGCCCTTCAAACCGGAACACAGCAGTGCTTGCGCACTACTGCTTGGCGGCAGAATAACTGGCAAAGCGGTGGTACCTACCTAGACGAACTTTGCAGTAAAGTCCTACCACCTAGTAAGATAATGGAAAATTGAATTACCGACATATAAAGAGAGCTTTGGTAAACTGAAATAGTTCTTAAAAAGATGCTAATAGTAACCAATAAAAGTCTTACCACCTAAATTGTAGATTGATTGTATCTAGTAATAGCCAATAATAAACTGCAATAATTCTTAAAAAGAAGTAACCAATAAAAAAGTATTGTTTGTAGTAATAGATAAAACGAGTATGGTTCAACCTTAACTTGTAAGGCTTTCTAATTTATATACCACTAGCTTCTGCCTGCGGCTTCGCCCTCGTGACCTATAGGAAACGAAGAAGAAATTTCTTCATAGATAATTCAATCACCAATTTCACCTCTTAGGGGTGGAATTTCAAAAAACCCTTTCTTAGTAGGTACCTACACCTTACAAGGAACACACCCTTTAAATTTCAAGTCTCTAGGACCAGCGGTTTAGGCTGTGCGTTGATATATAAGTCAGTCAGTCAGGTCTTTGAATTTTATATGTATAGATGATCATTAATTTTTAAGCTATGAACAGAATTCATACTATACAACGATGTAGGTAACATCATAAAGAAACATGCATGTTACAAATCTGACAATTTGAGGCCATAATGTGCCATCCAACTACTAACTAGCGCGGCGTATTAATATGGCCTACGATCCACAGAAGGCACATGTACCAGCGGTGAAAATATATTAATGATATTTTATGTAGAAATATGTGCTATATGAGATCCAATTTACCCAAAGCTAAACAAGATATTTATTTTCATAATATAAATATTAGGTCTTTACCTATGAAATTGCCGTTTTGTTTGAAAAAAGTTAAAGTATTTTTTTTTCGAACTTATTTATTTCTTTTATTCAAAGTAATCACCCCTGCAATCAATGCATCTTTGCCAACGCTGTGGCAGTTTATGGATGCCCTTCTTGAAAAAATCAGCAGGACGGGAGACAACAAACTCTTCAAAGGCGTTTTGTACTGCCTCTCGGGAATTGAATTTTTTTCCCGCTAAAAAGTTGTCCAAATTTTGGAAAAAGTAATAGTCGGTAGGCGCAAGATCTGGTGAGTATGGCGGATGAGGGAGAGCTTCCAAACCCAACTCATGCAGCTTAGAGACGGTCTGTTGTGCAGTATGGGGTCGCGCGTTGTCGTGAAGTAGCAGTGGAGACGACCGATTGACCAAAGCTGGTTGCAGACGTGCGAGTTTCGCCATCATAGTGGTCAGTTCTTCAATGTACACATCTGCAGTAATGCTCTCGCCGTTTTGTAAAAAGCTATGATGAATCACACCAGCACTAGACCACCAAACTGTGACCATCACCTTTCTAGGGGTCATTTTTCGTTTTGCACATTGCTTTGGTACCGAACCAGGATCTATCCAACTTGCTGAGCGCTTTCGATTGTCAAAAAGAATCCATTTTTCGTCGCACGTAACAATTCGGTTCAAAATTCCTTCATTTCTGTGCCTGTTAAGCAGCGCAAGGCAAGTCTCGACGCGTACGTTGCGCTGGCGATCGTTAAGTTCGTGGGGCACCCATCTATCAAGCTTTTTTATCTTGCCAATCTGTCGCAAATGGACCAATATTGTTTTGATGCTAACATCTAAAGCTGCTGCCAGCTCAGCTGTAGATTGAGATTCATCAGCTTCCACAATCGCCTTTAATTCATCATTGTTGACCAAAGTTTCCGGACGACCACGAGGTTCATTTTTCAAGTCAAAATTCCCAGAACGGAACCGAGCAAACCAATAACGGGTTGTACGTTCGTTTGTACAGTTCTCTCCGTAAACGTCGTTGATGTTACGTGTCGTTTGTGCCGCGTTGGTGCCACGACGGAACTCATATTCCATAATTACACGAAATTTCAAAGTATCCATTATGAGGAAAAATGTTGAAATGTAATGAAAATACAACGCTAATCAATAAACAAAAGACTTATATTGTAAATAGAATGTCATATTTTTAAAACAAAATTAATTTGAATTTAGAATTCATAGCCAATCAAAACTTTTTTTTGTTTGAAAAAGTCTGTACTGCAAAACGGCAATTTCATAGGTAAAGACCTATTATATATACGTATATATATATACGTTATATTATAATTTTTGAAGTAAAACTTCTTTACGCATTCTTGACTTGGGGAGTAAGCTGGATGCGAGGCCATCGGAAGTTGGAGTTGGTTCGCGTACATCTCCATTGTCAACATAACAAAGTTAAAAATTTGTATTATTATGTTGGTACGAGCTTCTGCCCGCAGCTTTGCCCGCGGCGTGGCCTATGGGAAAATAATTCAACCACCCATTTCACCCTCTTAAGGGTGGAATTCCGAAAAATCCTTTCTTAGCGAATGCCTACGTCATAACATCTACCTGCATGCAAAATTTCAGCCCGATCCGTCCAGTGGTTTGGGCTGTGCGTTGATAGATCACTATGTTAGTCAATCAATCGGTCAGTCACCTTTGAGTTATATATATTTCGATATCCGGTAAAATGACCATTTACAATTGTCAAGATGGCGATATTAACATTAAACAAAGCAAAAACAAAGTTATGCTGACCGATGATGAGATGGAGCTAAACTAAAGAAGTTTTACTTCAGTCATGTGTCTAAAGCACGGTCGTTGTTTTTCGAGATCATTCAATATTTAAGATCCTTTTAAAATATTCCAATGTAACGTCAGGTTAAATTGATGTATTGGTATGTCAGACATGTACATATCAGTGTACTATTGAAAACATAGCCACTCTTCCAAGCCACGGAACAATGAACACGATACTCAGTTTTGTAATAAAATAAAACTGAAAATTGAAATAGTCTCTCGCAAAAAACAAATGAAATCAATACTTTGGTTATTAAGTCTACACAGTTCATTGAGAGTCGAAAGAGAGGTCGAAGTCACCCAACGCCCTATAGACAAAGAGCTAGCACCGACGAAAAATTAGGTACCTATTTATAACATTAGGTTTCTCAGGTCAATTTTTTTAATCATTCAAGCTTGGTCTGCATTTTAATGACAGTTAAAATGATGATGTTTTTACTTTACAGAATTAGTACAAAGCTAAGACTGTAAAAAAACAATTATATTTTATTAGTCTGAGGTACAAAGTTAGCAACATCTTGAATAGGATGAAAAACTAATAGCCCAACCAGTATCTGGACTTAACGGGCCTAATAATGGATTTAAATGTCGTGCTATTTTCATCTCGTCCAATACTACGAAACTGTTCTGAAGAACGATAAATGCCCAAAAACATTTAAGTTTAGATTAAAATCCTTAACTGTACGCTAACTCTAGAAGGTGATCTAAATTCTGTGTTTTATTTATAGCCTTTTTTATAGTAGTATTTATTTGTAGTTGTTATATTATTTTAGTAGTTTTTTATTTTTTTAGGAAAGTTAAATTGTTAGAAAAAACTAACCTATTCTAAATCCTTTACAATTTAAAACTTATATTATATGCATAACTAATAGGCTATTTGACTGCTGTATTTTTATTGCACACATAAATAATATACCTCAAAAAATAGATAAATGTGAAAACAAAAATTGAATATCTCAAAAAATGACTAAGTTACAGGCATTTTAAAATACAGGAATAGAAAGAGACAACTCAAACACGCAGTGACGTCAGTTACCAGTCCTCACAGTAACTCATTACTAATCTGTGGTAGCTCTACATACAATCTCTTTGGCATGTGACGTCACAAGCCATGCCTTCATAGTAGCTGTGAGGAAGCTCAACACGATCTCTGTTTTGCGAGAAAGGGACAGGCGATGAAACTTTAAAAGCGTACTACTCCGTGATCAATTTACCGATTTTACTTATTTTTACAATGATTACATTCATTTTTAACCTACTTTATGAAAATAATATTTACTTGTTTATTTTTAATAGTAGTCAAATAGCCTATTGTATCGTTTATGTTTCTTAGTTTTATGTTAAGCTTATCCTAAATTATTATAATAATTGAAGGGTTGAGAATAAAAAGGGTTTAATTGTCAAATTGACAGTTTCGAGAAAATTGACTTTAAACGTCAACGGCGTCATTTTAATGTAGAGTGCTTATAAGGTAATAGAAAAGGTTTATGTAAGTTTCAGTTGCTTGAAAATGTTTTAATTCTATTTAAAATTACTAAATATAGTACTAATTCATACAATTACTGTAAAAATATAATATAATAAAATAAATATAGTAATGTTTTTATGCTAAGCAAACTGTATTCTTGAGACAGATAAACCATTTTTAGACTCAAAATCTCGAGATTTAAGCCTCATTTCGGTATTTTGAGAATGTATTATTGAAGATAATTTCACGCTGAATACAACGATAAGTCGATAAGATAACGATAAGATAAGTCATTTTGTCAAAAAAAATCTGTTAAATCCTTTTTATTCTCACCCCTTCAATTACAATTATGTGGCTTTGTTGATGGGTACTATCATCCGAATTTATCTCGACGGTGAATTTTTTTCTGTATACGTCTTAATCAATCCAGATCATAATTTAT
Source organism: Ennomos fuscantarius (assembly GCA_905220475.3). Classification (NCBI taxonomy): domain Eukaryota; kingdom Metazoa; phylum Arthropoda; class Insecta; order Lepidoptera; family Geometridae; genus Ennomos; species Ennomos fuscantarius. Next base: position 4,397,352 of record HG992040.1, on the reverse strand, counting down.
AAGTATCTTTATGTTGAATAAGTTATTGATTTCAATTTGTTGTGTACCTATATAAAATAAATCAATTATCTTATTACCTGGGGGTGGAATTTAGCTCTTACACTATAATTGTTTGAGGGGAAGTAATGAGGTCGACAAATGGATTCCACAAGAGCTTTGTTAAATCGCGTTGTACGTGGAGGCATTGAAGAGACATATTACCTAACAATGAATATTGTCGATAATGGCGCGAATTATTGGGGCCTTTTGTTCTACAGTACCTAATTCATTCTTAACGTGAGAAGAGCTATATTGGCAGAAAATTAAAGTGATACTTACTGTAGACGGTGTTTAGAAGTATTTTAAAGATCCGTTGCTATGAAAAGGATATATTATATGTTAGATGAAAAAAAAATCCCAAAAATTAGTAAGCTAAAGTGGCTATGGGATGGCTACACAAGCTGCGGAACTGGTGTAGGAGTGTTCTCGAGAAGAGACTACGACTTGTTACTACTTATGTATAGAGTATAATAACAACGATTTTTTATGTAGTTAAAATGTCCATATTGCACATCGGCAGTCAAATGTATCTACAAAGCCATGCTGTCTTGCAGTCAATATAAAGTAATAACAAGCTTATTAAGTAAATTACGCTATGAAATAGATATATGGATAAAAAAAGTATACAATACAATACAATACAAAACGCTTTATTGGCACAGTTATAGAGGGGCTGCAGCGGGAGTATTAAAGTTAAACGATAACTATATACTTATATCTTTTTATTAAGTCTAATTTATAACACGTAAAGTTCGTCCTTAAAATTAATTATGTAATACAGGTGACAGGTCTCGGCGATCGAGAACGAGTGACGTAGGAGCGGTCATGACAGCCTCACGGGGCTAAGAGGGGAACGCGGGACGCGGGCGATGCGCGGACGGCGGTCGCGATCCCATTCTCACGCAGGCGCTGGTCAGCGCTTTCTTTATGTGTTAGTGCCTTGTGGATGTGTGTAAATCCAGCTGACGCGGCGACGACGACGTCTAAACGGTGCGATATGCGGCGCGTCCGGTGCACTTTGCATGCTATGTAACACCTCCCATCGCAGATCAGCAACTATTTCAGTACTTTCAGTCTAAATGTTGCTGAATGATCTGGATTTATGCAGCTGGGTGCTAAATTCTCATCATCGGCTTCTCTTATTGGTTGAACGTTAGTCGTGGCAGGCGTGGCAGTCGTTAGGCAGCGTTTTTGATCGTTCTTCGATTTTATAAAGATGACCAATACTCCTGTACTGGTGATAAGATGTAAAAGGGCATAGTTGTGTGATAAACTGAGTTCGATTGATTTTCAAGAGTAAGGATAGACTGAGCTGCCATCTTTTCTTGAATTTTGTAGAGTCCGTTGAAATTTATCGAGTTAAGTTTCATAGCAGGATATGTTTCATGTCCAGGTTCTGTATATTCGACGATAATAATGGTCTTCATTGGCTGTCCTTTGATTTCATTGTATTAACAATGACTAACAGTTATGAATATTAATTCATAACTGTTAGTTCGTCGGTGTGCAGTATACAGTTTTGCGTGATTGTAACAAAGTAGCTTCCGTGAAGGTAGTGGTGTCTTCTCTTTTGAAATGCATCGTCACTTTGGTGGCTTTCGGGAATATGATGATGTAGTGCTGAACGTCCAATCTTTCCATTATTTCTTTAAAAAATGTTATAATTGTTCTTGTGCAAGTATATTACATTGATTTCCTCCTGTACATAATCCAAAGCATTATCTGTACTAGCAGGTCTCATCCATCTACTACGAGAACCAAGTGGCTCTTTTACTTACTTGGCTTTAATCCAGGAACAAAAGCCTGCAATGTTAATTTTTTTTTTATTTAAATCACGTTTTGCTTCGATTGTCGTATTAATACTTTCATGTGAAGTAACTTACGTCGTTATAGTAGAGAAAAGGCTTTGGCAGTGATCAAAGAATTGTTGAGGGGTGCTACTTCCCTGTGTGCTCAGGGAGAGGTCATTGTAGAGGGCTGTTTCATCTCGTTGGTCTGTGAAATTATTAATTAACACATTCTTGATGCCAGCGTAGCTCTCATAAAATAAAATTTAATATAAAATAAGACAAGTTGATCACAATTTTTTATAAGCCTGGTTAAAATATTCGGGTTTCCGTCAAATTCAGGAACGAAACGAAACGCTTTAAATATTGGGTCTGGATCGAATTACATCATATCTAAATCTCTATTTAAATCTACTGCAATATGTCTACGGTGTTTTAAAATTTAACTTCCGCAATTTTCGGAAATCTCACGATTTTTTTCTATTTGATAGAAATATTTTTTATTAAATTTGATTTATTTTATTTAATCCGTTTTAATTAATTTAATTTATTTTCTCTATATTTATTTTTTCAGTTTATTAACTTTACGTAAAACTTTTAAATTCATTGATTTTTATTTCATTAAATTAAATTTCAATACCAACTATCTGTATTTCAATTAAAATTTATTCAACATATATACTGCTTTTATTCTGAAATTAATTAAAAATGTAATTAAACGTACAATTTATCAATTTTTCAATATCAGTTTTTTTTATTTCATTTTAATTCGAATCGTAATTTTTTTCTTAGTTAGGTCGTCCGGTGCACTTTGCATGCTATGTAACAACACCAAAAATAAACATGTAGAAAATAGAATCACATAATAAGATAGCTACAATGGACGGTCTTATCGCTAAGAATAAACAAATAATATAATACATAAGAATAAATAATAATAAAATACACATACCTAAATCATTGATATATAATATATACACATATACACACATATACAGTATATATGTATATATAACAGTTAAAAGGAAAACAGTTTATTTAGTTAGGAGTCAGGTTGGATAAATAAAAATTTTTGACTTGAGATTTAAAAGTGAAAAGTGATTGAGCGCGTCGAATGGTAACAGGGAGTTCATTCCACAATCTAACAGCTTGGACTGTGAAGGAGTGGTCGTAGAACGAAGTACGACGTACCGGGGGCTAAAGTATATAATAATTTTTATATTATGAATGTTTCACTACCAGGACACGGGCCATAATCCAAAGAAAAAGTTGCCATAATCCACTGTGCTAGTGGATGACAATTATCCTTGAACTATGTGATTCATGTCGAATTTCCTCATGATGATTTAAACATACACTGTGGTAAATTCTAATGCCTTTAACCCTATCTCATACTACGGGTACCGCAAAAGCAAAGGGAATGTCCATGGAATGAGTAGCAGCATTCTTTTTAGTTTGCATTTTTACCTTTGTTATACTTTTGACCACTCTCTCACTCACCTAATGGTAAGTGACGACGCGTTTGACTGCGGAAAATTTACATAGAAGATATCGACTCAGTTAAGCAAAAATATATTAGTGTTTATAATGTTAGCCGTTCGTTCCAGCGTCCCAACTATTTTGTGAACGTCGGTATACAGGTCATTTGAAAATTGGCCGCCTCTGAGGCTCGAACTAGCTTAAAAATATACTATAATTAAACCTTTGCGATGGAAATTTTGTGCTGCACCTGCATTTTATTTAGATTTTTGTTTACTTTTTTTGTAGCGTTTTCTACTACCTCTTTACTCTTCACGTTACGCCATCTGGCCTCAAATTAATCAAACCTTGTATAATTACAATAAGGCCGTGATAAACTAAAATATAATTAATGTAAATACAATTTTATTAGAGTCGTGTTGTATTGTTAAGTAAATTTAAATTAAATCGTAAATAATAACTTAATAATAGTTTGTAAACGTTGTTATTGTATTCAGTTTGAGTTGAAGCAGAAAAATGTAATATTATGTAATAGACATAGATATATAAAGCAATATAAGCAATAATAGCTGTTAGGAAATTGATCAAGTTCTTTGTGATTCTGTATGCGTCTTTGTGATTCTGTGTGATATTGTGTGTTTTTCTTGTTAGCTTGTTTTTGATCTGATTGGTTCTCTCTGGGGTTTCCTAATCCTGCACAGCAAATCCGGGTTAGGTTTCCCAGGTTTTTTATTTTATAACATATGCACAATTTGTTTCTACAATCATTATTTTAGCTATGAGCCAAATATGGAGTAATTTGTATGTTACTTTTTAGCGAAGTAACACTAGATAGATGTACTTTTATCTATTCATATTCATGGATGAAAATATCTATTCAAAAAGTAATAACCTTTAAAACTGAAGGAAGATAGACGTAGCCAGTAGTGAAATATTTTCAAAACGTCGATTTTGTGTCATACTGCCAATCATGCTCTGTTAACGTCGGTCGGTGCCTTTGACGTTCACAACGTCCGACGAACTATACGTGGTGTGAATGTGATGAAAAAACGACGTCGACGGAAGCATGATACTGATTGCGACGTGATCCTAACCAGTGTTTGATACTGACCGAGACCTGATACTGACGGAGGCTTCATACTAACCGATTGTGATGCAAATTTACTTACTCATTAGCATTCGTCAACTTCGTTTGGTGAGATCTAAATAATTAAATAACTCTACAGTTCTGTTGTAAAAAATGGCGAAATGAATTAATTTGACAGCGCCTAAAAGAAGGTTTTTTGACAAGTGAATTGTTAAATGAATTAATTTAAATGAAATTCGTGGTGGAAAATGAACATTGCTTCATACACCTTATACGGGCTGTTACTGCGCTCTTTATTGCATAGTACTATTATTTAATGTCTATACCATGAACATTTAACAAATAAGTCTCAAACTAATATGATTGTGCCCGTCTGTACTGAAATTTAACAGCTCCTAAGTTCGCACTTATATCCCAGTTTCTCGTACGCATGTCAAACTCGTGTCAAGTCAACATGGAAAATACTGTACGCCCATTGGTCGAGACAGCCGATGATCAACAGGCAACCAATGAGCGTTCAGTATGTGGTATCCCAAGTTGACACGAATTTAACAAACGTATACGAAAACATGAGGGAAAATGTTGCTTAGCTAAGTAGTATTTTAGATTTTAGTCCAGACGGGCATCGTTTGAAGCTATCAGACATTTAAATTATTTAAGACTAGTTGCGCCCCGTGATTTCACCCGCGGATACAAAGTATTTTAATTATTTGCTCATCCCACGGGAACATTAAATTTTTCCGGGATTATATGTAGCCTATGTGTTAATCCAGTGTATAATCTTGGTACCGAATTTCATCCAAATCCATTCAGCCGTTTGAGCGTGAAGGAGTAATAAACATACACACATACACACATACAAACATTCGATTTAATAATATTAGTGTGATAGTGTGATGTTATTTTAAATATTCAATTATGTCTGGATATACGAGTAAGTAACAAAACATTGAAAATAAAAAACGTGTAAACCAAATAAATCATTTTTTTTTTTGTTTTTGACCTATTTTTATTATTCGACAGATAACCTTTACATCCTTTACATAGCTACTAAAATTGCCCGTTATCATAATTCAATAAAAACAAACATAAATTTCTGAAAAACAGTTGTTTTACATATCTTTTTTGTGCCGTAAAGCTCATTTCAATTAAACGCTCAAGTTTTCTGCGCATTTTAAGATTGCATATATTTAATTTTGTGACTTATCCGCATTAACTTAAATAAATTGCCTAGAGATTGTCTAAGCAAATTCTAAAGGAATAATAAATGTTCCAACTCTCGCTCGAGCGAATGAGACGCAGCGTCTTTGAATTGTTTATGAGTCTCATCCCATCCAATGTATTGTTGTAATCTAGACGAAAGAAAAAAGAACATTGGCATACAACATAGAAGTGACTGCTTTCACCAATTGGGTACTAATTTTTCACTTTTTTGAACCACTTTATTTAAGACAAGCATTGTAGATGATGCCTTTTTTTAAATTGTAATAGTCTAGAAGAATTCATTAAAAAGCTGTACGATTATATAGATGCTTCTGAGTAAACTCTAATCGATATTTATCATGTATCGAAACAAGGTTGCTTTAATTGAGTTCATTTTGTACTCGCATTGTATTAAATTTTTCCCCATTTTAGCTCCAAGTAGAGAGAGAGATAAAGTACTGAAGTTCTATGTGCCAATTTTTTTTATTAGTTCAATGTCTAGTCTTTTTACAGTCTAGTCCACAAAGTAAAGCAGTAGATATTATTAAAGAAAATTACGTTATTGTTGTAGGGGTGTTTATTTGTGGCCAAACTACGTGGCCTAACTAATTTGTCTAAGAGGAATATTTTTTTCGCCAAACGCTTGTCTACGCTGAATAAACCACAAATTTTAGAAAAATTACACAATCATAATAGCTGTCATTTTAAGTTTCCCGCCATAGTCAATTCAAGTATTGTTATTTCAATTACTATTAAAAAAAAGACGTCAATAAATTCAACTGACCAAATAAGTTGTTTCCATACAAACAAATTATTTGGTCAGTTGAATTTATTGACGTCTTTTTTTACAATGCAGGAAATGATGTCAAAAAAAACATAATATGTAAGTATTAGGAGTTTTGGCGGGAAAGCGAAAGAGATTGCGTCACCACATTGTATTATTTTCCAAAACTTGTGTTATTTTCAGTGTTAGTGCATAAAATTGGTGGCATTCTATTCGTTAAGTGCTGGATTACAGGCGTGAGTGTGGGAAAATGGTATAATGATGGCGAAACGTTTCTTTTCGTGTTGTTTCCAAAACTCCATAGAAGCTTCAAGTAAAGGTGCCACCACTTTACTAGGAGTATGACTTTGACTAGACTATGACTTGACTTGATGACTTCGACTGTGACTTGACACATATTTGCGTTAAATATCATTAACTTGATAAATTATCAATTACGTCAAGTACTGGCTAAATACACAAAAGTGTGGAGCCAAAACATAAATAAATAAATGTATGTATTAGTAAGTAGCACTGTACGTGAATGATATTAAAGGAATGATCTTATATCGCCGCCCTAACGATTACGCAATCAAATATGAAATCATTGGAGCTTATGACTTCCTTCATTTTACCGCTCGATTGGACCGTTTTATGGAAAAACTCTAGAAAGGAATGACCCTTTTATTGAATAGGGAGCTGACGGTTGATTTGATAAAGGTATTGTAATTTCTATTAGCCTTTAATAATAATACTGTTGTATTTGCCCCCAAGAATTATAATCTATATTGTTATACGAGCTTCTGCCCGCAGATAACGGAGTATGGTGCTTGTGAAATAGTACTCAATATGACATGTACCTATACACTGTGAAATGAGTAGCTTATATAATTACTATTAGCGCTTGGCTTTCAGTTAAGAGGTGTCGTGTCGATGAGGTGTTTCCAAAAGAACAATGATTTTTAGAGAAGAAAAAGAGCTACTCAGCCGTCTTTATCTCATAAGTTTACAGCTTATACTGTTACGAGCTTCTGCCCGCAGCTTCACCTGTGGCGTGGCCTATGGGAAAATAATTCAACCACCCATTTCACCCTCTTAAGGGTGGAATTTCGAAAAATCCTTTCTTAACGGATGCCTACGTCATAACATCTACCTGCATGTCAAATTTCAGCCCGATCCGTCTAGTGGTTTGGGCTGTGCTTTGATAGATCACTATGTCAGTCAGTCTGTCTGTCAGTCAGTCACCTTTGAGTTATATATATTTATAAGAAGAAGATAGATAATAATATTTGACACTTTGGCATTTTGTAATTTTATTTTTTTAGTACAATAACTTAATAATAAAGAAAAACGCAAATACTTGTTCCGAGTCTGGGTGTTGTGCGACCATGGTACTCGTAGTTCCTGGGTCCCTAGACACAAGGAATCCTAGTTAGGGTCCAGGATCTATGTACGTGATCGTTGGGCGTTATTATTATTATTAATTTTAAATACCTAAAATAATTGAATACCTAAATTTTGACATGTAAAAGTTCTAAAAATAGCCTTTTGATTTTGACAATAAATTAGCAATAAATCTTTTGATTTTGACTTTAACTATAGCTATTAGCTGCATGCTTTGCTAGTGGGTTGAAAATATAAAAGTCTATGGTAGACGTAGGTATGTAACAAGTTGGATACTGGTGTCGATTCTGTGTCGTATTCTCTAAAACTAAAGTAAACTTAAAGTATGGCGGTACTCTTCTGATAAAGGGAAAATGAAAAAGACGGAAATATGTTAATTTCATTTAGCTTTAGAGTATGCGACACAGAATCGACACCACTCTGCTAATATAAATAAAATAATGACGTACGTTAAACGTATAAGATTATAGTTTAACATAATTTGAATTAAAGGCACTGATTGGTATTACATGGTATATTACACAGAGGGTGATAATAATCTTAGATAACTCTATTGTAGTTGTCGATTTAGTCCAAAATACATTACTCAAACACCTGTCTTAAACAACCCCTAACTCCTATTCTACAAACAGAAAACGCAATGAAATAACCGTACAATTGTGGATCCGGGGGTGGCTATAATTATTATTATCACGGCGCCTTTTCTTCCTAAAGTTCCAGAAACGTACTTCGCAATTGACGGAACGCAAAAATGTCCTCAGTTTTCTTTTTATAGGTTTCACAATTTTCATTAATTCCTTGTTATACTGTTTTTCCGTCATTTCTTTGTTCTTTCTCAAGTGTGATTAGAAAAAGTAATTACTTGAAGATAAAGCCAGCTATAAACTGACTAATTTCGTTATTGTATATGATTTACTAGAGTTAAATTGATTGATAGTTGGTGCCATAACTACAATAAAATATTTTTATTGAAACTAGGCATTTATAATTTTACTAAGTGGTAGGACTTTTTTTTTTTGTATAACATAGACAGACAAACAAGCAAAACAAGCAAGCAAGCCCGCCTGATGGTAAGCAGTTACCGTCGCCTATAGACACCCGCAACACCGGGGGCGCTGCCAGTGCAATGCCTACCTTTCAAGACTCTATTTACCCGACGTTTGAAGTGCCCCATGTTGTAGCTCAGCGGAAATACCTTAGATGGTAGCTCATTCCACAACTTGCAGGTGTGTGGCAGAAACGATCTCGAAAAACGGACTGTCCGAGATTTCCACGGGTCTACAAGGTGTGGATGAGCTGTCTCACGGTGACGAGCTGTGCGATTATAAAACCGCGACGCAGGTACTAGGTTAAACAGTTCTTCAGAGAATTCCCCGTGAAAGACTTTTCTGCAATGTTCGTCTAGATAGGTACCACCGCTTTGCCAGTTATTCTGTCGCCAAGCAGTAATGCGCTAGCACTACTGTGTTCATGTTTTAAGGGCACTGTAGCTAGTGAAATTACTGGGCAATTGAGACTTTATGATCTGATATCACAGTCGGGTAATCTTATTACCAGACAGTGCTGATGCCTCAGGATGATGTGCGCAGTGCAATATCACACGGAACGATATATTTTGGAGATCCAAGTGAAACCATCGTGACTGTCTTTCTTCTGGGCGGTTTGCGTTAGTAACTTGCTCCCAGAAAAAGGACATCAAAACTGCATTCTTTTTTCAGTCGGTTTTCGAAGTGTACGTGCTAATCGTCGACTGCATTAAAGATTATTTTATCTACAAATAAAATCACTTTATATTTTCATTGTGTAACTTTAATTGTATTACTGAAAAATCACCCTTAGTAACATAAACAACTAAAATAAAGCAACTGTGGGGTTGCCTGATAACAGCATCGCTTCAACTTGCACGTTGTGGCAATACAAAGCTCTTCGCTGGGCAATAACGTGATTATTGGAGCGGAAGGGCGATAGATGGTACTCGAAGCGACGATGGGGGATTACAGACCACTGTGCCATCGGCTTTTATATTACTTTGTTTACAAAAATCGAAAATGTTTATCTAAAGTTATAGCATGGAATCAATCAGTTTCATTATTTTTTAGGCTGCAGTGAGCAGTATATTAAAGCGGCGGAACTTATCAAGCATTTTCGATTTCTTTTGTTTGCGGTATTCGATCAGCAGGCTTAGCACGGCATGTGGAGAAATTGACTTTCCCCCGGTATTTTCCACCTGTCAGTTTAAATAATCCCCCTCTCCACCTTACGTAGCACGGCAACGAGGAGAGGAAAAAAATATTTCCCTTTGACGTTATCGTAGACATTATATCCCGCTACTCCCAGCTTTTTAACTGACAGGTGGAAAAAACCGGGGGAAAGACAATTTCTCCACATGCCGTGCTAAGCCTGGAGGATAAGTTTGTTATCCACTCCCTGGGGAGAAGTTGTCCACCGGCCGTGCTAGGCCCGCAGCTTGACTTATATTTCCCTCTCTCCGTGAAGATATAATGAAAGAGTTATAATAATAATAATAATAACGCCCAACGATCTCATACATAGATCCTGGACCCTAACTAGGATTCCCTGTGTCTAGGGACCCAGGAACTACGAGGACTATGGTCCCACAACACCCAGACTCAGAACAAGTATTTGCACTTTTTTTTTACTGTGCACAAATACTTGTCCTGCCGTGGGAATCGAACCCGCTACCTCCGGGTTATGAGCCGACCTGCTCAACCACCACACCACAGAGGCTGTCGCAATGGCAATAATGTTATGTTTCGTATATTACCGTAGGGGCAAGAGAGATGGAGCTAAAGAAATGTCACTAGCGGTCTAAAGCATACTCGAATTTTTAACTCTTCAATGATTTATAATGGTAAAATAATATCGCAAAATGAAAGCGTATTTGTCAGACAGAGAAAACGCTATATAAAAACAAACCAAAAGTAGAAGCCGATTTAATACAGATGTCTCGTTCTCTTCCATTCTCTTAATTAATTAACTACCCAATCAAGCTACCACCAATGTATAGCACCGAGAAAAATAAAACATAAGCGATTTAAATTATACATGCGCACTTAACTTTCAACTTTAGAATACTTTACTCATTTTTCTCGGAGCTCATCCAAAAGTTTCGTCGTAGATCAAAAAACTTGGCTTATTGATTAAAAGGGACCGGGGTTAATCTTTATGTCCATTTCGTTCGTAGCTCTCATTCCTAATTTATTTTTTATCTTTGTCTTGAGTTCGAGCCGCTATGTCGAAGTTCAAATATTAATTAAGAGCAAAAAGCGAAATGGAGATAATGAAAATTTAAACGAATTGATTAATTTTTGTTAAAAAGATTTAAAACTTTTACTTTAAAAATAAAGAAATAAATAATTGTGCACATTTCACACAGCGCCACTAGCCCCAAAATACGCAAAGTTTGTACTATGGGAACCAGATAACTAATAGAATTATTTTTGTTTGTAAACATATACATAGAATACAATATAACACCTAGACAGAACAAACATCGACGTCCATCACACAAAGGTTTGTCCTGGGCGGGATTGAGCTATCGGACCAACCTAATTAATTTGACTGGCTCAGTTGATAACCTTACCTTCTGAACTATGGGTTGTGGGCTCGATTCCCACCCAGGACAAACATTTGTGTGATGAACATATGTATTTGTTCTGTGTCTGGGTGTTATATTATATTGTATTCTATATATGTATTTACAAACGAAAAGTATCTAAGTATTGTATCAACTATCTGGTTCCCATAGTACAAGCTTTGCCTAGTTTGGGGCTAGATGGCGTTGTGTGAGATGTTGACACATATAATTAATATAAATTAACTATTGAGTGATGTCGCATATCGGTAAAACCATAACCATAACGGCTAGTGCCAGTTTATTTCGGTATAATATTAAAGTAAATAATAGATCGTTGAATGCAATAAAGCAACAAAATCATATTCACCATATCTAATTATTTATAACTCAAAGGTGACTGACTGACAGTGATCTATCAACGCACAGCCCAAACCACTGGACGGATCGGGCTAAAATTTGGCATGCAGGTAGATCTTATGACTTAAGCATCCGCTAAGAAAGGATTTGTCGAAAATCCACCCTTATGAGGCCCCAAAAATTTCCATGTTACACCTAGGTTAACTGGAAGATAATGCTCTCTAGCATTAAGTTCGCCTTTGTACCTACATTTGTTATTTGTGCGATAAAGCATTTTAATTAAATAAAATAAAAATAAATAAATAAGAGGGCGAAATGGGTGGTTGAATTATTTTCCCATAGGCCACGCCGCTGGCGAAGCTCCGGGCAGAAGCTCGTGAAAACATAAAATTACTACGGAAAATCTTATTACTTAAAAGTATTTTTTGTAAAATTACAGTTATGCTGATCAAAGGACATATTTCTAGTAGTTTAATCTCAAAAAGCGTTGTCATCAAATAAAATTACAAGAATATCGTGGACAAAAGTGCGCGCGGGCATTAGCCTAAGTCTCGATTTTTAAGCAAGGTCGTGGCACAAGGTGAACCAGCACATTTCTACAATAAATTGCCCATCATAAATTTCTATTTGCCCACCGATTACATTTGTTTACGAACTGTGCTCGGAGATACTTCCTCAAAAACAAACAACATCAGTGAGTTATAAACATCGTTATACAAAACCGCTGTAGTATCTTGTTGGCAGCGTAGTGTAATTATAATAATAATAATTATAATAACGTCCAACAATCACATACATAGACTCTGGACCCTAACTAAGATTTCCTGTGTCTAGGGATCCAGAAACTACGAGGACCATGGTCCCACAACACCTAAACTCGCAAAAAGTATTTACGCTTTTTTCTGTGCACAAATACTTCTCCTGCCGAGGGAATCGAACCCGCCGCTCCAGGGCTATGAGCCGACCTGCTCAACCATCACACCACAGGGGCTGTCGAAATGGAAAATAGGATCGTTTTTTACACTGGTATATATCGTCATCATCGGCCTGAAGACCTCCACTGCTGAACATGGCGAGGAGAATACTGCTGCCTATTATGAGGGAGCGGGGTATCTTCGTAAAAAATACAACTTGAAAGCAGGCATGACACGCGGCGAACGTCCAAGTTTTGAAATTCAGAATCTATTGAGTAGAATGACTTACAACTTATTTCCTTTGTACGTCGAATTTCCGAAATGATTGACTTGTTTTTTGGCACCCCTTCATTGAGTACTTCGTTATTATTATTTTTTATGTTTTGGCTTCACACTTTTGTGTATTTAGCCAGTGTCAAGTAATTAATAATTTTTCGAGTTAATGATATTTTCGCAAATATGTATCAAGTCACAGTCGAAGTCATCAAGTCAAGTCATAGTCTAGTCAAAGTCATACTCCTAGGAAAGTGGTGGCAACTTTACTTGAAGCTTCTACGGAGTTTTGGAAGCAACATGAAAAAAACGTTTCACCATCTTTATACCACTTTCCCACACTCATGCCTGTAATCCAGCACTTAACGAATAAAATGCCACCAATTTTATGCACTAACACTGAAAATAACACAAGTTTTGGAAAATAATACAGTGCGGCGACGCGATCTTTTTCGTTTTCCCGCCAAAAAACCAAAGAGTACTTCATTTTCATAACAATAGATACAACAAAAAAGACAAATCATGCTATAAAAAAGCACGCTTTTTAATTTTGCATAAAAATAGATGAACAATCATCTATTTTTATGCAAATCCGAGTGCCGTACCTATTACTTACGGGCTTTATTGTCTTTACTAGCTTCTGCCCACGGCTTCGCCCGCCTGGCCTATGGGAAATTAAGAAGAAATTTTTTCATAGATAACTCAACCACCTATTTCACCCTCTTAGGGTGGAATTTCGAAAAACCCTTTCTTAATTACAGGATACCTACACTTTACAAAGAACACACTCTTCAAATTTTAAGTCTCTAGGACCAGCGGTTTAGGCTGTGCTTTGATATATAAGTCTGTCAGTCAGTCAGGACTTTGGATTTTATATTGTCTTTATAACACGTCACACGGCAATAACATTTTCAAATACTAGGACGGCCCTTTTAAGAATTGTATTTTGGCGAATTTATTTATCCCTCACAACCCTTAACTTACAAAGTTATACAATAACTAGCGGCCCGCCCCGGCTTCGCACGGTTATGATATATTTACGTTGGATTACATTATCGAAGCTTTCATACGGATCCCTAACATTTTTTGTGACAGCCTCTGTGGTGTGGGGGTTGATCAAGTCAGCTCATAATCAGGAGACGGCGGATTCGATTCTCGCGGCAGGACAAGTATTTGTGCACAGAAAAAAAAGTGCAAATACTTGTTCTGCATCTGGGCAGTGTGGAACCATGGTCCTTGTAGCTCTTGAATACCTAGACACAGGGAACCCAGGGTCCAGGATACATCCTGGACCCTAACTAGGACCCTAAATAATTAATAAATACACCCAACGATCACATGTATGTGATCGTTGGTCGTACTTATTAATTAATATATTAGTTATATTATTCATTAATTAGTGTAATTATTTTTGAAAATAGTCTATCGCCTATGTTCATCAGACATATGTAGACAACTAATGGTGTAAGAATTTTTCAAATCGGTCCCGTAGTTCAGAGCTTATTCAATGCAAACAAACAATCAAATGTTTTCTCTTTATAATGTAACTTTAGATCAACGTCAAAATTCTGAGTAATAACTACGCCTAGAGTGTAAAGTAAAGTCTAGACTATACTACGCAGACGTTGGAATTGCTTCAGGCCGCCGCGTCGATTGTAATTCAATCAACTAGATAAGATTGAAATACACAAAATACAAACAGAGTGGCTACGACCTTTGTATGGTACAAATATACCAAAGGTTCGCAGTAAAAACAGGCCATAAATTCACATGTCTTAGAATAAATTATAATAAAACGAGTGTGCTTTAGACCACCGAATTAAAACCTCTTTTGTTTAGCTTCATCTATCGGCCGGTATAACTTTAGTTTTTGCTTTGTTTAATGTAAATGTTGACATCTTGACATACAATTTTATTGTCATTTTACCGGACATACCAACATAACATGTTTATTCACTTTGTGATTTTTGACAATGGATCTACGTTAACCAACAACTTTCAACTTCCTTTCGCTTCGCCAGCTTACTCCCCAAGTCAAACGTGCGTATAGAAGTTTTACTTTAGCAAAATAATAAACATTTGTGGACATTTCACACAGCGCCATCTAGTCCCAAACTTGCAAAGCTTGTACTATGGAAACCAGATAACTGAGGTTTTGGCGGGAAAACGAAAAAGATCGCGTTGCCGTATTGTATTATTTTCCAAAACTTGTGTTATTTTCAGTTTTAGTGCATATAATTGGTGGCATTTTATTCGTTAAGTGCTGAATTACAGGCACGATTGCGGGTAAGTGGTATAGTGATGGTGAAACGTATATTTCGTTTCGTTGTTTCCAAAACTTTATAGAAGCTTCTGGTAAAGTTGCCACCACTTTACTAAGAGTACAACTTGACTAGACTTACTAGACTATAACGCAACTTGATGACTTGGACTGTGACTTGACACATTATATAATCATAATTAACTTGAGAAATTATCAATTACTTGACACTGGCTAAATACACAAAAGTGTGGAGACAAAACAAAACATTTTTCCGTGTGTTACTTGTTCAACCTAAAGTCCTAACTATATGTAGATTTCATGCATTTCGCTCTTGTCATTTCATGCATTTCGCTCTTGTCATTTCATGCATTTCGCTCTTGTCATTTCATGCATTTCGCTCTTGTCATTTCATATAACCAGAAACTCGGACAGTGACCATAATACGATTAAGTCCACTCGTCGATCGCTGTCATTGAGCCACGACCGAGCGAGTTTTAGATTGAAATCCCCCGTTTTAAATGGAAAAAGCTTTTATAAATCCGTGTGGAGTCGAACTTATACTATAGAGAGATAACCGAGTATGTTGTGAAATAGTACTCAATCCCTACACACTGTGAAATTAGTAGCTTATATAATTACAATTAGCGCTTGGCTTTCAGTTGAGAGGTGTCGTGTCGATGAGATATTTCCAAAAGAACAATGATTTTTAGAGAAGAAAAAGAGCTACTCAGCCGTCTTTATCTCATAAGTTTACAGCTTATACTGTTACGAGCTTCTGCCCGCAGCTTCACCCGTGGCGTGGCCTATGGGAAAATAATTTAACCACCCATTTCACCCTCTTAAGGGTGGAATTTCGAAAAATCCTTTCTTAGCGGATGCCTACGTCATAACATCTACCTGCATGCCAAATTTCAGCCCGATCCGACCAGTGGTTTGGGCTGTGCGTTGATAGATCACTATATCAGTACCTATACATTATACCTTTGAGTTTTATATTATACTGTTATGAGAAGGTTCCTCTGTTATATCTTTATAAATCTGTTTACAGCTGTGAAATTATAGATGAAAATGATGATAAAATTCATAGAGAAACTTAGAATCCAGTAGTATTGCAGCGACGCTGCCAATTGTTTTTATGCGTCCACTAATGACAAGATCTTTTAGGACACAGATTATATAATATTATAATAGTACTAAGTAAAAAAACAAGTTATGAAAATTACAGAAAATTTTCATTAAATAGAACTTTAAGCAATGTCAAAGAGATAATATTACATACAAAATGAAATAAGAATATCTAGTAATTCCACTAAATTCGAAAAAAAGAAAGAAAAATAGCGGAGTTTTGCTAAATTTAGTGGAATTACACTAGATATTCTTATTTCATTTTGTATCTAATGTCAAAGAGATTATTTTATAAATTAAAACCCAAGATAAAAACAATATAAAAAAACTCCGTTAAACACGTTTTGGCGTACGCTTGTTCAAATATACAAATTCGTCAAGTCAGTGAATATCAGCCAAGCGAGACCTGGATTTGAAAGCTTTGTCGCTTCACGTTTCGTATGGATAAACCTACCTTTTAAATCTCGTGGAGCTGGTTTATACGATATGTAAACGATTTGAAATACGACTTTTATGTTGGCTTGCTGAAACGAAAGCTACAACAAAACAAATGAAAACAAGAATTAAAACGAGTTTTCGGCGGGAAAACGAAAAAGATTGCCTCACCGCATTGTATTATTTTCCAAAACTTGTGTTGTTTTCAGTGTTAGTGCATAAATTTGGTGTCATTTTATTCGTTAAGTGCTGGATTACATGCATACGTGTGGGAAAGGTGTATAATGATGGTGAAACGTTTCTTTTCGTGTTGTTTCCAAAACTCCATAAAAGCTTCTGTTAAAGTTGCCACCACTTTATTAGAAGTATGACTTGACTAGACTAGACTATGACTTAACTTGATGACTTGGAATGTGACTTGACTTGACACATTATATAATATAAATTAATATGAAAAATTATTAATTACTTGACACTGGCTAAATACACAAAAGTGTGAAGCCAAAACAAAAAAAAAGAATTAAAACGCGAGCTGGAACACGGGTTCAAAATGTATGTAGCGAAAACTTTCACTGAACTGTAGAATTGTTATGTATAATTGTTTTTTTTTTGCGATTAGTATCAAATAGTCATTAAAATAGACTTTAAGGTGTTATACATAAGAGCTACCTAGCACTTAAGAGTTACTTTTTTCTCCTCAAAACCTTAAAAGCTCTTGTAAAATTGCTGACTCTGATACCATCAATCATGCAAGTAGAACTGCGTATCACTTCGTATCACCAAAAACTGCAAACTCATTATAACCATTTGTATGTCACTTGTAATATTTGCAGCGTGGTATGAAATATAATAATAATAATAACGCCCAATAATCACATACATAGATCCTGGACCCTAACTAGGATTCCCTGTGTCTAGGGACCTACAAGGACCATGGTCCCACAACACCCAGACTCAGAACAAGTATTTGCGCTTTTTTTTTTCTGTACACAAATGTCCTGCCGCAGGAATCGAACCCGCAGCCTCCGGGTTACGAGCCGACTTGCTCAACTACTACACCACAGAGGCTGTCGAAATGGAAAATAGGATCGTTTTTTACACTGGTATATATCGTCATCATTGGCCTGAAGACCTCCACTGCTGAATATGGCGAGGAGAATACTGCTGCCTATTCCCTGTATATCTCTTAGCCAGCTCTGACGGCACCAACGAGGAAAAAATGAAGTGGTCCTATTATTACGCCGGGAATACAAGGCAACATTTTTATATAGATACGTAAAATTTATGTTACATTTAGTATTTTGGAAGGAACACGTGGAAACAATCATTCTAGTGTTTGAACGCCGTTTTTCTATTTAGAAGACGTGATTTTAATACGAATCGGTTAGTTTTTTTTTTTCCGTGTAAGTATATTAAACCGTTGCGTTGCATCACGCACGCTACAGTTATAAATTGTACCTTAGAACCTCTGTCATTTATAAACGTAGGTAGGTAGGTAGTAAATCTACCTTTCTTTTATAATGGCTGACTACAATAAGGAATTGATCAAAAAATAATATCCTAATAATTTATTTTTATTAAATTTTAGTTTATTTATTTGGTTCACCAACAGTTGATACACAGTAATTAAGCTTAAAAATATTATCTATGTGCACAACCAATTATAGGCAAACATGCATATCCTATTAAAAAGGTTTTTATATCAATTTTTTATGCTATTGAATGGTGTAACGAGCTAGTCGTTTACCTGATGTTAAGTGACACGGCCGAACATAACAGAACAGTGACACTCGGAACTCCAACATGTAAAGTTTCGCATGACTGCTGCATTGCGCACATCATCCTGAGACATCAACACAGTCTGGTAATAAGATTACACGACTGTGAGATCCGATCATAAAGTCTCATTTGACCAGTAATCTCACTAGCTACATTGCCCTTCAAACCGGAACACAGTAGTGCTTGCACACTACTGCTTGGCGGCAGAATAACTGGCAAAAGGGTGGTACCTACCTAGACGAACTTTGCAGAAAAGTCCTACCACCTAGTGAAATTTGAAATTTGAAAGTTGCCTTAATTCTATAAAATAGAAGAGTTCCGTTGTCTATCTCCAAAGATCTTCACCTTAACGTGCGACAACCGCGCAAAGTTTGCGTATTAAATGGTTTTATTTTATTTTATTGTTTGAGAGGCTTGTGTTTGACTACTATCGCACCTGATGGTAAGTGACGATGCGGTCTAGGATGTAACACGCTTTCCTAGAAGATACCTGTTCACTCTCAATTTGAAGACTCCAAGGTTGTAGTTTTCGGGAAATACGGACGCCGGCAAAGCGTTCCACTCTTTGGCTGTTCGCATGATAAATTGTGGAGCTACGAGTAAATCGCTTTGTTTGCATAAACGTAACAAATTAACGTAAATTGTTCTAAAAATCACGTAAAATCGATTAACATACATAAAAAAATTATGGTCGAACATAGAAACTCCTTTACTTTGAAGTTATATAAAACAAACCAGGGTGAATCAACTGAACAAAAATTAAGTAGGTAAAATATCACCTGAAAAATATAACGATTAAAACTCTCAGCTTCTAACAATGGTCCAACTTTAACCATAAAATCTGTGCCTACCGTCAAAAAGGGTGTCGCAGTATCAAATAACTTTTAACACGAAGTTACAAGTTCCGAAGGGCTCAAATTGTCGGTTCGAATCGAACGACACATCGTTAGACGAATTGACGAAGTTGGGATTACTGCGATCAAATCGTAACGTTGGATAAAGAAGGAATTGATTTTTCTTTTAAATTTGACTTCATGCTTATAAAAGCCATTGGTATTCTGTGTCGAATTCTTAAATGAAATTAAATATATTCGTCTTTCTCATTTCTCTCTTATCAGAAGAGTACCGCCATATTCAGTTTAATTTTATGTTTAAAATCGTCTCTTAGTCACGTCCAAGCTTAGTATATAGTAATGATCCTGACAAAGTCACGCTCCAGTAAAGCGGTGAATATTTTACTGAATACTTCCATGGAAAAATGCCTGAAAGAACAATTTTTTATTCGTAGTGCTATTTGCTTTTCACTCCAGCACGTTCAAAAACACTGAAATTATATAAGCTTTTAACGAATGTTGTTTGAACTTGCTTGGTTACATTTTTTATAAATTCTATAACAGCAATATTACACTTTTGTAGTAACTGCTGTGTTCCGGTTTGAAGGGCATTGTAGCTAGTGAAATTACTGGGCAAATGAGACTATGATCTGATCTCACAGTTTAGTAATCTTATTACTAGATTGTGCTGATGTCTCTGGATGACGTGCGCAGTGCAGTGTCACGCGAAACTCTATACTTTACAGTTCCGAGTGGCACTGCAGCTGATATGGGCAGCCGTGTCGTTTAACATCAGGCGAACGGCTAGCTCGTCACGTCATTCCTTAACATAAAAAAAAAAAAATAAAAAAAAATAAAAAAAAAAAAAAACTGCGTTCGGATATCACCTTAAAATGTAATACTTTTTACCACACGGAAAGTAGTCCTCCGAGGCCTTTTCAATTAATTGCTTCCCTTTTAATTTAATTTTCAGAATAAATTGCGAGTCTTTATTCTGTATATTAAATAAAAACAGGGCCAACGCTCTAGAGACTTCTGAAAAAATATAAAGCTGATAAGTATCGATTTTTGCCGACACGTGTAATGTTTTTATTTTAATATTTCCGGATTTTGATTCAGAAATGTTATACAAATCGGATTACTTTTAGAATATAACTGATGGAAGTATTGTGTGGAGAATTTATTTATGCCATCCGATGGTCGAAATACCACCCATACGTACCAAGCGATTTGACTCAACGTTCTTAATTAGAACGGCTAAGGAATGGAATGCCTTGCCAGCGTCTGTGTTTCCGGTGAAATATGACCCGGGTGTGTTCAAGAGAAGAGTAAATAGGTATTTACTTGGGTAGCATGCTACACCTTCGATCACATCGTCACTTCCCATCAGGTGAGAGCGCGGTCAAATGCTAGACAAGTTTGAAGTAAAAAAAAAAAACTAAACGTAATAGAGCGTAATAATCTCAAGCCATAACTAGTAACAATTTCAAAAAGATAAGCATTCCCCAGCGGGCTTCCTCCAGAGCTACAACAGGGGTCAAAGGAGTATTTTCATAAAGTAAGCCACATATTAGTGGCACAGTGTTATAGATGTATATCGAGGCTACCGTGATCCAATTAATATAGTTCCATTGTAATATATCTTCAGATATGACATATATATCTTATATATATCTTCAGATATATTACAACCTTAACCTTAGGGATCAAAAGTATTTTAGACAAATATAGAAAGGTGGGATTTAGCAATTGAGACTTTATGATCTGATTTCACAGTCGAGTAATCTTATTACCAGACTGTGCTGATGTCTCAGGATGATGTGCCCAGTGCAGCGTAATGCGAAACTTTATATTGACACTGCTTTGTTTTGGTTTGCCGTGTCGCTTAACACCAGGTGAACGATTTGCTCGTCACATCATTATTTACTTTTGGTAACTTAATGGACTGGACGAAAAATCCAAAAATTTCTCTTAAAGAAGGAAAATATGTATTGTGTACTCACGTTTGGCTATGTCTAACGGAAAGATATTACAAGTATTTTTCGTGAGATAATTTGATGCTATCCATCCTCTGGACCCAACGTACAAAATTCAGTTAAGGTTCAAACCACACCTGCGTGCCCGTGCCAACCTCTTGATGGATGTCCTCTAGACGAATAAATCGTTACGAAATGTTGATAAATTGTAATCAAAATTGGGTACACTGATATAAATTACTTTCGAGTACGATGCTTTGGATGATTTATTAGTTGTATACCCTGGAATTGTATTGAAGGTTAGCATTGGTAGCGTGGAGCGACGGAATTAGTACTGCCTGTGTAATCCTGTACCTTTCATAGCCTTTTTTTTACTTTGTTTGACCGGACCCCTCTTATAAAACAATGGTTTATTACGATTCGTAGTTATGTTAGGTATTCACTTGGCTAGCATGCTACACCTTCGATCGCATCGTCACTTCCCATCAGGTGAGAGTGTGCTTAAATGCTAGACAAATTTGAAGTAAAAAAAAATATGTTTCAGTTTACGGTGATAAAATGTCAATTTTAGTTCTTTATAGATTTTTATGACAATCCACGACGTACCTATCAAGCAATTATTCAGTAAAATAATAAAATAAACGTGTCAAACAACTAGCATTGTGACCTCAGTTTCAAAACCACTTTTCTATTCTCTATCGAAGTCAATGTTATAGGAAAATTATATATTTTTTTACATTGATTCCCTTTTTTATAGGATCCATGGAGAAATGGAGAAATATCACAACTTACTTTAATAATTATCTACCAAAAAAATATAACAAATAAATAAATAAAATATTCTTACTCAATAAAAACAAGCGGAATAATAAATTAAACATAAACCATACAATCAAATTATTTAAATTACCCGACGTAACTCAAATTAACTGCCAGCTAAAAAGCTCATTTCCCCGCAAAGAAAAAAAGAACAGCTACAAAAATATTGAGCAGAACTACTAAAACGCGAGTAAATAATTTCGCTAAGAGCCTCTCATGGAAATGGCACCTAAATAACAAAGACCCCTCAGAGGGGAAACAAATTCTGGTACCCAACAAATGAATGAAACTTTTAACAGTCTGTGCTGGTATAGTAGAGAGGTTTCTACTATAGCAGGCCAATAATGTTATTGGCCTTTAAAAAGGAGGTTACATGCACTTTATTTTTGTATTACAATTATAATTGAAGGGTTGAGAATAAAAAGGATTTAACTGACAAATTGACAGTTTCGAGAAAATTGACTTTAAACGTCAACGGCGTCATTTTAATGTAGAGTGTTTATAAGGTAATAGAAAAGGTTTGTGTAAGTTTCAGTTGCTTGAAAATGTTTTAATTCTATTTAAAATTACTAAATATAGTACAAATTCATACAATTACTGTAAAAATATAATATAATAAAATAAATATAGTAATGTTTTTATGCTAAGCAAACTGTATTCCTGTGACAGATAAACCATTTTTAGACTCAAAATCTCGAGATTTAAGCCTCATTTCGGTATTTTGAGAATGTATCATTGAAGATAATATCACGCTGAATCCAACGATACTCATAAGTCATTTTGTCAAAAAAATCAGTTAAATCCTTTTTATTCGCACCCCTTCAATTGTTTTTACTCAAATCTGTAATTATAGTCAAATGTTTTTTTCTAATCTGTAGGGTAACACCACAGATTAGAGAATAAACAGTGTTACTATGTGGTGTTTTTTTGCTTTAGAGAATGTAGTTGTTTTGAAGTGTTGCTATTAGTCTCATTTGTGTCCTTTCTTTTATTCTATTGTTTAGAAAAACTTGGCGTAACCCTTTTAGAATGAGCGTAAAGTTTAATAGAGTTAAAAATATATATTCTTAAGAAGTTTCTTATTCTTTGATATTCATTTTACAATTTTCCAAAAGGGTATTTATTGTTAAAGATTTGTTTTTTTAAGTTTTGGCTCCACACTTTTTTGTATTTATTTATATTTGTCAAGTAATTGATAATTTATCAAGTTATCGATATTTCACGCAAATATGTGTCAAGTCACAGTCGAAGTCATCAAGTCAAGTCATAGTCAAGTCAGTCTAGTCAAAGTCATACTCCTAGTAAAGTGGTGGCAACTTTACTTGAAGCTTCTATGGAGTTTTGGAAACAACACGAAAAGAAACGTTTTACCATCATTATACCATTTTCCCACACTCACACCTGTAATCCAGCACTTAATGAATAAAATGCCACCAATTCTATGCATTAACACTGAAAATGACACAAGTTTTGGAAATAATACAATGCGGTGACGCAATCTTTTTCGCTTTCCCGCCAAAACCCAAGAAATTATTAATGACGAGTTGAAAAATGCAGTTGGTTTTTACATAAGTCAATTCTGAAATAATTTAACAAATGACACTAATAAAAATCAGGCACAAAAGTTTCCTTCTATCTGTGTTGAAAGTAAACCATAATTTACCTTGAACATTTTCACATAGTATTTTTAAAGATTTTTTATATGTAGTTTGTTTTCGACTTAAATGGCTATGGACGTTTGTTTTGTAAATATAATTTTTAAAACTTATAAACCTCTAGCCCATGTCATTAATAATTTAGCATATTCATTTGTAGCGGGTTTCATTTCGTATTCCTAAAGCTATTTTAGTAAAGTTTATTTCAAAAACGCCATGTAGTCCAAAGTATATGTTCCTGGTAGTTACAGTGCTAAAAAACAACTAAAATATATCTGTTTTACATTTTAGTGTTATATATATGGATATATTGTTTAAAATTTTATTGATTGACATTTATTTCAATAATCGTTAATACAAATTATTTATTTCAATAATCGTTAATGCTTCGCGTGACACTGCACTGCACACATCATCCTGAGATATCAGCACAGTCTTGTAATAAGATTACCAAACTGTGAGATCAGATCATAAAGTCTCATTTGCCCAGTAATTTCACTAGCTACAGTGCCCTTCAAACCGGAACACAGCAGTGCTTGCGCACTACTGCTTGGCGGCAGAATAACTGGCAAAGCGGTGGTACCTACCTAGACGAACTTTGCAGAAAAGTCCTACTACCTAGTAACCGGGTGAACCGATTTATGTTTTTTTTTTTATTTGAGAGCTGGTACTTTTTCCATTTGGTCCACCCAGACACAGAACAAATTGTTGCGGCTTTTTTTTTCTCGGCATAAATACTTGTCCTGAAGCAGAAATCGAACCCGCCACCTCCAGGTTATGAGCTGACCTGCTCAACCACCACACCACAGAGCTGTAAAAATGTCTGTTATTGGAAAACAAAGGTTACGAGAACGATAAAATGAAAAATGTCTCCTTCAATTCCGATTGAATCAGCAGGATATTGGTTATTGGAGCGGAAATAACATGGCGTTGTGTTATTACGGAAAACACACACCCAGTCAGTTAAGCAAAGCTTAGATATGACAATAGCCTCGCGTTCTACTCTCTCTAGCCGACTTTAAAAAAGGAGGATATTCTCAAATTGACTTTTTTATGTTTGTTACCTCAGAACTTTCGTCTGGGTTTTTTTATGTTAAGGAATGACATGACGAGCTAGTCGTTCGCCTGATGTTAAGCGACACGGCTGCCCATATCAGCTGCAGTGTCTAACTCTAAAGTATAGAGCTTCGCGTGACACTGCACTGCGCACGTCATCCTGAGACAACAACACAATCTAGTAACAATATTACTAGACTATGAGATCAGATCACAAAGTCTCATTTGCCCAGTAATTTCACTAGCTCCAGTGCCCTTCAAACCGGAACACAGCAATGCTTGCGCACTACTGCTTGGCGGCAGAATAACTGGCAAAGCGGTGGTACCTACCTAGACGAACTTTGCAGTAAAGTCCTACCACCTAGTAACCGGGTGAACCGATTTTTTTTTTTTTTTGGAAGCTGGTACTTTTTTCATTTGGTCCTGTTCTGATAATGACATCCAAGAGAAAACCATATAAGTCTGAAGTCAGTTTTTTACGCTTTGCGTTTGTTATATTATCTGAATAGTGAACAAGCGCTGCTTCGTAAATTAGGTCACTATAAAAGAAAGGCTTATTAGCTAAAATATTGTTTTTTTATGAAATAGGTTAGAAACAAGAATAGTACGGCCCACCTGATGGAAAGAGGTCACCATAACCAATAAACAATATTATAGCACTAGGTGGTAGGACTTTTCTGCAAAGTTCATCTGGGTAGGTACCACCGCTTTGCCAGTTATTCTGCCGCCAAGCAGTAGTGTGCAAGCACTATTGTGTTCCGGATTGAAGGGTACTGTAGCTAGTTAAATTACTGGGCAATTGAGACATTATCATCTGATCTCACAGTCGAGTAATGTTATTACTAGACTGTGCTGATGTCTCAGGATGATGTTTGTCACGCGAAACTTTATATTTTAGAGTTCCGAGTGACACTGTTCTGTTATGAGCAGTCATGTCACTTAACATCAGATGAACGACTAGCTCGTCACATCATTCATTAACATTAAAAAAACTAGACGTACTCCATATGCGTTGCTTACCCTGTAATAAAACTCTTTGAATCCTTCATTTAAAATGATGTTTTAAAAATGTATTCTATGTAAAGTGACTACGAAATATTAAATTGCAAAATTATACAACTCCGCCAGGCAGCTTCTGAAGTATAGGATTAACTACATTTCACACCTACAACCTACATAACAGTTCAGAAGGCAGAACTATCAAAGCAGTCTATTTTAACGATTATGTACTCTCAACGGCCAGTTTCAATAAGCGATCGATAAATAGGTAATAAATTTTTTTTTTTTAATTGACTAGAATAATGATTGCAGTTCATCAAACATCCAACGATAATTTTAATTCAAACCACATTTATAATTTCTTCATATAAATATATTTTAAAATAACGTAACGTTATTGTAAATCTACACATAAATGTATTTTTAATGTCAAACTTTCAAAACATTTACCTTAGGCAAAGGCAAAATGGTTGCCGCGTCGTTGGGCGCCTTTTGAAGCCCGCTTCTGCAATTAAATAAAGGTATTTTCTGGCTCGTTGCGTAGCCACGTAGCTGTCTACGCCGTAGCTAGCATGACATATTACATCAAACTTTCTATTGGATTAAGAATATGTAGTCATGTATTTTAAAATAAAAGCGTCATCGTTACAATAGGATATTTGACTACTATTAAAAATACAAGTTTTATTTCCAACAATTAACAATAAATTAAAGATTCAAATTAACATATAAACCTAATCCTAAACTTATTTCAACCAGTACTAGATGGGTAATCATACACCTCTTACTTCATCATAAGTACAATCAGTAGAAACTGGAAACTATATTTAAATATAATAATGATCACATATAAAGATCCTGGACCCTAACTAGGTTTCCCTGTGTCTAGAGACCCATGAACTACGAGGACCATGGTCTCACAAAACCCAGACTCAAAACAGCTATTTGCGCTTCTTTTCTGTGCATAAATACTTGTCCTGGCGTGGAAATTGAACCAAATAAAATAATTCTATGTTGAAAAATTCAGGTTGAAAACGAATGGTGTATTCTATGATATTTGTTTGAACAGTAACATGTGTGCACATAACACTTTTAGGCAGTTGTTTCACCACTAAAGCGGAGCGAAAAGCGAGTGAAAGAAACTAAGATTAAAATATAATATTATAAGCGACTAAATCTAATATACATATAAAATTCTCGTGTCACAGTGTTTGTAATAAAACTTCTCCGGAACTGCTTGACTGATTGTTATGAAATTTCGTGTGTATATTCAGTACGTCTAAGAATAGATCGCAGTCTATATTTCATCATCACCATCACCGTTTTTCATCACCACGCGGAACGGAAAAAAAATTACGCTCGCACCCAGAGACCGTATTTTTTGCCTGCTATGAAAAAGTTATAGTTTTGACGCTTCTGGACTAAGTGAAGAATCATATCCAAATGGTTAATTATTGTAAGAAACATACAATTTACTCTGTGGTATTCTGCCAAGCGAGAGTCGTTATCGCCAACTCTTATAACCACGTCAAACTGATGCAGAGAGAGTTCTAGCCGTCATTGTGAACAGTCAACTAATAATGCAGCATGTTACAAAACTACCCACAAAGCCGAAAGGAGGTTAAATAAGGCCTTATAACATGTTCATTTACAATATTTAAGAACCGTAGCAACGCTGTATAACGTACCTAAAAAAAAATTTTTTTTTCACTGATGTGTAAACACTATTTCAGTCAAATTAAAGAGTAAACTACGCAAAATGTATTTAAATTTCTACCTAATTCGCGGAACGACAAAAATTTTAAAAGACGAACAACCTAATCACACTTCCTAAAAACGAACACTTACTTTTTCATAATATTATAATAATTTTTCATAATGCCTACGCATAACATCGTATCGCATATTTCGAGTTATAAAGGACCGTTATATTGCAAAAATGTTGGAAAAAAAACTCGATACAGTAAAATCCTTTGAAATTTTAGTAAGTATAATGCTTTAAAAATCCTATATACATAATCTAGATTTATCTCAAAAGGTTTTCAGAAATACACAGTAAACTAGATAAAAAAAATTATAGAAAATAAACACGGAGGGGTGAGAAAGAGAAACAAGAGGTTCTTATCTTTAAATTTATTGTAACTAAAATTAACCCAGTACATACATACAGTAAATAGGTAAAATCTGTAATATTTGTATTTGTATTTTTTTTTTATGTTAAGGAATGACGTGACGAGCTAGCCGTTTGACTGATATTAAACGACACGGCTACCCATATCAGCTGTAGTGTCACTCGTAACTCTAAAGTATAGAGGTTCTCGTGACGTGCGCACTGCACTGCGCACGTCATCCAGAGACATCAGCACAATCTAGTAATAAGATTACTAAACTGTGAGATCAGATCATAAAGTCTCATTTGCCCAGTAATTTCACTAGCTACAGTGCCCTTCAAACCGGAACACAGCAGTGCTTGCGCACTACTGCTTGGCGGCAGAATAACTGGCAAAGCGGTGGTACCTACCTAGACGAACTTTGCAGTAAAGGCCTACCACCTAGTAAAGGTCTAGGCTGAAAATCAGCGCTGGATGTCTCTAATGACCAGCAATATGCTGAGCCGACGCCCATTTGATACTTGTTTATTTCTATTCATTATGTACATATTATGTGTATAAATTTAACCTGTTTTTGTACTTTAATTTTAGACAAGTATTGATTAAATGTTTTTCTATTCTATTCTATTCTATTAGATGATTTGAAATTGACAACATATTTTTTTTTCCACTTGACATTTTTTGAAGCCAGTACTTGTATATAATGACATCCTTGTATTAAGGTAGCAAACATTTATGTATGAAAAATAGAAAAACTATTTAAGTAGAGAATTATTAGGTAAAATAGGTACATAAAGCCTTTCAGTTAAATAATCTGATTCCCCGACAGGACAGCTTACTAGGATTGACAAAATTTTTGCCTTTAATATTTAATTATATTTTTTACTGGGTATTTTGTAACACGTTGTATAGGTATATCTCTTACTCACACCAGACCTTTTATATGTTACGTACGTACGAGCAAGTCATTCATCTTTCATTTACCTAAAAGAAAAAAAAGGAAAACTCACAAAAATGAATAAGCCCAAGCGAAGCCGAGCTGGTTCACCTAGTACTTAATAAATGCCTAAAAACAAATAGTTTTTATTACTATACTATACTAGGTAAAAGGAATAGGTAAATAACTGTTATTCATTACACTGAAAGTGATATGGCATTTTCATTTTTGGACAGTACATTTCTCCCAACGCTCGCTAACGAGTTTACTAATGAGCGCATTAGTCGTTAGTCATTAGTACAACTACAACGAAGTGTTTCTTTATTCATGAGTTTCATTACTGTTAGTAACTTATCTCCGTATAGTTAAACTAGTGACACCGCACGGTTTCACTTACATTTTTATACAATGTTTAATGCACCGTTTGACGCCCGTATAGGGAATAGAAAAATATATATAAAAATCTAGTATAAGTAATTTTGTTTATTGTTTTCAGCAAAATTACTTATTATAATCTTGCCCCACGGTTTCACTCGCGAGGTGAAAATTTTCCATACTTTCTTAACTTTTTCTTATCTTTGCTTAGTTTGGAGCTAGATGGCGCTGTGTGAAATGTCCATGCATATTTATTATTTATTTTTATTTATGTACTGAAGGATGGTTTTCACAACCAGTTCTATAGTTTGTCTATAAATAAAATAACATTGATGTCCAATTTTATTTTTCCGAATATTTTATATATGAACCTTCCTTTCCAGCTTTCTAAATGTTTAGAATCATGATGTTGATAACACTAACAACTATCGAGTACCATTTTTACAAAATTCACTAAAAGTACCTGGAAGAAAATGGAAGCTATTTTTATTTTGTTTTGGAAGCGGAATTTCCCCAAAGTTTATATACATCTAAAGAAATAGCAATTGGAACTTGCAAAGTTTGAAAATGTGCCGTCTGGTCACGACTTTACTGGACTTTAAGAAAGCTTCGAGAGTAAATATTTACGGTAGAGAGTTTGCGGAGCAGTTTCCAGCATTTTCAGCCAGAGATGGAATGAGGGTTATATCTCAGCACCAAAATCAGCAGCATTCTGGTATTAAACGGCAAAAACATGTCCACTCCATGAAATGCTCCTTTTCACATATGTAACTATAGTTCACTTAAACTAGTTGCATATAGAAGTACAGCTAGTTGCACACGTCATGTTCATGTAGATGTATAGCTAGTTGCACACGTCATGTTCATATAGAAGTTTAGCTAGTTGCACACGTCATGTGCGTATAGATGTATAGCTAGTTGCACACATCATGTGCATATAGATGTATAGCTAGTTGCAAGCGGTATGTGCATATATATGCATAGCTAGATGCACACGTCATGTGCATATAGATGTATAGCAAGTTGCACACGTCATGTGCATATAGAAATAGAGCTAGTTGCACACGTCATGTGCATATAGAACTATAGCAAATTGCACACGTCATGTTCATATAGAAGTTTAGTTAGTTGCACACGTCATGTGCGTATAGATGTATAGCTAGTTGCACACGTCATGTTCTTATAGAAGTTAAACTAGTCGCACACGTCATGTGCATATAAAACTATAGCAAGTTGCACACGTCATGTGCATATAGATGTATAGCTAGTTGCATGCGTCATGTGCATATAGAAGTTTAGCTAGTTGCACACGTCATGTGCATATAGAAGTAAAGCAAGTTGCACACGTCATGTTCATATAGAAGTTTAGCTAGTTGCACACGGCATGTGCGTATAGATGTATAGCTAGTTGCACACGTCATGTGCATATAGAACTAAAGCAAGTTGCACACGTCATGTTCATATAGAAGTTTAGCTAGTTGCACACGTCATGTGTGCGTTCGTATCAAACTCTTGTTTTTGTTTATTTATTTGAGAGAGATTGTCGAATGACCAACCCCAAATTTGCGAGAAAAGAGTTGGGTACTCTATTTTCTAATTTGCTTGATTGAACCTTTCTCTTCAATAAATACTTTACGACGAGACTGAGATGTCATTTGAGATGTCAGAACATGTGGGTCGAATTCTCGACACACCTGTTCATGAATAACCATCTAATATATAAATTTAAAATGAAACACACTCAATCATTTTAATACTAAAATAAGCACTAATTTGCCTAGTAAGTAATAGATAAAGAAGTTTTAATTTTTCTCTTGGTTCCTAACTCCTGGTTACAACCCTGACTGTTAAGACGTTTACTTGGTTAAAAGGTTTCCTGATTCACGATTTTTAATGGAATGTGGAATTCACTCACTTTTTTAAAGTATCTATGCAGTACTTTACTTTAATCGGTTTGTAGAATAATAATAATTAAGCCTTCATTAAAATGAAAGGGTAAAGTAAATCAGAGATAACAGTTATACCAAGAGTGGTCAGCGGACCCACATCAAAGCTCGCAAAGCTTTTTATAACTGAATATAATTTGTACGAAGCATCTCACAAGAAACGCGCGGTCAGCATTTTACCCATTCATACCATACTTCATACCGCGCGTCACCAGTTCGCGGTCAGCATTTTACCCATTCATACCATACTTCATACCGCGCGTCACCAGTTCGCGGTCAGCATTTTACCCATTCATACCATACTTCATACCGCGCGTCACCAGTTCGCGGTCAGCATTTTACCCATTCATACCATACTTCATACCGCGCGTCACCAGTTCGCTGTCAGCATTTTACCCATTCATACCATACTTCATACCGCGCGTCACCAGTTCGCGGTCAGCATTTTACCCATTCATACCATACTTCATACCGCGCGTCACCAGTTCGCGGTCAGCATTTTACCCATTCATACCATACTTCATACCGCGCGTCACCAGTTCGCGGTCAGCATTTTACCCATTCATACCATACTTCATACCGCGCGTCACCAGTTCGCTGTCAGCATTTTACCCATTCATACCATACTTCATACCGCGCGTCACCAGTTCGCGGTCAGCATTTTACCCATTCATACCATACTTCATACCGCGCGTCACCAGTTCGCGGTCAGCATTTTACCCATTCATACCATACTTCATACCGCGCGTCACCAGTTCGCGGTCAGCATTTTACCCATTCATACCATACTTCATACCGCGCGTCACCAGTTCGCGGTCAGCATTTTACCCATTCATACCATACTTCATACCGCGCGTCACCAGTTCGCTGTCAGCATTTTACCCATTCATACCATACTTCATACCGCGCGTCACCAGTTCGCGGTCAGCATTTTACCCATTCATACCATACTTCATACCGCGCGTCACCAGTTCACGATCGGACACCAACCATTCCGCGTGTTCTCGCTACCATTTACATCAACCATTTAGATCTAGTTTTTGGGATTAATAAACAGTTTTTCTAATTAATTAGGTCTTATCATTTTATGTACGAACTACACCGTACATAATTGTTATTGTAAAGACTGAGTGACTTTTTTGTTTGTGAAGTCTACATGCAATTACCGTTTTGTTAGACTGAGTATATACTTTTTTAAATCATTCTTTATTTATCCACATTTACGATTTTATATGAGCATAGCTTAAGTATTAGGTTCTATAGGTTAGAGTTGTACGCTACAGATTTTAACTAGGTCTAGAAAGGGTAGGTTAGTAGTACTTAAACAACACTATGACACCTAGACGAGCTGTTTTGTTTCTACATTTTCGGATGATGAGTATTACTGAACTAAAATATCTGTAGATTGCGTTAAGCAGCACAATATTACTATAAAAAACAAAAGTATCATTAAAATATCTATGCCTTTATATTGTGCGGTTATTTATTTTGTTTAAAATGGAATTTGAAACATGAGAACTAAGAAAATTTGTCTAATTTTCGAATAAGAGTTCTTATATGGAAATAATATCTACGTTTATAATATCATACAATATTAACGCCATGTAGCACGAAATAATATACTAGAATCAACTTCTTTAAAATTACTTATTTAATTTCATTCTTACTATTACTATATACATATTTAAATTCTTTAAAAGACTTTGGTTCTATTAATTATTTATATTATGCAGTTAATTAAATAAAATCGGATGATTTCACGGCGTTTGACATAAAAGTTGCCATCGGTGTTACTTGATTTCTAGACTGTAAATCTCCAAGTTCATCCGGGACACGGTCCAAGTTTATATTTCAAAAGTTTTACTACAAATTGCAATGAGCTCCGTTCGAAATGTTACTCATCGCAATTTAAGTTTCACGTTGCATTTGATAAATTTATACATTTAATATCGGTATGTAAACAATTAATAACGTTCACTATTTAATTTGAATTTTGCATTAATTACAATGTTAAATTGCTGCATTTCGTTATAATTAGTAACACCTTTTTGGCTATTTTGGCCTACATTTTACCCGACAGATGGTTAAATAAACTTACTATAGTTTGCTTTAGATTTAGTAATTATACTTTATATTTATTATTATTATTATTTAGACTGGCCCGATAGCTCAGTTGGTAGTAACCCTGTAAACTGTGGGTTGTGGATTCGATTCCCACCCAGGACAGACATTTGTGTGATGAACATAGGTGTTTGTTCTGTATCTGGGTGTTATATCGTATTATATGTAAATATTTACAAACAAAAAGTATTTAAGTATTGTATCACTTATCTGGTTCCCATAATATGAGCTTTGCTTAGTTTGGGGCTAGATGGCGTTGTGTGAGATGTCCACACATATTATTATTATTATATTTGGTTTATTTATTATTAAATTCATAAGTAATTATAAGAACAAAATAATTTGTTTATTTGCAAGAATACACTATTAATTTGGATACAAGATCACATAGCAACAAGCGTGCAAATATTGAAAAATATTTTTGTTACTACATGTTACATATTTGTTGACACTATAGAATAAAACATTTGCTTAAAAGCCAGTCACTCAAATATTTTTTAAATATATTTCCATCTTTGAGTTGTTTAGGTAAATTGTTAACAATAGTTATATTATATACGTTTTCTTATAAATGCCTTTGCGAATAATATCATAACATAAAAATATGTTTTCTTTTTGACACGAAGTACAAAATTCGGATCTCGGTCCGCCACTGACCTCTACGTAACATGATTATTAATAATGCAATAATACATTACTATAAGAACTGCTCTTCATAAGCTCCATCTCACAACATCAGCTAGGCCTATTAACCCGAAATAACAAGCTAGTATATAGACTTCTTAATGCCAGCGTCAAAAAAAGGAAGGTAGGTTTCTGATTTTACGACCTTTCCCAATTTTTGGATAAGTATGAAAAAATTATAAGTATGGTTTATTTAGCTAGTATCAACACCTAACTAAAATATTGGCCTCTATTTGGGCTAAATGTTGAACATTGCCATTCAACGTGGTATGGTGCCAGCATTTTATTCATGTTGCCTCCTGGTATTAGGTATGTACTGAACAGTTTATAATTTTAGTTTACTAGTTTTAATCAAGTTAATTGTGATTATTCGTATATATTTACAAATCAAAATTTTAATAATTTAACTAGCTCAGATCTTATAGATGACAGACTTTGAAGAAGTCCAAAACTGGCTGTTGAAACGCAAATATAACGTCAAAATATAAAATATTAAAACACAATAAAAAAATCCTACCTAATTATGGCTTTATGAAGTAAAATTCTTTACGCACGTTTGACTTGGGGGTAAGCTGGTGACGCAAACGGAAGTTGAGAGGGACATAGAGATATAATATGTCTCCTTCTCTACGTGAAGATAGAAAGAAAGAGCTGCGTTTCGTATGCTACTGTAAGGGCAAGAGAGATGGAGCTAAAGAAGTTTTACTTCAGTCATGTGGTCTAAAGTACACTCGTTTATTTAGATAATAATTCATCACTACATAAAATATAGTTAAGTACTCATTAAGTGATTTTCAAGTAAAAGCGAAATCTACCTTAGCGACCAACGGCCACCATCAGAGCTTTTTGATGGATTATGGCCGAGAAGTGCTCGCGTCGTTGCCGACTCAAATTAGTTTCGCGCAAGTTGTACGGGTTAGGTGTAGACCAGTTTTTGCTTTGAAGGCTTCATGCCCTAGATATTGGTGGCCAATACAAGCGTAAGCCAAAGCAATCGATGTAAAACTAAAATCACGAGACAAAAATATATATAAAAAATACGAGTGTGCTTTAGACTGAAGTAAAACTTAATTAGTTTAGCTCCACCTATCGGCCGGTATAACTTGGTTTTTGCTTTGTTTAATGTTAATGTCGCCATTTTGATAATTGTAAATTGTCATTTTACCGGACATACCAACATAATAATACAACTAACTTTGTTATGTTGACAATGGAGATCTACGTGAACCAACTTCAACTTCAGTTTGCCTTGCATTCACCGGCCTACTCCCCAAGTAAAGCGTGAGTAAAGCATACTTCAAAAGTAACTTCATAGTATCACAGTTAGTTTCTCTAATAAATATGATAAAATACTTTAAATTTGTACAACAATTCAAAAACTAAACATTCATTTCAAACTTGAAATATTTTAGGCGGAATTTAGAATGCTACGACCTTAAAATAAAAATTAGAAGTACTCCTCGTATTTTGAGATGGAGTTTGTAAAATATTTTCTGAAATAACTTCAACAAGCCTTTGGTAATTTCTGTCAGTTTTTTTGTCAGTATGTTGTGTCCAAAAATTTTTTTAATACCTTTGATGTTCAAATATACTCCTGAAGTAGATGACAAGCTTAAAACAGTTCACAGCGAGACGAGAGGCATCATTCTCTTGTTCGCTGCCTCTCTGCCATAAATTACCAAGAGCATGTTCTGTCGGTCGCGTGAGGGCATCACATTTTTTACTGCATGACATGAATGGAGACGTCCGGAGCGGTGACGGGATAGT
Organism: Ennomos fuscantarius; assembly: GCA_905220475.3. Classification (NCBI taxonomy): domain Eukaryota; kingdom Metazoa; phylum Arthropoda; class Insecta; order Lepidoptera; family Geometridae; genus Ennomos; species Ennomos fuscantarius. The sequence continues at coordinate 4,361,567 of HG992040.1, read as the reverse complement.
AGGGCTGCACGTAAATGTTCAGGCACTCGAATGGTATTTTCATTTATGTAATTTTATAACTTAGTTCGCTTAACGTTTCTTCCTTCGTTTCTAAGAGCGATGTCGCCTGTCCATTGCCATTTTAACTTGCTGATTTTATCATGCAAATAAACCCTAAGCAAAGTACTATACTATTAATATTACCAAACGAACATAAATACGAAAATAATGCCAGCAATATAGGACCACGTCTTAGAGTTATCATCACAAAATTATCAGCAAAAGTACACGGAAAATTTTCCAATGAAATTTAATCAATAAGAGACTCGGATCTTTATTTAGTCTCTATTTATCTTTATTTAGTATCTTTAACACACTCTATAACAGTATAGAGACTAAAGATTTGGTTACCATCAATTTTTTTTTTTTCAATTTCAAAAATCTTTATTTTTTTAATAAATCCTAAGTACATAATCTAGTGTACATTGAGTTACTATCGCTAAGGATGAAGAGTCTGAGCCACCAGCAGGCTTAGCACGGTATATGGGCAAATTTTCTTTCTGCCGCTGTTTCCCACCTGTTGGTGGAAATAGTTGTCCTCTTCACCTTTCGTACTATGAATTCTGTTTAAAGTTATGGTAAAATTACTTGCAAATTGTCATTATGTCTATAGAAATATTTTAAAAAAAAACGAGTGTGCTTTAGACCACATTACTGTGTAGTAAAACTTATTTAGCTCCATCTATCGGTCGGTATAACTTTATTTTTGTTTTGTTTTATGTTAATGTCGCCATCTTGACTATTGTAAACGGACCGGACATACATGTTATGTTGAAAAATAAGAACTACGTGAATCAACAACTTTCAACTTCCGTTCGTTACGCATTCACCAGCTTAAGCTCTAAGTAAAGCGTGCGAAAAAAGTTTTACGTCAAAAAAAAAACGATGGTGTGATCCCCATTTCTTTATAAAGTTTAAATTATCGTAAGTATACGTAATGAGTAACCGTAATAAGATTCCGCCAATCACAGCCCTGTAAATAGAACAGCCCGGGGCCACGTACTTAATAAATCAAAGAACAGAAACAGCAGAAATGAATAATGTTCGAAGTTTGATGGGCGTATGCCCTCTAGAATTTTTACATTTGTTTTTCCTATGGGAGTAACCATTTAGCAACCAAATCTTACTCAGGATAAAATAAATAAAAACATTATGTTACTAAACATAATATGAGTACATTTTGAAGGGATTTGACTGATATATTTTTATTGTATAAATAAATTGTAATATTATGTATTGTATAATTACATGTCTCATGTAATGAAAACAAAAATTAAATATTTCAATAAATTACAAAGTAACAAGCGTTTAAAAACACAAGAATAGAAAAATGAAATTTAAATGGTTTCATGCGTGACGATGGTAAAAGACCTGACGTAGTGACTCTGGTTCCCTAGAAGATGCGGCGGCCTTTAGTGTGGGACGCTACTTGCGTCGACACTATGGCGCCGTCATATCTTCACGAGACACACGTTAGGGCCGGCGCCGCGGATAATTTGCCTGCATCCAAAATGGCGCAAATATAGTACCCTCGGTGGCGGTTACATATTTGAAACCCTGGGTCTGTGGGAGCCGTTTTCCGAAGTTTATCAGAGCGCCTGGTCGATTCTACGCGTGAACAAAATGCTGGCACTTATTTGACACAATGAATGAACTTTCAACGGGGCAATGCTATCAGCATGTTAGGTACGCTACCTACTGGTTGCAGCATTTGGACTGTCTTTCAGTCTCTCCATAGCTCGTAGATAAAGATTGGTACAGACTAACAGCTACAATCGGTTAAAAAGGATCGAATTCATCGAACCAGCTGGGTAGGTTGTGGCGGCGATCAGCCATATTACGATCTTATTTTTAGAAGTCTAATACAAACCAGCATCCTATCGAGTTTGAATTTAATCATGATTGGATGAATCTGGGTCTACAACTAAATCTATATTATGATAATATCCCATTGAAATAATCATTTATATAAGTATTTTAGCAAAGAAAATAGGCCTTTTTCCTTTTGTTGCTGAATGGTCGTATAATGGTTCTTTTGACCCTTGAACTTTCAATGCATAACAATATAACAAAACAATTTAAAACCAAGCCGAATAATATGTTTGTTTTATTATGATTGATGATTTCATACGGACGTTTTGTTCCTAACGAGGTATACGATGATTCATCGTGCTCATATGATTCGGTAAAATATTTATTCACAGAGAACATTACGAGGCTAAATTCGGCCAACATAAATGATTCTCAGACTGTATTTGACTAAATCGAAGTTTGACATTGGTTCATGGTTATGAGGTCAGATTTAGTAAAATGTTTAAAAGTTTTTAACATTTTGGTGGCTTCTGTAGTCATGTATCACACTGGCCATACCGACAGCTATACCACCAGGTTGAGCATGTCGGTTCATATTCCGAAGAATTCATTTTCGATTTTATTATCGTGGACAAATATTTTGCAAGTAGGTACTTGTTCTCTTTCCCTACACTTGGATCTACAGTTCAGCTCTATATAGAGATCCGGGGATACCTTTAACTCCTCTTAAAAGCACATGTGGATCCGCGAATAGATATTTTCCCTTTGTGGATATTTTTATTATTTTTCAATGTACTTTCATATTGGGTGCAAGTACAAGGAACTTAAGGTCCGGAATCTATATTTACGTGATCGTCGGGCATAATTATTATTTATTAATTTAGTGAGTTTTATAAATAAATTCAAATGTTTTCTCTTAACTAATTAAGCAGACGAGCAATGTAACTAATTTTATACAAATATTTTCATACGTTTACGTGTAATTTTCATTAATTGCAACAAAAATAAACACATTATACTTCAAGCGGCGAGGTTCAACTGAAAGTCAAAGTCAAAGTCAAAAGATTTATTGCAAATAGGCTGATTTTAACACTTTTACAAGTCAAAATTATATTAGGTACTTAAAATTAAGTTATTTCACTAAGCATATAAAATTACAAAGTGCTTATTGTCAAATAAAATATAGCAAGCCCATTACAATATATGAGTTTGAAAAAAAGCAGTTCTTTTTCTCACTACTGGTGCAAGCAATCCGGCACAATGCAGAATAGAAAACTCCGATCCGAAGCTTCGATTACAACTGTAAAGAAGAAGCTACAAGAAACTTTACAGTGATGAAAATCTGTGAATATTTTAACAAGCTTACATTTTACTCGACAAGCGTCCGAGAAGATAAGGGTGCGTTTATAAGGCGCGTTTACTCATGTATATTGCAGTCATTTGTTTTTATTTTATTTTTCATTTGTATAACAAACATTACCTACATGAAATTCAATAACCTAAAAAGCTTGTTAAAACTGTATGAAAAGGACATGTGAATCTTTAAATTGAACTAAATAAGAAACGAAACAATAATAAGACAGTCACGTAACACAAAAAAAATTACATAACTAGTATAACAATTATTGAGATCTCTCAGACATGGTCTATCTTTTCTTGAAAGAGGATAAAATATTATAAAATAGCGCTAACCCAACAGACGTCCCGATATCAAAATTTCCCATACAATAATCCCAAAATAAGGACTTTCTGGTTTACTATCCTTGAAACTATTCCAAGTTTTCATTAAATAATAACCTGATTCTTACCATTACAAATATTCAAAACAAAAAATAGCCAAATCGTTAGCCGAGTTTTGCTGTGAGCGCTTGTTACTAACCAAAAGTCCTTACACGCTACCCAAACACAATCACAGATAATTAAACTTAAAACGCATGATAAACAGGATCCCCGTGTAAAAACTCCTTTAAAACAAGAATTGACAATATAAGTAGTACCTACCTAAGTAAAATGTATACTGAGTGCAAGCGGCATGAATTTTTTACAACCATTCTCGCGGCCGTTCCAAAGGTTAATTGGGTGTCTTTTTCCCGACTTTGGAAGAAGTTTTATAGACTCGTTAGGAGATAGTCGACTTTCCGTTGTTGGAACCTTTTGAAAGGGAATTTAATTATATCTTGTTAGATCTGAATTTAGCTTAAAGTGCGAAACTGAAATCACTGAAATTATTGCCTGTATTATTAAATTTATTTTAAAATACTTCTTGAATAGTGCAACTTTTATAGCCTTATTATTAAACGGGTATTAGTCTCGGATTAGTTACTTCAGCTTTTGTCCTTTTTTTGCTACTGGAATATTTAGCTGGATCGAAAGAGACAAAAGATGGTGTAACTAGTCTATAGCTAGTTCGTATTTATTAATAAGGCTGTAACAGCCTTATTAATAAACGGGTATTAGTCTCGGATTAGTTACTTTAGCTTTTGTTCTTTTTTTGCTACTGGAATATTTAGCTGGATCGAAAGAGACAAAAGATGGTGTAACTAGTCTATAGCTAGTTCGTATTTATTAATAAGGCTGTAACAGCCTTATTAATAAACGGGTATTAGTCTCGGATTAGTTACTTTAGCTGTTGTCCTTTTTTTGCTACTGGAATATTTAGCTGGATCCAAAGCGACAAAAGATGGTGTAACTAGTCCAAAGCTAGTTCGTGTTTATTAATAAGGCTGTTAGAGTTTATCTTTACTTTAACATCACGGATAATAAACGTTTTGTATTATGGGAAAATTGCCGCTTTTTAATAAAAAAAAATTAAGTTAGTTAAGAAAAGTTTGGAAGAAAACTAAATGAATAAATATTCATACTTTATAAATATTCATTTTTCATGTGTAAAATGAATCGAATTGCAAGTCGACAAACTTTTCAAAGTAAGCTTGGTAAAAGAAAAAAAGTAATTCATTGCACAGTAAACATTTATTTTTGTAGAATCTTCTTCATATACAAACGTTTTGAGATAATGACTCTTGAATGTTTAAACTTAAACTCACAATTTCTTCTTTAACAGTACAATATACATCATCAAAAATTCAAACAACATTTCAAGGTAAAATATTAGAGATACCTAAGTTGATCCAGTCAAGAATATCTCAAATAAGGGATCAAAGACATTTACAAGATTTTTCGTATTCAATGTTTTGAGATCAACGAGGTATATACCCACGCACTTATATAGGTATACTTTATGTTGTATGCGAGATGAGAATGGGTGATGAATTATGTAGTGAAATAATATTATGGAAATTACGTTTTGTCAAAAGCCAAATAGAATATTTACGTACATGTAGGCAGAAGGGGTTTGTGCGTAGGTTGCAACCTATATAACTATAGGCCTTCAGCATGTCCACACCGCGCCGTGTCTGGAACAAGAATGATCCGTAGTTCACCGAGCAGTCCCTTTTTATAGCCAGATGGTTGGGGGAGCAATGATAGTTGCCGATGTTGCCACTGTAATAAATTTAAATGCCACCATAGGGTAAATTACGGTACTGCCCGCTGCGCATAGAGTTTATAACTGGACGTAGCCGCCGTCATACACATAAGAAAAATCACACTTAAAAGGCGCATAATATATATTATCAATCTTTTTCCACTGACATAAAGTCCAAAATGCAATCAAATATACTCTATATAAAGGCGCTGGAGTACTTATTAAGCGAGCTTCGTTAGTAAGTTATTGCGTTCCAAAGTCAATCTGAATTGTAATCACCCGAGGCGAAAGCAGGGACCGTCTTCGCAAACATACAAGTATTTCGCACAAGTTGTGTCACACAAACTGTGATTTGCGTTTTAATGCTACTGATATTAACAATAATTTTTCAGTGCAGTGTCATTCAGAACTCTAAATTATAGAGTTTGACACTGCACTGCGCACGTCATCCTGTGACATCAGCACAATCCAGTGATAAGATTATTCGTCTGTGAGATCAGGTCATAAAGTCTCATTTGCCCAGTAATTTCACTAGCTACAATGCCTTCAAACCGGAACACAGCAGTGCTTGCACACTACTGCTTCGCGGCAGAATAACTGGCAAAGCGCTGGTACCTACCTAGACGAACAGAAAAGCAGCTACCGCTTAGTAAACTATATAGTGTGATATTTTTGTAGTAACCAAAAATATCACACTACCTACTACAAAAACACTTGGAGTATATTATTTGATGGAATTGGAACTAGATAACTGATAAAAATTTTACATACTTTTTCTCCAATATCAATATTTGTTTGCTTGAATACCAATAAAACAAATATCAAGTTAATAATATTAAAAGGTAGATAAATATTATTGTTACATATGTACTTACTAGTTGCGCCCGCGGTTTTACCCGCGGATGAAAAGTATTTTAATTATTTGCTCATCCCACGGGAATATTTCATTTTTCCGGGATAAAATGTAGCCTATATGTTAAACCAGTGTATAAATTATCTTGGTACCAAATTTCATTCCAATCCATTCAGCCGTTTGAGCGTAAAGGAGTAACAAACATACACACATACACACAAACACACATACAAACTTTCGTCTTTATAATATTAGTGTGATTAATACCTAAAATTTATTACCCAGATACAGAACAAACATCTTTTCATAACAAAAATTCTTTTAAAATTTCGGTACCGTCTCGGACTCAACAAACCAACAGCGCAGAGCGTCTCGTACGAGTAACTGAACAGTGAGGCCAGTAAAACTAATAATAACAGCGAGGAATTTAAATTCCCTACGTCCAACGTCCCCAACACTAATGGGAAGGTTACTATCACTGGGACGTAGGAAAATATATGTCGGTCTGTCACATTTTCTTATCATTGTTATGCACTGCAATGCATGACCCATATAATATAATAGAAACTGACGTGAGTAGTACTCATAACTACAACTATTACACGGCTAACACTCACGAGATACAGTCGAATAACTCGACCGGTGTTCGGGCAATAAAGATGCCCATCCTCAAGGAGTACGTGCGGCGGCGATGACGGCTCGGCGCGGCGGTCGAGTTATTCGACTGTATTTCGTTAGTGTTAGCCGTGTAATAGTTGTAATTATGACCCATATTGTTTTTAATCGGCATAGTATTTTTATTCTTTCAACTAAATACTAAAATGATATAATAACTACTACTAAACACTAATTACCACAAAAAACGAGTGTGCTTTAGACTTTTTTTAGTTTAGTTCCATTTATCGGCCGGTATAACTTTGTTTAATGTTAATGTCGTCATCTTGACAATTGTAAGTTGTTTGGACATGCCAACATAATAATAATAAAAATAGTAATTGTTGACGGAAATCTACGTGAACCACCTTCAACTTCCGTTCGCCTCGCATTCATCAGCTTACTCACCAATTCAAGCGTGGGTAAAAAAGTTGTACTTCAAAAACATTTGGACTATATACTAGTCGCGATGACCTATAGACAGTCCAAATGCTCCAGCCATAACTATGATATACAAACATCTATTTATCTTATTAACGCCTGCAAGGATGTCGTATAAAATAATGTTTTATGAAAGCGTGCTGAACAATACTGCTTTTCCCGTGTCCCGTTAAATAAAACACGGAGACGGTGAAAAATATAAGGTCTTTACCTATGAAATTGCCGTTTTGTTTGAAAAAAGTTAAAGTATTTTTTTTTCGAACTTATTTATTTCTTTTATTCAAAGTAATCACCCCTGCAATCAATGCATCTTTGCCAACGCTGTGGCAGTTTATGGATGCCCTTCTTGAAAAAATCAGCAGGACGGGAGACAACAAACTCTTCAAAGGCGTTTTGTACTGCCTCTCGGGAATTGAATTTTTTTCCCGCTAAAAAGTTGTCCAAATTTTGGAAAAAGTAATAGTCGGTAGGCGCAAGATCTGGTGAGTATGGCGGATGAGGGAGAGCTTCCAAACCCAACTCATGCAGCTTAGAGACGGTCTGTTGTGCAGTATGGGGTCGCGCGTTGTCGTGAAGTAGCAGTGGAGACGACCGATTGACCAAAGCTGGTTGCAGACGTGCGAGTTTCACCATCATTGTGGTCAGTTTTTCAATGTACACATCTGCAGTAATGCTCTTGCCGTTTTGTAAAAAGCTATGATGAATCACACCAGCACTAGACCACCAAACTGTGACCATCACCTTTCTAGGGGTCATTTTTCGTTTTGCACATTGCTTTGGTACCGAACCAGGATCTAACCAACTTGCTGAGCGCTTTCGATTGTCAAAAAGAATCCATTTTTCGTCGCACGTAACAATTCGGTTCAAAATTCCTTCATTTCTGTGCCTGTTAAGCAGCGCAACGCAAGTCTCGACGCGTACGTTGCGCTGGCGATCGTTAAGTTCGTGGGGCACCCATCTATCAAGCTTTTTTATCTTGCCAATCTGTCGCAAATGGACCAATATTGTTTTGATGCTAACATCAAAAGCTGCTGCCAGCTCAGCTGTAGATTGAGATTCATCAGCTTCCACAATCGCCTTTAATTCATCATTGTTGACCAAAGTTTCCGGACGACCACGAGGTTCATTTATCAAGTCAAAATTCCCAGAACGGAACCGAGCAAACCAATAACGGGTTGTACGTTCGTTTGTACACTTCTCTCCGTAAACGTCGTTGATGTTACGTGTCGTTTGTGCCGCGTTGGTGCCACCACGGAACTCATATTCCATAATTACACGAAATTTCAAAGTATCCATTATGAGGAAAAATGTTGAAATGTAATGAAAATACAACGCTAATCAATAAACAAAAGACTTATATTGTAAATAGAATGTCATATTTTTAAAACAAAATTAATTTGAATTTAGAATTCATAGCCAATCAAAACTTTTTTTTGTTTGAAAAAGTCTGTACTGCAAAACGGCAATTTCATAGGTAAAGACCTATTATGTGCTCATAAAACAACAATACTGAAGGTATTTTCATAGTTTTTTGTTCTTTGAAAACTACCGTAGGTTCTCTCGTGTATTTCTTTGTTGAAAATTTCATGTTAGCTTTGACATACCTGTACTTAGTTCTAAAATTTTCATTGTGGTCAGTTACTAGCTCTAGAATGTTTCCAAATAACAGGATTTCAATCTATTTTTAAACGACTTAAAAAAAGGACAGGAACTCAATTCAACAATTTTTTTTAAATATTTGTTGCAATACATTTCTTTACGCCCCTAAAATACAGAACAACTTTTCCGATCATGTTGAAATATAGTTGTAGCAAATTCCAGACAATCGTAACAGGGTTTAACTCGACTCTGCGATCTTTTTGATATCAAATCTCATGTTGTCAGCGGCTGTCAAGAGTGCTGACATCTTTCTGTAGGTATATGCAGGGTAGTGCTGTACCCTGCGAAGTCGGGGAACAAGGAGCGGGCGGTAACCAAAAAAACGAGTGTTTTTTAGACCAAACGAATGAAGTAAAACTTCTTTAGTTTAGCTCTATCTATCGGCCGCTATAACTTTAATTTTCTTTGTTTAATGTTAATGTCGCCATCTTGACGATTGTAAATTGTCATTTTACCGGAAATACCAACATAACAATACAAATTTAAAATAATTTTTAACTTTGTTATGTTGGCACTGGAGATCCACGTGAATCAATTTCCTTTCGCTACGCATTCATTAGCTTACCCAAGCGTAGGCGTGCGTAAACAAGTTTTACTTCTAAAAAATTAAAGCAGAGTGAAACAAATGGGACTAGAGTTTGTGCATGACTAGTATAACTTAGTACTAAATAGTAAATGAAAGTAAATAATTCAAGTAAGTTACTATTTTGGTGTACATTTTTTTTGGCTCCACACTTTTGTCTATTTAGCCAGTGTCAAGTAATTGATAATTTTTCATGTTAATTAATATTATATAATGTGTCAAGTGAAGTCAAGTCACAGTCCAAGTTATCAAGTTAAGTCATAATCTAGTCTAGTCAAGTCATACTCCTAGTAAAGTGGTGGCACTAACACTGAAAATAACACATGTTTTGGAAAATAAAACAATGCGGTGACGCATTTTTTTTTGCTTTCCCGCCAAAACTTCTTTGGTGTACTTATGTAATAACTAAAGTTTTAGATTTAAATTTAGAATCTTAAAAATTTGAAAAGCTTTAAATTTTTATACTCTTTTTATCGTTTATGAAGTAGCAGAGTTCGTTTCTTTTTTTCATGTTAAGGAATGACGTGACAAGCTAGCCGTTCGCCTGATGTTTAACGACACGGCTGCCCAATCTGCCCATATCAGCTGCAGTGTCACTCTGAACTCTAAAGTATAGAGATTTGCGTGACACTGCACTGCGCACGTCATCCTGAGACATCAGCCCAATCTAGTAATAAGATTACTAAACTGTGAGATCAGATCATAAAGTCTCAATTGCCCAGTAATTTCACTAGTTACAGTGTCCTTCAAACTGGAACACAGCAGCAATAACTGGCAAAGCGGTGGTACCTACCTAGACAAACTTTGCAGTAAAGTCCTCCACCTAGGTTTCTATATCAATTTGCAATAAGAATGGTTTTAGTTGATGCGTTTTAAATCATACATCACATATATCTAGTTATTAAGATAACGGAGAAAATTGTTTCTCTGTTATGACACATTTAAATATGAATGCACGTGTACAAGCATGATGGTGAACATTGGTAGATTGCCAAGTCTTTTAGTTTACACACATCACGTATTGACTGAAGTCGCGAGTGATCAAGCGTTTATTTCCTCAATATAATTGAATCTCTAAAGAATAGCTCGTCGGGAACAATGTCCCGAAATAAAACGGGACACCCACGTAAGCCGGCACACTTGGCAACACTAATTCTGACATTCATCTCTCATGCTACACTGACAGTCTAAATACAGACAATAATTCCGGTCGGTGAGTACGTAACAAGAATAAACAATGAGGATAAAAAAGAATGTTTGCAGGAAAGTGTTCAGAAGATGAAAAATATAATGGAAAGGAAGCAGTATATTTACTTCCAAAGGGTTGTCATTGTTTTAGAATAATAAATCATGAAGCGAGTTTCCTTAGTTCAGGATATTGGGATACTCAAAGGAAATTGGAATTACTTTTGGGTCAGTGAATTTAATAAGTTGATAATTTGTTTGTTTTTATGTCCTTTGAGAATGCATTACCTTTGGCGGACATTTCAATGTACAGTTTTCTTTTATGGTAAGGAATGATATGACGAGATAGTCATTCGACTGATGTTAAGCAACACGGCAGTTGCAGTGTCACTCGGAACTCTAAAGTATAGTTTCGCGTGACACTGCACTGCGAACGTCATCCTGAGACATCAGCACAATCCATTAATAATCTTACTGGAAATAAAAAGTCTTATATGCCCAGTAATTTTACTAGCTAAGGTGCTCTTGCTAAGCTGCTAAGCTTGCTAAGCTGCTAAGCTGCTCTAAGCTTGCTAAGCTTGCTAAGCTGCTAAGCTTGCTAAGCTTGCTAAGCTGCTATGCTTGCTAAGCTGCTAAGCTTGCTAAGCTACTAAGCTTGCTAAGTTGCTAAGCTTGCTAAGCTGCCCTTCTACACACAACGCAGTAGTGCTTACGCACTACTATCAGCAGAATATCAGGCAGAGCGGTGGTACCTAGACGAACATTGCAGTAAAATCCTACCCCCCCAGTAAAAGTTTAAATTCTCTTTCCTATCTATGAATGATAATGATGACGTTGATGAGATTTGTTTTGTATTTATTTATTTGGCTTTTGGTTGGCTGTCCCATAGACAATAATTATGTTTTGGTTATGGTATAAGCACCGCCAAAATAGTAGCAAAATTATTGAGAACCTGAACGAAATATTTTACTGTCCTTGTTAGGTTTGTGACGCAAATAGCCAATCACCACAACACAAAGATATTCAAAACATGGAAAATATCTATCAGAAATACCATGTGTTTCACGTCTTCCCACGTACAATTCCCGTGAATGAATGAATGAAAACAGTAAACAGGAGTGAGTCACTGCATTGAATGAACCTAGAATCGAGATTGCCAAGGGCGTGCCTGGTTCTAAATTTAGGATCGGAATTGAATGCAGGCGCGCATACGCATTCTAAAAGTACTTAGGATTGAGGTATGCTATATATATAATAGAAATAGGGCTAGGATAAAAAACACTGCGATCGTTAGCGAGAAATCACAAGATTCATAACACTTATATGATTTTAATGACATTTAGACCTTATTTCAATTTCTGTAGTATTTTGTTAATTTTTTAAACTTGTTTTTGTAGAAAGGGACTTACATACAGAGAGATAACAAAATTATTAAATGTAAATAATAATGACTCGTTATAGAGAAAATTTGAGGGTAAAATCGATTGTACAATTTAAGGCAGATTCTGTCTAGAACAGATTCAGTAAACTGCAAGTTCATTTACCTTTGTACCAGGTGTTTCATCCTTAATAATGAATCATCTTTTCCTGCACCTTTGCCGAAGTACATCGCCTTCAATTTCACCATTACGGAAATTCCCAATAACAAGTATAAGCTTGCTGTAAGGCCGAAAGCTTTATCTTTGGAAATGACTGACACCTGTGTCGTTCAATCTTTTCGATCAGTATGAAAAATGTACCAACAACACGTGAAAGCTTTTAAGCTTTTAAAGGCTTTTATTGAAATGAAAATATTAAAACGTAGCACACATTTATTTTTAATTTATATTATCTATTTTTTATTTAGTTAACAAAATTTTCTAATATATTGTTTAATAGGTGGTAGGACTTTTCTGCAAAGTTGGTCTAGGTAGGTACCACCGCTTTGCCAGTTATTCTGCCGCCAATCAGTAGTGTGCAAGTACTACTGTATTCCGGCTTGAAGGGTACTGTAGCTAGTGAAATTACTGTGCAATTGAGACTTTATGATCTGATCTCACAGTCGAGTAATCTTATTATCAGACTGTGCTGATGTCTCAGGATGATGTGCCCAGTGCAATGTCACAAGAAACTATATATTTTGGAGATCCGAGTAACACTGTTCTGTTATGGGCGGCCGTGTCGCTTAACATCAGGTAAAAACTAGCTCGTCACATCAATCACTAACATAAAAAAAACCGTAAAAAAATATAGTCGCTGCCAAAACATTTAATTAAAATATAAAAGTGGCATAGACTGAAATAAAAAAATCTGTAAAAAAGCACGCATATTTTTTTAATACGTGCACCTACCTTTGATAATGTTTTTTATCAATCAACTATCTTTGGATCATGAATATATAAAACCTACGGATCGCGCATGGTCATAAACTTCAGGGAAGTATCAAAATAATTGTGGTTTAAAATTATGTTTGAATAAATGGCTATCCAATTTTAATTATCCTAAATGTGCTTAATTATATATTATTTGTGAAATGATTGCATGCGAATTAATAAGCACAGTTGAATTATTTTTGTAATTAATAGTCTCTCTCAGATTTACGTCATGTTTCCGCCAAAAATGAAAACGGAAGTGCTTTCCACATATACCACTGATTTGTTAATAAAATATAATAACACTCGAAATGGTGTGGATCATGTTGTGAGTAAAATTCCACGTACACGTCAATGTGTACGTCAGAAGATAGCTGGCAACAACGTCTGTTAGCCATATTGATGCAAAACACTTTAGACATTCTATTGCGCTTTAAAATCACGCTTCATGGGATAATGTTGAAAATATTTTAAAAACCAACATAATCGTTTACGTTAACCTTTTTTTTCAGACCAATGGGGAGATCACGGAATTTTGATTACAATGAAACAAGAGAAATTTAATTCCTAATTTGAAAATTTCCACAGTATGTACAAATTGAAACCGTCAAATCCATACAAATTTCCATTTGTATCGGTCGCAATCAAGTTCCATAATCGCCTAGCAGGTATATGGTACTGCCGATTTCCACAAACAATCTTTGCATAGAATGTTGTAATATTTTATAGACGAGATTCGAATTTACAGAATCTAGCTGCCCTAAAAACCATATTTTTTAAATGACTGTAAATATTGTTCCTGTATTTTCCGTATTTTGACAGCCTCTGTAGTATAGTTGTTTAGCAGGTCAGCTCATAACCTGGAGGCGGTGGGTTTGATTCCCGTGACAGGTCAAGTATTTGTGAAAAGAAAAAGCGGCGCAAATACTTGTTCTGTGTATGGGTGTTGTGGGAACATGGTCTTCGTAGTTCCTATGTCCCTAGATACAGGGAATCCTAGTTAGGGTCCAGGACCTATGTATGTGATCGTTGGGCGTTTATTATTATTATTATTTCATAATTATCATTATCATGATTTATACATATAGTTATCATGATTTATCGACTTTTTACCAAAGACCATTTATTGAAACCAGCCGGGACTATCCACGCGTTGCAATATTTTTGTAACGTAATAATTATATCATTGAAAATACAATACTAACTAAAATCTAAATCTCTTAAGGCCCGTTTTTGAAAGCCCAGTGTGACGTGACGTAACAAAATAATCAGATGAAAAATGTTTGTGCAAATAGGAAAGATAAAAAGAAGAAGAACGGTAACCGAACACAATGTAACTAAGTTAGGTTTTCCAAAATAAAGTAGAATAATAGTAGAATGACCCCCAAAAAATACTTTGGCAAAATAGTCCTCCAAATTTTCAGCAATAACAACACTATTTTCAAACTTACTGATGATTCGTTTGAAAGATTTAAGGTAGCGAGAAATTTAAAGATTGATGTGTCTCATCTTGTATTAGCGTTTGAAAGATTTAAGGTAGCGAGAAATTTAAAGATTGATGTGTCTCATCTTGTATCAGCATTTGCATGTAAGGCTGCCGTCAAAAACAGATGACGGATTATCGCTAAAGAAAGTATACTCGTTGAAGGTCACGACCATCAGTCATGAGGATAACGTTGCAAGGAGGACACTGACCTAGATTTGGTTCTCCGAATCTTCACATTTCAACTCACTTGTCATCGCCGCGGCATTCACAATGAATCGTGATTTAATTCGAATTCACAGCTTCCCGTGATTGTAGTTATTTTAAGATCGCGATGAGTGTGCTCTAGATTTGTGTGAATTGAAGAGAAATGTGTCAGAACAATTAGAAATAAAACTGTAAAGAGTTTTTATATCAGGGAAATAAGAAGAGACTACATAGTTTTGTCACTTCGCCGCAGTTTATTTTTGTCCTACGCTTGGTGATACCTACTACGACTATTATATGATTCAATTTGTATGAGAACGGTTTTCTCTAACATATCAGATCATGCCATATTGCAAATTTAAGCCATAAATAAATAACCCGAATGTAATTTATGACTATGACTGATTTATGCATTTATCTTATTTTTTTAATCGCGCACTAAAGTTAATTTTCATTGTTTTTTTTTAATTCATAATAATTATATGATCCAATTGGACCGCATTCCAGTCATTAAATTGGACATAAAACAGGATTACCAAATTGATCATAAATTTTTATTCTCAATGTGTATAGTCAAAAACCCAAGGAATCGCGAGAGAAGTAGTAAATGGAATGGATGATTCGCAGGATTTAACTGATTCTCATATTTTCTCAATCCATTTGAAACGGTGGTCTAAGCGAGTTGTTGATTCTGTCTGCATTGTAGAAATCAGATAAATTTAAAACGCAGTTTTCACAGCTTTGCAGTAGATTGCAGTTTGTTTTTACTGATTGATACTATAATCTATAGCTTATTGATTTTTTTATCGTGGAATTTTACATCGTGCTTCATAAGTACAAGTGCACCAAAATTAATTGATCGTAGAACATCCAAAGTTTTACAGAAATCATTATGAATTGACAATATAAAACTTGTTAAGTTGTAATCAAACTCAAAATAGACAAGTTTAAGCCAACCATCACTACAAATACAATCAACGGATATTTTAATGGCAAACGGTGATAAAAGTTGAAGTTCCAAGCATAATGTTTTAACAAAAATTTCCAAGACTTTTATTTTCTTAACAAGCACTGCATGTTCGTTAAATGGTGTCAGGAAACCCCTTTTGAAAATCAATAAATTAGGTTATATATTGAGCCGAAATCGCGCAGTATCACCTCCGTGGAGTCGGAAAATAAATGACGCTCGCGCCCCAATAGAGACGAAATTTTTGTCGAATTTTGTACCAAACATATAGGCTTCAAGCGCTTACACTAATATCAAGACGCCTCTATCTTGGTCCAAGTGAAATTTGTTCCGGTTCTGTTATCGCCTATAACCGTGTCTATCATAGTTTCTTTCATCTTTATATTAATGCTACCTGTGTTATACATATCACCCTAAATAAGATTTTATAATACTAGTACAAGCAACTCTATAAATGAGTCCACCGCCAGCAAACAAACAAGCTGACGACGCTTGGCATTCAGCGGAAGTTCGCAAGGAATAATACCACTCATTTTATCTCATTCGCATTCATTCTTAGTCCCCCTAGTATAAAAATAATTCCCGCAATTTGTTCGTGTAAAGGGAATTGTGCTCAGAAGTTTCGGAACCAACCGAATCTTGAAGATTCTGACGTCCTTATTATAAGCTTGTTTGCAGGCACAAGTTAATTAACTAAATATCTCGGCAGGCTGCTTGGATGGCCGTCACAGCTTTTATTTTATGGTATGGGCTATGTTTGTACATTTTACGTTGCCTTCAGAGATAAATAAATAGATACATATTTGAATTAATGTAAGAATTAAGTAATTACTTGCTTAATTATTTAACGATGTCGCTTTAGTTCTTAAAATGGTTCCTAGCTTGCTACTTTTTTATTGTAAAATGGGCATGCGTTTGACAATAACTTACCTGATGGTTTCTTTTCGTGTTGTTTCCAAAACTCCATAGAAGCTTCAAGTAAAGTAGCCACCACTTTACTAGGAGTATGACTTAACTTGACTTGATGACTTCGACTGTGACTTGACACATTTGCGTAAAATATCATTAACTTGATAAATTAATAATTACTTGACACTGGCTAAATACACAAAAGTGTGGAGCCAAAAAATAAAAAAGTAGCAAGATCAACTTTACGCTTTTATACCACAAAACATGCTAAGCACTTGTCACAGCGTGTAATTAACCATAAGACACTTCCCACGCTTTTATACTCAGATAATTTCGAGTATTACTCGTATATACTTGAATAACCCTGTTTTGTTAAAGTTAAACTGACGACCTTCTTGATAGTACCTACTTCATAACCTGTGTTATTATTTCCCAGAAATAGTGTAAGTACCGTGTAAAATGTAACAATCGACAATAATTTTATTCCAATTTTAAAAGTTTTGTTGTCTTGCATTTTAAGTTGATCAATCCAAACACTTAAATCAAAGCTGTCGCCTATTACAAATAAATACATCCTGGGCCATGTATCTAGTGAGGTATTATCATAGACATTATGAGACGTGTCTCATCCCGAGTACTGCAGCCATGACAGCTATTCCCCTAACCGATAAGCATTGTGTAGCGAAGGAATAGTAATTTAGTGTTTCATTCCCTCTTCTATTGAGTTTAAAATTCTAGCAAAGATAAAACAAGAGATAACATTAAGTAGCTTCACTGTTATGCAACGTTTATTAGTAAGATGGTTCGTATAGAAATGTGTTTACTCTCATCCTAACACCACTCTCTGTTGTTTCAGGTGCCAACTTGACGTCTCAAACAACTCTCAGCTCTCTAGGAACGATGGTTGCGCGCGCGATTTTATAAACTTGTATATTTCTAAACATTTTTGATATGATATTATTAATCAGTGACGCTTTATTAGAATATTGAAAACGTAAATAGTGTCGTAAAATGTGCTGTTAATTTTATTACATCCGTTCTGTGGGATTATTAGCGGTTTGTATAATGTCGTCGAGGACGGGACAGCGTGGTACGTCCGTGGCTACAAGCCAACGGAAGCACAGGTCCAGGTCTACCACCAGGTACGACCTGGAGAAGAAGCCGAAGAAGAAAGACCTGAGGCAGTCAGGGACCACCAGCCTCGTCTCTATACCCAACAGTATTAAACTGACGATGCTCAACAGTGGCCTCATATCTTTTGGTAAGTTTTTTATTACTTTGTTTTGCTAGTATTCAGCCATATTGATGTATTTTAATTATTCTTTTGTGTGCAAATTGAATTACGAGTGAGACAAATAAAATTTAGTATAAAAATAATAATATAAGTTAAACATTTAATTGTATATATAATAGAATTTATAAATACAACCAAAATGAGATACATAGTCGAGTTTTGGCGGAAAAACGAGAAATATTGCATCATCGCATTGTATTATTTTCCAAAACCTGTATTATTTTTAGTGTTAGTGCATAAACTTGATGGCGTTTTATTCGTTAAGTGCTGGATTACAGGCATGAGTGTGGGAAAGTGGTATAATGATGGTGAACATTTCTTTTCTCGTTGTTTCCAAAACTCCATAGAAGCTTCAAGTAAAGTCGCCACCACTTTACTAGGAGTATGACTAGACTATGACTCGACTTGATGACTTGAACTGTGACTTATAGCTGCGTGAAATATCATTAACTTGCTAAAATTATACATTACTTGGCACTGGCTAAATACACCTAAGTCAAAACCAAGACACAATGTCAATGGAGCCAAAACAAAAAAAAATTGATAGTCTCCACGTAACACATTAATGAGTACAACCCGTCGCCTTCAGGTTATGAGCTGATCTGCTCATCCACCGCACCAAAGAAGCTGTCCTTAATAAATATTACCGTTATCACTGTAATAACTCAAAATCACATAATCCATTCCTTATGGAACGGGTTAACACAAGGTGACGCTTCTGTTGTTTTAGGACCGTACATTATATTTAATATTTAAATACCACTAGGAGAGGTTGTTCATCACTAATAATTAACGGTAGTTTTAGTGACGAGGGTAACTGATGGATGAGCGTCATTAATTTCTTGTTAACTGTAGTCTTAAACTCATAGGTAATTAAAGGTTATTTTGAAAGTTAAAAAGTTTTTCCGCGTGTACGTTTATTAAAAAAATAAATTAATATGTGTTATTTGTGTCTGCACATTTCATGCAGCGCCACATAACGCAATACTAAGCTTTTTTAACGGGCTGAAGTCATATTACTATAGCTTATAATCTATTAGTACTGAAAACATTAGAAAGAAAGAAAGAAAGAAAGAAAAGACATTTATTCAGGACACCACACAACATTACATTACATTATAAGAGAATACAGTATAATTTATAAAGAAAGAATAGACATTATAACAGATGTAACGTTGTGTGATGTCATGACCAAGTCCCGACTCAGCATGAGATTAAGGCCAGCGTGACCTTAAAAAACTGATTTTCAGGCGGAACCCGTAGTCATGACATCACGAACATCAGAGAATTTAAACAATTTTTTTTTTTATAAGATTTTTTTTAAACACAATCTAGAAAATGTAATACAAACTCATTACGATACATAGATCACTAAATAAAAATAATAACAATAAGAGAAGCATAACGGCACAAAAACAAAATTACACAGGTAATTAATCATTACATCTGAGATTTCTTATAAAAACCGTTTGAAGATGATTAATTACGTGCAAGTTGGATGATTTGGCGTTTTTTATGATGACGTCATGAAATGTTATTACCCGAGGGTAGGTTTCCATCACTTACCTGTAAAAAATGAAAAAAGAAAAGGGTTTCTCATTTCACCTAGTCATAATAATAATTACTCCCAACGATCACATGCGTAGATTCTGGACCCTAACTAGGATTCTCTGTGTCTAGGGACCCAGGAACTACGAGGACCATGGTCCCACAACACCCAGACTAAGAACAAATATTTGCGCTTTTTTCCGTGCACAAATACTTCTCCTGACGCGGGAATCGAATCCGCCGCCTCCGGGCTATGAGCCGACCTATTTTTTTATATTTTTCTTTAGGGTGGGAAATGCCCTCGCACTTCTCACCACCATCCCCATGGTGGCAGGGGGTATGTGGGACTCGAATCCACTAAAACCCCCCCGTGATCTGACCGCCGCCGGGATGGGGCGAGATGGAGACGCACTGCATTTACCATCTCGCCCCGGCGGTTATGAGCTGACCTGCTCAATCACCACGCCACAGAGGCTATGATGAATAATAATCATCGTAATCGGTCAAAAGACGTCCCATGCTGGTTATAGGTCTCCCCCGCTACTTTGAACGGCTAGTTGCTTCTTGCATACAACGGCTTTACGCTATTTACAACGTTAATGCTGAACCGTCAGGATATATATTTAGGCGAGCGTCAGGTACTCTCTGATACCATCGGACTCAAAGAACTCCATTACCGCAAAAGTTTTAGCGCCAAATTTTTAATTTGCAGGATGCTCGGATCTGCGCTTTGAAGGTGCGGGTTTCAGTAGATTAATAATAATAATAATAATAACAATATAATATGTGTGGACATTTCACACAACGCCATCTAGCCCAACTAACTAACTACGTAACTAAGCAAAGCTTGTACTATGGGAACCAGATAACTGATACAATACTTATATACTTTTTTGTTTGTAAATACATACATAGAAATACAATATAACACCCAGACACAGAACAAACATCGATGTTCATCACACGATTAATATAAGTAGCGGAATCCTGCGAGAATGCGTGATCCCGTTTTGCGGGATTGTAATTTAGACGAATTAGTCGGTCTACATAGTGGGGAGCTGGCCTCCGCTAAGTTTTCCGTAAATTTAACTTACGATTACGATACCTTGATGATGACTACCATAAATACAAATATGAATTTCAATAATCCTTAATGGCCATTTTTCATATACCTACCCATAGCTAAATCTTTTTTGGTTTGGTTTTGTCTCTACACTTCTGTGTATTTAGCCAATGTCAAGTAATTAATGTTTCAAGTTAATTTATACTATACATATGTATGTTGTATGTGTCAAGTCAAGTCACAGTCCAAGTCATCAAGTCAAGTTATAGTCTAGTCTGGTCAAGTCCTAGTAAAGTGGTGGCAACTTTACCAGAAGCTTCTATGGAGTTTTGGAAACAACACGAAAAGAAACGTTTCACCATCATTATACCACTCTCCCACACTCATGCCTGTAATCCAGCACTTATCGAATAAAATGCCACCAATTTTATACAACACTGGAAATAACACAAGTTTTGGAAAATAATACAATGCGGCGATGCGATCTTTTTCGTTTTCCCGCTAAAACTCCATGACTTTCATTCTTCCACACACACATACGTATACCAGCGCTTGGAGTCATAACCATTTAGTTCAGCCTGTTGACCTCTACCGTCTACGGAGGTTCAATACCGGTCTAGGTTATTGAATTACGTATAATTTTGAGGCCCGACTCGAATCGAAATGGGCACTTTGCTCAAGGGTTTGGATTTATGGGAGTACATATTCTAGTTATGTCATATTTTGTGGGTAGTAAAATAAATTTTACGTTGACAAATTATTATTTATTATCTTGTACAACCCTTCGTAAAAGATATATGACACGGAGAAAATGTATGTATCTTGAGTATTTTTCTTTTTGGCTATTAATAATGTTACTGGATGGGAGAGACAAGTGGCCGCTCTAAGTGGGGATTTATGTTGAGGCCTATTTAGCCGTGGACGTATTCAGGCTGCGACGATGATGAACCTTGTTGAATTTATAACTCTATTTTTATAAAATAACGCACTGATATCTATTTATAGAACCCATTTTATATTTAATCTGCAAATGTATACCTTATAATTAATTAAATATATACATAATTATACCTTTTAATTAATTTAAAATTAAATAAACCCCTGATACAAAAAATATCCCCTTTTTGTGGCGGCGGTAATCTTGGACCGATTTTCATTAAACATAGCTAAGAACATTCCAGACTAATAAAACTTTCAAATAAAAATAAAAAAACAAAATTCAAAATCGGTTCATTTGTGAGCTACGATGCCACAGATAGACACACACACGCGCACACACACACGCGCACTCACACACACACACACACACACACTCACTCACACACACACACACACACACACACACACACACACACACACATTGGGAATACGATTATATATTACAAATTCTCAAACCGAGAGTAACATCCCGTGAAGTTTTATCGCAATCAAAAATCTTTTCTTAACAGAATTTTAGTCGTACAAATAATAATAGAAGAACACAGCTAGACTAAGCAGTTTTTTTGTTGCTTAATTACCTACCATTATGCCTAAAGACTAATGGATGAAGTCAAGTCATTGGACTTAAGGTACGACGATTCCACGTATGAGAAAATACCATCTTCTCTAACTGATGGTGATGATAATACTAAATATATTTAGTGTAATTCCTCGTAAGTTATAAGGTAAATTTTATTTAGAATGAAATATACTTTGTTCGCGAAAAGTTTACCGAGGGTCCGAAGTTATCTATTGCTTCGCCTCTGGGCACTTGGCTTCCGTTTCCGTCAGAGACACTATCAACCTTTTTTTATTTTTCCTGTTTGCTTTCTATTGTTGTCATTCCTTGAAAGGTTCACAGCATGATGTATCCGTTTCCGATGTTTAATGTCAGCTTATAGAGCCACAGTGCCAGAATCGTATTACAAGTCGCTATTGCTATGTAACGAGGGGTGAGAATGCCTCGAGAAATTGTATTTGGCCCTCCACATTGGTGTATTAGTGGCACGTAATAATTATAAAAATAAATAAAAATGATAAAATGAAATAATAATAATTTTAAAAATAAAAATTGAATAATCATTGGACTTTGCAATTTATTGGCACTGTTTTTACAGCGGTAAAGGAGACATGAGGAAATTGGCACGTTCAAGAATAATAAAATTTCATGATCATGATAGTGTCATTCATCAACAGAAAAGGTCAGCGTGATAGAATATTACTAATATTAGCTTACCCTCTTTGCCTGTGAGAGAGGGCTCGTGTCCTAGCTTCTCTCCCTGTGAGTGGCTCGTGTCCCAGCGTCTTTCCCTGTGAGTAAGCTCGTGTCCCAGCTTTTTTCCCTGTGAGTAGGCTCGTGTCCCAGCTTCTTTCCCTGTGAGTAGGTTCGTGTCCCAGCTTCTTTCCCTGTGAGTAGGCTCGTGTCCCAGCTTCTTTCCCTGTGAGTAGGTTCGTGTCCCAGCTTCTTTCCCTGTGAGTAGGTTCGTGTCCCAGCGTCTTTCCCTGTGAGTAAGCTCGTGTCCCAGCTTTTTTCCCTGTGAGTAGGCTCGTGTCCCAGCTTCTTTCCCTGTGAGTAGGTTCGTGTCCCAGCTTCTTTCCCTGTGAGTAGGCTCGTGTCCCAGCTTCTTTCCCTGTGAGTAGGTTCGTGTCCCAGCTTCTTTCCCTGTGAGTAGGTTCGTGTCCCAGCTTCTTTCCCTGTGAGTAGGCTCGTGTCCCAGCTTCTTTCCCTGTGAGTAGGTTCGTGTCCCAGCTTCTTTCCCTGTGAGTAGGTTCGTGTCCCAGCTTCTTTCCCTGTGAGTAGATTCGTGTCCCAGCTTCTTTCCCTGTGAGTAGGCTCGTGTCCCAGCTTCTTTCCCTGTGAGTAGGTTCGTGTCCCAGCTTCTTTCCCTGTGAGTAGGCTCGTGTCCCAGCTTCTTTCCCTGTAAGTGACTTGTGTCCCAGCTTCTTTCCCTGTGAAAGGGCTCGTGTCCCAACTTCTTTCCCTCTGTGGTGTCTTGTGTAAGAGTTGCTGCGGGAAAACGGACTCTATGTGATGAAACCACGCACTTGTAGTTAATAAATATTGCAGAAGTTGCGGCAGCCGGTGCAAATTGAAACCACATAACTGTCAATAACTCAAACTCAGTCCGAAGCGAAATGGTTATCGATTATTGGCTTCATTAAAGTGACGTCACAAAAATGCTATTCGTATAGTGTTTCAATGTGAACTTCAGCTTGTCATCCCACGCGCGCATTATGCATCGACAGCTCTCGTTTGTTTCTTTACTGACGTCATTTGTGCATTCGTATCTCTACATTCCATAGTTGACCAATCAAATGAATTGAACGAAAAATCTGCTTCAACTCGCGAAACAATGTCGGAAAAACTGGCACACCCCCTAAAAAAAGAAATGATACATAATGTATGTTTTCCATAAATAACGATATTCATGAAATATTATTGATTTTTTAAGTAACTTCTTTACGCACGTATGACTTGGGGAGAAAGCTGGTGAATGAATGACGAGGTGAACGGAAGTTGAAAATAGTTAGTTAACGTAAATCTCTATTGTCAACATAACAAAGTTAAAAATTACTTAACATTTTTATTGTTATGTTGGTATTTACGGTATAATGACAATTTACCATTGTCAAGATGGCGACATTAACATTAAACAAAGTTTAACCAGCAGATGAAACTAAAGAAGTTTTACTTCAGTCGTGTGGTCTAAAGCACACTCGTATTTTTTATAAGCTTGGTTCTTTAAAATACCTTTTCAAACGTTTTAAAACTTATTTTTTGCGTGCCAAATACCCCCACAGCAGCAAATCAATCCAATTGAAACTTCGAAGCATCAAAACAGTTGAGTATCGTGTCATTTTTCAATGCTCGATATTCCCAATTTGAATCCCGAACAAGCGGCAACCAATCACCGTCCCGCAAAACTGAGTATGATATATCGTCGTCGATAACTCGCGTATATGCGATGACAGTGGGAACGTGTAAAGTCGTTGGGTGCCACAGACCTAATAAAGCGCGCCATTTATAACGGCTTTATTTTGACAGATCACAGTTTGCGGTATTGTCGCTAATGCTACAGATGTTTTAATGAGTTTGCTATATGGATCCTTAATTCCTTATCGGTTTGACTGTCTATAAGTACGTACTTATACAAATATAGGTACCTTCTGCGGTTGAAAGGTTTTCTTAATAGACAAACTAGTTGCGCCCCGCGGTTTCACGCGCGGATAAAAAGTATTTTAATTATTTGCTCATCCCACGGGAACATTTCATTTTTCCGGGATAAAATGTAGCCTATATGTTAATTCAGTGTATAAGCTATCTAGGTACCGAATTTCATCCTAATCCATTTAACCGTTTGAGCGTGAAGGAGTAACAAACATACACACATACACATAAACACACATACAAACTTTCGCCTTTATAATATTAGTGTGATAGCACAATAACTACTTCTTAATTTAATAATATTCACATATCGTCACAAAACATCTATATATCTCTATTTAAAACTAGCATCTGTCCGCGACTTCACACACGTGGCCTATAGGAAACGAATGGCATATTTTTCTTTGATAATTCATCCACACATTTCACCCTCTTAGGGGTGGAATTTCGAAAACTCTTTGTTAGTGGATACCTACACTTTACAAAGAACACACCCTCCAAGTTTCAAGTCTCTAGGTTTAGTCTGTGCGTCGATATATAAGTCAGTCAGTCAGTCAGTCAGGACTTTGAATTTTATATGTACTGTATATATAATATTGTTACGATAGTATATAATTAACAGTGTGTGTATACCTGAGGTGCTATCGATGCATTATGTTACTGTCCTTACACATACTGCACTTTTAGAAGAATCGGCGATGATCAAGGTATAAAATAACAAAAAAATACTTCCAATTTATCAAGTATTAAACAAGCATTAACACCATTCATGTAAAATATCATAAATTCTCAACAAACTTAATCAAAATAACCTTCAGGGTTGGCTAACCGCAACCATAATAACAAGAGGGTTAAATAATATCTGGTATCTATCTATTCGAGCCTTATTTGGGGCATCCAAGTGATGTCCATAATTGGTCTGCAAGACTCCTAAGCTTTAGAACAAACCAGAAGTAATTGACGCGGATCGAACTGAGGTAACCAAAACTACTCTAAAAAAGATTTTTTTTGCTTCCGTGGCACTGGATTTCGTATGAATAGTCTTAATTATAATTATCATTACCATTCTTCCCCCCGCAAGTTCTTCGGTTTGACCGTGGTTATAGTGAAAATAAATTACATGGTAAATATCCCGTTAGTGTTTGTTTAAGACAAATTTGTGACCATGGCAACAGCCATACCACCAACCACAAATTTATTGTTGTCGACCAACTTTTTTACATATTTAGTTTTGTTTTATAACGTTTTCTATTTTTTATGTATGGATTTGTGTTTTGTCTGCCATTATACTACTACTGTTCTAGACGCGAAATAGTGCGCTTTAATTTGGTTTTCAAATATTTTTATTGTGATTAGTTTAACGTGTGCTTAACTCTATTGGAACTGTTCATCCTCATAATTGACAGTTTAAAATTTAAATTAATTTTCAGTGTCAGTCATTCCTACAATCATGTAGGATAAATTCCAGAGAGCTGGTTTTAGGACCTCCATGTAGTGTCATCATTATGGTCGCCAAGTCTATCTAGTTTCGTTTAATATCGATGGTGACGCTTTGCCCATCGAGACTGGACCGTGCCCTATTCCTGATTCACTGAAAGCCCATCCTTTCACAGTTCAATAGGCTGTATTTCACACTTGTATGGACAAACATTTACTTTTATGAATATTGGGTATCGTGATAATGGTTTTTTGTTTGGTTTGGTTATCGATTACACGATTAGCCGTTGATAAAATATTTTTTGATAATGAAAGCAGATATATAGCAGGTTTTACTGTAGCTTGAGCCAGAGCCTTGCACATCGACGTAAGGTGGCAAGTCTGTCGGTCTTTTACAGATTACACCACGGTGAATGCGCTCAAGAACTGCATGATCTCATTTTCCCATCACCATTAATTAATTAGAACGGCTAAGGAATGGAATGCCCTGCCAGCGTCTGTGTTTCCGGCGAAATATGACCCGGGCGTGTTCAAGAGAAGAGTGACTAGGCACTCGTTTTGTTACTACTTTGTAACGATGCAGTTTATAGTGATTTAGAGTGAACACAGTAAGTGACGATACCCCAGTTTATAGTAAAGAGTGACCAAAATAATGTCGACTTGCAGTCCGTGCCTTTCTAGTTGGAAAACAGATTGAGCCTTCGGTTACAGAACAAGTATCATATTAATAATTAGCCTGAAGACTTTCAATGCTGAATACAGGCCATGTGGCCAGGCCAGACTTGTTCTGTGTCTGGGTGTTGTTAGACCATGTTCCTCGTAGTTACAGGGTACCTACAGGAAATCCTAGTTAGGGTCCAGGATCTATGTATGTGATCATTTTTTTTTTTTATATGAGTGAATGATGTGACGAGCTAGTCGTTTACCTGATGTTAAGAAACACGGCCGCCCATAACAGAACAGTGTTACTCGGAACCCCAAAA
This sequence comes from Ennomos fuscantarius, assembly GCA_905220475.3. Classification (NCBI taxonomy): domain Eukaryota; kingdom Metazoa; phylum Arthropoda; class Insecta; order Lepidoptera; family Geometridae; genus Ennomos; species Ennomos fuscantarius. The sequence goes on along the minus strand of HG992040.1, from coordinate 4,334,468 downwards.
GATAGAGTTTCACGCGCACTGCACCTGCGCACATCATCCTGAGACATCAGCACAGACTGGTAATAAAATTACTCGACTGTGAGATCAGATCATAAAGTCTCATTTGCCCAGTAATTTCGCTAGCTACAGTGCCCTTCAAACCGGAACACAGTAGTGCTTGCACACTACTGCTTGGCGGCAGAATAACTGGCAAAGCGGTGGTACCTACCTAGACGAACTTTGCAACAAAGTCCTACCACCTAGTAAATCATTGGGCGTTATTACTATTATCCTAGTACTGTTTTATGTTTTTAAGCATTTACCACTAAAAGAAACCATCAGAGAAAGAGCACTCAACTTCACGGATGAAATTTGTATTGTGCTAAAATTGTAAAATTTTCTGTCCAATCCAAGTTCTATTGTATCCAAATTTTCCACTTAAAGCTGAATATAACCGGTATCATCCGCATTTTACCGGTATATTCCGGCGTGAAGCGCACGGCAGCGGTATAAATCCAATTATAACAGTTACTAATGTGCTGCTTTCATGGATTCTTTTTTACTGGCCGGCAGCTCAGTTAGTGGTAACCCTGCTTTCTGAACTGTGGGTTGTGGGTTCGATTCGCGCCCAGGACAAACATTTGCGTGATGAACATTTGTGAACATTATGTGTCTGGGTGTTATATTGTATTCTATGTATGTATTTACAAACATAAAGTATCTAAGTATTGTATCAGTTATCTGGATCCCATGGTACAAGCTTTGCTTACTTTAGGACTAGATGGCGCTGTGCGAACTGTCCACAAATATTATTATTATAATATTATTTTATTTTATTAATAGTACAAGCTAAACTTAACCTAAATCTAACATAAACCCATACAAATGCTTTTTAGGTTTAAAGAAATTTATTCTCAAATAACACAAAAAAGTCACTTCCATGAGAACATAGTTAGATTTTAAAAATTCAATACAAATACATTCGTCGTCACTGAATACGTGCTTAAGTAACATTACATTTCAACACGGCTTAATTTAAAATGTTTACTTCGGCAACTCATCCGTTTTACTAACTAAATACTACAATAATATAACAACTACTACAAACACTAGGTACCTACTACAAAAATATTGGACTATATACTAGCCGCGATGACCATAGATAGTCCAGCCTACTACCAGCAGGTAGCATACCTAACATGCTTTGCATTGCATGCCGATTTTAAGGACAGAGGTAGACAACTTAATATCGTTTTTAAGCTATTGCATAGCTTTTATCGCGGGCCTTGAGCGTGGGGACCGAATCCAGAAATTCCGTAACGAAAAAAACCTCACACCCCCCACTCCGAACCGCTGTGCCGGTCGGAGTACAACAACCCAAGGAGTATACAACCCGCCTTTAGGTGGCATTGGTTGTATTGGAAAACTACCGTAATCAGCTGTTTGTGAGAAAGTATATAGGTGTATAAGTATTTATCATCTATGTACAACAGTGAATCTGTACTCGTATAATTTGTATACAAAGTGCTTTAAATATTAATAAACAAAGTGCATTTTTTAATGAAGAAAGTCACATATATAATTATTTATAAATATATTATAATTATAATATATTTATTTATTATTTATTTATTTAATACTTTATGCACATAAAAAGTACAAAGGAGGACTTAATGCTAACAGCATTTTCTACCAGTCAACCAAGGCGTGCAGAGAAACAATTTGATAAGGCGTGCATATAAGGAAATGAGCATAATTTTGAACATTCATTTTGACCATCAAATAAATTAAAATAAAACTATAACAACGATACAACTATTAAGGTATAAAAATACATATTTGACAAATTTAATAAAATACAAATATTAATGAATACTACAATATAGATAATATATACATAATTAAATAAAATACAAACTACATAATAATAAATAATTCTATGTTCTGCTAGTTCAAGTTTAGAGACTTTTGAGCAAATGTTCCTTTACCTGGCGTTTAAAATTGTCCTTGACGTTGCACCTCTGGATCTTATCTGGTAACGAGTTCCAGAGATGAACCGCTGTGACTTGGAAAGAGTTGTCTAAGAAAGATGTAGTATGTCGTGGAGTTGCAAGCACAAGTGTGTTTGAAGAGCGGAGTTGTCTTTGGTGTGTGTCAGATAAGTAGGTAAACATGTTTTTAAGGTAAGTCGGAGAATTAGGGTCTTTTAGAACAGAAAAAAGGAGACAGAGAATTCGTAGGTTACGTCGCTCGCGGATTGGGAGCCATTTGAGCTCAGCTCGGAATTTAGAGACGTGATCATACTTCCTGAGGCCATAAATGAAACGAATGCAGTTATTAAGTAAGCGGTCGAGTTTGTTAAGCTGGTCTTCAGTTAGATCCAAGGAACAAACATCAGCGTAATCGAGAATCGGAATAAGGAGGGAGTTAACTAATGAAATTTTTGTTTGGGTGGGGAGAAAGTTTTTGAGACGAATAATAGAATGGAATGATGCATAAAATTTACGAGAGATTTCTTTGACATAAGGAGTCCAATTCAGATTCGAGTCAATTAAAATACCTAGATTTTTCACTGTTGAAGAGAAAGGGATATTAATAGAATTGAATGAGAGGGGGAGAAGATTGGAAGGGTCGATTTTACACAGTAGACGAGAGCTACCCACTATGATAGCTTGGCATTTGTCAGGGTTTACCTTTATACCATAGCTTACCGACCAGGTAGATAAACGTGACAAGTCGTCGTTAACGGCTTTAATCGCGTGAGTAATATTGTGAATGGGAGAAGAACAATATATCTGGAGATCATCCGCGTACATGTGGAACCTATTCTGCAGATGTGGGGAGAGCAAGTTTATAAATAATGAGAATAGTAGTGGAGATAAAATTCCACCTTGTGGCACACCTGCATCCAAAATATTCCACCCAGATAGTTCCTGTCCCGACCGTATGGCTTGCCTACGACATTTCAGGTAAGAAGAGAACCAATCTATAGCTGTGGGAGAAAATTTGAGTTTCGGGAGAAGAGCTAAGAGGAGGTCATGGTCAACGGCGTTAAATGCGTTACTGAAGTCAATCAAAACCAGAACGGTCACCTGTGAGTTTTCCATACCGCTTCTGATATCCTCAGTAACTTTCAAGAGAGCTGTTGTGGTACTATGGCCAACTCTAAAGCCAGATTGGAAAGGGTGCAGGAGATTATTGTTGGCTAGGAAATCCGTAACCTGTTTGTGAACAACAGACTCTATAACTTTGGATAGAAATGGAAGGATAGAGATGGGTCGGAATTCATTTGGAAGAGAAGGGTTTGGAACTTTAGGGAGGGGGAGAACATATGCCTTACGCCATTCGTCTGGGTATTGAGCAGATGTTAAAGAACAGTTTATAATATGTGTAAGGGCTGGAATAATTTGAACTTTTATGTGACTAATCATGATCTGACCAATATTATCACTCCCAATAGCTTTAGATTTAAGAGACCCCAATATTTTTAGTATGGAATCCTGAGTAACAGGTTCAAAATCAAAGGACTTAATATCTGGCAAAGGAATACTATCAATTTTGCGAATAGTATCCTGTTTAACTGTGGGGCTTAATTTCGAACATGAAGTGAAGTGGGAATTCATAGCATTAAGATCCATAGTGATTTTGGTATCGGTATGTCTTACTTTACCTAGACCCAAAGACCGTAGAAATTTCCAGATACCTGCAGGAGTTAAAAGCTCTATTTGTTCAGCAATGTGGCGTCTCTTTGCATTTCGGACCAACAAATTACAGCGATTCCTCATAATTTTGTAATGAGACCAATTTTCGTCAGACCGGTCTTTTTTAAACTTACGGAACGCACGGTCTCGTCTGGCTATGGCTTTACGAATGGTGTCACAGAACCATGGGGAGGGAGGACGTTTTATTTTAATAGAGCGAACTGGAGCATGTCGATCAAAGAGATTGGGGCAGATATATGTGGGCAGAAACGGTTTGTGGGTAGGTTGCAACCTATATAACTATAGGCCTTCAGCATGTCCACACCGCGCCGTGTCTGGAACAAGAATGATCCGTAGCACACCAATCGATCCCTTTATATAGCCAGATCGGTGGGGCAGCGAGGACAGTTGCCGGTGTTGTCACTGTAATAAATTTAAATGCTGCCACAGGGTAAATTACGGTACTGCCCGCTGCGCATAGAGTTTATAACTGGACGTAGCCGCCGTTATATATATATATATATATATATATATATATATATTAAATATAATTAAATAGCAATAGCTTTACCGCGGCAGTCTCCGAGTGCCACACGTCTTTTTTCTAAATGTTTTTACCTTTGTTTACGCCAAGAAGCTCGCAAGAGGTCCGCGGGGCCCGGAGCGCGGGGAAAGGATTTGGCGAACCGGCTTTTAATCCGCACTTGGCCCATCATTCGTATAATATATCGCTGTATCTAAATAAGTGTAATAAATACATAAATATATTACTGAAGTTAAATTTACTTATTACTTATTTATTAAGTTGGGATCAACCTTGAACACTGTTTGCGAAATACAGTGCTAGAGGTCTAATTGCTCGCCGGGTGCCGCGCCGGAACCGCGTCGGAACCGGGCCGGCGGCTTCCGGCGCCACCTCCCAGGTTGAACGTTCAATGTTGCCATCACAAACATTATGTTTCTTTAAATAGATAACTCTCTAATTAGTGCTAGTGAACTGTGTGTTCGGAGCTTAAATTCAATTAACCTTGTTTCTCTTTGAGAAGCTTAAACATGTTTTATGTTAAGTTTTAAAGGTCTTTATTGAAATCGAAAATAAACATAATTTTAGGGAATTAAGATACTTTTAACTAATAATAATAATAGCGTCCCACGGTCACATACATAGATCCTGGACTCTAACTAGAATTCCCTGTGTCTAGGGACCCAGGAACTACGAGGACCGTGGTCCCACAACACCCAGACTCCGAACGAGTATTTGCGCTTTTTTTTCTGTGCACAAATACTTGTTCTGCCGCGGTAATCGAACCCGCCGCCTCCGGGTTATGAGCCAACTTACTCAACCACCATACCACAGAGGCTGTGAACTGGACTCATTGTACAGTTTACTGTGTTACAAAACATTTAAACAGAACTAGGAACAGTTGTCGATTAATTCTCAACTAGAGATTTCATTAACTATTTGACCATTTTGTGAATTAAATCTCGTCTTAAGCAGAGATTCGTGATTGAGCGTTGTTCCGTAATTTAGAAGTTATATATATTATTTAGATATCTTTATATTTTACATTTATATGTAGGCTACTTTACTACACACTCACTTATGACACCCTATACCTAATATATTGTAGTATACATAAATATATAAAAGCTACATAAGTTAATATAAAAACAATTTACAAATACATATATAATCTACATCTACATTCTACATTTCTACATTATCTTATTATCTAATTATTCATTTATATTATTTCTTTAAATTTCCACTGTTACTACAGTGGTAACAATCACTACATTTTGCTAATTAGATATATAAATTTGAGTTTTAAGGTCCGTATTATAGTACGATGCTCAGTCATTGATCGGTGCCCAAGCAGAGATTTCATTCATAAAGAGATAAATTAGAGAACTGACTGGGCATCATTCTGTAATATGGACCTAAGACTGTGATAGTGTGTTTGTTTGCATTACATAAAAATTACATAAGGGATAGATTTTCCCGGTATTTTAAAAATACTATCGCAGCCGGATAATTGTTAAATGCGTTTATTTAAATAAACTAAGTCCACCTACGCGTGATCTGTTTTTCAATAGCTCATTGATATAATGGATAAACAATAGAGCTTGCCTGTTATCATCAAGTAATTTATACTTTTCTATCGAATAGTTTTATTTACACACTAGCTTCTGCCCGCGGCTTCACTCACGTAGTCTATAGGTAAAGAAGAAGTTTTTTCATAAATAATTCAACCACCCATTTCACCCTCAAAGGGGTGGAATTTCGAAAACCCTTTCTTGGTGGATACTTGCAATTTACAAAAAACACACCCTCCAAAATTTCAAGTCTCTAGGACCAGTGGTTTAGGCTGTGCGTTGATATATAAGTCAGTCAGTCAGGACTTAGAATTTTATATGTATAGATAATTTCAAGCAGATAATAGAAAGTATTTTAATCAAGACTTTACTGAAGAGTGATACGGGCTATATTAAAATGAAGCACCTACACAGATCTGTCAAAAAAACACTGCTAAAATCCTAAACCATTTTGACAGCCATTTTGGTATGGTGGTTGAGTAGGCTGCCTTATAGTCCGGAGGTGGCGAGATCGATTCCCGTGACAGGACAAGTTTTTGTGCACAAAAAAAGCGCAAATACTTGTTTTATGTTTGGGTCTCATGGGACAATGAATCTTCGTTCATTATGGGTTACATCAGAAAAGCAAGACTGAAATCACCATTTTGTATACTGAACTGTAAGTATATATATATACACATATATATATATAATATAAAGACGTAAGGTATAAATCAGAATGTAAAAGTTTTCTCATTTCACAATTGATTAGTGTGAGTGATTTATTTATTGACGGATTTATCTTACGTTGAATAATGTTCGGGGAAATTGGGTTATACCTGTATTTAACTTGACCTCTTTAGCTTGATAGGAATCTAGTTTCTTGTTTGTTAATTATTTCTAACGACCAAGTGTCGGCTTTCTGACATTACGTAAACTTTAGTTTGTGAATATCCTTTATCATCATATCACACTAATATTATAAACGCAAAAGTTTGTTGGTATGTGTGTATATTTGTTACTTCTTCACGCTCAAATGGCTGAATGGATTTGGATGAAATTCGGTACCAACATAGCTTATACACTGGATTAACATATAGGCTACATTTTATCCCGGAAAAGTGAAATGTTCAAATACTGATGATGAAATGTTTGAATACAAACTTTCGCCTTTATAATATAAGTGTGATTTTGTTGCTAGGTTCAAAATTTTGAATGCGATTTAACTAAACATTGTTTTTGTGTTTTCATCGATGTAAAAATGTAGTGAGACGGTGTCATTTGCATAATAATATAATTATCAGTCTCCGTGGTGTGGTGGAGCAGGTCGCCTCATAACCCGAAGGTGGCGGGTTCGATTCCCGTGGCAGAACAAGTAAAACAAAGAAAAAAAAGCACAAATACTTGTTCTGAGTCTGGGTGTTGTGGGACCATGGTCCTCGTGGTTCTTGGGTCCCTAGACACAGGGAATCCTAATTAGGGTCCGGGAACTTTACCAGAAGCTTCTATTTAGTTTTGGAAACAACACAAAAATAAACGTTTCACCATCATTATACCACTTTCCCACAATCATGCCTGTAATCCAGCACTTAACGAATAAAATGCCAATAATTTTATGCACTAACACTGAAAATAACACAAGTTTTGGAAAATAATACAATGCAGTGACGCGATCTTTTTCGTTTTCCCGCCAAATCACCAGAAACACTTTTCTGTACGGCGAATAGCGTGGAGGTTGTTACTGCAGTAAGGAGGTTCACCACGCCGCACTTTAAAGCACACGTGTGTTATAGTGCATATAGTGCATCTATAGCAAAACCTCATCACGATCAAAATGACGGCGGAAATTACGGACGTGCGCGTTCGTCAGTCGACCGCAACGTGATTGCTTTTAACCAGCGCCACAAAATTGTGTCGCCATACTCACTTTTTGTGTTTATTAACCAGTATAATCAAGAAGCGCCCTGAGTTTTGGCGGGAAAACGAAAAAGATCACGTCGCCGCTTTGTATTATTTTCCAAAACTTGTGTTATTGTCAGTGTTAGTGCATAAACTTGGTGGTGTTTTATTCGTTAAGTGCTGGATTACAGGCATGAGTGTAGGAAAGTGGTATAATGATGGTGAAATGGTTATTTATGTGCTATTTCTAAAACTTCATTTCAAAATTCCTCCAAGCTTCTAGAAGCCTCTATGGAGTTTTGGAGTTTCAACTTTACTAGTAAAGTTGCCACCATTTTACTAGGAGTATGACTTCTAGACTATGACTTGACTTGATGACTTGGACTGTGATTTGACACATATCTGCGTGAAATATCATTAACTTGATAAATTATCAATTACTTGACACTGGCTAAATACACAAAAGTGTGGAGCAAAAACAAACAAAAAAAAGTGAAGCTCCATTTAAAAAAAAATTCCCGGTTTTCAGCGGGAACTCTCGGTGAAGGTAAACATCGTAAGGAAACCAGCATGTTCAAGAATCACAATATCGGGAACATGTATCATCCACCAACCTGCACTTGGCCAGGGTGGTGGATTATGACGTCACTCTATCCCTGTGAGAAAACTCATCCAGTAGTGAGCTGGCTACGAGAATTTTTGGAATTATTATACAACTCTTATCCCCATTAAAACCTCTAGGGTGTGATAGTTGAGCACGTTGGTTCATGACCCAGAGGTGGCAGGTTCGATTCCCAAGGCAGGACAAGTATTTGTGCACAGGAAAAAAGCGCAAATAATTGTTCTGTGTCTGGTTGTTGACCATGGTCTTCGTAGCTCCTGGGTCCTTAGATACAGGGAATCCTACTTAGAGTCCAGGATCTATGTATGTGATCGTTGGGCGTTATTATTATTAATATTATTATCAACCATGCTACGAGACACGGGTGGCCATTTTTACACAACACCATTGAAATGGGACATTACTCCTGAGCATATCTTTACGCATTTATCTATATAACCAACCTATATAACCCTGGCCTATGCCAGGGTTTATTTCCGAAGATCTTAAGCATTTTAAACTTAGCGTCCAAAGAGGAAGGTATAATGTGATACGCACTATAGGTATTTGCCAGGGGCACGAATCCATTCAATCTGCGTATAAAATTTCGGTTTTGCTGAAGATCGAATGATGACTTATAAAGTTATTTGTTAATTTTCGTACGGGATTGCAACCCTTCGCGTACTACGCCTTACGGGAATTACACAAACGGATTGAAAAGGGATATGCCAATTTATTTTTATAAGATTTCCGGTTTTTCATTTGAGACTTTATGATCTGATCTCACAGTCGAGTAATCTTATTACCAGACTGTGCTGATGTCTCAGGATGATGTGCGCAGTGCAGTGTCGCTTGTAAATCTATGTTTTAGGGTTCCGAGTGACACTGTTCTGTTATGGGCGACCGTGGCGCTTAACATCAGGTGAACGACTAGCTCGTCACATCATTCAATAATATAAAAAAAAATTGCTGAAATTTACACTTTAATGATTAAAGATTAGCAAGTAAATAAGTAATTCTACTTGTATTTTGATTACCCGCCGTGGCTTCGCACGAATTTGTAACTCTGTGGGAAGACAGAAAGAAGAGGGTAAAAGATAAGATGAATTGATGAAGTGTCATTCATCATCATTCATTTATCTTTTACCCCTATCTTTTCCCTCTGCCCCCCCCCCCCCCCCCCCCCCCCCCCCTCTTCCTTAATACTCCCGTACTAAGACGATTTTTTTTTTTAATATCTTTAAAATACAGAATTGGATCTGTTACAATTTTATAGGAAGTATAATATTGTATATGTAGATTTTATTTATTTGATTTGATATCAAATTCAAGAAGCGTCCTTAAAGAAAATCAAGTTTAACAAGCCGGAATGAATAACAGATCTATATCGAAGTTCTAGAGTTCCTTTCGCCATAAACAAACTGTCTCGGCACTAAAGATTTTCTAGACATGAAAATAATAATCTACTGAACAGGTTTATAGGCTGCAAACACTAAACATTCCCTCGAACATGCAAATCTCGACCTTGCGTTATAAACATGATGTAACTTTTGTAAACGAAATTCTTTGAATCGATGACTCAGACATCAGACAATTTATAGTTAGGTTAAAAATTGTGTATCAAAAAAATATGAGCACTTGATATAAGTGCGTGCTATAGATACCAGGATATTAGAAATACTGACGAGGTAGTTTTATGTTAAGACGAGCTTCTGCCCGCAGCTTCGCCCGCGGCGTGGCCTATGGGAAAATAACTGAACCACCCATTTCACCCTCTTAAGGGTGGAATTTCGAAAAATCCTTTCTTAGCGGATGCCTACGTCATAACATCTACCTGCATGCCAAATTTCAGCCCTATCCGTCCAGTGGTTTGGGCTGTGCGTTGATAGATCACTGTATTAGTCAGTCAATCAGTCAGTCACCTTTGAGTTATATATATTTAGATTCTGAATCCGCGGGCAAAGTCGATGCGGATACATTAGTCTTATACGACCCCATGTAGGTATTTGGTCAGAATACAGGAACAGGTTAATTCAATAACAGAAAATAATTATAATAAAAACGCCCAACGATCACATACATTGATCTAACTAGGATTCCCTGTGTCTAGGGACCCAAGAACTACGATCACCATGGTCCCACAACACCCAGACTTTTTGAGTATATGCGCTTTTTTCTGTGCACAGTTTTCCTACCACGGAAATCAAACAAGCCGCTTCCGGGTTATGAGCCGACCTGCTGAATCACCACACCACAGAGGCTGTCAATGAGTGACTTACAATAATTTTCATATTGTAGCTGTCTCTACAGTAACATTTTCCCAGCCTTTAATTGTTACACCGCTTATTTACCTACCCGTTTTCCTGCGATAATTCCTAATTTTCCTGAATCAAAAATATGCTATGTCGATTTTAATAATGTAAGCAATGTATATGTTATCATTTTTTTTTACTTCAATGTACATGCAATACTAGTTGCGCCCCGCGGTTTCCGCAGATAAAAGGTATTTTAATTATTAGCTCATCCCACGAGAAAATTTCACTTTTCCGGGATAAAATGTAGCCTATATATTAATCCAGTGTATAAGCTATCTTGGTACCGAATTTCGTCCAAATCCATTCAGCCGTTTGAGCGTGAAGGAGTAACAAACATACATACAAACTTTCGCCTTTATAATATTAGTGTGATGTGATTTCATCCAACCTTTTTCGGTGAAATATGACCCGGGCCTGTTAAAAAGAAGAGTGAATAGGTTACTTGGCTAGCATGCTACACCTTCGATCGTATCATCACTTCCCATCAGGTGAGAGCGTGATCAAATGCTAGACAAGTTTAAAAAAGACATTTTGGCTTTAACACCGCACAAGCGTACAATTAACATTTCACTTTTATTTATGAACTAGCTTCAGCCCGTGGCTTCGCCCGTGTAATGAATAATTCAACTACCCATTTCAACCTCTTATGGGTGGAGTTTTGAAAAACCCTTTCTTAGTTACCTACACTATACAAAGAACACACTTTCCAAATTTCAAGTCTCTAGGACCAGCGGTTTAGGCTGTGCGTTGATATTAAGTCAATCAGTCAGTCAGGACTTTGAATTTTATATGTATAGATTTCTTCATAATCAAACACTGAATTTAATTTATATTTTATATTTGACCAAAACTATGCGAGTGTGTACATCTTAATTTTAATATCATTATTTAATTATTGTTTTATTAATACACCATAGATAAGAGAAAAATCTAGGCACTATGATTGCCCGTGGAGAAATAGTAATGAGTATAAAATACAGATAATCTAACAAGATTAAGTAAGGATCATTAGACTTCCAATCAAATAACGCGCTACTCCCTTGCCACGTTAATTAACTAAATCCCTTTATAGAAAATTTCCATCCATTACCTTCAAAGCAAACCAATATATCATTCTAACTTTCATAATTTGTTTACTATAAGTACCGACCTTAATATATAATATTTGTTTGACACCGCACAGTGACTTAATAACACCACCATTAACACAACACAAACACACCTATAAAATCCTTATTAACAAAATAAATTTTATGTAGGTAGTAAATGTGTCATATAAATTTTAATTTACTGCTCGGGGTACATTTTTACGCGGCTTATTGAGTAAGATATTTTTTTATACACATTGCGCTTTTTAATCCTCTTCGTATCGAGCGCTCTTCATTCAGAAATCGATTAAGGTCTCAACACTCATTGATTTAAAATTTTTAACTATTAATTACACTTTTACTAGGTGGTAGGACTTTACTGCAAAGTTCGTCTAGGTAGGTACCACCGCTTTGCCAGTTATTCTGCCGCCTAGCAGTAGTGCGCAAGCACTGCTGTGTTCCGGTTTGAAGGGCACTGTAGCTAGTGAAATTACTGGGCAAATGAGACTTTATGATCTGATCTCACAGTTTAGTGATCTTATTACTAGATTGTGCTGATGTCTCAGGATGACGTGCGCAGTGCATTGTCACGCGAAACTCTATACTTTAGAGTTCCGAGTGACACTGCAGCTGATATAGGTAGCCGTGTCGTTTAACATCAGGCGAACGGCTAAATCGTCACGTCATTCCTTAACATAAAAAAAAACTTATCAAAAGCCACACGTATCACAGATTTTATTCGTAAATTAACATTACTACCAGGTATAATAATAATATTAATAATGTGGGTCTTTATCTTTACCGACCTTCACTACGTCACCAAGCCTTTAAAAAGCCCAATTTTTGACATAATGATGAAATTTAAATATTCTTACATTTTTCAAGTAGGAATGAATTTAATTAGGAATTAAGAAACACTGATGCGAGCACCACGTGGGATTCTTTTCACGATTGGTAAATTGTTTTTGAAATCTGTTAAAATTTGCCAGAAATGAGTAGAAATTTGAGTTGTAGGATGTTGCACCTGGTTGGAATTTAATTCTAAACATTGGACCTTGCTTAAATGAATTTTCAATCCTCGATTAGGTACCTTTAAAAAAAAGAATTTGGGAAAATTGGATTATAAATATGCTTAACGAATTAACTATTGAAAGAGTTTATTTATTTATTATCTGAAACATTCAAAGAGTTAATAAAGCCACAAAGTTATATCAAAAGATAGATATTAAGTTCGGGTGTCCCGCGTCAAGCAACACAATAACTATGTGTGTACATTACTACAGGCCTATTATCGTGCACAATTTAATTTTACCGCCTGCAGGGCGGAATTTATTACATAAATAAGCAATTACTCTACCTTAACAACATATCATAATGTAACGTACATACTGTATGACGTCGTTATAGGAAAATTACGCTGTAATTTTATTTTGCTTCCCATCTTAACATTTTCGATTACATATTAACCGGCAAGGAATATATATACTCTAACCAGGGTACCTATTTGAAATTGAAATACATACAATATTTAAATGATACCTTACTACTTTTTTAAATATGTAGACAAAGGTTGTGCGTAGGTTGCAACCTATATAACTATAGGCCTTCAGCATGTCCACACCGTGCCGTGTCTGGAACAAGAATGATCGTAGTACACCGAGCGATCCCTTTATATAGCCAGATGAGTGGGGCAGAGACGACAGTTGCCGGTGTTGCCACTGTAATAAATTTAAATGCTGCCACAGAGTAAATTACGGTACTGCCCGCTGCGCATAGAGTTTATAACTGGACGTTGCCGCCGTCAAATACGTAGTGAATGTTTATATTTATTACGGGCAAAGCCTTGATGATAATGACTAGCTACACTACACAAAAAAGAAACATTAGGAGTATATACTAGCAGCGATGACCTACAGACAGTCCAAATGCTCCAGCCCATTACCAGTAGGTAGCTTACCCAATATGCTGGCAGCATTGCTCCATTGAATGCTGATTCGTTGTGCCATATAAGTGCCAGCATTTTGGTCACTCGTAGACTAGGCACTCTGATAAACTTTGTAAAACGCAATGAGCTCTTGGTCCCGTCAGACCCAGGGTCTCATCACTTAACGGCTCGAATATGTAACCGCTACCGAGATTACTATCAATACTAATATTATAAAGGCGAAAGTTTGTATGTGTGTTTGTGTGTATTTGTGTGGTTGTTACTCCTTCGCACTCAAACGGCTGAAAGGATTTGGATGAAATTCGGTACCAAAATAGCTTATACACTTTTAACATATAGGCTAAATTTTATCCCGGAAAAGCGAAATTTTCCTGTGGGGTGAGCAAATAATTAAAATACTTTTTATCCACGGGAAACCGCGGGGCGCAACTAGTGTTGATATACGGACATCTTTGGCTTTTAGCTTTGGATTTTTAACTATATAAACGTAATTTATTATTAGCTGTAATAAATAAATACATGGATTCATTTTAATGCAAAGGAAAAACTTGAATCACATACAGGATTTAGGTTCATCCGTCTATTCCCATATCCAAATGTATCCTTTATCTTTTACTTCACATCCTTTATTAAACACCAATGTCTAACAATGCACATAAGACAAACCAAAACATTGGTTGGTGTTATGCAGACTACCTTTGCTAAAGGGATGGATGCGGGTATAAAAACCGTTCATGATTCGAATTTTTCCTTTACATGAAGGTTGAGCTGTATCCAAAAAAACACTGAAAAGATAATGTAAAGTATTCTCAAAAAACACCAACCAAGTGTAGGCAAAATGTAAGCGGATGATGTGTTCAAGTGAAAAAGGGACTAACTTTAAAATCAATCAACTAATCCTCTTGCTGTATCTAAAGCTAATAAGCTCAATTGCCTTTCTATAAGGTAACCTTTAGCGTACAAGTTGTGTCAATGTATGTCTCAATACAGTAAGATGTCACCTACATTCGCGGCGTCTTGGTGAACGGAGGATACAATTTACATATAAACTGAGTGTTTATACGATGAGCCAGTCGCGGCCCTCGTCGAAGATTGCATGGTACAATAACAAGATGACAACAATATAACAATAAACAATACCGAATAAATATGTGGGCAGAACGGGTTTCTGCGTAGGTTGCAACCTATATAACTATAGGCCTTCAGCATGTGCAGACCGCGCCGTGTCTGAAACTAGAATGATGCGTAGTACACCGAGCGGTCCCTTTTTATAGCCAGATGGTTGGAGGAGCAATGATAGTTGCCGATGTTGCCACTGCAATAAATTTAAATGCCACCATAGGGTAAATTACGCTGCCGGCTGCGCATAGAGTTTATAACTGGACGTAGCCGCCGTCAAATATATTGTGTAATTTAAAATTTTCCCTTTCGTTTTAGATAGATAGAAAATTCTTTATTGCACAAACAACAACAATACAAGGTATATAGGCGAACTTAATGCTATAGAGCATTATCTTCCAGCTAATCCCGGTATATTTTGGAAGGTGTATTGCGGTAACCTACCCTATTTAAATGAATAAGTAAATTAAATATATGTGGACATTTCACACAGTGCCATCTATCCCCAGACTAAGCAAAGCCTGTACTATGGTAAACTAAAAATATGATATAATACTTAGATTTTATTTGCTTATAAATAAAATACACTATAACACACCCTGATACAGACCAAGCATCACACAAATGTTTTATTCTATGTGGGAATTCAACCCACAACCAACACCACAGAATAAGGCAAGGTTACTACCAATTGAGCTATCGGAATATTTTGAAATCCACTAAAAATCCTGAACGTTTTAGGTCTCTATTACTAAAATAAGCCAGTTATTACGTAACACATACTAACTATAAACATCATACTATCTTAGAGATATATTATACTAGTTCCACAGATATATGACCTACAAGCTTCTGCCCGCAGCTTCGCCACAAGTATTTGTGCACAGAAAAAAAAGCGCAAATACTCGTTCTGTGGCTGGGTGTTGTGGGACCTTGGTCCTCGTAGTTCCTGAGTCTCTAGACACAGGGAATCCTAGTTAGTGTCCAGGATCTATGTATGTGATCGTTGGACATTATTATTATTATTAGTTCTAAAAAACGCGATATCTTATCAGCTAGTCCCAACGTAGGATGGTAAGTAGGGCAAGCGGCGAAACGCCGGCGCCACATCGTCGCCTGCATCGCTCACCAAAAACTCAAGTACACAAGGATCGAGCTCCGAAGGTTACCTACTTAGAATTATCGTTACGATCAAACATGATCACATTGCCAATGCAATAAGCTTTACTTACTTCGACGTTGCGTTTTTAGATATAAAAACATTTATCTTACGATATTACTACGCGTATTCTTAGCTGAATTTAGCCTTCTGAACTGTAGGTTGTGAGTTTAAAGGACAAACATTTTTGTGATGAACATCGATGTTTGTTGTGTTTGGATTGTATTCGATGTATGTATTTACAAACAAAAGTATATAAGTATTGTATCAGTTATCTCGTTCCCGTAGCACACGCTTTGTTTAGTTTGGGGATAGATGGCGCTGTGTCCACAAATATTTAGTTATTTATTTATGTTTAGCCAAAAAGTACCGAACGTCATCAAGGTTTTACGACGAAGCACTTTGTTGGGTATGACATAATAATTGATGATTAAATGAACTTACCAAGTGAAGTTAGATCAGAATTATATGAATGGTTACATTTGCAGAGATTTACGTATTCTAAATACAATTGCAAATATCTATACCAATATCTCTTTGAAAATATCGATTTTTGGTCTTGTTAAACGGATTTGAAAATTAAGTCTATCAAAAATCAGAATTATAATTTACATTGGGAACGGCATGGGTTGCTGTGAAATTTATAATTATTCGCACGCTCGACTTGGGGACTTAGCTGCTGAATAAGTAACGAGGCGAACGAAACTTGAAAGTTGGTAATTCACGTAGATCTCCAATGTCAAAATAACAAAGTTAAAAATTACTTATTTTTTATTATTTGATATGTCCGGTAAAATGACAATTTACAATTGTCAAGATGTCGATATTAACATTAAACAAAGCAAAAACAAAGTTATAACCGACCGATAGATGGAGCTAAAGAAGTTTTACTTCAGTCGTGTGGTTAAGACACTCGTTTTTTTTTGTTGCCTTTTTCACTATTTTAAACGTTGAAGGTTTGCAACTGTGTTCATTTTATAAACACATTTCATGAAACCTATCTACTAGAGTAGTCGTTAAAAACGGAATTGTTTGATTGTAGGTATAATTTATACAGATGTGATCGGAATTATAATGAGAGAGGTGTAAAAATGGGAGGAGGCACTCTCATAGCTGTCAGGCGAGAGATTACTGTGGTTGATAGCCAAATAGTGCCTTGTGAGAACTTTTTAGCAGAGGTAATATTTGTTTCCCTCTCTGTAAAGAATCACCAATCGCTTTGTAATATATTTTGTGGTTATTTTCCTCAGTCATCCCAACAGAATACTGTGTTGTTGAATTTTTATGATTTTGTATCAAACAAATTATTTGATGAACCCGATAATCAGTTTATTATTTTGGGAGACTTTAATATTCCTGCAGCGGTGTGGTCAAAAACTGCTGGTCACAATGCCAGTGTTTCACTTTTAGGAGATTTTAATATAGAAATGGTACAGGGTTTGTCTAACTTTATTTCATACACAAATTTACAGCAATATAATCATATCAAAAATATCAATGATCGAGAACTTGACTTGATTTTTGCCAGTTGTAATTGTGATGTTATAGCTTCCTCGGAACCTATGGTGCCTGAGGACAGGCATCATCCAGCTTTGGAAATATCTTATTCTGGTTTTCAGCCTGATCATTTGTATCCTAAAATGAATACTGTTTATAATTTTAATGCTGCTAACTTTGATGTGATCAATGAATTACTTTCAAAACAGGATTGGGTTGATATTTTTAAAGCATCAGACATTAATAGTGCCACTCAGAGGTTTTATGATATTTTGTGGGAGATCATATCTAGTCATGTGCCAAAAAAAACTATCAATTCAAATAAAAAATATCCTTTGTGGTATAATAAACCTTTAATAAAGACTATCAATAAGAAGTTAAAGTGTCATAGACGTTGGAAAACTTATGGCAGGTTGTCTGATTATAGTGAATTTTCATTGTTAAGAGAGAGGCAAAAAATTATGGAAAGTGAATGTTATCAAAAGTTTATTGCTTTAACTGAAAAAAGTATACATAAAAATAGTAAAATGTTTTGGTCTTTTGTCAAACATAAAAAGAAATCTTCAGAATTTCCTGATACATTGTTTTTAGGCGACACTTCCTCTTCTGATGGCATTGTGATCAGTAATTTGTTCAATAGTCATTTTAACTCTATTTATGAGAGGACGGGAAACGATGCCAACCTCTCTCTAATGATGAACTCCTCCCCTAAGTCTAATATTACTAATATACACACTGTTGAACTCTCTGTGCATAAAATTTCAAGCTACCTTAAAAATTTAGACGTGAATAAGGGAGCAGGACCTGATGGTATCCCTGCTATGTTTCTGCGGTTGTGTAGTGAGAGTTTATCATTACCTTTATATCTGCTGTTTCAATTGTCATTAAATACAGGCACCATGCCGTTGGATTGGAAAAAATCTTATATTGTACCGATTTTTAAATCTGGAGATAAGCAGAACATCTGTAATTATCGTCCTATTTCTAAGTTAAGTACTATACCTAAATTGTTCGAAAAGATAATTTATGATACCATGTTTCCTGTGTTTAGACCATTCATAGTTAATGAGCAGCATGGGTTTGTTAGTAAGAGGTCCACTGAAACAAACTTAAATGAATATATTGACTTTATTTATAATACAATGGATGATGGTGGTCAGGTTGACGCCGTTTACACCGATTATTCCAAAGCGTTTGATAAAATTTCGCATGATATATTACTTATGAAGCTGTATAAGCAAGGTGTACACGGTGATCTACTGCGATGGCTGTCGTCGTACTTGCGTGATCGCACTCAAGCTGTTACAATAAAGGGATTTTGTTCTTCTTTCCTTCCAGTAGTCTCAGGGGTGCCTCAGGGCTCACATCTCGGCCCACTGCTTTTTAATTTATATATAAATGACGTTATACTTGAATTCAAACATTCTAAAATACTTTTATTCGCGGATGATAAAAAAATTTTTAAAGCCATTAAGACAGTTGAAGACTGTAAATTATTACAAGAAGATTTGAATAGACTCAGTGTGTATTGTAAAGACAATAGCTTACAGATGAATATAAAAAAATGCACCGTAATATCATTTAGCCGAAAAAAAAAACCCATTAAGTATAACTATTGTCTTAATAATAAAAATTTGGTAAGAGTGATCGAGGTGAGAGACCTGGGTATCCAGCTTGATGATAGACTTTTATTAACAACACATATTAATAATATTACAAACAAAGCATATCAAATGCTAGGTTTCATTTTCCGTGTATGTAAAGACTTTAAGAATGCCTCTACTTTAAATATTCTGTATAACTCCTTAGTGCGATCAGTTCTTGAATATTGTTCTACAGTATGGAACCCTCAATATGCTGTTTACATTAAAGCAATTGAAAGAATTCAGAATAAATTTATAAAAAGAATAACTTATAAAAAAGGTTATATTAATAATTTTAAGTCCCTTGAAACAAGGCGTACCGAGAGAGACCAGATACTTCTCTATAAGTTACTACGAAATATAGTTGATTCCCCAACCTTGCTTGATAAAATTAAATTTCACTGTCAGCGACTTAGTGCTAGAAAACGAATGTTATTTGTTGTAACTAGAACAAGTAGTAGATATTGTTCCAATACCTTTATCAACCGCGCTTGTCGGTCATATAATGATAATTTCAATGATTTGGATATATTTCTGTTATCCTTATCCAAATTTGTTTGTGAACTTAAATCTCATAAGTAGGTACGTTCTTCTTCTTTGTATTGTATTGGTAGTTACTTTAAATCACTTACCTTTTTCTCTAAATTTAAAATTGTAATGTATTGTTGATAGCTACCTACTTATTTTCAGTGAGGTATTTTCTTTCTTTCAATAATGATTTATAAATATGTAGAAACTTTATTGGTTTAAGTGTTAGTAAAATTAGTTTATTAAGTTGAATATTGTACTGTTTGTTTCTCCTAAAAATTAATAAAAAAAAAAAAAAAAAAAAAAAAAAAAAAAAAAAAAAAAAAAAAAAAAAAAAAAACTACAACGTCGTCAAACAGGAAGGTCGCAGTAAAGTGGAAGAAAAGGCAACCTTGTAGTGCAGTTTTTACGATGCCTAGCTTAGAGCAGTTTATTACTTCACTATAAATAAAACTTGGCAGCCCTCTGGGCTTTGTCTCACTTCTCTGAAAGTTGAGGCCCCTCGAACATTTTGATTTGTGGTAAAACCAGATTTATGTGTTTCGGGTCAGTATGTTACAATTCCTTTCACCGTGACTATTTGCACAGATTTTGTACCCAAAGAAACGCAAACCTTTTATACTTCGTTGAAATATTCAGAGGGATTTTTGGCGGGAAAACGATAAAGATACTGTAATTTATAAAATAATATAAAATGTTATGCTCACATTTTAATATTACTAACTGATGTAATTATTGTCACTTATCTGTCTTTTGTCACAAAGTCTGTAACTTGCCTAAGAGTTGTTTATTCACATTTCATGTTTGTAGCTAACTATTGGTAATCTGTTAATTGCTTTGTTTGTTACCTATACCTGTTAGTTTTATATTTTCATGTAATGCTGTTGATTACCTTAAGAATAATAAAATAAAATAAAAATAAAATAAGATTGCGTCGCTGCATTGTATTATTTTCCAAAACTTGCGTTATTTTCAGTGTTAGTGCATAAAATTGGTGGCATTTTCTTAAGTGCTAGATTACAGGCATGAGTGTGGAAAAGTGATATAATATTGCTTTTCGTGTTGTTCCCAAAACTACATAGAAGCTTCTGGTAAAGTTGCCACCACTTACCAGGAGTATGACTTGACTAGACTAGACTATGACTTGACTTGATAACTTGGACTTTGCTTTGACTTGACACTGGCTAAATAAACAAAAGTGTGGAGCCAAAACAAAAAAAAATCAGAGCGGCTATAAAAATGATACGTAAAAGTTTATGCACTTGGAGTATTCTCTTTTGAATTTGTTGTTATACTTACTATTAGATTATTTTGGGTTGTATTTTATATAGACCCAGTAAACCATTTTAAGCGCCGTCTTATTAACCAACTTCAAAAAAGGAAGAGGTTCTCAATTCGACTGTATTTTTTATGTTGTTACCTCAGAACTTTCAATTGGGTGAACCGATTTTGATGATTCTTTTTCTTTAAAGCTGGTGGTCCCATTTATATTTGATCAAGATCTGACAAGTAGTTTTTGAGTTATCCTTAATAATGCGTATTTAGATTTTAAATACATTGATGATGTGCAATGTGTAAATACATTGGGATTGAAGTTTGTTAAAACCCTTATTTTAAAAGGAATTATTTAATTTCAATTATTGTTTATAAATCTATAATACTATATAATAGTACAATATAATATAATACTAGGGTCAGCATAGAATTATTTTTATTCCGAAAAATTAGGAGTAAGAAAGCGAGTAAAACCGCAACGTGCCACTGCCGCTTAATACTAACAAAAATATGAGTAAATCCTATCTAAAATTTAATGTAGAGACAAATTTCAATAACAAACGAGAATTTAAACTTTACTTAAACATTAACCTTTACTTTGAATTTTAATTTTGATTATTCCAAGTTAGTGATTCTGGCATAAATCATTTTTTTATGTTGAAATTAAATCGTAACAAATGTAATATTTTTGATGTTATTTAAACTAATTTTGTATTGTTTTTTTTTTCATGTACTGTTCCTGATCTTCTCAACAATTAAGGTAAGTGACACAAGTAATGATTCTGCTTACAACACTAATTAACATCCAATAAACCGCAATCGAAACGTCAAATGACGTCTTAAGAACTTCAACTGTTTATAGGTTTAACCCCAAAGTAGTAATTTAATTTTTTTATTCAATACGCAGTTAACAAAATGGAGGTTAAAAAAATTAATAATAATTCCCGCACTGGATTATATCAAATACCACAATATTACAATAATCATTCTGATTGCATTCTATTTAAATAGTGGTGTCGATTCTGTGTCGCATTCTCTAAAACTAAACTTAAAGTATGGCGGTACTCTTCTGATAAAGGGGAAATAAAAAAGACAAAATATGTTAATTTAGTTTAGCTTTAGAGTATGCGACAGAATCGACACCATTCTATACTTATAGAAAATAAAGCTATTTACATAAGTCGGAGTAGATAAGACGTTAAAACAAAGAGAGATTAAAATGCAAAGTAAAAGCAAGAAAAATGGCTTGAATGTATTAAAATTTCTTAGTTACTAGAAACCGTAGTTTAAGTAATTAGCTATGCAAGTATAGATAATTTATAGATTAAAATAGCGGTTATTTTTTTACTGATAATGGTATAAAAAATACTTTAGTATTGACTGAGGGCAGTTTTAATGTAGACATTAACGTAGTTTTTTATTATTTCAGACCGAGTGACGTTTAGACCTGAAAGTAAGTTGGTTTTGTTAGAAACTGAATGTGATTAGAGATCGGCTGGCTTGCTATAGAAAATTTAATATGGATGTTCGTGATCTAAAATTTTTAAAAATTTATAAAATTCCATTTTTGAAAGTATTTACAAGTGTAGAGAAAATTTTGTCGGAAAACAACGTCAATATAATATGGAATAATACACATATTATAAAGAATGGAATGTTGTATTAAAAATTAAATAAAATACGCTTTATTTGCGTAAAGCAATGGTTGCAATTATAATATCTATTGCAATTAAGTCGTAATTAATGATGCATTATTGGTGGTGCCAACTTATTTTTAAACGTCATTGTCATCATTGACAGCCTCTGTAGTGTCGTGGTTGAGCAGGACGGCTCATAACCCGGAGGCGGCTGGTTCGATGCCCGCGGCAGGACAAGTATTTACACAAAAAAAGCTCAAATTGTACTGAGTCTGGGTGTTGTGGGATCATGGTCAGACACAGGGAATCCTAGTTAGTGTCTAGGGTCTATGTATGTGATCGTTGGGCGTTATTATTATTATTATTTTACTAGTTTGTGCCACCAATTGAAAATAATGCCTAATAAAAAATGCCTAATAAAAAATACTAAAATTTGAAAAGAAAAGAAACATAGAGCATATTTAGTCCTAGATTTTTTAAGTTGTAGTCAGGATCACGAATATTCTTCAAGAAATAGACAAAGCCTGCGCTTTGGAACGATAGAATAGAAACTAATAATGCTTGAACTCGTTGCCTTCATAAAAAGCACTAGAATTAGTACTAATCAAATAAATTTTCAAATTTTTTAATTTAATTTTTTTTAAATTTTTAATATTTGACACATATAAATTTATTTAGTATTTCTGTTAGTAGAGAATATGAAATGAAAAAATAAGTAAATGGACTTTTTTTTAAACGGAATAGGCGTTCATTTGTCCGCTGTCTCCGAAGGCTGTCTCACCTAAGTGACGACGTGATCAACGTTGGTAAATGCTTGCCTAGAAGATACCTATTCACTTGCCATTTGAATAACTCCATATTTTACTTACCGGGAAACAGGCGCTGGTAAAGTGAAATTATGTTAGAATGTTTCAATATTAGCTTAAACTTTCTTAATTTTTAATCTTTTTGTATAACTATTTGCGCCTCACAGTTACAACAGCGCATAAAAAATTCTATGTCAAAGACAGCGTATAAGCTATCTGTATTCCAATTTTCATCAAAATTGGTTCAGTAATTACGGAGATTAATAGACAAACATTCGCACACACAAGTTTTTGCATCCTATGTCCTACTAATATTATAAACGGGAAAGTTTGTATGTTTGGATGTTTGTTACTCTTTCACACTCAAACGGCTGGATGGATTTAGATGAAATTTGGAATGTAGATAGCTTATATAGTGGATTAACACATAGGTTACTTTTATCTGTGGTGAAACCGCGAGGCGCAGCTAGTTTACAATAATAGTAGTACTCTAGAGGCCACTCAACAGTGTTAAGTATTTGTCATATAATTTTATTATTATTATTTAATATTCTGATAAGCTTAGACAAATAACAAGAATTTTTCAGCAATGTGATAACATTTTAATAAAGCGCTTTTAGTTTAGTACCTTGAAAGTATTTCTCTTGCATTGTGATGAGTACGTTTTGAATTACGAAGACAGAAGGGAGGAATAGTTAAAAATAAATGACAAAATATTTAGAAAACCCATAAATTCGAAAAAAACTAAAACGATGGCAACATTACGAATGTTTTTTTTGCTATTAGAGCGACGCTTGTAGAGTAGAAAAGCTACTAACAGCTACATTAATTTAAACAACATCTATTTCAAACTTCACCTAAAATAGATAAACATTAATTACTCAATAGAGTAGATCAATTTCGTAAAAGGAGAACGAAGAAAACATTCCTTATTCTAACATTTATTTTATCATTAGAAATAATTAGAAAAGAGCAAAACCACAAAGGTGCTTATTGCTTTACTTTGTTAGCGTAAGTTCGAGACTTGTTTTAGACCTAACCAACCGCTTTGTAGTTCATAGAGCAGTATTAAGCATATATAATAATCGTAATTACATTTATCTAATTAACGAAGCTTCTGTTAGTGTGTAGTCAGTTCATTTAACTTTCATAAAACTTTCACATTCGCCAATTTAATACGCAAATTGGTTTTGTGGATATTCATCTTAACTAGGATTTTTGTAGGATTTACAATGACTAATAATTTTCACCGATAAAATACGTTCGAAATATGAATACTATAATTATGAATCTGGGTAAGTATTGTCAAAAAATAATGTGTTTTGTGGTATTATATTAAGAGGTAATATCACTTGAAACTTGGCGAGGTTTCTTGCTATAATTTATATACAACGTTATAATTATACAAACACTTTATTTACAATTGTATAATACACACATAATACAACAACACAATTACTACAACACAACACACAACGACACAATTATTACAATACAATTAATGCACACCACAATTACACCTAATAACACAACAATTATTTATCATATTTTTTATAATAGCAAGA
Organism: Ennomos fuscantarius; assembly: GCA_905220475.3. Taxonomy (NCBI): domain Eukaryota; kingdom Metazoa; phylum Arthropoda; class Insecta; order Lepidoptera; family Geometridae; genus Ennomos; species Ennomos fuscantarius. Next base: position 4,309,635 of record HG992040.1, on the reverse strand, counting down.
AATTAAGAAATATATATATCAGGGTCTAATCGTTAAAATCAGACGTGTCATGATGAGCCCGGTCATTTGGTAAAGAAGTGATGCCATGTCATCAAAAAAATATTTACTACTTATAAAGTAATTTATTATGAAGACAAAGGCGGTTTGGTCTTCTAATCTATCACAGCCAACTCAAACTTTACCCTAGACTAGTGCTAAACTGTTGTCAAATGAAAAAGCACTATTTTTTCAATATGTTATCGTGAAATGACCTGGTCTCATCATGAAATAACCGGTCTCATCATGAAATGACCGGTCTCATCATGAAATGACCGATCTCATCAAAAAATGACCGTCTCATCATGAAATAACCGGTCTCATGATAATATGCCTAAGAACAAACTGACACCGACGAAAGATAAAGTCTGTGATATTATAATGACACATAATATTAATGTAATTCCCAAATAATCCATTACCCTTTACCTAATCTATCATACAGACTTCGTTATCTGCTAAGTTACACTCCATTTCCTTGTTAGCTAGCAAGATTATGTCATCTATTTATTATTATTAGATCAAATAGTGTTTATTTCAATATATAGTAAGTAAATCTAATGTTTATTTTAATAGGTTTAGTCATATTGCGTTATCATGTTTTTACAATTATGCCGAATGGTTTTCATTTACAGATTTCTTAAATTATTACCAGATAAGTTTATGAGAACATTAACTTTTTATTATTAAGCTACAATACTGGAATCTTACCAAAACAAAATAAGATATAAATAACTAAGCCAAGTATTAACTTAGTCAAAGCCTAATTGATAAATGACGCATTGCCCAATTCGTCCAAATAAGCAATTAAATTTCAGGAATTCTTGTTGCTAATTATTGTCCAATCAACCTTTCATTTCATTACTGTTGGCGACGCATTTAATATTTTGTAATATTTATTTTGTTTGTTTTAATGTATTAAATAAATAATACTAGGTGGTAGGACTTTGTTGCAAAGTTCGTCTAGGTAGGTACCACCGCTTTGCCAGTTCTGCTGCCAAGCAGTAGTGCTTGCGCACTACTGTGTTCCGGTTTGAAGGGCACTGTAGCTAGTGACATTACTGGGCAATTGAGACTTTATGATCTGATCTCACAGTCGAGTAATCTTATTACCAGACTGTGCTGATGTCTTAAGATGATGTGCGCAGTGCAGTGTTGCTCGAAACTCTATTTTGGGGTTCCGATTGACACTGTTCTGTTATGGGCAGCCGTGGCGCTTAACATCAGGTGAACGGCTAGCTCGTCAAATCATTCAGTAACATAAAAAAAAAAAAAAAAGCAGTCGCGGGCTACGTGTGTGAATTAGGTACGAACCAGGGCCAGGGGTAGATACAAGGGGCGCGGGAGGGGTAGATAGGCTCTCGCGAACTTCACCGGGCAGTTATCCGCAACTACATAGGCCAACCACACGTCGCTCGCTCGCAAACCTTTCAATTTGTTCCAAGTACCTATCTTCTTCTCACTTATTTTCACCCCATCCCCCACAATTACCTTCAAGCATGTTTTGTTCTATTAAAAGAATCCGTCATATTAATTGACTGGCCTGATAGCTCATTTGGTAGTAACCCTGCCTTCTGAGCTGTACGTTGTGGGTTCGATTCCTAAACATGATAAACATTTGTGTGGTTTACAGCGATGTTTGTTCTGTGTCTGGATGTTATATTGTATTCTATATACGTACTTATAAACAAAAAGTATCTAAGTATTGTATCAGTTATCTGGTCCTAGTACAGGCTTTGCTTAGTTTTGGGACTAGATAGCGCTGTGTGAAGTGTCCACACATTTTTTTTTAATTAACTTTTTATCGTTTCCTTATATTTTGTTGGCTATACCTTGCCTTTTATTTTGTTCTAACATAATATTATTTAGATGTAAATAAATAAAACTGACGACCAATCATCATTTAAAGTTGAACTTTGAACTTAAAATTGAATTGAATCTACTAGATTGTAGGACTTTATTGCAAAGTTCGTCTAGGTAGGTACCACCGCTTTGCCAGTTATTCTGCCACCAAGCAGTAGTGCGCAAGCACTGCTGTGTTCCGGTTTGAAGGGCACTGTAGCTAGTGAAATTACTGGGCAAATGAGACTTTATGATCTGATCTCACAGTTTAGTAATCTTATTACTAGATTGTGCTGATGTCTCTGGATGACGTGCGCAGTGCAGTGTCACGCGAACCTCTATACTTTAGAGTTTCGTGTAAGTTACGAGTGACACTGCAGCTGATATGGGCAGCCGTGTCGTTTAACATCAGGCGAACGGCTAGCTCGTCACGTCATCCATTAAGATAAAAAAAAAAAAAAAGAAGAACTACGGCTTAACCTCAAAAGATTTAAACAAGCCTTAACTACCGTTTTGTATTGTTAAACACGGGTTTGACATCTGTCTAAGCCTTGTGTATTTGTGGTAACACGGCTAGTGACCAATTACAAAAAAACTTAAAATGTTTCTAATAAGAAATTTCTAATAAGGTTAGCTAACTACCCGTAATGTACCCAGAAGCAATAAGTCAAGTATTTGATGTCGGGGGCGACAGAAACTCCGGCATTCCAAGTGCCTTGGGTATTCTAACAACTGTTTGACCTCATAATACCCGGAGTTCACAGTTCGGGGATCCGTATTAATTTGATTAGTTGGCGTAACTTCTCATCTGTTGTCGCATGCTCTCATTAGACAATGTCGACGAATTCTTTTGTTTTAAGTGGATTCAGACTAGATTTATTATATAAAGCGTTCTTTAGGGATAGGGAATTGGACTATCACTTTCAGGGACTAAGTACATAATTTTTTTGAATCATTCAAACTGAAATTTCACTTTCGGGGACTGAGTACGTAAGAGTTCTTTGAACGATTGAAACTGAAATTTCACTTTCAGGGACTGAGTACATAAGAGTTATAGATTTCGTTAGAGATTTAATTAGAGTTATAAATTTCATAGGTAATAGACCTATGAAATTTATAACTCTAACTAAAGTTTTCTTAATAAGTTCCCACTTATATCTCTAGCCCCCAGCTTCTCGTCTCAAGTCTACATGAAAAATACTGTACGCTCATTGGTTAAGACAGCTGATGATGACCAAGCAACCAATAAGCGTCCAGTATTTTGTCTGCCAAGTCACGAATTTAACAAACGTGTTTGTTAACTAAGTTTTATTTTAATTAATAGACAGGCATATATCCTATTAAATATGGTTGATTTGGTCGTGTGTTAAATACACTTTCAGTGATCGTTGGCCGGGACCTCTCGTTGCCTAGCGGGGTGAAAGCCATGCTGGGCAGCGAGAGAGCGTGGCAGACCTCGGTCTCCTTCTGCGAGGCGGTGATGACGCAGAAGGAGCGGGTCAGGGAGGATGATGCCAACTCTGACCCCCTCCGGCGCAGACGGAGGAGGCGCTTTATTAAGCGCTTTCTCCATCCCCCGTAGTGGGGCCAGTGGTGGAGAGTCGGGGGACTCTCCGCTGCACTCACGTGGCCCCACACGTGTGGTGGGCAACTGAGGTGGAAGGTTGCCCACCTACTGGCGCAAGGGCGAGGGCAATTCCTCCCTAAAAAAAAATTGTGACCAAAAATCTGATTGGCTCTTTTCTCGGCCATAGATAGCGTTAAAGAGTAACAAACATACATACAATTCTTTGCGTTTATAAAATTAGCAGGACATTTAAATCTCTTTACATATTGTAAGTACCCCGTACTTATCGGAGAAATAATGACGCTGGTAATTCATCAAAGGCATAGTTTAGCGGCCACTGTATAAATATAAATAAACAAAAAAGCTATATTGTATCCATATATAGTTTTATCTATTCCATCAGTGAAACAAAGCAACCGGGCCTTCATTTGCAGTCTATTGTTTCGTTCATGCTATTACAGCATCGACAATATTGGAATAATGGGACACAATTATTATGAAAACTCAACGAATATATCGTTAAAGAATGTTGGAGTCAAAGAGCAATTTTTTGTTTAGAGATATTTGGACGCGTTTCATTTTCATGATAATTATAACTGTAAATTGAAACTACGTTTTCCAACTTTGGCCGCACGACTATTTCAAATCTGGGAATATCCATAATATTATCAACATTTGTTTATTTTTTTAACATTTGCTTTGAACGGGCTAATGCTGTTGGGTCTCTACCAACCTTCACAGCGTCATTAAGAGAGTATTTTATAAACTTTGTAACAGCTTGGCGCTTCTGTAAAATTTGCGCGTTTTAAGAACGTACAACGCCATCTAGTTCATTTGTATGTAAGCTATTCAATTACGAGATGGCGCTAAATGTGGGCTGGAACACATTAAGAACTAATTTGATACTAAATAAAACAAGAGTAAACAATAAGAATGGGCATTTATCCTATCGCGAAAAGTCTTTAGTCGTAAAGCAAATTGTTTGAGTCGTACTCTAATCACCAATAACTGAACATTTGGCAGTGTTATTAGCAAAGTATCACGTGTATATAGGTACTAATTAAAATATATTTTTTTGCTATTTATTTAACTTACCTACCTTGTGTTGGTGCAACATGGTAACCAATTAAGTAAATAAAACTATCATTACCTATGTAAAATACTCTAAAACTTTATTTATCGGTTCCAAACTAGAAATTTCTAAAACAATTTCTAGTGTAATGCTTAATATCTGCACATGATGACAATACCTATAGCTACCTATAACTTTCATACTAAAACTTTTATACAACAAGGAGTATGAATTCTTATTTGTCTCTTTAAGGAGGCTATAATCTTTCCATAACAACTTCCACATTTTTATTTTCGTTTTTCAACGATATTTTTTTTATGTTTTGGCTCCACACTTTTGTGTATTTACCCAGTGTCAAGTAATTGATAATTTTTCAAATTAATGATATTTACGCAGATATGTGTCGTGTCACAGTCGAAGTCATCAAGTCAAGTCATAGTCTAGTCAAAGTCATACTACTAGTAAAGTGGTAGCAATCTTACTTGAAGCTTCTATGGAGTTTTGGAAACAACACGAAAAAAAACGTTTCACCATCATTATACCTTCCCGCACTCATGCCTTTAATCCAGCTCTTAACGAATAAAATGCCACCAATTTTATGCACGAACACTGAAAATAACACAAGTTTTGGAAAATAATACAATGCGGCGACGCGATCTATTTCGTTTTCCCGCCAAAAACTCCTTCAACGATATTACAATATATAACGAGTATTTCCGTTATCCTATCAGCAATGCTTCCCCCGCCTTACTACATGTATCATAATCTCGGCGAGTGTCATAGCTTCAACATATCGGACAGTACGCCACCGCCATGTTAAGTCATTGACGCCATGTTGATGCCATATTTCCTCCCGCGTCGCCATGTTTACTGTTTGGCACCGTTTCTCCGACGTGTGGCGACATCTATTCCATCTCGCTGAGAAGTAAGTCATTTTCCAAGAATATCGGTGGCCATTGCACTTTTATTTAAAATGTATGCCTGGGAGATAAAAAGGTTTGTTAGCTTTCAAATTGGCATGATTCATTTAACGTGAGGAGTGTATGAACACCACCCACTTATATAGTTTAGCCGACGTAGCATGTAAGTAGAGTATTCATCATTTAGAAACCGAACAATACACTTGTGCACCGAAAATGTCTTTAATTACTGACGTGATAATTAAAGACATCATCAGCCCCAGATACAAACAACCTTCACACCTTTACACGTGTAACAAGCCCATTGTTACACATAACACACTGATTTTGCATAAAAAATATGTTACTGTATAATTGTTTATTGATAATCTGACGGTATCAATAAACAATTATAACTTTACTGCAGCACCTTAATAGAATTCAAAATCCTATACATCTTACAATTGCATTATCTATACCAGTGACATCCCTAACAAGCTTACAGAGGTTTCCGGAGACAGTATTGGAAATTGCTGTTGAAGTTTCCATTGTACCAGTTCCAATACAACTCAGAGACGTGTACGCAAAACATGAGATTATAACAGTAAGGGCATGCTTGCTATGGAAGTATGTCTTTGGTAGTTCGTGTGACTGTCAAACCCACGCACCCTGATTTCAATCCCACTCGGCCCTGCACCATAAACTTTTCAAGACGCATGCTGTGTTTTAACAGCCTCTGTGGTATGGTGGTTGAGCAGGTCGACAGATAACCCTAAGGTGGCGGGTTCAATTCTCGTGGCAGGTCAAGTATTTGTGCACAGAAAAAATGCTCAAATACTTGTTCTGTGTCTGGGTGGTGTTTGACCATGGTCCTGGTATTTCCTGGGTCCCTAGATACAAGGAATCCTAGTTAGGGTACTAGGTAGTAGAACTTTGTTGCAAAGTTCGTCTAGGTAGGTACCACCGCTTTGCCAGTTATTCTGCCGCCAAGCAGTAGTGTGTAAGCACTACTGTGTTCCGGTTTGAAGGGCACTGTAGCTAGTGAAATTACTGGGCAATTGAGACTTAATGATCTGATCCCACAGTCGAGTAATCTTATTACCAGACTGTGCTGATGTCTCAGGATGATGTGCGCAGTGCAGTGTCGCTTGTAACTCTATGTTTTAGGGTTCCGAGTGACACTGTTCTGTTATGGGCGGCCGTGGCGCTTAAACATCAAGTGATCGACTAGCTCGTCACATCATTCAATCACATAAAAAAGGGTCCAGGATCTATGTATGTGATCATTGGGCGTTATTATTATTATTATTATTTGCACTGTCTGTTACAATGATGAATGAAAACGTCGTTGGAAATCCAGCATGTTTACGAATCACTAAATTCGAGGATTCATCTTTGAACTAAGCCACTCTTAGATACATTCTTCTGTCCACCATAATTCCACCATCCCACCAGCTCAATAATCCTTACTGCTTATACCTTATGCTAAACAATGACTCTTTCCGATCTAAGATCTCCAGACCAGAGATAGGGCAGGTTCAAATTACCATTTCCAATTAGTCTTGCTTTGATTACGGCCTGCGCTAGACCGAGAGCTGTTTGAACAAGCGAGGTGACTGCTTGGCGATATCTTTTGTTTATTGCAGACGAAGCATACAAAAGGGACTGTTTCTGATGGGTTCCAAGCCTGCCAATTTTTATGTAGGTACCTGTTGGTTTTTTTTTAAATGATTGGCATGGCAAGTTGTCACAGCTGCCTATGTATCTGCAATAAGTAGGGTATTATTGTAGCTTGTTGATAGTTGTCTTCATTTAATTTTAGATATAAAAGACTGATTTTAGACAGTTTAGAGTGGCAAAAATGAAGGAAGCAATTCAATAGGAGTGTTTATTTCATATTTTTAATTATTTTTGCTTTTAAAAGTCTACCTTTGAATGTACCTGTATTTATTGTGCATTATAATTAGATACATCCTTTTGCAACTATTTTCTTTTCTTGAAAATTGGTTAAATTCAATAAGCCAATATTTTTAATATTAATATTTTTTTTAAATATTATCAATGTTTTTGTCATTCAACGTGGTAATGCTGCATTCTGGGCATTTTCCCCTCCACCAACGAATTATTTTAAATCATTAGTTTATTATTTATTTTAAGTTATCAGGTATATGTAGTTTAGTTTTTTAGGTTTAGTTTAGTTTTGTATATTATTAATTTAATTCACTTACAACATATATTAATTATTCGCCAATGATACCTGTTCCCACAATAGTTCCAATTTAGTAGCGCCAATTCAGTAAATGCGTACATATTTTAAAGAGCACAAAGTTTTTTTTAAAACGTCATATCTATATAATTAAAAACTCTAGGTATAATAAGTAAGTGTTACTTATAAATTACGCCTCATATATTAGTAATATTTTTCATAGAGACTTTGTATATGAAGAAATAAAAAAAAAATCTGAACGCGTTTGCGTTCATATAAAATGAGAAATTATTATATTTTCAAATATAATAATATATATATATAATATAGTTTCAAAATTACATTCACTGCAAAACTGGGACAAAGTGAAAATTCAGGCCACACAGTTGAGCTACCTAAGCTGAATGGATATCTATGACACAAAATAATACCGCAGCTGCACTGTATAACTATAATATCCTTTTTAAAAGAGACTGATAATGCTGCCAGCATTCTGAGCACATTTTCCTCCACAAAAAGGGTTATTAAAAGTTTTTTAGTTTTTATCTGTTTTAAGTTTATAGGTAATTGTAATTTTTAAGGTCTTAGATATGTTCTTTCTTAGTTTTTTTCATGTTTTAGGTAGGTAAAAGAAAATCCATACAGTCGAATAAAAAACTTCCTTTTTTTTGAGGTCAGTTAAAAATGATTAAAATAATATCTCATTTTATGTTAACCATTGGTTTTATGAAAATAAAATATTCGTATGTAAAAGGAAACAAAGAAAGTCGTGTTATGGTTACGATGGTTGCTATATTTGCATTTGCAAGGGAAAGCGAAGAGATAAGAGAATATAAAATTCATAACAGAGGAATGTAGCTGTAGAATGTTCTATGCAATGAATATTAACGCGCAGAGAGCGTTACATTGGCGGTGCAGTAAAACTGGTCGCATTTGTTAAGGCTGGTACATGTATTTTCGAGACTTGTGGTGTTGTGATTTATAAGTGTTACGCGCAGCTAAAACAGTTCTATGTTCCACCATTAGCTGTTACTTCTACAAATGGGAATATTGCATTTTTAATCAAATCAATTAAATCAAGAGAAGTTAAGAAGAGTGAAAGGTGACAGTTGATAGAAATGGCTGCAAGAAAAGGACAACATATTTTTCTAAAAACGAAATATTTGAGAAATAAATTCCAATCATTTCATGTTTATTTTCAATTGACTAGTTTACAGCAGTTAGTAAAAAACAATTGACGATGACAAATGACGTTGGACAAATGAGAATATTTCGCATTTAATTTGGCCAAACTAATGAAAGCAAACGCAGTTTACATTTATGCACAATGCATCTGAAGCAGGCCATCATTGGTAAGTAGGCCTTATCAACCGCATATCAATGCTATTTCTCGCTGTTCTTATGTCTTTTTTTTTTCTTCAGATGTAGCGTAAGCTGGCCCTCTACTAGGTGGGCTAAAGATCTGGTTCTGAACCACGGGGAGTCGTTAGATGTAAGAGGCCAGTAGCCGGTTAAAGCTGCGCTCTATGGGGGAGGCTTATGTTAAGTGACGTCTTCAGGCTGATCGTGATGATGAAATTTAGGCGTATTCTATAACAGAGTAAATTGTATCTTCTGGGTAAGGATTTCCCATCTTTGGCTTCATTGGACTTACCATCAATTGAGGTCTGCACAAAGGATAACCCAAGCACAAAAAAAATCCATGAAGATAGGTCTGTGGTTTTCGTTCCCTACTTAATCTTCATAAAAATAAGAATCTGAAAGGCGTAAAGATAACCAAATTCTGAATCACGTGTTCACACTGAATATCGATTATGTGAAATTCCCCCCAATGGTATATAGAATTGGTCGGCATCCAAAGCCGTAACTCTTATCTCTAGAGGGAACCAGAGGCTATTATTTGGCTAAAGCCCATAACCATATCGAATAGCAATGATGGCAGATTACAGAGTGCATACGTAAGCAAGCATTTGACTGGTATTGGTACATTTGCTATTGGATTTCATACCTGTTTAATGAAATGAAATGAAATGAAATGAAATGAATTTATTTGCACGAAATATGGTATAAGTAGGTGGTCCGTGTGACAAAATGTTCAGCATACTTCACCAGAGCTGGCATACAAAAATTTTCACTTACATGCTATTTTAAATACAAAATAATTTAATGTTCCCATAATTTAAAAAATAAAATTCTTGCACAGGGTGTGTCAATCACATAACATAACACAATAAAAATAATACAACAACAATAATACCGACTCATGTCAATTACATTCAAATTTAAATAATAATTAGGATAAAGCATGTCTAAAAAGTAAATAGGTATAATAGTCAGTTAATTATATGGATAATAAAACCGTGTTTGAAATTCTAGCCTAAAAAGTAACAACAACAATTGTTATATTTTACATTCAAAAAATTCTTTTATATTATAGAAACAGTTTTCACACAACCATTTAAACAAACTAACTTTAAAATATTTAGATGGCAGTTCCCTAATTGACATCGGTATCTTGTTAAATACTTTTATGGTCATTATCCTGCAGTTTTTTTGATAAAGTGTAGTTCTACAACTGACTGTCCTTAAGCTAGTGGGGTCTCTACTAGTAAACTGAAAACGTTTGTATTTTTCTAATACTTCTATTAATGTTAGAGATCGAAGGGCGAGCGGCGGCAGCTCTGCAGATTTCTTCTAACGCCACAAATTGTTTCATTTATGCTGACTGATATTATTCGTTTAGTCAAAGTCAAAGGACTTTATTGCAGGTAGACTATTTATGGCACTTTTACAAGTCAAAATGATATTAGATATTTAAAATTAAGTTATAGTATTAAGCACATAAAATTAAAAATTTAATGTCAAATTATAAAGCAAGCTCATTAGCAGCAATTTGTAAATTTGAAAGAAAAAAGTTCTGTTCCACTACTGGTACCGGCAATTTGGCACAATGCAGAAAGAAAACAGAAACAGAAAGCTCTGATCCAAAACTTCGGTTACAACTGTAAAGAAGCAGCTACAAGAAACTTTACAGTGAAGTCTTTTTTTGTTTAATATTTGATTACGTCATATATATCGATGAGCGCCGGCTGCACGCACGAAAAATTGTCACGTTCTGCCTGAGCCGATCGTGCGAACGATATCGCGGAACCATATAGAGTAGAGTAGAATAGAGAGGCACGATCGGCCTGACGTTATCACGTAAAATTACAATCCGTAAACTGCCTCTACAGGCAACCACTTTTTTTCCTCTTTCTTTTAAAATATTTATAATTTATTTAATTATTGAGACATTATAATTAAATATATTACAAAGATAACCTAACCTACACCTCACTGACTATTGATTGATTTGAGTTTTGATTGAGACTATCTTTTGCAAAGTTAAGGTCAATAGCTACCATTATATACATATAACAAATGACTCTGTTTAGTATGCAGTCTTCATTCGTTAATATTGGTCTTTACCTATGAAATTGCCGTTTTGTTTGAAAAAAGTTAAAGTATTTTTTTTTCGAACTTATTTATTTCTTTTATTCAAAGTAATCACCCCTGCAATCAATGCATCTTTGCCAACGCTGTGGCAGTTTATGGATGCCCTTCTTGAAAAAATCAGCAGGACGGGAGACAACAAACTCTTCAAAGGCGTTTTGTACTGCCTCTCGGGAATTGAATTTTTTTCCCGCTAAAAAGTTGTCTAAATTTTGGAAAAAGTAATAGTCGGTAGGCGCAAGATCTGGTGAGTATGGCGGATGAGGGAGAGCTTCCAAACCCAACTCATGCAGCTTAGAGACGGTCTGTTGTGCAGTATGGGGTCGCGCGTTGTCGTGAAGTAGCAGTGGAGACGACCGATTGACCAAAGCTTGTTGCAGACGTGCGAGTTTCGCCATCATTGTGGTCAGTTCTTCAATGTTCACATCTGCAGTAATGCTCTCGCCGTTTTGTAAAAAGCTATGATGAATCACACCAGCACTAGACCACCAAACTGTGACCATCACCTTTCTAGGGGTCATTTTTCGTTTTGCACATTGCTTTGGTACCGAACCAGGATCTAACCAACTTGCTGAGCGCTTTCGATTGTCAAAAAGAATCCATTTTTCGTCGCACGTAACAATTGGGTTCAAAATTCCTTCATTTCTGTGCCTGTTAAGCAGCGCAAGGCAAGTCTCGACGCGTACGTTGCGCTGGCGATCGTTAAGTTCGTGGGGCACCCATCTATCAAGCTTTTTTGTCTTGCCAATCTGTCGCAAATGGACCAATATTGTTTTGATGCTAACATCAAAAGCTGCTGCCAGCTCAGCTGTAGATTGAGGTTCATCAGCTTCCACAATCGCCTTTAATTCATCATTGTTGACCAAAGTTTCCGGACGACCACGAGGTTCATTTTTCAAGTCAAAATTCCCAGAACGGAACCGAGCAAACCAATAACGGGTTGTGCGTTCGTTTGTACAGTTCTCTCCGTAAACGTCGTTGATGTTACGTGTCGTTTGTGCCGCGTTGGTGCCACGACGGAACTCATATTCCATAATTACACGAAATTTCAAAGTATCCATTATGAGGAAAAATGTTGAAATGTAATGAAAATACAACGCTAATCAATAAACAAAAGACTTATATTGTAAATAGAATGTCATATTTTTAAAACAAAATTAATTTGAATTTAGAATTCATAGCCAATCAAAACTTTTTTTTGTTTGAAAAAGTCTGTACTGCAATTCGGCAATTTCATAGGTAAAGACCTATTATTTCGTTTTAATCTACCTTTTCAAGTCTCATATGCATTAATCACTTTCAGAAACCTCTCTTGACCAAACATAGGGAGAACTATCTACAGCAATATATCATTATGATATCACGCAATTTGATTTACGTTACATTAAAAGATACATAATGCATGTAACCCATAAAGCGTAGTGGATTCACTGGTGAGAGAGTTTACAAAGATGGCCAATAAAGCTCGCTCTTTTAGTGTAAAATATTTGTCCGTTCGTGTATAGCGTAGTTGTTCTCATCTTATGTATCTGTAAAGTTTTTTTTTATTGTAAAGGTTATTGTCACATATTGATCGCATAGAAACATAAAAATCAGCTTAGTAAATTGGTTTTTAAATCTAAATAACTGGAAAAAAATTGTGATATCATCCAAGTATTTGTCAGCATGAAATTGAGGTTACCGAAGCCGGTATTTAATCTCTTTTTTTAAAGGATACTCTTAAAGTGGCTTTTTTACGAGGGAAGCCAATGCAAGCTCACGAGCTTGCCCCTCAGTTGATATGAGCGTCGTAACCATACATCACAAACATTGTTTCGTCGCAATGTTATGTCGGTTATTCCTAAAATGCAATTTAGCTAGCACAGTTATCCGGGAATTGAATGTGTTCTCTGACGGAGCAAGTTGGAATATAAGTTTTAGCGTATTCAGAATATAGTCACCTATAGGTAGGAGAAAACTAGGTTACTTTGTTATACAACACCGCTTTAATTTGGGATTTTGGGAGTAAGCCACGATGAGTAGCAGTAATATCTATGAGAATTTTTACGCTGTCTTCAAACGAATGATAGTATTCACATTCCAACTACTAGAAACATAAAACGACCCATTTTATAATATCCATTTTATATTATTTGAATTAATCGTATGTTAAAGGACATCAAAAAACTCAAACTCAATTTTATGAACACGCCACATTTAATGGATTGATAACTCTGTATTTTACTATATAATGTTTATTTTAATTACCCATCTCGGCTTTAGTTTTGGCAAAGTTACATGGTGCCCCTTCCCTTTTTGGGTGAACTGGGATTTTATTAAAACCTGTGTTTTTTATAACGTCACGTTATAAAAAACACATTCACATAGGCTAGAAAACAACTAAAATTACTAATACTTATGATTCCAAATTGCTCATGTCATTCTGCAAATCATGTTAAGGTAGTAAAGAAGCTACAGGAAAAAATTAAGATAGGACTTTGTATAGAATCCTATCTTTATGGTAAACGCCATTTGTGGACGTCGCCTTGCTCGGAATCTTGCCTCTAGCTTCAAAAGGATTCGAAAAGCTTTTAAAATTATGGGAAGTGACGGTTATCGGAGCGGAGGTGCTCACGTCGCGTCCCATATAGTATTTATCTGATGCAATGCTTTAAAGATAGGAGCTGCTTGAACATTCTTGTCGAATTTCATATCTTTGGGTTTTTTTAACCACAACGTAAAGACTCTTTATATTTGACAGTTTCTGTGGTGGTTGAGCAGGTCGGCTGATAACCCGGAGGCGGTAGGTTCGATTCCCGCGGCAGGACAAGTATTTGTGCACAGAAAAACAAAGTGCAAATACTTGTCTGAGTTTGAGTGTTGTGGGACCATAGTTCTCGTAGTTCCTGGGTCACAGGGAATCTGAGCTAGGGTCCAGGATCTATGTGATCGTTGGGCGTTATTGTTATTATTGTTATTTACGTTTGTTATATTTTCAGCGCCTGCTGTCCTATCTTTGTGTTTTTGATTGAGTTTGTCCGATTGGTTGGTTAAATTATTTTGCTAGCTGGAGAAGCGCCATCGCTTCTTTAAAATTCTAATATTAATTGTCATAATATTCATAATTATTATTATCTTCATTAGTTTGTGTTTATTTAATCTACATTCAATATACCTATCCAGCAAGAAAACATTAGTACTGTGCAACGCTCACTTGTCGATGGAGTCGTTCAGAGTTGTAACCAACGAACTCAGAGATGGCGTTAGCAGTCTTGATTCGGCGAAGTTATCTGCGACGTGATTGGTCGCGTGTGCTTCGGTTTGGCTCTGCATTAGGCCAGAGAATCTTCGTGTGTCCCCCTGCTAGCTCGTTCGAATGTTTCTAACAGTGCGAGTTCTGTGAAAAATCCTATTAATTATTATCAAGAGACAATACAAACATTTTCTAGTGCATTTATATACGAATAGCGCGGCCGTGCCTTGTAATTTTTAATCTGGTGGACATTGTTGCTGCTACTGAAGCTACCTGCTACTACTACCTGCTACTCGCCAATTGAATTGTTCGCCGAAAAGTTTATACCGAGTCCTGCTTATCTTCTCTCGAGGAATTGGAAGCGACACTGGTTCGACGACAAGGTGAGTGAGCGCAATTAATACTGCACTGTGGAAATACTTGTGTTTTCTTGTTGGATAATTATCGGTTCACAAGGGGGGTAGCCATTTTTATAGGCAATCAAAAAATAACTTAGTACGCAAGTACATAGAAAGGTGGAGGCTATTTACACGCCACACCATATTCTTGGTCCTAACGAGACGGATTGTTCCAGTTAAACAATGTTGTGTAATGCATAATGTTAGTAGATACTCAACAGTTTTAAGTTTATGTTAAATTGGAGTAGGTACCTAAGTTGTTAGTACTTACATACAATAAATATAATAGATAATGATATATATGATACCCGTAGTCGGTGCATAATTCTTAGTGCCTATCTACGTAACTTATAATCATACCTGCATAGGCTTATTATACGTGCAAGTAGGTAGTACATATCATTTAGTACATTTTCTACTTTGTACGTACTGATATACCTACGTAGGTAGTACGTGTCGTACGTATATTCCTAAGGGATTTATTTTGTACAGATGAGACCTATAATATTAAGGTAGTACATTATTTCCTAATTACTTACCTACTCGTTCGGTTTGTGTATCTAATAAAAAATTACAAAGATATGCTTGTGTACGAGCATTAATACACTTGTAGCATACCTACCTAGGTATAATAATTGCCTCGTTTACTTATAATTATAATTATCATAATTGTGTTGCAGTAGAATTTTTTGTGTGCATTACTTGTGTATTTGTGGTTGTGATATTACATAAGTGTTTATTTACCTAAGTACTCGGTATTTTTAAAATACGCTTTTGCCTAGTGTTCGGTAGGTAACGATTATTTGTTGAAAATGGCTTTGAACCAGAGTTTTCAAGGTGCGTTAGTATCCGAATCCAAGTTGAAAATATTGATATGTAAAAAAGAGGCCATCTTTAACAGACTGAATAATGTTTACGGTTTGTCTAAAAATATTTCAAACTTTGAGTCAAGGTCAAATGAGCATTTTATGGCGGAATCGGAAATGATAGATGAATATCGTGTGAAATTCGAACCTTTAATTGACGAAATTAATGAGATAAAATTAATTGTCGATTCAGACGCGAAACCGAGTTATGATGACTTGGTCAGTTTCGATGATTTATACAGTAGAGTAAAACGAGTGAGGAATAAGATATTAAGTACTACAATGAAAATAGCCACCGATTCAGACACGAAATGTTCAAAGACTTCAAGCGCAATAAAATTGCCGCCAATCGAGCTGCCTAGTTTTGACGGAAGAATCGAGAGCTGGCCCATATTCTATGAATCGTTCAAGTCGAACATTCATGATAACGCTCAGCTGTCGGACTCGCAACGTGTGCAATATTTAGTTGGCCAGCTCACACATAATGCGCAGAAGGTCCTCGCGGGTGTCGTACCTACGGGTGACACGTACCACGTCATATGGGACAGTCTAGTTAAAAAATATCAGGACAAACGCGCATTGGGTACGCATTATTTGAATAACATTTTCGACTTGAAAAATTGTCAAAACACTGCTGGTAGTCTTGACTCCTTTATAGAGAAATATTCTGCGTCTATTTCGGCATTAAAACAATTAAATATGCCCGATTTGACCGATTTTATATTGATGCATTGTGCATTAAAAAAGATGGACACTCAGATTACGCAGGCATTCGAACTGTCGGTTAAGGATAAAGATATTCCGTCATATAAAGATTTGATAACATTTGTTCAAAATCAAGTGAAAATATTGGAAAGATCGCACGCGAATAATTCAAGTTCTTTGTTGAATCCGCGCGCGAAATTTAATGCGAATAAACAAACGTCATCGGTCGCCGTACGCGCAAATGCTTTCGTTACGAGCAATGAGTTATCGACAAACGAAACTCGCTCTTGCGTTCTGTGCAATAAGGCCGATCACTCGCAACTTTCCGAATGTATACTGTTTAAGGGGATGAAATCTCCAAAGGTAAGGTTTGATTACATTAAATCGAAACAAGGCTGCGTAAATTGTCTAAGTGTTTCTCACACTGTGTCGGTCTGTACAGCGCCCGCTAATTGTAATAAATGTAAGAATAAGTGGCATCATACATATTTACATTTTGATAAAAATGATAATCATAAGTCGAATGTGAAATCAACAAAATCGACACATATTCAGACGCCTCAAGTCATGTCCACCGACTCTTGTGTATCTGCGACATGCGTGTCGCGTGCGCCCGCTCATGTTCCGGCTACTTCCGCGGTTCCGCCCGCACCCGTGCGAGTGCGCCCCGAGTCGCATCGTGCGCCTGTCGTTACGCGCCGCCCAGACTCGCATGATTACGCGTCCGCTTCGAATGTGCCACAGTGTAGCGAATTAAGTACGACCGACTCGTTAATGTCGCAGGAACCTTCACTATGTATGAGTGCGAATTCTAAAGCTGATGCTAGTACCATACTTTTAGCTACTGCACAGGTTTATGCAAAAATATATAATGGTAATGACAAAAGGATAGTTCGCTGCCTGATTGATAATGGTTCACAAAATCATTTAATAACGTTGGAATGTTGCAAGAAACTGAATTTACCCATTGTCCCGTTGAATAATTCTGTAATCAGAGGAATTGGTCTATCTTCTCGACCTATACACGGATATGTGGACTTTGAGATAGAGTCTAGAGTTAGGCCACATGATAAATATAAATTACATGCACTAGTCGTTGACTGCATAACCGACCAGTTGCCCTCACATATAATTGAAAAATGTGACATGGCATACTTATGTAATATATCGATGGCTGACCTTACATGGAATATTCCTGGCAATGTGGACATTGTGCTTGGAGCACAATTGTTCCCACATATTTATCTCGGCCATAAAATAAATTCTGGTTCTCAAGCACCACCTGCTTTGTTAACTTCGTTTGGATACGTGCTGATGGGTGACTTTCCCAGTAGTGCTACAGTTCCATCTTCCCAACGCGAGTCTTCGTTTACTGCGTTCGCCTTAAATGAGTTGGATTCTTCATTACAAAGGTTCTGGGAGTTAGAGGAAATTCCGTCAAAAGGTTTTTTGAGTCCAGAGGAAACTGAATGTGATAATTTGTTCACTGCATCCGTGTCACGTGACAGGGAAGGCCGTTATTCGGTTGCCTTACCTTTTTGCGCGGATCCAGATAATTTAGGAAACTCCCGAAATGCTGCTCATCGTCGATTCGTGCTACTGGAAAAGAAGTTTGCGAAAGTACCTAGACTTCGAGATAACTACAATACTGTTATTAATGAGTATATTGATAAAGGTTATCTTTCTGAAGTCTCTCATTCGGAAATCAGTAGTGATGGATATTACATTCCTCATCACGCGGTTGTTCGAAATGACAAACCCCACCCTCGTATTGTGTTAGACGCCAGTGCAAAGACACATACCGGTTTGTCCCTTAATGATGTACTGCACGCTGGACCCAACTTGCAAGCTGATTTGTTCCTGTTGCTATTGGAGTTCAGACTGTTCCCTATCGCAATGACGGCAGATGTACAGCAGATGTATTTACAGGTTGGTGTTCCTGATGACCACCGTAAATACTTGAGAATATTATTTCGATTTAACGAGACTGAGGAGATTCGAACATTTCAGTTCAACCGTGTTCCATTCGGACTGAAATGCAGTCCATATTTGGCAATGAAAACTTTACATAGGCTGGCCTCAGATATGGCCTCCCACTTTCCGGAAGCTGCTTCTGTAGCAGGATCTAAATTTTATATGGATGATCTTGTATACTCTATCGAAGATGAGCCATCTGCTGTTCGTTTAGCAACGGAACTCATAACTTTGTTCAAGGCCGGTTGTATGAATTTAATAAAATGGACAAGTAATTCATCTACTCTGTTGGATAATCTCCCAAACTCACATCGGAACTCCATAAATTTCAATGATAGTGGCGATAATGCTTGTTCGAAGTCAAAGGTTCTGGGTCTATCTTGGGATCCAGTTGAGGATAAATTCTCTTTGACAACAACGGATATACAAGAAAAATGCACAAAGAGAAATATACTGTCAGTTATAGCTCGCTTGTTTGATGTGCTAGGCTTAGCAGCTCCAGTAATATTATATGCAAAGCTGCTCATCAAGGAGTTATGGCTTGCTAAGATAGGATGGGATGATACCCCACCTGAAGGCATTATTCGGCGTTTCTCTGCTCTCACGCAGGAGTTTTCACTGCTATCTTCGTTGAAGATTCCTCGTCATGTGGGCGTGCTTAGCTCGGGAGAAGTAGTTGTGGTAGGTTTCTGTGACGCGAGCTTGAATGGTTACGGCTGTGTCATATATTTACACACGACTGATTCTTCTGGAAACATATCAGTCCGATTACTGTGTGCCAAGTCTAAAGTTTCTCCTACGAAAATAACGACCCTGGCTCGTTTGGAGTTGTGTGCAGCGGTTTTGTTGTCCAAATTGATCAAGATTGTACTTGACACATATCAGGCGCGTATTCAGATAGCAGGCGTGTATGCCTTCTCGGACTCCACTATAGCTCTTTCCTGGATTTGCTCGTCCCCACATCGCTGGTCAATTTTTGTCGGGAATAGAGTTGCGCAGTGTCAGGAGAATCTAGCTCCTCACAACTTCTATCATGTCACAGGTGCAGAAAATCCTAGCGATTGCATTTCGCGCGGTCTGTTGCCGTCCCAATTGGTCTCTCACAGTCTTTGGTGGAATGGACCGCAATGGCTTCAATGTCCTCCCAGTCAATGGCCGATTCGTAAATTTATACCCTCTGATATTGGGGAATTGCCGGAACATAAAACAAATATAATGACTACCACTGTACAGGTGGAGCCGTCGTTATTATATGTGCTGTCGCAAAATGTATCTTCTTGGGACAAACTGTTAAGAATTACAGTGTATGTCCTCCGATTTGTTAAGAAAATTAAGAGACCATTTAACGTTGTTAAAAATTTATCGATTGCTGAGATCGCTATAGTCCAAGTCATTCAACAAAAACATTTTTCGGAAGACATCAAGCTGATTCAGAAAGGTAATCAACCATCAAAGAAGTTGCGTAATCTCTCAGTTTTTATTGACACTGAAGGAACTTTACGTATAGGAGGACGTCTTTCACGGTCAGACTTGCCGTTTGAGGTTAAGCACCCTGCCCTACTCCCTAAACACGATCATGTCGTGGATTTGATTATAAGACATTTTCACGAATTATATTGTCATGCCGGTCCTGGACTTCTGATGTCCATTGTGCGGCAGAAATTCTGGATATTAGATGCTAGAACTGTTATAAGGGCACGAGTGCACAAGTGTAATGCTTGTTTTCGTGTTAATCCTTCTCATCTGACGCCGAAAATGGCAGATCTTCCTCCTTGTCGTATAACGGAAGCCAAGGCATTCGTGCATACTGGCGTTGATTACGCTGGCCCACTACGAATTCTTCTTTCACGTCGACGTGGACAACACGCTCAGAAGGCTTACATATGTTTATTTGTGTGTCTTGTTACCAAAGCAGTTCATATTGAACTCGTCACTGAACTTTCAAGTGACTGCTTCTTATCCGCCTTTAAACGTTTTATTTCGCGTCGTGGGCCAGTGTCGTGCATGTATTCTGACAACGGCACTAATTTTGTTGGTGCACGTGCTCAATTAGATGAGATGTATAAGTTGCTTCTCAACTCACAGCACAATGCGACTTTAAAGCAAGAGCTCGAGAAACATCGTATTGAGTGGAAAATGATCCCACCTCGGGCGCCGCATTTTGGTGCAATATGGGAAACGAACGTAAAAAGTTTGAAGACTCACCTTTATAGGGTAATAGGCAACCAACTGCTTACCTACGAGGAGTTACAAACTGTGCTTGTACAGATAGAGTGTGTAATGAACTCGAGACCTTTAGGTGTTATCAGTTCAGATCCACATCCTGAAATTCTAACACCGGCACATTTCTTAATGTCTACTCCTCTGGCGTATTTACCGGCTTCAGATTTGTCTGACGCGCGCATTAATCTCGTAAAGCGTAAACACTTACTTGATAGTATAGTGGCATCCTATTGGAAGAGATGGCGTACTGAGTATTTGCACACTTTGCAAGTCAGACAAAAGTGGCAAACTAATGATTGTCCTATTCAACTGGGTACCATCGTACTGATTGGACAAGATGATGCCCCTCCATTATTTTGGCCTCTAGGAGTTGTCACGGAAATCTTCCCTGGGCCTGATAGTATTATTCGGGTGGCAACAGTCAAGACTAGGCAAGGTTCCTTTAAACGTCCCGTAGTCAAACTGTATCCGTTACCGAATCAATAACTCATTCATGCTATAAAGCCTTTTACATTTTAAACCAACTAGATATAAATTATGATTATAGTACTAGATAAACAATACGATCAGTTGATATCTTTGTAGATTATAAGGTAACTATTAAAATATAGTACTTACATGTTTTCTTATAGTTAGTTATTGAAGAATAATATATATTATAGAACTGACGTACTCAACATTGTTTAACTGTGCGACTGTTCTGCTCGTGTTGAAAGTCGTGCGACCTTCCAAGGCGGGGTGCATGGAGAAGCGCCATCGCTTCTTTAAAATTCTAATATTAATTGTCATAATATTCATAATTATTATTATCTTCATTAGTTTGTGTTTATTTAATCTACATTCAATATACCTATCCAGCAAGAAAACATTAGTACTGTGCAACGCTCACTTGTCGATGGAGTCGTTCAGAGTTGTAACCAACGAACTCAGAGATGGCGTTAGCAGTCTTGATTCGGCGAAGTTATCTGCGACGTGATTGGTCGCGTGTGCTTCGGTTTGGCTCTGCATTAGGCCAGAGAATCTTCGTGTGTCCCCCTGCTAGCTCGTTCGAATGTTTCTAACAGTGCGAGTTCTGTGAAAAATCCTATTAATTATTATCAAGAGACAATACAAACATTTTCTAGTGCATTTATATACGAATAGCGCGGCCGTGCCTTGTAATTTTTAATCTGGTGGACATTGTTGCTGCTACTGAAGCTACCTGCTACTACTACCTGCTACTCGCCAATTGAATTGTTCGCCGAAAAGTTTATACCGAGTCCTGCTTATCTTCTCTCGAGGAATTGGAAGCGACACTGGTTCGACGACAAGGTGAGTGAGCGCAATTAATACTGCACTGTGGAAATACTTGTGTTTTCTTGTTGGATAATTATCGGTTCACAGGGGGGGTAGCCATTTTTATAGGCAATCAAAAAATAACTTAGTACGCAAGTACATAGAAAGGTGGAGGCTATTTACACGCCACACCACTAGCTTCTATCTAAAACTGTTTGATCCAATCCAGCATCATACATCAATAATTACTTGTTAATATGTAAGAAGCTGCTGTTCTATTTTTAACAATGTGCTACACTATGCGAAAACATGTCTTTTTAGACTGAAAATGATATTAAATTAAATTAAAAATATTTTGCAGACATTTCACACAGCTTCATCTAGCCCCAAACTAAGCAATGCTGTAATATGGGAACCAGATAAGTGACACAACACTTGTCTTTTTTTTATAAATACATACATAGAATACAATATAACACCCAGCCACAAAACAAATACCTATTTATGTATGTATGTATGTTGTCTTAATATATGAAAATGAATCTCTATTTCCCTTGGTCATCGCATCACGGGCAAACAGATAGAACATTTTTAACTAATTCTTTTTTATTGTGTTTATTATTTTCATGAGTAGATTCTTTAAAAAAATGTTATGAAAGTATAGAATATTTTCATTTCATTTTGAAGCCGTGGGCACAGCTAGTATATTATAAAAGCGCACTCCAATAAACCTTTAAAAATAATTTTATTTAAAAGGTCAGAGATTAACCATTACATTAACGAACATGATTCATTAAGGTACCGAAAAATAAAAGCAAAATATTTAAAGGGTAAGTAAGGCTTTCCATTTTCCTCTAATACTTATATTAATACATGTTTACTTATCCTAAATTTTATAAAAATAAGCCGTCAACCCTTTTGTAGCAGGGTTCGCTATTATTACCCGCTGAGGGCTGCTTAGCTTTTGGGGTCGAGATCTGTTTTAGTACATCAGTTAACGAGCTCAAGAACCCTTCTAATAGGCTGTTGGGTGTTCTAGAATTAAGTATATTTAGTACTTTGGTGCCATTTTTAGGATTATACTTAATTTTTCATATTGACACTTATTTTCTAATTTAAGTTACAGTTGTATTAAGATCTATTTCTTCTATATTTATCTTCAGTCTACTAGGTGGTAGGACTTTTCTGCAAAGTTCGTCTAGGTAGGTACCACCGCTTTGCCAGTTATTGCCGCCAAGCAGTAGTGCGTAAGCACTGCTGTGTTCCGGTTTGAAGCGCATTGTAGCTAGTGAAATGACTGAGCAAATGAGACGTTATGATCTGATCTCACAGTCTAGTAATCTTATTACTAGATTGTGCTGATGTCTCTGGATGACGTGCGCAGTGCGGGGATACGCGAAACTTTATAATTTAAAGTTCCAAGTACCTGCCACTGATATGGGCAGCCGTGTCGCTTAACATCAGGCAAACGGTTAGCTCGTCACAGCATTCCTTAAGTCATCTCTTTGGTTGGAACAAACATGAGCGTAATACCGACCCCTTTTTAAATCTCACAGCCACAAACGTCAGTTAGTACGCGCGGCGGCTGACTCAGAGTCAGCGCCGACGCCACCGCCACCGCGCGTACTCCTTGAGGATGGGCATCTAATTGCCCGAGCACCGGTCGAGTTATTCGACTGTATCTCGTGAGTGTTAGCCGTGTAATAGTTGTAGTGATGAGTACTACTCACGTCAGTTTCTATAATATTACAAACGTCAGTTTCACAAACTGTATCAGACGTAAACGCAACCGACGGACGGACGGACGTGCCAGGATGGATATCTACAGGATATATAACCTTCGCGGAGTACATATAATTTGCCTTTTCATGTCAGGTGGCACAATCACACTATTACACTAATATTATAAAGGCGAAAGTTTGTATGTGTGTATGTGTGTTACTCCTTCACGCTCAAACGGCTGAATGGATTTGAATGAAATTTGGTAACAAGACAGCTTATTAACATATTATAGGCTACATTTTCTTCCGGAAAAGTGAAATGTGAACGAATGATATAGTTTACGTGAAATTTAGGAAAATTCCAAATTGGTTTTACCTCGCTACCTTCCACCATTATATAGCGCTGGAGCCCTCCAGTACTTAATTAATTGTAAAATACTGCTAATATCGAGATCAATTTTTTTTTCATATTTGTCACTAATCTCCCGATTACTTTTTTTTTGATAAAAAAAAATAACTAAGCGCTAGTAGTTAATTTTTTTTATCTAAGAATATTTTCGGTATTTCACTAGTTGCAGTTGCACAAAAACATGATAACGCAATGAAAACATTTGTAAAATTGTTTTAATAATAAAAGTGAAAGATAGCTGTGAACTGCTACATTATGAAGTATTTTGAAACGATATCACATCTGCGCATTATTATCATTAATGTAACGTTGGATTTGGGTATCTCTTATTTTTTCTTCAAAAGTAAATTAAAATCCTTCCTTTGATTTTGTCGCATTTTAATCGAGTCTAAATCGAAAAACAAAAGAAGAGCTCTATAACCTTTTCTTTATTATTATTTTAAATAAAAAATTACTAATATCATTTTCAACGGATAGTGTTCTAAGATGAGCAATAGTTTAAGCTATGGGGGACAGACTGTACTATTATTTTAAAAAAAGTTCTATTATCTATCCCCCATCGCTGACATATGGTAGGTTATGTTTGTGTTGTTCTCCTGAAACAACAGGCGAATTAAACGTTCAAAACAATTAATCGCAACCCAAATCCAACAACCCAACAAGGATAACCTACAGAGTTTTATAATTTAACTTGTTTGTAGTTTGTAATCATGCTTCAATTCATGCAGCTATATGCCATACTAAGATCTCGGTTTATACTAACGGTGTTTGTTCCACAGCCGACGAGAACGGCTCCATATCGGAGACGATTCCAGACCGGCCCGTCGAGCTCAAGAACTTCGCCAAACTGTGCGAGCAGCGCCGGAAGTTCCCAGTACTCTACAAACTCGAGTTCCAAGTAAGTAAATTATTTTGGAATCTTAAAACCGTTCCGTATTCACTGTGCCCCATTTTTCTTAAAGTTTTTTTAAAGTAGTTCTAGAGTGGAGACTGCGAATCGGCAGACGTAGTGTAGGACGCCCTGCGGCAAGATGGAGCGATGACATACGCAAGGTAGCTGGTAGCAACTGGAAGAGTAGAGCCGAAGACCGGGCTCAGTAGCGTGCTTTGGGAGAGGCCTATGTCCAGCAGTGGACTATTGTAGGCTGATGATGATGAGAATGGCAATTCTCGTAATTAAAAAGTACATATTTCAATCCAATCTTACCACCTTACTGATAAGCTCTATTACAGTGGAATAACTACTCAGTGTTTTCTCTTGTTTTATCTTTGCCTATTTCCAATATGATAGAAAGAAACAAAACATAAAATAACTATTCTTCCGCTACGCAATATTTATTAGTAAGAGTTTCATGAAAATCACATATTAGTGTATTTTGTGTCTTTATTCTTGTAACTTACTAACTAATACAATAATATAATTATTATTGCTAAATACTGCTCGCTACACTACTTACTACGA
Source organism: Ennomos fuscantarius (assembly GCA_905220475.3). Lineage (NCBI taxonomy): Eukaryota > Metazoa > Arthropoda > Insecta > Lepidoptera > Geometridae > Ennomos > Ennomos fuscantarius. Next base: position 4,284,256 of record HG992040.1, on the reverse strand, counting down.
AAAAGCTAGACTATATACTAGCCTCGATGAACTATATACAGTACAAATGCTCCAAGCCCACTACTAGTAAGTACCGTACCCTACATTCTGGGTGGCATTGCCCGATTGAATTACAATGCTGCAACAAATATTTGCGCTTTTTTCCTGTGCACTTGGCCTTGCCGCGGGAATCGAACTCGCCATCGCCAGGCATCTAGCCGACCTGCTCAACTACCACACAGAAGAGGCTGGCAAGCTTTTGCGTAAACTATGTAGATTAAAATGTCGAAATCAAAATATTATGATTATAATAATAAGTCAAACCTTAATATTTTTGTGGGGGACCACCGTATTAGCTATTCCCGTTAGCGCCATCTGGGGGAAAACGAAATTTCCGTTCAGGCAAGGCAGGCATGATATTGTCATAAGGCAAAGAATCGGGAATACCAAAAATAATCCCCAAAGCAGTGAAATATAATTGAATATTGGACAGAATGTTCCCACGCTCTCTATTCTCTATGAAAACCAGATTTAAGATAGGTTTTCATAATAATTCCGGGCCATTTATAAAAAATACGATTTATTAGCTAAAAAACATTTAGTATCTCTTAACTCGGAAATATAATGTGGTAAGCTATGTTGGCCATGAGCCAATAGACTACATTACATCCTATTAGTCACAATAATGGGCCACATTTATTATTACGTTAAAATCTATTGTTCGAGACATTACTTACTAAATCGAAAAAGATCGCATATTATTATTTTCTAAAACTTTTGTTATTTTCAGTCTTATTTCATAAAATTGGTGGCATTTTATTCATTAACTGCTGGATTACAGACATGAGTGTGGGAAAGTGGTATAATGATGGTGAACGTTTCATTTCGTGTTGTTTCCAAAACTCCATAGAAGCTTCTGGTAAAGTTGCCACCACTTTACTAAGAGTATGACTTGACTAGACTAGACTATGACTTGATAAATTATCAATTACTTGACACTGGCTAAATACAAAAAAGTGTGGAGCCAAAACAAAACAAAAAAAAACTATTTCTCAATTACTCTACCTAACTCTTCACGTCGATCTAATACACAATTTGAAACATATTATACGTAAAATATAAAAATATGTAATACAAAAAAGGCGAGGTCTTAATAATTTGTGAAAAATAATCTCAAAAAATAATTTGTTTCTTCGAAAGCTTCAAAGGAACTGCTTTTCATCAACTCTGTTAATATTTTCTTTCGACGCAAATTACGCAACAGGTAAATTAGATTTTGCTATAGGACATTATGGTATCAAATAACGTAATATCATAAAACAGGATTCCTTCCTCATAGTCCCAGGAAGTTTTAGCCCGTATTATTATTTGACAGCCTCTGTGGTGTGGTGGTTGAGTAGGTCGGCTCATAACCCGGAGGCGGCGGGTTCGATTCCCGCGACAGGACAAGTATTTGTGCACAAAAAAGCGCAAATACTTGTTCTGAGTCTGGGTCTAGTGGGACCATGGTTCTCGTAGTTTCTGGGTCCCTGATCCATGTATGTGATCGTTGGGCGTTATTATTATTATTAAAAAATTTGACACCAAAGTTCGCAATAGGTTTCAAATAATGGGATTTGTACTATATATAAATATGGGATACTAATCACGAAAAATTTGTATCTAAGTATGTGAAGCCGTGGCCCGCAGTAATAATTATATCATAATCATGGCGAGGAAAATTAAACATTTGGGTATATTTTCTTGTAAGCACTCCCCAATTTGGTACTTAGGGTTTGATTGAGCTTGCTTTGCTTTTCAAAAGGCATCACTTTTACTCAAGAAATAGCTCATTCAGGCCTCCTATATAGTATATATATAGACATATCTTATATATTATCTTAGAACAAACAGCAATTAAATCAAAGATTACAATTACCACAGAAATCTCTTTGCTCTGGTTAAATTGAACGGCGACGAGCGAGAGTTTCCTTTCATTTCGGTGGTTATTAAGTAACTTTAGGTATTCGCTACAAATATTAAATAGAAACTTTTGGTGCACGTGAAATAGTGTTCACCGGTTAATTTTGAGAGAAATGAGGAATTTCATGTACCTACCTACATTTCAACTTGATTTCATTATGTGTTATTTATTATCTGTATTTTATAATCGTTAGTACAAAACTAAACTATACCTAAGAACTTAAAATAAATAAAAACTAAAAATTTAAAATAACCCGTTGGTGGAGGGCAAACTGCTCCGAATGCTGCCTTTATGCCAGCCTTTATGCCTGCCAGCATTACCACGTTGAATGGCAATGATTATTTTTTGTGCAAAATAAAAGCCAGCATTCTGGTATTATATTTATCTTGTTTTTGGAATATCCGCAAATCCCAGCAATCGCGGCTTTCATTGCTTGTCGATTATCCATGTAATGTGGTATTTCAATAAAGAGTTTTATCTATCTATATATCTACTTGTGCACAGGCAATACAGGCGTGACTTAAATTCCGCTCGGTGACGCTATATAGGTTGGTAAAAACAGCATTTGACCGTTCAAAAAAGCATGAATTGAATCGCTACAACTTTATCAGTGAATATCCTTTTTGTTAGTTATTTATTCGGCTGTTAGAAAGCAGATTATATCTTTACATTTTTCATTGTTGCCATAAATATAATAAATATTATTCCAACATTGCACAATAGCATTCAGTTAATTTTCCTTGTTTCCTTGCGTCGAGATTGCGACCATCTTTTGATTGTTATTGTCCTAGATTTCCGTGAACCTTAGTCCCCGAGCTACATTGTCAGTTAGCAGCTAGACTTGGGACATGAATTATATAGGTTAATCTGTACCTGGCGTGACCCAGTTTGCGGGTTTATTTATCTCCCCTTGTACCTTGTACTTATATACGTGCTTCAAATAACTGCAGGTTATTGCAGGTTAATAAATATAAATGAAGTCTTCGGAAAGTATAATAAAAAGATAACCTACAGCGTTAGCAAACAGTGCCTGTCTTTTAAAACGCACGTCAATAAGTAAATCAAAAAATACTTATTTATTAAGGCATATATTTCATGACCACATTAGTTTTCCTAACCAATTAGGCCACAGGAAACTTGATTCCTCGTAGCCAAACTGTACATAAAAAAACGCCAAACATATTCCTCATGAGCAGCTGGTTTGCCAAGCCAATTACGCCATAAGGAAACTTAAGTTCTTGTAGCCAAACTGTATATTAAAATGCCAAGCCTGTTCCTCATGACCAAAATGGTTTGGCGAAGCAATTACGCCACAAGGAAACTTATACTTACTTTTTTTATTATATTATAATAGGTCTTTACCTATGAAATTGCCGTATTGCAGTACAGACTTTTTCAAACAAAAAAAAGTTTTGATTGGCTATGAATTCTAAATTCAAATTAATTTTGTTTTAAAAATATGACATTCTATTTACAATATAAGTCTTTTGTTTATTGATTAGCGTTGTATTTTCATTACATTTCAACATTTTTCCTCATAATGGATACTTTGAAATTTCGTGTAATTATGGAATATGAGTTCCGTCATGGCACCAACGCGGCACAAACGACACGTAACATCAACGACGTTTACGGAGAGAACTGTACAAACGAACGTACAACCCGTTATCGGTTTGCTCGGTTCCGTTCTGGGAATTTTGACTTGAAAAATGAACCTCGTGGTCGTCCGGAAACTTTGGTCAACAATGATGAATTAAAGGCGATTGTGGAAGCTGATGAATCTCAATCTGCAGCTGAGCTGGCAGCAGCTTTTGATGTTAGCATCAAAACAATATTGGTCCATTTGCGACAGATTGGCAAGATAAAAAAGCTTGATAAAAAATTCAATTCCCGAGAGGCAGTACAAAACGCCTTTGAAGAGTTTGTTGTCTCTCGTCCTGCTGATTTTTTCAAGAAGGGCATCCATAAACTGCCACAGCGTTGGCAAAGATGCGTTCATTGCAGGGGTGACTACTTTGAATAAAAGAAATAAATAAGTTCGAAAAAAAAATTACTTTAACTTTTTTCAAACAAAACGGCAATTTCATAGGTAAAGACCTAATATATATATATAAAATGGGCTGGAGCACTTGGACTGAGGTCATCGCGGCCAGTGTATAGTCCAATTTTTTTTTTTTGTAGTAGTAGTAGGTTGTTTTTAGTATTAGTTATTATATCATTGTAGTATTTAGAAAATAAAGGCAATTTGCCGTGAAAAAAAATATATATCATCTTCAACGGGGCAATGCTGCGAGCATGTTGGGTCCGCTACCGCTGCAGAAAATAAAGGCAATTTGCCGTGTAAAAAAAATCTATGTCTTAAAATATTTTCACGACATTAACATATTCTTTATGTTACAGACAGCAGTTAAAGTGGAAACACATTCGTGTCGACACGCGACCAAGAAGACGAATCTACACAAAAACCAGAATCAAAAAGTGATACCTTGTAAGTATTCCATGCACTAAATGAACGTTGCCTTTATTCTAAAAAATCAATGGTAAGTTTTGTATGTTAAAATAAGCAAATTGGGAATTGACGTTATTGTCTAATTTATAGAATGGAAAATGTTTATTTATAGCTAACATAGGTACAGTTTTAGCCTTAGAGTAGGTATATACAGTACATACTCTAAGGTTTAACAATGTGGGTTATAAATTATACTAAGGATAGGTTTATGGCTATAAAAAGGCTCAGCAGCTCAGCATAATGCGCTACTGATGCAGCGCGCTGATTTTCAGCTGTGGACCTTTCCGTGGCAAGTAGGTGCAGCGAATTTTTCATGTGGTTATACATTTACTAATACTTACATATATTAATTAAGTCTATCTTACTGCTAGTGAAACATTATGAATTAATAAATAGATAAAATATACAAATTTAGCACTGTATAGTGCTATTAGCAATGAGCAAATCAGGATCCATTTTAACGCATATAAGACCAATATTATAACAAATGTAATCCCATGACCCTATTCACTCTTTACCTGAAGAAACCTCGATTAAACCTAGAAGAAAAAACTGGATTCACATGAACATAGATGCTGGAAGAACAAGAAATACTTTATCAAAGTGGTCCTCTGCATTTTCAGCGATAACAAAAGAGTTTTTCACATAATTTTTTTTTTTCAATATCAAAATATCTTTATTAGTAATAATTATTTAACAAAATTATACAATAACCAGTGTCTCAATCCTAGTAGTATAATATTTTAACATGATAACGTTTTTCGGGCACACAGGCGTTTTCAAAAACTTATAATGTGTAGTTCAATAAAAAAAATAAAAATATAAAAATAATAAAAATATTAAAAAAAAAAAATTTTTCACATAAATTAAATAACCAGACTGGTTTTGTAAAAGAATAACCATTTAATATATTTCTTTGGAATGCATTTTTCTCTTAATCCACAAAAAATGTGCAACTGTGATTTTCAATTTAAATACAGCCTCCTAGATACTGCCTCAAAATTACGCCACTACTATTACGCCACGCTTTCCTTTGTTCATGACAATTTTAGTAAGAATTTTAGTAAAACAGTGTACATTGCAGTGACACAAATTGTGTTCCACAGTATTATAGGTAGTTTCCTTACTGTACATTATATATATTATGTATATTCGACTGGTCACAGAACTTTCACAGAAAATTTTACCTCAGAGAATACCGTGGTAGTAACCGTGTTATTTGTAGGCTGCAGACCTCTACTAAAGGTGGGTTGTGTAAATGTTACGGGGATTAAAATAAAACGTCAACTTTGGGCACGAAGAATTTAACATTCCCTATAATGTTTTTACCCTGCCTCAAAAATATTCTTAGGTCAAACCGAGATATTTTGCTATATTATTCGTGTATTTTAACGCTTTTCTAGGTAATTGTATGACCTAATTTTTTTTTGTGAAGCTATAACAATCGTATCTTCTCGTCCTAAATGTGGTAAAACGTTGCCGAAACTTTTGAAAATGTTATATTAATTGTTTATCCTTACATGCATACATAAATAAACAATGAATGAAATAAAGGAATAAAAACTGCGCTTCAAAAAAGAAAGCCTACGCATAACAAAATACTAAACCAAATTATATTAAAGGTCTACGACGTAGACGCTCTACAGACACTCTACGCTGTCCTACACAATTCGTAGAGACAACGTAGCCCTTTATAATTTCCTAACCCCTCAACACAACACAATGAAGTCTCAAGACTGAAACTTCATCAACAAAGTAACTGTACTTAGAGGTACGATAAAAGGTTTTAATCTCTTCTGTAAGCGAAACGATAGCGAAGTTAATAAATGAAACACAATAATAACCACAAGTCGAGAGCTGAGCAGACGTCGTTAATGTTTTAGCACTGAAGCAGAAGAACATAATTCGCGAATTCATCGCTGTGCACGATTTCCCCCGGGGTTTTGAAAAATAGAAGTAATATTTTTAAAAGTGAAGTGAAATACAGTTTGTTATTATCCATTGTAGTGTGTAGTTTTTAATCCCTAGATACAAGGAATCCTAGTTAGGATCCAGGATCTATGTATGTGATCGTTGGGCGTCATTATTTATTCTAAAACATAACACGCTTGAATTGTATGAAAAGTATTGAGCAAGACACCTCTATAAGGGCACGATCGTAGTTTATCTTGCTCTGTAATAAAACCCCATCCTTTTTTGACCACGCGGAAGCAATATCTCAACTTTTAACTGACAATCTCTCTGACCAACGGCCTCTACGTAACATGCCATGATTAGATTAGGATGACTTTGATCGAACGGTTACATCGGTCAATTTGCCAAAAATGCTTGCTTACAAGAAACTAAAGAGAAAATTCAATATAGCCTAGGTAACAATCCTTGAACACAGACGCAAGGTTGCCGGTCTGTCGGTCTTCTATCAGCTACATTTTAGAGTGTGTGCATGCCCTCCATCAACTCATTCTTCATTCCCTTTCCATTTTAGACCTACAAGACTTGGTGATTCTTCACATCCTTACGTCGTTAGTGTACCCCAAGTCCGCACTAAGCGTTTTGGTGGGTCATTTATAGTCCGAACGGCCAAGGAATGGAATGCTCTTCCAACAACAGTGTTTACTCCTGTGTATAACCTGGGTCTTTTCAAGAGTGAATGAGCAAGCGTGCTCCACCTTTAGATAACTTTTTACCACTAAATAAAACTAGGTACATTATGGCCAAGCAAAACGCTCGTCGTGGCAAATCCACATAAGTAAGAAATAAAATTCAAGACGCAGACAATATAATTACAGTCAATCGTTGAACATTTTTTGTTGTCATAAGAGTGTGCAATTCCATATAAATTACTCTGAATGCCCAGCAGACTTTATTACTTGTTTGTGGATCTCATTACAGCGCCGTTTACATTATTGCGTGGTCGGCAGTGGACAATTAAAATGGCTTTTGTTTTATTATCATTACCATGTGGCTCGTATCATTAAATTACGACCGCGTAATTAATTTTCTGGAATGAGAAACGTTTTTGCAACAAAATAATAAAATAAGGTAGATTTAGATGTTATTTTTTAATTAACCATTACGTGTTCAACCGTTGGTCATAAATAGTTCAGATTTGGTTCAAAGCAAAACTGATACTTTCGTGTTTTTTAAAACTCCTTTGCTGTTTAAGCTAAAGTTTTATCTTGACAATAAAATGTCTCGGGATAAGAAACAATACCAATGCAACGAAAAATATATTTAAAAAAACTTTTTTGAAGTAATATCTTCTATCTCTCGAATAAATATATATTCAGAAATTCAAAAGCTAACCCCGAACTTATGGCCGGTGGTATTAATAGAACCTAGTGACCAAACTTAATTGTATAAGATAACGTATTGTCAATAACAAAATGGTTTCAGGAATCATATTTGTATTCATTATAAATCGACTATATCCTTGCTACAAAACTCATTTAACTTGTAAACTATAGATAAATTATCATTATTATAACTTAGTATCTTCGATTATGATCTTATTCTAACCAAAGGCTGGGTATAGATTATTTAAAGATATAGATAGACATAAAAATCAAATTTGACAGCCTGTGATGGATGAGCAGGTCGGCTCATAACCTGGAAGCGGCGGGTTCCATTGTACCAGGACAAGTATTTGTGCACAGAAAAAAATCGCAAATGCTTGATCTGAGTCTAGGTGTTGTTGGATCATGGTCTTCGTAGTTCCTGGGTCCCTATACACAAGGAATCCTAGTTAGATCTATGTATGTGATCGTTAGGCGTTATTATTAATATTGTTATTTATTAATGCCAAGGCGTAGACAAAAGGCAGACATTATTCAAAAACTTACCCATATGGTGTAACAAATGACCAAGTTATAAACTAATTTAAAACAGTTTCCCGTTTCCACTTAACATGTAAATATATTCCGTCCTAGTTTTTAGGCGACATATTCAGAATTGAAGGGTTGAGAATAAAAAGGGTTTAACTGACAAATTGATAGTTTCGAGAAAATCGACTTTAAACTTCAACGGCTTCATTCCAATGTAGAGTGCTTCTAAGGTAATAAAAAAGGTTTATGTAAGTTTCAATTGCTTGAAAATGTATTAATTCTATTTTAAAATACTAAATATAGTACTAATTCATACAATTACTGTAAAAATATAATATAAATATAATAATCTTTTTATGCTAAGCGAACTGTATTCTTGTGACAGATAAACCGTGTTTAGACTCAAAATCTCGAGATTTGAGCCACATTTCGGTATTTTGAGAATGTATTATTGTAGATAATTTCACGCTGAATCCAACGATACCCATAAGTCATTTTGTGAATAAAATCAGTTATACCCTTTTTATTCTCACCCCTTCAATTATCTGCATTTGTGACGTGGGATGCCCGAGGGACGTTGATTTCTCATGTTCTAATGTATTTTGTTCGCAGACGATTACAACAGAGTGGTGCTTGAAACTGTGGACCGGGAACCAGATTCAGATTACATTAATGCTTCATATATAGATGTGAGTACAATTTTCATAATGGTTATAAAAGGGTTTCCTTTGGACCAAATAAAGCCCAAGCGGTTGGTCCACGAGGAATTTAGGTGAAAAATTAATAAAATTAGCAAATATGTATGATTTTTATATAACTTATAAAAGCATATTTTGGAATCGTTCAAGGCAAATCCATTGTATTACAGTGTTTCAGCACTCGACGATTGATATATTGATTTAAATATATAATTTTTAAATATGGCAAATTGCCTTTATTTTCTAAATACTACAATGATTTAATAACTAATACTAAAAACTACCTACTACTACAACTACAAAGAGAAACAATTGGACTATATACTGGCCGCGATGACCTAGACAGTCCAAATGCTCTAGCCCACTACCAGTAGGTAGCGTACCCAACATGCAATATGGCAGCATTGCCCCGTTGAATTGCAATGCTTATTCGTTGTGCCAAATATTGTCGTGATATAAAAAAAAATAATAAAAAAAAATAATAGTTAGTTCGGTGAAAGAAACCGAACCGATTTTGAGTCGACCGGGGAAAGTGGTTCCCGCCTACTAAATCACGAACAAGTTATATTAAAAAGGAAAAGTAAGGAGGATGCTCACGGATAGAGCCAACGGCTTCACACCGGACCTTTGGTTTCAAGGACCGTCCTGGTGGTGCACTCACCGTGCCGCCTGCCCTACCTAACTTGGTCAGCTAGTTTGCTTGGGACTGTCAATTGGTGGAGAAAGTGAAACTAAAGTGAATTTAGTACAACTCAATATTTACTCAAAAAACACACAAGTAGAAATATCTTATGCAAAACAAAAGTCTACAAAAATAGTAATAACACTAGGCCGCAGTTAAAGTCTGTAAACCTAATATGGTAACGCTAATCCCGGGACGCTCACTGACAACTAACGGGGAGAAATTTAAAAAAACGCACGGGGAGCGCAAAAAGTTCACATCGGAAATTAAGAAAATGACACGCTCACTCAATCACGGCGGAGGAGTCGTTTCGCGGGAGCCAGCCGTCGCTGGACTACCACCGCGAAACAAAAAATAAATCTTCAACACGAAGGAAAATATGTGGCCATCTTGGTTAGGCCACCAGTCGACGTCGTCACGGGCGGATATGGGCGATCCGTCCTGTCGCTCCCCATACCCGGGGCTCTTGACGCGACTTCGTAAAAAATGAGCCAGCAGCTACTCCTGCGCCATGCCGACCGTAGCAACGGCGGCCTCAAAGAAAACCCTCAGCGCACATCCATGTGGGTGCGGTTTTTTTAAAAGGTGCGCAGGAGCGGCGAACGCGTGCACTCCGTGGGCGCGCGCCTCGCTAACTGTCGTGGCGATTGGTTCGCGGCACGATTCTGCTGGGCGCGGTCCGCGCTTATCGCGTCTTCTCGCCTCCACGTAATATGGCTATCTCTCTCATATATACAATCAATAACCTATATTTTTTTAACTATTTTAATCTTATTTAATTACAAGTACATTAAAAAACTAAGAGGATTTTTCTGATCATTTATATACAAATACGTCCAAGAATGGTTCAGTAATTGTTGTGATATTTGGTTGGAAAAAACCGACAAGAAGCTAATGATAACAAGTATGTACTTTTGGAAAATTACAAGTCCCACAGAATACTACGAGTATGAAATGTGATTACTGAATCGTTATTAAGCTGTTTCTGATAAATGTTTGTCAGTAGGACCCGTACTTTAAACAAACGAAAACATGACTGTCAGGTTCCTTGTCCAAAATAGTTGCATCAAAATCTTATAGAAATACTTTAAATCATTTTGTAATTCATCAGCCTTGGGAAACCTTAAGGTACCTAGTAAGTATTTATTCTACTATCCAAATGATAGGGCTAATGGTAAAGCTATAATTAAGAATAATTGTTTTTCATATCACAAAGTGCCTGGCCTTCTTAATGCGGGAGCAGAGTAGTACGAAAACGTTGCTATTGCGAAAGTGTCAGGAGAAACTGACTATAATTAATAGAAAAAGTAGCTACACGCTACAATACCCCATTTTTTGCAAAAGCGGATAATGCCAAGCCAAAAAATGCCAAATGCGCTACAATATGCCAAGTATAATATTTAATTAAACTTGGTACTTTATTATGATTTTTGATTGATGTACAAAAAATAACTTTAAACCTAATAGCGAGAAGAAAAAGATTTTCTGCTTACTATTTCTCGCTATACTATTATGAAACAATTTTAAAAAAGCAGATTGTCAAATTGTTACACATAAAAACAATGGTCTTAACAAACAAAATAAAGGAAGAAAGAAAAAACACATATTCAGGACATTACATTACATTATAGGAGAATAAAGTATAATTTAGAAAGAAAGAAACAGATAAATAAACAGATGAAATAAGTATAAAGATACTCAGCTTAACTCCAGTCAATCAAAACATCTCCAACTGAAGTACCCTTCAGCGATATGGAAGGATGTAGGTGAACAAAATTAAATTACCCATGAAGGTAGCCAAATGAACGCAATCCAAGCAGCATCAAAAGGTAAGTTGAGGCTCTCATAATTTGCAAACATACCGTTTCCCCTCAAACCTCTAAGATGTGAAGATTCTATAAATAATGTTCCTCCTACGTTGCTCCTTCGGGAGCCTTTTATGTTATAAGCACGCACATGTCAAGTCTACATACATGCCAGAGATGCTTTGCAAGTTTAATTTCGGTAATTCATCTTGAATTATTATGAGCTTGCGGCTCTGTGGTAGTTTTGGAAATCATAGAATATTATACTATCTTGTAAGTAGCTAAGTAACGGGATAAGTTTATAATCCTAAAGTCCAATTTATAAAACGACGCGCATAAAAGATGGCTTCCCATTTCGAATAGCGAACTTTTTTTTTCTTTATATACTTAGTAAATTTATATTGGTTTTGCATTGGTTGGATATCAATTCAAAAAATGAAGACAGTGAAAACAGGATAAGATATTATATTTGTCTTAAAGATTTTCTACTACTGGGTGGAAATTTTTGGCAAAATTATAGTTTACACTCAACAAGAGCAGTACTACCGCCTTTTATAGCGCGAATCAATAAAACGCTCAAAGTGAATCTCTATTATTCAATTTTATACTGTAGATTTCTTTTTTAAACACGGCAAATTCTTGAGCAAATAATTAAAAAACTTTTTAGCAGGTGAAACCCGAGGGGCCCAACTGGTCTAAAATAATACATATTTGAATTCCGTGTAATACTGATTCACCGCACAAAAAACTTGCGAAACATTTCCAGTGCCAGCAATAAAGGTTTCCTCGCCTAAGTGACTTCACAATCGGATATTTCCTTTCTCAATAAACCGGCTAAGTTACGCACCTTCTGATTCGGGACCTCTCCTCGCCAATTCGTACAATCGTTACGAGCGTACGTGAGACGATCCGCGTATTCGGAAACTTTTGCGAGCGCGTTACAGGATTTTATACAATTGTAAACGCAACGTAAGTACGACGGGATGGGTAATGGAAAAGGGTTCTATAGAAAACTTGGGTAGAAGTTGATTTTGAACAGTTTTGTTGGAATGAAATGGAAGGTTTTTGTTATGGATCGCTTTTCGATTGTGCGTAGGTGTGACGTGGCATTGACGGTATACAGGTGAGAAAACACTTACGTTACAGTACTTTTTGAAAGGCAATCTTTGTCCCCGACGTGACGCAAACTTGGACAGTCTCGGATGTTGCACAGTTATCTAAAATTATATAAGTTAGAATCTTTTGTTGATAGATACATAGAGATTGAAATACAGTAACAAGTATAAGAGTATATAATCGATGTTTATACTGGTCAAAAAAAAACCTGGGAGTCAAGTCATATCAGGTATCTTCTAGGCATGCACCATCGTAGCCTGTGCCGTCTTTCCATCAGGTGAGACAGATCAAATGCTTTGTCTATAAATGATAAAATAGAGTTTACCTACGTTAAATAATTTTTAAAACAAGCGTAAGTCTAGACAACGATATAGAGCACGTAAAACTGTACTCCTTTAAAGGAAAGGCAGCAAAAGAACTACAGATAATCAATTGCTTTCGGTCAAGATCAGTTGAACGGCATAAAGCGTTGAATTTACAACAATTAAAAGATGTCTACATACTACGCATCCAACATTCCATTAAATAATAATGTAAACTCATGCAAATAATACATTTGGACTATATACTAGTGCTATAAACTGTCCAAATGCTCCAGTCCACTGCCATCAATTGATATAGCGTACCCAACATGCTGACAGCATTGCCTCTTTGAATTGCAATGCTGATTTGTTATGCCAATTAAGAGCCAGCATTTTGGTCAACATCGCATCAACTAGGCGATCTGATAAACTTTGGAAAACGCGATGAGCTTCTGCTCCCAACGAACCCAGGGTCTCAACACCAAGCGGCTCAAATATGTAACCGCTACAGAGATTACTATATTTTCGCCGTTTTAACTGCTCAGCTGAATTAGCTATGATTATAAACTAATTTCACATATTTTTAAATGATTCATCTATCAAAAGCTATAGCCAAGTTTATTGTACCAAACTCAATGCTTAATGTTTTTTTTTTTCACTTTCGTTTTTCATGGCCCATAAAAATCATATTTTACTTAAGCCTAGCTTATCCCTACTTTGTTCCCTATAATGCGTATAAAATATTCCCCTATTCATGGGAGTCCATTAGAATCAAATACTATTAACCTACATGACTGCGAATACCGCTTCCTTCTCATCGCGAACACGTTGCTATATAAGGCATACTTTTCGTTTTTATTCTGCTAATTAATTACAATTATGTCAGTTTGAAAACTTCCACTGCTGAAAATAAGCCTCCCATAGAACACTACTTTCAACGTTACTTACTTGGATCCCACTGTTATACTCGTATATACCCGTGATTTTGACCAGGTGCCGCCAGATCACCTTTGGTACTGATGCCAATTATAGTAAGTTTCGCCAATAGTTTGACATTTCACCAACCACAGAACAACATTTGTCGAACAAGCTGGACATAAGCTGTCTTATACGTGCCGCTTTGACCTTTAACTTACTTAATCCTTTAAAATAAATATGCAATAATATATATGATATACAACATTTAATTTATCTTAATTCTTAGAAACCACTTCATCTCATCATATCACACCATAGCACTAACTACTGTCTATTGACTACATTGTCAATGATTATTTGACTAATAAAAATTGAGTAGTCCAATAGAAAGCAAGTATTATAATCTGCACCCCTACCGCGTAACTGTTCTGGGAATCGGCTTCGCCTGCCATCCTGCACGCGCCAATTAACAAATCCACGAGTGCGAGCAAGAGAGAACACGATTACCATCTCCACCAGACTTACGCGGTAAGGCCCCTGATCAGCTCGAATTGGTCAACACACGCAAGCAAGCTTTGCTTACGTGACCAATCAGTGCTGTATATTTTCTTCACCGATGCGAGTATTTGTACAAAACATGTTTTTAGTACTCCATTGGTTTCCAATCCTATGGCTAGGGATAGTAAAATGCTCCTTTCATTACATACTGATCCAGTGGCCGTTGCTTAGTATTACGGGATATTTCCAAGCTTTTGTCCCGTGATAAGAAAATATTATTAGCATAATATACAAATCAGGATAAAAAATTCAAGGGTTTTGGCGGGAAAGCGAAAAAGATTGTGTCACCGCATTGTATTATTTTCCAAAACTTGTGTTATTTTCAGTGTTATTGCATAAAATTGGCGGCACTCTCTTCGTTAAGTGCTGGATTACAGGCGTGAGTGTAGGAAAATGGTATAATGATGGTGAAACGTTTATTTTCGTGTTGTTTCCAAAACGCCATAGAAGCTCCAAGTAAAGTTGCCACCATTTTACTAGGAGTATGACTTCTAGACTATGACTTGACTTGATGACTTCGACTATGACTTGACATATATATGCGTGAAATATCATTTACTTGATAAATTATCAATTACTTGACACTGGCTAAATACAGAAAAGTGTGGAGCCAAAACATTAAAAAAAAAATTCAAGACGAAGACGTCAAGTTGTATGGAAAATAACTGGTCGTCATGCTCATATAAAAAGTGGAAGTAAAATAAAAACCATGCTTTTCTTTGTCCAAAAACATTTTCGTTGTTTCACTCTGTTGTTGTTTCGTTTGTTTGATTCACACAACTCATTTATTTATTGAACACTGCGCTTAGAGTTTTATTATATGTTAGACAATCTAAGTGAAAGGATTCGATTCCATTGCAAAATTAAAAATAACCCAAAACAAAGAGTCGATATGAATCTTTTATAAGCAATAAATGCCTAATATTTCTAGATTTATTCGGTTTACGAGACATTATCACGTCGCCACGCAAAGAAACAGAGTTCAATCTGCTTACTTCATAATATAAGGTATGAAGGTCATTAAACTTTATTGGCCCATAAAATGTCTTAATAAAACCAACGTCAGCCACTGTTCTGGTGTTTTATGGCCAGCAACAGAATTCCTGAAGGTCATTTAGCCGGATTGACCTTTTGGGTATTTTAATGGTCTTAGAGGTATAATGCTGTTAATGTGACTTTATGTACCTAATTATTGAGCAGACATGGAAAGGCTAAGGTGGTTGTTCCTGTTGGTACCCTCGTCTTGTCCCTACGAGGGGGCAAACAGGAACAAAATTCCTGTATATCCCATTCCTATATGTCCCCAAAGGTCTGGGCTAGATATTAGCGGTTAATCGAATCTTTATGTAGGTATCATAAAATGAAAAGCAACGTTCTATGTCCGAATTCTGCGTAGAGCAAAGTCTTTTTAACGCCTAAAACTTACCAAATTTTCCGATGGCAAGTTTAAATTATTGGTCTTAAATATATTTTTATCTCGGCATAAACTTTATGCAAAGTGTCATCTAAGTTACTTCAGCAGTTTTGTCGTGAAACCCACGCAAATGAACGAAGTAACATACAACTTTACTGTCGTATTTTTAATATTTTAATGTGTTTAAAAGTGATGATGCGGTTTATGTGTCACTTGTAATCCAAGGATAATGGATAGATAGATAGTAAATTCTTTATTGCACAAACAACAACAATAGAAGCGAACTTAATGCTATAGAGCATTATCTTCCAGTTAACCCCAGTGTACTGAAAATAATGTATACCTAGAGTGAAAAACAGTTAGAGCGATACCAGTTCTTTATGGTGATAATGCTGTTGGTCTCTACAGACCTTTACAGCATCGCTGAGGCGGCAGTAATACCATAAAAAGTAACGTATAAATTAAACAATTTAGAGTGTTTCTATTGTCCAAAGAGTATATTAAAGCCAAACGCGTACATCGTCGCTGTTGGTCTCTATCGACCTTTACAGCATCACCAAGGTGGCAGTGATACCATAAAACAAACTTATGAATTAAACACTATCGACCTTTATAGCATCACCAAGGCGGCAGTGATACCATAAAACAAACTTATGAATTAAACACTATCGTCCTTTACAGCATCACCAAGGTGGCAGTGATACCATAAAACAAACTTATGAATTAAATACTATCGACCTTTACAGCATCACCAAGGCGGCAGTGATACCATAAAACAAACTTATGAATTAAACACTATCGACCTTTACAGCATCACCAAGGCGGCAGTGATACCATAAAACAAACTTATGAATTAAACACTATCGACCTTTACAGCATCACCAAGGCGGCAGTGATACCATAAAACAAACTTATGAATTAAACACTATCGACCTTTACAGCATCACTAAGGCGGAAGTGATACCATAAAACAAACTTATGAATTAAACACTATCGACCTTTACAGCATCACCAAGGCGGCAGTGATACCATAAAACAAACTTATGAATTAAACAATTTAGAATGTTTCTATTGTCCACAGAGTATATTAAAGCCAAACGCGTACATCGTCACCCAAGGCCCGACCGAGGACACCGTGGTTTGCTTCTGGCGGATGATCTGGCAGGAACGCGCAGCTGCTATCGTCATGCTGACCAAGACCTTCGACTTCATCAAGGTACACCATCTTCCTCATTTCGTCGTCATTTCACCGTCTTCCTCATCTCTGTGATGATAGAGAAAGTGCAACGGAAGTTTGCTAGTTATACCATAAACAAATGTACGGTATTACTAGGTGGTAGGACGTTTCTGCAAAGTTCGTCTAGGTAAGTACCACCGCTTTGCCAGTAATTCTGCCGCCAAGCAGTAGTGCGCAAGCACGGCTGTGTTCCGTTTTGAAGGGCACTGTAGGTAGTGAAAATTCAGTAATTTCACTAGCTACAGTGGCCTTCAAAACGGAACACAGACGTGCTCCGTGCATTTACCCAGTGGCAAATGAGACTTTATGATCTGACCTCACAGTCTAGTAACCTTTCTAGATTGTGCTAATGTCTCAGAATGACATGCGCAGTGCAGTGTCACGTGAAACTCTATACTTTTAGAGTTCCGAGTGACACTGCAACTGATATGGGCAGCCGTGTCGCTTAACATCAGGCGAACGGTTAACTTGTCATGTCATTCATTAACACGTATGGGTTTTATCCTTACTTCTACTCGTTTTTATTTGTGTCAGGAATGATTGGACTACATACCTAAGAATACAGACGCAAACTACTCTTGTGATCCACTCTATTGCTCGATACTGTATGCTACTAATAATTCGGATATACTAGCTTCCATAAATGAATACACGTTCCTAACAATTATTTGCGAACTGGGTGTCGTCGCCTAGCGTCAGCATCAGTTTTTCACTTGTCCAGTACCACGGATTCACCACTGCAATAAATCACCCACGTTGCGGGCACTGGCTTTGCTTAATGCGTGCACTCATAAGTGCCAGCATGTCGACACATTTAACGGTAACATAAAAACTATATGTTTTTAAATTTATACCATTTTACCATTTTAGTGGATACCTACACTTTACTAAGAACACACCCTCCAAATTTCAAGTCTCTAGGACCAGCGGCTTAGGCTGTGCGTTGATATAAAAGTCAGTCATTCAGTCAGTCAGGACTTTGAATTTTATATGTATAGATTGAATAATAAATAAATAAATGTGTACGATCTATGATGCCATCTTTCTTGAAACGTCATTCAGATCAATCCTGCACCAACGACCCATAGGATTTTTGTATTAATCACGTTTTCCAGGGGCCTAAATCCTACCAAGACTTGTATGATCCGTTGGTTATCCAGGTGATTTCGCATAGATGGTGAATGCTAGCGTGACCTCATCTCGTTCCATCCCGGTGGCGGACGGATCACATGGGAGTTTTAATGGGTTCGAGTCCCACATACCCCCTGCCATCACCCCCGCGGTGACAAGGAAGTGCGAGAGCATTTCTCCCCCTTAAAAAAAGATGATTTCACATATCATAATGGAATAAACTATCTTAAGAGTTTCCAATGAAATGGACTAAATTAATTTCAAAGTCGATCTTTGCATGAAGCGAATTACTCCTCAAATCCTCCTATACATTTATACCTACCACTTAATCAGTAATCATTTTAGTTTATCTACCAACCATCCTCCAAATAAGCGCAAAGCAAAGAGCAATTTTCATTTGAGTACGCTAAAGCATTTCTCGAGGATGGAAAATCAATTCGCATATTCCGTTCAGTCATGGTATAGGTACCTCAATTATACACTCGGTATCGGTATTATTGACTAGCCCGATAGCTCAGTTGGTACCCTGCCTTCTGAACTGTGGGTTGTGGGTTCGATTCCCACTCAGGACAAATATATGTGTGATTAATATCGATGTTTGATCTGAGTTATGAGTCTGTGTATTTACAAAAAAAAAGTATGTAAGTACTATATCAGTAGTCTGGTTCCTATTTTTTCCAAGTTTTGTTCCAAGTTTTGCTTAGTTTGGGGCTAGATAGCGCTGTGTGAAATGTCCTCACATATTTATTATTTATTTATGTTTTTTTGTTTCTTTTTTTGTGTCTTCATCTTTATCGGACTGAAGACGTCCACTGTTGAATATAGGCCTCCCCATAGAGCACCACTTTGAGCAGTTACTTGTCATAAATGTCCGTACCCATGATTTCATACAACTGTAAAAAAAACTTCTTGTGATGTACATCGCGTCGCGATGGAGCGCTATACTTCAGCGGCAAAGTTTCGTTGACATAAGCGAGCGATATTGCTTTAGTGAACAAGTAAATTTTCCTACATTGAACAAACATTGTTAGAAATGGTCGTGAATTTATTATTTGTTTCCATTTTTTTCGAAATTAAGTTTGGTAAATTGTTTCTCTTATTAGCAACACTGGCTTGCGTGTGGACGAAAGCGTCTGAAGGTAGAGCAAGAAAAGTACGATGGAAAAGCGATATATCTCTTATGTCTGCGCTAAAGTTTGACAACTCTTACGTTTGCAGTTATTTCTCTATGATGTACCTACTGCATTTGTCTTAGAAAAGTGCGAGCTTAAAAGCTGTCAAACTTTAGTGCAGCTATTTTACTAAATAGTTCTTGGTTTACTAGTTACTAAAGCTACGGGTTATATTGAACAGTTAAAAATAAAAGGAAACTTAGAAGAAGTTTCTCATTTTATTTTTAACAGGAATCAAAATAAATTCTGATTTTCCACACCCAAACTTTGCAAAGTTTGCTATAAATAAGAAACAATCTCAAACACAAAAGTGCAAAGTATGCAATTTCCACACAAGAACGAGATCTGTTGGCAAACAAGTTAACAGTTTAGAATCAAGATTACAAAGGCGATGTTTCCATAATTTTCCTTTTAAACAAACTACAAAGGCAAACAAAAAGGTTCTTAACGACCATCCATAGTTGTGAACAGCGGAACTTTTAATCAACGCAAAGAGCTCCGTGCAAGCCACATTTTTCTTTCTATTAATTTTGCTCCCAGTCTGAGACAATTTAGAGCAGACACCAGAGAAATGAACCTTTGTAACATCTATTATGGTTCCCCGCTGGAGGAAAGTAGATAACTCAAAATGTAGTACTTGGAACAAGGAATTACTTGCACAAGTCGCTATAGTTCATATTACGTTTTAGTGGTTTTGAGTGATCACCAATCACAATAGGTTTAAAACATATTGATGGAATTCGAACACTTTTTTTTCATTAACACGATTTCGATTCGCCCGATAGCTCAGTTGGTAGCCTTCTGAACTGTGGGTTGTGGGTTCGATTTCCACCCAGGACAAACATTTGTGTAATGCACATAGGTGTTTGTCTGGGTGTTATATTGTATTCTATGTATGTATTTACAAACAAAAACTATCTAAGTATTGTATCAGTTATCTGGTTCCCATAGTACAAGCTTTGCTTAGTTTGGGGCTTGATTGGCATTGTGTGAAGTGTCCACAGATATTTTCTTTTTTATTCTAGTACAAGATTAATAAAAATGCAGAAAACAAAACCTACAGAAATCAAAATAAAATGATTAATTAGGGTGGCTATTTTACGGAACGCTCTAGGCAGCCCTGAAGAGAAAACGGAAAGTCATAGTTTTAGGACTTGGAACCATTTGCCAACACACGTGCACATTCACGAACACTTAACGGATAATAATCCACCCTTTATTGATAATAATCCACATTAAAACTCAATCACACACGGGTTATGGAAAAAAGTTCATAATTCACAACCGCCATTTTCGGATTCTTTTCAACGATCCTCAATCGGTATCTCGTACGTTATTTATTTATTTTATTTTTTTAAGTTTTGGCTCCACACTTTTGTGTTTAGCCAGTGTCAAGTAATTGATAATTTATCGAGTTAATGATATTTCACGCAAATATGTGTCAAGTCACAGTCGAAGTCTTCAAGTCAAGTCATAGTCTAGTCAAAGTCATAATCCTAGTAAAGTGATGGCAACTTTACCAGAAGCTTCTATGGAATTTTGGAAACAACACGAAAAGAAACGTTTCACCATCATTATACCACTTTCCCACACTCATGACTGTAATCCAGCACTTAACGAATAGAATGCCACCAATTTTATGCACTAACACTGAAAATAACACAAGTTTTGGAAAAAAATACAATGCGGTGACACGATCTTTTTCGTTTTCCCGCCAAAACTGACCCGGTATCTTTTTTTTTTAAGTTTTGGCTCCACACTTTTGTGTATTTAGCCAGTGTCAAGTAATTGATAATATATCAAGTTATCGATATTTCACGCAAATATGTGTCAAGTCACAGTCGAAGTCATCAAATCAAGTTATAGTCAAGTCAGTCTAGTCAAAGTCCTACTCCTAGTAAAGTGGTGGCAACTTTACTAGAAGCTTCTATGGAGTTTTGGAAACAACACGAAAAGAAACGTTTCACCATCATTATACCATTTTCCCACACTTACGCCTGTAATCCAGCACTTAACGAATAAAATGCCACCAATTTTATGCACTAACACTGAAAATAACACAAGTTTTGGAAAATAATAGGTCTTTACCTATGAAATTGCCGTATTGCAGTACAGACTTTTTCAAACAAAAAAAAGTTTTGATTGGCTATGAATTCTAAATTCAAATTAATTTTGTTTTAAAAATATGACATTCTATTTACAATATAAGTCTTTTGTTTATTGATTAGCGTTGTATTTTCATTACATTTCAACATTTTTCCTCATAATGGATACTTTGAAATTTCGTGTAATTATGGAATATGAGTTCCGTCGTGGCACCAACGCGGCACAAACGACACGTAACATCAACGACGTTTACGGAGAGAACTGTACAAACGAACGCACAACCCGTTATTGGTTTGCTCGGTTCCGTTCTGGGAATTTTGACTTGAAAAATGAACCTCGTGGTCGTCCGGAAACTGGTCAACAATGATGAATTAAAGGCGATTGTGGAAGCTGATGAATCTCAATCTACAGCTGAGCTGGCAGCAGCTTTTGATGTTAGCATCAAAACAATATTGGTCCATTTGCGACAGATTGGCAAGATAAAAAAGCTTGATAGATGGGTGCCCCACGAACTTAACGATCGCCAGCGCAACGTACGCGTCGAGACTTGCCTTGCGCTGCTTAACAGGCACAGAAATGAAGGAATTTTGAACCGAATTGTTACGTGCGACGAACAATGGATTCTTTTTGACAATCGAAAGCGCTCAGCAAGTTGGTTAGATCCTGGTTCGATACCAAAGCAATGTGCAAAACGAAAAATGACCCCTAGAAAGGTGATGGTCACAGTTTGGTGGTCTAGTGCTGGTGTGATTCATCATAGCTTTTTACAAAACGGCGAGAGCATTACTGCAGATGTGTACATTGAAGAACTGACCACAATGATGGCGAAACTCGCACGTCTGCAACCAGCTTTGGTCAATCGGTCGTCTCCACTGCTACTTCACGACAACGCGCGACCCCATACTGCACAACAGACCGTCTCTAAGCTGCATGAGTTGGGTTTGGAAGCTCTCCCTCATCCGCCATA
This sequence comes from Ennomos fuscantarius, assembly GCA_905220475.3. Classification (NCBI taxonomy): domain Eukaryota; kingdom Metazoa; phylum Arthropoda; class Insecta; order Lepidoptera; family Geometridae; genus Ennomos; species Ennomos fuscantarius. The sequence continues at coordinate 4,261,875 of HG992040.1, read as the reverse complement.
CTCACCAGATCTTGCGCCTACCGACTATTACTTTTTCCAAAATTTGGACAACTTTTTAGGGAGAAAAAAATTCAATTCCCGAGAGGCAGTACAAAACGCCTTTGAAGAGTTTGTTGTCTCCCGTCCTGCTGATTTTTTCAAGAAGGGCATCCATAAATTGCCACAGCGTTGGCAAAGATGCATTGATTGCAGGGGTGATTACTTTGAATAAAAGAAATAAATAAGTTCGAAAAAAAAATACTTTAACTTTTTTCAAACAAAACGGCAATTTCATAGGTAAAGACCTAATAATATAATGCGGTGATGCAATCTTTTTCGCTTTCCCGCCAAAACTCTGACCCGGTATCTTGTACGTTAGTTAATCTGGTGTCAAGTCAACATGTCAATATTGTACGCTCATTGGTTGAGACAGCCGATGAAATGAGCGTTCAGTATTTGATCCGCCAAGTTGACCCGAAATTTATAAACTCGTATATCTTTAAAACACTCCGAATCCATAATAACATATTTAAATTATTATGTTATTTGGTAAATTGATTTAATTGAATTTTAATTGTTATCAAATTAATAAAAATTTACTAATGTCTACACGTCAAAAATCATTTGTCGTTATGATGAAGATATATTTTTAATGTTGCTATAAATAGTAATGACGAATGGAATTCAAACGAGCATCTGATTATTTTGACATGTAACGTCAAAAAAGTGCTTTACTGTTGATTTTGGGCTATTTTTTTTATGTTTTGGCTCCTCACTTTAAGTAAGTAACCACCCAAGTTTTGGAAAATAACACAATGCGGTGACGCAATCTTTTTCGCGTTCTCGCCAAAAACTCCGATTTTGGGCTTATACTTAATAAAACAATTACTTCGCTAGCTAAAAATAACCTATTTGCAATAAAACATTTTGACTTTGACTTTGACACGATGGGAAAATTCTGTACCTGCACCATAGAATATGTAATACAACGTGCTACTACTACTTTAATATTGTAAATTTCAAATGGGTTCACCACCGTCATTGAGAGTTGTTATAAAATTCAAACTTAAGCTACTCTCTTAGTATGTCTTTGAATCACACTAATATTATAAAGGCGAAAGTTTGTATGTGTGTTTGTGTGTATGTGTGTATGTTTGTTACTCCTTCACGCTCAAACGGCTGAATGAATTTGGATGAAAGTCGGTACCAAGATAGCTTATACACTGGATTAACATATAGGCTACATTATATCCCGGAAAAATGAAATTTTCCCGTGGAATGAGCAAATAATTAAAATACTTTTTATCCGCGGGTGAAACCGCGGGGCGCAACTAGTTAATATATACTTTAGATGACTTTCATCTTCGTAGCTCCATGTACGAACTTATTCTTTAGTCCGATATCTCCTCTGAAATTGTTCCGCTGTTGCCTCTTACAATATTTACTTTTGCAGTGGGTAATCATAGTAATTGCTTGCGAGGTAAACAACTGCGAATATACTTTTATACTGTGGAATAATGTACGGGGTCAGCCACTGACTCGCAAGAAAGTTCAACGACCTTTATCTGGATTACTGGAATTGCTACGTTCGTGGTATCCTTGAATCCGCTTTCTAGTTTAAACTTCTGTGTACAATTATGCGCCGCAATAACTATTGCTCCAACATATTACTTGGGAAATGTTTCACGGCTTCATCATAAGTATAGTTACGTAATGAATTTAAATTTCAGATTGTTCAGATATTTGAACGACAAATTGCGGTGAATCTATCAAAAAAGAAAAGTGTTTTGACAGTGTTTGTTTGTTTTGGCTCCACGTTTTTGTGTATTTAGCCAGTGTTAAGTAATTGGTAATTTCTCAAGTTATTATTTCACTCAGATATGTGTTACGTCATAGTCCAAGTCATCAAGTCAAGTCATTATTGTTATTTAGTCAAGATACCCTACACTATTATTATTCTTATTATAATTGTTCAAAAATACATTCACATTTACAATCTCACACACACACACACACACACAGCATATGCCCTATACAAACCACATACCTGCACAACACATACACACCCCTACACACATAATAATTATATATATGTACACAACATAATATTCACATATACACTACACATACACACAAACATTTCATGCTATTTGTGTATACTGTAAGCTTGTTAAACACATTTTTTATTGTTGTATATTAATAGTTAATTTGTGTAGTCCTGTTTGGCCTTGTTAGTATGTAAATTTGTTACTGTTTACTATGTTATTCACGCTGTTGGATTGCCTAAATAAATAAAATAAAATAAAAATTGTATAGTCTAATTCATAATATCCCAGCAGCAATGGGAACGAATTAGGCTGATACGAAGTAATGTTACTAGCGTAAAATAACCCTAACTTCCACAAATATCCGATTCAATAGAAGCATATCACCTCTGGTCCATACCGTTTCCGCCGTTCACATTTCGTTTACCTTTCAGCCGAGGGTTGAAATTCAACAAATACCTACTTTGCGCCCTATTTGTTGGAAGCTGTACATCTGCTAGGCGATCATATGACTTAATTGCAACTAATAGAAACAAATATATGTATGAATTTGACAGTTTCAATACGCAGTTTATGTGCACAGTTACTGTGGAAGATTTCAAATTGCAATGTCATCAAAATTCCATGATCCCTTGTGACATTTATCTATACATATAAAATTCCAAGTCCTGACTGGCTGACTGACTTATATATCAACGCACAGCCTAAGCCGCTGGTCCTAGAGGGTGTGTAGCACGTAAAAAGCATTTGGCTTTTGAGTTACAGAAGATTTGGCAAACCTTTCAACGGCAAATATTAAAAAAAATTAGTTATTTGTGCTTTTTTTTACGCCTTTGTGGTGTGGAGTGGAGATTGAGCAAGTTGGCTCATAACCCAGAGGTGACGAAATCGATTCCCGCGGCTGTACAAGTATTTGTACACAGGAAAAAATTACGCAAATACTTGTTCTGTGTCTGGGAGTTGTGGAATCATGGTTCTCGCAGCACCTGGGTCCCTAGATACAGGGAATCCTAGTTAGGGTTCAGGATTTATGTGTGTCGGCGTTGTTATTGTTATTATTTTATTTTATTTTTTGGAGCGGATTGTAAGAGCATCCCAACCTATAATTTTAGTCTACGTCTGTCCCCCGACATAAGAACTAGAAATATACCTCATATTTCCGCCTTTCCCGTTCACCGTTTCCTCGTAAATTCGCAAAGTCAATATCAAATGGATTGTGACCTTTTAAGAAACTATTGGGGAACTTTATTCGATTCGTACGAGTTATGGTGAGGACGGAAAATCTATATTTCAAGCATTTAAGCCGTTTGGTAAACGATTTATGATTTTTACAATAGGCCGGCCTTTATATAGAGGTTGGAATGATAAACGGCATCAAGACATGCAATGATTAAAATATTAGTACGGTATCTAATAAAAACTACTTATGGATAAGGAGTTACCTAAAAAAATACATTACATTACAAACATGAGCCATAAATGTTTTGCAAAGCGTCTAGTACGTGTATTTAGTTCATGTGCAAAGCAAATCCTAACGCCCTAAAGTAAGCAAAGCTTGTACTATGGGAAGCAGATAACAGATAGAATACAATATAACACTCAAACAAAGAACAAACACCTATGTTCATCACACAAACTTTTGTTCAGAACCTACATTTCAGAATTAATACCAATTGAGCTATCAAATCAGTCAAGATGAACTTAACAAAAGCTAAATTCACAAAAAAAAAAACCTAAACACAAAACTCTAAAATTTAACGTACAAGTACTTATCCAAGTTCTCCAATTACGCAGGCGTCAGTACTGTCCACATAAATATACTCGTGTCGTGGTAATAGGGTTGTATCTCCGCGAAGAAGATTGGAAATGGTTTTACAATGTCTCGTATTTTTCTGCTGATTACATTCATTGCAGGTTGTCGAGGACACTGGGTTTCATTGCTCCAATTACTGTTGTCTACGGTAGACAATAAAGATAGGGCAATTTGCAATTGGTATTGGTTTACCTTCTTTTGTTTTTATTTCATGCAATCTTTGACCTTTCTTTAGAATTATTCTTTTAGTGAATTCGAAGATCGCTTCAAACATAATTTATACTTAATTGTCTTTATGTGTTGAAACAACCAGAAACTTTACATAAAGTTGCATCACAGTATGAATAATTAGTTCTATTGATAATAATAGGTCTTTACCTATGAAATTGCCGTATTGCAGTACAGACTTTTTCAAACAAAAAAAAGTTTTGATTGGCTATGAATTCTAAATTCAAATTAATTTTGTTTTAAAAATATGACATTCTATTTACAATATAAGTCTTTTGTTTATTGATTAGCGTTGTATTTTCATTACATTTTAACATTTTTCCTCACAATGGATACTTTGAAATTTTGTGTAATTATGGAATATGAGTTCCGTCGTGGCACCAACGCGGCACAAACGACACGTAACATCAACGACGTTTACGGAGAGAACTGTACAAACGAACGTACAACCCGTTATTGGTTTGCTCGGTTCCGTTCTGGGAATTTTGACTTGAAAAATGAACCTCGTGGTCGTCCGGAAACTTTGGTCAACAATGATGAATTAAAGGCGATTGTGGAAGCTGATGAATCTCAATCTACAGCGAAGCTGGCAGCAGCTTTTGATGTTAGCATCAAAACAATATTGGTCCATTTGCGACAGATTGGCAAGATAAAAAAGCTTGATAGATGGGTGCCCCACGAACTTAACGATCGCCAGCGCAACGTACGCGTCGAGACTTGCCTTGCGCTGCTTAACAGGCACAGAAATGAAGGAATTTTGAACCGAATTGTTACGTGCGACTAAAAATGGATTCTTTTTGACAATCGAAAGCGCTCAGCAAGTTGGTTAGATCCTGGTTCGGTACCAAAGCAATGTGCAAAACGAAAAATGACCCCTAGAAAGGTGATGGTCACAGTTTGGTGGTCTAGTGCTGGTGTGATTCATCATAGCATTTTAAAAAACGGCGAGAGCATTACTGCAGATGTGTACATTGAAGAACTGACCACAATGATGGCGAAACTCGCACGTCTGCAACCAGCTTTGGTCAATCGGTCGTCTCCACTGCTACTTCACGACAACGCGCGACCCCATACTGCACAACAGACCGTCTCTAAGCTGCATGAGTTGGGTTTGGAAGCTCTCCCTCATCCGCCATACTCACCAGATCTTGCGTCTACCGACTATTACTTTTTCCAAAATTTGGACAACTTTTTAGCGGGAAAAAAATTCAATTCCCGAGAGGCAGTACAAAACGCCTTTGAAGAGTTTGTTGTCTCCCGTCCTGCTGATTTTTTCAAGAAGGGCATCCATAAACTGCCACAGCGTTGGCAAAGATGCATTGATTGCAGGGGTGATTACTTTGAATAAAAGAAATAAATAAGTTCGAAAAAAAAATACTTTAACTTTTTTCAAACAAAACGGCAATTTCATAGGTAAAGACCTAATATAATATTAGCATCAACTTAGGCACAATATTCTACTACCTTACAAAAGCCTATTTAAAAAAGTATGGACAAAAAAAAAAGTCATCAACGGATTCATATATGGAACGGATCCAAGTCAAAGGCAAATGGTCTCAAGGAATATATTCCTTCAGAGCTCATTTTATGAAGGGAAGAGTAAAGTTTTTAATGACTGTATAAAAGAAGTCTGTTTTTTGTCCAGGTAATGTGCGTGCAGTATTGGCCACCGAATAAAGAGAAGGATGAAACGTATGGAGACATCAGCGTTGGTATTGTTCAAGAAGAAGAGCTTGCCAATTTCCACATACGAACTTTCAGACTCTATAGAACTGAGAAAGAGGTAAGAAGACCAACTCATTCATTGCTTGTACTTTTAATTAAAAAAATCAAAGCGTACAACCGCTTTATCAACTTGTCACATATAACACAGTATTCTCTTTGCAGGTAGTGGTAGAAGAAAGGTTTATCCTGCAGTTCCACTACACTCAATGGCACTCCCACACGTGCCCGTTCAGCAACGCACTCCTTGAGTTCAGGAGACGCGTCAGGGCTGTGGTGGGTAGGAGGTTGGCAACAAACCCGGCTGCTGGACCCATGGTCGTACATTGCAAGTAAGTTTCAGAACTCTAGAAACATTCCTACCTCTATGACCTGCTGACTTGATAGCCTTAGTGTTGAAATATTGATGACCTAAATGGTAAATCCAAATGCACTTCTGGAGTTCAAAAGTGATGAGACCAAAGAAATGATACAGCATCAAAAGTGTTAGTGATATTATGAACACATTAATTTTACCGAAACATTTATCCTGAAGTTTCTAAAGTAGGTTTACTTTTTAGATAACATAGAAAATTATTCTAACATGTCTTATTTTCCACAGCGATGGTGGAGGCAGATCAGGAGTGTATCTAGCTATTGATGCAAATTTAGAGTTGGCTGAGGAAGAAGACTGCTTTGATGTTTTTGGATTCTTGAAGAAACTGAGGCAATCCAGGAAAGGCCTTATTGAGAACGAGGTAGGAATTCGTTCACACATTCTGCTAAATGCCTTTTCAACCAAGGAAAGGCTATTGAGGTGATAAATTTAAAAGTTCTAGAAATAACATTTAATTAACTTTGCAGGAACAATACAAATTTGTCTATGATACGTTAGAAGAACACGTTGTGTGTGGAATATCCTGGTTCCCCGTCTCAGAACTCTCTCAAAGACTGAAGCAGAAATCCCAAAGGGATCCTGTCTCGAAGCTTAATGAGTACCAGAAGGAGTATCAACAGATCTGCAAGCAGACGCCAAGGTTCACGATAGGAGACTGCGCTGGAGGACATAGAGGAGATAATAGGGAGAAAAACAGAGATGTTTTGGTTGTTCCTCGTAAGTTGACAAATATGATCTTTACAAAGGAATTAGACAGTTTACAACTATTCAAAGTAAATAAAATGCAAGAAACTTTTAGTGTACTATTTTTTGATCGTATAAGAAAAATAGTTGCCCATAGGGCTACCCAAGTGAACTCAATTAGTGGGCCACACAAAAGCACCTCTAGGTAGTCTGCGACGTAGACTGTGCTGATTATGTGCTAGTGCAGTGTCGCGCGAAACTCTGTTTCAGTTCCGAGTGACACTGTTCTGTTATGGGCGACCGTGGCGCTTAGCATCAGGCAAACGACTAGCTCGTCACATCATTCACTAACATAAAACAAACAAATTATTCTTATTTTTAGCCGATAACTTTCGTCCGTACCTGACATCTTTCCAAGGGAACAGCTTTACAGATTACATCAACGCTGTATTTGTGGACGTAAGTACTTCATCTATCACTACTTTATATTCGCTTACCATAAAGAGTAAAAGAAGCTTTCAAAATAAATCACTAAGGTTGCTTTTTGAAAGGAAGTTACTATATTTTGGACCCTCATACTAACCAGAGAAAGCAGCAGCTTTTATAGATCCTATTTAAATTTCAGGGTTATACGAAGCCTCGGGAATACATTGTCACAGAATGGCCTCTCGTTAGAACCCAAGGAGAATTCTGGTCGTTAGTTTATGACTACGAGTGCGCTGCTGTAGTCGTGTTATGCGTACCACCGAAAAATTCAGTAAGTTTCTACTTTATTCTATTACCTAATAAAATATTATTTGGTTACCTACTCTTTTTTCATGTTTGACTCTGCTCTCTTTCAATGGATCAAATATTCCAGCATTCTTGAATATGTGATTTTATTGCAGCAACAATTCCCTCCGTTTTGGCCTGAGGGACGTCATTCAAAGAAATATGGACCTGTCTTTACGATAGATCACGTATCACACAACCACTACACTAATATCAAGACTTGGATATTTAGAATCAATAAGAAGGTAAAGTGCACCAACTATTGTATAACCAAAAGCTGATAAATACTCAGATAATGGGATATTTTTTAGATTTATTTTATTTTGCAGATTATTTCACTGACGGAACTGATGGCTGGTGTAAAAGCTCCGACAAAAACTGTTCAACTGTTCCAATTGACGTGCTGGCCGATGGGTCACAAGGTGCCTTCCTCTACCAACTCGCTGGTGGAGCTCATGAACATGGTCGAGCGCTGGCGACAGCGCACTGACTATGGACCCGTTTGCGTTGTCTCACCGTAAGTTTCAACTGAATTCTCTACAATATTACCGTATGTATTCTTTTTCTACGGTTTTCTTACAAAGTGTTCTATTGTAGAGATGGACGAAGTCGTGCTGGAGTGTACTGCGCAGCGAATGCTTGCATCGAGCAAGTCATCCAGCACGGCGAAGTGGACGTCTTTCAAGCTGTGAAGACAGTGCGGCGACATCGACCGCAACTGGTGGAGAACATGGTAAGGATCTCTAATGAAATGAAAGATAAAGAAATAAAGTTTCCTCATCTGTGACTCGAATCGTTTTTCTCCACAGACCGAGTACAAATACTGCTATGATCTCGTTCTCCATTACGTGCTGCATTACTTAAATAAGGATATGAACGAAAAGAAGTGAGAGTGCGAACTGAAGGACGAGCTCTGGTTCATCGAGTTTGGTCGTGGCGCGGCGCTGCCTACGACGCCGGAGGAGACGAGTCCGACGGGTGCGCGCGAGCGGCGGCAACAGGCCCGGCAGCCGCGGCGTGGCCTCTCGCTCGACCGCCTGCTGCCGGCCTCCGTGCGCCCGCCATTGCCACACGCCGCCACCGAAGAGGCGCCGCGCCGCCCTCGCCGTGACCGCCCACCACTTCGCCGCTCCATCCGCCTCGAGGACGAGGACGCTGCTGCCGACGAGCGCCGCCGCGTGTTCGGCCGGGGTCCCCGCGCGCCCTCGTTCGACGAAGGCGACGCGAGTGATGAGCAGGACGAGTGCGACTGCGCGCGCTCATCGCTGGAGCGCTCCGGTCCCTCAGGTGAGGGTCCTGACGATGAAGACGATGACGATGACTATGAACCGGAGCTCGTCTCCCCCCCGATGTTCCTCGAGCGGCCACCGCCGGAGCCGCCCGCCCGCGCCGGCTCCTCCGACCGCGTGCTCGAGGGACGCGATGCGCCGCCTGCGCCTCGCGGCCCGGCGCGCGCTCACTCCCAGGGAGTGTTCGAGCGTCGCCTGCCTCGGATATACAAGTTCGGACTCATGGATAAATCCAAAAGGGCGAGTTCTAGTGCACTTTACGAGCGGTCTGAGCGCTCGCCGACGGAAGCGTTCTACAACGCCACCGGGTCGACAAGGCTCAGTTCGCAGGAGCTCTTTGAAAAGTTTTGCTCGGAGGAATTCACTTCACTGTACGGTCGTGAGGACGGCCGAAGAAGGCGCCCTCCTCACTCTAAATCAACGGGCAGTAGTGGATCTGACGTGCGACATGAACGTACATGCTGCCGGCGTACGCCGTGCGGCTCGCAGCCTGCGCTGGGCCGGCGCCACATGTGTCACGCGCAACCTTCCGATCGATCTACCGACTCGGATGATGCGTCACCGCATCACTCGGTCCTGCATCCGCTACCACTCGAGACCGATGATATCGAGCACCATGAGGACTGCTCAAGATCAGCTCCTTTGCTCAGTCCTGACCGATTTGATACCCGCTTCACCTTTGACATATCCGAGCACAGCGAAGTTACTTCGAATCGCGATGAAACTCCCTCCGACGCAACTGAAACGCGCAATCTAACACTTTATGAGGAGCCCCATTCGGATAGAACCAGCATATGCGAGCTTTACGATGCGGCGTTCTCATCGCATCGACCATCGTTCCGGCGCGATAGCTCCCGGCGTCGAGTCTGTCCAGTGGACCTGAGTACATTGGATTTTCGCGCCATTGACGATGAGAGCCCGCGAAACAGCCGACGGACCTCCCAGAGAAGCACAGATGAGACGTTGCGTCAGAACTCCGAATCGCGCAGCTGGGCCTCGGACTCGGTTTTCACAACGCCTAAACGTACTGCGCCTGATGCTTCGCCATCTTCGGGTGACACTAGAGGCTCCATCTTGGGCGTGACTGAGTCACCTCGTGCCGAATCAGCGACGGCTGATTCGACCTTGGCTGACACAACCGTCGTCGAGGAGGAGCCGACAAGTGTTATCGAGCGAGCGGAGTATTCACTGGCTCTGAGGCTGGGACGCATCGATCTGGATGACGAAGAATCACTGGAGCGTGCTGCGTCCACGCCAGCGGCAGGAAGTGCGAGGCTCTCTAGTCGTCCGTCGATGCACAAGTTGGAGCCAATCGAGCCGGAGCGGCTTTGCAGTGGAGGTCGCAGTGGTGCCAGTGAGGGCGATGCGAGCAGCATGCGGTCTACTGGAGGTGCGGTGAGGCGACGGCGGGGTGCGAGTGAACCGCGACGCTCGTCGCGCTGCTTCCCGCTCTGACTGCACGCGGCGGCGCCGGCTCCGCTGCCGCCGCGCCGCAGCCGCCGCCGCGTCCCTCCCCCCCTCTTTGTGCCTTCTCGCCGACGTTGCAGCTGTTCGCGCTCGCGCGGCTCGCTGTCACCACGCCTCACGTCAAGTGCGGACTCGACCTCGTTTTGTACTCTCCGCCGGTCACCAGATCCGTCGCTGGTGGCGTGACTACTATCAATAATCTCGTAGACGTAGCTTAGTGGGATCGCCCAATTTATTATACAGACGGTGCAATCGAATTTTCCCCTGTAAATTATTCACCACATTAGTCTTATCCTTGAAACGTAACTGCCAAATTTCGTAATGAAGATCACATTATACATTTGATTAGATAGGAGAGTAGTTAGTGAGAGCCGTATATTTCGGTAATATTTAGTTAGGTAGGCAGTGCCTAAATCAACTACGTGCGTAGAGCGTAGATTCTAAATTACATAGATAGAAATTGATCCCGAGGCTGCCTGCCTCGGTCGCAGTCCACGACTGACACAGGGTCAACATTAGTTAATTGTAACATTAATGGTTTCCTTTTACCTACAGTGTAAATTAGTCATGTTTTGCAATTCAAATAGACTGGTCGATATATTTATTTATTCATAAAGCTAAGACGTCCATAAATTAAATTATTTACCTACTCAAGCTTAAGCTCTCGAAATTGAAGTAAGTTCAATTTATGTTGATTTACTGTAACCTAATAAAGGTTAACAAATAAGTTAATATAATTAGGTTATTAATAAATTTTAAATGCAAATCTATTACTTACGCTTTTTATTGAGCAAGGATTTTAAAAGGAATAACAAATAGGATACTTTTTGTCATAACGAAGTCTCTTTCATGATACCAGACTGACGATTGTATAATATTGTTATGACAAAAATAAATTACAGCTAAATACATTTTCACGTACTAGTAATAGATTTAGAAATATTTATTCTGTATACCTATACATGTATACCTAGAGCAAACGTTCCAACTAGGTAAGAACAACTTCGAGAAAGTAGTGAATAGAAGAATTCAGCTGGGCAGCATTTGTTAAGCTTAGTCGAGTCTTCTCGTTGTAGTGCCTAAAAACAAAGGTATTGAAACAGTGCGTTCTACTGGTTCTACATACGGAGCGAAGTCATGGATACTTATGACACGGCTAGACACCTGTTCAAATCTGCTCAGAGAGCTATGGAGAGGGCTGTGCTTGGAGTTTCTATAAAGGATCGAATCAGAAATGAGATGATTCGACAAAGACCAAGGGCAACAAATATCCCGCTGAATTAGCAAACTGAAGTGGCAGTGGTTTGGGCATATTTATCGCAGAACCAACAACGATTCGGTGAAAGTGTGTCCTTGAGTGGAGACCGCGACTTGGTAAGCGTAGTGTAGGACGCCCATCATAGACTAGGTGGAGTACCGACTTGCGTCGAGTGGCTGGCAGTCATTGGATAAGAAGAGCCGAAGACCAGGCTCAATGGCGTACCTTGGGAGAGGCCTATGTCCCGCAGTGGACTAACACAGGCTGATAATGATGATGATGATTCTATATACTAATATTATATACTATTTAAACGTAAGTTTCGATGTTATTTCAATATTTATATTCCTTCATTGACGTTGAGTACGCTTTTATATTATTATTATTGTTATTGTATTCATAGACATTAATTCTGTAATTTCATATTTCCATGGGTTTATATTATTATAACAAATCTTGTGTACTACTTTTGTAGAATAGTAAAATGTTTTATATTTTAAATAACTACCTTTAAAGGAAATAATAAATATTTATATTAAGTTATAAACTATAATCAAATGTGCCAATACTTCCATTAGGTACTTTTAAAGTATTTAAGTCATAGTATATTTTGTGCTGTAAATTAATTATAGTTTACTTTTAATTGTTCATAATAGAAGAATGTTGGCCCATTAAAAACACCTTATTGCTTATTGTTCGTAATGGTTTTATGCAAACCAAATTACTTCTTCAAACAGAGAATCTACTAAAATATATTTGGGGCAATCAAAATTGTCAATAAAATTATTATTATTGTATTAATAATATAATTATTAATTTATATAGGTATAATACATTAATATGAGCTGTAAGCTCTTTTCTTTTGCTAGTTTATAGTCATTTCTTCCATGATTATAATGTATTATTTTAATTGATATAAAGTACTTAGCTCGTGCTATTGATGTTGTTGCCCTTCCATTATTAATTATTATTATACAATGTGTATTGTTGTAATATTATTGTCGTCGCTAAACGTGCTACATAATAAGTTAACAGTTAAACAATTGTATTTTTATTTTCGTCGATGTCCAGATACTTTATATTATAATTTTTTTATATCAAACTGGATAAACATAGCGTTGTAAACACGTAACCGAAAAGCGTTTGTATTGTAATTTTCTTAGACACATATGTTATTATAGTAATAGGAAAGTAATAAAAATAAACGCACAACCCTAAACTGATCCTATAATATACAACCAAAATATGTTCCCTCGATCTTGCTAAAGTTTTATATTGCCGGTTTTAAATGTATACGCTTATAAATAAATAGCGGCTCCTAGTAGATTAGGGTTTAGAAAGTGTAGTGTGTAACAGCTTTTGTGGCATATGCCTGATATACTTTTATTCTGGTCCTAAATAATGACTGTACAACGTGAAAAGACATTAAATCTTTGAGTTTTCTTTATTTTAAGGTTTGAATTTCTTCGCCACTTGAATGAGAGTGTTAGATTTGTTGATTACAATTTTATGTATTGTTAACATTTTCTTTTATATATATTTTATTGATTGTTTTCTTGGAGCATGACAAATGAAGTAGAGAAAGAATAGATTTAATAGACGTCTGACAGATGCTCAGGCATCTGTCAGACGTCTACCTCAGGGGTTACGTCTATGCTACGAAAGAAAGCTACCTTGCTACGTATTTTTTGTTAGACTAATTTACGTTCAACAACTGCGTACAGTCAGCGTTACAGTGCCACCAACTTATCTGTAGAACGGCCAAAAGCGAAACTACAGACGCCATTTTGAAAACGTCATATTGTTGTTGTTAGTCTATGATGTCTGTGCTGTCAGTAAAGCGAATCGCTTTACTTCTCGATAGTGGCGCCATTGCTACATTCTACAGATACGTTGGTGGCACTATACAAACAAATTAATTTTCTGTATTTTGTGTGTATTTATTCAAATTTTCACTGAAGGTTTTATTTGTTTGATGATTTATGTTGTTAACTGAATTGTACCAATACATTTATATCTATAAAAATAAATAAATCATGTGCACTCCATACCTGCGGGAAGATATAGCTTTCTGGTTTTGACAAAATCTAAAGAATATTTTTACCAAATTCCACCATTACATCGAAAATTTCGTAGAAACAAGACAACAATAGCACTGTCTGCTCTTTTCAGATCTTTTCTTTAATGGTGCAAGTAATAGGACAAATATTTGTAGCATAGCATCGTAAAGTGTACATACAAATCCTCGCCGGTAAATACTGCACGTCGGTCCACCTGAAGAGCGAGATAATCGTCTTCTTCTTCGTAGCGTGGTTCAGTGGCGTAGCTACCGGAGGGCTAGACGGGATTGTAACCCGGGACCCCCAAGCTCAAGGAGCCCCTCGGACTCTGTCTTACAAACTATAAATTTAACTAGTGAAAATTTCCCCACATTCGAAATATATGTACGACGAATCTAGATTACGACAAATCTGGAGTTAGTCAAATTTGGAACGCGACCAATACAGAAGAAACTATTTTAAATAGTTTAGTTGGGGCCCTATTTTATTTTTTGCCCCGGGGCCTTTGGTTACCTAGCTACGCCACTGGCGTGGTTCCTATCTCAAGGAGCACCTTAGCGACCAAACGTTACATGATAAGTGAGAGAGATGACGCTCTACCAACCCGACACTAGCCGATTATATCTATCTCTTTCGTTCGATGTGCATTATTCACCGCCGTTGCCTGTACATACATCGTTATCTAACTTGCTCCATGTCTGTCTCTATCTCTCTATCCCTTTAAGTCTCTCTCTTTCTCTCTGTCTCTCTCTCTTTCTCAAAGTCTTTCAATTACATAAGTACTAGGGTCTAATGATGGCGTGGGTATGCTTCTTTGTGTGTGTTAAAATTTCATGTGGACCATTATTTGGTGTTTTTTAGAATATATCCGTAAATTAACTTTCTTTACAATTAAGCGTCAATAATAATATAACAAAAAACCGCACAGACCATCTATATGTAAATTTAAAAAAAAAATAGAAAACGTATTATTAATGTAAATTACACTACATTTAATGAAAATATTGTATACCATATACATTTATAAATTTGATGATAAATAAACGGAAAATAAACTTAATTGTAATATTATATATATAGAACATTGTGATTTCAAGATTTTCCACTTCAAAAATATTGTAAAATAACTTATTGAAAGTATTGTTGTCATAAATGTTATTTAAAAAGTACTTTTAAAATTTATACATGGAACTTAATGGAAAATATATTTATTTGTTGTATAAATCATTGGTTTCATTTTTATTAAGATAAAAACGTTATATTTTTAATTTAATACTAAGAAGTAGAGTAATTAGATCACATATTATTCTAGTTATTTTGATTTAAACATTGATTCATTTACCTTACGATTTAAAATACAAACTACTGAATCGTTTATAAGAAATTTCAATAAACTGATTTGAAAATGTTTAAAATAAACACAGAATGTTCAAAATTATAAATGACGGAGTTCTGAGTTATCAAACATTTAAACCAAGAAAAAATACCTTCCATCAAATTAAAAAACTACAAGTCACTCTTGTTTTCATAAAAAAAAAACAGAGCAGGAAATAAAGTTAGGCTCTTGCACCGAAACGTAATTTTTGTTCTGCTCTTTGATAAGTTTCTTATTTTTTATAACTCTAAGATGTCATAAAATAACATAGTTAGGATGTTTCATTTTCCCAGATGTACTTAAATAATAGTATTCTATAATAATTAGCAGTATTCGACAGCCTCTGTGGTGTGGTAGTTGAGCAGGTCGGCTCATAACCCGGAGGCGGCGGGTTCGATTCCCGCGGCAGGACAAGTATTTGTGTACAGAAAAAAAACTCAAATACTTGTTCTGAGTCTGTGTGTTGTGGGACCATGGTTCTCGTAGTTCTTGGGTCCCTAGACACGGAATTCTAGTTAGGGTCCAGGATCTACGTATGTGATCGTTGGGCGTTATTACTATTATTTAAACCTTGCACCACAAAATACATAGTACAAATGCACAAAACTTTTGTAAAATTTAATCAATGCTTAATTCGCCCTGTCTTTGTTTTGCTCGTGAAATTTCACGTAAGCGAAAACTTCCTGGCAGAATATACTACTTAGGGGATTTAAGGCTAAGCTGATGAGGCGAACGGAAGTTGAGAGAGATATATAAATGAGATATACTTATCCCTCTCTACGTGAACAAAGAAAGAGCTACGTTTCGTATTTTACTATAGGGCCAAGAGAGAGGGAACTAAAGAAGTTTTACTTCAGTCGTGTGGTATAAAACACACTCGTTTTTCTCTAATCTGTGATTTTAACTGAATATGCATCAAAGTCTTCTGATGAGCGACCAAAGACAGAAAACCGCAGAAGGCCTCATTGTAATTCAGAATCATATGTGTGTTGACTGTTCGCCACACCCGCACCTCCCATTCGTGTTAATACGGGCAGTATGGACACTTCAGTCAAGTGGTTACACGCAATATAATATTTATTTATTTAAGCTATATATATATTTATTAATTTAAGCTCTGCTAGGCGATCACGTAACTTTATTGCAACTAATAGAAACACAAATTAGTATGGATTTGACAGTTTCAATACTACATAGCTTACTACGAAAATCGTCACATTAGAAATATAATTTCTTTTGTTGCATTGCAATCAAAGTTCCGTGATCATCCCCTAGTTATATAAAAGTAGCTCCAAGGCATATTCATTGGTTCATAGCAATATTTGCATAATTTCCTTTTTATATGACCAAAAAGTTAGAAACTATATGCCCAATCGCACTAAAGACTGACAGCTTCTTAATTTTTATATTATATATCTTATATTTTTATAGTATGTGGTACTTAATACTTATACCATACTTCTTGCAAATAAACGAATTTTATTTAAATTTTTTTCGATTATAACATTAATATTTAAGCTACTTTATGACGCTAATATTTACTTGTTTATATTTATTAATAATCAAAGTCAAAAGATTTATAGCAAATAAGCTACTTTTAGCACTTACAAATCGAAATTATATTAGGCACTTAAAATTAAATTATTTTACTAAACATATAAAATTACAAAGTGCTTATTGTCAAAATATATAGCAAGCCCATTACGATATACGAGTTGAAAAAAAAAAGTTCTCTTTCTAACTACTGGTGCAAGTAATCCTGCATAATGCAGAACAGAAAACTCCGATCCGAAGCTTCGAATACACCCGTAAAGAAGAAGCTACAATGGTGTGGATTCTGTGTCGCATACTCTAAAGCTAAACGAAATTAACATATTTCCGTCTTTTTCATTTCCCCTTTATCAGAAAAGTTCCGCCATACTTTGAGTTTACCTTACTTTTAGAGAATGCGACACAGAATCGACACCAATATTGCAATATTTAAATCAGTGATTCCTTACTATCTATACTGTGACACGATACCTTACACAAATATCTTATGCATGTATGTACATACACAGGGTGCCAGGGGTGCCACCGCCTGGTAATGAAGACGTAGCTAGAGCGTTCTGCGGTTGCCACGCTACAGGGCGTGCGGTAATCAGTTGTGTTTGTGTTGTCAACTGTCCTTAGCTATGGGGGCAATTTGGGGAGCGATGAGGCTTGTATCACTGTCTTTATACTCAATCTTATTTTAGTGGATTAGTTTACATGATTTATTAGTTTTCATGATTGACTTGGGGAGTAAGCTGGTGAATGTGTAACGAGGCGAACGGAAGTTGCAAATTAAATATATATATATATATATTATATATATATATGTGGACATTTCACACAGCATCATCTAGCCCCAAACTAAGCAAAGCTTGTGCTATGGGAACCAGATAACTGATACAATACTTAGATACTTTTTTTTTGTAAATACATACATAGATACAATATAAACACCCAGACACAGAACAAACATCAATGTTCATCACACAAATGTTTGTCCTGGGTGGGAATCGAAGCCACGACCTGCAGTTCAGAAGACAGGGATACTACCAACTGAGCTATCGGGCCAGTCAAATTGTTTGTTAAGATTACTTAAAATTTGTATTATGACGTATTTCCGGTAAAATAATAATAATATGTTTGGACATTTCACACAGCGCCATCTAGCCCCGAACTAAGCAAAGCTTGTGCTATGGGAACCAGATAACTGATACAATACTTAGATACTATTTGTTAGTAAATACATACATAGAATACAATGAAATAATATAAAATGACAATTTACAATCGTCAAACTGGCGACATTAACATTAAACAAAACAAAGACAAAGTTATACCAGCCAATAGATAAAGAAGTTTTACTTTAGTCGTGTGGTATAAAGCACACTTGATTTTTTAAACTTAAGTATTTATTTACAATTACATTTTGAATTTAATCAAAACTGTAATTAATTATACTAAACAAGGTTCAGGTCAACGGAAACTACGACCCCTACAGCCTTATTAATAAACGGGTATTAGTCTCGGATTAGTTACTTCAGCTTTTGTCCTTTTTTGCTATTGGAATATTTAGCTGGACCGAAAGAGACAAAAGATGGTGTAACTAGTCTAAAGCAAGTTCGTGTTTATTAATAAGGCTGCTATAGTTTTAACACAAAATTTTAACTTTGTTATGTTGGTTAATCCGTTAGTTCTTAGAAGTTCTTTACTGTCGGTCAGTTTGAAAGAACTACTGTCGACTGGCCCGATAGCTCAGTTGGTAGTAGCCCTGCCTTCTGAACTGTGGGTTGTGGGTTCGATTCCCACTCAGGACAAACATTTGTGTGATGAACATAGGTGTTTGTTCTGTGTCTGGGTGTCATATTGTATTCTATGTATGTATTTACAAACAAAAAAGTATCTAAGTATTGTATCAGTTATGTGGTTCCCATAGCACAAGCTTTGCTTAGTTTGGGGCTAGATGGCGTTGTGTGAGATGTCCACACATATTATTATTATTATTATTATTACTGTTATCGAGATATAAATATGAAGAAGATAAATAAAGTAGACACCTCTGTATGCAGTAGAATTAAATTCATTTTGTTCGCTAATCCCCACTCAGTTCTAACACGAAAAACCTTTTTGTCGTATCTCAACTGGACAACTGAAATACTTGCGCTATTCTACTGTCTGCATAAGTTGGTTAGCCATTTTTATTTTTAAGCTTAGATTATTCAACCTATGTTGCTTTTAATTGCGATACTATTTCATACTATTACAACTCTTATGCCAGTCTATACTTGTCTTGATAGCTCTTAAGTTCGCACATAAATTTTTAATAATTCAATTAATCTATACATATAAAAGTCAAAGTCCTGACTGACTTCAATATCAACGCAAAGCCTAAACCGCTGGTCCTAGAGACTTGAAATTTGGAGGGTGTGTTATTTGTAAAGAGCAGGTATCCACTAAGAAAGGGTTCTTCGAAATTTCATCCCTAAGAGGGTGAAAGGGGTGGTTGAATTATTTATGAATTTTTTCTTTTTTTTTCCTATAAGCTACGTGGGCGAAGCCGCGGGCAGTAGCTAGTTACTTATAATAATAACGCCCAACGATCACATACATAGATCCTGGACCCTAACTAGGATTCCCTGTGTCTAGGGACCCAGGAACTACGAGGACCATGGTCCCACAACACCCAGAACAATGTTATGCGCACAAATACTTCCTACAAATACGTCCTGTCGCAGGAATCGAACCCGCCACCTCTGGGTTATGTATACAATGTTGAATTTTTTTTTTATGTTACTGAATGATTTGACGAGTTAGCCGTTCACCTGATGTTAAGCGCCACGGCTGCCCATAACAGAACAGTGTCAATCGGAACCCCAAAATAGAGTTTCGAGCAACACTGCACTGCGCACATCATCCTGAGACATCAGCACAGTCTGGTAATAAGATTACTCGACTGTGAGATCAGATCATAAAGTCTCAATTGCCCAGTAATTTCACTAGCTACAGTGCCCTTCAAACCGGAACACAGTAGTGCGCAAGCACTACTGCTGTGCGGCAGAATAACTGGCAAAGCGGTGGTACCTACCTAGACGAACTTTGCAACAAACCACCTAGTAAAATATATCAAATATCATATTTATGAAAAATCAAGTAAATCTGAATACCCATTATATCCTAAAAACAAAGATGTTTTCGATGTGCAGATTGTGGAATTTTCCAGGCGCCGTTGTCGCGCGGTCCACTTTCCACACATTGATCAAAGCGGCGTATATACCGGCCCTGGTTTTAGGGCTGTCACTATTCTTACTAATATTATAAACGCGAAAGTTTGGGTGTATGGCTGCGTGTTACTAATATTATAAACGCGAAAGTTTGGGTGTATGGCTGCGTGTTACTAATATTATAAACGCGAAAGTTTGGGTGTATGGCTGCGTGTTACTAATATTATAAACGCGAAAGTTTGGGTGTATGGCTGCGTGTTACTAATATTATAAACGCGAAAGTTTGGGTGTATGGCTGCGTGTTACTAATATTATAAACGCGAAAGTTTGGGTGTATGGCTGCGTGTTACTAATATTATAAACGCGAAAGTTTGGGTGTATGGCTGCGTGTTACTAATATTATAAACGCGAAAGTTTGGGTGTATGGCTGCGTGTTACTAATATTATAAACGCGAAAGTTTGGGTGTATGGCTGCGTGTTACTAATATTATAAACGCGAAAGTTTGGGTGTATGGCTGCGTGTTACTAATATTATAAACGCGAAAGTTTGGGTGTATGGCTGCGTGTTACTAATATTATAAACGCGAAAGTTTGGGTGTATGGCTGCGTGTTACTCTTTCAATGCGTATAGCTTATACGTTGGATTAAGACATAAGGATACTTTTTAACCACGGGTGAAACCGGGGGGGTTCAAATATTAAACAAACAAAGCAAAAACTCACTATTATCTGGACACTAAGAGGCTGGCCTTGTACAAGGTGGAGTACAACGAGTCAGGTCGAAATCGCTCACTCCGTCGTTTCCGCCCGAGTCACGTCTGGAGTGACTCGGATGATCCCCCCCCCCCCCCCCGAAACAGGAAGATACTTAGTAACAATATACGTTAGACAGTACAGACAGTTACAGAGATAAAAGTAAGTACTTCATACAAAATGACACTATTCAATACCCACCGTATTACCAGTAAAAGGGAATATTTTTCTTTTCTGCGTCTTCTTTTCTTTTCTAGTGACAACCCTATCAAGGCATCAAGCACAGCTGGATGGCGGCGCCTGTCATCGGCGCCGGTGCCACTTCATAACGTACTACTCCTATTGCGTTAGGTGATTTAGGACGTAGACCATGCAGTGTATAGAACTTCTGAATGTGAGTTTCGGCGGGAAACCAAGAAAGATCTTGCCGCCGCATTGCATTAAATTCCAAAACTTGTGCTATTTTCAGTGTTAGTACATAAAATTGGTGGCGTTTTATCCGTTAAGTGCTGGATTATAGGCATCAGTGTGGAAAAGTGGTATAATGATGGTGAAACGTTTCTTTTCGTGTTGTTCCCAAAACCCCATAGAAGTTTCTGGTAAAGTTGCCACCACTTTACTAGGAGTATGACTTGACCAGACTAGACTATGTCTTGACTTGATGACTTTGACTGTGGCTTGATATGACACATATACATATGAATTATCGTTAACTTGAAAGTTATCAATTACTTGACACTGGCTAAATAAACAAAGTGTGGAGCCAAAACAAAAAAAAAAACTTCTGAATGTATGCCTTGAACGTAACGTTAAAACGTTTTAATTACTTCGACTAGTCTCCAAAATCAAATGCAATTATGGCGTAAGGAATCCGTTTGTTTATTTGTAAATGCAAATTCCGTGTTTTCTAACCAAAACTAATAAACTCACACCAACACTCATACTCTAACTAATAAAGGTAGGTAGGTAGGTAACCTATTTTTTTTTTTTTGTGTTGGCTCCAGTCTTTTGTGTATTTAGCCAGTGTCAAGCAATCAATTTTTCAAGTTAATTTATAATATACATTAGTATGTTGTATGTGTCAAGTCAAGTCACAGTCCAAGTCATCAACGGAAACAAAAATGTACTACGGTTTAGTGGCAGTCACAGATGTCTATGAGCTAAGGTGACCTCTTCCCATCTGGAGGGTCGTAGGTATGATTATTATTTGACCACTGCCTCGTCTGATGTTAGGCAATGAAGTGTTTTTGTTTTTTATGTTTTGTTTCCACACTTTTGTGTATTTAGCCAGTGTCAAGTAATTGATAATTTATCAAGTTTATGATATTTCACGCAAATATGTGTCAAGTCATAGTCGAAGTCATCAAGTCATGGTCTAGTCTAGTCAAGTCATACTCGTAGTAAAGTAGTAGCAATTTACCAGAAGCTTCTATGGAGTTTTGGAAACAACACGAAAAGAAACGTTCCATCATTATACCACTTTCCCACACTCATGCCTGTAATCCAGCCCTTAACGAATAAAATGCCACCAATTTTATGCACCAACACTGAAAATAGCACAATTTTGGAAAATAATACAATGCGGTGACGCGATCTTTTTCGTTTTCTCGCCAAAACTCCCTATATCCTTCTGTTAATTAAAGCTGTAGAACACATATCTCTGTATCTATGTTTGTACTGTACCGAACCGATTTTGAAATTTCTATGGCAGTTATGGCACCAATAAATAGTACATTGTTACCTTAGGGATGAAAGTAACTTATTTAGTCCTGAGACGGGGATTCAATAGTTTAAGGGACTAAATAAGTCTTTAACCCGAGGTAAACACTGAGCTTTTCATTACCAACACAAGGAAAGTAAAAATAAAAAAAAAATTCGCCAAAGTAAAAATGAGTGAATACAAATCTCTGCTATACGGAAGTATAAACAAAACTCTACAACTCGAAAAAACAAATGAAGATCGAATTGCCGCTTTTCCGCCTATTTTGTTTTTTTTTTTGTGGCGCTCCTCAGGCGACTTCAGACCTACTTCCAAGTATGGGTACTGAAAAAGACGGAGACGGAGCTAACAAACAATAATTATACTATATTCTATAAGTATATATATTGTATATGTGTGTATATTATATATCAAGGATTTAGGTATATGTATTTTATTATTATTTATTCTTATGTATTATATTATTTGAGTATAGGTTAGTATATAGTATTTATTTGCACCGCCGTCCTTGCTCATAGTGTCTCATATCTCTGTCTATCCAAAGGTTGTCTGGAAGAGATCGCTCTTAGCGATAAGACCACCCATTGTACTTATCTTATTATGTGATTTTATTTTCTACATGTTTATTTTTGGTGTCAATAAAGCGTTTTGTATTGTATTGTATTGTATACATAATACAACCATTTATTTATTTATTGAACACCAGCATTATGTACACTATTACAATAACAGCCTCAGTAACATATTTGACAGCCTCTGTGGTGTAATGGTTGAGCAGGTTGGCTCCTAGCCCGGAGGTGGCGGGTTCGATTCCTGCCACAGGACAAATATTTGTGTACAGAAAAAAATAACGCAAATATTAGTTCTGTGTCTGGGTGTTGTTTGACCATGGTCCTGGTATTTCCTGGGTCCCTATAAGACACGTCCGTATTTCCCGATAACTACAACCTGGGAGTCTTCAAATCGAGAGTGAATAGGTATCTTCTAGGCAAGCGTGTTACATCCTAGACCGCATCGTTACTTACCATCAGGGGCGATAGTGGTCAAACGCAAGCCTATCAAACAATTAAAAAAAAAAAAAAAAAAAAAAAAACAGAGAATCCTAGTTAGGGTCTAGGATCTATGTATGTGATCGTTGGGCGTTACTATATTATTATTATATATACAACATTACATATACAACAATTTATTTATTGAACCCCAGCATTATGTTCACTATTACAATAAGAATAAAAACTTTATAGTATTATATAAGCTATAACACAACCAAATTAAGAGCTACCTCTTTTTTTGAAGTCAGTTGTAATAGTAAAATTTTACGCCACGGTTCAAAAGAATAACGTTCTCACAAAATTAATCCTACTTTTTGAACAAAACTTTTCGCCATCACGTCCATTTCTCAGCCAAATTTGTGATAAATGAGCCGTTGATAAACCTTTCCTTACAAAACCGGGTAATTTTTGTCTTTTACCCTCGCGATAAGATAGAAGGGGTAGTATAAATTGAAGGAGTGAGAACAAAAAGGGTTTAACTGTCAAATTGATAGTTTCGAGAAAATTGAGTTTAAACTTCAACGGCTTCATTTTAATGAAGAGGGCTTATTAAGTAATACAAAAGTTTATGTAAGTTTTAGTTGCTTGAAAATGTATTAACTCTATTTTAAAATAGTACTAATTCATACAATTACTGTAAAAATATAATAAAATAAAATAAATATAATAATGTTTTTATGCTAAGCGAACTGTATTTCTGTGTCAGATAAAACATTTTTAGACTGAAAATCTTGTGATTTAAGCCTCATTTTGGTATTTTGAGAATGTATTATTGTAAAAAATTTCACGCTTAATCCAACGATACCCATAAGGCATTTTGTGAAAAAAATCAGTTAAACCCTTTTTGTTCTCACCCCTTCAATTAGGCTGACGGCGCTGGGTACATTTGTATCGATATAGATAAGCGAAAGGGTAGTTAAGAACAGAGGGTTGTAAAAGCCCACTGGATAAATAAATTGCATTTACGGATAGCGGCTATGGGATTGCGAGTGTGGTTCAGTGGTAGCTGGTTCGAATCCCTATCAACGTCGCACCAATGACTGCACTATTACAACGGTTAAAGAAAACGTCGTAGCGAAAGCTTTTTTTACTGTTTGATAAGTTTGCGTTTGACCACTATTTCAGCTGATGGTAAATGACGATGCGGTCTAGGATGTAACACGCTTGCCTAGAAAATACCTGCTAAGCGATCACGTAACTTAATTTCAATTAATAAAAACACTTTGTACGGATTTTACAGTTTCAATATGCAGCTTATGTGCGTAGTTACTATGAATGAAATACTAGGTGGTAGGACTTTATTGCAAAGTTCGTCTAGGTACCACCGCTTTGCCAGTTATTCTGCCGCCAAGCAGTAGTGCGCAAGCACTACTGTGTTCTGGTTTGAAGGGCACTGTAGCTAGTGCAGTGTCGCTTGAAACTCTATGTTTTAGGGTTCCGAGTGACACTGCTCTGTTATGGGCGGCCGTGGCGCTTAACATCAGGTGAACGACTAGCTCGTCACATCATTCAATAACATTAAAAAAAACTAATTAGAAATGAGATTTCACCAGTTTCATTGCATTCAAAGTTCCGTGATCAACCTGTTTTTTTTAATCGTTTGATAGGTTTGCGTTTGACCACTATCTCACCAGATCACTCTCGATTTCAAAACTCCAAGGTTATATATTTGTATATTAGTTTATTTTAGGTAGTGTTTAGTTGTAAGAATAAAGGCGGTCTAAAAAAGTTTATATTGTAATTCTCGGACGTTCAGTGATCACAAAATTGGATCAAATCACTGGATTTACAATCGAGCATATAAAATGTTATCTACCAACCTTAAGCGATCTTTAACGGGTGGCGATTTGTAATAATATATGACGGCGGCTACGTCCAGTTATAAACTCTATGCACAGCGATCGAGCACCGTAATTTACCCTGTGGTGGCATTAAATGTATTACAGTGGCAGCACTGGCAACTGTCATGGCGGCCCTACCTGTCTGGCTATATAAAGGGATCGATTGGTGTGCTACGGATCATTCTTGTTCCAGACACGGCGCGGTGCGGACATGCTGAAGGCCTATAGTTATATAGGTTGCAACCTACCTACGCACAAACCCGTTTCTGCCGATATCAGAAGTGGGATTGCCCATTTCTACATCACCCTTCAAGCAACGCTAAGCGTGACGTGATGTGAATGATGACGTGACGGCGGGTGACACTAATATCAATTTTAGTTGCAGGGTTAACCCAGACCAGTGAAAAAAAAGAGAATGAAAGTTATGGTAAAAAAAAGTAATGATTCGTTAGAGAAAAAAAAAAGAGAAAAAAGAGGGTAAGAAAAAGATAAAAAGAAAAAATGATGACAAGAAAAATGTGTCCGAATGCTAAAGGGATAATCTATCCGGACTAGCACTAATGGTCCATAAAAAAAAATGTTGGTTGCTAAAGGGATGTCTATCCGGTCTAGCACTAATTGTTCCATTAAAAAAAAATGTAGGAACGATGATTTTTGGTTGCTAAAGGGATATCTATCCGGCTAGCACTGTTCGGTCCATTTTTATAAATGAAGGGATAAGGTATTAGTTTGTTGATTTTTGGTTGCTAAAGGGATATCTATCCGGTCTAGCACCATCCAGTCCACTTTTTGTAAATGAATGGATACTGATGGTCCTGAAGGGTTAACCCTTCAATTACAACTCTTTGTAAATGGCCTTTGTGGAGAGGAGACCAGGGTTAACCCTGACAATGACTGGCAGGTTAAATGCTTTTGACTAATCAAATTGAAAAGTAATCTTTTGATTTTGACTTCAAGTTTAACACAATTTAATTGCCAGGATGAACGAGCAACAACACTGATACTTATGTCCCTCACCAGGTACAAAGTGAAGCTAAGCGTACGAGGACGTACGCACGTCAGTATGGCCGTGACGGCGGCTACGTCCAGTTATAAACTCTATGCACAGCGATCGAGCACCGTAATTTACCCTGTGGTGGCATTAAATGTATTACAGTGGCAGCACTGGCAACTGTCATGGCGGCCCTACCTGTCTGGCTATATAAAGGGATCGATTGGTGTGCTACGGATCATTCTTGTTCCAGACACGGCGCGGTGCGGACATGCTGAAGGCCTATAGTTATATAGGTTGCAACCTACCTACGCACAAACCCGTTTCTGCCGATATATACAATACTGGTTGTTAGGACTTTTCTGCAAAGTTCGTCTAGGTAGGTACCACTGCTTTGCCAGTTATTCTGCCGCCAAGCAGTAGTGTGCAAGCACTACTGTGTTCCGGTTTAAAGGGCATTGTAGCTAGTGAAATTACTGGGCATTTGTGACTTTATGATCTGATCTCACAGTCGAGTAATGTTGTTACCAGACTGTGCTGATGTCTCAGGATGATGTGCGCAGTAGTGTCGCACGAAACTTTATATTTTAGAGTTCCGAGTGACACTGTTCTGTTATGGGTGGCCGTGTCGCTTAGCATCAGGTAAACGACTAGTTCGTCACATCATTCATTAACATAAAAAATCAAATATTTGTGTACATTTCACACAGTGCCATCTAGCCAAAAACTAAGCAAAGCTTGTACTATGGGAACCAGATAACTGATACAATACTTAGATACTTTTTTGTTTGTAAACATATTCATAGAGTACAATATAACATCCAGACACAGAGCGAATGTTTGTCCTGGATGAGAACCCACAATCAATAGTTCATAAAGCAGAGCTACTGCCAACTGAGCTAACAGGCCAGTCATGTAAACAAAAACTCAAAATTACAAGAAGTAAAGGGTAGAAATAAATTTTATTCAGTTAAATAATTTGCGTGTGTCTGGATGTAATTCATTTACCGAATGTTTCTGCGGGCGTATTACAAATGTTCGTGGTTCAACGCACACTGTTCGTTTGGCAGTCAATTACTTTACACGTCTTACAATGTTAAGTACATACATGCTTTTACAATAATTGTTAAGTACAATTGCGTCATTAATGTGGCGTATTTACGGTCATATTTGCTTGTCAAGCTTTACATGATAAGGCTGGCTGGCGAAGCTTGAATTGCATCTGACTTATAACCACTGATGGCAGTTTCAACTTTAACTTTAGTTCCAGTAAGTTTTATAATTGAAGGGTTGAGAATAAAAAGGGTTTAACTGTCAAATTGATAGTTTCAAGAAAATTGACTTTAAACTTCAACGGCGTCATTTTAATGTAGTGCTTATAAGGTAATAGAAAAGGTTTATGTAAGTTTCAGTTGCTTGAAAATGTATTAATTCTATTTGAAAACACAAAATATAGTACTAATTCGTACAGTTACTGTAAAAATATAATAAATATAATAATGTTTTTTATGCTAAGCGAACTGTATTCCTGTGTCAGATAAACCATTTTTATACTGATAATCTCGAGATTTAAGCTTCATTTAGGTATTTTGAGAATGTATTATTGTGGATAATTTCACGCTGAATCCAACGATACCCATAAGTCATTTTGTGAAATAAATCAGTTAAACCCTTTTTGTTCTCACCCCTTCAATTGTGATGCTTATATACATCTACCAGAAATTGGTGGCACGAAAAAAAACGAGTGTACTTTAGACCACAAAACTGAAGTAAAACTTCTTTAGTTCGATCTATCGGCCGGTATAACTGTTTTTACTTTGTTTAATGTGAATGTCGCCATCTTGACAATTGTAAATACTCATTTTACCGGACATACCAACTTAATAATACAAATTTTAAGTAATTTTAACTTTGTAATTTTGACAATAGAGATTTACGTGAACCAATAACTTTCAACTTCGGTTCGCTTCGTCCGCTTATTCCTCAAGTCAAGCGTGCGTAAAGAAGCTTTACTTCAAAAAATAACAACACTCATTTTCATACGGCGATACCTACCTACCGACCTAGGTCTAATTCCAAAGAAAAACTTTACAAAATACTCTAATTTAAATTCTAAACAAAACAAAGGAGTTGGTATTCGTTGTAATTCATAAAAGAATGCGACGGCCCGTTTCAAAGGGTACATAGCCTTGGGTTGGAGTTGGAGCTCGCTAAGGGTAGCCCTCACCGACTTACAGTGATTAACAGTGCGTATACTACACGACATAACCAGGGAAGTTTGTTTTGCGGTAGTACTTATTAATGGTAAAAAATAATCTTAGCGTAGGCCACGGCTGATCTAGGCGTGCGGCCCCGGCATACATAAGAATAAAATCACTATAATTTCTCATGGTTGCTGTAAGCGACGGCTATGAGAACAGCCATCCCTTCGTGGTCGAAATACCACCTATTCGTATCAAGTGATATGATTCCACGTTCATAATTAGAACGGCTGAAGAATGGAATGCCCTGCCAGCATCTGTATCTGCGGTAAAATATGACCCGGCGTGTTTAAGAGGAGAGTGAATAGATATTTTTTTTGCTAGCATATTACACCTTCGATCGCATCGTCAATTCCAATGAGATGAAAGCGTGGTCAAATGGTTAAGTTTGTAGTATGTAAACAAAATGAGCAATCTTAAAATAAAAAAATAAAAAACCTCCATTAAGATTAGCTAATGGAAGAGACTTATGTTTAGTAGTGGATGTCTTCTGACTTCTGGCTGATGAATGAAGCGAAGAAAACGCGATTGAGAAGTTCCGTAGGGTATCGTAAAAGCAGGCATGGTCGGGTCGATTAACCACGTCTAGGACTAGATTCCCAATATAACAACCGATGCCCGATGCATTTGTTGAGGTGTTTCCAGCATTTACTTGTACTCAATTATAAGATCCTCATCAATTTTATATAGGATCAATTTGGGAGTATTATTTTAATTTAAGCGGTTTCCAAAAGGCGTAGTAATAACATGTATAAAAAAAGTCATTTGAATATATAACAGACTCCGTTTGTGAAGTCACTTTGAAAATGTAAAAGTCTACGCTTTTTTTTTTCTAGAAACAGCTCGACATCGTAATCAGCATTTTTCAGACTTAACCAAACTGTCTGCTAGTTACTCAATACTCTTACAATAGGTGCTTTTCAATTTAATCGAAGGCTCCTTTTATAGAAATCTAATACTCGGCACTATGAGGAAGCCTGTTCGTAAAATATGTCGACGTCGTGTATTGTACAAATTTACGGTTAACCAAAATCTTAAACAAGCCTTAACTAGTGTTAAAATGCTGTTTTGTATAAACACAAGTTTGACGTCTGCCTAAGTCTTGTTCATGTATTTGTGGCAACATGGTTAATTTTTCACCTTTCAATCGCGTTACAGAGTCACTTAACTATAGATGCGATAAAAAAAATAAATAACAATAATCACCGACGACAATAATCTACATGTAATATTTAAAAATGCAAAATTGGTATTAGCCACGAGTTTAGGAGTTAGAACATAATTTTAAAAAAATAGTAATAATAAAGCCATCAATTGCATACATAGATCCTGGACCCTAACTAAGATTCCCTGTGTCTAGGGAGCTAGGAACGACGAAGAACATGGTCCCACAACACCCGGACACAGAACAAGAATTTGCTATAGCTTGCGATTTATTATGGCTGTCCTTCAGAACTGATCGGTAAAATTAATGTATGTTCGCTTCGGTGTACAACTTGAATGGGTGACCATTTTAGTGATACATGAGCATATAAAAGCTGAAACTTTTATTTTATTTTATTTTATTTTTTATTTTATTAAATTACTTTATGTCGTAATTTTCAATCGAATCACTTTTTTATTTTATTTTAATGAATCACACGACCAGCTATTCGTTCACCTGATACTTAGCGACACGGCTGTTCATATCAGTTGCAGTGTCCCTCGGAACTCAAAAGTATAAAGTTTCACGTGACACTGCACTGTGCACGTCATCCTGAGACATCAGCACAATCTAGTAAGATTACTAGACTGTGAGATCAGGTCATAAATTCTCATTTGCCCAGTAATTTCACTAGCAACAGTACCCTTCAAACCGGAACACAGCAGTGCTTGCGCACTTCTACTTGGCGGCAGAATAATTGGCAAAGTCCCACCACCTAGTAAAAATAATAAGAATATGAGAATAAATAAAAGAGATCGAAAAAAGAATCATCGGGTATATGTACATCTATAAAATTATTTTGTTCTCTCACTTCCTACACTTTTGACAGATTAGTGTGATTGAAAACTTTACTGTTCAGCTTTCGTAAATATCTTATAACGCACTGTACTGCGTCTGTCCATATTTCGTACGGTCTATCTCTGTTGACGGAGGAGAGTGCCTCTCGAGTTACAGAGGCCTTAAGTAGGCACCCATCTGACAGCCGCGAGTAGGCGAGAAACCTACTCAGTAAGGTGGAAAATTGAAGTAGCAAAAATATCTCGAAAACCGAAATATTAAAATGTTACTAAAGGCGTGACGTTTTTAGGAAAATAAATGGAAAATCTTTATTTTATAAGCCCTTCCTTTTTAATAGCCAGGTGGAAATAAGATTTGAAAAATTATTCAAGTGAAGGAAAAGTAAGTACCTTTATAATTCATCTTATTATCATTGAGTATAATAAACAGTCTTAAGACTGCAAGGATTCGTGTGTTTCACTTGAATAGGGGGTATTCACTATGCGCCCTTTTTTATAATTTTAATACATACGCACTCCACTAAATCTGAACGGTGGCCTCACCAACGATCTCGCCAGGTGCGTCTGCCTGTCGACGGCAAAAGCAGCTGGCGTAGTGGCTTAGCTCTTGCTGGGTCAGCTGCGCCGTTATCTAGGCTATGAAACCGCCTGTACGCCTTATACAAAAGGACGATGTGGCCTGCCCATTTCCACTATTAGCAAATTGAAAACATTCAAAAGTGTTCCTTTCACAACTTCTGATGTAATAATAAATTTTTAACAAACACATCCCGAAACCCCGATTTTCTAATAAATTAACCCTTTTCGTTACAAAATTCATAACATAACATCTGCCTAAAGTATTACACTGTTAAATGTTCATAATGTTAGTTCACGGGATAAACATCATTTCCATGCCGTACTATATTTTGAACGTTATAGCTGTTGAAATAAGATCGAAAATAGTTTTCATAATTTATTAGCTGATCCATAAACAGATCACTGCGATGTGATCACACAAATTGCAGCGTTATAACTATTAGAGTTAAGGTTCAAAATAGGTCTGTTTTAAAATTTGCCTGCAAGGCATGAACGGTAAGGTTGATGGGTCGAAGCGAATCTCGGTGTTGTTAAATATGATTATTGGGACAAACGGTAATTTCGGCCGCTGATAAGGTAAGATACGGTTTTACCACAGAATATATAACTTAATACGGGCCCAAGTGTCGACAGACACTATAAGCTAACGAATAAGCTGAAGCGTCAAGCACGTGTTGTACTGGCTTCTTGTAACCGTGACGTTTCATAGCGTAGTGTGTCATAATGAAGCATAATGTAGCGTAGTGTAGATACGCGTAACGTAGCATATCGGAGCGTAGCGATATGTAGCGCAGTGTAGCGTAAAGTAGCATAGTGCACCGTAGCGCAGCATAGCTAGATAAATAGGTACATAGAAGGCTTTTAAAGATGATTTTTAATTGACTACGTGATAATTTTGGCATAATTTTCAAACTCGCTCTCTAAACAGTCTGGTATAGTCGTATGTGTAATGTAAATCCGTTTATAAAAATAAAAGCATTCACTAATAAGATAACATAGTGCACCGTAGAATAGCATAGCGTAGAGTAGAGTTGTATAATGCAGCGTAGAGTAGCATAATGCACTGTAGCGTAATATTTTTAGGATTATTATCCATTGACCCATTACACTCTCGTTAAAAACTGCATTCAAATCTTTCCAGTGTATCGCTTTCGAGTTTAAGGTAACAAATAACAATCTTATATAAACAAACAGATAAATAAAAAGACGAAACGATAGATTTGAGTTCATTGACCTCTATAAATATCTTCAGAGTAGTTATGCTCATTATCCATATCCTGTTACATCCCACTGCTGAGTATAGTCCTTGTACGGTGCCATTGGTCTTGTCCTGTGCCAAATTTCACAGGATTTCGACAATTTTGTTTACTCATGATGCCGAACGACTGACAATGCGCTTACCTTGGCCGCTGCCATTAATAAAAAACAAAAACAAAATGATAAGTGAAATTAATAAACTAATAATAGACTAGCCCGATAGCTCAGTTGGTAGTAGCCCTGCCTTCTGAACTGTGGGTTGTGGGTTCGATTCCCACTCAGGACAAACATTTGTGTGATGAACATAGCTGTTTGTTCTGTGTCTGGGTGTCATATTGTATTCTATGTATGTATTTACAAACAAAAAAGTATCTAAGTATTGTATCAGTTATCTGGTTCCCATAGCACAAGCTTTGCTTAGTTTGGGGCTAGATGGCGTTGTGTGAGATGTCCACACATATTATTATATTATTATTATTATTATTATTATTATTATTATAATAATAACGCCCAACGATCACATACATCGCTCCTGGACTCTAACTAGAACTCCCCGTGTCTAGACACCCAGGAACTACGAGGACCATGGTCCCGCAACCCGACTGTGTCAGGACCAAGAACAAGTATTTGCGCTTTTTTTGTACTCAAATAGTTGT
Organism: Ennomos fuscantarius; assembly: GCA_905220475.3. Lineage (NCBI taxonomy): Eukaryota > Metazoa > Arthropoda > Insecta > Lepidoptera > Geometridae > Ennomos > Ennomos fuscantarius. The sequence continues at coordinate 4,228,947 of HG992040.1, read as the reverse complement.
CCTGCTGCGGTCGATTCCCGCACCTGCCGCCTCCGGGTTATGAGCCGACCTCCTCAACCACCACACCACAGAGGCTATCTCTAAAATAATCTTAATATCTTTACTAACTAACTCTGCGAAGCCATTAACACAAGCACACTTATATTATATAAGAATAAAAAAAAACAAATAAACGTAGTTTTCAGTCTATACAGAAAGATAGAGAATGACAATGAACTAACGCCGTCTTATGTCGTACTTTTTTTACAGTATATTCTATACTAACAGAATATTTCACACTAATTTCACATTTCACACTAATATTATAAAGGCGAAAGTTTGTATGTGTGCATGTGTGTATGCGTGTATGTTTGTTACTACTTCACGCTCAAACGGCTGAATGGATTTGGTTTAAATTCAGTACCAAGATAGCTTATACACTGGATTAACATATAGGCTACATTTTATCCCGAAAAAATGAAATGTTCTCGTGGGATTAGCAAATAATTAAAATACTTTCTATCCGCGGGTGAAACCGTGGGACGCAACTAGTTATAATATAACAATGATCATCAATTACCATGTGATTATTACAATCCTATTAAGTCTTATTATTAGCGGCTATGTAATCAAGTAATCAATCATCCAGAATGAGTTCGAGCCTGTGACGTAAGCAATGTCTGATCACAGAATGATCACTGCTAATTATATATACATATATATATATATATATATATATATATATATATATGGACATTTCACACACCGCCATCTAGCCCCAAACTAAGCAAAGCTTGTACTATGGGAACCAGATAACTGATACAATACTTATATACTTTTTGTTTGTAAATACATACATACTACTACCAACTGAGCTGTCGGGCCAGTCAAGTGATGTGAGATTATGACGGCTGGGTTACACTAGATTTTGCCAATGGATCTACTAAGAGTAGGTAGTACCACTGAAAGTACATGATGAACCAACATTATTTGGGGGAGGAAGTTGTGGCGGGAAAACGAAAAAGATCTTTTTTTTTTTTTGATCGAGCTAATGCTGTTGGTCTCTATCGACCTTTACAGCGTCACCGGGCGGGAGGGCGGGCGCTTAGGGCGCCCAGCCGTCAAAAGTGGGAGGCAACTAGCTCAAGGGCACCCCTGGGGTGCGAGCCTCGGCTTGGGCCGTTGCCGGGATAAGAGGATCGAGAAGACTACGTCCACTGGAAGAGTGGACCCTATTGAAAGTCGCGACCGTTCTAGCTAACCTACGGGGGGTACGTCGACCTCGCCGGCGGGGTCGGTGTCTGATTGTGTTACGCTGGTATCCTATACCGGTGCCGAAAGCACAGCCAGAAGGGCTAGACTGGTCCGGTGATCCTAGCGCCGCCGATACTACGGCTGCTATAGGATCATCCGGGTCGCTCAAGACGTGTCTCGGGCGGCGACGACGGGGTGAACCTAACGAAAAAGATCGCGTCGCCGCATTGTATTACTTTCTAAAACTTGTGTTATTTTCAGTGATCGTGCATAAAATTGGTGATATTTTATTCGTTAAGTGCTGAATTACAGGTATGAGTGTGGGAAAGTGGTATAATGATGGTGAAACGTTTCCTTTCGTGTTGTTTTCAAAACTCCATAGAAGCTTCTGGTAAAGTTGCCACTTTACTAGGAGTATGACTTGACTAGACTAAACTAGATTATAACTTGACTTGATGACTTGGACTGTGACTTGACACATATATCTAATACCTTTTAAAGTGAAAAGTTATCAATTACTTGACACTGGCTAAATACACAAAAGTGTGGAGACATAACAAAAACAAAATAAAAACATTATTTGGACCTATATGATTCTAGTTAATGAATTTATCACCCCAGTTCTGATGTACGAAACAATGCAAGTCACGAAGGCCATCTATCTAGTAGGCTTATACGCCTTACCCCGTCGACACACATCTGCAGTGTTTGAGAAAAAGGTTTCTGAAGATTTATGAAAGAACTAGACGCATCTCACGGTTTCACCCACAACTTTTTGGAGTAAAAATTACGCACGCATGACTTGGGGAGTAAGCTGGTGAATGCGAGGCAAACGGAAGTAGAGTTGATTCACGTAGATCTCTATTGTCAATATAACAAAGTTAAAAATTTGTATGATTAAGTTTGTAAGTCTAGTCGTCTTTTTTTTGTTTTGGTTTGGCTCCACACTTATGTGTATTTAGCCAGTGTCAAGTAATTGGTAATTTCTCGAGTTAATTAATATATATGTATATATGTCAAGTCAAGTTACAGTCCAAGTCATCAAGTCAGGTCATAGTCTAGTCTAGTCAAGTCATACTCTTAGTAAAGTGGTAGCAACTTTACCAGAAGCTTCTATGGAGTTTTGAAAACAACACGAAAAGAAACGTTTCACCATCATTATACCACTTTCCCACACTCATGCCTGTAGTCCAGCACTTAACGAATAAAATGCCACCAATTTTATGCGCTAACACTGAAAATAACACAAGTTTTGGAAAATAATACAATGCGGTGACGCAATCTTTTTCGTTTTCCCGCCAAAACTCTTCGTCTTTTTAATATCTATTAATATTTATGTAAATTACAGTAAAAACTATAAATATGTGTGTAAATAAATGTACCTAATAATAATGCAACGTTACTTGACTTCTCTTCTGGAAGCACCTAAAATATTCTTCTATTTTTTATGCTTTAGTTTTCACACTTTAATGTTATCAAAAGACGAAAGTTAGTTATATATGAGGCGCATTTTTTTTTAAGCTGTGCCACTCTCCATCATCTTATTCCATTAAAACATTTAGGGAGTAAAATCTAAATTTCAGAAAGAAAATGTCAAAATTCCATAATTTTCTTCTATTGGTACTCTCAGATTTCATCACACCATGCGTTCCACCGACAAAGTTGGCACCTCAATCAATTTTCCACTTTATTCTCTTTACGAAAAATGTTTGTCATAAATCAAAGTTGCCAAGTGTTGCAAACACCGCAAATGTGAGCAACGACAGCGGTAACGTTCCGCTGAGACTACCTACACTGAAGTGGTGTAAACCCTCGAGATTGATTGCGGTTCTTCCGGGACACATGGTGGAGTATACTGCAAGACAGGGCACCGAAAATGCGTTTAAAGGATAAATGGTAAACATTACCAAGGAAACTAGACGAGGGGTTTTTTTTTTTGTTTGGTTTTGGCTCCACACTTTTGTGTATTTAGCCAGTGTCAAGTAATTGATAATATCTCAAGTTAATTAATATCATATAGTATATCAAGTCACAGTCCAAGTCATTAAGTTAAGTCATAGTCTAGTCTAGTCAAGTCATACTCCTAGTAAAGTGGTGGCAACTTTAACAGAAGTTTCTATGGAGTTTTGGAAACAACACGAAAAGAAACGTTTCACTATCATTATACCACTTTCCCATACTCATGCCTGTAATTCAGCGCTTAACGAATTTACAGGCATTCTTACCACCAATTTTATGCACTAACACTGAAAACAACACAAGTTTTGGAAAATAATACAATGCGGTGACGCAATCTTTTTCGCGTTCCCGCCAAAAACTCAGACGAGGGGTTACATGAAAAAGTAAACACATATCAAAAGAAAAAAATGTTAAAACTGATTAAAAGGCTTACAGGTACAAAACGTATTTTTATGGAAGGCATATTGATCCGTCGCCATTTTTTTTTTATGTTTCCACATATTATGAATGCCGCATCTAAGGATAAATAGAAGTAGTAGTATAAGTAGTATCTAAAGAAAGTAAAAAAATAGTATGTGTAGTATAAAATTAGAGACTTTTCCCTACGTATCCCTACTCATTTTCCTTTTTTACCAGTCGGAGTGGCACGGTAGGTAGTGGAGGTATATCCAAAAAAGTAACTGTTTTTTTTTTTGCTTTGCCGTAGTCGGTTCATTAACCCATGCAAATCCGGCGTGAGTCAGCTAGCTTGTAATAAGAAAACTAAAACATATACATGTAGGCAGAACGGGTTGTGCGTAGGTTGCAACCTATATAACTATAGGCCTTCAGCATGTCCGCACCGCGCCGTGTCCGGAGCAAGAATGAATCGTAGTACACCGAGCGGTCCCTTTATATAGCCAAATGGGTGGGGCAGCGATGATAGTTGTCGGTGTTGCCACTGTAATAAATTTAAATGCCACCACAGGGTAAATTACGGTACTGCCCGCTGCGCATAGAGCTTATAACTGGACGTAGCCGCCGTCATACAATACTTTTCATTTCTCATACCCGGAAAGTACGCTTAATGTACGTCGCGTTAAATTCAAAACAGGTAATCAAAGTTTAAAAACTATGCAAGATACTTTTTATGAAAACTCTTTTTAAATCGCCGCGTAAAATTGTAATTTAAAAAATTATCAATAATTTTGCAACTCAACTTAATGCTTACTTACAATTAACATTTAATTTTTTTTAAATTGTAATTTTATCGATTTACTATCGTAGTGATAAAAAATACTGACTGGTAGAATTCCACAGATAAAGAAACATAAAAAGCCGGGAACGCGTCAGTTCAGTTGTTTGGCAAGAGCTAATTTTTTTGCATAATATTTGTGCAAAATGAGTTCATCAGATTCAGATATGGATTTAACGCCTGATTTTATTAGAGAAGAGGCTAAAACAGCCGTGTAAAATTGTTTACCGCATAAATCAAAAGAAAGGTCGGTGCGTCAAATCTTAGGAAGTTTTTAGGACTAACATATTTCAATAAACTTTATCGAATAATCATATATCTTCAATATGGAGCGTGTATTGAATGTTAAACTAATAAAATATAAATTTCGAATAATTATCTTACAAATATTGTTTATTTGTCTTAATAAAATGTAAGCAATATTTTGTTTTAGTTTGTTTGATTAATCAGGATTTTATTTACTTCCCTTATACCCGAAATGAAATGCCTCGGGGGAAAAGCCTATTTAGACATGAGATGGTTAGGTGCCTTTGCTACGCTTGTGTGCCAATACCCCTTGTGTAACAATCTACTATTACAGATACATCCCTTTTACAATATTATTCATATTCATATTTATTAATAATTATAATATTATATATATTAATTATAAAACTTCATATTTATAATTCATATACATTATTTGACATAGCGTTATATTCTACGCCGATGTTGTTTACAAACAAACGGTAACAAGAATTAAAGGTCGGAAGTCAAATTTTAAGATAGCGTTGGTAAGTATATAAAGAAAAGTAGGCCGTTCTTGCAACATAATTACTGAGACATCGGAAGTGCAAGTCAAAATGGCATTTAAAGTGAGAGAAAATTTGATTTGATTTAATATTGTCAGCGCGTCTAGTATTAGGATATAAGTGAATGCATGGTATAAAGGGAGCAGGTTTGAATCCCCGAATAGTAAATTGACAACAGGAATTTACATTCTTCTTAGTCTTGTTAGTGACTCTGAGATTATACCACTATAAGACGACGACGCCTTGGAAACTCCCGAGTGTTATATTCTTTCAAAGCTTAATTTCCTTTTCCTATAATGATAATATATGTCATTTATAGGATGATAATATATACATGTAGAAAATCTGCGTGTCACAAACAAAACCAAAAATTGTAACTGTAAACAATATCTTTCAGTTAACCCCTCTTCCAGTTAACTCCTCTTCCAGTTAACTCCTCTTCCAGTTAACTCCTCTTCCAGTTAACTCCTCTTCCAGTTAACTCCTCTTCCAGTTAACTCCTCTTCCAGTTAACTCCTCTTCCAGTTAACTCCTCTTCCAGTTAACTCCTCTTCCAGTTAACTCCTCTTCCAGTTAACTCCTCTTTCAGTTAACTCCTCTTCCAGTTAACTCCTCTTCCAGTTAACTCCTCTTCCAGTTAACTCCTCTTCCAGTTAATTCCTCTTCCAGTTAACTCCTCTTCCAGTTAACCTATCTTCCAGTTAACTCCTCTTCCAGTTAACTCCTCTTCCAGTTAACCTATCTTCTAGTTAACTCCTCTTCCAGTTAACCTATCTTCCAGTTAACTCCTCTTCCAGTTAACCTATCTTCTAGTTAACTCCTCTTCCAGTTAACTCCTCTTCCAGTTAACCTATCTTCCAGTTAGTCCCTCTTCCAGTTAACCTATCTTCCAGTTAACTCCTCTTCCAGTTAACTCCTCTTCCAGTTAACTCCTCCTCCAGTTAACTCCTCTTCCAGTTAACTCCTCTTCCAGTTAACCTATCGTCCAGTTAACTCCTCTTCCAGTTAACTCCTCTTCCAGTTAACCTATCTTCCAGTTAACCAGTTAGTAAAGTTAGGATATTCAGCGCATTTTATAGTTATTCAACTATAAAATGGTACGTACGATCCTTGTTACCGTTGTCCTATGTCGTCTAGCCAGTATTCCGTATTTATTCCTAATTATTTTTCAATTATTTTCAGATTGCATTCACACTTCTTGTGATGACTGTAGCGTGCTACGGTAAGTTTTGTTTATCTTTCATACATAACTTTAGTCTCCGATGGCGTTACTTCTTTGTTTCCTTGTCTCTTTCTGGATAGACTAATAAATTTTGATGATACGTTTATTATATATTTACAAAATTAAAAAAGAATATTTAATGTAATTCCGCTTTTCATTTTGTATTTAAGATAAAATCCGCAAGGTCACGCCCGAATCAATCTTTTTTTTAATTACTTATTAGGTACAAGCTATTGATTGCCCTTGACTTCATTCGCGTAGTAGAAGGCTGCGATTTTCAGCCTCTCTTGTTGTAATAACCGCCTTTTTCCAATTTTTCACATCATAAAAATCTAATTTGGAATGTTTCAAAAATTTAGTAAAAAACTGCCAAAGCAGTCCAACCTTTCTCAAGGGAGCGACTACCAACAGTGTTTTTATCTTTAAAATTTATTTGTTTCCTGAACATCTGGCCTGAAAGGAGCTAAGTTAGTGTAAGAGCGTCTTTTCCCTTATCACAATAACTTACGATCATTAAGACAGATTTCCGATCATTCAGTATTATTTTTAACCTTCAAAATAAATATTTCAATATTCAAAATAAACAATTCCCCAACTTCACTAAAAGGCCGAATGTTTATTCGGTATGTTTCGCTACTTTTTTAGTTATCATAATAATATTTTCTTTTCGTCTATTTAGTTGATCGAGTTTATAATTAGCTTGTCAAATGCAGCCTTAATTATACGCAATAATTTTAAAATTTTGTCCAATATCCATAAATTTACTTTACTTAAGAATAAACAAAATATAATGACGAACTAACCTAAATGCTAAACTATGATTAATTAAGAAAGCCAAATCGTATGTAAAAAGGAGTTATAAATAAAACACAGAACTTAGGTCACCTTCTGCTAAAGTTTGAATAATATACATTTTAATAAACTAATTATTTTCAAGGTTATCCATACCAATACGGAGAAAGCCGGCAGAACTCAGGATTAAGCCCGGGCAATCAAGGCGGATATGGTCAAGGCCAGCAGAGCGGATATGGACCTAGCAACCAGGGTGGATATGGACCTGGCAACCAGAGCGGATATGGACCTAGCAACCAGGGTGCATATGGACCTAGCAACCAGGGTGGATATGGACCTGGCAACCAGAGCGGATATGGACCTGGCAACCAGGGTGGATATGGACCTGGCAACCAGGGTGGATATGGACCTGGCAACCAGGGTGGATATGGACCTGGCAACCAGAGCGGATATGGACCTAGCAACCAGGGTGGATATGGACCTGGCAACCAGGGTGGATATGGACCTGGCAACCAGGGTGGATATGGACCTGGCAACCCGGGTGGATTTGTACCTGGCAACCCGGGTGGATTTGGACCTGGAAATCCAGGTGGATTTGGACCTGGAAATCCGGGTGGATTTGGACCTGGAAATCAAGGTGCTCAACATATCGGTGGGTACAAAGAGCACGGGTATTAGTTCGGTAAAATAAATAAACGAATAAACCAATTTTTAAAACATTTATGCCACTCCTCTTTTGTGACCTCGAGCTGTTAAATTACACTTAAAATCGTAGAAAATCTTTTTAGGAAAATTTTCACGCACTAAATCCACGGAGATACGCAATTTCGAAAATGACTCCACAGTGTAAAATACATAAAGTGACAGTCTGATAAAACAAACTGTATTCTACAGCGAAAGAGATCCATTTTCAAATGTTGTAATTACTTTTTTATGTAAGTGGTCAATTCCGAAAACATAAACTTTGTCCTATATATAATAATTTATTGTCATCATACGTGGATATAATAAAGAAACATTCTATAGTGTAAATATCGTTTTTTATTTATTGCTACTAGATTTTAAGCCGCATGCCATTGTGATAATGATTTTGAATACATATAAAAATAAATGATATATACAAAATAAAATTATTACTTTGTTATTTAAGGGCTGTGGATTTTGTAAAATAAATAAAATAAAATTAAATATTTTAAAGATTATTTCAACATAATATTAACCTAATTTTACATAAATATTAAAATTAAAACAAAAAGAGTTAAAAAAATATTTATTAAAATAAATAAAATTAATTAATTCGATGATCTAATCATCAGTGTCAGGGAAGCAGATTAGATTATACTTTACTGTTAATTTTTTTTATGTCAAAGGGAGCAAACAAGCATATAGCCCACCCGATGGGAAGTGGTCACCGTAGCCTATGGACATCTGTAATACCGGAGGAGGCGTCACCAATGCATTTGTTTTTTTTTTTGCTACTGAGTGATTTTACGAGCTAGTCGTTCACCTGTTGTTAAGCGCCACGGCCGCCCATAACAGAACAGTATCATTCGGAACCACAAAACAGAGTTACGAGTGACACTGCACTGCACACATCATCCTGAGACATCAGCACAGCCTGGTAATAAGATTACTAGACTGTGAGATCATAAAGTCTCAATTGTCCCTTATCCTGTTTTAAATAGTTGTAACGGATTTAAACTAGCTTGCAATTCATCAAAAAATATCAAGCAGGATGGAATTGGCGAAATAAATGATGGCGTAGATGCTTCAAGAATATCTAACAATTTTTCTAAGCATTTTCCTTAGACTCGAAGGTTCTCAAGAATCGGACCCAAGTGACCGATTTCGACAAGTCGGGCCTTGTGTACGATATATGACGCTGTAAATCTTTTTTCACCTGAGGTAGTTTAGGAAAGCATTTTACGAAATAGAAGTAGTTTTACTAGGTGGTAGGACTTTACTGCAAAGTTCGTGTAGGTAGGTACCATTGCTTTGCCAGTTATTCTGCCGCCTAGCAGTAGTGTGCAAGCACTGCTGTGTTCCGGTTTGAAGGACACTGTAGCTAGTGAAATTACTGGGCAAATGAGACTTTATGATCTGATCTCACAGTTTAGTAATTTTATTACTAGATTGTGCTGATGTCTTAGGATGACGTGCGCAGTGCAGTGTCACGCGAAACTCTATACTTTAGAGTTCCGAGTGCCACTGCAGCTGATATGGGCAGCCGTGTCGTTTAACATCAGGCGAACGGCTAGCTCGTCACGTCATTCCTTAACATAAAAAATAAGTTTTTATTGGATATGTACAAAGTTCGTAAAATTTATGATTCAACAGATTCATCTTTAAGGGTATTCAACCTTAAATGTACACGGTTAACGACTATAATAGATAGATAGATAAACTTTGTAATGAAATACATCATCTTAAATAATTAAAATGTTAACAAACTTAACCAAAGTGTAACAATGGGTGGTCTTATCGGTCAAAGCGATCTCTTTCAGACAACCTATTTACAAACAAAAAGTATTTAAGTATTGTATCCGTTATCTGGTTCCCATAGTACAAGCTTTGCTTAGTTTGGGGCTACATGGCGCTGTGTGAAATGTCCACAGATATTTATTTATCTATTTTAACCTTATAATCCTAACCATAATCAAAAAATCTAACTTTTTAAAATACATTCATTGATTCTGGACCATAGCTAGAAAATTCCCTATATCTAGGGACCCGAGAACTACGAAGACCATGGTCCCACAACACCCAGACTCACTTTTTTACTGGCACAAGTACTTGTCCTGTCGGAAAAGAAACTCGCCGCCTCTGGGTTGTAAGCCAACCTGCTCAACCACTACACCACAGAAGCTATCTTCTACTTATATGAGAAGAAATGCTTTATTGGCGAACTGAATCATAAAGAATATCTGATTACCTGGGCAAAGTTTCACCGCTTTGCCAGTTATTCTGCTGCCGCAAGCAGCAGTGTGCAAGTACTGTGTTCCGGTTTGAAGGGCACTGTAGTTAATGATATTACTGGGCTAATGAGACTTTATGATCTGGGGGTTGATCAGGGAACTGGATTTGCATGTATGAATTGGTGGTTGCACGGTTGCAACCACCAATTTTTACGGTTTTTACAGTTTCAATACATAGTTTATGAGCACAGTTACTATGCAAATTAATAATAATAATAATAATATGTGTGGACATCTCACACAACGCCATCTAGCCCCAAACTAAGCAAAGCTTGTACTATGGGAACCAGATAACTGATACAATACTTAGATACTTTTTATTTGTAAATACATACATAGAATACAATATAACACCCAGACACAGAACAAACACCTATATTCATCACACAAATGTTTGTCCTGGGTGGGATCGAACCCACAACCCGCAGTTTAGAAGGCAGGCAGGCAGGGTCACTACCAACTGAGCTATCGGGCCAGTCAAATTAGGAATGAAATTGCGTCTGTTGTTTTGCAATTAGACGGAACTTCGGCTAACTCATTAATAATCGTAAAAAAAAATAAAAATACAAAAACAGCTTGAGCGGTTCTAACGAAAGAAAGATAGCGTAGCTAACGTACATTAAGTATATAGCTTTCCCATTTCCACCATTATGTCGAAAGTGTAGTGAGAGTGAGATCGAGACATGTTTTTTTCAATATCTTTCCCTAATAGCCCGTGTATTTGTACCTACATGAAATTACTGGATAACGATATGAAGAGGTCGCGGAAGATCAAGGTAGGGGCTATTGTCCGATAGGCCATTGATCTTGATTTCCTAAACATTTTTGTAGGTTCATATTTAATGCTGTTTGAAACCACAAAGTCCGAAAGAGTTTTTTTTTTTTTAATTCTCCTTGATGAAACCTGGTACTTTTGTCTCTTAATAATTACAACCACTTATGATGTAACCAAAAAAGTTTTACAGTATATTCTATGCTAACAGCGAATTCTTCGCTAATTGCGAAAGTTTGTGAGTATTATTAATCATATTTATGCAAAATTTTCTAATAATAGGTCTTTACCTATGAAATTGCCGTATTGCAGTACAGACTTTTTCAAACAAAAAAAAGTTTTGATTGGCTATGAATTCTAAATTCAAATTAATTTTGTTTTAAAAATATGACATTCTATTTACAATATAAGTCTTTTGTTTATTGATTAGCGTTGTATTTTCATTGCATTTCAACATTTTTCCTCATAATGGATACTTTGAAATTTCGTGTAATTATGGAATATGAGTTCCGTCGTGGCACCAACGCGGCACAAACGACACGTAACATCAACGACGTTTACGGAGAAAACTGTACAAACGAACGTACAACCCGTTATTGGTATGCTCGGTTCCGTTCTGGGAATTTTGACTTGAAAAATGAACCTCGTGGTCATCCGGAAACTTTGGTAAACAATGATGAATTAAAGGCGATTGTGGAAGCTGATGAATCTCAATCTACAGCTGAGCTGGCAGCAGCTTTTGATGTTAGCATCAAAACAATATTGGTCCATTTGCGACAGATTGGCAAGATAAAAAAGCTTGATAGATGGGTGCCCCACGAACTTAACGATCGCCAGCGCAACGTACCCGTCGAGACTTGCCTTGCGCTGCTTAACAGGCACAGAAATGAAGGAATTTTGAACCGAATTGTTACGTGCGACGAAAAATGGATTCTTTTTGACAATCGAAAGCGCTCAGCAGCTTGGTTAGATCCTGGTTCGGTACCAAAGCAATGTGCAAAACGAAAAATGACCCCTAGAAAGGTGATGGTCACAGTTTGGTGGTCTAGTGCTGGTGTGATTCATCATAGCTTTTTACAAAACGGCGAGAGCATTACTACAGATGTGTACATTGAAGAACTGACCACAATGATGGCGAAACTCGCACGTCTGCAACCAGCTTTGGTCAATCGGTCGTCTCCACTGCTACTTCACGACAACGCGCGACCCCATACTGCACAACAGACCGTCTCTAAGCTGCATGAGTTGGGTTTGGAAGCTCTCCCTCATCCGCCATACTCACCAGATCTTGCGCCTACCGACTATTACTTTTTCCAAAATTTGGACATCTTTTTAGCGGGAAAAAAATTCAATTCCCGAGAGGCAGTACAAAACGCCTTTGGAGAGTTTGTTGTCTCCCGTCCTGCTGATTTTTTCAAAAAGGGCATCCATAAACTGCCACAGTGTTGGCAAAGATGCATTAATTGCAGGGGTGATTACTTTGAATAAAAGAAATAAATAAGTTCGAAAAAAAAATACTTTAACTTTTTTCAAACAAAACGGCAATTTCATAGGTAAAGACCTAATATTAATAATAATAAAAATTTATATTATTAGTACAGGTCAAAATTAGTTAATATGGAGATCAATTTAATTTTTTTACCATTCTTACCTACATTTTTATCTATGTTTTGATTGTAAATGGATTTGTTTAGGCATTCCTAATCTGCATGCACATTTTAGACTTTTATATGAATATTGCCTATAATGTTCACCTATTTCTATTGTAAAATTTAAAAATTGATTTAATGTTATCTTCCTATACTTTTGTACTCGCTCACATCAAAATTTTTTTTCTAATAGAAAGTTCGCAAGCTGTCTTCACCTATAATTATATCAACACTTAGCTATATTATTAATTTAATTACTGAAGCATGAATTGGTGTTTGTTATGATGGTGTTCAAATAAATACATGAAAGTTTTTTACTCTTTCATGCAAAAACTACTGAACGGATTTGGATGGAATTTGGAACACATATAGTTTACAACCTGGATTAACGCATAGGATACTTTTTATCGCGAATGAAACCGCGAGGCGCAACTAATATTCTTTAAAATTTCCTTAGATGTGACAATGCAGCGGTTTTATTTCATATCACTTTATAGTTCGAAAGCTTAGACAATTCAACGCGTATGAAAAAATGAAAATGAAATGAAAATGAAAATTATTTATTTGCTCGAAATATGGTACAAAATATGAACGTCTGTACTAAAGTAAAACAGCTCCTAAGTTCGCACTTATATCCGTAGACCTCGGTATCTCGTACGTTTGTCAAACTTGTGTCAAGTCAACATGCCAAATACTGTTCGCTCATTGGTTGAGACAATCGATGATCAACAGGCAACCAATGAGCGTTCAGTATTTGGTCTGGCAAGTTGATACGAATTTCACAAACATATACCAGTTTTGGCGGGAAAACGATAAAGATCGCGTAGCCGCATTGTATTATTTTCCAAAACTTGCGTTATTTTCAGTGTTAGTGCATAAAATTGGTGGCATTTTATTCGTTAAGTGCTGGATTATAGGCATGTGTAAACAAGTAAACATTTGGAATTATGTCGTGTTGAAATGTAGTGTTATTTAAGCACGTATCATATTTATGTTACTATATACATTATTTAAAGTAACGACGAATGTACTTGTATAGAATTCTTTAAGTCTAACTATGTTCTCATGGAAGTGACTTTTTTGTCTTATTTGGGAATAAATTTCTTTAAACCTAAACCTGCAGGCCTAGCACGGCCGGTGGATAACTTCTCCCCAGGGAGTAGATAACAAACTTATCCTCACTGTCACTTTATTCCACTCTGCGAGCATGGCCGCGACAGTGGAAAGCTTTATCCGGGGGATAAACGGCGGGAGTAGCGTTTTTAGATTTCTCTACCGTATTGTTGCCAGTACGAGAAAATTGAACTAAAATGACATTACATGCTTCAATATTTTGTTCAGTCCATCAAACCATCGATAATTGTTCGGCTAAATATACTGGGATTGAAGACAAAATATAAAAATTAAGAAAATATAAGGTTTTTGAGTCTGTGTCCCTGTGTTAATCAAAGAGTATGTAACGACTACTATGTATATGAGTGAGAGTAAGTGAGTAGTTTAAATTAAAATTTTATTTTGTTTGTAATATGAGCGGAAAAACGTGATTAATTATTGTGTAGTAGTTATATTTTAAATTTTTATATGTATATATTTTGTAATAAAATATACTCAAAAAATATATGCATCATTTAAGTTAATTACGTAAATTAAATAATTTCCTTATTAAAACTAAACTAATAATTGTATTTTCACGAATATTTCACTATGTATTTTTTTTTGTATTGAAACTCATTTCCCGGGATTTAGAAGGGATTACTTGTATTCCGAATGCTTCTCTCGGTGTAACTTTCGCTCCAAAATTCGAGTTCCCGCGATTAAACATAGTTATAATAGGCACGCGACATTTTTGTGCCTATTAAAACACTTTGACTTCCTTATACCCACCTACAAGAGTCGAAGATAAATACTCTCTGCTTTATGTCAATTCAAGAGAATATTATCCACTTTCTTCCGAGTCCGTGGTCTGAAGCGGGGAGTAGCGGGATATAATGTCTACGATAATGTCAAAGGGAAATATTTCTTTCCTCTCCTCGTTGCCGTGCTACGTAAGGTGGAGAGGGGGATTATTTTAACTGACAGGTGGAAAAAACCGGGGGAAAGACAATTTCTCCACATGCCGTGCTAAGCCTGCTGAGTGTGGGAAAGTGGTACAATGATGGTGAAACGTTTATTTTCGTGTTGTTTCCAAAACTCCATAGAAGCTTCTGGTAAAGTAGCCACCACTTTACTAGGAGTATGACTATGACTTAACTTGATGACTTGGACTGTGAATTGACTAGACTTGACACATTATATAATATTAATTACCTACCTTGAGAAATCATCAATCACTTGACACTGGCTAAATACACAAAAGTGTGGAGCCAAAAAAAAACGTATACGAAAGCCCGGGGCTTCCCTGTTATTCGTCGTTACGCTTTTCTCTACAGTCTACCCACAGTGGGACGGAAAGGGCATGAATTTAAATTAGCCCATGCGAAGCCAGGACAGTCTCTAGTAGCAACATATTCTAAGCCATTGTTGTTTAGAAACAATTCGTAACAAAAACTTAAGGTCAGATGTCAAATTTTATGATAGTATATATATAGAGAACAGCCGGACCTTCTTGCTATTCAGTAATTACTGAGACTTCGGAAATTCAAGTCGAAATGGCATTGAAAGTAAGTGAAATTTTAATAATTTAATATTGGTAAAATTGGTAGAAATGTTTACACATATTTATTTATTATTATTATATTTTTGACTGGCCTGATAGCTCAGTTGGTATTATAACACTGCCTTTTGAGTTGTGGGTTCGATTCCCACCCAGGACAAACATTTGTGTGATGAACATCGATGTTTGTTCTGTGTCTGGGTGTTATATTGTATTCTATGTATGTATTTACAAACAAAAATCTTTACAAAAAAAAATCGAATCTAATTGTATCAGTTATCTGGTTCCCATAGTACAAGCTTTGCTTAGTTTGGGGTTAGGTGGCGCTATGTGTAATGTCCACAGATATTTATTTATGTATTTATTACTTATTATATATGTATTTATATATTATATTATTATTGTCCTGCGGCGGGAATTAAACCCGCCGCCTCTTGGCTATTAGCCGACCTGCTCAATCACCACACCACAGATGCTAGCAATTATATGTAATTATTTAGTATATATATAACGAGCTTCTGCCCGCAGCTTCGCCCGCGGCGTGGCCTATGGGAAAATAAATCAACCACCCATTTCACCCTCTTAAGGGTGGAATTTCGAAAAATCCTTTCTTAGCGGATGCCTACGTCATAACATCTACCTGCATGCAAAATTTCAGCCCGATCCGTCCAGTGGCTGTGCGTTGATAGATCACTATATTAGTCAGTCAATCAGTCAGTCACCTTTGAGTTATATATATTTAGATAATAAATTGGTTTCAGGTCGTATTGATACTTCTTTTGGTCACTGTAGCATGCTACGGTAAGTTCATTTAATATTAATCTATGCCTGTCTATACATTATAAATTAATTTATTATTATTATTATTACATTAATTACATTATTATTATTATTATTATTTACAAGACATTATTATGAACTCTATTAAGACACAACATGGTTAAGCAACACTTTCCCGGATTCATACGTTTGTGAAATTCGTGTCAACTTGGGAGACCAAATACTGAACGCTTATTTGAGTTTTGGCGGGAAAACGAAAAAGATCGCGTCGCCGCATTGTATTATTTTCCAAAACTTCTGTTATTTTCAGTGTTAGTGCATAAAATTGGTGGCATTTTATTCGTTAAGTGCTGGATTACAGGCATGAGTGTGGGAAAGTGGTATAATGATGGTGAAGCGTTCCTTTTCGTGTTGTTTCCAAAACTCCATAGAAGCTTCTGGTAAAGTTGCCACCACTTTACTAGTATGACTTGACTAGACTAGACTAGATTATGACTTGACTTGATGACTTGGACTGTGACTTGACTTGACACATATATCTAATACCTTTTAACTTGAAATATTATCAATGACACTGGCTAAATACACAAAAGCTGGCTAAATAAAAAAAAACGCTCATTGGTTGCCTGTTGATCATCGGTTGTCTCAACCAATGGGCGTACAGTATTTGGCGTGTTGACCTGACACTAGTTTGACAAACGTATGAGATACCGAGGTCTACGGATTTAAGTGCGAACTTAGGAGCTGTTTTACTTTAGTACAAACTTTAGTCTAAGCTTTCGAACTATAAAGTGATGTAAAATAAAACCGCTACGTTATCACATCCAAGGAAGTTTTATAGAATATTCTGTTAGTATAGTATACTAGTTGCGCCTCGCGGTTTTACCCGCGGATAAAAAGTATTTTAACTATTTACTCATCCCACGGTAACATTTTACTTTTCCGGAATAAAATGTAGCCTATATGCTAATCCAGTGTATAAGCTATCTTGGTACCGAATTTCATCCAAATCCATTCAGTCGTTTGAGCGTGAAGTAGTAACAAACATACACTCATACACATAAACACACTTACAAACTTTCGCCTTCATAATATTAGTGTGATAGTGTGATTTGAATCGCCCTATGTAATGTCAAAGGCTGAAAGGCTTTAATATTTTTATTTGGTTGGTCACCTAATTTACTCTATTTTTACAAAACCAAACTACATCTATAAAACTAAACTATATCTAAGAAATCTCCATTTGTTAATACAATTTTTATCTTTTCTTTCAATTTATTTGTTCATATTTTGTTCCAAGGCGTTCCATTTGGACCAAGCCGCCCTTTTGCATTTCAATATTACGACGAGCCTAGTACAACACCTAGCAACCAGGGTGGATCTGGACCTGGAAACCAAGCTGGATTTGGACCTGGGAACCAACATACCCAGCATCGTGGTGGATACAAAGAATACGGGTATTAGTTGGGTAAAATAAAACAACAGGCACTATGTCGGAAACTTATGATTCCAAGGATTTTTGTATTGTTTATTGTTTTACTATGTGATATAATAATAAAGAAATATTTCATAGTACCGTGTAAATCTTATCATCTTTTATATACATTACATACAATACAGTTATATACAATACAGTTTAAAATTAGTGTTTTAGCTATTAAGCTAAAACACTAATTTTAAAATGTATTGTATATGCCACTGTAAACCAACTGACCAGTACCGCTTCGCATTTTATTATCTAACCCATGCAGCTATTTTTTAAAATTCCATTAGTATGTAGTAGTAGTATGTAAGTTGGCCTAGCCGTTTACGACTTTAGTAACACACACATAAAGATTAATATATATTATATTATAGTATAGGGCTATAGTAATTGCTCTGGTAATTAAACTGATGCACTAATTCGCTGAGGATGCTTATATTAAGTTATGAGTGGGCGAGTAGCAGTAACATAGCTTGGCTATTTCCTAAAATTAAACATTTATTGAGCTGGTTAAAAGCAAGCGACGCAATCTGATGTATACGTCGTGTTATATTAGTTATCCAGTGACACGATAATTATTATGGACATATTGTATAGATGGGATGAAACCTCGTCATTGAGACTCCGTCGCTTTGAGAAAATGTATCGATCCGAATAAAGGATTCTTTACTTTATTTATGGCACGCTAGCTGTCATTTTTAACCGTATCTTATCATATTCCAAGTTACGACAACCATACTTGAGAGCTATGATTATGTCATATGTCATATGACATGTAGGTAATCATAGCTTGAGACTTGAAAGACATGCGGTTGTGTAATTACATACAATTATCGTTAAGCAAAGAAGGGAGGTGCGAGAGCTGAGGGTTGGAATAAATTGCCACCTATATGCTCAAGTGGGGGGGATGAAATCTGAGTGTACTTTTGATGGGTGGGAGTGGTAACGTGTTGTCGTTGAGTTTCAGTATTGTAAATCAACATAACTATTATAAAGAGAAAGACATATTCGACTGGCCTGATAGCTCAGTTGGTAGTAGCACTGCCTTCTGAACTATATACATATATAGGTTGTGGGTTCGATTCCCACCCACAAATGTGATCTTCATTCGACAATTCTTATTAAATTCAATTTTCCTTATTTTAATAAATGTCTGATGATGACATGTATATGAAATAAATGACGAAAGGCGCACGTTGCTTCAAAATAAAACATACTTTTAAATACAATTCATGTTTATTTTATTAATTTAATTTTACTTTGGTTTTATTTTAAGAACAGTTTTGTAGTGAAATATATAAACCATTGTCCTAAATTTAAAAAACTCTACAAATTATAGCCAAGGTAACAACAAATAACAGCTTCATAAACAATAACAATAACAAACAATAACAGTTTCAGTGAAGAATACTTGGTTTCTTAAATAAAAATATTACTTATACAAGTTAAATTGTTATCGCCCCGTTAGATTCAAATAATATTGGTCTTATACAAAATTATATTTCCAGGAACATCAAATTTTGAAGGATTATGATTTTGGATATATATGAATTAAAATTTGCATCAAAGCTTTTTCATTTAGTTGAAGAAATCGTTTTACCGTGTAAGAGTGAGCGAGACGACGTTTTGATCCCTTTCACGCATGGAAACCTATCATAGGTCTATGACGGAAACTTTGGAGCTGAGGAAAGTGTTTCGCATTGCGATTTTATGACAGATATTGGATACCTACATCATATTCCAGGTTTTCATTTGTTATCTAATATATCCACGGATTTCTATCCTTATCAACAATCAATGTTTGTTCTGTGTCTTAGTGTTATATGTATTCTATGTATGTACAAACAAAAAAGTATCTAAGTATTGTATCAGTATCAGTTATCTGGTTCCCATAGTACAAGCTTTGCTTAGTTTGGGGCTGGATGGCGCTGTGCGAAATGTCCTCACATATTTATTTATTTATTTAATGGAATGGACGCTATTTACAAGCATGATTTTGTCTGTAACTTCTGAGATTTTTTATTCAAAAGAAAAATAAATCATTTAGCAAAAAATCTTTTGAGATTGAAAACATTATATGTAGGACATACTAGTGCACAGACGATTTAAGAATTGCTTTTCTAAAACCGGAGAGTCTTTTTTATATTACTTAATAGGCCCGTATTCGACCGCAGTTTCACCTGATGGAAAGTGACGACGCAGTTTGCTAATCCTACAAGATGATTGTCGCGTAATACTTAAGTCTACTCTCAATATTTATTGTTCAATTTGAATTAGAACCTTTATGCCCGTCTGCACTAAAGTCTATTAAAATGTTACTTAACTAAGCAACACTTTCACTTGGATTCTCATACGTTTGCCTGTCGACAGCCACTGTGGTGTGGTGGTTGAGTAAGTCGACTCATAACCTGGAGGCGGCCCGCCAGTGTCTCCAGCGACAGGACAAGTTCACAGAAAAAAAGTTCCAGGATCTATGTATGTGATTATTGAGCGTTATTATTTATTTATTTGTTAAATTTCTATTTCAACGTGACACACGAAATACTGAACGCGCATTGGTTATCGATTGATCATCGGCTGTCTTAAACCAATGAACGTACAGTATTTGGTGTGTTGACTTGATACAAGTTTATCAACGTACGAAAAACCGAAGGGTAAGAGATAAGTGCGAACTTAAAAGCTGGGTAATTTTAGTGCAGACCAACACTAATGCTGCGGGCCAGATGCAACTTTTTAATCCCGTCTGTCCCCCAAGGACAGATCAGAAGGAGAGATGTGAATATACCAAATTGAAAAAGGTTACTATCATTGATTTGCTTCGAATAATAAAAGTTCTTTTTCTCTACCATTAGAGAAAAAGAAGCTATTTTCTGATAAGCTATTCATCACTCAACCAGTCTTGATCCTCATTGATTGCTGTTCCACAGAGCGATCCATTTTCTGAAGCAAAAACTTAAAAAGCTAGTTCGTAATAAATCTTCAGCGTTGAAATCGCTTTAATGCCCGATTGGTACGAGGTATCAAAAGGCGTATTCGATCAGTTTTTTCTCGATTTTCTTTAAGTTTGTTTTTTTGAGTCATGTCTATTTTAACTTATCTATACATATAAAATTCAAAGTCCTGACTGACTTATATATCAACGCATAGCCTAAACCGCTGGCTTGAAATTTGGAGGGTGTATTCTTTGTAAAGTGTAGGCGTTCAGTAAGAAAGGGTTTTTTGAAATGCCACACCTAAGAGGGTGAAATGAATGGTTGAAGTATCTATGAAAAAATGTCTTCTTCGTTTCCTATAGGCAGCAGCTAGTAAGCTATTAATGGCTTGGTTTGATAAGAATAAATGATATAGTCCCCGTAGCTTCAAGAACGGTGCATGCTTATCGGGGCCAATACCACAGAAAAAATATTAAGAAATTACACGATCTAATTCCCCCATCTTTCTTTTATCGGACTACAAGACGCACAGAAACTCGACATCCTGGTTATATGGTTGAAATTCTTTCGAAGCGTTTCGCAACCAACTTTATAGTGCGAACAGCTTGCCGGCGTCCTTGATTCCAATTAACCTAGAAGATTTCAAGTCAAGGGTAAATGAATGATGTGACGAGCAAGTCGTTCACCTGATTTTAACCGTCACGGCTGCCCATAACAGAAATTGTCATTAGGAACTGCAAAATATAGTTTCGCGTGACACTGCACTGCGCACATCCTCCTGAGACATCACCGCAGTCTGGTAATAAGATTACTCGACTGTGAGATCAGATCATAAATTCTCATTTGCCCAGTAATTTCACTAGCTACAGTGCAACCGAACACAGTAGTGCTTGCACACTACTGCTAGTAGCTAGTAGTAATAGAGCATGTACCTTCAAGGCAAGTATGCCCCATCTCTTAGACCACGTCATTATTTAACATAAGGTAAGACAGTAATCAAATGTGTTGCCAAACAAATAAAAAAAAACTTAGATACTTAACAATATCCTGTTACTTAATACCACCGTCCTTATTTTTATTGTTATTTTCCTACATTTTTGGGTTGTCTGGAAGACATCGCTTTAAGCGATAATGACCACATTACAGGAACAATTTACAAGCACAAACTTAGTAATGTAAACGAGGTGTTTCAATAAAGAGTTTTATCTACCTATCTATCTATCTAATATTTTCATTCACACGATATAATAAAATCAAAATAAGTCCCCATAACAACTCCGCTTAGCGACACGTTGTCATAATATTTTATCGCTCGTACAAGGAATATGAAGCGCAATCTGCGTGGGATTACTGCCGGACAGTGTTAATAAAGCGCACGGTGACGTCACAACGAGGTGATTACACCCGCCTTTATCACTTAAGTGAAATAAGGCAACGTCTAAGCTATAATAGTGTTTTTAGCTCGTGTATTGTAATGTTGTTCACACATATACGATATTTCAAGATTGGATACTAATAGTTTTAATTTTGGCATCACGCGGTTAAATTATTTAGCCAGGTGACAAATATAAATATATATTTTTATGAATAATGACACCAGATATATTTTAGTCCAAGTCCAGTCTAGAATGTTACAGTCAAGTCAAAGTCAAGCTCGGGTAAAGAAATGGCGTACATTTCGTTTCCATTAAAATTCCATTACCAATTACCATTATTATATTAATTTTACTAAATAATCCACACACCACCAGACAAAGTGCAGTCATATAAAAATAAAATTTTATCGCCAAAAAATTTGTGATTCTTGTTTCTTTGTAATAAAGGTTGCAATTTAAATTAGATTAATACTATACTATAAATATAATATTTTATTAAAAGATTGGTTTAAATCCTTGCCTGCCAGTGCCTGTTCCGTACTCTCTAATAGGCAATAAGGCAAAAACCTTGTTTACTGGTGCGGGCAACACTGGCCGTCTTGCGGTCGTTCACGATCGTAGATTACAATTAAAACTTTGAAATTGCGCGGGAATTATTTCATTACTTGCCCGTAAATATATTCATTTCTATAGCAAAACATTTTCATATACATTTTAGAAGCTTTGAAACTGGCTTATTTAGGGTTTTGTTCGGCTTCACTTAACAATTACTACTATGAGGTCCGTATTACAGAACATTGCTCAGTCATCGATCGATGCTCAACAAGAGATTGCATTCATAAAGCGATCAATTAGTGAATGAAATCTCTGCTTGAGCACCGATCGATGATTGAGCATCGTTCTGAAATACGAGCATAAATCTCAGAAAGTTATTTGTTCTTTGGCCGCTGACAGTGCTTTCTATCACTGAGGTGGTAAGACTTTTCTGCAAAGTTCGTCTAGGTAAATAACACTGCTTTGCCAGTTATTCTGCCGCCAAGTAGTAAAGTACAAGCACTATTTTGTTCCAGTTACCTACTGTACCTATTGAAATTACTGGCCTAATTAGACCTTACGACCTGATCTCACAGTCTAGTACTAGACTGTGCTAATGTCTTAGGATGACGTGCGCAGTGCAGTGTTACGCGATGCCTTATAATTATGATTAGAGTTGCGAGCGACACTGCAATTGTTATGGCCTTGTATACTTGTATATCAATGAACTATCTAATATATATATATAATAATAATAATAATATAATTTATTGACATAAAAACATAAAACAGATTTTGTTTTTCTTTTTTGCCACAGTTACAATTTTTGTTACATACTGGTACAAATTACTTATAAATTAAAATAAAATATATATATATAATAAATATATACATACTATATATATACTAAATATCGGTGAACGAATAGCTCGTCACGTCATTCACTATTATTTAAAAAAATCATTAAAGCAGCCCTTGAAGACATAAGCATCGAAAATAATGAATACCCAACCTAAGTAATAAGTACCTACTATAAATATTTTTTTAATTGTATATTTTTTAAGTTTCTTATAGGTGGGTGTCTGAATAAAATTGTACACCCACAAATCTACCAAAAACAAAAGAAAAATTTGCTCTTTCTTCTGTGCACAATTACTTGTCCTGCCGCGGGAATCGAACCCGCGGCTACGAGCCGACCTGCTCACCCACCACACCACAGAGTCACATAAGTCTATATATATATGTCATCCTGTGAAAAGTGGTAATTAAAAAGCTATATAACGTCCATTCTGTTAATTAATGGGTTACTGGATTATATTGCCTGCAGGAGCATTATCGGTTTGTGACTCATTACTGGCAATTGACCTAGATTGCAGGCCTTTCATTAATCGCTTGAATGTAATCATAGATAGATAACTAAGGTCCATATTACAGACCGATGCTTAGCCATCGATCAGTGCTCAAGCAGAGATCTTATTCATAAAGTGATAAATTAATTAATTTACTATTTGGTAGGAATTTACTGCAAAGTTCGTCTAGGTAGGTACCCGTAGGTACCGCTTTGCCAGTTATTCTGCCGCCAAACACAATAAGCAAAGTAAACACTTTGTCCTTTCACCGGAAACCTTTCAAACAACCCTCGAACCAATCGGTAACTGAATAAACGGTACTAAAACAGTCATTAGTGTATTTTATGTTCACAGTTAGCTAATTAGACTTCTAATGGACATTTTATGGCTTGTTGGTGTACATAGTATACTTCCTGTTGACCTATAAAGGGAAATCTAATACAGCTAAACGTTATAATTATCTGTAAGTCATTGTAGATTTTTTTTTAAATCTTAAATTTTTTTTGTTCTGTTTTGGCTCCACACTTTTGTGTATTTAGCCAGTGTCAAGTAATTGATAATTTTTCATGTTAATTAATATTATATAATGTGTCAAGTCAAGTCAAGTCACAGTCCAAGTCATCAAGTTAAGTCATAGTCTAGTCTAGTCAAGTCATACTCCTAGTAAAGTGGTGGCAACTTTACTTGAAGCTTCTATGGAGTTTTGGAAACAACACGAAAAGAAACATTTCACCATCATTATATCATTTTTCCACACTCACGCCTGTAATCCAGCACTTAACGAATAGAATGCTACCAATTTTATGCACTAACACTGAGAATAACATGTTTTGGAAAATAATACAATGCGGTGACGCAATCTTTTTCGCTTTCCCGCCAAAACTCCAATCTTACATTTATTAGGTAAATTGATTCGCTTCGCGACTATGGCGGCACCATTGTCTACAGCCCTACCTCAGACTTTCATTCACTCGTATACCATTTTATACAGCACGCTCTTGCTGCTTCACTGGGTGGAGCGGACAAGACCTTGTACTGCAGCGACATCAAGAAGATTGGATCCGTATTGAGTGAGCGTGTTGCTTCTAATTGACTGGCACGCATCCGCGCACATTCCACCAAAATATGATGGACATCTTCTATCTACTTATATATAAGATTAATTTATTTTACGAAATAATCAAATAATCCATATAATAACTAACACTTAACAAACATAAAACAATAAAAAGGGAACTTAATCAAACAAACCACTACCAGTAGGCAACGTGCCCATTATGCTGGCAGCATTGCCACGTTGAATGGCAATGCTCAATCTTTGGCCGAAGTAGAGGCCAGCATTTTGATCACGCGTGACTTCAACCAGACGTTTCGAAAGGTCTTTAAAAATTTGGTGAGTACTCGGTCCCCAAGGCCCCAGTGTCTCAACTGCAAAAGGCGCAAATATAAAACCGCTATCAAGATTACTATATTTGCGCCTTTTTAGCTGCTCAGCAGAATTCGCCGCCGCGCCAGCCTTAACTTGTGTTCCAGGAAGATGTGACGGATATGCTTCTGGGGCCATTATTACTATTTTTATTTATTATTTATTTGGGAGCAAGTTTTGACATTGCTACAGTTGCAATGATATAGTATATCTAAAACGTGTCTGTGGTAAGTATCTAAATCTAAATCATTTATATTTATGATTTTGTTGGCCACAGATAATAACCTTAACTTTTGCCGGGGGTCAACGCAACGCTGGGCGCACTATAATAATAATAATAATATGTTCGGACATCTCACACAACGCCATCTAGCCCCAAACTAAGCAAAGCTCGTATTATGGGTACCAGATAACTGATACAATACTTAAATACTTTTTGTTTGTAAATATATACGTATAATACAATATAACACCCAGACGAACAAACACCTATGTTCATCACACAAATGTTTGTCCTGGGTGGGAATCGAACCCACAACCCACAGTTCAGAAGGCAGGCTTACTACCAACTGAGCTATCGGGCCAGTCAATACTATACTTTTATTATATACGGCCTAGACCCTAGAGAATTAAGACTATGTGTAGTAGATAGCTAATCTGCTTAGTGGTAAGTAATTTTGATAGTAGTAGAACAATAAAGAATTTTTTAAAATTACCTTCGATAAAACATGAATCACTTAAGTATGTTACTACTACCCTCACCACACTATAAACTAGTCCTGAAGAGTAGACTAGTCCCGAAGAGTAGACTAGTGCCAAAGAGAAGACCATTCCCGACGAGTAGGTTAATGTCTAAATCTAGGAATTTTATTTTCTCTTCGGGACTAGTTACTAACTAGTAACTAGTTTTTACACATTTTACAATGTGTAATTATTATAAAAATGTATAGTACCAAGTTTGTGCAATCAATAGCTTAATTTATCATGTTTTCCTATATTTATAATACATATATTATGTTTTTTTTTTCTTTTTCCTTCAATTTTTTTGGAGACTATATAAATATCGGGAATATCAATTACTTTATTTCTATTTGCGTATACACCACGAGCAGACCAGCTCTCGCAAGTTACTTGGCATTGCTACTTAAAAGTACTTATATTCTTAGAAATTATATATGATATCGAAGATATATATAGATATATATTCCGGTATTGATTTAAAAAAAATAATAATAATACAACTATATCTAGTACAGTCTGTGGTAAAGCAGCATAATAAAAAAATGCCATGTAGTATTTCTAAATATATATAACTCAAAGGTGACTGACTGATTGACTGACTGACATAGTGATCTATCAACGCACAGCCGAAACCACTGGACGGATCGGGCTGAAATTTGGGATGCAGGTAGATGTTATGACGTAGGCACCGCTAATTTAGGATTTTTCAAAATTCCATCCTTAAAAGGGTGAAATGGGTGGTCGAATTATTTTCCCATAGGCCACGCCGCGGGCAAAGCTGCGTGCAGAAGCTCGTATTATAATAAGTGTGTAGAGGGAGTTATATATAATAAATATCGCTAGCGATTCATTCATGAAAACATTCATCCGCATCACAGCTTTGATTTCTTTCGCCAATTTCTTATTCGATAAACTTTGAAAATCGAACATCAATCGAAAGTAGGGTAGATAATTTATAACTCGTCTCTCAGTTCGTCATCTTCAAAGAAATCCTTTCTTAACTGATCCCAGAACTTGATTCTTTTTTCTTCAGGCAAATTTACCATTTTAACGTTTCGTCCCAAATTCATGCCTCTTAAACTTCCCTTTGACGTCAGAGGTTCCCATTTCAAATTTCCTAAAATTTCGTCTTCTGGTTCCGGCGTTGGATGTCTACAACATTCATAAAATAATACAGATTATTAATTTAAATAAACGCTTTACAATAATTGAGTAAACAATCCGCGAAGCCTCGATTACAAGTCCCGACGCAACGCCAACGTTGCTTAAAAGCCGTACCACAATATTACGTAGGTATGCAATTACCTTACCTGTGTTTAGCAAAATTCGCCAATAGTCTCGCGATTTTCTTAACGAAGTACCTTTCAGTAGAAACCTCAATGTCAATATAAGCGTGTTCGAGGGATTTGCATTTGAATTGGTAGCAGATTTCGTCGCCCGACGTCGCGCCGTTAAATCTCAATTTACTCAATGTCGAACTCCACACGATATTTAAAAACCCTTGGAACGTGAATCTGTACAAATAAACATGATTAGAAGATCTCTCTGAATGTAATCTGGCTTGACGGAGTACGGGATAAATCACTTGGTCCGATAAGCATTTGGCATAACGTCTCAAACTGCGCTCCCCGATTGTCCCATTAACGAAATAGAAATCCATTATTTTCCGTCTAATCTTCTTATATTGCTTCGATTCGTACTCGTCCTTCCTCCCTTCAAACGGTAATAAATACTGGAAGTTGTAGTTCAAGTATTTCAACAGATTTTTATTGTTTGCAAATCCTGCCAATTTGTTCAAGGACTCCATATTATTGTAGCCCATCATTATATCAACTCCGCCGTTAATTAATCCTTTGGTATATTTATGTAGAGGAAATTCGTCCATAAAAGCGCCTTTTTTAGATAATTCTACTGTACTCCCAAAAGTACTAATCAATCTCTGACTGTCCCTAACTTCTGAACTATCAAAAAGGTCCTTTGAAACTGATGCCAATTCCTTTATGGTTGCGGTTTGTAGGCGCTCGTAGAGCCTTGTCCGATTAAACTTTTCCAATGCCCCATAGAAGTTCCGATGCAATTTATTTAAAATTCCAAAGTTGTAGGTTCTGTAATCGGCTGGAGACAGAGCGCTTCCACCTTGAACAATCGCTCCCGAGAACAAATCTTCGGCTAAAGGCGATATTAGAAACGAGGCCACTAGATTTGCGGCTACTCCCGAACCAATAACAGTAACTCTATTTGGATTGCCATTGAAATAAACGATATTTTCTCTTACCCATTTCAGAGCTAATAATATATCTTTTGCTCCCATGTTTCCTTTTGCAAAGCCATCTTCTGTGTTTAAGAATCCTAATATTGAAGTTCTGAAGGAAACAGTAACAACGATCACGTTTTCGTCAATTAAAAAGTCCGGGCCGTGATCATTAGAATATTCATGCAACCAAACTATGACTGCAAAGCTTGTTTGTTGATGTATGTATGGCATGTGTATGGATAAGTATAGACAGTCTTCACTGATCTCTGCAGTAGATGTAGCATCATAAGGTATACTGTAGTTGTAATGAGTTTCATTAAACCATTCACTTGGTTTCGGCGACTGTAATTTAAAATATAGATAGATAAGGTCTTTATTGAAACACTGCTTGACAAAACATTAAAGACAAAGAGAACAAAACTACTAATTTAAATTCAACAACAAACGAAAATGAAGTAAACAACGCAAAAATAAAGTAGGTTTGTAAACTGAGAACGCAAACCAACCTTAAATCTTAAGTTGCCAATGGGTGGCTCAGCATAGGGTATTTTCCAAAACGAAACATATGGATTATGTTCAAATACTGTATACAGTGTCCTGCCCAAAATATTGGTCCCATTCGTATTTAAAGATACTATTCTATCATAACAAAATAAATATTCAAAAATGAAAAGAAGATCAGAGAACAGAGAAAAGTAACTGCACATGTTAAATAAATTTTACACCATAGATGCATAAAATAATATTAAATCACATTATTTTAGAGTTGTAAAATTCTAACTGTAACAGTAATCTGAGTAAAAAAGTTTGCAGACTGTATTAATTTTCCTTTAAAATAAAATTTAAATATCGAGACACGTCAGAAAAATTGTTAATATCCATAGCGATGTTTGATAAATATTGGATTTATGAATAATAATTGTTTTGGAATTACAAATCAGTACTAATTTTTTATCAGTTTAGTTATGATTTTTACTCTGTTTTACTATAGTATTTTATAATCTATGCTCTTTCATTTAAAAACCTTCAAGCTCTGCATCTTTTTAAATGTATCGTACTATCTAGTTTTTACACTAACGTGATATTTAATAAGATTACATTGATAAATTATATTATCGGCCCGCGTATGAATCGATTCAGTAACATTCGATATATCATTCACTTTGCATTAATATGACTTTAGATAAACACAATGTGCAATAATAAAAGATTTGTACAACTTTTTTCAATATTAATATGTTCAGTGTTAGTACTCGCTACTGAAAATCCAACAGTGGAAACAACTCATGGAACCATATCAGGAAAATTTTTGACTACTTTGTATGAAGATTTGAAATACGCTGCGTTTATGGGGATTCCATATGCAGCGCCTCCGGTTAACGATTTGAGATTTATGGTAAGCTAGTTTAAACATTAAATTCTCAACAGAAGAGGCATGTTAGATTTTCATCAACGGAAGAAGCTATCAAAGAGTATGAAAAATTATGTTTCCGAGATCAACACGGAATAGTGGCATAAATATTTTCAAAATTGGTTTACGCTAACAGTGAACATTTTGAGAAACAATATTTTTTTTAACCTAAACAGCCAAATGGTTTTTTTAAATTGCAGTAAGTTTTAGTGTGCCCCACTTACATTCCTTATTTTTAAAATACTCATACTAAATTTACGTATTTTTCAGCCACCACAACCTTTGGAACCAAGAAATGATGTACTCGTCGCAATCAAAGAAAAGAAAGCGTGTGTTCAATTCAACAACAACGTAAAGAAAATGCAAAGCATGGGTTTCTTCGGTTCCGAGGATTGTCTCTATTTAGATATCTTCACACCAGCCGTAGATGACGCAAAAAGAGCGGTTATAATGTTTATATACAATGAACACTTCATTAACTCTTACAATAAAAGTAAAGATTATCAACACGATTTCTTTATCGAAGAAAACGTAGTGGTAGTAACAATAAGCCATAGGCTTTCAGCTTTTGGATTCCTTTCTCTAGAAGATGAAACTTTATGGGGTAATTCTGGTCTTAAAGACATAGTAGCGGGATTAGAATGGGTTAAAAATAACATTGAGAAATTTGGTGGTGACGCAAACAGGATCACTCTGATGGGTTCCCAAGGAGGTGCAGCTGCAGTGGACCTTCTTCTTCATTCCAAAAAGAAAGATTTATTTAAATCAGCAATTTTACAAGGTGGCAGTTCCTGGGCGTCAGCTTATTTACAAAGCAATTTAAGAAAACGATCTTTTGAGCTTGCAAAAATGTTAGGAACAAATCCTGTTACAAGTGCAGAGGTTATTAACAATTTAAATAACGCACCAGCTTTAAATATAACAATGAGAGATTTGCACGCAAGTCCCAAAGATCATTTCAAGGAAACACAAACAAGTGTCGTGTCGTTTTCTCCTATAGTTGAAAAAGATCCAGAAGGACTTATACGAGATTATCCAGAAAATTCTACTGAAATAGACACTCCTATACTTTTGGGATTCAATTCTCGAGAAGGTCTTGATTCATCATTACATTATCTTGTAGAGCCGCGATTCATCAGTTTTCTGAAGAAAGACTTTCCTCTACTATTCCCAATAAGAGTCAGGTTTAGTTTTGATCCCACTCACGACGCTTTCTACGACGCTATTGAGGAAGTAAAGAAATTCTATTTCAAAGGCGGTATATCAATAAAAAGGGTATCTGACTACGTGACGTACATAGGTGACGTGCTCACGTCGTATTCAGTTGACTACGCTGCAAAAATGTACGCTAAGATATCGAAAAGTCCGTTGTATTACTATCATTTTGATTATTACAGTAACTTGAATGAGAACAAGAACAATTTGATGAAGTTATCGACTGTCGAAGAAGGGACATGGGGGGCTGCGGCTGGTGACGAATTATGCTACCTATTTAAGTGCCCAGACTTGAAGGAGCAGTATTTAAAACATGATAACGAGATGTCGGAAGAGAGGAATGTTCAAAAGAAATTAGTCAGAATGTGGACAAATTTTGCAAAATATGGGTAAGATTTCGGTAATTATAAAATTGTAAATAAGTGCGTGAATTATGAGATAGTTGTCTAAATATACGTTCATACTGCGCCACATGTTTTATAAATGTTTTAGGTAAAGCTGTTAATTAAAAATTCGTAAATACAAACGTAATCATAGAGGCATTTTATAATAGTAGGTATATTTTGTAAGATAAATAACGGCTAAACTTACGTCAGTTAAAAAGTCAAAATTACTTGGACCAGAAGCAGAAGGACATCAAATATGTCCGAAACGTCGGAGTAATTTCAACTTTTTAGTCATGATAGTTTTCAAACTAAAATAGTAGGTATATGTCTATATATATTTATAATGTTTCAGTTATAGCAAACCACCACCACTAAGGATCTATTTTTCGATGTCACTAATTATCTACTACCTTATTAAGCAAAAAAGTGTTGTCGTTTCATAATTAAAAATAAAGACTTAATTTCAGGAACCCCACGCCAGACGACGATGCTGTCTTAGATAATCTTAAATGGCCCACTTACAACTTAGAAGATCAACAATACCTAGATATTGGTAAAAAAATACAGATTAAGCAAAACTTAAACAAAAACCGATTCCAATTCTGGGACGATTTTTTCGAAAGATGGGAAAAGAAAGCCGTAAACGGTGTGATTACTGAAGTGAATAATAAAGATGAATTATGATGAATATAATATTGTCTTTTTATTAAATTTCATATGTTTTCACAATATACAATAAGTGTGGATAGAATAAGTTCCAAATATATTAAACAAAAAGAAAGACACACTATAAAGTTTCTTGTTGCTTCTTCTTTAGAAGAGATGGACTGATGTTACTATAGAATATCTTCAACATTTTTTAAAGTTGAGATGATAAAAAAGTTACTTCAAAACAAGGAATGTTAAATCTATATCATACAACTTATTTTGGACGGAATGGTTGTCTGGAAGAAATCGTTTTCAGCGATAAGACCACCATTGTGACACCAGTTCGTAAAATTAAGTTTATTCGTGAACGTTTCAATGATTGTTTTTTTACTGAAGATGAAATAATGATATCCAATAACATTATTTAGGTCGATTCGGACGCGTACGAAACCGGAGTTTCGTAACCAGTTGCGGTTGAAGACATTTGCAGTCTGGTACGAAACCGTTTGCGATCGAAGACTTCGTAATATTTTTATAACCAGTAAAATTAACAACACAAAATATGTATACTGTCAGTAGCAACAGCTTAACATTATCTGTAATAAATAACTTAATTCTTAATTCTGTTACAATCATTATCAAAACCAGCTAAGATAGTGTCAAAACTCAGATAAACTAAATCTATTATCGATAGGACACGTCAGTACAAAACTAACAATTATAGAGTATCAGTAAACAATTCAAATAATGATAAGAAGTTGCGATGGTCGGTAAAGTGTGGTTAGGTTTAAGTGTCCTTGCATTTTGTGTATTAGTCAAAGGAAATGTGATCGTTGAAACTGACTCAGGGAAAGTAAAAGGTGTACAAGTACAGTCGATTATTCAAAATGAGAAGTTTTATTCTTTTATGGGGATACCTTATGGGCAGGCGCCAGTTGAAGAATTGAGGTTTAAGGTAAGTCATATTTGTATTATTGATTAATTATTATTTGATTATAATTATTCTTCGTAGACAACTTCTTCATTCACTTACTATTTTGTTTAGGTCTAGCTTCAAATGTAGTCATATAAAAATAGGTTATTATTTGAATTATTTTTCTTTTATGTTTTACAACAAATAACAAAATGCATAGAAAATAATTAACTGTTTGTACGATGATACAGTTTTGCCACTAATTATGACAAACTCTATCTTTCAGGCACCTCAACCGCATCCAAAATGGGATGAAATACTCGACGCGACAAAAGAAAAACCACATTGTGCTCAATTCTACCTTCCAGTGAGACATGTAAAGAAATATGGTTTTTGTGGCCAGGAAGATTGTTTACATCTCAGTATCCATACGCCTAAGTTACCTTCAGACCAGGGAGTAGGCCTACCAGTAATTGTGTTCCTATACAATGAACAATTTAAAATTACACACAACGACACTAAAGATTACGGTCCAGATTTTTTCATGAAGGAAGACGTAATTTTAGTGACCGTCAGCTATAGAGTTGGTTCATTTGGATTCTTATCGTATGAAGATGATCTGCTTCCTGGTAACAATGGAATAAAAGATGTCATTTTAGCTCTTAAATGGATTCAAACAAACATACACAACTTTGGTGGGAACACCTTCAAGATTACATTAATGGGCAACGATGGAGGTGCAGCTATAGTAGATTTATTACTCCATTCACAAAAAGCAAGAGGGTTATTCAGTGGAGCTATATTACAAAGTGGAACGTCTTGGAGTTCCAACTATTTTAATGAGAAGGAAAATGGCCGTTACAGAGCAAAAGCATTGGCGGAAATATTGGAAATTCAATATGCATCTAGTAACGTATTACTTAAAGATCTAAATAGACTGTCAGCACAAAAGATAGCAGATGCAGAGTTGCTCTCAATTCACGCAGATGAAGCTAGAACAATTCAAATGTCTATACTTCCTTTCAGTCCCGTTGTAGAACATGATCACCCTGATGCTGTAGTCACCAAGCGTCCTGAAGATGGATCTATTGACATAAACGTACCAGTAATGATAGGTTACAACACAAGAGAAGGCATGGAAATGACTGAACGATTTCTTCGCAAGCCTCAATATCTAACGCTTATTGACAGAGACTTTACCCTGTCTCTTCCCATAAGAGTAAACTTTAAATTCCGAATAAACCAAAATCCAATACGGCGGGCTATTGAAGAAGTTAAGGAATTTTACTTCGAAGAAGGTTACGTGAAGATTAGCAGGCCAGGCGAATTTATCACTTATGTTGGAGATACTACTTCATTCTACCCCATTGATTATACAGTCAGGAAGTATACCAATGAATCTACAATACCTATTTATTACTACACTTTTGACTACAGCGGAGAGTTGAATATGAGAAAAAATAGAGTCCTAGAATCTGCGTCCACTATAGAAGGAACATGGGGAGCAGCTCTGGGAGATGAGCTATGCTACCTGTTTGTCTGTAAACCGATTAAGGCCGAATACAAGAAAGCGCTTGATGATCCAGACAACGAAGACATGAAGGTTTTGAGGAATATGATTAGAATGTGGACAAATTTTGCCAAATTCGGGTAAGATTTTTATGATATAAAAGTGACTAGAGGTTTAAACATAAAAAGGAAAACTGCATTAGTCCTACTTTTTTTTTAAATAACTACTTTGAAGCATGCTTTGCTGCTGTGAGTGATGCTACGGATAGAACATTAGAAATTAAAACACAAAATTATATCTTTAATAATGTTACGAAATTATTATTTTTCAGAAACCCTACTCCGGAAGGAGAAGACTTCACGTGGACACCAGCCACTAAAGAAAACAAAGAATGTCTTGTGATCAGTGACAAGCTTGAAATGAAGACCAACTTACATGATGACACGGTCCAGTTCTGGGATAACTTTCTCGCAAAGCATCAAGAATTAGCTGTCGATGGAATCCTTAAAGATGATAAAGATGAACTTTAGGAGAAAAAAAAACTAGTGTAAAAAAATGCCATTGTCAATATTTGGTAAAACACATAAACAATACTATTTTTTGTAAATTTTGCGTGTGTATTTATATAATGATCAGGCAGTATGATTAAATTCTCTTATCCTTCTCGTATCAATGAAAGAGTAGAACAGAAAAATGTACATATATATACTAATATTATAATGAGGAAAGATTTGTATTCAAGTATGTTTATAATGAATTGGCTCAAAAAGTACTGGACCGATTTTTAAAAAATTTTCACCATTGTAATGCTACATTATCACTGATTAATAAAGGCTATTTTAATCATAGCTAAAATCCGTGCAAAGCCGGGACTTGCCACTAGTATTAGTATATACGTAGGTAGGGAAAATAAAAAATTGTCTTTTTTAATTTGGAACTTGTCACATCACTGCATAACCTCGTCGATTGCTATTAGCTCTTTGTAGGAGTAATTTGACCGAACAGTATGTTTTATTTTCCAAATATATAGGGAAAATCAAATTTAAATATGTGTGGTTTGAGGATGGAAATCGATGCCGCCATAAAATATACACCAGGTCATACAATTATATTATTACACTTATTGACTGACCTACTTATATGCCTATCTAATATTTAGAGAGTCAGTAGCTGCTGTTTTGTTTAATGTTTGAATCACAAAATAAATAATTAACATTTTAAATAAGATAGTTTGCAGGAAAAGAACCCATTAAAAAAAAAGTTAAATATTGCTTAACACAAAATAAACTACTTATCATCATCATCGCCATCATCATCAGCTTACAATAGTCCACTGCTGGACATAGGCCTCTCCCAAAGCACGCCACTGAGTCCGGTCTTGGGCTCTATCTAACCTATCTTATAGTATGGTAATATTATTGCTAGTCTGTGCTGGATTCCCCTGGATGACGTGCGAAATGCAACTTTGTATTTAAAGTTCCGAGTGGCACTGCAACTATTATGGACAGCCATAATCGTTGGCCATCAGATAAATGACTAGCTCGTCACGTTATTCAGTAATATGAAAAAAGGAAAATTTTATAACTATTCTTAGCGATGGGGTAATCCAAGACTAATGCCCGGGAATTTTGAGTTATTTACACCCGTTATGATAACCAATTAGGTTTGGATAATTGATAACAGGAGTAGATAAGGGAAGTACACGTCTACCTTTTGTATTATATCTATTTAAAAAACTGAAGTTGTCAATGACAATGTGTTCATTACTATAAGTGGAATAACGTTAACTTCATAACAAAATGAATGAATATTTCAAAAGTCCTATTATATTATTTTTAGTATTGTTCATAAATGCGTGTTTCAGTGATGATTCTGTAGAAGTAAAAATAGAAAAAGGTGTGGTGTTAGGGACATTAGAAAAGACAGTATTTAAGAAACAAGATTATTATGCTTTCAAGGGTATACCATATGCTGCAGCACCAGTTGGAAAATTGAGGTTTAAGGTAAATAAATTTCAAATAATAACTTGGAATATCAATATCAAAACGTGAGTGTTGAATAGTCGTTGAACGTATTTATCGTTCCTCGTCTTAGACTAAGTATAACAAGTACCTTACCTAAATATTTTTGACAATTATGACCATCTTGAAATTAAAGAATGCATCATATTGTCATTTGTCACGAAGACATAATTTTTAAATGAGTGTAGTTTACGAATACCTATATGCTAGAGATATAAGATATATATAAGTTGTACGGAAAAAACCTATTGTAATTCGTAGCTATGCTCAAAGGTATATGTTATTATTGTTAATGCAGTAGAAGGCTTCCAGATTAAATGGAATAAAAATAATTTGCATTTTTTTTTTCTAGCCTCCAGAACCACATCAAGGTTGGACCGATACATTAGAAGCCTTCACCAACACGCCTACTTGTATGCAATTCAGTGCTCGAATGAGACTAGACGAACCGTTTGGTATATCAGGTTCTGAAGATTGCCTTTTTATCAGCATCTTTACTCCCAATCTTCAGGGAACTGCTCCCGTGGTAGTATTTGACCACAATGATAATTTCAATACTGGATTTAATGGTACCAAAGCGTATTCTCCAGAAAATTTTCTAGAAGAAGACGTAGTTGTTGTTACGATTAGTCATAGGCTTGGTATTTTCGGCTATCTTACTACTGAAGACGAAGTCATACCAGGCAACAATGGATTGCGGGACTTTATATTTGGACTTGAGTGGGTAAAGAACAATATAAATAACTTCGGTGGAGATCCTAATAGAGTAACATTAATGGGTAGTTGTGGTGGAGGAGCCTTAGTGAATATGCTGCTATTTTCTAAAAAAGCCAAAGGATTATTCCATAACGTCATTATACAAAGTGGTAATGCCTATGAATCTCTGTATTTTTATGATGATTCAAAAACGAAAGCTTATCAACTTGGTGAACAATTTAATATTCAAACGAATGACAGTGTCGTTTTACTTGATGGCCTACAGAAAGCTGGTCCAGAAGAGTTATTAAAGAAAGTAGTAAATGTATTGTCAAAGGATGATTTATCTAAGCAGCGACAGCTAAATGCTCAAATTTACGGACCTATTATTGAAGAAAATAATCCTAATGCCATTCTTACAGCATTGCCTGAAGAATCAGACCTCATAAATGACGTTCCTGTATTAATTGGGCTTAATTCGCGCGAAGGGTTAGATTTCGTATCACACTTTCTTTTTGACCCGAGATTACTATCGACAAATGCAGAAGAAAGCATGTTGCAATTTCCAATTAGAACTGGTTACAGATTTGAACGAGACAGTAAAATATATAAAGAAGCCACAAAAGAAATACTTAATTTCTACATAGAATCAAAAAATGTTGATTACAACAGTGTTTTAGAATATTCTGTGTATGCAGGGGATGTGCTCCAAGGATACTCTCTAAACTATGCCGTAAAGAAACTCTCTGCAATTTTAGAATCTCCAGTATATTACTATATGTTCGATTATCGAGGGCAATTGAATCAAAATAGCCAGTACTTGACCAGGCATTCCAGATACAACTTAAAACATTGGGGTGCTACAGTCAGTGACGAATTATGTTACCTGCATGTGTGCTCACGTATAAGAAGAGATTATGTTTCGTTAAGCAAAATGGTCAGCGAACAACGTGAGCAAAGGGTATTGAAGAAAATGGTGAGGATGTGGACCAACTTCGCTAAGACTGGGTAAGATTAATACTACTACTCACTATTTAACTAGAACTTATTACAACTAGTTTCACTAAAAAATAATTTTATACTACTTATGCCGGCATCATCATCAGTCTTTGTTAGTCTACTTCTATTGCATGTATAAGCACAAAGTAGTGTGAAGCGACGTAGTGGGAACAATTTCTGCTTAGCATGAACTTCTTTGAACCGCATTGAGTCTTGTCTCGAGCTTTTCTCCGTCAATGACTCGGTGCAATTCGTCGCTTCACTTAGTCAGAGGGGTCCCTACATTATAAGGTTTTTGCAAAGTCTTCGCATCCACTCAAAAATATGTACTCAAATCCTACTCTGCGGAGAATTTCTGGCTCCAAAGGTGTTATTCAAGGCAATTAATGTGCTCTTAGTTCCAACACTAAAAGCGGTATACGGTACACCGCAACTTCCTCGTAACTTTCAAACAACACCGTTAAGCTACACAAACTTTTAACCAATCTTTATGACCATTTTGTTCTTTGCACATTAAAAACAATACGATTCTTTTTATTTATAATTCCAATAGAACGAGTATTAGGTACCTTATGATTGAAGGGTTTAAAACATACTTATCATGAACTGGCTGCCCGAATACAAAAAAGACCATGGAATTTTTGGCGGGAAAACGAAAAAGATCATTTCATTGTATTGTTTTCCAAAACTTGTGTTATTTTCAGTGTTAGTGCATAAAATTGGTGGCTTTTTATTCGTTAAGTGCTACAAGCATGAGTGTGGGAAAGTGGTATAATGATGGTGAAACGTTTCTTTTCGCGTTGTTTCCAAAACTACATAGAAGCTTCTGGTAAAATTGCCACCACTTACTAGGAGTATAACATGACTAGACTAGACTATGACTTAACTTAATAACTTGGACTGTGACTTGTCTCGACACATATATATATTATATAATATTCATTAACTTGATAAATTATCATTTACTGACACTGAAAAAAAAACAAAAAAGACCATGAAAATCAAATATGTACTATTCAAATCTTTTCAGAAACCCAACGCCAAAGAAAGATGCTGTTCTGGATAACTTTGAATGGAAGCCGACGAGTAAGGACCCTGAAAATTTGGAGTACCTCCACATCACCAAGTCTTTGAAGATGTCGGTCAATCCTCTGGGGAAACGTGGCCAGTTCTGGGATGAGTTCCTGAAGAAATATGCTGAGATGGCAGTAGATGGAGTGGTTCCTGATATTATAGAAGTTAAAGACGAATTATAAGACAGTGAATAAAAAGGACGTAAAACCTTTACAGCCTTATTAATAAACAGGTATTAGTCTCGGATTAGTTACTTCAGCTTTTGTCCTTTTTTGCTACTGGAATATTTAGCTGGATCGAAAGAGACAAAAGATGGTGTAACTAGTCTAAAGCTAGTTCGTGTTTATTAATAAGGCTTTTAAAGTCCAATTTACTTACTCTTATTTCGAGTGTTTCAATAGCATCTTGATACCTTTGAATTATCAACGAAGTTCTTTTTAAAAATCTTCATCACTAATTATAAACGCGTCATTCCAAAAATTAGACTTCATAGTTGAACCGTTTAGCTATATTATTATGTCCACATACTATTTCTGTCACATTTAATATATGCGGCCTAACCACAAAAGATTTAAACAAGCCTTAAAGTAGTGTTTTATTCTGTTTGGTTAAACACGCGTTTGATATCTGTCTAAGCCTTGTATGTATTTGTGGTAGTACGGTAAAATAATGCTTTTATTAGACAGCCGATATTAATATTCGATCCCATCATTGACTACATATGGATCTATGCATTCTATATATTACTTATCACACTAATATTATAAAGGCGAAAGTTTGTATGTGTGTTTGTGTGTATGTTTGTTACTCCTTCACGCTCAAACGGCTGAATAGATATATATAAAGCATGTCGAACTCACCTCTTGCGTACCAGTATGTTCTGTAA
Organism: Ennomos fuscantarius; assembly: GCA_905220475.3. NCBI lineage: Eukaryota > Metazoa > Arthropoda > Insecta > Lepidoptera > Geometridae > Ennomos > Ennomos fuscantarius. The sequence continues at coordinate 4,189,032 of HG992040.1, read as the reverse complement.
GGCACCTATCATATTTAACAAAATTTCCACAAGAATCAGTGTTGAGAATGGCGTGGCTTTCAAGAAAAAACTAAATGAGTTGCTACTGGACAAAGCCTATTATACCATCGATGATTTTTTGAATGATAAAGATCTTAAGTAATCATTGTAATTTTCATCCTTAGATTTGAGAATCTTTATATTATCTATTTTATCCCATGTTTGACATTTTGCATTAATTATATTATTTGTTTATAAAGGATTGTAAATACGAAACGATGAATTCTGAGAAAGCTTGTATGTCACGACGACGGAAATAGAAATACCACTGTGTTACTTTTAAGACCACAAATTATTGTTTGACCTATTTCACAAGCAAATAAATTGATTGATTGATTAAATAGATTTGGATGAAATTCTGTACCAAGATAGCCTGTACACTGGTTTAACATATAGGCTGCATTTTATCCCGGAAAAATGAAATTTCTCCGTGGGATGAGCAAGTAATTAAAATACTTTTTATCCGTGTGTGAAAGAAACCGCGGGGCGCTACTTGTATTCTAATAAACGTCAACTTTGTTCATCAGCACAGCATAGAACAGTATAACATATATATATAACAGAATACATGGTTGCGGTAGCACCGTATAACCCTTAGAAGTCTGGGAATAACTCTGAATTTCTTTGCAACTTTATAGAAATAAGCACTAACTTAGACCGTACCTCTATATTATTTAAGCAGATGCCAGTTTTACTGAATCATTTATGATTTAAGGCCGCCACCTGTTGAGTTAAAAGGAATCTAGTAATTCGGAATTTCTCTAAACAATTTCGAGAATTTAGTAGTTTATTGCACGGGAAATTATGCATATTAAACGATTGCTTATTGACTGAGGTAAGTAACTTCAGATAGACAATAATAATAATAATAATGCCCAAAAGATACAAAATCACATACATAGATCCTGAACCCAAACTAGGGTTCAGTAGGAACCCAAGAACTACGAGGACCATAGTCCCACAGCACCCAGACACAGAACAAATATTTGCACAAATACATGTCCTGCTGCGGGAATCGAACCCACTGCCTCCGGGTTATGAGCCGACTTGCTCAACCACCACGCCACAGAGGCTGTCAAAATCATGTATACTAAACGATTGCTAATTGACTGAGGTAACTTCGGATAGATAATACTTATAGGTAAATACATACCTACATAAAGAGACAGTACTATTATATATTCTGTGGTTAGCGTGAGATTCGGCAAAATGGTGTGTGGTGACCATTCAGACGAACTTTTGCAAAAAAAAATATAACACGTTACATAGGAAAATTTCGTAAGCTTTTTCAGGTATTTATTAAATTCATTGTGAAACAAAATCGCAGAATAATGTTTGATAAGATCTAGGATTTAGTTTTAGCTAAACTGTAAATTAGATCAGTGACATCTGTTTTAAACCTAATAAACCCTCTACACGCATTCGTTACGAGATTACGAGGCTCGTAGAGTCGTAGTGTACAAGCTACACACAAAAGAAAACCTACTTAGTGTCTTAACAGCCCAATAGATGGCGTTATAATAAATACAATACTATAATGAGATCATTCGTTATCATTACTAACTCTACACGCAAAATTTATTTCTTTAATTTCGTTACATGGCTACGGGGTTAGGATCTCGTAGAATTATAAAGTGCAACTTGCAAACTATACAAACGAAAAACTAGTTAGTATCCTAACATCACGATAGATGGCATTATAAGTAGAATAATATCATCATGAATTCATAAACGCGAACGACCTAATATTACATTGAAACTACGAAGTCTTTGAGGCCTCTATGTTTTGTAAGTCAATAGTTGTCCGTTGTTAGTTGTTTTATAGTTTTTTAATGGTTTCAAAAACATGTTAACGTTTTAAGGCTTATCCGTTATATCAAGTTGTTTTTGGAGCTTAGCAAAGAGAAATTTGACGACAATTTTTTATTGCTATACATATTTAGAGATCTCATATTCTCACCGACATATTTAGATCCTTGCAGAAGATTCATTTCAACGATCACATGCATAGAACCTGGACCCCGACTAGGATTAAACGAGGATTTCCTGTGTCTAGGGATTGAGGAACTATGAGGACCATGGTCCCACAACACCCAGACTCAGAACAAGCTTTTTTGTCCGTTTTTTGCACCTGTGTGTCGAACCCGCCGCCTCCGGGATATGAGCCGCCTGCTCAACCACCACACCACAGAGGCTGTCAAATATACAATTAGTTAATCTGTGCTGAGGCGTTTTCACTGACTATTAAATAATTACTTAGAGCATGTATGTAATTATGATCATGATTCTAGTTTAAGTCCAAATATTATTATTACAAATACAAACACTTAGGTAGGACTTTTCTGCAAAGTTCGTCTAAGAGGTACCACAACTTTGCCAGTTATTCTGCCGCCAAGCAGCAGTGCGCAAGCACTTCCGGTTTGAAGGGCACTGTAGCTAGTGAAATTACCGGGCAAATGAGACTATGACCTAATCTCACAGTCTAGTAATCTTATTGCTAGACTGTGCTGATGTCTCAGAATGACGTGCGCAGTGCAGTGTCGCGCGAAACTATACAGTTTCAAGTGTCACTGCAACTGATATGGGCAGTCGTGTCGCTTAACATCAGGCGAGTGACAGGCTCGTCATGTAATTTCGTAACACAAAAGAAAAGATTCCTGAACTAGTTTTCAAACTGTATATCAGGAATGTATTTCAGTGGCTTCTCCCAATATTTCAAATTTTATTATTATGTCACACACAAAAAACATACAGTGAAATCAATCAATCATTGAGATTTAATTCCATTCTAAGTGCACCGGTAGTTAACACAAACTATAGACAAAATTCGTATTTATGGAAGGCCAGCAATGGGTTTAATGTACTTGATAAGCTTCTTAACTTTGACCTATTCTGTACAAGCGTGGCGTCGGCCAGGCAGCGGTTGAGTAGTGAATTTTTTGACTAATTAATTACCAATAATCAACTGTAATATTTTTAGTTACTAGGCTAGCTGCTACCTTAATTATTTATCTACTTATAATTTATTATTGTGCATAGCTATTCTATAACTTAGTAAGTAATACCATGCAGTGCGTATGTAGGTAGGTGTAGGCTCTGAGGTGTTCACTTCATTTAAATTATACTCTTTTTTGTCTATCCGTGAGGACCTTTAATTGGCTTCTTTTCTTGTAAACGTGTGTCTATTGTAATTATAATAGCTGTTGGTCTTCCAAGAATAAAATAAATAAATAAATCTAGACAATTTTTTTTTTTTTGTGTAAAAATAGGTATGTAGACAGAAACGGGTTCTGCGTAGGTTGGTTGCAACCTATATAACTATAGGCCTTCAGCATGTCCACACCGCGCCGTGTCTGAAACAAGAATGATCCGTAGCACACCAATCGATCCCTTTATATAGCCAGACAGGTAGGGGCGCCATGACAGTTGCCGGTGCTGCCACTGTAATAAATTTAATGCCACCACAGGGTAAATTACGGTGCTCGATCGCTGTGCATAGAGTTTATAACTGGACGTAGCCGCCGTCACGGCCATACTGACGTGCGTACGTCCTCGTACGCTTAGCTTCACTTTGTACCTGGTGAGGGACATAAGTATCAGTGTAATTGCTCGTTCATCCTGACAATTAAATGGAGTTAAACTTGGAGTCTAAGTCAAAGTCAAAACATTAGTTTTCAATTTGATTAGTCAAAAGTATTTTAACCTTCCAGTCATCGTCAGGGTTAACCCTTCAGGACCATTAGTATACCTTCATTTATAAAAAATGGACCGAATAATGCTAACCGGATAGATATCCCTATAGCAACCAAAAATCATCATTCCTACATTTTTTTAATGGACCAATTAGTGCTAGACCGGATAGATATCCCTTTAGCAACCAACATTTTTTTTTATGGACCATTAGTGCTAGTCCGGATAGATTATCCCTTTAGCATTCAGACACATTTTTCTTGTCATCATTTTTACATTCTCTTTTTTTCTCGAAAAAAACGAATCGTTACTTTTTTTCCATTTTTTTTTTTTCACTGGTTTGGGTTAACCCTGCAACTAAATTTGATATTAGTGTCACCCGCCGTCACGTCATCATTCACATCACGTCTCGTCACGTTTCGCGTTGCTTGAAGAGTGATGTAGAAATGGGCAATCCCACTTCTGATGTGGGCAGGAACGGTTTGTGCGTAGGTAGGTTGCAACCTATATAACAATAGGCCTTCAGCATGTCCACACCGCGCCGTGTCTGAAACAAGAATGATCCGTAGCACGCCAATCGATCCCTTTATATAGCCAGACAGGTAGGGGCGCCATGACAGTTGCCGGTGCTGCCACTGTAATAAATTTAATGCCACCACAGGGTAAATTACGGTGCTCGATCGCTGTGCATAGAGTTTATAACTGGACGTAGCCGCCGTCAGGTATATATTATATTGGTACTCTAAAAAAATATAAAAAGCACTTTAGTAAATTAAATAATTATTACATCAACTGCTGCTTATGTAAGGATATAAAACGCATGTGCAATTTACATTTTAAGTGCATAATCCAAGCAAGGTAAGAGACCAAGGTTATCAAGTTACGCACAAACTAGTCGCGGTGGTGATTAACGTCAAACTTGTGGTTCTTTCGGACACCGAGAGTTCCGCACTTGTAGTGATAAAACCTGCTATATATTATTTGACAATAAGCACTTTGTAATTTTATATGCTTAGGGTAATACCTTAATTTTAAGTACCTAATATAATTTTGACTTGTAAAAGTGCTAAAAATAGCCTATTTGCAATAAATCTTTTGACTTTGAAAACCAAATTAAATAGCTTAGTAAAGTATGATTGAATTTTAAAGCAATTAAACCTTTAACTTGCACTTCCAGTTTTTAATGTTTGTTTTTATACAGCAGAGTTTGCACCATAACCATACCAAAAAATTAAAAAACCGTTACTGTTGAACTTTAGACTTCGCCATTGACTTTATCTTTGGACTTCGCGAATCTATCTTTGCGAATCCCTATTGTTTTTTTTTTTTTTTTTTTTTTTTATTTATTTAGGATCAACAAACAGTACACAACACACATAATCTTAAAGTAGTTTAAGCCTTAGAATGTAGGTAGTTAGTGTACCAACAACGCTGACCACAAATTAATAAGAAAACAGAACAGAGAGATGTAACTTAAGATATTTAGTAGGTAACTGATTCCTAACTATCGCCTTAAAGTGAGTATCTAATTATATACTATAAAAAATAAAAAGTGTTTCTAGCATTCTAAATTACAATCCAAAGGTAAAAAAGAAACCTAAGATAGTTGTCGTAGTCGGTAGGCCAATAGCAGTGATGATGCAAACATATCCACGAAGAAGTAGACAAGGCAGGTACATGTAAGACAAGCAAACTATCAGGTGGAATGTTTGTTACCATCACCACCCAAGACCTCCAACACAATCCTCCGAAAATCGCCAATACGTGCATGAAATATGTCGATACTATTAAAATGATCGTTATTATACTATTGTTAACAATATAGGATTATTTACACATTACACACGTTAAATGTAAAAGAGTTGCTATAGTTAGTCAAGTTATTTACAATATTTATCGTCAAAAGTAGTATTGAATAGTGTAATTGATTTGTGGAAGGTTTGTTGACTTGCCACTTGGCGCGTCGTCGACTGTCATGGCCGAAACTTGTTCCGTCGCCTCTTTAAAAAGCGCAGAACGTTGTTCAGGGGAGTTCAGTTCATAGAGTAGTATAAGTATCTATTACCAATATACTGTGAAACATGAAACATATCTGGAGGTTGCTTATTAATTGTGCAGCAAATGTCGATGAAGTTTACATAATACTATGGTCCGGCGGGATCTATGTATATGATCGGTGGGCGTTCGTACTTATTACATCAACAGACATTAAACGTTAGTGAATAATTCATCATCATCATGATCATCATCATGATCATCATCATCATTATCAACAGCCTGAAGACGTCCACTGCTGAACATAGGTCTCCTCCACAGAGCGCCACTTTGAACGGCTCCTTACCTATTGGCCAGATCGTCGGCTGACCTAGGGGAGTAATAATAATAACTATAACGCCCAACGATCAGATACCTACATAGATCCTGGACCCTAACTAGGATTCCCTGTGTCTAGGGACCCAGGAACTACGAGGACCATTGTCCCATAACACCCAGACTCAGAACAAGTATTTACCCGTTTTTTTTCTGTGCATAAATACTACCACACAGGACGAACATTTGTGTGATGACATAGGTATTTGTTCCGTGTCTGGGTGTTATATTGTATTCTATGTATGTATTTACAAACAAAAAAGTATCTAAGTATTGTATCAGTTATCTGGTTCCCATAATACAAGTTTTGCTTAGTTCGGGGCTAGATTGCGCTGTGTGAAATTTCCACACATATTTATTTATAATTATTATTTATACAGTAAAATATTTCGTACTCACAATATGGGTAACAATTAGAATGAAAATATAAATTGGTTCTTTTTTCAGATTATTGTACGTGTTCTTTTATTTTGGTACTATTTTTAGAATACCTTCGAAAAAATTGCCAGTTAACATAAATGTAATGTTCGAAAATAGTCGCACGATAAGTCTAAAATGAAATAAAAACAGGCTAAGTGCGAGTTGGACACGCACACCGAAAGTTCTGTACTTAAATTAGTGATAAAAACAAATTAAATAGCTCCGTGAGGTCAATAGTGATGAAAATTTTGCACCATAACCATAACAACAAATTAAAAACCCGTAAATGAAAGTGTTTAACTGATACATACATAAGGAATATGAATAAAGGGTTTATACAAGAACAAATTATAAGTTTTTAAACAATAAAACTAAAATAAAATTAATAAATATGCATTAGCAAAACTTAATCTAAGAAGCCACTACCAGTAAGCAAAGTGCCCAAAATGCTGGCGACATTGCCCCGTTGAATGGCAATACTTAATCTTTGATCTAAATAGAGACCAGAAAAATATATAAAATAAAAATATAAAAATGTTTTAGGGTTATTATTTCATTATTGTAATTTTATTAATAGTTAGGTAATCCGCAGATATAACGCATAATCTGTGAACTATTCAGCTGGCTACCTATAACGCTATTTTACAGTTTAAAAGATACAGACAAGCAAACAAATACCGCATGCATAAGGTCCGGTTTTTAATCTATCGTTACGGAACCATGAAAAACTCGTCTTAAAATGTATTGTAGTACTTGGCTAGCGATATTAAAAGTCAAGGTTTTATACCCTTAGATATAATAAATGAGTTTTATTATGTAAGGTTTTTATTAAGGTATTAAGGTTTAAAAATAAAAACAAGTATTTAAATACTTACATATTATGTATTTTGTTGTAAACCCAGCAGCAAAGGCGTACCAAATTACCACTTAATTATAAATTTATTTTCACAAAGAAGTTAGGATTAATTAAGACACTACAATTAAATCCAATGTCATTCATTAAAAGTGAAGTGAGTGTAATTCTTGCAATTGTCTGCTTTCTTATTTTTTATGGACCTTTGAATTAAATTACTATCCGTGCCCTTAAACTTGTGCGAGTTTAATAGAAGTGAAGACTTCTTTAAGCGCGTTGAGCGCATTTTGGGTGAACAAAAATTTTGGAGCTCGCGTCATCGTCACTGAACCCTTTCCATGAGCTATATGTATACTATGTATATATGTGTACTTTTCGGGTGAACAAAAAGCGTGAAATACGCGTTATCGTCACCGCACGCTTCCCATGAGCTATATGTCACAAGTCACTTATGACTTGTGACATATAGCTCATGGGAAGTCACAAGTCATAAGTGACTTGTGACATATAGCTCATGGGAAGTCACAAGTCATAAGTGACTTGTGACATATAGCTCATGGGAAGTCACAAGTCATAAGTCACTTGTGACATTATAGCTCATGGGAAGTCACAAGTCATAAGTGACTTGTGACATATAGCTCATGGGAAGTCACAAGTCATAAGTCACTTGTGACATTATAGCTCATGGGAAGTCACAAGTCATAAGTGACTTGTGACATTATAGCTCATGGGAAGTCACAAGTCATAAGTGACTTGTGACATATAGCTCATGGGAAGTCACAAGTCATAAGTGACTTGTGACATTATAGCTCATGGGAAGTCACAAGTCATAAGTGACTTGTGACATTATAGCTCATGGGAAGCGTGCGTCTTTGAGGACTGCCGATAGAAATGAAAACCTTAGTTTTCAAAGACTGACCCGTGCATTTCTTTTTAAATATACCATTATATTTATACTATACTAATATATTTATTATATATATAATAAATCACATAGTATTAAAAACGTTCAGTTACAGTTATAAATCGAAATTATTGTTTTTTTGTTTCCATTAAAGAAAATGTATTAAATGAAAACGTATCGATTATCAATTGAACTCTTATTGAGATGAAAAACATGTTTTTACAGCATCGTTTGCGATCCGCTTATAAACGCTTTACTTAGCCTAAACATCTATCTATACATATAAAATTCAAAGTCTTGACTGACTGACTTAATTATATATCAACGCACAGCCTAAACTGCTAGCCCTAGAGACTTGAAATTTGGAAGGAGTGTTCTTTATAAAGCGTACGTATCCACTAAGAAAGAGTTTTTCTAAATTCTACCCCTAAGAGGGTGAAGTGGGTGGTTGAATTATCTATGAAAATTTTTCTTTTTTGTTTCCTATAGGCCACGCGGACGAAGCCACGGGCAGAAGCTAGTCAAATATAAGGCCACCCGCACGTGTCGACTATTCAATTATAATTGAGCTAATTTACAAATACATTATTATATAATGGATTGGCCGAAGTTCCCATTAGTATTCAGTATAAACGCGGCCACCGCCCGGGAGGTGTGTGACACCCATAGACATAAAAAATATTTTAGGTCAATGGCGAAACCTCCAGTGTTTTATTAAAATTTATTTTGTTGTACTATATTCTAACATGGATGGAAAAATATAGTGTTGAACACACATCTACTAAGCCATAAAATTGGTATGTAGCGAATTTTTAACCGACCAAAGCTTTTTCATTATTTAACCAAATTAAAACTATTTTTAAAGCGTTTATGAACTTCTTATTAGACAGTCTGTGGCGTGGTGGTTGAGCAGGTCGGTTCATGAACTGGAGGCGTCGGGACAAGTATTTGTGCACAGGAAAAAAAGCGGTAAATACTTGTTCGGAGTATGGGTGTTTTGGGACTTTGTTACTCAAAGTTCCTGGGTCCCTAGATACAAGGAATCCTAGTTAGAGTTCAGGATCTATGCATGTCATCGTCGGGTGTTATTTATATTATATAGATATGACTATCGTACCTAAAAAAGCAAAATCTAAGTACTATAGAAAATGGATTGGCTCCAAAAGGTGTGATTCGGTATGTTGCCGAGTACATAGTCTTTGAGATAAATAAATATTTGTGGATATTACACAGCGCCATCATTAGTCCCAAACTAAGCAAAGCTTGCACTATGGGAACCAGATAACTGATATAATACTTAGATACTTTTTGTTTCTAAATACATACATAGAATACGTTGTAACACCCATACACAGAACAAACACATATGTTCATCTCAATAGTCATAGCCAATAGTCAAAAGTCATTTATTCATATAAAATACACGTCTGAAATTAGATAATAATATAAATAGAATTGTACAATACTAACGATACAAAATAACATATCATTACATAGAAAATTAATTAATAATACGAGGGAATGTCAAAATAAAATATCATAAAATTAAAATTAGTACACTTATATAAATTTAATCTATTATACATGATTATTATATAAAAATTGTGCATAATTATAAAATGTTTGGTTGATAAGCCAACGCTTCAGCTTTAGCTTAAAATATCCCAAGTTTCACAAATGTTTGTCCTAGGTGGAAATCGAACCCACAACCTACAGTTCAGAAGGCAGAGCTACTACCAACCGAACTATTAGGCCAATCAAACTATAATACTCGTAGAGTAAAAAATCCAAGGTATATGTTTAAATGAAACCAACCTTACTATACGCAGCCTCATTTAAGTGAAGCCACACTGGGTGGTCTCTCTGACTTATTTGGGTTTGATGACCGCGCGCACCTTCAGAAGAATTAGCGAACTAGTGTTTCTATAGTCAAACAACACAGGCAGGATTGGGACAGCATTGTGACAGGATTGAGATAGGAGTGGGACAGGATTGGGATAGGAGTAGAACAGGATTGGGATAGGAGTAGGACAGGATTGGGATAGGAGTAGGACAGGATTGGGATAGGAGTAGGACAGGATTGGGATAGGAGTAGGACCAGATTGGGATAGGAGTAGGACAGGATTGGGATATGAGTGGTATAGGATTGGGATAGGAGTAGGACAGGATTGGGATGGGAGTGGTATAGGATCAGGATAGGTGAGGCCAACATGTCGACATATTTTACGATAACATAAGAATTAGGTGTAATAACTTTAGATTTACACGTAAGTAATCATTAAAATAGTTAGCGTTTTGATCATTAACTGTAAGCTAATTATTATCAATTGAATAATAATAAATAAATAAATAGGAGTGGGATAGGATTAGGACAGGAGTGGGACGGTTTCGGTATAAGATTTTTATTATTATTATTATTTCCAAAGTGATTCTTCTCTCAATTTTTTTATTTCTTTAGGTACGAGATAGGTGCGATAATAGCTTCCACTAATTCCACGCGGATGAAGTCGCGGGCGGCAGCCAATTTTTTAGTAAACAAAATAGATGATAACTTCCGTTAAAACTAGTTATTTTTATAACCATTTCCTCATTACTTACCATATACGTTCAAGGTCTCATATTAAAGTCATTAGCATTGAAATATCTTAGTTCAGAATTAGGTATAGTTTGAATCTAGTTTTATGTCGTAGGTAACCTTGAAATCCCTACTTCAAGTAATTTAATATAAAAATCCAACGTTTATATTTTAGTATAACCATCAGCTGGAAACCACTACTAAATATATACCTATATGACACCAACCAAACTTATTTAGTTAGGTATACATATTCATTATCATAATATCGTGGTCAATGCCTCTAAAATAACTAAGACTGATTCTAACCCAATTAAGCATGAACTAGTCCGTGTCAAAAAGCTCATACACATATTTTGCAAACATCTAAGCGTCGCACGCGCTTAAATTCTTACCACCACACACTTGCAAAATGTGGTATAAATAACATAAATCTTTCCCAAGAAGTATTCCCGCGATACTTCAATATGTTGCCAGTTTCCATCAGGCGAGTCGTACATTTGCCGCTTACATTGACTTTAAATCCACTAGACCAATACAACTTCCCCTCATACGAAAAATAGTTGTTGATTTCCACTACTAGCCTTTGCGAGTACGTCAGTTTTGTTTTGGATTTCTGCGGAGAAACAGCTAACGAAAAAAAATCATAGAATATTAGTAAAACGAGTTATTGCTCAGTGAAATTCTGCGGGGAGGATAGCAAGCTGTGCAAAGGACGGCAATCGCCATATCATTCCACAAGTAAGCAATTTTCATAATGTTATTAGAAAAAATTTGGTACATCTATTTCGAAATTAAAAACGAACATTATGAAGAAGAAAAAGCGGGAATCATACTCCTAGTAAAGTGGTGGAAACTTTATTAAAGCGTCTGTGGAGTTTTGGAAACTACACGAAAAGAAACGTTTCACCGTCATTATACCACTTTCGCACGCACACTCATGCTCATCAATTTTATGCACTAACACTGAAAATAACACAAATTTTGGAAAATAATACAATGCGGTGAAGCGATCTTTTTAGTTTTCCCGCCTAAAATCCCCTCCCGGCGGTTTTGACCAGCACCCCTAGCGCGTAACCGTTCTGGGAATTGGCTTCGCCTGCCATCCTGCACGCGCCAATTAACAAGTCCATGAGTGCGAGCAAGAGAGAACACGATTACCATCTCTACCAGACTTACGCGGTAAGGCCCCTGTTCGTCGGTCTACTTAGTGGAGGGCCGGTCTACCCTCAATCTGTCTAAATTGACTATTATTTCCAGGATGTAAGCCCCAACATGCCTCCACACGATGCGATTTAGCAAGTTAAGGCGACAAATTGTGTGGAAGATTGAAAGATGACTGGCTCGATAGCTCAGTTGGTAGTATCCCTGCCTTCTGAACTGTGGGTTGTGGGTTTGATTTCCGCCCAGGACAAACATTTGTGTGATGAACATAGGTGTTTGTGTCTGGGTGTAAATCTGGTTCCAAGTAAGGTTTCAGGTAAATAAGTAAGGTTCTAAGCCTATTGTATCAGTTATCTGGTTCCAATAGTACAAGCTTTTCTTAGTTTAGGGCTAGAAATGTCCAAACACATTTAAAAAAAAAAAGGTTTTTGATATCTTTACATAGGTGTATGTATAGATATCAAAAATTTAGTGTTTATTTTACTTATTATCATAATATTGTGGTCAACGCTCCCAACCCGCTTGGAATTGTCCAAGCTTAGGTATTGACCTAAGCCAAATAAGCATGAATTAAAAAACGTCCTCTTTTGCATATCATTTGCATCACATGCAATGTTATTACAGAAACTAAATATACAACAAGCAATAACTAAATAAGTGGTACTCGTCATCATAATTATCGTAGGGTTCCGTAGGTAGGTAAGGTACTCTACAAGACACCCTTATTAGTTTGGCATCTCTGTCTGTCTGAATCCTTTACAACCTTGATAAACGTACATTTTAATTTTTTTTTTTTTATGTTAGTGAATGATGTGACGAGCTAGCCGTTCACCTGATGTTAAGCGTCACGGCCGCCCATAACAGAACAGTCTCACTCGTAACCCAAAAGATAGAATTTCCGCGACACTGCACTGCGCACATCATCCTGAGACATCAGCACAGTCTGGTAATAAGATTACTAGACTGTGAGATCAGATCATAAAGTCTCAATTGCCCAGTAATTTCACTAGCTACAGTGCCCTTCAAACCGGAACACAGTAGTGCTTGCACACTACTGCTTGGCGGCAGAATAACTACGAACGAAGCGGTGGTACCTACGTAGACGAACTTTGCAACAAAGTCCTACTACCTAGTGCATGCTATTAGTGCATACATGCATGAAATATTGGATAGGTTGGTTTGGTTTGATTTGCTTTGATTTGGTTTGTAGTTGGTTAGGTTTGGTTAAGTTTGAGGAAAATGTAAATAGGTAATCTTTTTTTGTATTAATTTATGATTAATATAATATATTAATATTTGTTTGCGATAGCTGGAAAAAACTATTAAATATTTAGACATTCTACTTTAAACTAAATACTTTACTTTGTTGACTTTTTCTCTGAGGTCAATTCAAAAAATATTTAAATGATATAGGTAATAGGTACATTTTTCGTTGGCATTTTAAGCTAAATATTTCTGTCTATATACGGAACCCTAAGTACTCAGCATGGCTCAACATGCTCTTGTCGAGTTACTTATGTATATTATTTGCGTCATGCAAGATCAAATCGCTGTAAAAAAGAACCTTCAACTTTTTATCTGATTATTGACGTCATGAAATTGTGCCTGGTTTTATAATTCAATTTATAATTTGAAGGGCCGAATTTATAACCAGAACAATATTAAAAAGCTGAAATATTTTTTTAAAATCAGTGTGCTATTGTAGACCACATGTCTGAAGTAAAACTTCTTTGGTTTAGCTCCATCTATCGGCCGATATAACTTTGTTTAATGTCACCATTTTGTAAATTGTCATTTTCCGAACATTCCAACATATTAACACATTTTTTTTAACTTTGTTATGTTGACAATGGAGATCTACGTAAACCACCTTCAACTTCCGTTCACCTCGCTGCTTACTCGCCAAGTCATGCGTGCGTAAAGAAGTTTTACTTCAAAAATGCATCTTCGGTTTAAGATGCTTTACCCAATAACTAGGTTGATATTTATTTCAGATCGTAGGTACACCTATGTTTGAGAGCCAATCTATAAAATTTATAAAGAATAAATTGGCTTAAATATGTATTAACCAGCAAATATCCAGATCGGTCTGAACAGAGATAGATTAATAAATTCGGGCGCCATTTGTTATTTTCAAAATGCTTTTAAAATTTTAAAAGCAGCTAAGGTAGAGATCACTACCCAAAGAAATTAATTCTGAATATGTTTTGCAGGTTTTATAGTTGCCAAATTCTTTGCATTTTATAAATAGACGGCTTCATAAATATTGTACGAAGGTAATTGGGCTGAATGCCTTGAATTTTCGGGTGATGACCAAAAACTGCAAAACTTGGCTGTTTTGTGAAATTAAGCAAATATAGATCACGCTGTATGAAACGTCGCATTATTAAACACCACGGTAATTTCATTTAATGTGTTTCAGTAGCCTCAGTAATGAGAGCCGAGAGAGAGAAAGTCAGTGTAGATTCGTAGATACATTATACCTACCTTTTAGTGTAGGACTTGTCACTCCAATGAGAAGACCCCCACCCATAAGAAGACTCATAAGTAACCAGTATCCAAAATACTAGACATGTATTAATTAGGTATAAATCTGACGAGAACCTAAAACGTCTTTCGTAAAATTCTTTACGAAATTTGTATGTAACATTCATTTTCTATGGTAAAATGGGCATGCGATTGACAACATCTCACCTGATGGTAAGTGACGAAGTTGTCTAAGGTAGAGAACGCTTGCCCATGAGATGTTCATTCAGTCTTGACTTAAAAAGACCCAGGTTATACTTAGGAGGAAACACTGTTGTTGGAAGAGCATTCCATTCCTTGGTCGTTCGGACTATAAATGACCCAGCAAAATGCTTACGCGGACTTGGGATACACTAACGAATAAGGATGTGAAGAATCACCAAGCCTTGTAGCTCTATGATGGAAAGGGGATGACGGAATGAATTGATGAAGGGCATGCGCACACTCTCTAAAATGTAGCCGATAGAAGACCGACAGACCGGTGACCTTGCGTCTGTGTTGCAGGCTTCTTACGGTCGTTCGTTTATATTTAATTTACATTAAGTCACTTAAAATATTTATATCATACATAAGAATTATCAATTCAAATTAATATATAATAAAGAATAAAAGTAGTTGTTTACATTAACACTCTTTCATAATAAACGCTTCGAATCGAATCCATTTTCAATTATTAAATAAAAATATTTTATCATCGAATCATATTTGTTTGTATTCCATCAGTTTCCATGTAAATAATCTGATAATGGTTGGATTCGATATTCCATAATAGACCAAATATTGAAAGTGATTGATGAAGATAAATGAAGATAAATCTATATTTTCCTACCTGGAAAAGAGTATGTCCTAATTGATTGACAGGTATGTTTATACAGCTATTATTAACTATTAATTATAAATTAATATATTGGGGCTATTATTAGCCCCATAACATCAGTCACAGCCAAGTCGCTGGGACTGATTATTATTTTTTGTATATTAAAGATCTTTGAAAATATCCTTAGAACAAAAGGGTGTCTCTACGTTCTAAAGAAATATGTGTGAACTTGCAATCTGTCAAAGTTTAGTGATGGCGTGATGATGAATTCAGAAGATTCACTTCACGAAATCACTTAAATAAATAGCGATTCTTGAAACAACGCAATAAAGTGTAGTTCAGCTTGTACAGTGTACTTTCTATCTCTATAGCTTTGCTCATCTGAGGTCAGAGCCACCGCACCAGGCTTAGGTACTCTGTTGAGATTTCTGAAGTAAAACTTCTTCATGCTTGACTTGGGGAGTATATAATATTATTTATGGTCACCACTTGCCTCTCATCACTTATAGGAACACGCATATGCATATACACCTATAGGCAAAGTAAAGAAGTTTTACTTCAGTCGTGAAGTCTAAATCACACTCGTTTTTATATTGATTATGCCTTCGTCAGCCACCTATAGAAGTTCATTGACAATGAAACTAGAGCAAAAAGAAAGTGCTACCCACTACCATAACTGTATTTCCCTAGCATTATATTATTACAGCATAGCAAGCAGCCATGTGGCTGGTTACCTACAAGTAACCAGCGGCCGCGTAACGATACTTCTCTTCCTGCACGAGTACACTCGCGCAACTAGCGCCATTTTCCGCCATTATCTAATATTACGCGTTATTAAATACGGCATATAGAAGTATTGGCGGGAAAACGAAAAAGATCACGTCGCCGCATTTTATTATTTTCCAAAACTTGTGTTATTTTCAGTGTTAGTGCATAAAGGTTATTTTTTTTTTTTATGTTAAGCAATGAAGTGACGAGCTAGCCGTTCGCCTGATGTTAAACGACACGGCAGCCCATATCAGCAGCCCACGTCATCCAGAGACATCAGCACAATCTAGTAATAAGATTACTAAACTGCGAGATCAGATCATAAAGTCTCATTTGCCCAGTAATTTCACTAGCTACAGTGCCCTTCAAACCGGAACACGGTAGTGCTTGCGCACTACTGCTTGGCGGCAGAATAACTGGCAAAGCGGTGGTACCTACCTAGACGAACTTTGCAACAAAGTCCTACCACCTAGTAAAATAATGGCATTTTATTCGTTAAGTGCTGGATTACAGGCATGAGTGTGGGAAAGTGGTATAATTATGGTGAAACGTTTCTTTCTGCTTGTTTCCAAAACTCCATAGAAGCTCTGGTAAAGTTGCCACCACTTTACTAGGAGTATGACTTGACTAGACTAGACTAGATTATGACTTGACTTGGTAACTTGGACTGTGAATTGACTCATATACATATTAATTAACTTGAAAAATTATCAATTACTTGACACTGGCTAAATATAAGACACTAGCCAAATCAAAAACAAAAAAAAACGGCAAAACCGGTAAAACACCGATAGAGTCGTGAAAATCTTGCTACGAAATATCGATGCTCGAAGAACAGTAAGACACTTTTATCGATAGCTTATAACTAACGCATATATACGCGGTCTTATTCTGAAAGAACTACCAAAAGCCAAATCACTATAATTTCGAAGAACTCCAAAATCCACTATGTAAATGTTCCAAAAAAGGTTTTATTCGAGGCGAAACGTAACTACTGAGACTTTTAAATTTATATGTATTTATTGATAAATTAACTAATTTATGTAAAAAATTATTGTGTTTTTATATTATATATTATAGATTTGGTACCTACTTAAGAATATACTTAAAGTAATCTAAAATATATCTTCTGACAAGAGTGTTGCAATTGCTTGTTAAGGCAAACAGTAACTTATGAACTAAGCTACGTACTTAAGTATTTACAATAATAAGTAAGGTAACAAGTAATAAGTAATAGTAATAATAATCAAGAATAATAATAGTAGTTTAGCAGAAGCCACTACCTAAGATTCAATTCAATTCAATTCAATAATAGTAGTTTACCTACTATGGAAAACTGTGACTTTAGTTTCGGTAATGATATTTTTAGGTATTTTATTGTATTTTATAACCTAATCTCACAGTCTATTACTAGAATAGATTGTGCTGTCTCAGGATGACGTGCGCAGTACAATGTCACGCGAAACTCTATACTTAGAGATCCGAGTGACTCTGCAACTAATATAGGCAGCCGTGTACATGAATATCAAGCGAACTAGATCGTCGTCATTCTTTAATATATAAAAAACTACTCTACATATAGAATTTTAGTTCGTCTCGCCTTCGGCACCCCAAAAACGTCGCAGATACTGGATACACAATTCACAAACCATTCAAATCCATGGCAGTCATGAATAACTCTTCCGATAACTTACTTGGATCAACTGCGTTTAGGTATGGCTATACCTAATGCGCAGTCAAGGCTATAAACTTAATAGAATATATTCACATAAGGAAATAATAAAAGCATTGTAGCATTATTATACACTTATTTACGAGCATCAATGCCTATTGATAACCAATTAAGTAATCGAACAAAATAACCAACGTATTTTATATACGTGATGCGAGGAACTGCAATTTGATTAGAACTACCTTGGCAAGTGCACGCGTGCATATTATATTTAAAAACAATGTTGCTACCGCAGAAGGTTTTCCGACAGGGAATTTAAAAGGAAATATAGTTTATAAGATGGCGTTGACCAGACATTGTTCTGAATAGTATCACTACCTCAATACCTACCAGGTAGTACCACTACCATATCTATTCTGTGGCTCTGAAATTTTCAGTGAATGAAGCCAGATCAAAAGGTAACAAAATAAAAATAAACTTTTTTTAGTCCCGTCAGGCTTTTGGTGGTTATTTTTGTCTGATAAAGTACTTACCCATTGTATGTCCTATATTTATGTTCTTCCACAACACAAATTAGTAAATGTGCCTTGCCTAGAACTGTGTCTGAGAAGAAAAAAAGAGAACCATGTCTCGACAGCGCCGTCTATCTTTGACTGTATAATTACGTTCCGTCAGCTATCAGAAAACCTCCCATTATGTAAAGAGTATTTTTTTCTTTTTAATTGTGTTACGTACCCATCGACCATTATTTGAATTTTTATAGATGTCAAAGTCAAAGCTGCTATTTTTAAACAATTGAAAATGTATTTTTACTTTCTTGTTAGATATAATAAAATAAAATTCTAATTTAGGTACAGACTTTGACTGTTCAAAAGCTTACCTACTTACGAGCACGAGTATTTTTTCTTTTAATATAAAAAGTATTTGACTGTAAGTTTTGTTTAATAGGTATGTGTTTATGTTAAATTAAAGCACTAGTGATTAAAAAAAGAGTCCGATCTATTAATGGTGGCAACGTCGGAGCGCTGCATAACAATGTAATTATCAATGGAAATTATGAACCCACGTCTCAAAATAACATGATTTTGAAAGCGTCAATAATTCGTATCGACATTACCAATTGACTAACACTAAAATCACGCGCAACCCAAACATTGTTTTCGATTAAACCGTAAACAAACAAGTTTATTATTGAATTTTATTCATATTTTGCAGTTATATAACCTCACGCAATGTAAATTTTACACTGACATTGGATATCGTGTCGTATTCAAACATAATAAATGTTTGTTTGCATAAATCTAACTAGGTTTCGATACGCTATTTTAAGAGACAGCGAACTCGAAATCGTAGAGTGAGTACTGGATCCAAAACTGGATCATGTGTTTTGGATGAATGTACCTACGTGAATTTATCGTGATCCATTACATGATATAATTAAAATGATTTTAAAAATGCATACAGACGAACATAGTACCTCTTCCTTTTTGGAAGTCAGTTGAAAATGGTGACACACTTTAGTTAATTTTTTAAAATTTGCAAATATCGAATCGCTCCACTTAACGTCAATTATAACATAACAAATGTCATATCTACAAATAAAAAGGTTAACGTTAGTGGCGTGACTTTGAAGTCAGAAACGCTGAAGAATGTCGTGTTAAAGGTTTCGTGTGTGTACACATCCCACACTAGCTCAAATGAGCTAGCAGTCATTAAGTTCATCTTAACCCTATTTAGTTTTTTAGTACTATTCCAGTTCAAGTGTAACAAGCCGCGAAGTGCGAGAAGTTGGCCTTTAGTGTAATAAATAACAAACCTCGCTGGCTTAATTTGTGTTTACACAAAAGTGTTAAACAGTTGAGATGCCATCGCCGACGGAACTGGACGTGAGTGCACAAAGTGTTGTAAACGATAGTGACGTGCATGTCATTGATATCGACTCGGACATTGAGTCAATTATCGATACTATCGATAAAATTGAAGCGCAAGAACCGCCCGTGACGTCAGTGAATATACAGATTAATACAATGCTGGACTCTCCAGTGATGAATGGAAATGGTAAGTTATATTATATATTATTTTTTTAGATCAAAGAAAATAAATTACGAGGAATAGAAAACATAGATGGATAAATAGAAAGACAAACAGAATAGAAAATAAATTAAAAATATATGTCAATCATGATAAAAAAAATAGAAATGTTAAATTTTATTTTTTTTATATACTTTTTACCCTTTTTAGTTATTGTTACTGTGGCCTACTCACATAACTTACTAAATTTAGATAAGTATGCAAATTTCAGCTCAATCGGAAACCGTAGTTAGTTTTTTCCCGATTTCCTTGAGATTCTATCATCAGATTCTGACTTGATGATAATGGGACCACTTCATAATTATACCCTTGGAGTTTTGGCGGGAACGCGAAAAAGATCGCGTCACCGCATTGTATTATTTTCCAAAACTTGTGTTATTTTCAGTGTTAGTGCATAAAATTGGTGGCATTCTATTCGTTAAGTGCTGGATTACAGGCGTGAGTGTGGGAAAATGGTATAATGATGGTGAAACGTTTCTTTTCGTGTTGTTTCCAAAACTCCATAGAAGCTTCAAGTAAAGTTGCCACCACTTTACTAGGAGTATGACTTTGACTAGACTATGACTTGACTATGACTTGATGACTTCGACTGTGACTTGACACATATTTGCGTGAAATATCATTAACTTGATAAATTATCAATTACTTGACACTGGCTAATTACACGGAGGTGTGGAGCCAAAACATAAAAAAAAATTGTACCCTTTCGTACTAAAAAAGATTTTTTTAAATCGGTTTCCAATTGGCGAAAAATATTGATGACCCAACAAAAAAAACAGATGAACATAGTACCTACTTCCTCCTTTTTGGATGTCGGTTAAAAAAAAAGAATACATTTATTCGTTACACCATTACATAGTTATAATATAATAATAAATAACACCAAAGTATAAAAGCCATATTGCGTGGCGTCACGAATGGGCTCCAATTAGCATACAATAAGGTCCTAAGACCTTAATAACTGATTTTCAGTCGAAACCCATTTGTGGCATTACGAACGTCAGAAAAAAAATTTAACAAATCAATATATGGTTTTATGGTTTTACTAACAAAACTTACTGTACTTAACTAATAAGAAAAATATTTAATTATCAATTAGATATTATTAACAAGACTTTTGGAGTTTTGTATCACTTGTGTTATTTTCAGTGTTAGTGTTGTGTATTTTAGCCATAAACACACAAAAGTGTGAAAAAAAAAACAAAAACAAAAAAACATTAAACAAAGCAAAAACTCCAAAAACAAAGTTATAGCGGCCGATAGATGGAGCTAAAGAAGTTTAACTTCAGTCGTGTGATCAGCACACTCCTTATTTTATGCTAATGAATGACGTGATGAGCTGGTCGCTTTCTTGATGTTTAGCGACGCGGCTGTCCGTAACAGTTCAATCTTAATACTGACCGAGATCAGGGTTCACAAAAACTTTGATTGCAATGCAACAGGAGAAACCATACTAACTATGCAATTAAGCTGCGTCTTGAAACTGTGAAATCCATACAAATTTGTGTTTCTATCTATTGCAATTGAGTTACGTGATCGAACAGTAAATCATATAATCTCATTGCCCGCTAATTTCACTAGCTACAATGCTTTTCAAACCGAAACACAGTAGTGTTTGGACACAACTGCTTGGCTGCATGATAAAAATAATAATAAGAACCAAAGAAACGATTCCATTTATATAGGCACCCAGGAACTCCCAGACTCAGAACATTGTATTTGCGATTTTTTTTCGCATAAATACTTGTCCTGCCGCGGGAATCGAACCCGCTCCTATGAGCCAACCTGCTTACCCACCACACCACAGAGGCTGCCGCATAATAACTGGCAAAGCGGTGGTACCTACTTAAACGAACTTTACAGAAAAGTCCTACTACCAAGTATAATAATAATAACGCCCAACGATAACACACAGATCCTGAACCCTAACTAGGATTCCCTGTGTCTAGGGACCCAGGAACTACGAGGACCATGGTCCCACAACACCCAGACTCAGAACAAGTATTTGCGTTTTTTTTTTTTCTGTGCATAAATACTTGTCCTGCCGCGGGAATCGAACCCGCCGCGTCCGGGTTATGAGCCGACCTGCTAAACCACCACACCACAGAGGCTGTCAAGAAGTATAATAACAATACTAGGTAAATGATATTAAAATATATTAATTTTCGCATATAAATTGATATTATTCAATCATCTTCGATTTTTTTGTATTGTTGTGTGAGTTGGCCATACCAGTTGCACTGGTATTGGCAGAATCACACAAACGACTTCTATCTCATCACCTTCGTTTGCATAAAAATAAACTACTTATTCACTATAAATTCTATCTATATCTAAAAATATTTGACCTTTTCTATTTTGTAAACAGAGTTGATTAAATTTTTTGTTTATCACTAAATTTTATAGAAGATTAGCTGCGCCCTGCGGTTTCTCCCGCATGGTGATGAAAAACGGTGATGATGATGATAATGAAAAATACATAACAACTTTCATCAGACCTACCAAGTGTGAATATAAAATTTCATCATAATTAGTTCAGCCGTTTCGGAGTAGTATAAGTAAACTCTGTGACACGAAATTTTTATATTTGTATATAGATAATAAATAAAGCGTATTACATATAAGTAAATATATGTAATTCTATTTATTATTTATATTTATTTCTATTATCTAAGTTCATTTTAAGGACATCGAATATGTCCGTAAATTAACGTGAATTTAGCCGTTAATAATATCCTATCGATAATTTATTTATTTACTAGCCCGCGTAGTGAAAATTTTCTAATTCTTAATATTTTCATTCATATTCCTTTCCTGACAATATTAAACACAGCAAAAAAGAATTAGCGAAAATGTCCTATCCGTTCACGCGTTTTGACCAAGGGAAATAAAGACTCATTTTTATATAAAAAGATTTATTAGTGTGACTCCGCTCAAAACAAAAAACATAATTACTAGTATTCGGCTGTTAAGTACCACGCAGAATCACACAGATAAAAATAAACAGCAATTAAATTAAGTTGATATGAAAAACAATGAAAAATTAAATTGCAAGATTAAAATACCCACTTAAAAATAACTTACATCAACCAAATAGGTATACAGAAGTTCTCACCGACACCGACGCGTGTGTCGCCACTACACGAGGCATCCTCAAGACACAGTGTCGATTTCAAATTCAAATCAGTTCAAAAAATTTTTCAGTTTTTTTTACTACTAGGTTTTTTATTAATAGGTGGTAGGACTTTTCTGCAAAGTTCGTCTAGGCAGGTACCACCGCTTTGCCAGTTATTCTGCCGCCAGCAGTAGTGCGCAAGCACTACTGTGTTCCGGTTTGAAGGGCACTGTAGCTAGTGAAATTACTGGGCAAATTAGACTTTATGATCTGATGTTACAGTCAAGTAATCTTATTACCAGACTGTGCTGATGTCTCAGGATGATGTGCGCAGCGCAGTGTCACACGAAACTTTATATTTTAGACTCCCGATTTTCACTGTTCTGTTATGGGCGGCCGTGTCGCTTAACATCAGGTGAACGTCTAGCTCGTCACATCCTTCACTAACATAAAAAAAACCTCAAGACACCGTGTCGATTTCAAATTCAAATAAATTCAATCTTTATTCATTTTTCTTTTATCCAGGTGTGCATACTGGAATAAAGCAATATAAAGTATGTAACTGGACAGATGAGACACTCATGCTCGTTTGTACCCAGTTGCGTAGCTACCGGATGGCTAGACCGGGTAGTGCCCCGGGGCCCCAAAGCTCAAGGGGCTCCTCGGATTCTGACTTACAAACTATAAATTCAAGTATTGAACATTTCTCTTACATTCAGAATATATTAGGTCTTTACCTATGAAATTGCCGTTTTGTTTGAAAAAAGTTAAAGTATTTTTTTTTCGAACTTATTTATTTCTTTTATTCAAAGTAATCACCCATGCAATCAATGCATCTTTGCCAACGCTGTGGCAGTTAATGGATGCCCTTGAAAAAATCAGCAGGACGGGAGACAACAAACTCTTCAAAGGCGTTTTGTACTGCCTCTCGGGAATTGAATTTTTTTCCCGCTAAAAAGTTGTCCAAATTTTGGAAAAAGTAATAGTCGGTAGGCGCAAGATCTGGTGAGTATGGCGGATGAGGGAGAGCTTCCAAACCCAACTCATGCAGCTTAGAGACGGTCTGTTGTGCAGTATGGGGTCGCGCGTTGTCGTGAAGTAGCAGTGGAGACGACCGATTGACCAAAGCTGGTTGCAGACGTGCGAGTTTCGCCATCATTGTGGTCAGTTCTTCAATGTACACATCTGCAGTAATGCTCTCGCTGTTTTGTAAAAAGCTATGATGAATCACACCAGCACTAGACCACCAAACTGTGACCATCACCTTTCTAGGGGTCATTTTTCGTTTTGCACATTGCTTTGGTACCGAACCAGGATCTAACCAACTTGCTGAGCGCTTTCGATTGTCAAAAAGAATCAATTTTACGTCGCACGTAACAATTCGGTTCAATATTCCTTCATTTCTGTGCCTGTTAAGCAGCGCAAGGCAAGTCTCGACGCGTACGTTGCGCTGGCGATCGTTAAGTTCGTGGGGCACCCATCTATCAAGCTTTTTTATCTTGCCAATCTGTCGCAAATGGACCAATATTGTTTTGATGCTAACATCAAAAGCTTCTGCCAGCTCAGCTGTAGATTGAGATTCATCGGCTTCCACAATCGCCTTTAATTCATCATTGTTGACCAAAGTTTCCGGACGACCACGAGGTTCATTTTTCAAGTCAAAATTCCCAGAACGGAACCGAGCAAACCAATAACGGGTTGTACGTTCGTTTGTACAGTTCTCTCCGTAAACGTCCTTGATGTTACGTGTCGTTTGTGCCGCGTTGGTGCCACGACGGAACTCATATTCCATAATTACACGAAATTTCAAAGTATCCATTATGAGGAAAAATTTTGAAATGTAAAAAAATAAAACGCTAATCAATAAACAAAAGACTTATATTGTAAATAGAATGTCATATTTTTAAAACAAAATTAATTTGAATTTAGAATTCATAGCCAATCAAAACTTTTTTTTGTTTGAAAAAGTCTGTACTGCAATACGGCAATTTCATAGGTAAAGACCTATTAAATTAAAAATCTGGAGTAAGTCGAATTCGGAAGACGAAAAATACAGAACAATGTCATAATGCATTAAATAATAATAAAAAAAATAACGCCCAATGATCACATACATCCTGGACCCTAACTAGGATTCCCTTTGTCTAGGGACCCAGGAACTACGAGGACCATGGTCCCACACATCAAAACAAGACTCAGAACAAATATGCGTGGTTTTTTTTCTGTGCACTAATACTTGTACTGCTGCGGGAATCGAACTCGCTGCCTCCGAGTTATAAGCCAACCTGCTTAGCCACCACACCACAAAGGCTGTCATAAATAATATAATTAATTAAGTGAGGCTTCATACTGTTTTTGAAAACTAGGTACCTACTTAATTGCATCTATAGTTAAATTCCTAGACAATACAGTCTGCAGCTGCACCAACCTTTATGTCATCTTTTGTGACGTTTTTCACACGATCAAATACGATGAACATAATTTATAACATTGTGTGAAAATACTTATTCACAAAACATGTTTTACAACTTGTTTTAAGCGCTTAATCATGGTATATAATTGCTAGTCGTAGAATATCCGGTACGTAATATATTATGTGCGTAATATTTCGTTTGTAATTACAGTTAAACCAAACAGTTCAAAAAAATAAGATAGTTACGAAACAGGCGTTTTATGCTCGTTTTACCACACTACCGTGAATTACTGCTAGCCCTGGGAAGGTATTATTAAAGCAAATTAAATTTAAACATGAATTAGTTTGACTTTATATTACAAGTAAATAAAAAGGTTAAATCCTTGTCACTGCACTGGAAGCAATTCTCTACTGGGACACGGATCAGTTAAAGGACTAGCTTGCTTAGGGAAACTAGGAACAACGAGAGTTTGGGGATCCGGAATTAAGGTAAATTATACAACCAATTTATGTAATGGCTAGGCTCCAATCGCGGCTGCACAGCACTCTTCAGTCCATAGACGACGATTTCACCAAGATTAAGGGAACGTTGTCCCCTGGTTATTCATTGAGCCACAATAAAATAAACTTGGCAATCTGCCTTCAATCAATCTCAAGCGATTTTTTTTTTACTACCTTGCTTCTCTCTCGAGCCCTGTCCTTAAACCAAACAGTTAAAAAACTCAAGTTACTACACATATTTCGTAAAGTGCGCTCAAGCCACTTCCAGGTACGCTTCATCTATGTAAGCAACTTGTTTATCGCTGTGTGCTTGGTAGGCCGTATCGAACAAAATCATACGTAACGTAATTACTAGTTTTGTTTAACTACACTAGTACGTACACATAGCTTAATTATTAAAGAAGATCTATTTCAAGTTTTGGTGGGAAAACGAAAAAAGATCGCGTCGCCGCATTGTATTATTTTCCAAAACTTGTGTTATTTTCAGTGTTAGTGCATAAAATTGGTGGCATTTTATTCGTTAAGTGCTGAATTACAGGCATGAGTGTGGAAAAGTGGTATAATGATGGTGAAACGTTTCTTTTCGTGTTGTTTCCAAAACTCCATAAAAGCTTCTGGTAAAGTCGCCACCACTTTACCAGGAGTTTGACTTGACTAGACTATGACTTAACTTGATGACTTGGACTGTGACTTGACTTGACTTGACACATTATATGATAATGACACATTAAATGATCTATTTCGTATAACAACAGTAATGATTTTTACGTTATGTTAAATAGTTTTCATGTAATTGAAACATTTTCTCATGATAAATAAACATATCTTTAATCTCATAAAGTTATATTCTTAATTTTATTATATTTTTTTCGCCCAAACATAACACTAATTAAATAGTAGTGATTTGAATACTAGTGAAACAATGAATTTCTGTAAATACTACCAAAATTATCATAACTTTTTATTAGCTTGTTTGGACATACTACCTAACCTAATTTACCTAATACACTTACGTTATAAATACTTCACTAGTTTTGACAAAGTTTTTAACATGTCTTTATTATTTTTAACCGGGCTGCTTGCGTGGGAAACAACTATTTTTTTTCAAACACACCTATTATAGGCTTGCTGTAATTTTTTTATAATATGTTAGTACAATTATTACTTTATTTAAGTATTTTAAGTACCTATTGGCGTTGTGTGAAATGTCCCCACATATTATTATTCATTTATTTATTTACAATCTTAAATTTAAGTTTTTTACAATAATTTTAATACTATTCATATTCATATTCATTTATTCTGTTACCATATGTGCATATTGATCTTACATTTCAAATATTATATATATATCATAATATTAATAGTAACAATATGGACCCTGTAGGGCACTACAGATTAATATGATGAGGGTAGGGTTAGTAGATAAAATTTAACATATTTCATGCGATACGCTTAATAAATTTCAATAAAATTTAACATTCACAACATAATTAACAGATTTATATTTTATGATTATCTTCGAAAAATTCTTTCAAAGAATAGTAGCACTTTTTAACGAGATGTGACTTCAACCGACCAATAAAGGCATATTCGTTTTGTATCTCTTTTAGACGAAGGGGTATATGGTTATATATTTTTATACACATTACGTAAGTACTCGTGCTGTGCATTTTGAGTTTTGAATTTGGGAGGGCTAACCTGTCCCTGTATCTAAGATTAAACGTACCGAAATAGTTGTCTTTCAAAGTTTTAAAAAATTGGGGGTATTTTTTAACAAATTTGCAAATTTCTAGTATATAAATAGAGGTTAAAGTTAGGATTTGATGCTGGATAAAATATGGTTTACAACTTGTTGTACTGTCTACGTGTGCTATGATGCGGATACACTTTTTTTTGTAATATAAACAGATCATCGGCTCCAGTGCTATTTCCCCACAGTATGACACCATACTGTAACCAGGCGTGAGCGTAGGCATAGTATGCCGAAAGTGCTGTCGCGACATTTGTTGTTTTTTTTAGCTCCGATAAGGCGTAAGTAAAACTACTAAGCTTAGATTTTATTTTTTGTACGTGTGTCTTCCAATTAACATTTGTATCGATGTTCAGTCCAAGAAGTGTAAAGGAGTCTACGCACTCTAATTTTGTGTTATTGTAAGTGAAGTTAATTTCTAATTGTGATTTTTGACGTGGTTTAAATTGCATTATTTTGGTTTTTGAGTAGTTTATTTGTAAATTGTGGTCTTCAAGCCAGTCAACGACTTTGGATAAAATGGAGTTTAATTCAGTGTTTACATTACTACCTTTGGTTGGGTATGGAAATAAAATGGAGATATCATCGGCAAATAACACGCACATCTCTTTGAATATTTTTGGTAAGTCATTAATATATATTAAAAGTAATAAGCAGCCCAATACACTTCCTTGTGGGATTGAGCTATTCATTATTTTGGGATCCGATCTAAAGTATTTTATTTTCCCTGTTTGTAAATTATAATTTTCTACTTCTACTGATTGTTCGCGGTCTTTTAGATAGGACGCAAACCATTCGTTAGCAAGCATTATTATTATTATTCTCATTGTGACCTTTAATAGTGCTAAAAATAGCCTATTTGCTATAAAATCCTTTGAATTTGATTACTATTTTACTATTATTACTACTTACTACTACTATTAATTACGTTGTATATTAATGTTTAAATTCCTGCGTAGGTATTAATATTGTTGCTCACCGCAGTCTGCTTGGAAAATTCAGCCACTCCGTATGTATCTACGTCGATCCCAAATGAATGTGGTTTGTCGCCTATAGTTATCATTAATTTGCTTTTCATTTAATACTTAGGTTATCTCGCTTCTAATTACCTGTATAAGAGTTATGTTCAATAAACAAAGCGTAGATTCGATTTGGCTTGTGTAACAGAGCATGTAGCTGCGTTGTTGTGGAAGCAATAATAAGCTGTGAATAAATTAAATTATTATTAATAACTAGCGGCCCGTCCCGGCTTCGCTCGGGTGGACGTTTATTTATTGAACATTTTATAATATACGAAAAACAATGTATCACGCACCGGCGCCATCTACTTAAAATGTTTATTTGTCTTGAATTTTTCCTGAATTTTCTTTGCTATAAACCTCACGGAGCCCAAGACCTTACCAACGAATGGAAGGAGGAAAACCCGACTTATTTTTATATAAGTAGTAGAAATAACGCCCAACGATCACATACATAGATACTAGACCATAACTATGAGCTAATAAACATTTTTTTTAATACAACTGAATTTAGAGCTTTTTTTTGAAGTCGATTGGAAAAGGAATCATCAAAATTTGTTCTCAAATGGCAATATAAACACAAAGTCGTAGAATTTTATTGCAAATAGGCTATTCTTGGAACTTTTGCACAAATGTTCATAAAAAACAGCAATTTCATATGTAAAGAACTATTATTTTATTATAATGTTGTCAACCTCTGTGGTGTGGTGGTTGAGCAAGGCGGCTCATAGCCAGAAGGCGGTGGGTTCGATTCCCGCGCCAGGATAAGTATTTGTGCACAAAAAAAGCGCAAATACTTGTTCTGGACCTGGGTGTTGTGGGACCTCGTAGTTCCTGGGTCCCTAGACACAGGGAATCCAGGGGGTCCAGGATCTCTGTAAAAAAATCCATCTAATTTGACTTAGAAGAGTGTAAATCTTAATTAATGGATTTTTTTTTATTTTGTTTATATTTTTTACTTCTACAGAACGATTTACACTCTGCTAAGTCAAATTACTCACTTACGTCATAACCTAAAAGTAAACCGGAGCTAAAAGAAACATAAAAAAATACCAAATTGCACGAATCAAGAACCTGTCTTGGAAGTGGTTATAAAGTTGTGTTGTCAGCGTTGTTTACTTTTTTCTCGGCAAACGTAACCGTGTTTTATAAGACAAAAGTAAATGTGATCTCCTTTAAATATTTTATAGGTAGCTAAGTATTCTTTAATTTTTAATGTAGTACATGTACCCAATCATTCAAAGCTTATATAATACGTAAACTAAACCTTATCTTGAATGTTTTAGCGAACTTTTTACGTAAAAGAATGTCTTATTATGTCGAGCGTAGTCATTTATTGCGACCTCCTAATTGTAATGCCACTCGAAAAGTTTTACGCGACACTGCACTGCTCACGTCATACTGAGACATTAGGCACAGCTGTGAGATCAGATCATAAATAACTACTAACAACTACATAATAACTACTAGGTGGTAGGACTTCGTTGCAAAGTTCGTCTAGGTAGGGCTTTGCCAGTTATTCTGCCGCCAAGCAGTAGTGTGCAAGCACTACTGTGTTCCGGTTTGAAGGGCACTGTAGCTAGTGAAATTACTGGGCAATTGAGACTTTATGATCTGATCTCACAGTTGAGTAATCTTATTACTAGACTGTGCTGATGTCTCAGAATGATGTGCGCAGTGCAGTGTCGCGCGAAACTCTGTGTTTAGTTCCTAGTGACACTGTTCTGTTATGGGCGGCCGTGGCGCTTAACACCAGGCGAACGACTAGCTCGTCACATCATTCACTAACATTAGCTCGTCACATCATTCACTAACATAAAAAAAAAATATAATAATAATAACGCTCAATGATCACATAGATAGATCCAGGACCCTAACTAGGATTCACTGTGTCTAGGACCCAGGAACTGCGAGGACCGTGGTCCCACAACAGCCAGACTCAGAACTAGTATTTGCGCTTTTATTTTGCACAAATAAATAATAGTAAATAAAATAAATAAATATGTGAGGACATTTCATACAGCGCCATCTACCCCCAAACTAAGCAAAGCTTGTACTATGGGAACCAGATAACTGATACAATACTTAGATACTTATTTTTTGTAGATACATACATAGAATTCAACATAATACCCAGACAGAACAAACACCTATGTTCGGGAATCGAACCCGCCGCCTCCGGGCTATTAGCCGACCTGCTCAACCACCACACCACAGAGGCTGTCAAATTATTGTCAAATTTTAATATAGATAGGTACAGTTCCCTTCAAACGGGAACACAGTATACAGTAGTGAATGAAAACTGCTTGGCGACAAAATATCAAGCAAAACGGTGCTGCCTACCTATATGAACTCTTGCATAAAAGTCTTACCACAATGTCACATGTCCCGGTTTGAAGGGTATTGTAGCTAGTGCTAGCTACCACCTAGTTTTACTAGGTGGTATTACTATTCTGCAAAGTTCGTCTAGGTAGGTACCACCGCTTTGCCAGTTATTCTGCCGCCAAGCAGTAGTGTGCAAGCACTACTGTGTTCCGGTTTGAAGGGCAATGTAGCTAGTGAAATTACTGGGCAAATGAGACTTATGATCTGATCTCACAGTCGAGTAAACTTATTACCAGACTGTGTTGATGTCTCAGGATGATGTGCGCAATGCAGCAGTCATGCGAAACTTTACATGTTAGAGTTCCGAGTGACACTGTTCTGTTATGGGCGGCCGTGTCACTTAACATCAGGTGAACGACTAGCTCGTCAAATCAATCAATAACATAAAAATAAAATAAAAAAATTAATAAAAAAAATAGTGAAGTAACTGGGCAAACGAGACATAAGACCTGATCTCACAGTCTAGTGATCCAGGTCTGTAGCTGTAGTCGAATTTGAGGTAGGACAGCATTGGTTACAGGTAGGACGGAAGTAAAAAATGTATCATAATAAAATTTATCTGCCCTCGAAACGCAGGCTCCTAAATGAATCACCATGTATATCACGTGGTACATTCAATAGCTATTAGTAGACAAATAATGACCGGGAGTTTTGGCGGGAAAACGAAAAAGATCGCGTCACCGCATGTCATGTCATTATACCACTTTCCCACACTCATGCCTGTAATCCAGCACTTAACGAATAAAGGGCCACCAATTTTATGCACTAACGCTGAAAATAACACAAGTATTGGAAAGTAATACAATGCGGTAAAGCGATCTTTCTCGTTCTCCCGCCAAAAACTTAGATATTTATTATCTATTAAACAAAAATTAAAAGGATTGCCTGCATAAAAATGTTAAATTGACGAATCGGTAGAAAAATCGGGAGAATATCCATTTATTCTTACACTAACTAAACACACTAACAAAAATACACTAACACTAAATATAACCTAAGTTATGGATAATAATACAATACGTTGACGCGATCTTTTTCGTTTTCCCGCCCAAAAAAGACCATCCTATTATCAAACTAAAATGATCTAATCGACCGATATACATTTTTGCTTACCTATACAAGGTATAGAAACACCTATATTGATGGGGATAATGATCATAGTCTATAATTTTATCGTTCTCCCCGTGGCACTTGCTGGGTTAGACAGTCTGTGACAGGGAGGTGACTACTTAATACTACTTGTAGAACCTACTTTCAGGTGAAAGTTCTCACGGAAAACGCAAGGTTGAGTTAGATATTTATGAATTGTCGTACCTACTTTGTAGCGTAGCAACATCTAATTATTTATCATTGTCTATACCTACCTAATACTTTAACTGAAAGCAATCAGTTTTACGACAACGGGAAGTAGATAAGTCATTTGTTTCGGAGTTTTGGCGGGAAAGCGAAAAAGATTGCGTCACCGCATTGTATTATTTTCCAAAACTTGTATTATTTTCAGTATTAGTGCATAAAATTGGTGGCATTCTATTAGTTAAGTGCTGGCATACAGGCATGAGTGTGAGAAAATGGTATAATGATGGTGAAACGTTTCTTTTCGTGTTGTTTCCAAAACTCCATAGAAGCTTCAAGTAAAGTTTCCACCACTTTACTAGGGAGTATGACTTTGACTAGACTATGACTTGACCTGATGACTTCGACTGTTACTTGACACATATTTGCGTGAAATATCATTAACTTGATAAATTATTATTAATTACTTGACACTGGCTAAATACACAAAATTGTGGAGCCAAAACAATAAAAAAAAAAGTCATTTTTTTGGTAGTATCATGGACGTTATATACCTACTCCGTCCTAACCTACAAAGTTTTTCATGACATGAAAAATACTCACAAAATGAACAAATAATCAAGATTTTATTCAAACGACAGTCGTACATGTTTAATTGTTCTTTTTGAAGTAAAAATTATTTTTAGAATAATATTTTTCTCTTTCTAGTTGTTGGTTCACGTAGATCTCTATTAACAACAGAAAAAAGTTAAAAATAACTTAAAATTTGTATTATTATGTTGGTTTGTCCGGTAAATTTACAATTGTCAAAATGGTGACATTAACAATAAAAAAACAAAGCAAAAACAAAGTTAAACCGGTCGATAGATGGAGCTCATGAAATTTTACTTAAGTCGTGTGGTCACACACGTTTTTTGTTTTTTATGCTTTAGGTAATTAATAAGCAGCCATTCCTGTGGCTTACCCTGTGATAAAACTCTTTTGACCCTCCTTTTAACCTGTGGTGGAAACTCATTCCACATCTTACTGATGTACGGTAAAACCGTATGTAAAAAAATATATAAAAAATAAAAATAAATAAAATATATGTGTGGACATTTCACACAGCGCCAGCTAAACCCAAACTAAACAAAGTTTGTACTATGGGAACCGGATAACAGATACAATATTTTTTTATTTAAATACATACATAGAATACAATAACACACAGACATAAAAAAACAAACGTTTGGTCTGGGTGGAAATCGAACCCACAACATACAGTTTACGAAAAACAGGGATACTACCAACTAAGCTATTGGACGAGAGCTTCAATGGTAGAAACGCGATGCCGATTCCGGTATTACATCCATATAGTTCTGCAGAACATTAAATTCCTCATTGTAAATGCAGTAGAAAATACAAAGATACCATAATAATGATCTCTTCGTTTTGACTGGTTTATCGCTATTACGTTATTTATTATTTATTATGATTGGTTTACCACGGAACTGTATATTGGCGGAAATGTCGACACTCGACACCCAAAATCCCAGTACTCTCCGATACGGTAAGGGGAACGTTCTGAAACCGGGGCATTACTATAGAACTACTAGTACTTACGCATAAACTCAATTATTCCAGTAAGATTGAGAAATGATTTCACCATTAAAAATTTATTCTTGTCATCGCAAAATCCCTAGCTAGCGAAACATAGATTATTATCAAATAATCCTACGTCATAGACACCATATTATCCTCTACTTGGTCTGTGATAGACACGGACAAAGATCGACAGTCTCAACTGTAATAAATTACAAAAAAGAAAAAATACATCGCTGTAAAGTTTCTTGAGGCTTCTTCTTTATAGGTGTAATCGAAGTTTCGGATCAGAGTTTTCTGTTCTGCATTGCTTCGGATTGCTGACACCAGTGAGAAAGAGAACTTCTTTTTTTTTTTCAAACTCATATATTGTAATGGACTATTATATTTAACAATAAGCACTTTTTAATTCTATATGCTTAGTACAATAACTTAATTTTAAGTACCTTATATAATTTTGATGTAGTTCTAATTATTGTTTAGAACTTTGTGTTAAGCTAACCAACGATTAGTATTAGCGCCATCTACCGCGTATTGAAGCAACTAATAAATCAAGCCTTGACCATTTTAGTTCATTCGGTTCAACGACCGAAAACCCCTCCCTCTCTCTTTCGTTCGTTCAGCAAGAGGTAAGTTCATTCATCATTACCTCATTTAGTGGTGGTTAATATAGCATATAGCAACATAAAGCGACGTGCTTATTATACATATCATATAGCAAATGCTATCGTGGCTCTTACTTGTTGCTACTTGCTACTTGCTTTATTTCGCACTCTGTATAATCTGTTCA
The DNA here is from genome assembly GCA_905220475.3 of Ennomos fuscantarius. Lineage (NCBI taxonomy): Eukaryota > Metazoa > Arthropoda > Insecta > Lepidoptera > Geometridae > Ennomos > Ennomos fuscantarius. Next base: position 4,154,293 of record HG992040.1, on the reverse strand, counting down.
TCGCGCATCGCAAGTCGCAACGCAAAGCATGTAGCAAAGCAATAGCAAGTAGCATCACAAAGCAAGTAGCACGCCGGGGCGGCGCGCGGCGGCCAGTCGTCGCATGCTAGCGATTACTATCGGTCGCATGCGTCATCGTATAACTCACCGCGTGCGAATTTGCGATCTCAGGCGGCTCACGTACCCAATAATACTTGTGAACGAATATTTTCTAAGTCGGGGTATCTCATCAGTGATCGAAGAACACGATTGTCTAGTGCAAAAGTAGCACAGATAACGTTTCTAAATGTAAATTACGTGTACAAAAGTGTATATATAATGTAAATAGTGTATAAAAATGTTTAAAAATATAACATGTACATAGTTGATTGTTTGTACATACATGATACTTCAATAAACTTTTAAATACGCCTATTATTGCTTTACATACTAACATACTTTATTTAATAATAACACTCAATCAATTATAGACAGTCCTAAGCCTGGAAAGTATGAGGAAAGTTCATTGTTCTTTTTTACTGCTCCATTTTATCGTAATAAATTCATAAACGCGATGTACTTAATATTAATAAAAAGCATTCTGTCGGTCCGACGAGTCCAACGATAAGGTAGGAGCTGCGAGTTAACAGTCACCTCGCATGCTTTTTTCGCGCCCGCCCGTTTTGGCGTAACAAAATATTATATGCTTATAAAAAAAGCATGCTATAAAAATAGCATGCTTTTTAAATAAAGCAAATAGCATTTAGCAAGATATTGCCATAAAGCAACATTGAACACTACTAACTCATTCACAGTTCATTCATCATTCATATACTTCATTCATTTTATTTCTTGTCAAGTTGTCAAGCTGCTGCACAGCTGATAACAGATGATTTGTTGATTTGTGTTTTTATTTTCTTTGTTGCAATTCAATTTATAATCGTTTCTAAAAATCTGCTCAAAGATAAAGCAAGTGATCTGTGACGGGTCCAAGTTACTCCGATAAATTCTCTAACGCACAAAAGTTGAAAAACCACCAAAGTCCGGTTTATTTTCTTTGCGTAGGTATATATCTATAAGTAGCCCATCAATATGACCCTGGGTGAGTGTTTTGAACTTGTTTACATCCTTACTACGTACTTATACTTACAATAGTATACATTTATCCACTTAGGTACATATCTAATCTTTATAATATGTCTTGGCCTAATACTCTAGACCATGCAGACTGGTGAGGCTGATTGATTTTACTTATTGTAACTAACTACATCTACATAGTCTCTCTAAATGGTTATGCTTTATCACTATAGCAAAACGACTTAGGTAGGTACTTATAGTTTACATAGAGGTCAAGTCATTGGAGGTATTTAGTACTATATGATATAGGTAGGCAAGTATGTACCCTCTAACTATTATTTATTCTATTATTATTGATTCATGTGTGATCATAAAATGTACTATAAAGGTCTGTGATGTCTTTAATTTGCTCATTTAGAATACAGCACTTGTCTCTTTAACGTGTCTCTTTAAGTGACTCGCTTGCATTGCTCCATGCATAGAATATGCCAGGTAAGTTACTTACCTATTATATAATACAGTACAGGGTGTGAATTGATAAGTGGATTAATCGAACATGGAAATATGGTGGCCTCAGTTAACCCCCTTGGTAGGTTGGCCCATGTTTTTGTAGTTTGGGAGTTACGGGCATATTATATTAAATACCAGATTTTGACTTTTTAGTCACTGCTAAAGCTTTGGCAACACAGTTATGATTATTCTTTTTTTTATGTTAAAAAATAAAGGGTCCCAGCAGTGTGAGAATAGGACCACCCTATCTTGTCCCATGGTGCCATAAGAGCCGGCTAAGGGAATATCCAGAAAAAGGTGGCAACATACTCATTGTTACATTAAAATCTTGGGTGAAAACTAATTTTAGCTTTTTAAAGCTAAAAAAATTTAAAGCTTTTTTTTTTTTAAATTTTTATGCACAACCTTTAAATGATTCAAAGAAATTTAAACAAAACCAGTCTTAAAAGTTTGTTTATATGTAAGATTTTGAAAAAAGTTTCTTTTTCACTGACAATCAATAATTAGGTATCCAACTTGTTTACCGATTAACCTTATAGCCAAATCTTGATTATTGGGTTTTAAGTTTTCTACTGAAGCAATTGGTGTCCAAGTCAATTTTTTTTTATGTTAATGAATGTCGTGACAAGCTAACCGTTCGCCTGATGTTAAGCGAAACGGCCGCCCATAACATTTGCAGTGTGACTCGGAACTCTAATAGAGTTTCGCGTGACACTGCACTGCGCACGTCATCCTGAGACATCAACACAGTCTGGTAATCAGATCACTAGACTGTGCAAAAAATGCAACAGGAGAAGTCATTTATTTGTCCAGTAATTTCACTAGCTACAGTACCCTTCAAACATGAACACAATAGTGCTTGCACACTACTGCTTGGCGGCAGAATAACTGGCAGAGCGGACCACCGGTCTGCCAGTTATTACCAACCTACCTAGACGAACTTTGCAGACTAGTCCTGCCACCCAATAAATTTGAAATATAAATTTTTTCTTAGAAAGAATAGGATATGAATGTATGCAGACTTGAGATTTATAATTATCGTAACAAACAGGTTGCAGTCCGATTGTATAATTATTTTTAGGATTCTGTCTCTCTCTCTCTCTCTCTCCCTATCCCTCCCTCCCTCTCTGGGTATTGGTTAGACCTGATGCATTCATAGCAAATACGGGAGTCCCATGTAGTTGCGAAGTACTTTGCTACTCGTATGTATGCCGGTACCCAAACTATACATTTATTCATGAATTATGATGTGCTTTTTTTTATATGTTAAGGAATGACGTGACAAGCTAGCCGTTCGCCCGATGTTAAGCGACACGGCTGCCCATACCAGCTGCAGTGTCACTCAGAACTCTAAAGTATAGAGGTTCGGGTGACACTGCACTGCGCACATCATCCAGAGACATCAGTACAATCTAGTAATAAGATTACTAAACTGTGAGATCAGATCATAAAGTCTCATTTGCCCAGTAATTTCACTAGCTACAGTGCCCTTCAAACCGGAACACAGCAGTGCTTGCGCACTACTGCTTGGCGGCAGAATAACTGGCAAAGCGGTGGTACCTACCTAGACGAACTTTGCAGAAAAGTCTTACCACCTAGTAGTGCTGTTATTACGGATACGAATTTTTTCAAAACCACTATTTCATTATGTAAGTACTGTACTTACCTGATTTAGTTTTAATCCTATCCTGATAATTGAATATCAATGTAATCTTGTTGATAACGCTTACGAAAATCTTTTTCGTAATTTATATAGGTACCTAACCTACCACTTGGTAATGCTCTATGGAAATATAATAATAATAACGCCCAACGATCACATAGATCCTAAAACGTGCTACATCCTAGACCGCATCGTTACTTACCATCAGGTGCGATAGTGGTCAAACGCAAGCCTATCTAACAATAAAAAAAAAACGCTAACTAAGATTCTTGTTCTTCTTCTACTTCTTATTTAGAGTCCAGCTCTTGTCGGTGCAGTAATCGCCATCGGTCTTCGGCCAATGCTTTAAACTCCCTGTACGACATGACATTTATTATTTCTATTATTTGACTTGTCTAAAGTATAGAGTTTCGCGTGCACTGCGCACGTCATCCTAAGATATCAACAAGGTGGTAGGACTTTACTGCAAAGTTCGTCTAGGTAGGTACCACCGCTTTGCCAGTTATTCTGCCGCCAAGCAGTAGTGCGCAAGCACTGCTGTGTTCCGGTTTGAATGGCAGTGTAGCTAGTGAAATTACTGGGCAAATGAGACTTTATGATCTGATCTCACAGTTTAGTAATCTTATTACTAGATTGTGCTGATGTCTCAGGATGACGTGCGCAGTGCAGTGTCACGCGAAACTCTATACTTTAGAGTTCCGAGTAACACTGTAGCTGATATGGGCAGCCGTGTCGTTTAACATCAGGCGAACGGCTAGCTCGTCACGTCATTCATTAACATAAAAAATAAAAAAAATCAACACAGTCTGATAATCAGATCACTAAATATCATGGTGGTGATCACGAAACTTTGATTGCAAATCCAACATTAGAAGTAAGGTCTGCCTCTTGCTCTCTTTCCTTCTACCTTTCCTTCTACCTTTCCTTCTACCTTTCCTTCTACCTTTCCTTCTACCTTTCCTTCTATCTTTCCTTCTATGATATTTGTCATGAGGTTGTCATGTCGTATAAGGTGGCCAAACATTTTTCCTCTTCTCGCTTCTATTGTCGCTATTATGTTCCGTTTTTCTTGAACCAGGGTAAGAACTTCATTAGTTTTACGTCTCAGTCCAGCTTATTCTCTCCATACGCCTCCAGCACCACATTTCAAATGCTTGAATCATTTGAAATGTGGTGCTTTCCCGGTCTCATCAAACAACACGAAAAGAAACGTTTCACCATCATTATACCACTTTCCCACATTCATGCATGCAATCCTGCATTTAACAAATAAAATGCCACCAATTTTATGCACTAACACTGAAAATAACATAAGTTTTGGAAAATAATAAAATGCGGTGACGCGATCTTTTTCGTTTTCGCGCCAAAACTCCGAAAACCTTTTTAATGTACGAAAATCATCTACCTACCACCAATTTAGAAAAGTAAATAAGGTTTACACGAAGTTTAGATTTAGTTTGTAGTTTAATATATCACTAAGTGCACACATACATACTACTAGGTAGATATTTACTAGGTGGTAGGACTTTTGTGCGAAGTTCATCTAGGTAGGTACCTACCACCGCTTTCCCAGTTATTCTGCCGCCAAGCAGTAGTGCGCAAGCACTATTGTGTTCCGGTTTTAAGGGCATTGTAGCTAGTGCAATTACTGGGCGATTGAGACTTTATGATCTGATCTCACAGTCGAGTAATCTTATTACCAAACTGCTGATGTCTCAGGATGATGTTCGCAGTGCAGTGTCACGCGAAACTTTATATTTTAGAGTTCCGAGTGACACTGGTCTGTAATGGGCGGCCGTGTCGTTTAACATCAGGTAAACGACTAGCTCGTCACATCATACACTAAAATAAAAATGTACTTACATAGATAATATACGCGGTACGTTTAGAAGCCCATTCTTAATTATCCCGCAAGACACTATCTAGAGGAAATATACGTGGAAAAAGTGGCAATAACAATATTTAGAAACAAATTTATGTTTATTGTTACAGGAACACACAACTCGAAGCCGAAACCGGTAAATATTGGAGAGGTAAGATTATTATGACTACCCACATTCCATAACCAACTCTAAGAACAAAAATTGTAAAATAATTCCTTATAAAAAAGGGTTTTAAGTGACTTGAATCCTAATGAGAACGTCATCAATGTAGCCGAAATCGAAATACGCATTATAAAGTTTTTTTTTTATGTTACGGAATGACGTGACAAGCTAGCCGTTCGCCTGATGTTAACGCACGGCGCACGTCATTTCCTTTGATAAAAATGTTAATGACACTAGTTTTTTTTTTTTTATTATTTAATTGTCTTGCATTTGACCACTATAGCACGTGATGGTAAGTGACAATGTGGTCTAGGATGTAACACGCTTGCCTAGAAGATACATGTTCTCTCTCGATTTGAAGACTCCTAATTTGTAGTTTTCGGGAAATACGGACGCCGGTAAAGCGTGGAACGTGTATACATGGCATTTAATTCACTATTTTCCTTAAATGTATGTACTCAGCTATAGAATATTCGTACAAGGTGCAAATAACTGCATGACAGCCGAAATGTCTATTTAACGGTACACACAGTGCGGGCACCAACCGAGTGCTTTGTAAATGTTTCGTAGGCAATAAAACGCCTGCTTTGTTCAATGTCACAAAGGCTTTTCTTTAGAATTTTATTTGATAATACCTAGATTTATGTTTTATTTAATAAGTACTTTTTTTATTTAGTTATATGGGAGCGTTCTATAGCATGGGCTGAATACATACATGAAAGGAAAAGAACGAATTAAATTCCACCTTGTATATATCTATCCGTTTTCCGGCAAAAAAAGTATGCCACATATGCAACTTCAGCAATTTGTGTGCAAACTTCATTCAAATTAGCAATAACTGATGTAGTTTAGTCTCCTTGGCGTGCAAGATACACAGGACACTAAACAGGATCAATTGCATTTATACTCGATTCATATGTAGTTTAAGTTCCGTTTATATTCCGTTTACATTCCGCTTAGATTCCATTTATATTCCATGACCTAATTAAAAATTAAACAAACATGAATCGTTTTTTTTGTGACATATAATAATATATCTGAGTCTGATCTAAATTGCCATAAATTATTCACTGGAAATAATTTATACGGACAATAGGCATGACGACAGTATCAAAAAATGGTCGATTTAATGTTTTTAGGGTAAAATTTATATTAAATAACGTTGAAACACTGGTTTAGTTTTATTAAAAATATTAAGATTACTTAGATTTTCAATAAAATAAAACATTAAAATACTGCGATCGGCCATTTTGACTGAAACGCCAATCACAGCGCATGACGTCACACGTAGATTTTTGCTGTTGTGAATATACGCATTTGGATTGATTTTGTTATTTTGAATTCTTTTTCTACGTGTGTAGTAGTGCAGTGACATGTTTTCAACATGTCATTGTGTAGGTAAACACCTAGGAGTGACGTCAGAGCCGACGCCATGACACCTCGAGCTGTTTTCGCGCCGCATTTAAAAATTATTATGAAAATGGCTTTAATCTTGGTTAAAATTAAGTCTATTACCGAAATAAAGGTTTTTTCGTAAATAGTAAATGTATACCCACATTACGGAAGAGGATTTCAAAATCTTTCGTCATGCCTATTATGTATACACTACAACTGTTAATTATAATAGGTCTTTACCTATGAAATTGCCGTATTGGAGTATAGACTTTTTCAAACAAAAAAAAGTTTTGATTGGCTATGAATTCTAAATTCAAATTAATTTTGTTTTAAAAATATGACATTCTATTTACAATATAAGTCTTTTGTTTATTGATTAGCGTTGTATTTTCATTACATTTCAACATTTTTCCTCATAATGGATACTTTGAAATTTCGTGTAATTATGGAATATGAGTTCCGTCGTGGCACCAACGCGGCACAAACGACACGTACATCAACGACGTTTACGGAGAGAACTGTACAAACGAACGTACAACCCGTTATTGGTTTGCTCGGTTCCGTTCTGGGAATTTTGACTTGAAAAATGAACCTCGTGGTCGTCCGGAAACTTTGGTCAACAATGATGAATTAAAGGCGATTGTGGAAGCTGATGAATCTCAATCTACAGCTGAGCTGGCAGCAGCTTTTGACGTTAGCATCAAAACAATATTGGTCCATTTGCGACAGATTGGCAAGATAAAAAAGCTTGATAGATGGGTGCCCCACGAACTTAACGATCGCCAGCGCAACGTACGCGTCGAGACTTGCCTTGCGCTGCTTAACAGGCACAGAAATGAAAGAATTTTGAACCGAATTGTTACGTGCGACGAAAAATGGATTCTTTTTGACAATCGAAAGCGCTCAGCAAGTTGGTTAGATCCTGGTTCGGTACCAAAGCAATGTGCAAAACGAAAAATGACCCCTAGAAAGGTGATGGTCACAGTTTGGTGGTCTAGTGCTGGTGTGATTCATCATAGCTTTTTACAAAACGGCGAGAGCATTACTGCAGATGTGTACATTGAAGAACTGACCACAATGATGGCGAAACCCGCACGTCTGCAACCAGCTTTGGTCAATCGGTCGTCTCCACTGCTACTTCACGACAACGCGCGACCCCATACTGCACAACAGACCGTCTCTAAGCTGCATGAGTTGGGTTTGTAAGCTCTCCCTCATCCGCCATACTCACCAGATCTTGCGCCTACCGACTATTACTTTTTCCAAAATTTAGACAACTTTTTAGCGGGAAAAAAGTTCAATTCCCGGGAAAAAAATTCAATTCCCGAGAGGCAGTACAAAACGCCTTTGAAGAGTTTGTTGTCTCCCGTCCTGCTGGTTTTTTCAAGAAGGGCATCCATAAACTGCCACAGCGTTGGCAAAGATGCATTGATTGCAGGGGTGATTACTTTGAATAAAAGAAATAAAAAAGTTCGAAAAAAAAATACTTTAACTTTTTTCAAACAAAACGGCAATTTCATAGGTAAAGACCTTTGAAGTTTAGGTTAGTTAAAACAACTCACACGTAAAACAAATGACTGTCTCGTAAAAAAGAAAACAAATATAAAGCATGTGATAGTGTTGGCGGGAAAACGCAAAAGATCGTGTCACCGCATTGTATTATTTTCCAAAACTTGTGTTATTTTCAGTGTTAGTGCATAAAATTGGTGGCGTTTTATTCGTTAAGTGCTGGATTATAGGCACGAGTGTGGGAAAGTGGTATAGTGATGGTGAAACGTATCTTTTCGTGTTGTTTCCAAAACTCCATAGAAGCTTCTGGTAAAGTGGCCATTACTTTACTAGGAGTATGACTTGACTAGGCTAGACTATAACTTGACTTGATGACTTGGACTGTGACTTGACTTGACATGACATACATATATATTACTTAACTCGAAAAATTATCAATTAGTTGACACTGGCTAAATACACATAAGTGTGGAGCCATACCAAAACATAAAAAAAGCATGTGATAGTTAATTAATTTAACTTAATTATTAATATTCATATGCTTTTTAATTCAATTATTAATATTCATAACATACTAATTAACTATACTTTTACAACTACAATTTTAATATAAATCAAAAATGTGAATCACGAACAGGGTTCAAATTACTTTACATATAAATGTGATCTGTTGAAAATCAAATAAATCTTCTGTTATGTTCAAATAAAACCAATCTTTCAAGAGTCTTTACGTGCTATTGTTAATTGATAATCTCACTATCGGAATGGGATACATAAAAGTTTTATTGTTACTTTTCACTACATATATTGTCCTCGCGAACCGAACACATAATTCACAATATAATGAGTAAGACCGGGGTATGTGAGGACGCGTCTCCAAAGGGTACTCTTATGCAACTCTTTTATAATTAAATCACGCGCCCCTTATATAGGTCGGCGCTGACGACGTCAAGAACGTAACAACACGTGTGTCCCTACAGGTTCTTAAAAGCTTTTAATTACTAACAGGTTGTCCAACGCTCCCGTGACACCTTCAATCGAGGAGTCACCAGGCCGATAGAATGGAGACGGAAACAGCTGAAGAATCTCCTCCGAATGTACGAGGAGAATCAGTCGACCATGATCGAAGCTCTGCGCAAAGACCTGAGGAGAAGCAAGATGGAAGCTGTTCTTCTCGAGATCGACTACCTGATCAATGATTTGAAAAGTACGCTGCATAATCTCGATGAATGGGCCGCCCCTGAGAAGGTACGTGTTAGTTTAAACACCTACTGAACAGCTAAAGGAAATTGTGATGTTTTGACAGCCTCTGTGGTGTGGTAGTTGAGCAGGACAGCTCATAACCCGGAGGAGGAGGTTTGATTTCCGCACGTACAAACTTTAGTCTTTATAATATTAGGAAAATTGCATTTTTCCGGGATAAAATGTAGCCTATATGTTAATCCAGTGTATAAGCTATCTTGGTACCGAATTTCATCCAAATCCATTCAGCCGTTTGAGCGTGTAGGAGTAACAAACATACACACAAACACACATACAAACTTTCGCATTTATATATTTAGTGTGATAATAAATAATAGGTCTTTACCTATGAAATTGCCGTATTGCAGTACAGACTTTTTCAAACAAAAAAAAGTTTTGATTGGCTATGAATTCTAAATTCAAATTAATTTCGTTTTAAAAATATGAAATTCTATTTACAATATAAGTCTTTTGTTTATTGATTAGCGTTGTATTTTCATTACATTTCAACATTTTTCCTCATAATGGATACTTTGAAATTTCGTGTAATTATGGAATATGAGTTCCGTCGTGGCACCAACGCGGCACAAACGACACGTAACATCAACGACGTTTACGGAGAGAACTGTACAAACGAACGTACAACCCGTTATTGGTTTGCTCGGTTCCGTTCTGGAAATTTTGACTTGAAAAATGAACCTCGTGGTCGTCCGGAAACTTTAGTCAACAATGATGAATTAAAGGCGATTGTGGAAGCTGATGAATCTCAATCTACAGCTGAGCTGGCAGCAGCTTTTGATGTTAGCATCAAAACAATATTGGTCCATTTGCGACAGATTGGCAAGATAAAAAAGCTTGATAGATGGGTGCCCCACGAACTTAACGATCGCCAGCGCAACGTACGCGTCGAGACTTGCCTTGCGCTGCGTAACAAGCACAGAAATGAAGGAATTTTGAACCGAATTGTTACGTGCGACGAAAAATGGATTCTTTTTGACAATCGAAAGCGCTCAGCAAGTTGGTTAGATCCTGGTTCGGTACCAAAGCAATGTGCAAAACGAAAAATGACCCTTAGAAAGGTGATGGTCACAGTTTGGTGGTCTAGTGCTGGTGTGATTCATCATAGCTTTTTACAAAACGGCGAGAGCATTACTGCAGATGTGTACATTGAAGAACTGACCACAATGATGGCGAAACTCGCACGTCTGCAACCAGCTTTGGTCAATCGGTCGTCTCCACTGCTACTTCACGACAACGCGCGACCCCATACTGCACAACAGACCGTCTCTAAGCTGCATGAGTTGGGTTTGGAAGCTCTCCCTCATCCGCCATACTCACCAGATCTTGCGCCTACCGACTATTACTTTTTCCAAAATTTGGACAACTTTTTAGCGGGAAAAAAATTCAATTCCCGAGAGGCAGTACAAAACGCCTTTGAAGAGTTTGTTGTCTCCCGTCCTGCTGATTTTTTCAAGAAGGGCATCCATAAACTGCCACAGCGTTGGCAAAGATGCATTGATTGCAGGGGTGATTACTTTGAATAAAAGAAATAAATAAGTTCGAAAAAAAAATACTTTAACTTTTTTCAAACAAAACGGCAATTTCATAGGTAAAGACCTAATATTAATAATAATAGTTTCAAATACTTGGTTATTACTCTTTATATTCCTTACAGCCACCAAAAGGCATGGTCAACATCTTGGACGACGTGGTAATCTACAACGATCCATACGGCGTAGTTCTGGTCATCGGATCTTGGAACTACCCTCTCCAGTTGCTGCTCTTACCCATGTCTGGTGCCATCGCAGCTGGCAACACTGTCATTATGAAACCCAGTGAACTGTCCGAGGCCTGCGCGACCTGGGTCGCTGAAACTGTGCCGAAATACATGGATAACGTAAGTGAGAATTTTTGTAGTTTACAGCTCTACATTTGATACTTAATCGGTGTCGGTGTGGTGGTGGAGCAGATCGGCTCATAACCCGGAGGCGGCGGGTTCGATTCCTGCGGCAGGACAAGTATTTGTGAACAGAAAAAAAAACGCAAATACTTGTTCTGAGTCTGGGTGTTTGCTGTGGAACCATGGTCCTTGTAGTTCCTGGGTCCCTAGACACAGGGAATCCTAGTAAGTTTATATATAATAAAAAATCTGCTTGGTATATTGTCGCGAGGTTTTTCTTTAGAATTTGAATTCGCAGTAATTTGATAATATCTAGATTTAAGTTTCATTTCATAAGTACTTTTGGTATTTAGTTATATGGGAGCGTTCTATATATATTATAGCATATATTATATTAATAGCATTATATTATAGCATAGACTGCGTACATACATTTAAGGTAAAGAACTAATTGAAGGGGTGAGAACAAAAAGGGTTTAACTGATTTTTGTCACAAATCGACTTATGAGTATCGTTGGATTCAGCGTGAAATTATCTACAATTACATTCTCAACATACCGAAATGGGGCTTAAATCTCGAGATTTTGAGTCTAAAAACGGTTTATCTGTCATAGGAATACAGTTCTCTTAGCATAAAAACATTATTATATGTATTTTATTATATTATATTTTTACAGTAATTGTATGAATTAGTACTATATTTCGTATTTTAAAATAGAATTAAAACATTTTAAAACAAGCAACTGAAACTTACATAAACCTTTTCTATTACCTTATAAGCACTCAACATTAAAATGACGCCGTTGAAGTTTAAAGTCAATTTTCTCGAAACTATCAATTTGACAGTTAAACCCTTTTTATTCAGAACCCTTTAATTAAATTCCATCCTGTACATAAGTAATATAACGTAGATTATAGTTGTTAGGTAACAAGCAAATGTAGTAAGAATTTTCTTTGGCATTGCTATTGTCTATTATGTATTCTGTGGCCCCGTGTGTTATAAAATGGCAAATACGCGGATGTTTACAATGTACGGATGGTTTCGTGTTTAAAATTAGTATACCTTCCATACTCACATTATGAAAGTGAACGTGAGCTGAATGTATTTGGTGTATTAATTTTAAACATGGGAATGTTAGAATCTCTTGCCGCGATATATAACCCATGATATATCTAATTGTGTACTTACACTATAATATTATCAATAAGGAAATGACACCAATAATACTTTTTTTTATTATTGGTTGTATAATGTATAATCTATATAATGACTATATTTTTGTGACGCTTTGGATGAAACTGTAATGTTGCAAAAAATGAAATAAATGAATCTAAATCTAAAATGATCCACCAACACTGACTGATCCAATCTGAACTAGTGCTCTTTCCGAAATTGTAACCACGTTTTCAAACTTCTCTTTTTACAAATAGATTTTCTAAAGGGTTGTTTTTGTGCTGATTTCTTTGATTACACATCAGAGATAATAAGGTAAAAGGAACCCGGGGTTCGATTACGAAACATTTGACTACAATGCAACTGGAGAAATTTCCATACTAACTAGGCGCATAAACTGCGTATTCAAACCGTCAAATCCATACAAATATGTGTTTCTATCGGTGGCAATCGAGATATGTGATCGCCCAACTGATAGTACCTTGCAAATTGCATTTATCTATTTTGTACTCATGCCTATATTATGTTGTATATTACATGTAAACCTTCGTACGTAAGAACTATGAGGAAAAAAACGGTTAAACAAGGTACAAGGTTATCCTGTTTTTAATTACGAAAATTGCATTTATGTAGTAATTGGTTTGTACTTTGTCTTAGGTAATCAAGTTTAATAATAACTGCAGGATAAACCAGAATATCATCACCTTATATTCATTATTGTAAAGTAAAACCGAGTGTATTTGTGCATAATCATAATGATATATCTGCAGCTAGTGAAATTACTGCGCAAATGAGACTTTATGATCTGATCTCACAGTTTAGTAATCTTATTACTAGATTGTGCTAATGTCTCTGGATGACGTGCGCAGTGCAGTGTCACTCGAACACACGAACCTCTATACTTTAGAGTTCCGAGTGACACTACAGCTGATATGGGCAGCCGTGTCGTTTAACATCAGGCGAAAGGCTAGCTCGTCACGTCATTCCTTAACATAAAAAAAATATGCATATTGCTAAAGTTGGTTCTAGCCTGGAATCTCTCATCAAACCATACAAGGTACCTAATGTGTAGGCGCCTTATATTTTTTGCTGAAGGAATAGGTATAGATGGCATATATAAAAAAATAACTATGATTTTAACTAACTAGGTGGTAGTAAGTGGCAGGACTTTTCTGCCAAGTTCGTCGTGTAGGCATCACCGCTTTGCCAGTTATTCATTAGAGAATGTGCTGACGTCTCAGGATGATGTGCGCCGTGCAGTGTCACGCGAAACTTTTAGAGTGTCGAGTGACACTGTTCTGTAATCACCGGCCGTGTCGCTTAACATCAGGTGAACGACTAGCTCGTCACATCATTCATTAAAATAAAAAAAACGTTTACATTAAACTATCCAAGCATTATTTACCTATTTATAATAACACTAGCTTCTACCCGCGGCTTCACCCGCGTGGCCTATAGGAAACGAAGAAGATTTTCTTTTATAGATAATTCAACCACCTATTTCACCCTTTAAGGAATGAAATTTTGAAAAACCCTTTCTTAGTAGATACCTACACTTTACAAAGAACACACCCCCTAAATTTCAAGTCTCTAGGACCAGCGGTTTAGGCTGTGCGTTGATATAAAAGTCGAGTCAGTCAGGACATTCAATTTTATATGTATAGATTGATTGTGCGATGTGTATGATTTTGAAAATTCGGGTAGATCGTAAAAAAAACCTATGTAAAATTTTACATAGCATCATATTACCAAAATGCCCAACACACCCATACCACGAAGTGTACAACAATTCACCGTTGAAATCTTTAGGCATCTTGATTTGCAAATATGTACCTACAGGAGACGTGCATCGATCTTTGACAGCAAACTAATGTTGTTCCCCTTTCTTATTACTTTTGTTGTTTTGGCTCCACACTATTGCTGTATTTAGTAGGTTTTATTTTATTTTATATTCAATGTACATATTATGCTTTATTGGTTCAATTCTTTTATTTATTTCGTTGTTATTGTTTTTGTATTTATATTTGTTAGTTGTGTCCTGAGGTTCGTGATGTCATGAATAGGGGTTCCGACTGAAAATCAGTTATTAAGGTCTTGCGACCTTAATTGCATGCTGAGTCGGGACCAAATCATGACGTCACGCAACATTATACATTTTAGTTTCTCTTTTTTTTTGGTGATTTGTTTTGTGTAAATGCCTATTTGTAAAAATGTAATTGTTGTGTGATGTCTTGAATAAATGTATTTTCTTTCTTTCTTTCTTTATCTAATCGTGCAAAAATATGTTTTAGGACGCCGTGATCGTTTTACAAGGAGGTCCACAGGAGACGCAGGAGCTCCTGAAGTATAAGTTCGACTACATCTTCTACACTGGAGGCACAAACGTCGGCAAGATTATATACGAAGCGGCTACTAAAAATCTCACACCTGTCACCTTGGAGCTCGGAGGGAAAAGGTATGTCCCAAAGCACGCAAAGTTTCAATCAATCAATCATTTGTTTTTTTTTGTTTTGGTTTTGGCTCCACACTTTTGTGTATTTAGCCAGTGTCAAGTAATTAATTTTTCAAGTTAATTTATATTATACATTTATGTATGTTGTATGTCAGGTGAAGTCACGGTCCAAGTGATCAAGTCAAGTCATAGTCTAGTCAAAGTCATACTCCTAGTAAAGTGGTGGCAACTTTACTTGAAGCTTCTATGGAGTTTTGGAAACAACACGAAAAGAAACGTTTCACCATCATTATACCATTTTCCCACACTCACGCTCGTAATCCAGCACTTAACGAATAGAATGCCACCAATTTTATGCACTAACACTGAAAATAACACAAGTTTTGGAAAATAATACAATGCGGTGACGCAATCTTTTTCGCGTTCCCGCCAAAACTCCCAATCATTTGTTTATTTGCAATCATTTGTTTATTTGCAATCATTTGTTTCTCAATCAATCCCTAATTGTTGAAGTAAAACTTCTTTACGCGGGGAGGAAGCTGGTGAATGCGAGGCGAACGGAAGTTTAAGTTGGTTCGCGTAGATCTACATTGTCAATATAACAAAGCTTAAAATTTTTATTATTATGCTAGTATATGCGGTGAAATGACAATAAATTTATTGTCAAGATGGCGACATTAACATTAAACAAAGCAAAAACAAAATTATACCGGCCGATAGATGGAGCTAAACTAAAGAAGTTTTACTTCAGTCGTGTGGTTTAAAAAAGCACACTCGTTTTTTCTTAAATGATGATACGAAACTACCGCCAGCAAATCTTTGTTGATTGAATGGGGAGTTGAGGATCCCACTTTGTGTAGCTATATATTATAGATTAATATAAGACACCGCTGAAAATCTTGCCATATATTGCCATCTTCTTCCGATACACCTGAAATGAAAAAGACAGATGATTTGGATTCTTTGAATCTCTCGATACTAAAATGCCGGTATTTGAATTTCTTTTAATAATAATGTATGACGTAACCTAAACGAACCAAATTAAAATTTAAAATTGGAATACATTACACGGTATTTTTATAACCTTGTTACTTACTGGCAACCCACAGATTGGTAAACATTTCTTAAGAATGAAGAGTACAGTAATATATCACCTTCATAAAATATTATTAATTAATTATGTATGCCGTTCTTAATTTATGTAAGTAAATAAGTATGTATGTATATGTAAATAAGCATGGTGTGTTTACTTTTTTTATTTGCACAGCTTGTTATTATCTATAGTTCTATTAAATACCGATACTGTAGTTACCAATCGAAAATACCTCTTATTTTAGTATTTTTTTCTTTTAGGTGCGATTTTTCAATGGCTGTATATATAAAAATCTGACTAAAGTAAAAGCACCATTGCAGAGTTCACTATACAAAATTTACCTTTATTTTCACTTTGTTTTGTTATTTCCAATGAATAACTTTATCTGATTATTGAAAAACCGCGACTTAGGTAAATACATTTGTCGTCGTTATATTTTTTTTTTATGTAACGAAATGACATGACGAGCTAGTCGCTCGCCTGATGTTAAGCGTCACGACTGCCTATATCAGTTGCAGTGACACTTAAAACTCTAAAGTATTGTTTCGCGTGACACTGCACTGCGCACGTCATTCTGAGACATCAGCACATGACTGACATCATAGACTGTGAGATTAGGTCATAAAGTCTCATTTGCCCAGTAATTTCACTAGCTACAGTGCCCTTCAAAAAGGAATACAGTAGTGCTTGCGCACTACTGCTTGGCGGCAGATTAACTGGCAAAGCGGTGGTACGACCTATACGACCTTTGCAGAAAAGGCCAAGTAATTGAATGAAACTATTCGTTCATGAATTCGTTTTAACCGACAGCCTCTGGTTTAGCAGGTCCGCTCATAACCCGGAGGAGGCGGGTTCGATTCCTCCGGCAGGACAAGTATTTGTGAGCAGATAAAAGAGCGCATATACTTGTTGTAAGTCTGGATGTTGTGGGACCATGGTCCTCGGGATCCCTAGATACAGGGAATCTTCGTTAAGGATCTATGCCAAGACATTAACTTTTAATGTCTTTGGATCTATGTTTGTGATTTTTGGGCTTTATTTAAATGCGATATGTTTCGATTTTTAAATAATGTCTACATATCTAGTAAGACACGTTATCGAGTGAGTTTTAAAATGTGACCATTATCTGGTTATTGTGATATCAACGTTAATAACATTTTTATCGACGTTGGGCAAAGTCGACAATTATAGGGTACATTTTCTTTTCTTCATTTCACAATTGAAGGTTTGAGAATAAAAAGGGTTTAACTGACAAATTGACAGTTTCGAGAAAATTGACTTAAAACGTCAACGGCGTCATTTTAATGTAGAGTGCTTATAAGGTAATAGAAAAGATTTATGTAAGTTTCAGTTGCTAGAAAATGTTTTAATTCTATTTTAAATACTAAATATAGTACTCATTCATACAATTACTGTGAAAGTATAATATAATAAAATAATTATAATAATGTCTGTGCTAAGCGAACTGTATTCCTGTGAAAGATAAACCGTTTTTAGACTCAAAATCTCGAGATTTAAGCCTCATTTTCGTATTTTGAGAATGTATTATTGTACATAATTTCACGCTGAATCCAACGATACCCATAAGTCATTGTATGAAAAAAATCTGTTAAACCCTTTTTGTTCTCACCCCTTCAATTATGGCTAACAATATAGAACAGTACACACAAAAAACTCTAACATTCAGTGTCCATCTTTACATAGGTAAACACAGAACTGAATACGAACGTAAAATAACGGCCGACGGCCAAAACTACGTTTTTTTATGTTAGTGAATGATGTGACGAGCTAGTCGTTCACCTGATGTTAAGCGACACGTCCGCCCATAACAGAAAAATGTCACTCGGAACTCCAAAATATAAAGTTTCGCGTGACACTGCACTGCGCACATCATCCTGAGACATCAACACAGTCTGGTAATAAAATTACTCGACTGTGAGATCAGATAAGTCTCAATTGCCCAGTAATTTCACTAGCTACGGTGCCCTTCAAACCGAAACACAGTAGTGCTTGCACACTATTGCTTGGCGGCAGAATAACTGGCTTAGCGGTGGCACCTACCTAGACAAACTTTGCAGAAAAGTCCTACCACCTAGTATACTTGGCATCAATGAGCTAACTCGATGAGCATGCTACATAAAAGATATGATATCTTAGGTACTCTGCCTATTGCCTGTTGCTATCTATAATTACAGTATCTATTTGTAGATCATCTCAGTATTCTTCTTGCACCAGTGTGACGTGGTGGTTATATATTTGTCGGATCGTCAGGAATTTGTCTCTTACAATCAGACATTATGTGGGCGTACGGTGGGTAATCGAGCAACGATAGATAGTAAGACAAAGTTCACAACACTGACTTTATTTTACAAAGATTTCATAAGTAATCAACAACGTCACTATAACGAAACGGTAGGACAGTTCCGAGTAGTCTGTACTTCGTGGCAGCTAGGAAGCAAGTGTGTGCCCGCCACGCCAAACAAGACGACATCGACTCTGTCAAGCACACCGGTGTGAAGTTGGTAGCTGAACGCCGACCAATCAGTGCGCTTTCGTTCCGTTCACCATCTTGACCGGATGCGACATATTATATACAGTATATATATTATATACAGAAAGAGAATACCTCACTGTAAAGTTTCTTGTAGTTTCTTCTTTATGTTGTAATCGAAGCTTCGGATCGGAGTTTTCTGCTCTGCATTGTGCCGGATTGCTAGCACCAGTAGTGAGAAAGAGAACTTATTTTTTCAAACTCATATATTTTAATGGGCTTGCTATATATTATTTGACAATAAGCACTTTGTAATTTTATATGCTTAGTAAAATAACTTGATTTTAAGTACCATATAATTTTGACTTGTAAAAGTGCTAAAAATGCCTATTAGCAATAAATCTTTTGACTTTGACTTTGATAACTTATGACATCCTCTAAGGTGTAGTGGTTGAGAAGGTTGGCTCATTACCCGGAGGTGGCGAGTTTGATTCCCGCGATAGGACAAGTATTTTGTGAACAAAAAAGCTCCAATGCTTGTGTGCCTGGGTGTTGTGGGACCACGCTCCTCGTAGTTCCTGGGTACCTAGGTACAGGGAATATTAGTTAGGGTCCAGGATCTATGTGGAAATAAAACTTATTTAGTTTAGCTCCATCTATCGGCTTGTAGGTTATTCATACAAACCTGCCATGAAAAACCTACGGTAACTTACACCTGTCTAAAACCTGTCGGTATGTAGGCTTTTCATACAATCGTTTTTAACCCTATTTCACTTAGGGGTTGAATTTTCAAAAATCATTTCTTATCACGCGCTTACGGCATAAAAGGCCAAGACCGCCCATCGTTACGCATTGGTTATGTTTGTTCATTTATTAATTATTTATGATGTAGTATTTCAATAAAGAGTTATTCTATCTATCTATTATATATATTCTATAACTTAGATCTCTGTGAATCCATACTAGGCGCTGGCGATGAATGCTCCTCTGGTGGCTACATCTGTATAAGTCAACAATGTATAAGTCGAAAAATTTTAATCGCAAATCGTCTATCCTTAATATATTATACACCGCTTTGGTGACTGACCTATAGCCTTGGACTGTATAATTATACGTACATTAAAATACATTAATGTCAACGGCGCAATTGACAATGACTACATTTTTTTTTGTATTTGGTTTGGCTCAACAATTTTGTGTATTTATCATGTATTTGATATTTTCTCAAGATAATTAATATATAATTATATGTGAGTCAAGTAAAATCACAGTCGAAGTCATCAAGTCAAGTCATAGTCTAGTCTAGTCAAGCCTACTCCTAGTAAAGTGGTGGCAACTTTACTAATCCGATTCGAAATATTCTAAACTGAATAAAAACTACTTTCTCCCTGTCTGTTATAGGCTATTTATTATTGTGATACTAGCTAGCGCCGGCGGCCACGCTCTCGTAATGTTTAGTGTACACACAAGTTCGTAACGATTGAAGAAAAACGGGTGTCTTTGGAACTTATCACTGAAGTAAAAATTATTTAATTTAGCTCCATCTATCGGCCGGTATAACTTTATTTTTGGTTTGTTTAATGTTAATGTCGCCATCTTGACAATATTATTGTTATTATAAATTGTCACTTTACCGAACACACAAACATAATAATACAAATTTTTAACATTGTTATATTGACAATTGAGATCTACGTAAACCAACTTCAACTTCCATTCGCCTCGCATTCACCAGCTTACTCCTCGAGTAAAGCATACGTAAAGATGTTTTACTTCAGAATTTGATAACATTTTGTATGCAAATAGATTACTAGACGTCGGGTTAAGGATTAACACCACTTAACTCTAATACATTAGAAAAATTTCGAAGTACACAGGAACTTAAGTAGCACCTACCCATTGATGAAACATTAAACGTACAGTGGTGTCGATTCTGTGTCGCATACTCTTAAGCTAAACGAAATTAACATATTACCGTCTTTTTCATTTCCTCTTTATCAGAAGAGTACGGCCATACTCTAAGTTTACCTACTAGAGAATGCGACATAGAATCGACACCATTGCCATCAATTCTGTCTCTCGTTCTCAAAATGTTCACTAAAGTTATGTATGTCATTACTCTTCTTATAACGGTGAAATGAAACAGACGCAGATAAATTTAATTTAGCTTTAGCGAATGCTGTACGTAATACCACTGTCATGGTCTTTCCAGCCCAGTATTCATAGATAGCACAGCGGACCTCGAAGTGACTGTCAAACGCGTGCTCTGGGGCAAGTTTATCAACGTCGGCCAGACTTGCATTGCACCGGACTACGTTCTGTGCTCAAAGGAAGTACAAGAGAAGTTCGTGAACGCAGCTCAGAATGTGCTCAAGGAGTGGTACGGTGCGGATCCGCAGAAGTCGCCGGATCTATGCCGGATCGTCAATGGCAGGCATTTCAGGTGAATATAATAATATTAGATGGACATTTCACACAACGCCACCTAGCCCCAAACTAAGCAAAGCTTGTACTATGGGAAGCAGATAACCGATACAATACTTAGATACATTTTATTTGTAAATACATACATAGAATACAATATAACACCCCGACACGGAACAAATACACATCAATCATCACACAAATATTTGTCCTGGGTGGGTGAACCCACAACCCACAGTTCAGAAGGCAGGGTTACTACCAACTGAGCTATTGGGTCAGTTATTTAAAATATATATTTCATCGACTAGAAAACTCTTCATCCGGACTACCCTTATCCTATTTAAATGGGATCGGTGCAGCATATTTTCACTTTCACTCATTTCTGTCAGACGTCTCAACATTCACTGCCTTAGCACACATATAATTCTTCACACAGTCCAACGACACTTTTTCGGTCATCCTCTACCTTTTTTGCCATCAAAAAACTCTGTTGGTGACATGGTTTTCATTCCTCCGCATGACAGAATCTGCCCGAAAAGTAAAACTTTAAAATGGATCACAGTTATGAGAATTTTCGTATGTGACGAGCTAGCCGTTCGCCTGATGTTAAACGACACGGCTGCCCATATCAGCTGCAGTGTCACTCGGAACTCTAAAGTATAGAGCTTCGCGGGACACTGCACTGCGCACGTCATCCAGAGACATTAGCACAATCTAGTAATAAGATTACTAAACTGTGAGATCAGATCATAAAGTCTCATTTGCCCAGTAATTTCACTAGCTACAGTGCCCTTCAAACCGGAACACTGCAGTGCTTGCGCACTACTGCTTGGTGGCAGAATAACTGGCAAAGCGGTGGTACTGTAGGGACGAGGAGAACAAAAATAAATTATTTAAATGGAATTTTCACCAATGTATATTTACAAGCAATATTATTCTTATTGAAGTTTGACACAATTTTTAAAGAATAATTTTAAATATCTTGATTACATACCTAGTTAAAAGAAGCTTTATATGTAATGACATAAAAGTTTCTACTACAGGTACCTACCTATACGAACTTTGCAGTAAAGTCCTGCCACCTAGTAAAATATATGTTAAATTGTGTATTTTGTTTGCGCAGCCGCCTTCAAGCATTGATCGACGCGAGCAAGTCCAAAATCGCAGTCGGTGGTAAATATGACGCTAACGATAGGTTCATCGAGCCAACGATCTTGGCAAACGTGTCGCCCTCCGACAAAGTCATGGAGGACGAGATTTTCGGGCCGATATTGCCAATATTGCCGGTTGAAAATGCGTACGAGGCTATCAAATTCATAAACGAAAGGTATGTATTTTCTAAAATTAAATTTTTGTTTTTAATTTCATGTTCTGTTCATGTATTTTCAGCTCAAGTTTTATTGTTAGTGTGGGTTTTTTGCATATTATTAAATGTCAGTCCATAATCATTGTTAATCTGTAGTGATTTATGCCCGTCTGTACTAAAGTTTGACAGCTCCTAAGAAAAATGCCAAATACTATACGCGAGATTTGGCGGGAAAGCGAAAAAGATTGCGTCACCACATTGTACTATTTTCCAAAACTTGTGTTATTTTCAGTGTTAGTGCATAAAATTGGTGGCATTCTATTCGTTAAGTGTTGGATTACAGGCGTGAGTGTGGGAAAATGGAATAATGATGGTGAAAAGTTTCTTTTCGTGTTGTTTCCAAATCTCCATAGAAGCTTCAAACAAAGTTGCCACCACCTTACTAGGAGTATGCCTTTGACTAGACTATGACTTGACTTGATGAGTTCGACTGTGACTTGACACATATTTGCGTGAAATATCATTAACTTGATATATTATCAATTACTTGACACTGGCTAAATACACAAAAGTGTGGAGGCAAAACATTAAAAATAAAAAAAAACTATACGCTCATTGGTTGACACTGCTGATGATCAATAGCCAACCAATGAGCGATCAGCATTTGATCTGCCAAGTTGACACGAAATTCACAAACGTATAAACGCCGGGGGAAAGTGTTGCTTAGCTAAGTTGTATTTTAATAAACTTTATTACGAACGGGCATTAGTTTTGTTCATGGAGATACTACAAAATGGTAGTTATATAAAAAAGTAATATTTTCATGAGTAAACCAATATTTTGTGATATTTAAAGGTTTTTTTATGTGAGATATTTTTAAGCTTTTTTATTGCTTGGGACATATAAAACTCCATATTGGAGGGAGGTTCCATTTAAATTTAAACAATTCCGTTTATTATTTTATTTTTTATTTATTTATATTGATCGTACATCGGATTGGTTTTTTTTTTTGGTGATATAAATAATTATAATGCAGCTAAAATATAATAACGGTATATATTTATCGTTATAATATTTCACTGCCAAGATATTACGCACATTAATTCAGAGCACATACATAATTAAACTATTAATTATTGACAATCATTTAAATAATAATAGATATAGCATTTGGATTACACACTTACTGCGTGTTACATAATATCCTACAAATAATAATACCAATAAACTAAGTGAACAATTGCATTATAACTGTGTGAACAATTTCATTATAACTGTATGATATGAACAATTTCATTATATTTGTTTACTTAATGGTTAATTGCTATGAGAACCATAATTATAAGTCACGACTTGAATTGAATCTATCTGTTTGTCAACAGACATATATATGACCATCCTTACAGATTTGTATATTGATAAGGTGATAAGACCGTGAAAAAATCATTATACTTACCGTTTGGTATTCTGTGTGTTAGTTACACTTCATGTGCCTCTGTAGAGTCAACATTCTCGTTTCTATAGTGTGAAACAAAACAAATCTTTTATATGAATAGAATGAACAATTTCAGGGAACATCCATTAGTGCTATACGTATTCAGCAAAGACAAGAACATACAAAAATTGTTCACTGAACAAACACGTTCTGGCAGTTTGGGTATCAACGATACTATCATGTTTTACGGCGGTAAGATCGCGTTCATTATATCTGCGAGGGTTATTTGCAAAAACAATAAAACTTATATTAAAACATGTCTAATGTGGTGGTTAAACTCGGCGTAAACGTATATTAAATACATTTAACATGAAGAGCGAAAGAGAGGGATAATAGGTAGTAGGCGTTGTGAAAAAATATGTATTTTTTTTATTTTATGAACAACAAACAAGTATGCGGCCCACTTAATGGAAACCGCAGTTTATGACACTTGCAACACTAGGGCCGTTTATGATGCGTTGCCAGCTCAGTAAATCTGTTTTTTATACCCTTTTTTAAAACACTGCGTGTTGAAACTTCAGGGGGAAGATTATTCTACATCTTGCAAGTGCAAGAATGATCGCATGAAGCGGGTCGTGCGATTTTTCCATTCTTGCAAGATATGTGATGTACAGTCATAGAACGCCTCAGCGGATATAATGTCAAAGGCTCCTCAAAGTATTCCTCAAAAAAACAGGCAGTAGTAAACGCAAAGAGAACCTACATCTCCGAAATTCAAAGATTCAATATTTTTTGTAATCATTGATAATTCTAGCTGCTCTTTACTAGTGATACAAAAGTAAACAATGGCTTTATTCTCAGGACTCTCCCTTAATTAAAAGTTATACTTTAGTTGAAGTTTTGTACAGATCCCGGGGAAAAGGAATATATACACTCAGACAGGACGCAAAATAAATTTCATTACTGAACAAAAGTTACACATAATGATTATGTCCAAAATGGCCACTGTATTTTAGGTGGATATGTGAATAAGGTTGCAAATTGCACATATATTAGAGTTTCTTTTAAATAACAAATCTAAAAATAGTGCAAATAATTAACATTTATGTTGGTACAAACAGAATTGTAAATACACGTTTTTTATGCGACTGTTATTCGCACCACTGTGGTGCGCTTTTATCTATTATTATGCAAATTAGTGGCATCCTAACGCTTAGTGTACAAAAACCGGAGTATAAACTGAAGTTATAGCGCATGCGTATTACAAAGTTAGTAAACCACGTGTACTCAATACTCGTAGAAATATTTTGTTTCTTGTAATAAATTGTTTTTGCAAGTACTCGTCGTGAGGGAGTGGTATCCACTATTCAAAGTATCAACAATATTGCCATATACTTTATGTTGAATGTGCAACTATATCTATCTAAAAGTGGTCGGGTCATTCAATGATAGTGCATTAATAACATAAACGAAAAAGGATTAATAAGATCCACCAGCAAGATCTTCGGTTTGACCGTGATCAAGGTGATTGGAACAGCGCCGATATATCAACTTGAAACTAATGAATTTAATGTAAAAAAATATGTTCATTTAACGTATTCAAGACGCAATCGACTCAATATTATGCAATTATGACGGATAAATTACATTGTATGAAATATCCCTTTAATAAACAATATTTTAGAAATGTTAGTGACCATGACAGTTTAAAATTTTATACACGGTGTATTTAATTCGTTCTTTTCCTTAAATGTGTGCACTCAGACCATTCTATAGAACAATCGTACCAGGTGTCTAAAAAATTGTGTTTTTTTTTAAATTCCTCTTAAATACCTGGGTAACAGCCGATATGTCTATTTAACGCTACAGCGCAGGCACTGGCTGACCGCTTTGTAGAGGTTTCATAGGTAATAAAAAACTTGCTATGTTAATTTAATTATTTAATACTTTATGCACATAAAGAGTAAAAAGAAGACTTAATGCTAACAGCATTTTCAGTCCACCAAGGCGTGCAGAGAAACAATTTGATTATGTTCAATGTTGCAAGGCTTTTCTTTAGAATTTGAATTTGCAGTAATTTGATAATACCTAGATTTAAGTTTTATTTCATAAGTACTTTTGGTAATAAATTATATAGGAGCATTATATAGCATGGACTGAGTACATACATTTAAAGAAAAGGATGAATTAAATTCCACCGTGTATGAGAACTTTTTTCTCTGGTTGGTATAGAAAAAAAACATTCAAACATTATGCACTATCATTAGATACCAGTCAATTTTCAGACTTTCACCTCTGCGGTAATGGTATTTTCTGTGTTTCAAGGTTATGGTGGTGGAATGGTATGAGGTTTTGGTTCTGTAAATAAACTTAATAGATTTAAGACAAAAGCATGGTACTTGTACCTTTAAGAATATTGAATAAGTACTCACAAGTAATCTGGCGAAATGAAGAAAAATTAGCTTCGTATAGTCTTCATTTCACTACAGAATACAATAATGTTCTATACATTTAACCCTGCTCTGTGCAGATAGTAATCTAATTAATGTTACTGCTGCATTGTGTATAATATTTCTTTAGCGTCATTCCAGCTATAAATTAAATAATACAAAATATTTTCCTTTAAAATTTTTAAAAGCGTTCCTTTACCTTTCTCTTTCTATCTTACAACAAAGAAGGTCAAGGAGCGCCCCTCTCTTCTCACGTCTAATCCGGTGGTGGTGTTTCCTACTAGAGAGAAGCCGCTAACTATGTACGTGTTCACGAAGGACGAGAAGGTGCGTGACAGCTTTATCGAGAACACGACTAGCGGCAGCATGTGCGTTAACGATACCGTCATGCAAATGGGAGGTAATATAATTGATACTCTACAAAGTTTTTGAAGTAAAGATTCTTTACGCACGCTTGACACGGGGAGTAAGCTGGTGAATGCGAGGCGAATGGAACTTGAATTTGTTACACGTAAATCTCGAAAAATAATTAAACATAAAAAATACCGGTAAAATGACTATTTACATATTCCAAAATGGTGACATTAACATTAAACAAAGCAAAAACAAAGTTATACCAGCCGATAGATGGAGCTAAACTAAAGAAGTTTTACTTCAGTCGTGTGGTCACACTCGTTTTTGCGGCGTCGATATGGGACAAAATAGTTGGGAGGCGTATTGCTTTGGCACCGGCTGCGATGAATTCGTGATGCATTTTATTTTCTGTAGTTATTACATACTTTTGGAACGTCTGGTTTACGATAAAATCGGCGCAGCCGTCTACTAGTTGTAGTTATGAAATTTTGATTTGAACGCCGCTCGATGACTGGGCGTCGGTCTCTTGTAAGGGCATTACATCGCCACATTGCCAGTGCACCGACCGAGAGACCGAAGACCGAAGACTGAGAGGTTTTTGTTCTGCACTGGCAATGTGGCGACGTAATACATCATACCTCTTTGGTGTAGTACATCGCACATACATATTAAGTTCGCTGAGGAGTTTTTGGCGGGAACGCGAAAAAGATTGCGTCACCGCATTGTATTATTTTCCAAAACTTGTGTTATTTTCAGTGTTAGTGCATAAAATGGGTGGCATTCTATTCGTTAAGTGCTGGATTACAGGCGTGAGTGTGAGAAAAGGGTATAATGATGGTGAAACGTTTCTTTTCGTGTTGTTTCCAAAACTCCATAGAAGCTTCAAGTAAAGTTGCCACCACTTTACTATTAGTATGACTTTGACTAGACTTTGACTAGATTTTGACTGTGACTTGACACATATTTGCGTGAAATGTCATTAACTTGATAAATTATCAATTACTTGACACTGGCCAAATACACGGAGGTGTGGTGCCAGAACATAAAAAAAAGTTCGCTGAGGATGTCTAATAGGGACATCAGAGCCTGCACGTCGATTTGTATCGGTTTCATAGACTCCCGTTGTCTAAGTTGGATGATGACGCAGGTCGATCACTCCACGGTACTCAACGCTGCTGAAGTTCCGAGTGACACTGTTCTATTATGGGCGGCCGTGTCGCTTAACATCAGGTGACAACTAGCTCGTTACATCATTCATTAACATTAAAATTTTAGATCTATTAATTTTAGACATCCTCGGCAAACAGCGTTGTCTAAAACGCGCAATCTTGTGACTTCTGCGAAGTTGCCGCGATATTAAATTTGTCTTCGTAGAAATATGTAGTAATACAATTTTTACACTCTATTTATGAATAGCTTTAATATTGTTTCTAAACTAATATTAACCTGTCCTTCTTTAACAATGCATGTTTGATTTATTGCACGTGTCTTAACTTGTGTATAACTTTTATAATGTAAGTACTTACCTAACTTAAAATACAAACTATATGAACGTGCATGAGAAGCTCTTTGTCACAGGTTATACTACAGTGTGTTTCCACGACTGCACCGCTAAAGTAAAGAGAGCTGATAAGTAATTACTCAAGCACTCATCACTAAATACATACAACATCCTTAAAAAGGGGGTTAAACCGACTTTGTATCGACCAGTAGTGAGAAAGGGTTTTTTTTTTTCAATTCATATATTGTAATGGGCTTGCTATATAATATTTGATAATAAGCACTTTGTAATTCTATATGCTTAGTACAATTACTTAATTTTAAGTACTTACCTAATATAATTTTGACTTGATAAAATTGCCTATTTGCAATAAAATCTTTTTGATACTGCGAAATACTTGGATGATATTATCATCTACTTATATATGTTATCAAGTTATTTTTGATTCAAAATCCAAATTACAGAAAACAAATTTGATAAAATTTCTATGGGATCTAAATAAAATTAATTCATATCTGTGGACACCGCCATCTAGCCCCAAACTAAACAAAGTACCAACTATTGGAACCAGATAACTTTTAGAATACTTAGATATTTTTTGTTTGTAAATATATACATAGAATAAAATGAAGTATGTCAGTTAAAAAGGATTTCCAATGCGGTTTATAAATTACGGAGTGAGGTAACAAACATTTAAAAAACTTACAAATTGAGAAACCTCCTCCTTGAAGTCGGTTGAATAGAATTATCCTTACCGTCTTTATTTCTAAACTAAATAATTTAAAAATTAAAAATTGTTGGTATGTTTTATTTGTTTGACTTTCACGCAATAAGACTGAACTGATTTCAATTTTTTTTTAATTACTCAGGTTGGATAATCTACCGAGATTAACATAGAATATTTAACCGAAAGAAAAATAACTTTCCTCTGGAAAACTAATCATATAATGGATATTATTTATTTATTGTTAGGAAGGCCAACAGCTTTTTCTTCCATCGTAAAAACGGAAACTATGCACTAGGAAGCCAATTAAAGGCTCTCACGTCTAGAAATCTTATCCTAGAATCATTATTAAATGTTTTATCCGATTTGTTGGACATGGCCAAAATGGGTTGAAAAACTTGAGGACGTTAGACTCCAAACCTCGTATATATAGCGTCCACGCAGTTTAATGTATTCCAACTCGCTGCACACGTGACCCGCATATAGCATGAATTGCACGCATAAATCTTACATCTCTCACATAAAAATAAAATAAACCTTGCTTTTATAATAATAAAGTTGACAATTCCAGTTGAGACCCTACCATTCGGCGGTGTTGGCAACAGTGGTATCGGAGCCTACCACGGAAAGGCCACTTTTGACACATTCACGCACAAGAAGAGTTGCCTGATTAAGAATTTTGCTGCCATTGGGGAGAAGCTTGCATCGTGAGTACTCTCTTTTCAAAACAATAAGATATCTGTGAACAATAGAACTGGCGCCAGAAGACGTGTCCTTGAAAGAAGTCATTCATTCTATAAATCATTCATTCTTTTCGGTCTTTTTTGGCAACGAAACAAACTGCGAGACTTCAGTGTTATTAAAAAATTGTGGTATGTTTTTTTACTCTCAAGTACTTAATGGTCAAAAAGTTTGTTTCGGCAATCTGCAGTTTTACTGGGGCGCAGACATATTTAATACTGTGGCTCAGAAAAATACTTATTGACAGCAGATTATTAACTCGAAGGTAGTCGATAAAGAGTACATTATATTGGTAATAAGTCAGGCGAGCTAACCGTTCGCCTGATGTTTAGCCACACGGCTGCGCATATCAGTGTCACGCGAAACTGCACTGCGCACGTCATGCTGAGACATCACAATCTAGTAAGATTACTAAACTGGGAGATCAAGTAATAAAGTCTTATTTGCCCAGTAATTTCACTAGCTACAGTGCCCTTCAAACCGGAACACAGCAGTGCTCGCGCACTACTGCTTGGTGGCAGAATAACTGGCAAAGCGGTACCTACCTAGACAAACTTTGTAGAAAAGTCCTACCACCTAGTAAAAGTCAATTGTAATACTACAATGGCCGCTTTCAATAAACTATCATAAAACCTGACGATAGATTAAAATTTGGCTGTCTCGATTAGTTGGAAATTTAGTTAATTGTTTTTCCTCTTATTTGTAACCGGAATTAACCCGGAATAGTAATTACAGCCAATCAAGACTACTAGATACAAACGTCAGTTTTTGACAGATTCGGCATGTAAAATCTTGTCAAAATTTGCAATCGCCAAGTTCTATTGCGAGTTTTAATATAATAGTGAACTCATTAAAGTAACCTATTTGTTCTGCAGTTGCCGCTACCCCCCGTACACAGATGGAAACCTGAAATTCATCAAGGCACTGATGGCCAAGCGTCACGGCCCGTCTTTGAAGTGCTTGCCATACTTTTTGGCTTTTGCGTTGGGCGTGGGCGTCTCTTACGGCATCTTCGCTTGGCAAAAGGTAAAAAAGTGAACTTACTAGGTAAAGGGTTGCGGAATCACGTCCGTTTGGTGTGGCGTGGAGTAGCGTATATATATTTAGGTATCGGCAACGTAGGCTATATACATTTAAAAATATATTTAATGGAAGAATAAGTATTGTAGATAAATAATAAACTTTGACCCGATAGCTCAGTTGGTAGTGATCCTTTTGAGCTGTAGGTTGTAGGTTTGATTCCGACCTAGGACAAACATTTTGTGTGATGACCATCGATGTTTGTTCTGTGTCTAGGGGATATATTGTATTATATGTATGTTTTTACAAACAAGTATCTAAGTATTGTATCAGTTATCTGGTTCCCATAGTACAAGCTTTGCTTAGTTTGGGGCTAGATGGCGCTGTGTGAAATGTCCACAAATATTTATTTATTTATCCTTAAATAGTTCATCGTTTCCATAAAGACAAAACGATAAGCAACTTAAAAACTCAAACGTTAAAGTTGTCAAGTACCGAGTAGAGGCCATACCGTGCCATACAATTGCCATTGCGACAGGAGATTGCGAGTTTTATAATCTTTGCTTTTTTAGTATTATTTTAAAACTCATTTTACAATAGTTAAGTTACCGAATAGTGAAAAAAAAAATTTTCTTTTATTAAATTCTATCTTATAAATAGTAATGTAACCTATTTAGAACGATTACTAGATTAATGATTGATTATCTTAGTACTACAAGATATAAGCAAAGATAAAAAAAACCCAAGTTTATTACTTTGTAACGCAATAATTACTAGTTAATTCATAAATTTTTTAAAATCAATAATTGTGTTTCATTTTAAAATACCATATCCAAACTAAAAATGCAAATAATATATGTAGTCAGTGTACGCGTGTACCGCGCACAGATTTCGTTCAATAAATCTTTTGATCTACAGATAATAAAGCGAAATTATTTACCTACTGGAACTAAATAATTTCGCACAAAATAAATTAAAAGACTTGACTTTAACTGGCCTGATAGCTCAATTGGTAGTAGCTCTGCCTGCTGAACTGTAGATTGTTGGGTTCGATTCCCACCCAGAACAAACATTTGTTGTGTATCTAGGTATTGTGTATGTAGGTAGGTAGGTATATCAAAAAGTATCTATGTATTCTATCAGTTACCTGGTTTGAATAGTACAAGCTTTGCTTAGTTTACGACTAGATGGTTTGGTGTGAAATGTCCACAAATATTCATATTATTATAAAGTTATATATATTATATTATTATTGTTTAATTAATGGCTAGTAAATTATATAATTAAACTCTGGTGATGGTGAGTGTAATGAAGCCATAGATGGGATGGACAGGACTGCCTAAAATCGAAGGATTTCTTGGTATCTACACCACTATTACAAATTTATCAAAGTAATAATAATAATACCCGTCTGTACTAATATTTTACAGGTCCTAAGTTCGCACTTATCTCCTAGGTTTCTCGTACGTTTGTCAAACTCTTGTCAAAATGACAAACACGCTCGCTGTACGCTCATTGGTTGAGACAGCCGATGATTTGCAGGCAACCAATGAGTGTTCAGTAATTGGTCTGCCAAGTAGACACGAATTCAACAAACGTATGCGAGAACCCAGGGGAGAGTGTTGCTTAGCTTAGTTGTATTTTAATAGACTTTAGTACAGATTTAGTTTTTTAAAAAAGCATATATTATTGCTAGGTAATTTAGGCACTACGTTTTACTACAAAATTTCATCAAAACCAAATCAACCGCTTTAGAAACAAACAAAAAACGTATGCTAAAACTAAATTTTGACAGTTCATTAGTTCGCACACTCTAGAAAGTACTAGAAAGTAATTGCGGTGCAGTATACGTCATAGAGAGGATATGTGCGAACTTGAAAGCTGTCAAAAGTTACTGCAGGCGGACATAATATTACTACTGTTAGGGTAGGACAATTGGTTTATACATTATACCTATGGTTGCTGATAGTGGCCCTCTGCTGGGACAATTGGTTTATACATTATACCTATTGTTGCTGGTAGTGACCCTGTTCTGGGACAATTGGTTTATACATTATTCATATTCATTTATTCTGTTACCATATGTGCATATTGATCTTACATTCCAAATATTATATATATATCATAATATTAATAGTAACAATAATAATAAATAATAAAAATGAGGGTAGGGTTAGTAGATAAAATTTAACATATTTCATGCGATACGCTTAATAAATTTTAATAAAATTTAACATTCACAACATAATTAACAGATTTATATTTTATGATTATCTTCGAAAAATTCTTTCAAAGAATAGTAGCACTTTTTAACGAGATGTGACTTCAACCGACCAATAAAGGCATATTCGTTTTGTATCTCTTTTAGACGAAGGGGTATATGGTTATATATTTTTATACACATTACGTAAGTACTCGTGCTGTGCATTTTGAGTTTTGAATTTGGGAGGGCTAACCTTTCCCTGTATCTAAGATTAAGGCCTTCTGCTGGGACAATTGGTTTATGCATTATACCTATGGTTGCTGGTAGTGGCCTTCTGCTGCGACAATTGGTTTATGCATTATACCTATGGTTGCTGGTAGTGGCCTTCTGCTGGGACAATTGGTTTATCCATTATACCTATGGTTGCTGGTAGTGGCCTTCTGCTGGGACAATTGGTTTATGCATTATACCTATGGTTGCTGGTAGTGGCCTTCTGCTGCGACAATTGGTTTATGCATTATACCTATGGTTGCTGGTAGTGGCCTTCTGCTGCGACAATTGATTTATGCATTATACCTATGGTTGCTGGTAGTGGCCTTCTGCTGGGACAATTGGTTTATGCATTATACCTATGGTTGCTGGTAGTGGCCTTCTGCTGCGACAATTTGTTTATGCATTATACCTATGGTTGCTGGTAGTGGCCTTCTGCTGGGACAATTGGTTTATGCATTATACCTATGGTTGCTGGTAGTGGCCTTCTGCTGGGACAATTGGTTTATGCATTATACCTATGGTTGCTGGTAGTGGCCTTCTGCTGGGACAATTGGTTTATCCATTATACGTATGGTTGCTGGTAGTGGCCTTCTGCTGGGACAATTGGTTTATGCATTATACCTATGGTTGCTGGTAGTGGCCTTCTGCTGCGACAATTGGTTTATGCATTATACCTATGGTTGCTGGTAGTGGCCTTCTGCTGCGACAATTGATTTATGCATTATACCTATGGTTGCTGGTAGTGGCCTTCTGCTGCGACAATTTGTTTATGCATTATACCTATGGTTGCTGGTAGTGGCCTTCTGCTGGGACAATTGGTTTATGCATTATACCTATGGTTGCTGGTAGTGGCCTTCTGCTGCGACAATTGGTTTATGCATTATACCTATGGTTGCTGGTAGTGGCCTTCTGCTGGGACAATTGGTTTATGCATTATACCTATGGTTGCTGGTAGTGGCCTTCTGCTGCGACAATTTGTTTATGCATTATACCTATGGTTGCTGGTAGTGGCCTTCTGCTGGGACAATTGGTTTATGCATTATACCTATGGTTGCTGGTAGTGGCCTTCTGCTGCGACAATTTGTTTATACATTATACCTATGGTTGCTGATATTGAAAAATGCCACAATAAGACCACAGGTCCTGATATATTATTAGATAGGTAGGTAGTATCAAATGAAAAGATTTTGTTTTTAGTAATAATTTAATGAAAAATATATTATTTCCTTGAATACACAAAAGTTTATAGATATAATAGTTACTGTAAAGTTTTAATTTTAAAAACAGAATTTATAACTCAACAAATATTTGTTAAAATAAACATTTCCTTATTTTTACCAAAATTAGTATTTAAATTATATGCAAAACATGTACAAAAAATCTTAAAATTTTAGTTAAGACAAACTTCCCCAAACGTATGAGTACGCTAAATAAGTAATCAAATATTTTTTACTCTAATTCTATAGTATTTCAAATATCTGGAAAATAGTATGGGTGAGCGAGATAGTTTTACCCATTTTATATATATATACCCATTCATATAGTCTGATATTTTCTTTACATTTAATATCCTTCTTTCAGGCCTCGGAGGACATGTAACCAGATCGAGACCAGACAACAACTGATTTTTGTGATAATCTGAACGTGCCTTTATTAAATACACATTTTGCACTTACAAATATTCTAAGACTAAGTTAATATTTTTAGAATTAATCTTATGTTAGGGTGAATTAGACTTCTTTATAATGTTTTCTAAGATGATAGAAGTTAACTTGTTATGTTTACTGATATAGATATATATTAAAGAGGCTGATTTGTGGCATATTTTGGTTGCATACGAACTGAAAAATTGTTTTGGTGCACGGGACGGCCTCTGTGGTGTTGTGGTTGAGCAGGTTGGCTCAGAACCTGGAGGCTACGGGTTCGATCCCCGCGGCAGGACAAGTATTTGTGCACAGAAAAAAATGCAATAACTTGTTCTGAGTCTGTTGTGGGACCACAGTTCTCGTAGTTCCTGGGTCCCTAGACACAGGGAATCTTAGTTAGGGTTCAGGATCTATGTATGTGATCATTGGGCGCTATTATTATTAATCATAATAAATACCGTAATTTTGGTTCTATGTGATTTCTAAATAACCCAAGAGTAAGGTGAATTTGATTTTTATACATGTTGAAAGTTTATTTATTTACTTATTTACCTACTTTAAGTATTTTTACACTCATTTCATTGTTAAAACGCATTTATTTTTGTACTTGGCTATTTTTACTTAGTTTTATATTTTGTCAAATAAATAAAATAAAAATAAAATAAAAATATTCCAATATACTTTTTTCACTATTGGTACAGTTGTTTGAATAATTCATTCGTCTTTGCTATTACTTACTATTTTGAATAGCTTGAGAGAAATTAATATTTCGATGGTACTTACATATCTACCTATAATTATTATAAAAGAATTTTTATTTTAAATCATTTCAAACCATTGTTTACTATTTGTTTGTTTGTTATTACTTAATTTTTTTCGTTCAGAAAACATAAAAAATAGATGGCAATACATGTCCCAAATTTCTTGAATGGAAAAGTGAAATTAGAGTTTTGGCGGGAAAACGAAAAACATCGCGCCACCGCATTGTATTATTTTCCAAAACTTGTGTTTTATTTATTTTATTGGTATCAGTGCATAAAATTGGTGGTGTTTTACTCGTTAAGTGCTGGATTACAGGCTTGAGTGTAGGAAAGTGGTATAATGATGGTGAAACGTTTCTTTTCGTGTTGTTTCCAAAACTCCATAGAAGCTTCTAGTAAAGTTGCCACCTTTACTAGGAGTATGACTTGACTAGATAACTTGGACTGTGACTTTACACATATCTGCGTGAAATATCATAACTTCATAAATTATTAATTACTCGACACTGGCTAAATACACAAGAGTGTGGAGCCAAAACATAAAAAAAAACATTTTTTTATTTCATCATAACTTTTCCTAGTTATCTACGATCCTTTCTGTTCCTAGGTATAAACGTACTATATTGTTAAATTGTTGTAGGTAAGTATTATGATACACAGGTACCCAATTACTGAAAACTTGCCACAAGCAAAGACCTAGAGACATAATAGGTAATAAAACCTAAGGATATATAATAATAGGGGCATTTGCTTAAATAGTATAATATATTGTCCTGGCCTGTTATGTATGTTTACGATTATGTGATAGTTAATAATTTCGTTAAATAGTGTTAGTTTTTAATTATTTTTTAATCATTAATGGAATGGAATACATATATTTGTAAATATGGGAAGTGTCTTTTGAATATATCAATGTACAGCACATTTTAATTGTTTTATTTATTGCCATATTAAGCAATCAATTCCTTCTATCTTTGAGAAAGTGATTGACTCCGCCCGTGGTAGTAGTCTAGAGAAGGAAATTATTTATTGTTCTGGGAACTTTGTTATTTCAATGGACTGTAAACGAATGACGTGACGAGGAGTCGTTTGCCTGGTGTTGAGTAGCCTTGCGCATTTTAGTTCGCGACAGGGAGCGCTCCTTTTAGTTCGCAGGTCGTCGGTGAACTAGGTCGTTCTTCTAGTTCAGTAGTTCGCGGCAGGACAGAGAGCGGGTAAGACGATTGCTCAGCGATCTCTTGCCTGGTCCCGCAAGAGCGACCTACTTAGTTCGCAACAGCCAAAGAGCTGTAGTTATATCTACTACTATGCTCTATTTTGTTTATAAATTGTTATAGCTTCTGTTGTAATAACTACTAAATAGGTACATTTGCATATTATTTTATTAATTTAATGCCATTGCATTGATTGCATGGTATTTAAGAAAAAAGCATTTTTTTATTAGTACCTATAGGTACTCAGTCTACTTAGGTAATGATATAAAAATATTATACTAGGTAAGTACCTACTAAAAATATGATATACCTAGGTACTTAGTTTCGATGAACATATTAAGTAAGTATTTATTAAAACTATGTAGGTATTCTTAATATTTGTTAAAGAAAAAAAGACTTTAAAATTAACCATCATTTATGTAATCAATATTTAAAATATTCTAAGTAAGAATGATATGTACGATCATCGCTCTCTCCCGCTCGGAGCGCGGCGCGCTGGGGAGCGCGGCTCTCGCCGCTCGCCGCAAGTCGGTCGGTCAAAGAACGAACGAACTAAAATCAGACGCAACCGACACCTAGTTTGCGTCGTTCGCTCAAAGGAGCGCTCTTTTGAACTAGGTCGTTCGCGACCTACACAAGGCTAGTGTTGAGCGTCACGGCAGCCTATAATAGATTGCAGAGTCACTCGGAACTCTAAATTAAAGTTTTAATAACAGACAAAGCGGTGGTACTAGACGAACTTTGCAGAAAATTCTTACCATCTAGGAAAACTGAGTACAGTAATAAGCAAATTTTTGATTTCAGCACAATAATCAGTTATTAAGTAAATAAAAATTGTTAAACTAATAAGTAGTTTAAGTTGTTGATATCGCTCTCGAATAAGGAAAGCCGGGGAGTGGAGGAAATTCCATATTCGAGAGTGATATTTATGCCATACAGCTTGTATCCCTGTAGCAAGTGTGTGTGGGTTTGACAGTTTGTCCATGTATCATACAGGGAGGAACTGTCAAACACGCATACATTACGATCTTAGGATCCAATAACAGCACGGTTAGCATTAGCTAACAACTGTAAAAAAAGCGTTTGACTAATGAAAGATCACGCGGTCACCGATAAGAACCGTACTTGCGCTGCATCGGTGCAAGTACCGTTCTTGTCTGCTACTTGTGGGGTCGAAACTTTCCTTATAAGGATAAAGATGCGTCAACTGTAATCAGCTGCGCAAATTTGTCCGATCTATAATAGTGATCCATCACAAACATCTGACGAACATGACGAACTTTACAGTTATTTGTATATATACAAAATAACAAATAATATAAATAACGGCCAACGGTCACATACATCCTGGACCCTAATTAGGATTCCCTACGAGGAACAGCAAAGATGGCGCTATAAATGCGTAGAAACAGAAGCCAAACACCAAAAAGCTCAACATGACGTATCGTGTTTCTTTTGCCGTTGGCATTGACATCAACCGTTCAGATGACAACTAACCCAAAAATTGATTCAACATTTTAGCCAACACTATAAAAATAATTTCTTTTCTCCATAAATCCCGTAAGGATAAAACAAAAACAAGAAAGCTACACGTATATACAGAAACAATCACTTCAAATGAGCATGGCGCCATGTACTTATCATACATAATATAATTTTGACTTGCAAAAGTGCTAAAAATAA
The DNA here is from genome assembly GCA_905220475.3 of Ennomos fuscantarius. Taxonomy (NCBI): domain Eukaryota; kingdom Metazoa; phylum Arthropoda; class Insecta; order Lepidoptera; family Geometridae; genus Ennomos; species Ennomos fuscantarius. The sequence continues at coordinate 4,116,028 of HG992040.1, read as the reverse complement.
CCTATTTGCAATAAATCTTTTGACTTTGACATATTGTTTAAGCATTATGAAAATTGAATTTCGTGAATAGTACATCTTTGAAGGAATACGTTCTAAGAACTTAATAGAGTACTCCGCTTATCTCTTATAATTATTAGTATTACTCTAAATAAGCGTCCAAAGTGGCGTTTTATGGCGAAGAACTCAGTTCAGCAGGGGACGCTTTACAAGTTTTACAACTAACGATGTGATATGCTAGTTTAAAAAAAGAGTTTTTACTAAGGACTTCACGCACACTCACCTAGCCTAGATAGATAAAATCACGATTTGTTATTCTTTCAATATAGTCAACTTTTATACTAAACAACTTCACATTAGTACTGCACGTAGATCTTTTGATCTTAGATTCTTGATTTTCTCTTTACTGTGTTTCTCAAGAAGTTTATGTACAGTTTATGTACACTGTTTGTCTGTATCTGTAATGTCTCTCTACATTAAACTTGTTCTATAACTATAAAATGAACTCTGTGACATAGTTTGTTAAACAGTGGTTTAAAACCCTTTCAAAACATTTTCATGGATTGGCAATTATATTAGGTATAGACGTGCTGTTATAATAACTATAATAATTATGATTAGTGAGATGACACATTTTAGTCATTCGTCTGCAATATATGCGCTTTTAACCAGCGTATATATTTTTATTAATTGTTGTCTGTGGATGTCTTACTCTCGAACACTTATTGTGATGGCAGGTAAATTGTGACGTCAAAATAAATTTAGTATATAACATTGTTTTGTATTATTTGTGGAAGTATTCTGTAAGGCGGATTTAGTGCGCATCGATGGTGTATTGCTGTATGATATAATAGGTACATTAATATAATATAATAATGGGTTGGAAAAGCCGCAATGGAATGAACTGAACACATTTTTTTTACCGGTAAGTAGCCATTTTTGTATGATACAACAAAGAAATCAAAAAGTTGTTAAATCATTCAGCAATAATATGAGAAAATATTAATGCTTGTAATTAACTGTATCAATAGTGACGTTCAATTAAATTTCGTGCTCAACTATAGCAATACACCACAAATGTGGCTATGACGAGCTACCACATTTGTATAACCCGAGAACTTATCTATACCTATCCTTGACTATGTTTCAAAAATTTTTTACTCACATGGCAATATTTTGTTAGTAAATTATATTTGATAACCGAATAAAATATTTTTCGTCTATAAATAAATGTATTTGAGCATTACTATTTCTAAGTAAGTACATAGCTTATGATATAAATTATGTTTTTTTAAATAGTTTGACACAAAACATGCGATGATTTCATCAAGATTTTGATAGTAGCAACATCGGTGACATACGAACGAAAGTGCTTGTGATGAGCAGAGACGATTGAAAAGTGTCGATAGGCAATATCCCACTGAAATTAGCCAGAATCTTCAGGTAGCTACAAAATCTAATAAATAACACCCTCGCATGTGAGGGTACTATGTGGTGGTGCTGTTCTTCTTCCGCTAGTTCAGGTGCTTATTCACAATTGAGGGCTTGTCTGACTACTCCCTACCCATATTCCTATGGCGGCCATATTTATAAGTCATGAAAGGCGTTGACGCTCGACACGATCGTAATCATTTACGTTGTATTGTTTCACAGGACCGATGGCTGCGATACGCAAAAAATTAGTGATCGTTGGTGATGGTGCGTGCGGTAAAACATGCCTTCTAATCGTATTCAGTAAGGATCAGTTTCCGGAAGTGTACGTGCCGACAGTGTTTGAGAACTACGTCGCCGACATCGAAGTGGATGGCAAACAGGTGGAGTTGGCGCTATGGGATACGGCCGGGCAGGAAGACTATGACAGGCTGCGGCCGCTGTCGTACCCTGATACCGACGTAATCCTCATGTGTTTCTCGGTGGACTCACCTGACTCGCTCGAGAATATCCCCGAGAAATGGACACCCGAGGTTAAACATTTTTGTCCCAATGTGCCTATTATCTTGGTGGGCAACAAGAAAGATTTGCGCAACGACCCCGCCACCATCAACGAGCTGCGCAAGATGAAACAGGAGCCCGTGAAGCCACAGGAAGGCCGTGCCATGGCCGAGAAAATCAATGCCTTCGCGTACCTTGAGTGCTCCGCCAAAAGTAAGGAAGGCGTGCGTGAAGTGTTCGAAACGGCCACCCGCGCTGCGTTACAGGTCAAGAAGAAGAAGAAGACTAGGTGTTCTCTGCTGTAAGTGCCGTTTTCGGGAGAACTCTGATTTATGAATCATTCGCATACTGCCTGATAACTGTTTGATACGACTCTAGAACTGCAGCAGTCGCGGCGTCGGCCACACAGTGCTTCCTTCCGATACTGACAGCTGACGCGATGTCGCGACCCGCGTTGCACGCACATAAAACAGTATTTGTGTGGCTACACTTTCACCATTGGTACTTGTATATTTTATAGTATATCTATTACGAGTAAGCGTAAATGCCTTAACATTATAGTCGGGGGCAAAAGTGGACCTTCTGTCACTGGAGGGCACTGATTTTTTGTGCTATCATGTTTATACTTATAGCATTTCTTCAACTATAGTTATAAAATCCTCGACCGGTGTCACTGTGCACCGAGACTCGTTTAGTTTGGTATTTTGTATTTTAATTTTTCAATAAAATAGTGATGTTTATATTGTGTAGGATGTGTTATTTGACATGGAGCACTTGCCCATTCTCAGCTAAAGTGCCTGTCAGCAAGCGCCCGAGGCGACCAATCTGATTCTCTAGGCAGTTTTATGTAATCTATTGTTTCGTGTGAAATTTTAACTTCCTAATATAATTTATTAGCAATAAAGGAACCCCATATTTTATCAAATTCTTTTCTAGACTTTTTGACTTTTATAAAATACAGCATTTATAATACAAACAATGTTTAGGACGGGGAAATATTTAAGTTAAAAACATCAATATACTGTTATGTTTTATTAGTATTGTAAGTACAAAATTATCTTTTCAAATATAAAATGAATTAACATTATAATTAGACTTCCTTTTATAATTAAGGTTTATTATTTTGGATCTATTCCAATTACAAGTTTATAACTAATAACTGAAGGTTTCACTTTAGGAACTCCTTGTTGCTTTTAGTAGTTGTATGGGATTGAAGCGTCTTCTGGGTGAGAACATGAGACTACGCTGGTGGAAGTCTGTGGCACTCCTGTATGGAACTACGGTACCACTAGGCAGCTCCTTTTCTTGTCCTCCCAACTCTGGCATCCAATCTGCATACACCAGCGCATTTACCAAGTTCAGGTCTTTTGAGGGGATTGGTGTCAGAATATACAACAGACCTTTCTCAAAATCAATGCCCCGTATAAGACCTGTAAAAATGTGCATGAACATAATTATTTTTCCTTTATCAGAGTTAATCAGCACTTTATTACACTTTATTGATAACACATTTATGATAGTAATTATATACATAATAAATTTGTATTGTAGGTTTCATTTGCTTTGGTCTATAGTTGTCTGACATCATACTGTTGAGTCATAAATGGGGAAAATGGTCACCAACTTGAAAATGCTCTTGATCATTCTATGACATACTATTTTATCCTTTATAATGTGTCACTTAACTACTGAACTGATTGTACCATGCAAAATATTTTTAGTATTTCTGTTTACATGCTATGTATGTAGGTAACTAATCTATTATGAATGTTACTTAAGCCAATAGGAATGCAATATAGATGCCAGTGACCTAGGCATTTTCTATTGCATTCCTATTAGGCAAATCCTGTCCAATTTTGGCCCTATTTTAAAATCTAAAGAGATGCAGCCTAATAAAGAAATACAATTGTGACTGGTGTCTACTATGTTAGCAGAGTTGAAATTGATTCATCTCAAGAGCATATATAAGAGCCAATATCACTGAGTATAAAATGATGCACTGATTGATTAGCTTGGGAATCTGTAAAACACACAAAATAGTACTTAACTAAGATTTAGAGCTAACTTAGCTAAAATATTGGGTTAAGTAGTCCAACTAAAACACCAAGATATATTGAAAATATTACCATGTCCATGAGACAAGAGCGCCTTATCGCCGAGGGTAAACATTTTCCCCTTATCTGTCGCCGTAAGTTGACACAGCGCTATTATTTTACCATTGATCACCTTCATCAGAGCCTCCTCTGGTATTTTTACGTTGACTCCAACATTTAGATTGCGTATATTCACTCTGAAAAAGAAAACATCCTTAGTTCTTTGAACAGGCAATGCGATGTGGAGGGTGCCATAAATTATGGCAAAAAGTTAACAACTTTTTCATAGTAAATTTAATGCTTGGGCATCGACCACATACTGGAATGTTGGTTGAAAAAAGATCAACTGTGCGACAGTCTGGTTTTAACTAAACGACTGTCTACATTAATTTGGAATAAGGAATTTTGATAAACCATCGTTAAAACACGTTTTGTAATACGATGGCTTGGGTCTAGGCTTACAATATTAAGTAAGCAACCATACCGTTATTTTCAAAATACTGACGCTCCCGCTACTGCTGGGCGGTTGACAAACATTTGAAACAATCGCGTCAAACTTTTCCAATATTGCTGGATGTTTACAAATGTAAATGATTGTGAATTGTCTGAAGAAGCTTCTAATGGAGTCATTGAAAATAGATTGGAAATCCACTAAAGTTAACAGCTACAGGGTATAAATAAATTTTGTTGTGCCAAATTTAATGTTACTGTATTTAATTTTAATAAGTTGAAATGACATCAGAATAGTTTGTGATTTCGTGCAACAGTATCAAAACAACTCGCTCCTAACCGTAAGCTGTTTTAATCCGAAGGCATTTAAAAATATCGCAATGCCTCGTACACCGTGCACTCGGTATGATGATAACAGGCTGATTGTCCATTGTCGTCGTGGAATGATTCACGCGTGTCACGATTCCAGGAGCCTCGAGATATCTCATTACTCAATAATATAATAACAATTAATCGTAACGATAACTCTCCGTTCAGAAACTGATGATTTCGTGGACAAAATTCACAGCAGAATGCAATTAAAATTGATGTGCAGGGATGGATTAACAATTCGGAACATGCCTGATGTTCCATGATGCAACTTACAAACCGAAGAAATCAATGTGGTAAAATAACGAATGACGATCAAAGTAGGAATCCTCACAGTAAGAGTGAGTAAGGTCCATCTAAGGTAATATTCTGACTCATTTTCGGCTTCTACGCTTATCAGGTGAAAATTGAAATGTGGCCAAATGAAAAATCATCTCAGGATCTTCACCTTCTTTAAAAAAAAAAACAGTTTTGAATAAAACCGTTGTTTATCGCAATTATTAAATATGTCTATTGTTATGTAGCCCAGTTCCTGCGAATTCGAATTTATTCCAATGATTGGTGGGATTCCCTGAACAATTATAGGAATGACGCCCTACTCAAAAGCAGATTCATTAAAACCGGTTTACAGCATCGCTAAAGCTTGCACTCGCTGCCAGCGCTGGACCAACAATGACTCATAGTTGTCGCGTCACTATTATAAACGGACCCAACTGAACCGTTCAAGTGATCCGGAAATAGAATAAATTGATTTTAATGAAATCATACGGGAGGCCTTGCTTCTTGTAGGTCTTCGCGAGCTTTTCTATTAGACATAACGATCGAGTAGGACAACAGAACTAGTCGCTGTCAAGTTTTCTCGCGGTTATCTAAAGTTTTGCCTATTTCGAAGATGACTCTCCTATAAGTACTCTAATCACTAATCATCATAAATGGAAATCGGCGTGGGTAAGTAAATAGATCAGGCAGGCAATCAGTCACATTGTCACGAGTGTATAAAGTTGGTAAACTGGTGACAATGCAACTTGTTTTCCACAGAAAAATACTTATTTAGATAGAGAAAAACTATCAGCTCTATTGGCACTGAATAATGTCACTCCTAAGTGAAGGCCAACTGCATTTGTTTTGCAAGAATTCCTGAATGTAAATGATAATTCTAACAATGGAGTTAGATTGTACCCTCTAATGAGAAGGCGAAGCCTACAGACACGCATACATGTCAATCTATTAAAATGTAAACAATGAAAGATGTAACTAATAAACACTGCATATCAGAGGAATAGCTACACGGTGTTCGCTCCAGAGATACAAAACTCTAAATAACTATTCCTCCATTAAACACTATTTATTAGTAAGGCGAATATTGTATAGAGTCGACGATGACGTAGTCGTGCTGGATGCCGCCCGCTGCGAAACTTCATCCACCAAGATGGCGCCTGAGATTCTGTGCATCAGATTCAACAATCATCTAAAATAATAAACCTATTTTTACTTACTCATATGGCACAATGTCCAGAATATTCTTCCCATACACCTCCAGCAGTTCACTAAAATATGCCAACACATTCAGGTACCTCTCATCCTTTGGAGATAGAGCAAAACTATTGTTTCCTTTATGAGGAGATGATCCCGGAGAACTCTCTTCATTTACACCCAAAATGAAGGCATAATCTAATTTGTATGGATCCTTTACATTTGAGAATAATCTGTCATTCTTATTCTCCTCATAAAGTTCTGTAATTTTATGGGATTGAAGTTCAAATTCAAACTTCTTTTTAACTACTTTTGAATCGATTTGATATACAAATGTTGGCTGGATCTCTAGTATTATGTATGTAATAAATTTTAGCCCCATGTGGTTGCACATTCCCATTGTGTTTACTATCCAAGGCATTGAATGGTATGCTTCGTTGGAGTAGCAGTAGGTGATTATTTCCTTTACAGCAGAGATGTATCGAGAAGGATTGTCCATTGGGTTTATCATGCCAATGTTAAGTATCCTGAAACATAAAAAACCATTACCAGTCATTAAAGTATACTCTGGCATTGCCAAGAATTAAATTGTAAAACTAAACATTCTTTGAGCGTGAAGGTGTGAAGTCGTAAGTGCCTATGGCGTAGAGTCCACGGACTTAACGCCTTAATAGCTCAATTATTGAGTATCTATTATAGATGTCATTTTGGACATGGCTATTCAATCTACGAAAAACAAAATGTCGCGGGAAAACGGTTAAAATATACGAAAAACTACAGGCTATACCGCTAGTTTACTAAATACATACCTACTGAAACTTTGTTGTCTGTTGTTTTTGGTTCCTAATAAAATACTTATTGAAAAAAAAACTTATTAATAAATAATGAGTTTTACAAAATAATCAAATAATCATAATCTCAGTGCCTAACATTTTAAGCTTTATGAAGATGAATAAAAATAACATTCCCCTCGTCGTTAAGTTTAAAAGTTCAGTATCTTGCGAAAACGGACGACGTCGTTGCGACACCACTTTAACGAACTTATGATAAAAAACTTCATTTCGTGAATTCTGCTTCAAATAAAGCAGTTTCTATTAAATATTTTGATTTAATAAAAGCTGTTGGACCGTTATTGTAACAGAGGATTCTGTATTTTACAGAGAGCTGTGAAAACTGTATTGTTTTTATTTTGGGTGCAAAATGTATTAAATTTACGATACTTGTTATATTACGAAATTTTGTACAAATAAATCCAATACACAGCTTTATAGCTATCAAAAACAATTTCATATAATTGATTGTGATTGATTGTTCGAAATTAATTTGGAGCCGAAATACATGGTTTACAATTTACTATATTAAAAAAACTACTTCACTCTAATCTGTCACGCAGATTATACAATTTTAAAGTTTATTATAAAAATACATGTATAAAAGCATACTTCTCTGGTTTTCGCAGATGTGTGAAATTTGGGCCAATCAATGGGCTATCTGCCACAGTTACGGACACATTTCCTGGCATTGTGAACTCTGCCTGTCCAGGGTCTAAATCTATCACCAACACTGGACCATTACAAAGTAGCCTGTTTATGTAGTAACGGAGTAATGTTGACTTGCCAGTACCTTTCCCGCCACAAATAATACCTTTACTATGATCATCTGAAATGTTTTATGATAAAATTTATTTTCTATTATGTATCAATGCAGAGAGTATTTCTGTTTATTTGTTACTTTGTCTGGCTTTAACATTAAAAGGGCTTAAAAAAATTGTATGAATTTTTGCATACTGATTACTTATAATTTATATTGGTTAATTGGGAATTGCTATGGAAAAAGGAGTGAGGCACCCCTAGTTGTAAATAAAGGGAATACTCACTCATTCCACACATAACAAGTTCATCCCAACTAGTTTTCTCTGTAAACATCTTTCTTGGACGATCTAAATACAGAGAACATCCTAGGTTTTCAGCTGCCTTTTTGAGAAGTTTTGGTGTTTGGTCGCTTCTTTTAGAAAAAAGCTCAGTGGCTGTGAAGTTATTGTCTACAAAATCCATCTTAGTGCAATTAAGTTTACTTAGACTTATAATAGCATCATGTTCATCAATGGTTGTGATTATTTCTTCTGCTTCTAATCCTGTTAAGCCCTCGGAAGCCAGTTTACTAAACAGTCCATGAAATGCACTTCGATTTACCCCTGTTTTTACACATTGTGCAAAATAACAATATGGTGCATAAATGTTGATGGAATCATCTTGTAGTGTATAGCCAAATATTTCTACGGAGCCTCCAATAGCTGTAACTGATACCTTTCCATGTATATATAACACTGATGGATGTTTCATTAGTAAAATATAATTATTTCTACCGCTATACAGTTTAATAGGAACTGATGTTAGCTGCAAGTCTGTTGAAGATTCATGTTCAAAATAATCTTCAGTTTCAATGGTATCATCATATACTGTGCTTTCTTCAGCCTCTGGTGCATCGGTGTCTAAAGTTAAGTCTTCCATGGCTAATTCTTCATCTATTTCTGGTACTAAGCTGCTTAATTCTTCAACATCATCCATACACATAATTTCATCCAATATGGCATATTTACATGACTGTGCATGAACAATGTTCTGTTTTTCTGAAGGCATGTTTCTAATTGTTGGATGTACATAATCTCCAACAATATCACTAAGACTTTGGCTTTGCATATTGACTGCTGAAACTGATATGAAATTTGTGGATGAGTTATTTGATGATAAAGAATCATCCAAAATATTGTTTTCATTAAATGAATCTTCCGTCATTTCAGAGTTGATATCTCTGTAGTCAATTTCATCTCTTGTTTCCATAAGTTTGAAAGCTTTATTATCAACATATTCTTCATTGAAGGGAACTTTTTTCTGGCTTTTTTCTTTTTTAGTTTTATTTTTTGGTAATATTTCTAGCACTTTTTTTTTAACTTGTTTATGTTTTTCATTCTTTCTCTCTTTGCTAGAAACTTTGTCTTCTTTAGTAATTTTTCTTTTTTTACTAGGGGTAGGTCTTTTCCCTAATTTCTCAAGAATTTTACTAGCTAAAGACCCATCAGGATCAAACAATCCATCATCAGTAATATCACTGTCTGTACCTGATGATGTTTCAAGACTGCTTGGAATGGAAATATCACTATCTTCTAAATGACGTGATGTCATTGATGAGTTATCAAATGTAGAAGAAAAATCACTTGTAGTAATGTCACGCGATGAAGATAAAGATTTAAATTCAGTAACAGATCCAAAACTGTCTGTACTGTCTGTATTGTTAGATTTAGTCATGTCCGAGTTACTAGTACTGTGATCATTGCTATAGCTCAAACTATCTTCAATGCTTGATTGAGTCTCTCGAGAACTTTCAGTTTTTTGAGTTTCAGCTTCTCTAAGAAAACTCATCTCTGAAAAGTCGCTCACAGATTTCAGATCATCAAAATCGTATTTGTGTTCGGTGTCCGCGCAGTTTTTTATTTCTTGGTTATTTCCCTTTTTGTATGCGGATAGCATCTGTTTTAGTTGCCTCTTCACCGCCTCTTCAGATTTATTCTCTCTTTTAGATATATCTTTGCGGGTTACATGCGCACGTTCGAAAAACTCCATGTTTTTCACTGAAAGTTGATAGATACAATGTGTTAATGGATGTGTAATAAAAAAATCAGAATAGCTACGAAAACAAAAACTAATTTAGGCTTAAATAATTCACAAACTTTAGATTATTTCTAAATATTTTATTCCAAAACTCACGTTTGTTTTGCATCCGATTCCGTTTTGAAATTAACCTGACAATGACAAGTCACTGGCAGTTCTCATTTTTATTATGTCAACGCCGATAATTTATGCTGACACCACCACAGGTAAAGAAGACACACAGAAATGAGGGACACCACAGAAACATTAAATTTTTCGTTGGCTAATCTATAGATTCCCTGCGTAATAAAATCATAGTCTTCTACTACATTGTAGTAGTGAATCTCTGCTTTAAATATAATCATTCAAAATTGATCAAAATTGATCGCCGACTGAGCTGAGCGGGTTGGTGTCTAAATTATATAAACTGTAGTTAAGCAAACTATGTATTATAGTTTACTAAACACTGACCCCGACTCAGCTGGCGTAAAGATAACGTAATACCTTACTGAGGCGTCAGGCGAATCGAAATTGAACTTTCTTAGAAACTTTTCTACACCAGCACTTAATTTGCTGACTTAAAAGTGTCGACAAACTATTGTTAATTATTGTCTTGCCGTTTGCCAAGCCATGAAACCATCTACCGAAAAGTAATAAAACTAATTTTTAAATATTATTGCTTGAAGCCCATTTCATTCATAAATTGATCAATTAGGGTATGAAATCTCTGCTTGAGCACCGATCGATGGCTGATCATCGTTCTGTAATACGGACCTTAGAGTTCTCTTCTGTCTACGTTGAAGCCATATAATTTGTGCTTGAAGCTACCATAGCGGTTACATATTCTTTGGCTGCCGTCTAATAGCGAGTAACAGTTCGTTCTTCTTTTTTTACTTGTTCGATAAATATTGAGGACGGAGATAGGACGCTGCCTAACATTATTTTAATAGGGTAAAAAATGAAAAAGTCAAAATTACGACGATAACTTTTTACGATTTTATTTATATAACCTGCTCCTGACTTCAGAGATAAATACATTCCATGATTGTATCAACAACAATACAGTCCAAACGAATGACAGACACTACTAAACGGCCGTTGATGTAACAACGACTTTTAGGAAATTATTATTACACCGACGACGTGGCCGCGTTCGGGAGATTGAGCCGGCCTACGTAATTTTTACCGCCGTCGGCTCAATATCGCGTCGCAGCTTTGCTCCTATACTATTTACTGGGCAGTAAAGGTAGAGACGAATTCCGTGACGAGCTTCTTGAGGGTTGCGTCAGACTCCGGCGTGATCTGTCCGTCCTTAGCGATGGTAGCGAGGAGGCCTTGGTGGCTTGTCTTGATGTGAGCGGTGAACTCCTTCTCGAAAGCTGTGATCTTGGAGGGGTCCAATTTGTCGAGGTGACCACGGACACCACAGTAGATGATGGCAACCTAGAATGTGAAGTGGAGAAATTAAGAAATACACTGTCTTCAAGGTGCCGAGCGTAAATCATTTGAAGACAACTTAGGCCTGATTTTGACTCAATCAATATTTCTATATTTTATCAAACCTGCTAATTTGTTTTGTGTACCTATATAAAATAAATAAATAATAAATACATTTTGTTTATATTGGTCAATAAGAGAATCAATCAACATTATGCTGATTGATTCATGCTGCTTTATGTCAAACTGCTATAAATCATCCAAATTCAATTCAAATGTATTAATGGCACATCTAGTGTTACAGACATGCCAGTCAATAGGCTACAATGACCTCTTCCCATCAAGAGGGCCATATGCTTGTTTTCTACCTATAGCATAGCAACTTTCGTCCATCCTTTCTACATATACTATGAACAATGTAGTTCCAAACAACATTACCTGTTCCTCAATAGCCATGGGCACATACTGGCCCTGCTTTAGCAACTCAGTAAGACGCATGCCTCTGTTGAGCAGCTGCTGGGTGGCAGCATCCAAATCTGAACCAAACTGAGCGAATGCAGCCACTTCACGGTACTGAGCCAGCTCGAGCTTCATGGAGCCGGCCACCTGGGTAACAATGGAATACAGAATTAGTATTGATATGACTTCTAAAAATAGCGATTTGCAATAAATTATTGACTTGATAGTCAAAAAATGTTGTCATGACAAAAGGGTTATTTTAAAATATTTTAAATAGAATAGAAGTGAGATTTCTTAGAAAGTTTTTAAGTATTATAATAATAGTTTTAAAAATATAGTTTTATAATTTTCTTGAGTGTTACACAAGTTAAAAGGAGGTAAGTAAAGCTTGACCCAAACCCACTTGATCACCAAAATAAATGTGAAGATACGACTCAATTGGCATGTTAATTTCTAAGCAAATATTAAAAATCGTAAGGTCATCTCTCACTCAGTGCTATGAGTATGTACAAAGGTTGTCCCAAAATAGTTTACTAACAAGATGGAGGTCATATGAAAGTCAAATATTTACAATTATTTTCTTCTTTCAAATATTACAAAATCATGTCACAGCGAGAATTTCCAAAAACATAATTTAACAAATGGCATTAAATTCATAGCAATTATCAAGTGTGACAAGTACAAATCAAAACAGTACAAAAGTATCAAATCTGTCTAATATAACTCAAAGATGACTGACTGACATAGTGATCTATCAACGCACAGCCCAAACCACTGGACGGATCAGGCAAAAATTTGGCATGCAGGTAGATGTTATGACGTAGGCATCTGCTAAGAAAGAAGTTTTCGAAATTCCACCCTAAAGAGGGTGAAATGGGTGGTTCAATTATTTTCTCATAGGCCACGCCGCGGGCTAAGCTGCAGGCAGAAGGTCGTTCTTACATAAATTGCGTTCAAAATAAGTAATGCCCACCTGTAAAGTTTGACAGCTCCTAAGTTTGCACTTATCCCTTGTATAGAGTAATAATAATAAATAATAATATGTGTGGACATCTCACACAACGCCATCTAGCCCCAAACTAAGCAAAGCTTTTATTATGGGAACCAGATAACTGATACAATACTTAAATACTTTTTGTTTGTAAATACATACATATAATACCATATAACACCCAGACACAGAACAAACACCTATGTTTATATCTAGAGTATATCTTAGGTGCGAGTTTTCAATCGATGGATTAATGTTATTCAACTAAAAATTATAATTTAACTACAATAATAAAAATAAAAACCCGCGCGTAAGTGAGATAAGTGCAAAGTTACAAAGTACAAAGAGCTAGCAAATTTTAGTGCAAAGTATCTGCAAAAGAAATACATAATTGCTTCAAAAAGAAATTTTATATGTAAATACACAAAGTTGTATCCGAAAATGCATCCCTCACCTGTTTCATAGCCTTGGTCTGTGCAGCGGATCCTACACGCGACACGGACAGACCGACGTTGATGGCCGGTCGGATACCCTTGTAGAACAGCTCAGTCTCCAAGAAGATCTGGCCGTCGGTAATGGAAATCACGTTGGTGGGAATGTAAGCAGATACGTCACCGGCTTGGGTCTCGATGACGGGCAGAGCGGTGAGGGACCCACCACCCAGCTTGTCGGACCTGTGGAATTATTAAAATTAGAAAACAAGCAATTAACTAGGTGTTAAGACTTTTCTGCAATGTTCGCGCGTTCGTGTAGATAGGTAACACCGCTTTGACAGTCATTCTGCCGCCAAACAGTAGTACGCAAGCAAAAGAGTTAATATTTTGCACAGAGCAGTTGATTGTGTTGGTTACAAAACTTTTAATAGTGAAAGTTTAAATTGGCGCAATCTGTAGGATAGCTGTCTTCGAATTTATATGGCAGAGTAACCACGAAATTCATCTCATCATGTGAATTTTATTTTGTAGTATTTATTCAAATTTGATCTGTAAAGGTGCTAAAGATAACCTTGTTCTTTTTTTTTCTGAAAGTGGGCGATAAGGGTGTTTTGTGCATTTGAAGGCGAAAATAAGATAAACCTTAGTTAAAAAATAGGAATATTTGCAATAAAATATTCCTGTTCCTCGATTAAGGGTTTACGAAAGTAAAATATACTTACATCTTAGCGGCACGCTCAAGCAGACGCGAGTGGAGGTAGAAGACGTCACCGGGGTACGCCTCACGACCCGGGGGACGACGCAGCAGCAGCGACATCTGAACGCAAGAATTATAACCAGTTACTAAAAAGATATTTAACTTTTTACTACAGAACTACGCTCAGTCGTGAATCTCTGCTCAATACAATCAAATAGTGCAAATCTCTACTTGAGCATCAACTGAGCCAAGTTCTGTGATATGGACCTAAGATTAGCTTTACCTGTGACCTGTTACTGGAGATTAATTCTTTTTATTTAATTATATACATTTTTACGTTGCGCAAACTAGCCCACTTGATGGTATGTGGTCACCGTCGCTTATGAACTTCTGCAAAAATCCTGTGTAAATTGTTCAGCAAACCTAAAAAAAGACTGGTTACTCGATTGCAGTATTCATTATTAATCCATATTATATAGATCGGAAAAATGCGTAAAGAGGGTTTATGTAAAATGTGTGGATGCCGTGTGGTGTGGTGTGGTGTGGTGAAATGGATGGAGCAATCTTATTGGTCTGCATTATAATAAACTGCGATCACCAAGAGGCCTGCCAAGTGTGGTGATTATGGCAAACTCCTCTCCATAATAGGGGAAGCGCCTATGTTCAGCAGTGAAAGCAAGTGATGTGTATGTGAATGATATCTTCTAATTTTGCGTGCCCGACAGGGTCCACGATGAACTGTTATTTTAAAAAACTACCTACACCTTTACAACATTGTGAAATTCAAATAAAAATTGAAATTGATATTGAAATGTGTTTTAAGATTTTTCACGTAATTTGAGATGTTAGACGTAAAAATGTGGATATATCATGTCCTAAAGCTAAAGCAAAAAGATAACAAACCTGACGGTAAGCGACGGCCTGCTTGGACAAGTCGTCGTAGATGATGAGCGCGTGCTTGCCGTTGTCACGGAAGAACTCTCCCATAGCGCAGCCAGAGTACGGCGCCAAGTATTGCAGGGGCGCCGCATCGGAGGCCGTCGCGGACACGATGATGGTATAGTTGATGGCACCTGGACAACCGAATACGATTTGATGATATAGCATGATCATAGGGCATTCTCTAGTGCTCGCCTAGCCTAGCTACTTCATTTCTAGATTATATTTTTGATTCCCAATTTCGTAATTGGTTTAATAAGTCCTAAGACGTGAGGGTCTATGGTACCTGCCTAAGTCCCAGACCACCATTTTAAAGATGTTATGAAAAAAATAATGGCTGATTGTATTTATCTATGTATTCAATTTTTTTTAAATATTTGCAATAATATTCTTAAGAGTCGATGTCATCTTTAACAACTTTTAATCATTACATATCTTCATAAATGTTGTAATAATACACATGCGAGAAAGACGAATGGGGTATTATGATTACGACCCTTAATACATATAAGTCACTCTTAGAACTAATATCTATATATATAAAAGAAAGTCATGTTAATCACTATTATTAACTCAAGAATGGCTCAACCGATTTGGCTGAAAATTGGTGAGTAGGTAGCTTAGAACCAGGAGACGGACTTAGGATACTTTTATCCCGAGACCGCGTTTTACTAATTCACCCGTGCGAAGCCGGGGCGGGTCAACTAGTTATGTCTAAAAGCGATTTTATTTTTTTAATAGGATTACTTTTACTTATATGTTGTATACACGGGAAACAAGTTGTTATAATTCAGATCCAGGTTTTTTTTATGTTAATGTATGATGTGGCAAGCTAGTCGTCCACCTAATGTTAAGCGACACGGCAGTAATTAAAATAAACCTGCAAATATTTTTTTATTTATTTATTCATCAACAGAATTGTAGCATCATTACAGATAAATATCCAATGCGATGTTACAACTTATAATAAATATTATTATTACAATATGTATTTGTAGTTAAGATATACTATTAATTTCTATATATCTTAGAGCTACTTCTGTGAAGTTCGACAGGCTGCAGTTGAAAATGTCCACTCCCTGAGATATTAAATTAATCCAACATATAAATACATACTGTATAATATAATATGTACTGCAAATGACATTTAGGTGATATCTTTTTAGCTGGAAGTGACATACATTTGGAATCCATGGGTTAATTTGTGGGGTTCACTGAAAGTCATCATAATACTTGGCCATCTACTTCACCTTTAAACTAAGACCTGACGCCAAATGCTCACTGAGCCTCACTCCGGAATCTCCCAGTACAGGTGTACCATGAACCTTATACTCACTTAAAATGAAATGGGGTGTGATCCAAATACTAGCTTATAGTAGTATTTAGTAGTTATAAAGAAAGTAGTCTCAAATAAACATACCAGCATCAGTCAACCTCTTCAAAATCTGTGCAACAGTGGACCTCTTCTGTCCGATGGCGACGTAGATGCAGTACAGCTTCTTCTTCTCATCGCTTCCCTTGTTGAAACGCTGCTGGTTGATAATGGTGTCGATGGCGAGGGCAGTCTTGCCAGTTTGACGATCGCCGATGATCAACTCACGCTGGCCACGACCAATGGGCACGAGAGAGTCAACAGCCTTGATACCTAGATGTAATAAAAACTAATATTTAATAAAATAAAAATAAAAAAGCGCAAATACTTGTTCTGAGTCTGGGTGTTGTGGGTCCATGGTTTTCGTAGTTTCTGGGTCCCTAGACACAGGGAATCATAGTTAGGGTCCAGGATCTATGTATGTGATCGTTGGGCGTTATTATTTATTAATTATTATTATATATCAATGAATTTGGGACATTCTTTTAACGAAGATTTGTAATTGTACATGAGGGATTCTATTACACCACTACATATCTTTTTTTGAACTATGTTATGATGATTCAAATATTTCCACACATATTATATATTTATATTATTATTTTGTTCCATTTCATTAGAAAACTTTTACAACAAAACCATAAACAAAGGATTTGATGATACTATAATTAAAAGGATATTAGTTTTTGACATATTTAATTTTCTTTTAAATTTATATCTATACATATAAAATGCAAAGTCCTGACCGACTGACTAACTGACTTATATATAAACACACAGCCTAAACTGCTGTTCCTAGAAACTTGAAATTTGGAGGGTGTGTTCTTTGTAATGTGAAGGTATCCTCTAAGAAAGGGTTTTTCAAAATTCCATCCCTAAGAGGGTGAAATGGGTGGTTGAATTATCTATGAAAAATTTTCTTCTCCGTTTTCTATAGGCCACGCGGGCGAAGCCGCGGGCAGAAGCTAGTAACTTATATCGTACTAAAGTTTTAGATATAATATATTAAAATATCACCTTCAACAAAGTTGAATTAGGTTCACGATATTACATCAGGCAGGAGGTGGGGTGTCTTCGTCTTCTCGTGTAGACAAGTGACTATCATCTTTCGACAACAGCTGGGACCGATGGATAACGTGTTCTGCGAATCACGTTAGCGCTCACCCATCAAAGTAGTGCGCTTAACATAAAAGAAAGGTATTCACTTACCAGTCTGCATAGGCTCTCGCACAGATACACGAGGAATGATACCGGGGGCCTTGATACCGACACGCATGCGGTTCTTGGTGCCCAGGGGTCCCTTGCCGTCAATAGGGTTGCCGAGAGCGTCCACCACACGGCCGAGGATCTGTTCTCCCACTGGCACATCCACGATAGCACCGGTACGCTTCACGATGTCACCCTCTTTGATCAGCTTGTCGTTACCGAATACGACAACACCGACATTGTCGGGCTCCAAGTTGAGGGCCATGCCCTGTGAATAATTTAGAATAAAAGTTTTATATGTATTACTTAAGTGTGTTTTTAAGAATTGTTATGCAGCCTTATATATTGGAGGATCCAATATGAGTAAACTACAGTTTTCTTGCAACAAAGAACAGACCAGACAGCTTGATATTTCCTCCGAGGTATTGTAACACCCTACAACTATTACTATTACACGGCTAAAACTCACGAGATACAGTCGAATAACTCGACCGGTGTTCGGGAAATAAAGATGCCCATCCTCAAGGATTATTCGACTGTATCTCATGAGTTTTAGCCGTGTAATAGTAATAGTTGTAGTTATGAGTACTGCTCACGTCAGTTTCTATAATATTGTAACACCCTATTGGGTAGATATACCACATAGTGGACCTTAAGGCTCAGTTTCCGTTGTACATAGGATAGTGAACTTTATGTCAATTGTGTAGGTTCATTGTGGTATGTACACTTCCATTCACTTCCATTCTGCGGAAATGTAAATAGAACTACTGGCTTTTTCTGGGTAAGCATGTCCTATTTTTAGATTCATCTGCACTTTCTATCATGTGAGATAGCCTAACTTAGAAAATGTAATATGTCTTTCCTGTATATAAAACTGTAAATCTTTTGCAGATAATAAACAAACTTATTCCCAATATTCTGATACATCATTTCTAATAAGTTTCATTGCCCTTGAATATGTTAAGAATTTTTTTTACATCTATCAGAAAACACAAAAATTCCTACTATATGCACAGTCAACATAATAAATTGACTACAAAATAACATAACAGCTGTAACTTTATAGTTCATGACAATATTTCATTCACACTGATATATATAAGTTCTCTTGAAACATATTGAGCTTCAAAATTAAATTTCATAACTTAGAATGTGTACAAACCTTAAGGCCAGAAGAGAATTCCACCATCTCCTCAGCCTGGATGTTCTTAAGACCGTAGACACGGGCGATACCATCACCAATGCTTAACACACGGCCAGTCTCTTCCAAATCAGCCTGTAAATTATATGTAGAATTACTTAAAATACCTAATAGAACTTATCCAATAAAATTTGGTCTAACTAATGTGTGGCACATAATTATTACTTTGTTTTTTAAATTACATTTTATATATGTAAAATATTTGATATGTATTGGTGTAAATATATAATAATTTTTTTAAACAGTTATATTAAACTAACTTTAGATTTTTTACTTGTCTTTAAAGTCCATGATGAATTGATGTAAAAATTTAAATGAAAATTTTTACATCAATTCATCAATCTGTGTTGGTTCTAACTTAATATTTATGATCTATTCACTTATTAACAAGAGGAGTGTTGACACATTGCAATAAAATAGATTTACGAATGAATACTGTGCACCTGACACTTTTTGGTAATATAATATAAAAGCACACTAATATGTAAAATAAACTCATTCATGTTCATATTGTTACTGAGGAGTACATAAAATGTATTATAGCTATAAATATGTGTGACTGCAGATTCCAATGCAGTAAGTTGAATGAACTGTAAGTAAATAGGTCATGGATCAATACTGTTCCCATCATACTGCCAGACACAGTATCATATCAGAAACACTACTTAGATTTAATCAATGTGAATTAGGATAAGATTTTTCATATCCCAATCCACATTGATTAAATCTAAGCATTACTGATATGATACTGGTGTTGATTCTGTGTCGCATTCTCTAAAACTAAAGTAAACTTAAAGTATGGTACTCTTCTGATAAACGGGAAATGAAAAAGACAGAAATATGTTAAATTCATTTAGCTTTAGAGAATGGGATACTATTAATTGATATATAATAATTTTATTATGATTATTGTACATACATAGTAGTTAGAGGTGCAAATTTGCATTTACTGCCCTTAATATAAAATCAGAATAGTCTTTATATCAGCTGATTAGCATTATTTGTAAATAAAAAATTAGAAATGAGTTAAATTATTGCAAATCAGTTTGAATAACTGAACTCAATAACTAATATTTCAAATATATATTTCATATTTTACATAATTCCAGATAACCTATAACTGGTTTTGGACAGGATGGGTTTATGTAACATGACAACACTAACCTTGGGTGCGGCACCCAGGATCCTCTCCTCCAGGATAGTGGAGATTTCGGCGGCTCTCTGGGTGCTGGAGACATGGAGCTTGCGCGCAGCCACTGACACGGCGGGGACCGCGACCTTCGCTACCTGCCAACACATAACCAAAACTAAACTTCACATCACTAAAAAGCACTTTCTTTATACAACTCTTACCTCACATCACTTGTCATCACTATTAATTCGACCTTTTATGGTAATTTATCACTAATTTTGTCACTGTGCCGCATTATGAACTGATAAAAAATACCGATCGCCCATTATTACATAACACCAAATGTAGAATTATTATAACCTAGGTAAATAAAAATGGTTAGGTAATGAAAGGGAATATTCTGATAGGAGTATGTTACTTATATAATGACAGAATTATCAGCTAATGTTGAGGATTAACAATAAATCGTGGTGTATGAACACTCCATGACATGATCGGCCCGGTGAGATTTTAATGTTTCATGGTGAAATTCACTTTTATCACAATATTAAATTGACAAATACCTGGTTAGCGGCATTTGGGAGGCGCCTGGCCACCGTGCCAGCGATACGAGCGGAGATCAGCGACATTTTTCACAAACTCTTTTAATCAATGGCAGACAGAAGGCCCGTGATGGTTCTCCGCTCGCAAGTCGTTCGTTGCGACAGAACCGGAAGTGACCAAATTGATTGTTGTCTGTGGTCTATCCGCATTGAGAAATGCGATCGAAAACTGAAGTGTTTTATTAGAATACTTTTTTTATATTACATTCTAATGAATAATGTGTGATGTATTCTAATGTTTAATATACAAAATATTCAAAATCTCTCGTTGAAAACCACTAGTAAAACACATTTCATGAAAATTAAATATAAAAAATTAATCATTGTATGAAACTAAGCGAAATGCATCAAGGTGGTTTTAGAACGCACGTATTCAATATTTTTTTTAGTCAAAAAGTGCCTTTTAATCTTATACATGAATGATTATTCGTAATCAAACGTATAAACCTCTGTACACAAAATCAATAACAATTATAGGTATTGTTATTAAAAACGCAATAATGCGAAAAATTGTAAAATCAAGCATACTTTTAATAGTTGGTTGATAATTATGTTACCTAGAGACGTTCCGTTTCACGTCATTACGTACTCTAATACCTTAGAATTATTTAATACAATTTAGGCCCGAAGGACTTATCTTACGGGCCTAAAACTAACTAAGCTCAGTCATCCGTAAGGATAATAGTGTTCTGTGTCAGCCATCGATCAACGTTACTTACTAGTGATCTTATATCACTTTGAACATCGCACTTTTGAAATACCGGCCTCCATTATGCTGTGATATGATGCTATTGCTATAACTTTAAGTTTACAGTAATTTATACACAGTATCTTCGATCTATGTCATAGATGGTGTTCGTAAAATACAAATTATAAAGTATAGTTTGTAAGACTAATGTAAAAATAAATTATATATACTTGACCTCTTACAAGTTTGGTAAATAGATTGTTATGATAAATGAAGCGTGTCAATCTGTCATTGCCAGCTGTTTGGTTTGACAAAAGGGGCGTATGTCAATCAGCTGTCTGTGCTGCGTCATTCATTCATTCATTATTTCGACTTTTTTCTTATTTTCCATTCGAACAACTATGAAGTGAGTGAAACACGGTGTTTTATTATTTAATATTGTAAATTGTGTATAATATAACTACATTTAATGATTGCATGTACAAAGCGCAATGGCTTTGTTCGATAAGAATTCCCAAATTAAAGCTACTGTTGATGACACTGAAAAACTTGTTTGCACCATTGAAAATGCACAAAACATCAACAAACATACAGTAAGTCAACCTATCACTACTTTCACGTTATTCATTATTCTGATTTCTAATACCAATCACTTGTTACGTACTTATATTAATACTGGCATGTTTATTACATTTAGCTATAAACGGCGATTTTGTTGGTGTTATTAGAAAAACTGTCTTTGCTAGAGCGGCTCAGGCACAGGTTCAGCCTGCTTTGAGCGTAGCAGACCACTTCTTGAATATACTAACGTAAATTAATCCGATTTCACAACTTTCCACTAAATAAATTATTGTAGCAGTTTTATACATACAGAAGCTCACATAATTAATGGCACACTAATGTTTTTCTAAGGCTCTAGAAAAAAAATTGACGATTTAAGAAATTAAGATGAGAATTATAATAATATTGCCTTATTCATCCAAGAATGTTGGCTGAACAGAAGCTCTAGCTTTTATTATTAGTCACTTGTTTTGTACAATGTTAGAATTCAACTGGGTAAATATTGCATCAATTTATGGCTGAGCACCATCTATACCAATAAGGCTATGACTTGAGTGACTGTCTGATTGACTAAGCTGCTGGACCTTCATATTTGTAGAATTTTTTTCCTAAGTTTAAGGAGTAGTGTACTAAGCGTGGATCTAAGAATGGTGTCTAAAGTTACAGACATTGTAGCTAACTTTGGATAAACAGTTATATTATATTGACTTTTTAAGAAGGTTCAAAATTAGTATGGTTTATCATTTTTCTTAAACAGGAATACACTCTGCGTGTACAAAGAGGCCCAACTAAAGATAACAAGTGGAATGTGTCTCGCCGCTTCAGAGACTTTGCAGCATTGCATACTGTACTACAACAGTCTAACATTGAGCTACCACTGCCACCTAAGAAACTTATTGGAAATATGCAACCTACTTTCATTGCAGAAAGACAAGTTGCTTTACAGGTAATAAATACACACACACAAATTTCATGCAGTTGCAGTTTTTATTAAATCACACCACTCTTCAATGTTAAATATTTCAATGAAAATTAATTTAAGACACAATTTTTTGTAACTAATAACATGTGATCAATTTTTGTCTACAATTGTGTAATTCAAAGCAAAGTTAACATGAGTACTTGTTTCAGAATTACATAAATGAAGTCTTAAAGCATCAAATATTGGCCCTATCACTGCATGTGAGGAATTTTCTGGACCCCAATAACTACTCTACAGCATTTGCGGGTAAAAAATAATTAAACACATATTCTTGTGATACCATACCACTAACAATATTGCAAAACCAAAAGTTTTTTTAACCAATTGTCTGTTTGTTTAGATGATTGTTCTTTATAATCAAAATGGATTCAAATTTTTCTATTAGACTGATTATATAGATATACTATATTACCTATAATCATTCTTACACTAACAAGACCTACATAACAATCTAATAATACAAAGATCATAGATTAATGAAATACTAAAATCATTGTACATGCCACTTTTCTAGTGGTGAAGGGCCAGTTCCTGGAATCTCGATTTCCAAGAATTCAAGCGTGTTATTAGCAGATACCGACCACGCGCTACTTGTCTATGGCGGGGGTTTCCCTACGCCTTTTATACTAATCGTTCATTCATTTGCTTTGCGGCTAAAGTACTCTACCACCACATCATTCAATTTGTCAAAAATGTGCATCACGCTTTCCACACGATACAATTAGTCCGTTTTCGACAGATTAATGTGACAAATTAAATGGCATGACATATTGAAGGGTGTGTAGTGTACTTAAAGAATAAAGATGTAGGAAAGTATAACATAGAGCATACATTATACATACTACATTTGGAAGAATATGAATTTGAAGTTCAGAGTGATTGTCAATTTTTTTTTTAAATTGTAATGCAGATTATGGCTGGACATACCTATTTTACATCCATAATTTCAAGGCTTCACACATTTGGCTTATTCTACATTAACATAATATTACTTCAGTTTATCTCGCAAGTGTACATTGGTAGACCCTGAAAATATGTTAGTGTCAATCTCTATAAATTGTCATAGAAGGTCATTTTGATACCTAATATCATTCTGTTCTAGTCATTCTAAGATGCTAGTATATTAAGATATCTCCAATAAAAAATAAAGATACCTATAAATATTTTATTTTATTTTTTTTTATTTATTTATTTATAATAATAATATGAACGCATTTGCAATTATAACATATTATCAAATATTCATCAGTAATAAACATCGTCAACTAAATAAATGGAATTAATGGTAATCACAGAAACATCAAACATTCGATCTAGGGTCATAGGACTCACAAAATATCAATAATACATTTAAAATAATAGGCCACTTATCGCAAAAAACGTCACAGTCTGGATAAGCACTAAGGAATGCGTTGAGATCACTCATGATGCGACATAGCGGCGTATATCGTCTGTGTTCTGTACGACTACGGCATGTGTGGAAGAGCTTGGGTCTATGGTCAGCTCTATAGTGGACATACTTGTCGGGGACATATAAAGCACATATACGATTGTGAAGAGTCGGAGAGTCTACAGCATCTCGCAATATCTTACAGCCGGTCTTAAGCTGGTCAAATAATCTCCTAGTTTTCAATGAATTGAAGCCTAGATGGCCTAGCAAAAAATTAGTGGGGTACAGAAAAGGATAATACCCATAACATTTCTTATAAAGATTTCTTAAGAAAGCTTTTTGGACTTTCTCAAGAGACAAGATATAAATGTCACAATGCGGGTTCCAAACGCACGCGCCTGACTCCAATTTACTTCGGACCAGGGTAGTAAAGAGCAGGCGCAGGACCTGGGGATCTCGGAAGTCCTTCGCATTGCGCAGCACAAAGCCGAGGCGGCGGTAGGACTCTTTTGCAGTAATTTCGACATGATTATTGAATGTCAAGCCATGATCAAAAGTTACGCCAAGATCTTTGATAGTGGACACTCGCTTCATGGCGTAATTACATATTGAGTAAGTGTGCTGAATAGGAGTACGCTTACGCCCAAAAGACATCACGTAGCACTTTTCGGGGTTGAACGACATTTTGTTGGCAATACTCCAACGATAAATTGCATCAACATCACTTTGCAAGCAAATACAGTCAGCTTGCGATTTAACTTCGAGCGCGAGCTTTAAATCATCAGCATACAATAAGCTTTTGGCAGCACGTATTTCTTTAGCCAAATCGTTGACCATAATCAAAAAAAGTAAAGGTCCCAGAACCGATCCTTGACTCACCCCTGATGGGGTAAAATAAGGTTTAGAAACAAATGTACCATATTTCACGAATTGACGGCGATCACGCATATAGTCCGCGAAGAAACTGAGAAGGCGAGGCGAGAAACCAATACTACTGAGCTTACTAAGTAAGATATCATTATCAATTTTATCAAACGCTTTTCGAAAATCAAAATATAACACGTCGACTTGCTGGCCACGGTCCATGCTAGCAGACACGTAATCCACTAGACTGAGAAGATTAGTGTTTACAGATCGGCCCGGTCGAAAACCATGCTGCTCATCCCCTAAGTACTGAGAGACTTGCCTGTAAATTTCGCCATGGAGAATATATTCGAAGACCTTGGCCGGAGAACACAATATGGCAATAGGACGATATTCATCCACTGCATTTCTATTACTGGTCTTAGGGATGGGTGTTACCCTGGACAGTTTCCACTGGCATGGGTAAACACCACTCTCCAAGGACAAGTTGAAAATATGATAAAGAGGGAGCGTTAGATACCTTCTTGAAGCTTTTAAAATGAAAGCAGGAAGATCGTCCGGCCCTGGTGAACTACTCACTTTGAGTCGCGTCAAACCCCGCTCAACATCCTTAGTGCTTAAGTACGGGATATCAACCATACCACCTTCAATGGAGTTATCAGAGCATCGATTCACATCCAGATATGGAGGGTCTTTAAGGAACACACTCGAAAAATAATCGGCGAATGCTTCGGCCGCTGAAACTCCCTCCAAAACAGTTCCCTCATAGGTGATGGAAGGCTCGAAACCGCCCTTAGACCGCAAACTAGATACGTGCCGCCAAAAATGTTGAGGACAATTTTTTAAATTACTTTCAACAGACGCCATATGAGACTCATAAGCTTCAGCTATACGAGCCTTAAGGTATGACCGCAAATCAGAAAAAACCTTGTAGTCTTCTGCACACGATGTACGCTTCCATATCCTATGCAGTGAATTTTTCCTCCGAATTTCCCTAATAATGTCAGAGGTGAACCACACTGGATATCTGACAGAAGTAGTCCTTGGTCGCTTCTTTTTGGGTACACATTTGTCAAAAGCGGCGTACAAAATTTCGTAGAAAATATTGGTAGCCATCCTAGCATCCTTACATTCAAAGACACAAGCCCACGAGGACTCACTAAGCAAATTGTTCAAATGGATAACATCGACTTTCTTAAAATTCCAATCACGAGATTCGTCAATATTGCTAGGTGGCAAACGTTTGTCAGGATCATGACGTGAATTAACACATAAAGTTATTTCAAGTGGAGGATGGTATACGTCAGTTTTCTCAACCAGACTACCAGTCGTTACAACACTCGCCTGTGACTCATCGCATTCCCGCATCAACACAACATCAAGCTTACTTCCACGCCCATTAAAAACATTATTACATTCCACTAAATTGCAATATCCCAAAAAATAAACATAGTAATTAGCAATATTCACAGACGCACTATTCATATTCAAATCACCAGTTATTAATAATTTGCCTTTCAAGGACATAATAATCGATTCTACTTTGCAGAACCAATTCATGTATTTATCATCCGTCGCACTCGGACTTATATACACGATACAAATGTAAACAGTAACTCCGTAGCAGGAAAATGAGGCCCACAGGTCTTCTCCGGCCGTAGTCTCGAGCTCAGGATGGCGAGTGAGGTGTAGGCCAGGCCGGGAGGCCAGCAGCACGCCACCGCCGGGCGAGCCACGGTCTCGTCGCAGCAGCGCCCAGCCATCTGGAACGACCTCCGCATCCTCTACCGAGCCGTCAAGGAACGTTTCCGATGCGGCGATAATTAAACTTTGCGTAATTAGCAAAGTCTCTCGAAGTTCACGCAGCTTTGTTTTTAAGCCACGCACATTTTGTGAAATAATACTAATTTCACTGGTGACTGTTTCGCACGGCGTTTTATTCACCGACTTCACGCTGAAAAGACTGATTTTCTGAAGCTCGCTTTCTGTAATTAACCCACTTCTTAACACGAGCATTTTCAGGCCAGACTTCTACAGAAAAACACTTATCAAAACATTCCTCAGGGACGCCGATTTTGAAGGACTTGTAATTATTTCTTGTTTTAAGATCTTCAACTGTGCAAGCTTTTTGGGGAAAAAGTTCTTCCAAGTATTGTTTAACTTCATCTGCACTAGAGAGCATATTCCACAAATGCATATATTTGCGTGGTTCAACAGCCTTGAGTGACGTCACGGTGGGCCCAGCAAGGCAGCGCAAGGATAAAGACTGGCGCGCTGGCCTGCGACGAACCTCAGTCCATCTCTCACCAGATTGATGAGTCTGTGGCTCATGCAAAATAAGCGGAGCGGTGCCGTTGTGTTCAGATTGACTTGAAGCCTGACCCAAACAGCTGGCGGCCGGGGCCGCCGCAGGTGACGCCGATCCAGCGATGCTGGTTGCCTTCAAAGTAGTGTCAGGCGTGTTGTTAGTCAAGTTGTTCTTTTTTTTCTTGAGCGGTATATAACGGGTTTTTAGCCTTCGAGAATTGGAAGCTGATTCCTCATCACTCACGACAAGCACTGGTAGTTGTGACGTCACGGCTTGCTCCTCAATACAATTAGCAGCGTTTGCGATCCGTTCCAGTGATTGAACGCGGTTTGTCAGATCGTTGGAGACAGAGTGCAACTCATTTTGCAACCCCACTGTTATCTTCTTCTGCATCTCAAGATCCCGGTTGAACTTATCATTCTGCATATGATACTCGGCAAGTGAGTCCTGAAAGCTTGTGAGTTTTAACTTAATATCATCAAACTGGGTATTGAACGCTCTATTCAGTTCGTCCCTTATGATGTCCCGAATACTTTCAGGGGAAATACAGGAACAAGAACAAGAGCCATGATTCCTGGTGCGCAATGTGACATTATCATACTCAAAATCTGCTATAGTTGGCTGCGGCTGCGCAGCGACCACTGATTCACCCATTATTGCAGTCACAGATGATCGTATCGGTGTGTTAGAGTTGTCACCAGATTTTGGTTCCTTACAACGGCATGAAGGACACACCCAGGAAGCCTTATATTCCTTTGAAAACCCATTAAAATCTTGTTTATTAAGATTCAAGCATGTATGGTGGTATTTATCGGAACAACGGCAACATTGCATAAAAGTAATTCCTTTCAATAGACTCTAGACTAGATATATATTTAATATATTTGACTGGTCCGATAGCTCAGTTGGTAGTATCCCTGTCTTCTGAACTGTGGGTTGTGGGTTCGATTCCCACCCAGGACAAACATTTGTGTGATGAACATAGGTGTTTGTTCTGTGTCTGGGTGTTATATTGTATTATGTGTAGGTATATATTTAAAAACAAAAAGTATTTAAGTATTGTATCAGTTATCTGGTACCCATAATACGAGCTTTGCTTAGTTTGGGGCTAGATGGCGTTGTGTGAGATGTCCGCACATATTATTATTATTATTATTATATAATTTATTAACTATTATATAAATACATATAAATTTTCTTCAAATGCATACTGCCCAAGTTTTCAGAAAAAAAATTGATTTTACAAAAATTAGTATACAAATACCCTATTTCAGAGCAAGCATTGCAGACGGTGTCGATTGCGCTGCGAGGTGAGGGGCGATACGACCTCAAAGGGCCACTGCACGACATAGGCTGGCGGATACGGAAACATTACTTTTTAGTAAGTTATCTTTTATACATACTAGATGATGCTCGTAGTTTTGCATGCGTGGACTAGAGTTTATGTCGATACAAAATATCACATATATTATTTATTTTATTTATTTATTTATTAAAAGACCAACAGCATTAGGATAATATAGATAGTAATTACATAAAAGCAGAATATTAATGTAGCCAATAATAGGTCTCGATAGTAAAAGTAAAAAAATAAAAGTGAGTAAAAAAATTATACACCATAAATACAAATCTGTGCTGCTTATTAGTGATTATTTGTAACTGTGTAATAAATCGGGAAAGTAACATAATTATGTGATAAAATTTATTAGGTGGTAGGACTTTTCTGCAAAGTGCGTCAAGGTAGGTATCACCGCTTTGCCAGTTATTCTTCTATCAAGCAATAGTACGCAAGCACTACTGTGTTCTGGTTGTAGGGCACTGTACCTAGTAAATTACTGAATAAATGAGACTTTATGACCTTATCTCACAGTTTAGTAATTATTACTAGACGGCTGTTGTCTCAGGATGATGTGCGCAGTATAGCGTCACGCGAAACTTTATATTTAAGTTTTCCGGTGACACTGCAACTGATATGGGCAGGCGTGTGGCTGAATATCAAGCAAACGACTAGCTAATCATATCTATTCTTAATATAATAAATATAATATAGATTTCGTCAAAATTGCGCCGTTTGGAAATATAACAAACAGGGAGCCTAATTTACTTTGCAATTTTAAATATTAGTAAAGATTGCTATGTTAAAAAGATAATACTCGCATGACAAAAATAAACAAAAAAAATTTCAAAACGCCAGAAGTAGATCAGTACTGAGTACGCAGACTAGACTGTGGATCATTGTTAGGATTTTTAAATAAATGCAGTTATTTATGCACCACAAACCGTATATTGTTAGTTTTATAGCTATACAAAATCCATCGGTAGCACAAGAAAAAATATCAAACCATTTTTCTTCAAGTGACAACTATATGACAATGTAGCGAAAGCATGGAGTTCACAATTCACATCCACAGCAGAGTCTTACATAAAATACTTTATTGTCCTAACTCATAGTTTCTAATAATCATTGACCTCAAAATTCATAAATATAATGTTTTACGATACTAAAACAGGAATGCAAGCTAGGTTGAATGGCGCTTTTTGTATTGCATTTATTTTGTCTCTCTAAAACGGTGATGAAAGTTACTTCTTATCGTTGTAACTAATATATCAGCAGGTCATAAAATAAGGGGCACATTGTTTGTAAACCACGCTATCATGCAACTGCAAGAATTCACGGGCGTTAACCTACAGGTTGTTATTTATGACACACAGGACTATGTGGGACGGTCTTATCGGCGTGATAATATATTTCATGTTTTGACGACAATATCTCAGATTTTGCGTATTATTTGATGCAGTATGAGTAATTTTACTCAGAATATTTAATATTAATAAACTTAATTTATCTGTTCGTTAATTCTAATTGTATTATCCTGTTTTTATACATTGAATATTACTAAATGAATTCAGTATTCAATTTTAAATCTTTCTGAATAATGAAGAAATTCCTAAGTACAGAATCTAGTGTTGATTAATTAATCCTAGATATATGTGATATATATGACTACACATCATAATAATTGATACATTTTAAAGCGTTTGACTTAATAAAGATGTGTGATATATATTACTAAATTAATTTCAACATATTAATTAATGAATATGTATGTAGTTAAGTTATAAATGGACATTACATTTAGGACTCGATTAATATTCAATGCTTAAATACGGTCGAAGAGGGCGATGGCTAGAACATGCGTCAAGCTCGTGAACGGGTGCTGCTTGCGAAAGCTGGTTTGCTCGTGGTGTATGCACAATTAGAAATAAGTACCTATGTTTAAAAATTTGTATTGTTCCTCCTGTATTGTGTTTATGTTCATGATCATTTATAATAAGCTAAAGTAATACATTTAAAATCGTTAACAAAAAGCACGGACTCAGGTGTCTGTGCTAATGCAGCTAGAAAAAATAAAGAAAATATTAATGATTTATGTAAAACTAGTGCTATCTATTATTATTGATAAGAAGTCGAACAAATGTATTTAATTAAAGAAGACAGATATTTGTCTTAATCCCTAACTAGGCTTCCCTATCTAGGGTGTGAAATACAACGATGACCGTGATTCCACGACGCCAAGGCGCAGAGCAAACGTCCGACATTTTTCTAAAAATATCTATTTGTTCCGCTGCGGAACACGAGCCCGCTCAACCGCGGAGCCGCGGAGGTTGTCAGCTCCTGTAAGTAATTATATAGACAGAAAAGACACCTACAATATTTAGTCGATGTTAGATAGATATTTTAGTTTGTGTTCTGTGCCTATAATAATAATAATGACGCCCAACGATCACATACATAGATCCCAAACCCTAACTATTATTCCCTTTATCTAAGTACCCAGGAACTACGACGACCATGGTCCCACAACACCCAGAAACAGATCTAAGATTTGAACTCTTTTTTTCACGCACAAATAATTGAAGCCATGAGAGCCAAAGTGGCCTAACTGCATTTTTAAATACCTTTATTATATTGTATTCTATGTACATTATAATAAAGGGAGGATCCATTTTCTCACTTATTCTTTCACCCTATTTTAATCCTTATTTATGGGAAGCCTTTTATTGATGGATTTATTTATTGCGCTATGGCTTTTACCATTTAGAGCAGACTTCAATAAAAATATGAAAATAGAAAAAAATGCAGTTAGGCCACTTTGGCTCTCATGGCCTCAATTGTCCTGTTGCGGGAATCGAACCCGTCGCCTCACACACATAGGCTGTCGAGTCCTATAATTTAGCATACGCGAGTATTAGGCGGTTTGGTCGAGACGACCAGGGAAACGACAGGTCAACTGCTTGCAAATATGTATTAAGTAGGTGACACAAACAGGCACTACCATCACCCATCCATTTTTATATACAAAAATGTGTCCCTATCTTTACATTAGTAAAAGTGAAAAGTTGTCTGATTGTTGGTTTTACTTTCACGCCTAAACGCCTGAATAGAATTGACTGAAATTTTTGCACATATTAAATAAATAAAAAACGAGTGTGCTTTAGACCACATAACTAAATTAATAGTTCTATACGAAACGTAACTCTCTCTCTTTCTATCTTCATTAAATTATATCTCCCTCTCAACTTCCATTCGCCCGATCATTTTCCGTAACGCTCTCGCATTCACAAGCTTACGAGAGTTTTACTTCAACAACATTCGTTCGTCTAATAGTTTATTAAAGTACCTATTGGTGTCGATTCTATGTCGCATTTTCTAAAACTAAAGTCAACTTTTAGTATGGGGGTACTCTTCTGATAAAGGGGAAATGAAAAAGACGGAAATATGTTAATTTCGTTCGGCTTTAGAGTATGCGACACAGGCTAATATAGAAAGGATAATGTTCTTGTTACACAGTGGCGTGCACAATCTAGCCGTGACGTTGCGACTAAGATCAACCAACCAAGACCTAGTGCCTAATGCGTGAATGTACTTATTGAAATGAGTCGCATATGATTAAACTTTGTATCTTGTTTTCGAACTGCGATTACATTTTTTTTATTTATTTATTTTATTTATTGAGACTATGATCTGGATCTCACAGTTGAGTAATCTTATTACCAGACTGTGCTGATGTCTCAGGATGATGTGCGCAGTGCAGTGTCGCTTGTAACTCTATGTTTAAGGGTTCCGAGTGACACTGTTCTGTTATGGGCGGCTGTGGTGCTTAACATCAGGTGAACGACTAGCTCGTCACATCATTCAATAAAAAAAAAAACATTTTTTTTTATTTAATGAATGACGTGACTAGCTAACCGTTCGCCTGATATTAAGCAACACGGCTGCATATTATATATTTTTTTTTTACGCGGGATTTTACCAATACTCGTAACAAAGTTCAAATTTAAAAATCGTACTTATTGATTGATTGACCCGATATTGGGAAAATTCCACCACAACCTATTAGATTTCTATACGTCTTTATATCGATACATAATTACCATGAATAAAGTCAAAGTCAAAGTCAAAGTCAAAAGATTTATTGCAAATAGGCTAATTTTAGCACTTTTACAAGTCAAAATTATACTAGGTACTTAAAATTAAGTTATTTCACTAAGCATATAAAATTACAAAGTGCTTATTGTCAAATAATATAGCAAGCCCATTACAATATATGAGTTTGAAAAAAAAAGCAGTTCTCTTTCTCACTACTGGTGCAAGCAATCCGGCACAATGCAGAATTGAAAACTTTGATCCGAAGCTTCGATTACAACTGTAAAGAAGAAGCTACAAGAAACTTTACAGTGATGTATTTTTTTTGTCTTCTTTCTACTGTCTTTTACAATGTATATAATTCATTACAGTTGAGATAATGAATATGTTACAAAAATAACCACCACGTCACACCGGTGCAAGAAAAATACCGTGATTATCTTATTATAAACATTACAAATAGAAACTGAATTTATAGATAGGAATAGGCAATAGGCAAAGTACCTAAGATTTCATACCGTTAAGCTTGGGATATTCAGGCCAAGCTTTTTTGTCCGACACATAATCATTTATTGTGTAATAGGCTTTTTTCATTAAGTTTGACTTTATGAATAATTTAAATTTACGCATTGACAATTGTTCGATACCGTCGGGCAACTTGTTATAAAAGCGTATACAGTTTCCCATAAATGAACCATTAACTTTCTGCAGTCTGAATCTTGGAACTTTCAATTTATTTTTGTTCCTAGTATTAAAGTTATGAATATCGCAATATCTGGGAAAAGAGCTAATGTTTTTGCGAGTGTACATCAAATTGTCGTAAATGTATTGACAAGCCACTGTAAGAATATTTATCTCCTTAAATCGTTCCCTGAGAGAGTCGCGGAATTTCATGTTATAAATGGAACGAATTGCTCTTTTCTGTAAGACAAAAATTGATTGTATGTCCGCGGCTTTACCCCACAGTAAGATGCCGTATGACATAATACTGTGGAAGTAACTAAAGTATACTAATCTTGCAGTGGCTTCATCAGTAAACTGTCTGATTTTACGCACAGCATATGCAGCAGAGCTCAATCTACCAGCAATGTTTGATATGTGAGGACCCCACTGTAATTTAGAGTCTATAGTTATGCCAAGGAACGTGACAGATTGTACTAAATCTAATGGCTCACCATTCAGTAATAAATTTGTAGGAGACCCCCTAACATTAGGTAACGAAAACTTAATACATTTAGTTTTCTTACTATTTAACAGTAGATTGTTTTTAGTAAACCAGTTCAAAACCAGTGAAATTGCCTTGTTAACGTCGTCAAAATCATTAATAGATCGGTCAACCTTAAAAATAAGAGACGTATCATCTGCGAACAAAACAATATCACATAGGTTCTTTACAAAAAATGGAAGATCGTTAATATAGGCCAAAAATAAGAATGGTCCTAGTATTGAACCCTGCGGGACCCCCATTTTAGTGATAGAACCAGATGATCTTGCTCCATTAACTTCAACTGTCTGAATTCTATTACCAAGATAAGAAGAGACAAGATCAAGAGCTTTCCCACAAACCCCGTAATGCTTTAATTTACAAATTAGGGTTTCGTGACATACGCAATCAAATGCTTTGGCTAAGTCACAAAAAATACCTATGGCATCCTGTGACTTCTCCCAAGCACCAAGTATATGTATAAAGAGTTCTACGCCTGCATCTGTAGTTGATCGTCCTTTTGTAAATCCAAACTGTTGACTGTGAAACAGTCCGTTAAGGTTAAAAAATGTTAACAACTGATTAAGAATTTCTTTTTCAAAAATTTTACTTATTGCAGGTAACACAGAAATTGGCCTATAGTTCGATGGATCATTCTTATTTCCAGACTTAAATAATGGAATCAATTTACTATTTTTCATTACGTTGGGAAAAACTCCTTCGTCTACACATTTATTAAATACTTCTGCTAAATATGGTGCGATTAATGTGACAATGCCACTTAAAACCCTGGTAGACATTCCCCAAAGATCCTCAGTATTCTTTATTTTAAGTGACCTAAAGGTCTTAACAATTATAGCCGAATTAATATGTCTAAATCTAAAAACTACTTCACATTTATCAACACACTCTGCAAGAATTGCACAAGACTCGCTAGTCGATGAATTTAATGACCGAGTGGTAATAAAAAACTTAACTATAGTTAACTATATAAAACTATAAATAACTAATTTTCGGGATATCGAGTAAATGAGAGTACATATGTATGAAAGTAACTAAACTAATATTGTAAAGAGGAAAGATTTTATTGTTTGTTTGCATTGAACAGGCTCTGAAACAACTGGACCGATTTGAAAAATTTTTTCACCATTGAGGGGGGGATATGCCCTCGCACTTCCCTGCCACCACGGGGGTGGTGGCAGGGGGTATGTGGGACTCGAACCCACTAAAACCCCCCCGTGATCCGACCGCCGCCGGGATGGGGCGAGATGGAGACACACTGCATTAACCATCTCGCCCCGGCGGTAGGCCCTTCCGGGCCTCTGCGCCAGTGGGTGGGCAACCTTCCACCTCAGTTGCCCACCAGACGTGTGGGGCCATGTAAGTGCGGCGGAGAGTCCCCCGACTCTCCGCCACTGGCCCCACTACGGGGGATGGAGAAAGCGCTCAATGAAGCGCCTCCTCCGTCTCCCCACCCGTCTGCGCCGGAGGGGGTCAGAGTTGGTATTATCCTCCCTGACCCGCTCCGCGGCCTCCTTCTGCGTCATCACCCTCTCGCAGAAGGAGACCGTGACCATTAGAATCCTACATTATCCTTGAACATAGGCGATATAATATCTATATACTCGTATATAAAAGAAAGTCGTGTTAGTTACAGTATTTATAACTCAGAAACGGCTGAACCGATTTGGCTAAAAATTGGTGGGGAGGTAGCTTAAAACCAGGAGACGGACATAGGATACTTTATATCACGTTTTTTGGAATACCTTTAGATAATTTATATAGTGGGGCGCAGCTAGTATATATATAAATTACCAGTGCGAAGCCAGGGCGAGCCGCTGGTATTTAATATAATAATGTTAAAAAAGTGTATATTTCAGGTGACTGATACAGAAAGCAAGGTGAAGTGTATGCTGTCGTGGCAAAGCTACGGCCCCGACCGGTGTTTGTGTGATAAGGACCTGCAGGCCGCGTTTAAGAGCTTACAAAGCTTATCTGTAAGTTTTAGGTATATAATAATAATAATATAGTGGACATTTCACACATCGCCATCTAGCCCCAAACTAAACAAAGCTTTCACTATGGGAACCAAATAACTGATACAATACTTAGATACTTTTTTGTTTGTAAACACATACATAGATTACAATATATAACACCCAAACACAAAACAAACACTTATCACACAAATGTTTGTCCTGGGTGTGATTCGAACCCAGAACCCAGAGTTCACAAAGCAGGGTTACTACCAACTGAGCTATCGGGCTATTCAATATAGTCTTTCACATTAATTTTCAATAACCCAATTGTGTTATTGTCCCAGACAATCTTATTATAATCTTTGCCTTAGTAACTGGTGTACATGTACTTATTATAATGATTATATATATTTTAGTGATATAAATTATGTTTATGTAAAATACGTTTTCATTTCAGCATCCCTACATAGACCAAATATTAGCGATACATAATTTAGAAACCGGCGCGTACGTAGTTAGAAGAATACACGAGTACGGCACAGTTCGAGACATTCTGTACGGAACGGAATATTCTAAAAGTTATTTAGTGAAATATGGTAGCCCGAGGGTCAGGAAACCTTTCACGAGCGGTCAGATTGCGCACTATGGTTACCAGATACTGCAAGCCTTGAAGTTTCTACACGAAAAGGGATTGCCGC
Organism: Ennomos fuscantarius; assembly: GCA_905220475.3. Classification (NCBI taxonomy): domain Eukaryota; kingdom Metazoa; phylum Arthropoda; class Insecta; order Lepidoptera; family Geometridae; genus Ennomos; species Ennomos fuscantarius. The sequence goes on along the minus strand of HG992040.1, from coordinate 4,079,495 downwards.
ATGGTAAGATAACGTTTAATAATGCTAAATAACGCCAATGGATAATTTATCAGAAAAATAATAACTGAATTGAATTGTGCGTAAGTTTATAAAGTAAAACTTCTTTACGCATGCTCGACTTGGGGGTAAGCTGGTGAGGCGAACGGAAGTTAAGAGGGAGATATACTATATTATATTTCCCTCTCGACGTGAAGATAGATTGAAAGACGTTTCGTATATTACTGTAGGGGTAAGAGAGATGGAGCTAAAGAAGTTTTACTTCAGTCGTGTCGTCGAAAGCACACTCGTGTTTTTTTTGTTTGTAAAATAGATAAAAACAGTTCTAATAGAACTACAATCAGATTAGTCATAAATAAGATAGTTCTAAGGAGGTTTAGAATATGTAATTTGGTCAGACAGTTTTTTTAGTAGATTCTGTAAAACGCAACTGAAAATATTTCTCCCGATGATGAACATCATAAATTGTTGAATGACTGTAATGATAACCAGATTATGGAAAATAAATCTAGCTAGAAAATTAAGCCAAACGCTTTCTGGTCTAAAACTGTCAGATAATCTGTTTTCAATTTTCTGTTCAAACCTAAGGCAGATTTACTTGAGTTCTTATTTTATTACACAACAAAATTAGACGTATGGCTTTAAAAAAATATTCTATTCTTCTTTCAAATTTTCTTTTTATAAAATCCTAATTCAGAAACATTAACATTTTATTAAACATGAAACTCCCTAGTCGAGCAATATTTAAATACATTGGTTTATTTATTCCAAAACAATATTATTGTATGGGCCATTAATATATTACACACAACATAAATTATTACATGTAACAATAATAGACACATTGTCGCGATCACTGCATATTATAATGCTACCTAATAATAACTCCATTTTAGGCTCTCTTTTCTTTCCCCAGGCCACATACACCCCGGTAACATCGCGATAGAAAACCAGCGAGTTCAGTTACTTGATCTGGAGAACATTCTCCTCGGCGGAGCTTCCATCTACCGGCCGTATTTGCTACAACTGCGACGAACAAATGCGGAGGCGGTAGACGTGTACTGTTTCGCGCGGACCCTCTATGAGATGGCGTTTGCGTCGCCGCTTGAGGATTACTACTGTGATGATTATCCTGACTGTGATATGGAGCTAGGTGAGAATTTGATCAGAATAAACTCAATTTATGTCGTTTAATAAGATAAAACTTATTTACGCACGCTTGATCTTGGGGAGTAAGCTGGCGTCAGTAAAAGTTGTTGGTTAACGTAGATCTCACAATTCTCCATTGTCAATATAACACAGTTAAAAAAATTTATTATTATGTTGGTATGTCCGGTAAAATGTCAATTTACAATTGTCAAGATGATGTGACATTAACATTAAACAAAGCTTAAACAAAGTTATACCGGCCGATAGATGGAGCTAAACTAAAGAAGTTAAACTTCAGTCGTGTGGTGTAAAGCACACTCGTTTTTTTATTCTTCTTCGCAGTGCTTCCATTTGCCGGCCTTTTTGCTGCAACAACGAATAAGCGTAAAAGCAATAGTTAATTGTTTCACGAGAATTTACTAGATGGAGTTTGCGTCGAAGATTACTATTGCGATGATTATCCTAACAGCGAATATGTATGTGTTATAATAATATGTTAGATTTTCATTTTGAACTGCTTATTCGCTTCGTTTCTTGAACATTCTTCATTGTTGTGCTTCCACCTACCGGCCAACTGCGACGAACGAGAGGATAAGAAAAGGTTTTTCGAAATTCCATCCCTAAGAGGGTGAAATGAGTGGTCAAATTATCTATGAAAAAATTTCTTTTTCGTTTCCTATATTCCACGCGGGCGAAGCCGCGTGCAGAAGCTAGTTCTCCATATAACCGTAACAATGTATATCCGATCTTGATTTGGTATGCTATATTTGACAGCCTCTGTGGTGTGGTTGAGTGGGTCAGCTTATAACCCGGAGGCCGCTGGTTCGATTCCCGCTGCGGGACCAGTATTTGTGCACAGAAAGCGCACAAAAAGCGCAAACACTTGTTCGGTATCTGGGTGTTGTGGGACCATGGTCCTCGTAGTTCCTGGGTCCCTAGACACAGGGAATCCTAGTCGTAACTTCGACGCTCCGCCCGATGATCACATACATAGATCCTGGACTTATTATTATTATTATGGAAATAATAAAATGCCCCAGCAATACCCTCATAGCCATCACTTCTAGCGTAGACTAAAGTCATAAACTTTCATCCCTGTTTCATGCACTTTGCAGGAACAAAAAGTGAATACAAACAGGATGGATTTTAATTCTCGGTCTGTACTTATAGCAATGGAAATAGTATAAGTTGATAGTTAATATCTCTACTGCGATAAACTGCATTCCAGGGACAGTAGCTACAATAAAAACCGCATTCGGTCTTTCAGAATCCGTGATGCGTCTCTGCCTAACATCGAACGCGTGCAAGCACGGGCAGCCCACGATAGAAGACCTGCTCCATCACCAGTTCTTCAGCCAGGCGCCTCTGAACGGCCTCACGAGGATGAACGAAGATTCGCGGTCGCATCTTAAATTCCCTCTATCTTTGAAAGAAGAGTTGAGAAATGTTGTGTCTTGCGGTGAAGCAAGGCTACGGACTGAACAGAAACTGGTGAGTTTTTTTTCTGTATTTTAAACCGATTTAAAAAAAATAAAAAGTTCACAATTTGAGTGTTTTTTAAATGTTGGTTACTTCAGAACTTTCGCATGGGTGAACCGATTTTTATGGTTTCTTTTGTTATTTGAAAGTTCGTGCTTCCCGCGTGGTCCCATTTCAATTTGGTCCAGTTCTGACAATGGTATCCATGACAAAACTATATAAGTACTATGTACTATTAAGTTATTGTATGCAATGTAAGTGTATGTAAGTCCCTATCACATAATATTGTTATGGTTTATGTAGGTATATTATTTTTTGATATAGGAATATGTATATGTATGTTTATTTATTATGTAGTTTGTATTATATTATGGTAAATTATCTCATAAGTATGCTGTAGTTAAGTGCACCCCGTCCATACGACTTTGTATAAATCCTCCCCGTCCAAAGGTTGCCTGGGAGAAATCGCTCTTAGCGATAAGATCGCCAATTGTTCCCCACTACTTGTGATTCATTGAATTATTTGATTTTTTCATTATTATGCGGTGTGTACAATAAAGAGTTTATCTATCTATTAGTATATATCTATCTATGTATAAGTGTCCGAGTGACAGAGTGACGAGTGACAGAGACAACGCTGTATGAAGCCATAACTATCCGATTATCTCCCTCTGGTCAATGATATAGATGAAAAATGGTATAGGTGTTTAATTAAGTATGATTAAACGTCTATATATTTCTATTTTTGTTGTAGGAACGAAGTGCAAGAAGAGAAGTCAGGATACAAGAGATTCTCGGCTCCGAGGAAGAAATGAAAAAGCAAAGGCGGAGAGCGGTAAATATAAAAAAATACATTAATTACAAAGAGTTCGAAATTTATTGAATTAATAAAACATTATGTAGTATAAAAAAAATGACGCCTAACGATCACATACTTAGACTAACTAGGATTCCCTGTGTTTAAGAACCCGTGAACTACGAGGACCATTGTCCTATAACACCCAGAAAGTAACCTAGCTCCTATTAAAGTAGTAGTAGTTCCTATTAAAGTATTAAACAATCTTTAGCTTTCATCCCATTTCCAATAGGCTATTTGACTTCTAAATTTTTATTACATACATAAATAATATACCTCAAAAATAGATAACTGTGAAAACAAAACTTGAATATCTCAAAAAATGACTAAGTTACAGGCACTTTAAAATACAGAAATAGAAAGAGACAACTCAAACACGCAGTGACGTCAGTTACCAGTACTCACAGTAACTCATTACTAAGCTGTGGTAGCTCTACATACAATCTCTTTGGCATGTGACGTCACAAGCCATGCCTTCATAGTAGCTGTGAGGAAGCTCAACACGATCTCTGTTTTGCGAGAAAGGGACAGGCGATGAAACTTTAAAAGTGTACTACTCCGTGATTAATTTACCGATTTTACTTATTTTTATAATGATTACATTCATTTTTAACCTACTTTATGAAAATAATATTTACTTGTTCATTTTTAATAGTAGTCAAATAGCCTATTACACGCACTAAGCTTTGTTTTAATTTTATTTTTTATGTTAGTGAATGATGTGACGAGCTAGTCGGTCACCTGATGTTAAGCGACACGGCCTTTAACAGAACAGTGTCACAAGGAACTTCAAAATGTAAAGATTCGCGTGACACTGCACTGCACACATCATCCTGAAATATCAGCACAGTCTGGTAATAAGATCAGATCAGAGATCAGCTGGGCGATCACGTAACTCGATTCCAACCGATAGAAACATTTGTATGGATTTGACAGTTTCAATGGGCATATTATATGCATAGGTTAGTGTGGAAATTTCTCCTGTGGCGTTGTAATCAAAGTTTCGTGATCATCCCCCAAATCATAAAGTCTCATTTGCCCAGTGATTTCACTAGCTACAGTGCTCTTCAAACTGGAATACAGTAGTGCTTTCACACTACTGCTTGGCGGCAGAATAACTGGCAAAGCGGTGGTACCTACCTAGACGAACTTTGCAGAAAAGTCCTACCACCTAGTAAAGTAAGCTGTACGACTATTGGACGATTGAAGGTTATGTCAATGAATTCCATGTTTTGTTTTGTCAGAAAAAGCGCGACAGTGTATGGAAGTCGACGTCGTCGCTAGCGGAGACCGTCCGCTCACATAGCGCCAGCACCGCGTCCTCTCCCACACCACCTGCCCTATGTAAGTATACTAATAAAACCATACTTCGTTTTTTTTTGACGGGAAAGCGAAAAAGATCGCGTCACCGCATTGTATTATTTTCCAAAACTTGTGTTATTTTCAGTGTTAGTGCATAAAATTGGTGGCATTTTATTCGTTAAGTGCTGAATTATAGGCATGAGTGTGGGAAAGTGGTATAATGATGGTGAAACGTTTCTTTTCGTGTTGTTTCCAAAACTCCATAGAAGCTTCAAGTAAAGTTGCCATCACTTTACTAGGAGTATGACTTTGACTAGACTGACTTGACTATGACTTGACTTGATGACTTCGACTGTGACTTGACACATATTTGCGTGAAATATCGATAACTTGATAAATTATCAATTACTTGACACTGGCTAAATACACAAAAGTGTGGAGCCAAAATTTAAAAAAAAAAACCATACTTAACCTGTCTTGTTAACCTCAAAATGCCGGCACACTGCGTCCTTTAGGTACTGTAAAAATACACACATCCTTGATAGGCTGAAGTCGTAGTACGAGTAATCCGCTGGCTACTGGAGCATTCCAAATTTATTAATATTCGGTGAAAGCTACATAAAATATCTGTGAGAATTTTGTTAATTAGCGATTCAGATATAATTGAAGGGGTGAGAACAAAAAGGGTTTAACTGTTTTTTTCACAAAATGACTTATGGGTATCGTTGGATTCAGCGTGAAATTATCTACAATAATACATTCTCAAAATGCCGAAATGAGGCTTAAATCTCGAGATTTATAGTCTAAAAATGGTTTATCTGTTACAGGAATACAGTTCGCTTAGCATAAAAACATTATTATAATTATTTTATTATATTATATTTTTACAGTAATTGTATGAATTAGTACTATATTTAGTATTTTAAAATAGAATTAATACATTTTCAAGCAACTGAAACTTACATAAACCTTTTCTATTACCTTATAAGCACTCGACATTAAAATGAGGCCGTTGAATTTTAAGTAAATTTTATCGAAACTATCAATTTTACAGTTAAATCTTTTTATTCTCAACCCTTCAATTGTCTCAAATGGTAGACACCATCTAGTTTAACTCAAAGCAAACTAAAATAAACCAGAACCTAAACAATTAATAATAGTTCCGACCTCCGACATATCTGTCTATTAATAATTATAAATGAAATACGAAAGTTACTTTTACAGATACTAAGCTACAAGTACATGGGTCCCGACTTATCGGATCGGCCTGTTACGCGTAACGCGTCAGAAGAGCAGTGCTATAGGGATAGAGAGGACAGTTGTTTAGGGTAGGCTTGTAGCACTGCACGAGCTAAACTACACTTTATTGCGTCGTAGCAAGAGTCGCTATTTATTTAAGTGACTTAACGGAGAAAATCTTCTGTACATGTATACTATTAGGTATTATACCACTAGGTGGTAGGACTTTATTGCAAAGTTCGTCTAGGTAGGTACCACCGCTTTGCCAGTTATTCTGCCGCCAAGCAGTAGTGCGCAAGCACTGCTGTGTTCCGGTTTGAAGGGCACTGTAGCTAGTAAAATTACTGGGCAAATGAGACTTTATGATCTGATCTCACAGTTTAGTAATCTTATTACTAGATTGTGCTGATGTCTCTGGATGACGTGCGCAGTGCAGTGTCACGCGAACCTCTATACTTTAGAGTTTCGAGTGACACTGCAGCTGATATGGGCAGCCGTGTCGTTTAACATCAGGCGAACGGCTAGCTCGTCACGTCATTCCTTAACATAAAAAAAAAAGAATCTGTGACTCCACTGCACAGCTTATTTACAGAGTTTGCTATAGTGTGAGATAGCTGTTTTGGGCTTCGTAGATCGTATTCTCTGTCATACAGAGTACTAAAGCGACAAAAGATACATAATGTACTGATTGACAGACGACGCTCTTAACCCGATGGGTGACGCTGTAAAGATCGGTAGAGACCAACAACATAAAAAAACCGATGCTCTACGCAGCCGTCACTAGCCTACTCTGTGAGTGACAGACGACAGTGTTATTTACCCCTGACCTATACATAATTGCTGTATGTATCATTATTAAATAAATTACACACACTTTAAAATAAAATACACACACATTATTAAATAAGATTCAAATACACAGACACTAATTATCTGCCTTAAATAATAGTAATGGTTTTTTCACATTATATGTAGAACTAGCTTCTGCTTGCGGCTTCGCCCGCGCGGCCTGTAGGAAAATAATTCAACCACCCATTTCACCCACTTAGGGGTGGAATTTCGATTTTTCGACCTTTTCTTAGTGGATACCTACATTTTACAAAGAACACACCCTCCAAATTTCAAGTTTATAGGACCAGCGGTTTACGCTGTGCATTGATATAATATAAGTCATTCAGTCAGGACTTTGAATTTTATATATATAGATATGCGGTTTTCCCACAATTTACTGCAACAGAAGTAAAATACTTCTTGATATGCAAATTTTATATAAAACTAGTGAACCAATACAAATGATGCATATTTTTTTCCAGTCCCAAGAACGAGGGCGCTGTCGTATATCTAAAAGGTTCTTATAATTACGTTTGTGTGTGTGCGGGATTCATTTTTATGTAAAAACTGCTTCTTGGGAGCAATTGGATGGAGATTGTAAAATGTCTTTTGGCTCCAATGTTTCTGTGATTTCGGGTAGTTTCTCATTTTCATCGTTTTGCGGAAAAGGAAATGTCCGCTCTTTTCAACATTCAATACTTTTACAAAAGTTTGACAAGCGGTCTATTACTCTATATCATTATCGAATCTTTTAAGTTGTTGGCTGGAAGTATTTCGTCTCTTTCAGACAAGAAAAGCCAGACAAAGACACAGTTAAATTGGCTTTCAGTTAATTAGGCTATAAAATGGCTTGACCATCAAGTTTTCGAACAAACGTAGTAATATACGTTTTATAAAATAAATCATTCATTATGTTTTAGCTTTAATTATTATGATATTTATTCATGATTATTGGTATTATCATACGGGAATATATCTGTGTATGTCTGTGTTATAGTCAAACGTCATCACTAGAAAATAAATGGTATACTTTCTTAATATCACCACTGGCAATGTCTGGGATTTTTTCTCCCACTAGCAACACTCGAGATTTTGTCACAATCATCGTCGTTAACGACGTATGGTCGATATTGCCATTCGTTTCCAGTGGTGAAACGTTGACTACTGGGAATCATTCCCATCTGCTCTAAAATTTGACAGCTCAGCTAAGCTCGTACTTTTCTCCAGGATATACCCATATACATTGTAGTAGGTAATACTAGGTGGTAGGACTTTACTGCAAAGTTCGTCTAGGTAGGTACCACCGCTTTGCCAGTTATTCTGCCGCCAAGCAGTAGTGCGCAAGCACTGCTGTGTTCCGGTTTGAAGGGCACTGTAGCTAGTGAAATTACTGGGCAAATGAGACTTTATGATCTGATCTCACAGTTTAGTAATCTTATTACTAGATTGTGCTGATGTTTCTGGATGACGTGCGCAGTACAGTGTCACGCGAACCTCTATATACATTAGAGTTCCGAGTGACACTGCAGCTGATTTGGGCAGCCGTGTCGTTTAACATCAGGCGAACGGCTAGCTCGTCACGTCATTCCTTAACATTAAAAAAAATGTCGTAGAGGGCTAAGTGCAAATTTAGGAGCTGTCAAAATTTTGTGCATAAGCAAAATAAATAACAGTATTACAGCTTGGGCATAAACTGCCACGTTGTACAGCATAGTGATATGATATTTGTACCCACAGCTGCAGAGCCGAGCGTGGTCGGAGCGAGCTCGCCGCCCGAATCTAGTCCGTGCGACTCGCGCTCCGCACTCCTCGGCGCGATCTGCGGCTTCGACAAGACTAAATTAACCCGCGTCGCCACCAGGTGAAACACAAACATTTCATACACCACAAACACATCCGTAAGAAGGTTTTGTTTTCCATTCTTTTCTCGCTCTCTTTTGACAGTCGAAATGGAGTGAGAAAACAATTTTGCAGCATTATTTAAAATCGTTTCTTTATGCGCAAGTTCGGCATGATTTATTTAAAGCGGTCTTCTGAACAAAGTCGCATGGGATATTTCCTTGAGGTAATAAGTTTATGAAGTCTTATATTTCCCTGAATTTAATTTAATCACCGGTACACTAAATACTAAAGTAATAGACGGAATATCTTATATTGTATTGTACCTGCTTATAAAGCACAAAACGCGATCGAAACGGAATGTTTTTGAGATTATACATTCCTGTTTTTAGCTGCACATTTTAATTTTGAACAATCTCTGTAGGCATGTAGGTAAATAAAGAAAATAATTTGTTCAGCATTTTTTTCTCGTCTATTTGCACTTGTGTATAAAAATCGATTTGATAGATGAACAGAGGCTGGTATGAAAATGCGTTATTATGGAGATAAACCACCTAAAACTGAACCATTTATGTATATATCTTCAAAACGCTTTTACTCTTGCAATCGGAAGAATGTGATTAACTATGAGGTGATCACGGAACTGGCATTGTAATGCAGCAAGAGAAGTCATTCTTAATTTGCCAATTTCAATAGTAACTATATGCGTATAGCTACGTATTGAAACCCTTAAATCCATATTTTGTGGTTCTATTTGTTGCAATCAAGTTACGTGATCGCCTGATCTCAGTTAGCGCCGCTGGCGGTGGTGGTTCATCCATAATGGTTTTATTTGATGTTCAAACGAACTTGGCTGGCTTTAAACACTGCGGTAATTTATCTAATCAGAAGAATATAAATATAATTATCTAAACGTTTACGTACTTCGAGAAAAATACTTGAAGTACGTAAACGGAAAAACTATGGTCGAGATTCCATATATCGGTATAGAATTTATCTGGAATTTACTTTTGTATTGTATTTCTCCGGAATTTTACTGTTTTAATAACGCGGCAGCGCAAATCTCTGAACGTAAAGAAACCTCGACATTGTGCTATCGTTTATGAAATTGTATCTTATTTAATCAGAGTATTATGATATGTAGAATTAAATAACATAAAATGTACCTATTTAACGTGTGGTTTACATTCGGCACTATTTCCTAAAGTACCTAAGTATTATTATAATCATTTGTAAAACGGTGCATTTGATTCGATTACTAAATTTACTTATTATGTGTTTAATTACTGAGCAGAAGAGTTGATAATGCTGTAAAAAAACCTAATTTGACAATTCCAAAACTGTTACACTCATTGTCATGTTTCTCTTTAGGAAAAGGATGGCAACATATTTAGAATTGTCAAATGCTGTAAAGACCCTGCTTGCATTTTGAACTGGGTGAAAATGGAATAAGTGTGAACTTAAGAGCGGCCAAACTGGTGCAGTCGGGCATTAGATTACTTACTTGGTCCATGTACCTTTTGATTATGTAGTAGCATCTATTAAGAAGAGGTTCAGGCTCCATCTTCTTAACTGACGCCACTCAGGTGTAGTAACGCCAACGTTTAAATTTTTTACACCATTTATTTGAACAATCAGGCCGACTTTGGGCTTCTCATTTGAAGTTACACGTGCTGCTTCATATGAATATCTATTTTTCAAGTAGACTCTAGCAGCCTTATTAATAAACGGGTATTAGTCCCGTTTACTCAGTTATCATCGAATTAGTTACTTCAGCTTTTGTCCTTTTTTGCTACTGGAATATTTAGCTGGATCGAAAGAGACAAAAGATGGTGTAACTAGTCTAAAGCTAGTTCGTGTTTATTAATAAGGCTGTAGAGTATCACCCTAGACATTTTTTAACTTTTCGCTAAATGTTTCGTTGTGGTACCTATTCTTGTTGTAATGACACCTACTTACGTATTTTGGTAGGAGATCCGTGGCAAGCCGAACAATTAAACGGCGTAGTGCGGAGAACAGCACTTTTATTCAATAAAAGCAGCACACAGGTATATTACATAATATATTACACAGGCAGGTCAACTTTCTTATAAGATAATTAATGTCATATTTGTGATTAACTTAAATATTAAAAGATTTAAATCACGACGATAATGACGGACATGGTAGACGCAGTTTGGTAAGGAGAGAGATAGAGAGAGAGTCAACATAACCAGATAGAGAACCATATTAAAAACCATAGCGTATATAGTGTTACCACTACAAGATATAGGATTGTGGACTACTACAGACTATCTAACGCTTCCCCTTAAGATACACAAACTATATCATAAGCTCTACATAAAATAACAATCAATATAACATTAATTTCATGCCTCTTCATTCATGGACTTAACAAAATTAACATGCTTAACTCTGCCTAAAGGCTTAGTCAGTATATCCGCTATCATAAACTCAGTAGGTTAGTATTTAATAATAGCAAAACCTATTCCTAATTAAATATTTCACGTAATGATTTCTCCTCTTGTGACAGTACTTTTTACATTCCAGGAGCTTTTGAGCACTTTGGTTATCATTATCATATCATTACTATGACAATATTATTACATACTAGTAATCTCAAACAATTTTTTATTCTTCGGTTCTAGAAAGTGCAGTACATTTATGTTTTCTAGATTCCCAATTTACAATATTATTACCCAGCTTTATGACGAAACTACTATAGGATTTCCGGTCATTCTGAAGTTTGTAGCATTTACCCTTTACATGGCCAACCTTCTTGCAGTAGCGACATACTATTTGGACTATTTTTGATGGTAAAAGCTATATTACTATTGACATTTTCGTTGTTAACACGCCTGAACCCTTCTTGCAGCAGTCACGCTCGCACCATTTCACTGGGCAGTGTCTCAGACAAGTTTGCAGCTGTAGTGTAGTTTGTAGTTATAGGATATTTTTCTTTTGTTTCAGATACTCAAAATTCAAAATTCCGTATTTGATTCTCTTTTGACATGATGCTGGCAAAAATGTGAAAACAATTGCCATTAAAAAAAAAAGTTTTCAGCTTGTAGACTTGATACCAGGACGTCATATTCTTGAGGTAATCCCGAAAGTAGTCGTTTTGCAACTTCTTTATCCTCAATGCTACGGCCAATATCCGCCATCTTCTGCACTAGCGTAGTAACTGATTCAATATATTCACTCATTGAGATATAATCAGCTAAGTTAGCACGATGAAATTTGCGAAGCAGCACGACACGTCGAAATAAACCTTTGATGTGTTGTATGTTGGTGATTTTACTGATAAACAAATGCGCATAAGTGCACGTGGAACGCGCTTCGTATCAGTGTCTGCCCCTTCAACACATCCCCATATATATATGTCCCCATAGTCAAAGAAAGATTTTTATGACCAGAGCATGATGGATGCAGAATTTTCCAATTCAAAAAGTTTCCAACTCCAACCTAAGTTTGTCCTTCTCAGGCTTCACGAAGTTCTCGTCATGCGGAATGGTGATTCAATATGCCCGGCGTTGGGGCCGATCTATCAGCACGATATCAGGCTTATTAGCTACAATAGTCTTGTCCGTGATGATAAAGCGATCCCAATAGAGGAATACACGGCCATTTTTGAAATACCGGCCCCGGTGTGTACTTTTAGTACGGCAAGGCCGTATTTAAGGGCAAGATGCTGATGGATGATCGTGGCGACAAAGTTGTGTCTGTGCAAGCACTCTGCGTTAGTAAGATGAGAACAACCGGAAATGATACGTTGGTGATACGTTGGTGATTTTGGTGCAAGATGCTGATGGATGATCGTGGCGACAAAGTTGTGTCTGTGCAAGCACTCTGCGTTAATAAGATGAGAACAACCGGAAATGATACGTTGGTGATATTGGTGCAAGATGCTGATGGATGATCGTGGCGACAAAGTTGTCTGTGCAAGCACTCTGCGTTAGTAAGATGAGAACAACCGGAAATTATACGTTGGTGATACGTTGGTCATATTGGTGCAAGATGCTGATGGATGATCGTGGCGACAAAGTTGTGTCTGTGCAACTTTTTCCAACTTTAGATACCACATTGTTTGCAGTCAAATAAGGACTGTGGCGAAGTTGTACACGACACGTACTCTTCTACGTTGTCATGCCCGAGGTTCAAATATGATTAGACATAATATACGCCACAAATGAATTCTTATTAAGAATCATTGAAAGGAATAGAGGTCACAATTCTTATTTTATTTATTTCAACGTGTGAATCGCCTTTGATACCATGAAATCACCCGAGAGCCACATCGACGTGGTTGGATCCTCTCACCAACGAGTGAAGTCATTATCAGCTGCGAAATTACTCCTCTCACCTAAATCCTTCAGGACCCGAAGGTCCCGAAGAGGGTCCACCAGCCTTCCCCAAATGACCCGCCCATACCACCAAACAAAACTCTTATTCCTCTTTATTTCCTTTCAATAACACTCACATTACATTTAATTATAAGCACTTACCCAGCATCGCCGGGAATTGCCTTTACCTCTAGTATTATGGTCTCGTCGATGTTTTACATCGTTATACCAAATTTTCTCTCACTGAACTTGGTTTTTACATCGTACCTGCTTCGCTCTTTTTTCTTCATATTAAAACCCAGGCGCTATCCCGCCTAATATTCTGTCATACAATGTCACTAGTACAGATAACCCAAAACTCGAATCAGAATCGATTCACTTACTTACAGATTAAAAATTGAATTTCGCGACAAGGACCATTGCTTGACATCACCTCTTGCACTGGCGAAGCCATCTCAAACTCCAAATACAATGAAACTCACCAACAAACAACAAATAAAATTCAAATGATCATTTGGGCACACACCACTCCATTGAGGTTATATTATAATGACGCGACAATATGATATGAGCGATACGAGTACGCCATGCGCTATATCTTTTCTTTTTTCTTGCCTGGGCTAATAACCAGTTAATCCTAGGTATCGTGGGCCATTGAATAAAAAGCCTAGGTAGGCAGTGGGCGAACTCATTCGCACATTTAATTAAAAGTTACATCAAGTTACATGATAAAACAGTTATAAAATTACGCGACGGACGTCCATTACGAGCAACGATAAAAAAGGTACTATCAGAAGCCGGAAGCTACCACAGACCAACAAAATAATATAGACTATACATACCATGGTGTAAAAGTGCTATACACAATCCAACAAATTTCGAATGTAAATTTTTCTCTTTCTCATCTATTTCACTTAAGTCATATTGTATTTTTTTTTTTTTATTGAAAGTTTACAATACTGGGAATATGTTACTTAAGATACTTTAAAAGCTAACCTTAATTACTAAAATCATGCGGTGGACATATTCCCTTCTGGATGTAAACCTAACTTGCGTTTGTAGCTAACAAAAATGACGCTATCTCTAGACGCTAGAGCGCTAGACACAAACAATAAAATTAAGTTCCAACACACAACAAAATATTCGTACAATATACTTAAGTTTTTTTTTGTTCTTTCTTTTTTTAAGTTAAGAGATGTGCTAAATAAAGTTTGAAAAAAAAAGATTAATGAAATTAAATTAATAACCAAGAAGGAGAAATTTGTGGTAATACCAATTGTTACAAGTTACGTGATAGTATAGATAGTATAGTATAGTATAGAACTTTTATCAAAAATGTCAAAATCATACTTTACCCATTATAAGAGTCACACATTCGGTAAAGTGAAGAGTGCTTTAACATATTCGTTTTGCAAATGGGAAGAGCAAATACATACTTATTGGACAAGAGGCGATTCCCTGGACGAGGTACTCGAAATGATATTTTATGCAACATATCGGGACAATCAACTAAACCACTAATTAATTTATACAACATGACAATGTCAAAAGCAGCAGTAAGTTTGAGTTACGGAATAGTTTAGACTGTCTGGTAACAAACCCCCCAATTCTCAGAGATTTCTTAACAATACAATCCACATGATCGCGAAAATGTAGCTTATTATCAATAACCACTCCTAAATCACGGATCGATGACACAACATGTATATGTTTAATTTGTTGTAATGTATTTTCCAGTGATTTTTTATCTTTGTATAATTTGACTGATCTGATCTGACCTATCAATTTCATTTTCTTTGCGGTTCTTGACTGTCATTGTTTTTTTTTTTTTTTCTTTTTTTGTTTATCCCTACCTGTCCGGGCGCTGAGGCCCGGCCCGCGAGCTAGTTTCCCTCTGACTCTAGTCAGAGACTTTATTTTCTTACGGCCGTTTTCAATAAGCTATCTATCCACGGTTTACCCTTACTAAAGTATAAAAATCTATCCATGGACACATTTTTACGTTTCTATATAGCAACGACAGATAGCAATTCCTAACTTCAGTAGCTATCTATCCTTGGGAGGGGTTACTGATAACCAAAGATAGCTTTTTGTAGGAAATGGCGCTAGAATGCTTTTCAATATAGTTTTGGCAGCTATCCGTCAGTATGTCAAATAACCAAAGATAGAATTTTGGCCTATCTGTCATTTTCTACGGATAACCTCCATTACCAGTTGTTTGTTTTTGTATGTTGTCATAAGTTTCAAGGAAAATTTCAGGTCAAATCTTCAAAAAATACAAATCTTCAAGTTCCAATATAAATTTCAAAGATGTTTCTATAAAATATTATAAATGGCTAATTTGAAGTGATATAGAATTATTAGAAGTCCTCTCTGACTGGGATGATGAAGATCAACATATTATTCTACAAAGAAGACGTCGAATCTATAAACAGAGAATAAACTATATGGTGGAATTGGACGATTACGATTTTATGTATAGATTTAGATTAAGGAAAACAGTGGTATGTGATTTGTTGGTTGAAATATAGCCCAGTCTGAGAGTAACCTCCGCAAGGTAATTTATTATTCTTCGTCTACATCTTACGCTATGCAATGTGTATATAATATATGCCTAATATTAGTACCTATACCTTTACTCTTGTTTTAGGGATCATGGAATATCAACATTACATCAACCCCTTACATTAGACAAAACAGTAAAACACTGTTAGGGCTGGGTTTTGCGATACTAAGTATATTTATTTTATATTATTTTAATACTTCTATAGATGTTTTATTCTTTATATTTAATTTATGGTATTATTTGTTCTGAATATCGACACGATCACAGACCAAGTAAAGGATACTATGAACACGATAGTAAAACGAAGGTGCCGGGTGGCCACAGACTACAACACGGTTGTCAAAAACGTTTTGTTTCCATTGTATTATTTACAAACAAAATTATTATTAAATTGGATCATGCCAAACATAACGTGAATTTATGGAAATCTGTTATTGTATAGTACTAATTTATTAATTTTTGCTATTTTTATTATATTATATCACTATAAATACTTCCGTAACCACTTATTTAATTATCAGAGTTCTGAGTGATTTTGCAATAACGAAACGCATGGGAGGGCACAGATAGGGCGGCTATCTATCGTTTTCTCCAAAAGGATAGCAGTTACTGGTGCTTGTGAAACGCAATCAAAGGATAGATCGAAAGTTATTGCTTATCAGAGATAGCTATCTATCTGTTATCTTTAGTAGGTTATTGAAAACGGCCGTTAGTCTATTTTCCTATCTATCGGGATTATTATTCCTTTTCGATGCTTTATACACACAGTTTGATAAGTTATACTACTACTATGCACGTACCTTTCCTTATTTAACTTCTACACTATTTTATTTATTTTTACGTTATATTTAATACATCTTGCTTATATCTAGTTTATTTAATTTCTAATATTCAATAAAACTATCTCTAAGCAACTTATCCATTATTATTTTACATACATTTTCCGATTTAAGTTCAATTCCTAATTTTTGCTCTATTTCATAACTTTCACGACCGTATACGGGACATTCGGTGAGAACGTGCATTGCCGTCTCGTCAACCCCAGACTCACACGGGCAAGATGGGTCCTCCTTGCACTTAAACCGATTTAAGTACTCAGAGAACCCACCGTGCCCAGTGATCATCTGGGTGAGTACACCTGTTGGCTCCATTGTGCGAACTATTTTGTAGGCCCGTACTGCATCTGGGAAGAATAACTTTGTTGCACCAGCAGTCTCACCAGACTTATATCTCTGATTCCATTTGTCAAGCGATTCCATACGGATTTGTCGCTTGACAAATGAAACCGGACATTGATCGTAGTCTGGTTTCCTTTTTATCCGCAGTGCCGCATCTTTCGCAAGTTGGTCTGCGCGCTCATTCCCTTCAAGCCCTGCATGAGCCTTAACCCAAAATAGCGTTATCACCTTATTTTGTCCCAGTATCGCTCTCATGTTCCGTCGGGTTTCCACTGCCAGGGGATGCATTGTCCGATTGTTTGTGACGGTTTCAAGCGCAGACCGCGAGTCGCTATATACGCCGAAGGTCGTTTTTGGGCTTTTCAGTATTTCCCTAGTTGCCACACATATGGCCAGCTGTTCTGCCTGGTAGACTGTGCAGTATGACGGCAGCTTCAATTTCCGGTTCTTGGTCTCGGCATCATTGCTCCAAAGAGACAATGCTGCCCCGACCTTACCTTCGATTTTGCTGCCGTCTGTATATATTCGCACTTGTTGGTGGTTGTCTGCGTCTACTTGTTCTTGGTCTACCAGGCAAAGGAACTCCAGGCTCAAATGTTCTGCCGGGTGAGGAGTGTTGGCGTATAGCTCCATGCTTTCCACCTCCCTGTCTCCAAGTGCTGGCTGGGAGACCCCCTTCTTTGCCTCATACAGTGCGGCTGCTTCCTGTATCCTGAGGTCCAGAGAGAGTATCCCAGCCAGCACGAGTGCTGAGTTGAGGGAGACGGTTCGGTACGCTCTGCAAAGTTTTTGCGCGAACCCCGCTGTACCGAATTTAGCATCTTTTGCACGCACAACTTTTTGGTTGCTGGAGCCCACACGCTCGCGGCGTACATAATGACTGGCTCAACTACGGCTATATATATGGTCCGAATGATCTCCGGACTGTCATTGGTTGGATCTATCTGATATTTCTTGATCTTATTCTAGTTTCCCATTAGCATTCGGAAGACTCATCATTCGAAAGATAAATGTCAGTTGACGCACTGCTAGACCATTTATTACGTATTTTCAATAAGAAGTCATATTCATAGATTCATAAATTTATTCACCTTATAACATCGCGTTACACTGACACGTCAATTTACAAAAAAATATATAAAATCAACATAATTTAAAATCTACTTACTAATGAACAAATATAAATATGAGTAAAATCATGAAACGTGACTTACAAAAAGTAAAATTATATTATTGAAGTTCTTGGTCACCAATTATAAATGAAGATTCTGCCAGAGGCAATCTCATATATTCGTTCAATGAATAAAAAGGGTGAACTTGGAAGAAATTTTTAATTTTATTCTTAAAATTATTATATGGCAAGTCGCTTATACTGGGTGGCAATTTATTGAACATGCATATTTTTTAACTAATAAACCCCTTGCTTTTGTACTTTGGCCAGTCTGTTTAGAGGCTTCCTTAATGCCTCTTGGTTTCGGGTATTATATACTTTCTTAGTCTGGTCAAGATAACCACTTTCTTAGTTTTTCTTTGTCACTGATTGGTCTGGTACTTTGAACAAAGTAGGGTTTTTCCAATAGCACACTATGGAAGTACATGCAGGTTCCTGCGATGTACCCACATCAGTAAAACAACTGCATGTTTGCATCCTCTAGCTCAAGCAGCAAAAACGTGGCACTGACAGCTCGTAACGTCGCTCATATGTAATTTTCATCGTCACATTATATGCTTCTTATGGTTCTTACTCTATGCTCATCGTACATTTCATTTTACAAATCCCACGCTCTCGATGTAGTTGGACATAGCACAAAGTGTTTTTGTAGTAATTTGTCGACGCCTTCCAGTTCTGCTGATTTTTTGTTAATGAGCCCAGGGTTGATTATTATAGGATTTATGTCTAAAGTGTTCTTATTATTTTTGCATACATTTTGGAACGTGCATAAATCTGATTTATAATTAAGTTTAAATTTATTCTAATCAAGGCATTGCCAAGTCGCTTTGATCGTTTGATTATGAATCTTTTAGAAAGAATTATTTTGAATGAAAGACTACCGGGTGTTTTATCTTTCTCTTTCATATGAAAAGGCTCTACGTATATAGAACGCTCCCAAACTCCCAAAAGCTCCTTAAAAAGCTAGCTAGAAAGCTCCCAAGCTAATAACTATGCCATCTCGCTATCTCCTGGGCCCATAACCTATTGAATTTTACATATCGAGGATTCTCATGAGTTGAGGACAAACTACATATTTTCTATAAAACGAATTTATTCTAGCTTTCTACATTATCAAAACGCGAGAGGGACACACAAAGTGCCAAACGGTTCATTCACAGATAAATTGAAGATACGTTCATAATACCTAACAGATCAGACGTTTAGTATTTTTTGTAATAGAGCGTGAAACTCCTTAAAATTTAAAAGTAAAATTTTTCAGACAAATTATGTGTTCGAAATATGAGACTGGACTGGAGAAGAGTTCTAGACATGTGAATCTTGGCTCTGTCCTCCAATGGGTGCATCAACGTGCAGGATGCTTAGATCAGTATGACAATATACAAGAAAATAAAATCTTTTACATTCTTAAGAATGTGCGTATTAAAGGTAATACTCACACCATCATTGCCAACTAGGAGTTTCTAGTGAAGGCGGCTGGCCACACAGTATAAATCTCAGGTTGTCGTCATAATCATTCAATTTGCTTTAAAACTTACCAGTAAGACATTCAAAGAATGATACTGTTTCCTATTATAATAGATCTCCTCGTGGTCAGATGGGCGGCATATTTCAACATGGGTGCCGTTAATGTCGATAGACTCTGTGGTGTAGTGGTTGAGCTGGTCGGCTCATAACCCTGAGGCGGCGGGTTCGATTTCCGCGGCAGGACAGGTATTTGTGCACAGAAAAAAATGGCGCAAGTACTTGTTCTGTGTCTGGGTGTTATGGGACCATGGTCCTCGTAGTTCCTGGGTCCCTAGACACAGGGAATCCAAGTTAGGGTCCAGGATCTATATATGTGATCGTTGGGCGTTATTATTTCTATTTATTTCTAATGTAACCCCATGAAATTCGTGAACATCCATGAATCTACAACGATAATCAATAGAACATTATTCAGTTTATTTTTCTATTTATTTATTGTTAGGAAGACCAGCCGCTTTTTCATACATTTAGAAACTGAAACTATGCACTAGGAAGCCAATTTAAGATAAAGCCTCAAGCATAACTATGGTAAAAATAAACAATTTAAATTCTTACTACTTCCTGGCAATGTCCTCGCGCCCTGTCCCACTTCTGGGAAACTTTATGTATTTAGCCTGTATACGTGGGTGGTTTCGGGCATCTATTACATCCTTCAGGCATCTTGAAACAGCAGCCCGTGCCAGACTTAGATGGTAATACGCCCAGACATTCTACTGGTAATAAAGCCGCACCTACAATCGCGGTGGAAGCTAGATTTGTGTCTTTTACATACATTTTGCAATCGGAAACTTACCCTTATCTCCGGCCGTACCGTGCTCGTGCTAAGTTATCGGGAGCAAGGGTATCACATCTTCGCAGAGACGTTCGAACTTGGCTTTCCGAAGACGATAGAGTCCAACGAACTCTCTCTCTCTCTCTCTCAGACATCATCAGAGGCTCGCTTGCCTCTCGTAAAAGTCTACGGCCTATCTTCGCACGCCTTTTGAGGCGTTCTCCTTCTGCCAATAGTATCGCTCCAGCCATAGCTCCTACCAATCAGGATTCGTAACTACTGCTCACGTACCAAATTGGTAAAGAAAGGCACTAGAAATTGGCTTAAAAATAGATAGGTAACACAACAGATTTATGCACGACAAAACAATGAGGTTTGAATGAATTCGTACCGAAAATGCCCGACTTCAATAGCATTTGAGGTTGGCTCTTTATTGGGCCTTCGTACTCTACTCTGTTGGCCAATGGTACCTCAAATCAACGTAGTACCAACGAAACCACCCTACGTTGGACCAACCGTTGGTCCAACGTAGGGTGGGTCCAGCTTCGTCGGGAATTGCCATTACCTCTAGTATTATGGTTTCGTCGATTTTTCCATCGTTATACCAAATTTTTTCTCACTGAACTTGGTTTTATATCGTACCTGCTTCGCAATTTTTTTTCTTAATGGCAACCAAGGCACTACTTCCGCCTATTTTTCTATTATACAATGTTACCAGCACAGATAACCCAAAACTCGGGTCAGAATCTATTCATCTAGGCATCAGTCGACGAAAAAGTTCAGACTCAAATTTGAGTTCCTTGGTCCGTCGTGATGACTTATGGCACGCCGAAGCGAGGAATCCATTCTCGAGTCAACGTTTCAGCAACTTCCTCCGCGGTGGTGGAGTGGTGGAGCGCATTGGCCACACTTCCGGTTTATCTAAGGGCTCTGTCAATAGAAAACATAACTAAAGTCGTTGCAAATCGGCAAGGGGCGTTGCGAGCGTTTTCGCCATTAGACGCACAATGAATCCTACGATTTGAAATCTTACGAACGGCAACTTCCGACTTGTATGCGAAATAAAAATGTATGTGTACGTATGTATGCACTAAATATGATTTTGAAACGATTCAGGGCACTAAATGGACCTTGAGGGCACTACCGAAACACTAAAAAACCACCACTAAACCACTTGTTCGGAGGGAAGTGCAGAGTTGTAGCTCCAACTAAAACGTTGGAGAGTTGTAATACACAATATTTTAATTTAACTTCCAGAATCATCTAATACTAATTTTACAATCCTCAAGTCATCTGCCAGGTAAATCTAAGTAATGATGTTTCGTGGACCCGTGCCCGTGCCGTCGTGCCGCCTGTCGCGAGCGCAGACTAAGGGAAAAACAATCTCCCTGTCACAGACCGCTACAGCAAACCATGGGCCTAGTTTCTGATACTAGGCATATGTAGCGGACTGATGAGGTGGCGTTTATATACTCCACAGACTAAGCAACTAAAGTAAGAACTAATTTAATTGTAACTGAACAAGAGGACGAAGATCGAAAACCAACTGAAGTAGGTACTTCATTTGAAGGATTCATTCGCGAACGACACATGACTACTGGGTAGCATCAATTAAGAAGATGGAGCCTGAACCTCTTCTTAATTGATGATTACGTTGTGATGTGTGCAAAACTAGAATATATTCGTATAAAGCACTACCTTCATTAGCAAAAGGTGCATAGACCTATTAAGTAATCTAATACACGTCTTCGATAAAGCTTATTAAAATACAACTTAGCTAAGCAACACTTTCCCTCGCTTTTTCGTACGTTTGTCAAACTCATGTCAAGTTGGCGCGTCAAATACTGTGCAAAGAATTGCGATTTGGTAATGACGCGTCAAGCGTGCTCTTTACGTACAAAACATTGCTTTGCATTAATAAACTGTCAGTCATAAGCCTTGAACAAGTTCATAGATTTTCAACGATCCGTACTGACGGTGCTCATTAATATGATCTTCATTTCAAACTTAATCAAAATATATATCCTTGTATATCACAAGCCAAATATTTGTGACGTAACATAGAAAATAAATAGTAATATTTAAACAAAGATTGGTTAAGTATGTTAAAATAAAATAAGTATTTATAAGAAATAGTTATTATATATTTTTTTATAAATTTAAGAAAATAAATTGGTATAAAGTGTAAAATAATCTATCAAATGTAAAATTCTTACGGATCATTTTTGATTTCGCGTAAATATGTGAGATTTATTACGTATAGATTATTTAGTACAATACAATAAATGTAACTATGCAACTTTTAGCAATCAAAATAAGTTGTGTGCACTATTACCTCAGTATTGAGCGCGTTAACGTTATTATGTCTTTTAAAAAGTGCCTATTTCGTGTCACTTATTCTGGCTAATATGTTGTTTGACAGCTATATTTCCACCTCCCACCCCCATTGTATAGCAGAGAAATAGTTTCTTTTTCTATCAAGTTTGAAATGGGCGTAGAGAAAATTCCTCTGTTATGCAGATCTTTTTCTGCCGTGGAACCAATAAACGTATAATTATTTTATCATACAGTAGTAATAAAGATACATAATCACCCTTAAGCAATTACATTTTTCCATTTTCTATACAAACCTGCCACTATCGTATTTTCTTGTATCGCAGTTTGTCGTTTGGTTAACGTGGTTTCTTGCAAATTTTCTATATATTAACAAAGACTATTAATAGGTTACTATAGACTGGTATTAAGTAGGTATATTTGCGTTCACATAATCAGCAATAGATATTATATAGTATATCGTCTGTGACACGTACTTATTTTTTTGTTTAACGGAAAATTTGAATCCCGAGCCTGGTGCACATACGCTAACACCTAAGATTATGCCAGATTAAGGGGCAGCTCTCCTGCGTGAACCTTTTATCTTTAGTCGAGCTTTTGTTTATTTGATAAGTAATAATTACATCAAACATTATAACTTATGTAATTTAATATTATTTACTTTAATTATTAAAAAATATCAAAGTGATAGAAACTGGTCATAAATTGTGTTTAATTGGTAAAATATCTTTAAAAAATTTTTTTTAAAGTGTATCTAATAAGAAGCTTTAAATATATTGTTAGAGTAAGGTATATAAATTACAATATATAACTATTTTAATTTATTTTGTTGTAAGAATAAAGAAATATACAGTTCAAGACATGAATTTTATTTCTCTTATAAAAACAATAACCTTACCCTTGTCCCCTTATCAACTCAGTATAGAGGCGAGCAGTTTGATGACAAAATAACACTCTTGGTCACAGATACATACTAACGTAAAACAGAGTAGGTACAATAAAACGCAATTATAAGGATAGCTATATTTTAATTTGAAACTTACAACTACATACAATTATGTAAACAAAAATACCTTCATATTATTTCGAGTGTGAATAATGCACATTATGAAACTAAAAACTATATAATATTTCTGTAATTATTTATGAACATTCATGGTTTTACAGGTCTCACTACGGTTTATTTAAACCGCCAATTTCCGCTTTGCTAACCTTTATCGGAATACACATTTATTTAGCAAAAAAACATACACTGATCATATATTTGACGACAAACAAAAATTGCTTACGTTAAATATATTTATTAAACTTTGCGGGTAATTTATACAAATAAGAGACGTGACTGACTATCTTTACTCCAACTTTTAATGTGATGCATAAAACTATGCCGTCAAAAAAATACAACTTTGTGTTTTAATTTAGCCAATGAATTGGTTTTCTGCGTGGTACTAAACGTCGAGGAATAAAATAATTTTAAGTAAATATACAAATCTAATGAGACTACGTCATTGGTTGATTCGACAATAGCAGTAACAATTTCACATCAAATTAATTACAGCCAATCCGCCTATGACGATGGTACAGAAGATTTGGACCTTAAATAGAACTAAATAAACACAATTATCGTTTTATAAAAAAATACTGGTATGTTAATTTTTGAAATTATGCAAAATTATCTTTAATGTGTGTATTCCATCCGAGGTTATGTCGAATGCATCATGCAAAATGACGTAATAAGTAACTTACACAAACATAATCATCTAATACTTATATAAAACATTATTTCTAATACAAGCCCCAAAACGTTAAGATGCTTATAAACAATGTCAACGTGATAATAATGAGATTATTAATCTTTACAAGACAAAAACTCACAACAAATTTTTACCACATTGAATGAAATTTCTATTATCTTACTTATACTAACTGCAGTGCCTAACCAAAATATGAAAATAACACGATGAGCATCGTGTGGGTTTCTATAAACTCTTCACGATCCTAAACATAAAAGCTACCATTAAATTTGTGTTGCGTTGCTATATTGGTACTTTATTGCGCCAACAAGAACACTGACTATCTCATTTTGGCTAGGCAGTGCACGTAAACCCTACATCATGCCAGATACATACTTTCATACTATGTAAAACTTCTATTTACCTAATTATACTTAATATTATAATCATAATTATAGTAACTAAAACATAAAAATCAAGTAATTATTAATATTAGGATCCATTTATTTTTAAAGTAAAAGAAATGGTTATTATCACAAGAAAAACAAATAGAAATATCGTTTATGATATGGAACTACTTACTGACTGTACTGTTCTCCAAACAAGTTTAAGCAAAATAATGATATAACGAAAATCACTATGAGCCTTATTAATAAACATGAACTATCTTTAGACTAGTTACACCATCTTTTGTCTCTTTCGATCCAGCTAAATATTCCAGTAAGGACAAAAGCTGAAGTAACTAATCCGAGACTAATACCCGTTTATTAATAAGGCTGTGTCTGTTTAATTTACACACACAAAACAGTATTTACAGTATGGACACTTGCATAGTAACTACGCGACTCAACCTATACAAACAAATGAATGCTGGAATCACAATGTCAATGCATCAGCATCTAATGTCTCTTGAGTGACATATAGGCTTTATCATGATAATTTTGAGTCACGTAACGCAATGCCCAAACTGTGACTATGTTTATGGGTTCATAACACTTGAATACACTATTCTGTGGATTGTTATGTATACATGCGTTGAAATTTTAGTCGAGTTCAATGATGCCATCGATGTCATCAATGTCGAAGTCCTTCAGTGTCATCGCTGAAAATAATAAATAATGTATTTAACTTTAACAACGCAAAACGATTAAAATGTCGACTTTATTGGATTCAATACTTATGTTATAGTAGTTATTATATTTTGTTGTTATATAGTTATTATTCTTTATTTTGGTATACGAACTAATATAGTAAAATTAGCCAATAAAGGAAATAATCTGATAAAAATATCACACTAATATTATAAAAGCTAAAGTTTGTATGTATGTGTGTATATTTGTTACTCCTTCACGCTCAAACGGTTGAATGGATTTGGATGAAATTTCGTACCAAGATAGCTTATACACTGGATTAACATATAGGTTACATTTTATCCCGGAAAAGTGAAATGCTCCCGTGGGATGAGCAAATAACTAAAATACTTTTTATCCGCGGGTGAAACCGCGGGGCGCAACTAGTATAAGATAAAAACAACATAAAATCACCAATAGGACCTATAAATCCACACAGACAAAGAGATTGGTGGTTAAATGTGTAACAAACACCACATTAGTTTGTTATAAAAAATCTACTGAAACCCAACAAAAGTTATCTGCCAAAAAATCTTATATTTGAATATTATAATAATAATATGTGTGGACATCTCACACAGCACCATCTAGCCCCCAAACTAAGCAAAGCTTGTATTATGTAACAATAGTATAGGTAACTGATACAATACTTGTTGTTGTTTGTAAATACATACTTATAATACAATATAACACGCAGACACAGAACAAACACCTATGTTCATCACACAATTTTTTGTCCTGGGTGGGAATCGAACTTACAACCCACAGTTCAGAAGGCAGGATTACTACCAACTGAGCTATCGGGCCAGTCATATTATAAGGTAACAAGCAACCAAACGGTTGCTTGTTACCTTATAACTTTACTAGGTGGTAGGACTTTACTGCAAAGTTCGTCTAGGTAGGTACCACCGCTTTGCCAGTTATTCTGCCGCCAAGCAGTAGTGCGCAAGCACTGCTGTGTTCCGGTTTGAAGGGCACTGTAGCTAGTGAAATTACTGGGCATATGAGACTTTATTATCTGATCTCACAGTTTAGTAATCTTATTACTGGATTGTGCTGATGTCTCTGGATGACGTGCGCAGTGCAGTGTCACGCGAACCTCTATACCTTAGAGTTCCGAGTGACACTGCAGCTGATATGGGCAGCCGTGTCGTTTAACATCAGGCGAACGGCTAGTACGTCACGTCATTCCTTAACATAAAAAAAAAAAAAAAAAAATATGACCGCCCGCCGCTTACCGCCGCTTCTTATGAAATGAGGGGTTCGAATGCACTAAGCCCCCCGTACGCCGCCGCCGGGATGGGGCTAGCGCCTCAACATCTCGCCCCGGCAAGGATTTGATACTAAACAGATCTAGCGTAACATATTACTAATGCAATGTTTATCCTTAAAAAGTAAATAAAGCAAAGTAACCCACGTTCAGTCTTTTTCTTTTTGGCAGCTGCGGTCTCGAGCGTGGGCGCGGTTCGTTTTTTTTCGGGTGGCTTTTGTTTGTTTGCTGTGGATGGTATCGTCTTCACATTCGTCACTTGAATAGATTTTTCAACACTGAAAAACAAAAAAAAAAACAATGTTAGATCGTGCTTCAACGGTTTGTATTTTATATAAAGGTATTTATATGGAATGTATACATACGTGAGATCAACCAGAGATTTGTTCGTCAATGATTTAGATTTCCCATCTAAGACAATGTTCTTAGAAGTGCCCACTACAGTCATAGGAGAGTCTTTCTTGGAAATAATCGTCGGCTTTCCACCTTTCGGATTGTTCTTCGGAGTCGCGGCTTTGTTAGTTGTAGAACCGTGGTCCGTTAAATCGATGGAGTCCTTAATGATTAGATTTGAATTTTTAAAAGGCGTAGATTTCAGATTGCTCGCGGTCTTGCCTGTAGATTTACCGCCACCCGCTGCAGCAGCATTCTTCGCTTTCACAGAAGTTATTATTTTATTAATGTTCTGAACAACAGTATCTTTATGCTTGTCTTTATTATTCGAGGACGTAGTCGGTTTAGGCTTCGAATACGTCTTGTATGTTTCTACCTTCAGCAGTTGCTTAGATGCCTCGGTTTTTCTAGAGGTAGGGAAGATAACCTTGGTCTTGCTTCTATTGGGCGCCTGGATGTGGACGACGTCTTTCAGAATCAAGAGGGGATCGGGACTTGGGGAGCGTGAGGACTCACTGCTGCTACTCGATGAGGATGAGACCTTCCGCTGCCGACGCTCCGGGGCTGCGCTCGGTTTCGAGACGTTCGAGACCTGCTGCTGCTGCACCTGTTTCTGCGCCGGCGCTTTCTGTACTGGAGTAATTATGGGTGTGGGTGTCGGTAGCGGCGCACTCGGTATCACCCGTTTCGTCTCTGGTTTCGGCGCTAGAGCCTTTATCATCGGCTTCTGGGCGGGCGTCTTCGTATGCAGCGGTGAGCTGTTAGTCTTCGGGATCGCTGCCTTCGAGACCGGAGGCGGCGCGACAGGTTCATCGTCGTCAATAGTGTGTATCATGGCGCTGCCGCTTTGTATCACTTCCAGTTGTCCCGTTGCGGTGAGGCGGAGGATGTCTCCAGGCTTGCACACGGTCTTGGTGGCATGGGGTATGGGGGTAGGTGCGGGCGGGGGGGCGGGAGCGGGGGCATCTGGCACCGGCACGCGTAAGGCTTGCGGCACCTGCGTGGCCGGCACGCGTGTGAGCAAGCGCTCAGCGCCGGAGGGGGCTGCTGGCACCAAGTAGATGTTCCCACCGACCTGCTGCATCCCCATCGCGCTCTGCCCCGAGGTCACGTTCAAGCGCATGGTGCGTACGTCCCCCGCGCCCCCCGCCCCTCCGCCCACTAGCGACATGGTCACCGGCCGCCCGCCAGGCACCGACGATGGGACCGTAAACGTCATTGGGAACGACTGCGTGCCTTCGGAAAACGACATCGGTATCGACTGCACGCCTCCGCCGAATGACACCGGAACCTGCTCCGCGCCGCCGAACGATGGTTGCCGCTCCAGCGATATCGGCATCGCCTGGAACCCGGGGCCGCTGAGGGATATCGGAACGGGGCGGGAGTCGGGGCCGGTCATCGATATGGGAACCGGACGGGAGTCAGGGCCCGTCATGGAGACGGGGACGGGGCCCGTCATGGAGACTGGGGCGGGGTCCATGTAGCCGCTCACTAGCTTGTAGAAGCCGAGCTTCGAGGGGGCCGCGGCTTGCGGGGGCGTGGGGGCCGGGGGGCGCGGTAGCGGGAGCCGCTGTGCGTTGGGGCCGGTGAGTGCGACGGGCACGGGCTGGGGGACTACAAGACGCGCGCGGACCGCGGCGGAGGGGGGCGGGGGCGCGGGGGTCGGGTCGTCCTCGTCGCTATCCAGGTTGATGGTGGTGTAGGGAGCGGATGGCGGGGCAGAGGTCACGCGAAGTCGTTCCATTAGCTGCGCCGTGGAGACCTTCGAGTCTAGTTCCTTGACTGACTCCTTTTTGATAGGCATCAGCCTCACTTTGAACTGAACGGGCTTGGAGGCCGGAGGCGGGGGCGGGGGCGCAGTTGCAGGCGGCGCGGGGGGCGGAGATTCCGTCACGCAGCGTACCTCGTCGTCGTCGTCCGGTAGGATGCACTCGTCTACCGCGGCTGGCACAGTGGCGGCGGCGGTCGACGGACCAGACCGATGGACTCTGCAACCAAACGACACTTATAAACCATTTTTTACCGAAACAACATATAGGAACTTTTCAAGGAAACATATATGAGTTGCAGTTGTAATCGTTGACAATAATAATAAATATAATAATAATAATAATAACGCCCAACGATCACATACATAGATCCTGGACCCTAACTAGGATTCCCTGTGTCTAGGGACCCAGGAACTATGAGGAACATGTTCCCACAACACCCAGACTCAGAACAACTATATGCGCTTTTTTTCTGTGCACAAATACTTGTCAAGTCGCGGGAATCGAACCCGCCGCCTCTGCCGCCGGGCTATGAGCTGACCTGCTCAACCGCCACACCAAAGAGGCTGTCACAATCTATTCATCCTATAACACGTGGCATTTGTACAAAACCTCGTGGTTTCTTGCACCACAAATTAACGTTTACAAGAGCTTATACTTACAGTGAAACAGGCACAATGCCGGCTCCGGACTGCTGCGAATTGGCCGTTGGCGGAACACCAAGCTTGGGCATTTCCTTGGGCTCATCCTTGATTTGCGACACGCGGGACAGAGGTCCCGGTTTTTTTTTCACTTCAACTGGTTTAGTTTCAGCGGGCTTAGTAGGTTCCGCGATGTTGCCTTGTCCTAAGAATTGCATTAGTTTATTGGACGCGGCATTTGTCTCCTCGCGGCTTTTGTTCTTTTTATCAGCCTTTTGTAATTTTCTCAGCACATCTTTCCCTAGGACCTGTGAAAAAATTTATTATTCAAAATAAAAAAAAGATTTATTGATGATTGCCCGTATTACGGAACTACGCTCAGTCGTAAATCTCCCAAGACGAGATTTGATTCACAAATAAATAAATAATAACGGCCAAAGATCACATACATAGATCCTGGACCCTAACTAGTATTCCCTGTCTAGGGACCCAGGAACTACGAGGTCCCACAACACCCAGACTCAGAACAAGTATTTGCGCAAAATAAAACAAAAATAAAATCGTCAAATAGTGAAAATAGACGACTGAGCATAGTTCTGTAATACTAAGGTCCGTATTACAGAACGATGCTCAGTCATTGATCAGTGCTCAAGCAGAGATTTCATTCACTAATTGATCACTTTATAAATGAAATCTCTGCATGAGCGCCGATCGATGACTGAGCATCGTTCTGTAGTTAGAGTGACATAATGTTAATGAACAACTTGACGATCTAGTCGTTCACCTGGTGTTAAGCGACACGGCCGCCCATAACAGTTGCAGTGTCACTCAGAACTATAAAGTTTCGCGTTACACCGCACTGCGCATATCATCCTGAGAAATCAGTGACATTTTATGATCTGATATGTAATTACTAGAATGAGATCAGATCACAGTCTCATTAGTCCAGAAATTTCACTAGCTACAGTTCCCTTTAAACGGGAACACAGTAGTATTTGCACATTACTGCTTGACGGCAGAATAACTGGCAAAGCGGTGGTACCTACCCACAAAAACTTTGCACAACTCCTACCTACTACATCACATGCGCAAAAGGTACAATATTTAAAGATGGCGACACTGCGTTTATAGACCATTTGCAGATAGACGTCATATAACATACCTCTCCAATTACTAAAGTGTTCTATAATGTATACTATATTAATCCGAAGTGCCCTGCACCGCGCCCACTTGTATGGGTGACACGGGTTTGCAACGCTGTTGCTGCTTGCAGCATCATGCAGCTCATGTCTACCGCCAAAAGGTTATTTTTCTAATTACTAAATACTATTTATAAAAATTTTATGCTCTCCTAAAGCTTACATAAATTATCATTTAAAATACAAAACTTATTGGTGTGTAAATTTCTTTATAATTATAGTTTCCTGTCATTAGTAGCAATAAGCCTGTGTGCTTGCGTAATAATTTGTTGTCGCATTATTTTACATCACTAGGATAAAATGTACACTAGTGCGTATAAGGTGTATATTTGAAAGTATAATAAAGACCTTTAAAAATTAATTAAAAGTGCCCTGCAGAGTCCGTATTGTTACTATTAATATTATGATATATATATGTACTCTTCTTTCTTTCTTCTATATATATTTGTAATGTAAGATCAATATGCACATGCGGAAACATAAAAATGAATATGAATAAAAGCACGATGTCATACCTTGATGGCGATATCATAAATGGGTCCGCTCTCGATAGGTTTCTTCGAGCTCTCGGTTTCCTTCAGCAACTTATAGGTGCTGTAACGTGCGGCCAGCGTCGCCGCATCCTCAGCCAACATCGGATTCCCTGCCAAGTACGTATGCGCCACAATCTTTATAAAATTCTGGTTGGTCAGCAAGGAAGAGTGCAGAGGTATGCGTTCCGTTTCGTTCTCTACCGGCGTAGTTTTTTCCGGGGCGGAAATTTCGTCGTCGCTCAACAAAATGCTTGCTCCGTCAACCTTCTGTGTGGTTGGTTTTTTTGTCTTGGGCGCTTTCTGCGATTGCGGTTCAGTTTTCACGACGGGTGCTTGTCCGGCGTCGATTTCGGTAGCACTGTCAGTATCGCTGCCGGCATGCCAGTCGTCGTCGTCGACATCAATGACGGGATCGGGAGGCGCCGAGTCTTGCGACGCGCCGTCGTGATCCATATCGAATTGTCGTTCGGCTGCGATGGCAGCTTTACGACGGCGACGGCCGCCGACTTCAGTTTCTTCTATTGGTTTTGGCGGCGGCCCCGGCGGCGGCGGCGGCGGTGGCGGCGGCTGCGGTGGCGGCGGCTGTGGCGTTGTTTCCGGCTTCTTTTCCAATATGGCCTTTCTTGTGCGTCCGCGTCTAGGTAACTCGACGTCGGTCAGCGCGGGCATGCGCGGCGGCGAGGCAGGCCGCACGGGAGCCTTGCCTTGCTGTTTTAATAGAACATTAGCAATGCTAGCTGTTAGTTCATCGCATCCGTCCAGCGGCTGCCCTGCTTGTGTCATCACTTTCACCTGTGTATACAAAATTGTCAGTCAGTAAATCAATTTTATTGTAAAAATAATCCTAAAGCATAATTTGATAGTTCTAAAACAACCGTCGAAATTGAAAACTAGATTGGCGTCCCAATCACTTTAAAATTCTGGTTAGTTATTTAGAAAATAAGAAACTTGAAAGAGAACAATGATAGATATAGAAAGAAAATAAAAGGATTAGATAAATGATAAACCTCATTTAAATAATCAGAAAATCTATTCAAACAGAAAACACACAATAATTGACATAATATGTCTGAAGATTTGATGAAACACATATTATACCAAGAATAATTTGTGTTAAATAAAGTTACGTCCTGACGCTCACGAAAGCCGCCGCGGCTCGCGTTAGTAACTGGCTCCCAGAAGGAAGACATCGAACATGTCCGAAACCTGGTCGGAGTAATTTCGACTTTTTAACTGACGTGAGTTTATCTTGCAAAATGTGTCATACTCACGGTAGTACAAACTAAAATATACCAAGAATATTAAAGAGTACATAAGAATAAATTTCAAGGAAGTGCATACAACTAAAGAGGACGCATACCTTGTCAATAAGTTCCCTGATCTGCTTAGGCCCTTTCCCGGTCTCAGTGAAGTTATGCTTGATGAGAATTTCCGAGATCTGGCGAACTACATCCTCTTCGTCAACCGAATTCAGCGGCGGCGCGCGACTTGGCCCCGGCTCCGAATCCGGTCTAATCGGTATGCGACATTGGACTACGGAGGATTTCCTCCCGCGGCCTCTAACCAACCCCCCTCTACCCTTAACTGGGGCTTGGGGAGGTTGCCCCGCTTTTGGGACCAGCGAATCATGTACGGGCCCATCCTCAGTTTTGATGTTGAGAACTTGAGATTTTTGCTGCTCATGCTGTTGCTGTAACAACTTCTCTTGAGCTAACTTTTTCTGTTGCAGTTTCTCTAGGGCTCTGGCGGCTTTGTCCGTTTCGAGATCATTTTGCATTTCTGAAATGAACAATGAAACTTATTTTGCCAGTCATTTCATTCAATTCAATTCAACAACATGTATCTACAATAAATAAAGCATTTGAAAAGTACTCCAATTTTTTTTCTCATTACATGGAACTGTATCAAGAGGGCAGTTTTAACTTGTGTTATTTGCAGTGTTAGTGCATAAAATTGGTGGTGTTTTATTCGTTAAGTGCTGGATTACAGGCATGAGTGTGGGAAAGTGATGGTGAAACGTTTCTTTTCGTAGAAGAAGTGTCTCCATAGAAGATTCTGGAGAAGTTGCCACCACTTTACTAGGAGTATGACTAGACTATAACTTGACTTGATGACTTGGACTGTGGCTTGACTAAACACATATCTATATATATATAACTCAAAGGTGACTGACTGACATAGTGATCTATCAACGCACAGCCCAAACCACTGGACAGATCGGGCTGAAATTTGGCATGCAGGTAGATGTTATGACGTAGGCACCCGCTAAGAAAGTATTTTTCGAAATTCCACCCTTGATAGGGTGAAATGGGTGGTTGCATTATTTTCCCATAGGCCACGCCGCGGGCGAAGCTGCGGGCAGAAGCTCGTATATAATATTACTTTATAAAATTATCAATGACTTGGCACTGGCTAAATACACAAAAGGATGGACACAAAAATAAATAAAAAGGTGGTAGGGCAATTTCTACAACTACCCACGCGTCAATAAGTTAAGAACGTCTCCCTCTCTCTCGAACACGTGTTGCGGTACAAAGGTAACGTACGCTTGTGCGCGTGCTCCTGCTGGAACTGCCTCCAGGCGGCGGCGCGCTCGTGCTCGGGCAGGCCCTGCTCGCTGGAGCCGCGCAGCAGCGAGTCGTGCTCGTGCACGGCGTGCACGGCCGCGTCGCGCGCCACGCGCAGCAGCGCCACGTCCGCCACGCCCACCGCCACGCCGCCCGCCACGCCCGACCCCAACTCGTCGAACCTGACAAGTGCTCGCGGTCATCATAACCTACTCTTGTATTGTTTATGTTTTGGCTCCAAACTTTTGTGTATTTAGCATTTAGCCAGTGTCAATTAATTGATAATTTCTCAAGTTAATTATCATATGATGTGTCAAGGTCAAGTCAAGTCAAAGTCAAGTCAAAGTCAAGTCAAAGTCAAGTCAAAGTCAAGTCAAAGTCAAGTCAAAGTCAAGTCAAAGTCAAGTCAAAGTCAAGTCAAGTCAAAGTCAAGTCAAAGTCAAGTCAAAGTCAAGTCAAGTCAAAGTCAAGTCAAGTCACAGTCTAGTCAAGTCATACTCCTGGTAAAGTGGTGGCAACTTTACCAGAAGCTTGTGTGGAGTTTTGGAAAAAACACGAAAGGAAACGTTTCACCATCATTACACCACTTTTCCACACTCATGCCTGTAATTCAGCACTTAACGAATAAATAGCCACAAATTTTATGCACTAACACTGAAAATAACAAAAGTTTTGGAAAATAATATAATGCGGCGACACGATCTGTGAAATTACTGGGCAAATGAGAGTGATCTTAGTCTAGTAAGCTTATTGATAGGCTGCGCTGATATCTCAGGATGACGTGTGCAGTGCAGTGTTACTGTAAACTTAATAATTTAGAATTCCGAGTGACACTGCAACTGTTATGAGCAGACTTACGACTAGCTCGTTGCGTCATTCATTAACATAAAAAAAACACTCGCGAATGTGTCCGGGTCGGTAGAAGAAATCCAAACATCTTCTCAAAAATAAAATAAATCTTCTCGAAAAATCCAAATATCTTCTCAAGTTACTACTTGAGAAGATATTTGGATTCTTTCTACCGACCCGGACACACTCGCGAGGCATTTGCGAGTGTTTTTTTTATATAGTACCGCTAGCATAATTGAATAAATGCAGTACTGAAACCGTGCGCAGATAATAATGATGTAGTAAATCGCCTACTAGGTGGTAGGACTTTTCTGCAAAGTTCGTCTAGGTAGGTACCACCGCTTTGCCAGTTATTCTGTCGCCAAGCAGTGGTGCGCAAGCACAACTGTGTTCCGGTTTGAAGGGCACCGTTTTGTAGCTAGTTATTACTGGCAGTAGTAAATTACTGGGAAAATGAGACTATGATCTAATCTCACAGCTTTATTGCTAGACTGTGCTGATGACGCGAAACTATACTTTAGAATTTCAAGTGTCGCTGCAACTGATATGGGCAGTCGTGTCGCTTAGCATCAGGCGAGCGACTAGCTCGTCATGTCATTTTGTAACATAAAAAAAAAAGAAACCTAATAAGTAGTATGCACCTGTAAAGTTCAGTTAACTCGGCCATATTGTAGTGTCGGTCGATCTGTTGCTCGTCGACAACGCGGCAAGCGACCGCTTGCTTCGTCACCGATCGCTCGTAGATCTTCTGCTCCATAGTGCCCTGAGAATAGAGGTCATGTTTATAAAATAAAGGGACTCCGCTAAAAACTGGTAGGCGAGAGTTTGAGGATGGAGACATAGTACATAAACCCTGAGAAAAAAGAATATGTTTGAAAGTCTGCTAAAAACTGATAGTAATTTTAAAGATTGATGAAGTAAGTTACAGTTAGTCAGTAAATCAGTAAGTTTCGTTTACACCACCGACCTCTATCTCTCTAACAATTCTTTCCATCCAAAGGTTGACTGGAAGAGATCGCTTTTAGCGATAAGTCCGCCCATTGTACTATAGCTTTAAGTTTCATCATCTGCAACTGTTTTTTCTTCTGGTGTACAATAAAGAATTATTGTATTGTTACAGAAGCCAGAAATTTTCTAATAAAATTATATTGGTGATAGCTATCCCCCGGCTATTTAGGGACCTATTTATCAGTGGTTAACTGACGCGAACATTTTCTTTGAAGATGTAAGGGTATCAGTCAACCAGAATATTATTTATTTTTATAAATTAACGAATTCTGACAGATATATATGTAATTAACTTTTGGCTAATTAAAAGTTTTCACAGCTAGGTAACTACTTTTTTTTAACAGTCGACAGACATCTAGGACTGAGAAGAACTAACAAAAATACTAAAGATTTAAAAACAAGACTAATTTCAAGTGTTAAAGAAACAATTATTTAAACATCGCTTCAGCTTGGACGATGACGCATTAATCTAAATTTATATCTTTCGCCATTGTATTATAACACCTGCTGGCTCTAATTAAATAACTATTTTGCCTGTAATTACATTACTGTAGGGCCTTCGAGAATTAAGACTATTGCAGACTTACTACTTCTACTTTAAAAGAGTTTTCCATTTTTAATTTATGTCAACATATGTGACGGCAAATGTAGAATCCTTTGAAGCACTTGGATTTTACGTAGATTGACGACGAATAAGTGGCAAAAAGCGTGGCACACAGCATATAAACAACTAGCTTCTTCCCTCGGCTTCGCTCGCGTGGCATATAGGAAACGAAGAATTTTAAAAAAATAGATAATCAACCACCCATTTCACCCTCTCAGGGGTAAAATTTCGAAAAACCCTTTGTTAGTTGATACCTAGACTTTACAAAGAACACACCCTCAAGTCTCTAGGACCATCGGTTTAGGCTGTGCGTTGATAAGTCAGTTAGTTAGTCAAGACTATGAATTTTATGTGCATATAGATAACATGCACTACTTTAAAAATATGTATATCTACCTCTATTTATTTATTTTTAGTGATAAAAACTGTATATAAATATGTACTCGCAATAAAAATCTTTGAATGAGAACTTACAAATATAAATCATTAACTTTTAACTACACCTCACAACCACACACACTTTCAAACTGTCCCAAAATCGAATGTGCCAGTTTTTCAAGGCATTCAGAAGTGGCCCGAAGAAAAGGACTCACCATAGCGACCAGCCGGTATATGTAGCAATCTTTCTTCTGCCCGAATCGATACACGCGGAATATGCTCTGTATATCGTGCGCGGGATTCCACGACGTGTCTAGGATTATGACGCGGTTAGCTGCCGTCATGTTGAGGCCGAGGCAGCCTGCTCGAGTCGAGATCAGGAATAATCTGGAATAGCGAACGGTTTGAACAAGTGATTGTAGTTAAAAACTTGTTCAACGATATAAATTAAACCATTTAGTTTCATAAGCGACCGGCCCAATAGCTCAATAGGTAGTATCCCTGCCTTCAGAACTGGAGGTTGTGGGTTCGATTCCCACTCAGGACAAACATCTGTGTCATGAACATCGATATTTGTTCTGTGTCTGGGTGTTATTTTTTTTTTATTATTATTATTATTATTATTAGACCAACTAGGATCACAATCAGCACCAGATAAAAACATATAAACAAATAGAATGGTCGAAATCAGAAAATAACAAAATCATCAATTAAAATTAAAATACCATAAATTTAAATAGAAATTACATTAAAATAAAAATTTAAAGATTAAGAATTAGTTTTGACTCCGTTCAGTAGGTGTACCATGTTACAATGGTACACATACTGACAGTCAAACCGACCAGCAAGCGCATTTAGGATAGTGTTACGGCTGGCCCGCACCCTGCGCACCAGGGATGTGCACCGTTTGCGCATGACTGTGTGGAAACAATCCACACGGGCTTCTGCAAACATCCCCGACGC
Organism: Ennomos fuscantarius; assembly: GCA_905220475.3. Classification (NCBI taxonomy): domain Eukaryota; kingdom Metazoa; phylum Arthropoda; class Insecta; order Lepidoptera; family Geometridae; genus Ennomos; species Ennomos fuscantarius. The sequence continues at coordinate 4,041,875 of HG992040.1, read as the reverse complement.
ACTGCAAAAGCGAGGCAGCCGCAAAAGCACCCTAAATGCATTGTTGTACTGGACGCGTAAAGCGTTGTACTGTTTCAGCGTATAACTCACCCACAGACTGCTCGTGTAGAAAGACGTACAAAATGCCCTGAATAAAGTGATTTTGACGTCCTTTGAACAGCGAGCAAATCTGCGTGCAATCATATTAGCTCTAACAGACAACGCTCTACGCTCCCTCTCTATATCAGCATCATCCTTCAGGTCCGAGGTCACAAGATGCCCAAGGTACTTGAACTTTTCAACTCTATTTAGAGGACAGCCGTTAAGCTTTACTGTTGGTACATTACCAAGACATCTACCTCGAACCTGAAAGACCATGCATTCACTCTTCTTAACGTTGTACAACAATCCGTGGCTGTCAGCATATTTCTCGCAAATGCCAAGCAGCCTCGACAGCCCGCAAACAGAAGCACTGAGCAGCACCATGTCATCCGCATAGCTAATGTTATTAAGACACAATTCACCAATATGGCAGCCGACATGCGTGCAGCTCAGCTCCTCTATCAGCGCATTCATGTACAGGTTGAAAAGCTTGGGGGAGGTTAGCCCCCCTTGCCTCACCCCACATTCCAATCTGTAAGGAACCGAATAGGCCCCTGACCATCGAACGACGTTGACCTGGTTCTGGTACCAATACTTAAATATGACACATATATACACAGATATATTATTGATAAAATGTATGATAACATTGTTCATGTATTAAGTCGTGCAGCGAGCGACAGCCATTCATTGAAAATTGTACAAAATAGGAAACCGGTTGTTGGCTGGAATAGGCATGTGCGTGACGCACACCGGGAGGCTAGGCATAAGTTTGAACATGGGTGTTGTATGGAAGACCGCGCGAGGGTTGTGTCTGGAGTGAAATGCACACAAGTCGAAGGATTTTTAAATCGAGATTGCGTTGGTGTCAAAATCATAGTGATCAGATTAAAATGGACATTCTAGCATCTCATCATTCTGGACATGACTTTCGAAGTTTCTGGAAGTCTACAAACAAACTAAATGGCAAGCCGGGCTTACCTGTGAGCGTTAATGGTGTCAGTGAGCCGACGGGAATAGCAGACGTGTTCAGGGAACATTTTACCGTGAAGTCGCCTTTAGGGCCTTCGCTGTCTGTGTGCTGTGCTGGTCATAGTGGTCAGGAGGTCAATGCTCGATTTACGGCTAAAGAGGTTAAACATGTAATCAACTCTATGTCGCGCGGTAAGTCTCCTGGTCATGATGGCCTTAGTATCGAGCATCTTAAATATGCAGGTGTTCACCTGCCTAGAGTGTTGACATTATTCTACAACTTGTGTGTGGGACACTCCTACTTGCCCGCGCAGATGATGAGGACTGTGGTAGTGCCGATCATAAAGAGCAAGACTGGTGATATTAGTGACAAGAGTAATTATCGGCCAATCTCACTTGCTACAGTTATCTCTAAAGTGCTGGACAGTCTGCTTAGTACTCAGCTGGATAAATATCTACAATTTCACGATAACCAGTTTGGTTTCCAGTCTGGTCTCTCCACTGAAACAGCTGTGTTATGTTTAAAGCAAACTGTCAAGTACTACACTGATAAGAGCACGCCTATTTATGCCTGTTTTCTTGACCTATCCAAGGCGTTTGACCTGGTTTGTTATAATATACTGTGGCAAAAACTGTACAAGACGTCAATGCCAGAGGAGCTAATACGCATATTTAAGTATTGGTACCAGAACCAGGTCAACCACATACTAATAAGTAATATTATACATATATAATATGTATAATATTATGTTATATATTCTATGTTCTATTTACAAACAAAAAAGTATATAAGTATTCTATCAGTTATCTGGTTGTCAAAGTACAAGCTTTGCTTAGTTTTGGGCTAGATGGCGCTGTGTGAAATGTCTACACATATAAAAAAAGCTGATTATTTTGTGAATGAAATTTCGCCTTGAGCACCGATCCACGACTGAGGGTGATTCTAGAATACGGGCTTTGAACAACCGAATCTGCCCAATCATGTTCTTCAGTCAAAGACTTGTTTCCATGTATATGTTTAAGAAAAAAAGTTCATTATTTATTACTCACGTTCCTTGAGGGTAAGGTCTATGATTTAAATTACTAAATATAATATAATTATTAAGATGTACACACATTTTGTTGAGTTTGAAACCATATTGCTATGGTATGTATATAAAACTTGTAATCAAGATTAAAATTTTTATCATACTAATTGCCCGCAAAATATTATAATGAAAAAAGCGGTGATACCAGAGTCAAATAAACTTCCGCAATTACCCTATGCTACTACTTATTGGCCCTAATAGCAACAATATTTGGTAATACTACTTGTTTATATAAAACCTGCACAGTCTCATTGCTAGTGAGCTGTGAGACTATACCTAATACGATAAAGGATGATTCAAGTAAAACTAGAAGCTAGACTTGTCATGGTTAGAAAAATTAAGTCAATTTGGAAGGCAAAGTCAACTCAACTCACTTGGTCTTAAGATTATTTTCTGCGTTAAACTCCCGCACCCACTTCTGTCGAACCTCGGCGGGCACGGAGCCGTCGAGACGGTAATACTCCTGTCCGAGCGACCATCCGTTGATCTGCTTCAGGAAAAACTCAAGCGCGTCCAGGCAGAACAGAGATGTTGAGAAAATCAGCCTGGAAGGATGACATTTTATAATACAGACAGTGTCAAAAAATAATAAATAATAACGCCCAACGATCACATACATAGATCCTGGACCCTAACTAGGATTCCCTGTGTCTATTGTCTATAATCCTAAAGCTTGAGAGCTCCTAAGTTCGCATCTCTCTATGACGTACCTACTGCAACGCATTTGGGTACGTCCGTGGAGAAATAAGTGCGAAGTTAAGTATAGTGCAGGACATTAGTATGGTACAGTACTCACACTTTGTCACCCAGCGCAATACATTCGTGCAGTATCCTAAATACTGCGACGAATTTGTTGGAGCTATCGACCGAGTCCAGCATAGCGCCGTCGGCGAGGTACTGCAGCCACCACACCTCGGTGTCTGTAGGCTTTATGTCCTCTTTGTCTTCTAGCGCTAGATCGTCTTCTATCTTCTCAGCTATGGGGAAAACATATATTACACACGACAGGCTACAACAAAAAACGAGTGTGCTTTAGACCACACGACTGAAGTAAAACATCTTTACCCGACCGTTTTGTACAGCACTGTACACAGCAACAATGTTCGCACACAGCAAGGAATAGGTTATAGCTATAAGCAAGTTTTTAAATTTCACTAGGTTATGTTTTGTTCTTTTAAGTGTAATTATGTAATGTTGTGTACAGTTCTTGCAAATAAAGTGTTTCTTTCTATCTTTCTTTTCTTTAGTTTAGCTCCATCTATCGGTCGGTATAACTGTTTTTGACAATTGTAAATTGTAATTTTACCGGATATACCAACATAATAATACAATTTTTTTACTTTGTTATGTTGACAATGGAGATTTACGTTGACCAACCACTTTCAACTTCCGTTCGCCTCGCCAGTTTACTCCCCAAGTGTGCGTAAAGAAGTTTTACTTCAAAAACAAAAAACGCAACTTCTCATGCTGTATTTCACAATAGGGTATTCGACTGATATTATTATTTTTATGTTCCTATAAAATAAGCAGTCGTAACCACAAAAACTAAATATTAAAGAAAATACCAAATAAGAGGAATTTAATTTTTTAAATATAAAAGAATAGAAAGAGACATTTCGAACATACAGTGACGTCATAAATGATTACTTCATAGTTTCTCATTACTAAGCCATAATATCTCTATGGTAGCACTACATGGTATCTCTTTGGCATGTGAGATCACCAAAATTATGACCTCCATAGTAGCTGTAAGGTAGGAGCCCCCTCCAGAAACTTTTAGATCGTATTCCTTCATATTTTTTTACCGATTTTACTTATTTTTTTATATTATCACACTATTTTTAACCTACTTTAGAAAATAATATTTACTTGTCCCTTATTTAATAGTAGTAAAATAGTCGCAAAGGGCCGTTACGAGAATTTGTTGAGGCTGAGTATGGTAAAATTTTATTCACTGGTATTACTTATATAGACTCACTCTTCAATTCCTTTTTCTTGATGTCCTCGCGCGCCTTGATCTGAAAGTTGTGCAGCACCTGTGGATGCGACCATATCTTCTGCAGTATATGGAAATCTTTCAACACACTTTGTTTGCTTTTCTTCGTGTAGTGATGCACATAATGTTTGTACAAGTCCCATTGGCATTTTGTTAGTGGTATGAAGACGGTGTATTCATGTTTCTTTGGCAAGTACGGATAAAGCACAGAAGCCTCTTGCCTCTGTAAGCACCCTTCTAACACTTTGTGGAGGATGTGCGTTCGAGCCTTCATGAGCCTGATGTCCTCTTCGCGAGAATCTCTGTGTTGACCGTTCATGATTGGGTTTTCAAATCTGTGAAATCGAATAACTATTTAATTACTTAGGAACACTAGAAAAATACAAGGAAACATTTACAACTGGGTTGACCTAATCCATTAATTGCCGCGTAGAGGCTTCAAAGGGCCTGCCGCCGGGGGCGAGTTGGTTAGACTGCCAAAGCGACCCCTTCTTGCCGCGATCCGGCGGACGAGAGCTCACGGGGTGTTTTAGTGGGTTCGAGTCCCAAATACCCCCTGCCACCACCCCCGTGGTGGCAAGGGAGTGCGAGGGCATTTCCCCCCTTAAAAAATTCCTTTAATTGCCCTTAAAATGCATAAAAGACATCCGTTTTCGAGCCAAAAAAGTGTAAAAACGACTTTATTTAACACGTCATATGATATAAGTTTATTTTTCTGTTGTATGTCTTACCGATTAGAATACTCCGAGTAGGTTCCCAGCAGGTTGGGCTTCACAAAGTTGACCATGCAGTAATACTCCCTCAGATTATTCTGCATCGGCGTCCCAGTAAGTACAATCCTCCGTTTCGTTACAACTCGGCTCATCGCCACCGCAAGCACCGAGCAATCGTTCTTCAACAAGTGACCTTCGTCGCAGATAATGATATCTGGTCCAGGGTCTAGTAACGCTGTCCGTATCTTGTTTATGATCGTTGGTCTCACTTCATCGATGAAAGGGTCCAGAGTGGTGAGACTCCGGAACAATTCGTATCCGATAATGAAGATACCTCCGCCGTTGTACCAATCTTCCAGTTGGTACGCGCGTTCGTATGTTTTCTTGAGTTTGGAGAGCTCGAAGACCTAAGGAGATAGTTGTAAGTTTAGGTTCCTTTAAGATGTGATTGTGTTTTGAATACCATTATTTGTGTTTAATTTTTACCTGCAGTTTCCTTCTCAGTTTCTTCGGCTTGGAAAATAATTAAAAGCGATTTTGTTAGTTATACAATTTAAGGTGTGTGACAATATTATGCGAGCGAATGTCTGAAAATAGCATGTGCCAATATACAGATAACTGTCTTGTGTGTAATAATAGCGGGTGACAATATGCATATAACTGTCTAGTGGTTAAAATAGCATGTGTCAATATGCAGATAATTGATCGTAATGATCGTGACGAGATTTCATTCCCAAAATCGTCAACTTGTGAATGAAATCTCTACTTGAGGCACAGACCAATGACTGAGCATCATTCTGCGATATGAGACTCAGTCACTCCCTCAATCTAAATTCAATGAAACTCACTGGCACAGGTTTATTAAAGGAACGTAAGAGGCTAGATCCTGCGACACAGGTAAGCATAGTGCGAAATCTAGGGCTCCATAAATGTAGTATTATACTTAAGTTGTACATGTAATACATCCTTCTTAAATATGTATCCTTTATGCTAAATAAATAAATAATATGCAGATAACTGTCTTTTGTGTAAAAATAGTGGGTTATAATATCTTGTGCGTAAAAATAGCAGGAAAATAATGTTTCAGCAAGCATGTGTGTATGTGAGAGAGAGAAAGAAAGAGGGTGAGTGGTAAAGCGAAAAAGGTGAGTGTGTGTTCACCTTGATCTGATCAGTAACGGGTCCAATCCACTTGTGTATCTCATCGACCCAGTTGAGCACGGTCGACAGTGGGCAGCACACGAGCACGCGGTGCATGCCGGCGCGGGGGTGCGTCAGCACCTGGGACGGTTACAGCTGTATTGGGAAACTAGTTGCGCCCCGCGGTTTCGTTAAAAAGTATTTTAATTATTTGCTCATCCCACGGGAAAATTTCACTTTTCCAGGATAAAATATAGCCTATATGTTAATCCAGTGTACCGAATTTCATGCAAATCCATTCAGCGTGAAGAAGTAACAAACATACACACAAACACACATACAAACTTTCGCCTTTATAATATTAGTGTGATTACACACATACAAAAGAACAGGGCTTTGTCGCTGTGCGACCACATCGCCCAATCGGTTTACAACATAATCAGTCCTATGTTCTATGGTATGTGTAAAGTAATTTATACAGACTATAGGCTTCTTCTGACAAGGGAGATGATAAAATACTGTTACATAATCCTATACCAAACAAATTCTCAGTTCCTAGAATACTTGTCCTTCTTTCTTTCCGGACACATTCCAACAGAACATGCTGTACATCGTCAATGGTCCCACACTCTTCACAATTTGGTGATGGTACTTTCTTCATTAAAAAGGCAAACTTGTTTGATGGAATGTGTAACCACCGCTCCTTATAGAGTGCAGAAACACTAAACAGCTCAAAGTTATTACTGTAAAATCCACCGATGTATTTGTACCTTCGCAGCTAAGATACGTAAACCAGGATTTTTTTCTAAAGTAGGCTTGTTTCCTAAAAACATGAATACAAAATAAAAGGTACCTTATGGTCTAATTTATCTTAGAATTATCTTATTATCTTTATCTAATTATTATATCTAATAACCTATATCTAATTATTATCTATATCTTAAAACAAGGTCGTGTTAGTTATACCACTTATGTGTCAAGAACAGCTGAACTGAATTTTATGATTATTGTGTTTTTGGATTTATCTTCGTTCGGAATAGGATAATAAAGAAGAAAATTGATATCAATCAATAAAAAAATCGTGTATGCTTGAGATCACACGACTGAAGTAAAATTACTTTAGTTTAGCTCCATCTATCGGCCGGTATAACTTTGTTTTTGCTTTATTCAATATTAATGTCCCCAAAATTCACAATTGTAATTTGTCATTTTACCGAACATACCAACATAATAATACAAATTTTTACCTTTGTTATGTTGTCAATGGAGATCTACGTGAACCAACTTAAACTTGCGTTCGCTTCGCATTTACCGGCTTACTCGCCAAGTCAAGCGTGAGTAACGAAGGTCTAATTCAAAAAAAAATAAAAAAATATCTACACATGCACATTCACTGACCGTTAGGCAGAACGAAGTTTGCCGGGTCAGCTAGTTTTGCATATAGAAACATACCGTGTGAAGCAGTGCGAGAACCTGCAGCGTCTTGCCGAGCCCCATGCAGTGCGCGAGTATGCAGCCGCCGCCGCCGCGGCCCGCCTCCATCGCTTCAAGGCTCTCGAAGCACGCGTCCCACATGAACTTTACTCCCTCGTACTACAGAGCAAAATCACCGTAAAAGAAAGATGGCACTTAGGACTTTAATGCAAAACTCATGTCTACGAATAACGTGGACACAGAAATGGGAGTGGCTGGCGATAATTTTGAAATTGAAACTATTTCTATATTGTAATATGTAAGCCTTAACAAAACACTAAAAGCTCTTGCCATTTCAGGTATAATGGGCTTAATTAAATTGTTATTCATTTGAGTTTCGCCAGACTAACGCCAACACGCTGCATAACAATTGAGTTACGCCAATAACGCCCAAATGAAAGATGAACACATGCCGTGCGGCCGACATTCCTTAGATGAAACTGTAATAAATTTACGTAGTTTTAAACGTACACTAGTGTTGTATGTCTTATTCAAGAATGTACATGGTCTACTATCCTAGTCACACCATTTTTATCAAAATCAATCGTTTCAGCCCCGAGTGGTACAAACAAACACTAGACAACTTTTGCATTTATGTTCGTCAATTTCTTCTTTATAAATATGTACGCCATAGATTACTTGCGTCATTTCAAAAGGATTCCGAGGTAAGTTTAAAAATATACAAGTTTAGTGCTAGTGAGATAATAATAGGAATTTTACTAGGTGGTAGGACTTTTCTGCAAAGTTCGTCTAGGTAGGTACCACCGCTTTGCCAGTTATTCTGCCGCCAAGCAGTGGTGCACAAGCACTGCTGTGTTCCGGTTTGAAGGGCACTGTAGCTAGTGAAATTACTGGGCAAATGACACTTAATGACCTGATCTCACAGTCTATTCTTATTACTAGATTGTGCTGATGTCTCAAGATGACGTGCGCAGTGCCAATTTCACGCGAAACTCTAAAGCTTAGAGTCCCCGGTGACACTGCAACTGATATGGGCAGCCGTGTCGCTTAACATCAGGCGAACGTTTAGCTCGTCACGTCATTCCATACCATGAAAAAAGGAAAGCTCGCGAAGGACGTAGTTTTTGTGGAACAGTTTGGGCCATCGAAAGACCACGCGTGACTTGCGGAATGGCAATATTGCATTGAATGAGCTAAACATAACTACAACTATTACACGGCTAAAACTCACGAGATACAGTCGAATAACTCGACCGGTGATCGGGCAATAAAGATGCCCATCCTCAAGGAGTACGCGCGGCGGCGGTGGCGGCTCGGCGCTGACTGTGGACCATGGCTCGCGTCGCCCGTGAGTTTTAGCCGTGTAATAGTTGTAGTTATGAGTACTACTCACGTCAATTTCTATAATATTGAGCTAAACTTACCTGATGCGCCTTCATGACCTTGGTGAAGAAAGGGTGGACCGTGACTATAGGCCGCTGCTGCTGGAAGTCATACTCCAGGCACACCTCGTCGTTGATCACCAGCACGTTCACCCCTTCCTCGCAACCGAGCAGCTCGCGCTATCGGAATCATGACAAACAAAAAACATTTCGACATTTGACTGGCCCGATAGCTCAGTTGGTAGTAGCCCTGCCTTCTGAACTGTGGGTTGTGGGTTCGATTCCCACTCAGGACAAACATTTGTGTGATGAACATAGGTGTTTGTTCTGTGTCTGGGTGTTATATTGTATTCTATGTATGTATTTACAAACAAAAAAGTATCTAAGTATTGCATCAGTTATCTGGTTCCCATAGCACAAGCTTTGCTTAGTTTGGGGTTGGATGGCGTTGTGTGAGATGTCCACACATATTATTATTATTTCATACTATTTTCACCCGCGGATAAAAAGTATTTTAATTATTTACTCATCCCACGGGAGAATTTCACTTTTCCGGGATAAAATGTAGCCTATATGTTAATCTAGTGTATAAGCTATCTTGGTACCGAATTTCATCCAAATCCATTCAGCCGTTTGAGCGTGAAGGAGTAACAAACATACACACATACAAACTTTCGCCTTTATAATATTAGTGTGATGATAGTGTGAAATGTGATGTGATTAATGTGATTGACAATTTTAGGAAATTTTTAATAAATAATAATAATAATAACAACACCCAACGATCACATACATAGACCCTGGACCCTAACTAGGATTCCGTGTCTAGGGACCTAGGAACTACGAGGACCATGGTCCCACAACACCCAGACTCAGAACAAGTATTTGCGCTTTTTTTTCTGTGCACAAATATGCTGCCGCGGGAATCAATCCCGCCACCTCCGGGTTATGAGCCAACCTGCTCAACCACCACACTAAAGAGGCTATTAATAATAAACTAAATAATAAATAATGGTACTTGTTGTACTGCAAATTTGTACTTTCAATCTAATTCAAAAGTTTATAAAAAATCAAATTTTCAATTACCAATTGATTCTGCCTCGCGATTAATTTTCGTTTTCTTTCAAACTCTTCCATGTTGGCTAAGAGTGTGCTCTTTTGTAACGATTTCTTGTCAATCACCTGCAAAACACGTTGTTTCATTACTTATTATAATTAACAAAATACTAAAATGTATTTTTTTTGTTGATGAACATTGCTTTTGTACCTTTCTAATGTTACGTCGGCCTTTGAACAAACCCGTCGCGGCACTACGCTTTCCTCCCGGGGTCAAGTCTATGGACGGTTCGCCATACAACTCTTTTGAGAGTACTCTAAAACAGAATACACCACATTTATAATTAGTTTACTAGCTGATCAGTTCCTGCTTAGCATAATTTTTCCAATCTATACATATAAAATTCAAAGTCCTGACTGACTTATATATCAATGCACAGCCTAAACCACCAGTCTCAGAGACTTGAAATTTGGAGGGTGTGTTTTTTGTAAAGTGTAGGAATCCACTAAGAAAAGGTTTTTCGAAATTCCATCTCTAAGAGGGTGAAACGGATGGTTGAATTATCCATGAAAAAAAATCTTCTTCGTTTCCTATAGGCCACGCGGGCGAAGCTGAGGGCAGAAGCTAGTATCTTATAAGTTTATATAGTACCCGAGTGTGACTCATAAATCCTCAGGGTACCATAGTGCCCAGTCCCTCAGGGATTGGAATAGGGGATTTTAGTGAATTAGGTTTTCTTAGTACTAGTCGATTCCATAACATAGTGGATTGGAATGGAATCGCGAATCTAGTCAGTGCAAGCAGTCCCCTACAAGACTGGACATCAAAGTCAAAGTCAAAAGATTTATTGCAAATAGGCTAATTTTAGCACTTTTACAAGTCAAAATTATACTAGGTACTTAAAATTAAGTTATTTCACTAAGCATATAAAATTACAAAGTGCTTATTGTCAAATAATATAGCAAGCCCATTACAATATATGAGTTTGAAAAAAAAAGCAGTTCTCTTTCTCACTACTGGTGCAAGCAATCCGGCACAATGCAGAATTGAAAACTTTGATCCGAAGCTTCGATTACAACTGTAAAGAAGAAGCTACAAGAAACTTTACAGTGATCATCATGTTTATTACTACTTCCACTTGAATTCCCTAGAATTCAAGTAGAAGTAGCAATACATACACTTTAAAAAACCCAGACTGAAAACGAAAAGTGTACAAACCGTCTTCAGACTTATATGGTGTTCCCATGGATGAAATTGTCAGAACTGGACTTAATTGAAATGGGACCACAAGCACGAGCTTTGAAATAAAAATAGAATCATCAAAATCGGTTCACTCAGTCGAAAGTTCTGAGGTAACAAACATTTAAAAAAACTGTGGAAGCTGGTTTGCTCGGTGGTATACGCACAATTAGAAATAACTACTTGTAATGTAATGTATGTAATTATGTATATTTTTGTTATTGGCTGTATTGTCCTGTATTATATATATGTTCATGTTAATAATAGGCTTAATTCATAAATATAAAAATAATTTAACAAAAAGCACGGACCCAGGTGTCTGTGGAAATGCAGATTAAAAAAAACATTTAAAAAACAGTTGAATTGGGAAATTCTTCCTTTTTTGACGTCGGTTGAAAATATATTACCTACTAAATATTCATAGACAGCTTGGATGCTTTTAAAGCCTCTATAAATATGTGTTATCCAATCTGAAATGGTTACCTCTGCTGTTTCAGCCTTTCCAAGATTTTTTTACGTGATCTACGGCTACCGCCGAGGTTTCCGGCTCGCCTCTTGCCGGGCGCATCACCCCGTCTTTCTATGAAATCATCAACAAGCTTCGCTCGCTTTGCATCATCCACACTGAAAAACATAATTATTATTCAAATTGTTTCTCGAAAGTTCGTCCATCATGATATACAGAGTGAGAGGCAGAGGCTTAAACAAACTTAAATGGGGGGTTCGGGGCCCCAAAAAGAAAATACAACTTGGCCAAAAAAAATCCCAGACCCCCTTTTTTTAAATATTTTTTTTTGTGATTTTTTCCATTTCTGCCGAATTCCAACCTATTAAGTCCCATAACTTTTTTAAACCAATTTTTTAAAGGCTTTTTTTATTTAAATTTGGTCTCCTATACATCTTCTAACTACACAAGGTCAACAACAATCTGGTTTGAATGGAAAGCAACTTTGTCACAGTGAAGAGAAAAGAGCCGTTATTTGCATTCTGCTGTGACAACAAACTGGTTTGAATGGAAAGCAACTTTGTCACAGTGCAGAAGAAGAGCTGTCATTTGTATTCTACTGTGACAACAAACTGGTTTGAATGGAAAGCAACTTTGTCACAGTGCAGAAGAAGAGCTGTCATTTGTATTCTACTGTGACAACAAACTGGTTTGAATGGAAAGCAACTTTGTCACAGTGCAGAAGAAGAGCTGTCATTTGTATTCTACTGTGACAACAAACTGGTTTGAATGGAAAGCAACTATGTCACAGTGCAGAAGAAGAGCTGTCATTTGTATTCTACTGTGACAACAAACTGGTTTGAATGGAAAGCAACTTTGTCACAGTGAAGAGGAAGAGCTGTCATTTGTATTCTACTGTGACAACAAACTGGTTTGAATGGAAGGCAACTTTTTCACAGTGAAGAGGAAGAGCTGTCATTTGTATTCTACTGTAACAACAAACTGGTTTGAATGGAAAAGAACTTTGTTCGCGTGAAAAGCTGGCATTTGTATCTACTGTAGCAATAATAAATGCTTGTAATGCTCTAGTTTGAATGGAAATAAACTTTGTTACAGTGTAGAGTTGGCATTTGTAATCTACTGTAGCAATGATCTAGTTTGAGTGGCAAGGAGCTTTGTTTCAGTGAATAGCTGATGTTTGTAATCTACTGTAACAATAATAAAAGCTTGTAGTGCTCTAGTTTGAATTGAAGGGAACTTTGTCATTTTGAAGAGCTGTCATTTGTAAGCTACTGACAGCTCTTCACTGTAACAAAGTAACTTTCCATTCAAACTAGATCATTGTTCAATGAAAATTTTGAATGGATACGATCTTTTTTACAGTGAATAGCTGTAATTTCAAATACATTTTAACAATGATGTTGTAAGAAAAGGATGCAAATTTGCTACACATAATGTGTTATATTTAATATCAAATTACCCAGTATCTTCTTTCTTTTCCATTTTCTTGAGTAGTTTCTCCTTAGTTGAGACCCACTGCTTTTCTTCTTCTGAAGATGAATCATCCTCGGCCTGTATGCGATCTCGCAAACTTACATTTCTGTTACTTCTCTGTAAAACCAATTTTAGATTAAAATAATACAAAACTCAATGCATTTTTATTTGTATCTATGTAAGTTATGTTGGCTGAGCTAATTACCCTTTTTAACGTAGTCCCCGCTTTGGGGCTTGGTTCTTTAGGTATAATTTCCTTAGCCTCTTCTTTCAGGACTATAGGTGCATGTAGTAATGACAATTCCTTGTTCATCATTTTATCAGCGGTAAGCATTAAAGATCCAGATGGAGAAGTAACTACTTTAGTTTTATTTTCAGGCCTGGTCTTGGACTTTGGACCTGGTTTACTGATCACTTCTACTTGGCTGTTGTCAATGAGTTCTTGCTTTATTTTTTTTGTGCCACCATTGTCAGAGTCACTCTCATTGTCATCCATTAGAGAGTCTTTTGCTATAAAGTTCTCTGTAGTACGCATTGGTGCCTGGAAATAAAACGAAAAATTTGTGAGCCAGTTTCTAATACCAGTGTAATGTGGCTAAGTAATCTGCTAAAAAGTATTTGTCCTTACCCATGATTCAAACTATCTCCATATCGAAAATTTGATCAAGATTGGTTCAAATGGTCAAACCATTTTATTTTATATTCATTTATTTATTTCATACAATATCATTTAGTATACATATATAGGTTAAATTAAATTTCTTCACATTACTGTTCAGGTTAATTTATATGTAAAGTCAATCACACATATTTAGGAAAATTATGTTGATTGTTAGATTCATAAGTTATTCATTGTCAGTATTTAATTTGATTTGTTTTGTGGTAACTGTAATGGATTTTACCGTTTTTATCACAATAAATAAATAAATTAAATAAATCCGATAATATAGTTCCACTTTAACACAATATATGTATGAAGACATTTATCATATTATGGTTGAGTTGAACAAGGCAGGGGTTACTCATGAAAAGTAATAAACAGATATAAAAATAGACCATGCTGCCAGCCTCCAAATCTTCAGATCCTCCGCTAAGGATTGAGAAACATTCGAAAAATGATAGTAAAATAATGAAGCAAATCCATGATTAATAGTAGTTACTTACTGGTGGTGGAAGCTCATTACCAACGTTAGCACCTTCATCTTCAGATGGAGTTAGCTCGTCATAGTGATCAGAATATGTTGGACTTGCTGCTCCTGATGCACATGTAGAATTCTGCTCAGAGGCAGATTGCTCATTGCCTGATATTTTATCCTTTTTTCTATTGCTTTTGCCTTCCTTGGTACCAGCTCTACTGAGAGTTTGTAAATTGGCTAGCCTGAAATTAAATGATAAACATAAAACTTTATTTATGATTTGCAGTTATAACTTTGGATACAGTACTATTATACAGTACTATCAGTAATATTGACTAATGCATTGTACTCTCAGAGGCAAAAATATGTAAAAATACGTAAAAATGCCTTACCTGTCAACTTCTTTATCAACATGGTCTCTGTTAGTAATATCATGATACTCAAGATAAGTTTCAACGAATGATTCTGGCAGCTTTTCTAAGGGTATATGACAATCTTGGTATAACTTTGCATCTGCTGTATCAATGTTGTATAGATGCCAACCATTGTGTTCCGTGAATAGGGGCTTTTCATTTTCTTTAGGGATGGGTTCAATTTTATCTGTCTTGTTTTCTTTCTTTTTAGCAGCCGTTTTCTTTGGTAGTTTCACCGGCTTTTCTACTGTTTCATCATAAAATATTGGCATTGTTGGTTCACACTCTAAAAGTTCCACGGGTTCTTCAGGACTTATTACAGGGGAACTAGGTCTTATGGAATCCTGATTAGATTCAACAAGGTCAGTCGCAGGATTCTGTGCTGTAATATTGTTTTCATCTCCTGGAACTATTTTATCATACACAAATTGCATATATTTATGATAACTTGATATTTCATTTTGATCAATTGCACTAAATCCAGTAAATTTGTCAACTTCCTTTTTTCCAGTTTTTCCTTTTACTTCTGATATTTGTTCAGTAGAATCAACATTGTTGCATTGTATTTCATCATCTCCATTTTTGGAATTTATTGAAGAAGCACCTTGTTTAAAGTTTTTTGTAGATTTAATTTTTTCATTTTCTTTTCTTTGCTTGTCTTTTCTCAAGCTTAAAGACATGTTCTCATTTTCTAGATCTGAAGAATCTGAAGATTCAATCTTTTTCTCTTCTTGCCTGATTTTCTCACGCATTCTTCTCGTTAACATAGTAACTTCATTAATGCTTAGGGTTTTATCTTTGACAAGCATTTCTTTTTCTGGTGTAGGAATTTCTTTTTCCGGTGTATGTCTGTCTTTACTTATTGTGCATACTTCTTTGCTGTTGGTATTTTTTGCAATTTCTTTTCCCTTTTTTTGTTTTCCTTTTTTTCGGTCGATTTTCTTTTTACCGCTTTTTTTCGCATTAGCATCCTTATTCTCGTCAGAACTGCTTTCCATTAAATCTCCTTTGGCATTTTTGATATGTAGTTCATATGTTTGTGGAATTAACAGACTCATATTCATGTCATTTTCTGCATCATTATCAGGTTCATGTTGTCTTCTTATTCTCAAACCACTTTGACTAAATATTTCCTGATCACTATCACTGCAATCACTGCTCGCATCCATTGATTGCATCATTTTATTAGCTTTGACAAACTGTTCAAAGGTATGCACATCATAAGCAGAGCTTTCGTTCTCAGGTGCCTCACTTGCCTCAGCTCCATGTTCAATAATTTCGCTTTTAGTGACAATGCTTTCGGGTATGATTGTCATTCCATCTAATCCATGTACTGGTTCTGATTTTACGATTGACGAGTCCACTACATTTTCTGCAGCGTCATCCTCTGGTTCAAGTTTTATTTGTGCTGCGAGGACGACGTTTTGGTCGAGAATAGACTCTTGAACATTTTGATATTGGTTATCATTATAAATATCCGTATTTTCAGGTTCATTTTCGGTTGTATTGACGGGAGACGAAGAACAAGAGTTGTCATTGCTTATATCGTCATGCTCATTTCGTGGTTTGGATGGTGTGACACAAGATCTTAATTCCTGCATTTGTACTTGTGATACCCACTCATTTTCATCAATTTCATTATCTTCATCAAAGTCTTCAATGTCAGGCTCATAGTCATAATTATCATCCTCCTGATATTCATTAAGTTCTTCAATACGATGAAAAGCTTCGTCTGACATCGTGTTTATACAATTAATAGTAAAATCTTCAGAGTTTTCATTGATTTGTAACAACTCTTTAGAAATACATATCTCAGTTTGCTCAGCATTAACGACGGCGAATTTTTCTCCATTCATTATGAGCTTGATTTTTTCATAGACAATAAACTTTAATGACTTGGGTGATCCAGCTATGGGAGAAATTTCACTATCCTCTGTCATTTTATGAACTTTTTCGATTTTGTTAGATTTACTTGCCTTGCTGGGTACAAAAATGTTTTGGATGGTATTTATACATAGCAAGAGAAGCGATTTCATATTTTTAGTAGGCTCAGTGTAAAGGGAATCCAAATTATCATTTTTTAAAACATGTTTATCATCAATGAGTGTGTAATCAGAACAGCTTTCATAAGATGAACTATCATCATCCCACATGCCTGTATTTTTAGACACATTCTTATTGTCCTTTGCATAAATGTCATTATAGTAATATTCTGCAGATAGATCATCTTTTGCTTTGTTTATGTCTTTATCAATGGAGTATTCATTTGCATCTTCACAATTACTGCTTAAGCTTAGCTTTTCCAATGAAAACACCAAGCTTGTTATTCTTTGGTGGCACAGAGACTTTAATGGCAGTACAGTCTTCATTATTTGTTTGTCTTCTTTAATGTTTAGTATGCTAGGAGTTTTTGACATGTTGTTGTGTAATTCAGAAGATATGGATTGAATACACAGCCGAAATAAAGTTAGAGGTTGGTTCTCATGTTTTCCATCTGTAAGATTCCATGTTACTTCTTTAGTCTGATTCATATGTAAGCAGCTGCGTAAAACTCCAGTACAAAGAGAAGACAGTGATTTTGGATTAGTTTTAGGAATTTTTTGAGTGTCAGTTATATCAGTGCTGTTTCCATTTGATGTACTTGCAATATTTTCCATCATGCTAATACTAGCATCAGTCATAGTGCTATAAGAGTCATTAAAATCGTTGTTTTTTACAAAATAATGACAAGCATACTCTTTACAGACACCAGACCATTCCGTGTTTAAGTAGAGAGCACACACAGCAAGAGCTTTTTGACGATAATAATCGTTAAAAAAATCACTTACCATTTTCTCAGTGATATAATCAGGGGGTTTTTTATTCCGGCTGTCCTGGGCTAAAAAAGACTGTGTAGGTTTCACTTTTTTTACCATTACTGCATCGTTAATCCAGACTGTGTGTCTTCCTTTGACATCAACATTTTTTTCAGCTGATGGTTTTTTAGCTATTTTAATTGATAGTTCTTTGTTCAGAAAGACTGTCTTGGGGTTGAATTTTGGGTTTTCTTTTTTTTTATTAACATTTGCAGCCTCTTTTACATCTACAATTTCACAATCACTGTCACTATCTGCTTTACGTTTTGGTGCTACTTTGTTTAATTTTTCTCTACAGGATGACAGTTTATTAACATTCAAAAATTCATCATATTGTTTTGCTAAGTCTTCTTCCATTTGCATGAGGTTATGTTTAGCCAATTTGAATAGCAGGAATGACTTTCTGACACAATAGTCCATTTTAAATGTATCTGTTACATTGACTGTATTTATTTTCTTTTTCAGAAAATCTTCAGATTTTTCTTTCATTAGTTGACCAAGTTCAACTGTCGTTTTGACAACACTGTGTAAGAACTCACATGCCTTTTCAGATTGTTGAGGTGATAGCTTCATGTTAGTCTTCATAGGAATGTCATATGGGACACTAGTCTGCATCGCAGTTGATGTGGTGGGGTTACTAGTAGTTTGAGTAGAAATTTCAATCATCTTATTTTGTTTATTCTGATCTAAAACCGGAATGTCCAGAGGAGTAACACTATTCTCTGCTTTTTTACTTGAAACCTTTTTGATTTTTAAATTCGTACCTTGGATTTTTTGTGCAATGAAGTTTTCAAATTCGTTTGATGTAGCCCAAGCCTCGGCTGGAGGCTTCATTGAAAGTTTTTCTTCTTCAACATTTAATAATGATGATTCTTCAAAATTTGTTTCACTTTCGTTATGTGGCATATCAGATTTATTTTTTGAGCCTCTCTTTTTAGGACTTTGGTTATCAATATTTTTAAATAGTTTTTTTCTTTTCTTTCTCCTACCATTTTCACCTTCTTCATTTATCTCACTGTCAGACCCTGAGGATGCCATTCCCCTTCTTTTCCCTGGTATATATTCATCATCAGAGCAGTATCTTCTATTTTTTCTTGTTATAGGCTCACCATCATCTTCAGATAATTCTACATTAGCAAAAGGATCTTCATCTGAGTCTACATCATATTTAAAGTTTTGTTTAGTTTTTCTTCGGTTAGGGCGCTTTGAAGTGTCTTCTACAAGAAGAGACTCAGTTTTTATACTCTCCACATTTGTTTCACCATCTAAAGAAACTGATTTGGCTATTTTATCTATATTATACTCAAAGTCTGCCATTGCAGGTATTTCCAAATTTATTTTTACGTCTGACTGACCATTTTCACTAAAATCACTGTCTATTTTAAGATTAACATTTTCATTTAAATTGTCATTACTATTGTGGAAGTTTTCTTTCAGTTTACTCAGGCAAATATCATCTGCATCATCATCATCATCATTATCAATATCTAAATTATCTGGTTTATGAAGGTGTTCTTCTATGCTCTTGTATTTTTTATCAACATCAATAGATGTTGCAGTAAATTCCACCAAATTACTAGATTGATTCAAAAAACTACTGTTAGCACTCTTGTCATCAATATAATTATCAACCGGCACATCTTCTTCAATAGTGTCATCTAAAGGCTCTGTGTTATTCTTTGGCTGGCAGAAACTTGTTACAGGTAATTGCATA
The DNA here is from genome assembly GCA_905220475.3 of Ennomos fuscantarius. Lineage (NCBI taxonomy): Eukaryota > Metazoa > Arthropoda > Insecta > Lepidoptera > Geometridae > Ennomos > Ennomos fuscantarius. The sequence continues at coordinate 4,022,716 of HG992040.1, read as the reverse complement.
TTGGTACCTTCTTTTGGTTCTACTGACTCTTCCATGCTCTCCGATAGTTTATCTGTGGTCTCATTTTTATTGTGCCCTCTTTTGTTAAGTTTCTTATTCTTTAGTGTCATATTACTATCATTTTCTTTCAAGTTATTAGATGAATCATATGCTTTAACTTGTTCTATATTGCTTTCAAGCAAAGATTTTCTAGGTCTACCACGTTTACCTCTTTTAACTGCACTTTTTATGGACTCATCTGGTTCATTACTCTTGGTGTAACTTAAATTTTCATTAATAGATGGCTTATTATCAATATTAGTAGAATCAGGTTCTGAAATTGTTGAGTTTTCAAGCAGTGTCTTCTTGGGTCTACCACGACGCTTTCCAGGATTACTTTTCACTGTTTCAGTTTTGGTGTCATTGTTCACAGTTTCTGGCATTAGAGGATATTTTGAAGTGTTAGGTATTCTTTCTCGTCGGGTTCTCCGAGGATATATAGGTTCTACTTGCGTATCATTTTTTGACTCTGTACCGTTTTTACCAACCGTTGTAGACAGGACTGAGTCTTGGATAGCTTGATTCGCTGTGAATGCACTGTTTGCAAGAAATTCATTCACATTAGAATTCTTGCTCTGATCAATTTGATGGTTTTCATTAGATTGCTTCTTTCTTCTACCCACTTTTTTATTTTTAATATTCTTACCTATTTTTTTGGGTTTACTCTCACTGTAGTAACTTTCAGTTTTGTGGTCAACACTGGTATTATACTTAGATATATCTTGAAGTTGCTTTTCTTGTTCATTGTAGAAGCCCTGGCGGGATTCTATGATTCTATTTACCTGGTGGGGATCGTCGCTTTGAGCCGAATCCAAAATTACCTCATTGTCGTAAGGTATTTCATTTAACTCGTTGCTAAGATCAGGTACCACCGGCTGTGGAGGCACAATATCTGAAAGTGTTATGAATTCATCTTCTTCAAACATAGCTACCGCTTGAAACTTTTCAAATGCGTCCTCTGTTGTGCATAAATTGTCCGATTCCAATTTATTTTCTTCCGACATGGTATTTGTTTCCATTGCGTTCGATGGAATAAGTAGTAATAGACATTATTACAAAATCATTAAATTCAGTTGTGGAGAGCTATTATTTATTGTTATTATTGATAGACTTTGCATAAGTAGATTTATATTTGTTAGCGATTAATCAAAGGAACGAAAGAATCCAATATCACAACAAGAAAAAATGTCTTCTCGTTTTTGTTGAGTTGATAGCGTAGCCAAAGAGTATATAACCACAGACCAAGTAGAGGATACTATGTATATAATAGGTCTTTACCTATAAAATTGCCGTATTGCAGTACAGACTTTTTCAAACAAAAAAAAGTTTTGATTGGCTATGAATTCTAAATTCAAATTAATTTTGTTTTAAAAATATGACATTCTATTTACAATATAAGTCTTTTGTTTATTGATTAGCGTTGTATTTTCATTACATTTCAACATTTTTCCTCATAATGGATACTTTGAAATTTCGTGTAATTATGGAATATGAGTTCCGTCGTGGCACCAACGCGGCACAAACGACATTACGACACGTAACATCAACGACGTTTACGGAGAGAACTGTACAAACGAACGTACAACCCGTTATTGGTTTGCTCGGTTCCGTTCTGGGAATTTTGACTTGAAAAATGAACCTCGTGGTCGTTCAGAAACTTTCGTCAACAATGATGAATTAAAGGTGATTGTGGAAGCTGATGAACCTCAATCTACAGCTGAGCTGGCAGCAGCTTTTGATGTTATCATCAAAACAATATTGGTCCATTTGCGACAGATTGGCAAGATAAAAAAGCTTGATAGATGGGTGCCCCACGAATTTAACGATCGCCAGCGCTACGTACGCGTCGAGACTTGCCTTGCGCTGCTTAACAGGCACAGAAATGAAGGAATTTAGAACCGAATTGTTACGTGCGACGAAAAATGGATTCTTTTTGACAATCGAAAGCGCTCAGCAAGTTGGTTAGATCCTGGTTCGGTACCAAAGCAATGTACAAAACGAAAAATGACCCCTAGAAAGGTGATGGTCACAGTTTGGTGGTCTAGTGCTGGTGTGATTCATCATAGCTTTTTACAAAACGGCGAGAGCATTACTGCAGATGTGTACATTGAAGAACTGACCACAATGATGACGAAACTCGCACGTCTGCAACCAGCTTTGGTAAATCGGTCGTCTCCACTGCTACTTCACGACAACGCGCGACCCCATACTGCACAACAGACCGTCTCTAAGCTGCATGAGTTGGGTTTGTAAGCTCTCCCTCATCCGCCATACTCACCAGATCTTGCGCCTACCGACTATTACTTTTTCCAAAATTTGGACAACTTTTTAGTGGGAAAAAAATTCAATTCCCGAGAGGCAGTACAAAACGCATTTGAAGAGTTTGTTGTCTCCCGTCCTGCTGATTTTTTCAAGAAGGGCATCCATAAACTGCCACAGCGTTGGTAATGATGCATTAATTGCAGGGGTGATTACTTTGAATAAAAGAAAAAAATAAGTTCGGAAAAAAATAATACTTTAACTTTTTTCAAACAAAACGGCAATTTCATAGGTAAAGACCTAATATCATTATTATTTTGTCTCCCAATGATGAAGGAAATAAAGTACAGCTATTTTTTCTGTGAGTGAGAATTATTGTCCAATGGGGTTAAAAACTGACTTTTGCTCACTTCAGGTGGCAGCACTGTTGAATGTTCCCTAAATGTAGCAGATATCTGTCATCCTCCATAGTAATTTTGTAAACAAATAAAAAAACCGAGTTTATTTCATTAATATGACGTTATATTCAGCTTTGGATTGCAAAAAGATGGGAGTCTATGTATTTCCTAAAGATATCAAAAGAAGAAAACAATGGAAAAGCTTTACGAAGAAAATATTGGGAGTCAACTAAATATTCGAGGTTATGTGCGGATCATTTTAAACCTGATAATTACCATATGAGGAACACTGGTGAGACTGCCGTTATTATCTACATTTTAGCACACAGTATTTAGCAAACCTACCAGTACCTCTGTCCAACAAATGTAGGTATGTTTGTCTCTGTCACAAAGTAATAGTTTCTTGTTTTGTTTGTTTTTAGGTGACGAAAATATACACAAAATATTGAAAGATAAACGCAGTGCTACCATATATTCATTTACTTTAGTGAAAACAACAAACCCATTGGCACAACAACAGTCGGAAAGGCTGCTACAAAGAGGTAGGAAGAAACTATGTCTTGAAGCCGCCAATGATCCATGAACCGAGTCACTCATACAAAAACCTAGCAATCCTGTGCCACAGCAAGCGTCATGAGCAGTTATAAGCATAATAACACATTAAAAGGAATAAGATGGTGCAATACCAAGAGGTTTGTTGTCTTACTGCTCCCTAGCATATGCTGGTTCAATAAGTGACCAACAAACTGTAGAGCGAAGCAACTTACTAAAAATGTGAGCCTGGGGACAGTATTCTAGTGGACAGAGGCGGAAGAATTACATCATAACTTTGTGCCTCTTGCATCAAAAATATTCTTGTCCGTCTTATGTGTTGTATTTTAGGGAATGTATTATGAAATAAAAAAAACTATATATGCATTTTAAGTTTGTTTTATAAAGAATCATAATTTCTAAATAGGTATCACCTAAAAATTACGTAGGTAATGGCTGCAAATAATTTAGAAGTGAGATATACTATCATTTCATTATTGAACTCTTCATCTCGCTTAATGTATATCACTTTCATGTCTTTGAATGTATAGGTACACGATGAAATTACAAAACTTGCGGTCCATATAAAACAACTGCTTTTGAACCTCGACGTTGACGTCTCTGAACACATCCAGATCCAGAAAATCAGGGAATTTGTCGTCAAGTTCATCTTCTACTCCGATTATATTGTTTCTATCATACGCCTCCAATCTAAATGAAAAAAAAGAGGAAAATGTATTAGGAATAAACATAACCTCCTAATAATAAACTACATGCTAAAGATAGCTTTAATTAGTTACCTCTCGATTAAAGCAGCTTTTTTTTTCAGTAGTAGACGCTTTTGAATTCAGCAACCGTTCTTTTAACTGCCTAACACTTCATGTCGAATACATTTTTTTAGTTAATAAAAACAAATTCGCTGGTAATCACAGAAAAAATGCAGAGATACAAAATGCAATATGGCGACGATTAGGATCATTCAACAGTGGCGCCACCTACGATTAGCTTTCAGTTTTTAACCCCATTACTGCAGTAGATACATGGCAGAGAGAAAAAAATATTCACCATGCGTAATCCTCTGAACAAGGAAAACTGCTTCTCCCCCACACTACGTCATTGTCACTTGAATCACTACGCATTGATGTGCTTATAGCACGGAACACTATTACTTCCAGTCTCACAGTATCCATATTAAACAATTCTAATAATTAAACTTATATAGAAAACATGTAGAAATCGATGATTATCTGAATGAAATCTCGTCTTGTGCACAGATTCACGGCTGAGTATGGTTCGGTGATACGGGATAGTGTAGTAGACTTCTTAAGTCTGCACATAAAATCTTTTTAGAGTTTTGTACGCCCATCTATTAATGCTTATTCTTTTTGCTGAATAAAGCTCTGAACAAGGAATCCTAGGTTTCCTTCACAGACCAAGTAGAGGATACTATGTATGGTTTCCTCGTTCAGAGGAATAAAGCCTACTATGGTTTTAAATTGATTATTGTTATTTCATAACAGATAGATTTTAACAGTTGTAGTGCTGTGCCGCTAATAAAAGAAATCGAACGATTTGTCTTGTCAGTACTTAAAAATGTAGGTACAAAAATATGAAAAAATGGCAGTATAAAATGTACTTTTATATACTATTGACACATAATTACTGTTACCTACTTATAGTATATTACTGTGACCTAATATATTGTTGCACTTTTGTAAGAAATAAAACAGTGATTAACTGGTTACATTATTTTTGTAAGAAATAACCAGACATGTAATTTTACCTATTTATATATTTTTATACGGTGGGTGAATATTCCAAACTTAGAGTAAAGTTTCAACTTGGCAGCACTGATTTTACTTGACCAAATCTTCTATCGCACAGAATACTATTTGTTCAAACTTCAAACGATATAGCGGTTATAATTAAGTCTTTACCTATGAAATTGCCGTTTTGTTTGAAAAAAGTTAAAGTATTTTTTTTTCGAACTTATTTATTTCTTTTATTCAAAGTAATCACCCCTGCAATCAATGCATCTTTGCCAACGCTGTGGCAGTTTATGGATGCCCTTCTTGAAAAAATCAGCAGGACGGGAGACAACAAACTCTTCAAAGGCGTTTTGTACTGCCTCTTGGGAATTGAATTTTTTTCCCGCTAAAAAGTTGTCCAAATTTTGGAAAAAGTAATAGTCGGTAGGCGCAAGATCTGGTGAGTATGGCGGATGAGGGAGAGCTTACAAACCCAACTCATGCAGCTTAGAGACGGTCTGTTGTGCAGTATGGGGTCGCGCGTTGTCGTGAAGTAGCAGTGGAGACGACCGATTGACCAAAGCTGATTGCAGACGTGCGAGTTTCACCATCATTGTGGTCAGTTCTTCAATGTACACATCTGCAGTAATGCTCTCGCCGTTTTGTAAAAAGCTATGATGAATCACACCAGCACTAGGTGGTGATACGATTTAGTGGATTCTATAGACTCTGAATTAAAATAGTGTGTAAAAGATACATTATTTTTATTGCATCTTTAGGGCAATTTTTACAGGGAATAATGATATAACATGACAAAGAATATATAAACTTAAAAATAATATTGGCCTATCAAAAGACATACGAAGAAGGTTGTATAAAAATCAAATAGTACCAACACTTCCCCTACTTCTGAATAGGTAATAGGCCATTATAATTATTAAACTAAGCCTAATTCATTTGTTAAACACAGATGTCTTTGCTTTGGTAGAAACTTTGTTAAGACATCTGCCTTCATTTCATTTGTGGGAACATATTCTATACTAATAGTCCCACTAGCAATGATATCCCGTATAAAATGATGTCTGACATCAATGTGCTTAGTTCGAGAGTGGTGAATGTTATTTTTTGTTAGCATTTGAGCCCCCTGATTATCGCTGTAAATACAGACACCATTATCCAAACCAAACACTTCCTTTAACAAGTTTTTAAGGTATATGGATTCCTTAGCAGCATCACTAAGAGCCATATATTCAGCTTCAGTTGTTGACAGGGCTACTGTTCGCTGTTTACGAGATTCCCAAGAAATAGGTCCATTTAAATAAAATACATAACCATATATAATATAATATATAATATGTGGACATTTCACACAGCGCCATCTAGCCCCAAACTAAGCAAAGCTTGTACTATGGGAACCAGATAACTGATACAATACTTAGATACTTTTTTGTTTGTAAATACATACATATAATACAATATAAACACCCAGACACAGAACAAACATCGATGTTCATCACACAAATGTTTGTCCTGGGTGGGAATCGAACCCACGACTTATAGTTCAGAAGGCAGGGATACTACCAACTGAGCTATCGGGCCAGTCAACCAGTATAAGACCTCCGGTCATTTTGACATGCACCATAATCTGCATCAGTATATCCCGTAAGTACAAGGGTATTTTTCTTTCGAAATTGAAGTTTACGATGCATTGTGCCTTTTAAATATCGTAAAACTCTTTTTGCTGCATTCCAGTGAATTGTCCCAAAGTTGCTATTGAACTGACTTAACACACTTACAGCATGTGTAATATCTGGTCTAGTTCCGACAGACAGATACATAAGAGAGCCAATCAGTCTTTGGTAAGGCAAATGTTGAGCAGCTTCTTTTTCTTCATCCGAAGGATACACTAATTTCATATTAGGATCAGCAGGAGTACTAGCAGGTTTCGCATCAGTCATAGCAAAATTATCTAGTACTGTTCATTATTGATATTATTTTGAATTAAGATTGGTCACACTTTGCCAAATAGTTTAACTTCATTTTCCCACCTAAATTTTGACACTCGTCGTTCGTGAACCGTCCTCTCGCTATCGTTTCGTCCTGATTCGAACTCGTTTCCTCGCAAGATCTGATCCCAGCATCACCGACGATCCTGTGGTAAGGAAAAGGGAAGTGTTGGAAAAGGCCGAAGTACTTCATTTCTACTTGCCCCCATAGGTAGTAGGTGAAATTCTGATCACAAGCTGAGTTGGTGAGTTTTTTCGTCCATTTTTAACTATCGTTTCTTTCGTATTTTTACATGTTTAAACTACAGTCCGCTTAATAACATAACATTATTTTTGGTCCTTACGACCGGATTCTTTGTTGAACAGTGCTATTTTCGTCCTATTGTAGGATATTTCTTGTTAATTTTATCGATTTTGCATATTCATTTTATAAATTTTGTGGGGTATATAATAAAAAAGATACCCTCACACAGTCATCAAGTAACGTTCCGATTCACTTTAATAATTATCATTTTGTTTAACTTTCGTTGATTTCGTTCGTTCAAGTGTCAAAAGTTATATAGTCTACGGTTACGTACCATACTTACTCTGCGGTGTATAGTAGTTTTGTTCACGTTCACCCGATCTCGTTCCTTGTTATTGTAAACAAAACGGAAGAATATTTGTATATTTTCGGTTTTCGTTGTTATTCTTTTGTTAAACTTAAAGTTTTGTTTAAATAAAATACAATGGAAAGTGTTTGTGGTAATACGGATAATGTGGACATGAACCGAACTGCTCGGGATTACGCGGTAATGCGACTTGAATACTATGCCGAGTGTGACTTCTTAATTTTATCATTGCAAGATGTTTGCGAAATTGAGAAGCAGTTTCACGATGCTCAAATCAAAGTGTTAAATAGCGTAGATAAACTGTCGCGAAAAGATGAAATGGCTATAACATTTTCGTTCGACGAGCTGGTAAGTAAACTCAAGTCTCGTTGTGTGAATTTTACTAGTGATACCAAACAAATCAAAGATGCAGAATCGGTTCAAGCACGTCTGCCAAAAGTTTCTATAGCAAAGTTTAATGGTACGTTAGAAAACTGGGTATCGTTTATTGGACTTTTTGACTCTTTAATACACAAACGTAATATCAGCAACGTGGAAAAATTGCATTATTTGCTGTCGAGTGTGGAAGGTAAGGCATATGATTTGATTAAAAATTTTCCCCTTACTGATGCTAATTATATAGATGCTTATGAGCTGTTACATAAACATTATGACAAGAAGAGGCAAATTGCAACTCATTATTATGATAAGTTAATTAGTTGTGAACCAATTAAGACTAAATCTGCTACTGAACTTGAGAGATTGCATAGGACATTTACAGAAAACTTATCAGTACTAGAAAAGTATGCACTTCCGGACAAAAACTTCATGCTTTTCCATTTATTGTGGACAAAGTTAGACAGAGCCTCCCGGGAAGCTTTTCAACTTGATTTTATAGGTGATGAAATTCCTAAGTACTCTCAATTGCAAGATTTTATTGAAAAGCAGTATAGAGCTTTAGAGATGTCTTATGTAATAGCACCTAAACCTGTCGTTGTTTTGAAAAATAACCAAAATAAACCAAAAGCATCTTTAGTGGTTTCAAATGCAACATGTGTCTTTTGTTCTCGCCCACAACACAGTCTCACAAGCTGCGAGGGATTTCTAAAATTGGATCCCCACTCACGTTTTAAATTTATTAAAGAAAAGGGACTCTGTGTTTTGTGTTTTTCGAATTCACACCGAGTGAAATCTTGCCCTTCATCAGTCCGTTGTGGTTCCTGTAATTACTCCCACAACACATTACTTCATTTTGGTAAACAAACACAGACCACACCCCCGCAGGCATGTGATACAAATAATGAAAATAATAAATCTGTTGTTTTGACCTCGGTGACTGCCAGTAACACAGTGCTTTTTTCGACTGCTAGAGTTTTAGTTCGTGATAGCTCTGGTAACTTTCAGCCAGTGAGAGCTCTACTGGACTCTGCAAGTGCATGCAATTTTATATCGCAAGATTGTGCAACTAGGTTAGGACTTAGGGTCAATCAACATGATCATTCTGTTAGTGGAATTGGCCATTCTACTACTGAACTTCTCGGCTCACTGTCATGTGAGATGAAACCTGTTAATAGAAATCTGTCGTCAAATTTAAAATTTGAAGCTCTCGTTTTGTCGTCGATTTGTGTAGACCAACCCTCTCGCTTTATCGACTCCTCGAATTGGTCTCACATAAAAGATCTGGATCTTGCTGACCCAGCCTTCGCACATCCAGGACCAGTGGATATGTTGCTCGATGCAAGCATTTTCGTTTCGTGCTTGTTACCTGGGATCAAACGTGGTTCTCCGGGACAACCTCTTGCATTGAACACCCAACTGGGATGGATTTTGATGGGTGCTTGTGATAATAATGTATCACTAATTTCTCGATTTCGTAGCACTCCAAAAAATTGTCTTTTCGTTTCCAATGCTACATTGGACAATTCCCTCAAGAAATTCTGGGAAATAGAAGAAGTTAGTCCTAAATCTAAAATTTTATCGAAAGAGGACGAGCTTTGTGAAAAATCTTTTGTCGAAAATTATTCTCGAACTGAAGAAGGTAGGTTTGTCGTACCTCTACCTTTTGTCGACTTGCAAAATAAACCAACTTTTAGTAACTCTCGTGACATTGCGCTTCGGAGATTTTCATCTATCGAACGTAAATTGCAATTGCATCCTGAATACAAAAAGGCGTATGTTGCCTTCATGGAAGATTACGAAGCACGTGGTCACCTTGAAAAGGTAGAGCCCCCCGCTACCAAAGATGGGAAATTTTATTATATTCCGCATCATGGAATTTTAAGGCCTGACTCAGTAAGTACCCCGCTGCGCGTAGTGTTCGATGCCAGCGCTAAGGATGCTTCAGGAGTATCGTTGAATGATGCTCTCCTTCCGGGGCCAAAGTTGCAAACAAACATCTTTGATCTGTTGTTGCGCTTTCGTTGGCACGCTGTAGTTTTTACCGGTGACGTGCAACAGATGTATAGGCAAATTTTGGTTTCGGTTGAAGATGCAGAATATCAGCGTATTGTCTGGCGCCCCTGTCCTACTGAACCCGTCTGTGACTATCGGCTCAAGACCGTGACCTACGGAGTTTCTTCCGCTCCTTACCAAGCTCTACGCACCATGGCTCAGCTGTCGATAGATGCTGCTGAAGAATACCCAGCTGCTTCTACCGCATTGGCTAGAGACCTCTATGTGGATGATGTCGTTACAGGAGCGGACTCTACCGAGAGTGCTCTACGACTCGGATTGGAGCTATCCAGAATATTGTCGTTTGGTGGCTTTCATTTGAGAAAGTGGACCTCTAACTGTCAGGATTTCCTTAAAAATCTCCCTCCTTCGGACCTATACTCGGAGAGTTTTAAAAGTTTCGAAGATCTAGGACATGTCTCTCTTAAAATATTGGGACTTCTATGGCAACCTCAGTCCGACACATTTGGTTTCAGAGTTGCAGATAACGGTGATCATCGTTGCACAAAGCGCATCATACTGTCGGAGATCGCGCGAATTTACGACCCTTTAGGGTTTTTAGCGCCGATCACGTTTTATGCAAAGTACCTCATGCAACTTCTTTGGACTTCGGGTGTCGCGTGGGATGAGGATGTGCCTGAGGGGATCGCCTTAGAATGGTCGCGCTATAAGAATCAATTGTCGTCGCTAGCGTCCATTTCGATTCCTCGTCGGCTTGTAAAATCCTTCGTCGTGCTGCAACTTCATGGTTTTTGTGATGCTTCGGAGCGTGGCTATTGCGCCGTAATATATTTTCGTGTCGTCGACGCAGATCGTGCTTGCTCCGTCCACTTTTGTTGCGCAAAAACCAGGGTTGCTCCTCTTCGCAAGCTGTCCATTCCAAGGATGGAACTTCAAGCAGCTGTTTTACTCGCTGACTTGATCAAAGCTGTCGTTCAGGCTTTCGAACCATTTTATCGCTTTGACAACATCTTCGCTTGGTCCGACTCTACCGTAGCTCTTTCGTGGATAAAGTCGTGTCCATCGAAGTGGAAAACTTTTATAGCCAACCGAACTAGCCACATCCAAGAAATAGTAGCTCCAGATTGCTGGGGACACACTAGCACTCTGTCGATGCCTGCAGATGTCGGCTCTCGTGGCATGCTCCCTACTGAACTCGTCAACTGCGAGATGTGGTGGAGCGGTCCGTCGTGGCTTACGGAGACTGAAGATTATTGGAGTCGTTCGTTTTCAGCCTCTACATCTCTTCCTGATTCGGAAGGTCTGGAAGAGCAACGGATTTTTAGTCTTTTGACCACTATCGATGTCAACCCTGTTGACAAATTAGTAAATGAATGCTCGTCACTTACTAAATTGAAGCGAGTTTTATCGTATTGCTTTCGTTTTTATCGCAATGTAAAGTTGCCTTCGAAAAAAGTTATCGGTCCCTTAGAGGTGACAGAGATTCAAGACAGCTTCATGTTCTTAATCAAACATGCACAGCATGGCTCTTTTGCATCGGAGATAGAGAAGCTAAAAAATGGCTCTCCTAATGACCTCCCCAAGAGTTTGCGCAAGCTTTCACCCTTTATTGATGAAGCGGGTTTCCTCAGGGTGGGCGGTCGCCTGGCTCACGCAAAAGTCGACTTTAACGTGAAGCATCCGTTGCTGATGTCGCGTGATCATCGCTTGACTTCGCTGATCATTCAGGACTATCATGATCGCTTCATGCACCCAGGTGCTCAGACTCTACAAAATTTGCTTGCGCAGGATTTTTGGATCCTCTCGTCGAAAAGAGCCATTCGAAGCATCGTTTCTCGCTGCATCAGATGCTTTCGAGCCAATCCTCAACCGATCCCTGCTCCCCTCATGGGAAATTTGCCATCGTTTCGGGTAAACCAGATCAAACCTTTTTCGTGCTCTGTCGTTGATTATGGTGGACCCTTCAGTATTGCCTTAGGTCGCGGACGTGGTGTCAAGACCTACAAGGGATATATTTGCGTATTCGTGTGTACTTGCACTAAAGCAGTACATATTGAGTTAGCTTCGGATTTGTCGTCGGAGGCTTTTCTAGCCGCCCTTAAAAGATTTATCGCCCGCCGTGGTCGGTGTAGTCAAATCGTGTCCGACCAGGGTCGGAACTTTGTCGGTACCAGTAATTATCTCGACTCGCTCATGAAGCAGGCTGCCTGTTCACAGGAGATAAAGTTTTCGTTCAGCCCACCTGGGTCTCCCCATTTCAATGGATTGGCGGAAGCAGGTATTAAAGCGGTTAAGACCCATTTGTCTCGTGTGATAGGTAGTCAGCGATTGACTTTCGAAGAGGTCTATACAGTCCTCACCCAAGTGGAGGCAATGTTGAATTCTCGCCCCCTTACTCCAATTAGTTGCGATGCTAATGATTTTACGGCGCTGACACCAGGACATTTCCTTACTACAGAACCTTTGTCAGGTCTCCCAGAGGAAAACTTCGTGGATCAGCACATTAGTGTTCTTCATCGTTGGAAACTGATCCAAAAGATGCATCAAGACTTCTGGCGTAGGTGGCAGAACGAGTATATTCACACTCTGCAACAGCGCGCAAAATGGAATAAAAGTAGCGAGAACATTGCTGTTGGCACATTGGTGTTGATTGTTAATGAACAAACTAGCCCTCTGAAGTGGAACTTAGGAAGGATTGTTGCTCTACATCCCGGAGCTGATAAAATTTGTAGAGTTGCAACTGTGAGAACTGCTTTCGGAGAGTACAAAAGACCTATCGTTAAACTCTGTCCTTTGCCTGTCGCACTCGACAGTAACTAGCATATTAAACCATAAATCGCACTACTATCGTTATCGTTAATTTTAAGTTTTTTTTTGTCGTTTAATTATATGTTTAAGTTTATAAATTCATAACTTCATCGCAATCGTTATATACCATATCGTCTTTTCGTAAATACGTTGCATTTAGGTGGGCGGAATGTTCATTATTGATATTATTTTGAATTAAGATTGGTCACACTTTGCCAAATAGTTTAACTTCATTTTCCCACCTAAATTTTGACACTCGTCGTTCGTGAACCGTCCTCTCGCTATCGTTTCGTCCTGATTCGAACTCGTTTCCTCGCAAGATCTGATCCCAGCATCACCGACGATCCTGTGGTAAGGAAAAGGGAAGTGTTGGAAAAGGCCGAAGTACTTCATTTCTACTTGCCCCCATAGGTAGTAGGTGAAATTCTGATCACAAGCTGAGTTGGTGAGTTTTTTCGTCCATTTTTAACTATCGTTTCTTTCGTATTTTTACATGTTTAAACTACAGTCCGCTTAATAACATAACAAGTACCTTTTTAATATATTCTTCTTGATCAACGGTTATTCCATTTTCCGCTTTAATGATCCTCATTCCTAAGAAATGTTTTAAGTTTCCTAAATCCTTGACTTTAAAGAACTGTTTGATACTCTGCTTAAAGTTTTCTTTCATATCAGCATTATTGCTGAGAATGCAAAAATCATCAACAAAGATTGCGACAATCAAAATGCTAGTTCCTTCAACTTTAGAATATAAGCAATGATCATGTTCTGATCTTTTCATTCCAAGTTGCATCATTGCTTCGTTAAGCTTGAGGTTCCATTGTCTAGGTGCTTGTTTCAAGCCATAAAGTGCTTTCTTTAACTGGCATACCTTCCTCTTGTTGCATTCTTTGGTGAAACCCTCAGGTTGTTCCATGAATATTTCTTCATTAAGATCACCGTTGAGAAATGCAGTTTTAACATCCATTTGGTCCATGGTAATATTCCATTGGGCTGCGAAAGCAAGTAGTATTCTAACTGTTGAAAGACGGGCAACAGGTGCGAACGTTTCATCATAATCAATGCCGTAAGTTTGTGTGAAACCTTTGGCAACTGTTTTCTCCGTTTTCATTCTTCTTAATCTTGAATACCCATTTACAACGAACTATTTTTCTGTCTTTTGGTCTATCTACAAGGGTCCAAGTTTCGTTGTTCATAAGTGAGTCATATTCACTTTGAAGAGCTTCTTGCCATTTATTTTTGTCATCAGAATTAATGGCTTCCTTATAGGTCGTAGGAATATCATCTTCTGCAGCTTTGTATAAAACAATGTCTTCTGACCACTTTTTCGATATTCTGTTTCTCAAAGGATATCTCCTATCAGATTGAGAGAATTGATCATTTTGATCATCAGGAATTTCTGCTATACTATCATGAAATTCATCTTCAGTATTATCATTTTGAGGTAAATGAATTTCTGATTCCTGAATAGGCTCAATAGAATTCTCTATGACTCCAATTTCCTGAATGACAGGTTCAGTTAGAGTGTGGTTGACTACACATGGTATTGGTGTTGGTATAATTTCAGAACTTTCTTGAATAATAATAGGAACAGGTTCTGATTCTTGAGTTCCAACTTTATCAACCTTGTTGATTTCATCAGATGACTTTGCTTTGTACAGAAAGTCATTTTCGAAAAATTTGACGTCTCGAGTTTTAATGAGAATTTTTGAATTATCAGGATCAACAACTCTGTATCCCTTAGTTTCAGTGCAATAACCTACAAATATGCAAAGCTTCGCTTTAGCATCAAATTTCTTTCTAAGATTTTTCGGTATGTGCGCATATACTCTGCATCCAAAAATACGAAGATGTGAGAGATTTACTTTTCTACCGGTCCATATTTCTTCAGGGGTTTTTCCTCTAATAGCCTTTGTCGGTGAGCAATTTTTCAAATAAATCGCTGTAATGACGGCTTCTCCCCAATAAGTTTTAGGTAGACCTGATTCTGAAAGCATAGACCTTGCTTTCTCAACTAAAGTCCTATTAACCCGTTCAGCTAATCCGTTTTGCTCTGGGTTGTAGGGTACAGTCGTTTGGTGAAGTATACCGGATTGTTTTAAAATTCCCTTCATCTCTGAATTCAAATATTCACCACCGTTATCAGAACGTAGAACTTTAATCTTTCTATCAGTTTGGTTCTCGACCAAGTTTTTAAATTCACGAAACTTTTAGACAACTTCTGATTTTTGGTTAATAAAATATGTAAAAGTTTTTCTAGAAAAATCGTCTGTAAATGTTACGAAATATAAAGCACCTCCAAAAGATTGGGTACTCATAGGTCCGCAAACATCACTATGAATAATCCCTAATAAATTTGACGATTTCGAATCTTATGTTTTAAAAGGTTGCTTTGAAAGTTTACCTTCCACACAAGCAATGCAATTGTCTTTAATTGACCCAGCAGGTTTTGGATATTTAACACCAAGCGCTAAATGTAGTCTCAATAACTCCATAGATCTGAAGTTCAAATGACCAAGGCGTTTGTGCCATAAATCAGCTGTATTGTCATTAACCTCTGTTAAATTCGCATGAGCAATAGGTAAATCAAGTTTGTACATACCGTTGACATTTGAGGCTGTACTAATAACTTTTCCGAATACCTTACAAGTTTGACCATCGATGATTTTTCCTCCAGATTTCGAAAATAGTACGACATTTCCTTTCTTTACCAATGAGTTTACAGAAAGCAGGTTCGTTGACAGGTGCGGAACATGCAAAACATCAGTAATTTTGGAAGTGTTTAGTTTTACAGTACCTGGCATCTGAAAGAATTATTTGATCATTAGCTATCCTAATACTCTTTTTTTACAGGTTTGGTATCATGTAGCCAATCACTTCTGTTGGTCATGTGACTTGTAGCCCCAGAACCTATAAACCAGTCATCACTCTTTACAATAAGCGATTTATCAAAATTTGGTTTACAAACAAAAGAGTTTACAAAAGGTTCACAAGTTAAAATATTATCAAAATTAGAATTACTTACTAAGTCGTTAGTCGTCTTATCATCAACCATAAGTGTTACCTTACAAATATCTGCCTTTTCCTTTTGGGATTTGGCTTTCAAAATTCTGCAGTTAGTTTTAATATGCCCTGGCTTACGACAGTAATTGCAAAATAGTTTCTTAATGTCTCTATTAAACTTATCTGACATCACCAAAGCACTATCTTCACGTGTTTCACTGCAGGTGGCTAGATCACGGCTATCCTCTTTGAGAAGAGCAGCAATGACATTATCTGATGTCAATTCAGAGCCGGAATGTTCTAATGCCATGACAAGTGGCTTAAATTTGTCTGGCAGACCACATAGTAGTATGATAGCTAGAAAAGGATCATCTACTTTTTGATTAATTTGCTGTAACTGTTGATGTGTCGACATAATCTCATTGACATAAATTTCCATGTTGTTAATGTACCGAGAATTCATCCATTTTTTTTATTAATGTTAGTTTCCTAACTAGTCCGCTGTCTGCGTATGACTTCTTTAAGTTATTCCACGCTTCAAATGCAGATTTACATCCCATTATTTTAGAGAAGACTCTCTTGTGGCAACACAGGCCAATTTTTGAGCGGGCTCTGTCATCGCGGCGTAGCGTCTCTTGTGAGCTATTATCTAATGGTGGGTGCTGTACGCAATCCCATAGTCCACAATCAATCAACATCATTTCCATTGAAAATGCCCATGTTGTATAATTCGAACGTCCTTCCAATTTATTAAAAGATGGAGTACTTACAGTCTGTGTAGTTGTAACATAAGGTGCTACACTAGTATTACTTGCATTCGTACGAGGAAGTCATTTTGAAAAAGAATCTTCCATTTTGTTTTTCTAAGCAAGCTCGAAGTTCGAAAAAATTACAACACCTGAAAAAACACTAATAGCAAAGAAATTCAGAGTTATAGAGCTAAGTGCCCATAACCAGAAGGTGGTGATACGATTTAGTGGATTCTATAGACTCTGAATTAAAAATAGTGTGTAAAAGATAAATTATTTTTATTGCATCTTTAGGGCAATTTTTACAGGGAATAATGATATAACATGACAAAGAATATATAAACTTAAAAATAATATTGGCCTATCAAAAGACATACGAAGAAGGTTGCATAAAAATCAAATAGTTCCAACAATAATTAGGTCTTTACCTATGAAATTGCCGTTTTGTTTGAAAAAAGTTAAAGTATTTTTTTTCGAACTTATTTATTTCTTTTATTCAAAGTAATCACCCCTGCAATCAATGCATCTTTGCCAACGCTGTGGCAGTTTATGGATGCCCTTCTTAAAAAATCAGCAGGACGGGAGACAACAAACTCTTCAAAGGCGTTTTGTACTGCCTCTCGGGAATTGAATTTTTTTCCCGCTAAAAAGTTGTCCAAATTTTGGAAAAAGTAATAGTCGGTAGGCGCAAGATCTGGTGAGTATGGCGGATGAGGGAGAGCTCCCAAACCCAACTCATGCAGCTTAGAGACGGTCTGTTGTGCAGTATGGGGTCGCGCGTTGTCGTGAAGTAGCAGTGGAGACGACCGATTGACCAAAGCTGGTTGCAGACGTGCGAGTTTCGCCATCATTGTGGTCAGTTCTTCAATGTACACATCTGCAGTAATGCTCTCGCCGTTTTGTAAAAAGCTATGATGAATCACACCAGCACTAGACCACCAAACTGTGACCATCACCTTGCTAGGGGTCATTTTTCGTTTTGCACATTGCTTTGGTACCGAACCAGGATCTAACCAACTTGCTGAGCGCTTTCGATTGTCAAAAAGAATCCATTTTTCGTCGCACGTAACAATTCGGTTCAAAATTTCTTCATTTCTGTGCCTGTTAAGCAGCGCAAGGCAAGTCTCAACGCGTACGTTGCGCTGGCGATCGTTAAGTTCGTGGGGCACCCATCTATCAAGCTTTTTTATCTTGCCAATCTGTCGCAAATGGACCAATATTGTTTTGATGATAACATCAAAAGCTGCTGCCAGCTCAGCTGTAGATTGAGGTTCATCAGCTTCCACAATCGCCTTTAATTCATCATTGTTGACGAAAGTTTCTGAACGACCACGAGGTTCATTTTTCAAGTCAAAATTCCCAGAACGGAACCGAGCAAACCAATAACGGGTTGTACGTTCGTTTGTACAGTTCTCTCCGTAAACGTCGTTGATGTTACGTGTCGTTTGTGCCGCGTTGGTGCCACGACGGAACTCATATTCCATAATTACACGAAATTTCAAAGTATCCATTATGAGGAAAAATGTTGAAATGTAATGAAAATACAACGCTAATCAATAAACAAAAGACTTATATTGTAAATAGAATGTCATATTTTTAAAACAAAATTAATTTGAATTTAGAATTCATAGCCAATCAAAACTTTTTTTTGTTTGAAAAAGTCTGTACTGCAATACGGCAATTTCATAGGTAAAGACCTATTAGTTTGTTGCAACAATTTAGAATTACGAAAGAATAATGCAAAGATTTCAAGTCATCATTAAGTATATACATATTATATTCATAGTTTTATATCATGAGTGGTAAGATAATTAACTAAGGAGTTTGATAATTTATTATTTTTTAAAATAAAGAATGAAAAATTGTGTTTGAGAGGTTTTATGACTGCAGAGAAGCTCATACAGAGAAGGTGAAGAATAGCGGGGACAAGAAAATAGTAAATGAGTAAGTTCCGTATTACAGAACGATGCTCAGTCATCGATCTGTGATCAAGCTGAAATTACATTCACTAATTGATTACATTATGAATGAATTCTTCGCTTGAGCACCGATCGATGACTGAGCATCGTTCTGTACTACGGACCTAAGAATTCATTCGTCGAGTAGGTTTTGGGCGCGACATATTTGCAAACTCTGGATGAGCAAGGTCTCCGCAAGAATTGAGGATGTAACCTTCTTGTGCAAGGTTCTCTGGCAAGAGTGGCAAGGTGCTCTGCATTTAATAGATTAGTTTTTTTTTTATTGTATCGATTTATCTTGTTATCACTACTGATGATTATGGTATCGATACACAATATTTTCGCACTGAAGAAAGAACAAATGAGATACTCGACACTGGCAGAATGCATGAATAATGCGACGCCAACACCAGGAAAAAAAAATCTCGCATGGCTTTCGATACTAACAATATCGTACCATATCGATTGTGCGTTACGTTTAAATAACTAATCAAGAGCAGGAGCCAGGCCATGCTTAGTACTTAGGTAGATGCACAGATATATTTTGCTGTATATTAATTTAGTTGTGTATATATAAAAGAAAAAAAAGAGTGTGCTTTAGACCACATAACTGAAGTAAAATTTCTTTAGCTCCACTACTTTTGCCCCTACAATAATATATGAAACGTAACTCTTTCTTTCTATCTTCACGTAGAGAGGAAGATATAAGTCTACTCCCTCTCAATCGTTTGCCTCACCAGCTTACCCCCAACCCAAGTCAAGCGTGCATTATAAAGAAACGTGCGCTGAGATATAATTAAATAAATTGAAACACAATCAATACAGAGTTCTGAGAGTATCATCAGTCATAGAGATCTTGCAAGTAGGTTGTATAGTAAGACATAGATAGATAGCTAAGGCTAAGCGCCATCCTTTCGTGGTCGAAATACCACCTATTCGTACCAAGCGATTTGACTCAACGTTCTTAATTAGAACGGCTAAGGAATTGAATGCCCTGCCAGCGTCTGTGTTTCCGGCGAAATATGACCTGGGCGTGTTCAAGAGAAGAGTGAATAGGTATTTACTTGGCTAGCATGCTACACCTTCGATCGCACCGTCACTTCCCATCAGGTGAGAGTGCGGTCAAATGCTAGACAAGTTTGAAGCAAAAAAAAAAAAAAGATAGATTAATAAACTCTTTATTGAAACACCACATCTTAAATAATTAAAAAAAGTGAATAAACTTAACCAAAGTGTAACAAAGGGCGGTCTTATCAACATAGGTACTTCAAATGCATGATTTTTTATTATTTAAAAATGTGCCACTATATACTAGGTACTTTGATGCAAAGTTCGTCTAGGTAGGTACCACTGCTTTGCAAGTTATTCTGCTGCCAAGCAGTAGTGTGCAAGCACTACTGTGTAAGCAAGTGTGTGTAGTGAAATCACTGGGCAATTGTGACTTTATTATCTGATCTCACAGTCGAGTAATCTTATTACCAGACTATGCTGATGTCTCAGAATTATGTGCGCAGTGCAGTGTCTGTCTGTTTTGAAACTCTATGTTTTGGGGTTCCGAGTGACACAGTTCTGTTATGGGCGGCCGTAGCGCTTAGCATCAGGTGAACGACTAGCTCGTCTTATCATTCACTAACATAAAAAAAAATGCGCCCTTTATATAACTTAAATACATTGAACCTTTAAAAACACCCACATCCGTTATTAATTTTTTTTACAGTATGCTGTCTAGTGCATGTACATGAAAACGAAATAATAAATTATCGATTTTTAACATTACTCGAAGTTATGCTAAGCAATGCGCTCACCGATTGATAGTACTGATACACAAAAATATCGATACACATGGACTTCCCTAGAAAATTAAAATATTTGATTATGCCTATCGTAGAAAAAAAAATTGCGTTTGTAACTTTATTATTCTCTTTGGATTTCTGTGAAATAATCAAAAAAATTATAGTAGTATTATCTAAAATTGCATCGCATATTCGCGATGCCAGCTCGAAAATCATTCATCCTCATATTGTTATTTACTGTGGTTTACTGTATACTAACGTTGACTTAAAGTTGACTGTGCTTGTTTGTGTTACAAATTATATCTATGCAAATGTTATATCAAAATGTATTTCCCAATAGGCTGGCCCAAAGTTCTAAAAACTCTCGGTAATGATAATCAAATTATACGGCAAATTGTTGCTAATAGGGACAAGATACTGTTCGCATCTCTTACCGATGATTGTCTTACGGTTTGGTTCTGTAAGGTATGTGGAATTATTCTATATTGTGCTACTTTTATCAGACAACTGTAACATTTTGTACTTTTATATTGTTTTTGTTTTGCACAAACGCTAATTCAGTTTGTGGATCTAAGTAAGTCTTAAAGCTTTAGTACATCAGGATTGTTATTTCACCTAGAAATTCTTGTAACACACTGCATATATTTAAATATTCATTCAATTTATAAAACAGCTGGTTTTGTTCCATATTCAAAAAATATTAAATAACTCAAATACCTTTTTATTAAGGAAGTGATCCAGATAATAATTGGGAAATGTGTTAATTTTACGGAAAACTCCAAAAATAAATTTATTACGTTAAATATAATTGAATTGAATTGAATCTTAGTGGCTCCTGCGGCAATTTCGCCAATGTCATGTACTAAGATAAACCATCAAAATCGTACCCATTCTTATGGGTTGTTTTTCTGAATGGGGGTAAAGGAGTGTTCTGATATTCTACTTTTTACTTCTCAGGTGTATGTGCATCTTTGGGTGTATTGAATAGCCAGTGCAAAACTATATGAGCTCTTGGAAGTTAGGCCTGGGTACCAAACCGCACAAGGTACAATTGAGTGCATTATGAATATTGTAAAAGCAACCATATAGAATCCATCCGCACTAACTTCTGAGAGGAATTGAGTGTGGATGTCTGCGCAGTACACATATTATAGTTGCTTTTACAATATTCATAATGCACTCAATTGTACCTTGTGTGGTACAATTGAGCTTGAGCAAAACTTTATGAGCTCTCGTTCATAAAGTTTTGCGAGAGCTATACAATTGTACATCCTACTCATTACATGTTGTCACTATTTGATTGGTCAAATTAACACAAAATGGTATCTTTTTAAGAATGTTTCAATATTTTATCAATTTATTATGAATGAGCCAGAGACTTGATACTATGATATGTTACTCAGAACTGGAATGACAATACAAATTTAAACATTTTACAACAAAGTATTTATTTTTAGTCCAACAGATGCCTTACCTTGAAATTTATGCTGTGTATTATTAAATTTATAAAAAATTAAAGTTCTGATTGTAATGCAGTTTTCATTATCATCAAAACTAGTTGTTTGTCTTCCAATTCCTTCATCAATCCTTAATTGTTCTTTATGATTACTAATTGAAATATTGACCAGTACTTTTCTTATCATCTTATAATTCCAAGATAGTTAATTTGGCTTCATTATTGAATTTCAGCCTTCGGTGCCAATAGTCTACCATAAAAGGAATGATGAATCTCTGCGGAGGCTTGGAATCAATGTTGGAGTGGAGTGGAAGCCAGACTCTACCATGCTATGCATTGCGGTACTCATTAATCTATTATTCAGCGAAATGCTATGAACAGAATAACCTGATATCCCGATTGGCCCAATAGCTGATTTGGTAGTACCCGTGCCTTTTGAACTGTGGTTCGTGTGTTCGATTCCCACCCAGGACAAACATTTGTGTGATGAATATCAATGTTTGTTATGTGTCTGGGTGTTATATTGTATTCTATGTACATATTTACAAACAAAAAGTATCTAAGTATTGTATCAGTTATCTGGTTACCATAGTACAAGCTTTGCTTAATTTGCAACTAGATAGTGCTGTGTGAAATATGTACAAAAAAAGTTTTAAGATTTTTTTTTATTTACAATCTATGTATGTGATCATTGGGCGTTATTATTATTATTAATCATTTTGTTGATTGGCTCTACGGCTAACAGAGTCCCACAATTAGAAGTGCCATATAACACTTCCAATGATAGCTACCAGCCAGTGATAAAGTCTGGGATCTTATTTTTAGTATACTACAAGTGTTTCAATACCATTCTTTTTTTGTCAGTATATCATGCATAGTTTTCACATCCATCTCCATACAGTGTGTGAAGTAAAAGTAGGTAGGTAAAAGATGGTTTTGATAGTGGCATGTTTGAACCATTATTGAATGCAGTAGCAGAGTTAGTCAGAGGATTAGTGTGAAAAGGCAGAATGATCGTTGAAGGCAGACTATTTATTGGTTCTGAAGAGTTGAGTTGAAATCAAATCAAAAAATATTGTTTAGGAGTTTACCAAGTGTAAACTTTATTTTAAAAAATTTGGTCACATTTCAGACTTCAGAAGGACATTTGATATTATACAATGTGGAGTCTATAAGTGAGCAAACAGCATACCAACAATATGACCCACCTACAGCCAGTCTTCGGCGTGATTCAGCTGAACTATTCGTAAAAGAAGTCATTCCTTCACTGAAAATTAGTCAAGTAAGTAATATTTTATAATATTATAGAAACTGACGTGAGTAGTACTCATAACTACAACTATTACACGGCTAAAACTCACGGGCGACGCGAGCCATGGTCCACAGTCAGCGCCGAGCCGCCACCGCCGCCGCGCGTACTCCTTGAGGATGGGCATCTTTATTGCCCAATCACCGGTCGAGTTATTCGACTGTATGGCCCGATAGCTCAGTTGGTAGTATCCCTGCCTTCTGAACTGCAGGTCGTGGGTTCGATTCCCACCCAGGACAAACATTTGTGTGATGAACATCGATGTTTGTTCTGTGTCTGGGTGTTTATATTGTATTCTATGTATGTATTTACAAACAAAAAAGTATCTAAGTATTGTATCAGTTATCTGGTTCCCATAGAACAAACTTTGCTTAGTTTGGGGCTAGATGGCGCCGTGTGAAATGTCCACACATATTTATATTTATTTATATTTATATTTATCTTGTGAGTGTTAGCCGTGTAATAGTTGTAGTTATAAGTAACATTTTGTTTGTTCAGTAACAATCTATATTATTTAGAAAATAAATGATGAAAGTTTTTCTCTAAAATTAGTGTTTTTATAGTTCTAGTTGATAGTCTTTTATGATGGCCATTAAGATGCATAATATTTTAACTTATTTGCTTTTTGTTTGCTTGTCCAGTACCACGGACTCACCACTGCAATGACTCACCTATGCTGCGGGCACTGGCCCTACTTAATGCGTTCACTCATGAGTCGCAGTCCCAGCATGTCGCCAAATTTAACGATAACATAAGAACTATTTGTAATAACTTTAGATTTACACCTAAGTAGACATTAAAATAGTTAGCGTTTTGGTCATTAACTGTAAGCTATCTGTTATAAATTGAATAATAAATAATTAAATACTGCACAGATATATTTTATTTTATTAATACCTGCCACCCTGTTTCAGTTTAAAGAAGTCCTAGTATGGGATGGACAGATCACGCGGATGTGCTGTATATCAGGCACAGAGGTTTTGGTTTGCACTAGTCGGTCTCACTTGCTGCGGTATCGCTGGGATGGCACGCAAAACCGGGACTACTGTCTGGACCTCGGACGGACGCCATTCTCAATTAACCAGCAAGTTTCAAAAGGTAATATTAATCCTACTGCGGATAGTGGGTGGTTTTTTTTTTTATAAATATAATATAATATGTGTGGACATCTCACACAACGCCATCTAGCTCCAAACTAAGCAAAGCTTGTGCTATGAGAACCAGATAACTGATACAATACATAGATACTTTTTTGTTTGTAAATACATACATAGAATACAATATAACACCCAGACACAGAACAAACACCTATGTTCATCACACAAATGTTTGTCCTGAGTGGGAATCGAACCCACAACCCACAGTTCAGAAGGCAGGGCTACTACCAACTTAGCTATCGGGCCAGTCAAATGGTTGGATTGATGTATGCCACTACATATGCACCGGCATCATGCATATAGTTAATTGTTTTTAACCATGTGTTTTATATTGGCAAGGGTAGGGTGGGACGCCCGCCGGCCAGGTGGAGTGATGACCTGCGAAAAGCTGCAGGCAGTAATTGGATGGGAAGGGCTGAAGACCGAGCCCAGTGGCGTTCTTTAGGAGAGGCCTATGTCCAGCAGTGGACTGATACAGGCTGATGATGATGATGATGATGTGTTTTATAGCCAACTATTGACTTTTTTGACTTAAGCTACCATCACACCATCGTTTTCAAAACAGTTCTATTCATTCAATAAAGAGCAAAACGACTTTGCACACTGTTGCCTTAAACAAGTGTCAATATTTCAGCTGAACCGATAATGGAGGACAATATCCATGTGAATGACATTGAGTATTCGCCACTGGTTTGTGGGTTTGGAATCACCCTCAACGACGGCAGAGCGGCATATCTCACCGCGCCCAACCTCAAATTTGATCCCAATGTAAGTTACACATAGCCGCTGTTATACTCATTTACCAGCACACATTACATCGTCAGCCCTTTTGAGTCCACTGCCGAACATAGCTTTATCTTTATCAAAAATCTTTATCAAACAAAAAATTATTGGCAAGCGGTTTGTTATTAATGCAGATCTGGGAGAATGCTGCTGCCTATTCCCTGGATATTTCCTTAGCCAGCCTTTACGGCATTCAAGGGAAGACATGCGATGTTTCAATTCTTGCGCCGGGACATAGTTTTACGCGTACTAATCTGTGATTTTATGAAATTGAAACAGTTAATTTAAATACAATTTCGATAGAAAAAAAATATTGTTTTTTATGGGCAAAGATAAAGGCGCGTTCCTAAAAATGAATAGAAAATTAAGACAATAAAAGTGAATGAATGGGCCAATGTTATATTGAAAGGTTGGCTGACCCAGGTTGACAGTACGTTCTACGCACCTACCTACTCAAGTTTATGGTAAATTTAGTATAAGAAAGGAGTTAGTTGAAAACCAACGCTGCGAAGCTTTTATTCCCAGCGTTACGCTGAACTTGCTCTTTTTGTGCATTTCAATAACGTTTGCTTCACATTTATTTTTATACTAATTATTTTTATTGGTTCCACTTCAAATGTATTGATGTGCTCAATAAACACATTCTTTTTTTTATTTCTGAAATAATTAGGGATATTTCTTTGGGCCACTTTTTAAACCTATTTCAGTACAGCTGATATGAATACAAATAAAAAGTGCCGTGTACAAAACAATGTAGGCTCAGCTTTTTATTTTTATACGTAATTATATCGTAGGTCTATTTTGACTTTCAAAATCATGTAACTTATCTTACGAGATTTTATTATATCGTATTTGTTGTTTGACTGATGGTGCTTTAAAATGGATCGAATGGTCGCCGCTATGAATAAGGACTATTACCTAATGCCACAATAAGCCAACCTTCATACAAAAACGTTACAATCTGTATTGTACTTATTTTCATATTTATATGAGAGCCAAGTTCCGAATATATAATACATCTCGCCCATGGACTTCATGGTGCGTATGGCCTACACTCCTCCTGACAATGTTTCATTTACATTATTGAATTAAATAATTCTACTTTTACTCTCAGATTGTTTTGGATACAAATCTAGGGGTAAGAAAGCGAGTTTTGAGTGAACCCACACGTTTGCTAGTTTTGACTTTGCTAGTTTCAATATAAATCCTTGTGTGCTAAATAACAAAGTTCATTTTAACTATAGCTTGAATCAAAATATCAACACATCTTAAATTGAATTGTTATAGCATAAATATTTCTAATGTAAACACACCTGTATTCTTCCTTACTTCAAATTTTCACAATATTAACTAAGGTTAGCGAAAAATTAAACTGCCTTAAAAAAAATCAAACATAATTTTAATTAAATTCATCTAGATTTTGGCGTCCACAGGTAAAAGCTACATTTTGTTCCTGACTGTACAAATGGTGATTAAGTTTACTGAACTATTATTGCAAACAATATTACATTTTTAGAACTGTAAGAATTTTTATGGTCAAAGGTCATATTAGATTTAATTCATTTAGCTTAGGTGTGCAGTACTGAATTGGTCTCAACATTGCATTAAAATAAAATTTAAAATATTGAAAAATATACATTTTTTTCTTTTGATGTCGAAAAACCATGAGAAATTTCTTTATGATTTTAATAATAATGTATCTATATTTGTAGGCTGTACAAGGGATATGGGCGCCCGGCATAGATGACGCAACGTGTGCACGAGTCAACCATAAGTTCAGACTGATTGCTATTGGTCGAAAAAAGTAAGTGAAGTCTGTAGAAATGTCACTAGTCTTGATGATTCCATAAGTAACGGTTTCAATATGCTATTATAGGATCTTTAGATTTAGATCTAGGTTTGAGATTTTTATCTGAATTTTCCCCCAACATCATAGAGCAATTATTAGTGCAGGTACAAGGGATTCAATCTGTAAAGACATTGAAATAAATAGGGAATCTTGATACAACGCAATAAAGTATAATTCAGCTCACACACCAATCCTAAAATTTCATTTACCAATCACCTCTCTTTCTAACGAATACATCATAATTATTTCTTGTTTTGTATTTTGTTTCAAACTTATTAAAATATACCTTCTTCATACCAAAATACTCAAAAAATGTATGCATTTTGTATACCAGATTATAGGATTAATAATTTATATTACTTTATTTTACAGTTCTCAAGTGGATGTGTTTACGATAGACGAAGCGACCGGTGGATTGGAGCTCTCTCATACAATGGTGCTCAGTTCTAAAGACTTCCCAGGTGACCCTGGTCCAGTCAAGTGCATGAGGTAAATAAATGTTATGACGTGATATTTACATGTTGTAATAATAAAGCCCATCACACACTTAGACCCTGGGCCCTAACTAGAATTCCATGTATCTAGGCACCCAAGAACTACAAGGACCACGGTGCCATAACACCCAGACTCAAAAAAAGTATTTGCGCTTCTATGCACAAATACTTGTAATAATAATAATAATAATATGTGCGGACATCTCACACAACGCCATCTAGCCCCAAACTAAGCAAAGCTTGTACTATGGGAACCAGATAACTGATACAATACTTAGATACTTTTTGTTTGTAAATACATACATAGAATACAATATAACACCCAGACACAGAACAAACATCGATGTTCAATCACACAAATGTTTGTCCTGGGTGGGAATCGAACCCACAACCCGCAGTTCAGAAGGCAGGGTCACTACCAACTGAGCTATCGGGCCAGTAATGCCGCGGGAATCGAACCCGCCGTCGGGCTATGAGCCGACCTGCTCAACCCACCCCACAGAGGCTCATATTTGTATTTAGTTCTCCAATGATGTGTCCAAAAGTTTTTATTCTAGACCTATAAATTCAATAGTATCCGGACTTCATTAAAAATGGCTTGCCCCTGCTATTGAAGTAATACAGTGTCGTCCGTTCAGATAGAGCGGCGACGGTCGCGCGATACGGCTAACCATACTCCATGAAGGTTATGCTTAAACCTACGACACAAGATTACGTCTTAGTGTAGGTTAAACACCATATAAAATAGAGCGATAATACAAGCTATAGCTGTGTTTCGGAAACTTGTGTACATGTAATTATTATAATGATTGTATACATTTTTGTGTAATAAATTATGTTTATGTTAACAAAAAAAAACGAGTGTGCTTTAGACCACACTACTGAAGTAAAACTTCTTTAGCTCCATCTCTCTTGCTCGTACTGTAATATACTAAACGTAACTCTCTCTTTCTATCTTTACGTAAAGAGGGAGATATAAGTGTATCTCCCTCTCAACTTCCGTTCGTCTCACCACTCCCCAAGTCAAGCGTGCGTAAAAAAGTTTTTTTTTACGTTAGTGAATGATGTGACGAGCTAGTCGTTCACCTGATGTTAAGCGCCACGGCCGCCCATAACAGAACAGTGTCACTCGGAACCCCAAAACATAGAGTATCGAGCGACACTGCACTGCGCACATCACCCTGAGACATCAGCACAGTCTGGTAATATGAGATCAGATCATAAAGTCACAATTGCCCAGTAATTTCACTAGCTGCAGTGCCCTTCAAACAGGAGCACAGTAGTGCTTCAACACTACTATTTGGTGGCAGAATAACTGGCAAGGCGGTGGTACCTACCTAGACGAACTTTGCAACAAAGTCCTACCACCTAGTGACCGCTTAGTTTTACCTTTTTTTTAAATGGCTGGTCAATCCTTCGTATAGAAGTAACACAGTGTCGTCCGTTCAGATGGAGCGGCGACGGTCGCGCGGTTTGCGTGTGCTGGGAGCGCGGCGGCTTCTCCGTGTGGAGCACGTTCGGTGCGCTGCTCGTGTGCTCGCTCGCCTGGGACCACGGCCTCCGCCGGGAGCGCGCCCACCACGACCCGCTCTGCGTGGCCAGCCTGGTGAGACCCACACCACCCGACACTATCAACAGGCGCACAGCTCTGCGTCTGCTCGCCGGATTGGTTTGCCAGAATAGGCATGACGAAAGATTTTGAAATCCTCTTCCGTAATGTGGGTATACATTTACTATTTACGAAAAAAACCTTTATTTCGGTAATAGACTTAATTTTAACCAAGATTAAAGCCATTTTCATAATATTTTTAAAAAGCGGCGCGAAAACAGCTCGAGGTGTCATGGCGTCGGCTCTGACGTCACTCCTAGGTGTTTACCTACACAATGACATGTTGAAAACATGTCACTGCACTACTACACACGTAGAAAAAGAATATGACGGCGGCAACGTCCAGTTATAAACTCTATGCACAGCGATCGAGCACCGTAATTTACCCTGTGGTGGCATTAAATTTATTACAGTGGCAGCACCGGCAACTGTCATGGCGCCCCTACCTGTCTGGCTATATAAAGGGATCGATTGGTGTACTACGGATCATTCTTGTTTCAGACTCGGCGCGGTGTGGACATGCTGAAGGCCTATTGTTATATAGGTTGCAACCTACCCACAACCCGTTCTGTCGATAAATACAAAATAACAAAATCAATCCAAATGCGTATATTCACAACAGCAAAAATCTACGTGTGACGTCATGCGCTGTGATTGGCGTTTCAGTCAAAATGGCCGATCGCAGTATTTTAATGTTTTATTTTATTGAAAATCTAAGTAATCTTAATATTTTTAATAAAACTAAACCAGTGTTTCAACGTTATTTAATATAAATTTTACCCTAAAAACATTAAATCGACCATTTTTTGATACTGGCGTCATGCCTATTGCCCAACGCGTAGATATAGAATATGGAGTGGCGAAAATCTCTCATTTTATTTTGAAGGATAAGGAAAATATCTTTTACAATCAGCGTCCGTTTGATCTATTCGTGCATAGCATCTTGACTAATTTTCGAGTTCCGATAATTGTTTATCTGAAATTACTCTTGGTCATTGCATTACGCGTGAACGCATGAATCATTTTTGCAAATTCTTTTTTTGTTGCGTTTATTATTGTCAGGAGTAGGTTCTTATGAAAGAATAAAACTAAGTTTAAAAAATTTCACTACGTGGGTAAAACCGCGGGGCGCATCTAGTTTTGTTGTATAAAATTAGATAGATAAATAGATAGAAAATGCTTTATTGCACAAACAACAAATGTAAGTACAAAGGCGAACTTAATGGTATAGAGCATTATCTACCAGTTAACCTGGGTGTAACATGGAAACTTTTGTGGGGCAGTGCAACACAGCCTAAATATAGATTGTCTAAATAAAAATATAAAAAGACTAATATAACTTTAACTTACTTGTATCCCTATTCACATACACAACTACCTAATTACTACTAATTTTACATGTATATAAACTAGGAGTCATATTTTTAATGTTGACCCTAGATGTTAGAATATTGACCATAGAGGGATACGAATTAAAATAATAGTATTCTTGTAGGAATGGGCGACGGAGGGCTATCAGCTATGGATGGTTAAAGTGGAAGCCGACAACAGCACTAGTCTCATACAGCTCGATTTCGTAAAGAGTCCACTTAGCGTCAATCCTTGTATGGTAAGTCTCTTAAAAAACCTGTATTTTTATTTAAAATCTTCTACAAAATGAAATTGATTATAATTTTTTTTCCCTAAAATGTATGCTAATTTTTACAGAGTAACCAAAGACACTTATACCTGCAAGCCGATGACAAACTGTATGTAAACCTTGAAGACAACCTCACGAAACGAACCAAGATACCCATTATCGATTCTTCGGGCGATTCCTACCAAGCAGATAACGGGATCGACCAGCATAACTTGGAATACGAAAGCAGTACAAATTATAGAGACTTTGTTGATGACAATGAGTGCAGGAAACAGTGGTCCGTACTGCCGCTGCCGGCTACTTATATCGCTACTAACTGGCCTTTGCGGGTAAGTTTGAGTAATCAATGACAGTTTAACTAACAATGTCGGCTGTAGTCGCGGATGTCTTGTTCAGAATACATTACGTGTAAAGTTTTTGTTTTCACGACTGCAATGCATCGATGCCAAGTGTCGTGCACAGAATCGCACTACCATTTTATAGAGGACATCAATATCTACAACGCGATACCATATATCTAACTATTACAGTTAAGTCACAATAACTACTTTTTTATGTGAAAATATGCAGTAGTAATGCCGGTTCAAACTAGGCCACATTATCCGTACCTGGGAATTCATCCTTATCCTAATAAATCACTTCGTATTCAATCAATAATTTTCAAATTTTTTGTTAAATAACCGTGCGAATCCGTTGCGTGCCGTAAAATAGTTTATATGTGACAATAATCGCACCCGTTCCCCAGTACAGCGCGATAGACTTCGAGGGTGTAAACGTATGCGTCGCGGGCCGCACCGGGCTGGCCCACTACAGCGGGACCGCGCGCCGGTGGAAGCTCTTCGGGAACGAAGCTCAGGAGAAAGACTTCGTCGTCGGTGGCGGTATGCTGTGGTGGCGAGACCATATAGTTGTTGGTATGTATATTATTAATCTGCTCACTTTCAAAATATTTCTTATAACATCACGGGGATGGCCTTTTGAGAACTACCTCTCTCCCCTACCTATCCAAATAAGCTAATGCGAACACCATAGACCTGATACAACCATATATATTCACAGCCACTTCACTGATTTTTCTCCAAATTATTAGAAATTCTGGTTTAGAAATAAGCACCGAATATTTCTGCTAAGTATTATCAAAATCGGTCGGAAAATTGAGTTAGAGTTGCCAGCTGTTGCAAAGATTTGAACTCTTCCTTACTGACATGTTCATAAGAGAATATTATACAACCAATATTCCTCTATGGAAGTATGGAGTTGTAGTGTTGATTCGGCCAATAATGGCCATTCAATTGCTTAAATTGTTTAAATCAAATTTTGCAGAAGTAATATCGGCTACATAGCATCAGGTTAAATATGGCCAAACACTAACCAGTCTCATATAATTAAGATTGGGATTTTTATTGATTTTTTGTTAAGATGTAAATCATAAAATCCTACCGACTGCGCCAGTCCAATTCTTGACTAACCAATTTTTTTGTTCTTGTAATTTCTCGCTTCATTTTATGCAAATGAAGTCTAACAAAATCTATTTTTTATAGCTATTTTTTAAATGACGCTGGTGTACCTCAATAATTACGGTCTGTTCTACAGGTAGCTACAGTATCCAAGACGGGCATGATGAAATCCGTTTCTACCCGCGCGAGGCGAAGCTGGACAACAAATTCGCGAAGATTGTTCGCGTGCAATCGCAGGTGTTCGTTCTCGACATACTCGACGATCAGCTGGTCGTGTTCGGGGCTGATGCACTCGTCACGATATACGAGCTGAGCGTTCAGGATAGTGGAACTCGTAAGTAATATGACGATAATTATGCGATGGTTGAATCTGCTTACATAAGTTAAATGAGGTTTCTTCTTGAACTGTAATAAAAATGAATGAAATGAAAATTAATGAAATGAAAAGGAATGAAATTAAAATGAATGAAATTAAAATGAATGAAATGGAAATTAATGTTATTAAAAAATGAAATTAAAATGAACGAAATGAAAATTAATGAAATGAAAAGAAAATGAATGAAACGGAAATTAATGAAATGAAAGTGAATGAAATGAAAATGAATAATACTTTTATTTGACTTTAATATAATAATAGTACACTAATTTGGCCGCTTAAAATCGTAATTTAAATCGCTGCCCCAAGCAAGCATTTCCGGAGCTACTTTATGAAAGAAGTTTCTGAACTTTTGAAAGTTGCTCAAGCGTATTAGTTTCATGGTCGCATAAAAAGCTGTTGATTTCCCAATTAAAAAAACAAACTGCTTTCTAATAGCATCACGCCAAAATGGCGAGACTAAAATGGCCTCGATATAATAATAATAGTGTCCCAGTGTGGGACCCAGGTACCACGAGGACCATGGTCCCACAACACCCAGACTCAGAACAAGTATTTGCGCTTTTTTTTTCTTTTACCACTTGTCCTGCCGCGGGAATCGAACCCGCCGCCTCCGGGTTATGAGCTGACCTGCGCATCCACCACTCCACAGAGGCTATCAGTAATTATGATGAGGTTTGTTTTTTTTATTTTTTTTTTATGTTAAGGAATGACGTGACGAGCTAGCCGTTCGCCTGATGTTAAACGACACGGCTGCCCATACCAGCTGCAGTGTCACTCGGAACTCTAAAGTATAGAGGTTCGCGTGACACTGCACTGCGCACGTCATCCAGAGACATCAGCACAATCTAGTAATAAGATTACTAAACTGTGAGATCAGATCATAAAGTCTCATTTGCCCAGTAATTTCACTAGCTACAGTGCCCTTCAAACCGGAACACAGCAGTGCTTGCGCACTACTGCTTGGCGGCAGAATAACTGGCAAAGCGGTGGTACCTACCTAGACGAACTTTGCAGTAAAGTCCTACCACCTAGTAAGTTTGTCCAGCGTACTAGAGAATACGAGGGTCGGTGGGTAGGTATAAGGGTGCGTGTGGACTTGCAGCGGGCAGCATCGAGATGCGGTGCGTGCAGGCGGTGGATATCTCCGCGCTGTCGCACCCCGCGTGCGTGGTGTCCGCCGCGCTGTGCCGGCTGCAGGACCCGCTGCACCACGCGCGCCTCCGCTCCGCGCCGCGCCCCCACACCGCGCCGGACTCCTTGGTCAGTACATCTGCACTTACAATGGAGCCCGAAGTACCCGCTGCACCACGCTGATATCGGAAGCTAAGTCTTATCAGAGGTTTTTGGCAAAACGAAAAAGATCACGTCACCGCATCGTATTATTTTCCAAAACTTGTGTTATTTTCAGTGTTAGTGCATAAAATTGGTGGCGTTTTATTCGTTAAGTGCTGGATGGCTGCATGAGTGTGCGAAAGTGGTATAATGATGGTGAAACGTTTCTTTTCGTGTTGTTTCCAAAACTCCATAGAAGCTTCTGGTAAAGTTGCCACCACTTTACTAGGAGTATGACTTGACTAGACTAGACTATGACTTGACTTGATGACTTGACTCACATATAATTATATATTAATTAACTTGAAAAATTATCAAATACTTGACACTCTATATACACAAAAGTGTGGCGCCAAACCAAAAACAAAAAAAAGTCTTATCAGCGTCCGCGTCTTTCCTTGTTTAAAAAAACGAGTGTGCTTTAGACACAGGACCAAACTTCTTTAGCTCCATCTATCTGTCGGTACAACTTTGTTTAATTTTAATGTCGCCATCTTGATAATTGTATATTGTCATTTTACCGAACGTACCAACATAATAACACAAATTTTCAACAACAAGCTAAATTTTTTTTTTTTTTATGATAAAATGGGCATGCGTTTGACAACAACTCACCTGATGGTAAGTGACGAAGTTGTCTAAGGTGGAGCTTAGCTATGCCTACGCTTGCCTATGAGATGCCCATTCACTCTTGACTTAAAAAGACCTAGGTTATACCTTGAAGGAAACACTGTTTTTGGGAGAGCATTCCATTCCTTGGCCGTTCGGGCTATAAATGAGGTCAGCAAAACGCTTAGTGCGGACTTGGGGTACACTAACGACGTAAGAGTGTGACGAATCACCAAGTCTTGTAGTTCTATGATGGAAAGGAGATCATTCCAATCGTTTAAAAAAACTATTGAAAATCCACATTTTGAGTGACCCTACTTTACTTCTCTAACCTACATAATCTTTGACCAGACTTGTGTGGAATAGTTTTTTTGCTTACGTTATATAATAATTTGTTCTTGTATTTACGCTTGCATGCTCAAAGGCAAGCTATGTACCATATCATTTGTATTTAATGGTATTAATTGTATTTAACTAAATGTAACTTCTCAGCGAGCGAACTATGTTCTTTGAGAAATAAAGAATCTTAAACTAGAATTTTAAGTATTTTTCAACTTTGCTATGTTGACAATGGAGATCTACGTGAACCAACAACTTTCAACTTCCGTTCGTCTCGTTACGCATTCACCAGCTTACACCCCAAGTCAAGCGTGCGTAAAGAATTTTTACCCCAAAAATGTGGAATGCTTCAGATATTGATTTCGGATTGGCATGGTGGCACTAAAGTCTATTAAAATATTAAGGTCTTTACCTATGAAATTGCCGTTTTTTTTGAAAAAAGTTAGTCTTTTTTTTCGAACTTATTTATTTCTTTTATTCAAAGTAATCACCCCTGCAATCAATGCATCTTTGCCAACGCTGTGGCAGTTTATGGATGCCCTTCTTGAAACAAATCAGCAGGACGGGAGACAACAAACTCTTCAAAGGCGTTTTGTACTGCCTCTAGGGAATTGAATTTTTTTCCCGCTAAAAAGTTGTCCAAATTTTGGAAAAACTAATAGTCGGTAGGCGCAAGATCTGGTGAGTATGGCGGATGAGGGAGAGCTTCCAAACCCAACTCATGCAGCTTAGAGACGGTCTGTTGTGCAGTATGGGGTCGCGCGTTGTCGTGAAGTAGCAGTGGAGACGACCGATTGACCAAAGCTGGTTGCAGACGTGCGAGTTTCGACCATTGTGGTCAGTTCTTCAATGTACACATCTGCAGTAATGCTCTCGCCGTTTTGTAAAAAGCTATGATGAATCACACCAGCACTAGACCACCAAACTGTGACCATCACCTTTCTAGGGGTCATTTTTCGTTTTGCACATTGCTTTGGTACCGAACCAGGATATAACCAACTTGCTGAGCGCTTTCGATTGTTAAAAAGAATCCATTTTTCGTCGCACGTAACAATTCGCTTCAAAATTCCTTCATTTCTGTGCCTGTTAAGCAGCGCAAGGCAAGTCTCGACGCGTACGTTGCGCTGGCGATCGTTAAGTTCGTGGGGCACCCATCTATCAAGCTTTTTTATCTTGCCAATCTGTCGCAAATGGACCAATATTGTTTTGATGCTAACATCAAAAGCTGCTGCCAGCTCAGCTGTAGATTGAGATTCATCAGCTTCCACAATTGCCTTTAATTCATCATTGTTGACCAAAGTTTCCGGACGACCACGAGGTTCATTTTTCAAGTCAAAATTCCCAGAACGGAACCGAGCAAACCAATAACGGGTTGTACGTTCGTTTGTACCGTTCTCTCCGTAAACGTCGTTGATCTTACGTGTCGTTTGTGCCACGTTGGTGCCACGACGGAACTCATATTCCATAATTACACGAAATTTCATAGTATCCATTATGAGGAAAAATGTTGAAATGTAATGAAAATACAACGCTAATCAATAAACAAAAGACTTATATTGTAAATAGAATGTCATATTTTTAAAACAAAATTAATTTGAATTTAGAATTCATAGCCAATCAAAACTTTTTTTTGTTTGAAAAAGTCTGTACTGCAATACGGCAATTTCATAGGTAAAGACCTATTACAAATTAACTAAGCAATCCTTTCCCACGGGTTCTCATACGTTTGTTAAGTTCTACTCGGCACACCAAATACTGAACACTCATTGGCTGTCTGTTGAACATCGGCTGTTTTCAACCATTGAGCGTACAGTATTTGGTGTGTTGACTTGGCACGAGTTTGACAAACGTACAAGAAACCGTAGGCTGGAGAGATAGTGCGAACTTAGTAGCTGTCAAATTTGAATTCAGACGGGCATAAGAAATATTATATAAAGATGCAAAATTTACTTATAAATAGCATAATATTTGACCATGCGCTGGTTATTACAATATCACTGATGCTATGAAAAGTGGATATAACGTTTGTCTCTTAGCTGATTGATTCTTTTAAATGTACATAATTAGTAAAGAGGTAAATAACATAAACTGTCTGTTTCCAGGTAATAAACGCAAGCGGTAAACTGATGATGGTGCAACGAGAAGAATATGAAGTTGATGAAGACAACAATCCGGTAAGTTTCATATCACATATACTGCGATTCATAGTACAATCAGTATAAAAATGGTCTACGAAATCGTGGGTTAGTATTAGTAAGGTTAGATCGCAAAATGACTTCATCTCAGCCACATGCCTATGTTAGAAAGTAAATAAATAAAATAAATAAATATTTGTGGGAATTTCTCACAGCGTCATCTAGCCCCAAAATAAGCAAACCTTTACCATGGGATTCAGATAACTGATACAATACTTAGATACTTTTTTCTAAATATTGGTCTTTACCTATGAAATTGCCGTTTTGTTTGAAAAAAGTTAAAGTATTTTTTTTTCGAACTTATTTATTTCTTTTATTCAAAGTAATCACCCCTGCAATCAATGCATCTTTGCCAACGCTGAGGCAGTTTATGGATGCCCTTCTTGAAAAAATCAGCAGCACGGGAGACAACAAACTCTTCAAAGGCGTTTTGTACTGTCTCTCGGGAATTGAATTTTTTTCCCGCTAAAAAGTTGTCCAAATTTTGGAAAAAGTAATAGTCGGTAGGCGCAAGATCTGGTGAGTATGGTGGATGAGGGAGAGCTTCCAAACCCAACTCATGCAGCTTAGAGACGGTCTGTTGTGCAGTATGGGGTCGCGCGTTGTCGTGAAGTAGCAGTGGAGACGACCGATTGACCAAAGCTGGTTGCAGACGTGCGAGTTTCGCCATCATTGTGGTCAGTTCTTCAATGTACACATCTGCAGTAATGCTCTCGCCGTTTTGTAAAAAGCTATGATGAATCACACCAGCACTAGACCACCAAACTGTGACCATCACCTTTCTAGGGGTCATTTTTCGTTTTGCACATTGCTTTGGTACCGAACCAGGATCTAACCAACTTGCTGAGCGCTTTCAACTGTCAAAAAGAATCCATTTTTCGTCGCACGTAACAATTCGGTTCAAAATTCCTTCATTTCTGTGCCTGTTAAGCAGCGCAAGGCAAGTCTCGACGCGTACGTTGCGCTGGCGATCGTTAAGTTCGTGGGGCACCCATCTATCAAGCTTTTTTATCTTGCCAATCTGTCGCAAATGGACCAATATTGTTTTGATGCTAACATCAAAAGCTGCTGCCAGCTCAGCTGTAGATTGAGATTCATCAGCTTCCACAATCGCCTTTAATTCATCATTGTTGACCAAAGTTTCCGGACGACCACGAGGTTCATTTTTCAAGTCAAAATTCCCAGAACGGAACCGAGCAAACCAATAACGGGTTGTACGTTCGTTTGTACAGTTCTCTCCGTAAACGTCGTTGATGTTACGTGTCGTTTGTGCCGCGTTGGTGCCACGACGGAACTCATATTCCATAATTACACGAAATTTCAAAGTATCCATTATGAGGAAAAATGTTGAAATGTAATGAAAATACAACGCTAATCAATAAACAAAGGACTTATATTGTAAATAGAATGTCATATTTTTAAAACAAAATTAATTTGAATTTAGAATTCATAGCCAATCAAAACATTTTTTTGTTTGAAAAAGTCTGTACTGTAATACGGCAATTTCATAGGTAAAGACCTATTATTTACAATATTACAACCAGACACAGAACAAACATCGATGTTCATCACACAAATGTTTGTCCTGGGTGGGAATTGAACCCACAGTTTGCAATTCAGGCAGCAGGGTTACTACTAACTGAGCTATCGGGCCAGTCATACACTATTAAATCGGATATTCATTTACTCAATGAATATTTTATGCAATAGCAATTTTAATTATGTTAGTATGCGTCAGAAAATGCAGTTATGCATTCTCGCATAACTAATTAAATCTGCTTTACCGCGTGACTACACACACTAACTATTTCACTTTTTTTACGAAACCTAAATCATCACTTGCGAAATTGAGGATAAATCAATAACCAAACGTATTATTTCGTATGTTTATTTACACTAATTGTTCAGGTACACTTCGTCGCTTTGGTTAATACCGTCGAACTTAACTTCTAAACAGACCTATGTGTATTTTTGCATGTATACAATCAAATGCAAGAACACTAGCGCTGCGAGTAACTAAATAGGTTACCTATACACGGAGAAGTTAGGACTACTTATACGTAGCTTAATCTAATGATGCTTGGTTCGGATCGTGAGAGTCTTGCCATCCAGGGAGATGGGTCCGGCGGCCCAGCGGCGAACTAAATGCCCTTTATGGCCGTACGACTCGCCTGAGAGGTGGACCCAGGGCGATTGTTGCGGGAGAGAGACGATAGGCAAGTCCCATGTCGCTACTGGCGCAATCAGAGGGCCGTAAGCTATGGGGCTGTGGTCGATAGCTATCGGTGCGTGCTCGATCACTGGAGCAACAGCAATAGGGGCGTGTTCAATAAAAGGCGCGTGTTCAATAACAGGTGCGTGTTCAATAACAGGCGCGTGTTCAATAATAGGCGCGTGTTCAACAACTGGTGCTGGGGCTGCTACTGGCAAAGATACCGAGTGAATATTAGGGCCGGTTCTCTTGACGACAGCGTTGAATCCATGGAGGGAGTCTGCGGTGTATTCCACGAGGCGAACGTTCCCGTCGGGTTCTACGAGCGAGTAGGCGCCGCGGACCGCGTCGCCGTTGCGAGCCTCCCACTGTGCTTTGTTGTCGCCGGTCGATGGGTCGTTTACAGCGTAGTTGAATGCGTAGTTCGGGTTCGGCTGTTGAACATCAATACCCTTATAAAATAAACAAGCTTCTGCCCGCAGCTTCGCCCGCGGCGTGCCCTATGGGAAAATAATTCAACCACCCATTTCACCCTCCTCAGGGTAGAATTTCGAAAAATCCTTTTTTAGCGGATGCCTACGTCATAACATCTACCTGCATGCCAAATTTCAGCCCGATCCGTCTAGTGGTTTGGGCTGTGCGTTGATCGATCACTATGTCAGTCAGTCAATCAGTCAGTCAATCAGTCAGTCAGTCACCTTTGAGTTATAAATATGTAATATAATAATATGTGTGGACATCTCACACAACGCCATCTAGCCCCAAACTAAGCAAAGCTTGTGCTATGGGAACCAGATAACTGATACAATACTTAGATACTTTTTTGTTTGTAAATACATACATAGAATACAATATGACACCCAGACACAGAACAAACACCTATGTTCATCACAC
The DNA here is from genome assembly GCA_905220475.3 of Ennomos fuscantarius. Lineage (NCBI taxonomy): Eukaryota > Metazoa > Arthropoda > Insecta > Lepidoptera > Geometridae > Ennomos > Ennomos fuscantarius. The sequence continues at coordinate 3,982,709 of HG992040.1, read as the reverse complement.
AAATGTTTGTCCTGAGTGGGAATCGAACCCACGACCCACAGTTCAGAAGGCAGGGCTACTACCAACTGAGCTATCGGGCCAGTCGTTATATATATTTAGAGAAATATTTGTGGACACTTCACACAAACCCATCTAGTCCCGAATTAAGCAAAGTTTGTACTATGGACCCGGTAACTGATGGAATACACTTTTTGTTTGTAAATACATTCATAGAATACAATATAACACCGAGACACAGAAAGAACACCTATGCTCATCACACAAATGTTTGTCCTGGGTGGGAATCGAACTCACGATCACAGTTTAGACAGTCAATGTAGCCAGTATGTGGTATTATTAGAGGAGTTATTCAGCACAGTTTGATTAAGTTTAATTATATTCATCAGCCAATCGAACAAATGACGTGGAAATCTTAACAGTATAGGCAGGATGCGGGAGAGAGATATAATCAATTTGTCTGAAACGGATATCCTATAATAGCCAGCGATTTAAAATGATACTGTGTCCAAAATAATGGCTGCTGATTGACTTCGTATAACTCTTATAAAGCACGCTTATACATGAAATTCAAAATTTTTTTGTTGAGAATTTTTTGCCTGAATTCTTCTGTTTTCAATCATAGGCCCGTATTACAGAACTATTCTCAGTCGTCGATTGATGCTCAAGTAGATTTAATTCACTATTTGATGATTTTCATGATGAAATCTCGTCTTGAGTAGAGATTCAGGATTGAGCGTAGTTCTATAATACGGGCCATAGATTGGCGTTTGTTGTATAATACGTGAGGCTAACTTACATGTGACTCAATGGTGGCAACCGGCAGATAATGCGGATGGGCCGATACGAAAGCGACGCATGCCAAAAGGCAAAACTGAAAATAAATAAAAACATATTATAATATATATATATATATATATATATATATATATATATATATATATATTATAATAACTTATTATCATTAAATAGTATGCCTACTTAGCGCAATCAACGGAGCTATTATTATCAAGCTCATAATTTAAAAAGTTCTTATACAGAAAAAACTATTTATTTAGTTTTGTATTAATTTTAAGTTTTATTATAATAGTTACATTTAATTGCAACAATAAAAACATTGGACGAAAATAAAACTTTAAAGGAAGCAAAAACACATAAGTAATGGAAGAAAACATTTTCTCCATGGCATAAATGATTAGGTTGAGTTCATCCATGTTATATAAAGATCTTATTAGAGAAGAGCTATTATGGTTGTAAGATTAAAGTAAAAGGAAATTTACCGCAAAATATGTATTCATGTTTGCTTGGGTGGTATTCCGGTAAGTCAACGAAGTGCACTGATGCAGTGTCACTGGTTACTGCCATTTAAATACTACACTAATTATACGACCCGGCTGCGCTCCAGTTTCCATCAACATCTCGTTTCCACGGCTGATTTATGCCATTACCATTTTTTTCGCAACCCATTTGAAAATGTATTTGTTTTTCTTTTCACCTAACCCGTTATACAAATTAGTAAACAAGTATTTATGTGCTTGTTAAATAATTATTGACGAGGTAATTGTTGTAATTGTACGTTCGGATGAGTGAAATCCTGTATTTAATTAACTTTGGTATTATCGAATCGATGTAATAAAATGATTGGGGGTTTTATCGAGGCTTACGGAATGTATTACAACAATCTATGCATATAAAATTCAAAGTCCTGACTGACTGACTGAATGACATATAACAACGCACAGCCTAAACCGCTGGACCTAGACACTTGAAATTTGGAGGGTGTGTTCTTTGTAAAGTGTAGGTACAAAGAGTTTTTCGGTATTCCACCCCTAAGAGGGTGAAATGGGCGGTTTAATTATCTATGAAAAAAACTTCGTTTCCTATAGGCCACGTCGAAGTCCGTCGAAGCTAGGAATTTATCTTTTATCATTTCTAGATGTGAGAAAAGCTATGAGATGTACAGAACACTACTGGTATTTTCTAAAGCTATAGCTAAAAACAAACTGCTAGTCTAAAAGTATTATAGAAAATGCTCAAGCGCCCCGTCATTATCAGAATGTAGATACAATTCAAAAAGCTCCGATTTCTCAAGTTCTACTCTATAAAATACTCAGTCTAAAAGAAGTGTAGTAGATATTTTGGATGATAATTTATGCACTTCAGAAAACTTCTGGAGTATTATTGGATTACCAGGATTTTATTTAATTTGCATTTATATAAGTTAAATAAACCGATATCTCAAATTAAGGCTCTTTGAGATGAATAGTATGAATTGATGAATGCAGCTTTTTTTCAATGCGTTCCATTGACAACTATCTCTTCTGATATATAAAAACGCGGACAAACACTTAGAACAAACTATTCACTATGTATGACTACGTTTTACCAGTCGGGGATTACAGACTTAGGCAAAAAGCTTTTTATGTTAAAGATCGACACGGCTGCCCATATTAGTTGCAGTGTCACTGAAACATATAGAGTTTTGCGTAACACTGCGCCTTACGTCATCCTGAGACACCACACAGTACAGTCTAATAATATATTATTAAACTGTGAGGTTGGGTCATAAAGTCTCATTTGCACAGTATTTTTTTATGTTAGTGAATGATGTGACCAGCTAGTCGGTTACCTGATGTTAAGCGACACGGCCGCCCATAACAGAACAGTGTCACTTGGATTTTCACAAGCTACAACCCTTCAAACCGGAACACGTAGTGTTTTCGCACTACTGCTTGGCGGCAGAATAACTGGCAAAACGGTGGTACCTACCTAGACGAACTTTGCAGAAAAGTCCTACCACCTAGTGAGATTACTATGAGCATGAATAAATATGTAGAAGCGACGTTTCATGTCCTAATCGTATAACACTATAAATACTATAATACAGAATAACAGTATAAGTACAGAAGATTCACCCCACAAAGACATTTAAAGAAATAGCAACTCTTACAACGCTATAAAGCGAAATTCCTCTCGCATAGCGTTACTGCGTTGCAAGTCTCTCTTCAAGGTGTAACTGGATTTGATAGTTACAATACGCAGTTTATGTGCTGCTGCTGTAGAAAATTTTTAAACAGGATGTTTCGCCTTTTGTATTGTTATCAAAGTTACGTAATATTAAGCTCATCTTTTCTGATCTGAAGCCCGTGAAGTCGCGACTTAAGTGCGGAGATTGTGGAATAAAAGAAACAAATTTGATTCTCTCCTCGTGCCGCTGTAAATATCGACAAAGATAATTTTAATACACGATCCCCTCTGATAAATAAGTAAAATTCTGCTAAGATCATAAGACCTAAGATAGCTCTTGTAAAACCTATACTCGGTATCTTTTTATTGCAGATATTGGGTCTCTCGGTACTTTCTGCAGTATCTACAGTAGGGAATGTTTACTACTGAAGAACTGTTTAATATGTCGATTCTGTTATAACATCCCAGATCTCGCCATCGCAATGCAATATGTTCATTTACGTTTTATTGAATTTGGTGAATCACATAAGACTCGATTTATGTATTATTTTTAACACAAACACATTAAAAGGAGAATTAATAGAGCCTTAGGATAAGCATTTATAACAAGTCCAGTGTTACAGGTGTCCATATCCATAGGATACGAGTATGGTGACCGCTTCCGCCGATTCAACAAAGCCGAATGTTTTTTTTCCTACATATATGTTAAAACAATATAATAAAGATTTACCAGTGTTACTGTTAACTTGAGAATTTCGGTAACGGTTTTGAAAAAGATTCTATACTCAGCTTAGTCTATAGCTATTAGTAAAAATTTTAACATAGGTGGTTTAACCACAAAAGATTTAAACAAGCCTTAAACTGCTGTTTTTTATTGTTACACATGATTGACGTCTGTCTAAGCCTTGTTTATGTATTTGTGGTAGTAGGGAGGGTTATTTGAAAACAAAAGACAAGTTGCTTAGAAAACCTTTTATTTACTACTCAACACCATTATTTTATACATATAGCACGGTAAAGACTAGTTGAGCGCAGTTGTAACGCTTGATGCATTAACGTATATTTTGTATAAAAACTCAAGTCTATCGTTATCTTCAAAATTAAACACTGAAGTTTTGGATAGATTAACAGTTCCTTTTCTTTGCGGGCTTTACTTTTTTATCCCTGCTTTTTCTTGATGACCAAAGTTTGTCCGACCAGGGAGATAGGACCAGTTGTCCATCTGTGGACTCTTCCGTTAACTACTTTCTTGCTGAATACTGTGGCGGTTGGCCCAGTCGGTAGGGTTAAGGGTCCAGAGAGAGGGATCCATCCGCCGAATGAATGCGTTAGTGGGTCCCATGGCAAGCTCCAGTGCCCAAGCGATGTAACACTGGGAAGAACTGGGACAATTGGAGCACCTCCGAAGCCGTAGTTTATTGGTCCTACAACGGATGCCAAAGGCCCGACAGATTTGGCTACTAACGGTGTTGCAGGATGGAAGCTCGGTCCGATGTTATTGACGACGGCGTTGATATCCGCCAGGTCGCTGCTTAAATAGTCTACGACGCGGATGCTTCTATCGGGCTCGACCAGGGAGATACCGCCGTCTTGTAGCTTTGGGTCAGTAATGGCGTAGTTGAAAGCATATCGGGGATGATCCTGTAAGGGAGTGGTTATTGTTTAGATCTTTTTTTTTTGTTTTTAGATCTTTATTAATTTAACACACAAAATGAAGACAAGGGCTCCTAAAATTTCGAATTTCTCGAGGAATAATGTGGTTTAAGTAAATAGCTATCGTGATGACACCTGAATACCACTTGCTTGTAAAAGTTTTCATTACATGATTGTAAAATCCCTTGTCGCAATACCGTCGGTTCGTGATACTTACAACCGTGGCAGCAGGGACTGCGCTTATTGGGCTGCCATTTATCGCAGTCGCAAGCGCTAACAGAGCACACAAAGCCTGCAAGCAAAAAATAAATCTATTAGTATCCACCATACAGTTGATTATTTCCTCTAATAAAGGTATGACAATTATTTGGACAGAAAGTTGGTTATTGCTTCCTTATAAATTCGCGTTTCAACAACACCTTGGTTCCATGAACTGATCTAGATCAGTTGCAAGATGAAATGATGAGATGTTGCAAGATGAGATGTATTTTGTCTATTTACGATTGCCCGCAATCATTTTGCATTTTTATGAGAGATTAAATAAATTGCGTCGAATTGAGAGCCCTTTTGTTTGAGCCCCCCTTAAAGACAGATAAAAAAAATGCCCTTTCTGTGAGCGCCGTTTGTAAACTACAGATTAACTCAGAGTAACTTTACTCCGAGTGGAGTGTAGGCGCCCTTAACAATGAACTTTTAATGAACTTCCTTCTCTCCTCCGAACTCCTACGTCACGCCTAGGTAAATCAGTTCAATAATTGTTTGTAAACGATTAAAAATTTTCAAAATTCTTTTTCAAAATTCACTGATAAATACAATCTATATGTATTTAATTACCACAAAATGTGAATTCATTTTGTCGGTAAGCTGTTTAAATGTAGAATGATTAGTAGACGTTAAACATTCTTTTTATAAGCGTTTTCCATTGGTATACCATTCGAGACCAGTGTAACTTGTTCCACCGTTGTTTTTCTATGCGAGTGCCTATGACATGACATACAGTTATACAATGTTGCCGATGTACATATATTTTAAAGTATTTAGTGAAATATTACAATGTTGAAATACAAATATAGTTCCCCATTTCCGCTTTGCTAATTGTAACTAGTATGGTTCATGTCAGCTACAACATTAATAAAATCATAGCCTGCCAATTCGTATGAGTTTTAATTATTATTGACAGCCTCTGTGGTGTGGAGGTTGAGCAGGTCGGCTCATAAACTGGAGGCGGCGGGTTCGATTCCCGCGGCAGGAAAAGCATTTGTCTACAAAAAAAAAGCACAAATACTTGTTCTGTGTCTGGGTGTTATGGGACCATGGTCCTCGTAGTTCCTGGGTCCCTAGACTACTTTATGAAAATAATATTTATTTGTTCATTTTTAATAGTAGTCAAATAGCCTATTACACTAGATCTTTGTTTCATTTTGTAATTTGATATTAATTTTATTAAATGTTATTATCGTACAGTAATAATTAATCGATGTAATATGCTCCAGAAACCCTAATGAGGTGCACATTCAATTTTGAGGATTAGTTTCAAGAAAACAATGTGTTATTAACTTATTACCACACAGTGGCGTAATGCTTTATTTGGTGCTCGAACATTTATAGTCTGACTTAACATTAGCAACATAAATAAACGTAAACAATAAAGTATGATAATGACAAAATCGTATAGTCATTATATCCGTCTTAAATAAAGCTTATGTAAAGTTAATATATGATGGCGAAAGAGCAACGTCAGAACAATTTGTCAATTTATGTAAAGTATAAAAGCATAATCTATCAGTGTTTCCAACCGTGTCCGTCGAGAGGGCCGCTCCATGCGCCACCTAAGGCCGGAACGATTGGACCCCCTTTTGCTAGGCCGAGGTCATAATTGGCATAACCTATTTTTCCTAAACCTACGCCATAATTGTCATAGCCTCCTTTTGCTAAACCTCGGCCGTAATTTTCATAGCCTCCATTAACTAAACCTAGGTTATAATTATCATATCCTCCCTTTGCTAAGTAGTTTCCGTATCCTCCTAGAGGTCCGTTGAGCAAGCCGTCTCCTAAGGCAAGGGCGGGAATACCCACCGGTGCCTTCAGTACAGGCGCTGGTGCTGATAATATCGGCCCTGGCAGGGAGTTAAATACTGAATGACCTAAGTATGGCGATTTTAATAAAGGTGCTGATACTCCAATTGGCCTCAACAGAGGCGCTGGTTTAAGTATGGGTGCAGGTAGCACGGGAGTCACTGGAGCAGCGACTATTGGGGCCGCCTTGACAAGAGATGCAGTCGAGATGGCAGCCCCACCGAGACCTAACGGACCGGTGATCAGGGGCGCGGACGCCAGTCCACTGTACTTCGCCACTGGACCAATAGAAATAGGTGCCGTAATAGCACCAGAACTTAGTAATGGAATTGGCGCTTTATAGATGGGTGCAGCTTGGATCGTCGTCGGATGCAGATTGGGACCGATGCGTTTTACAACAGCGTTAAAGCCGGATTTGTCGTCTGCCCAGTACTCTACCACCCGGATGCTGCCATCTGGTTCTACCAACGAGTATGCGCCTAAAAAAGAAACACTTGATTAAAAATACAATAATTTTTGTAAACGCTTGGGTCGATTTCCATGATCCGGCCTGTGGTACCTTTAACCACGTCTCCGTCCCGTTTCTCCCATTGTGCCTTATTGTCTCCCGTGTGAGGGTCTTTCACGGCGTATTCAAAAGAGTACCTGGGATACGCCTGAAAAATAAATTTGCTAGTTTATTTCTGGTATTGTCGGACGTTTGAAACAACTTGTAGAAATTTATAACTCACGTAATAGTCAGCAGACGCGTGTCCTGGCGCGTAAACGAGACCGCCCAGACCTAATCCGCCGTCTGCCTTGATAGACGCCATGAGGGCCATGAGGCACCATATCTGTAACATTCAAACGTACACTTCACTCAGTTGTCTAAACTTACACTGTAAAGTAAGACTTATTGCACCGACCGACATGTAGTAATTCATGTTGACGGAGACGCACTAAGTATTTGAAGTCAAAACGCACTGGATGAGGAGGAGCAATTTGAGGTAATATATAGGCGATCGGCTCAGACCTTCGCGTCCTGACGTCTGGCGGATGTGGTACGTTACACGCGTGCGCGAACGCACTTTGCTTTAACAAGAATCGTGAAGGGTTGCATCAGGTTTCCTCATTTTCATAGAACAGCCTTCGGATGGTGAAAACGTATGTTAATATGCACTGAGGCCTTCGATGCAAAACGCATCTTATCTTTATCGCATTTTAGAAAATAATGCGCGTGAGAGATATATAGGTATTATGTCGTCATGCGTTTAAAAATGTCGCCTTAGGCCGTCCTTGAGCTTTCTATGGTAATGACTTAACGATATGCCAAGATGGTTCGTGATGCGTGTCGCCTTGACGCAATATAATACGTGAATCGGTAATGTGACGATTTGCTCCAGTTGCTCGCCTGCTGACCGGGTGTAAACAAGTCGCAGGGTCCACGGCTGTGCACGCTACATGCGATTCTCGGTCAATGATATCATTGTTATTTTACTTCAATTATGATCATTCAGTGCTTACACATAGTAATGATTAAAACTGGAAATATACTTTATGCCAATGTAATCTTGTTCATTGCTTTTTAAAAGGAGTGGCTCCTATTGTCTTCATGAAACATGCAATAACATAGTTCGTATCTTCTCAGCCTACATCCACCACCTGAAGTAGAACTTTAATTTTCTCTACTGACTAATCGTACGTGCTCGTGATAATAAATAAATATTTGTGGACATTCCACACAACGCCATCTAGTCCCAAACTAAGCAAAGCTTGACTGTGGAAACCAGAACACTGATAGAATACTTGTATAATTTTTTGTTTGTAAATACATACATTGAATACAATAGAACCCACAGACACAGAACAAACATAAGATGGGCATCGAACCCACAACTTACAGTTCTAAAGGCCCAAATAACGCCCAACGATCAAATACATAAATCGTGGACGCTAACTAGGATTCCCTGTATCTACGCACCCAGAAACTACGAGGACTATGGTCCCACAACATCAAACTCAGAACAAGTAGTTTTTTGTGCACGAATACTTGTCGTAATGTCGCGGGAATCGAACTCGCCGCCTCCGGGCTGTGAGCCAACCTGCTCAACCACCACACCACATAGGCGGTCCAATATCGGTTTTATGACTATGGTTTACACATTTAAAGTAATTTACAATTTTATTTTTTATTATTTATTTTAGTTACTAATTACTATAAGTGCTGTATACCCAATTATATTGTACGTTCGGGGAATGGATAATACTGTTTGTGACCATTTTTATAGCTAGCCTTTGCATGTACACAGTTTTTATACTATAGATTTTAGAATTTACTTTAAATTCTAATTCTATTTATAGGCCTACAGCTGTCTCCCAGCTACGGTCCTAGCGTCATGCGTGGAAAGTGTATGGGCGTGCGGCGGGTCGGCCGGCGCTTCACAAACGCAGCTCTCCCGCGCCCTGTGGCTTTGGTGCGGGACCCTCGGCGCAAGGGTCTGGTTGCCGTTGTTGCCACGTGACGCCACGCGGCACCCTGATTCTGGGCGCCACACTTTCATGGCGAAAAGGATCATGCTACCGTTCCATCTTAACATTTATCCGCTTAGTAAGTATAATTAGTACATTATTTTAATAGGCAATGAAAAGCTCTTGGCTCCTTGTAACTCCTCTAAGTAGGTTGTGTGGAGTGGATTCTTACAAATAAAGTATAAATTCTCTTTTTTTTTAATGCAATGGTTACATCGAAATTTAACGTGTTACTTTTTCTTGTTTCCCTAGCGATTCTCTTCGATGATGCCATCTTACTAGGTGCGGAGAACGATACAACGTTGTACGCGTCAGATTCCAATTCTGTGTTTTCTCTTCCCTTCTGTGTCGTCAATAGAACCGTAAGTGTGATGCATATTTACCACAAAGCCTTAAAAATAATTAATTACGATCCTTGGAACCCCCATTTGTTCCAAAATGTAAAAATCGTAGTTATGTCCATCTACATTTTATCCAGGTCTTATTTGGCTAAGTCTTATTGGTTCAAGTATCATTGCACCAGGCTAATTTTTGAAGCAGAAACAATCATCACCTTGACTTGCGAAAAGTTATACACGCCTAATAAATAAAATTGTTAATGTATAACGAGCTCTTTTAAATTTTTTTTGAACATCCTCTTATTCGTAATTGGATAATAATAGTACCAATTTAAGATTTCCAGTAACAACTTTGTAACACCAATCGAAAATATTCCGAAACAAAGGAAAAATTCAGTATGCAGCATTTGTGATTGCTGGTTTATCATCTAACTCAGTGGAAAGTGAAAAAGGAGCTTTACTCATTTGACTTTTCATTACGAAATGTTTAACTAAAAAGTGTAGATCACATTTTGATCTATATTTTTGTCACGAGTCCATAAACATAAAGTATTACAACGTCTTTTATGTGAATCTTGTTATTGTTTGTAGCTTTAGCTTTGGTTTTGATTCTGTAGATTTTTAAGAATTTAAATACATTATTTGTACATTTGGGCCGTGCGCGGCCCTATCGATTAATCTACTTACAAATTATCTTTCCAGAGTCAAGTGTATCTCCACCAGATACTCCGTCAACTCCTGCGCAGGAATCTAGGATACCACGCTTGGGAGATAGCCCGCTCTTGTGCTCAGCTCGCCTACTTCCCTCACTCACTAGAGCTGCTGCTTCATGAAGTGTTGGAGGAGGAGGCCACGAGCAAGGAGCCGATACCTGACGCCCAGCTGCCCAGCATCATTGAATTTGTTCACGAGTTTCCTGTATATTTACAGGTGAGAAAACATAATTTTGAGTCTGGAATTTCTTTAAATCTCACGTATTTTTATTTTTGGCAGTCTAGCTGGCGAAATATTTATATTCAATTATTGATTGTGTGATTTTTGTGAAAGAACCATTTGTAGTTAGTGTAGGGTGTGTTAGATAATTTAGTTTGATGCGTCAGTATCGTATATAAGACCTAATTGAAGTTAATGATTCTACGATGTAAGAAAAAGCTGTTGGTCTTCCCAAGAATAAATAAATAAATAAAATAAGAGACGTGGGTGAGCAGAGTACGCATTGTGTGGGCAGATGACACGAAAACTATGAAATTGATCGTAGTTTGGTGTTATAATGACACATTAAACCGCTCGCATCATCAGCCTTTATGCATCTACTGCAGAACATAGGCCTTCTCCATTACAGGGGAGGGGCTTGCCATATTCTCCACATACTTTACGTTACGTTATAGTGTGCTTATAGCAAACTAGTTGCGCCCCAGTATTTTAATTACTTAATTATTTACTCATCCCACGGCAAAATTTTACTTTTCTGGGATAAAATGTAGCCTATATGTTAATCTAGTGTATAAGCTATCTTGATACCGAATTTTATCCAAATCCATTCGGCCGTCACATACACACAAACACACATACAAACTTTCGCCTTTATAATATTAGTGTCTTAGTGATATGTGATAGTGTGATTATTTTTATTAATCTGTCACTCAGTCTTCTGTCAGTGTTCAATAAATTGAAGTGTGACCACATGGAGTGTTGAATACAATGCTCCATAAACGTTCAGTATTCGTTCCAAATGTGACTTGAAATTGCATTGGATTTCTCAATGATTTATTAATGTGTTATTTGAATATTCATTTGATGTTGTTCGGTTTGCATTAATTTCATATCAACACCTTTTTGTGATTGTTACAAGGAATTTGAGAATTTAGTGTTTAGACTGTGGAGTGTGATGTGAAAATTATTCTCATTTTCTTCCAGACAGTGGTACAATGCGCAAGAAAGACAGAGATAGCGCTATGGGCGTATCTATTCTCAGCTGCTGGGAAGCCCAAGGAGTTATTCCAGGAGTGCTTGCGAAGAAAGATGCTCGATACTGCTGCTTCCTACCTTATAATCCTTCAGGTTAATATATCTTTTTTATTTATTCAATGCTACTGACCTTTACTTACTGAACAGAAAAGGACGGAGCTATATAGCATAGTCGTGTACGTTTTATATGTTTAATGTGCTTTTATTTAAATGTTGAGTATTTTAATCAACCTTATGTGCCCCACTGCTGGGCAAATGTCTCAATCATTATCTTTTTCAAAAGAGTAAGTTTTCCCACCACCTATTCCGGGGCTAATGAGTGGTGATTTTTGCCCAACTGCCTGGGTTGCATTCAGCTCAAGGGACCTGCCTTAACGCCTGTTTTAACGCCTATGTCTGTGACTCTGACACCGGTCATGGAACGCAACTTGGTGTTTTTAACGCGATCCTGCTTTTTTTTTAATGTTCCGTAACTCTTATTGATGAAATGTTTATCGATCATCAATAACCCAGTTTAAGTTACTTAATTTTAACATATAACATTTTATATTTCAGATTCAAAAGGTACTCTGTGTTTTTGTGTTTATGGTTATCTAGAAATAGACCAAAATAATTGTATTTGTTATTTCACGTTTGTGATTATTTTTATCTAACGTTTTCATTAGTTACTTTAAAATATTACTCCTTAACGTCGTTTTCCGTATTTGTTGAGGCTAATAACATTTTTGGTGATTTTTGGGCATCGAACGAGTGCTTCTTACTCTATCGGTCCTCGTTAATTGTATTCCGATTTTGAAGAATAATTTAGTATAGAGTTTGAACAATAGTAACGTAGGGGCAGAATATTTCTTTTGAAATAAATATTTGTTTCTTTTTCTTTTTTATAATCGAATAGGCCCGCATTTGACGGAAGTCTCACCTGATGGAAAATGACGACGCGGTCTACGATGGTACATGCTTGCCTAGATATAGCTTGTTTTCATGGGTACAGTATGTAGTAAGTATATATGCTTGTCTATCATCATGAGTACAGTATGTAGTAAGTATGTATGTATGTCTTATGCTTATCTATAACGTGTAAGCTTTTTAAACTCAAACAATTATCAATGCGTAAATTTAAATTATTCGTAAAGTCAAACTTAATGAAAAAAGCCTATCACACAATAAATGATTATGTGTCGGACAAAAAAGCTTGGCCTGAATATCCCAAGCTTAACGGTATGAAATCTTAGGTACTTTGTATAAATTCAATAAATTCAGTTTCTATTTGTAATGTTTATTAAGATAATCACGGTATTTTTCTTGCACCGGTGTGACGTGGTGGTTACTTTTGTAACATATTCATTATCTCAACTGTAATGAATTATATACATTGTAAAAGACAGTAGAAAGAAGAAAAAAAAAATACATCACTGCAAAGTTTCTTGTAGCTTCTTCTTTACAGTTATAATCGAAGCTTCGGATCAAAGTTTTCTATTCTGCATTGTGCCGGATTGCTTGCACCAGTAGTGAGAAAGAGAACTGCTTTTTTTCTAACTCATATATTGTAATGGGCTTGCTATATATTATTTGACAATAAGCACTTTGTAATTTTATATGCTTAGTGAAATAACTTAATTTTAAGTACCTAATATAATTTTGACTTGTAAAAGTGCTAAAATTAGCCTATTTTCAATAAATCTTTTGACTTTGACTTTGACTTTTGATCAATTACTCATCTGATCGTAGCGTATAAGACAGAAATGCTTCTAGAACAGCTTCTTTCATGCGACGATTTGACAGTAGGGAGTATGGGTATCACGTTTATCATATCTACGTATATTCCATTAGAACCTGGAGAGTTCTGCAGTGAGCCGGCAGCTGGCGACGCAACTCTTGGATACGGCGCTACAGCAGGAGCGGTGGGATCTCGCCAGAGATCTCGTTAGATTCCTGAGAGCCATAGGTACTTTAGATTCTGTATTGTTATACCAACTCTACTATTTATTGGGTTCTACGAAGCGTGGAAAGAACATAAAAACAAAAATGAAGACGTCACTGTAAAGTATCTTGCAGCTTCTTCTTTGCAGTTAGTGTTGTGTCGATAGCTCATAATAGACTGTAAAAACAATAGATTTTCCCCAAATAACTTAGCCACTCACCCGCCCACGCTTCAGCTCCAAATCCTCTTTTCTTACTGTCCTAGGACTTCCAGGCAGGCTTTGGAGTGCCCGCACGATGAACTATTAGCACTATGTTCAGATTTTGTTGCACAGAGAAGTTCTTTTTAAAAATGGTGGGTGTTTTGAAATGGATATGGGCCAAGGTCCCTACAGGTAGTAATTGAATTATTTAAATGATTATTTTATTTTATTAAATTAGTAATTCAGATCGGAGCTTCCTTTCTGCATTGTGCCGGATTGCTTGCGCCAGTAGTGAGAAAGAGAACTTCTTTTTTTCAGACTCACATTGTACCTAATGGACATATAATGTTTGACATTAAGCATTTTGTAATTTTATATGTTTATATTTTACTTATTTATTCAATTATTACATTCATTTTGAAGCTGCTCTGAAATATAATTATAAAAAAATATGGTGGGTAAACTTTGTTTTTATTCACAGATCCAAACGACGTAGACTCGCCGAGGAACTCGGTGAACGTGCAAGCGAAATACGGACAAATCGTGCAGTCGCAGTCGGTCAGTCCGAACGCGGAGGATTTGTCTGTCATTCTTGGCAGTATGCAGGTATGTGACATGAGAAGTCGCTTTATTTATTAATACAATACAATGCAAAAATACTTAACACATAACTTAACACATGACACAGAATAAAGAATGCTAGAATAACTGGCGGCCTTGTCGCATAAAGCTATTTTTTCCGGGCTACCTTTGCATAGACAGAGTTCATTTATACAGATGATAGTGTTGATTTTTAGTGGTACCGAGCTCAATACATTACATGCCATAGTTGTATTTCATTTTTTAATACGCGACACTAGTATTAAGCTGTTATAATGACTTTAACGCAACAGTTTTGTTTTCCATATGAAATGAAATAAACAATTATAAGATCAAACTCACTCTACATGTTGGTCAATATAAATTAGGACCTTATCTTTTAACAATAAAATTAGACACAAAAACACGCTCACACACTACATCTTTTTCACAATCATTCCGCGCAAACCGTATCCCCGAAAAGTCAGGATCATAAACGACGGAAAACGTTGCACGCCTTCACGCAACTTAAGACCTTCAAGTTTCCATGTATAAGGGCCAAAATCGTACATATACCACACTTTTGACAGTTGGCTGGCGGGCGCGGACGTAGCTTCAGCACGACCGTGTCCCCCCGCGAGCCGTCCCCCCCTCACGTGGCGCCCCCTCCCGCGCCCCCCGCGCCTCCCCCCGCCCGCGCCACTGCTGCTGTCAAGAGAAAGAAGTCCGTACCTGCGAGAGCTGATAGGTAAGCTGGTCTTGTAGGTATTGAATGTGACTCGTATTTTTATAATTTTGACTTGTAAAAGTGCTAAACATTTGACTTTGAACGTACCTTCTGTACTACACGAATGTGTATAACGTCTTTGTGCCGCTTTCTGGTTAGTAAGTCGAATATTGAATGCATTACTGTACTCGCTATAGTATTAAGTAGAGGCGCTCGATTGTTATTCGTACCACAGTGTTGCTCTTTTAATCGTTTAAATAATATAATATTATGCAAATTAGTGGATTAGAATTTAATTTTTAGATACTCAAAGCGACTAAATATGTACATTCAAATTAACAGGTACTAGGGGTACAGAATTCTGCCACCGAAGAATCTACAGAGGTCTGTCGCAAATCACACTGAACAAAGCAAATGCGTCTGAAAATTTCTTCTCATCAAAGCAACCTTAGAACCATTCATACTATGTCTACTAATCTTCGATAATTATATTAAAATCTGCGTAAAACTCGGCGATTTATTATTTTGATGTTAGTCTTTAAACTGTATACCAAAACGCTCAAGTTTGCATAAACATATAGAATAAACATGCACTTTCCAGGGATAATTACAGCGGAACAGCTGAAGATTTCTTCATCGACATGATGATACAACGTCACGCGCGTCTATTGCTATCAACCGCGCGACTTTACTCCCTCGGCAAGATGGCCGCTTCTCTCGACCTGCATTTGGTCGCGTGGCTTGCGGGAGAAAGGGAGCGAGCGGCTAGAGTGGACAGTGCGGTCTTATGTCTGAAGAGGTTGCATGAAGACTTCGCGTGGCCGTACCCTGTGCTGCAACACGATGTCGAACATTATATGCAGAGAAAAGGCAGCACTGTTACTAGTGAGTATGGGTTAGAGTAGCTTGACAGCCTCAGTGGTGCGGTGGTTGAGCAGGTTGGCTCATAACACGGAGGCGGCGGTTTCGATTCCCGTGACAGGACAAGTATTTGTGCACAGAAAAAAGCACTAATACCTGTTCTGTGTCTGGGTGTTGTCGGACCATGGTCCTCGTAGTTCCTGGGACACGGGGAATCCTGGTTAGAGTCCGGGATCTATGTATGTGATCGTTGGGCGTTATTATTATAACTTATCTGTAGATATACGATATAGAGACACGATAGTAGATATACTCTTATTTCTGATTGGATTGGATCAATTGGTGCAACTTGAAATATCGTACATTAACTTAATAAAAATCAGGTGTCGATTCTGTGTCATTCTCTGAAGCTAAACGAAATTAACATATGTCTCTTTCATTTACCCTTTATCAGAAGAGTACCGCCATACTTTAAGTCTACTTTAGTTTTAGAGAATCGACACCTCAGACTCATTACACCTTAATAGCAAGACACAAGGGTCAAAAATGTGTACATCTAAAGAGATAACACAAAAATCGCCTACGATTGCTGTCCTCTTATCGCTTGAAACCTTTCGCAGGTTCGTACTCTCCTTCAGCGGAATCAGACAGCCTGTGTGGTGACAGTGGGTACATGAGCTTGCCTCTTCGAGCGTTGCCGATGACGGGCGTGCCGGTCTCGCCTGGACCTGTCAGGTAACGACACCAATGCTCGTCTTTACTAAAGTTTGGCAGTTCTTGTAACGGCTTATTTTTCATTCTTCGAATAATTCAATTGAGATTGGTTCGATTCATTTTTCTTAACCTGTGGCTGGCTAAATAATGCTCCGGCACAAGTCAGTCTCAAAAACTTAACAACAACCATAACTTTCCGATACGAAATGTCAATGTCACGTTTGGTTGTCATATCAACGACGTCAAAATTAAAGTTGAACGATAACGTCATATAGCAACTTTAATTTTGACGTCGTTGATATGACAACCAAACGTGACATTGACATTTCGTGTCGGAAAGTTATGGTTGTTGTTAAGTTTTTGAGACTGACTTGTGCCGGAGCATTATTTAGCCAGCCACAGGTTAAGAAAAATGAATCGAACCAATCTCAATTGAATTATTCGAAGAATGCAAAATAAGCCGTTACATTCTTAAGTTTGCACTTATCGCTCTAAGGTTTTTTTTTACTTCAAACTTGTCTAGCATTTGACCACACTCTCACCTGATGGGAAGTGAGGATGCGAACGAAGGTGTAGCATGCTAGCCAAGTAAATACCTATTCACTTTTCTCTTGAACACGCCCGGTTCATATTTCGACGGAAACAGACGCTGGCAGGGCATTCCATTCCTTAGGATGTACCCAAATACGTTGCAATCATAGAGGGATAAGTGCGAACTTAGGAGCTGTAAAACTTTAGTGGAGTTGGGATAACAGTTGTGACGCAGTTCTTTAACGTTTCTTGTCACACTAATATTGTAAAGGCGAAAGTTTGTATGTGTGTTTGTATGTATGTGTGTATGTTTGTTACTTCTTCACGCTCAAACGGTTGATTGGTTTTGGATGAAAATTGGTACCAAGATAGCTTATATACTGGATTAACATATAGGCTACATTTTATCCCGGAAAAGTGAAAATTTCCCGTGGGATGAGCAAATAATTGAAATACTTTTTATCCGCGCGTGAAACCGCGGGGCGTAACTAGTAAACAATAAAACAAAAAAGCACACTGTTTCAGACTTTTTTCGGTCGCGTCTGCCTCTCGGCCAAATTGCAGAATCCAGTATCAAAATATTTGCTTGTATTTATACTAGTAATATTTTTAGTAATTAATGTTTTTGCACACTAAATATCGCTATAATGGAATGGATTTTTAAGTGTGCACATTTAAGTAATATCTACCAAGATATTATCATTCCAGCTGGTTGCTATAAAATTTTAGGAACTAATTAATCTTGCTAAATATACCGTTAGTAAACAATAGTTTAGAAATGTGACTATGACAGCTTAAAATCTTATGTTAGCACACTGTAACAAATCCAACGCGACTGCTGTTGCATTTCTTGTTGTGACGTCACAGGCCAGTCATATTCTTTCTTTGCATTGTATTTATAGTTCTTTTTTGTTTTTGGTTTGGCTCCACACTAGTGTATTTAGCCAGTGTCAAGTAATTGATAATTTTTCAAGTTTATTAATATATATATATATATATATATATGTGTGTGTGTCAAGTCAAGTCGCAGTCCAAGTCATAATCTAGTCTAGTCTAGTCAAGTTATACTTCTAGTAAAGTGGTGGCAACATTACCAGAAGCTTCTATGAAGTTTTGGAAACAACATGAAAAGAAAAGTTTCACCATCATTGTACCACTTTCCCACACTCATGACTGTAATCCAGCACTTAACGAATAAACTGCCACCAATTTTATGCACTAACACTGAAAATAACACAAGTTTCGGAAAATAATACAATGTGGTGACGCGATCTTTTTCATTTTCCCGCCAAAACTCTGTATTTATAGTAAGACGTATGTCGGTACAGTTCAGCGGGCGAGGGGAGCGTGGCGGAGGGCGGCGGCGTGTGGTGGGGCGGCGCGGGCGAGGAGCGCCGGTACGCGCAGCTCATGGAGCGCCTGCACCACCACCAGGCCGAGCGCGGGGACCACACGCAGCATGTGCAGCTCAGGTAATGTGGCCCTTACGGGGAGGGGATACGACTCCTGATGATACGTCACTAGAACTCTTATGACAGCGACGCAAGGCCACACGCAACGCGTGCAGCTCAGGTAATGTAGCTCTTACGGAGAGGGGATATACGACTTAAAGCTACGTCACTGGAACACTTGCACCAGCGACCCAAGGCATGACGCAACATGTGCAGCTCATGTAATGTAGCGACTCCTAATGCTACTTCACTGGAACACTTGCACCAGCGACCCAAGGCATCACGCAACATGTGCAGCTCATGTAATGTAGCGACTCCTAATGCTACTTCACTGGAACACTTGTGCCAGCGACGCAAGACTACACCAATATGTGCAGCTCAGGTAATGTAGTTCTTGCGGATATGGGATACGACTCCTAATGCTACATCACTGGTCAAAGTTGGGATACAAGCCACTTTTAGCGTCAGTCAGAACATTAGCGGAAGATAAGCCACGTGGGGTATGTGTGGAAGACAATCCAATGAATTATCCATGTAATCCATTCCATTTCAGATACTTCCTACAGCTGATGACTGAAGCGAGCTGCGTAGAATGGGCGGCTATAATAGCCATAGTACTGCGAGATGCGCTCGCTGTTCTAAGGACGACGAATGCGGCGCGAGCTGGTGACGTCAGTATAGACGCCGTTCGGCGATTGCGACGCACGCTGCAAGATATCTGCGCTTGGACTGATGTCGAATGGTTAGTGCTCAAGTACTTTGGTGCTAGCCAGGAGTATGTGGTAAAAAAACGTAACTGTTTCTTTTCATGCCAGCTGTTGACAAATATTGTAAAGTATTGTCGAGATTCGAGTTTGATATTTCAGCGTAATCTAAAATATATTAATTTTCAAAAACGGATTGATAAAAATGAGTGTGCATTAGATCTCACGACTGAAGTAAAACTTCTTTAGTTTAGCTCCATCTATCGGCCGGTATAACTTTGTTTTTGCTTTGTTTAATGTTAATGTCGCCATCTTGACAATAGTAAATTGTCAGTTTACCGGTTCATACCAACATAATATAATTTATAATACAAATTTTGAGTAATTTTTAACTTTGTTATGTTGACAATAGAGATCTACGTGACTTCAACTTCCATTCGTCTCGCATTTCACCAGCTTACTCCCCAAGTCAAGCGTGGGTAAAAAAAATACTTCGAAAATGACCCTATTTGACTAATTTGATGGTAAAACTGTTTTGTTAAAAATTGTGTTTAACGCCATCTAGGTTGTGTACATAACATCGACTATCTTTTCTTCCAGCCTCGGCTACAAACCGTTCATGCTAGCGATCAGCAACCAAATCCCGTTCCTAACATCGGTTATCAACACGCGAGAGCGACGCATCTCCATGGTGAAAACCCGAGTGAGAACCTCAAGTACTAGCTCACTGAACCAGGATCCTAAAACCCCGCCCCCGTTGGAAACGAAACTGCCTCCGCCCCTGAAAGCTCAGGAAGTGTCGAAACAGTCGGTAAGGAAAGACTCTCCTAACTTACCTCCCGAACAAACCGTTTCGCCTGAAGTCAGTCCGCCTAGAACGAACGCGCCAACTCGGGAAGAAATATCTACTGGCTGTTCTGTCATGTAGGTGAATTATTACGAAACAAAGTGTAATAGAAAATGATATTCGGTGTCGCCTAATGAGAAACGTTGAACTGTGTCGATGAAAACAACTTCCTTCGCAAAGAAAAAGTTTGTGACTATTGCCATCCTTTATAAATACTACAAATGCGTAAGATTCTGTGTTGTAATTGAAATGGATAAATTTCTGTGTGTTGAATAGTTGTGAATGTTTTGTAGGAAGAATCAAAATTAGGAGAAATTTGAGTCATAGACGTAGTTAAAACGATTTAGACACTTGAATTTTGGAAGTATTCTCATGTACAGATATTACGAAAAAGTTTTAAAAAAAGTTAATGTGCATGGCGGTAGTTTAAAAATCTTAAAACGTCCAGATAATTTAATATATTGGATTTGTGTGTAAATAAAAAGTAAATGTATAATTTGAATGTGAAGTGTTCCTGTTGATCGTCTCGAGTTTCTATGTATCTTATGAATTTTAATAATAATTGTACATTATCCAGTAATTTAAATTATTTAAGGTCTTTGAATATTTTAGTATGAAGCCTGGCATACTACTACCCTCCATCTTGTATTTTTTTTTAAATTAGTGGCCACCCATAATCAAGATGGTGGACAGTAGGTATGCCAAAATTTTCAAAACCTATTACTATTTTACACAAAATTATGTTTGAACGTTTATTTGTATGCCATATTTTACTTCTATAAATAATCTTGTGGTCTGTTGTAGATCATTATCACTGATTACAATAACAATATAGCTAAACAAACTTAAAATTACAGTTGAACATTGCGCTCTACTGTATTACTGGATATTCTTTTGAATTCATACTTGTAAATACATTTCAATATTTAAATACGAACGGTAAGTCCTTATTAATGCGGCAGCTAAGCTTTATAGCTGAGCACGTATCCAAATGCGGGGTGCAGGATGGCTCGGGAAAATATTAGGATACGATGACTAACCTATCGCGTAACTGTTCTGGAAATCGGCTACGCTTGCCATCCTGCACGCGCCAATTAACAAGTACACGAGTGCGAGCAAGAGAGAACACGATTACCATCTCCACCAGACTTACGCGGTTAGGCCCCTGGTCTCTTACTGGCATAACACTCGACAACCTACGATCATCTCAGTGCGGGCTCCGATCCTGTAAAAAGAGTAAAGAGGTTCAGTCTTGCAGTTCCTGCCCTTCTTGGCTTCTTCATGTATGTCACACAAGCGGCCTTCAATATTCAAGCGATTTGAAATAGTATAGAGCGCGGTGCGGTAGAAGCTGTTTGTAAGCAGCTACTCCAGCTGATTAGCCCGAAGGATAGACAATCAGGAAACGCTCCGAATACAGAGCGAGTAGCGGCAGCCGCGATGAATGAGGGTTGTTCGCAAACTGTTTGTACAATGACAGACAGTCATCGAAAAATATTAATATTGGGAGTGTAGAAAATTAATAAGCGCAGTTCTGACTGGCGCGAACAGTCTTCCCTTAACATATTATAATGGGTTTTAAATACGGATATAATAACTGTTATTATTATTAGATTAACGATTAAGATAATTACATAGACAAAAATAGTATTAACTACAAGTTTGATTAAAGCGGCATGCGGTTTCGAGAGATTAATAAATTTCAGTTAGTTGATTTCATTAACAAATGAAGTTCATACAACGAAATAAAAGGGGCGTAATGCGTGACGTGCCCTATTATAATACCCTAATTTTCTTTATTTTTCGTTCCATGATTGCAACCTGCTTAATATCACATCTTTACTTTGTTTTCGGGATAAGTTTGCTTTGATTCTGATGAATTGACATGTCTTAATACATGTTAAGCCATATTAACCCATCTAAAAATACCTTTCCATTAAAAAAATACCTCTTTAACACTATTCACAATCAGTTTTGACCTATGTGATGCGCGTATATGGCGTTGCGCGATCGCATGTGTGTTCATTATTTTTTTTATTAATAAATTAATTCGCATTATTAAAACATATTAATAAATTAATATTAAGTATAATAGTTTTGACAGAATTTAAATGTGTTTAGATAATACCTAACAATTGTTACTAATAGTACAAGTAATTTTAGTTTGATAGTTTATAAGATTTTCTAACATTATAGCATAATAATCGGTGTGTAGTTTTATTTAATTTAGAATAAAATAATAAGATATAATTAATGTTAAAAAGATTCGGCGTACTTACAGGGCAAAAATAAATTTCACAAGCGGTTTAATATCGCATTCCGTAAGCATTTTCTTAAAATGTTTTGTTTGTACTTACATGCTACTAATATAATATTATTTTATTTCATCGTCGGATTAAAGCTACTTTGATTTATACAAAAATATAGTTAAAGCAAATTATACAGATATTAATTCATACAATAATTGCGTTTTGTCTCGTTTTCACACGTAGCGTATTACGTGAGCGAGACCGAAACTACCAACAAAAATTAAAATGGGATTGGTTAGACGTTTTACTTTCTATAAATAGAATTTAGTAGTAATGTAAATTTATAATTGTTAATAAAAGTTGCAGTTTTCGTAGGCATCATTCTCAAACAACGATGGTCAAAGTATCAGCTTGCTCATATACTAGCTAGTGTTGCTCAATCTCGTAGATGTATCGTTATATTAAATAAGATGGTTACATTTCTCTTAGATAACATTGTAACACTGTCTAAGAGAATATGAAAGAGATAAAGAACTCTGACGAAATCAAGATAACATTGTTTTGCCACTTCCACCATCAAGTCTAAGCGCAGTGGGCGGGAGAGCTATGGAAATGTCTGCTATTTTCAGGTCTTAATTATTAAAACTTGTTATGCAATGAATGGTTTCATCAAAAGCTGTGTGTAGAACATTTATAGATACCGATTTAGTACAAATAAGATTTTTGTGACCATAATTACTTTTAGTCAGATGGTGTGGAAAATAGGGTAGCTTTATAATATTGTAGTTAAATTACTTTTTTTAGTATTATCATTGTATAATATTATTATTTATTATCATTATCTGTTCAGTTGACCTTTACTGCCGACGACTACTATGTCGTTGTCACTAACACTGTCATGTGTTATTTCAGAATCAAACATTAAATCATTCCAATATGAACTTTGTGTAATAGCAAAATAGCAATAAAATGTAGCATTCCTTCTAAATGTGACATAAAATAGGTCAATTAATAAATTAATGTTTAGAAATAAGTGAACGTGTTTGTTGACGTGATTTTTATTCTTGAGTCTCGTTCAGTAAAATATTCGTCCGGTGCTAATAATGTTAATTCTATAGGAAATACTGATTCTCTATTTTTCTTTTCAAGGGTGCATTATTACTTCATTTGCTTGATATTGGTGAAGTGATATTATTCATGTTGACTAGCAATCTAAACAGTCTAATGCAGCAGATGATAATAATAATGTGCAAGAAACTTCTAGTGTTAAGTGATGTCGTTACACATATCCTTTTGTGGCATTACAGTTCTATAACTATAACTCGGTGCGTCTAAGGTGCCATGGTGCCCCTAGTCACATAATATTTGTGTTTAGGTAAAAATTAAGTCAAAATGTGCATTTGCTTCAAATATTTTTCAAGCAAAATCGGCGGTCGACGTAATTTATATGAACTTTTGTGTAGTTTTTCAATTGAATACCGCCACATTGCACTTGCCAGACTGCACCTACTCCAAGTATACTTGACTACATAAGAAACATTTTTGGTAAATTGCGTCTCGTTTCAGTATAATATATTGGTTATCTTTATGTATTTTTATATCAAATGTAATTTATTGTCAATTTTCAAATTCTTATTAAATAAAAATTATGATTCAAAACATGTTTATTTATTTATTTCGATTACCAACATAATGTACACCGTAGCCAGATCCGATAACACAATTAAAAAGGAAACATTACTAAGTTTCATCACAGTTACTGGTAAAGACTGCATGCACAATAAAAAAACGTTTTTTATTTTATATCAAAAAGTTAAGCCTGGCAAGACCGTATTACTCGACATACATAGTCATATTCATATAGCCCCTCGACGGACTCCACTTGTTTTCATCATGTATACTGGTTGTACTAAGTATTCTGTGCACATATGCCTTAAGCCCTTGTGCTATAACATTCGTAGAGGCAGGTATTATAGTAACAAATGATAATTTTCATTATGGTTTTTAAACGATCTACTAAATGCTGTGGCAAGTCTTAGTTGCTGCGGCCACTCCACTATATATTCTGTCATAACTAAGAATACAAGAATCTTGTGCGAATAAACATTAAATAAGTACCTAATTATTATTATATGGAATAAAGATTATGTTCAGAGCAATAACTATAAGTTACTGATTGTACAATACAATAATTCTCGTGAGCCAAGTGTGAAAATTCAATAGAATAGAAATAAATAGTTAAAGGTACTATACACTGGGTGGACTTATTATTAAAAGCAATCGCTTCCTCAACCTTGCAACTACAAATGTCCTGCGGTCAGACAAACATAGTATAGGGGATCCGTTCCATTCTTCTGGTTTTAGTCCGTAATAACAAAAAAAAGGCTTTTTTGCTCATATTGTGCACCGCTGACTTTTATTGTGATACTATCGATCCAAAGGTTGCCTGGAAGAGATCACTTTAAGTGATAAAGCCGCCCATTGTGCTACTTATTTTAGTACTGTAATACTTAGTTTAATTTCTTATTGGTATATGCAATAAAGAGATTATTCTATTCTTTGAAATATTAAACTACCTCATAGAACTACAACCTACCTAGTTAAGGATTATCTACCTCCGAAGTTTTTTTAAGGTCTCCATGGGTCTATAAGAATTTTATATCGTTACGTTCTAATTATAATCGGTAAGATTTTTTTTGATGTAGGCTTTTTGGGGCAGTCAGAAAAAATAAATAAAATGACTATTTTATCTATGGATAAAAAATCCTAAGTCAACTGTCAGCTCCGCTGTCAATAAATAATTGCCAGGTACAAAAACTATCAGATGCAATGGAAGATAATAAATAGCGTAAGAAGTTCACTTCTTAATTTGCTTATTCTGTAAAATCCTTGGCCACGAACTGTGTTACTAGTGAGCAACCTATTATCATTTTTGTCTGATTTTACGAGTGCATAACACTAATGTTATGTGCGGGTCTATCTTACATAATATGTAATTGTAGTTTGAAACCATTTCTGAGAAAACGTGGCTTTATTGGATAAAAAAATAACATATATGAAATTATATCACAATACTTATGCACATCACTGACTGGGGAACGAAATTAGTGAAATCTCTGCTTCAACTCGTAGTAGGTAACGCCAAACGATTATATACATAGATTCTAGACTTTTTTCCTGTACACAAATACTTGTTCTGTCATGGTAATTGAATCTGTCGCCTCCGAGTTATGAGCAAACCTACTCAACCACCACAAAATCTGTCATTCCGTAAAGTTACATTTACTACAGCTTGATTTGACCGCAACTAGAATAGACTTGATTGAACGCGACCATGACTCGAATTGACTAAAATAGCCAGCTAAAAATGTATATAAAACAAACTTAACAACTGGTCAACGGTAACGACGCGACGTGTTGTTCTTGTTATATTGTTGTAGTCAAACCTAAGGATATACTATACTATGTATTTTATTGATATATTTACATGAAAGTGGAAACGCTGATCTAGGTATATTCACAGCTTTTTATTTTTATGCTACATCGGTGGAAGCATACGATGAGGGTATAGCATATAAACATTTTGTGATATCTCATGGGTTACACAAATGGTAGATAAATGGTACTAATCATTTTACTTTTATAGTAGAATTTTTTAACGGTATAGAAACACCTTCAGAACTTAGCTGTCAAAACGTTGTACCTATCTTGGGAGAGAAAGAATGTAGAAACAATTGATTTTACACGTTTTTAATAGTTGTTTTTCTGAGATTATTTACTTTGTTTATGAGGATAAATACCGCAGCCGTTTAACTGTCCCGCGATGGCAGCCACGGCTCACAACGAGCTGTCGGTGGCGGAGCTGAAGGTGGAGATCGAGCGACTGAGTCGCGAGCTTGACCAAGCCAGCAGTGAAAAGATACAATCAGCACAACTGGGCCTGGTACTTCTAGAAGAGAAAAGCTCCCTGCAGCAAAGATGCGACGAACTCGAAGGCCTTTACGAGAACACAAGACACGAACTCGAAATCACACAAGAGGTTAGTGGCCTACATTTTATTATAATTATTTTCACTCTTCATGCATTAACGGATTTATAGGAAGAACTGAAACGGAATTTTTAGAGATCACAATTTCATATGCATGTGTTGAACTACTTTCAAAAATCACAAGTGGAAAGCTATTCAATACTCTTGTTATATTATAACCTACATTCTCTCATTTGAAATAGGGAACATTGGAATAATGATTTGATGAAGTTTCTGAAGTATCAGATAAAAATGTAATTCCCTGTAGAAATATTCAAACTTAACTCCATTTTCTTATATATATTGTGGTAATCTGTACATTATCACATAGAAATTAAAGTAAATTTTTGATTGATAATAAGAACATGTGTTTTACCTTTATAACTTTTGTCAAATTATACTGCTAGATATTGGAATGTAAAATTAAAGTTTTTGTGAACTTCTTTATTCTTTAACTATTAATATAAAATATGTTGCAATCGAGTTACGTGATCACCCAGCTGCTATCTTCTGGGTGAGCATGTTCTATCATCAATCACATCGTCACTTACCATCAGGTGAGACAGTAATGAAATGCAAGCCTATAAAAGTCAAAAAAACATGGTCCTGCAACATCCAAGCACAGAACAAGTAATTGTGTATTATTTCCTGTGTTATTATCAAAAAAAAAATCCTGTCCCTGAAATCAAACCTGTCGCCTCCATGTTATGAAATCAACAACCACACCACAGAGGCTAATTAAAAAAGTAATAGTGATTGATTAAATTCTATTATGTTTATATATA
This sequence comes from Ennomos fuscantarius, assembly GCA_905220475.3. NCBI lineage: Eukaryota > Metazoa > Arthropoda > Insecta > Lepidoptera > Geometridae > Ennomos > Ennomos fuscantarius. The sequence continues at coordinate 3,955,604 of HG992040.1, read as the reverse complement.
AACCAGGAGGGTGATCACGAAACTTTGATTGCAATGCAACAGGAGAAATTTTCATACTAACTATGCACATAAACTGTATATTCAAACTGTCAAATCCATACAAATTTGTGTTTTTATCTGTTGCAATCTAGTTATGTGATCGCCCAGCTGATGTTCAATAGATGACGATAATTTTTTTTTATCAATAATAGGTTGTAATGGAAGATATGTGTTAAAAGTATGCATTTTAAACTTTACTAGGTAGACTGATTTTAGTTTTCTAAAGAAAATATTTTGAAGTTAATTCTCTAGGTAAGAAAAATGTATTTGTGTTCAGACAAAAGTCACGTATAAGAAATGTTAAAACACATTCAGCTCTAATGGTTAGTTTCTAATTTTAATAAAATGGTATTAATGGTAATTCATTACATCAAAAAATATATATTCATCTCCAGTGTTACTACAGATGTCTATAGGCTAAGGCCACCACATTCCACCATGTTAATATAAAAAATAAATAAACTGTGTGTGTGTGGCTTTTGTTTACAGGCACTGATGAAACTAGACTCAACTCAGAAGGTAACAACAAGAAGCGGGATAGAACAGGAAAATGCACTCATCAACGAATCTGCGGCTATGGAAAGCTCGCTCACACTGCAGATATTGGAACTTGAAAGTGAAACTAAACAGGTGAGGATGTCCATTTTTATTCTTCTCCTGTCATTTTTTTAGTTAGTCAATTTAATAATATGATTTAACCAAATTTTAAATTCATATTGTGAACTACTTACATGGCATATTTTTCCAGCTATTTTGTTTCGATAGTTAAGAAGTTGTTTATCTCTGAAGATTTTCATTAGTTCACTTAGATCACTTTCATTAGATCTCCACCAAAAGGCTTTGAATATTTTGCCATAGTTACTATCCACCAACTTGTAAATTCATAAGACCTTGCTGAATTGATAGCTGACGCTAATACGAAAAGAGTTTTAGGTCCTTTTTCGTCATCAAGCTTCATAAATTCGAGATCGTATTGTAAATCGTAACTGCTGTCTACTGAGAAGCCAGAACCAGTGCCATATACTGAAACGAAGACATTTTAACTGCTATCAAATTGCATTTGTCAGTTGCATTTGCGGTTAGATACAGTCTATCGGTATTCTTAGGCCCGTATTACAGAACTATGCTCAGTCGTAAATCTCTGCTCAAGACGAGATTTCATACACAAAATAATAATAAAAATAATACCACCCAATGATCACATAGATCCTGGACTGTAACTAGGATTCCCCATGTCTAGGGACCCAGGAACTACGAGGAACATGCTCCCACAACATCTAGACTCGGAATTAGCATTTGCGTTTTTTTATGCCAAAAATACTTGTCCTGCTGCGGTAAAAAAGGCTGCGGAACCAGCCACCTCCGTGCTATGAGCCGACCAACTCAACCACCACACGACGGAGGCTGTCAAAATGATCAAATAGTGAATGAAATCTCTACTTGACGACTGAGCATAGTTCTGTAAGCTGTAAGCATAATTCTATCATGCTCATATGCACCCAAGTTTCACAGCTTCCAAGTTCGCACTTATCCATCTATGACATACCTACTTCAATGTATTTGGGTATGTTTTAATTCTCGCGAACTCAGGTGCTGTCAAACTTCAGACGGGCATAAGCCAATTAAAACCTGTTAATATCATGATCTGTTCTTTTTTTCGTTTTTTTTTAAATTTAAATGAATGACGTAACGAGTAAGTCGTTCTTCTTATATAAAGCATCACGGCTACCCATAATGGCTGCATGTGTTCGTAATTTACATATAGTTGTTGGCATCTTTTTCATGTATGCTAGGCGATCATGGAACTTGTTACCCACCAATAGAAACACAATGGATGTATGTATGTTGTATTTAACCGTTTCAATACACAGTTTATGTACAGAGTTACTAAGGGAAATTTCAAATTAGGAATGAAATTTCTCCTGTTGCATTCTAATCAACGTTTTGTCTCCTCGTTGTCCCCTTGAATCTCATCTCATTTTGTAGGCTAAGGCAGACGATATTGCCTTGATATTTAATTATTCGTAATTGCAGTGGCTCCATGGATTTCTTTGCATTTTCAATTCAGAATTTAGGAAGTTAATTATGAAATTTAAGTCAATTAACATAGTTCGTCTGATAACGCGTGCATGCATCACTGCATTTACTTTATCAGTGATCGTTGGTCTCGTGCGCGAGTAACTCGGACGACCAGACTTATTTCAATCCAACGGTTACGCATAATTATGATGGCCGTTGATAAAGTAATTCCACCAATAAGCGCCCGCACGAAGTCCTCTGAAATTTTAAAGTCATTCCAGTCCTCATTATGTGATTAAATAATGTATCCCAGACGTTTTCTGACGGATAGTGCCTACGCTCGTTTAATCAAACGGGAGCAATTGGCGTGAATCATCGGGTTCCGAGAGCATCGCGCGCGAGACGCCCCATTCCACTGCACTGACTGTTTTTCTCACATGAAAACGTTTCAGCCGCGATCATTTCGATGGTACGACAACCGTGATAAATCTTTTTAGTTTATAAACGCGAAAAAGTCCTCTATCGAGAGTGATGTAATGCCTCGAATGGCGTAAGCGCAGCCGGCGGGAATCCATAACACTGATCCAGAAATACACTTTTATTTGCCCGGCCTTGATTCACACATACTGAGTTTACTCAATGGTGTGTAGTTTTTTAGAAATGCACTGTCTCTCCGTGCGTTAGTGTCTCCCCAATCACGCGGACAATTTAGTGTTTGTGCCAAGTGTGTGTATGTAAATAATGTTATAGTTTACGGAATCGTCGAATATTTAAAAATGAATGGCGGGGACGAGGTAATGTTTGGATTATTTTATTCCTCTATAATATTGAGTACATTTTGTGGAACGGGGGGTCGTATTTCATCGGACGTGTTTACACGAGTAATGGAACATTGTTGACACTTGTTTAGCCGCTGGCAGAACGCCAGAGGGTTCGAATTATGCCCCGTTTATAGGTTTAATGGTAGACGCACCATAAATCTTCCCTTGTATCATGGGGTTCAATAAGTAGCAGTTCTTATTGATATATCATTACGATTTATGAGTTTTGTGCTAACACAAATACAACTCATCTTTTAAACTTATATATTTCTTGGGTTGGGACTCACAATTCTGTAGCTTCATCTACATAAAAGCTAAGTTTTCGAAGTTCGCAAAAACTATTGTAATAACGACAAAAAGTATATTCAATAGGAAGCTATTTCCATTAGTTGAAAAACCGATTTAGCGCGTTATAGCACGTTAGTCACGGAACAGTCACCGGGTAAGGAACCGAGCGGCGAAACACGCCGGTTTTTTAGGTTGGGCAGCTTTTAATGAATACATTTTAAACCTTATTTTATACAGTGTATTCGGAGAAAATACTTAAATTCCCTAGTCTGCACTTTATCAGTTATCATCGGCAGCTTTTAGCGTTTTAGAACACCACGGAAAACCTCACATCTGCAGTCAGTTTTATCAATGCTCTAACCTTAGTATTTTAGCCTTGGATTTGTAGAATTGTTGGAGGCGCCAACCCTACATGAGTTTCAGCAAAATTTACTCACTGGTACTCCCGTTTTCTCACGTTTTTTTCTACTGCCTTGTGAAATGTCTAAGGAACCTGGTCACAGATTCACATAGATTTAAATGCAGAAAATATCAGTTTGTATAGTCGACCAAGTCATACCGTGCCTGTATATAGCGTGACTGATGCAGGCCCAGTCGGATACAGGTCATATCTGTTATCGCTGCGCCTAACGACGGCTGTTTGCGCTGACTCACCTGGCCAGCCGGCCTCGGCGGTATCTCACCCCTTAACATTGGCTTATGCTGATATCATTAGCATCTAACTTATCTGCCGTTATAATGATTTCCAGCCTGCCTTGGGTGCAAAAGCCTAACGACGGCAGCTGTGTTTTTCAGTCGTCTTTTAAAAAAATTATGTTAATGAATGATGTGACGAGCTAGTCGTTCACCTGATGTTATACACACGGCCGCCCATAACAGTACAGTGTCTCAGTGTGTCAGTGTCACTCGGAACTCCAAAATATAAAGTTTCGCGTAACACTGCACTGCGCACATCGTCCTGAGACATTAGCACAGCCTGGTAATAAGATAACTCGACTGTGAGATCAGTTCATAAGGTCTCAATTGCCCAGTAATTTCACTAGCTACAATGTTCTTCAAGCCGGAACACAGTAGTGCTTGCACACTACTGCATGGCGGCAGAATATCTGGCAAAGCGGTGGTACCTACCTAGACGAACTTTGCAGAAAAGTCTTATCACCTAGTCGTCATCTGTTTTACCTATTAAAGTCAACTAGTTCTGCAAAAGACTTTAAATTATTATAGACTTTCGAAAGTTTATAACAGTATAGTAAAATCTGGCAAAATAAAAATCCAGCCTCGCTTAACGTATTGATGTGTCCAAGCATGTTTGTAGCAAATCTCATGTGTCAAGTATGCGTTTAAAATGCACATTCATTATGGCATGTCACGTAAAACGTGAGTACATTATACATAGGTAGGTAACAACGTGGTTGCAACGAACGAATACTTTGTTACGATTATGCTTCAGAGGCTTTTTTATTTAGATGGTGGTAGAGAAAAATATGAAATTACAGAAAACAAATATTTTAGCCAATACTTCGGTTATTACAAAAAAATTATGTATAGTTGATAAGTAACTAATGATAAATTGTAATAAAAATCTATGCTGTCTCCAATCTTCGCTCTTCGACATTAATAATTATTGATTCGACAGTTTTTCGCGGGTATCTAAATTGCCATAATTTATTGGTTTTGGTAGATTTTTTTTCTAGTTTTTTTCTAATTGTGCACACCGGGGAATGACCCTATTAAAAAGAGACGATGGAGTATCAAGCCGCACAGATAAGTTGTTATAATTGTATTATGCGACCGCAAAACTAATTTTGGTGGGTAGTTGGTGATCGTTATCCTCAGCTATTACTCCATGGAGAGTCACCAAAGCGGCTGCTATATAATACGATTCTTACGAAATGGAGGGTAGGTAAAAGAAAACTAGCTGTACACTGACATCCTTTCAAACGAGTTTTCATATTTCAGCCTATTAGTGAAATGTGACCTGTCTTCTTAAACTGAAACCTTTTTTTCTGATATTAAAAACGTTGAAAATATAATAATTAACATCAGTAAGATAATTTAAAGATATTCAGTTATAATCGTGAAGATATAAAGTCGAAAATAGAAAAGATAAAATACTTGTAAAAGAATTTCTGATCACAAAGCCATGAACGTAATACTGCAGGTAACGTTTTGAATACTACCAATCTGTAGACTAGAATACATTCAATTTAAACTAAGGGACCTTGCCAAATAGCTTCAGTTTGTCCTACCCTAATAAGGTTTTACGAGCGCCGGGCGCGCCCATTCCATTAATTTACAAAATAGGTAGGGCGCAATCAACGGAGTGCTTGTTTAACGCGATGTGTGTCGCTGACTCTCAGACTGAAAAATGAGCAGACCGCTCACGTAGAACTAGATAATTATGCCATTGAAAGTAATACTGAATGCCAATACCAATTTGACTGAAGTTTTAGAGCGACCATCAAGAGGGCACGTTTAATCCTCAAACTATAAGTAATAGACGGTGCAGCGCACTTATTAGATGTAGCATAGTAGCATGTGTAATTCTTGATCGAGGATACTACTGCCGGAAAAAATGGTTTTGATATTTGGTATTACTTAGTAAGCGCTTGTTCCGTTAACCCTACGGTTTCTATTCGATACCATATTTTTTAGTCTGAGCGCTGACCCTTCAATAACCAATTAGTTTTGGGAGTACAAACTGAACATGTTGATATTGGATCGTTACATAAAACCGCTCGAGTCCTCGGACTCAAATTTTCGTAATGTTACAAAACACAAACGTAACTGTGTTTATTTTCTTTGTAACTTCTGAACTTGTGTTCATATTATGCCTATATAAGATTAAGGTCCGTATTACAGAACGATGCTCAGTCATCGATCGGTGCTCAAGCAGAGATTTCATTCATAAAGTGATCAATTAGTAGAAGAAATTTTATTTTTATAAAGAGACAGACGGGCTGCATTTGAACTGCATACCAGCTGCAAAAGTCGACGTGTAGTTTTAACGACTGCACACTGACTGCTGGCTACCTGCACTTGTGTACTACAGTCCTTATTCAGTTAGAACAATTACACACTTGCAGCTACCAGCTAGTCATCATTTGGTGTGCAGTGCAGTTCTAATACAACCTGTTGTTTCGGCCCTAATTAGTCTCAGGTATATTCATCAGTCATCACTGTAGCTCATGTCGTGGGCAGCAGCTAGTATTCAAAACGCTTAGTACACTGGCGAATAACTGCGTTCCGGATTCGATTTGCTGCTGAATATTTCTATGTATGAAGTCATTAAAAATGTTCCGCGGTTATGTAGCTTCCGTAATTTAGACGTAAGATGAAAGTCGCATGGGTCATTAACTTGGTATTTATCTTTCGCATTACTTGAAACATTCGAATGTATAAGCTATTAATTTGTAATTTATGTAACTTTACATAACAACTGATTCACATAGGATTCAAAACAACAGAGGCATACAATTTTTGAGGGAGGGTTTAACTGATTTTTTTCTCAAAATGACTTATGGGTATCTTTGAATTCAGCGTGAAATTATCTACAATAATACATTCTCAACATACCGAAATGAGACTTAAATCTCGAGGTTGTCAGCCTAAAAACGGTTTATCTGACAGAGGAATACAGTTTGCTTAGCATAGAAACATTATTATATTATATTATATAATTACAGTAATTGTACGATATAGTACTAAGTTTTGTATTTTAAAATAGAATTAATACATTTTCAAGCAACTGAAACTTACATAAACCTTTTTTTATCACTTAATAAGCACTTTACATTAAAATGAAACCGGTGAAGTTTAAGGTAAATTTTCTCGAAACTATCAATTTGACTGTTAAACCCCTTGAATTGATTTATAAGAACTGCTCGCCTAGTTAATTTGTTTCATTATTTTCCAGTTACGACATGAACTGGACCGCGTCATCAGTGAGCGAGACCGCCTTCTCACGGAGAGCTCTGAGCTCGGCCAGGATAAGGCGACGCGGGAGTCGGAGCGAGCCGCGCTCCGCTCTGAACTGAGGGAAGCGAGGCAACGGGAGCAGCGGCTACTGGTCGATATTGAGAACTTGGAGGACGAGAACATATCGCTCCAGAAGCAAGTGTCCGCGTTGAGATCATCGCAGGTGAGGTGTATATACGTGCTTTTGTTTAGCTTGCGTGTATTTCTATTCTGACTGTTGATTTAGGATGTTTACATTAAAATGGACGATGAAACGATTTCACATTTCCGAAAAAAAGGCAAACGCTTTGGAATGAAATTCCATAACGTCAAATTAGATGTTTTATTCGTTTTTATGTATGTCTAAACGTTAATTTGTATGTATGTGATGATGTTGATCTATATATGCAGAAGTCACTAATTAAAAAACATCACATTTCCAGGTTGAATTCGAAGGGCTAAAGCATGAAGTGCGTCAACTGCGGGAAGAGGCAGAAAATGCGCGGGCGACCGCCGAAGAAACGGCAGCTTTGCGTCGCATCGCTGAACGGCAGCTGGCGGAGGCGCTTGAAGCGCTGCAAGCCGAGAGAGAGGCCAAATTCGCAGCGAAGAAGGAGTTGGACGCGCACCTTAGTAGAGAAGCCGCCTATAATATTACCAATTTGGCGTACAGTATACGAGGTAAGGTGATGAACGTAAGAGAAGTAAGATTGCTTTTTTCATGTCTTCCAGTCGAGAATTACATCTCTTAATTCGTTTTCTTCCAGGTATGCCAGAAGACGGTACAGAAGACGAAGGCGAGCCGGGCGGTTCTTCATCCGCCGAGCTTGCGTCTGCGATGGGCGACCACCACGCTGACCTCTTCTCCGAAGTGCACCTCCACGAGATCTCGCGTCTTGAGAAACAGCTCGAACAGGCGCACAACGAGAATGTGAGTCTTATCGCCTATCAAAATAGGGTGTAGCACTGTACCGTTGCGGAAGACAGAATTCAAACGGGCCTACGCAATGGGCCGTCTGATCTCGAAGATCACAAAAATGGCACATTATCATTAACGTCCTCTAGCTCATCCATTATTGCATCACCTGCTTTAGCATCACCGCTGGAACAGTTGTGATAGCGACCCCAGGCCGTTTTCCGCTGTTTCAAGGAGTTAGGGTGGCTAGGGTAAATGTACTGGCAGGCATAATACGCTACATACGTCAGTGCAGACCTTTTTATATGTTAAATGAAGCAAACAAGCATACGGCCCACCCGATGGGAAGTGGCCACCGTAGCCTATGGACATCTGTAGGAGGAGGCGTCACCAATGCATTGCTTACCCTGTAGGACTCTTTTAACCTTCCTTTTAAAGTACTCCATGTTATAACTCTGCGGAAAGAACGCTGGCGGGAGCTCATGCCACATTTTGCAGGTGTACGGCAAGAAAGAATGCTAGGATTTATCAGCCTCAGAATAAGAATAGGGTTGTGGTTTTGTTTAGTCGCGTTCCGGCGCAAACATGTCTCCCGGCTTGCCAACAATGCTTCCCTCTAATTCTATTTGCTAAGGCCTGCACTGACGTTCCGCATGGGGTGTATTGTGCATTTCCCCCTGCCAGCATCTACCCAAATTAGCCCAGATCCTTCATGTGCGGTTGTGCCAGCGCCCCAAGCCAGTGCGCTTGGGTTGCTGGTACAACCGTTCCAATGTTGTTGCATTTGTTGGTATGGATGTTCTCCACGTGTCGTGGATGGTTCCGTCGTGTTGCAGGGCCAGCTGTCGGTGTCGATGCGCGCGGCGCAGGTGACGGCGGAGAGCGAGAGCGCGGCGGCCGCGCTGCTCCGCGCCGGCCTCGCGCGCGCCGCCTCGCGCCTCACCGCGCTCACCGCGCTGCACCGGGAGTGCGAGCCCGCGGTCGGTACTCACGCGCACGCACACACACATACACACACACATACACAAATACGCTCGCACTAATATCTTTTGGCATCTCACAGCGTCATCTAGCTCCAAACTAAGTAAAGCTTGTACTATCAAAGTTTGTCCTGGGTGGGAATCGAACTCACAACCTACAGTTCAGAAGGCAGGGTTATTGCTAACTGAGCTATCAGGTCAGTCAATGTATAAACAATTAGGCACTACTGTGACAAAGTTTCAAGCCATTTTGCATACCATTTACATTCTTCAATTATATTAAGTTACAGTTACAGTAAAATTTTCAATTTAAACATTTTTGTCTAGATTGGAAATTATGAATTATAAATTAATGCATATTCCTCTTTTTTAACTGTATCAATTGTATTTGGTTTAAGTGTATTTAGTATCCATGGGGGTGTTATATACAACTTGTTCTGCCGCGGGAATCAAACCATACCACAGAGGCTGTTACTACTGAAGTAGCGGTATAAGCAACGCTTCATCGTACACAGGAGGAGGGCGGCGCGGAGAGCGGCGGCGTGCCGGCCCGCGCGGCCAAGTGGCTGACGTGGTGGCGCGTGTCGGGCGGCGAGCTGGGCGCGCTGGGCGCCGCGCTGGCCGAGCTGGCGGCCGCCGCGCCGCCGCCCGACGGCGCCGCCGCGCTGCAGCGCGCGCAGCTCGCCGCGCTGGCCGACCGCGTCGCCGAGGCAGAGGTCAGGCTCTACAACGCTCTTATACAACATTGTGCTAGATCCGTTAATAATATAATATGTGTTGGACATCTCACACTACGCCATCTAGCCCCAAACTAAGCAAAACTCGTATTATGGGAACCAGATAACTGATACAATACTTAAATACTTTTTTGTTTGTAAATACATACATATAATACAATATAACACCCAGACACAGAACAAACACTTATGTTCATCACACAAATGTTTGTCCTGGGTGGGAATCGAACCCACAACCCACAGTTCAGAAGGCAGGGTTACTACCAACTGAGCTATCGGGCCAGCCTAATAGAGTACCCATCATTTATAAAACATGTCCAATAATTAGAAAAAAAAAAAAGTTATTCAAGGATCTCTTTTTGAGTATAGGCCTCCTCCATGGCTTTCCAGTTCTCTGTATGTTGCTTTAATTAACCAATCTCTTCTCGCTATTTCTTTTATTTCGTCTTCCCATCTCTCTGTTGGTCTGCCTCTGTTTCTTTTTCCCTAACAGTCCTTTCCAGACTGTTGCAGTTTTCGTCCACTTATTTTATACACACCGGCACAATTAGCGGAACAGAAAAAAAGTGAGACTATGAGATAATAACGCATATATTTGACGAAAATGTAATTATTAGACACAAAATAACAAATTGATTAACATCTTTTAACGACGACTTTGAAAAGTCTTCTGGTCTTCTACTGGTGTGTTTGTAAAAAAGTTCAATTAATGTTTATTAGGGAATATAATACAGTGCGAATTTAAGGTTTAGTCAACATTGGACCTATTCGCAATAGTGACTTGTAATACGCTAACATTTTGCTGTTACACAGTTTTCTATTGATATAATACTTACCTATTATCCTTCAACATAAACCTTCAACTCCGTATCCTTTGTTCAGTTTTACGTGCATGCATTTTCATATTTTAGTGGACAATAAAGTATTTTATCGCTTGGAAAATAAACAGCTTAACAAAACATCAAATTATAGCACAAAACAACATGTTATCAAATGTGCCGTAACCGTTCTGTATTGCATTATATTGTATCGTTGTGTGTATTCGTGTATCGAAACACAGTTCCAAACTAGTTCGGGGACTAGAGGTTTCGTTCAAAAACAATGTACTCAAAATGTAGACAATTAAAATATTTGATTGTCTTTACGTAGGTCCGCGGCGCAGCGTTACAAGCGGAAGCGGAACTGCTCCGAGCACTAGCGGGAGGCGCGGGCCGAGCGCTTGCGTCGGCGGCTCCCGCGCTGCAGCAAGCGGCCGACTCACTCGCAGCGCTGTACCACCACGTGTGCGCCGTCAACGGCACCACTCCCGCTCGCCTCCTGCTCGAGCACGCCGGCGGCGCGGCCTCCAGCGAGGGCGACGAGCTGGCGCTGGCTGCGGGGGAGCTGGAGGGCTTGCGGGCTGCCGCCGGTGTCGCGCGCTCGGCTGACACGTTGTTGGATCAGCTGACGCATCTGCGGGCTGCGCTCGCCACCGCGCTCGACAGCAGGCATCGGCATCAACCAGGTCAGTGAGCCTTTGGGTACATAAAGACTACTTCCCATAATGTCATTTTACAATATACCCACATCCGGTTCCCAAATTGTCCGTTATTCAAAATGTCTGTTTCCCTAAATGCTCTCTTAAAATATCCGTTTCCCAAACTTTTCAGGGCTGATTACGTAACTCTGTGTGTTAATTTGAATTTTCAACAGCGTGTCGTTGAGTTGCCGAGCATTGAATACCTTAACTGTCCTATCCCCGGCCCCGTCGCCAATCGGAAAGCATTCGGAAATTTATACTCTATAGTTTTCATCTACCTACATTTAGGATGGAGACCCATAACGTTCATTCACAATCACCGCCCATTTATTTAATAATAATTTGAGCAAAGAATTAAAAACGAATATACTCGAAAGCGCAAAGCAAAAGAATATGTAGCGTCACGTTTGCCCATTATTGGTTACCCTGTTCTGAAACATTCGATACTAACACCCTCTGACCGTAACATTCGTTTAGTTTTCACGTGTCGTCTAACAAACTTCTTTTCACACAGGCACCATCCATAACGATCCTTTCTCTTCCTCGAAGACTAGAAACGCTTACCCCAGCCCAATTAAGAAAGTCAAAGAACTAAACAACGCCAAATTAAAAATGGCAGAAACTAGAAAGAGATTGTTCAATATGCTATCATACGTACAAACGAACGATCGCTCGATTGATCCAAAAATATGCGTCGGAAGAACTGTAAAAGAGATAACTGGTTACTTCGAAAGTATATCAAAGTTAACACCGATTTCGAAAGACATCGATCCTGTGAAACTTTTAACTCGAACTGCGAAAAGCACCCTCATTGCTACATTCCCAAATGCTTTTTTCCCTTGCGTTCCTAAGCGAACTGGCTTGGGAAGTCATAATTACTCAAGCCGTATGAACCCCATACCTAAATGGAAAGATGCTCTGCTTCACAAGAGTAGTGAGATAAAGAATGAAACTGCTCATACAAACAATAGCAATTTGATGGCGACCGTTACAAACGCGCTAAAGTCTACTGCGATGGCTTGTATTTTAATGTTACAGCATATTTTGTGATGAAATAGTTGGACAGCAATGTAAGAGATTTCTACTATAAACTGAGCTATTCTTTTTGTTTTACTTTAATTCATTTGTAGCTAATTTTGGAACATGATAGAATGTTAAAAAACATGCACAAAGTTTAGTATCAAAGTGTTTTTGGATAGATGTAGTATTGTTAGTAATGTATTTTGTATTTACGTTTGGTCTTGTTATGTAGATTACTCTTAGATTTTTGCAATCTCCCTAAATTTTTTTGTAGTATTTAATTTTTCATTTTATGATTCACTTTTTGTGAACTATATTGACAGAGTATTCAGTAAAATGACCAGCTAGGCGATCACGTAATTCGATTGCAGAAATGTCAATATTTTAATACACCAAATGAACAATTTCTGCACCTTTGCTTGTTTTTAATGTTTTATTTATTTATGTACTTAAAATCAGACAAATGAATCCGAAACATAAAATCTTCTTTTAGATAAGTCAATATAAACGAAAAAACATAAAATCTCCATCCATTGATCCTCGAACCCTCTATAAAACTACATTATTTTACACCATGCCATCTAGATTTTTTTATGTTAATGAATGATGTGACGAGCTTGTCGTTCACCTGATGTTAAGCGACACGGCCGCCCATAACAGAACAGTGTCACTCGGAACTCTAAAACATAAAGTTTCGCGTGACCCTGCACTGCGCACATCATCCTGAGACATCAGCACAGTCTGGTAATACGATTACTCGACTGTGAGATCAGATCATAAAGTCTCAATAGCCCAGTAATTTCACTAGCTACAGTGCCCTTCAAACCGAAACACAGTAGTGCTTGCACACTACTGCTTGGCGGCGGAATAACTGGCAAAACGGTGGTACCTACCTATAGACGAACTTAGCAGAAAAGTCCTACCATGTACTGAACACGTATTCTTGAATTAAAGGTAGGGTAACTGGCCGCTATTAGTTATTGGCCACTATTTACTACATTTGCATGAAATAAGACTTACATTCACGTAACGCCACCTGTGATCATGGTTTAACATTACCTTATCTATAAGCTTTCATATTAGTTCACAATTTTTACTGTATGGAAACTAGCATGAACTAAAACGAACTGGCCAGTGCACTAAAGTTGCCAGTTATTAGATGGTTTACCCTATGTTTTTTTTTTTATGTTAAAGAATGACGTGACGAGCTAGCCGTTCGCCTGATGTTAAACGACACGGCTGCCCATACCAGCTGCAGTGTCACTCGGAACTCTAAAGTATAGAGGTTCGCGTGACACTGCACTGCGCACGTCATCCAGAGACATCAGCACAATCTAGTAATAAGATTACTAAACTGTGAGATCAGATCATAAAGTCTCATTTGCCCAGTAATTTCACTAGCTATAGTGCCCTTCAAACCGGAACACAGCAGTGCTTGCGCACTACTGCTTGGCGGCAGAATAACTGGCAAAGCGGTGGTACCTACCTAGACGAACTTTGCAGTAAAGTCCTACCACCTAGTAAAATGTGTTTGTTTAGTGATGGAATCAGAAGAACGAGGCGCGGAGATGGCCGAGCTCCAAGAGCAGGTGATCAAGCTGAAGTCGCTGCTGTCGACGAAGCGCGAGCAGATCGCCACGCTGCGCACCGTCCTCAAGTCCAACAAGAACACGGCCGAGGTCGCGCTCGCCAACCTCAAGTCCAAGTACGAGACTGAGAAGACGATCGTCACTGAGACCATGCTCAAGTTGAGGAACGAGCTCAGGCTGCTGAAGGAAGACGCTGCTACCTTCTCAAGTGAGTGTTTAATTATTTACCGTTTGATTCAATTGAGTCCAGACAGTTTGCTGCATCCACTAGCGTTGTGTATTTTTTATTTATGTTTTTTGTCTCGCTTTCACGTGTGACCGTCGTGTGATCGGTATTGCCCAACGATCACATACATAGATCCTGGACCCTAACTAGGATTCCCTGTATCTAGGGACCTAGGAGCTACGAGACCATGGTCTCACAACACCCAGACACAGAACAAGTGTTTGCGTTTTTTTTCTGTGCACAAATACTTGTCCTGCCGCGTGAATCGAACCCGCCACCTCCAGACTATGAGCCGACCTGCTCAACCACCATACCATAGAGGCTGTCAGTTGACAGATCATGTTACTAGCTTACATGGCGCGTGCGTGCGTACGTGTTATATAGAAGGGGATAAAATAGGTAGAACTAAAACATAAAGCTTTATCAGTATCATCCCTCCATATGTAGTCTTGAGAATTCTGTCTATCGTGATGACTCCATCTCGGTAGGTCAGTATGTTTACATAAATATTGATTTAGGGATATATAATATCTTGCTCACCCCTAAATCAACATTTGAGTTTATTAATGTCTAGTTTCCGATATTTAAGTAAAGCAACATGATCAGCTGATCCACCAAACCAAAAAGGCTAAAGGTTTAAGTTTCCCTTCTCCGTGTTAGGTCTCCGCGCCATGTTCGCGGCTCGCTGCGAAGAGTACGTGACGCAAGTGGACGAGCTGACGCAGGCGCTCGCCGGAGCAGAGGAGGAGAAGAAAACCCTCAACCAACTACTGCGCCTTGCGGTGCAGCAGAAACTGGCCCTCACGCAGCGTCTCGAGGAGCTCGAGGTAATCTCCCGCTCACACTTATTTAGGGAGAAAGGGATGGAGCTGTCTACAGAGAATAGTACCAACTACTATGCCTTACTGACACTCATGCAGCATCTCGATAAGTTCGAGGTACTCCTGCTCTCATTTATCCAGGTAGAAAGGGACAGAGCTGTCTGCAGAGAACAGTGCCAGCTGTTGCGCATTGCTATTAATTTTTCAGGACTTTTTCGTGGACTGTCTATTTTAGCCTGTCACGGTGCTTTGTTTTTAGGTTTTTTGCTTTAGTAGCTATTCCACTCCTATGTTGTGTTTATGATTAAGGGGATTAAAATGTACTGTGTGTAAGTTTAGCGAGTTGTTGAGTTAACACAGGTTGTGTGTAACAGGTGGACCGCGAGATGCGCACGCGCCGCGTCCCGAAGCCGGCGGGCGGCACGCGCGCCCGCGGACGGGACTTCTAGCGACTGGTGACGGCGCTCAAGGCCGCCGCCGCCGCGCTGCGCGCCATGCTGCGAGCGCCGCGCTGAGACGCGTGCGTCGCGCCCGGCGGCCCGCGCGGCACTGCCGCCCGGACGCATTAGTGAAATGTGCTCTAACTACTAAACAAGTGACGATCAACGCGCGCCGTCCTTATCGCGCGCGCACACACTCACGAGTGTAACTGAGACGTCATTAGTGAAAAGGCGCTGTAGTTTAAGACAGTGGCAAATGTTATGTTTAAATCTATTTACGGGTTAAAAAATCTGTTCATAGGTTTAAATTTACGTCTCAAGCAGACTTTATCGGCGACACGAATTTATAACGCGGTTGTCCAACCGCGGAGTGCGCCCGACGCGTATGTTAAATTTTTTATAACGGTGCGGTCCCGGGAGACCGAATTATTTATACGTTTTATAAATCGAATTAATGTTACGTGTGTGTGTGTAGGGGAGGCCGCCGGGAGCCGCGGCTCGCGCGCCGCCACACACCCTTACTGATAAACACTGTCGGCTTTACCACAAAACATTTAAACAAACCTTAAACCACTTTCTTGTATTGTTAAACACACATTTTGACGTCTGTCTAAGCCAATGTACTTGTGGTAACACTGTACGTAGCGGAGGAATAGCTATATCGTGTTTTGTTTGTCTCTATTCAATTTGAAATAGGCAAAGATAAAACAAGATTAAGCATTGGGTAGGTAAGCCGTTGTTACGCAGTGTTTATTAGTGAGGGTACGTTGTATCCCGTCGCGGCCTCCCGGAGTTGACGGTTGGAGTTGTGAAGTTGCAGTCGACTGATGTATCCGCGATGCGCCGGAGCCTGTCTCCGCGGCACCGGCGCGGTTCCGTATCGAATTTTCTCGTACTTATAGCAAATGTCTATTCTATCTTTCCGCACGACTCGAGATTAACGTCTAACGATATTTTTGTAATAGTATCACTGTATTTTACTACGCGTATGATTTATCGCCGTTGTTGATGATGTCGCATTGTTGTATTCCGTGTCGGAGGCAGATTTTATTATTGTATATTCGTGCGGTGGAGCGCGGGCTCGAGGCCCGCGCCGCGGTATTTTGTACGTTATACATTATATTTAACGTTCTAATTCGCATTATATGTATCACTTTAGAGACCTCTTGTCGATAAGAACGTACAGTACGTCCATTTGAAAATTTCTAAAATATTCGATTTCCATCCATTGTGTGCGCAAAAAGACTATGTAATCTGTTTAGTAGTTCGTTGCGTTGTTGTGGCCCTCTGCCGTATACCTTCGTCCATCTTACTGTAGCGTGTAGTTCTCGTTGCGTTGTGGGGCCCCTGCCCCGAGCCGTCCCCCGCCGGCCGCCCGGGGCCCGGGGCCTGGTCCGGGACAGGCCCCCGGGGCCCGGCACCCGCGCAGGCCCCGGGGCCCCGCGGGCCCGTTGCTCAACACGTTGCTCACCGAACACGGCCGGCGGATCTATTGATAAGGCAAAATTTACTAAAGATTTTATTGAAGTGTTACGATGTATTATTGTTTACGTTATTATTGGATGTGATATTGGCCGCTTCCCGTGTTGCGTACGACCGGTCGATGACGTAGTCGTTTGTCTTTTCTAACGTTTCACGTACTCTAGGCTAGTTTCGACCGTTCCATGTAGGGGGGCGCTCGCCTCCGTTAGGTATTTTTACTGACTTAGGTGGTAGACCTAGATAGCGATTCACCTTGTAGGTATATTTATTAGGTTATTTATTCGGACGCTGACCCGTCCTCGAGTAGTGAAATTAATTTTGCGATACATTAATATCTCGTTATAGCATAATTTGTTTGCATAGCTCAAGTGGCAAGCGGCTGCCCGGCGGCCGCGCCCGCGGACCATAGCCTTGCATTTATTGTTCGTAGATAATAATAATATTAATAATGACTAGCTTTCATAGTAGATCATCTCTAATGTACTTAAACGATGGACTTACCAGTTTTTATTAGCTGTAGTTGTCTAATTTTCTTTCTAAGTATTATTTTGTTTATTAGCTTAGCAGCAGACATCGTTTATGTATTGTATGTCTAGTCACCGCGCGCCGCCCGAGCCGGGAGGCGCCGCGTACTATAGCTTACGTCACAGGTTGTGGGAGCATGCAGCTTGCTCGGAAACATATCACAACCGCATCCGATTAATTATTGTTCAATCGTCCAATTAATGTATTTTCCTCTTGTTACGTTTACGTTGTATTTCTGACATGTTTTTAAAGATGAAAACATTTCGACGAATTATTTATTTCAGATTTATTGTTATTTGTTAAATGTAGAATTTATAGAATTGGTAACTTGTTTTCTACGAATTGGTACCATGTTGTATTAGCAACGCTTAGTGCAATGTTTTGTTTATTTATACCTAGTTATTTAGCAGCGCGAGTACTATGTTAAAGTATTTGTGCGCGTCGCTGGTGTCTGCTGCCGCGTGGTGGTGGTGTTAAGCGATTAACCAAATATTTTCTTTACACGGTTTAACATTTTAGATCACTTATTTTGCTTAAGCATACATATAGATATTATTTTATATTTTAGAAAACTATTGATTATGTTTATTATTTGGAGATGAAATAAATTGCCCGCTACGTTTATTGTATTTGTAACATGATTTAGGTGTTGGACAACTCGACGCATGTATGTTCCCATGGACACCTTGGTATCATTGATCTGTAGCCGAGCACCTCGTCTGATCGTCGACCATTATATTGCACAGTTTGATGGTTCACTCGCGGACTATTTCGTTTGCTAGTTAGAAGAGATGGCCACATTTTGGTTCATAATTCACCAGATTACATGTCTTTGCATAATGTTTTACGTATAACGTATGAGCTTGGAGTTTATAAACTACGCATCTGATGTACAGAGTGTATCGATTCACGACAGATGGAATGAACCACTGGGGAACATATCATGGCAGACAGCGGATTTATTTTCAAACTGTATGGCACACCGTGTTGTCACAATGACTGATATGAATCATGTATGAGAATAATAAATTATATATTTAAAATTGTAAGCATTTTTATTATAGTTAGTTAATAATTAGGCGTCAACCCCTGTAATTCTACAAATATCTCCTGTTTCGTCATTTACGCGACTTTATAGACAAACATTCCAGTGCTACAATAATAATGTATACGCCCAACGATCACATACATAGATCCTGGACCCTAACTATTCCTTGTGTCCATCTAGGGATTCAGGAACTACGAAGACCATGGTCCCACAACACTCAGACTCGTTCCAAGTATTTGCGCTTTTTTTCCGTGCACAAATACTAATCCTGCCGCGGGAATCGAACCCGCCGCTTCCGGGCTATGAGCCGACCTGCTCAACCATCACACCACAGAGGCTCTTACATAAAATTGTTTTTTTTTTTGTATAGTTATACAAGTTTGTTATGGCAACGTTGGCGACTCACGACAGTGCGGTAATTTTATAGGCCTATGTTACAAATTATACGTTCATGGGTTGAAATTGGGCGGAACTCATAGAAAAAGCGATTACTTATATATATACTTTGAAAAAAAAAGGAATGAATAATAAGGTAATGAAATCAAAAGCTATTCCAATAATACAATATTTATTTTGGTATTTACATACAGACTTGTAAACAATTAAGGTAGGTATTAAAATGTAATACAAATAATTTATACTTACATCGAAAATGCATTTTAAACGTATTTACATTATGTATGTGGTAAATATGATACTAATAACTAGGCTAGGATAGGCTACAATATTTAGGATAAGTACAAAATATTTACAATTGTTTTTGAGTATTTTGAACCAAATTAGAACGACATGGAAATATAAAGCAATGGGTATTATAGTTAAACTAAGTATGCGATCATTATTGTTTATATTAAAAATTATTATTATTACGAGTAAAAGCCCCGGTGCATAGCCTACTGCAAATATTGTAAGTCAAAGTTACATAATTTCTACATTTTATAATATTATTGACTATACCATTCATATCACAGTCTGTATTTCATACAAGTCAATTATAAACATTTAAACCTCGCAAAGACTCGTTTTTCCGGACAAGTCACTAGTCTGCAGAAGGTATCGAAGTACCGTCCATAATGGAGGCCACCCTAAATAAAAAGAGAAGGCAAGATATTGCGCGAATCATTCATATAAAACTTTCATGAGAAGTCTCTCTAGACACCTTAGTTCGAGAGGTGCGCGTACACGAAAAAAAATAGTCATTTCATTCCATCAAGATAATAGACATTCTAAGAATTATTATTTAATTCCAAGAGGGTGTAATTTTCAAACTAAAATTTAATTATAAATTTTATGAAATGATTCTTTTAGCTGAAGCAGAAAAATATGAAGCACTACAGAATGTTTTCAATTTAATTTCATTCAAACGATGATCATTTTTATAAATCAAATCGGATCTACGATTGAGCTGACGCTGGTTTGTAATACGCGCTTTATAAAGAGCACACGCGTTTCTGTGCATTCACTTGTTGCATTTTGTAAGTGGACTCCTTTTTGTACATAGTTATGTATATACTTTTAAGCCAGACCCCAGACTATCTTATTTTATCGTCTAATTGATGTAACATCTTTGTACCGGATTGAACATTTTCATACCAAGCGAACGAAACGACGAAGTTGTTTAACAGGTGTATCTAGTAGGTAGGTAGGTATTTTCGTCGTTGCTATACTATACTAATAATAATATAATAATAATATGTGTGGACATCTCACACAACGCCATCTAGCCCCAAACTAAGCAAAGCTTGTGCTATGGGAACCAGATAACTGATACAATACTTAGATACTTTTTTGTTTGTAAATACATACATAGAATACAATATGACACCCAGACACAGAACAAACACTTATGTTCATCACACAAATGTTTGTCCTGGGAGGGAATCGAACCCACAACCCACAGTTCAGAAGGCAGGGCTACTACCAACTGAACTATGGGGCCAGTCAATACTGATCGATAGTAGGATCGTAGAACGTAGGTACTACCTACCATGGTAGTCGAGCACTATAGTATCCACCATGTAGTACTAAGATACTACATACTGTTTGTAACGGGTATTCGAGATCTAGACATCGACAGTTTGTGAGCTAGCCCGGAGAACGACGAATATTTCTAGCTACCGAGATTTTGAAACAAGCTCAACCTTACAATAACAATATTGAGCTTCATATAAAAGTTACTACATTAAAATCCTCACCAAATCCGTCTTTATTTTTGTCTTACACGTCTTCGTTCCAGACTCATAATTATAACCGTTTAAAATATAAAGAGACAACCTACGTATGTGTTAATCCTATTCCAAAATGCTATTACAAATGCATTTAATCTTTATTAGTATCTTACTACTAGGAATATACAAAAGAGAGTCATGCAGTGGTATAAATATGGCGTTACATCTAAGTAGAGAAGGAAGATAGTAAAAGTACATACGTAGACACAGTTTAATATATTTTACGTATAAACTACAATAAGTAAGCCCGTCTGCAACGCTTTAAAATGTTAGTGCAGACGGTCATGAACATTGCATAATTCTCCCAAGTCTACTCATGAACCATTTAGAAGGTACCTATGATAAATTATAACTTATAGGTTTTACGAGGCGGAAATATCTAATACATTTTTAGATGTTGCTTATGCGGTACGTAGCTAGGTATACATAATAGCGAGCTAGCAACAATATAACAGAACATGCGTTTATCCTGACGATTGTCGTTTGTTATTGGAGGATTTTACGCAAAAGAGCAAACATTTGGAATTTCCATCCATTAATCAGAAAAAATAATTCCTGACTATATCTCCCACCTTAAACCCCGATGCAATGTAGTATTGTAAACATAGAGCAGGGAAAAAATCTTTTTTTTTGTTTGTTTTGGCTCCACACTTTTGGGTATTTAGCCAGTGTCAAGTAATTAATAATGTCTCAAGGTTAATGATATTTCACGCAGATTAGTGTCAAGTCACAGTCCAAGTCATCAAGTCAAGTCGTAGTCTAGAAGTCATACTCCTAGTAAAGTGGTGGCGACTTTACTAGAAGCTTCTATGGAGTTTTGGAAACAAGACGAAGAGAAACGTTTCACCATCATTATACCACTTTCCCACAGTCATGTCTGTAATCCAGAACTTAATGAATAAAACGCCACCAAGTGTATGCACTAACACTGAAAATAAAACAAGTTTTGGAAAATAACACAATGTGGTCAAGCGATCTTTCTCGTTTTCCCGCCAAAACTCCACTCTTTTCATAACATTCAAGCGTGTCACGTTTTAGAACCTCTATGGTTTACCAACTCAGATGGCATAAGTGTATTGTCTTGTCATTGGTATGTGATTACACATTACATTAACAAACTTAGTGTGTGTACGGGCCAACCGTAATAACTATGTCATAATAATGAGTCTAAAAATTTAAAAAAAGTCCGCGAAGCGGGAGAGAACTGTGGCCAATGCGACGTCGCCCTACAGCGCTCCGCCGTAGTAAATGTATTGCAACTAGCGCCACCCGAGTGGCTGTCGGATGTCAACCGAACCGCAAGCGTCGCATCCCCGCTCGCTACACAAGAATTGTAATTGTTATCTGTTTTTGTTCTTTTGATAACGTTTTAAGAAGTGTTTTGTTATCTGGCGCCCATTAAACTTTTTTCATATATATTGGAGTGTGTTTTTGCGTGACTCTCGAGCATCTCCTACGAAACTTTTATATATATCATTTTTGTTGCATCTTAGTAATATTAAAATAATTTTATGGCGAGTATGTTCCTCGAGACCAGTTTACTATTTAGATATATATCTGGTCTCGGTAAATGACCACGGTGCTTAAAGCCATGCAAAACTAAAAAAAAAGACATCATATATACGACTATCTATAATCTATGGCACTGAGCATCCTGGTCACCTACTATTTTCTGTGCAAAGCAGATAACACAGTGCTATAAAATTATGACCAAAAGAAGTGCTGAAGAAGAAATAAAATGTCTTAAGAGGAAACTGAAAGATGTACACAAAAATTAATGACGACTAAAGCGTAATAGCAATACAGGTCATTCGCATTTTAATGGCGCGGCCTCTCGGCTGATGAGGGCGTTCTGTTGGAAGGATAAGTGGGGCTCGGAGACAAGAAAAAGGTTTCGAGGTTACTCCACCAAGCCGGCCCAGAGGAGCAAGAAATTTACGAAACAGTAAAGGACGATACAGCGGAAGCCCACGACGACGAGACTTCGAAAAGTGTGTTAATCGACTAAACGAGTATTTTAAACCAATACTTAACACTGCATACGAGCGGCAGAAATTTCGCAACATGAACATGGAAACAGGTGAAACTTGTGCGCAATATGTATTGCGACTGCGAACTCAGGCTCGGTATTGCGAATTCGCAAGCTCAGAAGCCATTAGTGGTATTAGTAGCCAAGTAGTGGAGAAATGCTCAGATATGGAACTGAAAAGAAAGCTGATACAAAAGGCTCAGACCTGACAGTAAAGAAAGCGTTAGAAAAAGTGTGAAGTGTTCTGTGAGTACAAGAGAGCAAAGCAAAACCGGCAGGATTACTAAGTCGTCTTTTGAGTTCGAGCCATAGACTCAGGGTTTCGCGCAGTCTGTGCATGACGGTATGTTCAAGGTACCACTTGTCGCGTGACGACATGTTCAAGGATTCACCCACCGCTGCCGCGTGACGCCATTTGACGACATGTTCTGAGAGAATGATGAGGTTATAATATCATGGCGGTCGGGACCACCCACGCAGTCTGTGATGAACACGTGGTTTTATATAATATCGGCGCGGACATTATTATTTACTCGCAATGTACCTTTTTCAGGTAATGGGTATACCACTCCCCCTCGGGCCGAGTACCTCTCTCTATATGAGGAAGAATACCTTGAAGATGAGGTCTTACACTATGGCGACGTGAAAGAAATTGCCACTGAAAGCCCCATGTCCCCCAAAGAGAGACAACAAATAAAGAGGACTGTATAGACACTCGAAAGTCCTGAGGATAATATAGACGATGAAATGAAAAAACTTTTGGGTGATGACATACCCGCTACATCCATTCTTGGTCCACCAGTCCACAAGGACATCGCCAGAAGGTGGGAAAATATATTACATCATGGCTTAAAATATAATGAGGAATTGTTGAAAAAATATCCTACTCCTGAAAACCTACTATCAGTTAATGCCCCAAAGCTTGACAACGAAGTAGCAGCTGCAGTACCGGAAACAATCAGGAATCGCGACAAAAATTTAGTTGGGAGACAACAACAGCTGTTGTACTATAGCAGCTGTAAGCATGGTCCTTACAACCTAAATTAAAAACAAAGGCGAAAAGGTAAAGGCAATAAGTGACGTGGGGAGAATACTATGCGAGCTTCATTACAAAAGCTTCGATGTCAGGAGATCCTTAAGTGTTGCCAATGCTAAATATAGGCATAAAGGACTTAATAGCGGATCTTAAATTGATCCAATACCTTTTTGGAAGTGGCCTTGGTGAAAAACTTAAAGATTAAATAATGTAGAGAGATTTGCGCAAAACACAAAAGGGATAACAATTGAAAATTAAATCTCTCAACCACGACATGCAACAAACACATGCGGGCCACGATACAAATTACAAGACCAAGTACAGCCACTGGCTTCGACATCAAAACGATTTCCGCAAGAGCAGAAGCAGGGAGACAGGGTAAAGCCTAACCAGTATCCTTTGAAGAGAAAATACGAACAAATCAGGTACATCAGCAATTTAAACTTAGTTCGACAGCGGTCGACTTTAATATTTTAAGAGTGATTGGCAAAAGATTACATCTGATCCAAAAACACTAGAGTACGAGATTCCCTTTGCAACAGATGTGACACAGGATCAAATTCTTCAGAATAATTTGCTATCGGAACAAGACCATACTAAAATTGGTGCCTGTGTTAATGAGCTACTACAAATAGGAGCCATTTCGCAGTGTGTAAATACAAATGCACAATATCTGTCAAAAATATTTGTGGTACCGAAACCTAATGGTGAAAGCAAAGTCGCGTTCCAACCTCAGCCCGGAGCGTCACGGTACAGACAAGCTCTGTCGCGACGTTTCGCGATTTCATAGAATCCATAGACAATATTATTAAGTTGGCAGCACTGAGGGATTGGAAAGTCTGCTAGTGTGCGCAACCATGTGAGTCATTTTGTTCAGTAAGTTTAAATATGGTAGACGTAGAATAAGAATAGTTCAGTTCTGTTTAAATTGTTGTGGACTTCGGAGGAATTCTGCACCAGCGGATAAATGTTAAGTACCTAGGCTAATTTCTTTACCTAAAAGACATTAATTTGCAAGTACTAATTTGTATATTGTTAAATCCATTATAACCTACTAGGCACATGTGC
Source organism: Ennomos fuscantarius (assembly GCA_905220475.3). Lineage (NCBI taxonomy): Eukaryota > Metazoa > Arthropoda > Insecta > Lepidoptera > Geometridae > Ennomos > Ennomos fuscantarius. The sequence goes on along the minus strand of HG992040.1, from coordinate 3,930,816 downwards.
TCCTTGGTGTGGGGATGATTTACCTCACGAAATAGCCCATGTGCTCCCTGATATACGTGCGGATATGATGTGGTCCGCCTACCTAAATAGCCCATGTGCTCCATGATATATGTGCGGATATGATGTGGTCCGCCTACCTAAATAGCCCATGTGCTCCCTGATATACGTGTGGACATGATGTGGTCCGCTTACCTAAATAGCCCATGTGCTCCATGACATATGTGCGGATATGATGTGGTCCGCCTACCTAAATAGCCCATGTGCTCCATGATATATGAGTGAGGATGATTATCCTACCTAAATAGCCCATGTGCTCCCTGATATACGTGTGGACATGATGTGGTCCGCCTACCTAAATAGCCCATGTGCTCCATGATATATGAGTGAGGATGATTATCCTACCTAAATAGCCCATGTGCTCCATGATATATGTGCGGATATGATGTGGTCCGCCTACCTAAATAGCCCATGTGCTCCATGATATATGAGTGAGGATGATTATCCTACCTAAATAGCCCATGTGCTCCCTGATATACGTGCGGATATGATGTGGTCCGACTACCTAAATAGCCCATGTGCTCCATGATATATGAGTGAGGATGATTATCCTACCTAAATAGCCCATGTGCTCCATGATATATGAGTGAGGATGATTATCCTACCTACTTAGCCCATGTGCTCTATGATATAGGTGTGGGTATGATGCAGCCATGATGCAGCCCACTTGCCTAGATGGTGTGCTTATGTTAAATGCAGATTTGACGTTAACTCGGTTTAATATGTTTGACCTTTATGTGTAATATTTGCTTAATATGACTCAACGACTTTAGCCTTGTACTTGGGATCACTGCTTGGTGAAAGCCTTGGGTGATCCCTTTGCCGGTGGCACCACATACCGTGGTGTCACCGGTTCCAAATTTACAGATTGCACAGCGGTTCCAGTCTCCCTATCCATTCAAACTATATTGCGAAGCAGATATGATAAAGGAGAGGAGTACAATAGCAAAGAAAGTCCTCTGTCACATCGGGCGTTCTTGGTAAGCTGGATACACACCCAATCAATTCAATACATTTTTAGTTTTGCCCCCATGTACTGTAAGACATGTCATTAACCCCATTTATAATCAGATCGGCGACTCTGTCGGAGCCGTGTGTCTTGTCATAATATAAGTCATTGGTTTATGTGACGTAGATAGTGTGTGGCAGGCACACGTCATCAATTAAGGGTTGCCGACAAGCTCCGTGATAAAAATTACGAATAAATTCCAAACAAGTGGTATTTTTCGCGACAACAAAAACGTGTGATATACCAAAAGTTGCGGCTTCACGAGGCCGACACGCTGGTGGAAACCGCTTAGACCGTGGTGAAGTGGTTAAAAAGTTATTAAGGAAAAAGTGGAAAAGTGTTAAATTTTAAAAAATCAAAATTAAACGCTGGCCGTTTGAGATCTACGACCCCCACTTTTTTAAGTGCGGATCAGAAGCCCCGCTGGAGACCTACAACCTCGTGGCCAAATCAGATTTTTGCCGATCTCCATCGCGGAGAAATCGACAAAAAAACAAGTACCACGTGGCCGCGAGGTCACCCATCCAGGCCAGCCAGCGGGAAACCAAGTACGCAGCCAGGAAGAGGGTCCGGAGGAGATAGCGGGAGCAGTTTTTTCCATTCGAAAAAATTAAGTTTTGGACTTGCTACGACATTTTGAAATTTTGTGAGGTTCTGTTTTGGAAAAAAAAAATTTAAATTCAAATCTTCAGCGACTACCTATCCCCAAAATTTTGCCAGGGGTAGGCCCATATGTGTAGTAACTTTCAGTGAAAGAATTAGATTTTTAGGCTCTAAGCGCTTGGAATTATTCAATTTAAAGTAAATTTACAAACCGCTAAATAAATTAATTAACCTTGTAAAGCGAATATTTCCGAAACGGCTAGAGATAGCGGGTTTTTGACATCGACCTGCGATCTCTATTAGATATCTCGTTCCGTTGTAATTAAATTCTGAATTTTTCGACGGTCGAGTTGTACACCGATGGAAGCAAAATTGAAGGCAAAGTAGGAGCAGCTTTATCCCTTTGGGTAAATGCAGCAGAAACCAAAGGCCGTAAATTTAAGCTTCCATCCTACTGCTATGTGTACCAGGCGGAATTGTTGGCAATATTAAAAGCAGTAGATGAGATCTCGAAGAGCCCCCAGGAATTTTTCGGAATATACAGCGACTCTAGGTCAGCGCTGCAAACCCTCGTCAATGGCGGCTCTCTACATCCCCTGGCAGTCGATATCCGCAACAAGCTGTCACAATGTGCAGTGCAAAATAAAAAAGTACAGCTGTACTGGATTAAAGCGCATGCGGGGCTCAACGGGAATGAGAGAGCGGATGCGTTGGCCAAAATGCAGCGCTGAAAGTTAAAACGCGGCCAAGTTATGATAAGTGTCGCGTTTCGTTCGCCAAGCGTCAAATTAGGATGGCGACGCTTGATGAATGGAACCGGAGATATAAATCCGGAACAACCGCCTCGATTACAAAATTATTTTTCCCCGAAACCATACATTCATATAAAATAATAAGAACTTTGAACATAGATAACACACTCACACAGATAATGACAGGCCATGGTGGATTCTCAGAATACCTTCATTGCGACTCGACTAACGAAGAAACACCTATACATGTATTAACAGATTGCCCAATATATGGTCAAAACCGCTTCGACCTTGAACAACAAATAAACTATAAAATAATACTAGAAAGTATAAAAGATATTATGCGAGATGATGATGCGAGAAACAAATTTATAAAATATTGTAAAAAAATATGTACGCAAGTTGTAAAAACAAAATAAAAAGATAGATAATTAAGTTAATTATATATATTGTCTAATATATATAAGGTAGCTTAAGTATAAGTATAAGATATAAAATATGTAAAATTGTTAAAGAAATATAAATTAGACTAGTAAAATATATGTTAGAAATAAGATGAAAAATGTATTAGTTATAAGTATACTAGATTAATACGCAAATTGTAACGACATAAGAAAAATTGTTAAAAATAAAGATATTAGGAACCCCAATCCCTGATTACGTAAGGGTCATAGCTCGCAGGCCGGGTCAAGCATCCGGACAGAAAAAAAAATTGTGAAAGCAGATTAATATTAAATTTATAGAATTTAAACAATTTTGTATGTAAGCAACATTTTAAACTGGAAGACAAGAACAACGGTGAAGCTGGTCTCACAAGACTGTTTCTTTGGTACAATAGACCTTAAAGACGCATATTTTGTGATAACTTTATATAAGACACACAAAAAGTATCTGAGATTTATATATGACAGTACTTTATATAAATTTAACTGTTTACTCTACTGCCCCGTGTGTGTTCAGAAAAATAATGAAACCTGCTGTTACCTACTTGAGGTCAAAAAGGATCACATTGGTTAATTACTTAGATGACTGCATAGTTATCAATAACTCATATTAAATAGACATAAGTTACTTACTATCGAACTTCGTTGGTAAGTTCAACGTACCACGGATTATTTTACGCAACTGCATGCGGTTGAATAGGTGAGTACTCACTACCACCTAATCTACGAAGGGTTGAGCATTAGACGCTACATATTGGTCCTTCGAGCCGAACCATTATGTAGGGTCCACACACACAATCATAAATAATTATGTTACGGTTGGCTCGTACAGTACGATAAAGAAATGACGGCTCTTCGGCTTCGGCTATCATTATAATTTTAGCGAGTTTACAGAGTAATAAGGTCCATAACATCTCCGTGCGGCGGTACCGTGGACGGCCGGTAGTACTGCGAGAGCGCGTCGTATAGCGCGACCCTGTGGGTCCTGGCGCGACACGCGGCGCCGGGCGCCTCGCCGTCCTCGTCGCGACCTACCTCCCACGTGTCCGGCTCCGGCTCCGGGACCTCCTCGAACGGTTGCTGCGGCTCCAGTGTGCTGTCGTCGGCACCTAGCACCTGTGCGTACACCGACACGTTAGGTTAGTAAGAACTAAAATACATTTAAGTTAGCGCGATAAAATTTGACAAACATTGTCAGTAAAATAAACATTAAAATAAACATTAAAATTTGTTTAATAAATAAAATAAAATAAAAAATGAGTTTTCTTTATTTTTAAAATGACTTAAAATAATAAACAACAATAATAGACATAATTAATATTATAAAGGGTAAAGCGTTTTGCTGGGTCATTTAGTCCAAATGGCCAAGGAATCGAATGCTTTTCAAACAACAGTGTTTCCTCCGGGGTATAACCTGCAACGTTACCTGCGCCCGTACAGTATGCGTGCCCCACGTTACCTGCGCGAGCGCGTGCGCCAGGTCGGGCGCGGCGGGCGCGCGCGCGCGGCGGCGGGCGAGCGCGCGCGCGCGCTGCGGCGTCAGCCGAGCGCACGCGCCGCCCGCCGGCACCCGCTCGGGGCCCGAGAACAGCACCGTCGCTAGCTCGTGGAGGCGGGACACCTGACCAGTACGCATTCGATTCAATTAACAGCAAAGGTCGAGTAGATTCACTCCGCTCGCGCAAAACTTTACGAGCTCTCGGAAGTTAGGCCCAAGTACCAAACTGCGCATGGTACAGTAGAGTGCATTGTAAAAGCGGCCATACAGTAACTATAATACGCGTACTGCGCAGCCCTCCACGCTAATTTCCGAGAGCTGAAAGTTTTGCGCGAGCTATAACTAGTCCCCAAAACAGGGAATCCTAGTAAACATAGAAAGATCAGAATCACGATTAACACCATAGACTATCTACTATCTATCTACATATATTAAGAAAACTTACAGCCAAATTCACATAAAAAGGTAAACTTGAAATAAGAGAAACTAGGCCAGTTGCAAGTTTCCACCTATAAAAACATTAGTTAATACAGAAATATCTTCGATGTATAGTAAAGGTCGGGAAGCTCCACTTCGCGAATACACTCGATGCAATAGTAGACTCTTGCTACAATGCAATAAAGTGCAGTTCAGACCATACAGCACTACAAGCCTTCTAAACAGGTGCTTGTCATTCTATCGCTATATTCGAAGTAATTATAATTAATTGGATAACTTAATTACTTAATTGTGATTTAACTTTGACCTCGAATAATGTTTGAATGAGTTGATTTTTCGAAAAATGATATCAGTACTTTTTTGTAGAGCGTTCAATTCTCTACAAAAAGTTTCAATGGGATTTGCAGAAAAATGTATGGTTCAATAGTTACAAAAATCAGAAAATATAAAAAAATTCTTTTTCTGTGTTATTCTTATGGGAAATCGAAAAGTGCGATGCGGAACACCTTAATATTAAGGGCTCATATTTTGAGAGGCCTATTTTGGCATCTAAACGAAACTTTTGAGCCTGGTTCCAACAAGAAAAAAAAATTTTTTTTTTTAAACGCCCGAATATATAATAATTTATGTGATATATGTAATTAACAAACGCAAAGCGAAAAAAACCGACTGTAGACTTATATGGTTTTCTAATGGGTCAGAACTGGATCAAATTGACACGGGACCACAGGGGAAGCACCAGCTTTCTAATAAAAAAAGATTCATCAAAAATCGGTTCACCCGGTCGAAAATTCTGAGGTAACAAACATTAAAACAAAACAGTTGAATAAAGAAACTCGTTTTTTGAAGTTGATTAGGAACTCGCCTGCTGCGGATCAGAATGATCCGTGACTTCGTTGATATCTTCTCTCAGATACTCGAGAGCTTCCACCTGCTTCTTAGGCGACGCACAGAGAGCTCTAAACGCTGCCTCACGTATGAGAGCGATTCCGTCCGAGACAATGCGCGCTTTAGTCGGCCGCGTCAGGCGCAGGGACCAGAGGTCGTCGAGCCGGAGCCGAGGGGAGGCTGGCTTGCCGGGGTTGCCGCCGAACAGGTAGTGAATCTACGGAGATCATTGGCTAGTTTAACCTTTGAATGATTGATCTTATATACATATCTATACAACCTGCGTTTCAATGTACTGTTCATTGCCTATATTAACAACCTACCTACTAATTGTACGAGCCATCGTACAATTTTATAATTTTAGCAATTTTTAGCTTTCATTTCATCGGCATTTTTATCACCAATCGCGCCCGCTTAGTTTGAGGTTAGATGGCGCTGTATGAAATGTCCATAAATATTTATTTTAAAATAGAACGTAAATAAACCGAGAAGACATATTTTCAAATTGATAGTTTCGAAAAAAATTATTTTAAACTTCACCAGCTTCATTTTAATGTAGAGTGCTTATTAAGTGATAAAAAAGGTTTATGTAAATTTTAATTGCTCGAAAATGTATTAGTTCTATTTTAAAATACAAAATATAGTACTAATTCTTACAATTGCTTTAAAAATGTAATATAATAAAATAAATATAATAATGTTTTTATGCTAAGCGAACTGTATTCCTGTTAGACTGAAATACTCGAGATTTGAGCCTCATTTCGGTATTTTGAGAATGTATTATTGTAGATAATTTCACGCTGAATCCAACGATACCCAAAGACATTTTGTCAAAATCAGTTAAACCCTTTTTGATCTCATCCCTTCGATTATTTTGGCAGCAAAAGGGATGACAGCATAGCAGCCAAGGCGCGTCTCGCGAACCTTTGTAGCGGGATCGAAGACGAGCTGGTGCGCGAAGCGCGGGCGCGGCTCGCGCGGCGCGGCGCTGTCGCTGCGGTACACGCACGACCACGTGAGCCGCCGCAGGCACAGCGCCCACAGCGTGTTGTACACGCGCCGCTCCTTCTCCTTGCTCATGCCCTGCGGACACCGAACGCTAAGGCAGGATTCAACGACCCTCGGTTGTGATCTGTGACGAATCGATCTTGCTGTTATGTCTTGCTGTTGTTCATTGAAAAGAAAAACTTTATCATAATGTGGAAAGTGGATGGTGGCCGTGCGAGACATACTTAAACGATTAACTAAAGTAACATTTTCTCAATTAAAATAAAACAACGTGTAAAATTATAACAGAAAAAATTCTCCATGGCCAACGCGATTTTTTTGATCATATAGATTTCTCGCACAGATTCCTCTTTGCTATCTATTTATTAAGTTACGACATATATACTTTTTTTTTGGCTCCACACATTTGTGTATTTAGCCAGTGTCAAGTAATTGATAATTTCTCAAGTTAATTCATATTACATGTATATATGTGTCAAGTCAAGTCACAGTCCAAGTCATCAAGTCAAGTCATAGTCTAGTTTAGTCAAGTCGTACTCCTGGTAAAGCGGTGGCAACTTCACCAGAAGCTTCTATGAAGTTTTGGAATCAATACGAAAAGAAACAATTCACCATCATTATACCACTTTCCCACACTCACGCATGTAATCCCGCACTTAACGAATAAAATGCCACCAATTTTATACACTAACACTGAAAATAACACAAGTTTTGGAAAATAATACAGTTCATTTTCGTTTACACGCCAAACTCCGTTATGCTATTCTGTAATAATAATAATAATAACGCCCAACGGTCACATACATAGATCCTGGACTCTAACTAGGATTCCCTGTGTCTAGGGGCCCAGAAAGTACGAGAACCATGGTCCCACAACACCCAGACCCAGAACAAGCATTTGCGCTTTTTTTCTGTGCAGAATTGTTTGTGCTGCCGCGGGAATGGAACCCGCCACCACTCGCCCGAGCCCACGTCCCCCACGGGTGGGGGCGGGAGGGGGGGACTCACCGCCAGCACGTACATCTCCCCGCGGTCGGGGTCGAGCGTGGCGCGCTGCGTGAAGCCGGCGGCGGGCGGCGCGGCGGCGGCGGCGGCGCACAGCGCGCGGCACTCGCCCGAGCCCACGTCCCACCACCACAGGTCCACCAGGTGCTCCTTGTTGCGCTGCCCCGCGAAGATGTACAGCCGCCGCTCCAGCGGGTGGAACAGCATGGAGTGCGACACGCGCGGCTGCGGCGCCGCCAGCGAGTGCTTGTCGCCCAGCAGCTGCTGCCACGTGTCCGTGCGGATGTAGTACGCGTACAGCCCGGAGTACTGCGCCGTGCCGCCTTCCTCGCTGGGGACGGGACCCACTCGCGGTCATATCGCTCGCGCTAAACTTTATGAGCTCTCCGAAGTTAGCGCGGGTGATTGCGCAGTAAGCATATTATAGTTATTGTATGGCCGCTTTTACAATGCACTCAACTATACCATGCGCAGTTTGGTACTCGGGCCTAACTTCCGAGAGCTCGTAGTCTTGCGCGAGCTATACTCCCTTATGCCGGTCCCTGCGGAACCTCAATGCACTCCTCGACGCCAACCCTGATTTTGATATCTTTTTTGACAATTGGAAAACTGTCTTATATGTGTGTTTGATCTATTGCGAAAATGTTTGATCTGTATTGTCAATGTATTTTATTAATTGGTGCTTATTTGAATTTGAGTTATGACATTTAATTTTAAATATATTATAATTAATAATTTAGTAGTAAGTGTAATTGGTCTGAAACCGTTCTTATTACAATAAATAAATAAATACCTAGCACGCGCTTGACACGTTTTAAGTAACTATTTTGATGTGTTGGATAATAATAGTAGGCGTTAATGTTTTGTAATAGTGCGTATCATCATTTTTTCACCTTCTGAGTAATATGCGCTTTTGTCACATATTTGGGTATACGCATTCTCAAAACGTGTTTGCTTATAGTGCCCAATATTATACACTAGCTCCTACCCGCGGCTTCGCCCGCATGGCCTATAGGAAACGAAGTTTTTTTTATAGCTAATTCAACCACCCATTTCAGCCTCTTAGGAGTGGAATTTCGGAAAACCCTTTCTTTGTGGATACCTACAAAGAACACACCCTCCAAATTGAAAGTCTCTAGGACCAGTGGTTTAGGCTGTGCGTTGAGTCAGTCAGTCAGGTCAGGACATTGAATTTTATATGTATAGATTAGCTATTATATGTTAGCGCGATAAAATATGATAAACATTGTCAGTGACATAATAATTAAAATTAGTTTTCTTTACATATAAAATAATTTAAAAATAAAATAAATAATAATGTATTATAAAGACAAATTTCGATTATTAACCAAAAATTTAAAATACAGTTACACAAAGTACCTCGTGACAACACTTGTTTACACCTTGTTATATAAACCTCTACCAAATAAGCAGCTCTGAATAAAGTTTTCACGTAAGTCCTGTTCTTTTATTACAAAAAAGGCGCTCCCAACATATATACACGCCGGTTTGTAGTAACGAACTATCGGTATCGCATACTCTTACAAATACGCACTATTACACATATTGACTAATAGTACATGCGCACTATTATACAACGTGTTACACAATACCCCGTAAAAAATATAATTAATAATCAAAGCCAAACATTTTGTCAACCCTAGTCATGTCAGGGAACCAGATTATTGAACAGAAAGGCCTACGTACCTATTATTACCTAATAGTTGTTTACTTTAACAGTTTTTCTATTTTTCACTCATAAATGTTTGCTACCTCAATACAAGGATGTCATTATACTCAAGTACTGGCTTCAAAAAATGTCAAGTTGAAAAATGAACATGTCAATCTCAAAATCTCAAATCTTTTAATCGATATCCTACAACTATTTCGAGTTTTTCTTCCAATATTTTTGTAAAATAATGATGATTTAAAAAAAAATAGGTAGTATTAAAAAAATTGTTTCGTTATTTTAGGTCTATTAAAATTTTTGTCATTCCGCGAATTAGGTAGAAATGTAGGCACATTCTGCGTAGTTTATTCTTTAATTTTACTGAAATAGGGTTTGCACATCAGCGGAAAACATTTTTTTTTTGGTATGTTACACTGCGTTACTACGGTTTTTTAATATTGTGAATGGACTCGTTATAATGCTCCTTTTAACCTCCTTTCGCCTTTACGAGTACTTGTGTAACATTCTATTTATTTAATCATATCAGGAAAACTTACAGCCAATATACATATAAAAACGTAAACTTACAGTAAAAGAAACTAGGCCAGTTACAAGTTTCCACCTATAGAAACATTAGTATATAAAGAAATAAGCTCGTAGTAGGTAGCTAAGCTAGCTAGCTTTGAGAAACAAAAAATTCAGATGCCAATTTTTGCCTTATGGAACGCACCCCGCCAAAGAAAATGTCATAAGCATTATTAATCTTTAAAAAGTCATTAAGAAATGAAGAGGTTCTCCAGAAGAAGGTATTTTGCTTATAGTTTGTCCTCGCCAAAGGAACAGAAAGAAGCGGTGTATGCCGGAAATTAAATGTTGGAGTTCGAAGGGAAATTTTGCTGAGTAACTCGGCACTATCGACTTTATTATTAAGGATATTCAAATAGTATGTTACATCTGCCATAATCCGCCTTGTTTTGAGTGGCATAAAATGATGACGTCTACAGCGCTGCTCATAGCTGACGTCAAATGTTTTAGAGCGAAACTGTAAAAATCTTAAAAACTTCCGCTGTACTCTTTCGATGCGTAAAATATGGCACTCATACTGTGGATTCCACACCTGAGAGGATTCCACACTCGAGGATACTGCGGACGTAGGCACAGTACAAAATCTTTAGTGTTTTAATATTATTGAATGGTGTAGATACCCTCATGATAAATCCAAGGGCTTGCAAAGATTTTGTAACGATGTTATCTATGTGTTGATTGTACATTAACTTAGAATCTTGCAGCACACCTAAATCTCTCATGATCTCTACTCGGCTTAATTTTTTACCTTTTAAGTAATATTTTGTTTCAATAACGTTCTTTTTCCTCGAGAAAGTAATTGTATAACATTTATCAACATTGAGGTCTAATTTATTTGTTAAGCAGTAATCACTAAACCTATCGAGATCTTCTTCTATTATGACTATATACACAGTTTACTAATGCTCACGTATTAGCCGGCAGCACGCGCCCTCCGAACACGTAGATGGTCTGCGTGTCGGCGTCGATGCACATCTGGTGGTCGAACACGAGCCGCGGGCCGCCCGCGCTGGCCGTGTCCTTGTTCACGAGCGACCATTCTCCGCTCTGGATGCAGTACGAGAACAGCTCGCTCTGTGGAACAAATCGTGTTTATTAACCTTAGTCATAACTGTTAGGCGATCACGTAACTTGATCGCAACTGTACGGTGCAACCGCACATTCTCCCGCGTCAGCGTTTTGGTGTAAAAAAGACAGTTCGCAGCAAGCATCGGTGCGATCGCCACGCGTGGCTCATTATCATTAATATCATTGACCTTTGACATTGTAAATGGCAATTACGTGAATCAAATATATATCAATCCATATCAATATCACCTTTTATTCATAAGAGTAGGGTCCCGCACCCTACATCTTATTGGTCCTTCGGCGGTTCAGGACCACGTATCGTTTTTGTTAAGTCTTGTTCCGGGAAGACATTCCGCGAGTGACTAAAACATAATTCGTAACAGTGGTTTTGTGAATACTAGTGAACAGTGGTGTCAGTTCATTGCACACAAATAGAAACACATATTTGTGTGGATTTGACAGGTTCAATACACAGTTACTATAGAAAATTTTAAATTAGGAATGAAATATTACTTGCAAATTATCCTGCAATTGTTCCGTAATCACCCCCCAGTTACTGTTGAGGTGTTACTTTGATTTTTGTTTCAAAAATCAAAGTAAAAAAAAAAAATTCAACGCTGTCCAACTAGATGTCACTTAAGGCGCACAGTACAAAAAGCTGAATCACGGTATCGTTTGACGCAGTGTTTCTTAGGTGTAAGTTAGCAAAAAAATATATATAGGCCTTCGAGATCAAGATACAGTTGTTTTATTTAAAATACACTAGTATCCCAAGTTACGAGGAACAACCTGTAAAATAGTGGTGGGTCGTTGACGCCTTTATAGTCGACGCAACGAGACCGTTTATCGTCAACCATAGACTAGTTGATAAAACAGTTCAATATTCGACTAGTTTATGTCGTAGACGCTTAGACGGGACGTCTAAGCGTCTACGACGGTTTATGCGACGGACGAGCGAACCAATAGATATGCCGTTCATGCGTCAACATGTTTATCAGTGAACTATAAACTAGTCTATTCGTTCACGGCAGAGAAACAGTCGAAATAAACTGTTCGTTTATTCAACGACCACTACTACTGTAAAAAAATCCTCCGAGAATAGACAGCCAAGAAGCAGTAGTAGTGCGCGAACCTTTAATTTGTATCTTTGGTGTGATCACGGAACTTTGATTGCAATGCAACAAGAGAAATTACATCCCTAATTTGAAAATGTTCATAGTAGGAATGCACATAAACTATAAATGAAATTGTCAAATCCATCCATACTAGGTGGTAGGACTTTTCTGCAAAGTTCGTCTAGGTAGGTACCACCGCTTTGCCCGTTATTCTGCCGCCAAACAGTAGTGTGCAAGCACTAGTGTGTTCCGGTTTGAAGGGCACTGTAGCTAGTGAAATTACTGAGCAAATGAGACTAATTGATCTGATCTCACAGTTGAGTAATCTTATTACCAGACTGTGCTGATGTCTCAGGATGATGTGCGCAGTGCAGTGTCACGCGAAACTTTATATTTTGGAGTTCCAAATGACACTGTTCTGTTATGGGCAGCCGTGTCGCTTAACATCAGGTGAACAACTAGCTCGTCACATCATTCACTAACATAAAAAAAAATACAGATTTGTCTTACTAATGGCTTCAATAAAGTTACGTGATCGCCTAGCTGAGCTGTACACATGCCTACACAAGAAGGAAACTAACTAGACTATATACTGGATAAACCCCGGTGTTAACATCACAAGCTACTAATAAAATAAAACAGTTTTGGCGGGAAAGCGAAAAGGATCGCGTCGCCGCATTGTATGGTTTTCCAAAACTTGTGTTATTTTCAGTGTTAGTGCATAAAATTGGTGGCATTCTATTCGTTAAGTGCTGGATTACAGGCGTGAGTGTGGGAAAATGGTATAATGATGGTGAAACGTTTCTTTTCGTGTTGTTTCCAAAACTTCATAGAAGCTTCAAGTAAAGTTGCCACCACTTTACTAGAATTATGACTGACTAGACTATGACTTGACTTGATGACTTCGACTGGGACTTGACACATTTGCGTGAAATATCGATAACTTGATAAATTATCAATTACTTGACACTGGCTAAATACACGGAGGCGTGGAGCCAAAACTTAAAAAAAAAAAAATGTTGACTTACATTCATATTAGCAGGCACCCGCTGCGCGTTGTCCAGGTACCGGCCCAAAGTGTACAGGCGTCGCTGAGCAGGATCGAACACCATCTTGTGGCAGGAGCGCGGCGACGGCCCGCCGACCAGCTGGCTGTGGCGGCAGAGCAGCTGCCACTGCTCCTGGCTCGTACAGTACGACCACAGGTCGTCGAGGTCTTCGGTGCCGTTCCAACCGCCAAATAGATACAGTGTGCCTAGAAATTGAAGAATAAATATACCGAACCCGTGTCATTGCCCATTCAACTTATCATGTAACCATCCTTTTCATTCATACCCCTCAACTATGTTAATAATAATAATAATATAGTTGTTTCGGCAAACGGCCTTATAGCGAAGAGCCTCGACCAACACCTGGAGAGGCTCTCGTCACACGGTTGGATCAAGGGTCAGATTTAGAAGGCAGTACTCCTTGACACGGCACGTATTGTCAGGAGGTTCCTCAGTCTGCAGCCCTAACCACCGGTAGCTTGGGCCTTGCCCCGCTGCTGGCGGCACACTAAGTTTAGGTTTTTTATTGTATTTTTGTAATGTTTACATTTATAAAAATATTGTAATAAAAAAAAAATTTAGATTGTAAATAAATATATTTATTATAAGAAACATATAATACTTGTCTGCTTTTTACCTGCTTTGATTTAATTCATTGAAACCACTACTACTAATAACTAGTGTAACTTATATGTAGAACAAAAAAAAATAGAATTTAACTCACCACCTACCTACTAATTTAGAATCTAACTGTACCTGTACCTACCTAATCGAATATTTAAAGTTCTGTTTCTTAAAAAGTTTCGTAAAGTTTCGTAAAGTTTCGTAAAAATTATAATTATTCTTATTACTTAGAAAACTAAGTAATAAGAATAATTATACTTTTTACGGTTCAAGAATTTATTTACTCAAAGAATAACAGATCATTTAGAGATAAAATATTGTACAATAATATCAAAGTGCCGTTGGGCGTAGCCTTGAAAGTTTAACGGACATTTTGTGTACGATACAAGCATCGCACATCAATTCCCTAATATATTTTGCATGTAGGTGTTCTTTTTATGTTACAAAATGGCAACTTTTATAAGGAGCTTATAGAATACGCAAATACCATTAGTTGGCACTTACGGCACCCATGGGAAGAGATAGAGGATTCTCTTCTTACGGACAAATATTTTCCTAGAGCGAAGCTACTTTCGTGAGATTACCTGTGACCGAGTCGACGACCAGCTGGTGGCCGCCGCGCGGCCCCGGCTTGCCGCAGCAGCCGGCCGGCCCGCACGCCGCGTCCCACGGCTCCAGGGCGTCAGGGCTCACCGCGTTTGCTGGACCCTCCTGGGTTAATTAACATTATGTTTGAATATACGAACGAATAAGTGTACGAACGCACACATACACAAACACACACACACACAAATGTACACCTCACACTTTCACATTTATCTATCTCTATTATATTGACCCTGAGAGGACCGGACAACGCCTATCAATCAATCAATCAAACAAACACACACCCATGTGTGCATAAGTACTCACCACCTCCATCCTTAGGTCTCTATCAGCGGAGTGCAGGTCATGAGCGATGCCTTGCGCGACGTCCCCAGCTGCTGTGGGTCCCCGGAGACGAGCCTCCACTTGCGACGAGCACGCGGACATCAGTCGCCACACCGGCTTGTACGGCTGCCATGACATGTACCACTCCAGCTCACCCTCTGGAAATAAGTTATTTTACTTGGACAACCAACAGATTTCTTACTAAATAATATGAGAAGAGGATAATAAATACTCCTAAGCCAAATACAGTTTAGCATGAATAATTAGGTGTTTACAAATATGGTAGGTAGCAACATATCGTGTGTGATATTTAACAAAAGGAAAACTAATATCATCAAAGCCATATAAACATTTGGTAAGAATAAAATTTTAGATATTTCTATATGTATATTTACTAAACTTGTATATACTAATTGCGCCCCGCGGTTTCACCCGCGGACAAAAAGTAGCCTATGCGTTAATCTAGAGTTTCTAGACTATAAGCTTTCTGCATTCCAAGTATCATTAAAATACAGTCAGTAGTTTTGGCGTGAAAGAGTAACAAACATCCGTACATACAAACTTTCATGTTTATAATATTACAGTAAGGAAGTTAGGATAATCTATACAATTACTTGTTACAACATAAAATATGACGACGCCGGCGAGGTCGACGTACCCGCCGCGTGGGTTAAATAAAATAAACAAACCAATAGATACAGTTTCACGTTGATAAGAGTATATCTAGGGATTTTAATTAACAACTAGGGATCTTTCTACAAAAAACAAAAGAATAATGTACCAGCTGCAGCCTCTTCAAATATCCTCTCAGCCATCTTGTAGTCTCCGTTTTCGACGAGTGCATTCCACAGTCTCGCCTGCACAGGCCCTTCAAGTTGCACTCCACTCTCACGTGATAGGGCTTCGAAGGCATCTTTGTAACGACGCCGTCGTAAGTGTTTTAGCAGAAGACGCACAGCTTCTTCCTCTTTACGCTGCAATATCGGTACAACTTGTGTCATTGGTAAATAATTCTGACGACCAAAGTAAGAAAATAGTTGGTTTTGGCGGGATAGCGAAAAAGATTACGTCACCGCATTATATTATTTTCCTAAACTTGTGTTATTTTCAGTGTTAGTGCATAAAATTGGTGGCATTCTATTCGTTAAGTGCTGGATTACAGGCGTGAGTGTAGGAAAATTATATAATGATGGTGAAACGTTTCTTTTCGTGTTGTTTCCAAAACTCCATAGAAGCTTCAAGTAAAGTTGCCACCACTTTACTAGGAGTATGACTTTGACTAGACTATGACTTGACTGACTTGACTTGATGACTTCAGAATACAGAATGGCAGACGGATGCCTGATTCCACCCGTAACATCAACTGTGCTGTAGTTGTTTCAAATGCAATGGTGTGGATTAAAACTACGCCTGGCATTCCAATCTGCCCACCAAGCGAAACTGATCACTAATGGAACCAAAAAGGAATGTTCCTTATTTTTTTATTTCACCCCCATCCCCGTAATCATTGTGCGAGCCAGTGTAGATTATATCAAGTTATTTGTTTTGGCACCTTTCCTCTCATTCTTGCTTTGCCTGTAATCATCTTCAGTTTCTTAGGTCCATATTACAGAACGATGCTCAGTCATTGATTGGTGCTCAAGCAGAGATTTTATTCACTAATTGATCACTTTATGAATGAAATCTCTGCATGAGCACACCGATCGATGATTGAGCATCATTCTGTAATACGGTCCTTAGTCTACTGCTGGATATCTGCCTCTCCCAACCTAATACTCTAATGCCACTGAGTTTTGGTCTTTCATGTAATACTGTTCAAAATGTACACCTTTTTGGAAACAAATCATAAATCTTTAGTGGGTATCCCATATTGTTTCTAAAATTATCATCTACCAATATAGTTGTCAGTTCAGCTACTAATAGAACTCGCCAACCAATCCACAGCCACTAGTTTTTAAACATTGATGGATATTGTAATGGATGGATAATTTGAAGTCATTAAATTAATATCTCAATAACCTACCAGGCTGATAGTTTCCAATGCATTATTGACAAGGTCATCCTGGTCCTTGCCCATCAACTCCACATACCATATTGTGTAGTTGTAAGCCGGTCCCCAGGATTGCAACGGCACTATTTTTATGTAAGTAACGGGTAGAAAGAATCCCTCTTGTGTTCGGTTTCTCAGTCTAAAAACTTCAGCAGCACTGTCATTTTTCAACCCCCTGGAAAAATATGACATTATTTATTTATTGTTAGAAACACCAACAGAGAACTTTTCTTAGATCATACAAACTTAAAGTAATACATAGGATCTGCATGGATCTCTAATAATTAAAGTCAAAAGTTTCATGTTTATTTCTACTACAAAATTATGATAGGCACTGAATGCTCAAATTAAAAAACAACAAATTTTAAAATATAACAGACAACCTTATTATTAATATAATAAACAAATGTAGATTCCACAGTTAGGTTTTTTTTTTAAGTTTAATTTCTAATATTTTAGGTATGCCAACAGATTGGTAAACCTTGGGGCCTTAGAATAAATACTAACAATAATAAATACTAAAATAAATACACTCTAAATTTGTTTGGAATCCAATTTTATAAATTTTGAAAACATCTTAAACATTCTAATTCAAATGTTCTAATCATTCTAATACAAAGGATCTCAAAAAACAACTTTTCAGAAACCCAAATAAGGTATTATGCTCTATGTTGCATTTAGCAAATTATGAAAGTGAAAGGCCATATATTAGAATTCTCTAGATTTTATACAATACTTTGCAATAGAGCTGTGAGCCAGACAACAAATTAAAGTTAGCTAAAATATATGTTTTACTTACGCAGACAACAACAAAGATAAATTACTCTCTTCCGTGCCACCTAATACTTGAAACTTCTTTAGGTTGCTAACATGGGCTTTGATGAACTTGCCAAATTTTATAGTTTCAACAATGCTTGGGGAGTTCAGCTTCAGCATGATGAATTGAGATTGGGTTGAGCTGTCGGTAAACCAGCGTGAGAGCTGGTCTACTGGGTTGTCCACCATTATGTTACTGAAAACATACATTTCAGCTTTCAAATACAAAATACTAGTCAATGTTATTATATTAATATTAGTGCAAACTTGATCACTTCAACTTTAACTCTTGTTTCATGACTTTTGTGGAGGTGTCATCACAATTTTGCCAATGTCACGTTTTTCCTGATAGACCATCAAACGAATGTTTGAAAACGCTGTTCTGTGTAGGATAGATATTGGCCAGTGTAATGAAGATTAATCACTTGTGTTCTCCCATTTTTTTCCTTTCTCTAAACTCTAAGCTAAAACCAGTGTACTAAAAAAATTACTAAGCTAAACTAAACTAGCTAAATAGCACAAAAGATACACACGCACAAACAATATATAGAAATTTTACAGTAGTGTTTGTGTACATGTTTTGTTATGTTATATTTACAATCTAATTTTGATAACTCTTAATATATTTACATAAAAGTTTTATCAATGGTAAAAGGAAGGGGGATGAGACATTTAAATGGGATGCGAAGAGGGATAAAAGGAGGGAGTATATATCCTACAGAGAAAATTGTGCTCTGGGGCAGCTGAAGAATATATGGTCCACATCTCCTTCGTCCAAACCACATTCACAGACAGAGTGATCCCTAAGTTTGGCCAGAAACACTACTCGATGAAAGCAGTGTTTATTTATAGAGCAAAGGAGATCAAAATACCGGGAAGTCTATACGTAAATCCGTAACCAATGCGATCAGTTTAAAAAAAATTATAATCAATACTTACTCTGGTATGTAACTGGCGGAGTAACTTGAAAATTTATGTATTGTATAATTTAACTTAACGCTTTCCTGTTTATCGTCCATTTTCAAGTAATATTGGTTAAACAAGCAGAAAATCGTGTTGTGGTTGTGATTTCAGAAACTTCGCCGATAATTTTATGACATTTCCCAGTCACAGACTTCTAGGCTCCACAGACTAAGTAGAGGATACTATCATAGTATCCTCTACTTAGTCTGTGGATACTATGTATCTAGGCTCGTAGGAGTAATAGTATTCTGTGGACTGTTATACATTTGACATTTGTTAATAAGTGCTGCCAATATATTAGTGTAAAAATAACTAGCTGTTGGTATACCCCACATTCTCTGTCAATGTAATGTAGCAATTTTTCATCAATGCTCATAGCCTTGCGCATTTTAGTTCGCGACAGGGGGCGCTCCTTTTAGTTCGCAGGTCGTTAGTGAACTAGGTCGTTCTTCTAGTTCACTAGTTCGCGGCAGGACCGAGAGCGGGTAAGACGATTGCTCTCAGCGATCTCTTGCCTGGTCCCGCAAGAGCGACCTACTTGATTCGCAACAGCCAAAGAGCTGTATTTATATCTACTACTATGCTCCATTTTGCTTATAAATTGTTATAGCTTCTGTTGTAATAACTACTAACTAGGTACATTTGTATATTTATTTATTAATTTAATGGCATTGCATGGTATTTAAGAAAAAACGTTTTTTTATTAGTACCTATAGGTACTCAGTCTACTTAGGTAATGATATAAATATATTAGACTAGGTAAGTACCTACTAAAAATATGATATAGGTACTTAGTTTCGATGAACATATTAAGTAAGTATTTATTAAAACTATGTAGGTATTCTTAATGTTTGTTAAAGTGAAAAAAGCCTTTAAAATTAACCAGCATTTATGTAATCGATATTTAATATATTCTAAGTAAGAATGATATGTATGATCATCGCTCTCTCTCCCGCTCGCGAATCGCGACACGCGCATCGGAGCGCGGCGCGGCGCGCTGGGGAGCGCGGCTCTCGCCGCTCGCCGCAAGTCGGTCGGTCAAAGAACGAACGAACTAAAATCAGACGCAACCGATACCTAGTTTGCGTAGTTCGCACAAAGGAGCGCTCTTCTGAACTAGGTCGTTCGCGACCTACACAAGGCTTTGCTCAACAGGTTGAAAAAAATTATGATAATATATATAACTTTCGGTTTTTAAATTAATTGTTTGACATCATTTCTATTTTATCCTGAATTTTTGAATCGTTAACTCGATTAGGTTATAAAATCACCTGACACTTATCGCATTACATTTATTTGTCACAACGAATCAATATTGCACCACAAATTATAAGGTATTATTGCATTAAACTACAATGCAAAATGGAAATATGCTGCCAGCATGTTGGATGCACTAAACATATTAGCATAGGTACTATACTTACGTGGTTGGCATATAAAGTTATTACCATACGATTTACACAGTAAATAATGTAATTGTAAATTATTTTGCTACAAAATAAATAATTGGTTTAGTACAAAAGTCGTTCAACACAATAAATTTTGAGGTGGTTAGCCATTTTCCATATAACCCTGTCATATCCCATAATCCTATGTATAAAATAATTTATTATACCTACATAATAGTAAAATGCCATTAGGTATGCCTACTGCAACGCGCGCGCATACGTTATAAACAGAGGAAATGGTCATTAAACTGTTCCCACAATAACGCATTGACCTTCACCTTTCGTGTCCATTTATCTGTGTTTTGTTTGTTAATGTTTTAATGCCAAATAAGACTCGTGGCATGACAGAACCATGAACATTATTTAGTGTAGTAACGCAAGGTGTATAGTTTTTACGTTACTTTTCCGTGAAATTTGCAGACATATTTCATTTGCAAGCTTATAATTTACAACATGGATAAAAACACGAAGAATTTTCTTATCATATGCTTTTGTATTTGTTTACAAATACAAAATGTGTGTTTACAAATACAAACTGAAAGTTTTTGCGAGTGCCCACTAAATGATCTGTCCGAAGATAAGCTGGAACACTTGGCGAAAGATATAGTTCCATATTTATTACAAGGAAAAACAAAAGGAGATGCTGGCAAAATAGGCGTTATTGGCGGTTCTATCGAGTACACCGGAGCACCTTATTTTGCAGCAATATCTGCCTTAAAGGTAGGCATCTATAATAATTATGGACCTTTTTAAGTACTCACCAATTTTAATGAACATTTATTTAGACAAAAAAACTTTACTGATCGGTCATTCAGTGCGGTGCTCAACAAGAAAGGTTAGGTAATAGGTACTCAATACTTAACTACGTGTAACTACTTATCTATTAACGAAGTATGCAAATAGGTAACCAAATTTAAAGATTTACGATTTACCTACCTATTTACTGTGTTTGTATCTTATGTGCCATATAGACTAACTTATTCAAAAAATTAATTTACTTTTAATTAAGTATCAAATGTGTCTTTTTATCGTACATATCCTATTATTCAACAGGTTGGAGCTGACTTAGTATACGTGGTGACTACTGAAACTGCAGCACCTGTGATAAAAAGCTACAGCCCGGATCTTATAGTTTATCCTTACCTTAACCTTAAATTAGCTTCAAAAATAAGTTCATTGATACAAAAAATGGACGTTGTTGTGATTGGTCCTGGGCTAGGAAGAGAAGATGAAGCAATGACACTAACTGAAGATATTATAAAAACCTGTAAAACTATGGGGAAACCCTTGATAATAGATGCTGATGGGTTATATGCAGTTTCAAAAAATCCAGCAATCATAAAAGAATATCCCAGCCCAGGAGTAATAATGACCCCTAACCTCCGCGAAGCTAAGAAGTTGCAAGAATCGATCTCTAGGAATGATAGCAACTGGTATAATTTTTGGGGCAACTATGTTTCTGTTTTAGTGAAAGGCCAAACTGACAATTTTTACTCCAGTGTGCCTTTATATAACTGGTCATCATCAGAAGGTGGTACAGGAAGACGAGCTGCTGGGCAGGGAGATATTATATCAGGGTCTTTAGGAACAGTATTCGTATGGGCTTTTAAATATAAAAATTATTGTGATAATGACTCCCATGAACAACTAGCTCAAAGTATTGCTACATATTCTGTTGCCAAGTTTACAAGGAAATGTAATTCTTTAGCATATGAAATGTATGGACGAAGTATGACTGCTTCAGATATGATTGGACAAATCCACGTGGCCTTTAAAGACATTTTTGAGTGAAGTGTCATGATGCTAGGGAGAATATTTTACTGTTGTAACTACTTAGGTAGTAGTAGTATATACACAGTTACATAAGAACATACATAATAAAAATTAAAGCGATAAAATATTTTAGTCTTATTATATTATTTAAATCTGCCTGTCGATATTGTTTAGCACTACCTAATAATAATAATAAAAGTATTAAAAAATTGAATCGACAAAAATGCTAGGTACATAATTAATAAGCCTACCTCATTCACAAAATTTTGTGGGAATCGGTTGAGAACTTCAGCCTGTAGAGGAAAAGCTGGGCAGCCAAGGCATATGAAGTCATCTTTTATTTTGCCCTACCCTAAACTGAACAGAGACGCTTCGCTCGCGCTTCGCATTCATTCGGTCATGAAAAATCATTACAATGCATGTAACATGATCTGTATTATATATACGATCTAATAAATTTTAAGGTGTTATCTAT
This sequence comes from Ennomos fuscantarius, assembly GCA_905220475.3. Taxonomy (NCBI): domain Eukaryota; kingdom Metazoa; phylum Arthropoda; class Insecta; order Lepidoptera; family Geometridae; genus Ennomos; species Ennomos fuscantarius. Next base: position 3,908,550 of record HG992040.1, on the reverse strand, counting down.
GTATGTTGATCGTGGCTTCAGCTTTTTCAATTTGGACTGAATCAGAACACGGCAGCATAGACCGGACTATACAATACTCGAACAATGTAAATAATATAATATAATAGTTATAAAGATGATGATCAGATAATTAATTTTATCATGACTCAATCATTGTCAGCCGGAAGACGTCCACTGTTGTCTTGGAACATAGGCTTCCCTCAAAGAGTGCTGCTTTGACGAGCTAATTGCCTTTTGCATCCAATGTCTCGCACGGTGCAGTCAATCTGGGAGTCAAAGTGGGGCACTGGCCTAGCCATGCTGCGTCTTCCAGTTCTTGGTTGTCGTTGCCACTCGAGAACCCTTTTCCCCCACCAGTACTGCGAACGATGTGGTCTGCCTATTACTATTTTTGTCTATTCGCTGTCATTCTACTGTCTATTCACATTTTGCTAATTTTTAAATTGCTCAATGATTGATCAGTGAACACTACACTACACAAATACTATACTAGGGACTAGAATAACCCAGTGATTATTTTGTGTTCTAAACTCTAGCAGGGATTTAGACTGCAACCTATGAGGTAACTTTTTCTTCCTAATGAGCTATAGAGGCTGTTTCACGTAGGTAGGTATTAATATCTGACGTGCCCTGTGGTTTCATTTGCAACTAGGTAAGTATTTGTTTTCCGCGGAACTCTTTTCTATGATAAAAATGTTAATTTCGGTGTACTATGAGAAATCTGTATGCAAAAATGTTATCACAATCTGCGTCAGCGTTTTGGTGAGAAAGCTATACAAACACACAGACATCGTTTTCCTCTAAAAAAGTAGAAGAGATAATTACACTTATCCATATTGTACATTTTTCGTCGAGAAATCGATTCACAGGCAGTGAGTCAAAAACATGTTTTTTTTTCTTATCTATATTAATTTAAGGCAAGACAAGACGAGTTTGCCTTGAATAACTGACTGACTGATAAATATCATAAAGAGTAAATCGCTGGTCCTAGAGAAGTGGGCGTCGTATTTTAAAAAAAAATTAAGTAAATCACTTGTATGCATGTCCTCAATATTTCACCCACTTCCTCTAAAGCCATCTGGCTGAAATTTGATACACACGCACACGTTTGGTTCTCCTGATAATGCATGCAATATAATTGAATTGAATTTTGTTTTTCATATATAGCGTATGGAGATATTAGAATTTAAAAAAATTGATTAAACGCGGGATACTTTACATATATAGAATCGCAGGAAAAATTGCGAGCTGCGTCTGGTAATGTATACTTATGTAGTGTATACATTTTGTAACACATTGCGATGCTTCACTGTTTAAACAACCGAAAACGTAGTGATGTCAGCGAAGCTTTGCCGTTTTGATGTTGGTGGTGTTTGATGGTGGTGGTTGCCTGGTAGCATTTATTTATACTTTTATACTTAAAAATCAAAAAATATTACATGACTACATACTGCATGCAGAAGGCCTAAAACAATCACCGTGGCAAGGCCTTATTACATTTCTGTAGATCACTCATCGCTTGTTCGTAACTTATTTTCGACTACTTGCAAATATCTTTGCAACATACCTACACGATTAACAATGTTGCCAACATACACTAAATTTCCAATAAGACCGTGATTCACACAATTAAAATGGGTTTATTTATATACATATTTTATTTCTACTATTTTAACAAATTTATACAATAAATGACAATATGCTAAGGTGAATGTCAAATAGCAGTGTGCGTAGTGGTTGGATGTGTGATAAACTGCTTATTATTGACAAAACGTTTAAGAACTTGGTTTATTTTTTTAACGTTTAGAATTTCAATAAAATGACTTTCATTTGAACGTTTATTTTAACTGGGTCGAAACATTGAATTTAAAAATAATGACTGTAATTTCACAGCCATGTCATGTGAAAGCGTCTGTGATGTGGTGGAGGTGGCGGGAAACTTCAGTTCGTAAGCGGACTTAAGCGCTTATTTTGAAAAGCAGATTTTTTTTAAATCTCGTTTCGTTGGGTTCGCCTTCGTCTAGTAGCGGTGATATATAGCTCTTTCGTAGTCTGTGCCTCGTTTTTATACTGGTAATATTTTTCTGTAGTCTGTGCTGTGCACATATTTTCAATATCTTTGCGTACATCAATATCAATGTTATCAAAACCTAAAAAAATCTCCGTATCAAGGCCGTAAAATCAATGATTTCCTTGAATGTATTGAAACAATATCGTGATTAAAGGTTCCATCATCATGGAGGATGAAATCGAAGAGTGTATTCGGAAAAAGATACAATGGCCTCAGTTGCCTGGCACAGTGAAAAAGGTAAACACATTATATCAGCTTGTTGTTAAATTCATAACATTTCACGTGCTTGTTTATATCGTTTTACATGTTAGCTACCTAACATTTATTTCAGTTATTGGGTGAATCAGCTAAGGAATACGAAAGATACATTTTTGAGTTCAGCATTAAAAATCAGCTCAGATACAGAGGCAGCCTTGGTAAGCATTATTGTGATAATTATCTTTGTTAACTCTGGTTTCAATCTCGTTTTTTATATTTACATCAATGTATATTCAATTTATTTTAATGTGGAATTTTTTATTACTAAATTTGCAAATCTTAAATATCTAGAGATCTGCAATAAAATATATTTCAGTATAAACAACTATAGTTATATTCTAGTTGGATTCAATTTCAACTGGATTTGCCTAATTTATTGGTGTCTCCCGCAGTGAGAACAGTCCGTAAAGATGAGAGAAAGTATTACGAGACCCTTGTGCAGAGCAGCATACAGAGGCTTATGCTGTATCCATATCATTTGGCCGACATGATTGTAAAAGGTAGGTATTAATAGTTAACAATATTAAATTCAATTTTATCTATACTTATAAAATTCAAAGTCCTTACTGACCAACTGCATGACTGACTTATATATCAACACACAGCCTAAATCGCTGGTTTACTAGAAATTTGGAGGGTGTGTTCTTTGTAAAGTGTAGGGATCCACTAAGAAGGGTTTTTCGAAATTTCATCCCAAAGGGGGTGAAATGGGTGATTGAATTATCTATGAAAATTTGTTCCTCATTTCCTATAGGCCATGCAGGTGAAGCTTCGGGCAGAAGCTGGTTAAAAATATTATAGATACGTTAGTGATGTGCCTTCTCTGCATCATTATATCTGCATCTGAATGTCAAACCAGTTCTTAATGCATACTGCTGAATTTTAATGATTATTAGAGTTGACCCCAGTAGTTTTCCATATTGTTGTATTGACTTTGTTACCATAGTAAATGTTAAGTTTTGCAATATTACTTACTATTACATATCTACATACCAATCTTGCTTCCTCTTTGTATACTCCAATTCCATGAAATCTGTAATTATGCAAATTATGGAAAAATGATAAATACACTTTCAGGTCTAAGAATAACTCCTTTCATCTACTATGTAGAAGTTGTGGCACTCCTTATAGAACTAGAGAAAAGTTATGACACCATGCCAAACTTTACAGCAGCTGATTGTAAGTAAAGTTAATTTATTTGATAAATATGGTTACTTAAGGAGCTTATTAAAATAAATAATTATTTGTGGACATTTCACACACCACAAGTGGTACCACTTTTTGTTTATAAACATGGAATACAATATAACACCCAGACATTTTGGGGGCTGAGTCACCCGCGTCCGTAGGAGTATACCCCTGACCCTGAATCCCTACACGTGGTCCCCGGGTGGTGCTAATCAGGTGACATACTGGTGGTAGGCTTCAGCCGACGGCTTGCGACCACCCACCGGGCAAAGACGGGCCGCCAAGCGTCTTTGACGTGTTCCGGCACGATGCTCGGTGTAGCCGATCGGGGAAATTGGGTCGGGATAGTTGCGCATATGTATTGCACCGGTTTAGACATCGCGGTTTGTGTCCTGCATCGGCTGGCCAGTTTGGAGGGTAGCGCGATCCGAAGCACGGTGCACCGCTGGCCGACCGCAGTTAGTAGGGGGCCCAAGTAGTGTGCTAGCCACTCACGAAAGGCTGCCCCGCCAACTCGCGAAAAATCCCGGAATGCTCTATCGTGCCGGTTGGCGACCGGATGAAAGGACCCGATAGCCATTCTTGGGGGGGTTCGGGCGTCCCCGCAGTCTCCATGCTAGCCATCCAATGGTGTAGTTCTTCGCTGCGAGTCTTTTGGGCATGCAGTTGCGCCTCATCTCACTGCCAATTTTTCCCACCTTCCCTCACTCTCAATATGAAAAAAGGAACAATAAAAAGGAACGTTAAACAGCGGCAGCACGTCCTTTCACTTAAGGTGCACCTCACAAACATCAGAGGTGTGCACTCTAATCTCATAGCAGTCCACCACCACCTGGAAACTGCGAAACCTCACCTCTTGTTCCTTTCGGAGACGCAGATACGGTGTCCGTCAGATACAGCCTACTTATCCTACCCTGGGTACGTTTTAGAGCACAACTTTAAGCAGCGTGCTGGTATCTGCGTTTACACGCGTGACGACATTTGCTGTCGGCGTCTCCGAAACTTAGAAGACTCCCGTTTCTCTGTCATTTGGTTGCTTGTGGACACTGGCATTGAGAAGATTCTTTATGCTGGTGTCTACCGATCTCACAGTGGAGACCAGGAGACAACCAGGCTGACTGATTATCTCAGTGAGGCAGTTGACGCGGCTCAGCAGCGGTACCCTTCGGCTCAATTAGTGCTTCTGGGCGATTTCAACGCACATCATCAGCAATGGTTATTCCCATACCAGAACACTGACCACGCGGGAAGAGAGGTGCGTAAGTTAGCGCTGTCACTAAACCTCACCCAGCTGGTTCATGAAGCTACGAGGGTACCGGATGTTGATGGGCACACGGCTAATTGCTTGGACCTTCTGCTGACAACAGATCCAGACAGCTACTCTGTGTCGGTGTCATCCCCTTTGGGTAGTTCCGACCACTGTTTGGTGAAATCTGTGTCGGTATACTCACCGCTTGATCGTAGCCCAAAAGGCACCCGGCGAGTATGGCGATACAGGTCAGCAGATTGGGACGAGATGCGATCTTTTTTGTCTTCCTATCCTTGGCGGCAAGTTTGCTTCTCTTCGAGCGACCCTTCGATTTGCGCGGACGCCGTGACAGACGTGTTGCGGCAAGCCATGGAATACTACATTCCCTTTTCCGACACCCAGCAATCCGGAAAAGCTGCCCCATGGTTTGGAGCCGAATGCAGAAACGCCCATGCGTTAAAGCAGGAGGCGTATCTAGCCTGGGTAGATGCAAGAACCCGCAAATCGAAGAATTTGAGCATGAAGAAGAAAGCCTTTAATAAAGCTGCCAAGGCCTGCAAAAAAGCCCTAAAAAAGGCTCGCTTCAACCATATTAGCCGCATTGGGACCAAACTTGCTTCATATCCTGCGGGAAGTAAAGCGTTTTGGTCCCTGGCTAAATCGGTGGAGGCGAACTTTTGCCGCCCTTCACTGCCCCCGCTACTAAAGCCTGATGGGACACTAGCTCATACAGCAGAGGAAAAGGCGAACTTGTTCGCGTCTATTTTCTCTGAATCTTCACGTCTAGACACCGCTGGCGAAGTACCTCCATGTCTACCAAGATGCGAGGCGTCAATGCCGGAGATTCGTATCCGCCAGAATGAGGTACGTAGAGCGCTACGCAATCTAGACGTGAACAAAGCTAGTGGCCCTGATGGTATCCCAGCCATAGTGCTGAAAACATGCGCGCCTGAGTTGACTCCGATCTTGACACGCCTTTTTCGTCTTTCTTTAGACTCTGAACAGGTGCCAAAATCTTGGAAGATTGCCAACGTGCAGCCCGTGCCCAAAAAAGGAAGTCGTGCCGACCCTGCTAACTATAGGCCAATATCAGTCACTTCCATACTCTGTAAGACTATGGAACGTGTCCTGAATAGCCGGCTCCTGGCATACCTAGAAGCAAATGATCTCTTAAGTGACCGACAGTACGGTTTTCGCCGAAATCGGTCCACTGGGGACCTTCTAGCGTATGCCACACACACATGGAGCGAGGCCATCGAGAAGTACGGAGAAACGCTTGCCGTGTCTCTCGATATCTCGAAGGCCTTTGACAGGGTCTGGCATGATAGCCTCATAAGCAAACTTCCATCATTTGGCTTGCCCACTGGCCTATGCAAGTGGATTTCCGATTTTTTGAGGGACAGATCCATACGAGTAGTTGTTGACGGCTGCTCGTCTGATCGATTAGCGATTAATGCTGGGGTACCTCAAGGATCGGTACTTTCTGCAACCCTTTTCCTGCTGCATATAAATGACCTCCTGAAACCCGGTATTTTTGGGTATGCGGATGACAGCACGGTTGTAGAAAGCTACAAGTCCAGCGCTAGGGCCAGTGGTGCCGAAATTCAGACTCTAAGAGAGACCATGGTTGAGCGCATGAACTTGGCCTTGAATGCTGTTTCTTCACGGGGCGAGGCAAACTTGGTTAAGTTCAATGCAAATAAAACCCAGGCGTGTCTTTTCTCTGCAAAAAAGAGTCCGTTTATGTTAACTCCGATGCTCCATGGTGTACCGATACCGATTTCGGATCACCTAGAGCTTCTTGGCATGACCCTGTCTTCTAACCTCAACTTCGGGTCCTTCATAGAGTCAAAGGCTAAACTAGCTGCTAAAAAGCTGGGCGTTCTCACTAAGGTTAGGCAGTACTTCGCACCTGAACAGCTTCTGAATTTGTATCAAGCTCAAGTTCGATCGTGCATGGAGTACTGCTGCCACCTGTGGGATGGGTCTGCTAAATACCAGCTGGAAGCCTTAGACTCTATCGAAAGGCGTGCTAAGAGGCTCATAGGTAGCGACTTGTTTGAGGCCCGACTGCAAAGCCTCGACCATAGACGCAAAGTTGCCAGTTTATCGGTTTTCTATCGAGTGCATTTTGGAGAGTGCGCATTGGAGTTGCATAACCTGATTCCGTCTTCACCTTTCCACCACCGGACAACCAGATGTACGAAAAAACGCCACCGTTACATGGTTAATACCCCACATGTGCGGACAAAGCGATTTGGTTCGACATTTATCATGCGAACAGCCAAAGAGTGGAACGCTTTACCGGCGTCCGTATTTCCCGATAACTACAACCTGGGAGTCTTCAAATCGAGAGTGAATAGGTATCTTCTAGGCAAGCGTGTTACATCCTAGACCGCATCGTTACTTACCATCAGGGGCGATAGTGGTCAAACGCAAGCCTATCAAACAATAAAAAAAAAAAAAAAAAAAAAGACAGAACAAATAATAATACCCAACTATCACATACATTGACCCTGGACCCTAACTAGGACTGCGTCTAGGGACCCAGTAACTATGAATACCATGGTCCCACAACACCCATACTCGGAACAAGTATTTGTTCTTTGTTTCTGTGCACAAATACTTGTCCTGCTGTCCTATATATATGCAAATACTTGTCTTGCTGGCCGCGAGAACCAGATTCGGTTCCCGCGGCCAACTCAATCACCACACCAAAGGGGCTAATTAAATTCCTATGTTTATCACATGTTAGTTCTGGGTGGAAATCAAATCCATAACCTACAGTTCAGAAGGCAAAGCTACTACGAACTGAGCTATCAGGCCAGTTATTTTAAAAATAATATTACTTTGGGCAATTTATTATCATTAAATACCAGAACCTATGCATGTATAAGATATATAAATAATAATTTTAATTAATGTAAATAATAAAATGCACCTACATAATTTATTGTAATTATTACTATATATTATACAGATCGTCTTAGTGTGGGATTCAGGGTTTAGCATTATTTTTGTTATTAGCTTCTTTAGTCCATAATATTCTTAGAAGCATAATTCTGTGTACTTTATCTTATGTGAACAAATAAATTAATTAATTATTATTCATTATGTAAATCTGTTAATGTGTTGTTTTAATTGTAAATTTATGTTTGTTGTTAAAATTTTACTATTTATCCAACCATTTTCAGGTCTCCGTCTCTTAGGGATAGGCCGTAACGAGTATTTAGAGTTAGTGGCCAAGTCTCGATCACTGGGTCGCCGCGGACGCACCAAAGCGATTCGTGGTCTCTTACCTAAAGTGCCACTGAACATACCCATGCAACCGTGGTGGAGAGTCGAACTTGGATATGTATTAGAGGAAGATGTTAAGGTAAATAAGCAAACTCTATGTTTAACAGAATAAGGTCTTTCTATGTTAACAGAATAAGGTCTGTTTTTGAAAAGTAACAGGTCTTATCTAACTTAACTAGAACATACCATGTTGTAAAGAAAAAACGTCGGTCTATTCGCGAAAAAAAATGATCAAAACATAATTTGACTAACCTCAAGTTACCTGGAAATCCTGGAATAGACCCGTTTTATCTTTTTGAGTTCAAGTCGCGAAAATTTAAAAAGTGTTATTAACATACCATGTTATTTTCAATTAAGGTAACAAATGACGTGTTTGATGTGGTTTATTTAACATGCATGTCTCGCTTTTGCCCTGCAACAGCCACTGAGCGAGAGTGAGAGAGCGCTAATCGACCTGCTTATTGACAGAGGCTCACAGACCGCCGGAACCCTCGACTATAACGACGTCAAAACTCTGTACAGGTAAATTTTTCTCTATAAAAATACAACCGGATAAATAATCACTGCAAACAGTAGAATAGCTACTATGTGTTTTCTCTTGTTTTAACTTTGCTTATTTCAAATTGGATAGAGTGAAACAAAACACGAAATAATTGTCCCTGAGCCATTACACAATGTTTATTAGTAAGGGGAATAACATTAACATTATCCGATTTTCTAGACGGGGTCTGATCTACCTAGATGTGCCGATAACGACAGCAGACAAGGTTTCAGTGCCGCCGCTGAAAGGGTTCGTTATGAACCGAGTCGCCGGCGATTACTTTGAGACGTTGCTGTATAAAGTATTCGTCTCCATCGACGAGCACACTAGTGTAGCTGAGTTGGCGACCGTTTTACAGGTAGGATTTGATCCCCTTAATACTAGTAGTAGGTTATATAACTAACTATAGTTAAAAAGGATGCCGGCAAGTTGTACCATTCATTAGATGTACCCATTAGAAAGTTAGTAGCGGAACGCTTAGTGCTGTGTGAATCAATAAAAATGCAATTAAAACTCAATCACATTGAAACTAGCTATAATTATAACTAAGTACTTAAAAACTTTATGAACTGTCTAATAAATAAAACGCTTAAATATCACTTATGTGGTAGTTAAAAAACCTGGCTAAATCACCTCGCCGTATGAAGCCATATTGAGCTTTGTACAGTAATGTAAATGTAAGTATGCCGCTCTGTACAACTTGTAAGAGTTTAAACGTATAGCTCGCGCAAAACTTTATGAGCTCTCGGAAGTTAGGCCCGAGTACAAAACTGCGCTTGGTACAGCACCCCTACCGCGTAACCGTTCTGGGAATCGGCTTCGCCTGCCATCCCGCACGCGCCAATTAACAAGTCCACGAGTGCGAGCAAGAGAGAACACGATTACGATCTCCACCAGACTTACGCGGTAAGGCCCCAGTTGAGTGCATTGTAAAAGTGGCCATACAGTAACTATATGCGTACTGCGCAGCCAAATGCGCTAACTTCCGAGAGCTCATAAAGTTCTGCGCGAGCTATACAATACTGCTATCGAATATCGTAGAGTATTTTCATGACATACTTAGTTACGTATGGTTACCGCTAGGGGTGCTATCCTAGATTTCTTATTATATTATCTTCTCTTATTATATTCTCTCTGAAATTACTGAGGCAAAAAAAAAGGTTTGAGCACCTAACTCCAGAGCGGCAGTTTTGATAACATTTCTAAAATATGGTTACATGAGACAGGGGAAGGAATATTTGGAGATTATGAGAGGTGAAAGGGTTATTTAGGCATTAGATGGTTTGGCGCAGGTCTTTCGCCAGAGGTTTCGCCAAACACACTGATGCCGTACACCGGTCGAGTCACTCGACTGTATCTCGTGAGTCTTAGCCGTGTACTAGTTGTATTACCAATTTTATAATAATAATAAATAATATAATATGCGTGGACACCTCACACAACGCCATCTAGCCCCAAACTAAGCAAAGCTTGTATTATGGGAACCAGATAACTGATACAATACTTAGATACTTTTTGTTTATAAATACATACATAGAATACAATATAACACCCAACACAGAACAAACATCGATGTTCATCACACAAATGTTTGTCCTGGGTGGGAATCGAACTCACAACCCACAGTTCAGAAGGCAAGGTTACTACTAACTAAGCTATCCGACCAAACATTTATGCACTAACACTGAAAATAACACAACGCGGTGACGCGATTTTTTTTCGTTTTCCCTCCAAAACTCTAAGCTTAGTTTTCAAGTATGAGAATTGAGAGCACCTGCCGCCAGGTGGACAGCGCCCTGGTGCAGCAGGCGGTGTCGCTGTACTGCCGGCTCGGGTTCGCGCGCAGCCTGCAGCCCGCGCCGCACGCGCCGCACGCCTCGTGGCGCGCCGCCCGCACCGCGCCCCGCCACCAGCCGTGAGAACACTACACATGTTGCGGGACATTCAATGAATAAATCTAAATATATATAACTCTAAGGTGACTGACTGACTGACTGACTGAAATAGTGATGTATCAACGCACAGCAAACCACTGGATGGATCGGGCCGAAATTTGGTATGCAGGTAGATGTTATGACGTAGGCATTCGCTAAGAAAGTATTTTTCGAAATTCCACCCTTAAGAGGGTGAAATGGGTGGTTCAATTATTTTCCCACAGGCCACGCCGGGGGCGAAGCTGCGGGCAGAAGCTCGTAAATAAATATGTGTGGACGTTAAACACAGCGCTATCTAGACCCAACCAAACTAAGCAAAGCTTGTACTATGAGAACCAGATAACGGATAAAATACTTATATACTTTTTGTTTGTAAATACATACATAGAATACAATATAACACCCAGACACAGAACAAACATCGATGTTCACCACACAAATGTTTGTCCTGTGTGGGAATCAAACCCACAACCTGCAGTTCAGAAAGCAGGGATACTACCAACTGAGCTATTGGGCCAGTCAATAATCAGACATTCTGTATATTATACATTCTGTTGTATATCTTGGCACATTCTGTATATTATACGGTCTGCTTAATATATCTTGGAATACCAGTATAATAATAATTATGCCCAACGATCACATATCGACCCTGGACACTAACTAGGGTTCCCTGTGTCTAGGTCCCCAGGAATTACAAAGACCATGGTCTCACAACACCCAGATTCAGACTGCTTCGATCGCATCGTCAATTCCCATCAGGGCCCGTACTGTGAGCTCTTAACGCAAGCAAAAACTGAATCGCTTTGACGTTCGTCTCACTTTTTCTCCAGCTGAGAGAGCAAGACGGAAGTCAAAGCGATTCAGTTGAGGCTCGCGCTAAGAGCTCACGGTAAGAGCCCTGATGGGAATTGATGATGCGATCGAAGGAGTAGCATGCCAACTAAAAAGATAGGTTCAGTTGACGTGGACTTCCTAAAACGTCGAGTGATATGGTCATTTGTTGGTTAAGTTGACTTGCGATGCATGATTAGTAGGTTCGAATCCTGGAACGAGCTAGAGCTTTTAGTGGTTATGAAACCATAGCGTGCTAGAAGACGAAGAAGATTCAATTTTGACGCAGTCAATTACACTCAATTAGTTCGAGATAACGTTCCATTTTGACTGTATCAAATACACTCAATTAGTTTAAGATAAAGTTCCATTTTGAATGTACACACATACAGTAAATAGTAAAAACTTTCTTAATGTTTGTAAGAATAAGGTTCAATAAAATTTTGAATGTTTCAGATACAGTCAAATATCGCCACTAACGTTCGATCCGAACGGTGACGATGACGCGATACAAATGGAGCCCGTCCTCATCAAACAAGCGCCCAGCACCTCCAAACAGGTATAGTATAGGAAAAAAAACTTGACAAGTTGGGTCATGTGAGTCTTGAGTAGTATGCTTTTTAAATATGGTTCTGCTACTGCGTAGATCTCGTAGGCCGTAATGTCTTGCTAGGGTTGGACATGGTCTAAAAGCTTGTTGTTTCGTCCAACGTAATGTTTGAACAAGAGGCACTGCGAAAGAAAAGAGACAGTGCCTGTAATAAAACTAGCAAGTTGGCTGAACACTGATTTTATTTCTCTAGGCTAGCTTACATAAAATCATTTAAAGGTACTTCCAATTATGCTAATATTAGATTTCTACCTGCTTTATATTAATTCTACTACAGTGCCTGAATCTGCTTCGGCTGGAATTCGTAAAATTCCGCAGTTCAGGGCTATTCTACTACCCGAGGAAAATTTTAGGAAAAAACGCGCTGTCTTTTAATTATACAAGTTTTTATAGATCAATAAAACCTGCATTGAATACTTTCATATCATATCATTTTGATTTTAAACTTTACACTTTTTACCAGTAATCCTTTTCAAAACATGTTAAATTAAGCAATTTTTTATTCTTTCGTTATTTATAGAATCAAGAACCTAGCGAGACGAATGGCGCGAGCAGAAGAGTGGCGGTGCTGTTCGACTCGACGCTGGCAGCCTACCTCATGATGGGAAACTTATCCCCGGTACGTTTGCTTTTTTCTTTTTTCAATGGGCTGCATGCTGGTGGTCAAAGAAAATGGAAAAGGTGGTCATTGGAAAAAGGAATTGTATTGTTGTTTGACTGACCTGATAGCTCAGCCAGGTTGTGGGGTCGATTCCCACCCAGGACAAACATTTGTGTGATGAATATCGATGTTTGTTCTGTGTCTGGGTATTATATTGTATTCTATGTATATATTTACCAACAAAAAAGTATCTAAGTAATGTGTCAGTTATCCGCTGGGCGATCACGTAATTCGATTGCAACGAATAGAACCACAAATTTGTATGGATTTGACACTTTGAATACGCAGTTTATGTGCATAGTTAGTATGGAAATTTCTCCTGATGCATTGCAATCAAAGTTTCGTGTTTACCCCCTGGTCTCCATAGTACAAGCTATGCTTAGTTTGGGACTAGATGGCGTTGTGTTCAATGGCAATTTTTATCAATTATTTTACGTGTGTCGTAGGACCTGAAGAGCCACGCCGTGACGTTATTTGAAGTCGGTAAGCTCTGTGACGAGAGCTTGGACAGCTTACTCATGGAGTTAGATAAGGTATGTGATATTATATGATATTATTTGAGGTACTCTAAATGCACTAATTAGTTGTACTTCGTTAGGGATTGTTATTTGAATTTTGTACAGATAACTCAATTATGTTTATTTTTATTCTTCGATAAGTTTTGGTTTGACTATTTCACCTGATGGTAAGTGACGATGCAGACTAGGGCGTAACACGCTTGTCTAGAAGTGAAGTGTTTAATCTCGATTTGAAGACTTCAAGGTTATAGTTGTCGGGAAATACGGATGCCGGTAAAGCGTTCCACTCTATAGCTGTTCGCATGATAAACGTGGAGACAAAAAATATATTTGATTTGATTTGAATTAACTCGTTTGACTCATTAGTACATAATGATTAAAAATAACTTTAAATCAGGTTGTGGCAGATCCTGAGATAGAAGGCGAGGCGCGGCGTTACCTTGCAGCGGCCGCTTGCCTGCGTACAGCGCTGCGATCGCTGCGGCCCGCGTTACGACCGTTAGACTTGCTGCGCTGTGAAGCGCTGCATGCGCTGGGTGCTGCAGCGCGGACGCGGCTCCTCAACACCAAGTACCGGTGAGTATATGACATCTCTGTAAAGTTTCTTGTTGTTTCTCTTTTACCAGGTGTAATCCAAGCTCTTCTGCATTGTGGCTCGGGCTCGGGTACCGGCACCGGTGTAGGGCACCAGCGTAACAATCAGACAACGACCCCACAGGCAAGGTCAACATACCGCCCGTAGCTAGAACAGTTGCGATTTTCAATAGGGTTCACAATCCCAGTGTTTTTTTTTTTATGTTAAGGTATGACGTGACGAGCTAGCCGTTCGCCTGATGTTAAACGACACGGCTGCCCATACTGGTATGGGCAGCCGTGTCGTTTAATGTCACGATACTCTATCTACTCTACTATAATTTAGAGTTCCGAGTGAAACTACAGCTGGCTGTAGTATCACTCGGAACTCTAAAGTATAGAGGTTCGCGTGACACTGCATTGCGCACGTCATCCTGTGACATCAGCACAATCAAGTTAAGATTACTAAACTGTGAGATCAGATCATAAAGTCTCATTTGCCCAGTAATTTCACTAGCTACAGTGCCCTTCAAACCGGAACACAGCAGTGCTTGCACACTACTGCTTGGCGGCAGAATAACTGGCAAAGCGGTGGTACCTACCTAGACGAACTTTGCAGTATTGTCCTACCACCTAGTAGATATAGTGTTCTCGATCTTATGCTGCAAACTGTCTAAATAAAAGCTTCCACCCCAGTTAGACCGTTAAGAAAAGTATTTATTTTTTATGTTTTATTTAATACTGTCAGACTTGTAATTTTTATGATCATCAATAAATTGATCATACTATTTTTTTTATTTTATGAATGCCTCTGTGGTGTGGTGGTTGAGCAGGTAGGCTCATAACCCGGAGGCGGCGGGTTCGATTCTCGCGGCAGAACAAGTATTTGTTCACAGAAAAAAAAGCGCAATTACTTGTTCTGAGTCTGGGTGTTATGGGACCATGGTCCACGTAGTTCCTGGGTCCACAGGGAATCCTAGTTAGGGTCCAGGATTATCATTATATAGAGTGAAATTTGGTGAAGTGGGACCTGGATAAGTGAAAAACCTCTATAACTGGAACTCATGCTGAGAACCCAATACCTGGACACTGAATTACCTCTTTTAGCGGGACGAAGCAAACCTCTATATCTGTGATTCGTTTTTTCGATTTATCATCATAATTACCTCTATAGTTGAGACAGCGAGTGAATTTTATATGTAACGGCGGCAACGTCCAGTTGTAAACTATGTGTAGTACTATGGGCAGTACCGTAATTTACCCTGTGGTAGCATTTAAATTTATTACAGTGGCAACACCAGTATCTGTCATCGCTCCCCCATCCATCTGGCTATAAAAAGGAAGTGCTCGGTATACTACGGATCATTCATGCGCCGGACGCGGCCCGGTGCGCATGCTGAAGGCTAATAGTTATATAGGTCGCATCCTACTCATAACTCCCGGAATATGCATAAACCTGTGTAACTGAGATAACATCGTTTTGTTTGTTTACTTACTTATTCTTATTCATTCAACGGATGCTATTTGAAAAATGTCGACGAAAGAACGAAAGCTAACATCGTTATCAGTACGTGAAAAACTAAAGTTAAAAGTTGAAGTCTGTCGAATTTAATGTGCCAAATTATCTTTGTAATATTATACTTATATAAAGTATATTAATAATAGCACCTCTATAACTGAAATAACCTATGTTCAGACCTCTATTAATGGAACTCGCTGTAAATGAGACAGATATTTATTTATACCTGGATATCTGAGACACTGGATAAGTGGAATACTTCTATAAGTGAAACCAATTTGCAGGTTTTTATAGGTGGTAGGACTTTGTTGCAAAGTTCGTTTAGGTAGGTACCACCGCTCTTCCAGTTATTCTGTCGCCAGGCAGTAGTGTGCAAGCACTACTGTGTTGCGGTTTGAAGGGCACTATAGCTAGTAAAATTAGTTGGCAATTGAGACTATGATCTGATCTCACAGTCGAGTAATCCTATTATCAGACTGTGCTGATGTCTCAGGATGATGTGCGCTGTGCAGTGTCGTTGAAACTTTATGTTTTAGGGTTCCGAGTGACACTGTTCTGTTATGGGAGGCCGTGGCGCTTAACATCAGGTGAACGAATAGCTCGTCACATCATTCACTAACATAAAAAAAGGTCCTTTGATGTCTTACTTAACCAGGTTTCACTGAATGTATGATGTTTGTGCCGGGCAGGCTGGCGATATCGACGGCGCCGCTGTGCCGCGAGGCGCGCGCGGGGCTGTGCGCGGGCGCGCTGCCGCTCGTGGGCCCCGCGCCGCCCGAGGCCGCCTCGCCCTGGATGCGCCTCTACCTGTACCACGTGGCCGGCTACGGCCCGCCCACGCTGCTGCTCACCAAAGGTACGCGCACCGGCGTCTGGCTGCAGCCAGGTATAGATAGCAGCGTCAGGCGGCTCACTGTCACAGGCATTTGTTTTACATAGCAGCGTCAGGCGGCTCACTGTGACAGGCATTTGTTATAGATGCAGCGTCTGTCGGTTCACTGTGACAGGCATTTGTTATAGATAGCAGCGTCTGTCGGCTCACTGTGACAGGCATTTGTTTTAGATAGCAGCGTCTGTCGGCTCACTGTGACAGGCATTTGTTTTAGATAGCAGCGTCTGTCGGCTCACTGTGACAGGCATTTGTTTTATAAACTCTAGCTTTTCTTTTTGTTTTTTTTCTCTCAAGTTGATGATATTTCACGCAAATATGTGTCAAGTCACAGTCTAAGTCATCAAGTCAAGTCATAGTCTAGTAAAAGTCATACTCCTAGTAAAGTGGTGGCAACTTTATTTGAAGCTTCTATGGAGTTTTGGAAACAACACGAAAAGAAACATTTCACCGTCATTATACTACTTTCCTACATTCATGCATGTAATCCAGCACTTAACGAATAAAATGCCACCAATTTTATGCACTAACACTGAAAATGACACAAGTTTTGGAAAATAATACAATGCTATGACGCGATCTTTTTCGTTTTCCCGCCAAAACTCAGCCGCTATGTTACGGCGAGCAGGCACGGTGCTGCGCGGCGTCCCGCGGCTGCTGCTGGGCTACGCGCGCGTGTCGGTGGCGGGGTGGGGCGCGGAGGCGGCGGCGGAGGGCGCGGCGCTGCCGGCCGCGGCCGCGCTCGCCGCCGCCAACTCGGCGCTGCGCCGCGGGCCCGTGCTGCTGCAGGCGCTGGGCGTGCGGCGCCCGCCGCCGCACACGCACCTGCCCTTCCCGCCGCAAGCCGCGACACCCGGTATCTGTCACATCTCTACATAATCTGTATGTATGTGTTTAGTCCATGCTATAGAACGCTCCCATACAACTAAATAAAAAAAGTACTTCTCTAAATATATACAACTCAAAGGTGACTGACTGACTGACTGACATAGTGATGTATCAACGCACAGCCCAAACCACTGGACGGATCGGGCTGAAATTTGGTGCAGGTAGATGTATGACGTAGGCCTTGAATAACAGGTTTCCAGAAGCAATGAAAAAGGAATCAAGTAGGTAATGTATCTTTCTCATCTCTTCTAATCTTTATAAATTTCTTTATCTAAAAACGTAATGCTTGCACTAAAGCTTTCGTAACTGGTTTATCAATATAATGACAGAAGTTAAATTAATAATTAAGTTTAAAAAATGTTATTAGTATCCAGCTAATAGTTTTATATAAGCGGCCGAGCTTGCAAAACAAATATACTTGTAAATTTTTGTAATGTTTGTCGTTTCTAGGATTTATACGTACACTAGAAATGTTCAAAAAGTATTGTAATTTGATGAGAAATAAAGATACTTAAAAATTGAATTGAATTGAATCTTTTTAAAACAATTAAATCACTTTCTAATAGATAAAAGCTATAAACATATACTATAAATGAATATTTAAATGATAAAATTTAAGCATAGTACATAAATAATAATTTGTTAAATTTTAGTATAAAATAAGTAACCAATCTCTTTCTAATCTAATTTAATTTAATTTTGTCTTCCTCTCGTAATTTTGCGTGCCCGACAGGGTCCACGATGAACTGTTATTTAAAAAAAAACTACCTACACCTGTACAACGTTGTGGAATGCAAATAAAAATTGAAATAACAACATTAATTCCCGTGTAGAGGCCCGCGAGCTGTGGTCCCGGCACGCGGGCCTGCGGCGGCTGCTGGCGCGGCTGCGGCTGGCGCGGTCCGCGGGGTACGTCACGCTCGCGGACATCGGGGTCCCCGACTTGGGCTGCGCTAAACCACCCTCCGCTGTGCAGCTGGGTGAGACCCCTTACCTATTCACATCTACATCCATCACAACTAATACAAAAATGAAACAAAATAACTTTTTGAAGTAAAACTTTTTTACGCACGCTTGACTTTTGACACGGGAGTTAGTTGGCGAGGCGAACGGAAGTTGAAAGTAGTTAGTTAACGTAAATCTCCATTGTCAACATAACAAAGTTAAAAATTTGTATTTATTATGTTGGTATGCCCGGTAAAATGACAATTGAGGTGAGTCGTGGGTGAGACCTTTTACCTATTCACATATACATATAAAGGAGTTAAATCCAGTTCAATCACCTTAATATATAATATTTAAATAAATATTTGTGGACATTTCACCCAGGGCCATTTAGTCGCTAACTAAGCAAAGCTTGTACTATAGGAATGATATTAAGGCATAAATAACAAGGCAAAAACACATGCATGATTATATCATGTATATATTTTTCCTGTTATTTTGATGTAAAAACCAAACTACTGAACTCATTTTAATGAAATTTCTATGGAGGCTATCGTAAAGGTAAACATCGTGAAAAAACCATAGCGTTCAATTGAGAAGCCATTGGCGCCATCTATGCTCGTATTATCCGTTTTTCTATCACGTCTAATACAAAAAAAACTAAATGATGAATAACTTTTTTTACTTATAAACAAATACTAATACCGCCTAAATTCCCATTCCAGTACCACCAAGGAAACGGAAAGAAACCTGCGGCGTTGCGAAACCGATCAGCGAAATATCCATATCATCGAGCGAGTCCACGGAAAAACCCACAGAAGTTAACAAAACTGTGAACAGGCTACAATCGCCCATAGAGTCCCACTTCGCGGTCACTCCGACCACTGACAGCAAGAACAGCTCCCCAGCCAACGGCTTCACCAGTCTAGACACACGAACACTATTGTGCGAGGAATTAGACAAGTTAGAGTTCGTCGATCCAACGAAACACGAAAGCAAGGAGTCGATCGCATGCAGCGATGATTTAGTCCCGATACATTCCTCATCTACCAGCATTGACGATAAAAATACCCCCGACGAGCTAATACCCATAGATTCGACCACAGTTAGTATTGAGAATTTAAACAAAATCGAGACTAAAAGTGACGTAGCGCCGGTTCATTCGAAATCGCCGCAGTTGAATGACTTAATGAGTCCAGTTGACGAGTCTATATCGATGTTTACTCAGTTGTCGGATAAGTTGGCTGAGATGTCGACCGAAGATAGTGGCGTGGACACCGCTCATAACGTATCGGATGATGAGACTTGCCGGCCTGAGGTATGTATATGTACAGAAGGTTCACTCTACGAACACAATTAAATATGGACTCTTGCTGCAGCTCAATAAAGTGCAATTCAGCTCGCATTGCGCTTCGAGCTTAATCTATACTATAATCTAAATATATATAACTCAAAGGTGACTGACTGACTGACATAGTGATCTATCACCGCACAGCCCAAACCACTGGACGGATCGGGCTGAAATTTGGCATGCAGGTAGATGTTATGACGTAGGCATCCGCTAAGAAAGGATTTTTCGAAATTACACCTTTAAGAGGATGAAATGGGTGGTTGAATTATTTTCCCATAGGCCACGCCGCGGGCGAAGCTGCGGGCAGAAGCTCGTAATATTGTAAAGAGGAAAGACTTTTATGTAAGTATGTTTGTAACGAAATGGCTCAAAAAATACTGGCCCGATTTTAAAAATTCTTTCACCATTTGAATGCTACATTATCACTGATTAATATATAGGCTATTTTAATTACAAAAAAATTTATATCCACCCGTGCGAAGCCGGTACGGCCCGCTAGTACTATATAAAAATACTAGTCGCTTTTCTTTCTAATGGATATCTCTTCTCTTTTGATATACGTTTAACAAGGATAGGCCGTGCGTGCCGGTGAGCTTCGTACTTGAAGCGTTAAGCATATAAAATCCATTACAAATTAAAATAAAGTGACGTGCCTTCTGGGAAACATTAAAGAACAGAGTGAGCCCATTTTCATTTTATAAGACTGAGAAAGATATTGGTACTAAACAAGCAAGACAGAAAGTGACATATATAAATATAACTATTGTTTTGAATTTAATGTGGTTGTAATGCCAATTTCTAATTGTTTACAGAAATGGACAATCCTCGATCTACAATTTGGTATTCCGCTGTTTGATGAGGAGCTTTGCGAAAGCATTTGCAATTGTATAGTCGATAGGATAGCGAAGCCAGAACTGTAAGTCTGTCGCAATAAGATTTATAATCGAGTAAAAACAAATTGATCGCAAAATATTCTGTTCTATTCTATTCTATTCTATTCTATGCTATTCTATATATTTTAATTGGCTTGTTTCCAAGCGGGAACTTTGGCAATGAGCTTATAGCGTATGTAATTAGCTTGATTATTAAACCTTACTTATTATGTTGAACTCTATGATGGAACGCTATATTTTCAGGTTAGAAAAAGTGAAAGAAGACAACGAGTTCATATGCGCCGATGTCCTGAAATTCGTTTCACAATGTCAGGTGTGTATTTTTTTTAATAATATCATGTTTGGTGCTTTTGTTTATAGATAAGTTGTTTTTGGAAAAAAATCCTCCTCCTCCTCAATCCTCGTATCTAAACAACTCTTTGTTGCGTTTACGGACTATATAAATGTGTAATGTCGATGAAGATAGAAGATCGAAGAAAAGTCCAAAATTTTCCGTTCCGGAAAATTTAGTTATATGCATTGTACATAATACAGCTTTAGAACATAATATGAAAAAATATTTACCCGATGATTTATTTAATAAACAAGCTAGTCAAACACCCTTTGTTCTAGCTTTGTAAAAGTAGAATATTTTATTAGTTTTTTTAGCAGTTAGGCAACTTTTTTATTTTCTCCTTTTTACTATCTTTGCTGCAAGTGGAGTAAAACAAGTACAATTTTCTATAGTGCCCGTACTAGGTTTGTTGGTTTTTTAAAATGTAATGAATGACGAGCTAGTTGTTCACTTAATGTTAAGCGACACGACCACCCATAACAGTTGCTGTGTCACTCGGAACTCTAAAATATACATTTTCGCGTGACACTGCACTGCGTACATCATCGTCATCCTGAGACATCAGCACAGTAATCCGATCACTAGACTGTGAGATCCAGCTCATAAAGTCTCATTTGCCCAGTAATTTCACTAGCTATAGTGCTCTTGAGAGCGAAACACAGCAGTGCTTGCGCACCTCTGCTTGGCGGCAGAATAACTGGCAAAGCGGTGGTTCCTACTTAGGCGAACTTTGCAGAAAAGTCCTACCACCTAGTCAAACAGTATATAACCAAAGAAATTAGATATATTTCGCTGATCTATTTCTTATGGGTTCATTTACCATCAGAAATGTGGCCAAACGCTGATCAATCTCTAATTTTTTTTTTCAGTACTATCCAGGTGAAGACATGGGTATAGTGAAACGCGGCACCTTAGTCCCTCTACCACGAAAAAACTTAGCGTTCGAGAATGGGAGGATCACCGAGTGGGGCGGGAAATAGGGTCGTCCCGCTCACACACAACTTACATGCCCAGTGATAGAAAGAAGTAGTTGTATGTGTCATCAGTACTGAGCTTTACTAGATGTTAAAGAGTAGTGAGACGAGAAATTGAGGCTTGTTTCATTAAAAAAAAAAAATCTACTTTATGTATTAAATAAAACATCTTACCATTTGCCAGAATAATGGAAGATAAAAGAAAATCAATAAAAAGAGAAAAATACTTCTATTAAAATTGAGGTCATAAATTGAAACAAATGGCAAATATAACTTTAAAAATAGTCTAATATATTTGATTATTATGATGAAGAATTTCTATAATTAGCATAAAGCTATGAAAGTTTTAACTCCTGCTTGCACCTAGTTCTTACTTTGTTTCAGTTAATTATTGCCTATTCTTAACCAAATTATATCATTAATATGTGTTGTTAAACCATTTCATTGCATTATAAAAGAAACATAATTTGCACAAACTACTTTGGATTCCATAAAAAATGTATACTTAATTAGACGCTATTTTTTCTTATTTCCTAAATGTGCTGACATTAGGCTATCATAAATTTTACATTTTTAATTGAAATTATGTCATCTTATTTTATAAATTGGTGATATATATTTATTTGTATTTCAATTCCATTATATCAGTATTGTAATTTGTTGTTAGACTCACATATAATTTATAAATTTTTGTTAAGTTTGTAACATTGAAATAGGATTTACTAAAATATAATTATGTATAAAATAAGAGCATTTATTGGATAAACCTTTGATAGTCAATATATACAACAGAATGCCAAACATGAGCGTAGCGAGCCTACCCTGCCAACAAGTGCTCATGCAAGTCATGCATGATTGAGGCATCACGTGACGTGTTGAAAAGTGAATAATGACGAACAGAAAATAAGTAACATACAACCTGTAGAATCCGGCACAGGCAAACAAAGTTAGGAGCAGAAATTAATATAAACTAACAAGTACTGCGTGTTTATACGCGCAAGTTCGTGATGTCTCATACAGCGCACATGTTTTTGACTGCACCAAATGCAGAATGGTTTCGACGGGCAGAGTAGAGTATATACAATAAGCAGTATTACAGTATCGGAACTGATAGATAACCGTCGGATTAATCTAGAGGAGAGGCTTGATCTCAGCTGCTAAAAATGAAATTAATACATGAATCTGATACTTGTAATAGTTGAAATACGATAGAATTCTTTATTCGCCATATAAGATAAAGTAATACGTCCACCACTAAAAAATATTTTTGTATATGTATGGAATAATACCTACAGAGAAATTGGGTATTTCTTATTAGGTTGTTATCTTGCAAATTATTTTTTTGTGTATCTAGGGTTTGTAAAATATGTATTAATAAAACATTTGTAAATACGTGTATAGTTAAAACTGGCTTTTTATTATACGAGAACTCGTTACCCACGAAGATTTCTACACGTTTTACTTTATACTGTGCTAAAAAAACTTAATTCATAAATACTTGATTTCTATGCTCTCTCAGAGCATGAATCTATAGACTTTCTATGTAAGTTCTATCGAGTTTCTGTGTAAATGTAAATGAATAAATAAACTACAAGAACAGAATAGTACCACCATACCTACATTCAAAAATTTGATTTTGTACTGAATCTTTATTTGTCGTTTTGGTTTTTGCCAAGGTTTTAGCTGTAGCTATGTCTAGTAATAACAGTAATAAAAAATACCTATGGCTTTTGGAATAAGTCGAGGAAGCTATAATATAATTATTCTAATCTAGAACCTAGGTAGAATAGTTTTATAAATATTGAAATTCCTTGGAATAAGTATATACATTCGATTTTTTTTTACTTGTGAGAATAAGCAAAGATAAAAAGTAATTTTAGGCTATAGATTCTGGTCCTTTTGCAAAAATTCTATTCATGGGGAGTTTTGAAGGAAATACGGAAAGGGTCGCGTCATCGCATTGTATTATTTTCCAAAACTTGTGCTATTTTCAGTGTTAGTGCATAAAATTGGTGGCGTTCTATTCGTTAAGTGCTGGATTAGAGGCGTGAGTGTGGGAAAATGGTATAATGATGGTGAAACTTTTCTTTTCGTGTTGTTTCCAAAACTCCATAGAATGTTCAAGTAAAGTTGCCACCACTTTACTAGGAGTATGACTTTGACTAGACTATGACTTGACTTGATGACGTCGACTATGACTTGATACATATTTGTGTGAAATATCATTAACTTGATAAGGTATCAATTACTTTACACTGGCTAAATACATAACAGTGTGGAGCCAAAATATAAAAAAAAAGTTATATAGCGATGTCAAAATTCGAGAAACGTCATGTAAATTCTGTCAATTTCTGCTGAGGAGGGTTTTTGTCATACGTCAAGTTAATCCAAATCAATTTTGTTTTGGTTAATTCGACGTCCAAAATTATACGCACATTTATTCTATCTCTGTTATTACGGACAAATAGAGATTAAAAAGCTGGCGTTAACGCGTAAAGACGATTACCAAATTATGGAGGTGGATCAGTTTGCTGTAGAGCTGGCGTACACAGGGGGAGAGGTGTCGCGGCTACCCCTCATCGACGAATCTTCAGCGCTAGGGCAGCAGGCACCAAAAGACAGGTAACCTTTCCTTCCTTAATCACCTTCATAAAATACCCGCTAATTACATAATAAATTGCTTAAATTTTTACCAACATTCTATGAGGGTCAATATCCCAAATTGGTCATCACGTTTGTCTCTATCTTTAAAAAATATTCTATGTTCGCCTACGCACCTATATTCTCGTCTACGACACATAACTAATGGCTTTTATTAGCTTTTTGACTACATTTAAAAGTGCCCCTTCTATCCATTAGTCATGCTTTGTGTGACCTTATGTGGCTAACAACTAACTATAAAAGAGCCATTCTACTATGTAATTAAAGTAATTGGTTAGTACCTACTGCGCTAATAAAAATAACTAATAATAGGACTGCTGGTAGATGAAATGCATGCAATGTGAAGTTCCTTGTATCATCTAACATTTATTGGATTTTTTATGTTTGGTAGGCTCGGTTCATATTAGTTTATGTCACGGTAACAGGCATACTAAGGCCATGGGTGTGTAATGTACTACTGTATCTAGAGTAGGTAGCTGTTGATAATGTAATGAATATTGTACTTGGCTTTCACCATAAATGCTATTCAACACTGCACATTACATTAGTATTTTTACAGAAGTTACTATATTTTTTAGATAAACATGCAAAACAATTCAATTGCAATATTGTAAAAGCAAAACTGTATAAATCTATGTTATAAAATAGACCTTTATTTATACTTATTATGGTAAGTTACCAGCAATGAGTGGTGGTAAGATAATTTATATTGGAATTACTTTTGATCAATTTTTTCACTTGTTTCTAATTGATAATTGTAGATAATAATATCTATGTTTGTTACATACTCTGTTCTGTATTTATATATTTTTCCCTTACTGGTAATCTTATACCAATCTAGAGTGGCCACAGGAATAATCTTGAATAATAATGAATAGAATAAGCTACCAGCATATCTGTTCAAGTGCTTATGAATGATAAATAAATGAACCTATTGTTCAAATAAACTATGTTTACCATAGAAGCTGAAGATTGAAAATTAGGCAACTTGAATCAAAAAAACATATTAAGATCCTTGTGCTTAGTATCGAAACTGTTTGTAATTTGTTTAGAAATGTCTTATCTTCTCTTTAATAAAATTATCTCAATTTTATAATCGTTAATACAAAACTAAATAATAATATAATAACTAATTTGGATATGTTTTTACATCACACTTGTCTGGAATTTGTTGTGTTGATTCCCAGTTGTGATATTATCACATCTTTTTCCAGTTTCAATTTTTTTATGTAAATCAATGACACAATGAACTAGTCGCCTGATGAGCATCACATTTACTTAAAATAGTTGAAGTGTCACTTGGAACTCTAAAGTTTAAAGTTTTGCCTAATACTGCACTACGCACATCACCCTATAAGCACAGTCTAGTAATAAGATTGATAGACTGAGATTAGATGGGTTATTATGGAACTTCAATTCCAATAGTACATGGGAAATTTATATCCTAATTTGAAAATTTTCTTAGTAACTAGTAACTGTATTTATTTATTTATTCATTGATTAATCTTATTCACAGCTTATTATATCTGTTACGCTATAAAACTGTTACATGCTATGTTGCCCTTAAGCCATTTTGAAACTATATTTTGTATTTTGAACATAATATACAGGTATAAGCGAGGTAACTAACTATTACATAAAAAATAAATAGATGGAAACTTTTAGTTTGAGGTAGGTAGGTAACTAAAAGGAGTAAGTTAGAAAACAATATTACTAAACAGTAAAATTGAAAAATAATACAGGTAGACTAGGTGGGTAGGTAGGTCAGAAAATAAAAATAAAATAATAGTAACAATACAACTGTTTGGGCTTATTGATGTGTGTGTTTTGTGTTAGTAGTGTGAATTGGTGTGAGTATGCGCGTGAGTTGTACTATAATCAGCAACATCTATATAATAACAATGTTATGTTCATACCGTGATATAGCCGACCTGTCCATGCAATGCAGGTAGCAAGTAAAACAAAACAAAAAATATCATAAGCTAAGGCAGGTAATGGATGGTTTACATGGCTACATTTTCCTCCACGGTCGTCGAACTTATGTTTAATGTCCATGTCGCGTCGTTGTATGTATAAATTTGACATATGTTTGTATGGAATTGACAGTTTCAATATATTGTCAAATCCATGCATATTTCCATTTCTGTCCATTGCAATTAAGTTCCGTGATTGCCTAGCTGGTCATAAAGTCTCATTTGCCCAGTAACTTCACTTTGCTTCCTAATGCTGTTCAAAATAATGTCCTAGGTTGATATCAGTGCTAGATCAAGTTGAGCTGAGGGTGGAGCGGCTCCGACGGGATACAGTCCGCATCGAGGAGGAGCGAGACTCACTGCTGTCCACCCTCGATAGTGTGAAGCACTCGGAGCTTCTCGCTGACATTACAGACTGTGAGTCTTTTTGATTGTCTGTGCGCTATCTTTGGAAACATTTTGGTGTACATTAATCTAAATTATCACTGTTACAAAAATGAACATTGTGAAACAACAATGTCATGCTGCTTGTCTATCAACCAATAACTATAATAATTATATTAATAATATAATATGTGTGTACATCTCACACAACGCCATCTAGCCCCAAACTAAGCAAGGCTTGTATTATGGGGCCCAGACAACTGATACAATACTTAGATACTTTTTGTTTGAATACAAGCCAGACAGCCAATACCCAGACACAGAACAAACTCATATGTTCATGACACAAATGTTTGTCCTGGGTGGGAATCGAACCCACAACCCACAGTTCAGAAGGCAGGGTTACTACCTGGTAACTGGGTAACTGAGCTATCAAGTCAGTCAAATTATTATTGGTTGATATATAATAGTGTTTATTATTGTTAATATTTATTAGTACAGTTTCTGGCCGCAGCTTCGCCCGCGGCGTGGCCTATGGGAAAATAATTCAACCACCCATTTCACACTTTTAAGGGTGGAAATTCTAAAATCCTTTCTTAGCGGATGCCTACGTTATAACATCTACCTGCATGCCAAATTTCAGCCCGATCCGTCCAGTGGTTTGGGCTGTGCGTCGATAGATCACTATGTCAGTCAGTCAATCAGTCAGCCACCTTTGAGTTATATATATAGATGATATGTGTATGTCATCAGTGTAGTGTAACATTTTAAACCACCTTTTCTTGATACTTTTATTTACCTATTTATTGAGTTAAGCTTCATTACGCACGATGCGAGGCGAACGGAAGTTGAAGTTGGTTCATGTAGATCTCTATCGTCAACATAAAATGTTAAAAATTACTCAAAATTTGTACTATTATGTTGGTTTGTCCGGTAAAATGACAATTTGCAATTGTCAAGATGGCGACATTAACATTAACAAAGAAAAAACAAAGCTATACAGACCGATAGATGGAGCTAAACTAAAAAAGTTTTACTTCAGTTGTGTGGTTTTAAGCACACTCGTTTTTATTTTTTTTATTAACATGGAAAACAAACGGCTGTTAAACACTAATAGGTAAATACAGATTTTGAATACTGGTACTGAATAATTTATCTGAAACAATTTCAACTCAGGTGATAAAGATGACATCCAGAGGTACGCAGACCGTATCCTGGCTCGTGCCATGACCGTGGAGGTGGCAGTCAGGACTGACCGGGATCCACAGCAGGAGGAAGCTTTGCATCAGGTAATTTGAGTCTTGAAATATCAGGAAGTTTTTGGCTATGAGCTATATTTAAGATTTGTTTATGGGCTACATTTTAGATGACAATTGTTTAATATGATATTATAGAAACTGACGTGAGCAGTATCCATAACAACAACACGGCTAACACTCACGAGATACAGTCGAATAACTCGACCGGTGTTCGGGCAATATAGGTGCCCATCCTCAACGAGTACACGACACGGCGGTCAGCGTCGAGCCACCACCGCCGCCGCGCGTACTCCTTTCAGTTGACCGGTGTCAACTCGACCGCGAGTTGACACCGGTCGACCGTATCTCGTGAGCGTTAGCCGTGTACTAGTTGTAGCAACTGTTAAATATGCAGAAATTCGCAAGCTCAGGAGATACTGCTCCTGGGGTCTCAGACCATAACTAAGCATGAAAAGAAACAAAAATATCTAGTTTACTCCGCTAAAAACAAACAAGAAGATTACCCATGTTGGGGAAATTGCAACCGATTGTTGTATGAGAATATACATTTTCGCAATCATAATTTAGCTAAGGAAGAAGAAATGTGAACATAAACATAAAAAAACCACCATGGGCGCTTATCATAGACTAGCTTCTGCCCGCGGCTTCGCCCGCGTGGCCTGTAGGAAACGAAGAAGAATTTTTGTCATAGATAATTCAACCATCCATTTCACCCTCTTAGGGGTGTAATTTCGAAAATCTATTTCTTAGTGGAGACACTTTACAATGAACACACCCTCCAAATTTCAAGTCTCTAGGACCAGCAGTTTAGGCTGTGCGTTGATATATAAGTCAGTTTTATATGTATAGATAGATTGCCATTAATCAACACGCTTGGCAGGCGGCTTGGTGATCGCAGATTTTAAATGCACCGTGGAGGATGCTGATACCCATTCCCTGGATATTCCCTTATCCGGTTCTCACGGCTCCCACGGGAAGAGATCGGGTATTCCTATTCTTGAGCCGAGATCCGCGCGGCTTAAAGAAAATAAATATTATTTATCATCGTTTGATAAGACGTCACAATCCAGACGGCCGTTCACAATAATAGGCCCTTGACCCTTGCATTGTGTCCGATGTGACTTGCAAATGAATCGGGCTGACAATGTCGACGTGTCACATCCTTTTGGGACAATCGAGTAACATTCTAAATACAGGGTGAATCTCTCAACTGGGCCTATTTTTCAACTGTATAGTTCACAGGAAATGTTCATATCGATAAATTTTTTTACGTCAATTGCTGTATTTGTTGCAATGGATCTTTCGTTGACTTTTATTGCAACCAATTTTCGTAGATATACACGATCAAAAAGTTACACGACACAAGTCGCCCTGCATGGTCTACCATTCGGCTGCATACGTCTTAATTTCATACTGTGCAGTACTGAGATGTCATATTTTTCGGTTTTTTTATTTAAAAACCTAAGGATTGAATTGATTTTAATGAAATCCAGTGTAATCAAATTGAAAATATCTCACTACAAATAAAAAAGAAAGTTTTAAAACGTTTCACAAATTACGGAGCTGTAAAAAAAACATTTAAAAATACTTAAATTATTGATAATAAATAATTAAATCGCCATCAATCGAACTGAAAAAAATTTAGACATTTCACACAACGCCATCTTGTTCCGAACTCTGCAAAACTTGTATCATGAGAAGTTGGAAAGAGACGGCAATGTATTTGTACCACCCAATAATCGAAGCTTCGGATCGGAGTTTTCTGTTCTGCATTGTACCAGATTGCTTGCACCAGTAGTGAGAAAGAGAACTTCTTTTTTTGCTCACATATTGTAATGGGCTTGTTATATAATATTTTACAATAAGCACTTAGTAATTCTATATAATAACTTAATCTTAAGTACCTAACATATATTTGACTTGTCAAAGTGCTAAAAATAACCTATTCGTAATAAATCCTTTGACTTTGACTATAGAACGACACTTTTTCAATAGCTTACTGGCGGCTGTATAACGACTAGTAAGTAATCTATATAGTTATAAGTAGCGGCACGAAACATTAGCGCGGCGCGTCATTGCGCAGAAGTCATAAATTGGTTATCACAGGGGCCTAGAGGGACGAAGGGAGCGCGTACGTAGCGCCGGTTGGCTGCCGTACTCCGTCCCCCGCCCCATACGACGCTCCGCGGACTTCTGACTGTACAGTCGCGTTCTAAGGTGTATTGTTATTGTCATTCATTGTTATTGTTTTTTTTGTTAAGTTTGAGTTCGTTTGTTATTGTTGGTTTTTTATTAGTGTTTTTTTAGTAGATAGTGAATATGCCTAAAAGAAATACTGTTTTGAGACAGGCACGAAACATGGTGTATGACGGGCATTGTTTTGTTAAAAGAGGAACCAATTAATTGATTGATTTTTTAAAGCAAGATTTAAACTACTAGGTGGTAGGACTTTATTGCAAAGTTCGTCTAGGTAGGTACCACCGCTTTGCCAGTTATTCTGCCGCCAAGTAGTAGTGCGCAAGCACTGCTGTGTTCCGGTTTGAAGGGCACTGTAGCTAGTGAAATTACTGGGCAAATGAGACTTTATGATCTGATCTCACAGTTTAGTAATCTTATTACTAGATTGTGCTGATGTCTCTGGATGACGTGCGCAGTGCAGTGTCACGCGAACCTTTATACTTTAGAGTTTCGAGTGACACTGCAGCTGATATGGGCAGCCGTGTCGTTCAACATCAGGCGAACGGCTAGCTCGTCACGTCATTCCTTAACATAAAAAATAAATAAATAAATAATGTTGTACAGTTAAACAACCTGTTACAAGCTATGCAAAGGTTTAATATTAACTATTTATTAATGTTTGCGCGCGCGATAGTACCCATGCGCAGCTATCCAAACTTTGGTGCCGCTACCTATAACTGGATAATGTCAATTCCAGGTGAACATGTACATCGACCAGCTAGTGATGTCGGTGCACGATGACGCAGTGATCGCTCACACCCGATGCCAGACGTACATGAACGCTTGCACCTCCCAACCAGACCCAGCTTCAGGCACCGATAAGAACTTCGAATCCGCCATACTTGGTTGCACCCTCGACGACCAGAAACGGGTCAAGAAACGCTTGCAGGGTCTTCTCGACTACATCGCTAAACTCAACGTCACCACTTGCTCCTGAATTGACGGAGCGAACTGTTGATTTGTTTTAGTGTGAAATGCATTATGCGGTCGCGGATGATTTAAGCGATAGGCTGGAAAGTTTGTGTTTTAGTCATTGCGTAATCGCGTAGTGCATGCTTGCACTTAGCTCATTGTCAAACCGTGAAAACTAACTAGTAACTTAGATTAGCTGCCTAATATTTCCGTATGCTTTTGCCGCGAAGGATCGAAGCTACCAGTGAGCGTTTCGATTTCTGCTAAACTTGGAAACTAGTTAGTTCCGTTTCGGGTGGACATTCTGCATTATTATATAAAAAGGGGGTGAGTGGGGGTGCCTTTGGAATTGGGTCTGTTTTGTGTACGAACTTAGCTTTAGATAGGCAATATCAATAATTTTTCTTTTTTAATATTCCCAAATATGCGAAGTTACGACGTTTTTTATTTTTCTTCCGTTTTTTGTTCCTTTCTGAGGGAATATTGTACTAGTTCAGATAAATGTTCTACATTAGAGGCTTTAGTTTAAGCATCTGATATACCTCGAGATATCCACCATGTAGGTTACACTTACACTTTATTCCGCAACTAACTCATATCTAATACGATATAACCAATTAACCATTAACTTTAGTAACCAAATTAAGGCATGACGTATAGTCGTATATTGCTCCTAACCATTAAGAAAATAACCAATAGAGAATCCATGCGCGTATTTCTCTTAGAAACGCGTTACTGGTCCGGGTAGGGGGAAAGGGAAATGCGCTGCTCTGATTGGTCGGCGCACAGCTGTGATTGGCCAACTTGACAGTATTGCTTAAAACTTGTGTTATTAATTACAGTCAAAGGATTTAAAGTAGAATAAGTTCCCATTATCTGTAGAATTAATAAAAGAAAACAAACAACTTACTCTATACAGAGCATTTCTTTTTTCCGCTAGATCTCAGTCCCGCCGTAGTCAATCAATCTAACTAGTTCTTACATAAAATGGAAGGATAAAAGGGTATATGAACCAAAGTGGACGGGAATGTATGCATTTCTCTTATTTCTAATGTTCGTCTTAGTACATTCATTGTAAACTTTGGAAAATGTGATATGTATAGCATAATTATAATATATATCGTATTGTATAACTCTATTGCTTGGTAGACGCATGTATTTTGAGCGTGTTGTGTAAAAATGTTTGATTTTAGTTTCGCTGCCACGCATTTTCACACTAGTATTTTACAATTTTGTATACTATCTTATGAAATAAGTTATTCCATTCACATGTAT
This sequence comes from Ennomos fuscantarius, assembly GCA_905220475.3. Lineage (NCBI taxonomy): Eukaryota > Metazoa > Arthropoda > Insecta > Lepidoptera > Geometridae > Ennomos > Ennomos fuscantarius. The sequence goes on along the minus strand of HG992040.1, from coordinate 3,876,321 downwards.
CAAGGTTACATGTAACGTGTGCATGTGTGTGTGAGAGAGTGAATGAGTGATGAACGATTGACTATTACTAGTGTAACTTTAATTTAGATTTTAAAACTCGCTTCTTTATTAGTTTTTTTTTACTTTTGTAGTAAATTGAAGTCTATGTGATGGGATCAAATAAACTACTGCCTACTTTGAAAAACATCAGTGCATTAGCTAGCGGCTAATTACTAATTACACATACGCTATAGACCATTTTAGTATCTTTTATTTTTCAAAATTGGAACGTATTCGCGTCCTTTGTTGAATGTGTTGTTATTATGATGTTGGAGCTCCACCTGACAGATAAAATTTACTATTTCCGTAAAAAAAGAACGCAGTGACAGTTTCTATGCAAACACTACTTAATACGGCAATAATCGTTTTTACTATAGAACTTTTATTTGTTTTTTATTTTACAAATTCGAACGTAGTCACGTCTGTCGTTAAATTTGTTGTTATTATCATGTTGGAGCTCCATGTGACAGAATTATTTAAAAAGAATGCAGTGACAGCTTCTGTACATGTACTACTTAATACGGTAATAACCGATTGAATAGTCAATAAAGCTATCTAACTTTTTGACTGCATAATAATATAAGACTTATTAAACTCACAATGATATTAATCTCGCGTTTCTTTCACAAATGTTTTGCTTCCCATATTTAGTAATAGTTACAGTTTAATTGAAAACAAAGATGTGCACTGGTTGATCATTTAAGACTTGCACGTCACATGCACTGTATATTACGTTTAATAAACTATAATTATTGTTCTAATTTAAATTGTACTTAATTGTGTACGTTAACATATCGTACCCTCCACGGCAAACTTGCAAATCTGCATTTTTATGCTAAAATGAGTTTTTTTTGGGCATAGAAGTGATACATATTGTGGCAAATGCTTGTGTTTCTAGCTCTTAAAGTTTAGGGGATACGACAGCAGTAAATCTTATAGTTTAGCAGATACGACAGCAGTAAATCTTATAGTTTAGCGGATACGACAGCAGTAAATCTTATAGTTTAGCAGATACGACAGCAGTAAATCTTATAGTTTAGCAGATACGAAACCAGTAAATAAGCGAATCTGACCTCATCATGTTTAAAATTATAGCATAGTAAAGTAGTTTTTTTGCTCTCCTGAAAAATGTGTAAAATGCAGATTCTCAAATTTGCCGTGGAGTGGACGATATGTGTTGGCCAGTCTAGTTTCCCCTAAAATGTTTCTTACCTCCAGGCTGGGTTGCATCATCTACATTTAATTTTAAACTACAGTCAAACCCGTCGTCAAAATAGTTGGTGCCACCAACTGATATATTCAGTTGCATACTTAGTCGTCTCTTTTTAACGAAGCCATTTTCTACCCTACAAGAAAGAGATGGCGAAAGATTGACTTGAACATATAAATTGGTGGCACTCAAGCGGAAACGTGTTGCACCATTTAACCGTACCTAATGTTTGTCAAAATAAAGTTACGTCAAAATTTATCCATAACTTGTGGAGTAGATTATTTACCAGAAGATATACCATCATTGATGAACTTTTCAACCTCTATTAGAATTTACTTTTTAATATATTGATTAATTTTGTATACTCTGTAAATAAAGACCGACCTCTATCTCTCTAACAATTCTTTCCATCCAAAGGTTGACTGGAACTATCGCTTTTAGCGATAAGTCCGCCCATTGTACTATAGCTTTAAGTTTCTTCATCTGTAACTGTTTTTTCTTCTGGTGTACAATAAAGAATTTTTGTATTGTATTGTAAAGGAATGTCGTAAACCATTTACTGTAACACTTTTAAAAAAAAATGTTCGACATAAACATTGGTTAAACTTCGTGGTTAAATTTATATATACAGTTATTTTTAACTATAACACTAACTTTAACCAGGTTATGGTGCAACCCAGCTTTGATTTATTATTGTTGTATTTTGTTTGTGCTTCGTTTAAACTATAAAATATATAGTTTTCGTAAAGCGAGCGAGAAATGGTACCTTGCAGTACCCTTCTACATGTTTATTCTGATGTAAATTGATGTACCAGCTATATAAGGTATTTCTAAATATTTGGGCCCTGTATTTTTGTACGTGCCTCCAGGGCTGAGTGTAAACTAGTTTGGCGCGTTGAACTAGTTCATCCGATGTCGAGTTTATCCGGATTCAGTTCAGTTCTTTAACTTATCCAAGTGCAACTATTGGTGATTATAATACTACCTAATTTTATGATAATGGTGTAATTTTATTTCAAACCTTTGTTTCTCTAACTTGGTAAGGAATAGCAATATATTTCTGATATATAATGGTAGGTACATATTGTAAAGATAAAACGGATCTATTCGCGTACAAAAAATATTATCAAAACATAATTTTGTCAAAGTCAAAATCAAAATTATGTTTGGCTAATAATTTTTGTTAAAGTCAAAATTAAGTTTTGTTAATAATTTTTGTACGCGAATAGACCCGATTTATCTTTACAATAGGTGACATATATCGCTACTATTCATAGGGCTACAGATATTTTTTTTTATCATGATTTCAATGTTTTGACAGCCTCTGTAGTGTGGTGGTTAAGCAGGTCGGCTCATAACCCGGAGGCGGCGGGTTCTATTCCCGCGGCAGGAAAAGTATTTGTGCACAGAAAAAAAAAGCGCAAATACTTGTTCCGAATCTGGGCGTTGTGGGACCATGGTCCTCGTAGTTCCTGGGTCCCTAGACACAGGGAACCCTAGTTAGGGTCCAGGATCTATGTATGTGATCGTTGGGCGTTATTATAAAATAAAAAAAATGTGTGATTAGTGTATGTCAGTCTAAAAATGCTGGTAAGAAATGTCAGACAGACAGAACGAACATGGTGTATGTATATCTAGATTCCATAAAGAGTGGGTAGGATAAATAATAATCACATTGCTTTGTTAATAATTTATTTTAAATATGAACGGGGAAGTATAAAATATTTACAAAGCTATGAAGTCTGTGGTCACAAGTAACATTTCTTTTGAGATATATAATGCTATCATTATTGTATCACATTCCACAAAGCTTATTAAGTTTAAAGTATATCTGTACTCTTCTGATAAGGGGAAACGAAAAAGACGGAGAAAACACGACACAGAATCGACACTGATTACAAACAGAAAGCAATCGGTTTTTAAATTGTATTGTTATTGTTGTTACAAAATCTGCACACTTAACGCTATGAAAATGAACGTGCGTTCGCAGTAGTTCAATTATTTATTAATTCCACGGAATTAACTAATGGGACTTATGTGTCATTAGTTCAATTAATGTCAGTTCAATGTATTGCAGATACATTTGACACTGTTACAATAAAATTTTAGCTTTTATGAGCAACTTTATTAAATTAAATAACTTGATAAAAGTAGTGACAAATTACAATTAAATCTAATTTTCATTGCACATGGCATACATAATAAACTTAAATACTATGTACATAGAGTACAAGTTAACAATTAAGGTATACGCGGTTATAATAGAGAATAGAAAGCTATGCGTCTTGTTAAATAAGAATTTGAGCAGATTCATAATAGCTACCATTTTCTTTATATAATCTCTACTTGCAAAATTATCTACCTATAAGTACCTAGTCAGATTTGGCACAACGTGACTGCAAAACGGGTGCCGACTAACAAATACCACAAGATACTAACGGAAATTATAGTCTAACTATAAATTCCGTATTTCTGTCAAAGGAATACTTTTAGATTTATCGTGGCATTTATCGGTCAACACAACCACTTCAATAAAATTGTATATAATGTGAAATACTGAATAAGCAAATATAAGTATACCCAGAAGACAATTTATAATAGTAACATTCATAAAAGAACATGTAATGGAAATTTGCGATTAAACCGGTGCAAATAAAGCGAAAACCTCCAGCATCATTATCAAAAGTCGGAAGGCGTCCGCTGCTGAATACTCCCATAAAACTCCAATTTTTTAATGTTAACTAAAAAAATGTAATGTTTATGTAGAATATTTTTTGAATGTTGTGTTGACTTTAATTTAGTTACTTTGGACGCTTTTAATGTAAGGAGAATGCTGCTCACTCAACTCATTCTCAGGATTCATAGATAATGTAAATCACCAGTTATCGCTAGGCTTACTGTTCCCCCCCACTAGTGGGACAAAGTGGGGAGAAAAAAATAACCCGTTAATAATGTAGTGTATGAACGCGAACGACCTATATAGCTTAGCCGACGTAGCATAAGTTAGTACTAAGCTACAACGGTCATCATGTGTAGCTCGCGCAAAACTTTATGAGCTCTCGGAAGTTAGTACGGATGGCTGCGCAGTACGCATATTATAGTTATTGTATGGCCGCTTTGACATTGCACTCAACTGTACCAAGCGAAGTTTGGTAATTGTAGTAAATAAGAAGCCCTGTTCATAGAATCAAGGGTTTATTCCACATGACATGACATCTATTGCCAAGCATAGAGCTTAACTTAAGGAGGTACAATACCTATAATACGAAATAGTATATACAACATTCTTCCCCTCTTATGTTTCATAGTCCAGAAGATAACTCGGCGCATGTCGGTTCCTTTCCGATCGCCGAGGAGGATCTGGCTGCAGAGAATCCATCTGCGGCAAATCCTCTGTATCATAAAATTCTTCAACATCAGAAACTTCTGCACCTTCGCCTCTAGGCGCTAGGTGTCTGTTGGAGACCATAATTTCTCGTCCATTCGTGAACCGCACTCTACTGCTCATTGGAGATGGTTCGATCATTTCAACTTCCTCCACAAGTGGATCATACTTGTTACGAACATGTTTCTTTATTAGAACTTTGTCATCATTGGATTTTTTCATTTTTAATTCTGCTTGCATGTCCCTTCATCATGAAAGCTACGGATTTTTGATCAGTTAACAGGTAAAATTGGCGGCCAAGTAAGAAATGCCTCCATTTTTTAATGCTTTCAATAATAGCGCACGCTTCTTTTTCAATTGATGGATACTTCCTTTCACTTTCATTGAGAGTTCGTGAAAAAAATGCAATAGGTCTACCATTTTGTGTTAAAGATGCTGCTATAGAATGTTGCGATGCGTCTGTTTCAACTGTGAATGGTTCCTTAGGATCAATTGAAGAAAGTGAAGCTTTTGATATAATTTGTTTGATACTTTGGAATGCAGCTATCTGATTGTCATTAAGTGGATACTCTTCTATATATATATAAGTGGCCGCAGCTTTTTTGAAAAGTCAGGTACCCATTTCGAATAATGCGCAAAAAGACCAATGGCACGTCTGAGTGAAGCTGAATCTTTGGGTACTGGCATTTCTAAAAGTGGCGTTAAACGGTCTTTGTCTGGTTTCACCTCTCCGTCGTGAATATTGTAACCTAGTATGTTCAAATTCTTTACCGAAAACTTACTTTTTTCTTTGTTGATAGTAAGATTATATTCCTTGGCTAACTCCATGAATTTTGCCAATTTCTGATCGTGATCGTTCTGGTCTAGTCCACAAACTGTAATGTCATCCAAATAAGAATAAATACCATCAAGATTTGACCCTCGTAGGATTGAGTCAATGGTTCTTTGAAAACAAGCAACTCCATTGGTTACTCCGAAAGGAATACGGCAAAATTCATATAAATTTCCCACTGCTTCAAATGCCGTCATGGGCTTATTCATTGAAAGTGTCGGTATTTGATGGTAAGCAGATTTTAGGTCAATTTTACTAAACACTCTGTACTTGGATACATTTGAAATCAACTCTTCAATGTTTGGCAGAGGATAGGCATCTAGGTAAGTAAACTTGTTGATAGTTCTCGAGTAATCAATGCACATTCGTTTCTTGTGGTTGGTGCCAGATGTTACTAGTACTTGAGCACGCCATGGTGAAGTACTCTCTTGTATGATTCCATCCGATAACAGTTTCTTAATTTCATTTTCGATAAATGTTTGATCATCCGGTGTGTGTCTGCGTGACTTAATTGCAACGGGCCTAAAGTCAGCAGATAAATTTGAAAATAAATTTACTGGTTGTATATTTGCCTGACCTAATGCACAGAGCCTGAGTTGCGGTTGAGATCCTTCGAATTCTATTGTCATTTCAGAGTGCTGCTCTAGAATATCGTGACCCAAGATGACTTGAGTGCATAATTCTTCTATTACTCTCAGTGGAACATTAATTATATCATGGTCATTTATTCTTACCGTTGCAAAGTAGACTTCTTTTATTTCCGTTTTTAAGGCTGAGGTCGCCATCGCAACATTTTGATGCCATGGTTTTGTTTGCAAACCGTACTGCTTAATAACTTCTCTATCAATAAAGCTAGCTGTGCTGCCAGTGTCTATCAGTGCTTTTACTGATATCCCATTAACAAATATAGGAATCGTACATTTCTGAAGGCCAGTTGTCGCTAGCTGTATGCACGAAGTTTTAATGTTGTATCATTAGCTTTTTGAGAGGTTGACGATAATGTGTTCCTAAGTTCACTTTTGCAGACCTTAGCAAAATGACCATTTTTGCCACATTTAAGGCAAGTTGCGTTGAGAGCAGGACAAAACCGGCGAGGATGACGTGACTTTCCACAGAAATAGCAATCGTTTTGAGTAGAAATCATATTTCGATTAGTACTACTTGCAGCGGCAAAGGGTATGTCTGATATTTGTAATCCATAACCTTCAGTCTGAATCTTGGCTGACTCTAAAGCTTATAAATTGTAGTAAATAAGAAGCCCTGTTCATAGAATCAAGGGTTTATTCCACATGACATGACATCTATTGCCAAGCATAGAGCTTAACTTAAGGAGGTACAATACCTATAATACGAAATAGTATATACAACAGTACTCGGGCCTAACTTCCGAGAGCTTATAAAGTTTTGCGCGAGCTATTGAAGCCGAGTGATACGCTTTTGCACCGCAACACCATCTTTCATTAACATGGTGCATCATCAATCCTAGGTCTAAAAAACCTTAACAATAACACAATAAACCACTATATAGTCAATTCTGAGAGCGACACAGGTAATATGTGTGATCACAATATTCGGCACGCGTTTTTGAGGACCCTTTTCTTCTTGCCGCCGGGACGGTGCTTCGCGGGCCGCAGCAGGATGGTGCCGTTGCTGTTGTGGTTAGTGAACGAGCCTGAAAGAGACGAGATGAGACCACCGTGAGACGTATTTTTTGCTGTTTGTGAGAAACGGAACCGAGTACTGTTACTAGTCCAAATACGATCAGCCCAGCTGATCACAGGATCAGCGGGGCTTATTGAAAGGTTTGCTCAGGTTACGAACTCAACTGCTAAAGGGTTTATATTAATCACATAAACTTTGCCATCAGACAATCTGAATTTAAATAAATAAATATTTGTGGACATTTCACACAGCGCCATCTAGCCCCAAACTAAGCGAAGCTTGTACTATGGGAACCTACTAGGTGATCACAAAACTTAATTGCAACCAATAGATAGATATTAGTATGGATTTGACAGTTTCAATACATAGCTTATGTGCATAGTTTCTGACAAAAAATTAAATTAGAAATGAAATTTCTTCTGATACATTGCAATCAAAGTTTCGTGATCACCTCACAAATAACTGATAGGATACTTTTTGTTACAAACAAAATATACAACAAGTACAAACAGGAAAGGATTTTCAATTCCAAACTACTGAAATTATTTTGACAAAATGTCTATTTGATCAAACTGATGAAAGTACATAACCACCACATCCTTTCAAATTAATAAAAATTCAAATAGAAAAATAAAATTCTGCCCGGCTGCCCATACCAGCTGCAGTGTCACTCGGAACTCTAAAGTATAGAGGTTCGCGTGACACTGCATTGCGCACGTCATCCTGAGACATCAGCACAATCTAGTAATAAGGTTACTAAACTGTGAGATCAGATCATAAAGTCTCATTTGCCCAGTAATTTCACTAGCTACAGTGCCCTTCAAACCGGAACACAGCAGTGCTTGCACACTACTGCTTGGCGGCAGAATAACTGGCAAAGCGGTGGTACCTACCTAGACGAACTTTGCAGTAAAGTCCTACCACCTAGTTATATGACGGAGATATGAATTAAGACATAAGAATAGATAGAAAAATACAGCAACCTAAATTAGAGCCCCCTTTTCTGAAGTCTGTTAAATATGGTGCTAAGTTGGCACTAACCTATGAGCGGCGTGACGCAGGCCGGCGCGGAGTTTTCGACGCTCTCCTCCCGGCGCATGTCCGCGAGGCAGCGGGCGGCGAGCGCGCGGAACACGGCGCCGACATTCACGTCCTCCTTCACGGACGCGCGCATCAGCCGGCACCCGAGCGCGCGCCCCACCAGCTCCGCCTCATCGCTGGAACACAAGGAACTGTTCAACACTACATACTACGAGTTTATTCGCAATTTAAATTACTGTACTCGCCATCGATTATCGTACAATATTTTATGAAATCCAGGCACCTAGCCGTATATACGTGAATAAACAGTGAAAACTAGCACTATGCCATTCGTTTCTTATAGGAAACGTGGGCGAAGCCGCGGGCAGGAGCTAGCTAGAAGCTTATTTATAAACGTATAAAATGAATCTTTAACTTCTACCTAACTAAGGTTCTCTTGAGCTAAGGGGTCTCTTAGAATAGTCACTTATACCTAAATCCATTCTCATAAAGCTAAGTGCTAAGGGATAACGATAGTAACTATTCGATTATTTTTTAAAGTATGGATTCAAAACTCGTACACGTACCGATTAAGTTATTTTACTAACTAATATGTAGATACTACAGTAATTTATATTTGAATAAACTCGTAGAAAATAGTAACCGGCTAGATTCATGCAAAAGCTATACTTATTTCATCGAAGTACTAAGCTAATAACAATTTGTGAGGGAGATAATAAATCGTATTGAAACCGATACTTAGCGTTTCAGTATTAAATTTGGGTATTTAATGTAGTTTCCAAGCTAATATTTATGTCTACAGAGATGAATAAAACAATACTTACGGCCCAACGACGCACTGGTCCATCAAATCTATTTTATTTTGAACTATTATTGTCGGGATTTCCCCACATTCATTCTCTACCTGAAAATAAAAAAATATGCTTTAGTATTAGGTATACGTGACCTTGAAAGCTATAGGATGAAAACCCACCTCGAAATGCCTCAATCAATGAAACGATCAGGATCGGATCATTTTATAAGATTGAGAGCTCTAATTGTGAAAATAGCTGAAACTTTACGGATTAATATATTATTATTTATAAACGTAAAAAATTTACGATCGCTTGGCTCGCGCCTTGTTATCAACTTTGCATTTCATTGTGATCGGATTCCTGCATCTATTTATGAACTACTAAAATTGTTGTGCTGGCTTCACAAAAACTTCAGTAGGTACCTACCTATGCGTTTACATGTCACTGATTTCATTAAGAATGAGTGAGAACTCTATTTTTAAAAATAGCCGAAATTTTAAGTTACTTATAATGTGCAAATTTTTGGTCCTCGCTTCGCTCGCGTATTTGTATGTATTTATGAAATACGGAAATTTTAGGGTTCTTCCTACGCTTTTGAATAACTGTTGGCGTATAAGTTATGATTATTTAATAGCTTATTTTAAAAAATATTTAGAAAACTATCGGAATACAGTACAATATACTTTATTAGCCCATACAAAAACGCAAGTGGTGGTCTCCTTAGAAAATAGCTCTACTTGCCTATATAATACACAATACACTGTTTAGTCTTGCGGCGTTATACATTTTGTTACCATTATAAAATTGATCGTGAGTTGAGCGACTCCGTAGTCCAACTCATACTTAGCTTAATTTGCAGCGATTATAACCTTTTTGAGGGCTAAATCCGTGCCTGACGATGATCATAAATTAAAAATGATAATCGATTAAATTAAAACAAAAAGTGCTTTTACATTTTATTGAATTTACACCAAAATAAGAAACCATAAAACCATAATAGGTACATTAAAAATAATCAGAAAAAGTGAAATATGATTAATTTATATCAAGGGACAATCCGGACTGCCCTCACGGCCCATCATTATCTCCCTTTCATTGATAACACGTTGCACTTCATCCCTGGTGGGCATCTTCCTGGACAGCAGGACTCCTCTGCCGCCCGCTGAACAATTGATCCCCAGCACGTAGTTATCATTCACATGTAAGAACAGGTACTGAGATATGCTCTTATCACAGCCACGGTACATGCTTTTCACTTCCTCCCTTCCGAAGTAAATGAGGTTCGTCAACTTATCCACGCTGTTGAAGTAGGTAGCCCTCACCACTGTCGGTTCAGAAGACAGGTTAAGCGTGCTGCATTCATTGTACAAACCCGACACTTCATTATACATCAACTTCCTGAACGTAATCACTGCGCAGCTGTCCCTCTGCCGCTGATTCGGTGGCCAGTAATAAACCGCATGCATTTGTCCTTGCAAAGAATTAAGGTCGAAATTCTGTCCGTTCTTGTAGTAATCGAGACATTGCTTCTCATTTTCCTTTGAATTCTGTATACAGTTGATTCCACACACCAGAGTGAATGCAAAAAGTAACGAGCACTTTTTACCGTACATATTTGCGAAATGGGTCCGATAACTTCGGCAGTTTGACACGAATGAACTCACTGTCGACTATCCAAATATATGAAATATAGGTCCGAAATGTAAACACCACTTCATACAAACAACATAATGCGATACTATATGAGTTTTTATCTGTGCCACTGCGTGTTTAGATAGGCAGTAGGCACTGTAACTCGATGCTTTGTTTTTGATATCTGCACGGAACACGCTGGTGGGATGCGAAACTCGCGACCCCGCGCTTATCTCAGCCGGTTTGAATTTTTTACGTTACATTTGATACCTACTTAAACGTTTAACAATGTAGTAAGTACTTGAGATAAAAATCTGGATTTAACTGAAACATTAAGTTTTATTCGAGTCAATGCACTTGGATATAAAATACAACACAGACATTAGAAAAGGGGAGTTTAAAACACTGGACGTATGCCATAGCAGCAACCACACCCATTCTATGGAAAAAGGAAGCGAAGTATACCTTCAGTTTCCAAGAGTGCAGCGCAAGGAAGGAGTCCCTGTCAGTAGTGGAGAAGGCGAGCACGCAGGCGTGCGCCCCGCGGTAGTACGCCTTGGTGATGGCGTCGAACTCCTCCTGTCCTGCCGTGTCCCACAGCATCAGCCGGACCTCCTCGCCATCTATCCTGGAACGCACATAGCACCGAGTAATTATATTGTCCTTTTGTTTATTATTTATTTAGTAGCTTTTACGACAAAATACTGCACGGATTTGGATGAAATTTTGATACCGGTTTTAGCTTCAGTTTAAGAAAACGGTTAAGAAGTGGGTGTCGCAGCGGGGCACCTCTAAAATCTTTACTGTGTAACGGTTAATATTTAAAGCATTTATCATTTATTTGCGCTAGTATTTGACCATGCTAAACTCGGAAGTTTTTCTGTGACCACGGAAATTCTACAACAATCTAATAAATCACTAGTAAAAAAATTGGTAAGTTTGACAGTACCGACCTTTGTGGTAAACCCAGAGCTAGGTTATCTAACAAACATAAAACGGCTGGCACATAATGCCGATGTTAATCATAATCAAAATATTATTGGTTTGATGTTAAACAAGTGTTTTGTTTTCCAGACTATCTATTCGTTGTGGCCAAGGACAATCGGGGTCGAGCTGATGGTCTATCTAAGACATGAAAACTTTATTAGAAAAAGTAAGCTTTTGCCCTGCGTATAGTAATAATAATAACCCCCAACGATCACATACATAGATCCTGGATCCTAACTAGGATTCCCTGTGTCTAGGGACCCAGGAACTTCGAGGGTCATGGTCCCACAACATCCATTTGACAGGCCTGATAGCTCAGTTGGTAGTAGCTCTGCCTTCTGAACTGTGGGTTGTGGGTTCGATTCCCGCCCAGGACAAACATTTGTGTGATGAACATAGGTGTTTGTTCTGTGTCTGGGTGTTATATTGTATTCTATGTATGTATTTACAAATAAAAAAAGTATCTAAGTATTGTATCAGTTATCTGGTTCCCATAATACAAGCTTTGCTTAGTTTGGGGCTAGATGGCGTTGTGTGCGAAGTCCGCACATATTATTATTATATTATTATCCAAACTCAGAACAAGTATATGCGCTTTTTTTTGTGCACAAATACTTGTCCTGCCGCGGGAATCGAACCCACTGCCTCCGACCTGCTCAACCACCACACCACAGAGGCTGTCAAAGTATAAAGGCTGCGTGTACATACTCAATTTGTCTTTCGAGGAAGTCCACGCCTATCGTCTTCTTGTAATCCCTGGTGAAGGTGCCGCGGCAGTACCGCTGGATCATGCTGGACTTGCCGACGCCACCATCGCCGACGATCACCACCTTGAGCGCCACCTCCAGGTCCTCCTCGCGCATCCTCGCACCATCAGCGCCAGCACCAACATTAGTGGGAACTGGTTATATCCTGCGGCCATTATGAAGACATTATATAAATTTGTTTGCTCCATTACTTAACTAAAACTTGGGCTTACACCTGAATAAATGTTTGTTGGAATGTAGCTTTAGGGTTTTGAAACTTTAGACGATTTATTCTAAGCAGTGTACCTAAATGCAAATATGCCAATGATTGACATAAATATAAATAATAATAATAATAATAAAAACGCCCAACGAACACATACATAGATCCTGGACCCTAACTAGGATTCCCTGTATCTAGGGACCTAGGAGCTATGAGGACCATGGTCCCACAATACTCAGAACAAGTATTTGCGCTTAAATACATGTCCTGTTGTGGAATTCGAACCTGCCGCCTCTAAGTTATGAGCCTACCTGCTCAACCACCACACCAGAGAGGCTGTCAAAATGTCAATAAAAAAAATATTATTGTTAAAAATTTCACGAAAACGTTCCCTATATACCACTCAGCTACTACACTGCGGGTGACGCGCCATGCGTGCCCATGGTGTCTTCGTAAAAAGCGTGACTTATGATCGATCGATCAATTTGGATACGTTACGATAAGTCTCGCAAAGGTGACGTGAAATGGCCATGCTAGTCATGTTTTTGATAAATGATTTATCATTTTACTTTCGACGCAGCGTTTCTCTTTACAACGTGTACCTACATTTATAAATTCTGCCAAGTCATGTGAGCACATGGGAAATACTCGTACTTCCAATCGATTATGTCAACATTTGCTCTGAGTTTCGAAAATTCTTTTCTCTTACATTACAAGTAAAAAAATTTATTGTGTAAGCACATGGTAGTTACCATATAAAATAACAATTTTTTAAGTTAATGAATGATGATCAGTTAGTCGTTACGATACGGCCGCCCATAACTGAACAATGTCACTCGGAACTGCAAAGTAATAGTTTCACGTGACACTGCACTGCGCACATCATCCTGAGACATCAGCACGGACTGGTAATATAAGATTACTCGACTGTGAGATTAGATCATAAAGTCTCAATTGCCCAGTAATTTCACTAGCTACAGCTTGCCCTTCAAACCGGAACACATTAGTGCTTGCACACTACTGCTTGCCGGCAGAATAATTGGCAAAGCGGTGGTACCTACCTAGACGCACATTGCAGAAAAGTCCACCTAGTCTAGAGACTAAAAGACTATAATAAGTACCTATTTCGACAAAGTACCGTAGCGATGCAGTAAAGGTAGATATAATAAAAAGCCGTTGAAACCAGCTACCAAAAAAGTACCAGACATTTCGCGATCTTTGTGGATTAACAGGAATCTCAACACAAAGAACTTTACGATAAGATCTTACTAAAAACGCAGCGTCGCAACTCGCCATAAAAATTCGTTTAGGAATGTGTAGATTCACTGGGCTGTTGATCGCATAGCGATAATCTTTTCTAATGACTTTCGCACGTGGAAAAATGCCTCGATTAGGTGCATAGCTAGTGCATGTCGCTTGCATTCCCGGATGGTATCAAGGACCGTTGGAGATAAATTCAGTACAACACTTACGGATAATGCGAAATGTCCGTCATAAAACGAAGATGCGTGTGACTCGCTTGACCGTAAAAACCGGATCGAACAAACGTATGCATTTTTGCCTCATTTACATGTCTGTTTATTGACTTGATGAGCATCTAGAAATCTAGGCAAATATTTTTTACTTTGCAAATGTAACTGTATAGTTTTCCAATCAGCTATCTGAAGAGATACGGTTTAGTTTAACGCAATTAGCAATTTCTGTTATTACAATAATAATAATAAATATAACGCCCAATGATCACATATAATAGGTCTTTACCTATGAAATTGCCGTATTGCAGTACAGACTTTTTCAAACAAAAAAAAGTTTTGTTTGGCTATGAATTCTAAATTCAAATTAATTTTGTTTTAAAAATATGACATTCTATTTACAATATAAGTCTTTTGTTTATTGATTAGCGTTGTATTTTCATTACATTTCAACATTTTTCCTCATAATGGATACTTTGAAACTTCGTGTAATTATGGAATATGAGTTCCGTCGTGGCACCAACGCGGCACAAACGACACGTAACATCAACGACGTTTACGGGGAGAACTGTACTAACGAACGTACAACCCGTTATTGGTTTGCTCGGTTCCGTTCTGGGAATTTTGACTTGAAAAATGAACCTCGTGGTCGTCCGGAAACTTTGGTCAACAATGATGAATTAAAGGCGATTGTGGAAGCTGATGAATCTCAATCTACAGCTGAGCTGGCAGCAGCTTTTGATGTTAGCATCAAAACAATATTGGTCCATTTGCGACAGATTGGCAAGATAAAAAAGCTTGATAGATGGATGCCCCACGAACTTAACGATCGCCAGCGCAACGTACGCGTCGAGACTTGCCTTGCGCTGCTTAACAGGCACAGAAATGAAGGAATTTTGAACCGAATTGTTACGTGCGACGAAAAATGGATTCTTTTTGACAATCGAAAGCGCTCAGCAAGTTGGTTGGATCCTGGTTCGGTACCAAAGCAATGTGCAAAACGAAAAATGACCCCTAGAAAGGTGATGGTCACAGTTTGGTGGTCTAGTGCTGGTGTGATTCATCATAGCTTTTTACAAAACGGCGAGAGCACTACTGCAGATATGTACATTGAAGAACTGACCACAATGATGGCGAAACTCGCACGTCTGCAACCAGCTTTGGTCAATTGGTCGTCTCCACTGCTACTTCACGACAACGCGCGACCCCATACTGCACAACAGACCGTCTCTAAGCTGCATGAGTTGGGTTTGGAAGCTCTTCCTCATCCGCCATACTCACCAGATCTTGCGCCTACCGACTATTACTTTTTCCAATATTTTCTGGACCCTGACTACGATTCCCTGTATCTAGGGACCATGCTCGCACAACACGCAGACTCAGAACAAGTATTTGCGCTTTTTTGTGCCCAATACTTGTCTTATCGCGGGAATCGAACCCGCCGGCTTCGGGTTATGGGCCGACCAGCTCAACCACCACACGACAGAGGCTGTGAATTATAATATTCTCATACGTGTTTTCTTTGATTTTTTTTTAATTTTCCTTTTCCTAAATCTTCTTCTAAATATATATAACTCAAAGGTGACTGACTGATTGACTGACTGACATAGTGATCTATCAACGCACAGCCCAAACCACTGGATGGATCGGGCTGAAATTTGGCATGCAGGTAGACGTTATGACGTAGGCATCCGCTAAGAAAGGATTTTTCGAAATTCTACCCTTAAAGGTGTGAAATGGGTGGTTGAATTATTTTCCCATAGGCCACGTCGCGGGCAAAGCTGCGGGCAGAAGCTCGTATTACATATACCCTCATCTCCGACTCTCCTTGTTATGTGAAAATATTGCAGTGGCGCAGATTAAATAAGAATACTACCGTAAAGGTAAAGGAGTGAATTTCGGACGTCTTGAAGAGACACCAATGTTTAGAACTCGCTTAAGTATATATCCTAAGGTGAAAAGACAAAATGATCTCCGAGAAGAGAGATATAAAATACATTTCAAACCGAATGCAGGTTAGTAATGGTTTGCAAGCACTTTAAAGCCGCCAGAGGTATTTTCGCCACCTTGCCCTCGCCTTAAAGTATTTTATGGTTATTTTAATTGGTAACCGGTTGCGGAAAGTGAAACAACTTAAATTTTGTGACACTGTTTTATTTTTATTACGATAACACATTATAGTTAAACTATAAATCAAACGAATCATTTTGAATGATATATGAAATTCTGTGTACCTACTCGGTATTAAAGAATAGGTATTATATATATTGATAGCGTACTCTTTGTTCTTTTACTAGTCTTTACCTATGAAATTGCCGTTTTGTTTGAAAAAAGTTAAAGTATTTTTTTTTTCGAAATTTTTTATTTCTTTTATTCAAAGTAATCACCCCTGCAATCAATGCATCTTTGCCAATGCTGTGGCAGTTTATGGATGCCCTTCTTGAAAAAATCAGCAGGACGGGAGACAACAAACTCTTCAAAGGCGTTTTGTACTGCCTCTCGGGAATTGAATTTTTTTCCCGCTAAAAAGTTGTCCAAATTTTGGAAAAAGTAATAGTCGGTAGGCGCAAGATCTGGTGAGTATGGCGGATGAGGGAGAGCTTCCAAACCCAACTCATGCAGCTTAGAGACGGTCTGTTGTGCAGTATGGGGTCGCGCGTTGTCGTGAAGTAGCAGTGGAGACGACCGATTGACCAAAGCTGGTTGCAGACGTGCGAGTTTCGCCATCATTGTGGTCAGTTCTTCAATGTACACATCTGCAGTAATGCTCTCACCGTTTTGTAAAAAGCTATGATGAATCACACCAGCACTAGACCACCAAACTGTGACCATCACCTTTCTAGGGGTCATTTTTCGTTTTGCACATTGCTTTGGTACCGAACCAGGATCTAACCAACTTGCTGAGCGCTTTCGATTGTCAAAAAGAATCCATTTTTCGTCGCACGTAACAATTCGGTTCAAAATTCCTTCATTTCTGTGCCTGTTAAGCAGCGCAAGGCAAGTCTCGACGCGTACGTTGCGCTGGCGATCGTTAAGTTCGTGGGGCACCCATCTATCAAGCTTTTTTATCTTGCCAATCTGTCGCAAATGGACCAATATTGTTTTGATGCTAACATCAAAAGCTGCTGCCAGCTCAGCTGTAGATTGAGATTCATCAGCTTCCACAATCGCCTTTAATTCATCATTGTTGACCAAAATTTCCGGACGACCACGAGGTTCATTTTTCAAGTCAAAATTCCCAGAACGGAACCGAGCAAACCAATAACGGGTTGTACGTTCGTTTGTACAGTTCTCTCCGTAAACGTCGTTGATGTTACGTGTCGTTTGTGCCGCGTTGGTGCCACGACGGAACTCATATTCCATAATTACACGAAATTTCAAAGTATCCATTATGAGGAAAAATGTTGAAATGTAATGAAAATACAACGCTAATCAATAAACAAAAGACTTATATTGTAAATAGAATGTCATATTTTTAAAACAAAATTAATTTGAATTTAGAATTCAGAGCCAATCAAAACTTTTTTTTTGTTTGAAAAAGTCTGTACTGCAATACGGCAATTTCATAGGTAAAGACCTATTATAATCCAATCGCATTTTGATAAAGATATGTTATTTACATGATACCGCGATAGAGTTTATTAAGACAAATTGCAGAGCATTTATATAGGTACCTATGATTTCTATTTTACTTACCTATAAGTATATATTTATTCCAACTTGGTTGAGTAAATACTACATAATTTAGTGTAACTATAACTGACTCTAACTGCATTTCCAATGATGCACTTGTTACAGGTTTGAGAAAGTGGTCTACCAGGTTTAGCAAGATAAGAAAGTCATCTTGCAACAAACCATCATGGCTTTACAGTAAGCTATATTCAGTCACAATTTAAGTTTAAATGCGTTAAGTGTAAGGTTGAAATTGCTTTTGAATTAGTAGTTTCGTTGTCAATTGCATTTGAAGCATTCACTCTATCATTCAGGTCGCGATGTGGAAATGCAAAATTTTAAGCACTGAAGCTGGGCGATCAAACTAGTCGTACAGCCAACATACTAAAACAATGTCCACCAATTTAGATAAATCGGGTATTTATATAATCTCTGTATCTGTTCACAAGTCATCTCTGTGATATAGAGTTCTGTAACATTTCCGCTAGAAAAGATCAATGAGGGTATGCAAATGTAATTGAACATAAAATGCCTTTATGTGACAAGCAAATTAGCAGATAAAAAAACACATTAATAACATAATCTGCGAGAAGTGGGTGTTTATAGAAGGCCATCCATATTTTATTAGAATACTCTACGCGTTTATCGATCTTTCGTTGTGATTTTTAAATTAAGTTTTTATTAGGTAGCCCCAAGTTTTATGTTCTTGAAAAGCGAAAGTGGAGTGCGTTAGCCACGAATAGGCAATAGAGATTTAACAGCTTTACGCATGCATGGGACTTGACAACATGAAATTCTACGGTTATAATATAAATTTACGGTCAAAAGAGCTTGAGATCAACTACTGTACTAACCTAATATAATATATTTATATATAAGTTCATGTTAATAATAGGCTTAATTCATAAATATAAAAAATTATCTAACAAAAAGCACGGACCCAGGTGTCTGTGGAAATGCAGATTAATAAAAAAAAAACCTAATATAATACACGAGATTCTGCCCGCAGCTTCGCCCGCAGCGTGGCCTATGGGAGAATAATTCAACCACCCGTTTCACCCTCTTAAGGGTGGAATTTAGAAAAATACTTTCTTACTGGATGCCTACATCATAACATCTACCTGCATGCCAAATTTCAGCCCGATCCGTCCAGTGGTTTGGGCTGTGCGTTGATTGATCACTATGTCAGTCAGTCAGTCAGTCACCTTTGATTTATATATATTTAGATTAACGGAGAATTGCAATTTTGTAATTCCACCAAATGATTTCTTTTTTATAACGCCAAATGATCACATTCGTAGATCCTGGACCCTAACTATGATTCCCTGTATCCAGGGATCCAGGTACTACGAGGATTATGCTCGCACAACAACCAGACTCGGAACAAGTGCATGTACATATTTGCGCTTTTTTTCTATTTACAAATACTTGTCCTGCCGATGGAATCGTACCCGCCGCCTTCGGGTTATGAGCCGACCAGCTCAACCACCACACCGCAGTCATAGCGAATAAAATCGAACTTAAGGAATCCTTATCTTAAGGAATTTTGACTTAAAGTCATCATATAAAATAATAACAGTTATATATCCACGGAAAATTTAGTGTCCAACGGTTGCATAGAACGAAAGATAATAAAGCCCAGTGGATTTATAGTCAATGTATAGGACCAACAGGCGACGTGTACGGACTAAGATACCTAGACTACTCACGTACTAGGTAGGTAAAAGTATATAATATACGAGTAGATGCTGGTTAGCGGTTTATGGTCACATGAAATTCGATCTAAATAACCGATACAGTTAGGTATTGAACGAAGATTGAACGTATCGAATGTCTAGACATATAGCCTGATACTGCATGTACCTACGTATCATGTACCTACTTGTCGATCACAAAAATAAGTAGAATTTACTTTGGTGTTTTAAAGTGAACTAGTTGACCCGCCCCGGCTTCGCACGGGTGAATTAGTAAAACGTGGTCGAACAGGATAAAAACTTTTTACCTACAATTTTGTTTTTTTCTCTTTATAAGGCTTTTTATTCTATTTCCAGCGAACCTACCTATAAAATAAAAAATATTAATTTCATTTTTATATTTTAGTGTGCATAGTTTTAGGTATTTAAACATACATAATTAGTAGGGTATCATCTGCAGCTCGTTTAATGGCGTGAAATTTTGTTACGTAACGCCGAGTTATTTCATCTGCCAATCTCTCACGGTATGCTCATCACTTCTGTGATATTTAATAACATAATTATAATGCTAACGTTTTCCACG
Organism: Ennomos fuscantarius; assembly: GCA_905220475.3. Taxonomy (NCBI): domain Eukaryota; kingdom Metazoa; phylum Arthropoda; class Insecta; order Lepidoptera; family Geometridae; genus Ennomos; species Ennomos fuscantarius. Next base: position 3,856,349 of record HG992040.1, on the reverse strand, counting down.
ACGTTGCGTGAAATTAAGCTCTCGTTGAGCTATCTTAGCTGTCGTATTATTTTTCTGCTGGATTACGTACCTTAGGGTACTAAAGTTCGAGCTCATAAGTTCGCACTTAAACTTCTTTGCGCACGCTTGACTTGGAGAGTAAGCTGGTAGATCTCCATTTTCAAGTAACAAAGTTAAAAAAAAAAATTGTTAGTATGTCCGGAAAAATTACGATTAACAATTTAACCGGCCGATAGATGGAACTAATCTAAACAAGTTTTACTTCAGTCATGTAATCTAAAGCTCACTCGTTTTTTATTATTCTTGCTAGGAAATTTTGACATTATAATTATAGAATAATATCGTCCAAATAGACAATGTTAAAATTAAAATACTTCTAAGCAAGCATATAGATGCTTGCTTAGGAGTATTTTGATTTTAATTTGTAAACCAAAGTGACTTTAATTATGTGCAAAAATTAATTAATCTTGATTTCGACTATACAGCTCTATAAATAAGAGCTACGTATGAATACTTGAATATCGGCTGCGACGCTTCCGGGGCGGGTGTTACACTCATGAGTTAGATACCGACTTCATTAAAATAGATGTTCAAAGCGAGGTGCCCGCTTTTCTCTCGCTAACGAGTTAACACCAACATAATGATTGCACTTGATTTGTGAAGTCGTTCAATATAATAACAGGCGATAGGTACCAATATCTTGTTTCTCCTTTCTCCGTTCTTTGCGTGTTTCGATTAAGAAACGGAGAAACCGAAACACAAAACGAATACTCTATGATATACTGAAGCTTTAGTTCATCTTAGACCTAGTTCACCTTAGACCTAGTTCACCTTAGACCTAGTTCAACTTAGAACTAGTTCATCTTAGGCCTAGTTCACCTTAGACCTGGTTCACCTTAGACCTAGTTCATTCTAGACCTAGATCATATTAGACCTATGTACTTATCCAGCGACGATGGATCAAAGCTTGTGCGATGCAGGATTTCGTTGTCGCAGATTAGCGCCATCTAGTTTCATTCCTAATAACTAAAGTGCTACTCTGTACGACGCGAACCGATTATACTTATACAACCTAGTTCATATATGACCTAGTTCATCTTTGACCTAGTTCATATTTGAACTAGTTCAACTTAGACCTAGTAAATCTTAGATCTAGTTCATCTTAGGCCTAGTTCATCTTAGGACTAGATTAAATACCCACATTCATCATCGTAGAGAGTTGTCAAATGAGATTTATGCCAGCAATTAAGTATTTTGCGCATACTTTTATAATCTTTTTTTGTAGTAATTTCCAATGTTGATATTATTTTTGTGAATCATCTAAAGAAGAACCAATTTGCCGACTTTCTATCACGTATCACGCATGGTATTCAAGTGTTTGAATAGCGGATACTAATGCGTTGATGAGGTGGAACGTAGGTGGGGTCGGTCGGCGATAAGTTCCATATTCAGGGTGTTCCATATTTTATATTTTCCAATTACTTAGTAATACGCAATATTATTACTCCAAATTTTAAATTTTTATATATTTGTAATTTTTTTTAATTCTTTATGTTCTTGATTATAAATTGTACAAATTATTAATTTTACAAACATATGAAGTATGATACATAAAGCAAAAAAAAAGAGTGTGCTTTAAATTACACGACTGAAACAAAACTTCTTTATTTTAGCTCCATCTATCGGCTGGCATAATTTTGTTTATGCTTTATTTAAAGTCGCCATCTTGACAATTGTAAATTTTCATTAATACCAACATAATAATACAATTTTTTTTTACTTTGTTGTGTTGGCAATGGAGATCTACGTTAACCAGCAACTTTCAACTTCCGTTCGCCTCGCCAGCGTACTCCCCAAGTCAAGCGTACGTAAAGAAGTTTTACCCACTTCAATAGTAATTCAGATATGTTAATTATTAAATATACAGATACATTACTAGCATTTATTCCTGTAATAATCTATATATTATATTTTATACTTATGTATATTATACGGTATTATACTGGTAGCTACTCTTACACACTGTGGAATACGGCAGACTATCAACGCCCATTGTCGTCTTCGAGGAAGTGCCACAGATTCGAAGACAGTTAGTACCGGAGAAATGCGACGGATTCTCATGTCTATTCTTCCGTCTCATATTCAATAGCGATAGCGCGTATGTATCATGAATATGAATCTTACCAACAATATAATGTGAGCTGTAATTGGTATTTGGCTTAACAATGTTAACGAGTGATATCAATCAGAGGCGAGGAGAAGAGAGGTTTTAATGTATAGCCCGTTAAAATCTTGTTCCAAGTTGACGATCATATAGAACACCTATACCCGTGTTCAGAATTCGAGATCAAAAAGGTAAACAAAGAAATGTCAATATATGTCAGTGTCAAAGGGACATTTTTGAGGTACTGCAAATTTTTTTTTTTATGTTTTGGCTCCACACTTTTGTGTATTTAGCCAGTGTCAAGTTATTGATAATTTATCAAGTTAATGATATTTCACGCAAATATGTGTCAAGTCATAGTCGAAGTCTTAGTCTAGTCAAAGTCATACTCCTAGTAAAGTGGTGGCAACTTAACTTGAAGCTTCTATGGAGTTTTGGAAACAACACGACAAAAAACGTTTCACCATCATTATACCATTTTCCCACACTCACGCCTGTAATCCAGCACTTAACGAATAGAATGTCACCAATTTTATGCACTAACACTGAAAATAACACAAGTTTAGGAAAATAATACAATGCGGCGACGCAATCTTTTTCGCGTTACCGCCAAAACTCCTACTGCACATTTTTTCACCCGAATAAAATTCAAAACATTCTTTAGTACTTTTTTTTGTTTGGTTTTGTCTTCACACTTTTGTGTATTTAGCCAGTGTCAAGTAATTGATAATATCTCAAGTAAATTAATATAATATAATGTGTCAAGTCAAGTCAAGTCACAGTCCAAGTCATCAAGTTAAGTCATAGTCTAGTCTAGTCAAGTCATACTCCTAGTAAAGTGGTGGCAACTTTACCAGAAGCTTCTATGGAGTTTTGGAAACAACACGAAAATAAACGTTTCACCATCATTATACCACTTTCGCACACTCATGCATGTAATCCAGCACTTAACGAATAAAACGCCACCAATTTTATGCACTAACACTGAAAATAACACAAGTTTTGGAAAATAATACAATACGGCGACGCGATCTTTTTCGTTTTCCCGCCAAAAAACTCCAGTAGTACTTTATATACCTGCTATAAAATAAGTAAGTACTGGCACAGATTATATAAAAAGTACGTACACAACACAAGTAAGTAGTATACTAATACATTGTATCATTGCATTGGATATTTCTAATATTTTTTATGATGATTGCATTTCTGTTGTGATTTTATACACTTGATTAGTGATTATAAAACCACCCTGAATTTCATGCGCAGCACTTTTCAAGTTCTCAACACACGAAGATTCTTATATAAGCTATCTGATAGGTGAATTACATTCGAGTTCGAGGATTGAAAAGCGGCGACACGAAATGTTTTGAACCTCGGCAGTGTTCCCAGTCTAAGGTTCGTATTACAGAACGATGCTTAATCATCGAACGAAAGTGATCAATTAGTGAATGAAATGTCTGCTTGAGCACCAATCGATGACTGAGCATCGTTATGTAATACGGACCTAAGAAAAATAACTGCAGAGACGCGACGTCTATATAATTTCCTTTGATAAACCTGACTTCAAACGCCATAATTTCACGCTGAGAAATATTAAGACGATATTATCATCTAAACATCTTTCCAGTTACCTACTTTGATTTAAAAATTAAACTACGGCACCGATTGTGATGAAATTTTATGGTATAGTTTAAAAGTATGTACCTATCAATTAAAAAAACGACCACACGACTGAAGTAAAACTTTTTTAGTTTAGCTCCATCAATCGGCCAGTATAACTTTGTTTTTGCGTTGTTTAATGCTAATGTCGTCATCTTGTCAATTGTAAATTGTCATTTTACCGGACATACCAGCATATTAATACAAATTTTTAACTTTGATAGTTTGATAATGGAGATATACATGAACCAACTTCAACTTCCGTTCGCCCCGCATTCACCAGCTTACTCCCCAAGCCCCAAGTCAAGCGTGCATAAAAAAGTTTTACTTCAAAAATCCAAATTGGTTCATAAATGATGGAAATATGATCAACAAACAAAAACATATAAAAACTACCTATTTTTTTTTATATTACTGTATGATTTGACGAGCTAGCCGTTCACCTGATGTTAATTGAGAACCTCCTCATTTTTTGTGGTCGGTTTTAAATATATTTAACAATACATCACACTCCACGAAAAGACAATACAATGCTGTTTGGCCTCGACACTCCGATTTCCGGCCTATTATCTTTGTTTTTATGCTTACTTATAACTCAAATCCGGAAGGTGAAGTGGGTACAACGAAATAACATATACAAAGAATCAAAGGATAACTGAATAGTGTAATATTATAAATAAAACATTGTACCTTTGCAGAATATTAAAATTCATATATCATTGTTATTCCTTTATCTCTTTTTTTATTCATTTATTCTCTTTCTATATGTGCATATTGATCTTACATTACAAATATATACAATGAGTAATATGGACCCTGTAGGGCACTACAGATTAATACATATATGAATGAATGAATGAATGAATTATTTATTGCAGAAACTGTGTACAAATAGGTCTTTAAAAAACTTAAAAAAATATTAGCACAGTCAACAGTTTGCCCGTGGCAGGCACTATTTTATTTTATATAAACTTAAAACTTTAATATGTCAAGTTGAAATTAATTATGATAAATATGATGAATATATTATATGTGTGTGTATAGTCAGGGTAGGATTAGTTAAACTCTCCTATGTTTGAAACTTGAATTTTTACATATTTTGCAGTGTACACTAATAAGGTAACTTTGGGAAGTGGTCTACATCTATAACCCCTCCGCGCCTACCGTGACAAGGCGCGGAGGGGTTATAGGAATGGTCCACGTGGTAAGTGGTCATTCATCAAAGGGGAATAATAGACATAAAATATTAAAAGAAATGATATTGAATCCCAAGATTCCCTTAATCAAGAAATCCTTTAAAGTTGCGATCTTATGTGAAAACTCAAAGAAATTTAAAAATCTATACCAATCGCCGTTCAGAGAAAGGAGTTTACTCCGCTATCCATATTGTAACCGATTTCCCAATCTCCCCATAGCACAGATGACTCAATAGTAGGTACATATTGAACAAATATCTACCAATACAGTTACATGTTTATTCAGATACTAGCGGCCCGCTTCGGCTTCGCACGGGTATAAAATATATAGCCTATGTCATTCACTGAACCGACGCGCTATTTATAGGCACGCTCCCGCCCCGGCCGGCCGGAACCGCCACAAACGCTATGTCCTGCAATTTTTTAATCTGTGTCTTCGAAAATATTCATTTAAATCATATGCTGTAAAGGGCCATATAGATATATATTAAATCAACAATGTATTTAAGGTATTTTATTAGATAAGGATAAATGATGTATTGGTTAAAATCACTTCGAAAATTAGCCATTATTTGTCGTAAAAAGTAAATGCCAAAAAAATGTTATTGTGAGATATCCATAAGAGATAGACACATACCATAGCGGAGTTTTCTGTAGACCTTTTCAATGTGTACAATACGTACATTATTTTGGTAAATGTCGTAGAGTTCAGCCTGCGTTTGCAATGTAAGCGGAAAAAACTTAATTATTTACGATATCACATTAGAAAATCAAAAATACCAGTATTTCTCCACTATTTAATGGATGTTATTATTATACATATAAACATTCCTCTTCAATCACTTTCTATTAAAAAAAAACCGCATCAATATCCGTTGCGTAGCTTTAAAGATTACATAGGGACACAGAAAGCGACTTTGTTTTATACTATATAGTGATACATAAATAGTTAACATAATTACTTTAGTGAGATTTGCACGAGACGTTTTGACAGTACAAGTTTATGGAAGAAATTTTGCAGCCCGCGACTATGTTTAGGTTTAAATTAAACCCGTAATATGATCCGTAAGCTTGTTGTCATCACGCACAGACTACGGACGGACACATTCCAGTCAGGGTATTCGCACACATGATGGGTAAAGTAACGTCGCATAATTGCCAGGTATGTGACAAACCAGAAGAAGTGTACATACTGATGGAGTGTGCCCGGAACCAGGCAGAAAGACAAAAAGTTTTTGAGGACCTTGGTGTGGTGCATACGATTTGGGCTTATTGCAGAATTTTTCGTCTTGTCCGACATCCAATGAAGCCAAATGATTTATGAGCTGGTAACACCCTGTCTCCAGCTCATAAGTGATGCTTAATTGTTTTGATTTGTTCTTTGTTGGTTTTGTCTTTTATTACTAGAGTAAGTATATTTATGCTTAGTACAATAACTCAATTTTAAGTAATACAATTTTGACTTGTAAAAGTGCTAAAAATAGCTTATTTGCAATAAATATTTTGATTTTGACTTATGCAGTTAGGATACGATGCGGCTGACCTAAACTTTGTATTAAAAGCCAATTTAAAAAAAAAGGGTTTTATTCAATCGAGGAGTCATCAGCTAACTAGGTCCTAGATGAAGGATTGGGAGTTTGTTTTCCTAGTCATTGGGAGTTTTGGCGGGAAAACGAAAAAGAGCGTCACCGCATTTTATTATTTTCTAAAACTTAACACAAGTTTTAGAAAATAATAAAATGCGGTGTTAGTGCATAAAATTAGTGGCATTATATTCGTTAAGTTTTTCTTATCCGTGAGGACCTTTAATTGGCTTCTTTTTTTGTAAACGTATGTCTATAGTAATTTTAAAACCTGTTGGTCTTCCAAAAATAAAATAAATAAATAAGTGCTGAATTACAGCCATGAGTGGTGGTATAATGATGGTGAAAAGTTTCTTTTTGTGTTATTTCCAAAACTACATAGAAGCTTCTGGTAAAGTTCCCACCACTTTACTAGGAGTATGAATTGACTAGACTAGACTATGACTTGACGACTTGGACTGTGACTTAACATATATAATATAACTTGAGAAATTATCAATTATTTGACACTGGCTAAATACACAAAAGTGTGGAGCCAAAACAAAAACAAGAAAAGGTAGTTATTCAACCTCGGCTCGTGTGACTGCAGCGGAATGCGGTGATTGTTCTGACATGACATTTGATCACACATAATTGTCGTAATCTCATTACGGCAAGTTGCTGACCGCTAATGCCAGAGTAGCGAGACAGGTTGCAAGTTGCAATATTGTTGTAACTAAAACCGCAGTTCTCGAGAAGTATCTAGATTTTAGACTTTTCTCGTGTTATTCACGAAATTCTCGGAAGGTTGCTAATGAGATGTAAATGGTGTATATTTACTGCATATAATCGGTACATTAATATGTAGTAGGTATACTAACTTATAACTTACTAAGTAGTAAGTACCTATCTAAGCTAATAACAGAGAATTTATAATATTACTTTACGATTAGTAAATACACAAGTAATTTTGAAATGAGTTACATATTAATAAGTATTTAAAATGTCCCTGATAATAATATCGTTGTACTCAATAGGGTTGATAATAGTCTCAACTCTTAACTATACCTACATCTATGACAGCCTCTGCGGTGTGGTGGTTGAGCAGAACGGCTCATAACCCGGAGGCGGCGAGTTCGATTCTTGCGACAGGACAAGTATTTGTTCACAGAAAAAAAAGCGCATATACTTTGAGTATATGCGCTATATTTCTGAGTCTGGGTGCTATGGGACCATGGTCCTCGTAGCTTCTGGGTCTCTAGATACAGGGAATCCTAGTTAGGGTCCAGGAGCTATGTATGTGATCGTTGGGCTTTATTATTATTATTAAGAAGTTTTTTGTAACTTTGTAGGTGGCTGTATTAAAAGTGATTTTTCATGGTAAATATTTTTGTTTCAGGACTAGTTGCAGTGCCCATGTCAAGTTTTTCTGAACCGCCCCCACCTATGCCTTTCAAAGTGGACCACCCATTCTTGTTCTCAATATTGTATAAGGACAGAAAAAAAAGCGCAAGCACTTGTTATGTGTCTGGGTGTTGTGGGACTATGGTCCTCGTAGTTCCTGGGTCTCTAGACACAGGGAATCCTAGTTAGGGTGCGTTTATTATCATTATTATTATTTTCTAGTGTAACATTATGGAATGAAATAAACTTAAAATACTGAAATACGTAGGTATAACGGAGTTGATTTTAGCACAATGTTTTTTTTTTTAATTTTACTACTTTTTTCCGTCTATCTAGTCAAATGAATTAACAATAGCTAAACTAAACTAGCAAAAAGGTAAAAAATTAGCAATAAACTTAATAGATTAATAAGTTTATTGCATAGGTAATAGACTTTGAATTATCTATGTGGCGAAAATAATTGAGTAGCGATTCGAATATTATTTCCTTAAAGTATGATAATTCATAGATGTCTGTGGATATTAAAATGATTACTGTTCTCAACAGAACCCCTATTCTATGCCTCTATCTGGCTTTATTTGACCTTCTAATTTAAATGATTAGGCAACAGTAAACGATGCGACGATGGGTTGCTGCAGCTGTAAAGTTTCACAAAAAGATGTAATAATGAACAATTTGTCTCTGATCAGTAATCACTGAAGCAATTTGAGGTGCCAGACTAATTTCAACAAATCACAAAAGCAATTCACTGCGTGGCCTTTAGTTTTGGTGATTTGTTGAAATCAGGCAATAACGGAATATTTTTTTGTAAGGCATAGAGATGAATTCAACAAGAGTGTTGAATTCGTATAAATAGGTCATGTCCCTATTTCTAATCATCTTAATATATATAAATCTCGTGTCACAATGTTTGTCCTCAATGGACTCCTAAACCACTTAACCGATTATATAATAATAAAATTCGCACACCATGTGCAGTTCGATCCAACTTGAGAGATAGGATAGTTTATATCTCAATCTATAATAGATATATATTAAATACCCGTGCGAAGCCGGGGCGGGCCGCTAGTATATTATAAAATACATCTTTATTTCCCTTTGTCATCGCATCACGCGTGAATAGATGGAACATTTTCGCTAATTCTTTTTTGTTGTATTTATTATTGTCAAGACAAGGTTCTTATGAAACAAACAATTAAGAAAATTGAGCGGAAAATTAGAAAATGTTCGGGGCGGGGCGTAGCTAGTATTACATAAAAGTAGAGATCTTATATTTCGATCCCTACTAAAATATAAAAGTAAAACATTATCTTTATGTTTTTTGCGAGGTTTCGGACTGCGTCGGGAAAACGGGAAAATAGAGAGTAAAGCCGCTGAGCTAACTATGTAGATTTAGAGATAACATACAAGCACATTGAATAAAAAAAAAGCTGGTTATATGTTTAAAACTCCAAGCTGGTTATTAATTTATAAAAAAAGATGTGTTGTTATCGCTGAAAATTAGGAGCGCTATATTGCCAAAGCATTTTTCGGCAGGTCGTTCTACGATATTATTCTGGGAAAACCAAACTAAGTACTTATAAATTATATTCCATCACCGTTCTTCATTGTATTTCCTATTTACACATCTGATTATTCAGTTGCGTCACGTCGCACTGGGCTTTAAAAAATAGTGCTTTTTGTTGATTCGGTGATCAGATTCCACCTTAAATTTTACGCGCCTACATCATTTACTAAGGACCTTTAGCGTTCTCAACTCATCAAAATTCCTCACAGGTCCTCCTATTTGCATCTCAACAAAAACCCGCGCTTCCCTTAGGATATGTGCACACTGCACAGTCAGTAGGTACCTGGCGAGCACTACATTGTATTTAGTAGTTGGCTGTGTCTGTGTCTGGCATAGAAATATAACGCTAGAAATATAGCGTAATTCCTCTAAAGTCTCTCGATGTCTGGCATGAATGGCGTGCGTCCTTGCCGGCTGCATAACGGCCGGTGCTCGGCGATCTTTGTTAATATTTCTCGTGTAAGCTGTGAGCTTCACCTCACAAGTATCATACTAAATGTTCAACAAATCAACGCTTTGGACGTTTTGTTCATTCTATGCTGTATATCTATAAAACTGCTCTCCCTTCTTTTGTTAGCACCTAAGACTATTGTACCTAGTTACCAATACAAATAACTCTGAACTAAATCTAAATATTTTTAAATGATTCTATTGTTATGTTTACTATTATTATAACTCCAAATTAATAGGTACCTACGTACACTTTTCTTTATACGTGGAAGTAGCTGGAGTTGATATGTGTTGGATAACCTAAAAAACCGTTTCTATGAAAATATATTATGAATCTTTGGTTTACGACCTGACTAATATAAATTTAATAAGGCTAATATATATGAATAAACAAAAGAAAGACTAATCGAAAGACTAAGAAGAGTAAGAAAGACAATCTTGAATGAAGGTTCTTCAAAGGAGGCGTGTCGGCCAACTCCGCTGGCGCGCTTTCATGGAAGCGACATCGACAGGTGCTCGGCAGCTGCCCGCGGGCTCCCCGGGCGGTTTATAATTCACGACACCAACCGCGACCCGTTTGGGACTTGTTATTCGGAAGGCTTCGCGGCTGTGGTCAGGCATTTATAAGCGTGTTAAGAACGATTTAGCGGAAAGTAAGACGCAAACATTAAGCCAATCTTGTGCCTTTTTCGCTGGAATGTTTATTCTTTTGAATGTTTATTTATGACCAGTTTAGCTTTTTAGATTAAGGTAGAGCAATGTGTGTTTTGTTATTAGTGAAACTCCTTGCTAGACGTAGGTACTCAGATTTGGTATTTAAGATTGTGTAGACAGATCTGCTAGGCGATCATGGAAGTCGCAACCAATTGAAACACAAATGTGTATGGACTTGACAGTTTCAATACATAGTTTATGTGCAGCTACTATGAAAATGTTCAAATTAGAAATTAAATTTCTTCTGTTGCCCTACAATCAAAATTCCGTGATCACCCCACTGTAGTATTAGAATAAATTTCTTACGGTACATACATGTTAATTACGAGTAATGAGTTGGCATCTACTTACTTACTTATTCACTGCATTAACAAAACACAAATCCAAAAGCTTGCTAAGACAGATTTATGATATCCATAATTCTTACACTGATCACAATCTTTTCGTTCTACTTTTAGCGTAACTACCGACTCTGTAGTTAGCGTAAGTAAAGGTTGATCTCGATATAAGTTATTAAGATAGACGGGTTAATGCTTCCGCACATTCTCTCCTCGCTCTTTGACACGTTTCTATCTTTACATAACTCATCATAATTTTTTGTGACCTCTCATGTCGGACACATAAATCTACTTAGAAGATTAATGAAACGGTTGATGAATAAAAACCTCGAGCGCGAAGAATAAATGCATACTAATTTGTTATTATATTAGCAAAATTATGCGCTAATAAATTTTATTAGTTACTTGAATGTCAATTAAGGTCAAACAACAATGTTAATAGAAATGTTTGATAATTCGTAAACTCGTAAATAATAATAAAAGAGAGGAAGTTTTTTAGATCTCCGTAATTTATACGCATTAGACAAGCAAGCGTGAGCGCGTTGATGTCTTTTGTACCGAACATACTCGTAACTCGCGCGCCCGTCGGTCGGTGGCTAAAAATAATGTTGTTATCACTTTGTAGATCCATTGTGTTGTGATCCTTTGATTGTTTTACATTCTTATTTGTATTATTATGTAGTTTTGACGTTGATATTTTGACTATAACGCAAGGTGATTTATATTGAGTTTAATTTAAATAATTTTTAAGTTATATTAAGAGTGGCGTATAAGTAAAAAAAAAACGCAACATCTGTCTGATTTGTTTATAACGCTGTTAATGGAATTATAATAATATCTCTTTTTATTTATTTATCTTTCAATATTTATATTTTATAGTGTTCGTATTAGTATTCCTAATATTTCGGACTTTTTTATCATCCACCTGCATCTACCCGTGAACATGGTGCATATATTAAAATCAGTGTTTTTTAAGGAAAATTTATGACAAAATTAAGGAAACATTTTAACGAATACTACTAATAATAAATAATACTATTTATAATATTATTCACCAGCCCATGTATTCCCACCGCTGGAACATGTACTTTTTGGCACAGGGTAATGCATAAGGGGAGCGGCTGTAATCTACCGCGCTGACCAAGTGCGGGTAGGGCACATTAATTACGACCCTGATGTTTTATGATTCTTGAAAATGATGTTTTTCTCACGATGTGTTTTCCTTACTTTCCATAGAGTTTACTCTTCCAGTCGAGGCTCGCACCCTAGGGGTGCCCTTGAACCCGTCCTATATAGTTTAGCCGACGTAGCATATAAGTTAGTAATAAGTTAAGACAGTCATCATGTAGACGCCGACCAATACACTTGTGCACCGCAACACCATCTTTCATTACCAACATGGTGCACCATCAACCCCAAATATGAACCTATTATTACAAACTAGTTGCCTCCCACTTTTGATGGCTGAGCGCCTTAAGCACCTGTTCTCCCGCCCGGTGACGCTGTAAAGGTCGGTAAAGACCTACATCCCGTTAACAAAAACTACGTTTTCCTTGTTTTATAAGAGTGAGTGTTATAAATTGTAGATGGCAAATTTCAGTATTCAACAACGAAATTGAATGATCTTAATGGTTGGCAAAGCAGAAGAGGAGACAAATGTCGACCATAGACGAATACTGGTGTCATAATGGATACGGGTTCAAATCCCGCCATTGACTTTTTTACTTAGAATGAATCTGTTGAAGGCTGTTTTTGTAAGTTGCATATAAGTGAGAATATGAATTAAGTTAAAGATGGCGCGCCGCGGAGCGTGAACCGTGACGCGATGGACATCGACCCTCGGGAGATGCCGAATTAGTTGCCAGGTGTAAAATAGGTACGTAGAAAAATAGATAGACATGTTGTAAAAGCGACGAGGTTGTTAGCCTGATGCTTTTAGAACATACTTAAGAATTTCATTAAAGGTACATTAAAAATAATATGTGTAAAAAACTTGTAATAACACTTAGTGGTGGTTAATATAGCATATAGCAACATAAAGCAACGTGCTTATTATATATATCATATAGCAAATGCTATCGTGGCTCTTACTTGTTGCTATTTGCTATTTGCTTTATTTCGCACTCTGTATAATCTGTTCATCGCGCATCGCAAGTCGCAACGCAAAGCATGTAGCAAAGAAATAGCAAGTAGCACCACAAAGCAAGTAGCACGGTGGGGCAGCGCGCGGCGGCCAGTCGTCGCATGCTAGCGATTGCTATCGGTCGCATGCGTCATCGGAATTTGCGATCTCAGACGGCTCACGTCCCCAATAATACTTATGAACGAATATTTTCTCAATTATGTAATATTTTCTTTAAGTCGGGGTATCTCATCAGTGATCGAAGAACACGATTGTCTAGTGCAAAAGTAGCACAGATAACGTTTCTAAATGTAAATTATGTGTACAAAAGTGTATATATAATGTAAATAGTGTATAAAAATGTTTAAAAAATAATATGTACATAGTTGATTGTTTGTACATACATGATACTTCAATAAACTTTTAAATACGCCTATAATTGCTTTACATACTAACATACTTTATTTAATAATAACATTTAATCAATTATAGACAGTCCTAAGCCTGGAAAGTATCATATAAAGTTCATTGTTCTTTTTTACTGCTCCATTTTATCGTAATAAATTCATAAACGCGATGTACTTAATATTAATAAAAAGCATGCTGTCGGTCCGACGAGTCCAACGATAAGGTAGGAGCTGCGAGTTAACAGTCACCTCGCATGCTTTTTTCGCGCCCACCCGTTTTGGCGTAACAAAATATTATATGCTTATAAAAAAGCATGCTATAAAAATAGCATGCTTTTTAAATAAAGCAAATAGCATTTAGCAAGATATTGCCATAAAGCAACATTGAACCCTACTAATAACACTATATGCAGTACGGTAAGTGTTTTTGTCGCGAGTTATGATCGAGTTCGAATGCCAGCGGCACATAATAATAATAATAATCACCCACATAAATCCTGGACCCTAACTAGGATTCCCTGTACCTAGGGACCCTGGAACTACGAGGACCATGGTCCCACATCACTCAGAAACAAAACAAGTATTTGCCCTTTTTTTCCTATGCACAAATACTTGTCCTGTTGCGAAAATTGAACCCGTTGCCTCCAGGAAATGAGCCGACCTGCTCAACCACCACACCACAGAGGCTGTATATATTCGTAGTAAAAGATCATTGACTGAAAAAGGCGGTAGGCGTGTCTGCTCCTAAAATTTTGAACTTTTTTATCACCCACCTGCATCTTCAGTCTACCCGTGAACATGATGCATGTAACTGGGCCGAAACTTTGGAGCCTGGTGAAACAGGGAACTCGAAAATTATTCCAATCACGGTAAAGATCCCGTAAATACTATTAAAAATATACGTCTATTTTCCCTTCAGCTGGAATTTCGCAAGCCCTTTCCCTCGATATTTTGTTGGTAAGACATATATGTTTACTAAAGAATATACCGTAGAACTTCCTACACTTGTTTTCTGTGGAAATGTCCAAAGCCAGTAAATATTTCATTTTGCCTTGTATTGTTAGCTTTATTTACCAACCTAAAAGTAAATATTTGTAGCACTTAGTAAGAAATGTAAGTAGGTGGTAGGACTTTTCTGCAAAGTTCGTCTAGGTAGGTACGACCGCTTTGCCAGTTATTCTATCGCCAAGCAGTAGTGCGCAAGCACTACTGTGTTCCGGTTTGAAGGGAACTGTAGCCAGTGACATTACTAAGCAATTGAGACTTTAAGATCTGATCTCTAGTAATGTTATTACCAGACTGTGCTGATGTCTCTGGATGATGTGCGCAGTGCAGTGTCACGCGAAACTTTATAATTTAGAGTTCCGAATGATACTGTTCTGTTATGCGCAGCCGTGTCGCTTAACATCAGGCGAATGACTAACTCGTCACATGATTCACTAACATAAAACGGTAGATAGCCTATCTACCAAGAACTAATAAAAAAAATAAACGTTTGAAAGTTATGCTTTAGATATATTTAAATTTCAGATTACATTAACTGACAATAAACCTTTATAAATAAATAAAGCGATCTCATTTTAGTAATTGGCTCTATAGTTTAACATTTTATGCCCCACGTGAAAGTTACAGCTTTTTTATGTGCTTTAATTAAAATAAAGAAATCAACTTCCTTGTAATTTGCGACATTAGAGAGGTACAAAAGCTCATAAAATTATTTATGCAACTAGAGTAATAACACAAAAAAATCGACTCGATTCATTTTATCTTACTCTCATGTATAATTTATAGATATTTTATAGATAATTTATATAGAGAGGTCTGATTGTTGACGGACGCATTTACGTATAGGTTGGTAGAATTATAATTAAGTAAGTGGGTAGATAACTAGTGCTAACTAAAATTACAGGATATTTTATTCGCTCTATCAACTTTTTGCTGAAGAGAAATGTCGCGCATGAAAGCGACAATAATTGTTTCTTATTGTCTTAGTTTATCTTTACATTATCGAAATTCTGTTGAAATTGCCTCAGAAGCCACTAACTAGATTCAATTCAGTTCATACATAATATATCAATTTAGTTGGCCGAGTGCAGAGATCGAAAAGTATTAGACTCGTGCCCAGATAGAGGCGCCTTGCCCAACACTTTTCATACAATTCAAGCGTATCACATTTTAAAATAAAACCTCAATTATTTATTTACGCAGTTGACATGTAATGTATTGTCCTGATATTTAGTGAAATACGCTTGGCGCCTATGTGTTCGGCACGCAATTTAACACCAATTTCTCTGGGGCTTGGGCCCCGTTTCTGCCGCAGGGCATCATTGTTTTCCTTGATCTGTGGCCGAGTGCTTATGAATTAGGTGGTAAGTGTACGTATTATCGACGTTAAATATCCTCTATTGATCGATGTACAACCATGCAACAAAATTAATTAAATGTCAATGCAATGCAATTCACTAGGTGGTAGGACTTTGTTGCAAAGTTCGTCTAGGTAGTTACCACTGCTTTGCCAGTTGTTCTGCCGCCAAGCAGTAGTGTGCAAGCACTACTGTGTTCCGGTTTGAAGGGCACTGTAGCTAGTGACATTACTGATCAATTGAGACTTTATTATCTGATCTCTAGTAGTAATGTTATTACTAGACTGTGCTGATGTCTCAGGATGATGTGCGCAGTGCAATGTCGCACGAAACACAATATTTTGGAGTTCCGAGTAAAACTGTTCTGTTATGGGCGGCCGTGGCGCTTAACATCAGTTGATCGACTAGCTCGTCACATCATTCACTAACATAAAAAAAAAATGCAGCAACGTTATGAGACTATGAGACATTTATCACTTTCGTATTTTGGCCACTTTAGCACTTTCGTAAAACCAATTCATCTAACCTTGATCTAATCAATAATGAGGGTAAAAAGCTATTACTAGCTTAGCAATAAATGTCGTTACAAGTATTTGTTTCACCGCGTTCCACTCATCGCTGTCGCAAAAAATGCCATATATCGGGCCGGAATAAAATGATAAAAAGAAAAACGTTGCAAATAACATGCAACGCGGTTACCACTCGGCATGATAACTGAGAAAGTATCGAGCGCATCTTCGATGCAATTACCGTTTAGTGACGGATAAAAACTGATAATTATGGAACTTGTTTTAGAAGCAGTGATTGTTTTAGCACAGACCTACTCCGATGATGTCATCCTTCGTTTGCCAGCTAACTAATCACATAAGGTTATATGTGCCTACATCTGTCTCTATAATACCTGTATTAGTACCTACGTATATAAGTGTATTTAACCTACTTACACCTAGTTTCCTTTGGATCGAACGTTAACAGATTAAAATGTAGCTGACTTGAGGGACTTAAACACGAACTGGGCATGAGATGAGAGACAGAAAAGCATGTCCCGGTTTTTTAATGGGACGGATGGAAGATTAAACTCCGATGGTAATTCAAATTATTCCTATTCATTAAAATTAATATGCACCGGGCGATATAATACTGCTATAAATATCAAAGCAGCTAGATTTTAATTAAAGGTACATAAACTTTTATTACATATGCGTAAGTGCATCTAGAAAATCCTAGCATAACAGCACAGATTAGATAAAAGTTACTACGTAAATGCTAATTAATTTTGAGCTTTTATTATAGTCTTTTAGTCACACAGAAGTGCTGATTCATACGCCTCGCGTTCATATTAATTTCATTAAGTTGGCAGCCTCTGTAGTGTGGTGATTGAGCAGGCCGGCTCATAACCCGAAGGTAGCAGGTTCGATTCCCGCGGTAAGACAAGTATTTATGCACAGAAAAAACGCACAATTACATGTAATGAGTCTGGGTGTTGTGGGACCATAGTCCTCGTAGTTCCTGGGTCCCTAGACATAGAGAATCCTAGTTAGTGTCCAGGATCTATGTAAGTGATCGTTGGGCGTTATTATTATTGGTCCCACGACACCCAGACTCAGAACAAGTATTTGCGCTTTTTTGTGCACAATCACTTGTTCTGTCGCGGGAATCAAACCCACCACCTCTGGGCTATGAGCCCACTTGCTGAACCACCACACCACAGAAGCTATCAAACACACATCTTATATACATTCAATACATATACTCCGAGGTTCGAGGCGATCGAAATTGGAGATAACAGCACACTACACTGAGGTAATTGGAAACCTAAGTGAAAGTATGAGATTCGTACCAATTATAGCCTAACTTCGAGATTCGTACCCGATGTTCAGTTATTTAATTCCATATGGAAAGTTGCTCGTAAGTGACCTTTCTATTTCGTAACTATTGTTACTCCAAGAATAGAATGTCCAAGAACACAAGTTATTTAAAATGAAATGACAAATGTATATGCGGTGTTGTTATGTAAGTAAGTACTTATACAGGGTTACTGGAAACGTGTCGCGATTCTGTTAAGGGGTGATGGTAGAGATCACTAGATATCGAATCACTCCTGCGCAGACGGGGTAAAAGTGCACAAATTTAGGAAAATTCACAGTTTAAAATTGGAGTACTCAGATGTAGTAGACTTGCTTGATTATCTGTAAGCAAGTACCAAAAATAAAACGCCTAGATTGGGTTGGTGAATAAGTTAAAGTGAGATTTCTATGCATTTAGACGATATTCCCTTTCTAATCCCAATTTTTTGTAGCGTATGAATCGATTTTAGATTTGATTACCTCAATCAAAAGCTAGAAATACGTACAAGTCTTTAAAGTAATTTGCATTCTATGATTACCTACATAGGTAATCATAGTTTGCATGCCTAATATCATAGTGATATTTTGGAAAAAATATTAAGAGATTAATAAAAGTCTCAAGATTCTGATGTTTTAATCTCCCATTTTAAAGGTTGCACATATAGTTTTAATTTTATTATTGATAACAATTCACTGCGACATCTTCATCGTAAAATAAATTTAAATGTTTGTTTACGGCTGTTAGGTTTTTTTTGTTTTAAAGTGACACACTCCTAGGTGGTAGGACTTTACTGCAAAGTTCATCTAGGTAGGTACCACCGCTTTGCCAGTTATTCTGCCGCCAAGCAGTAGTGCGCAAGCACTGCTGTGTTCCGGTTTGAAGGGCACTGCAGCTAGTGAAATTACTGGGCAAATAAGACTTTATGATCTAATCTCACAGTTTAGTAATCTTATTACTAGATTGTGCTGATGTCTCTGGATAACGTGCGCGGTGCAGTGTCACGTGAACCTCTATACTTTAGAGTTCCGCAGTACACTGCAGCTGATATGGGCAGCCGTGTCATTTAACATCAGGGGAACGGCTAGCTCGTCACGTCATTCCTTAACATATAAAAAAAAAAAAAAAAAAAACACACAATTATCCCACGTACCCAAGGGTGATTCGATATCTAGTGATCTCTACCATCGCCCCTTAATCGTATTATGACATGTGTCCAGCCACCTGTATAGGCAATAATGCAACTTCATTGATTTTTTTAATTAGCCAAAAAGTTTATTGGAATAAATTAATTTAAATTTATAATACTTAAAAGTTAGTAAAAAAGTTACAATTAAAAACAATTTACAATATAAATACGCCATCCAACTCACCACCTGGTGGTAAGGTTCCCAAATTTTACATAACTAATGCATTATGAAACGGAACATTTTGTGTCATAATTTAGTTTCTGTTATAATTTGTTGCTAGATTTTATAATTATTTAAGTTGCTTACATGTAGCTACTTATCCTACTAATATTATAATGAAAGTGTGTGTTACCATTGGCCTCCGTCACTACCAATTATGATGAAATTTGGATTAGATAGCAGGATCAACGCACAGAATTATTTTTATCTGCGGGTGAAACCGCGAGGCGTAACTAGTAAATATATAATAATACTAAAGCGAAGTTAGATACACTTTTGTTGTAATAGAAGGAGGTCCATGGGTTTGCTGAATTAATGATATGCCGATTGACTTTGTATACGATATATTAATTAAAAAGATATTTACAAAAACCAAATGCGGAAAATAAAATTTTCTCTAATGTGAAGTCTATATCAACAACATTCGTTGCCCCTAGCAACTAGCTGGAAAAGTTCTCTATTAAACTGGTATGTAAACTTTTTCGTGGGCTAGCACACCACATCACCCCCCTCCAGAGACCGTCCTACGGGCGATAATATTCTGGAAAACGCACTGTTCGTCCTGATCGAGTGGTGGTCACTGGAGCGTCTCGGGTCTCAGGTGCTGCCACGGCGGGAGAATGGTCCAACTCACGAAGTATGTAGGCAGGTTTAATGCGGTCGACTGATACCGTGACTTCTTTGCCTTTTATGCGGAGCTTGAAAACTTTATCCCCTCGTTCTATCACCTCATGCGGGCCTGTGTAAGCTGCTTGAAAAGATGGGTGCGAGGTGTCATCTCTTAGAAAGACGTGGGATGCTGTTGCTAAATCTTTGAAAATGAATATGGAGCGGTTATTCCCATGGTGAGAAGTTGGTAATGGCAACAAATTTTTGGCGAATGTGCGCAGTCTTTCAGTGTATACTGTCAAGTCCTCTGTGCCATCAGCCGATTGACAAAAAATGTCACCTGGGAGTCGTAGTGTCTCTCCATATACGAGTTCAGCTGGAGTCGCTTGTAAGTCTTCCTTAAATGCCGCCCGGATTCCCAGTAGTACAAGTGGAAGTGTTTCAAGCCAGCTGCTGGTCGCATGACATGTAATGGCGGCTTTAAGCTGTCTGTGGAATCTTTCGACGAGTCCATTGCATGCTGGATGGTAGGCTGTAGTTCGTCTGCGTTGAAATCCGATGATGTGGGACAAATGCTTAAAAAGTTCTGATTCAAACTGTCGACCACGATCAGTGACGATATCTTCAGGGCAGCCGAATCTGGATATCCATCCGTGAACTAAAGCTTTTGCCACTGTTTCAGCTGTTATCTCCTGTAATGGTATAGCTTCGGGCCATCGTGTGAAGCGATCTACACATGTGAGACAGTAACGATACCCTTGTGAAAGAGGTAAAGGTCCGATCAAATCTATGTGGATTTTCATGAATCTGGCTCGAGGTAAGCTGAATGATGCTAATGGAGATGAGACATGACGTGTTATTTTTGATCGTTGGCATGCTAGGCAGGAACGAGTCCACTCTCTACAATCTTTTCGCATACTAGGCCATACATAGCGTTCCGATATCAGTTTCGTCGTCGCATTTATGCCAGGGTGGCTAAAAGAATGCAAGTTTTCGAACACTTGCCGTCGCATGTCTTTGGTCACATAAGGTCTGGCCACATTGCTGCTCTTGTCACAATAGATTTCTGTGTGAGATCCAGGCAGTTTGATTTTTGTCAAGCGCAGAGAAGTATCGCTATCCAAAAGTTGTTCTAGTTCAGGATCTGTGCTTTGTGCTTGAGCAAGCTTGGATAGATCGATGGGCTGAGTAATCTCTTCGATGCGTGATAAACTGTCAGCCACAACGTTATCCTTTCCTGAAATATGCCTGATATCTGTAGAAAACTGTGAAATAAAATCCAGATGTCTGAACTGTCTTGGTGAGCACTTTTCTTTTCGTGAATGAAATGCGAAAGTTATGGGCTTATGGTCAGTGTAAATAATAAAGTCTCTCGCCTCCACCATGTGACGAAAGTATTTTATTGCTTCGTAGATGGCGAGAAGTTCCCTATCGTAAGGCGAGTATTTCTGTTGACATGGTGAAAACTTTCGAGAGAAAAATGCTAAAGGTTCCCACATGCCGTCTTTATGCTGTTGTAAAGCTGCGCCCATTGCTGTGTCTGAAGCATCGGTGACTATAGCGAGCTTCGCTTGGCAGTCTGGATGAGCGAGTAGTGCTGCTTGGCAGAGACTTTCCTTGCAGGTGATGAATGCTTTAGTAGCTTCTTCTGATAAATGCACGGGATGTGAACCTTTAACTGATCCTGTGAGCAGTGCATTCAGAGGCGCTTGATGCCGCGCTGCATCATGAATAAACCTTCTGTAAAAGTTCACCATTCCTAGGAATCTTCGCAGTTCTCTGACGGTTTTCGGTGGTGGGTAATTCGCAACCGCTTCTACCTTCGATGGTAATGGTTTAGTCCCAGCTGCTGAGATGCTGTGTCCTAAAAACGTTACCTCTGATACACCGAATATGCACTTGTTCGTGTTGATTACCATGCCGTATTCCTTGAGTCTGTTGAAGAGCAGATGAAGGTGCTTCTTGTGTGATTCCTGATCAGGTGAGAAGATCAAAAAATCGTCCAGAAACGGGAAGCAGAACTCTTCAAGGCCCCTAAGCATCTCGTCCACAAATCGTTGAAACGTTTGGCTGGCATTACGTAGTCCGAACGTCATGAACGGAAATTCGTATAAACCAAACGGCGTCGTGATTGCGGTCTTCGGAATATCCTCAGGGCAGACAGGAATTTGATTATAAGCTTTTACGAGATCGATAACCGAGTATACTTGACAGCCGGAGAGACAATGTGCAAAGTCATGTATGTGCCGAATGGGATAGCTGTCTGGTACGGTTCTAGCGTTGAGCATTCTGTAGTCACCGCATGGACGCCAGCCGTTATCTTTTTTAGGCGCAAGATGAAGTGGTGATGACCATGGTGACTTTGAAGGTCTGGCTGTTCCGTTCCTCAACATATCTGCAAATTCGTCTTTTGCGATTTTTAATTTATCCGGTGCTAGTCTTCGTGGTGTGCTGCTTATTGGCGGCCCTGCAGTAGTTTGTATATGATGCATGGTATTATGCTTCGGAACACGGTGGACACCGGAAGGTCTAGTAATCTCAGGGTATTCGCTTAGTATGTTATGATATACGGAATTTCCAGAAATAACTTTTACCGATGAAATGTTCCCAGTTGACTGTGCAGGTGAAGCTGGGGACGTAAGGCTTGTAGTGTTGTCGATTAAACGTTGATTTCGACAATCCACGATGAGGTTGTAAAATGATAAAAAATCTACACCTATTATGGCCTTTGTAACGTCCGCTACGATGAATCGCCAAGTGAAGTCACGGCGCAAGCCTAGGTTCAGCACTAAATGAGCGTAGCCGTAAGTAGAAATGGGTGTACCGTTTGCCGCACACAGCTCATAATTTGTTTTCTCACGACGTTCCTTGAGTGCCGATCGGGGGAAGACACATACGTCACTGCCAGTATCGATGAGAAACTGCATCTTCGTAGCGCCGTCCGTGACAAATAGGCGACCGGAAGTTTGGCAATCGGTCGTCGCCATTACCGACTGCTGTTCGCGTTTCCCGCATGGTAGTCGCATGGTTTTACGCACTTACTTGCTTCATTGCCGAACTTACTATGATACCAGCACACAGGAAATTTTCTATAGTTCGACTGTGATCGTGTGGAGCTAGAACGACCGCGCGTTTTCTTGTTTGAACGATTCGGTGCACGTGAATGCCGGTTCACCTGCGCAGTTAGAGCTTGCACTTGTTTGGTAAGTTCAGCAATCTGTTGGTTCATGGCTTCTAAAGAGCTTCCTGGTATGACACTTGATGTTGATGCTACGTGCGCTGTAGGCGAAACAACGTCATGGATGCGGTCAGCGAGATCTGCGAGCGCTTCCAGTGAAGACATCATCTGCGAAGCGATTATCGTTTGCGTGCTACTTGGTAGGCGACTGGTCCATATAGTACGTAGAAAATCTTCGGGAACTCCAGGTCCAGCCAAATGTTGCAAATGTCTTAGAAACTGAGATGGCTTACGGTCTCCAAGTTCTGCGTGCATAAGTAATTGCTTGACCTTCTTTTCTCGTGACGCGGACAGTCGTTTGATAAGTTCCGACTTCAATTTTTCATACCTGTTGGTGTCGGGCGGGTTGATGATTATATCTTCCACCTCAGAAGCATACTGCGGGTCTAGTTGGCCGATAACGTAGAAAAACTTCGTATTGTCCGTAGTAATGTTCGATATCGCGAATTGGCCCTCGATCTGCGCGAACCAAATGGCCGGCTTTTCAGGCCAAAACGGCGGAATGCGCACGCCCACACGACAAATATCTTCGTTCTTATCGGTTGAGAGCGACATCTTTATGTGAATCAGTATCAGAATTATCGCAATCAGCAACAAAATCAAAATCACACACATTTACTGCAAACGTGGACTTTCGGTTCAAAACAGGTCACCAGTAAAGCGAAGTTAGATACACTTTTGTTGTAATAGAAGGAGGTCCATGGGTTTGCTGAATTAATGATATGCCGATTGACTTTGTATACGATATATTAATTAAAAAGATATTTACAAAAACCAAATGCGGAAAATAAAATTTTCTCTAATGTGAAGTCTATATCAACAACATTCGTTGCCCCTAGCAACTAGCTGGAAAAGTTCTCTATTAAACTGGTATGTAAACTTTTTCGTGGGCTAGCACACCACAATACTTAACAGGTACTGCATGGATAGTACAAATATATATATAAATATACATAGTAAAGATATATATATATATATATATAGATAAAGTTAGTTCGAGAGAGTACCCGGTCGTAAATAATTTATATAGAATCTACCTAACATATTGCTAATTAAAATGGTATAAACAGGCCGTAAAAATACAAAATGAAATATTCAAGCAGCGATCACCTTGCTTGTAGGTTCTACTGCTCATTCTGTGCTTTGGCATAATAACCTATGCCATTAAATGCAGGTAGAAATGGTATATGCCCAAGACTTGTCCCATTAAAAATTCTACACACTCGACGTTGGAGGCAAAAACTCACAAAAACATTTCAAATATGCAGCCAAGATGTTCGTAAACATTGTTAAAAGCCATTTTCATATTCAAACTGCGTTCAGCTTTATTATTAACGCTTAAATCTTCATGCCATTAAATTCTTTATTTGTTTAAACGTTTTATGGAAATAATCCGTGTGAATAGCGTTCAATTTATTCTCTCAGTTTTTGTACGGTCGGATTTGAGACAGACGAGTTTCGTTTTAACGATCATGTATTATCGTTTATGTAAACCTACTATAAAATGCAAAAATAGAGACATCATTGTCAAATTTAAATAAATAATCTACATCGTTAATTATTATATAGATATAGATATAGAGCTTGTTCTCTGCCACGTATTTAACGCAATTTTAAATCCGATAATAAAATGTAAAGCAGTAATTTGCATTCATATATCGAATATTTCAAAATATTATTAGTGTAGGTACCTACGTAAATTTTATTGTTTATGAATGTGTAACTAACTTTTCAATCATTTGTAATAGAGCTCTACCGTTATAGAGATCAGTGGCTCTACTGCATTGAAGTCGCTCTACAAGAGCCCTCAAGGCAAAAGTATATCCATCCATACCACCTGCCCAAAGCTTATGTACCTAACCTATCTAAATATTAAAAAAAAGGAACTGACCTTCGTTGTCTATATACTAAATATACTTTTATCAAACTATACAAATATTACTTTATCAAATTACAAGACACAGACATGATACAATTCATGAATTGATGGATCCATTATTATTTAATACCTATTACTCAAACCACAAAAGCTTGCAAACTCACAGTAAGCTCCGGCACTAAGGTTCCGCTGTACGATTACCATCCCGTAAGGAAAAAAAACAATAACATCCAATTCACTGAACCACCGTGATCACATTCACACTCACGAACACAACGGATGAATGAAAAAAGAGTTTTCGAAAATCACAGTGAATTTGTGCACCTGTAGACATGCAGTGTGTTCTATGCTTTTGTAGAGACTGGCGTGGTGTCCGCTCAGTGCGCCCGCGCAGCCTTCGCGGTGGAAAGTTCATCGAACGATGGCCCGCACCAGCTTGATTGCTCAGCGTAAAAAAATCTCTCTAGAAGCCTTTGAGAAAAATTTTCTTCGATCGAAGATCAGTGGGTAGCAGACAGGTAGTAAAGTACTACAAATATGCCGTGTGGAGCAAAAAAAGTAGGTTTTTATGAAGATCATTAACACTTAAGTAATTTAAGTAGGTACATATAACTACATTATGTAGTTCAATGCTTATATGTATATAATGCAAGTACTATAAAAATTATCGTCAATATAATTCTTTTTCACCGAAGAGTCTGAAATAAAAAGAGCTGAAAAATAATCCGATCTCTATACATACTTTACTTTTCCTACCTAGTCTAGAAAGCCTATAATGCCTATTTGTTATCAGTAGCAAGAGACAAATTGGTATAGCTCCCTCTAAAAACTCGTGTGTTATTAATTTGTCACTACGCTATAGCCTCTAGTATATAACTTTACACTTCAGTTGTAGTTTTTCTGAGTGTATCGAAACGCAAGTTAATAAAAATGTTATCTGTCAACTGTAATGACTGTCGTACTGTCAAACAAAACTGTCATCGACCCCGTAACCGAAAAGGAATCGTGAATCGTGACTTTCAGTTTTATAAGAATTCAAGTGAATTACTATTGCGGTGAGCGCACAAAAACTGCTCAAGTAATATTCCATTATGCCTAAAGTTTCGGGTAAGTTACTTTAAAAATATAATCATTAAAAATCGTTAAACGAGCACTTTTTAGAAATTTAAGGTTAGGCCTAGTTTCCCTATAAAGGTTTATATTTCTC
The DNA here is from genome assembly GCA_905220475.3 of Ennomos fuscantarius. Classification (NCBI taxonomy): domain Eukaryota; kingdom Metazoa; phylum Arthropoda; class Insecta; order Lepidoptera; family Geometridae; genus Ennomos; species Ennomos fuscantarius. Next base: position 3,830,216 of record HG992040.1, on the reverse strand, counting down.
AAATAAATAACATAGTATATCGCACACCTAGTTAAAGCTTTATTTTGTCTTGTAACCCTAATGTACCAAGGTAATCATTATGATATGAAAACGAAGCAATATGAATATGAAGCACAGTATTATTGTTTACGCATTCGTCTACGCCGGTTATTTCGACTATGCTACATGATTTGCCGTATATTTTGCTAATATATCGACAAAACGAATGTGTACTACTTCCCTATGGCCAAATATTTGCGTGTCATTATTACGTAGCATGTTTTTTTTGTGTACAGTAAAGGTAAAGTGGGGCAAGGAGACATACCCAGGAGTGGAGGTGAATACAGATGATGAGCCGGTGTTGTTCAAGGCGCAGATATTCGCGCTCACTGGGGTGCAGCCCGAGAGACAGAAGGTTGTGTGCAAAGGTGTCACCCTCAGAGATGACACATGGGGCAACTTCAAATTGTCTAACGTGAGTACACTTTGTTTACTTATTTATTTTTATGTATGAAGAATATTTTATTTTTATGTAGTTTATTTTTACAGTGTGAAATCTATCACAGAAACTAGTATGAAATGAGTGCAAAGAAACAAACAATTAAAATGCTTGATGTGTTGATGGATTTCATAACTCATTACTAATAAACAAAATAACTAGTTCTCTACTATATAAGTAGAGAACTAGTTATTATATGTTTTTTTTTCTCCCTCTGTTGAGTTTTAAATTGACAAAGTTAAAGCAAGGGGGAAACACTAAGTATTCAACTATTATTCAGTCTTTATTATTATTATTAATGCATTTATGGTTCCACCACAAAAAACTTCTAACCAATCAAGACTTATGATGTGTTAAATAGTGGTTTGTATATGTAATAGACAAGTGGTTTGTATTTGGTGTACAGCTGTTTATTTGTTTTTTAAGTGGATATACAAACACATGTATGCAAATTGTAAATAACTAAACTAATCAGAAAATAATTACAGGGATAGTACATAAACAGCTATCAGTACTTTTAATTGACAAGTTCCATATAATAATCATGTACTAAATGGGACTTTGAACTCTAGAAATATTTAAACTTTTTTACTGAATGAATTAGTTTGTTTGTTTTGATTAGCATAGTCTTCAGTGGTATAGCTAGGCGTGGGCAAAGTGGGCCCTCGCCCACAGCTTCACCACTTGAAGAAGCCTCTTTATGTGTGATGCCACCAGACTTAAAATTCCCGTTTATTTTTAGTAGTTTTTCCCAGTAAGAAGTTTTTCGAAGTTAAATTATAAGAAAAACTACTTATGAAACAGTTTGAAGCAGAACCGACTGTCTGCTTTAGCAATACTCTCAATCAAAGCAGATTTAGCTGCTAAAATCAATTACAAATTCTTACTAGAGGACTTCTGTAAACCGCAAAGCTGAAGAACATTACTTTTATAAAAAAAGTTAAATAAGTTACAAAATATGCTATTCAACATTTAGTCCTACATTTATATTTTTTCACTATCATAAGTAGGTATGTTGTGTCAAAGCATGTTTAGTTAGATAGATTTAGTTGGTAGATCTTGGGAATGAAAGAAAAGAGTATATTAGTCCATGCTATGCCACTGATAGTCATGTCTGGCATGAGGTCAAGAGAGACATACTGTACCTCACACCTTGGTAAATTATTAGCTGTACATTGACACTTACAGACAGGTCACTTTGCTAGCATTGTCACCTTGGCTGTAGACTACTACTTATACACATCAACAGCTGCAAGACATCCAGTGCTGAACATAGGATTCACCTATAAAACGCTTTTTTTTTTTTTTTGAACGAGCTAATGCTGTTGGTCTCTATCGACCTTTACAGCGTCACCGGGCGGGTCCTATAAAACGCTACTTAGTACTCTAATCATAGGGAGTTCATAGCAGCTTTTAGAGTATATTTTCAACCAATACTAGATATAGCCTGGTTTTAAATTTTTAACCCGTGCTATATTATATATTTTCCTCTCAATTTTCTTAGTTTATTTTTAAATAAGAACCTTCTCCTTTCAGTAATAATCACATTAGATTCATTTTTATATATACAGATTTGTAGTTATAATAATTGATGATGCATCTTAATTTTCAGCCAATGGCTATTATACTTAATTCATAGAATGATACTCAGTGGTTGATAAGCGCTGAAGTCAATATTTCATTCATAAACCAATCATTTTGTAAATGAAATGTCTCCTTGAGCACCAATCTACACCTGAGGGTCATTGTTCTACAATTCAGATGTGAGAATGGTAAAAACTACCAACATTTTTTTGTGGAAAGTAACAAAAATGTTTACAATGATTTTGTTTGTTGCAGAATGCCCTTGTGCTGGTAATGGGCAGCAAAGATGAGGATGTACCAGCGGCTCCAGTTGAGCAAACACGGTTTGTGGAGGATATGAATGAATCAGAGCTTGCCACTGCTGTAAGTATTATTACTATGCAAACTGCATGTGATGCTACTGACTGAATATTGTTTTCTCATTCACACTACTATGTCGACAGTGTAGTGGAGTGAGACAGTAATAGTAGACATGTCCACAGCTAATGGAAAATAAGTTTTTAGTGCATCTAGGCACATCTTGTCATGTAATAATCAAATGTAGTGTAAATTGTAAGCAAGGCTTGCTGTGTGTGACAGGAGTGAGTTTTAAGATGTGATAGTTATGATATTCTGTTTTAAGCTGGATCTCCCGGAAGGTCTGATAAACCTGGGCAACACATGCTACATGAATGCCACAGTGCAGTGTCTCAAGACAGTTCCAGAATTGAAGAATGCACTGATTAGCTATGATAAAGGTATGTTTAAGTTTGCTATATGATTACGAAGTTCAGTAATATCAAACTTGATTGTAGGGGTGCAGTGCTTATGTACCAGTGATAAAAAAAGCTTTCTGTAAGTGATATATTTATTAGAAATTGATTTGGAGTTCCAGATAGTATTGTACACACATACATTATGTGTCAGTGGCAATCACACTAATATCATAAAGGCGAAAGTTTGTATGTATGTTTGTGTGTATGTGTGTATATTTGTAACTCCTTCACGCTCAAACGGCTGAATGGATTTGAATGAAATTCAGTACCAAGGTAGCTTATACACGGGATTAACATATAGGCTACATTTTATCCCGGAAATGTGAAATTTTCCTGTGGGATGAGCAAATAATTAAAATACTTTTTATCCGCGGGTGAAACCACGGGGCGCAACTAGTACACACTTAGATTTTTCACCAATTTGTTTGGTTTCTCTATTAAAAAGAGATTCACTCCATTCACTCTTTTAGGCACTTAAAGAAGTTACACTAGCGTGTGTTAGAAATTATTCTAACACTACAATGAACAGGAATTAACAACCTAGTTTTAGTGATAAAGGGGACTTTTAAAATCACATCACGTATTTTCAACAAGTATTCACCTCGTCCTTCCAATATAATAATAACACTAGCAATAATACGCCCAACGATCAAATACATAGACCCTGGACCTTACCTAAGATAGGGACCCAGGAACTACACGGGTCGTGGTCCCACAGTACAACAAATACTTGTTCTGTGTCTGGAACAAGTATTTGCGCTATAGTCTGGCTGTCTTCAGACCTGAATTTTCCCTATTAGGTTCCGGTGGTGGCTCAGCGGGTGAGCTGACAGCAGCTCTGTCAGACACAATGTCAGCGTTAGAGCGTGGCGGGGCGGGCGCATGCGCAGGCGCTGTCGCACGCCTTCTCGCAGCACTTCACTCGTCTGCGCCGCGGTTCGCCGAGCGCGGTGCGGGTGGCACTCTCGCACAACAGGATGCTTCCGAATGTTGGACAGAGATGGTGCGAGCGCTACAGCAGAGGTTGAAAGCTAGTGGCGCTGATGGGTATGTACCCACTATATCACAATACTATTCCTACTTCTAATCTAAGCTAAAGCTATACTATTATGTATTCTATGATGTTATTATAAATGTGATAGTTTGTGTATATGTATGTAGACGTGTGTGACAGGAGTGAGTTTTAAGATGTGATAGTAATGATATTCTGTTTTAAGCTGGATCTCCCGGAAGGTCTGATAAACCTGGGCAACACATGCTACATGAATGCCACAGTGCAGTGTCTCAAGACAGTTCCAGAATTGAGTATGTTAAGCAAAACGTCTCCCGGCTTTAGCATGGATGGATGCGGGTTCAAATCCCGTTTGTGATTCACTTTTTCCTATTAGTTCAATAATTAAATCTGTTATTGTATAGTCATTTAAAAAGTAACCGATTTTCGTAATCTACATACAAAACATGACGATATCAGCTGGGCGATCATGTAACTCGATTGCGACTAATAGAAACACAAATTTGTATGGATTTGACAGTTTCAATACGCAGTTTATGTGCCTAGTTAGTATGGAAACTCCTGTTGCATTGCAATCAAAGTTTCGTGATCGCCCCCCATCTCTTATCGTCTATTCAACATTCACACAAAAAATGTTTTCTCATACAGTCTGTAAGCATTAATTAAATTTTTTTAAACTTCTACTGCTACAATTTTTTTCTTTGGGGTTAAGGATTACTTTACCACAGCATACCCGTGATTGTTTCCAGCGCGTCCCTGATCGAGCAATACTTCGGCGGCAAGTTGGACGTGGAGATGGTCTGCACGGAGGCCGACGAGCCCCCATCGCGCAGCACCGACACCTTCCTGCAACTCTCTTGCTTCATATCGCAGGATGTCAAGTACCTGCAGTCGGGACTCAGATCGGTAACTATCTCTTTTCAACTTACTTTAACAAGGAAGATGTTTTCTATTAGAATGTATTTTTTAACTGTTTGTTAACTTAAGTTGGTAAAGTTAAGTTAGTTAAAGTAAGTCACAGAACTTTGCAATGCAACAAGAGAAATTTCATAGCTAATTTGAATGTTTCCATAGTAACTATGCATGTAACCTGCGTATTGAAACTCTCAAATCCGTACAAATTTGTGTTTCCTATGGTCGCAATGAAGTTATGTGATCGGCTAGCGGCTCACATATTGATAAATGAGCTTCTGCCCGCAGCTTCGCCCGCGGCGTGGCCAATGGGAAAATAATTCAACCACCCATTTCACCCTCTTAAGGGCGGAATTTCGAAAAATCCTTTCTTAGCGGACGCCTACGTCATAATCTACCTGCATGCCAAATTTCAGCCCGATCCGTCCAGTGGTTTGGGCTGTGCGTTGATAGATCACTATGTCAGTCAGTCAGTCAATCACCTTTGAGTTATATATATTTAGATTACTTTAGATAGTTGTTAAGACCTGACATAATATATAAATTGTACATAAATGCAAATAAATGAATATAAATATGAATAGAATTTGAAACAAAAGCGGATCCATATCAGAGAGTCCATCTAACAAAAACGCTTAACTAAGCATTATCCAAACATCAAAATACCATTAAAAAAAAAAAAAAAACAATTTACTGTATGTATTTATTTAATAAAGTATACATATTTTTATTTACAGAAAATGTCGGAACAAATTACAAAATTGTCGGAAACATTGGGCAGAGATGCTGTTTACACAAAAACGGTAAGTTTTAACCAGTTTAGACACACGGTTCTGATCATTGCATACAGTCAGCACCTTCCCTTTTCAAGGGTTGATAAAAAGTATCAACAGCAACTGGACAAAAAAAAAACGAGTGTGCTTTAGACCACACGACTGAATTAAAACTTTTTTAGTTTACTTCCATCTATCGGCCGGTATAACTTTGTTTTTGCTTTGTTTAATGACATTAACATCTTGACAATAATTGTGAATTGTCATTTTACCGAACATACCGACATGATAATACAAATTTTAACTTTGTTATGTGGACAATGGAGATCTATAAGAACCAACTTCAACTTCCGTTCGCCTCGAATTACCAGCTTACTCCTCAAATCAAGCGTGCGTAAGGAAGTTTTACTTCAAAAAGTACTGACGATTAAGTTAGTACCTTTTTCTTTTCAGTGTGCCATAGAATACTTAATAATAACTGTATAGAAGATTCACCTCGCGAATTCATTTAAATATGTGATGACTCTTGCCACAATGCAATAAAGTACAGTTCAGCTTGACCCACCCACCCTAACCAGTTGCCTCTCTTTCTATCGCTATAGCGCTGCTCTTCTGACGCGTTACGCTTAACGGATCGACCCGGTCTCATGTTGTAGCTTCGTACATAAAGCGCGGAGTGAGCCAGGTCAGATTGTGCTGAATCAGAAATTTGTTTTCAGAGTAAAATCAGCCGTCTGCCCGCGTACTTAACGGTGCAATTCGTTCGTTTCTACTACAAAGAGAAGGAGTCAATCAACGCAAAGATATTGAAAGATGTAAAGTTCCCGCTCGATTTAGACGTGTACGAACTGTGCACGCCTGAATTACAGGAACGGTTGACTCCTATGAGAAATAAATTCAAGGTAATGTGAAGCTTATGTTATGCTGTATAAGGTTGAAATGTAGAGAAAAATCTGATAAACAAAACCATCAGCTTTCACGCAATAACTTCGAAGTTATAAAAAGTGAGGATACAAAGCAAAATTAAACATAATGCAGTACGAATTACGAATCATTTTACTTTAACGCATTTGCAGATGTTTATGAAAAATGTTTAATTTCAGGAAATCGAAGACGCGAACGTTGAAATGTCCCTCGTAAAGAATAAGAGTCACGGAGACAGTAAAAGAGATACGAAAACAATAAAGTTGCCATATTCATTTGAAAATGGTGAGTTTATTTGTCTGTGTAAACTGTATTTATATTTATACTGTATATATAATTATTTTTTCTGGCTACGCTAGCTACATTTATTTTATTCACACACATATATACACACACACTCACGCACACAAACGCGTGCAATATAATCTAAGCACTCGTAGTTGCTATTCTTCTTGTCTACGTTATATTTGTATATGTATTCGTCTCTCATTTTTCTGGTTATGTTTATTAATAGTTTAATTAATTGTAATCCGTGCCGTGACGCCACCGAAATGGTCCCAACGGAAGACCAGCGCTGGTTGCATGACCAGCAATATGCTGAGTTGGGACCGATTCGTGGCAACGGGCAAATGATTTAATTTTTTTGTTACACTTAATTTTTAAGCTTTTTTTTGCCTTTTTGTCATGAATAAATATCTATCCTATATACAAATACCTACCTACTGTTCGACTGTGAGTAAATCTCTTTCCGTGGGCACCATAATATCCAGAGCAGAGAATTCCCCTCGGTACATTATTACCTACTGCAATCACCAGTACCTTTCACCTTTAAAATTTTCTACATTTGCGTATTTAGCTTAATAATAATAATAATAACGCCCAACGATCTCATAAATAGATTCTCAGGAACTACGAGGATCATGGTCCCACAACACCCAGACTCAGAAAAAGTACGTGCGGTTTTTTTCTGTAACAAATACTTGTCGCGAATCAAACCCGCCGCCTCCGGGTTTTGGGCCCACAGAGGCTGTCATATTTATCATGTCAATAGCATCATTTTAAGCGACACGGAGGAAAAAGCATAAGGCCTCTTTTGGTTGCTTTTTATATTTAGTTTTTTAAGAACGTTGTGTTATGACAGTGAGAAAAATGTCAGTTTAGTTCTATGTAAAATTATTTAATTTTTCATTATATTTTTCGCCAACTCTACCTCCTTTTTTTTAATGTGTTGGCTCCACACTTTTGTGTATTTAGCAAGTGTCAAGTAATTGATAATTTATCAAGTTAATGATATTTCACGCAAATATGTGTCAAGTCACAGTGGAAGTCATAAAGTCAAGTCATAGTCAAGCCATAGTCTAGTCAAAGTCATACTCCTAGTAAAGTGGTGGCAACTTTACTTGAAGCTTCAATGGAGTTTTGGAAACAACACGAAAAGAAACGTTTCACCATCATTATACCATTTTCCCACACTCACGCCTGTAATCCAGCACTTAACGAATGAATGCCACCAATTTTATGCACTAATACTGAAAATAACACAAGTTTAGGAAAATAATACAATGCGGTGACGCAATCTTTTTCGCTTTCCCGCCAAAACTCCCTACCGCTCCTTTATATTTCGCACAGTATTATTATTTTCCGGAAACGCCTAAGCCTAGTCGTCAGCAACAATCATGTTTCAACATTAAGCTAAGTTAGTCATCTCTGTTACTCAAGCGCGATTCCACATTGGTTTGTCTCCCTCAGACGTAGGCAGCAACAACAGCGGCTACTACCGCCTGCAGGCGGTGCTGACCCACCGCGGACGATCTTCTTCCTCCGGGCACTACGTGGCGTGGGTGGCGCGCGGCGGCGGCTGGCTGCGCTGCGACGACGACACCGTCACGCCCATAGCGGAGGAGGACGTGCTCAAGCTCAGCGGCGGAGGTACTGTCTCGCTCTCCCTGCGTAGCGCTCTCTCGCTCCTCCGACCGGACACTGCGTGACGTGGGTATCTCTGCCGCGCGCCGAGCCGGGACGGGGATTTCCCCGAACATGAATGCCCGGCTATGCTAAACTTTGATAGCTGTTAAATTCGCACTTATCCCTATATGACATCTACTGCAATGCATTTGGGTACAATTGAGGAATAAGTGCGAACTTAGAGCTGTTAAATTTTAGTACAGACGGGCTTAAGTCTTTCTCTCTCGGTGTCTGGCTTCACGCGTTTAGCATATTGATGAGCCTTTATTCTTCATAAAGAAATATCTCTCTTTAACGTACACTACCGTCTTCTGTAATTTTGAGATCAATTTCTGTCCATCCAAAGGTTATCTGGAAGATAACGCTCACAGCGAAAAACCACTATTCGTTATGTATTTTTGGTAAAATATTCTTCTATTCTATTCTGTACCCCTAGTCAGAGTTTATTCAAAAGTATGCTACTGTACTCGCTGTCGAATAAAATATTTGTATGAAACCTTTAGTTACGTATAGTTACCGCTAGAGGCGCTGTACTGCATATAAATATTTTACAATATTCAATAGCGAGTACAGTAATGTACATACGAATAAATACCTAATAAAATATTTTTATAAATAAATACTCTGACTACGAGTACAGAATAAAGTCAAAGTCAAAAGAATTATTGCAAAATACAATAGAAGAATATTTTATAGCACATCGAAATACACACCCAAAATACATAACGATAAGAGTGGTTTTCTCTGTCTGCGTACTGCCCCTTGAATACGATGAGTCTGGTAGCTGCTAATCTCATAGTAATGGGGCGACTGTTCTATTCTCCCCCAGGCGACTGGCACTGCGCTTACCTTCTGCTCTACGGGCCGCGAGTGCTAGAGATCCCCGAGGCAGGCGAGCCCGAGCCCATGGTGACGGACGAGGGCCCCGCGGGCTCTCCGCCCACGGCGCTCGCGTAACTTCCGCTACAACACTCCCGCTTTGGCTTCACGGTTAGAGACTGATTCACTGACTTATGGATTGCCTACATACTTGATTTTCGCCATTTTGGCGGTAATAACCATATCCTGGTCACATATAAATGAAGACAGTGTTCAGTTATCAACGGTAAATAATTAGTGAGCGAGATAATCGTCTAGTTTTGACTTAGTAGTGTCGTTTCTGTCACACTAGAGCCACATAATGTACTGAGTAAAAGAGACGACGTTCTACAAAGCCGTTTCTAACCCCCTTACTAATTAACCCTGCATTATAATGGAATGGTTACTCAATATTTTCTCGTGTTCGTTTTATAGCACATTCAGCGTATGGAGCATTTTTATGAATGAAAGAGTACTTAGTTTTGTATAAATGTAACTGTGAAACTAGATGATGTTAGCTTTAAAACAATCCGGATATGTGAACGATTGGTGTGCCAATTATCGAAAATCAAAATTTCAATAAATACTTATTTTTTGGTTTCTCCGGGGACAATTTCGCCAATGCCGCGTAGATAAATCGAAAATCTAAATGTTATGTTGTAATTTTTAATTCTGCCTCAAAAAACTATTAAAATAATGGAAATTATATACAAATAAATTATCAGAAATCGCATTGTTAAGTTGTTAACTTTATCTATTTACAATGTTATTGGAAATTACAACCTAAGGCGGTGACTATAGACAAGGTTAATAATTAGAAGCCTCAGGTGGCTAGCCTATTACGAACAAATGAAGGTTAATGAACTACGAAAATAACAAATGCGATAGAATAATAGTACAAACCTTCTAGATTTTGGCGACCGACTGATTAACGCCACTACATTTGATGTAAGTTTTTTTTCTTGATGTTCTGTCTAAATAAGGGGCTAAAATTAAGGTTCCTTTTGTTTTTATCGTGATTAGATCAATTTTGACTCTTATTTGCTATCATTTGTGATTATCTCGTAGGGCTATTTAAATTGCATTGGCTTAATGTAAAAGCTGTGTGAAGCCACGACAGCGCCATCTAGCGGCAATATACGGAAAATATAAACTTTTAAATTTTAATTCTAAGTAGTTGAATAGTAATAATTTTAGTACTATTGCTTTATAGTATTTGATAAAACTCAGCAGTGCATGTAAAATATATGATTTATGAGGTCGTGCGTGCCATACTTGTTACTTAATTGGTACCCTTTGAATTAGGCGGATTTAAAATAGCAATGCAAATTCGCACGAAGCAAATCAAAAAGCGTAATGCGACCTTAACTTTTAATGATATTCTAGAATTACAAAAATAAAGTTTACTATTCCGTAGTTTATTGAAAATTCCGTTATATCTCGATTTAAAAAAGTTGTAAATTATTGTATTTTTAAGTATAGTAATTCTCGCATCTTATATTATGTCTTGTTTTTTACTCACGGGCCAAAAGCGGGAAGAATTAATTGTTACTATTTATCTTGTAAATTGGCATTTAAAATGCTGCTGTTTATTTACTTAAGGCGTTTTGTTTAACACATCTCTTCAAGTATCCGTTAAGTTCTCTATACGAGATGTATTGAATTTTATAAGACTAATAATTTTACTTAACAATGATCGTAAATAAATGTGGCAAAACATATATTTTCTTTTATTTATGTTACTACGTATTTATCCATCATTAACACCCAAGTTGTGAAGTCCTTTTTAATGGTATTCTATAAAAAGGGCTCAGTTCTTTAGTCTAAGCTGGGTAGCAAAATTGTACATTTACTAAGGCTGCGTTGCACCATCTGTAGTTAAGGTTAAACTACCGTCATAACTGCAGTTAAAACACCCGTGAAGCAGAAATGCGTTGCACCATTTAACTATGGTCAAAATGACGTCATAACTTAACGGTAACTATAACTACGCAAGATTGGCTGGTTAAAGTAAACGTTATAGTCAAAAGCTGTCAAATAGAGCCTCCAACCTCTTTCACCTCCAACCTCAACTTTACCAACTTACCTTTTCCGTGTAAAACTTGTAATCAATCATGTCTCTACTGCGAGAAATTTAGTGGGAAAGTTCCTCCGACAGTGGAAATGATGAACAGTATGTGGAGATTAAAAAGAAAAAATTGCATCTTCCTAGAATTGATCGCTTCGCCAAGAGGGGACGATGACTCATTTTAGCGAGATTCCGAGTATCCAAAACAATAGCTAGAGCGCTAGCTCTGCACCTGGAGTAACCCAATCACAGATGGAGAATTTGTAGAATCCATTGTAACGTTCATACATCTTTTTTTCATCATCATCAGCCTATACCAGTCCACTGCTGGACATAAGCCTCTCCCAAGGCACGCCACTGAGCCCAGTCTTCGGCTCTATTTTTCCAGGTACTGCCAGCTACCTTGCGTATGTCATCGCTCCACATTGCCACAGGTCGTCCTACACTACGTCTACCGATTCGCGGTCTCCACTCCAGAACACGTCGACCCCAACGGTTACATCTAATAATGCTATAATAAAATTTAAATTCTAAATAGAATTTCACAAGAACTGTGTTGTTTGTTAAATCAGATCACACACAAATCCAGTTTTATTTAAAAGTCAATTATTTTTTTACAAAGACTAATTTTTATGTTTTTATATATTCATTGATTCGTGTTCCATAAGTGTAGCATACCTACATCTATAAATCTATAAATGTGAAGACAATGCAAATCAACATCCAGTGTATTACAATTATAAATTACCTAGTAGTATTTAGTACCCCAATACAATATAGAATATTAAATTACAACAAACGATACCTATTTTCAAAAACAATTACCACGACAAAGGAAGTTACATAGTGGTTATATGCTCTTTGGGAAGTTAGTGACACTGAATGACATGCATGACACTATTTGAAGAGAGTAACTATATTCTTTGAGACTGATTAACGGGACTTTTGGAGTATTGCCATAAACAAAAATATTATTTTCAATTACTATAAGGAAAATGGCACATCTTCAGACTAGCAACTTAGTTAACCGTAACTATAACAACAATAATGATGGTGCAACACATGCTGGCTAAACTACATGGTTAAGGTTAAAGTCATAGTTGATTTAAACTATAACCGTAACTTTAACTGGGATTACGGTGCAACCCAGCCTAAGATAACAACTTCAATAATTGAAAAACCGCTATCACAGGTTAACATAAGTTAATACCATAAAGTTCTTAGTTACCTAATGGTTAAATATTTTTTATAATCTACGTGTTATAGTGATGCCACAGATTAGTGAAAAAAATTGTCTATGTCACTTGTCGAAAGCGAACAAATCTCCTAAGTGGTCTGTGATTGATAGCGGTTTGTTTACATAACTTACGATTTGTGTTACAAAGAGCATATAACCACTATGGTTTAATGTGTTATTTATTATGAGTTCTTGTCATATGACTAGCATATTTTTCAAGAAACTCGCGGCTTTTGCGTGTGGGTTTATACTTGGACAAATGTACTATTACTACTTACTACAGCAAATACCGTTTCCTGGTTGCTTTGGATACATACTATCTATATTTATAAGCGTAATTTTAGGTAAGAACATTTTCAGAAATATTGTACTTTCGACATATAAATGCTAGATATCTAGATATCCTAATCTGTGGAAAAGGCTAGCTATACATATAACTATACTAGCTATACATATAGCTATACTTGCTATACATATACTCGTAGCTATACATATACGGTGGATGATGCTCACTACCCATTTTTCATTTTAGCCAAGATAGTATGCTTTGCTTTAGTGATGTAATTGGATGGCTAAATATTAATAATAATAATAACGCCCGATGATCACATATATAGATCCTGGACCCTAACTAGGATTCCTGTGTCTAGGCTTCCAGGAACTACGAGGACCATGGTCCCATAACAGCCACACTCGGAACAAGTATTTGCACTTTTTTTTCTGTGAACCACACTTGACCTGCCGCCTCCGGATTATGAGCCGACTTGCTCAACCACCACACCACAGAGGCTGTGTGATTGATTAAATGTTTTAGGTTTAGGTAATGCATTTTCCGCGCAGTTGAGATGCATATCTGTGCTGATTTTTCCAATGTATTGCGGAAAACCAGGACGCGGAGTGCTGAAAGCTGTGATACTAACGTACATCGTTACCGGTACGTATTGATACCTTAAAAAAGTCTTTTTTTTATGTTAAGTAATGACGTGACGAGCTAGCCGTTCGCCTGATGTTAAACGACACGGCTGCCCATACCAGCTGCAGTGTCACTCGGAACCCGAAAACATAGAGTTTCGAGCGACACTGCACTGCGCACATCATACTGAGACATCAGTACAGTTTCGTGAATAAGATTACTTGACTGTGAGATCAGATCATAAAGTCTCAATTGCCCAGTAATTTCACTAGCTACAGTGCCCTTCAAACCGGAACACAGTAGTGCTTGCACACTACTGCTTGGCGGCAGAATAACTGGCAAAGCGGTGGTACCTACCTAGACGAACTTTGCAACAAAGTCCTACCACCTAGTTAAAAATAAAATAAAATAATTACCTTACTACAACTAAACTATATTTAATTATTGGAGAAAAATTAATATTGTAGGTGAAAAGAGGTATATATTTATATAATAATGTATAAATTATGTATATAATAAAAAATATGTGGACATTTCACACGGCGCCATCTAGTCCCAATCTAAGCAAAACTTGTACTATGGGAACCAGATAACTGATACAATACTTGTATACTTTTAAGTTTGTAAATACATACATAGAATAAAATATATCACCGATGTTACAAACATCGATGTTCATCAATCATCACACAAATGTTTGTTGGGTGCGAATCGAACTCACAACCTACATTCAGAAGACATTAGCTCAGTTTTTATTTAATTAATTGTGTAGGTAAGTATTTTTGAGATGTACCCAAAGAATATTATAAACTTCTGTAATAGTCTTCTATAGCTTATTTCGAGGAAAACCTAAATAAATATGGGAAAACCATAATTGTCACTATTGCCTATTCAGGTCCTATAGCAAATATGGGTCTCAACGCAAAGGAAGTAGTGCGAGTGTTTGCCTGCAGCACCCGGCTGTCGCACAACCTGTCCACGGAGAAATATGATCAGGTCATTGAGCCCGTGAGGAAAGCTGCTCTAGGCGTTCGGAAGGAAGTAGACGATGTTAAAGATGCATTTAGGTAGGTGAAACGTACCGAGATGTTATTTATTTACTCATTAATATAACAGCCTCTGTGGTGTGGTGGTTGAGCAGGTCGGCTCATAACCCGGAGGCGGCGGGTTCGATTCCTACGGCAGGACAAGTATTTGTGCCCAGAAAAAGTGCAAATACTTGTTCTGTGTCTGGGTGTTGTGAGACCATGGTCCTCGTAGTTCCTGGTTCCCTAGACACAGGGATTCCTAGTTAGAGTCCAAGATCTATGCATGTGATCGTTGGGCGTTATTACTATTATTAATCCAACACACGTTTGATTTATATATTTACTAACTAGCAACAGCCATCTCTTTTACCCACGTGGATAGTTTTCCTGGATGAAATAAATATATTTATGTAGGTATATCGTTTTTTTTCCATAGAATTAAATATATTTAGAATATATAGAAAAGGTTATACTTGAAATAAAGTTTATGTACATACTACGGATGACGTTTTGGAATTTAGAATAGCTTAGTATATATATATCAAAATTTCATTCGAATCCGTTCAGACGTTACGGCCGGGCCGTTAAGAGGAGACATACACACAAACTTTCGCTTTTATTTTTTATTTATTTATTTAATAAGTACGGTTACACCAATTACACTAATTACCACATAAATACAATTACAATTCGATTAAAATAAATTACAATTGAATGACAACGAAAGAAATGAAACATTGATATAAAATAGTCAACAAATTAAAGTTTATATGCAGGTATAGATTGTGTGAAGTTCTGAAGTACAATCATTACAATCAATCGTTGCTTACATTGCTATTGGTAAAATTAGGTATCTATGCCTACTTTTATCTAAGCCATTCATGCTTCGTAAAAATCTAAAATACCTACAACTGCTGGGTAACAGCAATTTTTACAACTTTTGAGAAGACGGAAGCATAATGGTATCAACATTATTTCTTTCCTCTTCTATTTACTAGAACAATGAAGGATATAATAGAGCCGCTGCAGCAAGAAATGGAAGACACCAACGAGACCGATCGCATTCGATTTGAAAACGACTTGATTGACGATTTGTTCCAGCACGAACGCCGTTCTGACGATATCGAACTCAAGTTTCCGTTGGTATTTAAGCTTTAATACAATTTTACATCAGCATCATCAGCCTGAAGTTTACTGCTGAACATAGACCCTTGAAGCCCTACTTTGACTGCTTGCCTCTTGCATCCAGCTAATTTATATTTTTAATTTAAAAAGCGGTTTTAACTAGATTTGATTTGATCGGCCACTTTCCGTATCGTGGTTACGACTTGAAACTTTTCTTCCCCATAGGCTCTGCGAGCGATGTGCCTGTCAAAATTATTTTTGAAGTAAAACTTCTTTACACACGCTTAACTGGGGGAGTAAGCTGGTTAAGAGGCGAACGGAAGTTATAAGTTGTTAGTTCACGTAGATCTCCATTGAAAATTACTTAAAATTTGTATTATTATGTTGGTACATTCGGTAAAATGACAATTTACAATTATTGTCAAGATGGCGACATTAACATTAAACAAAGCGAAAACAAAGTTACACCGGCCGATAGATAGAGCTAAAGAAGTTTTACTCCAGTCATGCGATCACACTCGTTTTTTTGGTTTAAGTTATTAGTTGCTCATAAATATTTTTAATTCGTTGCTCTACCAAACCAGTAGGCTGACATGATAATAAAAACAAAGTTTAAACCAAAAGTTGAAAGTATATTTATAAAGTAGTTTGAAAGTAGCCTTATATATATTTTTATTGTTGTTCTCCCCATTAAGATTGCTTAGTGGAAAAATATCAAATGGGAGAAAGAGGAATTGGATGCGCGAGTGGATAATTTAATGCAAGGAATGTTAGTCAAAGTCAAAAAAAATTATTGCGCTAGTGCTTTATAAGTCAAAATGAGATTACTTATACTAATTAGATTAAATTATTTGTCTAAATGTATATTAATTGTTCATCTATTCTTATGCAAAACGTCACCATTACACAGAGTACTAAGTTTTCACGAGAAACAGTATCAAATTATTATGATTTAATTTTTCTGAAGGATCTTCTATTTTCAGAACAAGCTGGAATACTAGTTCTTCATATAGCAAATCTTTGTACATAAAGAAGCTGCGATACAGGTGCGAGAACCATCTCTCGAGAGCTGCAGCCGTCTGCATCCAGGAGTTCACAAATGCATACAACATATGCTGCGAGCTGATCCCGAATTACGCTGAGAATTTTATTTGCTTTCCTATGAAAAACAGGGCTATGTGCGATCTGTTTAAAAATTTCAGGCGAATCCCTCCAAATATTGGAGATCTATGCGAGCCACCGGTTTGTTATATGTTGCGTATAATTTTCGATTTGTGTGTTAAAGCCAAAACATGCAATTAACATGCATTTTGGAGTTGGATTGATAAGACACGTTATTTACCAGTGCCATGTTACGGAACGGAATTGCATCGGTGCCTCTTTTCCCCCACCTCTACCTCTCTACTTCTTTTACCTAACTTCCTTGCTGCATTTGCTACTTATGATATTAGGTTCATATACCTTGTAATTTAACCTATTTTTACATTTTTAGAATGAATGTGCTCTTGGGCAGGAGCTTGTGACTTTGAAAAAAGTGAAGGCTGAATTTGTAGATAACACGAACAGTGTTCATTTACAGTACAGAGTAGCATACGAAAAGGAGCTGGTTGATATACAGGTGACATTAAAAACCAATAATCACTAACTTGGTGGTAGGAGTTTTCTGCACAGTTCGTCTAGGTAGGGACCATCGCTTTGCCAGTTACTCTGCCGCCAAGCTACTAGTGTGCAAGCACTACTGTGTTCCATTTGACGGGCACTGTAGCTAGTGGAATTGGGCAATTGAGACTTTATGATCTGATCTCACAGTCGAGTAATCTTATTACCAGACTCATGTCTCAGGATGATGTGCGCAGTGCAGTGTCGTGTCGAGTGACACTGGTGTAATGGGCGACGGTGTCACTTAAAATCATGCCTGATTTGTGGTATTTTTATAGGAGGTTCTTTACAGGACGCAAAGGAAACTGCAGAACGTGTCCAGCACGCCTTCGAAGAGAAGATCATAGTGATGCATCACGTGTTAACCATTTTGAACGTCTGCATGGCCCTCCTCTTCCTCAGGATATTCAACGCTGCCATGATCTACCACGATATGTACCTGACTAGCATCGACTACGATAATATTTATATCACGGGGTACTTTAAAGTGTTAGATGCTAGAAGAGCATTGAACAAGAGATACGCTTTGCTGCCGTTGAAGAAGGTATTTAGACGTTTTGGAATCGATGCTTTATTGTTTGTGGATTGTCGTTTAGATGTCGATAGGAGCCTCAGGTCCTCGCTATTCAAAGGAAAGACGAAATAAGCCCGGTCTCAGGGACGCGCCTTGAGGGAGGCTCATAAAGAAGTCGGCTAATTCGTTGGATTAATGTTTATGTTTTTAAATATCTGACTTAGATAATTAAAAACAAACATTATTGTATTCTATGTATGTATTTACAAACGAAAAAGTATCCAAGTATTGTATCAGTTATCTGGTTCCCATAGCACAAGCTTTGCTTAGTTTGGGGCTAGATGGCGTTGTGTGAGATGTCCACACATATTATTATTATTATAATTTCTAGATGGAAAGAAACAAATACATCGACGTGTACTCCCTATCGTACAAGGAGTCGCAGCGTAGCAACCTCATCATGCAGGTCCTGAAAGTGATGCTAGAAGTTGTGACGGCGACCACGTTCGTGATGTTGGACAGGTTGTTTTTCGAGGCGCTGGAGGTAGTGCGCCAGCATGCTGAGATGAAGGTGGTGCAGAAAGGCACCAGAGATTTAGACATGGAGGCAAGTTTAAGTATGTTTAATTTCTAGACACGATTTATTCCCGATATCCCTCTATTAATTCCAACTGGTGAGGATTTCGGGAAATTTCATAAAAATCTAATTTTTTCTAGAACATTGTTCAGTGCGTAGCCCTGCAGTTACACTTTTTTTTTACCCAAGCGGGTACTATTTTACGGGATTAAAATATCCTATGTTGATCTTGACTGAAAGCTACTTGTACATTTCATCTAACTAAATTGGTTCAGTTGCTTTTTCGTGAAAGCCATACAACTAAACAACAGGCGTCCCATTTTATTAGTAAGGATAAGTATGTAGATGTAGCAGTACATAACGGATATATAGGTTAGCCCAAAAAGCAGCAGCCAAATAAGTATTCACTAGTCGTGGTACCAACTCTCCAGGTGGAAGGCACTGGAATTCTAGCCACGATGTTACGTACATTCCTCGACGGCCTGAACACGGCCAGCTCCGACCACCAAGTGTCCAACTCTGCTTGTCTACCGCACCCAAGACAAATGCCATATGTATACTTCTTGAAGATCTACGGAGGGTATACTTGGATCGTGATACTGTTGTTCGCCAGTCCTTATACGTTGCGGTTGAACAGGTGAAAATATGCATGACCGTAACTGTTTCTATATCATTCTCACTTGAATCCGCGCAAGTTCTTTTTTATTGTTTGACAGGCTTGCGTTTGACCACTATTATTACAGAACAAACAAAAACCGAAATAATATTTATTATTTCTCGAGAATAATGTACAAATCGGCAATACTGCACTAAATAGTGTAATTTATAAAATAATCAGCCTAAAAGTTGTTTATTCACATTTAATGTTTGCAGCTAACTATTGGTAATCTGTTAATTGCTTTGTTTGTGACTTATACCTACCTTTTAGTTTTATATATTTATGTATGCTGTTAAATTACCTTAAGAATAATAAATGAATAGTTCCGATTTTGATCGCGTGCAGACTTAACTTGCGCGGACTCTAGTTATTCCACGAAATAGTAACGAGTTTATTCACTGGCTCTATTGCAATTTGCAATAAGATTAATTTAAATTCGAATGTGTAACTCCATTTTAATCACAAACTACGCAACGTTCCTTTAAGAACTACCTACTTATAGGTGCTTCAGAGACGTGCTTCCATTAATAACGATAACTAATAGATTTGTATTCTTTAGTCACAAAACTTAGAATCGCATGATGTTGATCTTTCACACGTTATCGTTTTTCTTCTCAGCTTAATCTGCAGCTATTTCTATCCACGCCGCGAGAAACATCGGATCTTGCATCTCTATAACGATATACTCAAGAAGCGGATGAAAATGCATAAAACTTTACGCAGGTCTGCTCTAGCGTCCAAGGTCCTACTTTGGTTATTAACTACTTGGTTACTAACTACTTTGGCTATTACTTACTAGCTTCTGGCCGCGGTTTCGCCCGCGTGGCCTATAGGAAACGAAGAAGAAAATTTTACATAGATAATTCAACCACTCATTTCACCCTCTTAGGGATAGAATTTCGAAAAACCCTTTCTTAGTGGATACCTACACTTTACAAAGAACACACCCTCTAAAGATCAAGTCTCTAGGACCAGCGGTTTAGGCTCTGCATTGATATATAAGTCAGTCAGGACTTTAAATTTTTTATGTAATAATAATAATAATAATATAATAACGCCCAACGATCACATACATAGATCCTGGACCCTAACTAGGATTCCCTGTGTCTAGGGACCCAGGAACTACGAGGACTATGGTCCCACAACACCCAGACTCAGAACAAGTATTTGCACTTTTTTTTTTCTGTGCACAAATACTTGTCCTGCCGCGGGAATCGAACCCGCTACCTCCGGGTTATGAGCCGACCTGCTCAACCACCACACCACAGAGGCTGTCATAATATGTGTATATACTATAAGCAAAAATTTGCCTTCGGCGGAGAGATAATCGCTTCATTCATATACATGCTACAATCATTTCTATTTACCATCAGACACGGCATATCTGGACTATCCAGGATTCATCTTGGAAAACCGCTTCCTTCCACGCGCTGGTATCTGCGTTTACGTCCGTGATGACATTTGCTGTTTGCGTCTCCGAAACCTTGAACATCCCCACTTTTCGGTGATTTGGGTGCTTGTGGACACCGGCATTGAGAAAATTCTCTATGCTGGTGTGTACAGATCACATAGCGGTGACCGGGAGACAACTCTTCTAATGGAGTATCTCAGTGAAACGGCAGATGTGGCTCAGCAACGCTATCCTTCGGCTCAGCTTGTTGTTCTGGGGGACTTTAATGCTCACCACCAGGAGTGGTTAGTCCCACACCGGATCACGGACCACGCTGGGAGAGAGACGCGTAAGCTCGCTTTGGCGCTCAATTTAACGCAGATTGTTAAAGAGCCAACGCGAGTGCCTGACATTGATAGCCACACTGCTAATTGCCTCGACCTTCTGCTCACGACTGAACCAGACCGATACTCTGTGGCGGTATCCTCACCCATTGGTAGCTCCGATCACTGTCTGGTCAAGTCCGTTTCAGTATACTCCCCGCCTGACCCAAGCCCTAAGAGCAATCGGCGTGTCTGGAGATACAACTTAGCAGACTGGGACGAGATGCGACATTTCTTCGCTTCATATCCTTGGCGGCAAACGTGTTTTTCTTCTGGAGATCCGACAGTCTGCGCGAATGCGGTTACTGAGGTAGTATGTCGGGCTATGGAATATTTTATTCCATTTTCCGATAAGCCCGTGACCAGCAAAGCCAGCCCATGGTTTGGAGCCGACTGTGCACGCGCTGAAGCGCAGAAGCATGCGGCATATCTGGCATGGGCTGACGCTCGAAAACCAAGGCCTCGGACACTCGCGCTAAGAAGAAACCCTTTAACGTTGCCGCCAAGGCCTGTAAGAAGGAATTAAGGAAGGCTCGTTTCAATCATATTGGTCGAATAGGGAATAAACTTGCTTCCTACCCAGCTGGTAGTAAGGGTTTTTGGTCTCTAGCCAAATCGGTTGAAGCGAACTTCTGTCGATCCTCACTGCCTCCATTATTGAAACCAGACGGATCGCTGGCTCACACTGCAAAAGAAAAAGCAAACTTGTTTGCCACTCTCTTTGCAGAAGCTTCGCGTTTAGATACTGCTAATGAGGTACCTCCCTGCCTTCCACAATGCGGTGTTTTCATGCCGGAAATACGCATACGTCAGAAGGAAGTACTAAAAACATTACGCAGTCTAGACGTGAATAAAGCCAGTGGTCCCGATGGTATACCTGCAATTGTACTTAAGAGCTGTGCACCCGAGTTGTCTCCCATTCTAACACGCCTATTTCGCCTCTCTCTAGACACCGGAATAGTCCCTATGAGTTGGAAGCTAGCCAACGTACAACCTGTACCTAAGAAGAGCAGTCGTGCTGATCCTGCCAACTATCGACCCATCTCAATTACCTCCATTCTCTGTAAGAGTATGGAGCGTATAATTAACAACAAGCTCTTGGCATACCTTGAAGACAATGATCTCCTCAGCGACCGGCAATACGGATTTCGCCGAAACCGGTCCACTGGGGATCTTCTCGCGTATGCCACTCACATACTGAGCGAAGCCTTAGAGATGCATGGAGAGGCACTTGCTGTATCTCTAGATATCTCTAAGGCATTTGATAGGGTCTGGCATGACGGACTTCTGAATAAGCTTCCATCTTTCGGACTACCTGTTGGTCTGTGCACTTGGATATCAGACTTTTTGAGGGAACGATCGCTAAGAGTAGTTCTCGATGGCTGCTCCTCCGATCAATTAGCTATTAATGCTGGTGTACCTCAGGGGTCAGTTCTTTCAGCAACACTATTCTTACTCCACATCAATGATCTGCTAAAGCCCGGTACCTTTGGGTATGCAGATGACAGTACTGTTGTTGAAAGATACACATCCAGTGCCCGTGCTAGTGGTGACGACGTCCGCATTGAGAGAGAGGCTATGGTTGAGTGCATGAACCTTGCATTGAAAGCCGTGTCCGACTGGGGCGATGCTAACTTGGTTAGGTTCAATGCTGCAAAAACACAGGCGTGTTTATTCACTGCAAAAAAGAGCCCACTCCATCTGGCTCCTTCGTTCCGTGGTGTATCTGTAAATCTGGGAGACCACCTTGAGCTTTTAGGTGTTGATCTCACGTCAAACCTTAACTTTGGATCATACATCGAGTCCAAAGCCAAAATAGCTTCATAAAAACTCGGCATTTTGTCCAAGGTAAGGCGGTACTTCACATCTGGACAGCTTCTTAAACTCTATCAAGCACAGGTCCGATCATGTATGGAGTACTGCTGCCACCTGTGGGACGGGTCTGCCAAGTACCAGCTTGAGGCTCTGGACTCGATTGAACGGCGTGCCAAAAGGCTCATTGACGATGACACTTTGGTTGGTGAAAGGCTCCAGAGCCTAGCGCACCGACGTAAAGTGGCAAGTCTGTCGGTCTTTTACAGATTACACCACGGCGAATGCGCACAAGAACTGCATGATCTCATACTCCCATCACCATTCCACTACCGGACTACTAGACGCTCGGCTAAGCGCCATCCTTTCGTGGTCGAAATACCACCCATTCGTACCAAGCGATTTGATTCCACGTTCTTAATTAGAACGGCTAAGGAATGGAATGCCTTGCCAGCGTCTGTGTTTCCGGCGAAATATGACCCGGGCGTGTTCAAGAGAAGAGTGAATAGGTATTTACTTGGCTAGCATGCTACACCTTCGATCACATCGTCACTTCCCATCAGGTGAGAGCGTGGTCAAATGCTAGACAAGTTTAAAGTAAAAAAAAAAAAAAAAAAAAAAAAAAAAAACTTCGTGTCTCGAGTGTCGTTTTTTCATCATCAAATTAGTAATTTCCTTTGTTTTCTTTATGAAATGAGTGGCATACGAGCAGGCGGCCCACGTGGTCATCGACGCTATCTACAACACCGAGGGCATTGCCGGTGTGTTGTTATAGAGGACTCTTGACTCTTTTCTTGAGGCGAATATTGTCGGTATTTCACCGATAAAATGGAAACGAATAAATAAAATATATAAAAAAAGGAATTCAATGGAAGACACAAAACATCTAACTAATCTAAGGCTTTCCAGGAAGGCGGTCCAAGCCGTCCGAGCGCACTACCTCTCCGGAGACATCTTGTCTCTCCTCAATGCAAGGATGAGATTTCCTCAGCTGCTCGGGTGGCTGCGCGTGCTGCCTGCTGCGAGGATGTCTTGCCTCATCTGTGGCGAGACACAGCCTAGGAGGTCCACTCGTGAGTACAAGCAACCTTTCAAGTTAAGTCGACTCCGGTGATATTTTGTCGATCTGTGGCAGACTGTCGCAGTCGAGGTACGCTCATTCCGCTAGATAGGTAGAGGTTTATTGATTTGAGCTATTAAGGCGCGGTGTAAGCACAAAATGAACAAAAAGCATTTTTTTAAAGCCGAGTGCAACGTGACCTTTGAACATAATCATATGAAAAAAAAATTGTTTAAATAGAATTTAAAATTATCTACAATAATACATTCTCAAAATACCGAAACGAGGCTTAAATCTTGAGATTTTCAGTCTAAAAACGGTTGACACAGGAATACAGTCCGCTTAGCATAAAAATATTATCATATTTATTATATTATATGATATTTTTACTGTAATTGTACGAATGAGTATTATATTTTTTATTTTAAAATAGAATACATTTTCAAACAACTGAAACTTACTTAATAAGCACTCTACATTAAAATGAAGCCGTTGAAGTTTAAAATCAATTTTCTCGAAACTATGATATCAATTTGACAGTTAAACCCTTTTTGATCTAACTCTTGAATTTTTTTATTTATTTATTAGGTTTTAGAAGACTATCGACTATTATAAGCTAAAATATAACAATAAAATTAAGTAACAATAAAGCCATTAAAAAAGTCGTCTTTATGTATGTATACAGCACCAACCTTAATACTTAGAGTCGTCGCCGCGCAGCCGCTGGTTCTCGTGTATAGCGGCGAAGTGTCCGTTCGTGTACTGCGCCGAGTGCTGGCGTGAAGCGGGCGCGCGCTGCCTCGCCTGCGAGCCGAGCCTGGCGGAGCTCAGCGATGTCGACTCCCTCACCGATGATGAACCGCTCAAATACTGAACCAGAGACATTGACGAATTCTTTGTTTTCTTTTGTACTCTTGCGTTGTTAATTATATAATAAATATAGTGCCTAAATATAAGGTATAGTCTATTTACAGCTAAAGCTAAAGGCTATTTTCCTAAACTGAAATAATCTAACATTACAGACGAGTCATTCTTGCATTTTCCGCTGCGCAAAGTCAACGGAATGTGGAGTCACCCACATGTTTAAATAGCAAATTGCAATTTTAAGTTTTTGTAAGTATAGGTAGGTTTTTATTATATAGAACAAATGTTTTAGCTAGAGATAAATTCTAAAATAAAGTAAGTTCCTTGGTAAATATTTTCTTTTATTTAAAACAATCCGTATTCCAATTGCTCTCCTACCGTAAGGTTGCTAACAAACTGTATGTTGTCCGCTACTTCGTTGCACAGCAGCGCTAAGCCAACCAAATTTTCCCCTTCTTGAGGGGTGAAGTCGTAAACCAACTGTAACAAAGTACCAACTTAATTAAGTATCAGCTCGTCTGGGAGATATCATGTCTGAAAATCGATCCAATGAGAAAATAAAATCTCACTAGACCCATCGTTGAACCGGGCCCCTGGATCTACTCAGATTGACCGTGTCTAATAGAATTATTTGAGAGCTTAATATTCGATTTTACTTCCTCCGCATATTTATTTCATGGAACTTTATACATAGTACAGTAATGGAGCTAACGATACCTAATTGGCCCATATCCATTTCATCCATTGAACCTCGCAGTGAGACTATAGTAGCAAATTACACAAGAAAATAAAAAAAAAAGGAATTTAATCGACTTCAATCCCAAGAACATCAATGTAGTCGAAATCGAAATACGAATTATCAAGGATAACTAAAAAACTGCTTGACAGATCTTGATATAAATTTGATAGGACCACACGGGAAGCTTTAGCATTTAAATAAAATATGAATCATCAAAATCGGTTCACCCATTACCTGAAGCGTTCTACGTGTCTTAAAACATTTACCTACCGACAGAAACTCATCGTAAGTGATCCATCCATCATTGTCAGTGTCGGCCATGTGGAACTTTTCTTTGCGCAATTCCAAGCTGCTCTCGTCACCTAAGCTTTCCAGCACTGCGCTACTGTAAAAAATATCAGAAGTTTAAGTGTTATTAGAAAATGTTTTATATTATATTATGGTTCCGTACCCGTTTTAGAAATACGACCAACGGAAACAAAAATGTACTACGGTTTAGTGGCAGTTACAGTCTATAAGCTAAGGTGACCTCTTCCCATCTGGAGGGTCGTAGGTATGATTATTATTTGACCACTGCCTCGTCTGATGTTAAGCAATGAAGTGTTTTTGTTTTTTTATGTTTTGGCTCCACACTTTTGTGTACCTATTTAGCTAGTGTCAAGTAATTGATAATTTATCAAGTATATGATATTTCACGCAAATATGTGTCAAGTCATAGTCGAAGTCATCAAGTCAAGTCATAAGCACACACCACCACCACACCTCCACCCCTAAGAAGGGTGAAATGGGTGGTAGGAAAATAATTCTATTTTCCTATAGTCCACGCGGGCGAAGCTGCGGGCAGAAGCTAGTAAAATATATTGCCAGAAAGTGCGGTGATAACTTTTCAAGCTTTGTCAAAGGTAAACGCAAAAAAGGGTTAAAGCCCCGTACTCGAAAATAAGGTTATATAAGTTGAGGTATGTAATAATGTAGCTAATAAAATAGTTCGTGAGCTAACAAGTCATCGAATCCGAGCATGCCGTTAGATTGGTTGTCGAACAAAAGGAACAGACTGTGCAGGTTGGCGATGGTCACCTCGTTCCAGCCGGGGAACCGCTCCACAACCTTCTGCATACTCCAGCGGCGGTCCTTTTCTTTCATTTCCTGGGTTATTTCATTGGATTTTAGTAGATGATAGGCGATTTTGAAGTCTTTGAATATTATAATAGAAGTACCAGGCAGAAGTAACGTAAGGCCTCTTTCGAATTTTCAACTGGATTTCACCATTGACTAGTCTGATTGCCAGTTGGTAGTTGCACTGCCTTCTTCTGTAGTTTGTGGGTTAGATTCCCACCCAGGACAAACATTTATGTGATGAACATAGATGTTTGTTCTGTGTTTGTGTGTTATAGGTAATACCTATTGTATTCTATGTATGTATTTACGAGTACAAACAAAAAGTTAAGTTATCAGTTACCTGGTTCCCAGTTCCCAGCTTTGCTTAGTTTGTGAATTTTATTTGTTAATAATATAATAGCTAAGACTATTATACACACATAGATCCTGGATCCTAACTAGAATTCCCTGTGTCTATGGACCTAGAAACTACGAAAACCATTGTCCCAGAACACCCAAACATAGAACAATATTCGCGTTTTTTTTTCATTGCCCAAATAGGTACCTACTTGTCCTGCCGCGGGAATTCAACCCGCCGCCTCCGGGTTATGAGCCGACCTGCTCAACCATCACACCACAGAGGCTGTCAAATAGAATACTAAGTATATATATAGGTAGCTGTGGATTGTATTTTTACTTGATTATATTGGCGTTGCTCTGAGAGTCTTTTGTAGAACAAATCCACTAGCTTGTCGTAGTCCGTCAGAGCAGCCTTCTGGATTTCACTCGACTTCCTGCGGGGTTCCCCTGTTTGAAATAGGTACCTATAGGTCTTGTTTACGTAGGTAGTGTGTGGGTTACTGGAAATATGTCACGGACTCGTTAAGGGGTGATAGTAGAAATCACTAGATATCGAATCAGTATTCATCAGGGTACCTACACAGGGTAAAAGTGTAGTAGCATTTCTGAAATATTTACCTACAGTTAAAATATGGAGTGTGCCCCTTTAAATTAAAAATAAAAGCTAACTGTCTTAACAAACATAATTTTTTTTTTCGTTGAAGACATCATAATGATTCGGTATCGGTAATAAAATTAATACTACCTGTGCCAACATTAAAATGGGAGATGAAAACATCAAATCCTAAAAATTTTCATAAATCTCTTTCAATAACATTGTTATTTTTTTTTCAATATATCATTAGTATATTAAGCATGCAGATAACATTAAAAAACTTGTAGGTATTTCTAGCTTTCTATTGAGGTATTCAAATGTGGAAATGGTTTATACATTAAAGAAAAATTCAGGATTACAAAAAAATTACATATTGTCGATCGAAACCAGGCGTTTTCGGAGTATTTTTGTTACAGATGATCTAATACATCCATATCTCTAAAGAAGAACTTCGTCACTTACCATCAGGTGAGTTTTTGTCAAACGCATGCCCATTTTATCATTAAAAAAAGAACCTATATAAAAATACGTACATATTGAAGAACCAAGTACGAACATCACCTACCAGTAGCTGTAAAGTCCTCTTGCCTGTAAAAGCATATAGGTTTCCGCTTGACTGGGTACTCGAAGAACCTGCCAAGCCCATTGAAAACTGCGCTGATCTGGTTCCCCATTTTCCGTCCTTATATGATAAATATCGCTCCAAGTAGGTAGTTGTTCTCTTGTCAGTTTTTACTTTGATATCACAGACCAAGTAGAGGATATGTTTGATATATTATTGGATGTTATTTCAATATTTAAGTCACATCAGCATTGTCACAATAAACTACATTATTACCCGCCTCAAAAAAATATAAATGTTATAAATCTAAAAAGGTCTTATTACACAGCCATCCATTAGACTTAAAAAATAAATAGCTCTCTACTGTTTATAGATCTCTTGTTATAAATAAAACATATGATTGCTGGGTAAATTGTTTTATCTCATATTTGTTAGTTACCTAACTATTTTAGCGTATCGGTTATATGCTTTTTGGGTACTCTCTGTCCACTCGGTAGAGATAGCAAGAAATATTCTCGGCGCCAGGGCTGTAGCTAGAGCCGAATTTGAGGTAGGACAGCATTGGTTAAGGTAGGGCGGAAGTAAAGTTTTTTTTTTTTTTAGATTTTGCTCCACACTTTTGTGTATTTAGCCAGTGTCAAGTTATTGATAATTTATCAAGTTATCGATATTTCACGCAAATATGTGTCAAGTCACAGTCGAAGTCATCAAGTCAAGTAATTGTCAAGTCAGTCTAGTCAAAGTCATACTCCTAGTAAAGTGGTGGCAACTTTACTTGAAGCTGCTATGGAGTTTTGGAAATAACACGAAAAGAAACGTTTCACCATCATTATACCATTTTCCCACACTCACGCCTGTAATCCAGCACTTAACGAATAAAATGCCACCAATTTTATGCACTAACACTGAAAATAACACAAGTTTTGGAAAATAATACAATGCGGCGACGCGATCTTTTTCGTTTTCCCGCCAAAAAAGTCAAGTAAAAAGTTTATCATAATTATTGATCTGCCTTCAAAGCACAAGCTCCTAAATTAATCGCAATAAAGACCTCTAGGTCGGTGATGTATAATATTCGTAGACAAATAATTTGTAACAGAACATGCATGGATATAAGATTTTCTTTATTTCAAACTGTGAACAAAAAATTCAATTATAGTAATATCTTAAATTTTGGTGTTTTTAAGGTAGGGCATTGCCCCACAGCGCAGATACCAAAACCAATAGACCATTCAATATTTAAAAAAAGTGTAATTAATTAATTGGGTCTCAACAGATAGATATTGCATGCAGCTTTTACACCTGCCTTAACATCAGCCGGAACATGTCTCCACTACTTAAAATAATCATCCCTGGTTAGACCATTTTGAACGTCTGATTCAGTGGGTGGTCACTCAGTACATTGAAATGCTATTGCAACCCGGACGAATTAACTAGGCACCTCGCTGCCATTCGTAGGCACACACCATGTATCTAGCTAACTCGCACGGGTTGTACTAGTCACGTAGATCTCCATTGTCAACATACCTAAAAATTGCCTACAAGCCTAAAAATTACTTAAAATTTGTATTATTATGTTGTCTACGGTATATCCGGTAAAATGACAATTTACATTTGTCAAGATGGCGTCATTAAAATTAAACAAATTTATACCGGCCGTTCTCTATATCTCCGCGTATATTTGTTGTTATTTTACAGTTTCTACTGATTTGTACGTCGACTTCGTTATTATTGTAGAGTTGATTCTTCTTCTCCGATTAACGTGAACTTTCCGTCTGATGTGATACTGTTGTGTGATTTTTTATGAAAATGTATTTTCGAGACAGGGACTCTATTTGCAAATCATTCAATAAGTGTGTAATTTGTATGTGGCATGCATATTGCTGCAGAAGAATTTAATAAGAATGGAAATCGTCTACTGAAAACTGCTGTGCCCAAATTGAACCTACCACAGTTCCCTCTTCCACAGGAGTTATTTGTTGATTTTCCTCTGAAACTTGGATGTCAAAGAGCACAATTTCCATGAGGTGAGTAATTTGACTCTAATGGGTCTGAATGCTTATTTGTTATTGATTTAACGTAATGATAGAACATGTAGGTACAGCCGGCATAATAATGTTAATATGCTAATAAGTATTATTCTTCTGTTCAAGCAATCCTCGGTGATTGTACTAATGGGGTACTTTATCAAAGTATTAATCAGACCAATGAACTTCTGCTGCAGTTGAAGCTTTCTATTGAATAATGTGTGTGTCATATTTAAATAAATATTTTTATAAATCATAAGTACAACTAACAAACCAGCTCATACACAGTGTCGTCTGCCAATCTAACATACAGCGAGTATACTCCCTTCAGTTCTTTATATTTGATACTTTTTATATTTCAGATTTGACAAAAAATATAGTTCAGTTCTGCAATGTGTATGGAACTGGAAAATGTGCCTACCAATTGTATCAACTTCTGTTATTGTAACAGAAAGTACATCTAGTGTTGTTGCAACGGAAATGAAATATAATATGAAGAGAAAATTAGGTCAGTATTTGTTTTATTATTATGTTTTTATATGCCAGCACCATTTCACTACATCTGATGGTAAAAATGTACCCTATTTTTATCTTGAAAATATTTTATTTACAGGTTCGCTGACTCAGAGGTTGAACCTGAATCATCCACCAGTACCTCAGTAGAACTTTTGTGCATAGTCACACAAGAAATTGAAAGTCTACTGGTAAGTTTTTTTTCTATGATTGTACCGGGCCAGAGATCCTAGAATATCACAAATTTAGTAAAGGTTATATATTGAATTAATAATCAAGTAAAATAATTCCATAATAAGCTAACCGAATTTTTGTCTGTAATAAATCCTTTTTTTGTTGCAGTTGGGGAAAAGAATTAACTGGACAGAAGGAAGAAAAGCTTCTGCAGCATCTCAAGACTGTTAAAGACTCTCTGAAGACTAGCTAAAACATCCATTAATTTAAACAAATTAGAGTCAAACTTTTTGAAAAACCTGCTGTCTGCCTAGAAGTATCTGCTAGAAAGCAGATACTTTTAAGAACCAGAAGCGAAAGCCGCATGGAAAACGCTGGGATACTAAAAACAAAATATTTTCTTTAGCAATATTCAAACGTTCTCCTAGAAAATTTAACTTGAATTGTAACACATTCTAAATAAAGCTAAAAATTTATGCCATTTGCCTTTTATTAACACCTAAAAATATATCATATAATTATAGGTACTGTAGTATCGATATTTCGATTTTTATCGATAAATATTTTAACGTTATGACAACACTAGATATCGATAACATTTAGCACATCTCTTAAACTGTCAGTGTATTTGTATGTAAATGTTGGCAGCCCTTCATAATTTTTTCAATGTTGGTTTTATTATGCTACGTCACTTATAGCTACAGATAATGTTCTAAGTGCCGTCTCTTAAAACGTAGTGGTTATATGCTCTTTGGTCTGATTGCTCTTGCAACCAACTTCGTTAATATTTAAATAACACTCCTGCCTAGAACCACAGATCCTATAAAAAGTTTTTTTATAGGATCTGTGCCTAGAACTATCGTAGGTTGTCAAGGTTGTCTGGAAGAGATCGCTCTGAGCGATAAGACCGCCCATTGTTACACTTTGGTTAAGTTTGTTCACTTTTTTTTTAAATTATTCAAGATGTGGTGTTTCAATAAATAGTTTATCTATCTATCGTATTTCTCTTAATAGTAGGTATTAAATTAGAGGAAGGTATTGCAGTGATAAATTAAAACACCAATTACTATCAATCACTTGATTAATTTTCATACAAAATTCCATTAAAAATTTCAAAAATTTGACATTGTATAGCGTCATACACAAATTGATAAGATTACTAGAATCAAAGTAATTACTGATTACCGAGAGGGTAAAAATAATGTAAATCAAATAGGGTGGCAGTAAATTATTCTAAATTAAAATATAGGAACATTTTTATAAAAAAATAATAATTCAGTCTTTACAAAAAAATTAAGATAAGAATATGAATAAATGAAAAAAGGCTGTTGTCCACTAGAATGCGATGCACATTATGTACTAGAGCTATGATCAAGCTATATGAACGTTACATTTCAAAGTGAGTTACAATACAACATTACAGATACAGTGAGTAATAGAAAACTATTGACGAAAATTACATATTTTTATTCATATTATATGAACCTTTTTACTGGATATTATAATAAGGCCAGCTACGTTAATGGAATTAGTAGACAACAGACTCCAGCGGCGGCGATCTGACCACCGCCGTGAATACAGTCTTAAATTTATATTTATATTAGGTATATTATACTGCTATCACTGTTATGTAACACTTTTTCGAAAAGATGTTATTGCTTAATTATGTGTAGAATATTCATGTAGAATGTACACCTTTCAGGGAAATTAATAAGTAGCTATGAAGCCTGGCGTAAAAGGATGAGTACATCTTAAGGTAGGCAACGCATTGGCAGCGCCTCCGGTGTTGCAGGTGTCTATAGGCGACGGTAACTGCTTACCATCAGGCGGGCCCACAGTGGTCCCATTTTGAAAAAAGGTGGACTTAGGACCGAAAGTCGGAATTTCGGGCTGTTTTTTTTTTATAGAATAGGTCTTAACTATCCTAACAACATCTATTCTATAAAGAAAATCCGTAGGATGCATAGTTTTCGAGAAAAAAAATAATCTTTTTTTTCTTGTATGGAGAAAAACATACTTTATTATTTTTCTCAAGTTGGGTGAAATAGTGACGGCTTTTGTTGATATTTTATGAAAGCCCTAGTGGTATTGTATCCAGAAAAAAATAAAACCAATGCGGTCACCTGCGGCCGCGGGAATAATCAGATGTCAAAAATTGATTAATTTTTTTTGCGTATTTTGCAAACATTGTTCGTTTCTGGCCAATTATTTATGTATATTAGGTTAGCGCTCCATACTTTAATTCGAACTATTATATAACATTTCAAAAAAATTAATCAAAATCGAGTTATTTTTTTTTATAATTGCTGTTTTATTCATGAAAATGCACGCATACATGGTTAATTCAAAATGCAAATCCTATATTACTCAGTATAATGTACAAAATAAACATGCACGTACCTAAAACGTAAAAAAAAATATTTTAGTTTTTCGTTTATGCTTACTAAAAGTCACCGGTGATGGTTACCGACATTACTTACCTACCACTGGCGGGCATTATCTGCATAATCGATTTCTTGCTTTGTATTTTCAAAACTGGTTTTGCGACAGCATTTTCACAACCGCGGTTGTTGAATGCGAGGCAGGATATAAACAAACGAGTCACATCTGATACTAGCTATGACTGGTCGCTAGCTGGTCGCTTTGTTCCTGACAAATCCTGACAACAGGATAACTCGTATAT
This sequence comes from Ennomos fuscantarius, assembly GCA_905220475.3. Classification (NCBI taxonomy): domain Eukaryota; kingdom Metazoa; phylum Arthropoda; class Insecta; order Lepidoptera; family Geometridae; genus Ennomos; species Ennomos fuscantarius. The sequence continues at coordinate 3,796,916 of HG992040.1, read as the reverse complement.
GCATGCAAGTAACTACCCCCTAAACATAAAAGTGATATAGCTCATCAATAATAATTGGCGTATGTTATACACCAATAATGTTTGTTATTGGTGTGTGTTTTAATCTTATGTAGTTGTGTACGTATGATTTTCTACCAGAAACATAAGATAAATGTGTAGCCTTGAAAAGGGCTGTTTTATATGTAGTTTTTTAAAGGATAAAATAAATAAAAAATTATAGCATTGGATCTGGTATATTTTCATTTTCTACTCTTCTTCCACGTATACGCACTCCGAGTCTATTTCGAGCAACTGAATTGCCTCAGGAAGCATCTCTAGATGATTAGGCTTTGAAAATTTTGGTCTAAGCCATGATATGTGGGGTTCTGAACTTATTAAAAGCCCGTGTAGTATGTCCTCGTTTGTTTGGATCCTTCCTGTCTTTCTCGTGTTCTTCTCTCTTACGTTCCGGAAGTCTTTATTACGAGCCTCGGAAGCTTCCTCCGACAAGGACCCTAAAAATAATAAAAAATATGCTATAATTATACGTTGAAGTTGACATTGAAACTATTATTTTAGTGTTTATAGATTTACAGTTAGTTAACTGCTTTATATTTCATTTGTCTTGATCTATTATTACTTACCAATAGGCAGAACTGAAAAATGACTGTAAATATCTGCTCCGTGCATCAGAAGTTTGTGGACACTAACAGGCATGTAGTACCACGGATAGAAATGCACATACAGTTCTGCTGTTTCTTTGCAATAACGTCTAAAGTTCGCAATATTGACGTTCTTTCCTGAAGATATAACTTGCAGAATGACAGAAAATCGGGGTAACAAATCTTCATCAACTCCAGTGATTCTCGATGATCTTTTATAATCTCGGAAAAAACGTCTTGCAGTGTTTCCATCGTTAGTTGTTCCAAAGCCCTGCAAAGAAGAAATTAAGTTAGTAGGGCATACAAAAACAGACGAGTATATAATATAAAGGAAGCAAATTAAAGGAAAAATTACCTGTTTTACAATATCGATGAGTATTCCAGTCTGTTCCCGAAACTCTTGTTGTGTGGCATTTTTCTTTGCTTGCTTCAATTCCTTGTGATCGCCACGAGCACTCCAGCGCTGGAAGTCCATATTATAAGATATATGAAGTAGACACTCCATACATCTTATCTTCATATGTAACGATGAAATTCCATATTGGTACAAATCCTGTCGAAGCGGTCTCGTGGCCAAAAGCTCCAAGTTATTCATTTCACTTGGTTTCGCCAAGCAAATGGGGCACGTTGCTGATGAAGGTACATCTGCAATAATATTCGCCACTTTCCCATCGATCATAGTCATGTGCAGTTCGTGGGCTATCTCCACATCACCACAATTTGTTGGTACCAATTTTGTAATTTGGCGCTGCATTTCTAAGTGTTCCCCTTTTATGAACTCCGCAGTCTCTGAAGTAAACGTGAATTTCACTGGCCGACAGTAATGTGGTGAGCAAGGATTTGGGTTTTCCCAAATAATCATTTCTCCCCCATCAACTAGTCGGAGTGGGACGATGCTGATCAATACAACAGAGGAATCGTCAAACTCAGGAGCTGAGACTTGTTTGTAATTACTCTGTTACGATGCTCCGTCAAGGCCCCATTTCCATATCAACTTTAGTCCTTCGTTGGTTGAACTTGTGATTGGTCTTAAGTCTAGCAAAATTCTTTCCACTGTGTGGTTAAGAAGTCCTTGCAACCTGAAAAATAAAATAAATTAATAAAAGTAAGCTAATGAAGCTTAAAAATTTTAAAACAACATATAGGATAATTTTATAAATACCTTATGCGAGCTCCCATTTCCGTTACTTCCACGTGTTCTTCAGATGGGTAACATCTCTTTTTAGCGTCAAGTAACTTGTGATAAGACGGAAAGGCAGCTGAACAATTTTCATCCTTCAGAAACATTCTCAAGGATAAGTATTGCCATTTGGATAGGCTAAGGGCTGTGTACAAAGCCAAAGATGTATCCTCTGCTATACTGACTACTTTTTCTTCCTTGAAAAGGAGTTTTGTTACATCTGATACAACTTCGGGAGTCTCGCACAGATATTCCACAATCTTCGCTAAAGCATATTTTCCATTTTCTTTTAACTTGGAAATAAAATAATACTGTAGTTCTTCTTCAGAGTTATCGTTAACAAAGACGCTGGAACGTCTTTTCTTCTGTTTGTTGCCCAAATCGGCAAAGGGCACTCTAACTTCTTTTACAGTAGAGGTACCTGCTTCCGCAGTGCAGACAGATGGAATAGCAACCGGCAGTAATTCCGGCTCTTCAACTAAGTCCTCTGGCATTCTCATTGTAGTAACAAGATCAACCGTATTGCAAGTAGGCCAATTAATATTGGTCTCTAACCACTTGCGGTTGTTTTCCCGATTCATAAATGTCTTCAAGTTTCTGCTTGCATCTTTCCACTTCTTAGTTACAAGATTGGTGAATAGCCGACAAAACTCCTTAATTGTTTGATGGTCATCTTCAGATATTTCACATGGTATTTTGGAAACTATAAATTCACACAATTTATTGTAATCCTTAAGATTTCCACTATCTTTAAGAATCAAGAACATATCAAAATATGTGCCTAAGCCAGCCATTGCAAATTCAAAATAGTAATTTTTAGTACTTCACAGTTAGCGATGAATCAATTTAAATTAACATTGCTCTGTATTTAATACGCCATAACAGATAGGTCATTAGTCACTATGTGCAAGAGCAAGGTAATAGTAAACGACCAATCACAGCCATTTATCAAAAATGACTCATTTGTTTGTATAGATAAAGTCCGCCAATGGGAGCTAAGTAACGTGTAATAAGTAATCAGGAATCTGCACAAACAAATGAGTCATTTTTTCTGGTAGAAAATCATACGTATACAGATGACAGAAAGATTAAAACACACCAATAACAAACATTATTGGTGTATAACATACGCCAATTATTATTGATGTAGCTATATCACTTTTATTTTTAGGGGGTAGTTACTTGCATGCATATACGAGTTATCCTGTTGTCAGGATTTGTCAGGAACAAAGCGACCAGCTAGCGACCAGTCACAGCTAGTATCAGATGTGACTCGTTTGTTTATATCCTGCCTCGCATTCAACAACCGCGGTTGTGAAAATGCTGTCGCAAAACCAGTTTTGAAAATACAAAGCAAGAAATCGGTTATGCAGATAATGCCCGCCAGTGGTAGGTAAGTAATGTCGGTAACCATTACCGGTGACTTTTAGTAAGCATAAACGAAAAACTAAAATATTTTTTTTTTACGTTTTAGGTACGTGCATGTTTATTTTGTACATTATACTGAGTAATATAGTATTTGCATTTTGAATTAACCATGTATGCGTGCAATTTCATGAGTAAAACAGCAATTATAAAAAAAATTACTCGATTTTGATTAACTTTTTTGAAATGTTATATAATAGTTCGAATTAAAGTATGGAGCGCTAACCTAAAATACATAAATAATTGGCCAGAAACGAACAATGTTTGCAAAATACGCAAAAAAAATTAATCAATTTTTGACATCTGATTATTCCCGCGGCCGCAGGTGACCGCATTGGTTTTATTTTTTTCTAGATACAATACCACTAGGGCTTTCATAAAATATCAACAAAAGCCGTCACTATTTCACCCAACTTGAGAAAAATAATAAAGTATGTTTTTCTCCATACAAGAAAAAAAAGATTATTTTTTTTCTCGAAAACTATGCATCCTACGGATTTTCTTTATAGAATAGATGTTGTTAGGATAGTTAAGACCTATTCTATAAAAAAAAAAACAGCCCGAAATTCCGACTTTCGGTCCTAAGTCCACCTTTTTTCAAAATGGGACCACTGTGGGGCCGTCTGTTTGTTTATGTTATAAAAAAAAAGCTCTAGCTCATGATATCTTTGGAAATTATAGTGAACATGTAGGTAAGAAAAAAAAAACTGACCCTTTGATTTCAGAAACTGATTTATCACTATTTTGTAAATGAGAATTACTTACTTCAAACGTAAGTCCTAACAGAATACAGTACAGTAAAGAGATTAAACTATGGGCTTACGTTTTTATTGGCTTTATTCAAAATTTTATATGTCGTTTGACTAATAAAATTTGGCATAGGTTTTGTATACAACGAATTTGTTTTTGTGATCGATCAACCAAGTGAAGGGATTTCCCTATCAATTAAAATAAAACATCATATAAAATATAACAGACTCCGAAATCGATATAACGTATGCATGAATAAAACAGGTACACATAGGAAATATTTTCAAGCCCGTAAAAATCAGGCAATTCGACCACGTCATGTAACGCATTGTAAAGTATTGCATGCCCGTTAAAACGTCTTAAAACAAGAGAGAAATCGATGAATTCGTACAGACAAATTGTAGTGTCAACAAAACTGTCGCTCTCAAGTTTCGCCAACTTATGTACATACGTACAAAAGCAATTTTTCAAACAACTGTAAAATATCATATTATTATACTACACACGCGCGACTTGTCGGGGCGCCTATCTTCAAAGCTTAGTTTAATTGGCATCACTGTCTTGTTATGGTCAAGTGCAGCCGTGGACTCAATTACTAGACAAGTCGTTAATAAAATAGTTGCAATAGCACTGTATCTAATATGATGAAATTGTAACATGGTAAACCATCGCGAAAGCATCCTAAAAAACGGTAAACATATCCCTTAGTTGGGAGAAGTGTAATTTCATTTCTACCTATTTAATCAATTCATATTTGGCGGTAATGAGTAAACATAACAAAAAAGCATAAAAATATAAGAACGACGATTTGATGAATACTTTTTTTGGAGTCGATTAAAATGCATTCGAATTTAGTAAATATACGATCCAATCCTTACGAAGAAGTGTTTCATAACGAGTGCTTGACACTCATTGACTAAATCCTAAGCTTTAAGGTCTAATTAAATTTAGTGAGGTAGATTTGGTTTTTGAACTCGGACCATCGCTCCAACGTTTAAAGCGGTAGCCAGAGTCCAGTTACCTTAACTTACGATTGATATATAGAATAACATTTGCTTACTTCTTGTTTGTTACAGCGATCTCAACACCAAACCAACCTCACAGAGCGCGCCGCGACGGAGGGAAGGGACACAAAATAGTTCAACGGTTTGCCGATAAAATAGTTCAACTCATGCCCATCTGCATTACAGTTAGCAGCTCTTAAGTTAGCACTTATCACTCGGACGTACCTACTGCAGTTTTTTGGTACGTCCTAGAGAGATGAATGCGAACTTAAGAGCCGTCAATCTTTAGTGCAGACGGGGAAAGTATTTATAGCTTCAAATGTTTTTGGTTTTAAGTAACATAGTTCTAGCTATTCAGTTCACAGTTGTGGTTGATAGTAACATTTCACTGTAAGGATCGTAAAAGTTTAAAGATGTCAGCAAGATCTTAACTCGTGGCAATGATAAGCAATGTATACTTATTGATCAAAACGAGGCTGCAAATCAAATGATGATGAATGACATTGATTTCAATAGAAGCAAGCTTCAGGTTATATGTACACTACATAATAAAGTAAAAGCTTCTTAAGTGATACGCCAGACTTGATAGCAAAGCGACGTGTCCGTCCTGTACACTAATTAAGAGATAAATTTGAACGTATCCAGGTGTGAAGTATACAAGCTTACAGCCATGATTTGAGAACTTGATAACCAGTACAATGATTGTATTTGTAAAATTTAAATCCGTTGCGTCGCGCTCCGATCAGTATCAAAAAAATAATCGATATCTGCCAAGTGGACAGTACTACAAAATTGTAAGTTTCAAGGCGCAGATGTACCAGGTAAACAGCGAACTGCTTGAATTAACGTCTACTACTGTTTGTAATAGTTTAGATCACCGAGGTGATACGATCGAAGGCTCGTCTAAGTCAGCATACTCAGAAAATTGCACTGCAATGCTACGAGTTGGCCAGCTGATTGTGAACTAATACATTTTAACCTGGTGCGTCCGTGCCTTTTGTATGAGTTGTTAAGTCTTGTGCAGCTTTGCGAATATGCTCGGATACATATACTGATAGACCCCATATCTATCAAATTGGGTGTGCAACAGGGAGGTACCTTTTCACCGAAGCTCTTCATTATAGTTTAAATAACGTTATTTTGCTTCACGCACGTGTGGTTGTACGCTTCCATGGGATTCAATGTATCAAGATCAATGGTGATTGGTCACTACCTGTTGCATCTTAGATTTACGACATTAATGGCAGAAACTCTGCAATTTTCCAGCATACGCTTCAATGGCTATCCTAAACAGCAATAAATGTGTATAACTATAATTTTGGTATAAGAAAATGATGTTCAGACTGCCAGCTGTACCACAGAGTAACCACGCATGTGCCGATGCTTTCATTTGACAGATAATCAAAAGCTTTACTGTCAAAAGAAATCGTTCAACAATACCTGCGCTTGCGCATCCGCGATTACCCTGCCGTTTCGGTGGATGCCGCTCTATAGACTAACTGTCCACAGTAGAGTAGAGACGAAAGGAGTGGAGCGGAACTATGTAATAAATATTTATATCCCACTTATAAGCGGAAATTAAAAAAATATACTTTATCCCAGCTCTGTCCAATGAACTTTGCTTGATATTAGCCTCTCTCCGATCTTCTCCACTCAGACAACACTTACAAGTGTACCTTAAGAAAGGGAATGGTGTTACGCAGACGTGTGACCTCGGATGCTTGTCATCCACGGCAATTCGTAAAATTTATTTACAAAACTTAACTTATTGCAACTACAAACTGTTGCAACGTTGACGTACCAATAATTATAACAAGTCATTGCTTTTGACGCCGGCGTAACTCTATTTCCAGCCTTATTCCAGTAAACTATACGTTTCATAACATATTGATACAATATTTATATCAATTAAACTCTAGATGATTTCAAAGAAGAAATTAAAGTTACATTACAAAGGTAGTGAATTTGGGGCCAACTGTAGGACTTTTAGTATACACATACCTACATTTCAATACAGATCATATAAATAAATATTGAAAATGTAGGCAGGTAAGTACATAATTTGGGAATACTGATACGGTATCAAAATAGCAAACAAGGAGCAGTCAAATGTACGATAATGCTAAGACTAACACGAGAAGATGGGAGCTGGGGAGCCAAACGGATCAAATTGCAGAAGCTTAACGTTACCAAGAAGACCTCACGATGGATTGACGAATCAATTTATAGAGTAATTTGGTATTTAATTAAAACCTAATAATGATTTCGGCTCCCTCACAATGTCCCACCTTTGACACTACAAGCATTACAATTACAAAAATAGCACGAAAATGGCTTAATAAATACTTCTACAATCTCATAATTGTATTAATATTATGCAGTTTTCGTGTTGCGCCTTATACAACCTAAGAGTAACTCTGTTGATATCCAATAGATGGAACGCACAATCGACGTGATTTTACCGAATGTATCAAAAACTAGTACAAAAGTTTTGTACCTATCTCACGCACTCGATAAAATTATACATTTCAATTTGATTGTAACTATCACTCAATTTTACTGCCAGCAACTAGCAGCTCTCACAAACTACAATCCACGTTCACGTAAACCTTAAAGATGTTCATGATTATATCAAAAGTGCGCCTAAACTCGTACAGCCTAGGCTCACCTTTACAAAGTGCATGTCGTGTGAATGCTATCTAAAAGCGTCCACACTTTTGACATATCCACAAAATCACAGTAAATTAACAAAAAATTAAATAAAACAGTATATATACGCAAATTAAATGCAGTATTTAAGTAATGCTTTAGCAGCTTTCAGCTAAACGTTTCACAGGATAACGACCGAGTTGCGGTTGCGGCGGCTATAAGTGAAGCGTGCGCACTCTAGTGGTTACAGCTTTACTTCATCTACTGCCGCTTCAATACAGCGAACTTGAGTAAGTCACCGGATAGGGCTGATTACAAAAATATTTGGAACCGTTTAATATACGAGATACCGATAAGATTCTTAGAACAAATCGGTCGGTTTAGGGCCGCGACGCGGTCGCCCGCGCCTCCGCCGGACGCAGCTATGCACATCCATTGTGTCGAACCGAAACACTCTTCGGAATCTTTACAAACACGAGATTCGTTGTCAGCTATAAAAGTGTACGTTAAATTTGATTCTAAAAAAATATTTTTAGTAAAATTTAATTACAAAAAAAAAACGCATTTAATGCAACACATTATTTTAAAAATAACGTAATACTTCAATAATGGCACTGAACAAAAAAGTAAAGGTTAATTGCATTATTACCTATTTACTGGAAATAAAACTCATTCATTATCGGAAATCGAAATTCATCAAGACGCAAAACACTGCACAATTTAGGGTGTTTACAGACGCCGCGGTCATCGCTCGCGCCCACCGCTGTGCTGCGCGTTCAATAAAATATAGGTTTCTGTTACAACTTATGCACCTTTACATTATTAACTATTATTGCTGTCGTACTTGCTTCTTAGCAAAACAATGAGCCGCGTAAGCTAAAGTTACAAGTGGCTGGGCACGCTCGAGAACCGCGTCTGCAACACAACACGACCGAATAACTACAAGCACGCAGAACAAGTGCATCTATTCCAGTCAATACCTACTACGGCTAAAACTTCAAACAATAATTTTCATTCATTCTTAAATTATTTTCAGACTCTGAAACCAGTCGATATTTTCCACTACAAAACTAAATAATTTACCCTATTTTCAAATCATTTTATACTTGAAAATTTTTGTTTGAAGCGGGTAAGCGCTACACTTTATGATATTTTTAAATATTTTTATGAGACTTAACGCTAATGTTACCCTAAGTACAAATGTGAAAAATATTAATCTAACGTATATTAGCATACGATTACATTACCTAAGTATTATGCATTTGTTTATTGTAAGTGATTTTGTGACAAATTGCTTAGCTTCGATATAATAATAACAAGGTAATGTTACGGAATTACATACTGACTATTGTGTTACACAACTTTTATAGATTTTGAGCTAAAGAGTATGATATTATTTAAAGGCATATTGATTTCTAACAAGCAGTAACGCTTTAGTAAAATATTTATTGAGATCAGAGCAAATATTTGTTAAATATAGCTATACGTTAATATATTTATGTAATACATATTGAAGAATATTATTTGCTGATTCAAACACTCTCTAAGATTATTGAAAAAATTATATCTAGTGCTCTGCTTCTCAAGTTATAAACTGAGTTAGTAACGTCCCGTTTTAACTCATGGTTTTCATAACTTGCGCAGTAGTTAACACAACGAACAGTGTTAACTTATTGGTAGAGTAAATGGAAACCACGACGGGAAGAAACTTTGTTTCTAAGAGTCGCTTCTGCCGTGATCTTCGGCGATCTCCAGCGCAAACTACAATGATCTTACCTTATCTAACTATCGTTATGAACACGACTAAAACTACTGAACACGCGGGTTGGTATAACACATCGAATTTATTAATCAATTCAACTTCAATTCTCAATGCGCCACTCGTAGGCGACACACGTCGTATGCATCCCAATATTTGGGGCTTTTTAATTTATCTACGAAATTTAACTAATTCAAACATTTGCATCGAAGCGGCGAATAATATATATTTATATTTACTAAAGAAATGCTATACCGATTTAAATTATGATTAATTAGCTAATTCGAGAGCCAGAGTAGCAATGCGTTTGAGTAAACTTTACTACGACTTCTACGGGTACACTAGTTACATCAGCGCCGAACAAAAATAGGGGCTACAATAGAAAACAGTAACCGAACGTAACCGTCATTACAAAATCAAATTCCTTTATTTTTATCTTAATAATACGTGTTTTAATTTCAAATTTCTCGAAATATAAGTCTTATCGGCGGAGGAAACAGAAGAAACCTAACATAAAAGTATCACTTGAAAGAACAGTTCGTATTTAAAACTATATAATTTTAGCTAGTAGCCGAGTTTGAATAAATACGACAAAATTTTGGTTACAATAATCAATTGAAGTCATCGCGCGTGTTAAACGCGGAGCGGAACGGAGAGCAAGCGTCTCGCACGCGCCGCCTGCGCGCTTCCTACGTCATCTACCTCTGCAACCGGCCGCCTTAAGACTTTCTTTAAGACAGTCTTCTAAAGTCAGTCTCAAATGTATTGCGTTGATTTCTTTTCTGAGATACAAATTCACTCTCCACGAAAATAAACATGCACGAAGGTATACAAAAAAAGCAGTCAGTGAAAAGAAATCAACCAATTAGTCACGAAACAGCGTCACACTGCGCCAATAAATATATAATAAAATATGCACCTAAATAATAATGCAAAATAATTTATCATAAAAATACAAATCAACGTCTGCAATAAATCGATTAACCAAGTTAAAAAAAAAAACGCAAAACGTACATAACATTTTGGAAAAATACTTTTGAAGTTATTTTTAAATTTTACTTCACATTGTGATTTTCTAAAATAGTATATCTTTACGATTTGCTAATGTAGTTTAATTGTAAGAGTAAATAACGGACAGAGTATAATCGACGATAAGTATAAACATGTGCACGAACTACAATATTTTGGTGTCAAACTGTTAATATATTAGTGCAGCGGTTTATACTCCGAGTAAGTATATTGGCGGCTGTTGCACTTCTGTGGCTACTGCATATTGATATATTATGTACACTGCAAACAAAGGTTTGGTCCTTAAAGACTAGTAGATACGGAAACGAAAATCGATTTACTATTGGTAACAAAACTCATCAAGTGGGCCGGCGGGGCCGCGGGCGGCCCCACCGCAAGCTATGCTCGAGTTGGATTTTTCCAAACGTTAATAATAAAATTGGCACATTGTCAAATAAATCACAACTTAAACGAAACGAAATAAAAATACGACGGGCCTTAGGCCCATGAACTCAAGATTGACTTAAATAATAAAAATATTAATATACTTTGATGTATTGCTTGCCGTGCGAGGAGATGTCGCGCGCCGTATCGGGCAGCGTCTCGAATAGCACCACCAGGTACCCATCGGTAGTGAGCGCCACGTCGCTGGGCCGGTCCTTGTCGTCCAGCCCCGGGCTCTTCAGGTCCACGGCCCACAGGATGCGGAGCTCCGACGTGAACACCAGCACGCGGTGGTTCTTAGAGTCGGCCACTATGATGCGTCCGTCGTCGTCGGTCACGATGCCCGACGGACGGTTCAACTCGCCGATACCGGAGCCCTCGCGACCCACGCAGTGCAGCACCTTCGACAGCGTCGGGTCTACCATTAAGAGTCGATGGTTCTCGAAGTCCGACACTATGATGTTGCCCGACGTGGTGTAGCACACGCCGCGAGGGGTCGTCGGCCCTTTTAGCAACTTCGCTGGGTTCGCACCCTCGAACACAAATTTTGTGATGTAGCTGCCGTCGCTGGTGAACATCTGAATGCGATGGTTCCGCGTATCGGTCACCACGATGTTCCCGACCGTGTTCACGGCCACATCCCACGGGTACTGGAACTGGCCGCACTCTTTCCCAAACGAGCCGAACTTGAGAATGAAATTCCCGGACGAAGTGAATATTTGAACTCGGTGGTTGTCCTTGTCGATCACAATAATGCGTCCGTAGGTGTCCGTCGTTATTCCAGCGGGGAGATCGAACTCGCCGGGTCCCGTGCCCTTTGAGCCGAACATGGTCTTGAATTCCCCGCGGCAGTTGAATATCTGTATTCTATTGTTTCGTCGGTCGGCTACTATGATGTTTCCTTCCCTGTCGACGCAGAGCCCCCAGGGCCGAGACACCTGGCCCTCGTCCTGGCCCTCCCTGCCGAAGGAGAACACGGGCACGCCAGGCACGGGGCTGCGCGCCGGCCGCACGGTCACGGACATCCAGTATCCGGGGATGGCCTGCCCGATGCCGCGCGACGGGTTCGACTCCATACTCATGCTGGACGAGATGCTGTGATCGTAGTAATTCGTAGAGCGCGTGTGCCCGCTCGTGTACTCCGGCATGGAGCGAAGGCTGTTCGTGGAGGGCATCGTGTAGTTGAGAGGCGGGAAACTCTGCGCGGATTGGATCGACTGCATGGATAGCAGAGACTGGCGAGACTGCAGCGAAGAGTGCATGCCAGCCGGCGCGGGCTGGACATCGCATTGCCTCTTCAACTGATCCACAAGGTCATAATTGGGCGGGATGAACATTATTCTCTCCTCGGTTATGTACATACTTTTGAACATGCACGAGAAGTAGTCGACTGACGCTTTCCCCTTCTCTTTGGCCATGAAGAGGTCGATTCCTTCAGAGTCCATGCTTCGTACGAGTGTCTCGTTAGTGTGCGCGAGGCCAGCGAGGATGCCGCGCAGAGTGTTCATATGGTCGGTGAGCTCGGTCATCTTCGCCTGTCGCATCTTCTCCACTTTGTCTAGTAAATACTTCTCTCTATCTTCAACGGCTTGCGCGTAGCAGCGCATGGCTTTTCTTATTTTCATGTTTGCCTCGGCTGTCTCCTTCTCGTAGGCCTTAGACATAGCAACGGCGCGGTCGATCGCAGTTTTGATCGCTTTGGTTCCCGTCTTCGTCTCTTCTATCGCTTTGAAAACTCCTATGCGGCACACGTCTAGCGCTCCTCGTATTGGCGTGAAGTTGTGGTCCTTGTGGAGCCACTGCGAGCACTCATGGCAAATGAACAGGACGCAACTCTCGCAGTAGTATCGAGCGAACTCGCTGTGCAGATCGCATGTCAACATGTCGTTCTTGTCGATGTTGAGCATATTGAGTGCGTTCAGGGAATTCAGCGAGTTGAGCGCAGTAGAGTTGAGTGAAGCAGAGTTGAGAGAAGCAGCGTTGAATGAACTGCAGTTGAACGACCCGGAGTTAAGAGACCCCGAATTAAGCGAGCCAGAATTTAAGGAACTCGAGTTGAGGGAACTTGAATTGATCGAGGCGGAGTGTAGCGAACCGGAGTTGTGTGAGCCGGAATTAACTGAGCCGGAATTGAGTGAACCACAGTTGATTGAGCCGGAATTAAGAGAACCGCAATTCATTGAGCCGGAGTTGAGTGAACCTGAATTATGTGAACCTGATGTGTGTGAGCCGGAGTTGAAGGAACCAGAGTTCAGGGGACCGGAGTTGATCGAGTTGGGCGATGGGCGAGCACCGATGGGTGATATCTGGTGTATAGGAAGCAGCGTGTGCTCACGCAGCTGGCAGTCGGAAGTCGGCTTGTGGCAGCACTCGTGGCAGTACAGGTCATTGCACTCCAAGCACCGCGTCGTCGGTGATCGTTCCTCGCACCGGAAACAGCTGATCGAAGTCACCGAAGACGACGTCCCAGGCGACCCACTCGAGTTATCCTCTTTAGGTGGCTGATTATTGTTGTTGGACGTCACATTGTACGACTCCCGACTGGACCCGATCGGCGTCTGCATCGGTGTGGGTATGGGAGGTACCGACCAGATGTCGTAAGTGACGCTGGACGATGACGCCGTCGTCGGGACGGGAGTGGTCGCCACCGAGGTGAGTGGCGACGTTATCGTCATGTTCTCCAGCAGGTTATTCAGTATGTGTGACATGACGAACGGCTCCTCGTGATCCGTGGAGCTCCGGCCCGAGGCTCCGCTAGGGCCGGCTGATGTGGATGGCAAGCTCGCCGCTAACGACTGCGCCAAGTTAGCGAACGACGTCATAGCCGTGCCACTTTAAGTCATTAGAACTGAAACAAGAAAAACGATGCCATTGAGTAAATACGTAAGTTAGATGTTAAGGTAAAAAAGTTAAAGGTTTCAAATATGAAAATCAGGGGTGAAAGTGTATTGTATTGTATGTAAATATGAGTAAGAAAAGGAACGAGAACAGTCAGAAATAATTTGACGTGCAACATTTGTGGCATGTGCTATGAACAAACAGTATAATTTATTTGGTAGCTAAAAAATCAACTGTTTTACGAAGTTTCAGCCAAGTCCTAGGTCAGTGACACTATCTCAAAGTAATCGATGGCGAAGGTGATGGATGAGTCGAATGATAATAATTCAAAACTCCAATATTTATCATAACGATCGTGCGTAATAAAGCAATGTCACCTTTGTGAACACTGCCAACTGGGTATTATTATTGTAAACATGCTAGTTTATCAAAAAAAAATTACACATGTTTAAATATCTATAGGTATTTACCGCATACATATTTGGATATGGTATTGCTCTGTATATTATTAATCATACGTAAAGCTACATCTGTTGGTTAATTTTTTTGTGCAGTCAGGCTCAGTTTGAGATGAGAATAAAATCGCACACATACGTCTTTTTCCATATAGGTATGTGGAATCCCATCAGCTTTATATAATTTATTTTCATTTAGATTCGTTTAAAAAGAACACAAGAACAATGTGTCTTCGCCTTAATAGAGAAAATAAGAAACGTGTTATTGGACACATTCTTAGATAATTCGATTGTAAAAGTTTAAGTTAAATTCAAATTACTCATTAGTCAAATAGTTGGCTAGATTGTAATATTAGCAGCATTGTGCATTCTAGGAATAAGAAAACAAATTTAGATTCGTCAAGTTTCATATAATGCATATTTTTGGTTGTAATAATAATAACGCCCAACGATCACATACAGAGATTCTAGACCTTAACTAGGATTACGAACCCAGGAACTACGAGGACCATGGTCCCACATGGTTATGTTATTCTATTTAATAATATGGCATTTATTTCTATTCAAACCGGACCACTGTGAAATTATTTTAGCAAGAAAAACAATATCTTACATATCTTTGAGTCGTCTTAATATGAGTAATAATGAACACAAAAAATATTTGAAATTAAGTAACGCGAACTGACCTACACTCTCTTCATATGACAGAAGCTCCGTGTCCCAACAGTGGGCACGTGTTGAGCTGATGATGAAATATAATTTATGTTTTAAAACAATATAAATAAAGATAATTTTGGATGGTGCTTGCTATATACTAATTATTTAATTATATCATGTAAACATCTGCAGCTTTATTAATAAACAGGAACTAGCTTTAGACTAGTTACACCATCTTTTGTCTTTTTCGATCCTGCTAAATATTCCAGTAGCAAAAAAAGGACAAAAGCTGAAGTAACTAATCCGAGACTAATACTCGTTTATTAATAAGGCTCGTATAGTTTAAAAATAACTGGGGCTTATTTAGTTTACCAAAACTTTATTAAACATTAATTAAGTAGTTCTTGCATTTAGATTGTCATTTTTAAATGTATGTTTCTGTTTATATTTGTAATGATACATTTTCATGAAAGCTATCCATTTCCAAAACCTCCCAATAATATTTTCCTTCGAACTGATCGAAATCCCAATCCATTAACATATTATTTCAATACATAACTCACATTTCTGGTGTGGTAGCTGCAATCAAAACATTTTAATCGCATAACGTTATCACCGATACACATATAACCACTTAATAAACAAACAACTTATTTAATTACTACGACTAATGTTTGTAAATGAACACAGAAATCTGGCGGAAGCGTCTATGACCCACCCGTGAGGTATCCTTGCACTGAACCTTTTCATATGGTGCAGTTTGCGAAAAAAACATATCCCAAAATCTTTTGTGCTCTCCCTACCACAACCCCAGAGAACTCCGTAGGTAGCTATTAGAAAGAGATAGATGTACATAAATAGGATAGGGTGTGACTAGGACAAAATACATGTCGCATTCCAAAATTTTCCATAATTTAGATAAGGTTTGCTATGATTAGGGCTGCGATGTTCGACTGCTTTCTATAGACAGTTGTGTGGACTCTTCAGAGATTTAAGTTTCATAATTGAATGGTAAATGAGCTTGCGTCCAAATATTTTATGAATTACTATGTAAGTACATACTAGAAATTTTATGGTGAAAATGTATGAAGTTAAGTTTTGGGAATGCTTTAAAATGTAGTGTAAACCAAACTTTCTCTACATATTCTCATCTAAATGTAATCGACCATAGTATCGATCCTGCTTTCTACCCGGGGATGATTACCCCATCAGCGAATCAGCCCCATTGCAAGGTCGACAACCCTAGCCGCTCCTATAACATTACTATCGAGTGGCATAATTCAACATTTCACGGGCGGATGTGCGAGAGAGATGGGTGATATTTCTAACGCCATTAGAGTGAGACGTTGGTGTGCTGTTGACGGAGATTTTTGTATTTCGGGAGGCGCAGCGGTGGTACCGCGGCCGCGACCTTGGCCGGCGGCTCAGCGTGAGGCAGGTCCGGGCTGCGACGCCATCTTGCCTGACTCGCCTCGCCCCCGCCGCGTATTTCGAAGGGTGCCAAAAATCGATGCCTTTCCCTTGTTGCCCCCTTGGAACCCACGAGGGCGCTTGGATAACTCCAGCTTTGTATATCTACGTACAAACCTTTACAGATATACATAGATAGATAAGGGAGTTAAGGAACGCACCGCTTGGCAATTGCTGGATTTTGTTGGAATGGAATAACTAACATTTTTATCGAGTATACCACATCCACAAGATCCAATGCAAATCCACCAGCCTCTAGTGCCGTTGCCAAACCACATTGGCATGACCTAATAGCGTCTAAGCTCTAGACAATCTGCCTATACACGGTGGAATTGAATTCACTCTTTTCCTTAAATGTATGTACTCAGACCATGCTATAGAATAATAATTGTACAAGGTCCAATTTAAAAAAATGTTTTGTTTTAGTATTTAGTGCCTCCTAAAATAACTGCATGACACCCGAAATGTCTATTTAACGCTAAACACAACGCGGGCACCGGCTGAGTGTTTTGTAAATGTTTCGTAGGCGATAAAACACCTGCTTTGTTCAATGTCGCAAGGATTTTCTTTAGAATTTGAATTTGATAATACCTAGATTTAAGTTTTATTTCATAAGTAATTTTTTTATTTAGTTATATGGGAGCGTTCTATAGCATGGACTGAATACATACATTAAAGAAAAGAACGAATTAAAATCCACCTTGTATAGTTCTTCAGAGTAGTCAGTAAAGGAAACCCAACGAAATACCTCGACATTAACGAAAGTTAAAAATAGCATACAATAGTTTGGCTGGAATTCTCCAGAAGCCCGTTATTATCGACGTCGAGTTGCCGACATGATTGCTAACGTGACGTCGATTTATTTATAACTAACTTACGTACATTCATTGGATATGTTTTTAGTTTACTGACAAACGATAGTTACTTTATGCTAATGATGTTGTTCTAAAGTTGCTGTTAGTTGACCTAAAGTTTTCCGGATTTTAGTCTAGTTGATCATAAGCCGAATTTAATTAAAAGTTATGCTTTATTTATTATAGCTCCTAATGACGATGAAATGAAACAGTTTAGTAAATGTAACAAACCAAAACAATTGTGTGTGTTGGCATACCAAAAACTGTATCTATGACACGAAATAGAAACATTATTTTTTCTATTTTTTTTTTGCTTATAAGTACAATAAATCTTTAATACTCAGTACTATAGTAGCTTTCATAAGAAAAAATTATTTATTTATTTATTTATTTCATGGAAAACAAACAGCTTTAAGCAATATATTATAGTACAAAATTTGTTATCAAACAAGCCTTAGCAGTTTTCACAAATAGAACAGAGTTTACATTCCAGTTTATATATAATTAAACTAAATAAATGCAGACTATTGAAATATATAACATTTAAGTGGTGCGATTATAACATTGAATTGATATTTAAATAAGTATTAAACATTATATATTAGGCATTATAATCTATATATATAAAACAAAGCAGCCCATGTTTATTTGAAGTAAAACTTTTTACGCGCGCTTTACTTGGGGAATAAGCTGGAGAAGGCGAGGCAAACGGAAGTTGAAGTTGGTTCACGTAGACCTCCATTGTCAACATAATAAAGATAAAATTTTGTTTAGTTATGTTAGTAGGTATGTCCGGTAAAATGACAATTTAGAATTGTCAAGATGGGACATTAACATTAAACAAAGCAAAAACAAAGTGGACGATAGATGGACTAAAGAAGTTTTACTTCAGTAGTGTGGTCTAAGGCACATTTTTTTTTTAGTAATAGTTCTAAACGAAATCGTCACTACGACACTATACTATCATTCAACAGCCGTATGACAACCTTTTCAACAAAAGCGCTGTTTTTGACGCACCGAGTCTTACAGCAGGTAATGCACATTGTCAAGAAATTCAATGAAAAAGAGCATTTTTTGTGTTGATAAGTGAAACAATAGACTTACGCGGGTCGGTTGTATTGACAACGGCCTGCACCGCGCCTGTATCCAGCGGTGCTCAAATGTTAGAAAGGGGACCGTAGTAAAATTCTAGCTTTATTACAATTACTTTTACACTTTTGCTATGGTCCCCTTTCTAACATGAAATGGGAGTATAGGGATACGAATACGAATGTAGGCATAACATTCTTTGTATATTTTAATATTACCAACGGGCAGAGTTAGCGAAATTTAATTGAGTGCAGCTCATTGGGATTGCGCTTGTTAGCGCTGCGAGGTCAACAGCGTTTGATAGAAATAAATTAATCCAATTTGTACTCTCACAACTGGGAAGGTTAGTTGAACTATAATTTCTTCCTAGCCGGTTAGATTATAGATAGATATATTATTAAAAGTCCCAATTGATTCAATGATTGGAATTGGAATGATTGTGGAATTGAATGTTTCTATGAAACATTCAATTCCACAAGTAAACTTGTCTTCTACAATTTTTAGCAAAGTGAATGAAAATACCACTGATGTTAATGATGGTGATGATGTCTTTTTAGACTGCTAAGGCCCATCTCGATTCACTAATAAAAAAAACACATTGCAATCTACCTGGGCAGAGCAGCTACCGTTACACAGATATCAGACAGAGTAAAAAGTGTTTTGAGTAGGAAATACAACTATATCATAGTGCAATAAGATGATATTAAAACTGAACATTCGATAGCCTCAATGCTTTAAGTCTTAATATATTGATTAATTCCATAAGGACACATATTTAGAGGTTCAGTTTAGTTGCCGTCTCATCGCAACTAAAATCCTTTGAAACTTTATACTCAATATATATAAAAAAATATACCCGAATAAAGTCTATCGCATCCAACTGCCAAACTCATCGAGAATTATTGCGAAGCATTCTTTGTCTTTAAGCATTATTGGCTATGATCATTGTTAGCTGTACTATTAAAAGAATTCTGTTTTATAAAAATTTAGTGTGAATTATATAATCATTTTGCAATATCGGGTTAGGTAAAATACTTTATTTTTACATATTCTTCTTGTTTGTAATCTTGTTGTAATTGTCGTAAGTAACTCCACCAAACTTAGGTTCACCTACTACAAATCAATTTGATACCACCAACTCCACCAAACTTCCATCTACTCATTATTTCATCCGAAAAGATTAGTGCGAGCGCTTAAATTGGACATGACTGTTTAGAGAAGAGAAATGTTTCCTAACTAACTAAAAGGATTAGAAATTCAAAACGAAACTACAAAAACAAGTTTCCAAACAGATTGTTGACGATTAACCTCATATTTAGTCATATATTTTTACTGTCCGACACGTATGTTATTTTTTTTTACTAATACTTAGTTTTTTTGTAACTCTATCTACAAATTTGATATTTTTGACCACTTCTTCGACTCTATCAAACCAGCTGTTAAAGTTTGCTAAGGAGTCCCATCTTGCTTTTGATGTTTTTAAGCATCACAGGAAACGATTATAGCGGACAAAAAATGAGGAACTTGTCCGGAAATGGGATTATTACGCCCAATTTATTTACGATCATGTATTTCAACTGAGTTTGATCTCTATTTCCTAGAGTTTTAGGCCACTCTGTTTGGGAAGTGGATACTAAAAGTGCAAGATTTTACCCATAGTTCGATCCGCAATCAACACTAATAGTAGTCATTAAACTATTTTATGGATACACACGTTTTGCTGCGATGAATTGCAGCAGTCTACGTTTGCGAAGCCATGGACAGTCTTGGAACAGTAATTAGAGGGTCTCAGTTTGGTCGTTTTGGGTTTCCGTTCCAATGAAAACCTTAAGTTTTGCAGCTCGCTCTTGCAAACTGTCACAATATCTACCGTAAGCAATAAATTATCCAGTGGTTGATGTTATAAAATGCATTACGAGTGGAATTCATATCCATTATACTTGCATCCGATATTTATCTATAATAATAGTTAATACGTATAGTTTTTATTATTTATAGAAATATTGAACCCTGCTGAATGAAGGGCATCATGCTTTTTGTCGCAATAAACAGTAGTCTACGCAATGAAATGAAATGTATTAATTTACTTCAGAGAATTTTGGGTTACAGTATTACAAATATGAATCTGCACAAAATCCTTACAAAATTCTGCTTAAAAAAAATATTTAACCGTATATTAAAAAGATCATTTAAAAAATACTCTTCTCTATATCACTTAATGAAGTTTTATAAAGGTTTAATTATAATTGCTAATTCACGAATGCTCATATCTTAAGTTTTAACGCAGTAACGCGAGCAGGTGTTTCTTTGTATCGGACAAAACATCTGCCTATTTCTTGTTAGAAAAATGGCAAAAAATCTTAGCTATTCTGGGAAACGTCAAGCAGTACGAGAAAAATGTCGAGTGCGTAATAATCATGCTGTGATCATGTTCCGATGGTGATATTTCTTCTGGTATTGGTACTGAATAATTTACAGTGATCGATCATAACATTATTATCTGGTAAATGGACGCATTACAGGGTAAGCAAAGCATTAGTGACACGTCTAGTGTTACATCAGCTACGTAACTCGATTGCAACGAATAGAAACACAAATTTGTATGGATTTGTCAGTTTCAAGACGCAGCTTATGTGCTTAGTATGGAAAATTCTCCTGTTGCATTGCAATCAGTTTCGTGATCGCCAGGCAGATATCCAGGACCGTTTCCTATGCATAGCTTGTTTTCTTCCTCTATAAGGCATATTCAATAGCATAGAAAATTCAGTATTCAGGTTTTGGGAACAAATCTCTTCCAATTTGTATTATAATCAAGGTCGATCGATCTTCGCAGCAATGAAGCAAACCAAAACAATCATAAATATCAATTCATCTAAACATACAGAACAGAAACAAAAAGGCTTTCTCTATTCCGTCGGGCAAAATGGTAAGGCGCATTATGGATGGTGAAAACTTTCGTAGAAGCCGAAAGGTGCTAATCTCTAGGGGCCACACTACTTACGGTAAGGTTACAAATACTTGTACAGCACAGTAAGTTTACAATGTTTGTGCGAATGTTGCTTAGCGGTACAGATCCAGATTCTAATCCCACTCAACCCTACACCAATGAATTTTCAAGTTATTTGCGGAATTTGCACTCGCTCTTACAACTGTGACGGAAAAAATTGGTAATTATTGACTTTAGATATGTTTAAGTTTTTTCTTTAATTGATTGATAGGCGTTATCCGGTCCTCTCAGGGTCAATATAATAGGGATAGATAAATGTAAAAGTGTGAGAAGGTGTACATTTGTGTGTATGTGTGAGTGTGCGTGTGTGTGTGTGTGTGTGTGTGTGTGTGTGTGTGTGTGTGTGTGTGTGTGTGTGTGTGTGTGTGTGTGGATGTGTAGGCTTTGTCCGGTTCTCTCAGGGTACAATAGAGATAGATAAATGAGAAAGTGTGAGAGGGTGTATGAGTGTGTGTGTGTGTTTTTGTTGGTCAGTCTTTTATAGACACAGCCATCGGAGCAACTGAGCGACGTGAAACGTGATTTTTTCATAGTTTATGAACCGGGGAAAAACTTGACCATGCGTAGTTGGAACTGTGGGGCGCAGCTACATTTATGTACATAATCTGTGTACATAAATGTTTATCTGTATTACCTGCTGACACCGGACTAGTCTTTACATTCTGATAACAGACAGAACTCTGGAGCTACGAGATAATGTCATCCTACCTTTCAAACGGGGCATAAAATAGAGCTAAGTGTGCTGTGGCTCGCTTTAAATGCCAAACCCCGACCGGGACATTCGGAATTGGGTGAACCATGTATGAATAATTAAAACACTATCATATTAAAAAGCCCAGAATTGAGTTTTAATGATACTTGGAAACACTCTAAAATACCAAATAGCTGACAAGAATCTTCTAAATATATGTAACTCAAAGGTAGTCAGTCGACTGACTGACATAGTGATCTATCAACGCACAGCCCAAACCACTGGACGGATCGGGCTGAAATTTGGCATGCCAAATTTCCGATGAAAAGCCGAAGATGTTATCCGCTAAGAAAGGATTTTTCGAAATTCCACCCTTAAGAGGGTGAAATGGATGGTTGAATTATTTTGCTGCTGAAGCTGCGGGCAGAAGCTGCGGGAGCTCGTTTATAGTATAAAGCTATACCACACGTATATTTTTGTATTTCAGAAAACATTCGTAAGTCACGCTTGTGGCAATCCAAGAACGCAAGCGAAGTTACCGCGAAAGTTTGCGTTCTTTGCTGCACTTTAGGTTTAAGGCGTCACCCCTGGTTTTATCTCTATAGTTCTCTGTTTATAGTTGAAAATCGCAGATCATAATTTTTGTATAATGCGATATCTCCACCATTTGGGAACCGATTTTGATGATTCTTCTTAATGTGTAACGTAGCGCATTAATGTTACCCACCCTTTTTAACTTTAAATGAATGACGTTATAGGCTTAATTAATAAATATAAAAAATAATCTAACAAAATGCACGGACCCAGGTGTCTGTGGAAAGGCAGTATAAAAAAAAACAAAACGAATGATGTGACGAATAATTAATGTACCTGAAACGTAAATTATTGATATGGGATCATCGTAATTTCTAAAGCTGCAACAAGCATATTAACATTTATATTTGCGCGTAATTTTGAATTATAATTCACTAAAGTTGTTTAGTTTTCCTATTTTATTACAATCATCGATTGTAATTTGTTTTGTGTATAAATAAATAAATCAAATATATAATAATAACGCCCAACGATCACATACATAGATCCTGGGCACTAACTAGGATTCCCTGTGTCTAGGGACCCAGGAACTACGAAGATCATGGTCCCACAGCACCCAGACTCAGAACAAGTGTTTGCGCTTTTTTTTCTGTGCCCAAATACTAGTCCTGCAGCGGGTATCGAACCTGCCACCTCCGGGTTATGAGCCGACCTGCTCCACCACACACCACAGACGCTGTCATTAAAACATCATATTTCATTACGATTAGCAATTATAATTTGTTTTGAGCATAAAACAAATATACCAACAACGCGAACGTTTCTATATTTAAAAAGGAATTCATAGTAAAAATCGATAGTTTTCGCGTAATATGCGCGGCGAAGACATAATGCATGCGTATATAAACCAGTTCTGTAAGATGATAGCGTTTGAGACTGGGTCTACCTGGGTCTTGCAGTAGGTTAGTAACCTGGCTGTATCGAGATCAGTACGAGCTTTGCCACAGAATAAAAAAAATCTTACGAAAACTAAGCCCGATGTATGCCTTTATGACTAACAGCTGATACGCGCGGCTAGCGCGCACAGTTTAAAGCGATATAATTCCTTATAATAAAAGAGTTTTAACCGACTTCCATCCCAAAGAGAATATAATCAATGTAGTCTAAAACGAAATACGCATTATTAAGGATAACTCAAAACCTATTTGTCAGATCTTGTCTAAGTTTAAATGGGATCAACAGGAAGCTCAAGCTTTCAAATAAAAAAAGATCATCGCAATCGGTTCACCCAGTTGAAAATTCTGGGGTAACAAACATTAAAAAAAACCAGGCAAATTAAGAACCACCTCCTTTTTGGAAATCGGTTAAAAATATATCCTACATATCTTAATACCAAACGACACTAAGATCAATTCTGCCATGTAACAGTGAAAAAGTAACTAACAAACAAGAGATGATAATATAATATGTCAACAGCCCAAAACATTCCCACAGCTGGGACACCGGCCAACTATCACATTGAGAATGTCGTGTCGTGTGTGTAGTGTCGTGAATTAAACATGTACGATGATACATGTTCTAGAACTTTATGATTCTTGGATACACCATGTTCCTCATGATAAGTGCAAATTCTGTTATACCATAAAAAGTCATTGGTGCAGGAAATTGAAACTAGGTGCATCGGTTTTGAAAGGCTACTGTGCCATTGCCACACACACTCGTCTTTAAATGTCAGTATTGATTGTCTGTTTATTAATGTATGATGTGACAAGCTAGTCATTCGCATATTGTTAAGTGTCACAGCCACATTGCAGTGTCACCTGGAGCTCCAAATTAAAGTTTTGCATGGCATTGACTATGGATGTCATACTAATACTTTGATGAGTAGTAAAAGAAAAGATTAATGTACATTTACAGTTCTATTAACTATAGTTAAATCTGCAGTTAAACTCTGTTTTAGAGGACATGTGTTACACTATTTGATGATTTCACTATTAATAATAATGTTGTAATAAAATGGTAGCTTTAACAACACAATATTGACTGTTCAATGTTAAGGTTAAAAGCTATCAAACATGAATAAAGAGAATGAGAATGTGAAGAACTTAAATGTTATGTGCAACAATGAATATGATGGTGCAACTCAGACTAAGTAAAATATTGACTGAACTTATTTGCTTTATAAAACAAGGAGAAAGACAAAGGGATGTGTTTACAAATTGATATTTTTAGACTACCATATAATAAATACTGGATTAATAAAAAACTGTTTTATTATTTGAATTAGCCTGCATCAAGTTGTGCATGGTACCTTTGGCCTAGAAAGAAACAAAAAACAATTGCACTTTTCAGTTTCTGGTTGTTATGTTTTGTGTGTACATAAATCAAAGGTTCAAGCTACAAGTTATACTTATTAAAATAAACTTGCAATCACTTACCAAAACACAATGGAGCACCTCGAAATTGGCATGCTGTGTAGTTGCTTGACCCCCAGGAGTTATAATCAGTAGGACAACTTTACATGTATTTGTTTACCTGTGTACATCGCGTAGCAATAGCAGCGTGAAAAAATAACATTTGTCATTGATTTTGTTTACGCTACAAAGGGAACGCAGAAGAATCTCGTCAGAGGAGACAGCCACATAGTGAATCATCATTTAGTGCATCTCCCGACACTTACCAAAATATCTCCAGCTTTGTCCGAAAGCGGCGTAATGACGCCCAGTGTGCGTACTACGCATCAAGCGTAAACACTTTCCTTTTGTCCATTCAATGAATTAATTACAATCGCCCCGTCACCGACTATACCACAAAAATAAATATTTTCTTTTCTGACCTCCTATGCAGGTAGATTGCACAAAGATACCCTTTTGCAATTCGAGTAAATGTTTTGCTTAAAGCATCGTCTCCTATAAATAAATTGCACTATTCCGGAATTCTTCTGATCTCTACAAATGCTTCTTGCTTCGCAATTAGCGTTTATTTTCATTTATTTATCACAAAATAACACCGTAAAAACATCCAGCGGTGAATGAACGATCAATTGAAAAAGTTTTTTTCATGTCTTGTGTCTATGGCAAAAATTGTCAACAATAGAGTTTGAAATCGGTAACATCCAATTAACATAGAAATCGATCGATTTATTTTAAATAATAATCATAAATCTCATATTTTGTTGAATGTATTTGAAGATATGTGTGAGAAAAAATAAACTAAAGACATAGCTAAGTAATAACATGGCACAGCTTATGATGAACTCATGAACACACAGCCTTATATTTGAAGTTTGATTATTTTGATTTTTGTAATAGAACTTGTAACAACATTTCTAAAACCGCTTATCGTCAAGCGTCAAAGTCAGTGTCACAATTTCGCGCTTAAAACGAAACGTCGATTTCGTTCCGATTCGATTCAATTTCCGCTTTGCTTAAGCGCAAGTATTGTGTTTTGTATTTGTTTATTATTGTTTTCGTGTAGTACAGTGTTTGCTTGTAAAATTTTAAGTTAGTTATAATGTCTACTCCATCAAAGCGGCCGTCGTCACGAGCCTCTTCTGATGCTCCGACTCCATCTAGGCGAACTCGATCTTCTCAACAACTTGTGGTACCAGAAACACCGCAACGTTCATCAGGCACCCCTTCAAAAGGTTCAGTAATTTTAAAATAGTTAAAAGCTATTTTGTCGTAAAGAGTTTAATGTAAAATCTAGAATTTTACTTTAACCACCATATAATGGATATCTGTCTAAAAGTTTGTATACTTAAATCCTAACCTATCAAACTGTGAAATTAGATGTATATAATGATCACTGCAATGTCTTGCCTTAGTTACTATGTTTAATCTTATGCTATATATTTTAGATGGGACTCCAGGTACTCCCCGTACCCCACGCGGGACCCCTGGCACGCCAAGGGATCCAGGAACCTCGCCAGCTCGAGCATTGGCATCCAGTCCTATTGGTATGACTCAAAAATGATCATTACCAAGTCTAAGTATTTCTTTACATGTTTTAAAATGTTAGTGTTGAATTGTGGCGGTAGCTATTACCAATAACAAAATGCAATATTATTGAATGAATTAAATTACATTTATATGAATAGGCCACTGGTCTGAGAAAGGTTTATCTGTCTGAGGAGGGTACATATTTCTTGATGATTAAAATAGTGGAGATGAGTAGAGAAGTATCAAGTACACCCCTCAAGTAATGAAAAGTAGAAAAAGGAATCCTATCTTCTCTACCTGTAGGGATAGACTAGTAGGGTTATGTGGAATATTTGGAATTTATAACCACCCTGAATGGTGACTTAAAATTTCTGACTAAACTTAACAACAGTTATCCTGCAACAACACCAGATATTGATATGATAAGAGTAAGTTGTTTAATATTTCCATACTCGTAACAATAAAAGATTTCTACTCCATACAGTTCCTTCAAAGGTTCAAAGGCTCCGTATTTCAGCTTATATCATATCAGTATTCTCTTTAGTATTATAAAGAATAAGTAAATGGTTTAAACTAAAGATTCATTCTGCTTGGATTGGCATTGACTTGAAATATTGCAACACAAAATTTGTCCATTTATGCCAACGAAGCATGAATTGCTTGATCAGCATTGACATCATTAAAGTGCAATCACCTCAAAATATTAGTAAACCTTATTATAAACACATTATGTATGGATATTGTAGAATATTAAATTGTTTAGTACCAAATTTAAGTTGTTAAGTTAAAGTAGTGTAATATTAATAAAGAATACAACTTTGATAACTTTGTATTAGTTGATGTGATTAGTATCTGGACATAATTAATCATGAAGTCTACACTGAATAGATTGAAACAATTATCAGGTATGCTACGATACAGATACAACTTCAATGGTATCATTTTCTTACAAACTAACCAGCGCCATCACTATATAAACCAATTGTTTATTATTGACATTAAAAACATGCAAAGCAAATAATAAAAATAACATTTACATTCCTAATGAGTGCCCACATTTGAGACCACCGCTATCATTTTAAAATTATCGATATCAGGGATGTTATGGATATGATTTTTTTTTATCTCGGCAAATTGCCTTTAATTTCTGAATACTACAATGATATAATAACTAATACTAAAAATTACCTACTACTACAAAAAAAACATTTGGACTATATACTGGCCGTGATTACCTATAGACAATCTAAATGCTCCAGCTCACTACCAGTAGGTAGCATACTCAACATGCTGGTAGCATTACCCCGTTGAATTTCAATGCTTATGATATTTCGGATCTGGATAAGGATATAGATATAAGAATAAAATAATGTAGGTTTCAGATATGGTTACGGATATGTAATTATTTCGGATTATTTACCAGTTTTGGATAGTTTCAGTTAGTACAAATAGTAAGTAATAATTTATTTTTATTTATAGGTTTTATCTAGTCTAGGTTATCATTTGGTATTATATTCAGTCATATAGGTAAGTAATTATTATATACCTACTCAATTTTAAGTATGATGAACTATTAAATATCTGAAACAGATATGGTTACAAGTTTATGGTTAGGGATATATTTTTGTTTTGGATATAAGATAGTTTCCGGAGCTCCATAACATCTCTGATTGACAACCTCAATGTTGTATGTTGTTACCAATCCACACTGAAATGGTTAAACAGATATTGATGGAGTATTATGTGAAAACCGAAAAATTATGTCCATGTGTGTGAAATTGTGAAATGCTGTTAGTTAATACTATGTCCAGACTATGATGGTAGACAATATATTTCCAGGAACTGACATAGACATGAGTTCCCCACTGAACTACGGCACACCAAGCTCTCTAAGCACACCTCGCTCACTAATGCGGGGAGCAATGACCCCGGCGCGACAACGTGCTGATCTTCGGGGGCATCAAGTGGGGCCTAATGTACCTGCCCCTACACCTACTAGGCGGGTAAGGCACTTAATTAATATAAAATATTTGATGATGAAGTGTATCAATTAGGAAAAAATTGCCTTGGACAAATAAAAATAAATACATATAATATTCTAAATCCTGATTGACTGAATGACTGACTTATATATCAACACACAGCCTAAACTGCTGGTCCTAGAGACTTGAAATATGGAGGGTATGTTCTTTGTAAAGGTATCCACTAAGACAGGGTTTTTCGAAATTCCACCCCTAAGAGGGTGAATTATTTTCGTATAGGCCGTGCGGGCTAAGCTGCGGGTAGAAGCTAGTTAATATATATGGACCTTTCACAATCTACCCTCAGTGCAGACATTAATTCCAACAATCTATTATATAAAAGGTTGAGTCCTGACTGACCTTTATATATAAACAGTTTTATTCCACTTTAGAGTCAAAGTATACATAAAATATCGATAACCATTACCACTGATATAAATGTCTGATTATATACCCGCCTGTCACAATACCACCGTGAGAGGTCACTCATGAGGCCACTTAAAGATTAATAAGGCTTAAAAAGTAACATTATTATATACTCATATATGCCGCTTTTTAAACGGCTTCCAAAAAAAATGGTTCCTGAGGAATAAATCACGCGGCTAATGCCGCGGGCAGTAGCTTGTTCATAATATACCAAGATTAGTCCAATCATAATAGAAAATTACTCACCATAAACCTGTATCTTCTATCTAGTGCTAATAAGATTGATACCCTTTTTTGGTAAGTCTTTAAGTGCATTCAATTTAATGTAAATATTGTTTTAATTTATTTTTTCAAATATTTTACTTTTTTTTGTTTGTTTGAAATAGATACAGGTCACAGTTTTAGTAGATATATCATAACATCATCAAAATTACTTCAATAACTTATGGAAACATGCCCATGATGGGTTGTCCCAGCCATTTCAACAGGTAGTACACAACTGGTAGCATCATACCGATCTTGAAACCTGATAATAATCTGGGCGACTCTGGTCTTTCAGGTATATCCTCTAATGAGGCGAATGTTTTTCTGAAATCATGGTTTTCCGAGCTGTGTGGTCCTTTCTGAAAAAAGCCCTATTTTTATTATATTAAGCATTAATTTGGGTTAAAATAGACATGGGGCAGTCCCAATAGTAGAACCGAACCGGAAGACGCAGCGTAATAGGCTGCCCTCACCTGGGGCGATCACGAAAATTTGATTGCAATGTAACAGGAGAAATTTCCATACTAACTATGCACATAAACTGCGTATTCAAACTGTCAAATTCATACAAATTTGTGTTTCTATTGGTTGCAATCGAGTTACGTGATCGCCCAGCTCGTCAAAACAGCGGGAGTTAGGCACAAGAGACAAGCAGCCGCGACTGAGGAGATCAGGCTGATAATGATGGTGATGGCATTAATTGACGTGTATAAATAAACAAATAATTAAATAACGCCCAACGATTACGTACATAGATCCTAGACCCTAATTACGATTCCTTGTAAGTTGACCGCACAACACCCAGACAGAACAAGTATTTGCGCTTTTTTTTTATCTATAAATATAAAATTCAAAGTTCTGAGTGACTGACTGAATGCACAGCAACGCACAGCCTAAACCGCTGGTCCTAGAGACATGAAATTTGGAGGGTGCATTCTTTATAAAGTGTAGGCATCCACTAAGAAAGGGTTTTTCGAAATTCCATTCCTAAGAGGGTGAAATGGGTAGTTGAATTATTTTCTTATAGGCCACGCGGGCGAAACCGCGGGCAGAAGCTAGTAGTACATAAAATAAAAGTAATTTGATATAATGAACACAAAAATAATCCGTTTCCACTAGAAAACAAACAGTTAATTTGTTTTCTAGTGGAAACGGATTATTTTACCGTAAATACATACATAAAATACAACCTAGTTAGGTGGAAATGCAACACCAACATTATTGCTAAAAGAAGACTACCTGGCACTACCTTAGCAAAATGAACATTATATGCAGCAGATCGACAAAGCGGACAAACAATAAAATCCGGCCTGTCTTTCGCATCCCAGTACTTCTGCAGGCATTTCTCACAAAATTTGTGGCCGCAAGTCAAAGCCGCTGGATCGAAGATGTTCGAGAGACATATCCTGCAGCTGAGCAGTAAGGAGTTCCTTGAGCCCACACTAGTTCTGGATTGGTTTTCACGGGCCAGCTCGTATACTGAGTCTGACATGTTAGCTGTATTTCCGATATGGGTATTTAATTAAAACATAGCGCGGTTTTGGTGTTTTGATGTGGATATTCTTCCGCATAGTATTCAGTGTTCTTCCGTCAATCAAAAATTTGCGTTATGATGACAGATTTGTCAAAGAGACAAACATATTGCTAATACAATATATAATAAACTTCTTGATAATACCCTCAGATTAAAACTGATGTAATTATATAAGTCAAAGGATGGAAGAAGCCTTGGCTCCTGAAATACAGTGTTCTCACTAGTTCGAGAGTCTATGGACTCGTTAACGTATTATATTTATCATATAGGTAATTATATACCTTCTCAATTTTAAGTATAAAACTATTAAATAATAAATTTATTATTATTAACTAATAAATAACGCCGACGACGAAGATGACGCCATCAGCCGTTACGTGCGGCGTGCGACGGCTGCATCACCGGGGGCCATTTGCGAGTACAACTTGCAAATGGCTATCAAAGATCGAAACGCGGCGGTAATGGAAGCCCTGGGCCGGGAGGAAATAGTGGACTAAGGGGAAAAAAAGAAAAAAAAAAAAAAAAAAAAAAAACAAATACAAGCGGGATCATTGATGAGCTCAAAGGAGCCTGTCAATTATCCCGCTCGTATGAATAAAATAGTAATAAGGGTATTTTAATTAAATTGTAAATTGTGCGTACACTTGGAGCACTCACGCTCACTAAAAAGCTTCTTCTTGCGGCGGCGTCGTGTGTCGGGTCGTCCTCTTCCCTCAAACATGGTCGAGGAGGGCGATGGCTGGAACATGCGTCAAGCTCGTGAACGGGTGCTGCTTGCGGAAGCTGGTTTGCTCGGTGGTGTACGCACAATTAGAAATAAGTACTTATATTTATGTTTATGTGTTATTGGCTGTATTGTCCTCCCTGTATTATATATTTGTTAATAATAGGCTTAATTAATAAATATAAAAAATAATCTAACAAAAAGCACGGACCCAGGTGTCTGTGGAAATGCAGTAAAACAAAAAAAAAAAAAAAAAAAAACTATTAAATATCTGAAACAGATATGGTTACAAGTTTATGGTTAAGGATATATGGACTCGTTAACATGTTTGTGACACTTTTAAGTCTATAAATGGTTATTTGATTTCATTACAAAGAAAAAAATAGTACTGTTTCAGATGGTCCTCGATAGAAGTAATAGTATTCTGTGGATAGGCCTTGATGTGATCGAGTAAATGAGATCGTTAAATGATCTGGACCTTTATATTTTGAAACATTGTCTGGCTCCCAACCTTTTTGGTCGACATGTACGAGCCCATCGACTTAAAGAGTTGGAGTTATTTTCAGCCTATCGATAGGCTGAAGTGCTTTTTTTTTAATTTATTTCTTGACCAGGGCTGCAAATAGTGTATTGTAGTGTAGCCATATTCTCTCGGTCGTCGCCACCCGAGATACATTTTAGGAAGTACGCGTTAGGCGTTAGCGGCTGCGCTAGGATTGTCGAGCCAATCTAGCACTTCTGGCCTAGTTACTGTTTTTGGCATCAAATAACACAAACAGATACCGAACTCGCCGTCGGTAAGATCAAACTTGATTGGACGCTTTATGCGATCACCCTCTAACCGCTGACGCTGTTAAGGTTGGAAGAGGCCAACAACAATTTAGTCTCTTCTAACCCGTAGCCATATTCTCTAGCTAAATGTCAGAAGGAACCTCGTAAGACTTTAGACCGTTGGTTCCCAGGTGGAAGAAGCCTCTACAGACACTCCGTCCGAGCCGCAGTTAGTAGTGTGGGGGACAGACGTCGCCATCGCGGAGTGTCGTGAGAAGTTCCTCAAGTTCATACAACGCTACGTGGAACCCGACGCGGTCACTAATGAACCACTTTATGAGCAGAAGTTAGACGAGGTAACGTAATATGATTGAATAGCAATATACTTGTTTCATTCCCGTGCGTGCATGTTGTGTATCTTTTTCTCTTTCTTTTACAAAATTATTTTGTGGTAACGATTTAATCCGGTTTGGCGCAAGTATGTATAGTGTATGATATTACTGGATGAGGACCGAGTGTAGCAATCATTATTGAATACCTGTGTTTTCTGTTATTACATCAATAAATAAATAAATGTATAAATAATAACGCTCAACGATCACATACATAGATCCTGGACCCTAAGTAGGATTCCCTGTGTCTAGGAAACCAGGAACTACGAGGCCTACTGGTGCATCTATACCTACGTGGTAGAAACTTTACTGAAATATTAAAAAACGCCTTGTTTCATAGATCAACACACTGGAAGAGCCATTCCTGGATGTAGACTGTGATCACGTGAAGACATTCGATCATAAGCTACATAGGCAGCTGGTCTGCTATCCTCAAGAAGTAAGTACTTTTTGGCAAGGCATGATTAAAATAAGGATTTTTTTAAATATTTAGCTTCAAGGACCGTGTCGAAGAAAGTGTAGAAGTGTAGAAGTAAGTGTGTGTAGTGTAGCTTGCAGAAAAAACTGTAGTGCTCAAATCATGGATAATACGGCTATGTTAGAATATTGAGTGAAAAATTATAATTTTATAAATACCCGTCATTTTACTCATTTATCTGCGGTTCCTCTGTTATTGAATTATGTAAGCCATGTCCTGATACAGTTAGGTAATTGTACTAATGGAAACAGACGTGTCAGCTGAACTAATGAGACACAAAAGTCCAACTAGTGCAGTCAATGAAAGAATGGACGGTACATCCCACCTTCTTGCGAAATCTAGTGGTGTGGAAAAAGGAAGCGAGGATCATGTATTCCTATTACCAATTTCTCACCAAGGCTGTTAGTTTAGAAATGTTGTAATCTCGGTACGCGCAAACCCGAATGTATAACAAAACTTCAAAACGATTTATTGTTTTAATTTCAACTGACTTCAAAAAACGAGGTTTGTATTTTCATAGGTCCGATAGAAATTTGTACACAATCTGTTTAGTAATTCGGTTATTAAATTAAAGTAAATAACTGTAAAAAAATTATATGTATATAATACTATCATCCATGTAATTTCTCTGTATTGAAAGGCGATTGAAATCCGTTGACCATTTTATAAAGGATATTGTTATATTGAATTTTGAAATTCGATTGACTGGCCCGATAGCTCAGTTGGTAGTGACCCTGCCTTCTGAACTGCGGGTTGTGGGTTCGATTCCCACCCAGGACAAACATTTGTGTGATGAACATCGATGTTTGTTCTGTGTCTGGGTGTTATATTGTATTCTATGTATGTATTTACAAACAAAAAGTATCTAAGTATTGTATCAGTTATCTGGTTCCCATAGTACAAGCTTTGCTTAGTTTGGGGCTAGATGGCGTTGTGTGAGATGTCCACACATATTATTATTATTATTGAAAACTATTTCGCATTTCTTTATATATACGACTTACCGGGTGGTTACGCGTAACGCGTTAAAAGAGCAGCGATGAAACGAGAGGCAACTGTTTAGGTAGTCTTGTAGCACTGTGCAAGCTGAACTACACTTTATTGCGTTGTATCAAGAGTTGCTATTTATTTAAAAGACATCGCGGAGTGACACTTCTGTACTTATACTATTAAGTGTTCTGTGGTAGTGATTAATGATTAGCTTTTGTAAAGAGGAGGTAGCAGTAAATAGCTGCTTAATTTAACTTAAGGGGTATAAATCGATAGGTAATTTACTAAATATTTTAATGCTTGAAAAATCTTTATTATAAAATTTTTGACTACATATCTATGTTTATAATTTAATCAATAAATATTATTCAAAACGCAGTCGGTTGCATGTGCCTTTTGGATTATGGTATTAAATAAAACTCAGTAATTACAACATATAACACGCCATTAAATCAACAAGCTTCTCAATTATAAAAATAACTAAACTATACCTAAGAACTTAAAATAAATAAAAACTAAAAATTTCAAATAACCCGTTGGCGGAGGGGAAAGTTCCCAGAATGCTGGCAGCATTACCACGTTGAATGGCAATGCTTATTTTTTGTGCAAAATAAAAGCCAGCATTCTGGTCACCTGATACAAAATAAAAATAACAAAATTTAAAATCTAAAGAGTTTTTAATACACCACACACTTACAGGGTTCATGTACCTACCTAAACTAGTTATTAAGACATAATATATAAATTGTACATGAATGCAAATAAATGCATACGAAAATGACAAATCGCAGGTGGTCCCAGCATTTGACGCGGCGGTGAACGAGTTATTTTTCGAGAAGTATCCTGCCGCGGTGCTCGAACACCAAATACAAGTGCGGCCGTACAACGCGCCGCAGCGGAACATGAGAGATCTTAACCCGGAAGGTAAAATTGCCTTCACATTTTTGTTCACTACATATAAGTCTCGGTTGAGTTCTGGTGGGAAAACGAAAAAGATTGCGTCACCGCATTATATTATTTTCCAAAGAAAAGTTTGTAAAAAAGTTTTTGGCCTTTATCTCAGAATCTATGCACTTGAGTGGAAAAATTATTGAAACCATTATTGCAGAGAATAAAATTTCGCATCTTTTATTTACTGTAAACTTTTTGTTTTTTTACCGTTTACAATTCATGGCTCACTAGCTTCTGCCCGCGGCTTCGTCCGCGTGGCGTATAGGAAACGAAGAAGAATTTTTTTTTCAATTCAACCACCCATTTCACGCTCTTAGGGGTGGAATTTCGAAAAACCATTTTTTAGTGGATACCTACAATTTACAAAGACACACTCCAAATTTCAAGTCTCTAGGACCAGCGGTTTAGGCTGTGCGTTGATATATAAGTCAGTCAGGACTTTAAACTTTAACAGCCTTATTAATAAACGGGTACTAGTCTCGGATTAGTTACTTCAGCTTTTGTCCATTTTGCTACTGGAATATTTAGCTGGATCGAAAGAGACAAAAGATGGTGTAACTAGTCTAAAGCTAGTTCGTGTTTATTAATAAGGCTGTATATGTATAGATTAAGCTATGTATGCTATATATTCCTAAAAAATCTAATTTCAGATATCGACCAACTAGTAACACTATCTGGCATGGTGATCCGTACATCTACAATAGTGCCTGAGATGCGAGAGGCCTACTTCAAGTGCGCAGTATGCGCCGCGCCCGCAGTAGCCGAGCTCGAGCGCGGCCGCGTGCCGGAGCCAGCACACTGTTCACACTGCAACACTGCGCACTGTTTCCAACTCATACACAACCGGTCGCACTTCAGTGATAAACAACTGGTCAAATTGCAGGAGTCACCAGGTACGATAAATTACTGTATTCCATATAGGGTTTGGTTCTCTGGACTTTTCGTAATTATATAAATAAATATCTGTGGACATTTCACACAGCGCCATCTAGCCCCAAACTAAGCAAAGCTTGTACTATGGGAACCATATGACTGATACAATACTAATGGTCGTATTACAGAACGATGCTCAGTCATCGATCACTGCTCAAGCAGAGATTTCATTCACTAATTGATTACTTTATGAATGAAATTTCTTCTTGAGCACCGATCGATGACTGAGCATCGTTCTGTAATACGGACCTCGGATACTTTCTTTTTACTTTACTTGGCTAGCATGCTACACCTTCGATCGCATCGTCACTTCCCATCAGGTGAGAGCGTGATCAAATGCTAGACAAGTTTAAAATAAAATAAAAATTTTTGTTTGTAAATACATACATAGAATACAATATAACACCCAGACACAGAACAAAAATCGATGTTCATCACACAAATGTTTGTCCTGGGTGGGAATTGAACCTATAACCCACAGTTCAGAAGGCAGGGTTACTACCAACTGAGGGGATAAGTGCGAACTTAGAAGATGTCAAACTTTAACGCAGATGGGTATATAGACTACCTATATTACAGACGATATGCCTGCTGGCCGTACACCTGCTACCGTCAGCATTATGGCACACGGCGCTTTAGTCGACGCGGTCGGTGCGGGGGAAAGAGTTGCCATAACGGGCGTATTCCGAGCGGCCCCAGCCACTGTACACCCGCGAAAAGCAACCTTACGCGCTTTGCATAAGACTCACATTGATGCGCTGCATTACAGAAAGGTGCACAGCGATCGTCTTTTGGAATCTGAGGATGGGTGAGTAAAATAGAAAACAGAAATCGTGGGGGGGTTTTGGCGGGAAAACGAAAAAGATCGCGTCGCCACATTGTATTATTTTCCAAAACCTGTGTTATTATCAGTGTTATATTATTAGTGCATAAAATTGGTGGCATTTTATTCGTTACGTGGTGGATTACAGGCATGAATGTGGGAAAGTGGCATAATGATGGTGAAACGTAAACGTTTCTTTTCGTGTTGTATACAAAACTCCATAGAAGCTTCTGGTAAAGTTGCCACCACTTTACTAGGAGTATGACTTGACTAGACTAGACTATGACTTGACTTGATGACTTGGACTGTGACTTGACATATATACACGTATATTAATTAACACGAGAAATTATCAGTTACTTGACACTGGCTAAATACATAAAAGTGTGGAGCCACACCAAAACAATAAAAAAAATTAACAGTCGCTCTAGTTAGAGCGGTCGTTTCTAGCATCGTACGCTCTCGAAAATCGACCGTATGCACTCTGCATAAGATTCATGTGTGTAGTTAAATTAAAACACATTTTTTATGTACAGAAAGGAACATCGTTTCCCACCAGAACGCGTGGAGCTATTCAAAGCGCTAGCAAACCAACCAGACTCATACGAACGTCTCGCGAGGGCTATAGCGCCTTCTATATATGAAAACTTGGATATCAAGAAAGGTGTGCTGTTGCAGTTACTGGGAGGGACTAAGAAGAACTTTAATGCTGCTGGAAGAACGCATTTCAGGTGAGAAACCCTACGCTTGTGTAAACCAATCATAGTTCAACAATTGCGATCCTAGATAAACGCGATAGGTTAAAATTGCGCCTAGATAATTAATGATAGGGCATTTTCAAGTACTCGCTTGGCCCACCCTCAACTGGACTTCCCCCTGTAACGGAACGTTACTGATTTAATATTAATTTCTATTTTAAAATAACATTTACTCTTACACAATTTAAATCAACTTAAAATTAAAACATATACAAAACTAATCGTAACTTATTTATAAGCCACAGAAGCTTATTTTAACTAAACGATAAGGAAAATCAGGAAAATCGCTGGTGTTCTGGTGGTAGTTCTATATTGACTGACAAACGTATCAAAAATAAAAAAAGAGCAAAAAATATTTAAAAATAGTAAAAAAATTAACTTCTATAAAAAGGAGGTGCGTTCAGCACATTTCAGAGGCGCACATACTGCGCCAATCACAGCTAGACTCATTTCAAGATGAAGTAGTGTGGCTTCGTTGTAAACAACCTCTGCAGCCTATCAGTCGCCTATAAAAATATCCCCTATCGTCGCTACTGATGGCTTGCTTCGCTTGTGAACTGAGGAAGTGGTGGCCGACAGAAGGTTCAAATGGTGAAAGGGGAATGAGTGAAGGATGGAAGGGGAAGAGATGAAAGTAGGATATATCCTTGTCCGAGAAAAACTTGCAACACCTAAGCTCAAGTAGTGGTTCTTTCTCTCTGTGTGCATCTCCAGTCTACTCGTGACCACAGCCAATGCAACTTGGTCGAAACGTCGAGATTGTCGATCGTCGAACGTCGAGATCAGTTATGTGCTGACGCTCGCGAAAGCCGCCGCGGCTTGCGTTAATAACTGGCTCCCAGAAGCAGGACATCGAATAT
The DNA here is from genome assembly GCA_905220475.3 of Ennomos fuscantarius. Taxonomy (NCBI): domain Eukaryota; kingdom Metazoa; phylum Arthropoda; class Insecta; order Lepidoptera; family Geometridae; genus Ennomos; species Ennomos fuscantarius. The sequence goes on along the minus strand of HG992040.1, from coordinate 3,758,595 downwards.
GTCCGAAACCTGGTCGGAGTAATTTCGACTTTTAATTGACGTGAGTTTAGCCGTTATTTATCTTACAAAATGTGTCATACTGACGATAGGTTTCAAACTAAAATATATGTGTTTAAATCGCGAAAATTTAATAAATACTATTAGTAATAATTTTTTTTTTAATTTTTTTTTATTTATTGCATTATGTAACAAGGAGATACATATAACATCACACAAGTTACACAACCCTGCTAGGGCATAGCAAATAAAGAAAAGAAAGTACTAACTAAGTTTACACAGTAATAAAATGTTGTCTATGGAAATCCCGAAGAATAAATGTAAGTAGAAATATATCATACTCATATATAGTAACTCAGTATGTGTCATCATCGTGAGCTTGCTACGTATGTGTCTACTAAGTATTCTTGTATAGTATAATAGCATTTTTGAGATAATAATAACACCCCCACGATCTTATACATAGATCTTGGCACCTAACTAGGATTCCCTGATTTCCCAAGAACTACGAGGACTATACTCTCACAACACTTAGACACAGAACAATTATTATTATTCATTTGACATCCCACAGATCAGAAATCAATATCCTCCTATGCGGAGACCCCGGTACGAGCAAGTCGCAGCTGCTCCGCTGGGTGCACGGGCTGGTGCCTCGCGCTCAGTACACCTCAGGTCGCGGCTCCTCCGCCGTCGGACTCACTGCTTACGTCACCAAGGACCCGGACACGAGGCAACTGGTGTTGCAGACGTGAGTCTCTTACAGCTTGTACAACTGTCTTTGTGCAAATCACACTAATATTATAAAGGTGAAAGTTTGTATGTGTGTATGTTTGTTACTCCTTCACGCTCAAACGGCTGGATTTGGATGAAATTCGGTGTCAAGATAGCTTATACACTAGATTAACATACAGGCTACATTTTATCCCGGAAAAGTGAAATTTTCCCGTGGGATGAGTAAATAATTAAAATACTTTTTATCCATGGGTGAAACCGCGGGGCGCAACTAGTTGAATATAAAACATTCAATACTTGCTTAGAAATGAGGTACAAAATAGGTTGTATTTACAAAACAAAAATTATTATAAATGTTGTATAAGATATCTGGGGGGTGATTATGAAACTTTGATTGCAATGCAACAGGAGAAATTTCCATACTAACTATGCACATAAACTGCGAAATCCGTACGAATTTTTGTTTCTATTGGTTGCAATCGAGTTTCGTAATCGCTCAGTTGGTTCAAGCTTTGCTTAGTTTGAAACTAGTTGGCGCTGTGTGAAAGGCCCACAAATATTTATGTATTTATTGTTCATTGACAGAGGTGCTTTGGTGCTCGCCGATAACGGAATATGCTGCATTGATGAGTTTGACAAGATGAACGATTCGACTCGCAGTGTACTTCATGAAGTGAGTAAATCTCATAAATAATCTGTAACAGGGTTTCTTAAACTGGCCTCTACACTCCACACACAAATGTCAAAGTCAATGGATTTTTTATTTTTAGCACTTTTACAAGTCAGTAATAAATTAAGTTATTGTACTAAGCATATAAAATTACAAAGTTCTTGTGTCTCTCTCATTCATAAAATCAATGATCCAGAATGGGGTTTCTTAAACTGGAATCCATGGGTTCAAACATTATTTTAAATAATACAATTGTATTGTATTCATAAACAATCTATAACAAGGTTTCTTAATATGGTATCCACTGACCCGTTGTGTAGTGCAAAGTTTTTGAACGGAAACTATTTCTCGCCAGTCAGTAAGGCCAGTTTTTGCCTTTTGAGACATTTTTCTGCCAGATCGGAGACACAGTAGTGATTCATCGAGAGATTATGATACATTTTATTGTGTGTTTCTTTTTACCCTTATAGAATTACAGTGAGAAAACATCGATGTTTTTATAATAAAGATATTTTTTTCGGCCATAAATACATATTGGCTTGAACAAGTATAGCTCGAGCAAAACTTTATGAGCTCTCGGAAGTTAGGTCCGAGTACCAAACTTCGATTGTTATAATTGAGTACATTGTAAAAGCGGCCATACAATAATTATAATATGCGTGCTGCGCAGCCATCCGAGCTAACTTCCGAGAGCTCATAAAGTTTTGCGCGAGCTATACGTATCCATGTCCAACATCGATATTAATATCGATATCACGCGTATTGCATTATCGATGTTATCGGCCTTGATATCGATAAACATCGAACATCCCTATTACTCATTGACACTACATTTTAATAGTAATTTTGCTTCGTTATATTTTTGACTTTTTCATTAGGTAATGGAACAACAGACCCTGTCCATAGCTAAAGCAGGTATAATCTGCCAACTCAATGCCCGCACGTCGATCTTGGCCGCGGCCAACCCAGCTCAGTCTCAGTGGAATAAGAACAAGACTATTGTGGAGAATGTCCAGCTCCCTCACACCTTAATGTCTAGGTAAGATTAAAGAAAAACTTTCATTTGATGGTCAGCACAGCGATACAATATCTGAAATCTTCTAATATCTCTCTATATATAACTCAAAGGTGACTGACTGACTGACATAGTGATCTATCAACGCACAGCCCAAACCACTGGACGGATCGGGCTGAAATTTGGCATGCAGGTAGATGTTATGACGTAGGCATCCGCTAAGAAAGGATGTTTCGAAATTCCACTGTTAAGAGGGTGAAATGGGTGGTTGAATTATTTTCCCATAGGCCACGCCGCGGGCAAAGCTGCGGGCAGAAGCTCGTAATATATATATCCTCCTTGGTCCTTGCATCGGTCTCTGTTTACTGAATGTGTAAAAAGAAATCTCTGTCTTTGTTGAGAATTCGTTAAATTATTTGATTTTTTTCTCTATCCCTAAATATGTGTAAAAGAAAATATAATATTATGTTTTATGTTTGAATGTTTGTTTGAATTTTACCTCAAAACAGATTAACCAATGGACATTTCAAATTGTCGTCCGTTACCGTAATTGTTAACGCAAAAAAACTTAATTAGGGGTGAAACCGCACTTACAAATATATTTTTTAAGTTGAACTTCTTTACGCACGGTACACTTATTGAGTGACCTGGCGAGGCGAACGGAAGTTGAAAGTGGTTGGTTAACGTAGATCTCCAGTGTCATTATTGTCAAGATGCAACTAAGAAAAAACAAGGTATATCGGCCGATAGATGGAACTAAATTAAAGAAGTTTTACTTCAGTCGTGTGGTCTAAAGCAAACTCGTTTTTTTCTTATTCTATAGTTAATAATGTCTTATTTTCAGATTTGATCTAATATTTCTGGTACTGGACCCTCAAGACGAAGTTTTCGACCGCCGCTTGGCTTCCCATCTGGTATCATTATATTACAAGGATTTCACGGACGCAGGGTCACAGGAAGACGAGGATATGATTGTAAGTTGCCTTAATAACTTTCGCAGAGGCAATAATAACGTCTGAAGATCACATACATAGATCCTGGACCTAGGATTCCTGGTATCTAAGGATCCAGGAACTACGAGGACCATGGTCCCACAACACCCGGTCTCAGAAGTCCCGAAAGCCGAAAGTCTTTAGCAGCCTTATTAATAAACGGGTGTTAGTCTCGGATTAGTTACTTCAGCTTTTGTCCTTTTTCTGCTACTGGAATATTTAGCTGGATCGAAAGAGACAAAACATGGTGTAACTAGTTTCAATTTCAATTCAATTTCAATTTATTTATTTGCCAATAAGTAAATAACAATCTTATGCTAGTGGCTTATAATAATTAGGTATATATAGTTATTAACTAAATATCATATAAATAAAAGGAAAACATCTTTAAAAAAGCAGTTGGTAACTATTTAAACATAGGTAGGTAAGTTACAAACATAAGATATCTAAGCACTTTAGCATCCGTACTAGGTTACCCTGTGTTACGTTTGCTAAGCTTCCGAAGTTTCCAAGTTTAAAGCTAGTTCGTGTTTATTAATAAGGCAGTAGGAGTATATTTTAAACCGACTAAGCAGCCGTGGTTATGACGTCTGGTTTCAGGATATGAGCCTGATGCGTGACTACATAGTGTTTGCGAAGGAACACGTCCAGCCGACGCTCAGTGAGGCGGCGCAGCAACGGCTCATCGACGCATATGTTGATATGAGGTAGGTTGCTTCATATGAATATAGACACTGCATTATTTGAACACTAGCATTTGTATAAACGCTCAGAGGTGTCGCATGCTAATGTTTTTAGATACACTATCGCAATTGAAGGGATGAGAATAAAAAGGGTTTAACTGACAAATTGACAGTTTCGAGAAAATTGACTTTAAATGTCAACGGCGACATTTTAATGTAGAGTGCTTATAAGGTAATAGAAAAGGTTTATGTAAGTTACAGTTGCTTGAAAATGTTTTAATTCTATTTAAAATTACTAAAAATAGTACTAATTCATACAATTACTGTAAAAATATAATATAATAAAATAAATATAGCAATGTTTTTATGCTAAGTGAACTGTATTCCTGTGACAGATAAACCGTTTTTAGACTCAAAATCTCGAGATTTAAGCCTCATTTCGGTATTTTGAGAATGTATTATTGAAGATAATTTCACGCTGAATCCAACGATACCCATAAGTCATTTTGTCAAGAAAATCAGTTGAACCCTTTTTATTCTCACCCCTTCAATTATATTATAAAGGCGAAAGTTTGTATGTGTGTATGTTTGTTACGCTGACTGGACTACTGACTGGCCCGTTAGCTCAGTTGGTAGTAACCCTGCCTTCTGGACTGTGGGTTGTGGGTTCGATCCCCACCCAAGACAAACATTTATGTGATGAACATGTTTGTTTTGTGTCTGAGTGTTATATTGTATTCTATGTATGTATTTACAAACCAAAATTATCTAAGTATTGTATCAGTTATCTAGGTCCCATAGTACAAGCTTTGCTTAGTTTGGGGCTAGGTGGCGCTGTGTGTAATGTCCACAGATATTTATTTATTTATATAAAAATATACACAAATGTTTTCAGATGCACTATAAAAAGCGTACGAGAGTCGTTACTTTAACATTCTTTTTTTTTAATTTATCTTAAGGAAGGACGTGGCGAGGAAGTCGTTTGCCTGATGCCCTTATCAATTGCGGTGTCACTCGGAACTCTAAAATACAGAGTTTCGCGTGACACTGGATTGCGTACGTTATCCTGAGACATCAAGCTTCTATGGAGTTTTGGAAACAACACGAAAAGAAACGTTTCACCATCATTACACCACATCCCACACTCATGCCTGTAATGCAGCACTTAACGATTAAAATGCCACCAATTTTATGCACTAACACTGAATATAACACAAGTTTTTGAAAATAATACAATGCGGTGATGCGATTTTTTTCGCCAAAACTCCCTTGAGAAACTTTCTAAAACTCTTTACTTAGGGCTTTCAAGTAGACGATTATCCTAACCAATTTTTATTTGACTATAGGCGAGTAGGCAGCGGTCGCGGTCAGATCTCCGCGTACCCGCGACAGCTGGAGTCGCTGATACGACTCGCGGAGGCCCACTCTCGGCTGCGACTGTCCTCTGTTGTTGAGGTCTCCGATGTTGATGAAGCCTCCAGGTGAGTTCAACTATTTTGTTTTTGAAGTAATACCTCTTGACCTGGGTACTAAGTTGGTGAATGCAAGGTGAACGGAAGTTAGTTGCTTGACGTGTTAACATAACAAAGTAAAAAATTGTATTATTATGTTGGTATGTCCGCTGAATTTACATTTTACAATTGTCAAGATAGCGTTAAACATTGACATTAAACAAAGCGAAAACTAAGTTATACCAGCCGATAGATGGAGCTCAACTAAAGATTTATTTCAGTTGTGTGGTCTAAAGCACACTCGTTTTTATTTTAACGGACCTACAGCCTTTTTGCGTGCATTACTGAATATTATCAGCAGCAGCAGTAGATGTCTTCCGACTGATGAAGTGAAGTGAACAGGAAAAATTTAAAATAATAATGTAATTGTCTTTTATATTGCTGTTAAAGTTGTTTGTCATCCACCAACCTGCATTAGAGAGAGACAACGCATGCTGCTGTGAGAGAAAACCCATACCCCAGCAGTGGAAACATATGGGATGACAATACTATAATCTACTTTACAGACTACAGTTTTAATTGTCTTTGATACATATAAGATATCTCTCTGGTGTGGTAGTTGAGCAGGTCGGCTAATAATTGGGAGGCGGCGGGTTCGATTCCCGCGGCAGGACAATTATTTGTGCACAGAAAAGTAAAGCGCAAAAACTTGTTCTGAGTCTAGATGTTGTGGGACCATGGTAGTTCCTGGGTCCCTTGTCACAGGGAATCCTAGTTTAGGTTCAAGATCTATGTGATCGTTGGACGTTATTATTATTATTATCATATAAAATTACATCTAGATCTGTTCAGTCGTTTATTTGTAAAAAGATTACATACAGACTAGAGTTACTTCTGAACTTAGGGAGTCCATGCTCGATCAAAATTCTATTCCATAAGAAGCAGAGATTAGAGAAAAAAAGTTATTCTACTCTATGGTTCTAATATGAAAGAAAGAAAGAAGAAAGAAAGAAAAACATTTATTCAACACTCACTTACAAAAATAAAATAAAATTTACAAGAACATACAAGAATATACATACAACAATAGAATACAATTAAATATAAACAGTACCTAGTTAGAAGTATTTAATAAGGGAAATAAAAGAGTAGATAAAAGCATGGAAGCAGTGGTGTCTTAACTCAGCATTCATGCCGGTGTACTCGACACCTGGCGCTGATTTTCAGTTAAGCTGTGACAGTTGTATTCCCACAGACTGCATCGTGAAGCGCTAAAGCAGTCCGCCACAGACCCTGCATCCGGTCGCATCGACGTCGGCATCCTCACCACCGGCCTCGGGGCAGCCGCCAGACGTCGCCGTGCTGATTTAGTCACCGCACTGAAAGACTTGATACAGCCTTATACTAAGCCGCATACTATTACACACTCCAAGTTACTGCATGATGTTAATGTCAACTCACAGATAGTAAGTACTGAAACATATAGTTAAAAACAAATTTAGCTCATGCCCGATAGAGGCGAAAGTAATCAAATGATTTGCATAGAAGCAGTTTACTGTAGTTGTTCCACAGATCTAATTAATACACTTAAAATGCATTATATTAAAAAATTAGCAATAACGAATTTAATAAGACATTGGTGTCGATTCTATGTCGCATTCTCTAAAACTAAAGTAAACTTAAAGTATGGCGGTAGTCTTCTCATAAAGGAAAAATGAAAAAGACGGATATATGTTAATTTCGTTTAGCTTTAGAGTATGCGACACAGAATTGACACCATTAGTTACGAATTTAATAAATTTATTATTCATCGAGATATTAATAATAAAAGTTATGATTATGACGGAATAGAAAACATGCTGGCAAATTTATATATTTACTAAATAATTATATTTATATATTCAATAATCAATGAATATATATAAATATATACATTTACATATCTGACATAAATCACGAGTAGATGCTAAATAGGAGAACCACTGATTCCTGTAACACAGTGAATGCTAGTTCAGGAGTCTATGAATTCACTACATAAACTGTGGTAAATATAATATTTATATCAACAAATGATTTTGTATTTTTTATTTGCCGAGCAACAGGCGCCGAGAGCACACACAATATATTTTATGTCATGTGCGCAGGTAAATCATAAATTTTCAAACGTTTTAGACATGTTTGTATGAAAAGTGTTGAGAAAGACGTTTCTATTAGGGTGCGAGCGTAATTCGTTTTCCTTTTACTGAACAGTAAAATTGCTGACATCACTGTGCAGATATTGATGCCTAATATCGCATATCATGATAATAGAACGTCATCTCTGACAGGCATAGGGAGATAAACTGCTTCATAGTGTTGTCTCTTTTACTTAATGTGCATTATTGACTGCCAATACCTTTATAATGTGAGACATCAATATTTTACACCACAATGTTTTCTTTCCAGACTGTATCTCGAGATCAATTAGACGAGGCGTTGCGAGACCTCCAAGATGAAGGAAAAGTGGTCATCGTTAGCCACACCCATTTAAGATTATGTTAATTAGAATCCACCAGTGCCAGTGACCTGTTTAGATGTAAGCTCTCTTAATTAATTAAATAAATGCTGTTTTGATTTTATACGTTTTGTGTTAATTTCTTAATAGATTTTTACGTCAACCCACGAATGTATAAAACCTATATGCCTACTGCATGGCCAATGATTTAGTAAAATACCAATATAGCAGCTTTAATTATTTTTTTTAATAAATTAGATTGAGTGTACAAGTTCAACCTGTGGTATGGTATTACATTATCTTTGGCTTGTATGCTGTTTGTCCGTCATGCAGCTTGCGTGGAATCGCACCTTGATGGTAATGTACATCTACGGTACGCAACATTGACAGCGCTTCAAAAAAAAAATCAATCTGCAAATATACATATTTCTAATCTGTAATTTTATAAAGTAAATTGACAGACTGTAAATCTCTGAAAAAGTTTCCTTGTTCATAGCTGTAAATGAATATAAATGTATCTTTCATGGTCATTCATTCACTGTCAGTATCAACATACATACAAAGTCAAATTTCAGTATTGGCGGGAAAACGAAAATGATCGCGTCACCGCATTGTATTATTTTCAGTTTTAGTGCATAAAATCGGTGGCGTTTTATTCGTTAAGTGCTGGACTACAGGCATGAGTGTGGGAAAGTGGTATAACTATGGTGAAACGTTTCTTTTTGTGTTGTTTCCATAACTCCATAGAAGCTTCAAGTAAAGTTGCCACCACTTTACTAGGAGTTTGACTAGACTATGACTTGACTTGATGACGTCGACTATGACTTGACACATATTTGGGTGAACTATCATTAACTTGATAAATTATCAATTACTTGACACTGGCTAAATACACACAAGTATGGAGCCAAAACATTTAAAAAAAATTAGTACATGACATTGACGAAAATGTATGGAAATTACCGCCGAAGCCACTAATTAAGATTCAATTAAATTCTAAATATTTGGCACTTCGTAGTTTTACGTTTTGAAGAAAACCGAGAAAATACTGGTAATAAGTAACGAAAAGAACGAAACGAAAATCGTAGATCTATTTGTCGTGAGTGTGATATGTGTATAAATTCTGATAAGTGTCCAAATGGGTAGTGAATTAAACCTAGCGACGACAGAATCCAGGTAGAATTCAATACATTTTTATAGCAAACTCACTGATTTCATTAGCAATATTACGCAATTACTTTATTTATCATTGCGGATGCGGCTTTTCACTTGCTTCTTAAAATATATATACATATTGTGATAACTCATATTATTCATTTTATTTGTAGGTCTATCACACAAAAGTTCATCATTACATGACTTGGTATTGATTGTTATGCCAAGGTTTTACATTTGGACACAGTATCTTATGCCGTTTATTTATCATGTCATTATTTCCTGTATGAGGTAATTTTACATTTATATATTAGAAACTACTCCATACTAACAGCCTTATTTACTAATAATTTTATATATTGAATTAGTTACACCACTTTTGTCTTACTTGATTATGTTCAAGATTCCATTGCCAAATAAAGACAAAAGTTTGATTAACTAATTCAAAACTATAGTTTAGTCTAGATTTTAACATCGTGTGGAATGGGTGTTTTAAATTATTTCATACATTTTGATAGATATCTACGCCCATTGTTATACTAGTTCGCAAGTATTATATTTATTCCTGTTTGTGTACTTCATTGGCGAGACAATAAAGAGTTCTCTATCTATCTACTTCATTTGCATAAGGCCATTGTGTTGATTGACCAAATTGCTATATGTAACATAAATAGATTTATTTTTAATTTGCATTGCAATACCTACTTGTCCAAAAACAATGTGGAGTTTTGTATGGAAAACTTTAAATCCATTATTCACAAGCTCTATTAAAAATACAATAAAATGCATTAATGTAACAAAATGTTCCATAAACACTCCTTTTCCAGTTTAGTTAAAGTAGGTTAATGCATTCCATTCCAATTACCTATGCTTTGCAGTACTTACCTACATACATATTGTTTGGTAGTGCCTAATATTACTATTAAGCATTTTATATTATACAGCTTTTCTTCATCATTTAAGTCGAAAGATAAACCATATCTATTGTTTTATATAGAAGAGAAGATTAAACATGCATTGCTATAATGATTAAAAGCAAAATTACTATTTAATAATATGATTCAGCAATCCTTTTATAAGTAAGCCTAACTGAGTTTTTATGTGGCTTGCTCAAAACTTTCTTTGGCTACTTTGTTGATCACAATTGTTGGACACTATGTACCTGACTAAGGTAGCACAGGAAAATCTAAAGCACAAAATAATAAGAAGAATATAGAGTATTTTAGTAGCAGAGAACCTTAGGTAAAATTAACTATAATCAATCAATCATTTAGATTTCATGTCCATAGTAAGTACTTTGGTTTGAATTAAATACATTTTAAAAAATATTGTTCACACCAAATTATACATTTTTACAAGGAATACAAAGATTTACAAAACATGTGACATTAGACTTTATCGTTAATTACAATAATCATATAGGTACATAAAAATATTTACATGTTATATTGACTTGTTGGTATTCTTTCAGATAAATTTAATAACGAGAAAACATCAATGTTGTTCAACAAGCAAGTGAATTGTTGTGTTGTGAATTGCATGTTTGAGATTTTTGCATGATAGTATTTTCAAAATGATGGCTTATCATAAAGTATTTAGGATTGTTTTTGTTCAAATGTGTTGCATATTTGCCCCTTACCTAACAATGATCATTTTGTAGTACAGGAATAGTTCTTTAATTAATGTTTTGTCTTTCTCAATTCGAGTTTGAAAAGGTCAAACATTAAACAAGAGAAAACACAGAATAGCTATTCCACCAGGGTTTATTAAAAATGATGTTACCACACCATGCATAGCTACTTAGGCAATGCAAACATCAATATTAACATAAACATAAGATTTTGAACATATTTATGTTTTTTTATAATGTTAATGACCAATGTGACAACCTATTCATTTGCCTGATGTTAAGCGACATGGCCACCCATAACAGTTGCAGTGTCACTCGGAACTCTATGTTATAAAGTTTTGCAAGACACTGCACTGCGCACATCATCCTAAGACATCAGCCCAGTCTAGGAATAAGATTTCTAGACTGTGAGAGCAGGTCATAAAGTCTCATTTGCTCACTAATTTCACTAGCTGTAGTACCCTTCAAACCGGAACATGGTAGTAGTACTTGCAAAATTAACATTATTGTAATTAAATAAAAATGTTGTTCTTCAAATTGCAGCATTGTTAGCAGGACATGGCTTGGCAATGTTCTGTCGTTTCTATGGAAGTAAGATTCCCTTCATGTTCCTTAAATTTACGTTTAAAGCTTGTTATAATCTTTATTTTTTATATGCTTTTTAAATAAACAAGATTATGTGTTCTCCCTGATGATATAGTATAACAACAGAGTCCATGGTAACCAAGCATACTTTGTTACCAATTAGGTCCTAAAATGTCCATAGATAATGAATGCAGATAGATTACTTTAATGATATCATATGTAACAAAGGGAATTATTGCAGTGCTGCACTCCCATTATCAGTAACAATAAAGTCCTATCACGAAATGATTCACATTTAAAATATCCACACATATTTATTTAAATTTGATTTATTATAGAGACAGCCTCTGCGGTGTGGTGGTGAGCAGATAGGCTCATAACCCAGAGGCGGCGGGGTCGATTGCCGCGACAGGACAAGTATTTGTGCACAGGAAAAAAAGTGCAAATACTTGTTCTGAGTCATAGATACAGGGAATCCTATTCAGGGTCCAGGATCTATGTGTGATCGTTGGGCGTTATTATTATACTATATTATTATTATATATTATATCATTTTATGTGTTGGCATATTATTTTTATTAAGTATATGCTGTCCCATATTTTGGCATGTGTTACTTAATTTTGTATCCTTTGCTTTGTTTTAGATGTGTGATATAGTATCTATACTTCATCCATACCTACCCTATACATTATAAAATTTAAAATTGAATACAAGACTTCAAGTTTTGCTTCCAATGAAGGCTTTGAAAAAATGCGTTCGACAGCTACATATAAAAAAAAACACGTAATATTTAAATGTTTGTTTGCTGTTTTTGTTTCCTGTTGGTTGTTTAAATGTTTTGTTTGTTTAATGTTTTTATCCAGGTGTTTCCAATTTTATTACTATCAAACGCATTATCACAGCAGGGCGTCAAAACATTCAATTAAGTAACGATATACACATTAAGTGTGATGAATGAAGTATAGTTATTTACCGAGTTTATTGAGCTATGGAACTAAAGTGCTACCAATTTCTATCAGCAGTTTTTCGCCATCTCTTTCCATTATAGCAGGTTACGGTCTCATTAAAAAGAGACTGCTGACTAACTGCGGAGTTCCTAAACAGATAATTTGGTAGCAGTAATGTATGCTCAGCACAATATACTGAATCGATAAATCATATTAATTGTCACGCATTAGACTTTGCTCCTAATAGCTGGTCGAAAATAATGCGGATGTAATGGTGCGATTTGGCGATTTGGTATTCCATTTTTGGATAATTCAGAGCATTTTAATTTGTTTATTTTCAAGGATCAATGAACAACATGCATTATTTAAAGTTAAAAGTATTACCAGAAAATCTAAACAGATGTGCTACCAGAATTATTGACCACAAATTACCAAATAAAAATATTACTTATATCGAGACAAGATACTATATAAATATACTAAAAAATATATATACTTGTTATTCTACAGATCAAGTTTGATGTAAAAACTTTTTATTTGATTTAAACACAGACTATGCTAGGCTATTAAATAATATATATATATATATATGGCAATCTCTTCTGAGATCTAAATAATAATTAAAATAACTCACAAGCTCAATAAACTTGATATCTGCACCAATTTAGTTTGACCTCTTCATGTCCCAACGCAACAACTTTAATATATAATTATATCCATTCTAGTTGGACTGGTGGTTGGTTCAGCTGGACCCGGCAGTCAGATGAGATGCTACGCAATGTCGAGAAGAGAATCTTATCATGTAAGAAACTATTTTAATAAACTCAATATTGTGTGTTGTTGACTGGCACCACATCTCATTTGGTAGTATCCCTGCCTTATGAACTGCAGGGGGTTCGATTACCACCCAGGACAAACATTTGTGTGATGACATCGATGTTTTTTCTGTGTCTGGGTGTTATATTGTATTCTATATATGTATTTACATATTTAAACACAATTTTTTTAACGTATTGCCCGATAACTACAACCTTAGGTCCGTATCACAGAACGATGCTCAGTCATCGATCGGTGCTCAAGTAGAGATTTCATTCAATAAATTGATCACTTTATTTATGAAATCTCTGCTTGAGCACAGATCGATGACTGAGCATCGTTCTGTAAGACGGACCTTAGAGTCTTCTAGGCAAGCGTGTTACATCCTAGACCGCATCGTTACTTACCATCAGGTGTGATAGTGGTCAAACGTAAGCCAAACTAACAATAAAAAAAAAACTATAAGTATCTAAGGTGCGTATTACAGAACGATGATCAGTCATCGATCGGTCCTCAACCAGAGATTTCATTAACTAATTGATCACTTTATGAATGAAATCTCTGCTTGAGAACCAATCGATGACTGCGCATTGTTCTGTAATACGGACCTAAGTATTGTATCAGTTATCTGGTTCCCATAGTACAAGCTTCGTTTAGTTTGGAGCTAGATAGCGCTCTGTGAAATGTCCAAAAAATTTATTTAAATTTATTGTCTTAATTAGTTTGCTATCCCCATGTCTTCTTCTCAAGCACCACAGCACAGAGTCAAATTAGCCGTTTTCCTGCAGCAGCAACTTTCCGGGATAACAGAATGAGGTCTAATCTATGACGTCATCAACATAGATACACAAAACAAAGAGAAATGCACCAAAACCATTATCAACTTATCATGCTTCCGGCATTTACAAGATTCCTGATAATGTATATAAATTATGTAGTTATTGTATGGCAACAAAATGTTCAGTTAAGCGTTTTTTTGTAACCTACTCTGTAGGTATTAGGATCTTATCAATTTCATTATCTTTATCGTAACTGCAATTACATTGCACAAGGGACAAAACAGTTGTACCTAAAAAGTTATTGTAGTGTACTATCACACTAATATTATAAAGGCGAAAGTTTGTATGTGTGTTTGTTTGTTACTCCTTCCCGCTCAAACGGCTGAATGAATTTAGATGAAATTCGGTACCAAGATAGTTTATACACTGGATTAACATATAGGCTACATTTTATCCCGGAAATGTGAAATTTCCTGTGGGATGAGCAAATAATTAAAATACTTTTTATCCGCGGGTGAAACCGCGGGGCGCAACTAGTGTATTAATATAACCGTAACTGTACACTGTCAAATACATCAGTCGTGAATTATGGTGAGTAACGGATGACGGCGCGGTTTTTCTTACTGATCGTTATTTATTAATCAATCATAAGCAGCGCTTACATAAATCATGAATATCCGGTTGCCAGTTTTTTAACAATAATAATAAATAGAAAATTTGTTGAATAACTTAAATTACCAACATCCAAAGCAGGAAATAATCCAAAAATCGCGAGTGCCCATAAAATATAATAATAATAATAATAACTACGACCAACGATCACATACATAGATCCTGGACCCTAACTAGGATTCTCTGTGTCTATGGACCCAAGAACTACGAGGACCGTGGTCCCACAACACCCAGACTCAGAACAAGTATTTGCGCCTTTTTTTCTGTGCACAAATACTTGTCCTGCCGCGGGAATCGAACCCGCCGCCTCTGGGTTAAGAACCAACCTGCTCAACCACCATACCACAGAGGCTGTCAAATGTAATAACTGATAACGTATATCATTAATTTATAACTGCCGAACGACTTTTGTTTGCCAAAGCTGCTTCAGATACGAGAAGACCTTGGACAACTATAATAGGCTATTTGACTACTATCAAAAATGAACAAGTAAATATTATTTTCATAAAGTAGGTTAAAAATGAATGTAATCATTGTAAAAATAAGTAAAATCGGTAAATTAATTACGGAGTAGTACGTTTTTAAAGTTTCATCGCCTGTCCCTTTCTCGCAAAACAGAGATCGTGTTGAGTTTCCTCACAGCTACTATGAAGGCATGGCTTGTGACGTCACATGCCAAAAAGATTGTATGTAGAGCTACCACAGCTTAGTAATGAGTTACTGTGAGTACTGGTAACTGACGTCACTGCGTGTTTGAGTTGTCTCTTTCTATTTCTGTATTTTAAAATGCCTGTAACTTAGTCATTTTTTGAGATATTCAAGTTTTGTTTTCACAGTTATCTATTTTTTAAGGTATATTATTTATGTATGTAATAAAAATATAGTAGTCAAATAGCCTATTATTAGTTGCGCACATTGATTGTTGGTGACGCAGACGCGGAAACGAGAGCCTTTTGTTACCTCATATTTAGAGAGATTACAAACTTTTATACTACTTTACTTAACGAGAAAAGTGCCTTTATTCATTCAAATTTTCAACTACATAACTAAATACGACAAAAAACACTACTGTGTTTAGTAGTAGTTATTTTATTATTGTCTATAATATATAGTCCAAAAATTATTATTTTTGTAATAAATAGTGTAGCTTACTAGCATATAATATTTGGACTATATATTAGCCGTGATGACCAACAGTCCAAATGCTGCAGCCCACTTCCAGCAGGTAGCGTAGCCAACATGCTGGCGGCATTGCCCCATTAAATTACAATGTTGATTCGTTGTGTATAGTGTAGCTAGTAAGCTACAATATTTATTACAAAAATAATAATATTTGGACTATATATTAGCCGTGATGACCAACAGTCCAAATGCTGCAGCCCACTACCAGCAGGTAGCGTAGCCAACATGCTGGCGGCATTGCCCCATTAAATTACAATGTTGATTCGTTGTGTATAGTGTAGCTAGTAAGCTACAATATTTATTACAAAAATAATAATATTTGGACTATATATTAGCCGTGATGACCAACAGTCCAAATGCTGCAGCCCACTTCCAGCAGGTAGCGTAGCCAACATGCTGGCGGCATTGCCCCATTAAATTACAATGTTGATTCGTTGTGTATAGTGTAGCTAGTAAGCTACAATATTTATTACAAAAATAATAATATTTGGACTATATATTAGCCGTGATGACCAACAGTCCAAATGCTGCAGCCCACTACCAGCAGGTAGCGTAGCCAACATGCTGTTGGCATTGCCCCATTAAATTACAATGTTGATTCGTTGTGCCAAATAAGTCACGCGTCGCATCCACCAGGCGCTCCGATAGACCTTGGAAAAAGCGATGAGCTCCCGATCCCTATGGGGTATGTCAGAGAGGATCAAGTTACAACTTGGAGCTCTCAAAGTTTATTATAGACGAGCATAAGTGTACGCTGTTTTTACAGACTGAAAATAAACATTTATACCAGGGATGTAATGGAACTCCGTAACCGAAACTAAAACTATCGGATAACCGAAATAAAAATGTATCCTTTTATACTAGAGATGTAATGGAACTCCGTAACCGAAACTAAAACTATCGGATAACCGAAATAAAAATGTATCCTTAATAGTAACCGTATCCGTTTGAAAATAATCATTTATACCAGGGATGTAATGGAACTCCGTAACCGAAACTGAAACAATCGGATATCAGAAATAAAAATGTATTCTTAATAGTAACCGTATCCATTTAAAAATAATCATTTATACCAGGGATGTAATGGAACTCCGTAACCGAAACTGAAACTATCGGATATCCGAAATAAAATTGTATCCTTAATAGTAACCGTATCCGTTTGAAAATAATCATTTATACCAGGGATGTAATGGAACTCCGTAACCAAAACTATCGGATATCCGAAATAAAAATGTATTCTTAATAGTAACTGTATCCGTTGCACAAGTTTCGGATAGTTTCGTATAAGAATGGAGTCTAAATAAAACCACTGTCATGTTTTGTTTCGACAGGTTTTTGTTTCACCGCTCGCGCGCCACCTGAAATTCGGTGCATCCGTTACCGAAACTATCCGAAAGTAACGGATAATCCGAAATAATTACATATTCGTTACCGTATCCGAAACCGATATAATTTTATTCTTATATCCAGATCCGAAATATCATATGCATAACATCCCTGATTTTTTACTTCTAATATCTAATGAATCTTTTGTAGGTTTGAAAACTGCATACAAACGCTTCTACGTAGACATTGGGTCAGTGGTGGGACAATGCGACAAGATCTGGACAGTGTCTCTGAACGAGGAGTCGCAGAAGACTCCGCTGGTGATGTTACACGGCATGGGCGCTGGGCTCGCGCTCTGGTGCCCCAACCTTGACGCCTTCGCTGCCAGTAGACCTGTGTACGCTATAGACTTGTTAGGTAAGACTTTACGATTTATTTTACTTGTTAATTTTACAATTTTGGAAAACTAACAGCTATGTAACAATACAAGTAAATAAACAATTTATCGAAGGTAATAATTTAGCGTAACCTTATTCCGAATGGCCTTGTAGTGTTCTGATGTCCCGCGTGGGGTGGGTTTTCTGCATTTCCTTTGCCAACATTATTCTAGTCAATCCTTGCCTTCGAATTTTTTTTTTTGAACGAGCTAATGCTGTTGGTCTCTATCGACCTTTACAGCGTCACCGGGCGGGAGGGCGGGCGCTTAAGGCGCCCAGCCGTCAAAAGTGGGAGGCAACTAGCTCAAGGGCACCCCTGGGGTGCCTCGGCTTGGGCCGTTGCCGGGATAAGAGGATCGAGAAGACTACGTCCACTGGAAGAGTGGACCCTATTAAAAGTCGCAACCGTTCTAGTTAACCTACGGGGGGTACGTCGACCTCGCCGGCGGGGTCGGTGTCTGATTGTGTTACGCTGGTATCCTATACCGGTGCCGAAAGCGGTACCTGAGCCAGAAGGGCTAGACTGGTCCGGTGATCCTAGCGCAGCCAATACTACGGCTGCTAGGATCATCCGGGTCGCTCAAGACGTGTCTCGGGCGGCGACGACGGGGTGAAACCCTTGCCTTCGATGGGGATAGCGGGAAGTATGGTCACGTTAGTCATAACCCACGACGGTAGCCAAGTGCATGATACTGAAACAAACGTGTCTTTGAATTGAATTGTGATTCTTGAACATACTGATGTTTTCCTTTTCCTTTCCTTACAGCGGGAGCGCACGGGTTTATTTGACACACAATTGAAGGGATAAGATCAAGAAGGGTTTAACTGATTTTTTTTCACAAAATTACTATGGGTATCGCTGGATTCTACATTAAATTGTCTCAAAATACCAAAATGAGGCTTAAATCTCGAGATTGTCAGTCTAAAAACGGTTTATGACACAGGAATATAGTTCGATTAACATAAAAACATTATTATATTATATTACATTTTTACAGTAATTGTACGAATTAGTACTATATTTTAAAATAGAATTAATACATTTTCAAGCAACTGAAACTTACCTTTTCTACTACTTAATAAGCACTCTACATTAAAATGAAGCCAATTTTATAAAGTCAATTTTCTCGAAACTATCAATTTGACAGTTAAACCCTTTTTGATCTAACTCCTTAAATTGAGTTTCGCGCACTAAATCGTTCACTCCAAAATGTCTCCAATTCCAGGGTTTGGTCGCAGTTCCCGTCCAAAGTTTTCATCTGATGCGGCCAAGGCGGAGGCACAATGGGTGGAGTCGGTGGAGGAATGGAGACGAGAGGTCAACCTGTCTCAGTTCATACTGCTGGGGCACAGCCTCGGAGGATATATTGCTACAGCATACGCTATCAAATACCCGGACAGGTGCGGACAAATAAAAAACGCGTGCATTGCAAAAATTATATTTCTTTTCGTGTTTTGTTGAATAGTTAGGTATTCGTACTGTTTGTTACCTAAAGTAATGTATGAAAAGGTGAAAATATAAATTTTCATTAGTGTATTTATTTAGTACGCTAGCTGTACGCCTTTCGAAGTGCGTAAACAAAATAGTATTGTATATAATATAGTAATTGTATAATATAGTATTATATAATATAGTATTGTATATATAGTATTATATATAATTTTATGAACCTGATATTTTGAAGTAAAACTTGTTTACGCACACGTTGTTTTGGGGGGTAAGCGTGGAGGCGTGCTCGCCGCATCCCCTGCCGGCTAGTGAGCACATTGATTAATATTATTTGTTTGTGTGCTTTCTGGTTGCAACTCCACTTAAATTAAAAATGGTGGTAGGACCTCATTCCTGAGGTTCGCCTGGTTCATTGTTACCACCCTTCTGTTAAAGCGTGCCGCCAAATGTTGATGAACTCAACGTGTTCCGGCACAAGTGCAGGAGTGCCAGTCTCTCCCCTCTGGTGTGGTGTATTTTGCGTCAATTTCTTGGGACCTCATTAGTGGCAGAATGTTTAGTTTCGCATAAACGGCAGCGACGGATTGGCATGGATGCCAGGGAGACCCGGTGAAACGGCTGTCCGCTGGCCGCCCGCGGGACAGTAGGGGACCCGAACCTAGGGATCACTTCTAATCTCCGCCCTAGGAGGCTGTCCCGCCATCTCGCGCATAATCCTGTGGAGTAGCTGTCGTGCCGGATTAGGAGACCGGAGTGGATCCCGACAGTTGCTCTCAGGGGGGTCCGGGGGCCCTTCCGTCCTCCATGCCAGTCAATCATATGGCTGTTCGCGGAACTATCATCACTCCCACTTTTACCTTGTTCTTGGAAGTTGAATCAATTGCATTGCACCGCCTCCCTCAAATTTAAAAACCATGGCCGTCAAGATAAATAAAAAGAGAGTTTTTACAGCGGTCTCTAACTCCACACTTCAGGTGGACTTCTGTAATATCCGAGGTCTTCACACCAATCTAAACTCGGTTCACCATCATCTTGAATCGACTAAACCTGCCCTACTCTTTTTAACGGAGACACAAATATCTGACCCAGATGAAACATCTTATCTTCTATATCCTGGATACAAACTCGAGCATTCTTTTGTGCGGCGTGCTGGAGTTTGCGTATATGTGCGGGAGGATGTTTGTTGTCGTCGTCTTAACGGCCTTGAAGATAGAGACCTGTCAACTCTTTGGATTCGTACAGACTTTGCGGGTAAAACCCGAGTCTATGCATGCCTGTACAGGTCTCATAGCGGTGATGCAGAGACTAGTCATCTATTTGAGCAAATTGCTAGAGGTGCTGATAAAGTCACTGAGTGGTACGCTTCCGCTGAACTAGTGGTTCTTGGCGACTTCAATGCTCACCACTCTGAGTGGCTGGGTTCCAAAACTACTGATCACGCGGGACGTGCTGCTTATGAATTTGCCTTAACGTATGGCCTCTCTCAACTTGTCAGGGAACCAACTAGAGTGCCTGACATTGAAGGCCACAGCCCTTCCTTGCTGGATCTTCTACTGAGCTCTAGACCAAATCAGTATCAGGTAACTGTAGAGGCACCACTCGGATCCTCCGACCACTGCCTTATTCGTTCCGTAGTGCCAACTTCAGATCACGCCCAGACCATACCTTCAGGAAGGCGTAAAGTCTGGCACTATAAGGCGGCAGACTGGGACGGATTGCGAGAGTTTTATGCTTCTTATCCTTGGGGGCAGTTGTGCTTCACTTCAGATAGTATTGACGTGTGTGCTGACTCCATTGCTGATGTCGTGCTGCAGGGTATGGAATGTTTTATTCCTAGCTCCTGGGTACGCATTGGTGGCCGGAGTCGTCCCTGGTACGATAAATCGTGTGCTATCGCATCTCGCCACAAAAACGCAGCCCATACATCTTGGACTGAAGCACACCTACGTCAGGACCCCAATACAGCCGTGCTGAAAAAGAAGCTTAACGCTGCCTCCAGATCAAGCAAGAGAGTTATGGCTAGGGCCAAAGCAGTCCACATTGGCAAAATTGGGGACCGGTTAGCAAGCTTCCCTTCGGGAAGCCGTGCCTTTTGGTCGCTTGCTAAAGCTGCTGAAGGCAATTTTTGTCAACCCTCATTACCAGCATTACGTAGGTCGGATGACACTCTGGCTCATAGTGCAAAGGAAAAGGCTGACATTCTGAGCAGTTTCTTTGCTTCTAGCTCGACCCTTGACGATGGAGGCGCCACACCGCCTATTCTTCTGCGATGTGGAAGTTCCATGCCAGAAGTACGTTTCACTCAGAAATTGGTACGGAAGGAACTCATGTCTCTTGATGTGCATAAATCAAGTGGGCCAGATGGCATTCCGGCTATCGTCTTAAAAACCTGCGCTCCGGAATTGACTCCAGTCTTAACGCGCCTCTTTCTACTTTCATATTCAACTGGAAGTGTGCCATCTTCGTGGAAGGTTGCCTTAGTCCACCCGATCCCTAAGAAAGGGGACAGATCAGACTGTACTAACTACAGACCTATAGCTGTTACCTCTCTGCTCTGTAAGGTGATGGAGCGTGTAATCAATACCCAGCTCTTAGGTTACCTTGAAGATCACCAGCTTATCAGTGACCGTCAATACGGTTTTCGTCACGGTCGATCAGCTGGTGACCTCCTGGTATACCTTACTCACCGCTGGGCCGAAGCCGTGGAGAGCAGAGGGGAGGCTCTGGCAGTCAGTCTTGATATTGCCAAAGCTTTTGATCGGGTTTGGCATAGGGCACTGTTATCGAAACTTCCATCTTACGGCCTTTCCGAGGGGCTATGTGCATGGGTCGCCAGCTTTCTCTCCAACCGGAGAATTAAGGTTGTTCTTGAGGGCTCCTGCTCCGAGAGTATGCCTATCAATGCTGGCGTCCCTCAGGGATCTGTGCTTTCACCAACGCTGTTTATTCTGCATATAAATGACATGTTGCAATCTAGCAACATGCATTGCTATGCGGACGATAGCACTGGTGATGCACAATATGCCGGTCATGCAAATACCCCTCACGAAAAAGTTGTAGAAAGTAGGAACAAGCTTGTGTCTGAAGTTGAAGCTTCCCTTGAACAGGTTTCAGATTGGGGGAAACTGAATTTAGTTCAATTCAACCCAGCTAAGACACAAGTTTGCGCATTCACCGCTAAAAAAGCTCCATTTGTTATGGCTCCCAAATTTCAGAATGCTCCCCTCATGGTTTCAGACAGTATTGGGATCTTGGGTGTTGACATTTCTGCCAATGTACAGTTCCGCTCTCACATTGCGGGCAAGGCTAAACTTGCTTCTAAGAAACTTGGCGTGCTCAATAAGGCGAAGCGGTACTTCACACCGAGCCAAAGACTTGTGCTTTACAAAGCACAAGTCCGACCTCACGTGGAGTACTGCTCTCACCTCTGGAACGGAGCACCCAAGTACCAAGTCCAGCCTCTTGACTCGATACAGCGTAGAGCTATCAGAATTGTCGACAGTCCCAAGATCACTGAGCGCCTGGAACCACTCAATATTCGTAGGGATATTGGATCTTTATGTATATTTTACCGCCTTTACAATGGGGAGTGTTCTGAAGAGCTATTCAACCTGATTCCGGCATCGCACCTCTCGCCACCGCAAAAAAGCTCATCCACACATTATTGAGTCATGGAAATCGCATACGACTCGATTTATGCGTTCTTTCTTGCCGTACACCTGCAAAATGTGGAATGAGCTCCCGCCAGCGGTCTTTCCAACGAGTTACAACATAGAGTTCTTTAAAAGGAGGGTTAAAAGAGTCCTACAGGGTAAGCAATGCATCGGTGACACCTCCTCCGGTGTTACAGATGTCCATAGGCTACGGTGACCACTTCCCATCAGGTGGGCCGTACGCTTGTTTGCTCCCTTTAACATAAAAAAAAAAAAAAAAAAAAAAAACGCACGCTTGACTTGGGGACTAATCTAGTGAATGCGAGGCGAACGGAAGTTGAAGTTGATTCACGTAGATCTCTATTGTCACCATAACAAAGTTAATCATTTGTATTATTATGTTGGTATGTCCGGCAAAATGACAATTTACAATTGTCAAGATGGCGACATTAACATTAAACAATGCAAACACAAAGTTGTACCGGCCGATAGATGGAGCTAAACTAAAGAAGTTTTACTTCAGTCGTGTGGTCTAAAGCACACTCGTTTTTTTTATAATGAAATTTACAAGGAACCACATCGAGAGTTTCTTATCTAATCGGAATATGAATAACATTGAAAAACATTCTTCCTATATTTTTGACGATCAGTCAATTGTCCAATTCCAGAGTACGCCACCTAATCCTAGCGGACCCATGGGGCTTCCCGGAACGCCCATCTAACGCGTACGAGAAGTACCAACTGCCCCTATGGGTCCGAGCGGTGGCCACTGCGGTACAACCGCTGAACCCGCTGTGGGCCGTGCGGGCCGCTGGGCCCGCGGGCCGATGGCTCGTCTCCAAGACCCGCCCGGATATCTCTAGGAAATATGTCAAGTACCTATCAGACGCTGAAACGGTTATACCGGAGTATATTTACCAGTGTAACTCGCAGACGCCTAGGTGAGTGATTTTGAAGTAAAATTTCTTTACGCATGCTTGACTTGGGGAGTAAGCTGGTGAATGTGTAACGAGGCGAATGGGAGTTGAAGTTGTTGGTTCACGTAGATCTCCATTGTCAACATAACAAAGTTAAAAATTACTTATGGTAAAATTACCTTTTTACAATTGAAGGGTTGAGAATAAAAAGGATTTAACTGACAAATTGACAGTTTCGAGAAAATTGACTTTAAACGTCAACGGCGTCATTTTAATGTAGAGTGCTTATAAGGTAATAGAAAAGGTTTATGTAAGTTTCAGTAGCTTGAAAATGTTTTAATTCTATTTTAAATACTAAATATAGTACTAATTCATACAATTACTGTAAAAATATAATAATGTTTATATGCTAAGCGAGCTGTATTCCTGTGACAGATAAACCGTTTTTAGACTCAAAATCTCGAGATTTAAGCCTCATTTCGGTATTTTGAGAATGTATTATTGAAGATAATTTCACGCTGAATCCAACGATACCCATAAGTCATTTTGTGAAAAAAATCTGTTAAATCCTTTTTGTTCTCACCCCTTCAATTGTCAAGATGGCGATATTAACATTGAACAAAGTTATACCGGCCGATAGATGGAGCTAAACTAAAGAACTTTCTTCAGTCGTGTGATCTAAATCACACTCGTTTTTTTTAAAAGTATTGTGTGCCATTTCCTTTTCATATTAGAAGCTAGATTTTTACAGGATATTTGTATCGGTTTAAAGCAACTTTCACTACACGGTATTTACAACTGAGCGCTACTGCGCTTCGGAGGGCTCATAAGCTGTCTATCATGGGTTGTTGTCCAGTCGTAAGCTAAGTCAGAATCTACACGTGAAGAAATGGAAGGATCTGGGATAACTACATTATAAACTCATCTTTGTGTCCTTTATTCGCACAACAGAACTGTGGATCGACGTGACATTTTGCATAGTGATTTATTATGTACCGAAGAATGGTTTAGGAAGTTTACTCGTGTATATCTAAAAGTGTACAAAATGGGAGTGATCATAGGAACTTTTTTGTTGATCATAGGAACGTTGTTGCAATTCAACAGGAGAAATTTCATTTTAAAATTTAAACTCTTTACTAATATTCTATCCCACTTCTGAATTGAAGTGAAAACAGATAGAATGCCTCTTCCATATTGTATATTTTTTGGTTCTTACACATTGCATTACATTACACATTTCTTATACTTCCAATACAGAGTCAAAAAGTGTGATATGTCTTGACGCTTCTACCGATCAACGAGAATTGACAGCTTTTTCGACCGTTTTGTCGCGCCTCAACTTCCCCCTACCAAACCAACTTTTACTGAGCCGGAACTATCTATATGGCTGATGGTACCAACCAATCATGGCCCATCCGGCAGTGCTGCCAACTAAAACGCTATTTTTACATTCTACCAAAGTCAAAAACTCTTAATTTTTAACAGTAAGAATTAATTAATAAATACACGACAGTAACTATACACATTAACTACGTTTTGAAACTGTCACATCCGTACAAATTTCTGTTTACACACAATACAATTTCTGTTTTAAATTATGCACACACTATTCATCTAAATATATATAACTCAAAAGTGACTAACTGACTGTTCATCTAAATATATATAACTCAAAAGTGACTAACTGACTGTTCATCTAAATATATATAACTCAAAGGTGACTGACTGACATATATAGTGATCTATCAACGCACAGCCCTAACCACTAGACGGATCGGGCTGAAATTTGGCATGCAGGTAGATGTTATGACGTAGGCATCCGCTAAGAAAGGATTTTTCGAAATTCCACCCTTAAGAGGGTGAAATGGGTGGTTGAATTATTTTCCCATAAGCCACGCCGTAGGCGAAGCTGCGGGCAGAAGCTCGTACTAATATAATTATCATACTTTGTATCGCAAAAAGTTAAGAAAATGGATGTTGCTAATCGGAAAATATGGAAATGTGTTTTTCAGCGGCGAAAGCGCTTTTCACACACTAATGACGGGCTTCGGATGGGCCAAGAACCCGATGGTGAAGCGCTTGGATCAGCTGAACCCGGCGCTGCCCATCACAGTGCTATACGGCTCGCGGTCGTGGGTCGACAACTGTACCGGACAGGTGCTCAGCGAGAGTAGACCTTCGAATAATACTTTTGTACAGGTGAGACGAACTTTTGCCGTGAAATCAACCCCAGAAGTTGGTTGTTTTAGGTGAAGACTAAAGTGCCTTAAATATTTCATGTCTATTTGTCTGTCCGCCATATTGTTTTTTCTTTCTAAATTAATAATACACTAACCCCAAAAGATTAATTTTAATTGATTACGAAAATTTTAATCACTAGCGGCATTTTGACCTCGCGTCCATCCGTCCCTAAAGCGAGGACATCGTGACAAGCTGTCTCATGTCCAAAGTGCATCAAATGTTTTAGCATAATTTAGTGTGTCACTGTCTTATTTTGTCTTCGTTATCCTTTTTTTTTTGAGGGGGGGAAATGCCCTCGCACTTCCCCACATACCCCCTACCACCAACCCCCCCGTGAGCCGTCTTCCGCCGTACCGGGCGAGAAGGGGTCGCGTGTGGAGTCCAGCCTCTCGCCCCCGGCGGCCTTTCGGGTCAGCTCCCGCGGCCTCCTCTCTGACCCGCTCTGCTGCCTCCTTCTGCGCCATCATGTCTTCGCAGAAGGAGACCACCGTCTGCCACGAGCTCGCCATGAGCCATGCTCGACAGCGAGAGATTGCGTGTCTTCATTATTCTACATTATCCCTGATGAACATTGGCGATGGAATATCTATATACAAAATACCCGTGCGAAGCCGCTAAAAAGGGTTGAGAATAAAAAGGGTTTAACTGTCAAATTGACAGTTTCGAGAAAATTGACTTTAAACTTCAACGGCGTCATTTTAATGTAGAGTGCTTATAAGGTAATAGAAAAGGTTTATGTAAATTTCAGTTGCTTGAAAATGTTTTAATTCTATTTTAAAATACTAAATATAGTACTAATTCATACAATTACTGTAAAAATATAATAAAATAAAATAAATATAATAATGTTTTTATGCTAAGCGAACTGTATTCCTGTGACAGATAAACCGTTTTTAGACTCAAAATCTCGATATTTAAGCCTCATTTCGGTATTTTGAGAATGTATTATTGTAGATAATTATACGCTATAACTCCAGAACGCACGAACCGATTTGCACGGTTTTGCATTCGTTGGAAAGGTCTCGGGCTCCGTGAGGTTTATAGCAAAGAAAATTCGGGAAAAATTCAGGACAAAACAACATTTTAAGTAGATGGCGCCGGTGCGTGATACATTGTTTGACAGCTACTGTTACATAAAACGAAGCCATCTGGTGGCGAAACGGAGTTCGTCGGGTTTGCTAGTTGTATATAATTATATTTCTGTTTGTTCCAGGTGATCAACGGCGCCGGCCACCACGTGTACCTAGACAAGCCAGAACAATTCAACAAATTCGTATTAGAAGCGTGCTCGAAAGTGGACGAATATGACCCACAAATCGAGCTAAATCGCACCGCAGGCAACCAATCACAGAATAGAAACGACCAATCCGACCAAACGCAGCCCGCGTTAGCGATCAATCAGCGCGAAGATAGTTCATAACGGATGGTGTTATTGGTCGTTTTAGTTGTAATTGACGTGGTCCACAAAAGCTATGCCGTAAGCTATTACAGCTTCACTGTATTTGGAATGAAATGTGGATATTATTTCTAAAAAAGGTTTCGTTTTAAACCAAAAATCTCGTAAAGCCATTAATTTCTGTGATTTTTTCTCGCGTGATTTTCAGTCCTCATTCGCTTCATTTGACTTTGCTATATTTTATTTCTATGTCTACTTGCGCGTAGTCAGGATCAGCTAATATTAAAACTAAAGGACTAATCCAGGATCAATTTTTTAGTTAAGAAGATCCGCGATTAAAATGCGCAAATGGGCTAAGTGTCCTGTTTTTTTCCCATCTGTCTATAGGTATACTATCTCTCAAAACGAATTTCATCAATATTGGTCTAGCTGTTTAGTCTTGAAAAAAATGACAAACACAGTTAGTGTCCTGTCTTTCTCCATCTATCTTCATGCGTTTATTACAAGTATCTCACAAAACGAATTTCATCAATATTGGTCTAGCTGTTTAGTCTTGAAAAAAATGACAAACACAGTTAGTGTCCTGTCTTTCTCCATCTATCTTCAGGCGTTTACTACGAGTATCTCACAAAACGAATTTCAACAATATTAGTCTAGCTGTTTAGTCTTGAAAAAAATTACAAACACAGTTACTGTCCCGTCTTTCTCCATCTATCTTCAGGCGTATACTATTTCTCAAAACGAATTTCATCAAAATGACAAACAGACAGTTACTTTCGAATTTCCTATATTATAAGTGTTGATTATTAAATTATGAATGTTTTCTTCCCAGTGTGCCTTATTTTAATTAGTATTAGTTTAAATAATAAAAAGTTCCTTCATTTCTGATACAGTGAAGCGAGTATAAATAATTAATTATATCTCTCTTATTAAAGTACAATGAATCATCCATCCATTCCATTCTTAGTTTAAAGATACCAATATAACATACAATAGATATGTTTGCACCACCTGAGCGGATTTTTTTGGAAAAATTCATAATAAAGATTTTTGTATAATATACGCTATATAAGTTCCATGTCCTTGGAAGAAATAAAATGTCAGCATCAATCTATACATATAAAATTCAAAGTCCTGACTGACTTATATATCAACGCACAGCCTTAACCGCTGGTCCTAGAGACTTGAATTTTGGAGGGTGTGTTCTTTGTAAGGCGTAGGTATCAAAAAGAAAGGGTTTTTCAAAATTCCACCCCCTAAGAGGGATGATGTCTATGAATAATTTTCTTGTTCAATTCCTCTAGGACACGCGGGCGAAGCCGCGGGCAGAAACTAGTTTGTAATAAACGAGCCATTCTCAACCTTTTCCAATACAAAGCCGTGAACGACATGAGGTCGACAAAAGGAGGCATTGAAACAATATATATTGTATTCTATGTATGTATTTACAAACAAAAAGTATCTCAGTATTGTACCAGTTACCTGGTTTCCATAGTACAAGTTTTGCTTAGTTTGGAACTAGATGGCATTGTGTGGAATGTCGACAAATATTTATTATTATTATTATATTATTATAAATACCAACTTCAAAAGTGAGGGGTGTATGTTCGATTATATTGTATGTTTTATGTATGGTAACCGATTGCTCCGAGATTTATGGACGGACATAATTTTTGGTATGTAAATTAGGTGAAGATTGTATTCGGAAATAGAAATTAAAGAAGGTATCCAAGTCTCCGAATACAGGAGATAGAAATGAAAGCAATAAAAGTCAGTTTAACCTCGTTTTAAAAAAATTATATGATTTTGATTTGAGAGTAGAAATGAATTACATGACACTTTTAAAATAAATATATACGCACATAACATAGAAGTTAACGTATTAATTCGTAATGTACTAATAGACACGACACCGAGTTTGAATATGCTGCACGGAAGGGTGCTGCAGGCCGTACAACAGCTTCTATGGTGTAGTGGTTGTGCAGGTCGGCTCATAACCCGGAAGCGGCAGATTCGATTCCCGCGACAGGACAAATTTTGACCACCGAAAAAAAAAGTGCAAATACTTGTTCTGAGCCTGGGTGTCGCGGGTCCTTGTAGTTCCTGGATCCCTAGACACAGGGAATCCTAGTTAGGGTCCAGGATCTATGTATGTAATCGTTGGGCGTTATTATTTACAGTATTTGACTTAAATCGCATGTTTTTAATTAAACCCTGACATCGTGTTTTGTTTTATTGCGTTGTTTCTAATTCTTCCCTTTCATTTCTTTTTTAATTTATTTACTAACTTTTCATTAACTCGAGTAGGAGCCAGATGAATTATTTTCTAATGCATTCATTTATTTATAAAAATAAAATAACAGCGGAGTTTAACTCCCGCTATCTAAATACTCTTTAACTAGGGTACCTCTGATTTAATCATTCCTTTAAATATGTACGGTTTAACCACAAAAGATTTAACAAACCTTAAACTAGCGTTAAACTGCAGTTTTTTTTTTTATTGTTAAACACGTTTGACGTATGTTTAAGTCCTGTTTAAGTATTTGTGGTAGTACGGTTTTTCTTTGATAATATATTAGATGCGTAATTTCACAACTTGTTTTGTCTTGAAAAGGCAAAAAACATGTAAGGTAAGCGCGTATTATGCGGACATATTTCGATGACCTCTGAATTTTATCGATAGGCAATAGCAGAGAAACTACTGACCGCCATGTGGTGTGGTGGTTGAGCAGGTCGGCTCATAGCCTGAAAGCGCGGGTTTGATTCCCACAGAAGGACAAGTGTGCACAGAAAAAAAAAGCGCAAATACTTGTTCTGAGTCTGGGTGTTGTGGGACCATGGTCCTCGTAGTTCCTGGGTCCCTAGATACAGGGAATCCTAGTTACGGTCCAGGATCTATGTATGTGATTATTATTACGTATAGAAAAGACCGTAAATTACCAACATTGTGTACAATGCAATTTATCCGTATAATATGCGTAATAATATGTGCTTTGGAAGCAATCATGCAATGTTATGCCTAAAATGTATAATTAATTGTTTTACCTTAATAATAGCAAGAAATGTTTAAAGATTTGTTATTTATTACAGCTTTTTTATACATAAAACAAGGTATATTATGTAAATACACATAATTTATTGATTTGTGCTTTTTATTTTTGATATCACTTTTTCCTCTTTTTTTTGTTACTCCATAGTATTGAAAATATTCTAGGTCTGTGGTTATTCTAGTCTGTCCAAGCTCTTTTTACACTATAAAATTGCCTATTTTTCGTATGTAGTTATGTACAAAACTAAAAATAAACTAGGGGTTTTTTGTACGTTTTGGCTCCACACTTTGGTGTATTTAGCCAGTGTCAAGTAATTGATAATTTATCAAGTCTGATAAATTACTTGACACTGGCTAAATACACAAGTGTGGAGCCAAAACATAAAAAAAGTCAATGATATTTCACGCAGATATGTGTCAAGTCATAGTCTAGTCAAAGTCACTCCTGCTATACTGCCAGTAAAGTGGTGGCAACTTTACTAGAACATTCTATGCAGTTTAGGAAACAACACGAGAAGGAACGTTTTACCATCATTATACCACTTTCCCACACTCATGCCTGTAATCCAGCACTTAACGAATAAAACACCACCAATTTTATGCACTAACACTGAAAATAACAAGTCTCAGAAAATAATACAATGCGGTGAAGCAATCTTTCTTGCTTCCCGCCAAAAACCGTTAGGGGTTTTAAAAACAAAAACTCTCAGATTAATAAATTATAATTGTTTTATTAAAATATCACATCACATTTAGATAGTTATATAAAAATCTTAGATAATAAAGATGACCACACCTATCAATCTGCCACGCGATCTGTTGGAATCGCGGTCGGGTGCAATTTGATAGATCAAGTTGGACAAATCGTGAGGCAAATTGTTCGTATGGTGTGTAGAGTGCTTAACTCATAAAACAATACAATACTCACAGACTAGACTCGATGTTGCATCATTTTATGATGTATTTATCACTAAGTCAAAAATATTATTCGAAAATACACATTTGATGCAATCTTTAAAGATTATTTTGACAGCCTCCGCGGTGTGGTGATTGAGCAGGTTGGCTCATAACCCAGATGCGGCGGATTTGATTCCCGCGGCAGGACAAGTATTTGTGCACAAACCAAAAGAAGCGCAATTACTTGTTCTGATACTGGGTGTTGTGGGACCGTGGTCCTCATAGTTCCTAGACACGGAATCTTAGGTCCGTATTACAGAACGATGCTCAGTCATCGATCAGTGCTCAAGCAGAGATTTCATCCATAAACTGATCAATTAGTGAATGAAATCTCTGCTTGAGCACCGATCGATGACTGGACATCATTCTGTAATTCGGACCTTAGTTAGGGTCCAGGATCTACATATGTGATCGTTGAGCGTTATTATTATTATTAGTTAGCGAATATTACATTCCATAGTAGCCTTCGAGACTCCTGACAGGTCCTGGGCTGTTTATATTAGTTTTCTTTGTATCTATAGTAAATTCGTATGGACATTATATTGGTGAAAAGCAATGTAATGTATGTATTATGTCCATGCTATAGAACAATTTTACAGGGTTAAATAAATAAATAAAATAAAAGACGAGTGTGCTTTAGACACGACTGAAGTAAAACTTCTTTAGTTTAGCTCCATCTATCGGCCGTATAACTTTGTTTTTGCTATGTTTAATCTTGACTGTCATTTTACCGGACATACCAACATCATAATACAATTTTTTTACATTTTTATGTTGACAATGGAGATCTACGTGAACCAGCTTACTTCCCAAGTCCAGTGTGCGTAAAGAAGTTTTATTACAATAAATGCCTAAAATTAGTTACTGGAAATGTCTATTTTACGCACAAGCAGGGAGCAATTATTACGAAGGTATCTAAAGCACCTGAACCACAGCTCTCCCGGAGTGCCAAATTATTGTATGGCCAATTTTATAGTACCTAGTTTTACATTTTACTAGTTGCGCCCCGCGGTTTCACTCGCGGATATAAAGTATTTTAATAATTTGCTGATCCCACGGGAAAATTTCACTTTTCCGGGTTAAAACGGAGCCTATATGTTACTACAGTGTATAAGCTATTTTGGTACCGAATTTCATCCAAATCCATTCCACACATACAAACTAATATATTAGTGTTATACCACAGGTACTTTTTTGTATTTGTATTTAGTCTACTCTATACTGATATTATAAAGATGAAAAGTTTGTATGTAAGTATGTTTGTAACGAAATGGGTCAAAAAGTATTGGACCGATTTTAAAAAATCTTTCACCATTTGAATGCTACATTACCGCGGATTAATGTAGGCTATTTTAATTGCAAGAAAAAAAATAAGGATCCCCACTAAAACTACAATAATGTTACCCAAGGTGTAAAAAAATGCCTATAAAATATCTTTCATCGCATGCGCTGCGAAAACTATTGATGATAGAACAAAAAAATGTTCTACAATAATAAAGAACATATCAATATCTACAAAAATGTCGCTGTCTGACTATTGTAGTTGTCACTATGATTATTATTTAGGTATGTCCTGCATTTACTCTACGTTTATGCCAAAATGTTTAAAACAAATGTCCACCTGTGCGAAGCCGGGACGGGCCGCTAGTCATAAATAAACATTCTATAGTGTGGACTGAGTACATACATTTCAGGAATATATCGAATAAAATTTCACGATGTATTGGTACAGCTATTCAAATGTAAAAAGATACACAACTGTCTTAAAACCATGTTTTTGATATTTACTTGTACTTGAAACAGTTTACCCGTAATTATAACCACATCTTTATAAATAAAAATAGTAGTAATATATGTGCAGTATTCAATATGGATTTAGTCTGTATATTTTGTGCGTTTGCCTCACAAATAACCATAAAAATATATTTCACTGAAATTACTATTTATCTCTACTTGTACATATCACGCATGAACGACTGAACAAATTGTGATGTTATTAAAACATGTATAAATAAATTCACTTACTTTTTTTGTTTTTAATTTGGCTCCATACTTTTGTGCATTTAGCCAGTGTCAAGTCAAGTCACAGTCAGTCATCAAGTCATACTCTAGTCTAGTCAAGTCATACTCCTAGTAAAGTGGTGGCAACTTTACCAGAAGCTTCTATGGAGTTTTGGAAACAATACGAAAAGAAATGTTTCACCATCATTATACCACTTCCCCACACTCATGCCTGTAATCCAGCACTCAACGAATAAAATGCCACCAATTTTATGCACTAACACTGAAAATAATACAATGCGGTGACGCGTTCTTTTTCGGTTTCCCGCCAAAATACTTACACACATTTATATCTAATTCTAATATATGATTAATCATCACAAAATGCATAAAACACTCGCACTCGCTTGACTTAGCAAGCAATATATACGTTACAACTTTTCGTTTAAAGCTAAGCTGGGCAGTGATGGGTTAGACCTAACTTTACTGATCGGTGATTGGTCCTCGGCTTTAACTGTGTTGTCTTCTGATATGTGATTGGTCGCCGGTCTCAATGGCGCCTTGATCTCGGGATCGTATTCGTCCGCTCTTTTACATGCTTCTAGAACAAACTCGTTGAATATTTCCGGCCTGTCTAGGTATATGTGGTGGCCCGCGTGTTCTATCACCTGAAATACATTTTTTTTTTACTTTTATGTTGGCTACTGTTAAAATTTAGAATTAATAGTATAGATAGTGATGGTCCATCGTGAAGGAGAAACGTCAAAATTTTAATAGATTTTTTCTTTCGTAGATGAGGGACACAGATATAAAGTCCGCACTAAGCGTTTTGCTGACTCATTTATAGTCCGAATGGCCAAGGAATGGAATGCTCTTCCAACAACAGTGTTTCCTCCTGAGTATAACCTGGGTCTTTGTAAGTCAAGTGAATGGGCATCTCATGGGCAAGCGTGCTCCACCTTAGACAACTTCGTCACTTACCATCAGGTGAGTTGTTGTCAAACGCATGCCCATTTTACCATAAAAAATAAATAAATAAAAAATAAAACAACAGATAAAAAAAAGTTTTTTATAGGATCTGTGGTGAGGGAATGAAATGGAATGGCAGTATTGTTTTTGCTACTTCTTTGCAAATGAGTTTTCTTTTCTGCATTGTGTCGGGTTTTTTTTTGTTATAGGCTTTAGAAATTAATTTTAATTATATTTAATATTGAGATTTTTACTCGTAGAAGTGCTAAAAAGAACCCATTTGCAATACATTATTTAACTTTGGCCTTAATACCTGAATACCTTTGCTTGCACCACAATAGGAGACATTTCATTACTTCGAAAATTTCTATAGTAACTACGTACATAAACTACGTATTTAAACTGTCAAATCCATACAATTTTTTGTGTTTATCAGTTGCAATCAAGTTTCACGATATCCTGACTGTTGTTATATCCCTATATACAACAGTCATAAAAATTAGTCCTGAAAATATCGCTGTCCTTGTTATTTTAATACACTACGAAAGCGCTGGCAACATTTAGGATCACGCATAGCAGAATTCAAAGTCAAAAGTCAAAGTCAAAAGATTTATTGCAAATAGGCTATTTTTAGCACTTTTACAAGTCAAAATTATATTAGTTACTTAAAATTAAGTAATTGTACTAAGCATAAAGTATTACAAAGTGCTTATTATAAAATATCACATAGCAAGCCCATTACAATATATGAGTTTGAAAAAAAAAGTTCTCTTTCACACTACTGGTGCCAGCAATCCGACACAATGCAGAACAGAAAACTCCGATCCGAAGCATCGATTACATCTGTAAGAAAGAAACTACAAGAAACTTTACAGTTAATATTGATAACTTAATCTATATCCTCCTACCTTAGGATATCTCTTGCTATTAGGTCGTTTCTCCTTCATGACCTCCTCAGGGCAGCGCGGCACCCAAGACTTGGAGCCGTATATCTCTGTGACCGGGAGTGAAGGGTGTAGCTGATCCAGACGTGTCACTAACGAGTTCTTTGCTAGCCCAAAACCTGTCATTAGAGTGTGGAATGCCGCTTCACCGCTGAAAGAAGAGTACCTACTTATAGTAAGATCATTTTGACCAGGGTGGACCAAATAAATTCTCGGGGGACTGTGTGGAGAAAATATCCGAACCCCAAAGGATCTGTGTGAAGAAAAATTACAATCGAATCCCCTAGGAGGTCTCGAGTTAGGGGAGCCAAATGGACGGAGATGATCGAACCAACGCCCCATGGGGGAAAAGTATCCTAAATATTGAAGTTAGTTTTTTAGTTTACTATAGGTGGTAGGACTTTTCTGCAAAGTTCGTCTAGGTAGGTACCACCGCTTTACCAGTTATTCTGCCGCCAAGCAGTAGTGCGCAAGCACTACTGTGTTCCGGTTTGAAGGGCACTGTAGCTCTTGAAATTACTGGGCAATGAGATAGGATCTGATCTCATTTCGTGCTTGTCTCAGGATGACGCGCGCAGTGCAGTGTCACGCAAAACTTGACATTTTAAAATTCCGAGTGACACTGTTCTGTTACAGGCGCCCGTGTTGAACGACTAGTTCCTCAAGTCATTCAAGACATAAAAACAAATTTACTAAAAGGAAACATTTCTATATGTTTAGGAATAAACATAAATAAAATAACATTCAGCAATTTTTGTACTATCACTTTCCAATGCCCGATTTCGAATCCGCCAAATATACAAAATAAACACTCATTATTTTTATGGGATCGTTAAGACGGGTCGGCCTATTTCGCGTAACGCGTTAAAAGAGCAGCACTCGATAAAACGAGAGACAACTGTTTAGAGTAGGCTTGATCACTTTACAAGCTGATCTACACTTTATCGCTATGTAGTAAGAGTCGCTATTTATTTAAAAGACTTCGCGGAGATAATCTTCTGTATATATTACGTAT
This sequence comes from Ennomos fuscantarius, assembly GCA_905220475.3. NCBI lineage: Eukaryota > Metazoa > Arthropoda > Insecta > Lepidoptera > Geometridae > Ennomos > Ennomos fuscantarius. The sequence continues at coordinate 3,722,436 of HG992040.1, read as the reverse complement.
TCCGTGGCATGAGGTACTCTTTTGGTACAGGGGAAAAAAAAAGACAAATATATGAATTCTTTTCAGCTTATCCTGAATTCTGTACAGAATTGACAGGTCTGATCGTATCTTATTTTTTTATTTTGTTTTGGCTCCACACTTTTGTGTATTTAGCCAGTGTCAAGTAATTGATAATTTATCAAGTTAATGATATTTCACGCAAATATGTGTCAAGTCATAGTCGAAGTCGTAGTCTAGTCAAAGTCATACTCTTAGTAAACTGGTGGCAACTTAACTTGAAGCTTCTATTTTCCTACACTCACGCCTGTAATCCAGCACTTAACGAATAGAATGCCACCAATTTTATGCACTAACACTGAAAATAACACAAGTTTAGGAAAATAATACAATGCGGCGACGCAATCTTTTTCGCGTCCCGCCAAAACTCATCGTATCTTAGTTGGTAGTATTATTATTGACAGGTGAAATCTTACCTCGGCGTCTGCGAGTTACACTGATAAATATACTCGGGTATGACAGTTTCCGCATCCGGTATAAAGGGTACATATTTCTTGGCTATATCGGCACGACCTCTAGTGATTAACCACTGGCCCGCCGGGCCGGCCGCTCGGATGACAGCCAATGGGTTGAACGGCCGTATAGCCGCGCCCACGGCTCGCACCCAAAACGGCATTTTGCGATACCTCTCCTCTAATTCTGGAGTCATTTCCGAGTAGCCCCAAGGGTCCGCTGCGATTAGGTGCCGCACTCTAGATGGAAAGATGTGCGATGATTATAATTATTCAAAATAATAAAAAAATATTCTGGACCCTAACTAGGATTCCCTGTGTCTAGGAACCCAGGAACTACGTGGACCCAGACTGCAACAAATTGCGGTTTTTCTTTTCTGTGCATAAATACTTGTCCTGCCGCGGGAATCGAACCCGCTACCTCCGGGTTATGAGCCGACCTGCTCAACCACCACACCATAGAGGCTGTCAATAATAATATGCCAACATAAAAGTTTATGACGAAAAACATTAAACAAACTTCCTGATCCTGCGCTTGCTGTGAATTGGGCCACCAAGAATGACTATACCTCAAATATACAATTAATTTTCAAAATATGTCCCCAAGTATCGATACTTAAGTACCTATATAAAAAATATATTACGTACAGACGAACATAACAACATTAATTTACTAATAACTAATAACATTAATTCTTTTTTTGTGGGCGGTTATAAATGTTACGTTATATGGTTGCTTGTGCGGCGCCACAACGGCTGCGTCGATTTGGATGAAATTTTGGGCACAGATTGCTTAAATGACCGTAAACATCATGGACTTTTTAAATATGAAAAATTAAGTGTTCCCGCGGGAAACGGGTAACTTTGGGGGCGCCTCTAGTAATAATTCCCCTTTATTATATTATTAGTTTAGATACGCGCTGTGTGGACAAAAATATAAAGAAGTGGCAAACTGACTGACTTTGACTGGCCCAATAGCTCAGTTGGTAGTATCTTCTGAACTGCAGGTTGTGGGTTCGACTCCCACCCAGAATTTCCCAAACATTTGTGTGATGAGAATCGATGTTTGTTCTGTATCTGGGTGTCAATATTGTATTCTATGTATGTATTTACAAACAAAAAGTATATAAGTATTGTATCAGTTATCTGGTTCCCATTGTACAAGCTTTGCTTATTTTGGGACTAGATGGCGTTGTTTGAAATGTCCACACACATCCCAGCCTTATACTATTGCACAATATTTCAATAGATTTAATCTACACATCAATGATAAGCCACAGCCGGTAACTTTTATCAACGATAATAGGAATTAACGTTTCGGAAGAGAAAAATGTCGTTTTTATTGCAACCTCTGCGTTGTGGTGGTTTAGAAGATCGGCTCATAACCCGGTGGCGGGTTCGATTCCCGTGGCAAGACAAGTATTTTTGCGATGTACGATTCACCAATACTCAGTCGGTAATAACATGAGAATGTTACCGAAATTAAATTTTCCGTTTTCAAAATGTCCTCACCTTTCCGGATACTTGATTGAGTACAGAGTAGAGATGTAACCGCCGAGGCTGTGCCCTAGCAGGATGAACTGAGAAATGTTCATCTCACGCCTCCACGCCTCGATGGATTCCACCCATTGGTCTTCCACCTTGTACGGGTCTGTTGAGAACTTGGACCGCGAACTGCGGCCGAATCCTGGACCACAAAATACACATAATATAATAGACGTGAGGACCTTTCATTAATAATAATAATAATATAATAATAACACCCAACGATCACATACATAGATCCTGGACCCTAACTAGGATGCCCTGTGTCTAAAAACCCAGGAGCTACGAGGACCATGGCCCCACAACACCCAGACGTAGAACAAGTATTGAACAAGTTTTTTTTCTGTGCACAAATACTTGTCCTGCCGCGGGAATCGAACCCGCCGCCTCCGGATTATGAGCCGCCTTGCTCAACCACCACACCACAGAGGCTGTCAATGTCAATCAGTAATTGGCTTCCTAGTGCATAGTATGTTTCTACGATGTAAGAAAAAGCTGTTGGTCTTCCTAAGAATAAATCATATCATCACACTAATATTATAAAGGCGAAAATTTGTATGTATGTTTGTTACTCCTTCACGCTTAAACGGCTGAATGGATTTGGATGAAATTCGGTACCAAGATAGCTTATACACTGGATTAACATATAGGCTACATTTTATCCCGGAAAAGTGAAAATTTCCCGTGGGATGAGCAAATAATTATTTTTTTTAACCGCGGGTGTAACCGCGGGGCGCAACTAGTAAATAAATAAACAATAGTCTGTACGAAATATCGTTACCTAATCTTTAGCTATACCATTTAGACTGGCCTGATAGCTCAGTTGGTGTTTGCTCTGCCTTCTGAACTAGAGGTTGTGGGTTCAATTCCCACCCAGGAGAAACATTTGTGTAATGAACATAGGTGTTTGTTTTCTGTCTGGGTGTTATATTGTATTATATGTAAATATCCGATTACCATACAGCTTTGCTTACACAGCTTTGCTTACTTTGGGACTAGATGGCGCTGTGTGTAATATCCACACAAATATTTTAATATATTTCTTTATTATTATTATTATGCAAAACCGTATTTGGCTGTAAGTTTTGCTAATTAAGATATGTTAATGTTAAATATTAAGAGCTGTGGTTTTTGTTTAATAAATAAAAAAAAATAAAAAATGTATCATTTGGAGCCTTGCTTATAAGAGTTAGTTAAATTTAATCAATACTATTTTTATTAGGTGGTAGAAATTTTCTGCCAGTGCTTGTCTAGATTGCCTCTGTGGTTTGGTGGTTGAGTAAGTCGATTCAGAACTGTGGAGGCGGCGGGTTCGATTCCCGCAACAAGACAAGATTTGTGCACAGAAGCGCAAATAAAAAAAACGCATATATGTACTTGTTCTGTGTCTGGGTGTTGTGTTGTGAGAGCATGGTCTTTGTAGTTACTGGATCCCTAGATACAGGGAATCTTAGTTAGGGTCCAGGATATATATATGTGATTATTGCGAGTTAATATTAGCTAGCCTACTCCACCTCTTTGCCAGAAATTCAGCCGCCAAGTAGTAGTTTACAAGCACTGTATTCTGGTTTAAAGGCTCTGTAGCTAGTGAAATTACTGGGTATAAACTTTGTGACAAAGATCTCTCACAGTCAAGTAATATGATAATTGCAAATTGCCGCTCGACGGTTCTATTGACGACTGCGTCAATCTAGGAACGGAACTGACGAGATGAAATTGCTCACGAGCAGCCCACGCATCTACAACTGCATTTAGGGCTTAGCGAGGAGGGTCCTGATTCATTATTTTGTAACATTACAGATATATTAGGGTATATACATTAAGATTAATATTAATTATATAAAGTATTATAAACTTCTATTAATCAAAAACTTATTAAATTTTAATTGTATAAATAATTCTTCAAACCAGCAGTCATGCAGACCGGCAGTCATGAAAACAATAATTAAATATCCTAATAAATTATAAACAATGCCTATACCATTTTAAGATACAATAGAAAGAGACAGCTATCTGTAGTGACGTCACAAATCATTACTTCATTGTATCTCATTACTTAATTGTGGTACCTCTTTGGAAACCCACATACATTCCTTAACATGTGACATCATATGTTATGAAGTTCATAGTAGATGTGAGGTAACTCTAAACAATCTCTATTTTAAGAGAAAGGGACAGGTGATGAAACCTTCAGAAACTTTATTACTCCACCTTTTATATTTACTCATTTATTTTTATTATCAAGCTTGTTTTTAACCCTGCTTTTACAGGATGTTAGAATAGCTCTTACCTAACAAGTCTATAGCGTACACAGGTCTACTGGCAGCGAAGGCGTCGAGGTTGGGGCACCAGAGCGCCAGCCCAGCGCCCATGCCGTGAAGCATCACCAGTGGAGTCTTCTGCGACTCCTCGTTCATGGATATTGTCCATATCTTGTCGTGTTTTCCAACTACGGAGCCTATGTTTGTATAGAAACTTTTGTATGCAGATTTAATACCTGTGAAAAGGAATATCTATGTATTTATAGGTAAATAAATAATAAATATATATTTGTGGACATTTCATACAGCGCCAAAACAGCCCTAAACTAAGCAAAGCTTGTACTATGGGGACCAGATAACTGATACAATACTTATATACTTTTTGTTTGTAAATACATATATAGAATACAATATAACACCCAGACCCAGAACAAACATCGATGTTCATCACACAAATGTTTGTCCTGGGTAGGATTTGAACCCACAACCTGCAGTTTGGAAGGCAGGGTTACTACCGACTGAGCTATCGGGCCAGTCAAATGACAGGATAACTGATAGGTGTGATTTCGCAATATCCCTAGGGTTTCCTGGAAAATCGGAATTATCACATCATCCTACCACATTTAAAAGTACATACAGGTTTTTATACAACTGGTAAAAAAGTCAAATCATTCTGACTAACAGAATAAAGGTATCCTTAGTACATAAAACTACAAGTCATGATGACTAATAATAAAACAATATACCTATTTAAGTAAGCACACGGCCACAAAGTCACAAGAACAGTAAAAATACAAACAGGTAATACTAACATGATAGGATTTTTTTTTCAACATTGCCTAATATTTCATCAGACTGCCGAGTCCAGCTGCACCAACTAAAAATAAATAGTAAATATGATGAAGAAGAATTATGGATAGCACAGAACAATAAAGAGTCAATTTACTTATTCTGTTATTGGAGAATGAGAAGTTCAAATTTTATGGCTTATCAATCAAAATAATTCTATAAGTGTATTAAAATTTTTAGTCAATCAATTCAAAAATTAAAAAGTTTCTACTCTACTACTTTTGCCTATCTATATTATAAATTAAAATATTTTTGTGCATATGTATGTTTAATACAGCTTACAGCTAAACAAAACCTAAAATTTCTTGTGCCCTTATTTTAGGACCTAATTAAAATTATTTAGCAACTAAATTTCATGACTTAAGTTAAGGAGCATATACTTGTTATTTATTTTATACCTTGAATAGATATCTAGGGCATCTGATAAGAGTAAGCATGAGTAGCTAAGTATCAAGTGTTTGTATGTGATACACTAAACACACTGCTTTGTATAAACCTCTTCATTATTATACATGCCAAAAACAACTTCATTTATGTCAGAATAGTATTCCAAGGATAACATTCATATGAGAGAACAGATAAGGCATTGTTTGTTGATTAACACAAATATAACTTTTGGTACACATTTGTGAGTAAAAATGTAAAAAAATTGGCAAATAACCCTTAGTAAACCTATAAACTCAGACTCAGTCTGTAGTTTTGTGTTCTGTATTTGCGAGAGCAAAGTGTAGACTAAAACAGATTTAAGTAAATACTGAACGCGTAGGTCTAAGTCATAAATACTTATGTATTATTTATTGCAATTGTAAAATTCGTAAAATAATGTTGTGCAATAATCCAAAAGAATTATGAAATTTTTGTACAAAAATAAAAGACATACCTGGCTTTTTTAGGAGAAGATAAGTGTGGTTCACTACCCATTTGGCTACCTAAATAATTAAATAACACGATGTTGAATAAGATAAATTTGTTACGAGAGATACCGCGGACTGCAAACATAAGATTTTCTATTTCCAGTGTCCTGCAAGAATGCAACAGTGATAAATGGAACCGATATAACTAAAAGTGTTGTATTATCCTCATAACTAGACACTTTCTAAGTTTAAGATATAAATTGCAATTTTTGTATCAACAATTGATCGACTCGAATCGCTCCTCGCTCGACTCTACTTGACAGCTCAACTACCTGACAGGTATCAGCTGTGAGTGTACTGACTGTTGACATTTCTGACACTAGTCAAAGGACTTCTACTTCGTCTATGAAATAGATTTGAACTAAATCCGGTTAAATAATTTAACCGGATTTAGTTCAAATTTTTACCGATGTTGATTTAAACACCAAACAACTTTAAATAATTACTATTCTATATGCACTGAAAATTTTAATTGATAAACTACGAGATTTAAATAGGTATACAATGGCAAATCGTATATTTAATAAACAACACAATTACTATACTTACTATAAGTTTCTACCTGTCAAGGGCTAGGGAATAAAGTCTAGTATAGGTGTTGTCTTAGGTCCGTATTATAGAACGATGCTCAGTCATCGATCGGTACTCAAGCAGAGATTTCATTCACTAATTAATCACTATATGAATGAAATCTCTGCTTGAGCACCGATCGATGACTGAGCATCGTTCTGTAATACGGACCTAAGAATGGTTCCCATGACGATATGAAACGATACAAAATATATAAAATTAAACAAATGACTACATCAAATTCAAAACTTAAGTAAAGTTACAATGCAGTTATCTACAGTGCAGCCAGTTTTCAAATTGGAATTGAATCACAAAGTAACTCCTGGCGTAGTTACTGTTGCCAAATTCGACGGCACTCATCCTTGCCTTACTGCATCTGCTGGTTACGACAAGGTGTGGATGAATTTTTCTCTTCGCTCAGAAGTTTATAATTTCATTCGCATGAAAAGTACATCATATTATAGGCCACGATGCCATACAAAACAAAGTACCTACTCGTTTTTAAATCTGCGTATCCAATTTAGTATAGTAAGGGACAAGTAACTTATCCCCTAACACGGCACAAAAGTGATGACCAGAAATAAAAATGCCTAATTTAATTTCACCTTGTGCATAGCCAGGGCATAACTTGGTTGCTCCTGGTAATATAAAGTCAAAGTCAAAAGATTTATTGCAAATAGGCTAATTTTAGCACTTTTACACTTTTATAGAGTAAGTTTATTACAGACCATATTTTATGCGTTGTTTTCGTTACCAAGTACTAGGTACATTAAAATGCATAATATAGGTTACTAGGGTTTCGTTCTATTTATACACTGAATTACTATACACGATCTTTACTTTAAAATTATTGTTTGATTAGTAATTTATTCACATTGCAGTTTTTACGATTTTTTTTTACCCAATCGTAGCGTAATTCAGTTTGATTGGTGTTCAACTTATCATATCATATTGAACTGTTGTATTTTTGAAGTAAAACTTCTTTACGCACGCTTCACTTGGGAAGTAAGTTGGTGAATGCGTAACGAGGCGAACGGAAGTTGAAAGTTGTTGTTTCAAGTAGATCTCCATTCTCAAGATAACATAGCTAAAATTTTGTATTATATGTTGGTATGTCCGGTAAAATGATAACTTACAATTGTCAAGATAGTTACATTAACATTAAACAAAGCAAACATAAAGCCAGCCGGTAGATGGAGTCAAAGAAGTTTTACTTCAGTCGTGTGGTCCAAGGCACACTCGTTTTTTTAGTTTTACTTTATTAAATTATTTATTAGTATCTACCTATTACCTGGAAAAATTAAAAATAGCAGTAGGTATATTAGATGTACCTAGGTACTGTAATATTTGGCTCTACATTTATCATGCGAACAGCCAAGGAGTGGAACGCTTTACCGGCATCCGTATTTCCCGCAACCTACAACCTTGCAGCCTTATTAATAAACACGAACTATCTTTAGACTAGTTACACCATCTTTTGTCTCTTTCGATCCAGCTAAATATTCCAGTAGCAAAAAAAGGACAAAAGCTGAAGTAAGTAATCCGAGACTAATACCCGTTTATTAATAAGGCTGTTGGAGTCTTCAAATCGAGAGTGAACAGGTATCTTCTAGGCAAGCGTGTTACATCCTAGACCGCATCGTCACTTAGGTACTATCAGGTGTGATAGTGGTCAAACGCGAGCCTATCAATCAATAAAAAAAAAACATTTTGTTATCTCCAGATAATTATACACCATCCGCATGGTGTAGTGGCGCCCGGTCGCACGCAACGTTCACACGCTCATGGGGAAGTGTCAGAGTTGAACTTGAGCCAGGCGGTCATAGCACTCGCTGCGGGCCCCTTACGGCCCAATGTCAACAGAGATATGCTGCTTATAGGTTCACCTACGCAAATATTGGGTGAGAAAGCACCTTTCAACCGATTTAAAAAAAAGAGGAGGTTCTCAATTCGACTGTTTTTTTTTTGATCAAGTAAAAAAAATTACGCACGTTTGACTTGGGGAGCTGGTGAATGCGTGACGAGACAAACGGAAGTTGAAAGTTGTTGGTTAACGTAGATCTGACAATGGTCAACAGAACAAGGTTAAAAATTACTTAATTTTTTATAATTATTACTATGTTGGTCCGGTAAAATGACAATTTACAATTGTCAATTTGGCGTCATTAACATTAAACAAAGCAAAAACATAGTTATAGTTATTAATTAATCTGTTTACTTATTTGTCTATTGTAGTTATTAATAAATGCTTTATGGTACTTGTCCCTACATTTTTTAGCTGTTCCATGCTCCGGTTTCAGCTTATGACGTCCACGATAACACCGATCTCTTCTTCAAAGAGGCGCCTGACGGTGTGAACGTGATAATCGCGGGCACTTTCGGCAAGCACGCGACGCTAGCCATCGTTGGCGGGAACAGTTCCGTCTTGGGGCTGAGTTGGGAGGGAGATGAGGTCTTCTGGACCGTGCTCACCGGAAAGGTCTGCGCTATGATCACGCTGGACTTTGACAAGGATGGGGAGAATGAGGCAAGATTTCTTACTTTACAATTTTAAGTATCTATGTTCCCACTGACTTGTAGAGGTTTTAAAAGTCAGAGGCCAATGTTTGCTCCTCAGACTAGAATAGAAGTTAGATTCTCGCGGCCCGACAAGTATTTGTGCACAGAAAAAAATGCACAAATACCTACTTGTTCTGTCTAGGTGTTGTGGGATCATGGTCCTTCTAGTTCCTGGATCCCTAGGATACAGATAATCTTAGTTAGGGTCCAGGATCTATGTATGTTATTGTTATTATGATAATATGAAATGGAAGCCCATAAATCCATGTGTCGACTCAGAAAAAGGCTACCACTCAGCCACGATATTTTAGTCTAAAAATCGATTTTAATGTCCTCTGCGCTGACTCTATAAGTTCTATTGTTTTAAATTTCTCTTTATTCTAATTGTGACTCTATTTTAGCTAACTAAATTACTTACTTTCTTTTTGGTAACAGTTTGACTAGCTAATTTGTGCTATTTAAATGAGCTTTTCCTTTAGCTTATCATCGGTTGTGACGACTCCTACATCAGGGTCCTGAAGAACAGCCAGTTCATAGCAGAACTGCCGGAGACGGGCCCCGTTACATGCCTTTCTCCTATCAGCGAAGTGAGATTTGCTTACGGCCTCGCTAACGGCACCATCGGAGTTTACGAGGAAGGAATACGGATGTGGAGAGTTAAGGTAATAATATCAACTTGCTGAAATTGGTCTAGACAAAAAACTTATAATAAAGACTAACCTACCTGTCAGAACTGTATAACACTCCAGTCGAGTATGATCTTCGTGTGATGAGTTAAAGCTGGAATTCCAAATACGCCTTAACCGATGACACACATGCACTACTATTGAATCTAAGGTTAAGTAATCTAAAACGCTTATCAAAATTATATGAGTAGAAAATATAAAAGTATCTCAAGTGTCGGTCCACCATAACAAAATAGTGTATAGGAACTTGAGCGAATCTATAATGTGATCTAAAAATATATATCTCAAAGGTGGCTGACTGACTGACATAGTGATCTATCAACACACAGCCCAAACCACTGGAGGGATCGGGCTGAAATTTGGCATGCAGGTAGATGTTATGACGTGGGCATCCGCTAAGAAAGGATTTTTCGAAATTCCTCCCTTAAGAGAGTGAAATGGGTGGTTGAATTATTTTCCCATAGGCTACGCCACGGGCGAAGCTGCGGGCAGAAGCTCGTTAAATATAAAATATAAAGTCAGATATGATATTTACTACAAATAATAGTAGAATTATGTGAAGCGATAATTAAAATCAAATGACCCGTCTTCTGCTTGTGACGTACTTCCGCGCAGTCTAACAGTTGAAGGAGGCATTCTTATGATTGATTTGAAAGAGTCATGTCGTGAAATAACAATTGTAGACCCATCTAGTTGTTTTACTTCTGAGCTCATTCTCTCAAGTCTGATAATACTAGTAATAGACGCAACAAGTCGTTCAATCTGTCACTCAATGTAGAGTACTGAATTATTTTTTTCCGACAGTCGAAACAAAACGCAACGTCTCTCCAATGGTCAGGAGAGACGCTTGCTTGCTGCTGGTCGAATGGGCGTGTCGACTGGCGCGACGGTACTTCCGGTCGGGTGCTGCGACGAGTGCAGATGCGGTCGAACGCCGCAGCTATGTTGTTAGCTGACTATCGCTCTGTGGGGGTGCCGGATTTAATCTGCTTGGCTGATAGGGGAGAAGGTACCTAATTACTCAAGACTCAAGGCACAGAATACCTACATAAATTAGGTACTCAAGGATCTTTAGGTTTTGTATAGTTTAATGAATAGATAATTTTCAAAATGCGAATGACGAAGATGTGGGTTTGTTAGGCTTTAGGTAGGTACTGTAATCTAGTCTAGACTCGACGGCATAAAAGAGAAACGGTCTGTTTTGTGGCTTTCAGCTACTTAAACTGATTTGCATGAAATTTTGCCCACAGATTCATAGTACTACCGAGATCAACATAGGATATGAATATAACATACTTTTTTCCCCGCGGGAAAACTGGTAAATAGCGGGTAAAACCACGAGGCACGTCTAATATGAGTTTAATAAGACAGGATAGGCAAGATCAACATTAGATAAGGATTAAATTCAACTAAATCGGGATCTTGCGCTTGTATTAATTGATGACGTAAACTATTCATGCCATTTATTCAATGAAAAGCAATGAATTCTGAAAATTCCTAGAACATATTTCGTTGACATTCAATTCGGGACCACATACCATTTCAAACTTATCCTATATCAATAAATATTCTACATTACGTGCATTACAGCGTGACAGCCCTGTGGTTTGGTGGTTGAGCAGGTGGGCTCATAACCCGGGGCGGTGAGTTTGATTCCCGCGACAGGACAAGTATTTGTGTACAGAAAAAAGCGCAAATACTCGTTCTGAGTCTAGTTGTTGTGGGACCATGATGCTCGTAGTTCCTGGCTCCCTAGACACAGGGAATCCAAGTTATGGTCTAGGATCTATGCATGTGATCGTTGGGCGTTATTATTATTATTACGAACTAGTTGCGCCCCGCGGGTTCACCCACGGATAGAAAATATTTTAATTATTTGCTCATCCCACGGGAACATTTCACTTTTCCGGGATAAAATGAAGCCTATATATTAATCCAGTGTATAAGCTATCTTGGTGCCGAATTTCATCTAAATCCATTCAGCCGTTTGAGCGTGAAGGAGTAACAAACATACATACAAACTTTCGCCTTTATAATATTAGTGTGATGTGATTAGTGTGTTTATTGTTACAATGATCTAATTTTCATTAGTTCTAGGCTTCGCTCCGTATCAAGAAAACGCCGGCTTCAACTCTACAAAGAAATTACCGACCGAGGAGGATCGGCAGGCGATCACAGAGCTTTTCAACAGAAAACAGACGCTGATGGTGGAATTACAACATTACGAGGCGAATGCTGCTGCGAGTCACACCAGCCTTGAGAATACGGAGCGGCCGGCGACTGCGATGCCGACCAATACCAGGTTGCAGGTGGCAGTGGTACCAGCAGCTGACGAGGTGGGTTGGCTGCAGTAACAGGGCAATCAATAATAATAATAACGCCCAACGATCACATACATAGATCCTGAACCCTAACTAGGATTCCGTGTCTAGAGACCTAGGAACTACGAGGATAATGGTCCCACAACACCCAGACACAGAACATGTATTTGGCGTTTTTTTTTTCTGTGCACAAATACTTGTCCTGCCGTTGGAATCGAACCCACCGCCTCCGGGTTGTGAGCTCGCCTTCTCAACCACCACACCACTTAGGCTGTCCAATTTGTTCAATTTCCAGTTGTTCCTATTCAAATTATATACCTATAGTAAGGATGATATTGTTATGGTTGCTGTTGTTTGCTGAAATAAATCTTATTCTTAAAAAAGTAGCTAAAAAGAATTTCCGGTTGATCCTACCAATAGAATAAGTATATAGGATACAAATTCCCAGTTGTTCTACCAATAGAATATGTATTGTAATACCTATATGCAATGAAAAACTCATTTTCAAACCTCATCGCGTCAATCGGCATCTTTACTTGAAAGCTCCCAATCCCCAATCCAGTAGCATAGCGCCGAATTTTTCATATTAAAGGACTAAAAAATGTGGGCACAGGGTTGCATCAACCTAGCGATATCGACGAACAACGAGACTATAGTGCGTGCGGCGCTCGTTCTAGCGGAGGGTATATTCGAGACGGGAGAGACGCTCGCGCGTCACCCGGCGCCTGCGCAGCTGAGGTCATTGATGCACGTACCGTTGAGGCCGCCCAGGGATGTACCAGTCGATATACATATTAAGGTACTTAAGATGTTCAGAACCACTGACATTAGGGATTGTTAATCTACAATAATTCATATATCTTTTTTTAAACAATGATCTGTGTACCAAAGACGATAGAATTCTTATTCTATCGTCTTTGTGAACAGTTTTGGTCCCATAATTACCTGCATGTTTAACAAGATTTTACCTGCAGATTTTTAACCACTTAAAACATTTATCCATTTAATACAGGTCATAAATACTTTATGTACTCGTAAGTACATACCTACTTTTTAGTTTACTTTTATTTCTTTTTAGGCTTTAGTTGGCTACCTAGAGAGCGAACAATTCCATATATTTGAGCTGACAAAACAGCTACCAAGATTTGCTATGTACACCATGGCAACACTATCTAATACAAAGATTGAAAGCTATGTTACATTTAACATCACAGAGAGGATTCAAAGGATCTATCTTTGGCTCAACCAGAACTTTCTTTTAGAAGAAGAATTTGGCTTAGAGTCTGAGGATACTAAAGACCTCCATATAATGCTACATTGTTTGAGAGATGATTCAAAGTTGGAAATGCATTTTGAATCCGATGGACAAGTGAAAATCAGCACACATGATATCAGGTTGGCTGGAGATCTGATACAGAGTTTAGCTTTGTATTTAAATTTAACAGATTTGCAGGTAAGTTAAAATATATTGTTTTTAAGAATTATTCCCTGTAGAGACACTTTTTTAATTAAACTAATCATGTATAATGAAAAACTCTCACCTCCTCAAGTTTAGAACAACCAATTATATTATCTCCTATTCAAACACTTACAGATTGAGGGAACCTTGCCACTATAATAATTATCATATTATAGGAATATGTTTTATAGAATAAAACTACCAAATAATACTATTAATTTACTTTCACTAAACATATAGCTTAAACCTAAGAAAAATCAGATCAAAATTCACTGACCATACAGCTCCACAAACCCCACACACTTAACAGGGTTGAAAAAGAACATGTTATTATGCGGAGGCTCCCGTTGACTCACTGCCTTTACCACCTCCTGGCCGATAACACCTCCAACCACTGCTGCAGCTCCCGATACTGTTCCAAACACATCAGCTAACAGCTCATCACTAATATACCCAGTTGGTAGAGATAGCTCTTTGACAAGCTCATTTCTCATGCGTAAGAGAATTTCAGTATCAGCTTTTCTTTTTGCTGGGTCAGGGTTTCTATTGTACTCATCACGGAATCTAAATAAGATCTTCATAACAAAGTATGAGGGATCTCCACGGCGTAGTCTCGATCGCAGCTCAGGTTTGGACCAATCGGCTGACAGAGCGTTTTGTAGGGGAACGTAGATAGCGCGGCGTTTAACGGTAATGCTTACGGTTTCTCTTGCGCTTTTCTCTGTATCGTCGGGGCCACGTTTCACGGCCTTATGCTGCACTATCTCTTCGGAATACTCGTGGTCGACAAGGTCGGCAAACATGTAGCCGAACATGCCCCACACATCACCGCAAAGAAACTTTTTATTGTTATCTCGACACGCGTTGTTTATGCGTTCAAGTTGTTCCTGCTTCAGTTCTGTAGCACACACAATGTCGTATTCAGCGAAGTAGCTGTCAGGGAGCTCATCTACACCTTTCGACTCAGTAGTAATATCCACCATAGGGTTCAGTGCTTTCGCTCGTTGCAACGATGCTTCTGCTCTGTTCTGTCCAATTTTGTCAGGCGGTGCTAAGAATTGCGAGTATAAGTCGATCTCCCGCAGCTTCTCGTTATCCAGCAAGCACACGCTTTTCACTCCTGACAAGATTATGTTCTTCGCTGTTTCGGCACCGAGTCCTGAGAGTCCGATGATCAACACTTTGGAGGTGCGGAGTCTTTTCTGGGATTCTAAGCCCCAAAGACGAATTTGACGATCGTACTGCTCGGCCTCTGCCTCGGAGAGCTCGACGTCGTTATTTTCAACCATCTTTGACTGTATTTTTTGTGAAATATTACGAAAACTTAGGAAAAAACCAAAATTCAACAAATAAAACAGCGACAACTCCCCACGCCGCCGCCACCGAAAAATTGGGAGGCAGGTATGCACTATGCACAACCAGGACAGGAATGTACAGCCCGGAATTGGAAGCCAACTTTAGACAAACATCTATTTTGCCTTGTTTGTTGGAAGGAATGGTTGTAATCGATCAAGTATTTTAACCGATTTCACTTCGGTTATCGTGTCGGAGCACTCCGACTCTACGTGGTCTGAATCAGTCTTACCCCAGGGTGTAATTAAAAATGCGGAGCCAGAAGCTCGCATGGAGCTCCTGAGAAAAAACGAGCGCTTGAAAGCTGAACTTAGTGAAATGGGCAGGTCGCGAGTGAAGCGAGTGGTGCAAAATGGTGGTGATGGTGTGAGGTGGTGGTGGTGAACTCTCGAGAGGAGTGAAAGTTGAGTGCACGAGTATAGCGAAGAGACGACAATGCAAAAGTTTTGTATCCAAATTTTAAAGTTTAACTCATACTTTAAAAATTGAGAATCAATTATTGTTAGGTAATGGCTGAAAATCGATTAAATGTTGTAGTCTACTCGCACAAAGCAACCGAGGCTTTCACATTAACATTTCCATACACTATGTACATGGATTTCTGTCTGTACCCTCAATTTTTTTATTTTATTTTTCATATAAGGTCTGTAATAAAGTGTACATGGGTTTTAAATATCGAGTTGTGTAATACCGTGACCCGGAATGTACAGCCAGGAATTCATGTACATGGCTTAAGAATAATTTGGCTAGGTAATACAGGTAAGTTGTCCATTACTGGCCGTGCATTATGTGGTTGCACATTCCTGGCTATATAATATAGTGACTCGAAACATACCAAAAATTACAATGAATGACACGCTGAGGAGTTTTGGCGGGAAAGCGAAAAAGATTGTGTCACCGCATTGTATTATTTTCCAAAACTTGTGCATAAAATAGGTGGCATTCTATTCGTTAAGTGCTGGATTACAGGCGTGAGTGTGGGAAAATGGTATAATGATGGTGAAACGTTTCTTTTCGTGTTGTTTCCAAAACTCCATAGAAGCTTCAAGTAAAGTTGCCACCACTTTACTAGGAGTATGACTTTGACTAGACTTTGACTAGACTATGACTTGACTATGACTTGACTTGATGACTTCGACTGTGACTTGACACATATTTAAGTAAAATATCATTAACTTGAACTTGACACTGGCTAAATACACGGAAGTGTGGAGCCAAAACATCAACAAAAAAAAAAATGACACGTAAGACAATAGACTATCGCCCGCCATATTGAATAGGGATGTACACAAGTGAAAGATTGAAATCAATCTTTTTTGCGATACTTTACCGGTTTACTCAAAATGAATATATAGAACTATTTGGTTTTAAAGAAAACCATTAATTTCAGTCGCAGGCTCAATTCCCGGAAGCTGAAGAGAAGTTACGTGATGAAATGAACAAGGCGTCACAAATAGGCGAAACGAGATCACGTTTAGCGACTGAAACTGCGGAACGCGCTCAATTGATCACCGCATTACTACCCGCAGCTCAAGATGCGGCTTCCTACGATTTGTAAGATGTTTACCTACCCTACTTAGAAATGTTAATGATTTGATGGCTTAGAAAACTTAGTTACTGGGTTATTTTTCAGGAAGGAAATGTTAAGCCGGTACAAAGAAGTGGTAACGTTAAATGAGGAGCTATTAGTTGGGTGCCACATTCGTCGCGCCACTCAAGAGCAAGCCGTTACATCGCTCAAGAGTTTGCACACAATTTTGCAACAAGCAGCTAGACTGAGAGGTAAATATAATATTAAGTTTCGTATACTACGTACTGCTTTCACAATTATTTATCATTTATATGATTTTTCCAGTTGGCAAACACAGTAAAGCTGTAGTGGCTGCAAGCAGAAAGGCAGTTGGAGAAAACAATGTTGAAGGACTCGTCAAAATACTTCAAATCGGCGGCGAATAAATAAAACATGGTTTAGAAATTATTTTTATTTAATCAGTCAGCAACATTAATTATAGAACATTTTGACGTCATGGATAATAGACAGTTTAACTGGCTACTAATTGAAGGACTACAAAACCTAGAAATGAAAACAATATGAACTTCAATTATCTTCTGCACAAGGGTAAATATATATTTACGAATATTAGGAATTTAGTCTGTATAGTACAATATAAAAAATGTCACATTTTTCAATTTATAATTAGAATTGACACAATTTAAGTACGAGTAAACATGTGTAGTGTAGATCGCTTTCCATCAGGTGAGACAATGGTCGAATGCTTTAAACAATTAAAAAACCCATTTGATATGAAGATAATTTAAACCATGAGCAATATTTGACAGCCTCTGTGGTGTGGTGGTTGAGCAAGTCGGCTCATAACCCGGAGGCGGGGGGTTCGATTCCCGCGACAGTATAAATATTTGTGCACAGAAAAAAATACGTAAATACATGTTCTGAGTCTGGGTGTTGTGGGACCATGGTCTTCGTAGTTCCCGAGTCCTTAGACACAGGGTATATGTATTATTATTTAAACAATAATTAAACAAAAAAACCATTTGTAATGGAGATTTTAAACCATGAGAAAGGACAATATTTTTTTTAAATCACGATATAAGTATCGTTGGGCGTTATTATTTAAACAAAGAAAAAAAAACATTTGTAATGGAGATTTTAAACCATGAGAAAGGGCAATATTTTTTCAAATCAATTTCAAATCACTATATAAGTATTCAGGCACCAGTTATGCATGAATCTGTCTTGTAGCGTAATGCACATCGTCGACGCTGATATTCAACAGTAGCCTCGGTTCTGAGGGTTTAGGTTCCAACAGCAATAGTTTAAGAGCTGCAAGCCTGGAGCAAATGGCCAACGCTTGCGATGGCGTTGGGGCGCGAATGTGCGCCGCCGACTTGTACGGGCGGCCATCAAGGGCCACGATGGCTGCCGCTGTAGACAGCGCGCGGGATAGCGTAGTTTCTTCTGAGCCTGTTCGTTCCACCTGCAAAGATAAAAGAAAGGGTGAGAACAAAAAGGGTTTAACTGATTTTTTTCACAAAATGTCTTATGGGTATCGTTGGATTCAGCGTGAAATTATCTACAATAATACACTCTCAAAACACCGAAATGAGGCTTAAATCTCGAGATTTGGAGTCTAAAAACAGTTTATCTGTCACAGGTATACAGTTCGCTTAGCATGAAAACATTATTATATTTATTTTATTTTATTATATTTTTACAGTAATTGTATGAATTAGTACTATATTTAGTATTTTAAAATAGAATTAAAAAAATTTCAAGCAACTGAAACTTACATAAACCTTTTCTATTACCTTATTATCACTCTACATTAAAATGACGCCGTTAAAGTTTAAAGTCAATTTTCTCGAAACTATCAATTTGACAGTTAAACCCTTTTTATTCTCAACCCTTCAATATTCTTTTAGATCTTTTTTATTGGCTCCACACTTTTGTGTATTTAGCCAGTGTCAAGTAATTGATCTTTCTTTCTAATTTGTAATAATAATAATATTGTATTCTATGTATGTATTTACAAACAAAAAGTATCTGAGTATTGTATCAGTTATCTGGTTTCCATAATACTTACATAATATAGCTTTGCGTAGTTTGAGGCTAGATGGCGTTGTGTGCGATGTCCACACATATTATTATTATACTTTACAGGTGTATTTTGATTGGATAACTGGCCAGTGGCAAGTAAAAGTTGGGTGTGTTTATTAAAAAAATGAAATGCTTGAATGTAAAGGCTGAACATTGATAGTGATGGGTAGAGGTTCATCAATGACGTCACTATATGGTGCTGTAAAATATGTTCAGTAAATTACATTAACTAGTTTTACCAAGTGCTGTATCCTAAGATAGTAATATTCTATATAAAAATGAATCTCCATTTCGCTGGCTCATCGCATTACGCGTGAATGGATGGAAAATTTTCACTTTCAAACGGGAAATTAGAAAATTTCCGCTAGTAATAAATAATAAATATGTGTGGACATTTCACACAGCGCCATCTAGTCGCAAACTAAGCAAAGCTTGTACTATGAACTAGCGGTCATGATATTATCAGAAAAGCGAGGATGCCTCGCCTCAAGCGGTGTAAGCCTCGACTAGTACCTCAGCTGCCACAGCCCGTAAGAGTAGTCTCTCGGCACCACTAGCTCGCCTCACAGCCTCGACGGCAGCGCCCGAGGATGCCTCGCTGAGAGCGCGCTGAACCTCGCCGAGCCCCGCGCCGGCCGGGCCGGCCAGTTCTAGCGCGCGGCGACAGAGAGCCAGCGCTCGGCGCGCGTCACCCGACACAGCTGCCACTTTTCTGTAAACAAACACAACTATGGAATATTCAAGGAAATGTGTTAAGAAATACAATGCATTATATAAATCTGATTATGTAATTTTTATTAATATGCACACTTATGAAGCAATCCAGCTGCTCGATCACATGGATATAGTTAGAAGATTGAAAAGAACAAAACCATTCGAGTTAGTGTAGTGTGTATTTAGTGTTATAACGTAATGTAGAGCAGTGCAAGTAAGTGCTACCTATCTAAAAAGAACACAAGAAACAAGTGTCTTCACCTTAATAGAGACAATAAGAAAAGTGTTATTGGACACATTCTTAGATAATTAAGTGTTTAGGAGATTAGGTTAAATGTAAATTACTTATTAGCCACATGGATGGCTAGATTGTAATATTAGTAGAGTGCTTAAAAAAAATGGTATTCTAGAAAAAAAAAAATGTAATTTTTATTCTATTTCGTGTAACATTGTCTGGAATGTAGAGAGCGTTTGAGCGTTTTGAGCAATGAGATCGCCCCATACTACATCTTGGTTGAGTTTATTTATTGAAGTAAAACTTCTTTACGCACGCTTGACTTTGGGACTTTTTTGAGTAAGCTGGTGAATGCGTAGCGAGGCGAACGGAAGTTGATTCATGTAGATCTCCATTGTCAACATAACAAAGTTAAAAAATACTTAATAATTGTATTATTATGTAGGTATGTCCGGTAAAATGATTTATTTATTATATTAGGTCTTTACCTATGAAATTGCCGTTTTGTTTGAAAAAAGTTAAAGTATTTTTTTTTCGAACTTATTTATTTCTTTTATTCAAAGTAATCACCCCTGCAATCAATGCATATTTGCCAACGCTGTGGCAGTTTATGGATGCCCTTCTTGAAAAAATCAGCAGGACGGGAGACAACAAACTCTTCAAAGGCGTTTTGTACTGCCTCTCGGGAATTGAATTTTTTTCCCGCTAAAAAGTTGTCCAAATTTTGGAAAAAGTAATAGTCGGTAGGCGCAAGATCTGGTGAGTATGGCGGATGAGGGAGAGCTTCCAAACCCAACTCATGCAGCTTAGAGACGGTCTGTTGTGCAGTATGGGGTCGCGCGTTGTCGTGAAGTAGCAGTGGAGACGACCGATTGACCAAAGCTGGTTGCAGACGTGCGAGTTTCGCCATCATTGTGGTCAGTTCTTCAATGTACACATCTGCAGTAATGCTCTCGCCGTTTTGTAAAAAGCTATGATGAATCACACCAGCACTAGACCACCAAACTGTGACCATCACCTTTCTAGGGGTCATTTTTCGTTTTGCACATTGCTTTGGTACCGAACCAGGATCTAACCAACTTGCTGAGCGCTTTCGATTGTCAAAAAGAATCCATTTTTCGTCGTACGTAACAATTCGGTTCAAAATTCCTTCATTTCTGTGCCTGTTAAGCAGCGCAAGGCAAGTCTCGACGCGTACATTGCGCTGGCGATCGTTAAGTTCGTGGGGCACCCATGTATCAAGCTTTTTTATCTTGCCAATCTTCGCAAATGGACCAATATTGTTTTGATGCTAACATCAAAAGCTGCTGCCAGCTCAGCTGTAGATTGAGATTCATCAGCTTCCACAATCGCCTTTAATTCATCATTGTTGACCAAAGTTTCCGAACGACCACGAGGTTCATTTTTCAAGTGAAAATTCCCAGAACGGAACCGAGCAAACCAATAACGGGTTGTACGTTCGTTTGTACAGTTCTGTCCGTAAACGTCGTTGATGTTACGTGTCGTTTGTGCCGCGTTGGTGCCACGACGGAACTCATATTCCATAATTACACGAAATTTCAAAGTATCCATTATGAGGAAAAATGTTGAAATGTAATGAAAATACAACGCTAATCAATAAACAAAAGACTTATATTGTAAATAGAATGTCATATTTTTAAAACAAAATTAATTTGAATTTAGAATTCATAGCCAATCAAAACTTTTTTTTGTTTGAAAAAGTCTGTACTGCAATACGGCAATTTCATAGGTAAAGACCTATTATAATAATAAGAACGACAATGCCAATTACACTCATTATTAAATTCATTACATGCATTGTCAAGCACATGCATGATATAGCATCAAAAAACAAAATAATAATTTAAATAATCGAACAATTAGTAGTCTTATTCTTATCCTTAAAGACAAAAAATTATCTAAAAATAAATAATTAATCAAAGTCAATTATACAAATATAAAAATAATTAAGAAGTCCTAAATCAGAAAATTACATTTAATTCCGTCGAAGCATAATTACAATTATGACAGCATCTGTGGCGTGGCGGTTGAGCAGGTCAGCTCATAGCCCGGAGGCTCGGGTTCGATTCCCGTGGCAGGACAAGTATTTGCGAAAAAAAAAGCGCAAATACTTTTTGAGTTTGGGTCTTATGGGACCATAGCCCTAGTAGTCCCTAGGTCTCTAGACACAGGGAATCCTAGTTAGGGTCCAAGATCTATGTGATTATCGTTATTATTATTAATTTAATTAATAGATTTATTATTAATTATGATAATTTGTGATGTGCTTGGCATTTATAGTAATTAATAATAATTATAATTCTACTAATATAGCTGTAAGTCTTATTGTTACTAATAAATTGGATTGAATTATCTGTAATAAAATAATTAATAATAATAGATAGATAGTTAGATAGAGAACTCTTTATTGTTCTACCAATGAAATATAAAAATAACAAGAAAAACTTATAAACTAGTGTTACAATGGGCGGTCTTATCGCTGAAAGCGATCTCTTCCAGACAACCTTTGGATGGACAGTATTAAATGCAAAAGAGTAGACGGTGGTGTATGACAATTTAAAAGAAATCTATTAACAATAATTAAAAAAAAAAAAAAAACACAAACTTAATTTTTAGCAATAAATATACCTACATCCTTATACTTATATAATAATAATTATTATTATTGAAATTATCAAAACAAACCTGGCAATGAGTTGTACAGCGTCTGCACTAACATTAGCCCCGTCCAACCTCGTCGCCACGATCCTCTGTAGCTGCGCGTGAGTGTACGGGGGGAAGGTGAGCCGCGTGAGGCCCAGTCGCGAGGCGACTCTCGCCGCGAGCGCACGCTCCGGCAGGTCCATGGTGTTGGCGACAGCTAGCACTGTCAGCACGGCTGTGCTGTGGGCTGCCCACTCCATTATACTGTAGAGGACGTCTTGCCGACGGGTGCAGAGGGCATCTAACTGGAATTTTCGAAGTACAACTTTTACGCACGCATAATTTGGAGAGTAAGCTGTTCAATGCGTAGCGAAGCGAACGTAAGTTGATTCAAGTAGATCTTCATTTTTATAACTTGTTATTTGTGATTTCAGGTTTTTTAGGTTTTATTATTAATTTACCTACAGTAATGATCTTATTAATCTGGATTTAGAGGAATCACACTAAATATTCTTATATCATTTTGTATTTTGTGTTTGAACTTTTGTATCATTTTGTATTATTATGTTGGTATGTCCAGTAAACTGACAATTTCCATAACAAATCACCATACGAGTAATAAATAGCATTCTGGAGTTTTGGCGGGAAAGCGAAAAAGATTGCGCCACCGCATTGTATTATTTTCCAAAACTTGTGTTATTTTCAGTGTTAGTGCATAAAATTGGTGGCATTCTATTCGTTAAGTGCTGGATTACAGGCGTGAGTGTGGGAAAATGGTATAATGATGGTGAAACGTTTCTTTTCGTGTTGTTTCCAAAACTCCATAGAAGCTTCAAGTAAAGTTGCCACCACTTTACTAGAAGTATGACTTTGACTAGACTATGACTTGACTTGATGACTTCGACTGTGACTTGAAACATATTTGCGTGAAATATCAAAGTTGATAAATTATCAATTACTTGACACTGGCTAAATACACAAAAGTGTGGAGCCAAAACATTTAAAAAAAAATCACCATACTTTTATAAACCTACCTTCTTACAAATAAAATATTTTCATTTACTTTACTTTTCTATTACCGGGTTACAAAAGGGGAAAGTTAGAATTTGTACTGAAAAGGCATTGTGTTCATGACAATGGATTTGAAAAAGGAATATAGGAGGTTAATGTTATTAAAATATTTTTTTCTTTTCTATAGGAATTTTCATAGATATTTTTGTTTTTACACTGAGATATTTTACACTATAATTTAGTGTAGATCTTACTTACCTCGTCAACTAGTAACACTGTAGGCTTTCTTCTTGGGCCTGGATTCGTGAATCTCTTCTCCAGTAGAGTACATGCTTGCTCCCACACAACACTCTTACCTGAAACATAAAGATGCGATAGAGCGAGTGTGAGAAGGAAAACATCGTGAGAAAAGTGGCATGTTCCAAGATCACAAAATCATTAACGTGTAATCCACCAACTCGCAGTTGGCCAGCGTTATAAATAAATAAATATGTGCGGACATTTCACACAGCGCCATCTAGCCCTAAACTAAGCAAAGCTTGTACTATGGGAACCAGATAACTGATACAATACTTAGATACATTTTATTTATAAATACATACATAGAATACAATATAACACCCAGACACGGAACAAATACACATCAATCATCACACAAATGTTAGTCCTGGGTGGGAATCGAACCCACGAAGTACAGTTCCGGAGGCAGGGTTACTACCAATTTTAAGTACCTAATATAATTTTGACTTGTAAAAGTGCTGAAAATAGCCTATTTGCAACAAATCTTTTATCTTTGACTTTGATGCCAAAGGATGTCATGAGAAATAAGGTCTGATATAAAGGTTCACATGCATAATTATATATTGGTCTTTACCTATGAAATTGCCGTTTTGTTTGAAAAAAGTTAAAGTATTTTTTTTTCGAACTTATTTATTTCTTTTATTCAAAGTAATCACCCCTGCAATCAATGCATCTTTGCCAACGCTGTGGCAGTTTATGGATGCCCTTCTTGAAAAAATCAGCAGGACGGGAGACAACAAACTCTTCAAAGGCGTTTTGTACTGCCTCTCGGGAATTGAGTTTTTTTCCCGCTAAAAAGTTGTCCAAATTTTGGAAAAAGTAATAGTCGGTAGGCGCAAGATCTGGTGAGTATGGCGGATGAGGGAGAGCTTCCAAACCCAACTCATGCAGCTTAGAGACGGTCTGTTGTGCAGTATGGGGTCGCGCGTTGTCGTGAAGTAGCAGTGGAGACGACCGATTGACCAAAGCTGGTTGCAGACGTGCGAGTTTCGCCATCATTGTGGTCAGTTCTTCAATGTACACATCTGCAGTAATGCTCTCGCCGTTTTGTAAATAGCTATGATGAATCACACCAGCACTAGACCACAGAACTGTGACCATCACCTTTCTAGGGGTCATTTTTCGTTTTGCACATTGCTTTGGTACCGAACCAGGATCTAACCAACTTGCTGAGCGCTTTCGATTGTCAAAAAGAATCCATTTTTTGTCGCACGTAACAATTCGGTTCAAAATTCCTTCATTTCTGTGCCTGTTAAGCAGCGCAAGGCAAGTCTCGACGCGTACGTTGCGCTGGCGATCGTTAAGTTCGTGGAGCACCCATCTATCAAGCTTTTTTATCTTGCCAATCTGTCGCAAATGGACCAATATTGTTTTGATGCTAACATCAAAAGCTGCTGCCAGCTCAGCTGTAGATTGAGATTCATCAGCTTCCACAATCGCCTTTAATTCATCATTGTTGACCAAAGTTTCCGGACGACCACGAGGTTCATTTTTCAAGTCAAAATTTCCAGAACGGAACCGAGCAAACCAATAACGGGTTGTACGTTCGTTTGTACAGTTCTCTCCGTAAACGTCGTTGATGTTACGTGTCGTTTGTGCCGCGTTGGTGCCACGACGGATCATATTCCATAATTACACGAAATTTCAAAGTATCCATTATGAGGAAAAATGTTGAAATGTAATGAAAATACAACGCTAATCAATAAACAAAAGACTTATATTGTAAATAGAATGTCATATTTTTAAAACAAAATTAATTTGAATTTAGAATTCACAGCCAATCAAAACTTTTTTTTGTTTGAAAAAGTCTGTACTGCAAAACGGCAATTTCATAGGTAAAGACCTATTATAAATTGTTTTTTTTTTGTGTTTTGGCTCCACACTTTTGTGTATTTAGCCAGTGTCAAGCAATTGACAATTATTTATCAAGTTAATGATATTTCACGTAAATAATGTGTCAGGTCATGTCACAGTCGAAGTCATCAAGTCAAGTCATAGTCTAGTCAAGTCATACTCCTAGTAAAGTTACAACTTTACTAGAAGCTTCTATGGAGTTTTGGAAACAACACGAAAAAAAACGTTTCACCATCATTATACCACTTTCCCACACTCATGCCTGTAATCCAGCACTTAACGAATAAAATGCCACCAATTTTATACACTAGCACTGAAAATAACACAAGTTTTGGACAATAATATAATGCGGTAACGTGATCTTTTTCGTTTTCCCGCCAAAACTCCAAAATTGATATTTTTGTATTAATAACTAACCGGTGAGCTGCTTGTAAATCTGTACATAAGCCTGCCTCGGCTCTGCTATCCGCATGCCATTGACTTCCACCAGCTGAAACTCCGGCAGATCCACTTCATCCTTCAGGGTCTTCAACGCTGAACACACTGTAGCTGTCTTGCCTGTTCCTGGCATTCCCGAGATGTACATGCATCTGAAATATTTTGTCAGATTAAAATTTTTCGTGTTGCTACTATGAACAGATGCTGTTGGGCTTTATCGACCTTTCGCTGCCATCGCGCCAGTAGACGCTATCTTTATAGCGTCTACTGGCGCGATGGCAGCGGGCACCCAGTTGTCTAAAACGGGACGTAACCAGCTCAAACTCGGTTTGGGCCGAGGCCAGGAGAAAAGAATTGAGAAGTGTTGTCTATAAAAATAGGTTTTACATTATTTTACAGTCAACCTATTTTGCACTGTTTTATTCTTCTTTCTCTTCTTTTGTATTTGATTGTCTTTTGTTTTTTCAGTTATTGTCTTGCTCTTTACTAATATGTAGTAGGAGTTTTGGCGGGAAAACGAAAAGGATCGTGTAATTTTCAATGTTAGTGCATAAAATTGGTGGCATTTAATTCGTAAAGTGCTGGATTACAGGCGTATGAGTGTGGGAAAGTGGTATAATGATGGTGAAACGTATCTTTTCATGTTGTTTCCAAAACTCCATAGAAGCTTCAAGTTGCCACCGCTTTACTAGGAGTATGACTTTGACTAGACTATGACTCGACTTGATGACTTCGACTGTGACTTGACACATAGTTGCGTAAATATCATTAACTTAAAAAATTATCAATTACTTGACACTGGCTAAATACAAAAAGTGTGTGTTTATTACTAAAGTCATTGTTTTATACGATACTTTTCTGTTGTTTCAGATACTCTAAATTCAAATTTCCGTATCTTGTTTCTCTTTTGACATGACGCTCGCAAAAATGAAAAAAAAATTGCCATAAAAAAGATATTGTAATAGTTTTATTAAATACAAAAAAATACTATTTCCACTGGGAAAATGGACCCTATCGATAGTTGCGACCGTCCTAGCTAAGCTACGGGGGTACGTCGACCTCGCCGGCGGGGTCGGTGTCTGATTGTGTTAAGCTGGTATCCTATACCGGTACCTAAGTCATAAGGGCTAGATTGGTCCGATGGCTGCGATAGATTATCTAAGAACTGTCGGAAAGGAGAAGTACGAAAAAGAAGTTAGAGTGGCATAACGAATCTTCATTAAAAAAAAATTAAGTAATTGTCGACATTTCACACAGCGCCATCTAGCCCCAAGCTAAACAAAGCTTGTATAATGGAACCAGATAACTGATACAATACTTTTTTATTTGTAAATTTGTATGTAGAATACAATATACACAAATGTTGGTCCTGGGTGGGAATCAAATGCACAACCTGCAGTTCAGAAGACAGGGTTACTACCAACTGAGCTATCAGGCCAGTCAAGGATGGGATTCTTGAGTTTTGGGTGATCATCAGGCTGAAGACATCCACTGCTGAATATATAGTAGAATATAATAACATATAATATAATAGACTTCTATACATATAAAATTCAAAGTCTCACCGACTGACTGAATGACTCTGACTTATATATCAATGCACAGCCTAAAGTGTGTTCTTTGTATGTTTAGGTATCCACTAAGAAAGGGTTTTTCGAAATTTCACCCCTAATAGGGGAAATGGGTAGTTGAATTATTTTTCTATAGGACACGCGGGCGAAGCCGTGGGCAGAAGTTAGTCTGCCATAGAGCGCTACTTCAAACAGCTTGCCGCGGTTTTAACCAGCACTCCTACCGCGTAACCGTTCTGGGAATCTGCTTCGCCTGCCATCCTGCACGCGCCAATTAACAAGTCCACGAGTGCGAGCAAGAGAGAACACTATTACGATCTCCACCGCGGTAACGCCCCAGGTTGTCGGTCCACTTAGTAACCGGTCGGTTTACGCTTCGTCGTCTTCCCGTACATGGTCGCCACCCGAGAACCTACTCTTAGAAAAGAAATAAGAGTAGGTTCTCGGTCCAATAGGATTTACCTGAAATGAAATCAGCCAAGCGTAATCTTACTTACCCACTAGATCCATCCAATAGTTTAGCTCTAACAAAACCTAGTATCTCGTCCATTTGATTTTCACGTCCGGGCAACAACTTATCTTCCCTCATTAATTCTGCAATAAGAGGTGTAATAGAGTTATGGGATATTATTTTCATAAAACTTGTAGCAAATCGACTTGCTGGCACTGGCAACACCAGATATAACGCGCGTTATCTTTTCTATTTAAATCTATAAATTCGGGATATTGTATCTACTACAGCCCTATTTAATAAAGCGACAAATAATACAAACTATACATCATAATAAAACTACATATGTCATTAATATACCTATATATGTCTTTATACCTTCAGGTACCTTCCGGATTTCGTTAATTTCGCTTATTTTCATGTGTCTCATGCATTACAATAATTATAAAAAATTAACTACTCATGTTTGAAAATATTAGGATGTATTGTTGCACTATTTTTATTTAATAAATAAGTTACTGAATGTAAATTAATACCATACTAATTTAAATGTTGTAACAAAACAGTACTTATGTATCTTTAACACAAGAAATAATAGTATAAGTATCATTATTAAAGAGCATCTACTTTAGATGCTCTTTAAGTTTGTAATCTAAATAATAGGTCTTTACCTATGAAATTGCCGTTTTGCAGTACAGACTTTTTCAAACAAAAAAAAGTTTTGATTGGCTATGAATTCTAAATTCAAATTAATTTTGTTTTAAAAATATGACATTCTATTTACGATATAAGTCTTTTGTTTATTGATTAGCGTTGTATTTTCATTACATTTCAACATTTTTCCTCATAATGGATACTTTGAAATTTCGTGTAATTATGGAATATGAGTTCCGTCGTGGCACCAACGCGGCACAAACGACACGTAACATCAACGACGTTTACGGAGAGAACTGTACAAACGAACGTACAACCCGTTATTGGTTTGCTCGGTTCCGTTCTGGGAATTTTGACTTGAAAAATGAACCTCGTGGTCGTCCGGAAACTTTGGTCAACAATGATGAATTAAAGGCGATTGTGGAAGCTGATGAATCTCAATCTACAGCTGAGCTGGCAGCAGCTTTTGATGTTAGCATCAAAACAATATTGGTCCATTTGCGACAGATTGGCAAGATAAAAAAGCTTGATAGATGGGTGCCCCACGAACTTAACGATCGCCAGCGCAACGTACGCGTCGAGACTTGCCTTGCGCTGCTTAACAGGCACAGAAATGAAGGAATTTTGAACCGAATTTTTACGTGCGACGAAAAATGGATTCTTTTTGACAATCGAAAGCGCTCAGCAAGTTGGTTAGATCCTGGTTCGGTACCAAAGCAATGTGCAAAACGAAAAATGACCCCTAGAAAGGTGATGGTCACAGTTTGGTGGTCTAGTGCTGGTGTGATTCATCATAGGTTTTTACAAAACGGCGAGAGCATTACTGCAGATGTGTACATTGAAGAACTGACCACAATGATGGCGAAACTCGCACGTCTGCAACCAGCTTTGGTCAATCGATCGTCTCCACTGCTACTTCACGACAACGCGCGACCCCATACTGCACAACAGACCGTCTCTAAGCTGCATGAGTTGAGTTTGGAAGCTCTCCCTCATCCGCCATACTCACCAGATCTTGCGCCTACCGACTATTACTTTTTCCAAAATTTGGACAACTTTTTAGCGGGAAAAAAATTCAATTCCCGAGAGGCAGTACAAAACGCCTTTGAAGAGTTTGTTGTCTCCCGTCCTGCTGATTTTTTCAAGAAGGGCATCCATAAACTGCCACAGCGTTGGCAAAGATGCATTGATTGCAGGGGTGATTACTTTGAATAAAAGAAATAAATAAGTTCGAAAAAAAAAAACTTTAACTTTTTTCAAACAAAACGGCAATTTCATAGGTAAAGACCTAATATATATAACTCAAAGGTGACTGACTGACATAGTGATCTATCAATGCACAGCCCAAACTACTAGATGGATCGGGCTGAAATTTGGCATGCAGGTAAATGTTATGACATAGGCATCAGCTAAGAAAGGATTTTTCGAAATTCCATCCTTAAGAGGGTGAAATGGGTGGTTGAATTATTTTCCCATAGGCCACGCCGGGGGCGAAGCTGCGGGCAGAAGCTCGTATTTGTATTAAACTAAATACTTTAATGCATTCATATGACTGGCAATCATCAGTTACACAATATATAGTCACTCACATACATATATTTTTGTTACCTATATGAAATGCGGGTTTGGCATGTTTAACTGAAATTTGTAGTTTTATTATGATTTGTTACCTTATGAAATAGGGCTCAGTATATTATAGTAAGTGCATATTTTAAGTACATGCATATTTACCATCAATATTGTCCACAGAGTGAGCTCTAGAATGCAAAGTTGGTGTCATCTGGCTTATTATTTTCCTGCTCACCCTTTGTTTAGGAGTTTGTGCTGGTGTCTTAGGTGTTCTTGGAATTTTCGGAGTTTTCGGTACCGGTTTGAATTCATCATCACTCTCTGTAATCCTTCGAGTCCTTCTTGGAGTCAGTTTAACTGTATCTTGAGGACTTATATCTTCAAGACTTATTGTAGACTTCCTCCTTTGAGTTCGTTTCACAGGTGACAGCTCTTCTTCAACATAGTTTATTTTAGTTTTCGTAGCTCGTCCTGATCTTGTAGTGTATGGACTCTTTTCCTTTTCAAATATCTTTTTTGGTGTCACTTCATTTATCTTGTTTTGGTCTCTTTTACCATCAATATTGTCCATAGATTGAGCTCTTGTACGTAAAGTGGGATACATCTGGCAAATTATCTTTTTGCTTTCTGTTTGATTTGGAGTTTGTGCTGGTGTCTTTGGAATTTTAGGAGTTTGTGGTGCCGGCTTGAATTCATCATCACTCTCTGTAATCCTTCGAGTCCTTCTTGGAGTCAGTTTAACTGTATTTTCAGGACTAATATCTTGAAGACTCATTATAGACTTCCTTCTTGGAGTTCGTTTCACAGGTGATAGCTCTTCTTCAACATAGTTTATTTTAGTTTTCGTAGCTCGTCCTGATCTTGTAGTGCACAGCCTTTTTTCCTTTTCAAATATCTTTTTCGGTGTCATTTCATTGATCTTGTTTTGGTCTCTTTTACCATCAATATTGTCCATAGATTGAGCTCTTGTACGTAAAGCGGGATACATCTGGCAAATTATCTTTCTGCTTACTGTTTGATTTGAAGTTTGTGCTGGTCTCTTTGAAATTTTAGGAGTTTTTGGTGCCGGCTTGAATTCATCATCACTCTCTGTAATCCTTCGAGTCCTTCTTGGAGTCAGTTTAACTGTATCTTCAGGACTAATATCTGGAAGACTCATTATTGACTTTCTCCTTGGAGTTCGTTTTACAGGTGATAGCTCTTCTTCAACATAGTTTATTTTAGTTTTCGTAGCTCGTCCTGATCTTGTAGTGCACGGACTCTTTTCCTTTTCAAATATCTTTTTCGGTGTCATTTCATTGATCTTGTTTTGGTCTCTTTTACCATCAATATTGTCCATAGATTGAGATCTTGTATGTAAAGCGGGATACATCTGGCAAATTGTCTTTTTGCTTTCTGTTTGATTTGGAGTTTGTGCTTGTGTCTTTGGAATTTTAGGAGTTTTTGGTGCTGGCTTGAATTCATCATCACTTTCTGTAATCCTTCGAGTCCTTCTTGGAGTCAGTTTAACTGTATTTTCAGGACTATTATCTTGAAGACTCATTATAGACTTCCTTCTTGGAGTTCGTTTCACAGGTGATAGCTCTTCTTCAACATAGTTTATTTTAGTTTTCGTAGCTCGTCCTGATCTTGTAGTGCACGGACTCTTTTCCTTTTCAAATATCTTTTTCGGTGTCATTTCATTGATCTTGTTTTGGTCTCTTTTACCATCAATATTGTCCATAGATTGAGATCTTGTATGTAAAGCGGGATACATCTGGCAAATTGTCTTTTTGCTTTCTGTTTGATTTGGAGTTTGTGCTTGTGTCTTTAGAAGATTAGGAGTTTTCGATACCGTCTTAAATTCATCATCCCTATCTGTGACCTTTTGGGCCCTTCTAAAAGTCAATTTGAGTGTTGTATCTTGGGGATTTATATCTTCAAGAGATACTGTCATTTTTTGTGCAAGTTCACATAATTCACTTTCTGCTCTGGATTTCTTAGATCTTCTTGGAGTTTGTTTTACTGGGGACCATTCTTCTTCTTCATATTTTGTTTTGGTTTTCGTCGTTCGTCCAGATCTTGTGGTATATGGACTCTTTTCCTTTTCGTAAAATAGTGTCTTTTTTGATGTTTCTTCATTTGTTTTTGAAACAGACTGGCGTTTATTTGGTGTTACATCATTTATTTTTGAAATAGAAACCGATTGTCTTCTTTTCGGGGTCATTTCATTTATTTTTGAAACAGAAACCGATTGTCTTCTTTTCGGGGTCATTTCATTTATTTTTGAAACAGAAACCGATTGTCTTCTATTTGGTGTTGTACCAACATTTTGTCGTATTATTAGTGTTGGCAGCTCATCTTCTGAGTTTTCCTTCAATTCCATACTTAATATTTCTTCCAAGTTATTCTTATTAATTTTTTTATCATGTTTAGGAGATTTGGACACTGAGGTTCTACAAGTTTTTGAACTAGGTGTAATTTTCTTAGGTATATCTTTTTCTGTTTTATCAGCTAATATAGCTCTTTTTAACAAGAGTTTAGTGCCTTCAGCCTTTGATATACTCCAGTTCTTATCTTTATGTTCAGAAAGAGATATTCCACCCATTCTTTTCACAAGACTTGTAGGAGTTTTCGCCATTCTTGGGGACAAAATGCTTTTAGCTGGAGTAGATAGCAGCTCTAATGCCTCACGTTCCTCTTTCATTACAGGTTCTATGAGCACTTTACGTTTACTCACAGACATGAGACGGTATCTACAAATGTAACTGTAGGGTGCTTCAGATGTGTGATGAGTATCTTTAGTGAATTTGAAAGTAATGGAGCATTTTTTGAAGAATGTCTCTATTGATACATAAGTGTTAAATGGGCGATGATCTTCAAGTAACTAGAAAACAATATTAACAATTATAAGTATGTAGGAAATCAGTGTCATAGCTGCTGAAGTAATGCAATTGTGTTACATGTTAATTATGGATGTCTATTGATAACTAATTTAATGTAAACTTTCTGCAAATTGCTTGCCAACACTTGTTTTACTACTTTTCAAATAAAAGTTTTTTGCCACTGTGATTTTTAAAATCACAATCTATGTTGGAACACTACAAAAGTGTTTTTATTTTAGAGTAAAATTTGGATCTAAAATGCTTTAATTAAATATGCAAGAAGCCATGCACATGGATTCCATTCTACAGTTAGGTCTAAGCTAACCTAATGTAGTTATGCTGACATTATAAATTTATTTCCCCACAAGTTTGGTACATAATAATATATGTTACTTACCTCTTTTTCCAAAAAATCAATAGGTTCCCTATTGTTAAAGCACCATGCTGGCAAGTCCCTAGGTTTGGAGTACCACTGAACTTTGGCCCTAAATGGGTCTCTTTGGTTTGTGCTGTCTTCGTACAATGAAACAATTCGTGCCGCGTCGCAACCATCTTCGGTGTCAGGTTCCGCCGCATCAGCATTAGAAATTAGAACGAAATCACCGATTTCTGCTACTATATTTTCATACTGAAATTTCCTGTCGAAATTAAGTTTTATAAATGGCTAATTTTTAGTTCAGCCTATTGATACATTATTTTGATGTTTTTTAATGTACTTACTGCAGTAAATTAACTTACTCGTAATGCTGAAATGAGTTCGATAAACAGTTTGGATCCACTACTGCTTCACTGAGCCATTTAACCGCACTAGGCAAGGCTTTTTTAGTACGCCTAGTCATGGTTATTAAGGGTTGATTTCCTACAAGTTAATATTTAGCTAATTCTAGACGGTTTTTACAGCTAATAGCTTAGTCAAAAGAAATAATATGCTTAGAAACAAAACAAAATCAACAGCCGGCAAGCAAGAAACACCAACAAAAATCAAAAATACATATTTTAAAAGCTGTCAGCTGTCTATTTTCGCGCCGAAAGAAACTGTTAAAGTCAATGTCATAAAAATTGCACCATCGTCAACTTTTTTTTATGTTTTGGCTCCGAACTATTGTGTATTTAGCCAGTGTCAAGTAATTAATAATTTATCATTGATATTTCATACATGATATTTCACGCAAAAATGTGTCAAGTCACAGTCGAAGTCATCAAGTCATAGTCAAGAAAACGAAAAAGATCGCGTCGCCGCATTGTATTATTTTCCAAAACGTGTGTTATTTTCAGTGTTAGTGCATAAAATCGGTGGCATTTTATTCGTTTAGTGCTGAATTACAGGCATGAGTGTGGGAAAGTGGCATAATGATGGTGAAACGTTTCTTTTTGTGTTGTTTACAAAACTCCATACTAGAAGCTTCTGGTAAAGTTGCCACCAGTTTACTAGGAGTATGACTTGACTAGACTATGACTTTACTTGATGACTTGGACTGTGACTTGACTTGACTTGATACATTATATCATAATATTAATTAACATGAAAAACTATCAATTACTTGACACTGGCTAAATACACAAAAGTGTGGAGTCAAAAAAAAACAAAAAAAACGCTGAATGTCACCTCATTAGTCAATGTCAATGTTAAAGTCAAAAACACGTGTGTTGCGATGCATGCGAACCATACAAGTTTTATCTCTAAAATTTCCAATTATTTGTGAAGTTTTCTACTAATGCATTGGAGATCTAGTTTAAAAAAAACGTAGAACAGTTACAAATATGAAACTAAAACAAAAGAAAAATGGAAAGCTCCTGCTATCAGATCGTATCGCTGATTCTCTGACTCTGAAACCACGAGCAGACATAGAAGACGACCAAGTTTTTGGAACTAAACCTCAAACCGTCTCACGTGCAGATTTGGGGTCTTCAGATAGCGAAGACGAGGCAGCAATCAGCGATTTTCGCAAAAGAAGCGTGAATTTTCTAAGCGAGGTCAGTAAAAAGTACGAAGGGCAAGTAGTTTCACGGCAAGATTTGAAACAGACAAGTTCCGAAGCCAGCGAAGCAAGCGAAGAAGAAGAAACAGACCTAAGCAAATCTAAGAAAAAAATAGAAGAAATTAGTTCAGATTCAGATAACGATATACAGCTACCTCTAAAACATAAATTAGAGTCAAATTCAGAAGATTTTCAATCTGATGATGATGGTGAAAGTGATGATTATAGCATCACCAAGTTTCAAAAGAAAAATCAGTTGGAAGATGATAAATCAGATAACGATGATGATGGTGAAAGTGATGATTACAACATCACCAAGTTTCAAATGAAAAATC
The DNA here is from genome assembly GCA_905220475.3 of Ennomos fuscantarius. Classification (NCBI taxonomy): domain Eukaryota; kingdom Metazoa; phylum Arthropoda; class Insecta; order Lepidoptera; family Geometridae; genus Ennomos; species Ennomos fuscantarius. Next base: position 3,687,155 of record HG992040.1, on the reverse strand, counting down.
ATATGGAAGATGATGGATCAGATAATGATGATGAGGGTGAAGACTATGACATCAGCCAACTGGAAGAACCTTTAAAAGAAGATTTTGAACATGTCAAAAAGCAGAACATTTCAGAAGAAGCTAAGAAAGGTATTAGTGTACGCAACCAACTCTTGGTATGGGAAGGACTGTTAGAAATGAGGATACATTTGCAGAGATGCATGAATACAGCTAACCAAATGCCTATGAGTGAAACTTACAAGGCACTGAAAGAGGAGAATGAATTTACAGAAGAAAGTAATGCTACTAAGACAAATGTAACCACTGTTTTGGACAAGTAAGTATCCATAATTGTTATTTTTAGACTGAGATGATATAACCATACCAGTTGATCTGCCTTGGCTATGCACAAATGTTCTAAAGCTTCCAAGAATCCACTGAAACATACAAAAATTCATTATAATTGGCACAGCAGTTACACATATTATATACATTATCTACAAAACGCTCTGCTGGTGCCCGTGCTGTGTGTAGCATTAAATAGACATTTCCTCTGTTATGCAGTTATTTTAGAAGGCATTTTAAAATTATTTTTTTAAATTGCACCTTGTATGATTATTCTATAGCACAGTCTCGAATACATACATTTAAGGAAAAGAATGAATTAAATTCCACCATGTAAGTATAGTCAATTTGAACAAAATCGTTTTTTATAATAAAAAATATTCCCCATTGAAATCATTAATTTTGCATTGATGCATAAGCAATATGAAGTAATTTCTAGAATTTTCAAAATTATTATTCATTAGTATTACAAGTTTGTATCAGCATTAGATTATATGACTAAAATGTAGATTATGACTTCATAGTAATATATAAAAATAAAAATATTTTTCCTTCTCTTTAGCTTTATATTTCATTAAAACAGGTTTTTAGGCCACTTAAAAAGTTTTTTTTTCATATTTTTTTTTTATTTCTTCAGATTATTAACTCTACAAAACCTGCTCTTCAAGAATTTTCCAGAGACAAAGGCTCTCTCCACTAAGAAGTTGGGGAAACAGACTGACAACAAACAAGAAAAGATAGAAGAAAGCGATGAAGAGATACCAAGCGATACGGACAATGAGGAGATACCTTCTGATACCGAACCAGAGGATAATGTGGAGCCTGAAGTAAAAACGACAAAACCAGCCCTAAATAATGCTCCAGCTAAGAAACGTAAACTTGAAGATTATGAATCTGAAATATCCACATCTCACAAAGCATTCAAAAGTTTTAGAGACACATCAATACAGAAATGGAATGACAAAACACGTCTTGCCACAGCTGCTAATATTAAAAATCCACCTACAAATACTATTCTCCAACAGATTTCATACATTCTATCTGATAATGAAAAGCTTGTGAGACGAACACAGCTTAAAAGATCTGAATATGACATTATTGGTTATAAAAAACAGTCTGTAGATGAAGAAAATGGTGATCTAAATGGAACAGAAGTCAATCCAGTTACAAGGAGTAGGAAAGATGATGATGAATACATACCAGAGATATTTGATGACAGCGATTTCTATCACCAATTATTAAGAGAGTTGATTGAATGTAAATCGGCAGATATATCTGATCCTGTACAGTTGAGTCGTCAATGGATAGCATTACAGCAAATGCGGAGTAAAATGAAAAGAAAGGTAGATACTAAGGCTACGAAAGGAAGAAAGATTAAGTATGTTGTTCACAATAAGTTAGTAAATTTTATGGCTCCGCAGAAAAGTACAACATGGAGTGATGAAAGTGCAAATGAGTTGTATATGTCACTCTTCGGTAAAATGTTTGAGAATAATAATGCTCGCATAAACGGAAATGTAGGAAATATGTTTAAATTGAAATAGATATATAAATTAATAAAATGGCAGTTTTGTCAAAACTGCATTTAAAAACGTTTTTTATATTTGAATTTCAGTATCACTATACTAAAACCAGAGTAAAACTCGGATAATATTAAAAATATTAAATAAAATATTTATGTCCTAAAATAGTTATAATTATTAGCCTTCAACTAGTTGTTTACTATTTTATTATATCTGCTGTATGTATTTAAATTGTTTTTGATAAAAACCTTTACTAGCCTAACATGATTGTATAATAGGTATCAGAAAAATCTATATTCTTAGTAATAACTGACTTTAATCAGCTTAAGTTTATACTGAGGAATGCTTAGGATGATCCATATATTTTATCCAGTATGTTAAAAGGTCGACAACTGAACCGATATTGATAAAATTTCTATAAGATCAATCTAAAAGTATTCTTTCTGACTTTTTTCTCCTATCTGACTATGAACCACAGAATACTATTACTACTAGCGGAGACACAATTAAGGAAATTAGAATTTTTCAAATCGGTTCATAAATGACGAAGATATGACGTAATAAACTTAAAAAAAGAAAAAAATAAAACCAAGTTCAGCGTATCTTTGAACTCTGAGAGAGCTTAGCATCTACTATATTAAATTAAAAATAAGAAAACTACTTAAATACTCTGAGAATTTTTCTTTGTCAATGTTCTTTTATAGCGTAGGGGTACTAAGAAAGGTTTAAAAAAAGTACAGTCCCTGATAGGGTCAAACGTATCCAAGAAAAGAAATGCGGATGAATCGGCGTGCTAGATCTAGTGTTGTCTGAGTGCCCGTTTCTTTGGTCTGTGGCACACTTACTTAGAATTTGGTGAAGTAATTTAAGTTTTTCTGGGATAGGATGTGGTACTGGGCACTAAATAATTTACGTAAAACTATAAAGGCTAATAAATAAGAAGTCATTGCTATTATAAAACTATTATTTAATTAGCTACCTGAAGGTTTTTTGCACCTCTTAAATACGAAATGGTCCAAGAATCATTATTCGTCACAACTTTTTATAGCATTAAGTTCAAGCTTGACATTTTATATGATTACTAGCTGACCCGGAATTAAATCGTTCGTTTTGCCATATAAATTAAAAATTAGGGGATGATGGAAGAAGGTGTACCTATATATTTATGAATGCCACAATAAAAGATCTAACCAAAAATTAAAAAAAAATTATGTGGGCCACCCTTATGCTTAGGGGTATCAAAAATAGATAACAACCTATTCACAGACTTACCAAGTGTGAATATACAATTTCATCAAAATCCGTTTAGCCGTTTCAGAGAAGTATGGTAACAAACACTAACATGAATTTTTCATAATTATATATAGATGAGAGAGACCGTTGGCTTTCATAGAGAGATAGACTAGGCCATATTCCAATTTTCTTTATTTCAAAGATCGCGGTATGGTATGATGATCGATAGGTGGAGAAAACCTTGTGAGGAAATATGATTGAATTTGAATTCAAACATTTCCTCACGATGTTTTCTTCACCATTGCTAGTCTAAATTTCGTAAATAACTTAAGATTGGCCGCAGGGCCGAGCGAGATTTGAACCTGGGTGCGTTGGTTTGAAGTCACACGGGCTACCGCTGAGTCATACTCGCTCTTAATCTCATAATCTAACGTAATATTTTAAATACAAATAAAAATTATATATTAAAATTATAGGTATGGTCGCAGATTGCCTACTTATAAAATTCATTGTTATAGGCTACTTCTCTTTTATATTCTGGTTACCCTATTTATTGTATTTCAGCTCCAGTAGGCACTAAACAGGCCAGAATATCACAAATTTCCACGCTGAATCCATTTAGCTTTTCATAAAAGGTTAGTGTAGCAAGTTAAACGCAATTTTCCACATTTCCATCACTGGGTCCCGCGGCACATCTTATCATCTCCAATGACCCGCACCTTTCTTATCGAACTACACAAACAATGCCGATGTACAGACAGTAAAGAAGCCCCTGATGATTCTTGGTCATAGTCAATTCTAAATTGAAAGATTTAAAAAATGTTTCAGAAGAAATCTGGCTGTTGATTTTCGCAATAAGTGGTTTTTAATTCCTAAAGTGCAAAGTGGCTAGTAATGTTAATGTTTCACTAGGTGGTAGGGCTTTTCTGCAAAGTCTATCTAGGCAGGTACCACCGCTTTGCCAGTTATTCTGTCGCCAAGCAGTAGTGTGTAAGCACTACTGTGTTCCGGTTTGAAGGGCACTGTAGCTAATGAAATTGCTGGGCAAATGAGAGTTTACAATCGAGTAATCTTACTACCGGACTGTGCTGATGTCTCGGGATGTTGTGCATTGTGCAGTGTCACGCATAACTTTATATTTTGGAGTTCCGAATGACACTGTTCTGTCATTGGCCGTATCGCTTAACATCAGGCGAACGACTTCATCGTCACTTCATTCACTAATATATAAAAAAAGTACCTATTATATTCATACAGTTATTATGTAATCATGATAGGTACTTTACTAGCTGGGGGTGATCACAAAACTTTGATTGCAATGCAACAGGAGAAATTTCTATACTATCTATGCACATAAACTGCGTATTCAAACTGTCAAAACCATACAAATATGAGTTTCTATCGGTTGCAATCGAGTTACATGATCGCCCAGCAGATGAATAATCAAGAGTTTATATCAAGGCGCACAAAAACTCGGCACCCGTATATGGTTGAAATTTTATCAATCCGCACTTACAGCCTTATTAATAAACGGGTATTAGTCTCGGATTAGTTACTTCAGCTTTTGTCCTTTTTTGTTACTGGAATATTTAGATGGATCGAAAGAGACAAAACATGGTGTAACTAGTCTAAAGCTAGTTCGTGTTTACCTATTAATAAGGCTGTTAGCGTTTTGCTACGCACTTCATAGTGCGAACAGCCAACGAGTGCAGCAACTGGCCGGCGTCCTTGTTTCCACCTAACTACAATCCGGGAGTGTTCAAGTCAAGAGTGAACTAGTAGGTATATTCTAGGCAAGTATGGACCAGAATGCGTCCTCACTTTCCATCAGATGAAACTGGTAAAATGCTACGTCTATAAAAAAGAATTAACGCTCAGTGCACAGCGTTGACAAGAACTATAAAACTTTTTATTGTACACACCCAATATAATAAAATTGTACAATGAATAACTACAACGACATACAAGATGTGGGGAACACTTGTCGACCTTACCACTTAAAGACAACTTTAGGCCTACAATCAAATCAATGTGAAAATCTTTTTACATTGAATTTAGAAAGTGAAATGTTGTCTGATACCCTAATTATAACTCCCACATTTCGCAGGCACGTGCGTAGACAATATAAATGCATGCATGCCAAAGCATGCCCATTTTGCCATAAAAAAAAACACTACACTTACAATACAAGACTTGTATGAAAGTAACCAGCCATAATATTGTAGAGTTAGGCCGTGCCTGTAAACTTTGTATTGTGGATATTTTTAATTTTTATTGATCATCGGTCTGCAGGAAACGCGAATGTTTTTACGAGGGAAAAATGTAGGTATTTACCTATATCTACGTAAAGCTGCGCCACGATCAACTATAATAATAATAATATAACGCCCAACGATCACATACATAGATCCTGGATCCTAATTAGGTTTCCCTGTGTCTAGATCCAGGAACTACGAGGGCCATGGTTACACAACACCTAGACTCAGAACAATATTTGCGCTTTTTTCCTGTGCACAAATACTTGTCCTGTTCCGGGAATCGAACTCACCTATGCTAAACTATGAATATATGATAATATGCCAAACTATGCTATGCGGTTGTGTGAATGGAAAGTGGTTGCCTGCCATTGACTATAAGCCTGCGCTTCGTCTGAACATGTTTTACTGTTTTGTTCCTGTATACTGGAACTTTTTACTACCTACTGCTTTGCTACCTACCGCTATTAAATTGACACATTCATTATTTTCGTGATTTCCTAATAATAACAATCTAATTAATGCATGTTACAGATCTGCCGCCGACCTTTGAGGTGGATCCGTGTAGGTATGCATTGCGGGCGGTACATATTGAAAGGGCCTTGAATCGAATAGAAAACCATCAGTGTACCTAAATTTGAATGCGTATGTACCTATATATTCGACGGGTTCGATTCCCGCGACAGGACAAGTATTTGTGCCCAGGAAAAAAAGCGCTAATATTGTTCTGAGTCTAGGTGTTGTGTAACCATGGTCCTCGTAGTTCTGGGTGTCTAGACACAGGGAGTCCTAGTTAGGATCCAGGATTTATGTATGTGATCGTTGGGCGTTTTAGTATTATTATAAATATAAATTTGGTGGAAACGTGATGCTGGAGATTTTCTAAACTAATATTATAAAGAGAAAAGATTTGATTGTTTGTTTGCATTGAATAGGCTCTGAAATTCTGAACTGATTTGAAAAATTCTTTCACCATTAGAATCCACATTGTTCCTGATGAACATACGCAATAGAATATTTTCAAAAAAGTTAGGGATCCCTATGAAAACTTTTTACCCGTTATCATACCCGTGCGAAGTCCCAGCTAGTGTTGAATCTTTTTCGTATTAGTATTAAGCAGCTTATGCAGCTATAATTTTTTTTAAATTGGTCAAACCACCGCCTCGCCTATTGTTAAGCAATGACATGGTTGGCAAGTTGGTTCACGCAGATACCCATTGTCAACATAACGAAGTTAAAAATTTGTATTATTATGTGGGTATGTCCGGTAAAATGACAATATATAATAGGCAAGATGGCGACCATAATAATAAACAAAGCAAAAACAAAGTTATACCGGCCGATAGATGGAGCTAAACTAAAGTTTTACTTCAGTCATGTGGTCTAAATCACTCGTTTTTTCTTAATTAGAACTCGAAGATCCACCAATCATATCGTCTGTCAAAACTACGAATTTCCGAGAAATCACAGAAACGGAGACGCAAGGGGGAACGCACCTTTAAGTTGTCCGAGAAGCATAGCTGAAAGTTTGAAGTTAAATTGCTAACTGGTAATAATCACCGCTGGCGTTGATTGGTTTGTCTTTTGGACTTTGGTTTGACGGAAAATAGAGTCGCTACACAGCCATGGTGTTGATCTGAAATATTAATAACTTATGGATGATAATTACCAACAAATGCAAATGTCAAAGAGAGAGAGAGAGAGAGAGAGAGAGAGAGAGAGAGGGAGAGAGCGAGAGACCTATACATGGTCCTAGTATCAGAACGTATACGTACGATACTACGACCATGTACCTACACATAACTTTTTTTTTGTTTTGGCTCCTCGCTTTTGTGAATTTAGTCAGTGTCAAGTAATTGATAATTTCTCAAGTTAATTAAAATTATGTATATATGTCAAGTCAAGTAACGCTCCAAGTCATCAAGTCAAGTCATAGTCTAGTCTAGTCAAGTCATACTTATGTAAAGTGGTGACAACTTTACCTGAAGCTTCTATGTAGTTTTGGAAACAACACGAAAAGAATCGTTTCACCATCATTATACCACTTTCCCACACTCATCATGTAAGTAATCTAGCACTTAACGAATAAAATGCCACCAATTGGAATTGGAAAATAATACGATGCGGTGACACGATCTTATATATATTTTGGTGGTTTATAGGAGAACGTTTTGGACAGACAAAAGATAGCATCCGTTTTTACCAATTTATGTTTTTTTTACCATAGACTCTTCCTATACAGGTGCAAATAGGGTTCATTTTGTGATCAGATATATCAAGTTATAGCATTTTACCATTCTCTCACCGAAGTTGTAGCGTGTACTGACTCACTTTTCCTTGAACATAGATACCTGGATCTTATTTCGTCGGAAACACCGACGCAGGCAGGGCATACCATTCCGTAGATGTTCTGATTAATGTGAAATTAAAATAGGATCGTGTGGAAAGATAGGGTGGTATTTCGACCATGAATAGATGCCGTTCAGCCGAACGTCTAGTTCACAGTATACTATTATGAATTAGTTATCTGGTAGTGAAATGGTGATGAATACAGACTAACGCCACAATCAGTAAAAATTAATCAGTAATCAGTACTAGGTGGTAGGACTTTTCTGCAAAGTTCGTCTAGGTAGGTACCACCGCTTTGCCCGTTGTTCTGCCGCCAAGCAGTAGTGTGCAAGCACTACTGTGTTCCGGTTTGAAGGGCAATGTAGCTAGTGAAATTACTGGGCAAATGAGACTTATGATCCGATCTCACAGTCGAGTAATCTTATTACCAGACTGTGTTGATGTCTCAGGATGATGTGCGCAATGCAGCAGTCATGCGATACTTTACATGTTAGAGTTCCGAGTGACACTTCTGTTATGGGCGGCCGTGTCACTTAACATCAGGTAAACGACTAGCTCGTCACATCATTCAATTACATAAAAAAAAAGTAATCAGTAAAAATTAAAGTCAGTAGTAATAATAATAAGAATAACGCCCACGTAGACACAGATCCTAGACCCTAACTAGGATTCCCTAGGGACCCAGGAACTACGAGGACCATGGTTCCACAACACCCCGACTCAGAACAAGTATTTGCGCTTTTTTTGTGTACAAATACGTGTCCTGTCGCGGGAATCGAATCCGCCACCTCCGGGTTATGAGCCGATTGCTCAACCACCATACCACAGAGAATGTCAAAATAAAATTTTGGGAGAGACAGCTTCTTCCAAATTTTCCGTTGATATTTTAATGTGTAATTTATGATTATTACTAGCCGTTATCAGCTACGGCGACCTTTAACGTTCTTCAGTTATAGGTTTGATGGGTTTTCACATGACTAATGTAACCAATTTCAGCTGTGAATGTACGAGTGCGGATGCTACACGTGAGGACACCGTTTGATTAGTTATAATATGTTGGCAAGTGGTTTATTTTTCACGTGATTTTGGTGTTCAGCTTAAGATCACGGAACTTGATTGCAACCAATAGAAACACATATTTGTATGGATTTGACAGTTTCAATACGTAGTTAATGTGTGTAGTTATGTATGAAAATTTTCAATTTAGATTAGAATTAATTTTCTTTCGTTGTTTTGCAGTTAAAGTTCCGTGATCTTGACTCTGTTAACTTAAACGAGAATACCTCCTATACTTTAAAAAAAATAAAAAAAATAAAATAAATATGTGTGGACATTACTTGTTCTGAGTCTGGGTGTTGTAGGATCATGATGTTTTCGTTGGTTCGTCGATCTATGTATGTTTTCGTTGGGCGTTATTATTATTATTATATTATTATTTTATTACCCATATAACTATACCTATTTATATACCTATTTTAATGACCATTTCAAGAAATTTTTTAAACTCAGAAAATGGCCTGCGCGTAAACGCTTACCTTCTGTAGTTCTGAGTAAAAGTAGCACTTAACAATCCTCATTTCAAGCATACGAAATATATGCCCACATCGTCTTAGCTTGTCTTCACACGAGGCATGCTTCGATGCGACAAGCACTCGCTCGCCTTAGAACTTTGATGTTGCTCAGGCAATTTTATATTTATGTGAACTATTGACTTATATCTTGATGAGTATATGTACTCAATTATTCAAGGTGTAAGTTCAAATAAAGAGCACTGCAGACACTTTACTTCATCGGCAGTCGTTAGCGCAGACGTGTTTACGGAGCGCTTAACAAGTAAAACAATTGACGACAACGGGGTGTCGAGGGACGTAGCAAGCGGCGTACGACACAGAATATAGCGGGAAATACGAAAACCTCTTGTTGATCCCATCCCTGGCGAGGCATCACGTGACCAGTGTAACTATGGGAAAAGCATAAGTACGTATGCCTATAAATATTTGAGTATAATTTATGGGTATGCACTTTTGATAGGATTATTCCTAATGACGACTTTCAAAACAGGAGCCTATTTCTTGTGGCAATAAGCCATTTGAATGGTTTTCAAAATTAACAAGTAAATATTTGTTTCATAAAGTAGTTCAAAAATGAATATACATTAATTTTTAAGGATAAATTAATTGGAAAGATAAGTAAAACTGGTAAATAAATCACGAAGTAGTACGCTTTTAAAGTTTCTGTAGGAGGCATCGCATGGCTATTTCTCGCAAAACAGAAATCGTGTGTAGCTTCCTTATAGCATGATATTCATAGTAATAAAGGTATATGCCCAAGATATGTATTGTAGATTGTATGCAGAGCTACACCACAGCTTAGTAATGAGGTACTATTAAGGATTGCTAACTGACGTCACTGCGTGTTTGTGCTGTCTCTTTCTGTATTTTAAAATTCTTGTAACTTTGTAAATTTTGGAGATATTAAATTTTTGTTTTCATTTCTGTCTATTTTTTGAGGTATACTATTTATTTATCCAGTAACCACCACCAGTGCTGGGTACGTGATACCCGGCTGCACAGGTCACGTTGTACTTTGCTAGAGCGAAATTTTTATTTTGTATCTAACTATGACACCTATGTTACCCTTTTTTATTATATTCATAAAATCGATAGCTTAACATAATTATAAGCTTTTTATAGACAGACGAGCTCCTGCCCGCAGCTTCGCCCGCGGCGTGGCCTATGGGAAAATAATTCAACCACCCATTTCACCCTCTTAAGGGTGGAATTTCGAAAAATCCTTTCTTAGCGGATGCTTACGTCGTAACATCTACCTGCATGCCAAATTTTAGCCCGATTCATCCAGTGGTTTGGGCTGTTGATAGATCACTATGTCAGTCAGTCAGTCAGTCAGTCACCTTTGAGTTATATATATTTATTATTATAGACATAAATAAAATGTTTGATTTATTTAATAACTTTTCTTAAGGTATCTGCTTACTGTGATTTATATTTTTTTAAATCGCTAGTCTCTCATGTCTGGCACCTCATCTGCCAATCTCCGAGATAACATCTGGGCGGGCCGCCCGCCGTACCCGACACCACAGTAGCAAGAGAGCGCGCGGACGATTCAAACGCTCCGTATCGGTCTGCAATATCGATAAATAACATACAACAAAAACAATAATATAATCGAACAATAATTATAATTGGGCGCTACATCACTAGTGTAGATACTGGTTGGAAATTTTCTGTGCAGTGTTCTAAATTTTGAATTAGTGGTGTTAAAAAAAAGTGTTTTGTGAAGGAAGCAAAAAGTTTGGTGCGACGGAACTTTTTCGTGAGTACGTTTTTTTTTGTACGTCTAGAGTTAACACAGGAAATCACTTTTTCTTCGCAAAGATAATACAATACAATAATACTTTATTGTACAACAACTAATACATAACAATGCACGTTAAAAAAAACTTACAAAGAATGGTAGAACAAAGGGCGGCTTTATCGCACTAAGCAATCTTCCAGGCTACCTTAGGACGGACAGAAAAAAAAAACAGAAACAAAAACAGGACGATTTACGCATATATCAATTATTTACTAGCTCTCTTCATTCGTGTGCAGGCTAGGTATTCCGGAATCGCTATAGTCCTTGTACACTTAATAAAAGCCTAAATTAGACTATAACGAACGTTTTATAACAAAACATTGCTTATTCCATTTTTTTAAGTATAGATATGAGGCCATGAGAGCCAAAGTGGCCTAACTGCATGTTTTTCTATTTTCATATTTTTATTGGAGTCTGCTCTAAATGGTAAAAGCTATAGCGCAATAAATAAATCCATCAATAAAAGGCTTCCCATAAATAGGGATTAAAATAGGGTGAAAGAATAAGTGAGAAAATGGATCCTCCCTTTATTATAATGTACATAGAATACAATATAATAAAGGTATTTAAAAATGCAGTTAGGTCACTTTGGCTCTCATGGCCTCATATATTAGCAGCTGTTATTTGTATAAATAATGTAAAATTATAAGAAAGAATAATAATAATAACATATTACTCTTAATTGACCCGATAGCTCAGTTGGTAGTGACTCTGCCTTCTGAACTGCGGGTTGTGGGTTCGATTCCCACCCAGGACAAACATTTGTGTGATTAACATCGATGTTTGTTCTGTGTCTGGGTGTTATATTGTATTCTATGTATGTATTTACAACAAAAAAAAAAGTATTTAAGTATTGTATCAGTTATCTGGTTCCCATAGTACAAGCTTTGCTTAGTTTGGGGCTAGATGGCGTTGTGTGAGATGTCCACACGTATTATTATTATTATTATTATTAATTAAAAATGCGTAGAGTACAAAAATGTGTAAAATATGTGTAAGCAGCAGGTAATTAGACTGAGTAACATCACGATGCATAATTTGGAAGAAGATAAGATTTTGATATTTTGTTCGTTTAAAAATTACGAACACGAAAATAATAGACATAAAAATAAAATACATGACACTTACGTGTTATTATTGTAAGTTAAGGTTGGAAGCATAGAAACATTCATATTTACACTTTTTACCGACGCATTATAATTTATGCTCAAATTATGTTGTTTGGCTTTCAATTTGTAAACAATCATCTAACAATACGGGCGGCATCAATAAAGTAGTTAGGATTTTATACAAATATTTTACCTAATTAATTATGAATGGCCTGATGACTGATAGTTGGTGACTCTGCCTTCTGAACTGTAGGTTGTGGGTTCGATTCCCACCCAGAACAAACATTTTTGTGATGAACATATGTTCTGTGTCTGGGTGTTATATTGTATTCTATGTATGTATTTACAAACATAAAGTATCTATGTAATCTATCAGTTACCTGGTTTCCGTAGTACAAGCTTTGCTTAGTTTGGGACTAGACGTCGTTGTATGAAATGTCCACAAATATTTATTTATTTTGTTTATTTAATTCCTTTTATGGCTTTTAACATACGGATGCATTCATAATAATAATAATATAGAAACAATCGTGTAGTTAAGAATTCATATTTTGTTTTTTGTCTTTCGTTTTGAGTTTCAAATGAGCGAAAAAAAAGAGAAAACACTATCTGTAGGCGACGCGCCTCTATGGAATTATATACTTTATTTATAAATTTATGTTTAAATTGTGACTGAGCAATAATTGTCAATGATTGATTTTGCTCTGAATATTATAATATATACATCACCTCGCGTTAAATAATTTGGTTGTTTCTCATACTAATAAGATTCCCTGAGCCATATGCCGACGTCGCTTATACTATCTATTAGCTGTAATAAAACGTTTATTAGTAAGACCTTTATTTTTAAGTTATTACACTTGTGGCTCTGTTGGCTGTAGACCTCGCGAGACTGTTCTTGCACAGCTTAAAATTGAAAGACTATTTTACATTTTCAACCCACAAGGTTCCGCCATATTGAAAGTTTTGTATGAACTGAATCGACAGAAAAATTCCATTTAATTATCGAACCTGCTCACAGTATTTCACGAGAATCAGTTGAGAAATGCAAAATGTACTTAGAGAGTAACAGCCGGACATATGAAATCATTTACGCCCACTCTGAAACAGCTCACGCGTACGCTCGCTCAAAAGCTTAGATTATCAACATGTAGAGAGCGAAATTTGGTCGAACTGATTTTTAAAACGAGTAATTGAAAACATCATCTATGAGCATATTGAGGTACAGAAACCTTAAAACAGTTTTATAATTTATCTTATTTTATATAAGGTTTGTCTTGAGATAACTGAATGACTGACAGACTAACTAACTGACAGCGTAGAAACTTACGATACAAGAAATACTACCCAAGATACATTGCCTAGTTTAGAGCCCGTGGATACTTCAAACCAAAAGTAAAACAATAAACTTACTTCGTCTCATTTTTTACAGTCTTGATAAGAACTTGTATTGACTTACTTATTTAAAATAAAGTATTATATTTATGATATCCGTTTGTAAGTGCATTACTGGAAAACGGTTGGGCCGAAAGAGTTAGTTTTTTAATTTCCAATATCGGTATTTAAGGAAAAAAATTGCAATTGTTTCCCGGAAAAATGTTAAATACGGGAAAGCCTAAACCCAGCTCCTAAGCCTGTAAAAAAAACATTACAATCTTCAGGACCTAAATATAATCAAGAGAAAATAGAAAATAATGAATGAAAATAGAATCACAAAGAAAGGAAATATTTTTAAATGAAACAATAGTATTATACATAGTCCTGCTCTCACTCGGCGGATCGACGATATGATCAAAACCAAAAAATTATCTGAACCCTTTGAATAGTTAGTTTTAGCCTTGTTTTCGAAATGGAAAGGAAGTAGGCTATCGGAACACTGTTAATTACAAGGCACTTTATACATCAAAAAGGGACCGGTTAAATTACACACTATCCAATGAGTAATTTGACTTTACGCGAGACTTGGATAATGCCTTTGGGGAATCAGGGGAACGTAGTGATTTGATATTTTATCTATTGATTAGACCATCCTTTATTCTTAGTAACACTACGTGGTTTGACATATAACTTACTCGTTTTTCACCTCATATTTCTTACAATATGGCTATAATAAATAAATATATATAAATAAATAATATAATATAAATCCCAGCCAGCCATTTTAAGAGATGGCTAAGCGTGGGCATAATGACCGGCCCGATAGCTCAGTTGGTAGTAACCCTGCCTTCTGAACTGTGGGTTGTGGGTTCGATTCCCACCCAGGAAAAACATTTGTGTGATGAACATAGGTGTTTGTTCTGTTTCTGGGTGTTATATTGTATTATATGTATGTATTTACAAACAAAAAGTATTTAAGTATTGTATCAGTTATCTGGTTCCTATAATACGAGCTTTGCTTAGTTTGGGACTAGATGGCGTTGTGTGAGATGTCCAACATACATATATATATAATTATATATATATAATATGTAATCAATGATCCAATTAATATTTTTTTTACCGGCAAAGTGCTATTCTTTCAACTAAAGAGTACAATGATATAATAACTAACACTAGATTACCTACTGCAAAAAAATTGGTCTATATACTAGCCGCAATGACAGTCCAAAAGCTCCAGCCCACTATCAGTAGGTAGCGTACCCAACATGCTGGCAGCATTGCTCCGTTGAATTGCAATGCTGATTCGTTGTGCCAAATAAGAGGTTGATAGCACAAAAAGAAGTGTTGGCGGCAGCCTTCCTAAGTACCTAATAACTATAGGTTTAATCGGGGTCGGAGGCTGGTAGCGTCTGTAGACCGCATAAGTGCTAGAATTTTGGTCACGCGTAAATGTTTTTATTATATATTATAAATCAGTAATTATTATTTATATTTATTGTGTACTAGGTGTGTGGTTTCACCCGCGTAGTGAAAATTTTCTATACTTTCTTAACTTTTTCTTTCATAAAAACCTTCTCCTAAAAATAATAAACACATTAAAAAAGAATTAGCGAAAATTATTTATCCATTCACCCGTGATGCGATGACCAAGGGAAATAGAGATTCATTTTTATATATTAAGATGATTATATGTTTATTCGTTATTTCTTTATGTAAAGTTAATATACGGCTTATTGTTTCGTGACATGCCGCCCAATTTCACGAATAACTTACGACATATCACCTAATAGTAAGAGAATTTAAGAGAATCTCACAGTGAAAGGTTATCGCCACACAATTCTCTTCTACCGTATCTGAAACTTGCCTCTTTGATTTCCTTGAGTACAGTAAATGGAATAACGTCGAAATTTCATTATCTACTCGAAATCGTTGCCCTTTTCATGGTATCCGTGTTCCATATAATGTAAGGTCGCGGAATAACTCGTTTACCTTCATATAATAGGAAGATCTATGTTACAGGGCATGTTGTCGTTTAAAGGTAAGATAAAGAATGGTAAAAAATAAAGAAAGAGAATAAATTTGACAGCCTCTTTGGTGTAGTGGTTGAGTAGGTCGGCTCATAACCCGGAGGCGGCGGATTCCACTCCCGCGGTAGGGCAAGTATTTGTGCACAGTAAAAAAATAGGCACTCATACAAAACAAATCGAACAGCAAAAATGAAAGAAAGTAAAAAATAATGTGGCGTGACGTCGTGATATAGGTCTAATAGCTGTCTTTTTTTACAGACATTATTAATTCAAATTAATGAGAATATTTTAATTTAGGTTTTCTGTGAAAAAGGGTTAATCATGATTGTTTGCATTTCTCCATAAGCGTTGTAGATTATGTAGCTATGTACAAAGCTCGCGTATCGCTTTATTTTTAATTAAAATTTATGGCTTTGCTAGTTGCGGCCCGCGGTTTCACCCGCGGATAAAAAGTATTTTAATTATTTGCTCATCCTACGGGAAAATATCACTTTTCCGGGATAAAATGTAGCCTATATTTAATCTAGTGAATAAGCTATCTTGGTACCGGATTTCATCCGAATCTATTCAGCCGTTTGAGCGTGAAGGAGTAACAAACATACACACAAACACACACACACATACAAACTTTCGCCTTTATAATATTAGTGTGATTACTTTTTCTGATGTTTTTTTGTTTGAACTTATATCATACATTGTTCAGAAAGGACAAGTTTTCACGTCAGCTTGTTTATGAATGTTAGTATTGTAGGAAAGCTGGTTATGACTTTTTTTTATGTTATTGTATGATGTGACGAGCTAGTCGTTCACCTGATGCTAAGCGCCACGGCCGCCCATAACAGAACAGTGTCACTCAGAACCCTAAAGCAAAGAGTTTCAAGCGACACTGCACTGCGCACATCATCCTGAGACATCAGCACAGTCTGGTAACAAGATTGCTCGACTGTGAGATCAGATCATAAAGTCTCAAATGCCCAGTAATTTCACTAGCTACAGTGCCCTTCAAATCGGAACACAGTAGTGCTTGCACACTACTGCTTGGCGGCAGAATAACTGGCAAAGCGGTGGTACCTACCTAGACGAACTTTGCAACAAAGTCTTACCACCTAGTGACTGCCAATAAAAGCAATTTTTTCATACTAAACTCTAAATTAATCTTTACGATCTTATGTGTTAGGTTTGTGTGTCGTATGAGAAGGAAGATGTATGGCTGTCAAAGTACTAAGTCGAGAGCAGTTTCAAGTTACACATCCGCATGGCTCAATACAGAGTTCGAAGAAGCATTGTCTTATACTCAAATCAATGAAAAAGCTGACGAGAGTAGCTTCTTTGAAGTTTTTTCATATATTATTACATCTATTTCCGTATTTTTTAGCTTCACTTTATAGCTGTTATAAAGATTTTTTTTTATGTTTTGGCTCCACTCTTTTGTGTATTTAGCCATTGTCAAGTAATTGATAATTTATCAAGTTAATGATATTTCACGCAAATATGTGTCAAGTCACAGTCGAAGTCATCAAGTCAAGTCATAGTCTAGTCAAAGTCATACTCCTAGTAAAGTGGTGGGAACTTTACTTGAAGCTTCTATGGAGTTTTGGATACAACACGAAAAAAAACGTTTCACCATAATTATACCACTTTCCAACACTTGTAATCCAGCACTTAGCGAATAGAATGCAACTAATTTCATGCACTAACACTGAAAATAATACAATGCGGTGACGCCATCTTTTTCGTTTTCCCGCCAAAACTCCTGTTATATAGTTAATCCATAGGAAGAACGTAATGGCATATTGAATGTTTTTTTTCATAACCAGAAATTATAAACTGTGGATCGCCGTGTGTAAATCGCATTTTACTCACTGTGAGGGGAAAATAAGTGTTTAATATTACGACTCTATGCGTCTAGCTTATTTAGCCAGCTTTAGATTACATTTATATTTAAGTTTTTATAAATAAAAAACTCGTAATGAATCTCGAGTTCAAAATCAAGTTCAAAATTATCTCCAATAAAGCGTTGGTTAGTATATTGAATGCTTCTATGAAGTTTTGGAGAAAACATCTTTTTTATCAACTGTAGACTTGTATTTGATAAAGTCATTACCACCATTACTTAGACAAGTTTTGGTAAATAGAAACGTCAATTACCACAGATAATAAAAGTAACAGAACATAATCGCATTCCCACCAAAAGTCTTACAACGAAAATTCGATATGACTATTTTATCTTCATTTTACTGCCTCTTCTTCTTCTTAGCTAAGCGTTTAGGAATTACTTAGTATGTGGATTTTTTTTGAAGAATTGAACTAAACAATGAAACGTTCTGAAACGCGTACAGTAGATAAGTATGTATGTTTATTTTAGGACACGTGTCTTCATAGATGAAGAGGGTGTAAACCGGGAGAAGGAACGTCCTCACTCTAAAAAAACGAGTGTGAATTAGGTCACATGAGTGAAGTAAAACTTCTTTAGTTTAGCTCCATCTATCGGCCGCTAAAACTTTGTTTTTGCTTTGTTTAATGTTAATGTCGCCATCGTAAATTGTCATTTTTCCGGACATACCAACATAATAATACAAATTATTAGCTTTATTATATTGTCAATGGAGATCTACGTGAACCAACTTCAACTTTCGTTCGCCTCGCTAGCTTACTCCTCAATTCAAGCGTGCGTAAAGAAGTTATGCTTCAAAAACTAGTCCTGCGTCCCACTCTTTTTGTCACTCAAATGCGTATTAACGTCTCTTTCTATCACACATCAATTGGAATCAATATATATATATCAATTTGGATAAGCTACTTTTATTTATCTTCCTTCTTTTGTTTACGTCTATGTACGCCTCTGCTTAAAATATCGACAGGGGTTTGGATTATTTTACATAACAGACGTCGAAGGTATTTATTGTGAAGAACCGATTGATTGGGAAATTGAAAAAGTTGAAGCAATCGGAAAAGTTTCGATAGCTTCATGCGGAGTTTAACATAAGTGCCAGAGTTGCCTCCAATAAAATTCTCATACGCGATATACCTACGCGTGGGAGGGGCGCACTGATTGGAGGATGCCTATTTTTTTTCGGAACTGTAAACCAGGGATGTTACGGAGCTTCGATTCTGATTTCGAAAAGTAGAACTTCGACTGCGATTCCGATACTTTCGAACCGGAGAATTAAGAAATGAGAAATTAAAGAGGCTTATTAATGTTTGTAACATTTTATTTAATGAGACCTGCCCTTAACTAGCACGTCTTTCTCCTGCCTCCACCTCCTCCAACACCGACCCCGACTTCGATTCCGATTCCGACAAACCAAAGTTGAAACATCCGAATCCGAGTTCGGTTCCGATAAAACCACCTCCGTTACATCCCTGCTGTAAACACTCAATTGGGCTTTTGTTTTATATTGAACGAGCTTCTGCCCGTAGCTTCACCCGCGGCGTGGCCTATGGGAAAATAATTCAACCACCCATTTCACCCTATTAGGGTGGAATTTTGAAAAATCCTTTCTTAGCGGAAGCCTACGTCATAACATTTACCTGCATGCCAAATTTCAGCCCGAGCCGTCCAGTGGTTTGGGCTGTGCGTTGATAGATCACTATGTCAGTCAGTCAGTCAGTCACCTTTGAGTCATATATATTTAATAAAGATAAAAGATTGTTCTAATTCCAAAACCAATGTGGACGAACGTACATTGACAATGTGTCAAACGTATAAACGTGTAAATGCCGTACTCTTCATATCGCAGACACCAATGACGATGACTAAACAAGTCGGAGCCCTGATTTAACGTGAAGATGCAGTTGGAAATTATGCAAGTGTGGTGGTGGTTTGAAGAAGTGAAATTGTGACGGACAACCCTAAACCGTCATGCTTACTAAATATTAAATACGTTTTCTTTTTCGACGAATACATATAATTTCGTAAACAGGAAATAAAATACATAAGTAATATTTTTTAGCTTATGTCAGTTTACTGAGGCTTTTTCTGGAATCGATGAACCAAAAGCTTCAGCACGAAAATTATACATAACGTGTTTCACGTAAATATAGCATTAAATCTTTTCCGTGTAGCACTTATGTCCCATTTCTCAGAGTTGTCGAAATGATTTGTAAGTCCCTGGACAATGAGATTCAAACCACACATTTGTGGGGTTCCGTAGTATTCAATTAAGACTCAGCATTTATACAAGTTATCAGAAATCATTTTAGTTGATGTTCCATCTTTTATTTTGTTTTAATTTTCATTTTAACTTTATTTAACCACCACCACTTTACTAGGAGTATGACTTGACTAGACTAGACTATGACTTACCTTGATGACTTGGACTGTGACTTGACTCGACACACTATATGATATTAATTAACTTGAGATATATCGATTACTTGACACTGGCTAAATACACAAAAGTGAGGAGCCAAAACCAAACAAAAAAAATTGGCTTCATATCTAATTATGATAATTTGAGTCAGTTATTATAGTTTGAGTGTTGACTTACGCGATTTAATTAAGTGATGTCTGTAATAATTGTTGTAATATGAAATAATAAAGGAATAAATATTATTTTGTGTTGTTAGACAAAACTATAATCAATCTTTAGAAAGAATTTTACAGATCTAGAATAAAAGAAATAGAAAATATAGCTTAAATATTCACGACGAATTCTGAATAAACTCTAAAATCTTCCAAGAAAACGATTTATTGCAAATGTGTGGATATTTTCCATCGCATAAATGCGCACCACATATTTTGGGGCGGGGTAAAGTATAGCTGAGTGAATCGAGTGGGTATGTGTGTGAGATCGCTTTGGTCACATTCATAAGCCTGTAAGTCGTTGATCAAACAAAATGGTTTAAATAGGTCGTTGTCAAGGCTACGGAACACTAAAAGCTTCCTTTTCAAACAAAGTACCAATCTATGTATATAAAACTCAAAGGTGACTGACTGACATAGTGATCTATCAACGCACAGCTCAAACCACTGGACGGATCGGGCTGAAATTTGGCATGCAGGTAGATGTTATGACGTAGGCATCCGCTAAGATTTTTTGAAATTGGAATTACCATGAAGAGAGTGAAATGGGTGGTTGAATTATTTTCCCATAGGCCACGCCGCGGGCGAAGCTGCGGGCAGAGGCTCGTACCGTATAATTACAATAGATATTTTTTTGGCGCGTAAGTATTATTTGTCCTTCAAAGTAGGTTGACCGAAGGTTCATAAGGGAATTGAAAAATATTATTGCTGTTGGAACAAAAATATTGGAGAAATAGTGGAAGTGGAACCGTTAATAAGCAAACACATTACGTACGTGCGTACATTCAAGGAAAAATATTCCCAAAAAAATTGAATATCATTTTGATTAGTACGAGTACTTAGGTACTATTTGTAATAGACAGGTACAAACGAATAACACCCTTATGTACTTTCGCAGCTTTGTTAATCTAGTTACTAAACCAAGCGTGGTAAGGTATCTATAGATCTTGACGTAATTTCGACTTGATTGAGCTAATACTTTATTACTTTTGTTATTAGATATATATCTTACATATAGGTATGTTGTCGCTCCATCGAGTCACAGCAGAGTATCTTATATACCAAAGCGTTTTGATTCTTCATTTATGGTTCGGACAGCATTATTCATTATTCAAATTCCATAATTCCATCAATATTGCACTACCGCATTAAGCCTTCCACGATACACCAAGGTTAACTAGAAGATAATGCTCTATAGCATTAAGTTCGCCTATGTACCTTCAATTGTTGTTTGTGCAATAAAAATAATTCTCTCTATTTATTATTTCCTGAAAAATGTATGCTAGAAGTTTTAAGGCTAAAGTGAAACTGTATTTTCTAGGCATGATCCAACGTCTTAGCAGTTATAGGCACCGACGCGGTGCTGTGTGGCTTTCTGGGTGTATCACCAAATCTAAGCGATTTTATTCAAAAAGTGTCAACCATAGATACATGGCAAACACTTACAGAATCTTTAGCAAACTAAAGCAGTTTAATGGGACTTGAATAAAACCGGTCCCAGTCTATTGTTTCATTCTTTTATTTTATGTTTTTGTGTCGTTCTTTAGTAGAATTCGAACCCACAACCAGAAGGCACACACGGCACAGTTCAGAAGGCAGGGCTACTACCAACTGAGCTATCAGGGACTATGAAAAAAAAAACTCATTTGCCAATTCACGGTCTCTACTCTAAAAAACGTACCACCGATTCTCAGTTATGCAGCAAATATAATCGGATGCTATTAATTTGCACAATGAAAGATGAACAATTGAAAAGTGTACGATTGTCGTACGTATAACATTCGAGTGCTTCACGATTAAAAATCAGTTTTTTTTTTTTAAATTAATTTTTGGCTCCACACCTCCGTGTATTTAGCCAGTGTCAAGTAATTGATAATTTATCAAGTTAATGATATTTCACGCAAATATGTAGTCACAGTCGAAGTCATCAAGTCATAGTCTAGTCAAAGTCATACTCCTAGTAAAGTAGTGACAACTTTACTTGAAGCTTTTATGGAGTTTTGGAAACAACACGAAAAGAAACGTTTCACCATCATTATACCATTTTCCCACACTCACGCCTGTAATCCAGCACTTAACGAATAGAATGTCACCAATTTTATGCACTAACACTGAAAATAACACAAGTTTTGGAAAATAATACAATGCAATGACGCAATCTTTTTCGCGTTCCCGCCAAAACTCTAAAAATCAGTTGCTGCGTCATCTCTATAAATTTCCTAAAATATTCTGACAGGTAACAAAAGGTGACAGATGACAGGAGGTATTATTCATTGTAATCCTAACGAGGGTCACATAATGACACTGTTTAGCATTCGGGTCACAACCAACCTGACATATTATTGCTGTTGGAACAAAAATATTAGAATAGCAGTGGAAGTGGAACTTTTAATTGTATACACTATAAACTTTTTTGGCAAATCAGCATGCAATTGCTGCAAACAAAAAAAAGCAATAAGTTGTTATATTATCATATTATTTCGTTAGTTATAAGAATAAAGGTACTTTGCCTGTTACAAATCACTTTTAGCTATTGTGCTATCCTTTATTCCATTTACATTTTGTATTATAAATACTAAATACTATTAAAACAAAAACAAATTCTCGTAGACAGTTGCTACGAAACCGTAGCTGCTCTACGAGTTTTCTTTTTCGCCCAATGAGCACATAGTTTGGTAATACACCATATTTATAAAATTAATTGACTACAATAAAGCGATAGTATCTAATTAAAACTTTTTACAACGGTTTCGTATTACTTTCTAACTCGGTAACGTAAATCCTAAAGTATTTTAGCTTTTAATTAAGACTCAGATGAAATAATTATAATTAAGCTCATCTTTAATCCAATGTCGTTAAGGTTTTAAATCAACATTAAGGAGAACTTAAATGTGAAAAAGAGTCCGTAATAAATGCGATGAAGCCGTTATCATTGGATTTGTTGGTGAGATTCGGTTTCTTGAGTCTTGCGAGACGGATTAATCTATTTGACAGTCAACACCGTTACCGATCGGTCATTAAAAACACGCTGCTTTAAGGGTATACTCGTGTCAATAAAAATTCAAGTTCCATTTCGATTTGATTCATTTCAGTTAAATATACATTTGTCAAGTGAACCGTCAATTGATTATCTACAATCTCTTAGTTACCCAATGATAGCAATTTTTTTTTTTATGTTAATGAATGTCGTGACGAGCTAGCCGTTCGCCTGATGTTAAACGACACGGCTGCCCATACCAGCTACAGTGTCACTCGGAACTCTAAAGTATAGAGGTTCGCGTGACACTGCACTGCGCACGTCATCCTGAGACATCAGCACAATATAACTTAGTTTAGCAATAAGATTACTAAACTGTGAGATAAGATCATAAAGTCTCATTTACCCAGTAATTTTACTAGCTACAGTGCCCTTCAAACCGGAACCCAGCAGTGCTTGCACACTACTGCTTGGCGGCAGAATAACTGGCAAAGCGGTGGTACCTACCTAGACGAACTTTGAAAGTTCTACCACCGAGTGAAAATAAATAAGCAATGCAATAGCAATGACTAATCATAAACAAACCAACACAGTGCGTTGTTTTTTTCTAATCTGTGCTCGTTATACATTGCAACCCAGAAAGCACTGCTTTAGACCACACGACTGAAGTAAAATTTCTTTAGTTTAGCTCCATCTATCGGCCGGTATAACTTTGTTTCTGCTTTATTTAATATTAATGTAGTCATCTTGCCAATTGTAAATTGTCATTTTACCTGACATACCAACATGATAATACAAATTTTTAACTTTTTTATGTTGACAATGGAAATCTACGTGAACCAGCTTCAACTTCTGCTTGCCTCGCATTCACCAGCTTACTCCCCTAGACAAGCCTAAGTAAAGAAGTTTTACTTCAAAAACTTGCCTGTACTAGAATCAAAACGTTTTGTACTCCACTGGTTTCATAATCCATGGTTATGCCCGATTTCCTCCAGCCCACGAGCTTTTGGTACACGCCCACGAGTTTTCGCATTTCTAGTATATTTATTTTTATCTCTACAACACTGTTATAACCCCTTTTTGGTGCTTGTTTTTTCTGAACCGCTGCGTTGTAATACTTTAGTGTATGACCCTAAAAAGGTGTGCAAGTAGACCTTTTAATAGAAGTTTTTGGAGACTGGATATATTGGAACTGGACGTTAAAGAAAAATTCAGACTAGAGTGTCGGCTAAAACTCAACATTAATAAAGATATTTTATCTTTTTTTGTTTAGGGCTCTATAGGTACAGATTAACGGAAATAATTTTATTTGTGGGCGGAAACATACGGAAGCGTCAGTCACTTAAAAATAGGTAGCAACTCGAAATTTAAATTGTATTACAATTTTCAAGTAATTGGACCACTGTAAAGCGCCAATTTTATACAATGTATCATATTATTGTTCTAAAATAGGCTTAGCAATTATATACCGGTAACAAATGTATTTGTTACCACTCAGTTCTGTAACGGCTGAGTGGTTTTGTTAAGCTTTGGAGAGTAAGTATCTATAATTGTGTATCATTGTAATACACCACCGCCCAATCTTCTGCATTTGATCATCCAAAGGTTGTCTGAAAGAGACTGTTGTCAGCGATAAGACCGCCTATTGTAACATTAATTTATAAAATTTTCTTGATACTTGTATATTTCATTGGTGAATAAATTGGTGGGTAAAGTACTTCCTGACACCTGTATGAATGATAGCATGTGAGTGCATATTATGTTCCAGATATTTGTGATTAGGTAAATTAAGCCACAGAGCACAGCTAGTGAAAAGCATAATAGTAGAGCAAAAAAATAAAACAAAATATAACTCTGAATTGTTCGTTTTCCTCGAAATGAGGGATTTACTAAGAGTTTTCCTAATGTAAGCAATTCCACAATTCTTTGTTTGCGGAATGAACGGTAATCGTTGTAATGAGCTTACAAATGGAGGAGAAAATTGAAATGTTGACTTGTTGATTGGTACTTACTAAAGTAGCGCTCTAAGAGCACTTCACCTACATTACATATTATTTCTGATAAAATTAACAGCAATATAATGTTTAGTACGATAGTATCTATTTTATACTAGCTGACCCGGCGTACTTTATACCGCCAACATTCAATAAATATCGTGTTACAGATTAGCTAAATTTAATCTGTGATTTTATGAAAGTAATAAAATGAATACAAAATAAATATTAATTTCAAAACACATTTACGAAACTCGTAAAAAATTTGTATGGATTTCTTTTCTTCCTTTTTTATGTCAATTTTTCAACGTTTTTAATAGTTATTCTGCTATTCGGGACGGAGACAAACAATAAAGTATGAAAATCGGTCCAGCCGTTCTCGAGTTATAAGTTTTCGAACAAACCCGACTTTGTTTTATATACAGATGAAGCTTACTTGTAAAATTGGGTTGAATTGGGATCGGTCTTGCCTATTTTAGACTAATAGTTCATATCAACGGCCTATATATAGGTCACATGTATTTAGGTCATAGCTTAGACACGAATGTATGAGCATATAATAATAAAACACAAACTTTCCTAAGTACAAGTTTGTGAATAGTCATGTCCTTGAATTTGTTTTTAAGACGGGGTGCCAGTTCCATACATAACTTTATAAACCACAGGTTCAGTACTGAGTGGGAACTATTGAAAGTCCCACGAGCTAATCGCTGAGCCACACCCGCTTTATGCAAAATGTTATCACAATTTACCACCGGATCTCTCATCCTTTTGATCCATCCTTGCTATAGGGTGTCTTTTGTTAAGGCAATTTCTCCGTAGGTTGATGGATTGCGTGTCAATTTCACCTCTATTATATTACAAATTCGTTTAACAGAAGCCATACAAAATGTCTTTGTAGGTTTCATATTAATGATTTTTTCAAATTACCAATTTTAGGTTTCTAGGTACATTTATATTATTCAAAGAAATACTGTAGCAGGTATAATTGAAATTATAACATTTTACTATCACTACAAGACTATTAGTAAATACTTTTTTTCTGGTAGTAGTAATAGCTTTTTTTGTTTGGTTTTGGCTCCACACTTTTGTGTATTTAGCCAGTGTCAAGTAATTGATAATATCTCAAGTTAATTAATATCATATAATGTGTCAAGTCAAGTCAAGTCACAGTCCAAGTCATCAATTTAAGTCATAGTTCCGTATTATAGAACGATGCTCAGTCATCGATCGGAGATTTCATTCATAAAGTGATCAATTAGTGAAAGAAATCTATGCTTGAGCACCTATCGATGACTGAGCATCATTCTGTAATACGGACCATAGTCTAGTCAAGTCAAGTCATACTCCTAGTAGAGTGGTGGCAACTTTACCAAAAGCTTCTATGGAGTTTTGGAAACAACACGAAAAAAAAACGTTTCACCATCATTATACCATTTTCCCACACTCGCGCCTGTAATCCAGCACTTAACGAATAGAATGCCACCAATTTTATGCACTAACACTGAAAATAACACAAGTTTTGGAAAATAATACAATGCGGCGACATGATCTTTTTCGTTTTCCCGCCAAAACTCCTGTAATAGTTAGTGTTTAGTATTAGTTATTATATCATTGTAGTATTTAGAAAATGGCAATAAAAAAAAACAATTGTCGATGTCAATTGGTGAATACTTACCTATACTGAATTTATTGAATTTCCGAGCGAGCACCGTAACGAAAAACGATCAAAGCCCCGGACAAAACCGTTTGTTTTCATCCCATTCTACACAACAACTGGTAGATCAAATGATCGCAATGTCAAATTAATTGAAACAGATCACATTTATATTTCACAAAATCGCCGAGTGTTTCAAATAAACCGATTTAAATTTAATATTCCCAATTGACATCGCAATTAACTCGTAATTTATTCTTAGTCTTACGTTAACCTTCAGTTTACATTACAGTTTTTACAAACTGTTTTAAAGACTAAGCTTTTAGTAATTACGCAATGGTTTGCTACCTTCTCAGTATTTACGAAACAGAGTTGGGGTTATTTTACGTAGTAGCGGCCTGATTGATTGGTGTGTTCAATCTGATATATTGAGTGTACTATTTCGCGGTGTTTTATGATCCATTATGGACGTTAAGGGTCAGACTTCTATTGACTTCTCTATGTCACGATCATATACATATGTTTTTGGTATTTAATAATAAATAATTTGTAAATTCTTTAATTTTGTGTTATTATTTAATTATTTATTTTATTACTAGTTGTGCCCCGCGGTTTCACCCGCTGATAAAAAGTATTTTAATTATTTGCTCATCCCATGGGAATATTTTACTTTTCCGAGATAAAAGTAGCTTATATGCTAATCCAGTGTATAAGCTATTTTGGTACCGAAAATCATCCAAATCCATTCAGCCGTTTGAGCGTGAAGGAGTAACAAACATACACACGTACAAATTTTCGCCTTTATAATATTACTGTGATTTACATCTTACTGTTTTAACTAAGACTAAACTAAAGCTAAAGTTAATTTAGACAGTAAGCATACTTGTATAGTTTAGTGAAGTATACGCTATGCATACTAACAAAGAATATTTCACTATGGACAGCCGTGACGCCCAACATCAAGTGTGACTGCACAAAACAGTAGCGTGCCACTCGGAACTCTAAGTAATATAAATTTTCGCGTGACACTGCACTGCGCACGTCAACCTGAGACATCAGCAAAGATTAGCAATAAGATTACAACTAGACTGTGAGATTAGGTGGGTCCCTTTTAAGGTCCCTTTTAACATGGAACATAGTTGTGCTTGGCAGAAGAATAACTGGCAAGCCAGTGGAACCCACCTACACGAACTTTCCAGAAAAGTCCTACCACCTATCTACAGACATTCAATTCTATGATCTAGCTGTCATGAACAAGCTTATGTGTATTGTGTGTATTCATCGGTTTCATCCAATAGGTACTGATATTGAAAGCTCTACTTGAGAAAATCTATACATATAAAATTCAAAGTCCTGACTGACTAACTTATATATCAATGCACAGCCTAAACCACTGGTCCTAGAGACTTGAAATATGGGGGTGTGTTCTTTGTAAAGTGTAGGTATCCACTAAGAAAAGGTTTTTCGAAATTCCACCCCTAAAAGGGTGAAATGGGTGGTTGAATTATCTATTAAAAAAAAAATTCTTCGTTTTCTATAGGCCACGCGGGCGAAGCCGCGGGCAGAAGCTAGTTTATCTATATATATAAAAATCTAGATTTAAATGAAAATAATAGAGATGTTTATCTATATTGATTCACTAGTTGCGCCCCGCGGTTTCACCCGCGGATAAAAAGTATTTTAATTATTTGCTCATCCCACGGGAAAATTTCACTTTTCCGGGATAAAATGTAGCCTATATGTTAATCCAGTGTATAAGCTATCTTGGTACCGAATTTCATCCAAATCCATTCAGCCATTTGAGCGTGAAGGAGTAACAAACATACACACATACACACATACAAACTTTCGCCTTTATAATATTAGTGTGATGTACCAGAATAATTTTGGTTTGCCTTTAATGACTTGGACTCATTAAACAAAGATGGAAGTTTCGTTTATGTAGGTTAATACCGATGTACACCATTAGCGCCAGTATTAATAGAGTATTTGAAAATTAACAGCTATGATGTTCCTATTTTATTACCAAAAATACTTAGTACTAATTGCGAAGTTTGGCTATTAATTAATTAATTGATCGTTAAATAATTTTAACTACGGCTTAACTTACAGCTACGATCACTGCGGTCACTACAAAGGTCGGTGTCTAAAATCATATTTACGACTGAGCAATACCGTGCTTCGGAAGCATAGAGCAGGAAATAAATTGAAGGGGTGAGAACAAAAAGGGTTTAACTGATTTTTTTCACAAAATGACTTATGGGTATCGTTGGATTCAGCGTGAAATTATCTACAATAATACATTCTCAAAATACCGAAATGAGGCTTAAATCTCGATATGTTGAGTCTAAAAACGGTTTATCTGTCACAGGAATACAGTTCGCTTAGCATAAAAACATTATTATGATTAATTTATTATATTATATTTTTACAGTAATTGTATGAATTAGTACTATGTTTAGTATTTTAAAATAGAATTAATACATTTTCAAGCAACTGAAACTTACATAAACCTTTTCTATTACCTTATAAGCACTCTACATTAAAATGAAGCCATTGAAGTTTAAAGTCAATTTTCTGGAAACTATCAATTTGACAGTTAAACCCTTTTTATTCTCAACCATTCAATTACGCTGACACTTTAAGCCATCTCGTCGTTCTCGGTTGCTGGCGTAAAATAGTCCTTAAGCGAAGTCAGAGACTTTCGAGTAGCTTAAAATTTGCCTACGTGAGAAGGATGGAAAGACAAAAATAGGACGTTAAATAATTCTCCTTGTAATTATTTCCACAATATTATTTAAGCGTGTCCATCCAAATCACAGCGTGGCCAATATACAGTCCAAAATTTTACTAGGCGGTAGGACTTTTACTAGGTGGTAGGACTTTTACTAGGTGATAGGACTTTTACTAGGTGATAGGACTTTTACTAGGTGGTAGGACTTTTACTAGGTGATAGGACTTTTACTAGGTGATAGGACTTTTACTAGGTGGTAGGACTTTTACTAGGTGGTAGGACTTTTACTAGGTGATAGGACTTTTACTAGGTGATAGAACTTTTACTAGGTGGTAGGACTTTTCTGCAAAATTCGTCTAGGTAGGTACCACCGCTTTGCCAGTTATTCTGCCACCATACTTGGCGAAACACAACTGTGTTCCGGTTTAAAGGGCACTGTAGCTAGTTTAATTCCTAGGCAAATGAGACTTTAAGACCTAATCACAGTCTAGTAATCTTATTATAGTCTCAGAATGGCGTGCGCAGTGCAGTGTCACGCGAAACCATTCTTTAGAGTTTCAAGTGTCACTGCTACTGATACTGTCGTGTCGCTTAACATCAGGCGAGCGACTAGCTCGTCATGTCATTTGGTGACATAAAAAAATGCTTTTTTTTTGTTGTTAGTTTAGTATCATTTAGTAGTTGATATTACAATAATAGATAGTTTAAAAATTAATTTAAAATTAGAGAAAAAAATAAAAAAAGCATTGTCCGTTTAAAACAAATCTCTCGTATTATTTTATCTCTGTGAAAATATAACATTAGCCTCATTTCTTTTAAAACTTTATTAATGTAAATGTAGGATTTTGATTAAACGAAATGTTCGAAGCGTCCTTCGGATGAAAAACGCTCCTTGATCCACTGTGGGTACCAATTAGTGGAGCAATTTGTGATCGAACCATTCAAGTACGTATAATGCTAATGTATAAAATGGATCTTGAATTATCACAGTACCTATACTATCAGTAAAGCTTGCGCCCCGTTTCTCTCTTTTGGACAATATTTGGAGTTTAAAATTATTCTATATGTTATTTCTTTCAGCAAAATTATGGACAGGATTTGGAGATTAAAATTATCTTGTGTTATTTGTTTTAGCAAAATTAAGGACAATATTTGGAGATTGAAATTGTCTTATGTGTTATTTGTTTCAGCAATATTGTGGACAAGATTTGGATATTAAAATTGTCTTGTTTATTTGTTACAGCATTCTTGTCCATAATTAGGACAGGATTTGGAGATTAAAATTATCCTATGTGTGTCTATGTGTGTCATCGTTGGGTGCTATTATTATTATTATGTAAATATTTCATGACCAGAAAAGAAATATCATATGTTCTCTTTATATTACCTTACTTCTGCCCGCAGCTTCGCCCGCGGCGTGGTCTATGGGAAATTAATTCAACCACCCATTTCACCCTCTTAAGGGTGGAATATTGAAAAATCCTTTCTTAGCGGATGCCTACGTCATAACATCTACCTGCATGCAAAATTTCAGCCCGATCCGTCCAGTGGTTTGGGCTGTGCGTTGATAGATCACTATATTAGACAGTCATTAAGTCAGTCACCTTTGAGTTATATATAATTAGGTCTTTACCTATGAAATTGCCGTTTTGTTTGAAAAAAGTTAAAGTATTTTTTTTTCGAACTTATTTATTTATTTTATTCAAAGTAATCACCCCTGCAATCAATGCATCTTTGCCAACGCTGTGGCAGTTTATGGATGCCCTTCTTGAAAAAATCAGCAGGACGGGAGACAACAAACTCTTCAAAGGCGTTTTGTACTGCCTCTCAGGAATTGAATTTTTTTCCCGCTAAAAAATTGTCCAAATTTTGGAAAAAGTAATAGTCGGTAGGCGCAAGATCTGGTGAGTATGGCGGATGAGGGAGAGCTTCCAAACCCAACTCATGCAGCTTAGAGACGGTCTGTTGTGCAGTATGGGGTCGCGCGTTGTCGTGAAGTAGCAGTGGAGACGACCGATTGACCAAAGCTGGTTGCAGACGTCAGTTCTTCAATGTACACATCTGCAGTAATGCTCTCGCCGTTTCGTAAAAAGTTATGATGAATCACACCAGCACTAGACCACCAAACTGTGACCATCACCTTTCTAGGTGTCATTTTTCGTTTTGCACATAGCTTTGGTACCGAACCAGGATCTAACCAACTTGCTGAGCGCTTTCGATTGTCAAAAAGAATCCATTTTTCGTCGCACGTAACAATTCGGTTCAAAATTCCTTCATTTCTGTGCCTGTTAAGCAGCGCAAGGCAAGTCTCGACGCGTACGTTGCGCTGGCGATCGTTAAGTTCGTGGGGCACCCATCTATCAAGCTTTTTTATCTTGCCAATCTGTCGCAAATGGACCAATATTGTTTTGATGCTAACATCAAAAGCTGCTGCCAGCTCAGCTGTAGATTGAGATTCATCAGCTTCCACAATCGCCTTTAATTCATCATTGTTGACCAAAGTTTCCGGACGACCACGAGGTTCATTTTTCAAGTCATAATTCCCAGAACGGAACCGAGCAAACCAATAACGGGTTGTACGTTCGTTTGTACAGTTCTCTCAGTAAACGTCGTTGATGTTACGTGTCGTTTGTGCCGCGTTGGTGCCACGACGGAACTCATATTCCATAATTACACGAAATTTCAAAGTATCCATTATGAGGAAAAATGTTGAAATGTAATGAAAATACAACGCTAATCAATAAACAAAAGACTTATATTGTAAATAGAATGTCATATTTTTAAAACAAAATTAATTTGAATTTAGAATTCATAGCAAATCAAAACTTTTTTTTGTTTGGAAAAGTCTGTACTGCAATACGGCAACTTCATAGGTAAAGACCTATTATTTAGATAGAATTATAATTATACGAATAGAATCAGGTCTGTTGATAAAGTTAGAAAAAGGGTCAGTTTCATGCGTGGTAATAAAATAGATAAATAACCTTTATTGACCTTTCAACAGTTTCTACACACGTGCATTATGTCGTGGAAGTCCTGTGTAATCAACTTTGTGTCTATATGGTAGCGAGTAATACGTCACAACAAAGGACGGTTCTGTATGAATAGACATTTACTACCAACATACAAAATATATACGGTTCCTTTTGAAGTTGTGAAATTGATTGATGATTAGTCGACTGAATGGGATACAAAAAAAGAATTTAAGGCCTCTACGTGGTAATTCAATTTCGATTTCAATATTCATGTATCTAATATAAAAAATATTCCTATTCCACTGGCTTTAAATTTCATTTGAACGATTGTACAAAAGAAATAATTTCTGTAGAGAAATATTAAAATTGTAGAATTTAAAATGAATCTGTGCATTGGTTTGCTGTATTGGTCCGTAAGAAATAAAAACACTTGTTGAAATTGTTTGGTGGTTATGATACCCAAAATAATAAACAAAAAACCAAATCCGTAAAATGTAGGAAATCTCAACTATATACAGGCTGGATTTTTGAGACGGGACGTAAGGACACACCGGTCCTTATTCTCCCGTCAAAAACTCAGCCTGAATATATATAAGATTTCCTACATTTTACAGCTTTGGCTACAATGGATGATCTAGGTTCCCCTAGAGGAATACTGAACCCTCGTGTTTCTCTATTCAAAGTTTGACACCCCCATTAGAGGTAAATTAAAAACCCTTTTTAGTACTCAGGTCCTGAGTACTGCTTGACTGACAGAAACTCAATATATTTTCAAACTTTAGAAATATTTTCAATTTACACTTATTTATTCAACTAATTTAAGTTTGAGATATTTTATCGCCGAGTGTTTCCTTCACCTTTAGTAGAAGGCTCAAAACATATTAAATATCTGTCTAAACAAAATAGTATATTATTTAATGTAATAATAAATAGTGTTTACCGATGATATTGAACTGCGCAGCTACCGAAACTAAATCGATTAACGTATCTTTATTGCTTCCCTTCGGGATCATCTGTGATGCCAATAAAACTGTTTGTAAACATATGAGTATATTACAAACCTAAAAAAATACATACAGACGAACACATTACCTCCGCCTTTTTGGAAGTCGGTTCAAAATAGGTATATTTTAAACCTTGTACCTTATTGAAATTTTTTATTCTCTTTATATTGAACTTGATTAATGTAAATCGATTGGCTGCGGTAAACCAACACATCCTGTGACATGACGCGCTAGTGTCTTTGAAGATGTGTCGGAGATCGCAGCCAATTACACTTTCACACTCACACTAATATTATAAAGGCGAAAGTTTGTATGTGTATGTGTGTTTGTGTTTATGTGTGTATGTTTGTTAGTCCTTCACGCTCAAACGGCTGAATGGATTTGGATGAAATTCGGTACCAAGATAGCTTATACATTGGATTAACATATAGGCTACATTTTATTCCGGAAACGTGATTTTTTCCCGAGGGATGAGCAAATAATTATAATACTTTTTATCCGCGGGTGAAACCGCGGGGCGCAACTAGTGCTTCTATATAACACACCCTGTGTTATAGACAATGAACGCATACTTTAGCTTGAGACGCTTAGCTTGTACACTGAATAATGATGCAAGGAAATATGGCCTTGTATGTGTCTAATTGTTCAAAGCGTTGTCCGCAATACTTTCCAGTGTTTTATAGAAGCTTCTTGACGCTTACCATCAAGGAGATCTACTCGTTTACACTAAGAACTCACTTAGAGCAATCAAAGATTATTTCACTTAAAAAACGAAATTCACAAATGTTTAATCACTTTGATAGCTTTCGATGCTGTAACATAAGTAATAGTGATGGGCAATGGCTTAAATTTAACGGGATAAGTGGCTTATTTGTTAAAGTGCCTAGATAAACTAAAAAAGATTAATTAAAAGAGCCCTACAGGGTCAGCAATGCATTGGTGACGCCTGTTTCGGTGTTACACATGTCCATAGGCTACGGTGACCACTTCCCCATTAGGTGGGCCGTATGCTTGTATGCTCCCTATGGCATAAAAAAAAAGTTTCCTAGATTAAAGCGGTACCCGTAAGTGGGCCTAAGGTCTGATTCTGGCTGATTTTTCCGAACTATGAAAAGCCTAGTAAATAATTTCATAAATTCACACCATCACATAATGTTATTCAACGAACTGATCCACACGAACATCGACGTATGAATAAAACAGATGCTAAATTTACATATTTATAGACTGACTGGACTTTTGTATTTTTTTTACTCTGTTAGCTAAAATCTGTGGAAACGTAAAAAGTTTCCATTAAAACGCAGTGATTACTTTATCTATGCTCCATTACTTGAAAAATTTTGTAGCCATGGAAAACTTTTCGGCCTACATTATGTACTTTTGAATCAGTCACGTGCAAAGTAATACCTTAATTAAAATAAATTAAATGCATTCCAAACAATGAGCTGTGTTCGTGTCTCATGCAATGTCTTCGATAAAGGTTATTTCACATCGGAATCTGATCTAGCCAGCTTGACACGCCGACTCTACGTGCTCAATGAAATTTATCAAATATAATAGGATATGTTATCTTTAAGCCATTGATACTATGGGCATATGTTTATTTTTCAAGCTTGTTGCCTGAAATAAATGGTTTTTTTTCTTATTATAAAACATAATCGGTATTTTTATAGATAGCGCTTGGCGTTTGCAATGGATATATGGATCATTCATAATTCATTTATTCAATAACAATTTTTACATTGTGTTTAAAATGCCTAAAACCCTAGTCACCTATAATTAAATATAAATCAACACTATAATTCTTATTCCTAAATTCCGCCAGTAAGTCCGTAATACAAACACAAACAACGTATTATTCATTTATTTTTCAATGAAGAACAACTGCAAAATAAATGAATAATACCATCATTAATAAAGCAGGAGTTTTGGCGGGAATACGTAAAAGATTGCGTCACCGCATTGTATTATTTTCCTACACTTGTGTTATTTTCAGTGTTAGTGCCTAAAATTGGTGGCATTCTATTCATTAAGTTCTTTCAGGCATAAATGTGGGAAAATGATGGTGAAACGTTTCTTTTCGTGTTGTTTCAAAAACTCCATAGAAGCTTCAAGTAAAGTTGCCACCACTTTACTAAGAGTATGACTTCGACCAGACTATGACTTGACTTGATGACTTCAACTGTGACTTGACACATATTTGCGTGAAATATCATTAACTTGAGAAATTATCAATTACTTGACACTGGCTAAATACACAAAAGTGTGGAGCCAAAACATAAAAAAAAATTAATAAAGGATGTGAGTAAAGAAAGCATTGAATTTCTGAGAGAATATTTCGTAGTGCGGTTATTATAAGTCACCTACGCTTCACCTTTACTACGCTTTTACCGATTTCACAATATGATATGACTGAACTGACACCGAGACTGCCGCTAATTACTTACATATCTAGGTGGAGTCATATTTGTCTAGGCCTTTATAAATACGCTTTCAAAGAACTGGCTAAATTGACACGTGGTCTACACCTACGCATGAAATTAGTTGACTAAAATAACAAAACTTTACCATTTATATTTTTCTATTGGTTTTAGTACGCGTGGTATCAGTTCAGGATAGAAAGTATTATATTCAGTCAACCGAAGAATAGTGATACCAAATCAAACAACAGAAGCGTAACCGCGAGTAGAAGTGAGTATCAAAATGAGTTCAATGAATGTGCTGACCTAAACTTCTGTACTGTTCTTCCATGCTGTGATACTGCGGGATAATGTAGCTTTCTAACAGTGAAATAATTTTCAGAATCGGCAGTTCTCGAGATTATCTTCTGCACATACATTACATGGTCTTACAACTATGTTTATAATATGAATTAATGGATTAGTATATATAGCAAACCTGGAAAAATTGACCATCAATACGCCTGTCTGTATATAATAAATTATTTTTATTTATAAATAAAAACATCAATTAATCATTGATATAAACTTTTTATTGTCTATTTGTTGATGAAGTTTGATCAATCCACGCTTTACAAGTTTACAGCATTAACTGACACATAAAAGCCATCATTAAAAATAAATTGTATCGATAAAACTACCTGTTTAGATAATCTAAGCGATGAAAGTTCGAAAACCATTAAAAAATATGAATAGTAATTTAATGAGTAATGACTATTAACAATTGTTAACAAATTGTTTTTAAAGACACAAAAAAGATAAAGGATTTTAATTTATTTCAGCTTTGAGATTTTAAAGTGACGTAATTTTTTCATATCTTAATCGATATGATGATTTCTTTTCATTTTATGAAATGTACTGCCCATTGTACGTAACTCTGAGTAATTTATTTCTGTATCTGTTTTTATGTTGGGTGTACAGTAAAGATTTTTTAGTATTTGTATTTGTACTTTAAGGATGGTCTAAGATCTGACGATTTTGTCTTGCAAGACAAAAATTGTAAATTCTTCAATGGATGATTAACACATCATAATTAAGTTAGTAAATTGAAGTTCACTAGAGATAAAATAATTTAAAGAAAACTTACGGACTACGGATTTATATAATTTTCAGTATGAAATTATGGCGACTCAAGTTCAGATCATTTGCTTAGAGAATCCTTTTTAATCTACGTTTGACCCAATTGTGTGTCACGATCATCACTAGTCGAATAATTTAAATTTAAAACTATTTCTAGCACATCAAACAATCTGTCGGTTTTCATCTGGCAACTCTGAACTTCCTCCCTTGCTATTAATTAATTACATAAGCTCCGAGCAAACAAACATCGGCTATTAGATCAGTGACGGCGTACGTGACAAGCTCGTGTGTTTGCGACTTAACTTCTGTCTGAATTAGGTTATTGGCAGAAATATAATAGGCGGGGGAAAGTGTTTTCGTATTTTGTACGTGTGATTTACAAATCGGATTTCTTTGATTGTACTATTTGTAGCTGACTGGTTTGAATATCGTTGAGGCAATAACATTTGAAGTAATGTATTTGACATTTGACAATCTCTGTGGTGTGGTAGTTGAGCAGGTTGGCTCATAACCCGGAGGTGGCTTCGATTCCCGCGACAGGACAAGTATTTGTGCACAGAAAAAAGCGCAATTACTTGTTCTTTGCCTGGCTGTTGTGGGACCATGGCCCTCGTAGTTACTGAGTCTCTAGATACAGGGAATCCTACTTAGGGTCCAGGAAATCCTGGATCACACACATCACAATTACATACATATCTATGTGCCCACCATGTTATTATTATTTAGAAAAAAAAAGTTATTGGTGCAACAAGAGAGCGAATTTGATTTCTGCTTCGAATGCTTTGCGATTCTAGTATTAAATGAAAAGCGTAGCGAGTGACAAGATGCAAAACACTTTGCTCTCAAATAGCACATACAACTTTTCACATTAGCAATTAGAATATAATTACAAGAAAAAGTATCCAAAGTGCAATAAAAAAAACGTTTTTAGCTTTACCGAACGAGAAAGACAACAAAATAAATGTCAAATTAGTATTTCGAATTTGGTAGTGAGATTTTGACGGTAATGCGATAATGTTCCGTTAGTATTGAACTATTGGGAAAAACTGAGAACGCGACTTTTCTTCAAAGTTCGTCTAGGTCACCGCTTCGCCAGTTATTCTGCCGCCAAGCAGTAGTGTGTAAGCACTACTGTGCTCCAGTTTGAAGTGCACTGTAACTAGTGAAATTACTGGATAAATAAGACTTTATGACCTAATCTCACAGTTTCGTAATCTTTTTACTACATTTTGCTTATGTCTCAGGATGACGTGCGCAGTGCAGTGTCACGCGATACTCTATATTTTAGAGTTCTGAGTGACACTGCAACTGATATGGGCAGTCGTGTCGCTGAACATCAGGCGAACGACTATCTCGTCATGTCTACCTTGACATAAAAAAATAGTATATTTTATAGTGCTTTCGAACAAAGTACGAAGAAATTTTGTCCCCGATCTAATACAAACAGAAGACTGCGTAATTATGTTTCATTACCCGGTGTTTGTGTAATCATAATCAAATATCGTAATTAAACGTATTATTAATATCCAATTGTTTTTCAGCTAAAGTATCTTAGTATTGTTACTTAAATATAAAAGCACTTTGACCGTTACAAAGCAGTTTATACATGCATGTAGGAATACGCAATTTTAATTTACGAAATTTTTTTCTATGTATTATTTGCTAATTTAGTGGATCATAAATTTTTTGCTAATTCAGCAAATTGTACTTTTGAGAATCTAAACTAATATTATAAAGAGAAAAGATTTCATTGTTCGTTAGAATTGAACAGGCTCTCAAACTACTGGACAGATTTTGAAAAATTCTTTCACCATCAGAGTCCTACATTATTCCTGATGAACATAGGCGATCTGTATGAAAACTTGGATAATGTAACCCAATGTGTGAAAAATAAAATCGCTATATCGCGGATGCTGCGAAAATTATTGACAATAAAGCAAAGTGATGTATTACAATTCATACGTACTTAGGTACAATAGCCTTTTTTATATATTATTTTTTATGTACTATTTCTTAGTAATCACCGACGCAAAAAGAAAGATGGTATGTGTATATAAATGTTTTAAATTTTTCCGATTTAAAATTTTTAAATTTTTTTATATACCCGAGCCAAGCCGGAGCCGGCCGCTAGTTTATAATGCTTTGAATTAGGAAATGTATGCTCCACTCTAAACTCCTTACAGGGCTAATACGATGGAATATTTGGAACTAGGTACTATAGTAGATTAGTAAGACTAAGTAATGACATTGTACTATGGCATGTAATAAATAAATAAATACTAAAGTAACCAACTAATATTAAATGCTACTACATATACCGCGATAATTCGTTTAATGATGAATACATTGATAAAATTGAAGGGTGCTATTTTCACTTTCAAATGAATATGTTTTTGAGATGTTTTTCGTATGTTATTGAAAGAAATCGTATATATATAGATAGCCCACATCATACTTATCAACGTTTTTGTAAGGTCACCGTGACTTTATTGAATCGCGTCGTCTTTGCCTAAAATACCTAGCATCTGCGTTCAAAGGAATTATTCTAAATACTTTATTTGTGCCTAAGTAGACATGAAAGCTGGTGATAGTCTATGCACACGTCGATATCAAAGGAATATTACTGGACTTAAAAATACCTGTTGAAGAATGGTATGCTTTTGTTTATAACCTCGAAGAGGTTTTTTTTGGCCATTTTGACAAAATTGATTTGTTTTTAATTACTAAATCAGTCAAATGATATTTAAAAAGAAAAAGCACTGATTATTATAATAATGTTTCTCTATTTAAAAAGATTTTAATTTCTTAATTTCTCTATTAAAAGCAGTAGTGTGCAAGCACTACTGTGTTCCGGTTTGTAGGGCAGGGCGGTTTGCAGGGCGGGGCTAGTGAAATTACTGGGCAAATGAGACTTTATGATCTGATCTCACAGTTTAGTAATCTTAGTACTAGATTGTGCTGATGTCTCTGGATGACGTGCGCAGTGCAGTGTCACGCGAAGCTCTATACTTTAGAGTTCCGAGTGACACTGCAGCTGATATGGGCAGCCGTGTCGTTTAACATCAGGCGAACGACTAGCTCGTCACGTCATTCATTAACATAAAAAAAAAATATATATTTTATTTTATATTTAATCTCTTTGCTATTCATTTTCCAAGCGATGCCTTTCTCTTGAGTGACAAATAGTAAATTTGATCTATTATTTTCAATGTAAGCAATGATCATTTTCAGCTTCTATAAACTAATGAATATGCAAATGAACGAAAGTTCGTAATTGTTCAAAATTACACTAATTTATAAAAGCTCTTAGATCAAACAACTGTAAAACTAAAATAGAAATGCTTTTCGGTTTTAAATAAAAGTAGAGGATACCCTCGATTGTGTACAAATCTTTACAGTTTTTAGGACCAATTTGAACCAAAAAAGTATAGGATTTTAAAAAATCTTCTATTACTATAGTTGGAACCCTCCAAATATAAAGTTTTTACGTCTAGACGATAGTCGGGATATACGATGTCTTTCACTCAGTCAATGAGTAACTAACAAAGCCTTTCATTAATATAGTTATAGATAGAGAATATAAAACGAAATTTCATTTTACAAAGAATCCACCTAATTCCCAACCTGTCAAATTTAATAATAATGACATTTTACTGTTTTGACAGCAGATTTTATCTTCAAAAGGCTGGCTAACAAAAAGTTATTTATTTATTGAAGCTAAGATTAAAAATTACTAGTTTTTCTGATGCCCATCTGTATTAATGTTTGACAGCTTCTAATATCGCACTTGTTGTTTTTTTATTTTGGCTTTACACTTTTGTGTATTTTAGCCAGTGTCAAGTAATTGATAATTTTTCAAGTTAATTAATATTATATATATTATGTGTCAATTCATGTTAAGTCACAGTCCAAGTCATCGAGTTAAGTCAAAGTCTAGTCAAGTCATACTCCTAGTAAAGTGGTGGCAACTTTACCAGAAGCTCCTATGTAGTTTTGGAAACGACACGAAAAGAAACGTTTTACCATCATTATATCACTTTCCTATACTTATGCCTGTAATCCAGCACTTAACGAATAAAAGGCCACAAATTTTATGCACTAATACTGAAAATAACACAAGTTTTGGAAAGTAATACAATACGGTGACGCGATCTTTGTAGTTTTCCCGCCAAAACTCTAGCCCCCGGTTTCTCGTACGTTTGTCAAACTTGTTTCAAATTAACATGTCAAATGCTGTACGCTAATTGGTTGAAACAGACGGTACAGCTGTTGCGTGCTGTGTGAACTGTTGTTAAAAGCAACCAATGAGCGTTCAGTATTTGGTCTGCCAGGTTGACACGAATCTAACAAACGTATACAAAAACCCCGGGGAAAGTGTTGCTTAGGTAAGTTGTATTTTAATAGACTTTAGTATAGACGGGCATAAGTCTTGCGTGTTCCAGTTTTCTACTTGCTACGTTACGCGTTATACTTTAAGCCTTCATGGCTTAAAGTATAACGCGTAACGTAGCAATAAGTGTGTCTACGAATGTCTACAACCTTGCTACGGTGCTACGCAAGTCCTACGAACTATCTACGACTACACTAGCTACTATACTGCCTCCATAGTTCATTTTTAGAGTTTCGTAGTACTACAAGGAAGCCATTAATTATTTACGTCTGTTTGTCTGCCCATAGATAGATAGATAGAAAATTCTTTATTGCACAAACAACAACAATTGAAGGTACATAGGCGAACTTAATGCTATCGAGCATTATCTTCCAGTTAACCTTGATGTATTGTGGAAGGCTTAAATGCGGTAGTGCAACAATAATGGGATATAAAAGAAAAGAAAACAACAACTTAACTATACGACTAAACTGTAAAACTGTAAAACCCATCTAAATCCTTTACAGCCATATAAGCTCTGAACTTATGCTACATACTTCTTTTCTCATATTTCCAGTAAGTTCAATAAACTTGTGTAAATACGCGAATATACTACTGAAGCGTTTATATATATTTCACAAACCAACCTTTTTATATTTGTATCTTGGGGTCCAACAAACGGGACTCTAATGAGGTCCTTAGAGATCATTACATACCAAAACTGGCATGGCTTCTATTAAATATACAACTTATCCACAGTTTGCGTTTTTTATAAAGTCTTTGTAAATCAGGTGAGTAATCTGCGTAGCGTAGTGATTCCTATTAAAATAAGCTAATAACAATAATAATATATAATAATAACGCCCAACGATCACATACATAGATCCTAAACCCTAACTAGGAATCCCTGTATCTAGGGACCCAGGAACTACGAGGACCATGGTCCCACAACACCCAGACTCAGAACTAGTATTTGCACTTGTTTTGTGTATAAATACTTGTCCTGTCGCGGGAATCGAACCCGCTGCCGTTCCAGATTATGAGCTGACCTGCTCAACCGTGGTGGTTCAACCACAGAGGCTGTCGAATCTAGAATGTTTTCGCATCTCATACAATATAATATAACACAAAAATACTTTATTGAACACTAAAGTACAACCATGTACAACAGTAACAATGTTTCTTAATTATTATTACTATATGCATTTATTTTGTGTGTGTGATGCTATGATAATAATAATAACGCCAAATGATCACATACACAGTTCCTAGACCCTAACTAGGATTTCCTCTGTCTAGGGAT
This sequence comes from Ennomos fuscantarius, assembly GCA_905220475.3. Lineage (NCBI taxonomy): Eukaryota > Metazoa > Arthropoda > Insecta > Lepidoptera > Geometridae > Ennomos > Ennomos fuscantarius. The sequence goes on along the minus strand of HG992040.1, from coordinate 3,644,503 downwards.
CCAGCAACTACGAGGACCATGGTCCCACAGCACCCAGGCTCAGAACAAGTATTTGCGCTTTTTTTCTGTGCACAAATACTTGTCCTGCCGCGGGAATCGAAATCTTACACCACAGAGGCTGTCAAATTGATTATGCCGCTATGCCGTGTCGTTCTAAGTAATAGTCATGGTTATAAAAGGTTTTTTTGAGAGACAAAGTTTCATTGCGCACTTCTCTGTCACCATGTGGCGGTAAAGACAAGTTTTAAGTCATATCTAATTGTTTTCTTTAAATATTCTGACGCTAATGCATAAATATAATTCACGTTTCTGTATAAAGAATAATGATTTGTTGCCTACCATATGCTTGGAAGCCGGTTCACGGCAAACAGCTGGTGACGACGGATTGACATCCGCAGAATATTGTGCGAGCCACCGCTTTCGACCTATTTGTGTATATTCCTTGCTCGTTATTTCCTAACATGTCATGCAGTTTACTAAATTTTCCGCCGTTTTTTTTTTCTTTTTATTGGTAAACTATGAAGCATGTATTTTTTTTATGTGACGAACCAGTCGTTTACCCGATGTTAAGCGACACAGCTGCCACAGATGCAGTGTCACTCGGAACTCTAAAATATAAAGTTTCGCGTGACACGGCACTGCGCACGCACGTCTTGAGACATCAACACAGTCTAGTAGTAAGATTACTAGACTGTGAGATTAGGTCATAAAGTCTCATTTACCCAGTAATGTTACTAGCTACGGTGCCCTTCAAACCGGAACACAGTAGTGCTTGCGCGCTACTGCTTGGCGGCAGAATAACAGGCAAAGTGGTGGTACCTATCTAGACGAACTTTACAGAAAAGTTACCACCTAGTTTTATATCTTAGAACTGAGCAAAAGAAACACGTTAAATTATTAAGTTATTAATTTAAGAAATTTTAAGTTTTTAGCCACTAACGGATCCGACAGCCACTGCTCCATTTAGGACGGATCCTGCCGAGTTTCCACTAGTTTCACGGCCATTTTGTTGGGTTTCGCTAGCTAGCCTGGCGTCTTTTCCAGCCGCGGCACCGCCAGCGGCACTGCCAATACCATTGCCGCTACTGCTGCTGTCACTACCACTATCTTTGCTTCCACCATTTTCAGAAGTCGACTTGCTTCCTGGTTTCTCAGAACTGCCTTCTACACTAGGTTTCACAGAAGTGCTCGATTTGCCAGATCCTGCTTGTTTAGAAGTATCACAGTCACCTGATGTAGGCTTCTCAGAAGAGCCCCAATCTTTCTTAGTAGACTGATATCCTTTCGTGCTGCTCTCAGTGCTGCTGTTTCTATTACAACATTTACTGTCAGCAAACGCTACGAGCGCCGCGATCGCAATACACACCAGCTGAAACCAAAGTTATGAGTTAACTACTGTGGAAGTGGAGGGGAAATGGATGAGATCCTTTTTCTACTTCTATAAGCAAAGGTGCGTAAGCTTTATAAATTTTGATTATACGTGACTAGTCGTTCGCCTGATGTCGCGCCATGGACACCCAGGTCCCAGGTATATAAGAAATTTGCTTTCATCTGTGCGGATATTTTGTGTGTACTCGAGTACGTACAGGTTGTCGTATTTTTCAACTGTTATTGACAAAACTTGTTATGTAGGCTCTACTATTTTAGTAATAATTTACTTTTGAATATATAGGCAAGACGGGTTGTGCTGTGTCGCAACCTACACCTATAACTATAGGCCTTCAGCATGCGCACCGGGCCGTGTCCGGAGCTAGAATGCTTCGCAGTACATCGAGCGCTCCCTTTATATAGCTAGATGGGTGGGGAAGCGATGACAGTTGCCGGTGTTGCCACTGTAATAAATTTAAATGCCACCACAGGGTAAATTACGGTACTGCCCGCTGCGCATAGAATTCATAACTGGACTTTGCCGCCGTCAAATATTCGATTAGAGATGTAGGTACATATTTCTCTTAGTTTAAAAATAAAATGTAATCTTGTATTTCATATAATTCCATACTAATGCCCGTAGCAAGTATTTGGCTCCCAAACATAAGAACGTTTTTTATGTTATAAACCACAGATGGAAAATGAGGGCGCAGTCTAAGAAGATTAAATTCGAGTGATTATTAATTATTTTCACGGTCTACCACAAATATTAAAAAAGGCCTTAATTTATTATCTAAGTAGATCCATAATATTAGGTCTTTACCTATGAAATTGCCGTTTTGTTTGAAAAAAGTTAAAGTATTTTTTTTTTCGAACTTATTTATTTCTTTTATTCAAAGTAATCACCCCTGCAATCAATGCATCTTTGCCAACGCTGTGGCAGTTTATGGATGCCCTTCTTGAAAAAATCAGCAGGACGGGAGACAACAAACTCTTCAAAGGCGTTTTGTACTGCCTCTCGGGAATTGAATTTTTTTCCCGCTAAAATGTTGTCCAAATTTTGGAAAAAGTACTAGTCGGTAGGCGCAAGATCTGGTGAGTATGGCGGGTGAGGGAGAGCTTCCAAACCCAACTCATGCAGCTTAGAGACGGTCTGTTGTGCAGTATGGGGTCGCGCGTTGTCGTGAAGTAGCAGTGGAGACGACCGATTGACCAAAGCTGGTTGCAGACGTGCGAGTTTCGCCATCATTGTGGTCAGTTCTTCAATGTACACATCTGCAGTAATGCTCTCGCCGTTTTGTAAAAAGCTATGATGAATCACACCAGCACTAGACCACCAAACTGTGACCATCACCTTTCTAGGGGTCATTTTTCGTTTTGCACATTGCTTTGGTACCGAACCAGGATCTAACCAACTTGCTGAGCGCTTTCGATTGTCAAAAAGAATCCATTTTTCGTCGCACGTAACAATTCGGTTCAAAATTCCTTCATTTCTGTGCCTGTTAAGCAGCGCAAGGTCGCGTACGTTGCGCTGGCGATCGTTAAGTTCGTGGGGCACCCATCTATCAAGCTTTTTTATCTTGCCAATCTGTCGCAAATGGACCAATATTGTTTTGATGCTAACATTAAAAGCTGCTGCCAGCTCAGCTGTAGATTGAGATTCATCAGCTTCCACAATCGCCTTTAATTCGTCATTGTTGACCAAAGTTTCCGGACGACCACGAGGTTCATTTTTCAAGTCAAAATTCCCAGAACGGAACCGAGCAAACCAATAACGGGTTGTACGTTCGTTTGTACAGTTCTCTCCGTAAACGTCGTTGATGTTACGTGTCGTTTGTGCCGCGTTAGTGCCACGACGGAACTCATATTCCATAATTACATGAAATTTCAAAGTATCCATTATGAGGAAAAATGTTGAAATGTAATGAAAATACAACGCTAATCAATAAACAAAAGACTTATATTGTAAATAGAATGTCATATTTTTAAAACAAAATTAATTTGAATTTAGAATTCATAGCCAATCAAAACTTTTTTTTGTTTGAAAAAGTCTGTACTGCAATACGGCAATTTCATAGGTAAAGACCTATTATAATGGTGTTACTATTGGGCATTTATACAGTAAATTAAAAAAATTCAGTAAGTAATCGTAATTTTAAATAGTTTTTCATAAATTCCGGTTTCGGTATCGGCTAAAACAGAGAGCAAAGCCGAAACTTTGGTTTCGGTTTCGGCTGAAAGCCCAGTTTCAGTCGGACGCTATAAAATATTGTCTATTTAGAGGAAGGAATTAACAAAGGTATTACTTACAAGAACGGTCTTCATTTTGTTTGCTGATGTGAAATGCTGCATTGTAACCGGAAAACTCAAGTATTTATACCAGGCAGCCTTAAATGGGGATATCTATGCACATAATTATTTAGTCCATTTAAATATGTCAATGAACATAAATTCTGAAATCTAGTAAAAAAAATATTGAATCATTCGGGCGATAGTCCTAAACTTTTAGCTTTTAGATATTTCTAAATATATATGTATATATTACATTATATACGAATTTTATATAAATATATATATATATGTTCGTGTGACAGTGTTTGTTGCCATACTTCTCCGAAACGACTGTAACGATTTTGATGAAATTTTATATTCACCCTTGGTAGGTCTGAGAATAGGTTGTTATCTATTTTTCATCCCCCTAAGTGATAAGGGTGGCCCATCCCAAATTTTTATTTTTCTGACGGTGTAAATATATATTTTTATGATGCGACATAAAAATGCTACACCTTCGATCGCATCGTCACTTCCCATCAGGTGAGAGCGTGGTCAATAGCAAGACAAGTATGAAGTAGTAAGTAAGTAATTTCACTAGCTGGTAGGACTTTACTGCAAAGTTCGTCTAGGTAGGTACCACCGCTTTGCCAGTTATTCTGCCGCCAAGCAGTAGTGCGCAAGCACTTCTGTGTTCCGATTTGAAGGGCACTGTAGCTAGTGAAATTACTGGGCAAATGAGACTTTATGATCTGATCTCACAGTTTAGTAATCTTATTACTAGATTGTGCTGATGTCTCTGGATGACGTGCGCAGTGCAGTGTCACGCGAACCTCTATACTTTAGAGTTCCGTGTGACACTGCAGCTGATATGGGCAGCCGCGTCGTTTAACATCAGGCGAACGGCAAGCTCGTCAAGTCATTCCTTAACATAAAAAAAAAGTTTAAAAAAATTTACGAGGTCAAAGGATTAAAATTTAAAATGGTCCACCTAGTGGGGGCTACGTTGCGTCTTCCGATTCGTGGTACAATTAACCAATCTAAAACCTTTTTAATTTTTTTACGAACTTGAAAATGTAACTCGCGTTTTAGTGGTCACAGAATTTTGTGATTCTCGAACATGCTGGTTTTAACAGGATTTTTGTCACCGTTGTAAGACGTCTTGTCACTTCGAAGAACTTTGGAAGAATTTCGCACAAGTCTAGAAAAGTCGTTGCAGGGCCAAACAGGATTTAAACCTGGGTGTTTCAGTTTGAAATGTACACGGACTATAACTGCGGACTCTCTTTAAATAAATTTATTCATAAAAAAATACTTTCTGTTTCATATTTTGTTTTACAATTTCATTATAGGTGCCGTGAATCCAAAAGTACACAAATACAATATGTAAATTAAATATAACAAAATATACAGATAAATAATAATAATAATAATAACGCCCGATGATCACCTACATAGATCTTGGACCCTAACTAGGACTCCCTCCCTCCCCTCTCTTACGAGGACCATGGCCATGGCTTTTTTTTCTGTGTACAAATCCTTGTCCTGCCGCGGGAATCGTACCCGCCGCCTCCGGGTTATAAGCTGCTTAACCACCATACCACAGAAGCTGTGATGTTAATGTATGTGAATAATGAAACATTTATTAATCCAATTCCAATTATTATGACAGATTTAACTAGCATGATCAGAGCAAACAATCCAAGGATACACAAAAGAGCGGGCCGCAAATTGAGTACCTATGCGTCTGTGTTAGATTTTCAACGTAGACAATGCACTAAATTTCCATTTTATTGTAATAAATGTAGATAAACAGGTTACCTGTATCGGGTTCAATTTAGAATTCAAATAGTACCTACTAAGTAGTTTAGATAATGCAAATGTATTTTTTTAAGTCTACATTAATATAATACATGTACATAATTGATTACTATCTTGGTTAGCCGAAGGTGTTTAATAAGATAGCCACTAGCATGGTTGTTTAAACACTAATACCTTTTTCTATGCATTTATCTAAGTTTTAGGATGTTTTTTGGGTCAGGTATATTTTAGGTTAATTATTAGACTATAAGTAAACTAATTTATAAAGAAAATAACTTTTATGGATTTATCAATATAATTGTACTATTAGATAAACCAACTCACTATTATTACATCCTCATCACATTCAATCAATATTCTGCGATACCTATACTACAATAAATTAATGTATAAAAATTAATAACTACCCTCCAAAAAAAAATATATATATATATTGTTCAATTAAATCACTTTTGCGTTTATATATGTATACCGATTGATAATGTTACCGTGTACTATTTTGTATAGCTAATGAAACTCGAGGGGAAACGTTGCAGGCCATAACACAGGTTTTTCCTAGCTTGGCTCGCAACGCGACCGTGAGAAGTTGCATTAGAGGAAAAAAAAAGCACCTATTAATAACTTTATAGATAACATTGTTAAAAATATTTATAATACAGTTGTTTAAGTATAAGTATACATACATACCTGAGTAAAACTGTTAAATCGTCCAAATTACATGAATAACCTTTTTTGTAACTGACATTTGTTGCCAAATAAACTTATTCTTATTCTTATTCTTATTCTTATTCTTATAATGTGTTAGACGTGTTTAAATATGTTGATCAGAGTTATACATGAGACAGATGAGTGGTGGTGTATAGTGAATAGATCTTTGAAAATTCAACCTTTAATTTCAAATAGATATAAAAGTGTGAAGACTTTTTAGTAGCTTTATTGTTACTTAATTTTATTGTATATTTTAGCTTATAATAGTCGATAGTCTTCTAAAACCTAATAAATAAATAAAAATGTATTAGGACGTGTGAAACTGCGAGGCACATCTAGTCTTAGATATTTTTTCACAGATTTGGTACTTGAATTTATATATATGTTAGTAATTTGTCAAAGTTATAACTGTGCCAATGTGAAGAAAGCAAAATCTCACGAGCTTAAAATTATTTTTTTAATTAATATTCATAATGCGAGTGAATGTAATGATTGAATCAAAGACTCGCGTCGCTGGCACTTACGCACTAGAGATAAATTAGATTTGATGTTATCAAAGATATCACAAGCGCGTAAGTATAAGTAGAACTTGACTTACGAAGTACGAACTCTCGCTGAATGTCAAGTCTGCTATTATAATCCATCAACCTTAATTGCAATATCTTTGTGACATCTTTTTTATTTTTACAAGCATTTTTTAAAGTGAAAACTTCTTCAGGCGCGTTGAGCATTTTTCAGGTGAACAAAAATCATGGAACTCGCGGCATTGTCACCGAACGCTTTCCATGAGCTATATTCATAAATAATAATCTCATAGCTCCTCTATACGAAAAGGAGTGAAAGACGGAAATAATACCTGTATACAATAATGCTTTTTACCTAACAAGGGAAACGTAAATAATCAGACTAATATTATAAAGGCGAAAGTTTGTATGTGTGTATGTTTGTTACTCTTTCACGCTCAAACGGCTGAATGGATTTGGATGATATTCGGTACCAAGATAGCTTATACACTGGATTAACATATAGGCTACATTTTATCCTGGAAAATTGAATTTTTCCGTGGGATGAGCAAATAATTAAAATACTTTTTATCCGCGGGTGAAACCGCGGGGCGCAACTAGTGAAATAATAAATTCACAAGTCGGAATTATATTTAGAAGAAAGTGTTTATGGCCAATGTCACAAATTACAAATCTTATTCCAATTTTAGCCTGCGTAATACTATCATGAAGCTATTAGTGTACCTAAGTAGATACTATATATACTATACTAGATGCAAGTGTCTATTTAGGTACTCACCGCACAGCAAAAAATAAAGATTATAGAGATGATAGTAGATAGAAGCTACAACTAACTTGAACTTGAGTCTAAATTGAAGGGTTGAGAATAAAAAGGGTTTAACTGTCAGATTGATAGTTTCGAGAAAATTGACTTTAAACTTAAACGGCTTTATTTTAATGTAGAGTGCTTATAAGGTAATAGAAAAGGTTTATGTTTATGTTTTATATGTTGCTTGAAAATGTATTAACTATGCCAAAACTACGAAAGCAGGTGGAAAGCTGGTATGATGATGAAAGAGGATGATATCGTCTCACCCTATATTAATTTACCATACAATACGATGTTCTTCTGAGAGTAAGTTACTAAAGCAAGCCGCGGCGGCGCGTCAGCACGTAACGTTTACGTGAGTTTAGCCGTTATTTACTTTACAAAATGTGTCATACTCACGATAGTCTTAAAACTAAAAAAGCAAATAAGTCATTGACCTTGGTTTAGAAAAATGCGACCCGGTAATTGTAACTTTATATCACCGAGACCCTGAGTAAACACAAATTGTCTTGATCCCGAAATCCAACCCAACATAGGAATTACAGCGATTTGTGTTGTGTCAAAGTTAAGAGGGTCCTTTAATAGGTATAATTCTGTGTCAAGAAGCACGAAGTCTATTAGTAATTGAGTAAATGAACGTTAAGATTACAAGCCGTCATTTACTAGGTGGTAGGACTTTGTTGCAAAGTTCGCCTAGGTAGGTACCACCGCTTTGCCAGTTATTCTGCCGCCAAGCAGTAGTGTGCAAGCACTACTGTGTTCCGGTTTGAAGGGCACTGAAGCTATTGAAATTACTGGGCAATTGAGACTTTATGATCTGATCTCAGAGTCAAGTAATCTTATTACCAAACTGTGCTGATGTCTCAGGATGATGTGCGCAGTGGAGTGTCGCGCGAAACTTTATGTTTTGGGGTTCCGAGTGACACTGTTGTGTTATGGGCGGCAGTGGCGCTTAACTTCAGATGAACGACTGGCTCGTCGTTTTTCATTCACTAACATAAAAATAAGCCGGCCGCATGGTATTTAATCTTTGTACGGCCATTCTTTGTTGGACTTTTTTTTTAAAAGCAGATATCGTTGATGTTTGTAGAAATGTAATGTGATGTAATGTTGTATATCATCATCATCATCATCAGCCTGTGTTAGTCCACTGCTGGACATAGGCCTCTCCCAAGGTACGCCATTGAGCCCGGTCTTCGGCTCTTCTCATCCAATGACTGCCAGCCACTCGGCGCAATTCGTCGCTCCACCTAGTTAGTTAGTTAACGTTGTATATACCTACCATAAATTGTTCTTACATACACACCGCTAAATCGTACGTCCTACAAGTTATATATTATAGTTATATAGCTATATAGCCTACAAACATTCAGTTTTAACTGTGCGGCCGGTCTGTACACCTACATAGTCTTTCTTTAATGGAACAGTAATGCTATTGTTGCGAAACTCTATCTGTGGCAGACTCCGTCTTTATGGTAAACTTTGGCTTAGGCTTTTTTACTCTGTGGTATATGATTAAAAATATAGTTGAGATATATACGCTTTCGGATTCTGTGTGTGGTAAAAATATGTGAAGATAAATGGACGTCCTGTTATCCTTTTAATTTGGTTTGATCTAGTATCACTATTTCACCCAAACCTCTTATTTATTTATTTTATTCTTGCAAGACCAACAGCTGTTATAATTATATAGACATACATTTATAAAAAAGGAAGCCAATTAAAGGTCTTCACGGATAGAATCAAGACAGCAACACAAATAATTGATAGATATTTTGATTAAGTCTCAAAGAAACTGTGCAGATGAACTGAACTCACTACACACTTTACGATTTTTTTTTATCTGTACAGTCCGACTGCAGTGCGCAAATAAAACTTGTCAGCACTATTAAAACTGAAGGTTTGTGGCGGGCTTTAATCTTTTGTTTCCTCGATAACTTGATTTCAGTGGAGCTGTACGAGCGAGTTGACAACAATGACGGGTTCTAATAATCGATTTTACTCGAATCTTCGTTACGATTTGATCGAATCCTCTCGTTCCCAACCTACTTATCATTCCAAATGCTATCATTGTTATGTCAAGTGACTGATTGTGTTACTCGGCTTGTTGTGATATAATTGCAGCTGCGTATCTCCAATTCTATTCAAATAAATCAATGTGAAGGTCGATGTACATATAGAAGTCTATGTCTAGACGAGTCTCAATTTGTTGACATTGTACTTCCTAGTTCATTAAGAGTTTTTTTTTAATACGATAGTCCGGTCGTGGTGATTGTGTTACGTGTAGTGGTGTGCCGGTGCTAATCATATTAAGTTGAATTTAATTTTAATAATACTTAGAGCTTTATAAAAAATCAGAATACACTAAAGAAAATGTATTTAAAATAGCTTTCAAATTACGACAATTGGTAACATTAAAAACATGCTTACATACAAATCTTATTTTTTTACGCTTATGCTAACATTTTATTAAAGTGTTCAATAATTTATTATATAAGTTTTTCAATAAAATGTTAGCATAAGAGTAAAAAAAAAAATCTTAAATAATTGGTTATTTAGCTATGAAATTTGCATTTCTGTAGTAGTTACGGAGGCCACAGCCGGAGGATGCAGAATACTGGCCATAGTATTGGCCATTACAAATAAAAATATTTTTTGTTTGGCTAAGAATTCTAATTTTAATTCTTTTATCAAAATTATTCATTTGTTTTTTGATTAGCGTTATGTTTTCACCGCATTTGAATCTGTTTTGTCATCATATATAGATACGTAAAAAAATCTAATAATAATGGAATATGTGTACTCATATTCCATTATTACTCGTCGTGGTAGCAAAGCAGCAAAATCGGCACGCAACATCGACGGTGTTTACGGAGCGAACACTACAAATGATCGCACGCACCACCTGTTATTGGTTTACCCGGTACCGGTCTGGAAACTTGGATCTGACTAAATCTGACTGAAATTTATATCGTGTTTGTCCAAAAACTTTGGTCGGCAATGATTAATTAAAGGCGATAGAAGTTGATGATACTCAGGATACAGCTGAATTAGCAGCAGCTTTCGACGTTAGCATTAAAACAATATTGATCCATTAGCGTCAAAATGGCAAAGTAAACAAGCTTGGACAAACAACTAGCGCTGATTTGATTTATCACAGCTTCTTACCAAACGGGATGAGCATTATTTACTGCAGATTTGTACTAGAAGCTCGCTCACAACCAGCTTTGATCAATCGCTCTTCTCCGCTGCTCATGACAACGTGAGACCTTATACTGCACAGCAGACAGTTTCCAAGTTACAAGAGCTGGGGTTGGAAGTTCTCCATCATCTGCCGTACTTACCAAACCTTGCGCCTATAGACTTTTCCGAGAATTCAGATAATTGCTTGGCGGGAATAAAATTAGAATTAAATCAGCTTCGACTTTGAGTACAACATGCGTTAGAAGAATTTGTTGCGTCCCGCCCAGCTGATTTCTTTGTGCATCAATCGCATGGGTGATTACTATAATTAGTAGAAATAAAAATTATATGAAAAAATACGGTAACTTATTTTTTATAAAAAAGGCAATTTAATAGCGTAATATGTACCAATCTACCTTGGAATCCATTCTCACGCTCATTAAATCTAAAGGAAAAAAATTCGTTCAAGGGCCTTTCAACTTTGTTTAATAAACAGTCCATTTTCCGCAGATTAGAAAGAAAAGCCCTATTATTCCGTAAAGCTCTCAGACATTGGCGGTTTTGTTCCAGAGAAAATGGGAGTCGTGCCTTAAACCACTTCGATGTTTTTAGTCCAAATATCAGGCCATTATTCTTCTCTTATATTAGTGGATTCTCTTTTACTGTTGGAGTGTCGGGATAGACTCTTAAGCTGGGTTACAGCTCTAAAGCAGTAGAGCAACCTAATCTCATTTATAATACATTGACACGCAGCTGATATAGGCACATTTTGAAAGGGTTGTTCACACAACGAAATAAATACTCACGTTACAACTTTTTGATATTTTTATAATAGCACGGGATTTCAATTAAATTCAATTCAGTATTTGTTTCAAACAAACATTATCCATTTTTGTTCGTATAAAACTTAACCTATTTGTTTATGGTCATTTAAGTTCAGTAACCCTACAATCCTATATACTAATTTTGGGGTCTCAAACCAAAAATATATGCGTAAATATATTTACCATACATACAGTATACATTACAGGCACAAATATTTAAAGCCTCGTAACCAAAGAAAATCTAAACGCTTGGTGTGAGGCTCAAAGGAAACAATTTAATTAGCAAAATATCAATTTGCTGACTAAAACCTATTGTAGATAATAATTAGCTTGTAAGACAAGCGTTTTTTGTGGTGTTCCTGCTACGTATATAGAAATCACCGTAGTTTATGGACAAAATGATGCATATAATATACTAGCTTCTGCCCGCGGCTTCGCCTGTTTGGCCTATAGGAAACGAAGAAGAAATTTTTTCATAGATAACTCAACCACCCATTTTACCCTCTTAGAGGTAGAATTACATTAGTGGATACCTACATTTTACAAAGAAGACACCCTCCAAATATCAAGTCTCTAGGACCAGCGGTTTAGGCTGTGTGTTGATATATAAGTCAGTCAGTCAGGACTTTGAATTTTATATGTATAGAATATTGCGAAGAAAACATTGACGTATTTATTGAACGGTTATTATTGACCGTTCGTATACATTGACTGTAGAATCTAGTGATGTTTTACCTATCGGAGCAAAAGTTATCATGTGGCAAAGATCGAGGCATACAAACTAGGTACCTATACAAACATATTATAAGCAAAATCTTGATTGCTTCCAATCATCTTTGCTATGTCAATTGAAGGGTTGAGAATAAAAAGGGTTTAACTGTCAAATTGACAGTTTCGAGAAAATTGACTTTAAACTTCAACGGCGTCATTTTAATCTAGATTGCTTATAAGGTAATAGAAAAGGTTTATGTGAGTTTCAGTTGGTAATTCATACAATTACTATAAAAATATAATATAATTAAATAAATATAATAATGTTTTTATGCTAAACGAACTGTATTCCTGTGACAGATAAACTGTTTTTAGACTCAAAATCTCGAGATTTAAGCCTCATTTCGGTATTTTGAGACTGTATTATTGTAGATAATTTCACGCTGAATCCAACGATACCCATAACACATTTTGTGAAAAAAAAATCCGTTAAACCCTTTTTATTCTCACCCCTTCAATTTACAACTAAAGCAAAAGAAAGAGAAGGCATGTGCAATGACGTGACTGATATATTAAACTTTACGATATGATGTATGTGAATAGGGACACGAGAAAGTTAAATTTATGTTAAGTAACTACTAGTGTTTACTAGGTGGTAGGACTTTTCTGCAAAGTTCGTCTAGGTAGGTACCACCGCTTTGCCAGTTATCCTGCCGCCAAGCAGTAGAACACAGTAGTGCGCAAGCACTACTGTGTTCTACTGTCTTCCGGTTTGAAGGGCACTGTAGCTAGTGAAATTACTGGGCAAATGAGACTTTATGACCTGATCTCACAGTCTAGTAATCTTGTTACTAGATTGTGTTGATGTCTCAGGATGACGTGCGCAGTGCAGTGCCACGCGAAACTCTATACTTTAGAGTTCCGAGTGACACTGCAACTGATATGGGCAGCCGTGTCGCTTAACATCAGGCGAACGGTTAGCTCGTCGCGTCATCCCTTAATATATATAAAAAAAAAAAAAGTTTTGTGTGTTTATTAAAGCTGCGTTGCACTGCCCCACAAAAATTTCCACGTTACACCCAGATTAACTGGAAGATAATGCTCTCTAGCATTAAGTTCGTCTATGTACCAACATTGTGCAATAAAGCATTTTCTATCGCTAAGCTGAAATTTGCGTCAGGGTTACATTAAATAGGTGGTAGAACTTACAGTTTACGTACTAATAGCAGTTATATTATCTTTGCTCTATTATTGCACGAATAACTATACCGCTGAGTTTGGGCGGAAAAACGAAAAAGATCACGTCGCCGCATTGTATTATTTTCCAAAACTTAAGTTATTTTCAGTGTTAGTGCATAAAATTGGTGGCATTTTATTCGTTAGGTGCTGGATTATAGGCATGAGTGTGGGAAAGTGGTATAATGATGGTGAAACGTTTATTTTCGTGTTGTTTCCAAAACTCCATAGAAACTTCTGGTAAAGATGCCGTCACTTTACTAGGAGTATTACTTGACTAGACTAGACTATGACTTAACTTGATGACTTGGAATGTGACTTGACTTGACACATTATATAATATTAATGAACTTGAGATATTATCAATTACTTGAAACTGGCTAAATACACAAAAGTGTGGAGCCATAAAAAAGAAAAAAAAATAACGCTAAGCATTAACAGCCTTATTAATAAACGGGTAGTAGTAGCCTTGGGTTAGTTACTTCAGCTTTTGTCCTTTTTTGCTACTGGAATATTTAGCTGAATCGAAAAAGACAAAAGATGGTGTAACTAATCCAAAGCTATTTCGTGTTTATTAATAAGGCTGGAAGTGTGCAAGCATTACTGGGTCCCAGTTTGAAGGGCTGCTAGCTGGTGAATTACTGGGAAAATCTGCTGGGCGATCACGTAACTCGATTGCAACATAAAGAAACACAATTTTTGTATGAATTTGACAGTTTCAATACGCAGTTTATGTGCATAGTTAGTATGGAAATTTCTTCTGTTGCATTGCAATCAAAGTTTCGTGATCAACCCCTGATCTCATCTAGAAATCTTATTGATGTCTTAGGAACGTGCGCAGTGCAGGGTCATGCTAAATTTTATAGTTTAGTATTCTTGGCGTGTATACACAAAAAGCGTCATGGCAATTAATTGAAGGGTTGAGAATAAAAAGGGTTTAACTGTCAAATTAACAGTTTCGAGAAAATTGACTTTAAACTTCAACGGCTTCATTTTAATGTAGAATGCTTATAAGGTAATAGAAAAGGTTTATGTAAGTTTCAGTTGCTTGAAAATGTATTAATTATATTTATAGTACTAATTCATACAATTATTGTAAATATATAATATAATAAAATATTATGTTGTATGATTAAAAAAAAAAAAAATTACTTAACTAAAAAAAATATAATAAAATAAATATAATAATGTTTTTATGCTAAGCGAACTGTATTCCTGTGACAGATAAACCGTTTTTAGACTCAAAATCTCGAGATTTAAGCCTCATTTCGGTATTTTGAGAATGTATTATTGTAGATAATTGCACGCTGAATCCAAAGATACCGATAAGTCATATTGTGAAAAAAATCAGTTAAACCCTTTTTGTTCTCACCCCTTCTATTGTAGGCAGCCGTGACGCTTCAATTGAGGGAAACGCACAGCCCTTTACGTCATTATTATACTATATATATATATATATATATATAAATATATATAATATATATATAAATATATATATATATATATACTATATATATTATTATACATCATAAAAATTTGATTTACTCTTTCAATGTGATTTACAGCGCAGTGCTCACGACTTAATGTAGTTTACTAGGTGGTAGGACTTTTCTACAAAGTTCGTCTAGGTAGATACCACCGCTTTGCCAGTTATTCTGCCACCAAGCAGTAGTGTGCAAGCACTACTGTGTTCCGGAGTAAAGGGCACTGTAGCTAGTGAAATTATTGGGCAATTGAGAATTTATAATCTGATCTCACAGTAGAGTAATCTTATTACCAGACTGTGCTGATGTCTCAGGATCATGTGCGCAGTGCAGTGTCACGCGATACTTTATATTTTGGAGTTCCGAGTGACACTGTTATATTATGGGCGGCCGTGTCGCTTAACATCCAGTGAACGATTAGCTCGTCTCATTCACTAACATATAAAAGGTATACCTGTTTCATTCAGCATAATGCTGTAGTTTTATAGGCAGACGTGACGCTTAGTACCAAGTAAAGGATTTGCTCGTCTCATCGTTTAATCTAATCAAATAAAAACTCAGAGCTTAGCTCAGTTGGTCAAGTGCGAAGTCACCCCTACTTCAGTAAAGGTGGCTCGGTCACGAGTTTATTTGTTGATAAACAACTTATACCTAGTCTACTTTCTTATATAAATTTGTACTAAATTACCTCTTGGGTGCTCCGTTCTTGAATAGGTCAATGGGATTGGAGCCAATATAACCTACAATTATGCAAATAAAAGTACCGATGAGGTTATTCGCCATATAGCCTATTACATTGACTTTACACATTGGATAGCCATCAATCTAAATATATATAACTCAAAGGTGACTGACTGATTGACATAGTGATCTATCAACGCACAGCCCAAACCACTGGACGGATCGGGCTGAAATTTGGCATGCAGGTAGATGTTATGACGTAGGCACCCGCTAAGAAAGGATTTTTCGAAATTCCAGCCTTAAGAGGGTGAAATGGGTGGTTGAATTGTTTTCCCATACGCCACGCCGTGGCTGAGAAGCTGCGGGCAGAAGCTCGTATAATTATAATCAGCCAAAAGACATCCACAATAGTAACCGTGCTTTATGAACTGTAAGTAGTGACTTCAGTTGCGCGCGGCGCGTCATAGCGAGCGCACGGATTGCGATTAGCCTGTTATTGTCGCGAACTTCTTTTTTCGGTCTACCTGCAATTTGTGTGAGAAAAATGGACGAGGTCATTAGACCTCGATCCACGAGCCCAAGTGACATGAGTGAAGAAGAGATACTTAGAAGCAATAATATTAATGAGTGCGAGAAGATAAATGAAGGGAACGTCGCAGGTGCACGCGGCGTAAGGCCAGAGAAAAGGACAAGAAATGAGAGTGACGAACAAGATATTTTGGAGGATAATGAAGGATTTACATTAATACAGAGAAAGAGTAAGAGATTTGCAATGAAGAACTCATTTACGAAAAAAAATACATCGATCAATAATAATAATAATAACCGAAATAATCATAAATTTAAAAGAAATAATACGTATGCCGATGACTTAAACTCGATTGAAGTGTGTGTGACATCTCTGCAAGAGCTGCCTAAACAAATTGGTCTTGCTAAACTATTGAAAGGAGAAAATATACTAAATATTACACAAATAAAATACAAGAGTCCGTACAAAATATTTATGAAATTTGAAAACAAAGAGGATGCGGATAAGTTAGTTAACAACAGTAAATTTACAGAATTAGGGTACAAATGTCGCCTTACAAATGAAGTCAGCTTTACCTATGGTGTCGTGAAATATATAGAGTTGGATGTGTCAGAAGAAGAACTCATGAAATCTTTCAAAAGCGAGTCTGAAATTATATCTGTTAAAAGATTAAAGCGCCTGACGGACAATGGTGAGTGGAGTGACAGTGAGACAGTACGCTTCTGTTTTAAAGGTGCATTATTACCACAATATGTGTTTGGATATGACTATCGTTTTAAAATAGAACCATATACATTCCCAGTAACACAATGCTCTATGTGCTGGAAATATGGCCACCAAGCTCGCGTGTGTCCCCACAAGAAACCCACATGCCCCAAATGTGGCGGAGAGCACCCAAACTGTGAAACTACAGACTACACTTGTGTAAACTGTAAAGAAAATCACGTGGCGTTTAACAAGAACTGTCCCTTATTTTTGAAAGAAAAAGAAATCAGGAGAATAATGTGTGTGCAAAATTGCACCTATAAAACTGCCTTGAATAAATACTTGGAAACACGGAAAGATAGAAAAGAAACTGAGAAAGAGAACCAATTAGAAGAAAACGGTAGGTATTTGTCAGAGATAATTAACAGAGATGAATTTCCACCTTTAGTGGTACAAGAAACTACAGAGGCTGAAATACATGAAGATACTTACCAAGAAAAACAAACAGAGTTTGAATATAATGAAAACAGCGAAGATAGTAGGAGTAGCGAAGAAGAGAGACCAGCAGAAAAGACATTTAAACAAAAGAAAAATAAAAAGACAAGAAAAACAACTAATGCTGGAAATGGCACAAAAAATACCACAACCTTTATGGAAAAGACCAAAATGATAACCCAAAAACAAGCAAATACATCATCTACAGTACAAAAACAAAAGAAAAACAAAGAAAATCGTTTGGAAGATAACAGAGATAACGATAACGGTAGAGAACAAAACAAGTTTATGGACATTCTACATAGTATACAGAAAATACTCATTACAAGCACTAGTTTTGAAGTAAAACTGAAACAGATAGCCAAGTTGCTCCTTAATGAGCTAATGTATTTTATCACAAGAGCCGTAAGTAATGGAGATGTCATGAGACTAGTAACTAATATGTTTCATGATGGATGACAACCGTACAGATAGCCGCGTTCAATTAGGCTTTGGGGGTTCCACTGCACACTACCTAGGTATTGGACAGTGGAACTCTCAAAGCCTGATGCCAAAGAAACAGGAACTTGACTTATTATTAAATCAAGAGAAAATTGGTATATGTTTGATTAGTGAGACTTGGCTTAACGAAGATAAAACCTTAAGGATAAAAGACTACAATGTTTACAGAAAAGATAGGCAGGACTCATACGGTGGTGTAGCCATTATAATTCACAAGTCTTTTAATGCATGTTTGTATCCTTTAAATGTAAACAATTTAGGTATTGAGATGATCTGTTTAAAGATTACCAACTGTAAATATTTGAAGTTTATTGTTTCAGTATACTGTTCACCGTCTGTAAGGACATCACAATGTGATTGGGATTATATTTTTTCCACGTTTGGGGACAAAACAATCATAGCAGGAGACTTTAATGGTCATCATTCAAACTGGTCCAATAAGGTTGACTCGAGGGGTATACAGTTGTTTGACTCTAGTATAGATAATAATTTTGTATCTTTAAATAATGGTGAGCCAACTAGGATCAAACTTGTCAATGGCCTACTGCAAGAAAGCAGCCCAGACATAACATTTGTTTCTTCTGACATTGCTGTACTTTTTAAATGGAATGTTACGAAAGAGAACTTGGGGAGTGACCATATGGTGATCAAATTTCGTTTGGATTATAATGATGTAGCAACCTATGTTAAAAAGCGGAATTTTAAGCGTGCTAATTGGCAACTGTTCCAAGATAAATTCCAGGAGAGTATTGTCAATGATACTAGACTGACCTCAAATGATAATATTCAAGAGCTGTATGATCTATTTATTCAAAACTTAAACAATTCTGCCGATTTGAGTATACCTTATGTAAAATGTAATACTAATCCAACTCAGTCCTTTGAACCTAAGCCTTATTGGTCTCCATCTATATCTCAAGCAATAGCAAAACGTCGTTTAGCTCTCAAAAATTTCAGGAAAAACCCTACGCCGAATAATTTTGACTTATTAACCAAACAAATAGCTGAAGCTCAAAAAATTGGAAGACAAGCTATATCCTGTCACTGGGAAAAATACTGTGGGTCAATAGATGAGACAACAAAATCTTCTCAAATGTGGCAAAAGATGCGTTGGATGAAAGGAGTCAAAAACAGTAAAATGCGTGCTCCTGATGATAAAAAAGAGCAGTTACTACGTTCTTTGGCGCCAGACTTTGTAGAACCCCCTTCACCATTATTTATTTCTACGAATCTCCAACTAGAAGAGGAATTTTCCCTTCAGGAATTTCTCAGGGCTATTAAAAAGAAAGATACGGCACCAGGTGAGGATAAAATTACATACTCTATGATTTATTATCTTCCTAAAGATGGCAAAATTCTTCTTTTAAAAATATATAATTTGATTTTTAAACAGGCAATGGTACCCAAACAATGGCGTAACATAAAAATAATACCTATTCCAAAACCAAATGGCAATGACCCCTCAATTAATTTTAGACCAATTTCCTTAATATCATGTATATGTAAAATATTGCATACAATGTTGACCAAACGATTGGAATGGTTCGTAGAACGAAATCGACTATTAGCGCCAACAACATCGGGTTTTCGAAGAGGTCAATCCAGTGTTGATTGTGTAGTACGATTAGTGTCCCATATACAAACAGGGTTCGCCCAAAACATGCCAACATTGGCATGTTTTTTAGACATAGATAGTGCATACAACAACGTTTTGATAGATCAACTCGCTATGATCCTAGATTCATTGAATGTTGGAGCGACCATATGTAGGTATTTGTTTGCCTTTCTTAAAGCGAGATGTTTAAAGATTATTGAAGATGGCGAGGATAGTGTTTATATGAGATGGACATGTAAAGGCTTGGCCCAAGGGGACCCGATTTCTCCTCTACTTTTTAATATAATTACATCTAGGTTATACGAATCTATTGATAGCAATAGCATCAACTCATTACAATACGCCGATGATTTCGTTTTTTATATTCAAAGCAAAAATGTCCATAACAATGTTATCCAGATTCAAAACAGTGTCACTTCCATGTCTGAATTACTGGGACAAATAGGGCTAGATATTTCTTTGAAGAAAACAAAAATATGTTTATTTAGTAGAGGAAGAAGAAGAGACCAAATAATCGTATCGATTGATAACCATATTCTATCGGTGGTAGATTGCGTAAGATACTTGGGAGTATGGCTGGATAGGTCACTGTTGTGGAACAGACACGTTAATGAGACGCAGGCAAAATCAATGAAATCTATTAATATACTGAAGATTTTAGCTGGTTCGTCTTGGGGAGTACATCCTAAACACTTGCGCAGAGTGTATATATCTTTGATTAGAAGCAAAATAGATTATGCATGTTTTGTTTACGATAATGCTGCAAAAACACACCTACTGAAGTTAGATAGAGTCCAAAACATAGCCTTACGTGTCATAGGGGGTTTTATCAAGACAACGCCAATTCACGTGATGGAATACGAGTTATGCTTACCACCACTTCACTTAAGACGAAAGTATCTAGCTACAAAGTATTGCCTCAAATCTCAATCATGGTCTAATAATATTACGATTAGTAATTTAGAATCCCTCTCCAGATATAGTGACTCAACCTATTTTCGTAGAAAAAAAAAGCCTTTGCTCACTACCGTTTATAATGATACTAAATTCGAAAAAATTAATACTTCCAATCCACTAAATATGTTTAACTTAAATACATGGGTGTCTAACATAAATGTAGAAATTATCCAAACGGAAATTGAAAACCTAACACAATCTAAAAATAAATATGACCCTACACTCTTAAAATTAAACACTCTATACATGCTAACCCAGAAATATAGTGGCTGGCATAAAATTTATACTGATGGCTCGCAAACACAATTCGGTCGAGGTGCAGCCTACTATAATCCCAGTTACAATGTGAAGGAAACCTTTAAAATTGTGAATGACTCAAAATATTCTATTATGTACGTTGAACTTTTTGCGATCTCGGAGGCTCTCTCTCACGTCATTAGTACGGGACTACAAAAGGCAGTAATTCTGTCTGACAGCAGAAGTGCCTTACACCATATAGCTCGGTGCGCCTCTGGACACAGAGGCGCATCGATAGCTTATAATATTTTATCCAAAGTCTTCGTGCTGGCGTCGCGTGGAGTGACTCTGGGAATCCAATGGGTTCCATCACATGTCGGCTTGAGTGGTAATGAGGAGGCTGACAAACTAGCTCGAGACGCAATATCAAATGGAACAGAAGTTTTTATGAAAACAGAACACTCCGAGTTACTCATAAAATACAAACAATCTATGCTACAAAATTGGAAAGAGTATTTTGATATTGCTTCTCGAGAAAAAGGCATATGGTATCGAACAATGCAAAGTGAGCCTCCTCATATACCATGGTTTGAGAACATTAATTTGAATCGCCAACTAATTGTAATCGCTCATAGACTTCGCTCCGGACACATCCCTTCAAACAGTTTTAAGCATTTAATGCGTATTGTAGATAGTCCTAATTGTGACCTGTGTGGGGTCAAAGACGACCTATATCACTTTTTGATGGAGTGTGCTCGGAGTGCTCCCATGAGAAACGATTTATTTAATCAGCTCAAACTTAATCACCTAGATGTGGGTATTTTTCAAAGCATATTATCCGCACAAACATCCAACGCGGCTACTCTGCTGTATCGGTCTGTGTACAGACTGATACACAATGTAACATAACTTTATTTTTCTGTCAATTATACCATTTTTGTACTATGGGGCTGACATAGTCGTTGGACGACTCAAAGTCCCTAAAAAAAATAGATTAAAAAAAAAAAAAAAAAAAAGTAGTGACTTCGATTCCTACCCACGACAAACCTTTCTGTGATTTTCAACGATGTTTGTTCTGTGTCTGAGTGTTATATTGTAGTCTATTATATAGTTAAAAACAAAAAGTATCAAAGTATTGTGTTAGTTATCTGGTTTCCATAATACAAGGTTTGCTTAGTTTGGGGCTAGATGGCGTTGTGTTAGATGTCCACACATATCTATTATATTTATTTATTACTGTTGTGCTTGCCTCTTGCATCCAACAGGTCCCCGCGAGTTCAATCAGCCTCCTAAGTCTGCTAAGATAGCTAAGCTTAGTAAAGTTGCCTTGCGTTTTCTACATACTTTTACATATCCATCTTTTAAAAAATAAAAAAGGCAAATACTTGTTCTGAGTCTGGGTGTTTTGTGGGACCATGATCCTCGTAATTTCTGGGTTCCTAGACACAGGGAATCCTAGTTAGGGTCCAGTATCTACGTATGTGATCGTTGGGCGTTATTATTATATTTCGTTTTTTCTTTCTCACATTTAACGTATGCGATGCCTTGATGATTACAGCTATTAGTAGAAAATAACATTAAATTCATCAATACAATCGCTGCGTCTTTTTTTATGTTACGAAATGACATGACGAGCTAGTCACTCGCCTGATGTTAAGCGACATAACTGCCCATATCAGTTGCAGTGACATTTGAAACTCTAAAGTATGGTTTCGCGTAACACTGCACTGCGCACGTCATTCTGAGACATCAGCACAGTCTAGCAATAAGATTACTATACTGTGAGATTAGGTCATAAAGTCTCATTTCACAATGCCCTTCAAACCGGAACACAGTAGAGCTTGCACACTACTGCTTGGCGGGAGAATAACTGGCAAAGCGGTAGTACCTACCTAGACGAGCTTTGCAGAAAAGTCCTACCACCTAGTATTCCAAAATTGTCTCGATAATTTCTTCCGGGAGCTACGTCTTTAATAGCATTAACTTGGTTATTATTGTTTAGAAATCAGATCAATACAGTTAGATTAAATACGATGAACTCGATAGAATAAATTACAATTTACCAAGAACTCCAACCGTAAGTAGAACGGCAAATTCCAAACCTTTGATACCAAAGACTAAGCATTGGAACATCATCTCTATTTGATTCCTTTAAATGAATGTAAATAAATGTTTGTCTAGTATAAATAATAAGAAAAAACTTATTACAAACTGTAGTTAAGGTTGCAACACTCAACAAATATTGGCGTAATACATCCAACTTATCTGCTGTTATTTATAGCAAGAAAGAAAGCGCGAAAGAAAATACATTTTCATGACATCACACAACATTATTTTTTTACAAGGCATTCATACAATAAAAATCACACAACAAAAATTAGAGAAACTAAATATATAATGCTGCGTGACGACATGATATAGGTCCCATTATATAATTAAGGTCGTAAGACTTAAGCCTTGTCAGTGCCTATTTTTTGCGTAGACCATATTTATATTATTATTATAGCAGCCTTGTTTAGGAGGGAAAATTTAGTGGGCATCGTAGGAGTTAATAACTGTTTTTTAGTCGGAATCCATATTTATTGCCCCGTATATATCACGTATCCCTCTATTAGTATTCATGACATCGCGAACCCCAGGACACAATTTATAAAGGGAGTTATCCCGCATGGTAACACTTTCCCAATTATGTATAGGGAGTTATCTCGCATGGTAACACTTTCCCAATTATGTATAGGGAGTTATCCCGCATGGTAACTTTTTCCCAATTATAAGGGAGTTATCCCGCATGGTAACACTTTCCCAATTATAAGGGAGTTATCCCGCATGGTAACACATTCCCAATTATGTATAGGGAGTTATTCTGCATGGTAACTTTTTCCAATTATATAGGGAGTTATCCCGCATGGTAACACTTTCCCAATTATAAGGGAGTTATCCCGCATGGTAACACTTTCCCAATTATAAGGGAGTTATCCCGCATGGTAACACTTTCCCAATTATAAGGGAGTTATCCCGCATGGTAACACTTTCCCAATTATATAGGGAGTTATCCCGCATGGTAACACTTTTTCAATTATGTATAGGGAGTTATTCTGCATGGTAACTTTTTCCAATTATAAAGGATGTTATCCCGCATGGTAACAATTTCCCAATTATATAGGGAGTTATCCCGCATGGTAACACTTTCCCAATTATATAGGAAGTTATCCCGCATGGTAACACTTTCACAATTATATAGGAAGTTATCCCGCATGATAACACTTTCCCAGTCCCAGCAACATTCATTTCTAGGCTGCGCACATTTCGTAAGCGCCAAATCAAATATAAATCTTGCGAAACATTTCGCTTACCCGCTAAACCGTAATAATATGGAAAATGTAAAGATGTTCTAGAATATGAACAGTGTGTAAAAAGGGAAGCACAAAAAAATCTAAGCATTTTTATATAGTTTGTTTTTAAAATGGAGTTGTATCTTTGATTAATAAAATAAAATATAGAAAATAAATAATGGTAACTTTCTACTCCTACTTATATATAACGCGATGTATGTATGGATGTTTGTACCTCTGCTAATATTATAAACGTGAAAATTTCTAGAAATTTGAAATTTTTATTTTTTGAAAATTTTGAATTTGAATTAATTTGAAGAAAAACATACATATATGGATGTTTGTTACTCATTCACGCAAAAACTATTAAATCCAATTTTCATGGAATTTGGTATGCAGATAGGTTATACGCTGGATTAACACATAGAATTGTCATTGTTATATGTAATAATTTATGTTTTTTTGTGTTATATTAATTCCCCATACACTTATATTGTTATGGATAAATAAATAAAAAATAATGAATGCTTTTTATCCGCCGTGAAACCGCAAGGCGCAACTAGTATTTCATAAAAAACCGGCAATTTCATTAGTAGAAGATCCTAGTTTTTATCGGACTATGTATTTTCCTGGAACGAATGAGATCTCAGAATGTAGATATGTATGTATTGTATGTTCGGGTTTTCGTTCGAAGTAAAACTCGTAAGGATGTCATTGCGTGGTAATAGGACATTTTCTAGGTCTCATCTGGCTAGAGACCTTTACTAGGTGGTAGGACTTTGTTGCAAAGTTCGTCTAGGTAGGTACCACCGCTTTGCCAGTTATTCTGCCGCCAAGCAGTAGTGCGCAAGCACTGCTGTGTTCCGGTTTGAAGGGCACTGTAGCTAGTGAAATTACTGGGCAAATGAGACTTTATGATCTGATCTCACAGTTAGTAATCTTATTACTAGATTGCGCTGGATCTGGATGACGTGCTCAGTGCAGTGTCACGCGAACCTCTATACTTTAGAGTTCGGAGTGACACTGCAGCTGATATGGGCAGCTGTGTCGTTTAACATCAGGCGAACGGCTAGCTCGTTACGTCATTCCTAAGCATAAAAAAAAAAACTCAAGCTAAGAATCTGTCGCCAAGCATCATTTAAGTTTTATACAATAAAATACTACCAACACCCAACGATCACATACATAGATCCTGGACCCTAACTAGGACTCCCTGTGTCTAGGGACCCAGGAACTACGAGAACCATGGTGCCTCAACACCCAGACTCAGAACAAGTATTTGCGCTTTTTTCTGTGCACAAATACTTGTGCAGTCGCGGGAATCGAACCCGCAGCCTCCGGGCTATGAGCTGACCTGCTCAATCACTACACCACAAAGTTTGTCTGGCTGTGTGTATGAATATTTTACGATTATTTTACAAAAACAGAAAGGGTTAGCTAGGTTATTCGTAAAAAGTACAAAAAAAATATTTAGAATTTCAGAAATTTTATACAAGAAAATGAATATTAATTCGTCACATGAAACGTATACGGAAAGACGAAGCTTTCAATGTATTAATATTTAATTAAAAATCATTCACAATTATTATGAAACAAATAATTGAACATAAGACAAAATAAGCTTCCCGTTAATTAGTTTCTTAAAACATTTTTTTTATCACGTCACATCACACTATCACACTTAATATTATAAAGGCGAAAGTTTGTACGTGTGTATGTGTGTATGTTTGTTACTCTTTCACGCTCAAACGGCTGAATGGATTTGGATGTAATTCGGTACCTAGATAGCTTATACACTGGATTAACATATAGGCTACATTTTAACCCGAAACAGTGAAATGTTCCCGTGGGATGAGCAAATAATTGAAATACTTTTTATCCGCGGGCGCAACTAGTGTTTAAACAAAACATGCTTTGACATAATAAAAAAGTAAAGCAACGTTTGTTACGCGGTCACAAATGGGATTAGGACGTTTTTCAACCGACTTCAAAAAAGGAGGAGGTTCTCGATTCGACTGTTTTTTGTAATGTTTGTTCTGAGAACTTTCGACTGGGTGAACCAATTTTGATGATTCTTTTTATGTGACAGCTGGTGCTCCCCGCGCGGTCCTATTTCAATTTGATCAAGATCTGATTGGTAGTTTTGTCTTATCCGTTTCGACTTCAACTAAATTGATGATGTTCTCATTTTTGTGATATACAAATGCGGCGGGATGAAGTCGGTGGACTCTTTTTTAAAAAGCAACTAGCGTCCCGTCCCGGCTTTGCTCGGGTGGACGTTTATTTATTAAACATTTTATAATATACGAAAAACAATGTATCACGCACCGGCGCCATCTACTTAAAATGTTGGTTTGTCCTGTTCTGTAGTTATAGCGTCAGGAAGGAAAACCCGACTTATTTTTATATAGTAGAAGATTATTCAATTAAGCACTGCAGTAGGCACCACACGAGTCGCGCTAATCCCAATTGTGGTCGTAAGAAAACGGTCATAAAATGTAAGAAGACCGGTTTAAAAGTTTTAACACCAACAGAAAAGTGAAGGGTAAAAACTAAATTAAATGGCTTTTCAAAATGTAACTAGATCGAGTAGGGATTTATACAAAAAACGTTCATTTTGATTAATGATTTTCCGAAGTCAATCCAATCTCAATCAAAGGACGAATCAAATCTCAAAAAAAAATGTCAA
The DNA here is from genome assembly GCA_905220475.3 of Ennomos fuscantarius. Taxonomy (NCBI): domain Eukaryota; kingdom Metazoa; phylum Arthropoda; class Insecta; order Lepidoptera; family Geometridae; genus Ennomos; species Ennomos fuscantarius. The sequence continues at coordinate 3,617,824 of HG992040.1, read as the reverse complement.
TCAAAGGACTTGAGAGGGTAGATATGTAAAGTATATCACTTCGCGCTCTAAACATTTTTATTGATATTTATATTTAAAGTAAGATTTGCCTTTAGAAAATTATGATAAGGAAAAGAAAAGTGAATAAAGTGATTGTGGTGATATAAATTATAGCTAGAACTGGAGTGTTTCGAAGATTATCGGTGATATTAAGTGCCCATAAGCGTTCGACTTGAATTCTATTCAGTCATACCGCCAAAATAAAAAATTGTGATTATATTACTTAACTACTTAATACACAAATTGTAAAATTATTCCTAATAAGGGATATAATTAAATCATTTGGAATGGCGTCATCAATAAATGTATGTGCCGGGTGCAACCAAAATATCCCGGACAGGCAGTACCTGACCTGTGCTTTGTGTAGTAAGGCATATGACCTAGAATGCGCGAACGTATCTACCACTAGATTTTATAGCACAATGCAACCAGAACACAAAAAAGCTTGGAAGTGTGTAGCTTGTTACTGTAAAGTCCCCAAGTCAGGAAATGATAATACACCCGTGCGTTCGCGAGACTTAGAAAATAACCATCAACAGCATCAAATAAAATCTTCAAGTAATAAAAATGTTACGCTCAGAAAAAAGAATGCTTCTACATTAATGAACGACTCGTTGAGCTCTGATGATTTAAGTGATTTGGGAGATACAATCCTTTCTCAAAGCACTAAGAAAGCATCCATCAACTCCGAAACAGAACTTTCATTACAGAACCTAAATGATATTATTGTTCAGCGATTACAAGAAAACAATAAGTCAATTATCCATGACATAAGGGCAACAATCCAGGTGGAGATAAACAAGGCAATATCTAAATTAAAAGAAGATATAACGCAGGACATGAACAGCTTGTACAAGGAAAATGATGTAAGAAAAATAGACATACAAAAAATTAATGATAAAATAGAATTACTAACAAAACAGAATGATTTGATGAAAAATGAATTAAATGAACTAAAGACCAGAGAAATTTTAACTATTCCTGAAAAAAGCTACTCCTCTGAAAGCAATAGTAGAAAATTTGTTTTGTATGGATTAGAAGAATACTATAATGAACCTGATTATATTCTGGAAAACCGAATAATTAACATATTTAGAGAAATACTACATGTAGATTTAATGGGTTACATAGAGGATACATATAGAATTGGCAGACATACAAAGAACAGACCTCTAGTTATTGAACTAATAAGTAAGCGGATGATCAAATATTTACTAGAAAATACCACATACTTACAAGGAACTGGACTATCTATGTCTAGATTTTTGAATGAACAAGAAAGAAAAGAAAGACGGAATATGCGAGAAAAAATGATAGAAATACGAAAACAAGGACGACACGCTGTAATTAGAGATAACCAGTTATTTATCGAGGGAAAACCATTTAACCTAAAAAGTGAAGTATCTGAATACACACAGGTACATTATAACGATAAGGGAATATCACATAAAAATATATACCAAATGAACCGTTCCACAGTAAATTGTGAAGACTCAGGAAATATTTCCTTTCAAAATAACCACTCCTTTCGAGGCTCAGAAGTGTATAGAGGGCAATAATTATTCCCAATTTAAAATTCTATTCCAGAATATGCAAAGCTTAAATAATAAACAACATTTACTTGAAGCGTTTGTGATTGATAATCCTAAATATCAAGCTATCTGCATCACGGAATCTTGGATGACACAAGAAAAGCTATTCATGTTTCAACTCAACGGCTATCAGATTGCATCATCATATTGTCGACAAACTCGAGGAGGAGGCGGCGTATGCATCGCAGTACAGGAGCACATCGAGTACATTGACAGATGTGACATAACGAACATGTCTATTGAATACGTTTTAGAAGTTTGTGCAATCGAGATACCCAAGCAAAATGTTTTGTTAATTACTCTTTATTGGAATAGAAGAGAGGAAGAATTATTTTATAAACAACTAAAAATATTACTTAAATACATAAATAAAAAATATTCTAAGTGTAAAATTATTCTAGGAGGCGATTTTAATGTAAACATTCTACAAAACAGTTCTAAAACAAGTCTTCTTTTGGATACATTCATCGAATATAAATTAACTCAACAAATTAATAAACCAACTCGTATAGCAAAAAACTCTTCTACTTTACTAGACCTGATTTTCACAAATTTTGCTGATGGAAACTTATGTACTACTGTGGAAGAATTAGGATTCTCTGATCACTCAGGAACGACATTAAGTTTTATAATACCAAAATTAGATAAACAGTTGACTTGGTATACCGAAAAAAGAATGTATAACGGGTCCAACTTGGAAAAATTTAGAAAAAAATTAAAATGTATAAGCTGGCATGATTTACTTCAACAAAATAAAAACATAAACAATAATTACAAAATATTCCATGAAACATTAATAGAAATTCTAAATGAATGTATGCCTAAATGTAAAATAAAAATTAGAAATAAAATAAAAAAGCACTGGCTCACTGTAGGTATCAAGCAATCCTGTCGAAATAAAAGACTATTAAAAATATTTACAACAAAGGCTGACAACATAATTCTAACAAAATATTATAAAAAATATGAGAAAATATTAAAAACTTTAGTCAATACGTCAAAAAAACTACAATATAAAAAGATAATATATAAATCAAATAATAAAGTTAAGGCTATGTGGAATATAATAAATGAGCGAACAAACAAAAAACGTGTAATAGAAAAATCTAACCTGACTCTAAACATAAACGGTACCACAATTACAGAACCTAAAAAAGTTGCAGATACTTTCAACTCGTTTTTCGCATCTATTGGGGAAAGTCCGTCGGGGCCTGTTTCAGGCCCCTCACCGCTGCACGGCTTGGGTGGCAACAGGCCCCCGCAAGGCCTGCCGGTTTTAAATCCTACCGAAAATAGTATGTTCCTAGCCCCAGTAACCCTCCGAGAAATCAGAAGACTATTAAATAACCTCAAAAACAAGTACAGCTATGGGATTGACGAACTTCCACCGATATTGCTTAAACATTGTGTTGATGAATTAACTTTACCTTTTTGTTTGCTAATTAATCAGTCGTTCAATGAAGGAGTATTTCCAGAATTATTAAAAAAAGCCGTAATAAAACCTATCCACAAAAAAAGCTCAAAAATGGACCCCAGTAATTACCGCCCCATTGCCCTGTTGCCCGCGGCCTCAAAAGTTTTTGAGAAAGCAATGAGCGATCGCGTATATGGGTTTTGCGAAAAATACAAAGTATTCGACGAAAGCCAAAATGGATTTCGAAAGAATAGATCAACTACTATGGCAGTCTTTAAGTATATGCAGGAAGTGTTAAATATCTTAAATAAAAGGAATCACGGGATAGGTATTTTACTAGACATGACGAAAGCCTATGACAAAGTTCAGTTTCATATTCTTTTAAGCAAATTATATGGTGTAGGTATTCGCGGTTTAGCCCATGAATGGTTTGCCTCATACTTAAAAGACAGAGAACAGTTTGTGGAGATTGATTATTTTGACAATCGCGCCAAACTAATATGTAACTGTCGGTCAGAAGGTAGAATAATAAATAGTTCGATACCCCAAGGAAGCGTTGTTGGATGCCTTTTATTTTTGATTTATATTAACGACCTTCCTAAAGTCATGGAGGAACCATGTGTATTGTTCGCTGATGATATCTCTTTGCTCACCTCATGTCAAAGTAGCAATAATTTAAACGAAAAACTTACCTCAATTCTCGATAAAACCATTAAATGGATGAATGAACACAATCTTGAAATAAACTTCACTAAAACTAAATTATTAAATTTCCACCCATATCAAAAAGCACCACTAAACTTTAACTTCAATTATCACGGCATTTCCATAGAAACAGTTAGTGAATTCACGTTGCTTGGACTAGTTATTGATAAGCATGTTAATTGGGAGTCGCACATTAAAAAAATTAGATCTAAACTTTCGTCATTCACGTATGCACTCCGAGAAACTAAGAAAACTACTGATGTAAAAACTGCCTTGGTAACCTATTATTCTTATGCGCATGCATGGCTAAGTTACGGTGTTATTCTATGGGGCAACAGCACCGCTGCGTCTACCCTATTTATTCTTCAAAAGAAACTGATAAGAATAGTAATGAATATCAAGCAAAGAGACAGTTGCAAACCATATTTTAAAAAACACAAAATTTTAACTCTTACAGGCATATACATTTTAGAAATATGTAAATTTGTACGAAATAATCCGAACCTATATATAAAACGGGAAAACCTACCGAGAAACGTAAACCGTTCAGTTCGCCACGGAAACCGATTGGTACTACCTTCTTCCCGGCTTAAGCTGCATGCTTCTGGTACACTTGTTATGTCTATTAATATATATAACAAGCTTCCAGAAGCAATGAAAAAGGAATCAAATAATGTAATCTTTATAAAACAATTAAAGCATTTTCTAATAAATAAAAGCTATTATACTATAAATGAATATCTAAATGATAAAATTTAAGCATATTATGTAAAAATAATAATTCATTTAACTTTAGTATAAAATAAGTAACCTCTTTCTAATCTAATAATATTTAATTTTGTCTTCCTCTCTTCTAATTTTGCGTGCCCGACAGGGTCCACGATGAACTGTTATTTAAAAAAAACTACCTACACTTGTACAACATTGTGGAATGCAAATAAAAATTGAAAATTGAAATTGAAATTGAAAATCTCTGTACTTATATCAAATGGCCCATTTTATATAACTTATTTTTCAAAGTTTGAAATTACGAAACTAATAAAACATTTCATTTATTGAATGTTAATCTATTACAAACTAAGTTTTCGAAGTTTCTTGTAATATTTATTCAGAAATTATCATATATAAATTGTAGTAAAGCAATCTAAGGGGTCGAGTTGCCTGGACTGCAGTCGCGACCCCTTCTCGCCCCCGGTACGGCGGACGAGGGCTCACGAGGGGGGGGGGTTTAGTGCTTTCGAGTCCCACAGCACCCTGCGACCACCCACGTGGTGGCAGAGAAGTGCGAGGGCATTTCCCCCCATAAAAAAAGTATTTGTTATTGGACAAGCGTAACCACATTGAATCTTAGGAATTTAATTAACAGAATAGTATTTTTTTTTACTATGTTTTGGCTCCACACCTCCGTGTATTTAGCCAGTGTCAAGTAATTGATAATTTATCAAGTTAATGTTATTTCACGCAAATATGTGTCAAGTCACAGTCGAAGTCATCAAGTCAAGTCATAGTCTAGTCAAAGTCATACTCCTAGTAAAGTGGTAGCAACTTTACTTGAAGCTTCTTGGAGTTTTGGAAACAACACGAAAATAAACGTTTCACCATCATTATACCATTTTCCCACACTCACGCCTGTAATTCAGCACTTAACAAATAAAATGCCACCAATTTTATGCACTAACACTGAAAATAACACAAGTTTTGGAAAATAATACAATGCGGCGACGCGATCTTTTTCGTTTTCCCGCCAAAACTTCCAGAATAGTATTACTACTGAGGTTAGAGACTGCCCGTCTATACTAAAGTTTTTTTTTTTTTTTTTTTTTTTCCTCATTGGAGGAATGGCGTCGCACGATTTGTGCATTTGCCAGCTTCATGTTAGTTTTTGCATCTTCTTATGTGGTGTTTTAAGGAGTGAAGATTTTCAAACGATTTTTCTCAAGAGAGTGACTTATTTTAATTTATTTACATGTTACTATTCTTAAAACGGGGAAACCATAGGAATATATTAAATACGAGGGAAATGGATTATATACAATTAGAGACTAAAGGATCAGGAGAGTGGGTAAAGAGGACAAAATAAACGAGTAGAGAAACGAAATACTAAGGCAAAAAAAAAGGAAGATATACATACACGTACTAATATATATACAATATGTACATATTTATAGTTTTAAGTCATTACTAATAATATATTCAGCCATTGCCATATAAATATCAGGATCTGCATTGTATAGAAGAGTGATAATGCTGGTAGGGAAAGGAATTTTAAGGGAAGCCAATGTCGTGAAAAATGTAGTGCGATCATTTTGCGGGCAAGAGAGAAAGATGTGATTTAAATCCCCCACATCCTCCCCACATGCACAGGCTGGAGAATCAATTATTTTAAGTCTAGCAAGGTGTGCTGGGCTACTAACATGCCCTAAACGCATTCTTATCAATATTGAAGTAGCGATCTTGCGTACTTTCAAACTAGAGAACCATGGTTTGGTAATTATATGAGGTTGAATCTGAATATAGTGTTTGCCCTTATGTTGTGCACTACTGGTCCATAGACTACTCCAGGATTCTTTGAGAAAAACTTTTGGCAAAGATAACAAATCATGATAATAGTTAACAAAAGGAAAAATATCTCCACTTATGACGGCTTCGTTTGCTAACCGATCAGCTTTTTCATTGCCTTTAATACCGCAATTACTAGGAATCCATGTAAACGAAACAGAATAACCGAAAAGCGTGCATTGGTGTAATTTGTGCCTTGCCTCTATAATGGTAGGAATATGCGATTGCGGCTTAAAAGGGAATTTCGCTAGAGATTGCAGGGCGCTAAGGGAGTCGGAGAAAATTACTGTTCTAGGTAGTTTCATTAGTAGGATATATTCTAATGCCTTAAGTATTCCAAAGCATTCGCCGGTGAAAGCGGATGTCTCTGGAGGGAACTTAATTTTCTGCACAATATTATACTGAGGGTGATAAACACCTACACCAACGAAATCTGTCGGTGTATGTTTGGATGCATCACTGTACAATTGATGCCATCCGTTCCATTTGTCGTGAACTATGGAATTGAAATGGTAATTAGCGTTGGGATCTTCTTTGTCAATGCCTATACTGTAGGTAACATTAGGAGACTGAATCAGACATTGATAGCTAACATTGAAAAGGGAAAGATTACCTGTACTATGAGTAGGTGCCTGCAAGTTCATGAACTTGTGCCAGCTATTAATTAAACAAGGTGGAGGTTTGTGTGACCAATAATCAGAACGTGATGCTATATACTCAGATAATAACCGTAATTTAGCGAAAATAGGATGATTTGAAAGTCGGAGTGAACGGAAAATGAATTTATCAGAGAGGTACTGTCGACGCAATTTAAGTGGAGGATCAGCGCATTCAACCTGTAATGCATTAATAGGACTTGACTTCATAGCTCCAGTAACTATTCGCAAAGCTTTGGCCTGGATTGCATCCAATTTCTTTATGCCGGCAGCGCTACAAGGCTCCAATAGAAAAGAGCCATAATCTATGACGCTTCTTACCAAAGCGTTGTAGACGAGCCTCAAAGAAGATGGATGTGCTCCCCGCCAGACGCCCGAGAGACATCGAAAAATGTTGAGAAGTCGTTCACACTTAGTTGCAATATATTCACAATGTGGTAAAAATGTAAGTTTGGAGTCCAAAACTAATCCTAGGAATTTTTGCTCTTTCTGAAAAGGGATTGGTTCTCCATCGTAGAGAATATGAGGAGTGGGAGTGTTACGTTGTCTCGAAAACACAACTACTTTACTTTTATTCACTGAAAGCTGAAGGCCATTGGTGTCCATCCAAGACTTTAAGCTATTTAAGGCAGTTGACATATTTGAACAAGCGTTTTCAATAGAGCGATCTGAACAATAAAGAAGGAGGTCATCTGCGTATTGAAGAACATTGACAGATTTGCTAATTGCTTTGTCAAGGTCGTGAGTGTAAATATTATAAAGTAATGGACTGATGACCGAGCCCTGTGGTAAGCCGTTCCATACATGCCTAATTTCATCCGAATTATCTAACTGCACTGTTCTGCCGTAAAGCATATTGAGAATAAAGTTACAAAGCAATGGTGGAACATGTAATAATAATAGGTCTTTACCTATGAAATTGCCGTATTGCAGTACAGACTTTTTCAAACAAAAAAAAGTTTTGATTGGCTATGAATTCTAAATTCAAATTAATTTTGTTTTAAAAATATGACATTCTATTTACAATTTAAGTCTTTTGTTTATTGATTAGCGTTGTATTTTCATTACATTTCAACATTTTTCCTCATAATGGATACTTTGAAATTTTGTGTAATTATGGAATATGAGTTCCGTCGTGGCACCAACGCGGCACAAACGACACGTAACATCAACGACGTTTACGGAGAGAACTGTACAAACGAACGTACAACCCGTTATTGGTTTGCTCGGTTCCGTTCTGGGAATTTTGACTTGAAAAATGAACCTCGTGGTCGTTCGGAAACTTTGGTCAACAATGATGAATTAAAGGCGATTGTGGAAGCTGATGAATCTCAATCTACAGCTGAGCTGGCAGCAGCTTTTGATGTTAGCATCAAAACAATATTGGTCCATTTGCGACAGATTGTCAAGATAAAAAAGCTTGATAGATGGGTGCCCCACGAACTTAACGATCGCCAGCGCAACGTACGCGTCGAGACTTGCCTTGCGCTGCTTAACAGGCACAGAAATGAAGGAATTTTGAACCGAATTGTTACGTGTGACGAAAAATGGATTCTTTTCGACAATCGAAAGCGCTCAGCAAGTTGGTTAGATCCTGGTTCGGTACCAAAGCAATGTGCAAAACGAAAAAAGACCCCTAGAAAGGTGATGGTCACAGTTTGGTGGTCTAGTGCTGGTGTGATTCATCATAGCTTTTTACAAAACGGCGAGAGCATTACTGCAGATGTGTACATTGAAGAACTGACCACAATGATGGCAAAACTCGCACGTCTGCAACCAGCTTTGGTCAATCGGTCGTCTCCACTGCTACTTCACGACAACGCGCGACCCCATACTGCACAACAGACCGTCTCTAAGCTGCATGAGTTGGGTTTGGAAGCTCTCCCTCATCCGCCATACTCACCAGATCTTGCGCCTACCGACTATTACTTTTTCCAAAATTTGGACAACTTTTTAGCGGGAAAAAAATTCAATTCCCGCGAGGCAGTACAAAACGCCTTTGAAGAGTTTGTTGTCTCCCGTCCTGCTGATTTTTTCAAGAAGGGCATCCATAAACTGCCACAGCGTTGGCAAAGATGCATTGATTGCAGGGGTGATTACTTTAAATAAAAGAAATAAATAAGTTCGAAAAAAAAATACTTTAACTTTTTTCAAACAAAACGGCAATTTCATAGGTAAAGACCTAATATCAACTTTTCTCTTAGTATTGATAAAAGTACACTATCGTATGCAGACTTGATATCCAAAAATGCCGCAACAACGAATTCTTTACTGGTAAAGGACAAACGAACATCCGTTACAAAAATGCTGAGGCTATCTAAAGTGCTTCTTCCCCTACGAAACCCATACTGAGAGCTAGAAAGCAAATTTTGACTCTCAACATGCCATTCTAATCGGTTTTTAATTAAATGTTCTGCAATTTTTGCTAGCACTGACGAAAGTGCTATAGGACGATATGATGATATGGATGACGGTGGTTTATTAGGCTTCAAAATTGGTATCACTATTTGAGACTTCCAAGAATTTGGAACTTTTCCAGACATCATCACACTGTTAATTAGGTTTAAATAATACAGAACAGTATTATCACCCAAATTACGTAAAAATGAATATGGTATACCATCTTCACCTGGTGCCGAATCACGCAAGTCTGAGAGAACACCTTTCAATTCATTTAATGAGAACTCAGAATCGAGACTTGGTTCTGGGTTTAGTCCTGGGAGCAATGGAACTAGCATTGCCTCAAGTGAAGGTGCAACAAATGGTAAAGCAAGATTATCTATATACGAGCTCTGCATTGAAGATGGTAATGGAGAATGATTAGTGACAGTCATACCTGATTTAAAACGTCTGATGTTACTCCAAACAATGGATGGGTGTGAATTTGGGCTGATAGAATGGCAGAATCGTTCCCAACCTGCAAACTTTTTTTCCTTAAGAAATCTCTTAGTGCTAGTAATAGTATCACAAAGAATTTCAAAGTTGTTTTTAGTCATATTTTCATTGTAATTTTCTTCAGCTAGTTTTCTTTTGTTTACAGCTTGAGTACAATCACTGTCCCACCAGGGTGGAGATGGAATATTGTCAGTTGCTGAATTTTTTACAGGGAATACCTGATCTGCAGCCGCCAAGATTGCCTTGATTAATGCTTCATTACAACTATTACTGTCACCTTGCGAAATTTCAGGTAAAGAAGAAAATTGGCATTCAACACTTTCTTTAAATCTATCCCAGTTGAGGTTATTGATTTTATATTTAAGGCGAGGCTTCTGAGTATGGGGTGGAGATTTATTGGGAGAACAAATAATTATAGGAAAATGATCGCTTCCAAATGTAGATGAAAGAGTATACCAAGATAATTTGGATGCTAAATTTGGAGTGCATATTGACAAATCTATAACACTAGTGCTTTCATTTGGGTTAGTGCGTCGGGTTGGGGATCCCGTATTCAACACACATAAATTGTGGAAATCAATTATTCCCAGTAGATCTTCCCCATGACAATTGGAAATAGAACTACCCCATGATTGATGCTGAGAATTAAAATCTCCTAAGATCATAAAAGGTTTAGGAAGCAAAGAGAGAAAGGAGTTTAATTCATTTAAAATTAATGCTGAAGGCCTAGGAATATAGATGGAAACATAACAAACTCCATCAACTAAAGCGGCAATGATAGAATAATCACTATCATGTTGGGGAAGAGAAATAAGCTTAAAGGAAAGAGAGTTTTTTATTAGTATGGCGACACCGCCATACCCATCTTGTCTGTCCTCTCTGAGACATGAGTATCCCCTGATCTGAAAAACAGAATCAGGTTTTAGCCATGTCTCAGAGAGGGCAAAGACATGTGGCTTAAATTTATTCAAAAGATAAATGAGATCACTTTTTTTACTAATTATGCTTCGGCAGTTCCACTGAACTACTTTGGCTTGATCCATATTGGACCGATAAATTTGTAATCGCTGCAATTACTGGGGCAACGTTGGACGGTTCTATATGTTTAGTTTGGGAAAGTAGATTTATTAAAGCAATGATAATATCAGCAACTGACTGTTGCTTGGTTTCAGTAGACGAAATATTTTGTTTAAGTGCACATCCATTAGAAGGCAAAGGAGCATCATATTCCTTTGTGAGCTCATTATGAGCGTGTTGATCATATCCCTTAGAAAGAATAGGAGTAGACCAAGGTTTTTTGAAGACTGTTTTTTTGTATGATATTGTGGAACCTGGTTTAGGAGATTGTGAACTGACGGGGATAGAGTATTTCTGTGTCAATGGTTTGGTGTTTGTTATTACTTCGGCAAAAGATTTTGAAACTGGAGGATGCAGTTTGGAAGCCTCAAAATAAGACAAACAATTTTCAGCCATTGTTAACTTTATGTGTTTTTGGCGAACAAATTCTGGGCATGTTTTGCTATTGGCGTAATGAGATCCTGAACATGAACAACACGTACCACAGTCTTCTTCAGTATTACATGTATCACCGGAATGGTCTTGACCACATTTGAAACAACGCGGTTTGGACCTACATTGACTCTTTGTGTGTCCAAAACGGCAACAGTTATAGCATTGGATCGTAGGATAAGTGTAAAGCTCAACTGGTAAGGCATTATAACACATAAAAATGCGCTTAGGCAAAACTTGACCATCAAAGGTAAGTACAACTGTTTGTGATGGTTTCCATTGAGATTCGCCATTAACGTTTACTTTATAGTTAAGCCGTCTGACTTTAAGAATTTTACCGCATCCAATTGGAACATTAATGTTTTCGATCACTTCCTCTGGTGTCCATTCATTAGGCACGCCCCGAACTAAACCCATACGGGTCACGTTAAAGGATGGGATGAATGCTCTTAAGTTATTTGACGCCAAACTATTGTGTTTAATGAAAGAGTTAGCATTCAAGAAATTAGAGAAAGCTATGGTTATCCTGTTTCGTCCGATTCTCTTTAAGCTACCATTCACAATATTTTCAATCGAATGTTTCTTTAAAAACTTACCGAAAGCAATAGGGTGAAGTACTGTTCCGTCATTGGGGGCAGATTGTTCCCTTTGAATATGCACAACATACGGGCCACTATCAGTGGATTCATATAAATCTCTGGCTACTGGGGTTGGACGTGGGTTATCAACTGTATTAACTGATATTTCAGGAGCTGGATTAGGTTTCTCAACAACAGATTCATTTTCTACACAAAGACAATCTGTGGATTTGAGTTCAGTTTTATTTCTCCTCCTGCGTTTGTTACAGTGTTTACAAACTTTACTAAGGCGGCTTCGCTTAAATGCCCTATTATTATTAATAGAGCTATCAGTTTCCATACCAGATTCATTGGATGCGATGGTCACATTACATCCAACAGAGGGAACCGTGCCCCCTGGGTCTGGTGGGTCATTCATGGTCGGAAAACAGCAAAAAGAACTTACCAGAAAATTATTTACACTAATAAATAGATAATATACACTACAAATCTAAAATATATACAATTTACTACTCAACTGATCGGTTTAATCCCGTAAAAAATTAATTTGAAAATTTTCAATTAAAAACAACGACCGCCGCGAACGAAGGTTTCCCGCGCTTTTTTCTATACTAAAGTTTGACCGCTCCATGTATCTCTAGCCCTGGTTTGTCATACGTCTGTCAAACTCATGTCAAGTAAACTTGCCAAATACTGTACGCTCATTGGTCGAGACAGCCGATGATGAACAGGCAACCAATGAGCGTTCAGTATTTGATCTACCAAATTGACATGAATTTAACAAACGTTTACGAGAACGTTGCTTAGCTAAGTTGTATTTCAATATAAACTTAATACAGACGAGTGTAATATATAATAATACATATAATACATACAATAATATATTCAGCGAAACATTTGTCTTACAAATTCAGCATGGGTAAGTTTTTGATATGTAAATAATAGCTTTGTGAATGCTGTTTGGGCGAGTTTCAGCTAATGGATAAGCTCCCAGCGAATCCTACAAAACCAACCACAATCTAATAATTTTTGCAACTAAGTATAATAACTAATAAGTATAATACTATGAAATATTATTTTAAATGCCCATCAAAATGTTGGTTGTAAAACATAAAAGCAGCTATAAAGATTTTCGAGGTTGAATGCTAATTAAACTAAAATGCGAATTAAATAGCAAGAATCTTTGAAATAGTAGAGTAAACACACGAACTTTATACAAGGTTATAATTTTTATTTTTACTTGACTTGATGCCATGATGTACCTCTTATATAAAGTGGTAGCAACTTTACCAGAAATTTCTATGGAGTTTTGGAAACAACACGAAAAGAAACGTTCACCATCATTATACCACTTTCCCACACTGATGCCTGTAATCCAACACTCAAAGAATAAAATGCCACCACAGATCCTACTTTTTTATAGGATCTGTGAATGCCACCAATTTTATGCATTAACACTGAAAATAATACAATACAATGCGGTGACACGATCTTATTGGTTTTCCCAACTAGCAGGAAAGGTGCTCTATGAGGTGTTCAAACTTTTTCGTGGGCGAGCACGCAACAGTATCATATACCCTTCTTCGTGCATTCGCTTAAAGATGAATTAATAATAAATGAAACGTAAAGAACCCTACACAAATACGTAGGTATTCTTCTGGGCAGCATTTTGATCAAACTCTTGTGATGTATCTATTGATTGACTGTGTCAATGTCTTTGATTTTAATTTATTTTCTCACTCACCTTTCCGTTTCAGTTGAAATTGTCTACCAGTTCCATTTTTTTTTTTTTTTTTTTTTTTTTTTTTTTATGTTAAGGAATGACGTGACGAGCTAGCCGTTTGCCTGATGTTAAACGACACGGCTGCCCATATCAGCTGCAGTGTCTCTCGAAACTCTAAAGTTCTCTCTAAGGTTCGCGTGACACTGCACTGCGCCCGTCATCCTGAGACATCAGCACAATCTAGTAATAAGACTATTGAACTGTGAGATCAGATCATAAAGTCTCATTTGCCCAGTAATTTCACTAGCTACAGTGCCCTTCAAACCGGAACACAGCAGTGCTTGCGCACTACTGCTTGGCGGCAGAATAACTGGCAAAGCGGTGGTACCTACCTAGACGAACTTTGCAACAAAGTCCTACCACCTAGTTGTGGGCAACCTTGTTGGCAAATTGCCTTTTTTTCAACTTTTTTTTTCTTCAAACTTATCTAGCATTTGACCACGCTCTCACCTGATGAGAAATGACGATGTGATCGAAGGTGTAGCATGCTAGCCAAGTAAATACCTATTCACACTTCTCTTGAACACGCCCGGGTCATATTTCGCCAATAACACAGACGGTGGCAGAGCATTCCATTCTTTAGCCGTTCTAATTAAAAACGTGGAATCAAATTGCTTGGTTCAAATAGGTGGTATTTCGACCACGAAAGGATAGCGCTTAGCCGAGCGTCTAGTAGTCCGTTAGTGGAATGGTGATGGGAGAATGAGATCATGCAGTTCTTGTGCGCATTCACCGTGGTGTAATCTGTAAAAGACCAACAGACTTGCCACCTTACGTCGGTGTGCTAGGCTCTGGAGCCTTTCACCAACCAAATTGTCATCGTCAATGAGTGAACCGATTATAAACACTACCTACTACAAAAAACAAAAAAAACATTTGGACTATATACTGGCTGCGATGACCTATAGACAGTCTAAATGCTCCACGACCAGTAGGTAGCGTACCGAACAAAGTTAGTTATTGGCTCAAAGGTAATATGAAAATATTGTTTACATTACATACGTCTTAAGTTTTAATTGGAACTTTATTAATAACTAGCGGCCAGTCCCGGCTTCGCACGGGTGGACATTTATTTTTTCATTTTTTTACACCTTGGGTAACATTATTGTAGTTTTAGTAGGAACCTTATTTTGCAATTAAAATAGCCTATATTAATCACTGATAATGTAGCATTCAAATGGTGAAAGAATTTTTAAAATCAGTTCAGTACTTTTTGAGCCAATTCGTTACAAACATACAAACTTTTCCTCTTTATAATATTAGTATAGAAAAAACCATGTTTGAAATTAAATCTAAATTAATAATTAAAATGTTATTAAATATTCATTACCTACCTCAATCCGCTAATGATCTACGATTCTAAAATCTAAATAATATGTAATTCAGTAAATAAGTTTATAAACTACATTAAAACGGACTTTCAAAACATCCTGCGGGCAGGTTCAGTTGAGTCTCGCCGAGTATCAAACTCCTAGCTAATACCTACATCATGTCACAACCCTAGGCTATGGTTTAGTGGAGGTCATACATCTTCGAGTGTAACCAATGTCCCAAACCAAGTACTATTTAATTAACTTTGCAATTCTCTCCTCAACACACTTTATTTGTTGTGAATAAATTAATTGGTTCCTAGTTTACAAAATTATTTATTTATTTATTTAGTTTTTGGCTTACTAGTGATATACAATCTATAGTGAAGGATGCTAAAGTTTATACAGCTCAAGTGGTAGGACTATTCTGCAAAGTTCATCTAGGTAGGTACCACCGCTTTGCCAGTTATTCTGCCGCCAAGCAGTAGTGTGCAAGCACTACTGTGTTCCGGTTTGATGGGCATTATAGCTAGTGAAACTACTGGCCATTGAGACTTTATGATCTGATCTCACAGTTGTGTAATCTTATAACCAGTATGTGCTAATGTCTCAGGATGATGTGCGCAGTGCAGCGTCAAGCGAAAGTTTATATTTTGGAGTTCCGAGTCACAGTTTTGTTATGGGTGGACGTGTCACTTAACATCAGGTGAATGACTAGCTCCTCACATCATTCACTAACATAAAAAAAGCTCAAAATGTCAATCCAAATCCGTAGCATCCCTTGGGCGCGCACCTTAATCATTCAGTATATTTTAGCTAGTACCCAGGCTAGGACCTAGAAACCTAAATGGGTACCAGGTGGAAAATCACTTCACTGTTCAATACATACGTGATACAATCTCGAACGTGTCTTTTAGCCATAATAATGAAACTCGTTAAAATTTCTCGCATTTATTGATATAAGTAAGAAATAGGAACTGTCTTTAAGACCCTACTACTACTAGTACTACTTTTACTAGGTGGTAGGACTTTTCTGCAAAGTTCGTCTAGGTAGGTACCACCGCTGTGCCATTTATTCTGCCGCCAAGTAGTAGTGCGCAAGCACTATTGTGTTCCAGTTTGAAGGGCACTGTAGCTAGTGAAATTACTGGGCAAATGAGATTTTATGACCTGATCTCACAGTCTAGTAATCTTATTACCAGACTGTGTTGATGTCTCCGAGTAACACTGCAACTGATATGGGTAGCCGTGTCGCTTAACATCAGGCGAACGATTAGCTCGTTACGTTATACCTTAACATAAAAAAACCCTACCAATATCATCGTGTTTTTATTGTTAAGAACTTGGATTTGCAAAGTTATGTCGTAATAATAAATGTAATGAACAACAAAAACCCCATTTTATAAGACAGGTAGTCAGGTCTATTTGTTATTTACCTGAATAATCAAGTCATATCACGATCTTGCTTATGCTATACGCACAAATTATTCGTTTCAACTTGGCGGACCAAATACTGAACGCTCATTGGTTGCCTGTTGATCATCGGCTGTCTTTAACCAATGAGCGTACATTTGGCATGTTGACTTGCCACGAGTTTGACAAACGTACGAAAGACCGGGCTAGGGATATAAGCCATCCTTTCGTGGTCGAAATACCACCCATTCGTACCAAGCGATTTGACTCAACGTTCTTAATTAGAACGGCTAAGGAATGGAATGCCTTGCCAGCGTCTGTGTTTCCGGCGAAATATGACCCGGGCGTGTTCAAGAGAAGAGTGAATAGGTATTTACTTGGCTAGCATGCTACACCTTCGATCGCATCGTCACTTCCCATCAGGTGAGAGCGTGGTCAAATGCTAGACAAGTTTGAAGTAAAAAAAAAAAGTGAGAACTTAGGAGTCACCGCATTGTATTATTTTCCAAAACTTGTGTTATTTTTAGTGTTAGTGCATAAAATTGGTGGCGTTTTATTCGTTAAGTGCTGGATTACAGGCATGAGTGTGGGAAAGTGGTATAATGATGGTGAAACGTTTATTTTCGTGTTATTTCCAAAACTCCATGGAAGCTTCTAGTAAAGTTGCCACCACTTTACTAGAAGTATGACTTAGACTAGAATATGACTTGACTTGATGACTTGGACTGTTTTGTAAGATAAATAACGGCTAAAACTCACGTCAATTAAACCGTAACCTGGTCGGAGTAATTTCGTGTCATATGTGTCATACTCACGATAGTTTTCAAACTAGACTTGGACTGTGACTTGGCACATATCTGCGTAAAATATCATTCACTTGAGAAATTATCAATTACTTAAAACTGACTAAATTTTAATACACAAAAGAGCGGAGCCAGAAAAATATAAAAAAAAATTAGGGGCTGTCTGTACTGATTTACGCTTTTCATAAAGTAAAAAAGTAGAAACGTAGGCTCCGTGAGTGATCCGACTTTTCTTCTCAAGTTTTATTACATTAACGACAAGTCGTTAAGTCGTCGATTTTTGTGGCTTCAAGAGCTCACCGAAATCTCGCTTAATCGTTTCACGGAATACGCCCAGACTTCGTCGGGTAACAGTTCAATAGAGGCGTAATACGGTAGTAGGTATTTATTAAGGTCCACTTGCACGATCCGTTATAACACCGGGCTAGCCGAATAAATGACTAACCAAGTGTCGGTTCTCTATTTTATAAAGCACGTTAAAAAAATATGCACTTATGCCGTTATATTTTAATTCAAGCTTAATTTGTTTAAATGGAAAACTTACACAAAAAAAAATTCTGTTATTACCTTTCATGTTATTTTTTTGTTTTGATTCCACACTTTTGTGTATTTAGCTAGTGTCAAGTAATTGATAAGTTAATGACATTTCACGCAGATATGTGTCAAGTCACAGTAATAATAATAATAATAATAAATATTTGTTGACATTTCACACAGTGCCATCTAGTCCTAAATTAAGCAACGCTTGTACTATGAGAACCAGATAACTAATACAATGCTTAGATACTTTTTGTTTGTAAATACATACATAGAATATGACGGCGGCTACGTCCAGTTATAAACTCTATGCGCAGCGGGCAGTACCGTAATTTACCCTATGGTGGCATTTAAATTTATTACAGTGGCAACATCGGCAACTATCATTGCTCCCCCAACAATCTGGCTATAAAAAGGGACCGCTCGGTGTACTACGGATCATTCTTGTTCCAGACGCGGCGCGGTGTGGACATGCTGAAGGCTTATAGTTATATAGGTTGCAACCTACCCACAACACGTTTCTGTCTACAAATACATTATAACACCCAGACACAGAACAAGCATCGATATTTATCACTCAAACGTTCGTCTTAGGTAGGAATCGAACCCACAACCTGCAGCTCAGAAGGCAGGGTTCCTACCAACTGAGCTATCTGACCAGTCAGTAATATAATCTCAGTTTGGTATGTGCTAATAAAAAAAAAACCTATCTTCGATCCTCTAATCTTCCGTCTATTGGTTGTGTGTTAGATGCCTCACAGTGACTCAAGCCTCATAAATCTTTCGCACCTCAGTAACGAACTTACAACCGACTAATGGACAAAACCTTCACAAACTTCACAAAATAACATCAAGTTGGAACTTTTTTATTATGTTTGTTTCGTTGTAAGCTGAATAAAGGAAGAAGTAATAAAAAAATAACAAACTATAAGGAGCTGTTTCAGTTTGTGGTTTGGTCTAATCGCGTATTAAAGTGGGGCTTGATGATGACAAAATAGGGGGAAATTGATAATAATAACGCCCAACGATCACATACACAGATCCTGGACCCTAACTAGGATGCCCTGTGTCTAGGCACCCAGGAACTACGAGGACCATGGTCCCACAACACGCAGACTCCAAACAAGTACTTGCGCTTTTATTTCTGTTCACAAATAGTTGTCCGGCCGCGGCCGTGGGAATAAAACCCGCCGCCTCCGGGTTATGAGTAGACCTGCTCAACCACCAGACCACGAAGGCTGTCATTTGCCTATAAAGATGTTTATTCACTATTGATTTAAAGATACCCAGATGGTAACTTTTAATTACAAGAAAGCAGTGCATTCCACTCCTCAAACTCGTTTACGATGGATTTGTGAATTAAAAATTGTTTGTACCAGCCTAAAAACGGTCATATTCTATATCCTACATATATCTATATCCTATATATATCCAACACTGTGGATATAGACACAACGGCAGTCATGCTGCTCGTCTATTATACAATAATATATAATATAATATTAATAATATTTATACTCTATTTTGTAGCCTGTACGGCCCAATACTGACCCAGTCTGTAGTAATGATGTGTCCATCAAAACTAAACGGTGTTAATTAAAAGTTCATCGGAGCGGATGACGTCAATAAGCAGCGTCAGGCTACCGCCTACTGCAGCGTCACACGCTGACGCAATGGCAGGCATTATCGTGTAAATATTGCATTGTTTTTGGGACGATGGTCGTGGGCATAAGGGAGTGATTTTGTGGTGTAAACTATTCCATTAATGACTTTATTCTAGCTGTATGTTGCGTTAAAACGTTTTTTGAAGTAAAACTTCTTTACGCTTGACTTGGGGAGTAAGCTGGTGAACGCGAGGCGAACGGAAGTTGAAGTTGGTTCACGTAGATCTCCATTGTCAACATAACAAAGATAAAAAAGTATTATTATGTTGGTATGTCAAGATGGCGACATTAACATTAAACTAATCAAAAACAAAGTTATACCGGCCGATAGATGGAGCTAAAAAAGTTTTACTTCAGTCGTGTGGTCTAAAGCACACTCATTATTTTGCTTCAGACAAACTTTTTCATCCTTTAAACGAATAATAATTATAAATAAAAATATTGTAAAATATATTGGCAGAACGGGTCGTGCGTAGGTTGCAACCTACATAACTATAGGCCTTCAGCATGTCCGTGCCGCTGACCGCGTCGTGTCTGGAAAAAGAATGATCCGTAGCGCACCAATCGATCCCTTTATATAGCCAGATGGATGGGGCAGCGACGACAGTTGCCGGTGTTGCCACTGTAATAAATTTAAATGCTGCCACAGGGTAAATTACGGTACTGCCCGCTGCGCATAGAGTTTATAACTGGACGTAGCCGCCGTCAAATATTTTACTCGTCGGGACACATATCAAACACATATATTCGTGATTTTACGTATGTGTATAGATCTAATAATACAAATGGATTACATTCTGCCTCATCAAATACTCGCGAAGGCGTATTCTCTTTTGTCGTCGCATCACCAAGTAGAAATTGGAAAAGTTTCGATCAAAGATGTTTTCAGTGACGTCATATTGGGTATTGTTTTTGTATAGCTACCTTGAAGATGTTAGGTAAAGGTGAAGACAACAATAAGTAAAGTTCGTGTCCAATTTTGTACCCACTACACTGGCACAGTGGTAAATTTAAAAAAAAAAACATAAATACGAATCTAGTTCCTGTCCATTTTAAGGTAGGAAGAAATCGCTTAATGCGATAAGGCCGCCCTTTGTTGTACCATTCTTTTGAAGTATTTTAAAGTGCATTGTCATATATGTCTGTGTTCAATAAAGTATTGTATTGTATTGTATTGTATTGTATTGTTTTGTATTGTATTGTATTGTGTTGTATTGTATTGTATTGTATTGTATTGTATTGTATTGTATTGTATTGTATTGTATTGTATTGTATTGTATTGTATTGTATTGTATTGTATTGTATTGTATTGTATTGTATTGTATTGTATTGTATTGTATTGTATTGTATTGTATTGTATTGTATTGTATTGTATTGTATTGTATTGTATTGTATTGTATTGTATTGTATTGTATTGTATTGTATTGTATTGTATTGTATTGTATTGTATTGTATTGTATTGTATTGTATTGTATTGTATTGTATTGTATTGTATTGTATTGTATTGTATTGTATTGTATTGTATTGTATTGTATTGTATTGTATTGTATTGTATTGTATTGTATTGTATTGTATTGTATTGTATTGTATTGTATTGTATTGTATTGTATTGTATTGTATTGTATTGTATTGTATTGTATTGTATTGTATTGTATTGTATTGTATTGTATTGTATTGTATTGTATTGTATTGTATTGTATTGTAAAAATCATAATAAACTTTATATATCGACAGCCTTTGTGCTGTGGCGGTTGAGCATTTCGACTCATAGCCCGGAGGCGGCGGGTTCGATTCCCGCGGCAGGACAAGTATTGGTGTACAAAAGTAAGCGCAAATACTTGTTCTGTGTCTGGGTGTTGTGTCATGGTCCTCGTAGTTCCTCGGCCCCTAAACACTAGGAATCCTAGTCAGGATCTCAGATCTATGTATGTGACCATTAGGCGTTATTATTCTTATTACTATTATTATTATTATCATAGGTAAGCTATAATGAGTTAGACCACAGAATAAATAGTAGTGTATGTAATAGAAAAAAGCGAAAAACGGAAAACCATACCATTCCATCCATCTCTCGAGCTAGCTACATTTCCTAGCAGTTAAACAAATAAAGCTAAAAGAATCAGCGAAACGCTTGATGCGGCATATTGGCATATCTACTATATGCTCAGCACAACATCCAAAATAAATAACACGCTATGCTTAATTACGTTAATTTAATCTGATCTCTATTTCGTATAGTCTTAGTTGTAATGTCAATTGCAAGCCATAAATATAAATTGTAACCAAACCAGCAGATAGACAATAATAAAAACAAGTCGAGGGGACGAAAACACCACAATCTCCATCGTGCTATCATCATTCGGAAGGTCGGGTCCCGACCCGACTATCTCGTTAGATCGTGAAATCATCGTGTGTCTCTTCTTGGTGCACGGCCCACACTACAGCTGATTATCGCGTGTTAGTTGCAAGTGAAATGTGAATAAACTACAGATATGGGCTGTGCATTACGTCCATGCATTATTGCCTCCCGCAAGAACTATGATCCAGAATGCAAATTTGAACTAGTTTGCTTCATGCATAGCCGCTGATATGTAGTCTTAGGTCTTTGTTCTTCTTAAAATGTTTATTAAGCAAATCTTTTTTATGCACACTTTGGGGTAAGCTGGTGAAGCAATCCGAAGTTTTACTTACATATCCCTCTCTATGTGAAGATAAAAAGAAAGAGTTATGTTTCGTTTATTACTGTAGGGGCAAGAGAGATGGAGCTAAAGAAGTTTTACTTCAGTCGTGTCTAAAGCATACTCGTTTTTTGCGCCTACCATTATAGTGTTGACCGAAATTTTACTGCCAAATCGATGAGCAGTGATTCCGTCTTAATCAAGACGAGGGTCAGATAAAGCCGCTGCACCATTTGCCGGTATAGCTATATATATATATATATACCACTGTATAGCTTATGTGAAAATCCTTTTAACTGAAAATAATTTAATTTAACAGCTGCAGAGTTCTTATTGTTTACCACAGTCACCTTTGTAGAGGTCACAAACCACCTACGCGGTTCTTGCGATACCATCGGACACTAACGATGCCTGCAGTGGTGACACCTGACACTCACAACATAGTCACCTTCGAGGGTCACGGTGACTCTTCACAACAACAACAATAATTGTTGTCGGCGAGATCGCGAACGATACCATGACGTGAATGTCAATTCAATCGCAATCAGATAACGAAAACAACGGCTTTATAAAACTGGATAGATTTACCTGAACATTGTAATGGTTTTTAAGAAAAATCCACGTTAAAAATGCATGGTTTTATCGTATAATTCTTATAAATAATGTGATATTTTAGATTTGATGAAATTTAACTGGTTTTTTTTAAGATATAGGTATCTTAAATATCGTGCAAATTCGTAGAAAATATGACGGCCGTCTAGCTGTCTTAATATTTCAAACCCTATCTACAGCTATACAACAAAGGATACATCTCTACATGCGTATACATTATAATGAGTCCTTTAAGATATAAAACATGTTAAGAACCTATATATATACAAAATAAAAATGCGTAAATAAACATACACAATTTCAGAAGCAAAGTCTCTCTAAATATGAATCTTATGTTTTGACGAAAATATTAAACAAACATGAATCTATTCAAACATGATGTATGCATACTGACTGGCATGATAGTTGGTAGTAGCTCTGCTTTCTGAACTGCAGGTTGTGAGTTTCATTCCCAGGATAACCATTTGTGTGATGAACATAGGTGTTCTGTGTCTGGGTGTTATATTATATTCTATGTATGTATTTACAAACAAAAAGTATGTAAGTATTGTATCAGTTATCTGGTTCCCATAGTACAAGCTTTACTTAGTATGGGACGAGATGGCGCTGTGTAAAATTTCCACAAATATTTATTACTAGCAGCCCGATCTGACTTCGCACTGGTGGACATTTTTTTGCATTTTGGCATAAACATTGTTTTCTTGCAATTAAAACAGCCTATATTAATCAGCGATAACGTAGCATTTATATGGTGAAAGAATTTTTAAAATCGGTCCAGTACTTTTTGAGCCAATTCGTTACAAACATACATACAAATCCTTCCTCTTTATAACATTAGTATAGATATATACTGTGGGTTTTTTTGTTATTGAATATGTACTAAATATGTTAAGTTGAATGAACGTTATTCTATTCTAAAAAAGAGTTCGATCAATTACCGATTCGACAAAGATCAAAGTCAAATGTCGTGCTACCCCGACGGGCAGTAAAAGCCACGCTCTAACGAACCCAAAACAAATAAAATATTCACGCCAAATGTATCAGGAAGGCACGTGCAATCTTGAGCTGAAGTCAGCCGCGATAGCAGAGTTCATCTCGAGGTGTCCACATTACTGATAACTGAGGTAAGGGGCGTGGCTTGCTCGGAGTAAGTTTACTGCGTATAATGTATGAACGCATCGATTAACTAGGCCACAAAGTGAAGTAGCTACAGCAACCTAAATAATAAGATAAAACGAGTGTGTTTTAGACCACACGACTGAAGTAAAACTTCTTTAGTTTAGCTCCATCTATCGGCCGGTATAAATTTGTTTTTGCTTTGTTTAATGTTAATATCGCCGTCTTGACAATTTTAAATTGTCATTTTATCGGACATACCAACATAAAAATATAAAATTTTTACTTTGTTATGTTGACAATGGCAATCTACGTTAACCAACAACTTTCAACTTTCGTTCGTCGTTACGCATTCACTAGTTTACTAGTTTAGTGCGTAAAGAAGTTTTACTTCAATAACCAAATTGAGAGCCTTCAACTTTTTTGAAATCGGTATAAAATCACCCTTTTAGGGTTTGCAATATTTATAGTATTTATTCATATTCATATTCATTTATTTGCATTCATGTACAATTTATATATCATGTCAGGTCTTAACAACTAGTTTAGTAGGTACATGAACCCTGTAAGGGCGCTTGCAACTGAGTGCGATTAAAAATAAATTTATTGATTTCAATTACATAATAGATATATCGTCAATATTTAATAATATAATATAATATTTTCAAGCATTTCATTACTTAATTATTTGATTATTCAATTAATTACCTATTAAATATGGCAACTCAATAGGTAATATGCAACTAATCTAATCAATCAATTTATTTTAGTCTTTTTATGCTACTACCCACTCTTTACAAAAATAAAAACAAATCCCACTGGTTCAACGTAGATAAGGCATTTTGCCTCAAGCGAGCGAAGCCCTCTGTACTGAACGGAAGTACATACTAATGGCATTCTGGTAACGTGTACATTGACTCTTGATGATTTGCCCGTTTATTTAATTTAGCCACGTCTGCTTACCCACCCCATGATAAAGGGTTGTTCGCTTTGGTACACACCGGTTTCTTCATTGTAAAACTCGTCACGTTTGCAATATCGAATCCCAATATTGGCCGACATAAAAAAATCGTGTCTATACGTATATTAACCCCTTTTTGTGATTTTTTTCTCCTAAATTTGGGAAAACAGCTACAAATACTTTATTTTAAATCTTTTGCAGGTAAAAATTAGATCCTGTAACATCCCAACTAATTTTTTTGTGGACTTTTCATACAGCGCCATCTAGCCCCAAACTAGCAAAGCTTGTAGTACCTACTATGGGAACCAGATAACTGATACCATGCTTAGATACCTTTTGTTTGTAAATACATAGAATACAATATAACACTTAGACACAGAACACGCATTGACGTTTATCAGACTATATACTCAAACGAGCTTCTGCCCGCAGCTTCGCCCGCGGCGTGGCCTATGGGAAAATAATTCAACCACCCATTTCACCCTCTTAAGGATGGATTTTCGAAAAATCCTTTTTAGCGGATGCCTACGTCATAACATCTACCTGCATGCCAAATTTCAGCCCGATCCGTCCAGTGGTTTGGGCTGTGCGTTGATAGATCACTATGTCAGTCATTCACCTTTGAGTTATATATACTCGTATATAGATACAAAATATATGAAAAATAATATATAAAAGTAAAACGTTGATTGTTTGCGTGCATTTCAAGCGGATGAACCGATTTTAATGAAATTTTTCACATAGACTGTTTACGCTGAACTTTTTATCCCGGAAAATTCAGGGTGTTAAGGAAATCGGGCGAGTTGCGAAACCATGGAGAGCCACTACTTCTTTAATAACTTTTAAGCTTAGCCCTTGCTGTCTGTCTGTGGCATTGAACATAACAAATAAACTCACTCAACCGTTCGACTCCTCACGCAAGCCTGTGTTGCCAACTAGAAAAGTCAACTAACCGAACTAAATTTTGGAATAGGAGCAAATAATGAAAACACGACGTTATTGATCGGGTGTAGGTATATAATACGTAAGTATATGTATTTAAAATACAATTTCTTTAGTTGTGATTTTTATTCTTTTTGTTTTGAATATCATATCACATACACAGAAAACGGCAATTTAAGGTAATGCAATATAAAAACTAAAAATATTTTCTGTTCTAATACCGTCTTTTTCCACCAGAACAGCACGATAGCTGCAAGTAGTGTTTCCAAACCGGAAAATTTTAACGTCAAAAATGCAACATCATTTCTATAGAGGTGCAATAGTGGTCAAACGCAAGTCTATCAAACAATAAAAAAAATAGGGCTCTCGAAAAAAATACAAGGAAATCCCGCCCGACCTAATATTATATCTAATGAGGATGTAGTGAATAAAACACAAAATATAATAAATCGAACGCTTAGCAACCCCTGCCACCCCTTCTGGTTACATATAATGAAGGTCTTTATGCGAACACGGCCCGCTTTCTCGGAAATCATTTACTTCGGCGAATTGGTAATTAGGTAATCTATAGAATGATTTGGGTAAGCCCTGATCCACAATCTCTATAATAATATATATATAACTCAAAGGTGACTGACTGATTGACTGACTAATATAGTGATCTATCAACGCACAGCCCAAACCACTGGACGGATCGGGGTGTAATTTGGCATGCAGGTAGATGTTATGACGTCGGCATCCGCTAAGGATTTTCACGAAATTCCACCCTTAAGAGGGTGAAATGGATGGTTGAATTATTTTCCCATAGCCCACGCCGCGGGCAAAGCTGCGGGCAGAAGCTTTTCCATAGTAAACTTAATACATAATCACGTCGCTTTATGGCAAGGCGCGCCGCTACTTTTCTCTTTACATAGCAAATCACAGTGCTTTATTGACAGCCTCTGTGGTGTGGTGGTTGAACAGGTTGGCTCATAACGTGGGGGTGGCGGGTTCGATTCCCGCGACAGGACGATTATATGTGCACAGAAAAAAAAGATCAAATACTTGTTCGGTTTCTGGGTGTTGTGGACCATGGTCCTCGTAATTCCTGGGTCCTTAGACACAGGGAATCCTAGTTAGGTTCCAAGATCTATGTATGTTATCGTTGGGCGTTATAATTATTTATGGCAAGGCGCCGCTATTTTACCCGCAATTTACCCGTGAAATAGCGGGTAAATTTCAGGTAAACAGTACTCTATGATGATCTCGGGAGTGTATGCATGTATCATCTGTGTACTTTCATTCAAATCGATGCAGTAGTTTTGGCCTGAAGGCCACACAAACAAACATACAAACAAAAAGAATGTGCACTCGTACAGAAGAATGGTTAGGACTGTACGATTGAACGTTGCTACTGTATAAACAAAAAACAAGTGTTTTTTCGTAGGGCGTCTGCATTTTATGGTGTAGAACCTACTAAGATCACTTTTATACTGCATTTTGATTTGCATCGCCGCAATATTTACAGAGGTTGATCTAGTGCATTTATTGAACAAGAATCAATGAAAACATAAATACCTAAAATAATAATAATATAATAATAATAATAATATGTGTTGGACATCTCACACAACGCCATCTAGCCCCAAACTAAGCAAAGCTCGTATTATGGGAACCAGATAACTGATACAATACTTAAATACTTTTTGTTTGTAAATACATACATATAATACAATATAACACCCAGACACAGAACAAACACCTATGTTCATCACACAAATGTTTGTCCTGGAATCGAACCCACAACCCACAGTTCAGAAGGCAGGGTTACTACCAACTGAGCTATCGGGCCAGTCAAGTATATATGTTTTTTATAAAGTAAAAATTTTACTTTATAAAAAAATCTTGTTTAAATATAAAACCTTGTGTGCGACCTTATTTAAAATTAAAATTATGAAACCACCCTGTCTAATGCGTTCCCATCCGCGCCGTATACACCCCACAAAGGCCACCTACGGTCTCATGTGTTTCATTATAAAAATGATTTATTAAATATTCGGCTACTAATTAAATGTGGAATTAAAATCACATTATTAAGTGATTCAGTGTATACATTACAATAAATCCTGTAAATATGGTATGCAAACCAACATCCGGTATATTATTAATAATTAGTAAAGATATGGGTTAATGCTTTTAAGCGCTTAATTTCATAATATAGCAATGTTTATATTCATATGAAATTAAGCTATATTATAGAAATATAGTCTCTGTGTCTCTGACAGCCTCTGTGGTGTGGTGGTTGAGCAGGTCGGCTCATAGCCCGGAGGCGGTTGGTTCAATTCCCGTAGCAGGGCAAGTATTTGTGCACATAAAAAAATGTGTAAATACTTGTTCTGAGTCTGAGTGTTGTGGGACCATGGTCCTCGTAGTTCCTGGGTACCTAGACACAGGAAATCTTAGTTTGGGTCCAGGATTTATCTATGTGATCGTTGGGTGTTATTATTATTATAGTTTTTTTTAAATTCTCCTTTACCACAGACTTCTGGGTCTTTTTTAATATACTACTTACATATTTGTTTGTAGTATTTTTGTTTCAACTACATTATTATAGTTTCAACATGTGCAATATATGTCTCAGTAAGTACCTATATTGATGGGGTATTCCTTGGTAGAGTATCAAACAGCCAGACAAACATGCGTGTCAAACTAATGCAACATGCCTCGTTTTTCAACATCCGGCTTACAAATATCTGCCTTTTATATCCGGCTTCTAAGCATATTGTACATTTTACACGACGGTCTGCTGTGACGCTACACTAGGCATTCTTGTATTTTATTCGGCAAGGATTTCTTTCTGAAATATTTACCCACGAACCCTTTTTGTGTTATATTGTGGTCAAAGAGATATTCACCTTCGATAAAATTTTGGGCTCCACGTCAGCCTCTGTAAAAATACTAAGTAGGATAAAATAAAATAAAAAAATATGATAAAGTACTATGCATGATTTAAAAACCTTTTTTTAACCGCAGTTTTATAATGAATACTCATTCATTATATAATGGTGATTTTTTCATTATATCTCATTTATTATAAATCATATTTATTACTAATGACCTTTATAATCCATTCCGGTACTTGGTAAAATAAACAAAATATATACAAGGTGGAATTTAATTCGTTCTTTTCTTTTAATGTATGTATTCAGACCATGCTATAATGATATAATGCTCCTGTACAACTAAATAAAAAAAGTACTCATGAAAAATAAAAAAAGTACTCATGAAATAAAACTGAAATCTAGGTATTATCACATTTAAATTCTAAAGAAAAGCCTTGCGTCATTGTACAAAGCAGGTGTTTTATTGCCTACGAAACATTTACAAAGCACTCAGCTGGTGCCCGCGCTGTGTATACCGTTAAATAGCATGGTCTGAATACATACATATAAGGAAAAGAGTGAATTAAATGCTACCTTGTATAATGGTGCTTTTTAAAATCATATTTATTAATAAGGACCTTTATAATTCATCCCGGCCCAACGATAACATACATAGATCCTGGACCCTAACTAGGATTCCTTGAATCTAGGTAACCAGTAACTATGAGGACCATCCCACAACACCCAGACTCAGAACAAGTATATGCGCATTTTTTCTGTGCACAAATACTTGTCATGCAGCAGGAATCGAACCCGTAGCCTCTGGGTTTAGAGCCGACCTGCTTAACCACCACACCACAGGGACTGTCATAATATGCATCCAATATGCCATACTTCTGTTAGGCATATTTATTAATCTCTCGTTGGAACTTACAGACGCAAATTAAGACGCTATCAAAATATACAAAATGTTCCACTAGTTCGATCCTTTGTTTTCCTTCAATGCCACCCTTAATTATAATATCGAAGACGAGCCTCTTCAACCCTGAAACACAATACTTCTAATTACTAGATTTTTCACAAGCTGAAGAGAAATATGAAATCACGGTCGAATATTTTTTCTGCAAAAGTTTCCTAATTGGAAAATTTTGAGAGAGCGGCGCTATCGCCTTGATAATACTTGTTTTTTAATATTTTGAAAACAAATGGCAAAACTCAAAGGTAAAAAGTAGATAAGATAACTACTATAATTGTTGTTATATGTTTGTTTAAAAGTGCGATTTATTCTGCGAATTGTTGTTTCATTTCACTAGCTGCGCCCCGCAGTTTCACCCGCGTGCTGATCACAAACTTTCTTATTTTTTCTTTCATAAAAACCTTCTGACAATAATAAACACAACAAAATATAAATCACTAAAAATGTTCCATTCGTTCAAGCGTGGTGCGATGACTAAGGGAAATATTTCCCATAATTTCACATAATTCACATACACACACATCTATATATTTTACATACTGTACGCGTGCACATAATTTATAAAGTATGCACACATACCCCCCATACATACACATTTTTTCACATACAAGCACACTCGGAAACACATACCATAAAAAAATACATTACTACTACACACTCTACTCAATTTACTCTTAACCTAATATATAATTAAAAAATAAAAAAATTAATAATAAATGGTGTAGTGTAGTAGAGTTTTAATGATATAATAATAATAAGCAACAAAAAATACACAATGTTATTATGAAAGTACCCACTACTGTTGTGGCTGTTGTTATTATTATTGTAAATATTACAGCTACCAAATTGTAAATTGTAAGCTTTTAATTATTTACTTCTTTTATGATTAGGTTTATAAATACCATATAGTCTACTATTGTAAAACCTTTAGATCATTAACGGGAAGACCCTGCCTTTTGCAACACAGTTTAATAACTAAAGCAAAAGGGAGAGCTCACTTTATCATGTAATCTAATTAAGTGTTTTGCAATAAAGAATTTGAATTTGAATTCGAATATTCATTATTATACATAGATATCGATTGCTGAAAAATGTTTACTATACAATAGTTTTTGATAATTATTCGAATTTATTTCGTTGCGAGTAACGGATCCGGAGCGATACTTTTCTATTAATTATCCTTCGAAAATATTCATTAATTAATTCATTCATTCATTATCAAAAAAATCTGACTACACCAATTTATTGGAGGGTTACAAAATATACATGTATGTTGACTGGAACTGCTTATTTTATTTAATTTTTAGATGCATTTGTTTTTATATTATACTAGCTTCGCCCCGCGGTTTCACCCGCAGATAAAAAGTACCATATGTGTTAATCTACTATATAAGCTATCTATATTCCAAATGTCATCCAAATCCGTCCAGCCGTTTGAGCGTGAAAAAGTAACAAACATAGACACATACAAACTTTCGCTTTTATAGTATCACTAGTAGCGCCCCGCGGTTTTGCCCGCGGATAAAAAGTATCCTGTGTTACTCCAGGCTATAAAGTATCTGTGTGTTCCAAATTTGCGTGAAATAGTAACAAACATCCATCCATACACCCATACTCACAAACTTTCGTATTTATAATATTAGTAAGATTTAATGTATGCCAAGTTATGTCTATCAACGAATCAACCCTTGTTCAAAGAATTTCAGAGCAGCTATTTTCCCAACAAATTTCCTTTTAGTTTATGCGGTCGTATAGAAGATTCCATACGGGCTATAGAGGTTAGAGAGTCTAACCACAAAATTATTAGCTAATTAATCCTCAAGAACTTAAATTTCAATGAACAGTGGTGGAATTTCGAATTGCCAAATCCTGTTAATATATATAATTTATATAAGTTATAATCATGAAAATTTGTGTAAGTATGGTTTCACATATTTGCATAACATTTTTTTTTTAATTGTTTTTTTTTGTTTTGGCTCCACACTTTTGTGTATTTAGCCAGTGTCAAGTAATTGATAATTTATTAAGTTAATGATAATTCACGCAATTATGTGTCAAGTCACAGTCAAAGTCATCAAGTCAAGTCATAGTCTAGTCAAGGTCATACTCCTAGTAAAGTGGTGGCAACTTTACTTGAAGCTTCTATGGAGTTTTGGAAACAACACGAAAAGAAACGTTTCACCATCATTATACCATTTTCCCACACTCACGCCTGTAATCCAGCACTTAACGAATAGAATGCCACAAAATTTGTGCACTAACACTGTGTACTAAAACAAAGTTGCCACTACTTTACTAGGAGTATGACTTTGCCTACTATGACTTGACTTGATGACTTCGACTGTGACTTGAGACATATGTGCGTGAAATATCATTAACTTGATAAATTATTAATTACTTGACACTGGCTAAATACACAATAGTGTGGAGCCAAAACATAAAAAAAAACTATAAGGACAGTTCAAACGCCCCAGCTCACTCCAGTGAGTCCAGGGTGAGTACCCCAACATGCTCCGCTGTCGTTCCCAATAGAGTTAAAAACTTCTGGCATAATAAGACGTAGGTTTTCTAGGCTTAAAGTATTTAAGTACGTAACCATCAAAATCAGCGCCAGGGGTTGGGTACACCGACATTAATGCTGAGTGACACCACGAATAGAACACCACTAATTCCTAGCTATACCTACTCTTCTATTTCTCTTTTAATATATACCTAACTACGTACTGTTTCTCTTTATTTGTTTTTATATTCTTGTAGGTAATTTATTCTGAAGTTTCTTTAAAGACTTCTTTACGCACGCTTGACTTGGGGAGTAAACTGGTGAATGCGAGGCGAACGGAGGTTCGCGTAGATCCCCAGTGTCAACATAACATAGTTAAAATTTTGTATTATCACGTTGGTATGACAATTTACAATTGAAGGGTTGAGAATAGAAAGGGTTTAACTGTCAAATTGACAGTTTCGAGAAAATTGACTTGAAACTTCAAGAGCGTCATTTTAATGTAAAGTGCTTATAAAGTAATAGAAAAGGTTTATGTAAATTTCAGTTGCTTGAAAATGTTTTAATTCTATTTTAAAATACAAAATATAGTATAATTCATACAATTACTGTCAAAATATAATATAATAAATATAATAATATTTTTATGCTAAGCGAACTGTATTCTTGTGACAGATAAACGATTTGTAGACTCAAAATCTCGAGATTTAAGCCTCATTTCGGTATTTTGATAATGTATTATTGTAGATAATTTTACGCTAAATCCAACGATACCCATAAGTCATTTTGTAAAAAAAAACAATTAAACCCTTTTTATTCTCACCCCTTCAATTGTCAAGATGGCGGCATTATCATAAAACAAAGCAAAAACAAAGTTATACCGGCCGATAGATGGAGCTAAACAAAATAAGTATTAAATTTTACTTCAGTCGTGGTCTAAAAAAAAAGCACACTCGTTTTTTTTTCCTTTCAGTGCTCTGAGTGATAATCACGTCACAGTCGGAAGACGTCCACTGTTGAACTTAGACCTTCACCATAAAACGAAGTTTGGACGCTTATCATATGGGGCAGCGATAATTATATGAACTTATATTTTTATGAATATAAACAAATAGAGTTCCAACGGATCCCAACTAAATATTGACCGAGTTTGTTCTTACCTTTCCAAGATCCAAGAAAATTCATTCAACCTTTAAAATCGTCAGCTTTTTTCTAGTCGATGAAGGGATATGAGTTACTTCCACAGGTTTGATCGATTCGAAACTTGGTATCCTATTACTATAAAATATTTAAAAAATCAACTGGATTTTGTATCCAAATCCTTAACAACTTACGGCAGAAGTGTCATGTTGAATTTGAATAGTTCTATGAATAGATTATTTAGTTGATATAGTATATATTTGCAGGTCGTTTTTTAATTATATTTGTTGCAACTTAAATTTGACAATTAAGACCTCTGCTGTAGCAGAGGTGTCGTGTTAGGTTTGAATAGTCTCAATGGATAGATTATTTAGTTGATATAATATACATTTTGCAGGTTGTTTTTAAATTATATTTGTTCTAACTTTAATTGTGAATATTAAATTATTAAACATAATATTGTAGTGAACACTCCATTAACCGCTTTTCTTAACAAAATAATTACATATTTAGTCAGTCGTATAAAGATCGTAATCAACAAATTACATATTTAATGTATGGATTTTTTATAACGACGGGGTTTGTTAGCG
Source organism: Ennomos fuscantarius (assembly GCA_905220475.3). NCBI lineage: Eukaryota > Metazoa > Arthropoda > Insecta > Lepidoptera > Geometridae > Ennomos > Ennomos fuscantarius. The sequence goes on along the minus strand of HG992040.1, from coordinate 3,583,991 downwards.
ATTCCATCAGTCACTAAAAATAAAAAAGGGAGTTTTGGCGGGAAAGCGAAAAAGATTGCGTCACAGCATTGTATTATTTTCCTAAACTTGTGTTATTTTCAGTGTTAGTGCATAAAATCGGTGGCATTCTATTCGTTAAGTGCTGGATTACAGGCGTGAGTGTGGGAAAATGGTATAATGATGGTGAAAAGTTTCTTTTTGTGTTGTTTCCAAAACTCCATAGAAGCTTCAAGTAAAGTTGCCACCACTTTACTATGAGTATGACTTTGACTAGACTATGACTTGACTTGATGACTTCGACTGTGACTTGACACATATTTGCGTGAAATACTTATAATAATAATTAACTTGATAAATTATCAATTACTTGACACTGGCTAAATACAGAAAAGTGTGGAGCCAAAACATTAAAAAAAAACTGATATTTTATGTTACATAAATCATGAGACGTTGAAAAGAACCCGAAACTGGCGGTTGTGAACTTTTTTTTCCATAACCCGTATATTTTGAATTTTTACGTGTGATAAGGGTGGATTATTATCCGTTAAGTGTTCGTGAACGTGCTCGAGTGTTGGCAAATGGTTTCAAGTTTTAAAACCGTACCTTTTCGTTTTCTCTTCAAGGCTTTGTGGCATTTTGACTTTGAAAAAATAAGACTTTGACACGACATAACCGTACAAAAATTCCTTACTTGACATTGGCAGAATTATCGCTAAAAATCGATAGGCAGCCATTATACGAAGAAGAAGTAGAAGACAAATCGTAGAACATCGTAATCGACGTCTCAATCACGAATATTGTTTGGCTCAGAAGTTCTGCCTAACTATAATATTAACATCGCTTGTATAACCGCAAACCTAAAGCAACTCGGGATTTTGAACTATATCTGATTCACGCATACAGCTTCCTATTATATAATCCTTAATATTAATATTATGACAACATATTTGTACTCTAAATATATAACTCAAAGGTGACTGACTGATTGACTGACTGACGTAGTGATCTATCAACGCACAGCCGAAACCACTGGACGGATCGGGCTGAAATTTGGCATGCAGGTAGGTGTTATGACGTAGGCATCCGCTAAGAAAGGATTTTTCGAAATTCCACCCTTAAGTGGCTGCGGGCAGAAGCTCGTTATATACATAGAGGAGTTACGCTTTCGAAAGTAACTCTCACTTTCTCTCACACATGTTTGTTAGTCATGAAAAATCACAGAGAGCAGGGAAAAAAGTTGCGCTTTTCTCCCTTTTCGTGCCTTTTCACGACTTTAATTATATAAGACTGAGCTGATCTTGATAAAATTGGGTATGGAGATATTTTGGGAAAACCGAGGGATACTTTTATACACTATGGTCCATAAACGCGTGTGAAGCCGCAGGCAGCGGCTAGTATACGAGTAGTCGTGTAGTAGTGCTTATTATAACAGTAGTAAAGTATATTATAGAGTGCGGTGCGTGAACATTACTATAAAATCATATTAAAATAAATGGATTGGGAGGAGATTGGCATATTTGACTTTAGGCTTTAGCGCCACAAAAAGATTGACTGCGTATGACCTTAATATGCGGTGATAAATAACATATGGCGCAGGAGATTACTAAACTTTGCAAAAAAGAAAACTCCAACATACAATTTGTAAAAATCATAAAAGCTAGAAGTAATGATGGAAAAAAAAATCTCAAAAAATTCTCTATGGCTTTGATTATTTAAGTGAAGTGAAATCAAGCTCTTTAAAAATTAATAGATAGTAGATCTGTTTTTCATAAAATGACTAACAAAGCGTACTTGTTACTAAAAGCTTCTTACAATATCTTACTATAGTTCATCGGCGCGCTACATCATATTTCAAGGGTCGTTTAATAAAACAAGACACTATCAAAATTAAAAGTGAATTTTGTAAACCAAATACCGAAAAAAGAACGTAATTTGCTTTAGTCGGGTTATAGTTTATTATTCGGATAAATATTATTTAATTCTCATTAAACAATGTGTATAAATACGTACATAACACCTACACAACTAAACGCTTTTTGGAAATTCAATTATCATGAGATTTATTTGTATTTTGTCTCTGATCATAGATCAATACAGTCATTTTTTTGTGTATTGGCTCCGCACATTTGTGTAATTAGCCAGTGTCAAATAATTGATAATTTATCATGTTATATTATATATTTATGATATTTCACGCAGATATGTGTCAAGTCACAGTCCAAGTCATTGTCTAGTCATACTCCTAGTAAAGTGATGGCAACTTTACTAGAAGCTTCTATGGAGTTTTGGAAACAAGACGAAAAGAAACGTTTCAACATCATTACACCACTTTCCCATACTCAAGCCTGTAATCCAGCACTTAACGAATAAAATGCCACCAATTTTATGCACTAACACTGAAAATAACACAAGTTTTGAAAATAATACAATGCGGTGACGCGGTTTTTTCCTATTCCCGCCAAAACTCCAAATACAGTCATGTATTGATCTATTTAAAGGTGAAGACCACAGATTAGAAAAAAATTACGTATGTGCATGTAAGGCCTCTTGCTATCTATTATTTCCCATGTCTCAATTTTTTTGTTATTCAATTTATTCCAATTCCAATTTATTCCTATCGGAATCCCATCCGGATCCAACCAGAACAGAAAATAATTAAAGGCTCAAACAGAAATTTCATTTGAAAAATTTGTTGCAGTGGATCGTTTTGGGGTATCAAACCGGAATAAACCACTGATTCTAGCTTTATATTAACAACTGATAAAAGACAAGCGAATTAATTTAACATTTTGTTGCAGGCGCCCCCTTCAAAATGCTCCAGCCAACGCCAACGGAACAGTCTTGAAAATAACCAGCCATGAATATCGATGAAAAAGTTTCGGGACCAGGAGGGGCGTCCCAGAAAAACTGGACGCATTTCAACTACAGCATCGATGAGCTTCCCTTAGAGATGCGGTTCAACCATGGCCACATGGTCTCCATTACTGTCTACACTGTGCTAATGGTTGTTTCTGCTACGGGGAACTTGACGGTTCTATCGCAACTGGTCAAGAGAAAGAGGTCGGGTAGAGCCAGCCGGTTAGACGTGCTGCTCATGCATTTAGCTGTGGCTGATCTTATGGTAAGACTTAGAATCTTATTTTGATATCCTTGCATTCAAAGTCAAAGTCAAAAGATTTATTGCAAATAGGCTATTTTTAGCAGTTTTACAAGTCAAAATTATATTGTGTACTTAAAACTAAGTTATTGTACTAAGCATATAGAATTACAAAGTGCTTATTGTCAAATATTACATAGCAAGCCCATTACAATATATGAGTTTGAAAAAAAAAGAAGTTCTCTTTCACACTATTAGCGCTAGCAATCCGGCACAATGCAGAACAGTAAACTCCGATCCGAAGCTTCGATTACAACTGTAAAGAAGAAGCTACAAGAAACTTTGTGTATCTAGTGGTGTATTTTTTTTTTTTTCCACTGTGTTTACAATATTTATAATTTATTACAGTTGAGTATGTAATGAATATATTACAAAAGTAACCACCCACGCTTCACACCGGTGCAAGAAGAATATTAAGGAGACCTTAATAAACATAACAAATAGAAACTGAATTTATATATATAATAGGCAAGACAAGAAGGTACTTAAGATTTCATAACATTGAGCTTGGTATATTCAGGCCAAGCTTTTTTGTCCGACACATAATCATTTATTGTGTAATAGGCTTTATTCATTAAGTTTGACTTTATGAATAATTTAAATTTACGCAGTGACAATTGTTCGATACCGTGAGGCAACTTGTTATAAAAGCGTATGCAGTTTGCCATGAATGAACCATTAACTTTTTGCAGTCTGAATCAATTTTCTTCAAAACTTTCAATTTTCAAATTTGTTTACGTGTAGCCAAATCCTTCATCTGACTTTAACGGTTTGATAAATCATTAATCCGTGGTTCAGAAAATTAATTTAAAAGATCTGTTTGTATAGTATCTCTATAATATCTACAAAAGTGTATATAATAATAGGTCTTTACCTATGAAATTGCCGTATTGCAGTACAGACTTTTTCAAACAAAAAAAAGGTTTGATTGGCTATGAATTCTAAATTCAAATTAATTTTGTTTTAAAAATATGACATTCTATTTACAATATAAGTCTTTTGTTTATTGATTAGCGTTCTATTTTCATTACATTTCAACATTTTTCCTCATAATGGATACTTTGAAAATTCGTGTAATTATGGAATATGAGTTCCGTCGTGGCACCAACGCGGCACAAACGACACGTAACATCAACGACGTTTACGGAGAGAACTGTACAAACGAACGTACAACCCGTTATTGGTTTGCTCGGTTCCGTTCTGGGAATTTTGACTTGAAAAATGAACCTCGTGGTCGTCCGGAAACTTTGGTCAACAATGATGAATTAAAGGCGATTGTGGAAGCTGATGAATCTCAATCTACAGCTGAGCTGGCAGCAGCTTTTGATGTTAGCATTAAAACAATATTGGTCCATTTGCGACAGGTTGGCAAGATAAAAAAGCTTGATAGATGGGTGCCCCACGAATTTAACGATCGCCAGCGCAACGTACGCGTCGAGTCTTGCCTTGCGCTGCTTAACAGGCACAGAAATGAAGGAATTTTGAACCGAATTGTTACGTGCGACGAAAAATGGATTCTTTTTGACAATCGAAAGCGCTCAGCAAGTTGGTTAGATCCTGGTTCGGTACCAAAGCAATGTGCAAAACGAAAAATGTCCCCTAGAAAGGTGATGGTCACAGTTTGGTGGTCTAGTGCTGGTGTGATTCATCATAGCTTTTTACAAAATGGCGAGAGCATTACTGCAGATGTGTACATTGAAGAACTGACCACAATGATGGCGAAACTCGCACGTCTGCAACCAGTTTTGGTCAATCGGTCGTCTCCACTGCTACTTCACGACAACGCGCGACCCCATACTGCACAACAGACCGTCTCTAAGCTGCATGAGTTGGGTTTGGAAGCTCTCCCTCATCCGCCATACTCACCAGATCTTGCGCCTACCGACTATTACTTTTTCCAAAATTTGGACAACCTTTTAGCGGGAAAAAAATTCAATTCCCGAGAGGCAGTACAAAACGCCTTTGAAGAGTTGGTTGTCTCCCGTCCTGCTGATTTTTTCAAGAAGGGCATCCCTAAACTGCCACAGCGTTGGCAAAGATGCATTGATTGCAGGGGTGATTACTTTGAATAAAAGAAATAAATAAGTTCGAAAAAAAAAAATACTTTAACTTTTTTCAAACAAAACGGCAATTTCATAGGTAAAAATATTTTTGTGTCTAACAAAAACGGAGATAAAAATTACTTCTTATTAACAAAGTGAGATGTCGTCCGTTTATTTATATGGTTTTCACGTCAAAACGGCTGAACTGATTTGGATAAAATTTTGCACATGGATTAACTAATCCTAAAAAAAAAAGTTCCCGTTAGATAGCGGGACAGTAGCGGATGAAACAGAATGGTGACTTTAGTATATAAATATTTTCAATTCATAGGCCAGACCTATGTAAATAGGGCGAGTTCTGCGTTTCAATTGTATTTGACTTGAAAAATTGACATATGAGACGCATTTATTGTATTGTATGTTGTTATGTTAAGATCTTAAATAATAATAGTCTTTTCCATGACCTTTCCTCCCACTTTAAACGCCACTTGACAATTTTCCTAGATAAAATTCAAGGTCGAATTCGATTTACAGTCGACCTATATCCCCGGAGTGGACAAGCTTCATTCAATTAACGCCACTGCTAACCCGGGTCTACTAATCTTCAGGCTACCTATTATTCCGTTCAGAAACAGCATAGACCTACTACAATATTTTTTTTGAACGAAGTTTTGGAACGGAGCGAAGGGGGGCTAGACGGAAAAAATTAAGACCAAAAATTGTAACGACACTTTTTGCTGTAGTTGTAAGCCGTGCGGCGTGCGCGTGTTTTTCTGTCTGTCTCTCTCTCTCAAAGAAAGCAAGCCCGCTATTTTCGTTTCGTCTTTCTATTTCACATTGAACAGAGAGTCGCGACGATTATTTTTGTTGAGTGTATACAGGTTTTTTATTTTTTATTATTTATTATGTACAAACATAATAAATAATAAAAAAAATAACAATAATGAATCCTGACAGTGTTTCTACACAAGTTCCGAAAAATTTAAAATTTTATTAATATTCCTTCACTAATTAATCGAAAGGTAACACTAATTCACTAATTAATCGTTCCGTCCGGGTGTCCCTTGACAGCTCTCAAGTTTTTTTTACTGTCGATGGGTTTGCGTTTGACTACATCTCACCTGATGGTAAGTGACGATGTCGAAGGTGGAGCATGCTTACCCAAAAAAAACCTATTTACTCTTGACTTAAAGACACCCAAGTTGTATGTAGATAGCAACACCGACGACGGGAGTGAGTTCTATTCCCTAGCCGTACGCACCATAAAAGAATCTGCAAAGGTTTTAAGGTAAATTAACAAAAGGTAAATCAACAACGTAGGGATGGTAACTCTGACCTCGCCGTGAGGTCCTGTAGTGGAATGGAGACGGAAATATAAAATTGGTAATGTAAACTTTTAAGCAATTAATTCATTTGACAGCCTCTGTGGTATGGTGGTTGAACAAGTCGGCTCATAATCCGAAGGCGGAGGGTTCGATTCCCGCGGCAGGACAAGTATTTGTGCTGAGAAAAAAGCGCAAATACTTGTTCTGAGTCCGAGTGTTGTGGGACCATGGTCCTCGTAGTTCCTGGGTCCCTAGACACTTTTACTAGGTGCTAGGACTTTGTTGCAAAGTTCGTCTAGGTAGGTACCACCGCTTTGCCAGTTATTCTGCCACCAAGCAGTAGAGCGCAAGCACTGCTGTGTTCCGGTTTGAAGCGCACTGTAGCTAGTGAAATTACTGGGCAATTGAAATTTTATGATCGTATCTCACAGTCAAGTAATATTATTACTAAACTGTGCAGATGTCTCAGGATGATGTGCACAGTACCGTGTCGCGCGAAACTATGTTTTGGGGTTCCGAGTGACACTGTTCTGTTATGGGCGGCCGTGGTGCTTTACATCAGGTGAACGACTAGCTCGTCACATCATTCTAAAGCATAAAAAAAAACACAGGGAATCCAAGTTAGGGTCTAGGATCTATATATGTCATCTTTGGGCGTTAAATGAAAATCATCTTTCATTTTCTTTACATTACCTTGTTTATAGAGAAACAAATGAAATTCACCTTTCATTTGTTTCGACAAATGGCTGTGTGGCCGCGTCGTCGTGTAGGCAAACGTTCCGGACAGTCCATTAATCCCTTAAATTAATATTAAACGCGTCCAATCTGAGGCAGTGTTCCGTATACCGCGCCAGCATTATCTAATCTTCGCGAATAAAATTGGTGTTTTTATAAATCCACCTACGGATTTGCTGGTTATATTTTCAGACCAAAACCAATTTTCAAAGATTAGCCTAGATTTTCGAAGCACGGTGTAGGTATGTACTAGCTAATTTGGATGTTAGTCTATTTATGTTATAAATGTATAATTAAATATGTCAACTTGTCGCCTGAAATGCTTAGTTTATTCACTATTTATTACAAAAATATATTTTTTTACACTTTTCATACGTATTTAGAGTTAGAGACTTTCCCTTTTTTTAATGGGCTATGCTTTTGGTCTCTACCCACCTTTACAGCGTCACCGGACGAGTAGAGTTAGAAACTGCGTCATTCACTATGTTTAGGGTAACGCCTATTACAAGTATTCAATTATAAATACCTTAAAATATATTAAATTATCATTTAATATATTTTATACTATTTATAGTATTTATACTATTTATTCATTTTAAGGTTATTGCAACAAAAGTAGGTATCGAAAAAAATTGAGATAATAATAGCTAGCTATAAACTATTTTATAATCAATATAAGATAGGCGTCTACCTGACAAAAAATAACGTACTTTGTACGATACCGGTTACATAGTACAAATTAAATTTTAAATATATAATAGGTCTTTACCTATGAAATTGCCGTATTGCAGTACAGACTTTTTCAAACAAAAAAAAGTTTTGATTGGCTATGAATTCTAAATTCAAATTAATTTTGTTTTAAAAATATGACATTCTATTTACAATATAAGTCTTTTGTTTATTGATTAGCGTTGTATTTTCATTACATTTCAACATTTTTCCTCGTAATGGATACTTTGAAATTTCGTGTAATTATGGAATATGAGTTCCGTCGTGGCACCAACGCGGCACAAACGAAACGTAACATCAACGACGTTTACGGAGAGAACTGTACAAACGAACGTACAACTCGTTATTGGTTTGCTCGGTTCCGTTCTGGGAATTTTGACTTGAAAAATGAACCTCGTGGTCGTCCGGAAACTTTGGTCAACAATGATGAATTAAAGGCGATTGTGGAAGCTGATGAATCTCAATCTATAGCTGAGCTGGCAGCAGCTTTTGATGTTAGCATCAAAACAATATTGGTCCATTTGCGACAGATTGGCAAGATAAAAAAGCTTGATAGATGGGTGCCCCACGAACTAAACGATCGCCAGCGCAACGTACGCGTCGAGACTTGCCTTGCTCTGCTTAACAGGCACAGAAATGAAGGAATTTTGAACCGAATTGTTACGTGCGACGAAAAATGGATTCTTTTTGACAATCGAAAGCGCTCAGCAAGTTGGTTAGATTCTGGTTCGGTACCAAAGCAATGTGCAAAACGAAAAATGACCCCTAGAAAGGTGATGGTCACAGTTTGGTGGTCTAATGCTGGTGTGATTCATCATAGCTTTTTACAAAACGGCGAGAGCATTACTGCAGATGTGTACATTGAAGAACTGACCACAATGATGGCGAAACTCGCACGTCTGCAACCAGCTTTGGTCAATCGGTCGTCTCCACTGCTACTTCACGACAACGCGCGACCCCATACTGCACAACAGACCGTCTCTAAGCTGCATGAGTTGGGTTTGGAAGCTCTCCCTCATCCGCCATACTCACCAGATCTTGCGCCTACCGACTATTACTTTTTCCAAAATTTGGACAACTTTTTAGCGGGAAAAAAATTCAATCCCCGAGAGGCAGTACAAAACGCCTTTGAAGAGTTTGTTGTCTCCCGTCCTGCTGATTTTTTCAAGAAGGGCATCCATAAACTGCCACAGCGTTGGCAAAGATGCATTGATTGCAGGGGTGATTACTTTGAATAAAAGAAATAAATAAGTTCGAAAAAAAAATACTTTAACTTTTTTCAAACAAAACGGCAATTTCATAGGTAAAGACCTAAATTATAAGCTACCAGGGGATCGTTTCAGAGTTTCGAAATCAAACCGGAATAGCGGCTCTTTAGGTCAAATATAATAAGGCGTTCATAGGATTATCGTCAAAATTATTATTGGTGATTTATTTTATATTTTATTTGTTTAGAAACTCCTTTAAATATTTATGACATTACTTACAGAAACGTTTTAAAAATCTTCCTAAGAATACAATATAGTCCAAAACACTATAGAAAACGAATAGGTTTAATAAATATGTTTCATTTAACGAGCACAGAGTTCTTTGTAAAAGGGATAAGTCAACAAGGGACGTTACGCTGACTCTATGCGATATTTAAAACACAGTAAACCCTAATCAAGTTCAGAGGTTGATGGCAACCCTCTTTAGGTTAGGACCCTTGATTTATAAAGCTAATCTAGTGGTGAACGCCTTTAAATTCACCTACAAGTATTAGTCAGATTACAAATAAAATAATCTGTATACATAAAAATGAACAAATTCGTTTTTTTGTTGTGTTTATTATTGTCAGGAGGTTCTTATAAATAAAAAAAAAAGAAATTTAGAAAATTTTCACCACGCGGGTGAAACCGCGGGGAGCAGCTAGTAATAATTAAATACGTGTGGACATTTCACACTGCGATATCTAACCCAAATTAAGCAAATCTTGTACTATGGGAACCAGATAACTGATACAATACTTAGATGTTCTTGTTTGTAAATACATACATTTAATACAATATAACACCCAGGCATAGAAAACACATCGGTAAATCATATAAAATGTTTGTCCTGGGTGGGAATCGAACCCACAACCTACAGTTCAAAAGGCAATGTTACTACCAACTAAGCTATCAGGACAGTAAATTAATACTTAATTACAGAAATTAAGTATAGGCACCAGTTTGCTGGTGTTAAGTGCGAAAATAGAAGATGTCAAACTTTGGCGCAGAAGGGGAATTACTATCTATAAGCGATGCGTGAATTCGCAGCTTGGTAGGTTCTTTGATGTCACAGAATCGTTACGTATAGATACAATATTATAATACCAGTCTATTGACTCGTAAATACCCGTAATGTTGTATCGTATTGCTGATATCTCTAAATATATATAACTCAAAGGTGACTGACTGACTGACTGACATAGTGATCTATCAACGCACAGCCCAAATCAATGGACGGATCGGGCTGAAATTTGGCATGCAGGTAGATGTTATGACGTCGGCATCCGCTAAGAAAGGATTTTTTTAAATTCCACCCTTAAGAGGGTGAAATGGGTGGTTGAATTATTTTCCCATAGGCCATGCCACGGGCGAAACTGCGAGCAGAAGCGCGTAATGTATAATTGAGGTGTAAGAGAAGACACAAAATAGATATTCGTAATTATATTACCCTCCGACTTATAAATAAATAAATAAATAACGTCCAAATAGATCCTGGGCTCTAACCAGGATTCCCTGTGTCTAGGGACCCAGGAACTACGAGGACCATGGTCTCACAATACCCAGACTCAGAACAAGTATTTGCGCTTTTTTCTGTGCACAAATGTCCTGCCGCGGGAATCGAACCCACTGCCTCCGGGTTATGAGCCTACCAACTGCGCGATCGGGGCAGTCAATTATAAACTTACCGCTCGATTTTCGGATAACTTCTGTACGATTATAGCTGGTTTTAATCTGGGGGTGAAACCGCGGGACGCAGCTTACTAATAATAATAAAAGAGTTGTTTGAGGTGGAACACGTTATTTGTATTTGTCCTTAGTTTTTAGAACTAGCATCGATGCTCACCACACAAATGTTTGTCCTGGGTGGGAATCGAACCCACAAGCTACAGCTTTCAAAGCAGGGTTTTATGTTTTTGTTTTGGCTCTACACTTTGTGTATTTAGCCATTGTCAAGTAAATGATAATTTCTCAAGTTAATTAAGTCAATTACTTAATATTATGTTTATTTGTGTCAAGTCACAGTCCAAGTCGTCAAGTCATAGTCTAGTCTAGTCAAGTCATACTCCTAGTAAAGTGGTGGCAACATTACCAGAAGCTTCTATGTAGTTTTGGAAACAATACAAAATGAAACGTTTTTCCATCATTATACCACTTTCCCACACTCATGCCTGTAATCCAGCACTTAACGAATAAAATGGAACCAATTTTACGCACTAACACTGAAAACAACACAAGTTTTGGAAAATAATATAATGTGGCGACGCGATCTTTTTCGTTTTTCTCAACTCACGATTACTACCAACTGAGCTATCGGGCCAGTCTTAAAGGGATTTCTTTTAGCTGCTTTACCACAGACTCCTGGGTCCGTGTTCTTTTTAATATACTACTTACATATTGTTACTTGTGTTATTATTATAAAACTATGAGGGACGAGGGAGCGAATTGAGACTACTGAGTGCCATGCATAAACTGATTTCATCTCCTACCTTCACATTATGTCCATTATTAAAATACAGAAATCTGCCTACAATTATTATTTATTAACACTTTCACGGACACACCGTCGAGAGCCGTAAGTATTTTAGCTTTTGATATGCCAGCACGCCTGTGGCCGGTCACTTATTTTGCGCTTTAATTGACACTACGTCGACTGACGATCAATTTAAATGCATTTGTATGGAATCACGGGATCTTGTGCCGCGGCATGCTTATTACCCAGGTTTCTAGTGCCACGGCAAAAGCTTTTAAAACGTTGTATTTGAAGCACCCCCCTCACCTGTCACACACACATCGATGTTGGTGTCTCTAGTGGCATCACGCCTATATCCGTGAGCGTTGCGTACAATTAACGAGCCGCCAGTTGCCTTGTGCCACGGCGCAGGAGTAGTGGTGTGCGTGTTGCGACTGGAGCAAGTGCGTTCGCGGTCGTGTATTATTTTTAAGGTATTTATATAATTTACTAATATCTATTGTGATTATAGGATAAAGAAATATGTCACATAGCTAAAGAATTATGTTTCACTAGCTTTAGTCAACGGAATAGTATGTAATTCAGTATAAAATGGGCTCACCGAATCATCGAGAATTATTGTTTTTGTTGTTGCGTAATTTGACAGGCTTGGTGACATTTACTAATGTAATTTTTGCAGATGGCGTCGAGAAAACCAAAACCAAATTCTAATAAGCGAATTAATCTGTTCGATGATGCAGAAGAAAGTATCCACGATCCATACAGTGATGAAGATGGCGAGTACGGTTCGGATCGTAACTATGAACCAGATAATATAGATGCCAGTAGTGACTCGGATTTAGAAAATATTAGGTCTTTACCTATGAAATTGCCGTTTTGTTTGAAAAAAGTTAAAGTATTTTTTTTTCGAACTTATTTATTTCTTTTATTCAAAGTAATCACCCCTGCAATCAATGCATCTTTGCCAACGCTGTGGCAGTTTATGGATGCCCTTCTTGAAAAAATCAGCAGGACGGGAGACAACAAACTCTTCAAAGGCATTTTGTACTGCCTCTCGGGAATTGAATTTTTTTCCCGCTAAAAAGTTGTCCAAATTTTGGAAAAAGTAATAGTCGGTAGGCGCAAGATCTGGTGAGTATGGCGGATGAGGGAGAGCTTCCAAACCCAACTCATGCAGCTTAGAGACGGTCTGTTGTGCAGTATGGGGTCGCGCGTTGTCGTGAAGTAGCAGTGGAGACGACCGATTGACCAAAGCTGGTTGCAGACGTGCGAGTTTCGCCATCATTGTGGTCAGTTCTTCAATTTACACATCTGCAGTAATGCTCTTGCCGTTTTGTAAAAAGCTATGATGAATCACACCAGCACTAGACCACCAAACTGTGACCATCACCTTTCTAGGGGTCATTTTTCGTTTTGCACATTGCTTTGGTACCGAACCAGGATCTAACCAACTTGCTGAGCGCTTTCGATTGTTAAAAAGAATCCATTTTTGTCACACGTAACAATTCGGTTCAAAATTCCTTCATTTCTGTGCCTGTTAAGCAGCGCAAGGCAAGTCTCGACGCGTACGTTGCGCTGGCGATCGTTAAGTTCGTGGGGCACCCATCTATCAAGCTTTTTTATCTTGCCAATCTGTCGCAAATGGACCAATATTGTTTTGATGCTAACATCAAAAGCTGCTGCCAGCTCAGCTGTAGATTGAGATTCATCAGCTTCCACAATCGCCTTTAATTCATCATTGTTGACCAAAGTTTCCGGACGACCACGAGGTTCATTTTTCAAGTCAAAATTCCCAGAACGGAACCGAGCAAACCAATAACGGGTTGTACGTTCGTTTGTACAGTTCTCTCCGTAAACGTCGTTGATGTTACGTGTCGTTTGTGCCGCGTTGGTGCCACGACGGAACTCATATTCCATAATTACACGAAATTTCAAAGTATCCATTATGAGGAAAAATGTTGAAATGTAATGAAAATACAACGCTAATCAATAAACAAAAGACTTATATTGTAAATAGAATGTCATATTTTTAAAACAAAATTAATTTGAATTTAGAATTCATAGCCAATCAAAACTTTTTTTTGTTTGAAAAAGTCTGTACTGCAATACGGCAATTTCATAGGTAAAGACCTATTATTTAGAGTACGTGAGCGCATTCATACGAAACAAACTGGCATAGCTTTATCAGACAACGATTCTGAAAGTACAGTTTTAGAGAGCAGCGAGCGAGGTGTAGAAGAAACGGATAAAGAAACAGATGAAGAAATTGCCGGCCAGTCTGGTCAAGAAGCCGGGTCTCATGGTAGGGCAAATAGCAGCAGTGACTTGGAGCTAGACATATTTAGCGTACATAGACTTAATAGATATGATGTCCTTCATGGTACCACAGAGCATTTCCATCCTACTGATGACTCTATAGAGCAACAGCATCTTATTGATGCGACAGAGGATGATATCAGAGATCACGAACGTCATCGCATGGATGGCAGTAATGATAACCATTCTGACTCAATTTTACAAGGTCAAAGAAATAGTCACATTCTTCCGATACAAAGCAATTCAACTTTACAAAGTTCACCACCTCCCCCAAGCACAGAATGGGAAGACACTGTATTAGATATTCCTGTTTTCAATTTTGATGATACCACTTCTGGACCTCGTGTTCATATAGATGAAAACACTACTGTTGAAGAAGTATTTGACCTGGTATATACAGCAAATATTGTTGATTATTTAGTTGCATGTACTAATGCATATGGCAACTCGTTGGTAAATATAAATAGACCTCACACAAGACATGCTCGGCACAGAGTATTTCATAACACAAATGTAGAAGAAATTAAAAAGTTTCTAGGTCTTTCTTTACTTCAAGGCCAGATTAAAATTCCAGAAAGAAGAAAGCGTTTCACTCATAGTGATCCATTGTATTATTACCCAATCTTCAACTACGTTATGTCAGCCCAAAGATACGAGCAAATTTTACGTTGCTTGTGCGTGTCAGAATTAGATGCCAAAGGATCTGACAAAACAAACGCATTTATAGACATGTTAACGCATAACTTCCGAAACATTTATAATCCTGGAAAAGAATTATCATTAGATGAATCTATGATGCTTTATAGAGGACGCTTAATCTTCCGCACATACATGAAAAGCAAAAAGACCAAATACGGAATTAAGTTTTATGTATTGACAAGCTCTGATGGTTACGTACTAAATATCAAGATGTATAGTGGAAGTCAAGACGTTGAATCATCTAGTCAAAGTGGCCTTAAATTACAAAAACTAGTTTTGCGATTGATGAGACCCTATTTGCTTAAAGGCCACGAGTTATTCATGGACAATTTCTATAATTCTGTACCCCTTTCCGAAAAACTTCTTGATCTTCACACTCACACGAACGGTACCTTGCGGTCAAACCGAAAGGGAAATCCTAGTATTTTGACTTCAAGAAAACTGAAAAAAGGCGAGCACTTCTGGCTGAGGAAGAACAAAGTTTATGTCAGCCATTGGAAAGACAAAAGACAAGTCTTGATGTTATCAACACTTGATCAACCTGAAATGATTGAAGTGACAAACAAGCGAGGACAAAAACGCATGAAACCTAAAGAAGTGGTGCGATACAACAAATGTATGTCAGGGATTGACCGTTCTGATCAAATGATCAATTACTACTCATCTCCACGTAAAACGATTCGATGGTATAAGAAAGTAATTTTTCACATGCTGGATATCTCTACTTGGAATGCATTCTACTTGTACAAAAATTTCGTAAAACCAGATAAAAAATGTGAATATATTGAGTACAGGGACAAATTGGTAAGAAGTCTTCTGAAACTCGAAGAAGGTGTCATCGGAAAAGACTTAGTCAAGGCTGTAAAAAGGAACTGGAACCGAAAAGAAGTCCAAAGTAATATAGCTCAACCGGAAACATCCTCAATAGGCATCGGTCATTGGCCAATACGCATACCAGCGAAAGAAGAATCAAAGAAGAAATTCTCTTTCTTAAATTGTAGAGTTTGTCATCAAAAAAAAATCCGCCGTGAAACAAGCTATAGATGTAAGGGGTGCCCAAACTCACCACCGCTATGCCCAACATGCTTTGAAGAATGGCATTTAACTGCAAATTAATGATAATTCTTATTGTCAATTTGAGATATTTTCAGTAAGACTGAATTTCTTTCCGGAAAGTCTGTTTGTTTTTTGATATTGGGAACTAGTATTTTTAATCAAAGTATACAACAGCAACATACTTTATAGATATTAGTTACTTAGCTACTGAAAAGACTGTTAGTAAATAGATGTTAATTCAACAAAAAGGCTGTTAATATTTAGTATTATGGAGCATAATTTAAAAAGACTGTTTATAATAATATACATTTGCTCACTGCGTACCTAAACTAGCTACTAATGTTGATGTTATGGTACCTAGTTATTTTAATACATTATAAAGCTGTTGATTGATTTATTTCATTATATTTCTAAGGACTGATTTATTTTGCTGAAGGGTTTTAGCTTAATAACATGCTGTTGATTGATGTTATTAATTTCAAGGTTCATACAAATAAGTACTATATTCTTCATTCCCTTAGTGTTTCTATTTTTTTTATATATTTAAGTAATTGTGTCTTTGTCTAGGGATTAGAATATAGAGTGATAAAGACTACGACATTGTGCCATAATTATTGTACGTGTTAACTAGTGTATTAATTATTTGAGATTGGTAGGTATAGTCCTTAAAATAAATAAAGTCTGATTTACTTAATAAAAATTAGCCTTTTTTTATAATTGCCATGACCTGCTTGGAGCTGTTACAGTGACAACACACACTTATAATAAGCATAATTGAATATTATGCTCATAAATGGTAACGCTTGTGTCTGCTTCTGTCACAACATACACTAATTTATGTGTGTGATGGGACAATACGCCCATAGGCGGTACCGCTCTTGGCCGCTGCTGCCGCAACACACAATTATTAATGTGTTTGATAGGACAGTCCGCCCACAGGTGCTACCGCTTGTGGCCGTACTGCAACATCATACAATCATTAATGTGTTTGATGGGACAGTCCGCCCGTAGGCGGTACCGCTTGTGGCCGCTACTGCCACATCATACAATTATTAATAAGTTTAATAGGACAGTCCGCCCGTAGGCGGTACCGCTTGTGGCCGTACTGCCACATCATACAATAATTAAGGTGTGTGATGGGACAGGCCGCTCACGGGCGGTATCGCTTTTGGCCGCTACTGCCACAACACATAATCATAAATGTGTGTGACAAGACAGTCCGCCGGCAGACGGGATATAAATTTATATGGGACTTTTTTGTGCCGTATTGGATTTTTTTGAGACCGTCATGTGTCCGTGAAAGTGTTAACAAAATAAAGGAAGGACTTATTTACACTTTTTTTTTTCGTTTTATTTTTGTCTTAAAGGGCTTTAACATAGAGAAGTGTTTCAGGTGACGTTCCTGATGATGCCGCTGGAGATAGCGTGGGCGGGCACCGTGCAGTGGCTGGCCGGCGACTTGATGTGCCGCGTCATGATGTTCACCAGGACCTTCGGCCTGTACCTCTCCAGCTTCGTGCTGATATGCATCGCCGTTGACCGGTTAGTTTCAATTAAAAACTTTTGAAGGAAAACTTCTTTATGCACGCTTGACTTCGCTGATGAATGCGGGCGAACGGAATTTGAAGTTGGTTCACGTAGATCTCCATTGTTAACATATCTAAGTTGAAAATTTGTATTATTATGTTGGTATAATAATAAATAATAAAATAAATATTTGTGAACATTTCACATCAGATCAGATCATTTCAGATCCGGGTCGCTACCCCTAATCCCTTAGTAATAAGACTCTCGTATCATGGCTCATCTGATTACACACAGCATTTCACGCATATCCAATTTTCACGGGGTTGCTCTGCTGCTAATAAAATGGAATATTTTCCAAGTGAGCTGCAACTTTTTAATGGAGTAGTATTATAATTGGATTCTGGACATGAAGAATATAATTAATATATATTATCATAAATACCTATTATCATTTATCACATATGCACCCTCATTCTCACACAAATAATATCAAGACTTGTGTAGCTGCATTCATTCAATGACAGTTGAACAACACAATCACATGTACCTACTTTAAAAAATTTAAAACCGTATTTGGCTGTTAGTTTTGTTAATTAAGATATATTAATGTTTAGTTAGGCACAATTCAGAACAGAAAACTCTGAATCGAATCTTCGATTACAACTGTAAAGAAGAAGCTACAAGAAACTTTACAGTGGAAAAGCATGCCGTATAAGCAGTCGTGGTTAACCAGTTCCCTCCAAAACATTTTTTACATTACAGAGCCATTTGTTGTTTTTCTATAAATTCATTTTTAGGCTGGCTGTTTTTATCCAAAACCCAAAAGTGCAGTTATTTTATTTCTGTAAAATAGACGGTTTCTTGAGAATAATAGTTTTTAACTACAAAATGAGGTAACTGAAGTTTGATTTTCCACACCCTGGAGGTAAAGATGTATGTGGTACACAAATACTTGTCCTGCCTCGGAAATCGAACCAACTGCGTCCGGGCTATGAGCCAACCTGCTCAACCACCACACCACAGAGGCTGTCGAAGGTAGATGAATATAAACACAAGTAACTCATGAGAATTGCACCTAGTGTTCAAGTAAAATTTGCAGATATAGCAATTTACTAGGTGGTAAGACTTTTCTGCAAAGTTCGTAGTTATTCTGCCGCCAAGCAGAAGTGCTTGTGTGCAAGCTCTACTGTTCCGGTTTGAAGGGCACTGTAGCTAGTGAAATTACTAGGCGATTGAGACATAATCTGATCTCACAGTCAGTAATATTTTCTGTGTTGACGTCTCAGGATGATGTGCGCAGTGCAGTGTCACGCGAAACTTTATATTTTAGAGTTCCGACTGACACTGTTCCTTACAGGCGGCCGTGTCGCTTAACATCAGATTAACGACTAGCTCGTCACATTATTCATTAATATTTAAAAATAATGTTTTCTAAAATAAATTCCTATTTTATTTACAGTCTAAACTTTTTAATAAAGGGAATTTAACGTAGACTCCAAAGAATCAGTAGTGAGTGTCCTTTCAGTTAAGTGTCATTGTCAACTGTCAACTGTCGCGCCCTCCCCGAGGCTTCCATTACCATTATAGTAAGACACACAGATAGGACACGTTTTACAAATTTCAAAACGTATTTTATAGGCACGGTAAAACACAAACAAAATTTTCTCACCTTTATGTCTACACAGTATGGTTGAAATTTAACAGCAGATTTTTTCCTCCGGCTGTGACCAATCTGTGGATAAAAGGTTTTCACTCAATAGACTTTGAAAACTCAGCTATAAATAGAAATCGTGATGGTAATCTGAACCAAATATGCGTCTTGTGATCTAAATATTTGCTGAAAATGTTGTTTTGTGAAAAAAATTTGCTAGAAACATTTGTTATCGTTTCATTCCCGCTGTCTTGAGACGTTCATCAAATATCTAAAATTGACTTAGAGCGAGTGTTTGTAGGAAGGTAATTCGCACGCAACACGTTGCTATTTACAACGCCTTATATTACAAACAATATTAATATAAATTCCAATAAAAGGCTGAAAGTAAAATTTACTTACTTTCATCAGCTTGCTGTCATGTAGCTGTTCATATTTCATCTCTTGGGCTGAATTTCAGGCCTAAATTAAAGTAGAAATAAGAATAATGTAATTTATTTTAATAATATTGTTATGAGTTTTGAGCTCCACTGGCTATTCATTAACAACATGGTGAAACTTAAAATGGATTAATTTAATTGTATACCCATTTATTAAATTCAAGACCTACCTATGAATAAATTTGAATAATCGTTTTTACTGTTATTTTATCTATTAGATTGGAAAAACGAAGAACAAAACCAAAAAAAAGAATTTAATAATTCCTACTAATATAGTAATAATATTAAGTAAAAGGCTCTTTGTTTGTGTGTATATTTGTCAATATCGATGAAATTCTGCACGCTGATTGCTATTACTTTTTAATTTTAAGAAATGACATGACAAGCTAGTCGTTTGGCTGATGTTAGCTACAGTGATCAACATAAAATACTTTTATCCCCGATAATATTTCTCGTGGAAAAGCAGGTAAATAGCGGATAGAACCGCGGGTCGTCATTAGTTAACGATAAATTAGACGATTGGCATATTTGATATATTTCTTTTTCATGCGGATCCCGGCTGACAGAATACGTTTGATTGAAGATCCAATATGGATAGATAGATAGATAACTCTTTATTGTTTCACCAACGAAATTCATACAATACAGGAATTATTAAATCTTACATACTAGTGCAACAATGGGCGGTCTTATCGCTAATAGCGATCTCTTCCAGACAACGGATATGACGTCCTAAAGAAAAAAACCATGGGTATATCTACCCATGGCTTTTTTAAGGTACTAGTACTATTATACTAACTGGTGACGGACTAGGAAGAGTTTTACCAGCACCGCGTAACCGTTCTGGGAATCGGCTTCGCCTGCCATCCTGCACGCGCCAATTAGCCCACGAGTGCGAGCAAGAGAGAACACGATTACGATCTCCACCAGACTTACGCGGTAACGCCCCTGGTCAGAGGAGCGCCGGGTCTACAGTCCGCACTACGGAATATTTATTAAACGATTAACTTTGTTTCATTTTGTTTTATTAAGGCACAAATATATACAATACACACATACAATACTTTTTATATAGAAATAATAGTAATAATAATAACGCCCAACGATCACTAGATAGATCCTGGACCCTAACTAGGATTCCCTGTGTCTAGGGACCCAGGAACTACGAGGACCACAACACCCAGACTCAGAATAAGTATTCGCCCTTTTTTTCTGTGCACAAATACTTGTACTGCCGCAGGAATTGAACCCGCCGCCTCCGGGCTATGAGCCGACCTGCTCAACCACCATACCACAGAGGCTGTCGTATATAGATACACCAATAAAGTTGCCACCAATAGAAACTCCATAAATACTAAAAACGGTACTCGATACAAAATTACCTTACATACTCGATAATAATAATATCTGTCCGAAAACTTGGTACACAAGTTCACAAGTACATGGATTTTTTTATTGTCGTCGGAGGTTTTTAATTGTAGGTGTATTTCCTTTAAAAAGGGGGAAGATAGCTGCGATGCTATTTACCAGCTGATTTTGAAGATATTTGGCAGAAGTATTGGGTATAGCATCAATTGACGATTGAGCATAGTTCTGTAATACTGGCCTTATTGATATTATAGGATTTTTGCGATCGACCCGGACATACTCGAATTCTTTGCTCGCGATTGTGTAAGTAGCAATATTGGTCGTTCGGACGTGTGACACCAACGGTGGAACTGAAAATAGTATTAGCGAAAGACACGTGCCCGTTGCGTGCCCGTTATATTGTGTCTGGGCCTTATATAAAATTCAGCAGAGGTTGTGAGAGAGCATGAGCTCAGCGTTACCCGTGTAACTTTTAAACCGACGTACCCTGGTTCGAATCACGCACATCTCTGCACCAATGACTTTTCAGTTATATACGGAATTTGCACACGATATTGCAATTAATGAAGTAATAATAATAATAACGCCCAAAGATCACATACATAGATCCTGGACCCTAACTAGGATTCCCTGTGTCTAGGGACCCATGAACTACGAGGACCATGGTCCCAAAACACCCAGACGCAGAAGAAGTATTTGCGCTTTTTTTGTGCACAAATACTTGTCTTGAACCGCCGCTTCCGGGTTATGAGCCGACTTACTCAACCACCAAACCACAAAGGCTGTCATGAAAAAAATCGTGCTTTTTTCCATAGTCCGTGTCTATACCTTGGCTATACCCTACCTTGCCTATAACTTATACAGCCTTAAACGGGTATTAGTTTCGGGCTAGTTACTTCAGCTTTTGTCCTTTTTTTGCTACTGGAACTTTTAGCTGGATTGAAAGAGACAAAAGATAGTGTAACTAATCTAAAGCTAGTTCGTGTTTATTAATAAGGCTGATGATATCACAGTTAGTATTTCCCTGTAACCTCCCCAACCTTCTTTGAGAAGGTTTTTAATGGAATCGAAGTGCGATTGTCAACTGAGGCACTCGTAAGCGCTTGCAAGTGGCAGTAAGGAAATTGGTTCAATTCTCTCAATATTAATAAAAGGATTTGTCCTTAGTGACAAACAAAAACTGTGTATCTACAACCGAAACCACTGGATATATATATATTTGATATTTGGATTTGGTTTTTTTTTTTTGTAATTTTACTGGCCTTAAAGCTCCGTTGGTAGTAGCTCTACCTTACGAGCTCCAGGTTGAGGGTTCAATTCCCACCCAGGACAAACATTTCAATGATGAACATGTGTTTGTTTTGAGTCTGTGTGTTATATCTAAATATATATAACTCAAAAGTGACTGACTGACTGACTGACATATATAGTGATCTATCAACGCACAACCCAAACCACTTTACGGATCGAGCTGAAATTTGCCATGCAGGTAGATGTTATTATGTAGGCATCGGCTAAGAAAGGATTTTTCGGAATTCCACCCTTAAGAGGGTGAAATGGGTGGTTGAATTATTTTCCCACAGGTCACGCCACGGGCGAAGCTGCGGGCAGAAGCTCGTATAAATATATGTGGACATTCACACATCGCCATCTAGCCACTAAACTAACCAAAGATTGTATTATGGGAACCAGATAACTGATATAATACTAAGATACTTTTTGCTTGTAAATACAGAATACAATATAACACTCAGACATAGAACAAACATCTATGCTCATCACACAAATGTTTGTCCTGGATGGGAATCGAACCCACCACCTGCAGTTCAGAAGGCAGAGTTACTGTCAACTGAGCGCCAGTCACAAAAACAATAATACCAAGTACATCTAGATAGCTTCTAGGAGTGCAGTGACTAGATAGATAATTACAAACGCTCTAGGCTTGCAAATATGAATATATGACTAGCTCCACAAAAATAATTATATTATAGAAACTGACGTGAGTAGTACTCATAACTACAACTAGTACACGGCTAACACTCACGAGATACAGTCGAATAACTCGACCGGTGTTCGAGCAATATAGATGCCCATCCTCAAGGAGTACGCGCGGCGGCGGTGGCGGCAAAAAGAATTGTATAGATTTTCGTCGACTCAAAGTTCATAGACCTATGAATATTTGCATTTGTTTCGAATGCGTTATATTGCCAATTATCCTAAGACTTCATAACATTGAGTTTGGAGCATTCACGCCAAGCTTCTTTGTCTGACACATAATCATTTATTGTGTGATCAGCTTTTTCATCGCGCTTGACTCGATGAACGAGCCTCCCACATAAAACGCCAGTTTCAACGCTTATCATCTTTGATAAGCGTTGAAACTGGCGTGGCGTGGCGTGGCGTGGTGATTATGGAAACCACTCTCTTGGGTGGTTTCCATAATCACCGAGCTTTACAGGCGGATTTAGTGATCGTGGAATATTTTAATGTAGTGAGGAGAATGTTGCCAATGTTGTAAATAAATAAATATGTTCTGGATATTCTCTTAGCCAGCTCTTACGGCACCCGCGGGAAGAGATAAAGTGGTCCTATCGTCATGCCACCGAGACTACACGGTATCATCACACTTCACACTAATATTATAAAGGCGAAAGTTTGTGTGTGTTTGTGTGTATGTATGTATGTTTGTTACTCCTTCACGCTCAAACGGCTGAATGGATTTGGATGAAATTCGGTACCAACATAGCTTATACACTGGATTAACATATAGGCTACATTTTATTCCGGAAAAGTGAAATTTTCCGTGGGATGTGCAAATAATTAAAATACTCTTTATCCGTGGGTGAAACCGCGGGTTGCGACTAGTATAATATAATACACGCCAATTTAGTCGGTGCGGCTATGTCAAAATCTTACAAATGCCTTATAAGAGTAATTTCTATTCCTTTCTCACTCCCACCATATTTTCAACATGTAAGAGTAAGAAAACAATATTTATCATCTTTTCTCTAGAACTTATGAACTTCTTGCTCCTGTCTCTATTTTTAGGCGACTTCAAAAACAGAAGATGTTCTGTGTATGTTCTGTGAGCCGATTTTGATGATTCTTTTTTATTTGAAAGCCGGTGCTTTCCATGTGGTCCTACTACAATTCTGACTGGCCCGATAGCTCAGTTAGTAGTAACCTGCCTTCTGAACTGTGGGTTGTGGGTTCGATTCCCACCCAGGACAAACATTTGTGTGATGAACATAGGTGTTTGTTCTGTGTCTGGGTGTTATATTGTATTCTATGTATGTATTTACAAACAAAATGTATATAAGCTAGATGGCGTTGTGTGAGATGTCCACACTCATTATTATTACATATTAATTTGGTCTAGTTCTGACAATGGAATCTAAATCCTGAGAAAACCATATAAGTCTGAAGTTGGTTTATTACGATTTGCGTGTCTAGCTTGCTTTTATAAGAGATCCGATGAAGACAGCCAAATGTTGCAAGAAACAATTTTTCACGGTTATTGACCTCAGTAATCTATCATTTTCTGTCAATAGACCCGATGTGGTGCCGGCAAATTATGTGGCAGTTACTGGCAATCTGTGTAATTTAGCTTTCTATAGAATGTCTAGGCAATGTATACAATGCCTAAAACGCTCAGACAAAGTATGAAATAATATTTCTTTTACTATTCTATTTCTATTACTAGGTGATAGGACTTTTTTGCAAAGTTCGTCTAGGTAGGTACCACCGCTTTGCCAGTTATTCTACCGCCAAGCAGTAGTGCGCAAGTACTGTTGTGTTCCGGTTTGAAGGGCACTGTAGCTAGTGAAATTACTGGGCAAATGAGACTTTATGATCACAGTCTAGTAATCTTATTTTCTTATTACTAGATTTTGCTGATGTCTTAGAATGACGCACGCAGTGCAGTGTCACGCGAAACTCTATATTTTAGAGTTCCGAGTGACACTGCAACTATATGGGCAGCCTTGTCGCTTAACATCAGGCGAACAGTTAGCTCGTCATGTCAATCCTTACCATAAAAAAAATATCAAAAAACTTTGCCTAAGCATCCTGTACAATACCAAGTATGCAGCCGGCAATGTGTATTAAAGACAAGACCAGAAAAGAGGTAGACGTAGGGTAGGCAGTAAATGCGCTTCAAAATGCTTCCTTGCCTGCATTCGGGCTAAGTAAACAGCGGGAGCTTAGGTATTTCAATACATTAAAAAACACGATGACAAAGGCGGGAGCTCGTTTTGCTTCGCTCGTTATTACTACTACCTCAGACTTTGCCTTAAACTAAAATATTATTAAAACTTGATAAATAAAAACCAAAAGCCATTTACTATTATATTTTATATATTATTATTACTTTACTTATTGCCAGTGGATCAGCAGGTATTCTATAATATAAAATTACTGGGCATGATCTATGTAATAGTAATATTTCATACATTTTCTGGACATTACATTACATTTCCCCCTATATTATATTCATTGCCTAGGCATTGTATAGAATGCCCCAATTCTACAGATCACTAGTAACATAGCAATTTATTATAGTAAATCGACTTAACCTACTTAGAAATAAATAGGTACGTGATTCGATTGTTTAGGTAGAAAATTCTTGTTTATTTATAAAATAGGCTTGTGTTATTACGGTCTAATTTTGTATAGCATCTCTTTTTTAAGTGTAAAAGTAATGAGTACGGCGACTCCGTGGAACCGCCAAGGGGTCACCTTCCTCATCACTATAATTTAAATGTAGAAAGAAACTATTAATTACTAGCTGCGCCCCACGGTTTTACCCGCGGATAAAAAGTATTTTAATTATTTGCTCATCCCACGGGAACATTTCACTTTTCTGGGATAAAATGTAGCCTATATGTTAATCCAGTGTATAAGTTATGTTGGTACCGAAATTCATCCAAATCCATTCAGCCGTTTGAGCGTGAATGAGTAACAAACATACACACATACAAACTTTCGCCTTTATAATATTAGTGTGATAGTGTGATGAAGTCCAGTAGTTAGGGCTGTGTACGTTGTCAGTTAAAAACCCAATAAGTGTTTTTAAATATAAATTTCAGTTACTACTTCGAACCATATTAATAATAATAATAATAACAATAATGCCCAACGATCACATACATAGATCTTGGACCTTAACTAGGATTCCCTGTGTCTAGGGACCCAGGAACTACAAGAAACATTGTCCCACAACACCCAGACTCAGAAAAAGATTTTGCGCTTTTTTTCCTGTGCACAAATACTTGTCCTGCCGCAGGAATCAAACCCGCCGCCTCCGGGTTATGAGCCGGCCTGCTCAACCCCCGCACCACAGAGGCTGTTGTTAGTTTCAAGTTGATAATAGAATAACATAACAAAAGTACACGAACCTTCAAGGTTGCTAGGAAAATCTCCATTCCTAATAATATTATTTGCCTATTGGTTTAGGTACTATCATAACATAATAAATTTCATTATAATATCCGTAAACAACTGAATGTTATACAAAACTGAAAAGTAACAAGTATAATTATTTACCTTAGATATAATAAACTAGAGGTCACTATTGGATTTAAAAAGTAAAAGAATACCAATTTTCAAAACCATACAGTAACAGCCTTATTAATAAACACGAACTAGCTTTAGACTAGTTAGCCCATCTTTTGTCTCTTTCGATCCAGCTAAATATTCCAGTAGCAAAAAAAGGACAAAAGCTGAAGTAACTAATCCGAGACTAATACCCGTTTATTAATAAGGCTGTTAAAGTGTAATTGTAACAGGCTGTAACAGCCTTATTAATAAACGGGTATTAGTCTCGGATTAGTTACTTCAGCTTTTGTCCTTTTTTTGCTACTGGAATATTTAGCTGGATCGAAAAAGACAAAAGATGGTGTAACTAGTCTAAAGCTAGTTCGTGTTTATTAATAAGGCTGTTAAGGTTTAAAAATATACTCTCCATCGTTGCTTCAGATCACATGAAACGGTTTTTCTATGAGGCACTTCTTTCAGTGGCTTATATTTTTTCAATATTGGTTTTTATATTAAAACTTTGTTGGTTCTTTCAGACAATAAAATAACTCTTGTAAGGCCGACCCATTGTATAGAATATCAATAGCCTTTGTCTGAAATTCAATTTTATATAATATCAACAATACAATAATATCATAATTCTCTTTGAGGGTATTAAATCACGCGCCTTCTATAAACCTATGATTGATAATAATCTGCAGGCGATCACGTAACTTCATTGTAACATTTTTTTTAGTTGTTATCATATATATGTATATATAAACGATACTTTATTGCACAAACAACAACAATAAAAGGTACATAGGCAAACTTAATGCATTATCTTCCAGTTGCGGTAATGCAATATTGACGGAATATAAAAGTGTTTTTTGTCCAAAGAGAAGAAAAACAGCAACATTATTATTAACTAGTGAGACTAAAACTTATACAATTATATATACAAATAAAATAAAATATATTAATTTTTAATTATCGGCCTTAAGTGTGGGATGCCACATGTGTTGACACTATGGCTCTGTCCCATCTTCCTTTAACTACAGTTCAAGCCGGCGCGGCCGCTGCCATTTCTGAAAACCTCAAACGACACAAATATGCACTCCTTGACAGGGCCTACATGTTTGTGCCGTTTGGGGTGGAGACAATGGGTCCATGGGGGCCGGCTGCCATAGCAACATATAGGGACTTGGCCAAACGTTTGGTGGATGCATCAGGTGACCAGAATGCTGGCTTTTATTTTGCACAATAAATAAGCATTGCCATTCAACGTGGTAATGCTGCCAGCATTCTGGGAACTTTCCCCTCCACTAACGAGCTATTTTAATTTTTTAGTTTTTATTTATTTTAAGTTCTTAGATACACTATAAATTGAATAATTATTGCATAAAATTATATACAAATAATAATACTATACATATATATTATATATACGTGAATAGAATAGAATAGAATCTACCATGTAAAACATAAACAAGGCTTATACCGACATCGGTTGAACCCTTAGGATTTCAATATGCATAAATTAACCGATGATTTAGTACCTACCTTCCTGTACATTCTATCTTGAACTATCCAACTTTGGCAACACCTGATACATACTTGCACCCGTAGTGGGAAAGAAAACTTATTTTCTTCATATATTGTAATGGGCTTGCTATATAATATTTGACATTAAGCATTTTGTAATTTTACATGCTTAGTAGAAATACTGTTTATTCTATAATCGTTAATACAAAACTAAACTATACCTAAAAACTTAAAATAAATAAAAACTAAAAATTTTAAACAGCCCGTTGGTGTAGGGGAAATTGCCCAGAATATTGGCAGCATTACCACGTTGAATGTCAAAATAATACAATTACTTAATTTTAAGGTTTTTAAGCACCTTATCTCAGCATATTATGTTGACTTGTAAAAGTACTAAAAATGACCTATTTGCAATAAAATCCTTTTACCTTGATTTTGTCAACTTTTTCACAATATAAAGGAAGTTTGAGGACACATTGTTCAAAACTTATTGGAAACCTACCTTCTATAAATAAAGTAAGCGAGCCCAGCGTTCGACCTGCGTGGACATGGTCTGAGATATAAAAGGTCTCATAATATTATTGAATTCATGAGGATTACAGCGTGGGTGTTATTAATTAGTTCATCTTTGTTATCGCTACATACTTAACTACCTATATACAACAATACGAACGATTTTTTAGTATTTCTAATATTAGTATTGGGATAATAGTTTACCCATCACGATTTATGGAATTCTGATATATGTGAATTTGATGGCAATTAGGCATACAACATAATATTATTTAATAAACATAAAACAATAAAAAGGGAACTCAATCAAACAAACCACTACCAGTAGGCAACGTGCCCATTATGCTGGCAGCATTGCCATGTTGAATGGCAATGCTCAATCTTTGGCCGAAGTAGAGGCCAGCATTTTGGTCACGCGTGGCTTCAACCAGGCGTTTCGAAAGGTCTTTAAAAATTTGGTGAGCACTCGGTCCCCAAGGCCCCAGTGTCTCAACTGCAAAAGGCGCAAATATAAAACCGCTATCAAGATTACTATATTTGCGCCTTTTTAGCTGCTCAGCAGAATTCGCCGCCGCGCTAGCCTTGGGATAATATATAATCCTATGTTAGAGTCCAAGATCTATTTATGTGATCGTTGGGCGTTTTTATTATTGTTGAAAAAAAACTTATTTACGCACGCTTGACT
The DNA here is from genome assembly GCA_905220475.3 of Ennomos fuscantarius. Lineage (NCBI taxonomy): Eukaryota > Metazoa > Arthropoda > Insecta > Lepidoptera > Geometridae > Ennomos > Ennomos fuscantarius. The sequence goes on along the minus strand of HG992040.1, from coordinate 3,554,969 downwards.
TGGAGAGTAAGCTGGTGAATACGTAACGTTGTTGGTTCACGTAAACACCATCCGATTATTATAAATATAATAATAAAAAAACGAGTGTGCTTTAGATTAGAACACACGACTGAACTAAAACTTCTTTAGCTCCATCTATCAGCCGGTATAACTATGTTTTTGCTTTGTTCAATATTAATGTCGCCTTAATTGTCATTTTACCGGAAGTACCAACATATTAATACAATTTTTTTACGTTGTAATGTTGACAATGGAGATCTACGTGAACCAACAACTTTCAACTTCTATTCGTCTCGTTACGCGTTCACCAGCTTACTCCCCAAGTCAAGCATGCGTAAGTTTCTTTTTAGTAAATAACTTATTAATTACAGGTATTATGCGATCCTGAAGCCTCTAAACGTAACCTGGGAGGCGCGGGTGAAGCGGGCGCTTGCTATCGCGTGGGTATGCGCCGGCCTCGCCAGCCTGCCGCAGAGCTTCATATTCCACCTCGAAGAGCACCCAGATGTTAAAGAGTAAGGCAACAGATTCCAAAAAAGTTCCCAATTCAATCGTATTTCTGTATACGTAGCCGGCTCTATTCGTGCACAAAAAAAAATCAATTATTTTGACCAACCTCGTCACACGCACATTTTTTTTTTATCAAAACATAATTTTGACTGCGATCGGCATAATTATGTTTTGATCATTTTTTTGTGCGCGAATAGACCCGTTTTAACTTTATAATATGGGTTCAAGTCGCGAAAGTTTAAAAAGTATTTCTTTAGGTTTGTTACTACAGAACTTTGTCGTTTATTGATACAGATTTTATTTTTTTAACAATATAATCTTCAGACTGGCTCCATAGCCATATATATTGTCTTTGACTTTGATGAAATGTATATGGATACATTTCATCAAAGTCAATTCTGTAGTTTGTTTTTTAATAAAAATAAGTAAAGAAAAAAACTTATAATTTTTTTACTACTTACTGTTACTCACTGTTAATGGTACTGTGGCAGTTATGGCTTTCCGTCAATTCTTATGGTTAGTAGGTACTTACTTTATATTCCGCCCCATGACGCTTTAAAGGTCGATAGAGACAAAAAAAAAGCATACAAGCAAAGCCCGTTTAAAAAAAACCAACTTGGATATGTTTGCTTGGAGGTTGGTACTTTGTGAGAGTCCAATTTTTTTAAACCTTTCTACAACTCCTTTGAACTGTTCGTAATCCGTAGCATGACTAGTGTGGATTTTTGGTTAAGAAATATTGACAAGGATTTAAAAAATTCTTGGTAAGGTATTTTATTTCTATCAATTCTCTAAGATTTTTACATAAAGAAAGACTTTTATAAATAAAATCTTTGGAGTGGCTAAATTTTCTAGGAGTACATCATAAAAGAATAATTCATATAATAAAGCTCACAGAGTTCAAAGGTAGTCCGGACTATATTTTATGATAAGAATTTAACAGGATAAGAAAATAAATAAAGTTTATGACGAGAAAAATCTCTTATCAACTTTCTTTGTATCTTAAAAAGAAGATATAAAATATTGACATGGTGATTGAAACAAGATTAAAATGTGACGATATCGAGTAAAATTACTAAAGTAACAAGCTTAATTAACATAGGCACCGTTATTCAGACGGAATTTGTACAGAGTTCCGGGAAATTGGAAGAAATACGCCCATAAAATATTCATTTTCAATCATAAAGTTTTTAATTGCCTAAAGATATTATTTTCTTTGAAAAATATGAATAATAAAATATTGCCACAAATAATAGCACAAAACGAGGCTTGAAATAGTTACATAATATTAATGTCATAGGACAACGGGGGTAAATTCAACATGTGCTGTGTTTACACGTCGACAACTGTTTTTCTAGTTAAACCTCATGGCGGTATATATAAGTGGGTGGTAAATTTTCGTATTTTATAATTTCCAATAAAAACGATTTGTAAATAGCCATCGTTTTCAAGTTTATTTTTATTGAATCACATTGAATCACTTGGCCAACGTTGAATATAAATAGCATCATTATTTGAAATGGAACCCTCAGACGTAAATAAAAATACGAATCAATTTGAACAATCATCCGCATCCGGATCTTTGATTTAATTGATACTTCCGAATGGCCGATGTAAACAGTAAACAGACCCTTGTAAATACGTTTTCTGCTATTTTAGAAATAAATGGTTGAACCGATTTGGATGAGATTTTGAACACGGGTTCTCTTATATAATTGCAGTCAAAATAAAGTTGAGAGCCAACTACGGGGAAATAGGTAAATTGCAGTCCGCGACGCGCGACGTGTGTGAGTGCGCACGCAAATGCGCGCACGCACGCGCTCACGCACGCACGCACGCACGCAAGCACGCACGCACGCACGCACGCAACACGCATGCACGCGAGGATAATACTGCTGCCCATTCCCTGGATATATTTCCTTAGCCGGCTCGTACGGTGTCCGCGGGAAAAAATGGGAAGGTCTATAATATGTACCAGTGCTACTCCCGCTTTTCGCGTAATAGAGGTCGAATCAAGACGCTTAAATTTGAATTTTGTTGGGTTCAAACTCAACCGAGATAAGGTTCTTTTTTCGTAAATTTTATTGGTGCGTAGTAATTTTATGCAGGTATATTGTGTAAATATTTCTATGGCGTAAATAAAATTGTGTACCCAATACCATAACTGATATAACAATACTTTTCAGATTCTACCAGTGCGTGACATACGGATCGCTGCCGACGGCAACTCACGAATTTGCGTATTTCCTCGTAAACATGATCCTGATGTACGTGATCCCGCTAGTGTCTACACTATACTGCTCATCGGCTGCACTACTCGAGATTATTAGAAGAGCCAATACTGCCAATGGTTAGTGTACATTGCATTTATGTTTTCGTTTTCCCGCCAAATCCCAAGGTAGACTTAGTAACGAGGATATTGTGCATGTCAGAAGCACCTATAAACATACCTACCTACTATATTACGTTGAATATTTTATTTATGTATACTCTTATATTGTATCCGTGTTGTCCGTGAATTGTTAGTTTTGGATTCAGCGATCTATAATGGTAAATACGTTTTGTTTTATTGCCTTCCAGCGGTCGACCCAGATTCCTGAGCTATATTGCATACCTAGTTTGTTAGAAATAAGTGTATGTTACATTCATAGATTCAGGGTATTGAATTTTTGTCAACATAAAAGCTTTTTGACATAAGAAGAATCTCAGAAGGCTCAGAAGTTTGCGTTATCAATTTTTGAGTAAATCTACGCAGCGTTATTTTGAAGATTTTTCATGTAACAATAGTGCCTACCGATTTTTATAGAGATAGGCTAATATGTCATGAAACATTACAGGGTTCAGCCAGAGTAATATACCATTTGTTTTTAATCATATCATATATATCATACAAATAACATCATGACTTATAAAGCTACATTCATTCAATGACAGTTGATCAACACAATCATATGTACCTGACGGCGGCAACGTCCAGTTATAAACTCTATGCACAGCGATCGAGCACCGTAATTTACCCTGTGGTGGCATTAAATTTATTACAGTGGCAGCACCGGCAACTGTCATGGCGCCCCTACCTTTCTGACTATATAAAAGGATCGATTGGTGTGCTACGGATCATTCTTGTTCCAGACACGGCGCGGTGTGGACATGCTGAAGGCCTATAGTAATATAGGTTGCAACCTACCCACAAACCGTTCCTGCCGATATCAGAAGTGGGATTGCCCATTTCTACATCACTCTTCAAGCAACGCGAAACGTGACGTGACGTGAATGATGACGTGACGGCGGGTGATACTAATATCAAATTTAGTTGCAGGGTTAACCCGGACCAGTGAAAAAAAAAAAGAGAAAAAAGTCATGGTAAAAAAAGTAATGATTCGTGAGAGAAAAAAAAAAGAGAAAAAAAGGGTAAGAAAAAAGTTTAAAAAAAAGTGAAAAAAAGAGAAAAAAAAACTGAAAAAAGAGAATAAAAAGGAAAAAAAGAAAGAATGTAAGAATGATGACAAAAAATGTGTCTGAATGCTAAAGGGATAATCTATCCGGTCTAGCACTAATTGGTATTAGTTGGAAAGATGATTTTTGGTTGCTAAAGGGATATCTATCCGGTCTAGCACTATCCGGTCCATTTTTTATAAATGAAGGGATAAGGTAAATGATGATTTTTGGTTGCTAAAGGGATATCTATCCGGTCTAGCACTATCCGGTCTATTTTTATAAATGAAGGGATAAGGTATTAGTTTGTTGATTTTTGGTTGCTAAAGGGATATCTATCCGGTCTAGCACCATCCAGTCCACTTTTTGTAAATGAATGGATACTGATGGTCCTGAAGGGTTAACCCTTCAACTACAACTCTTTGTAAATGGCCTTTGTGGAGAGGAGGCCAGGGTTAACCCTGACGATGACTGGCAGCTTAAAATGCTCTTGACTAATCAAATTGAAACCTGATCTTTTGACTTTGACTCCAAGTTTAACTCAATTTGATTGTCAGGATGAACGAGCAATAACACTGATACTTATGTCCTTCACCAGGTACAAAGTGAAGCTAAGCGTACGAGGACGTACGCACGTCAGTATGGCCGTGACGGCGGCAACGTCCAGTTATAAACTCTATGCACAGCGATCGAGCACCGTAATTTACCCTGTGGTGGCATTAAATTTATTACAGTGGCAGCACCGGCAACTGTCATGGCGCCCCTACCTTTCTGACTATATAAAAGGATCGATTGGTGTGCTACGGATCATTCTTGTTCCAGACACGGCGCGGTGTGGACATGCTGAAGGCCTATAGTAATATAGGTTGCAACCTACCCACAAACCGTTCCTGCCGATATACCTAATTTAAAAAATGTAAAACCGTATTTGGCTGTAAGTTTTGTTAATTAAGATATCATCATCATCAGCCTGTATCAGTCCACTGCTGGACATAGACCTCTCCTAAAGAACGCCACTGGGCTCGGTATTAGGCCTTCCCATCCAATTACTGCCTGCAGCTTTTCGCAGGTCATCACTCCACCTGGCCGGCGGGCGTCCCACACTACGCTTGCCGAGTCATGGTCTCCACTCAAGGACGCGCTTAATTTTAAGAGCTATAATAATAATAATATAATAATATGTGTGGACATCTCACACAACGCCATCTAGCCCCAAACTAAGCAAAGCTTGTGCAATGGGAACCAGATAACTGATACAATACTTAGATACTTTTTGTTTGTAAATACATACATAGAATACAATATGACACCCAGACACAGAACAAACACCTATGTTCATCACACAAATGTTTGTCCTGAGCGGGAATCGAACCCACAACCCACAGCTCAGAAGGCAGGGCTACTACCAACTGAGCTGTCGGGCCAGTCTTCCAGCTGTGGTTATTGTTTAATATATAAAGTTAAATATATATTTCAGATAAGATGCGGAGAAGTGGCGTGGGCATCCTGGGGCGAGCGCGAGCGCGTACCCTCAAGATGACAGTCACCATCGTTGTAGTGTTCTTTACCTGCTGGTCGCCTTATTATTGCTACTGTTTGTGGTAAGTCTATAAGACAACACAATCACACTTCGCACTAATATTATAAAGGTGAAAGTTTGTATGTGTGTTTGTGTGTATGTGTGTATGTTTGTTACTCCTTCACGCTCAAACGGCTGAATGGATTTGGATGAAACCCCGTACCAAGATAGCTTATACACTGGATTAACATATAGGCTTTACATTTAATCCCGGAAAAGTGAAATTTTCCCTTTTCCGGGATAAAATGTACGATGATGGATGTAGGATGAGCATTTAATTAAAATACATTTGTATCCGCGGATGAAATCGCGGGGCGCAACTAGTTAATTATATTACGTTAACATAATCTATTTAATTTAAGTATTTTTGTATTTTTGAAGGACATGTAGACCAATGATGATTGTAGGACGTTCAAAAATACTTAAATAGAGAGACTTATAGGCAATTATGTGCCTATAAGTTTAAGATGTAACGAGCTGGTGGTTGACCTGATGTTAAGCGACACGGCCGGCTATAGCCGTTACAGTGTCACTCGGAACTCTAAAATACAAAGTTTCGCGAGAGACTGTACTGCGCACATCATCCTGAGACATCAGCACAGTCTGGTAATCAAATCAGTAGACTGTGAGATCAGGTCATAAAGTCTCATTTGGTTAGTTATTTCACTAGCTACAGTGCATTTAAACCGGAACACAGTAGTGCTTGCGAACTACTGCTTGGCGGCAGAATAACTGGCAAAACGGTGGTACCTACCTACACGAACTTTGCAGGAAAGTCCTATAACCTAGTAAAAAACCCTACCACCCACCCCCACCTAGTAAGTTTTGTTTTTTTTTTTTATTAGTACGCTAATTATGTTTGTGTGAGCAATATCAGTTACGTAGATGACATCATGGTGCTGCTGACTCCAACGATCTACGTACTGTCTAGACCTTATTGCGCCTTTTACACCTGAGGTGTGATCACGAAACTTTGATTGGAATGCAACTGGAGAAATTTTCTATCCATTCCATTCTAATTATGCACATAAACTGCGTATTCAAACTGTAAATTTTTTATGGTTACAATTGAGTAACGTGAGCGGCGGCGGGTTCGATTCCCGCGACAGAACAAGTATATGTGCACAAAAAAAATTAGGGCTAAAAATTGCTCTGAGTCTGGGTGTTGTAGGACCATGGTCCTCGTAATCCCTGGGTCCCTAGATACAGGGGATCCTAGTTACGGTTCAGGATCAATGCATGTGATCGTTGGACGTTATTTTTTTATATATTCCCGTCTTTAAACATCTGCTACACACTATGAAGAAGTGGATACGTCTACACTTCTCCACAAATGATGAGCTCGTTCTAATTGAAGGGGTGAGAACAAAAAGGGTTTAAATGATTTTTGTCACAAATTGACTTATAGGTATCGTTGGATTCAGCGTGAAATTATCTACAATAATATATTCTCAAAACAAATGAGGCTTAAATCTCGAGATTTTGAGTCTAAGTCTAAAACGGTTTATCTGTCACAGGAATACAGTTCACTTAGCATTAAAACATTATTATATTTATTTTATTATATTATATTTTTACAGTAATTGTAGGAGTTAGCACTATATTTAGTGATTTAAAATAGAATTAAAACATTTTCAAGCAATTGAAACTTACATAAACCTTTTCTATTGCCTTATAAGCACTCTACATTAAAATGACGTTTAAAGTAAATTTTATCGAAACTGTCAATTTGACAGTTAAACCCTTTTTATTCTCAACCCTTCAATTAGGATCTACTAATGACTTGGTTGCGTGATCATAGTCTTCTTTATGTCATCTGCAGTAATCTCGCCTAATGATCGAAGTTCAAGGCTAATTATCTGTCACGCAATCTCACAGAATTTGGGCCTCGTTAGGTACACATTAATTAGGTAGTAAGTACAAGTAATTATCTTATACATAACATATTACTGATTTATGAAAGTTACTCATTTGCAAACAACTATATGACAAGCATATCTGTGTACTTTTCGCGTCTTACTTATTTGCTTTTTTATACCATATCAGCCTTATTAATAAATACGAACTAGCTTTAGACTAGTTACACCATCTTTTGTCTCTTTCGATCCAGCTAAATATTCCAGTAGCAAAAAAAGGATAAAAGTTGAAGTAACTAATCCGAGACTAATACCCGTTTATTAATAAGGCTGCTTATGTTTAATTCTTTAAATTAAATATCTACGCATCTAATTAATTATTTTTAGCCCTGGCGTTGAGCAGATCGGCTTTATGTCGGAGGCGGCGGGTTCGATTCCCGCGGCAGGACAAGTATTTGAGCACAGAAATAAAAGCGCCAAATACTTGTTCTGAGTTTGGGTGTTGTGGGACCATGATCCTCGTAGTTCCTGGCCTCAGGAAATCCTAGTTAGGGTCCAGGATTTATGTATATGATCGTTGGGTGTTATTATTAATATTATTTATTTATATAACTTAGTCTATTTTCTAGATTGAAGAGTCTAGATTGCGGGTATCTGTTGTAAAAATTGGTGCGTCGTCCAATCTTCTACGACCTGGTGTGGATACACTTCTCTTTTTATTCAATAGAATATTTGATTGTTTTCAGGTTCTGGATAGACAAAGACTCGCTGAAAAGCCTCGACCCTGCGATACAGAAGGCGATGTGGCTGTTCTCGTGTACTAACTCCTGCGCCAACCCTATAGTATACGGAGTATTCAATAGAAATAGGTGGAGTAGACATGTAAGTGTTGCCACCTCTTTATTACATGAATTTGAATTTGAGATTGGCCAAAGGCTTAATTATGGAAAAGTTATAGTATACTACTAGGTCAATTAATAGAACAAAACATTTTATAGGTGATAAAAAAATTGCCAGTGTAAAATAACAGTTTCACCGGGCGCTGTTATAACAGGCTAATAAAAATAGCTGTTATTTTATATAAAAAATAACGTTTTAAATATGACGTTATAGCTAGCGTAATAGCTGTTATTTTATATAAAAAATAACGTTATAAGTATGACGTTATAGCTAAAGTAATAACAGCTATTTTATCAGCCAGTTATATGTAATAGCGTCCGATTAAACTGTTATTTTACACAGGCAATTTTTTTTATCATCTATAAACTGTATTGTTCTATTAGTTGACCTAGGAGTAGTTATACTATAACTGCATGCGGTGGCATTTACTAGCGCCTGATTTTCGAGTCGAGTCAAAAGCATAAATGACGTAAAATAGATTCCCTTGTTCCAGAACATTCGATGTAGGACCGGCTGTAACAGAAGAGGGTCACGATTGCCTTACGGAGATTCCATGGAGATATCAGCAGCCACGCTCAATCGAGCGCGGTCTTCTTTAGCCAGCGATAGAAACGGACGGAGAGATTCAGCGTACGCAACGCATAACGGAACGCAAAAACATTGGAACGTTATTAACAATAACCACGTGGCTAAAGGAATGGTATAGAATAAGAGGCGGCCATTTTATTTGGAGAACATGTGCGAACTTAATGCAAAGATTGCAAAATTGTTTGTGGGTTACGTCGTTTCATGACATGGACACATTTTGTGAAACAGTTTGTGAATGACTGTTTTCTTGCTGAATATGATCTGCAAATTCAACGCAACTTCAGCTCTTTCTGAAGCTTGCATAACGTTTTATCGAGTACCTACCATTCTTATGAAATGTATATTCGATTGTTTTCGGAGACGTGCCGTGTATTTCTACGGTCACGAATCTTATAAAGTTTTTACACAAAAAAATGGGTTTTAGTCAAGATAAATAGTCAGCTACATATTGTTTGCTAAGTGCTACTACGCAACTAATCACGTTTTGAAAGTCTTTAGTGCCTCTACTTAGCTGGCTGGACTGACAATTCAAAATTGGAGTGAAAGTGATGTGAAAAAAGCGACCAACAGCTTAGTGAAAAATAGCCGTTATAACGAAAGCTGCCGCTATCATCGGCTTTGTATAAATAAATGTTATTAGGTTATTTTAATGGAAGGTTTGTTGATATTGGACTCCTACGAGAGTAAAAGAAAGCTTTAAGTAGTAGTCTCAAAACATATCTAGGAGTTGTACTAAGAAGCACGTGGTTGTTAATGTTATTGCAGTTTATGCCATGCCTTGTCAAATAGTTTTAATACTCGTAAATATAGTATTAAAAGTTACACTATTCTGTAAAATATTTTAACGTAAGCGGTTTTTTTTAATCAATCACCTGAACAACATTTCATTAAGTGCTTAAAATTTGATAAGCTTTATTTTAAATGCCTATTATCAAATATCTTGCACAGAATGGTACAAACAGAAAATTACAGTTTTAGCAATGGAATATTTAAAAAATGTTTTTTGCTTTTTATGAATTTGAGGGCTACAAAATAAGTAGTTTTTAAATAAATAGGATACTCACGGATTTCCGACTTGTAAACTTTATAACATTCCAATAAGAACACGCTTAAGTTATTTTGTATATATATTTATTCAGTAAGACTGACTGACAGACGATAAGTCCTTAGTAGATATTTTGATATCAAAACTACTTTTTAATTGTTATTACTTTCAAGTTGTTTTTATTTTACAGATTATATTTTGATTATAAGTTTTATCCTTAAGTAGGTAGATGCGTATCTTGGCTGTGAGGTGATGGAGACTCGGCTCTATGAAATACAAAGTGAAATAAATTTTGTACCAAAAACTACGAACTTAAGCTGACACAAAAATATTTTTAAAATAAAGATTATAAATAAACCAATTTTTGTTGTGTTTCTACATTTATTTATCCATTTGTAACAACGCAGGAGTAAAAAGGTAGGTATTTTACAAGTTTATAAGAATATATCTTAGTCTTCAAATATAACAACTCCGAACAAATAAATTATTTTATGGCAAGCCGCCTTAAACATTCAAACTTAAAACTTAAGTATTATAGTAAAAAGTTTTTGATATAATTTAACACTAATGAAGAAGGTGAACATGCTGATTTTCAACAATCTTACACTTAACTAACGCAGACTAGAGCTATGTCTAAATAAATAGGTGTGGTTACGTTAATATACAGTATTATCATAAAAACATTAAAACATCTTATTGTTATGAGAATATTCCCTAAAACTTTGGTCTTAATTTTATATTAATCAACGTCCTTAAGTTAGATCAATTAATATTTGGTCACAATTAGATGACTTCCCATGCACTGTGGTTTATAACTAATAATGATTACACACTTATGTGTCAACATAATATTTATAACATACATAATATAAATTTATTTTTAAACTTTGGTAATACAGTTAAATCGTTTCAAACGATCAAACAAATGTTTAAAAAATCATACACGGCTTATAATTTAATCATAAATTTGATAATCGCCTTGAAATATAAGCTCACTGAACTATCTTCATACATTATTTGGAATGTAATACTTAACTACAACTAGTAAACGGCTAACACTCACGAGATACAGTCGAATAACTCGACCAGTGTTCGGGCAATATGGGTCATTCATCCCTATCAACAACCCTGCGTGGAACAGGCACAAAATTCAGGCTCCGTGTTAAAAGGGCTAAGAAGCTCATAGGCTCATACTGGTTTGAGGCCCGACTGCAAAGCCTCGACCGTAGACACAAAGTTGCCAGTTTATCGGTTTTCTATCGAGTGCATTTTGGAGAGTGCGCATTGGAGTTGCATAATCTGATTCCGTTATGACCTTTCCACCACCGGATAACCAGATGTACGAAAATACGCCAACGTTACATGGTTAATACCCCACATGTGCGGAAAAAGTGATTTGGTTCAACATTTATCATGCGAACAGCCAAAGAGTGGAACGCTTTACCGGCGTCCGTATTTCCCGATAACTACAACCTGGGAGTCTTCAAATCGAGAGTGAACAGGTATCTTCTAGGCAAACGTGTTACATACTAGACCGCATCGTTACTTACCATCAGGTGCGATAGTGGTCAAACGCAAGCCTATCAAACAATAAAAAAAAACCCGAACTGCGTCATCACTCAAGTGATGGGAGGACAAGTTGCCAATGGTATCAATGGATTCAGTGATCACAATTGAGCGTCTATAGTGAGCGAAGACCGGTCAAGTTATTCGACTAGTATCTGACTATCTGAGTGCTAGCCGTTTACTAGTTGTAGTTACGAATACTACTCACGTCAGTTTCTGTAACATTAATGAAATATTTAACTACTTTCATTGACTTTAACATCTCTACGATAAATACTTCGTCATAATTTGGCACATTATAATCTGATGTAAGAGCTACAGTATGTATCAAACATTACTACCCGTTGTAAAGAACATTCATAGAAAAATACATGAACACTAAACAGTCATGCATGTCTTTTTTTGTTATAAAGTTATTATTCTAATGATGTAAAATTATTGTACAGTAGAAAGATAAACTCTGTTAACAAAGACAGATATCAAAACCTATTCCATGAAATCTCAAACAAGATTCATTGTAAGTAAAATACAATGTTTTGAGAAATCACAAAAAAGCTTTTAAATACAGAAGAGTCTAACACAGGTTTTATGGAGTAAAACGTTAACTACGAAACATGTACATAATGGCACATCGAGAACGTACATACAATTATAAGCTTTAAGATCAACACAAACTCACGTATGTTGATAAAAAATCTCAAAGACTAAGTTTTGTAAAATGTTCATCTAATAAAGTTACAACAACCAATTACCAATCAACCAACAAAGGCTATTTGACTACTATTAAAAATGAATAAATAAATATTATTTTCAGTAGGTTAGATAATTGAAAGAAATAAGATAGGTAGAAATCACGGAGTAATACGCTTTTAATGTTTCAGCGTGGGACAACCATGAAGGTATAATTTGTGAGGTCTCATGCCAAAGAGATTGTATGTAGAGCTTCCATACAAGTACCAAAGCTTAGTAATTAGGTATTATGAAGGACTAATAACTGACGTCACTGCGTATTTAAGCTGTCTCTTTCTATTTCTCAATTTTAAAATTCTTGTGACTATGTGAATTTTTAAGATATTTAATTTTTGTTTTCACGACTGTTTTTTTTTTTGGGAAATTTTATTTATTTATGTAATAAAAATACAGCAGTCAAATAACCTATTCAATTTAGTTCATGTTTCATCAATTGCGTTACAAAAAAATCAAATCATCGATCACTTTTAAATTTCATAAACACGTCACAAAATCACAACATTAATTTGTTAACAACGTAATATTGTCCTAGCACAAAATAACGAGCGTTATTTGAGCACGAAACGGTTATAACGTTGTCTAAAAATATAACCGCTATTTCGGACGTTATTTTTTCAACGTTATTGTTGCGTTCATTGTTCACCCTTCTCTAGTTCAGTGAGTTCCTGGGTGTTTGCAACCTCGCGGTCATTATGTAAAGCACGCGACTTTTCGATGTCTCCCTGCGATAGTGAGGCGACGATGATGGCTCCGAGAGCATCACAGACCACGTTAATGGTTGTACGGAAACGGTCGCTGAAAACATAAATAACACTTTATTGTCTGGTGTCTATAAGGTGTGCGTTTAAGTGACGATATTAGTCGCACGTTGAGACCACAACTAAGTTGAAAGCCACAGCTATTTCCGAGATATTTAGGCGAGTACTATTGTGTCATCCTATAGCGTACTAAACATCCTTTATAACTTTGATCCTGAAGTTTTGGCGGTTAAACGAAAAAGATCGCGTCGCCGCATTGTATTATTTTCCAAAACTTGAGTTATTTTCAGTGTTAGAGCATAAAGTTGGTGACATTTTATTCGTTAAGTGCTGAATTACAGCCATGAGTGTGGGAAAGTGGTAGGTATAATGATGGTGAAACGTTTCTTTTCGTGTTGTTTCCAAAACTCCATAGAAGCTTCTGGTAAAGTTGACACCACTTTACTAGGCTAAATACACCAAGGTGTGGAACAAAATAAAAAAAAAACTTTAACCCTTTTAAGTAGGTAGTATTTTTGAGTCTTCTTATAGCATCAGCATTATATCAAGAGATTTTTTGAGGTAGGTAATTAAGCGTTTCGCTTTAATATTTATTGAATAAGGAGAAACAATAGGTAGTTAGCATTTTCTATTAGCTCTGTAATGGATACTTATAGATATAAGACAACTTACAGCAGCCAGTCCACGGCTAGAATGATGGAGACGTCCTCCGCCGGAAGGTTAACGGTATCCAGCACCATCACCATTGTGACGAGACCAGCCTGGGGGATGCCAGCCGCACCTATACTCGCCGCTGTTGCTGTTACACTGGGAAACATGCCTAAATGTACTCACAGCACATGGGCACTTAATATTTGATAACCAAATAATATAAAGTACAAGGGTATTTATTATTTGATTATCAAATAATATAAAGCACAACGGTATTTATTATTTGATTATCAAATAATATAAAGCACATAAGGGTATTTATTATTTGTTAACCAAATAATATAAAGCACAAGGATACTTATTAATTGATAACCAAGTAATGTAAAGCACAAGGGTATTTATTATTTGATTACCAAATAATATAAAGCACAAGGGTATTTATTATTTGTTAACCAAATAAAATAAATCACAAGGATACTTATTATTTGATAACCAAGTAATATAAAGCACAAGGGTATTTATTATTTGATTACCAAATAATATAAAGCACAAGGGTATTTATTATTTGTTAACCAAATAAAATAAACCACAAGGATACTTATTATTCGATAACCAAGTAATATCTTTATATTACTTGGTTATCGAATAATAAATACCCTTAATAAATAAATACCCTTGTGCTTTCACAAGGGTATTTATTTATTGATTACCAAATAATATAAAGCAAAAAAGGTATTTATTATTTGGTAACCAAATAATAAAAACCCTTGTGCTAGTAAGCACACAATTTACAAAAGGGACTTTGTGAAATCAAAGTGTGCTTTAGACAACACGACTGAAGTAAAACTACTTAAGTTTAGCTCCATCTATCGGCCGGTATAACTTTGTTTTTGCTTTGGTTAATGTTAAGTCGCAACCTTGACAATAAATTGTAAATTGACATTTTCCCTGACATACCAACATACATTTTTTTAAACTATATTATGTTGACAATGGAGATCTACGTGAACCAACTTCAACTTCCGTTCGCCTCGCTTTAACCAGCTTACTCCCCAAGTCAAGTATAGGTAAAGAAGATTTACTTTAAAAATTTCTTACAAAAGAAAAGTGACATTTTACGTAACGGAGCGTCATCCATTACGCTGTATTTCTATCGTTACAATCCATCATCAAATTCATATCAACTTTACAATTTATTTTTACATGTGTCATGTGTTATTACTACAATCATATAATAATTCCCTAGTCCAAAAACATAAAACTTTTTACCTCACAGCAACAATCTTCCCAAACGACATGTCAACTTTTCTGAGCTGCGCGATAAAAATGGCGGCCACGGCTTCATACAGCGCTGTTCCATCCATGTTGATAGTCGCACCGATAGGGATCACGAATCGGGTGATACGAGGATCTAATCCCATTTCGTCACAGCAGCCGATTGTGATGGGCATTGTTGCTGAGCTAAAACAAAAGATGTACACATTTCAATAGTCATTAGCCCGAGTTGATCTTCTTAAGAATTAAAGTGGTGAGTGTACAAGATACACAAAAAAATACTTTATTTTCTACCATAAGATGCGTAGATCCCTAAAATAATGTGCAAACCTTTAAAGAAATTCAAAATATAAAATATCTTTAATAAATAAATAAATAATTAATAAATAAATAAAAAAACATTTTACACAGCGCCATCTAGCCCCAAACTAAGCAAAGCTTGTGTTATGGGAACCAGATAACTGATATAATACTTAGATACTTTTTGTTTGTAAATACATACATAGAATACAATATAACACCCAGGCACAGAACAAACACCTATGTCCATCACACAAATGTTTGTCCTGGGTGGGAATCGAACCCACAACCCACAGTTCAGAAGGCAGGGTTACTACCAACTGAGCTATCGGGCTAGTCAAAAGTCTTTGAGTTATTTATAAATCAAAATATATTATTAAATGTCCATTAATTGCATTTTAGTTTTTAGAAGAATAGATAAAAATTCTTTAAATAACAAACGCAAAGTGTAAAAAACAGACTTCAATAACTAACCAAACTCTCATAAAACTACACTTGAAGTCCATCATCCTTTCCAATAAAAAAAGAATCATTGAAATCTGTTGGCGTGATTTTGAGTTATTCGTCCATTTATCGTGCACATACTTAATGCAACTTTAAGACTTATATATATACTTTTCTCCTAGATGCCATTGTCAAAACTGGACCAAATTGCGCACATACGGGAAGCACCAGCTATCAAATAAAAAAGAATCATCAAAATCGGTTCACCCAGTCGAATTTTCTGAAGTAACATTTAAATTTCATCATCAGCCTGTATTAGTCCACTGCTGGACATAGGCCTCTCCCAAGGCACGCCACTGAGCCCGGTCTTCGGCTCCTTCGGCATTTAATTAAATTTAATTTTAAAAAAATAGAGTCGAATTGAGAAACCATATGCCATATGTATTATAAGATGCGCTTATTTGTATCGCGCCTTGTGCCTTGAACCATTTTTGGCAACAACAAACAAGGTAGTTGTTATCTTTACCAACACGGTTATTAAAATTAAACCTGACGTATTTTGGCAAGCCGCCCAAATCAGTTTAATCAATAAAAATTGGCAAAGTAATAATACTCTTCGGTTTTTATACTTTTCAGTGAAATAAACTTCTCCATATAGCAGTTTAGTTACAGCAATCAAGGCAAGGCGGAGTCCATAGACGTATCATTCTCTACATCCATGGCGGGGTTTGATCACAAAAACCAACAAAAAGCACTATTTTTGAACGCCCAGTGATGATACCAAGTAATCATATGGAAAACAAAGCGTGAATCTAAATATATAACTCAAAGGTGACTGACTAATTGACTGACTGACATAGTGACCTATCAACCAAACCACTGGACGGATCGGGCTGAAATTTGGCATGCAGGTAGATGTTATGACGTAGGTAGGTCCGCTAAGAAAGGATTTTTCGAAATTCTACCCTTAAGAGGGTGAAATGGGTGGTTGAATTAGTTTCCAATAGGCCACGCCACGGTCGAAGCTGCGGGCAGAAGCTCGTAGAAAATGAAATGAAGAATAAAGGTTATTAAATACCATTTTTTCCGAAATAAAATTTCAGAATTATAAAATAATATGTTAATGTAGTGCTTCACATTTTAAGGGTTAACAGCAATTTTTTAACCAATTATATCGCCCGATTGGTTTATTAAACCCATGGCTTAGCCACAAAAGATTTAAACAAGCCTTAAACAAGTGTTTTATTCTGTTTTGTATTGTTAATCACGCGTTTGACATCTGTCTAAGCCTTGTTTATGTATTTGTGGTAACACGGATATTTATCGTTATTTTTTTATATGCCTGTTTCATTTAATCCACAAAAACTTAAACCGCTTAAAACTCTAAAATAATCTTGTTATTTTCTTTAAATTTCTTTCTTTAGTTCCTTACCTAGAAGCTGTTCCAAAAGCAGTGGCCATAACCTGTCCCATCTTCGCGATATACCGGCACGGCAGTTTCTTCGTGGCCAGTATGAACAGAATGCTCAGCGTTCCGAAGCCGTGGAGGAACAAACCCAGAAGTACAGTAATAAAGTAGAAACCCAGTCGACCGACCAGGTCTGCAAACGAATCTATCTCCATTATCTTAGCTGTCACCAGGAAGAAAACGCCAAGGGGAGATAGCCTGAAATTAAAAAGAAACGAATAACGCGACGAGCAAGTCATTCGTCCGATGTTAAGCATCACGTTCTAATTCTATTTGGGGTCGGTAAGGCCAGCATTGACGTCCCGCATGGAGTGTATTGTGCATTTCTCCCTGCCAAGCCTGCCCAGCTCCTTCATGTAGCGGATCACTGCCTTGGAGCACTGCCTATAACATATTGGAGTGACAGTCGGAACTTTCAATTACGAATTTCGCGTCCGTCATGTTGAGACGTATCAGTATTATAATAATAAGATAACTAGACTGTGAGATAAGGTCAAAAAGTCTATTTCGGGCAGTAATTTAACTAGCCACAATGTCTTTCAAACCGGAGCACGTTTCGGAGTACCTACAAGCACAGTGTTCCGGTTTGAAGCAATGCCAAGGAGCATCGGCAGAATATCTGTTAAAGTGGTGTACCTACCTAGACTAACAGAAAAGTCATATCACATAGTGAACCTGGTTTTGTAATTTTAAATATCTACATTCAATGGAATTAGGAATTGTTTGATAGCACATAGTCGTAGCCATACACCAAATTTTTTTGTTGTCTCGTAATTACTTACCAAATAACCCAACTGGTAATGATCATCATGGCTTCAGATAGCGAGTGGAAGAAGTTTTGAAGCGGCCGGCTTTTTTCGCCCATCTTCCCTAGGGTGATGCCGAGGACAATGCTGAAGCATACCAGCCCCAGCACGTTGCTGCCGGGCTGGTAGTCGCCTTCGATCTTATACGTTTCAAGGTGCCCTGAAAAATATAAGTATATCGTGCTTCACTTTGACTGTGTGATAGCAGATGGTTCAGAGTAATGACCCAATGAAGTACTTAATTTTTTTATAAATTTATGTTAATGAATGACGTGACGAGTCAGTTGATCATCTGGTGTAAAGCGACACGGCCACCCATAACAGTTGTAGTGTCACTCGGAACTCTAAAATATAATGTTTCGCGTGTCACTGCGCACGTCATCCTGAAACATCAGCACAGTCTGGTTATCAGATTTCTAGACTGTGAGATCAGATCATAAAGTCTAATTTGCCCAGTAATTTCACTAGTTACAGTGCCATTCAAACTGGAACACAGTAGGGCTTGCTTGGCGGCAGAATTACTAGCAAAGCCTCTAGTGACAATTATTACTATATTTAATTACAAAATGGAAAGATGTGGTAAATAAAATATAGATATGAGTGGCTGTAGAGATCAGGAAGAGTGTCGTATAGTCTTATAACTGTAGCCAGATATGTGTACAGTCCCTTGCGAGCATGTCGCCGAATTAAATGCCCACCCGTGCTATGGGTGAGTTGCAGGCACGACATGTACGCCTGAAGGGCCAGCAAAGTCTAAGCGCACACCGTGACATGACCATCGCATGTAGCAGTGGCACCTGCAGTTTCATCATATCCGACTCAACACGGTTAGAGTTTCCACCGTATTATGTAGTACGAAGTAATAGTGCATCAGATGCTGCAGTTTCGCGTATCTAAACAGACCGTGCCCGATACGAACAAAGATAGATACAAAAAGGTATAATATGCGTTGGCTCTCATATACAGACACCGTACAAATTTGTGGATTTTTTGCTATCAATTTCGAATATTTACTCTCAAATGGATCGCAGACTACAGCACCGAATCCAAGGGTGCTACGAAAATACGAATTTCACAAGATCAAGATTAGTAACTTTGATGTCGCTAAACTGTGACGAATTTCTCACTATAAAGCCAAGTATTTTGACTTCTTGAAAGTTTTTTTCACATGCGATCGATTGTCAACTTTGCTGTCCTAAGTCACGAATTTCGTTAATTCTTTCCAAGGTAGCGTCAGGTAAGCAATACGTAGCATACAACGGCAAAGAGAACGTTATAATTTTGTATTTTGAAGCATTAAAAGGCAGACGGTTGTGTACGTACGTAAGTATAATTATATGATCTTTGCCATGCAGGAGGTAAATGCTATATGGACTTATATATACAGCCTTATTAATAAACGGGTATTAGTCTCAGATTAGTTACTTCAGCTTTTGTCCTTTTTTTGCTACTGGAATATTTAGCTGGATCGAAAGAGACTAAAGATGGTGTAACTAGTACAAAGCTAGTTCGTGTTTATTAATAAGGCTGTTAGTGTTTTAGACATAGTTAGAGTACGTAATATAGACTTGCAAACGTTGAAAGCGCTTAAATATATCTACTATGCAACCTTGTAGTGTTAAATAAGTTACCTTTGACTGCCTTCTCGTCCTTTTCACTATAGATCAGCTTGGTACGGTACGATGAGATCGTAGCTTGGGCGATGTTTTCTGGGAACACGTTTCTGAAACATTGGAATTTAATCCATAAGGCCACAACTATAATGTTATGTTTATTTATTTATTTGCTCATATACTTAATACTTAAGACAACTAGACGGCATCCGTACTTATATGGTAGAAATTCCTCAAATCCGTACAAAGCGTTTCGTCTGCTCATTTTTCATTTGGACATCAAAGGACAACTGCCAGCGTCATTGTTTCTGGTTTAAAGTATCTAGTTCAAATTCATTTATTTACTTACGATTGTAGGTGATATTGGTGTTACAAAATTATTAATATGCTACCTCCGGCTAATGAGATATGTAGTAAGTAGGCAGTAGGCTAATACGGTTAAGTAATCTAGGAGTTTTTAAGGCTAAAGTAAACCGGTATCTTGTAGGCAAGCATGATCCATCGTCAACCACGTCATCACTTACCACCAGCGCGGTGATCATGAAACTATGACTGCAATGCAACAGAAGTTACATTCCTACTTTGGAATTTTCGTAACTAACTATATACACTAAACTATTTGCACACAAACCACACATCCATTACAAATTTGTGTTTTTATTTGTTGCAATTAAGTTCCATTATCGCCTATCTCGTGTGACCGTGGTTAAAAGTTACTAACCTACCTGTTTGATTAAAAAAAAACATTGTATCACCATTAGATTGTTCTTAATATAGAAACTAAAGTAAAAACAATTGGCATATATATTATACGATGATAGGATAAGCTTCATACATTTTCATTTAATATTCGATCAATTAATACATCAAATAACCGATGTTTCAAAAACCTACCTTTTGCAACGTGTAAATTAAGATCTATTTGCTTTCATTGCTTTATCTAGTACTTAACTGTTTAAAGAACAAGCAATACTGAATAATAGGAGAGTAGATCGGTCCGTACGAATCCGAAGGGCAAATCTCTTAAATGGATTAAGAGGTGTACAGATATGATTGAGTTATTTCAATGGCATAAAGTAGCTCGCGTCCGGTGATTTATTCTTTATAGAGTTCTTTATGTTAAGGAACAGGGAAATTAGGAAGAATATATTTTGTGCATACTCTGAGTACCTACCCTGATCTGATTAGTGATAACTGGTGATATTTTATATTATGTTACGTGTTGTTTTATTGTTGTACAGGGTAAAGTTGAGGGCACTAGACCGCGTGGAAGGTCACCGATGCGATGGACTGACCAGATCAAGTCTGCGGTGGGCGGTCCCTTGCATGAGTGTACCAAAATGACCAGCAGTAAGGAGAGATGGCGAGAGGTCGTGAGGCGAGCTACAGCGGCCCACCACTCTTCGTAACGTATTTTATTAAGTATTTATTTGTGAGTAAGCCCTATTACTAAAGCGAAGCTTGGGTGAAGTGTAACTAACTAAAGTAAAACCTATGACGATTACCCACTGCATTATAAATGTGATTTACAATTTACAATTCATAACATTTCACAATGATTTTACTTATTAAAATTGGATATATTCCTAAAAGCCTAGATAATCATCAGTCTACTTATCGCTAATCTAAGGTTTTCTAAGGATAGATCGAAGAATATAGGATATAATGCGTTTGACATCAAGTGGCATTGCTTTCAAACATCGTTCATGTGCACCAACTAATCTAGATATTTAACGAAATGTTTAATGACTCATTAATAAGGCTACAGTGACTAACAGAGCTATGGGTAATTCTGTGAAGTGTGATCATTGGACGTAATTTATCAAATATACATACAAGTCCATGATAAGAAGCGTCACAGTTCTTAATTAAATCATCATAAAATTACTGACGCCAGCATGGTAGGGAACTAAACCCTTCTTTTACTTAAAACTTGTCTAGCATTTGACTACACTCTCACCTGATGGGAAGTGACGATGCGATCGAAGGTGTAGCATGCTAGCCAAGTAAATACCTATTCACTCTTCTCTTGAGCACGCCCGGATAAAACATGCGCAAACCTTTCTAGTAAGAAACGAGACAAAAATAATAATACTGTAAATTATATAATTAATAGACTTTAAAAGTGTTAAACTAACCATTATCGATGTTCTTCTATATATATAAATCAATTGAGATTGCTTTGCACACATTTATTTATAACAGCATACGCTTACTTACTTTTACATAAATCAAAATTAAATTATACATTTAAAGAAACAGAAATCTTCTCATTACCCGTCATTGCATTAGATCTCTTTCATTTACACAGTTTTAGGTACTTTCTTATGACTGGTTGTCCTTTACTTTACCATTAAAACTAATTAATATGCATGACCCTTTTTATAACATAACATTTATTCACAATGTTTCTCCTAAATTCTTTTTTTTTTATGTTAAGGAATGACGTGACGAGCTAGCCGTTCGCCTGATGTTAAACGACACGGCTGCCCATATCAGCTGCAGTGTCACTCGGAACTCTAAAGTATAGACGTTCGCGTGACACTGCACTGCGCACGTCATCCAGAGACATCAGCACAATCTAGTAATAAGATTACTAAACTGTGAGATCAGGTCATAAAGTCTCATTTGCCCAGTAATTTCACTAGCTACAGTGCCCTTCAAACCGGAACACAGCAGTGCTTGCGCACTACTGCTTGGCGGCATTCTAATCTTAATAACTATTTTTACTACTCCTATCCATCTCGATCTCAACATAATTATACCTGAATCACTTCTATTTACTAGAGCAGTTCCTTTAGGTCAAATTAATTTATTGATATTCCAATAATTTTTTCCTAAATTTCTCTTACAGGAGACCAAACTTAAATATTTTCATTACAAAATCTGTAGACATAGATTCTTTGGTACAAAACCAAAATCTAAAACTTACTTTTCATATGATAATGATTCAATCTTTTCTTTTTACACCCCCAGAACTATAGCGATACATACTTAAATGTTAATATAGGTCTATGAAATAGCGAGCTAATTTCGCCAATTTGGACCGGATGGCAAAATTATCCTGCTATGTAACACATATTCATTAATATATGTTACATAGTCGGATTTCATTAGACAAATGTAGTCGCATCGTGCAAAACGACATGGTGAGGACGATGGAGATCTACCAGCTTAATCCCCAAGTCAAGCGTGGGGTTTTTGGCCGGATAAAGAAAAATTTCGCTCAACGCATTGTATTATTTTCCAAAACTTGTGTTGTTTTCAGTGTAAGTGCATAAAATTGGTGGCATTTTATTCGTTAAGTGCTGGATTACAGGCACGAGTGTGGAAAAGTCGTATAATGATGGTGAAACGTTTCTTTTCGTGTTGTTTCCAAAACTCCATAGAAGCTTCTGGTAAAGTTGTCACCACTTTACTAGGAGTATGACTTGACTAGACTAGACTATGACTTAACTTGATGACTTGGACTGTGACTTGACTTGACTTGAAGTATTATATGATATTAATTCACTTGAGATATTATCAATTACTTGACACTGGCTAAATACACAAAAGTGTGGAGCCAAACCAAACAAAAAAAAACTTGCAAATTATCAATTACTTGACACTGGCTAAACAAATACAAAAAAAAGTCAAGCGTGCATAAAGAATTGTAACTTCAAAAATATTACAACATTTTCTCTTTTGGTCGGTTTTATAAAGCTTACCTTATCAGGTCGAGCAACGTGTCAGAAGTGAGGGTATCCTTTGTGATCACCTTGGTCGTGTTCCCGACCTGCGAGTAAGGGCTGTTGCCAGGCTTGATAGTAGTCACTAGAGCTATTCCCAACATCACTGCGCACACTGTCGTAGTCATGTAGTAGATGATGGCACGGAGTCCCACCCTGTTGAATAATATTTGGTATTTTTTATGGAGAGCAGAAAGATGTGTATTTTGAACCTTACTACGACTTCTTCTTCATTTTATGTACCTAGTTAATGACGTGAGAGCCGGCTAATAAAGTATACAGCACACATATGCACAAATATATGTGCAGCGGCATTTTCGGTAGGTGCATTAAAATCTTATGCGATCACCAGCATGCGATAAGTATAAGCAACTGAAACCTCGACTCTAGTCTTAGAACCATTCGTCTTTAAAAAAAACGAGAATTAGTAGAACTCCTTGTCTACAACTGTTTTTTTTAAAATCTAATCGTGGTAATTATTAGATTATTAAAATCTACATTATAAATGAATTTATAAAGCCAATACCATGGTAATACGTTATAGCTTTACTTTAAGAAAAGTCATGGATCTCATTAAAAGTATATAAATAGACGCAGTATAAAATGTAGGTACCTAAATACCATGCCCAATGATTTTACGCAACGTTCCAAAATCCTACCTAAACCTAATGTTTAAGTTATAATAGATACATGCGAGTTTATTGCGTCTAAGAAACAAAGATAAGTTAAAACATCCTTCTATCTATTTTCCAAAATATATTGTATATATATTTTTATATTTATAATATATATTTTTCCAATATTTACTAAAATATTAATTAGATACCATTTTTTTTTGTTCAAAACACGTCTTGCTATTATAAAAAAAAACCAATTGCATGCACAGAGGACTGGCAACACCAAAAATATAATGAACGTCGTGACTTATGACACGACATCTTAATCAATTCGATCTATTTAGCTGTGAACGGGATCATTATTAGAGAGCATTGTTCATATAATGTAATATATTTATGCTGTCTTTTTAAATTTTTTAGTGGTTTCATTGAAGGAACTAATGAGAAATTTAGTACTTTCAGTTTCTTCAAAGGTGCTACAGGAACTAATGAGCCTACCAATTCTTACACGTACCAAGATTTTTCAGCTGTTCCTTTGAAAGAACTACTGAGCGTTTTCTGTCTCTAAACGATCGGATGCATCTATCAAACAGAATCAGTTAGGAAACAATGAAAGTCATTTCCTTTATCGTAGCTGGTTATGAAAAATAATTAAGAAATCGGTACAAGAGTATTTAATACAAGCTTCGGCCCGCAGCTTCTCCCGCGTGGCCTGTAGGAAAATAATTCAACCACCCATATCACTCTCTTAGGGGGAATTTCGAAAAACCCTTTTTTAGTGGATACCTACACTTTACAAAGAACACACACTCCAAATTTCATGCCTCTAGGACCAGCGGTTTAGGCTGTGCGTTGATATATAAGTCATTCACTCAGTCAGGACTTTGAATTTTATATGTATAGATCCATCAAAAGACAATCAAATCAGTTTTGCTGAAACTCTTACTGAGGTCTTAAGGTTAAATTAGTTCAAATTAGAATCAAAGTAACTTACTGAACAGAAAACGTAAGACTCACTTGCCAGAAAGACTAAGATCCAGCGATCCTATTGCCGACACTATTGATGAGACCAGTAGTGGGACGATTAGACATTTCAGCATCCTCAAGAACAGCTCTCCTGGGTACTGAAAGTACATGACCTCTCGCCTGGTCCAGTTTTGGCCGGCCTGGCGGAGACCCCATCCTAGCGCGGTACCGGCGACCACACCTATCACGGTCAGAATCGTCAGCAGATTTTGCCGCACAAACGGAGGTATGGTTTTTCTTCGTATTTGCAGCGGCATGGCGAGAGCTCCGTGGTGTCTGAGGGCAAAGAATAATAATAATAATGACGCTCAACGATCACATACATAGATCTTGAACCCTAACTAGGATTGCCTGTTATTAGGGACCCAGGAACTAAGAACCATAGTCCCACAACATCCAGACGCAAAACAAGTATTTGAGCCTTTTTTTTCTGTGCACAAATATTTGTCATGTCGCGGGAACCTGCCACCTCTGGTTTATGAGCCAACCTGCTCAACTCCCACACTACAGAGGCTGTCAATACACACCTGGCTCTGGCTCCCAGCACAAGTTTCTAATGCATTACTATGATGAACTTGTGGCATTAGCCCGCGTTCCGGAACATTGAGTTAATACAATTGGACTGTACTAGTTGCGGTGACAGGTATAACTTCATGATACCTTGACCTAGGATCGAGATAGATCTGTGGTGCCAGATGAGGCCTCAGATGTGGCGTGTGTACATACAACGTAAATCGCCATAATTTTAGTTTTAATGAGGCAAAATTGCTACTGGCCTATCACGTGACTCGCTTTATCCTTAATATGTTCATCATTTTTACTTCGGAAACCACTGCAAGTTTTTACTGTTTTTTTCAACGCAAATAGGTTTTCTTGAGGCTTTCTTGAGTGGCTGGCAGATAGCCCCAACCACTGCAGGCTTAGCACGGCATGTGGAGAAATTGTCTTTCCCCCGGTTTTTTCCACCTGTCAGTTAAAATAATCTTGTCTTGAAATCTCCACCTTAAGTAGCACGGCAACGAGGAGATGAAAGAAATATTTCCCTTTGACATTATCGTAGACATTATATCCTGCTACTCCCAGCTTCAGAGCACGGACTCGGAAGAAAGTGGATAATATTCTCTTGAATTGACATAAAGCAGAGAATATTTATCTTCTACTCTTGTATGTGGGTATAAGGAAGTCAAAGTTTTTTAATAGGCACAAAAATATCGCGTGCCTATTATAACTACGTTTTATCGCGGGAACTCGAATTTTGGAGCGAAAGTTACACCGGGAGGAGCATTCGGAATGCAAGTAATCCCTTCTAAATCCCGGGAAATGAGTTTCAATACAAAAAAAAATACATAGCGAAATATTCGTGAAAATACAATTATTAGTTTAGTTTTAATAAGGAAATTATTTCATTGACGTAATTAAGTGATGCATATATTTTTTTAATAAATTTTATTATAAAATATATACATATAACATTCACATTCCACTGGACGTATAAGCTTGACATTTGGCTTGTGTTTTTCTTTTATAGCGTTGGGATCTTTGAAACTTCTAATTCTAAATTATAATATTGAAAATTCGAAATTTAAATGTTCACAAATTTATGAAGAAATGCGTAGGCGAAGTAAGATTTATATTTTATTTCGATTCATAGTAAATAACGACTACATACCAGCTTCTGTGGTGTGGTGGTTGAGCAGGTTGGCTCATAGCCCGGAGGCGGCGGGTTCTATTCCCGCGGCAGTACAAGTATTCATACACAGAAAAAAAGCGCATATATTTGTTCCGAGTCTGGATGTTGTGGGACCATGGTCCTCATCGTTCCTGGGTCCCTAGACACAGGGAATCCTAGTTAGGGTCCAGAATCTATGTATGTGATCGTTCAGCGTTATTTTTATTGTTATTTTTGTTTGTAGTAGGTAACGTATAGCATTAAAGAAAAACGCAGTTTGCCCGAGAGCATTCTTCCAATCGGGTCGAGTCGCGTTTAATATTAGTATCGGACTTGGCAACGTCTGTGTTAACGCAATGTTCCGGCACCACGTGGGCTAATGCCACAAGTTCACGGTGGCAATGCATTAGCAACTTGTGCTGGGAGCCAGAGTAAGCTGTGTATGAAAATAAGAAAAGATATTCTTTTAGTTATTCTTACGACTGGCTCGATGGCTCAGTTGGTAGTAACCCTGCCTTCTGTGGGTTGTGGGTTCAATTCCCACCTAGGACAAACATTTATGTGATGAACATAAGTGTTTGTTCTGTGTCTGGGTGTTATATTGTATTCTATTTATGTATTTACAAACAAAAAGTATCTAAGTATTGTATCAGTTATCTGGTTACTATAATACAAGCTTTGCTTAATTTGGGGCTAGATGGCGTTGTGTGAGATGTCCACACATATTTTTATTATTATTATTATTCTTACAATGGTGAAGAAAACTATCGTGGAGAAATCTTTATGATCTAGAATCATAAAAGACGAAAACACGTGATATCCATCAACCCGCATTTGGCACCGTGTAGTGCCTTCACTTTCTCGCTGTAAGGGGTGCCCGAGACGCTATAAAGATTGGTAGAGGCCAACAGCATTAGCGCGTTCAAAAAACCTGTGGGAGGCCCATATCTCAGCTGTGGTGTGAACGGATAAGAAATTTGTTTAAACGTGGGTTGACTGGTGTTTGAACGCGGAGCTTTTCATAGCGCAGAACTCTCTACTTAAGTATATCAATATCGTTTCCTAATCTGTACCAATCAGTCGAAAGAAGTAAACAACCAGAACACGGACTAAAATAATAATAAGAATAAATAGTAGGGGAGCCCACGATGCTAAATGGGGATTTACTCGAGCGTCGTAGAGACCTATTAGGATGCAAAGCTTAGATGATAAGAAGAAAAAAATGTTATATGATATATACCTTTACATCGGTGGGGGAAGCGGCTATAGATTTTTAAATATGTAAAAAAAACTGTTGCATGGACATCCTCGAGTGCGTCAGATATTGATAGCACCAATGCCGTACGTATTTTTAATAATGTACGTATGTTAATCTGATCGTTTGCATGATGCGGGTGGTTGTCTTTAAGGGTTGAAAATGAAAAAAAAAAAAATTTTATCGAGCGCGTCAGATTTTCTAAGGGAGTGTTAAGTGCACCAAAAAAAAGCTCTCATTCACTAATCTGACGATTTCGATGGGACGCTAACTCGCGGCCATTTTCATAATGTGAAAAAAAAAATCGCCATTTTGATATACTCAAGCGCGTCAGATTAAGATATATATGGTTCATCTTTATGTTCTAAACGTACTGTCTCATAATCTGACGATTATCTAGAGGGATTCGCCTGATCTGACAAAAAAAATTAGAAAAACGGTTCACCTTAAAGGCCATCCCTGCAACTTCCCACTAATTCCATTCCTGGGCGCTTAAAATTGTACTTATGACATTTTTGAGCTCGAAATATAATTTCTCCCAGCTCGAAAGTCTGATAGAAGTTTCATAGAACACTATTTTTGGAATTTTCAAACCGCAATAACTTTTGAATGGATCAAGCAATTTTCACGCGGTCTGCGGCATTCGACGCAGTTTTATCATCCTCATAAGTAATTGTGCAATTTTAATTGATCGAACCACAAATTTCGGAGTAATCCCGAAAAAACACTTTTTCGGGTTTCTTTCGTTCACGATATCTCTCGAACGAATCAACCGATTTTGACCAACCAGGTGGCGATCGACGTGGTTTTGCAAGCTCAAAGGCGAATTAGTTTTTGAAGTTAATCGATAAAGCCGGTTAAAAGTTACTCCAAAAAAACCAACTTTTTTTTTTGAGATTTTTCAAAATTTCTCAAACACTATCGGTCCGAATCGGTTCAAATTCACAAACCAGAGTGGAGACGGAGTGAGAGAGTAATAGATAGAGAAAGAGTGAGAGAGGAATAGAAACGCGGAGAAGGAAATGTAGGCATCACGCAGCTGCACGCATTTAACTTTATCGACGAATTTTTGCTATTTCGGCTTGCGGAAATCGTCAGATTATATATTTCTCATTATTCTTGAATTATATCCTTCAAAAAAAAAAAAAAATTTAGTTACGCTCGAGAATGTCGAGATGACGTTTTTTTTTTACAACTTTGTTGCCCTCCCCTTTTTTTACGTCACTCTCAAATTGTCAGATTAGTGGAATATACACTTTTTAGGATGTAATTAACTCACCCCACCTTAATCTGACGCGCTCGAGAATTTCTGATGGTCAATTTTTTTTTACTAATCTGATCCTATATCCTTCACGGGCGGCCTTACATATGGGCCTCATGTTTTGTGGAAGTACTTAACCGGGTACAAGGTATCCCCCTGTATATTAATCTGCCGCGCTTTAGTAAATCCCGAAATCCCCGCTTGGGCTCCCCTACTAAAGCCTGCAAGTATAAATTCCAAACAAAAAAACTGTAAGAACTACATATTAAAAACAAAATCTTACTCATGTCTTTACATACGTCATTACACACCTATTTCACAATGAAAATCAAACAATGTTATTGATTGTGTTAATTGAAGATCATATATAGGTGCCCTCCATCTATCCACTTACTCAGTTTCTCTAAATTAATCTGATCTCTGTCCATTTACTGACGGTTGAATGGTGAGTTGAAATTTTAAAAAGATGCATCATTAATTATTTTTTTTGTTTTTGTTTTGGCTCCACACTTTTGTGTATTTAACCAGTGTCAAGTAATTGATAATTTCTCAAGTTCAATTATATTATATATATGTTTCACAGTCACAAGTCACAGTCCAAGTCATCAAGTCAAGTCATAGTCTAGTCAAGTCGTACTTCTAGTAAAGTGGTGGCAAATTTACCAGAAGCTTCTATATAGTTTAAAAAAAAACACGAAAAGAAACGTTTTACCATCATTATACCTCTTTCCCACACTCATGCCTGTAATCCAGCACTTAACAAATAAAATGCCACTAATTTTATACACTAACACTGAAAATAACACAAGTTTTGGAAAATAATACAATGCGATGACGCGATCTTTTTCGCTTTCCCGCCTAAAACTCCAATTTTTATCTTACACAATGTTTTCTTAAATTCAACACAGATAAGTTAATAAAATATTCACCAATCGCAGTGGGAGTTACAATTTAAACATTGCACGCAAAATATATTTGCCTTTTTCAATATTAACATAGCCTACTAACCTATTTTGTATTTGATAAGTAGGGTTTATCAAGATTTTATTATATGCATCGTAGCGTACCAATATATGGATTCGCTCATAAATAGAGAGCAAGGTTCAAGGATCCTTGCTCTCTATTTATCCTAGTTAAGGGCTAGTCACCATATGACCTGTCGCGATTTATTAGTCACAGAGGAGACTTTTTTTTTTATAACATAGACAGACAAACAATCAGATGGCCCGCCTGATGCAGATACCGTCGCCTGTATACATCTGCATCACCGGGGGCGCTGCTAATGCGTTGCCTACCTTTTAAAACTCTATTTACCCGACGTTTGAAGTGCCCCAGATTATTATTTATTCTTATTATTATTATTTATTGTATATTATAACGAGCTTCTGCCCGCAGCTTCGCCCTCGGCGTGTCCTATGGGAAAATAATTCAACCACCCATTTCACCCTCTTAAGGGTGGAATTTCAAAAAATCCTTTCTTAGCGGATGCCTACTGCCTACGTCACATAACATCTACCTGCATGTCAAATTTCAGCCCGATCCGTCCAGTGGTTTGGGCTGTGCGTTGATAGATCACTATGTCAGTCAGTCAATCAGTCAGTCACCTTTGAGTTATATATATTTAAATCGAAAATATGGACGTATTTTACAAATTATTTGAAAAATACTTAACAGGCGTCTTTCATTGTGTAATTTTTCACGGCGATATTACTAATTAACGTTAAATCAGGACATTCGAAACGGTAGGTATATTTTATTCATTACCAACGACGCTTTATCACGCCGAGTTTGGACATGTCGAATCAGCCTTCAAAAAGCAGTAGAATGGTTTACGAAAAATATTTTCACTAACCACTCAATAGAACAATAAATCGTTATGAATTCAAGAAATTACCACCAACAGAGGTATATCTCGCGAAAGATTTGCCTTAAAAATGACCTTTAAATATCAGTAGAATGGGTGTTTACGAAAAATATTTTCACTATTTAATCTAAATATATATAACTCAAAGGTGACTGACATTGACTGACTGACATAGTGATCTATCAATGCACAGCCCAAACCACTGGACGGATCGGGCTGAAATTTTGCATGCAGTTAGATGTTATGACGTAGGCATCCGCTATGAAAGGATTTTTCGAAATTCGAAAGTTATATGGGTGGTTGAATTATTTTCCCATAGGCCACGCCGCGGGCGAAGCTGCGGGCACAAGCTCGTAGAACAATAAATCGTTATGAATTCACGAAATTACCACCAGCAATGTTGTAATCCCGCGAAAGAATTACTATATTCAATCAATAAATGTGTGTATGGCAAAATGATTGTATTTCTTAAAACAATAAAAAACGTTGTGCATCATATTAAGTCTAAACTGCTAGCAAACTAATATAAACGAATAGGCAACGTGCCCAATATGCTGGCAGCATTGCCACGTTGAATGGCAATGTTCAACCTTTGGCCCAAGTAGAGGCCAGCGTTTTGGTC
Source organism: Ennomos fuscantarius (assembly GCA_905220475.3). Taxonomy (NCBI): domain Eukaryota; kingdom Metazoa; phylum Arthropoda; class Insecta; order Lepidoptera; family Geometridae; genus Ennomos; species Ennomos fuscantarius. The sequence continues at coordinate 3,523,380 of HG992040.1, read as the reverse complement.
ACTTGTTGCTTCGACCAGACGTTTAGAATCACATCATATCATCAGACCAGAAAATGACACTTTTTAGTCTTTCCTCATAAATCACCATATTTAGAAGGATCTTTGAAAATTTTGGTCCCCACGGCCTCATCGTCTCTACCCTATATAATTAATTAATATAAGAGCAAGGCCAAATCAGTCTAAACGGTGAGAAAATCACGATCACTTAACTCGATTACAACAATTAGAAACACATATTTCGATGGATTTAACAGTTTCAATACGCAGTTTATGTGCATAGTTAGTATGGAAATTTCTCCTGTTGCATTGCAATCAAAGTTTCGTGATCCCTGCACTGGGCGCTGCTAGGCAATCACGAAACTTGATTGCAATAGATACGAAAAAAAAAACGAGTGTGTTTAGACCACATGACTGAAGTAAAACAATTTTAGTTTAGCTCCATCTATCGGCCGGTATAACTTTGTTTTTGCATTTTTTAATGTTAATGTTGCCAGTAAATTGTGATTTGCCGGACATACCAACATAATAACACAATTTTTTAACTTTGTTGTGTTGACAATGGAGAACGTTAACATACTTCAACTTCCATTCGCATCGCATTTTTTTTTATGATTTGGCTTCACACTTATATGTATTTAGCCAGTGTCAAGTAATTGATAATTTTTCGAGTAAATGATATTTTCGCCAATATGTGTCAAGTCACAGTCGAAGTCATCAAGTCAAGTCATAGTCAAGTCAAGTCAAAGTCATACTCTTAGAAAAGTGGTGGTAACTTTACTTGAAGCTTCTATGGAGTTTTGGAAACAACACGAAAAAAAAACGTTTCACCATCATTATACCACTTTCCCACACTCATGCTGTATGCCATGTAATACAGCACTTAACGAATAAAATGCCACCAATTTTATACACTAACACTGAAAATAAGACAAGTTTAGGAAAATAATACAATGCGGCGACGCGATCTTTTTCGTTTTCCCGCCAAAACCCCGCCTCGCATTCATTATAGCTTACTCCCCAAATCAAGCGTGCGTAAAGAAGTTTTACTTCAACTTGTATGGATTTGACAGTTTCAATGCGTAGTTTATGTAGGTACGCAGTTGCTATGGATATTATCAAAATAGGAAGGAAAATTGTTCTGTTGCATTGAATTTTAAGTTCTGTGATCACCTCCTATGTTCTAATTTTCTGTATTTTCATGTCCGATAAAACAAAAAACGTTCAGTACATTGTGTATTGTAATTTCGCAGCTCTGCACGTGGGAGCGAGTCCCCCGCGGATGTCATGCGGATATCTTTATTTAGTCGTATCGCGATCACTCGCCCCCCTCGCTCACACGCACCGGCGATGTACCTGCCGTTGATGGTAGACTAGATGGGTGGTCGACCTACTGCCACATTATCGCTACCAAAAAAAAAACGAGTGTGTAGACTACACGACTGAACTAAAACTTCTTGAGTTTAGCTCCATCTATCGGCCGGTATAACTTTTGCTTTGTTTCAAGGCAAAGTCAAAAGATTGATTGCAAATAGGCTATTTTTAGCACTTTTACAAGTCAAAATTATATTAGGTATTTAAAATTAAGTTATTGTACTAAGCATATAAAATTACAAAGTGCTTATTGTCAAACAATACATAGCAAGCCCATTACAATATATGAGTTTGAAAAAAAGTTCTCTTTCTCACTGGTGCAAGCAATCCGGCACAATGCAGAACAGAAAACTCCGATCTGAAGCTTCGATTACACCTATAAAGGAGAAGCTATAAGAAACTTTACAGTGATACAGTTTAATGTTAATGTAGCCATCTTGACAATTGTAAAATTTCATTTTTACAGACATACCAATATAATAATACATTTTTTACACTTTGTTTAGTTGACGATGGAGATCTACGTGAACCAACTTCAACTTCCGTTCGCCTAGCATTCACCAGCTTACTCCCCAAGTCAAGCGTGCGTAAAGTTTTACTTCTTCAGGGTCCAATTGCTTTGAGTCTAGCCCAGTGGAATCAAAGCAATTGAAAACAATGGCCGTGGAGCGAACGGGCATAACCTATAAACTGTTGTGGAGTGGAATTGTACCTTAATGTGAGTGAACTGTTTGACTGATGCGTAAAGGATGTGTGCAATCTTGCTGCCGTTACCAACAGTCATCTTATAAAATTATTGTCTACGTTCCGAACATAAAAAGTACTAGCTTCTGCCTGCGGCATCGCCCGCGTGGCCTATAGAAAACGAAGAATATATTTCATAGATAATTCAACCACTCATTTCACCCTCTTAGGGGTAGAATTTCGGAAAACCCTTTCTTAGTGGATACTTACACTTTACAAAGAACACACCCTCCAAATTTCAAGTCTCTAGGACCTAGGAGCTGTTTAGGCTGTGCGTTGATATATAAGTCAGTCAGTCAGTCAGGACTTTGAATTTTAAATGTATAGATAATAAATATTAAAACATTAGGTACATTAAATCACATCCTTAAAAATACATACCCATACATCGGTCATGCTTGTTGTAGTCTAATTATTATTTTTTTAGTTATAAAACTAAACAAAATTAAAGAAGGATTCTTACGCAAGCGGCCCTAAGTTTTGCTAATGCATAGTTTTTAATTTTATTTTAATTTTCTATTAATTATACACTATGTTAAAATTATGGTGGGGTATTATTTTTATTAAATTTATCAATAAATGTTTGGCCTATTATTTGAATATGTGCATGAATTTAAATTGATTTGTTTATTTTATAGTAAAACGAATAATGAAAATTTTAATTTAGCTGTCATAGAATTTTTTGAACAAAAACGTTTCAGCTTAATCAATCAAAATACCCTCAGTGACCCAGTGTATTGACGGCGAACTAATTCAAAACAGTTAGCTAAATTATTTAAGGCCTACTTGGGCGTTCTGTTTTAATCACGGCTAACTTAAACAAAATAACGAAATTAAAAAACTAATCCTGGATTATTAAATCCTAACAACGCGTAGTACCAGGTGTCCAGCATTGGCGTAAACTTAATCTTTGTCTCTATTTATAATTAAATACGTTAAAATGTTTTAAAAAATTACAATCTCAATTCAGTAATTTTTCAACATTTGTCATTATATCAAATTACCATTTAAATCGATTCATTTAAGTTTGGCTTAACGTTTCTTTTTATAATCCAAAAAATCTTTTATAATCCAAAAAATCTTGTTTGAACCCTCACGGTAATAGGGTCTTACACCGTAATCAAATTATTATGATCTAAAGCAGTGATAAATAAAACTAGTTGCGTCCTGCTGTTTCACCCGCGGATAAAAAGTATTTTAATTATTCCCACGGGAGCATTTTACTTTTCCGGGATAAAATGTAGCCTATATGTTAATCCAGTTCATGAGCTATCTTGGTACCGAATTTCATCCAAATCCATTCAGCCGTTTGAGCGTGAAGGAGTAACAAACATACACACATACAAACTTTCGCCTTTATAATATTAGTGTGATAGTGTGATTTTGGTAAAAATAGAATTTTAAAACATTTTACTGTTAATATTTGTGACTCTTGTTTTTTCAATTATTTAAATAAAAGATCAATGTTTATCTAAGTACATTTCACGTGACTCGTAAACATTTATGCACAGCGCGACACGTCATTCGTTATTACACTTTACCGTCAATTTTAATGTGATTTTACTGTCAAAGACAACATACCGGCTGAGTTTTGGAGGGAAAACGAGAAAGATCGCGTCACCGCATTGTATTATTTACAAATTGTGCTATTTTCTGTGTTAGTGCATAAACATGGTGGTCATTGATACTGGCTAAATACACATGAGTGTGGAGCAAAAAAAAAACATACCGGATGTTCTCATCAACTTTACCTATAGTGCCACCAACTTATCTGTAGAATGTAGCGATGGCGCCACGATCGAAAAGTAAAGCGATTAAACAGCATAGACAACATCGACTAACAACAACAATAGTTTTTTTGGCGGGAAAACGAAAAAGATAAAAAAAACGCGAAAGAAAGAAAACGCGTCGCCGCATAGTATTATTTTCCAAAACTTGTGTTATTTTCAGTGTTAGTGCATAAAATTGATGGCATTTTGTTCGTTAAGTGCTGGATTACAGGCATGAATGTGGGAAAGTGGTATAATGATGGTGAAACGTTTTTTTTTTCGTGTTGTTTCCAAAACTTCATTTAAGCTTCAAGTAAAGTTGCCACCACTTTACTAGGAGTATGACTTTGACTAGATTATGACTTGACTTGATGACTTCGACTGTGACTTGACACATATTTGCGAAAATATCATTAACTCGAAAAATTGACAATTACTTGACACTGGCTAAATACACAAAAGTGTGAAGCCAAAACAAAAAAAAAAGAACAACAACAATATGACGTTATCAAAATGGCGTCAGTAGTTCCGCTTTTGGCCGTTCTACAGATAAGTTGGTGGCACTGTACGTACTGTTAAAGGATCCCGATAGGAAGCCTTTTTTAAAAAAACTATTTTATAAAACGCACTGAATTTAATGTTTGAATTAATATATGGAATAAAAATTACAAGTGTTCAGGTGAACGGTCCGTCGCGCGTCGTAGACAGGCACCGCTCTCAACCTCCTCCCTACTTCTCGACTATAAGATGCTGATAAAGCCCGTAAGGGCTGCAAGTCTGCACCATCCCCTACATGGATGGGGTATAACAGTACGTACGTTACGTAAATACTTGTACTTACAAAATGTACAGCCATTTTTTTCGCAAAGCAATAAGACGATGCCAAGCTACAACTTCAGTGGCAACAGCCAGCCACTTGTCGTGAATCCCGCCAATCCCACGACTTATCCCTACTTGTCCCTTTTTCCAACCGTTCTCATAAAAGGTGAATTTTGTCATCGACCTACTTTGCCGAGATGGTTAAAATACCTGTGCTATTGACACTACGGTGCCATTTAAATATGCGATTTTGAACTTTAATGGACACATTCACATTTGCTTGACATCACCGACCAACCGATAATGTTACCATTAAGGAAAATAAATTTGAACAATACTAATATTTAAGTAGAAATAATGAGTTTTGGCGGGAAAACGAAAAAGATCGTGTCACCGTGTATTTTCCAAAACTTGTGTTATTTTCAGTGTTAGTGCATAAAATTGGTGGCATTTTATTCGTTAAGTGCTGGATTACAGGCATGAGTGTGGGAAAGTGGTATAGTGATGGTGAAACGTATCTTTTCGTGTTGTTTCCAAGACTCCATAGAAGCTTCTGGTAAAGTGGCCACTACTTTACTAAGAGTAACTTGACTAGATTAGACTATGACTTGATGACTTGGACTGTGACTTGACTTGACATACATATATATTGCTTAACTCGAAAAATTATCAATTACTTGACACTGGCTAAATACACAAAAGTGTGGAGCCATACCAAAACAAAAAAAAACGGATTTCTGAAAAATGTTTATAAGGTAAGCCGGGAATGTAGATTAATTCAAATTATAAAAATCTAAGAATATTTAAAAAAATATTTTTAGTCCCTATGTGTAGTTTAGAGTTCAACCCCTTCGTTCAACTAATGGGGTGGCTATAAGTAATTTTTTTCGATTTTAGAGTTTTATATATATTTTTGTTTTATGAAAATGACAAAGTGCTTTTATTCTCTAGTAACTACTACAATAATATAACATCTACCACTAAATACTACTACACTACATTATCTACCACAAAAAAAAAAACATTTGGACTATGTAGTAATCTATATATAAGCTGCGTTGCACTACCCCACAAAAATTTCCACGAAACACCCAGGTCAACTGGAAGATTATGCTCTATAGCATTAGGTTCGTCTAACCTAACCTACATTTGCTGTTTGTGCAATAAAGCATTTTCTATCTATTTATCTATCTATCTATCTATCTATAGTAGTAGTGATGACATATAAACAGTCCAAATGCTCCCACTACAGGTAGGTAGGTAGCGTACCCAATATACTGGCTAGTTTCGTTAGGAACGTACCATTTCATTTAAATTAGGATTGTAATTTGAATAAATATTTTTCCAAATGTAATGGCAATTGAAAGGGTGAGAACAAAAAGGGTTTAACTGATTTTTTTCACAAAATGACTTATGGGTATCGTTGGATTCAGCGTGAAATTATCTACAATAATACATTCTCAAAATACCGAAATGAGGCTTAAATCTCGAGATTTTGAGTCTAAAAACGGTTTATCTGTCACAGGAATACAGTTCCCTTAGAATAAAAACATTATTACATTTATTTTATTATATTATATTTTTACAGTACCTAATTGTATGAATTAGTACTATATTTAGTATTTTAAAATAGAATTAAAACATTTTCAAGCAACTGAAACTTACATAAACCTTTTCTATTACCTTATAAGCACTCTACATTAAAATGACGCCGTTGAAGTTTAAAGTCAATTTTCTCGAAACTATCAATTTGACAGTTAAACCCTTTTTATTCTCAACCCTTCAATTGATATGAGATTAATTGTGATTATATCGCATTAAAAATTATCAGAATCGCCCATAGAATCAAAATATCAATAACCTACACTGTTAAAATATTTGTTAAACTCACGAATTGTTTCTTTACAAATAAATATTCGACTAAAGTGCGATTTTTCAATGGCTGGATAAATGTTATTCAACTTATAATTTATAATCTGACTAAAATAAAAGTACCATTATTACTGCAGTGTTTTGTTTTATCCATTGAATAGCTATTATCTGTTTACTGGAAAATTGCGACTAATTCAACATGGTAGCAAGTTCATAACCAACAAGTGTGTACTTGTTGATCGCCCGCCCTTGAGTCGTGCAGGCTGTGTTACTAAGGTTCACGCCGCCCGCCCATGAAAGTTCATATATACAAACTAGCGGCCGCCCCGGCTTCGCACGGGTATTTAATATATATCTATTATAGATTGAGATATAAACTATCCTATCTCTCATGTTGGATCGAACTGCACATGGTGTGCGAATTTTATTATAATCGGTTAAGTGGTTTAGGAGTCCATTGAGGACAAACATTGTGACACGAGATTTATATATATTAAGATGAGTACAGGCAGGGACGAATATAAAATATAAGGTCAGTGTTCAGCCTCAGATCAAATTAAATTTTTAAAACTAGCTTCTGCCTGCAGCTTCGCCCTTATAGCCTATAGGAATTGAAGAAGAAAATTTTTCATAGATAATTCAACCTCACATTTCACCTTCTTAGGGGTGTAATTTCGAAAAATATTTCTTAGTGGATACCTACACTTTACAAAGAACACACCCTTCAAATTTCAAGTCTCTAGGACAAGTTTAGGCTGTACGTTGATATAGTATAAGTCATTCAGTCAGTCAGTCAGAAGTTTGAATTTTATATGTATTAAATTAGCTTAAAAATTAATGTAATAATTGAAAAAACAAATCACAGAGACTACTCTTTTTTAGTTCGATTTATATACCGATTTTACTTATTTTTATACTTACGCTTTAAAGTTTCTGGAGTGGGCATCACCTGTCCCTTTCTTGCAAAACAGAGATCGTGTGAAGCTTCCTCAAAGCTACTATGAAGTTTTGCTAGTGACGTCACATGCCAAAGAAATTGTTTGTAGAACTACCGCAGAGTTTTGGCGGGAACGCGAAAAAGATTACGTCACCGCATTGTATTATTTTCCAAAACTTGTGTTGTTTTCAGTTTTAGTGCATAAAATTGGTGGCATTCTATTCGTTAAGTGCTGGATTACAGGCGTGAGTGTGGGAAAATGGTATAATGATGGTGAAACGTTTATTTTCGTCTTGTTTCCAAAATTCCATAGAAGCTTCAAGTAAAGTTGCCACCACTTTACTAGGAGTATGACTTTGACTAGACTATGACTTGACTTGATGACTTCAACCGTGACTTGACACATATTTGCGTGAAATATCATTAACTTGATTAATTATCAATTACTTGACACTGGCTAAATACACGGAGGTGTGGAGCCAAAAATTAAAAAAAAAAAAAACTACCGTAGAGGTACCACAACTTAGTAATGAGTTACTATGAGGACTGGTAACTGACGTCACTGCGTGTTTGAGATGTCTCTTTCTAATCCTGTATTTTAAAATGCCTGTATCTTAGTAACTTTTTGAGATATTTAATTTTTGTTTTCGCGATTTGTCTATTTTTACCTACCTACATTATTTATTTATGCAATTAAAATATAGTAGTCAAATAGCAATTTGTAATTTTATATGCACACGGGATATTTTTTAGTGTCTATATAAATGCTCTTAGACTAATAAAATACATAAATATATATTTAGTTTACCAAGTTCAGTTTTTTATTTCCACTAATTTTTGCTTTTTAATTCAATTAATAACTTGATCTGATTATTAAAAACCGTAACTTACAACTATCACTGTTTAAATCTATTGTATTTAATATTGTATAATTTATTGTATATTTAATTTGTAAAAGTGCTACACATAGTAATATAGTGATATAAATACTTAGTGCTATAAGTCAAAGTCAAAGTCAAAAGATGTATTGCAAATAGGCTAATTTTAGCACTTTTACAAGTCAAAACTATATTAGGTATACTTAAAATTAAGTTATTTCACTAAGCATATAAAATTACAAAGTGCTTATTGTCAAATTATAATAGGTCTTTACCTATGAAATTGCCGTATTGCAGTACAGAGTTTTTCAAACAAAAAAAAGTTTTGATTGGCTATGAATTCTAAATTCAAATTAATTTTGTTTTAAAAATATGACATTCTATTTACAATATAAGTCTTTTGTTTATTGATTAGCGTTGTATTTTCATTACATTTCAACATTTTTCCTCATAATGGATACCTTGAAATTTCGTGTAATTATGGAATATGAGTTCCGTCGTGGCACCAACGCGGCACAAACGACACGTAACATCAACGACGTTTACGGAGAGAACTGTACAAACGAACGTACAACCCGTTATTAGTTTGCTCGGTTCCGTTCTGGGAATTTTGACTTGAAAAATGAACATCGTGGTCGTCCGGAAACTTTGGTCAACAATGATGAATTAAAGGCGATTGTGGAAGCTGATGAATCTCAATCTACAGCTGAGCTGGCAGCAGCTTTTGATGTTAGCATCAAAACAATATTGGTACATTTGCGACAGACTGGCAAGATAAAAAAGCTTGATAGATGGGTGCCCCACGAACTTAACGATCGCCAGCGCAACGTACGCGTCGAGACTTGCCTTGCGCTGCTTAACAGGCACAGAAATGAAGGAATTTTGAACCGAATTGTTACGTGCGACGAAAAATGGATTCTTTTTGACAATCGAAAGCGCTCAGCAAGTTGGTTAGATCCTGGTTCGGTACCAAAGCAATGTGCAAAACGAAAAATTACCCCTAGAAAGGTGATGGTCACAGTTTGGTGGTCTAGTGCTGGTGTGATTCATCACAGCTTTTTACAAAACGGCGAGAGCATTACTGCAGATGTGTACATTGAAGAACTGACCACAATGATGGCGAAACTCGCACGTCTGCAACCAGCTTTGGTCAATCGGTCGTCTCCACTGCTACTTCACGACAACGCGCGACCCCATACTGCACAACAGACCGTCTCTAAGCTGCATGAGTTGGGTTTGGAAGCTCTCCCTCATCCGCCATACTCACCAGATCTTGCGCCTACCGACTATTACTTTTTCCAAAATTTGGACAACTTTTTAGCGGGAAAAAAATTCAATTCCCGAGAGGCAGTACAAAACGCCTTTGAAGAGTTTGTTGTCTCCCGTCCTGCTGATTTTTTCAAGAAGGGCATCCATAAACTGCCACAGCGTTGGCAAAGATGCATTGATTGCAGGGGTGATTACTTTGAATAAAAGAAATAAATAAGTTGGAAAAAAAAATACTTTAACTTTTTTCAAACAAAACGGCAATTTCATAGGTAAAGACCTAAATTAGTGCTTATACAGTTACAGTGCTATAAATACTTTAGGGGCCGTCAAGTATTACGTAAGCAGATTTATTACAATTATTTACCCCCCCTCTCCATCCCCCTTATCAGCAAAAGTAAGCAAAGCTCTTACCCCCTCCCCTATGCTTACGTAAACATTTTTCAATTATAATATTGTTTTTTTTTATATTATGATTATAATGTTTAGTGTTTCAAGCAAAGAAAATGTGAGGGTTGCTATTCGTGTAAAAAGGTAAATAACTACCGATGACGTAATCATCATCTAGACTCCCTTACCCCCCCATGTCATCCAAAATAAGCAAAGCAAAGATCCCCACGCCCCCCCATAGTGCTTACGTAATACTTAAACGGCCCCTTAATAGTTTTTTCAAATCTATTATATCATAATAGTTTTTCAAAAGTGCTATATTTATTTGTCTTAGACTTCATGTTCGGCCCTTGAGAAGACATCGACGCGCTCCCTACACTGCATTTGCTATATGTTATTAACAATAATATAAATGCATTTTGTAAAATTATAATAATACTTACTAATAATTACTAGGTGGTAGTACTTTGTTGCAAAGTTCGTCTAGGTAGGTACCACCGCTTTGCCAGTTATTCTGCCGCCAAGCAGTAGTGTGCAAGCACTACTGTGTTCCGGTTTGAGGGGCATTGTAGCTAGTGAAATTACTGGGCAAATGAGACTTTATGACCTGATCTCACAGTCTAGTAATCTTATTACCAGGCTGTGCTGATGTCTCAGGATGATGTGCGCAGTGTCACGCGAAATTCTGTTTTGGGGTTCTGAATGACACTGTTCTGTTATGGGCGGCCGTGGCGCTTAACATCAGGTGAACGACTAGCTCGTCACATCACTCAGTAGCATAAAAAAAAACATTAAGAAGAAATAAGTTAATTCTTACATTATAAACGTGAAAGTTTGTATGTATGGATCGCTAAAACTACTGAATGTATTTTAATGAAACTCGGAACGCAAATAGCTTATACGCTGGATTAACACATAGGATACTTTTTATATGCGGGTGAAACCACGGGGCGCAACTAGTCTATAATATATAAAAGCTTTGTCCTGAGTGACAAAAGTGGTATTTAAACATTCAACCGCTTGGGTCAAAAGGCTTGTACCCGTAAAAAGAAATGAAAGTGAAACCAAGGGCGCCTTCTGTAAAAAATGGACGGTAACTTGTTTAACGCAAATGAAGTTGCTTTGTATTAAAGTGTGCTTGTTTAACGCAAATGAAGTTGCTTTGTATTAAAGTGTGTTTTGACTGGGAGAGGAGTGGCTGAGATGCGATAAACACGATAAAGTTTATTTTTTACTTACTCTACTTACTTACCCGCCAATAATTATATTTGAGTAAGTAGGTGCACAGTTTTGGCGGAAAAACTAAAAAGATCGCGTTGTATTATTTTCCAAATCTTGTGTTATATTTAGTGTTAGTGCATAAAATTGGAGGCATTTTATTCGTTAAGTTCTGGATTACAAGCATGACTGTGGGAAAGTGGTATAATGATGGTGAAACGTTTATTTTCGTGTTGTTTCCAAAAGTCCATAGAAACTTGTGGCAAAGTTACCACCACTTTACTAGGAATATGACTTGACCAGACTAGACTATGACTTGAATTGACATACTTATATACATTATACATTAATTAACTCGAGAAATTATCAATTACTTGACACTGGCTAAATACACAAAAGTGTGGAGCCATAACAAAAAAAAGTAGGTGCATTAATTAATTCTTATAAAATTTCAATACGTATGTGATAAAGAATCGGTTACTTAATCTCTCGCTCCCGCTTTCTGTCTCTCTGATGAGAATACTAGGTGCGCCCCGCGGTTTCACCCACAGATAAAAAGTAGCCTAATTAGTCCACTATATAAGCGATCTATATTCCAAATTTCATTCAAATCCGTCCAACCGTTTGAGCGTGAAAGAGTGACAAACATCAATACATACAAACGTTCGTTTCGTGTTTATATCTATAATATTAGTAGGATAAGGTTTATAAAAATATGTGATGATTAGGATGATAGTAATGATTGTAATGGTAATGGTGATGATAATGGTAATAATCATAATAATAACGCCCAACGATCACATACATAGATCCTGGACCCTAACTAGGATTCCCTGTGTCTAGAGACCCAGGAACTACGAGGACCATGGTCCCACAACACCCAGACTCAGAACAAGTATTTGAGCTTTTTTTCTGTGCACAAATACTTGTCCTGCGGCGGGAATCGAACCCGCCGCCTCTGGGTTATGAGCCGACCTACTCAACCACCACACCATAGAGGCTGTCAAAGATGATGGTAAAGGCGATGACGTAAGTAAATGTTGCTTTCCCAGGCCATTTTAGTAAAGGTGTTAGCAGCAATCGCAACGAACTGAGGCGAATGCAATTTGCGGCAACTAGAGTTTCCGCTCGCTGCCAAGGCAACCCAACGATAGAATAGGTATCGTGGATGTGTTAACTATCATATATTTAGCTAATAAGCTAGGTACCTACCTACTTTTTAACCGATTTCCAAAAAGGAGGAGGTACTATGTTCATCTGCATGTATTTTTTTGTAAAAAGTATTTTGATATATAGAGTTTTTTTGAAGTAAAATTCTTTACGCACACTTGACTTGAGGAGTAAACTGGTGAATGCGAGGCAAACGGAAGTTGACGTTAGTTCACGTAGATCTTCTTTGTCAACATAAAAAAATTAAAAATTTATATTATTATGTTGGTATGTTCGGTAAAATGACAATTTACAATTGTCAAGATGGCACATTGACATTAAACAAAGCAAAAATAAATTTATATCGGCCGATAGATGGAGCTAAACCAAAGAAGTTTTACTTCAGTCGTGCGGTCTAGGCACACTCGTTTTTGTGTTATTTACTTTACTTCAAATGTCTAAATTAAATTTCAAAAAAGGCAGATAAGATTTTTTAAAATAATGTTAAATAGTACCTACCTATGTTATTTGTCTAAATTCTAGGACTTCACTCAAGATAGGCATGGAATTATCCCTATATAAGTATACGAGCTTCTGCCCGCAGCTTCGCCCGCGGCGTGGCCTATGGGAAAATAATTCAACCACGTTACATATATTTAGATAGAAGAAGAAAGATGAGATCTGTTCATAACATCAGAGCTAAAAATCATGTATACAAAAAAAATGATTTAACAAAAATAAACCAGCAATCATGGCCCGTTTTAGGCCAAGTCATTGATTAACAATTCGCCAATGTAGCTTTTCTGAAATGGTATTGTATTTAGGTGGTAGCGCTATGTGGACAGAGGACCTGTGTTTAAAACCACTCCGTGGAGGAGCACTATGTTCAGCATTGGATCTATTCAAGCTGTCGATGACGCTACGAGTTGTTATTCGATAAGTACATACCTTAAATAATCGTAAATCTGTATTTAAATAAAAAAATTCAATTTGTCGTTTTCCAACATAATTTTTTTTTTGTTTGATTTTAGCATTCTATTCTACGTGCATTCCGCCAGTGGCCAGTGGTCGTGGTAAGTATTCTCATTAGTCTATGTTTGTTTCGTTTTTCATAGTTTTTTTTTTTTCATTTCTTTTGTGCATTGTTACTTTGTTTTCTGTTTGGAGCTTTAGTTTAGCTTATAAGACTGAATCGTTAAGAGCGGGTAAACTTAGACAGTAGTATTTCCTTGTCTATCCATTAAAAGATTCTTGATTGGCACCAAGAAACTTAAATAAAACACTGGAGAAGGCATTATTTTTTGGACATTTCACACAGCGCCATCTAAACTAAACAAAGCTTGTACTATGAAAATCAGAAAACTGATACAATACTTAGATACTTTTTTATTTGTAAATACATACATAGAATATAATATAACACCCAGACACAGAACAAAAATCTATGTTGACACAAATGTTTGTCCCAGTTGGGAATCGAATCCACAACCTACAGTTCAGAAGGCAGAGCTACTACCAACTGAGCTATCAGGCTAGTCAAAGTCACGTTGTGTCTCACTGCCTCACAGTACATGCACTAAGGACAGCCTCTGTGGTGTGGTGGTTGAGTAGGTCGGCTTATAACCTGGGGGTGGCGGGTTCGATTCTCGCGACAGGACAAGTATTTGCGCACACAGAAAAAAACGCAAATACTTGTTCTGTGTCTGGTTGTTGTGGGACCATGGTCCTAGTAGTTCCTGGGTCCTTAGACACGGGGAATCATCGTTAGGGTCCAGGATCTATATGTGATCGTTGGGCGTTATTATTATTATTTATTCTGTGCCTATATTATAGGCATAATATAGGCACAGAATAAATATAATATGGTTATGTCATTTTGTTTATTGTTGATCCAAATAACATATATTTTTAAATATGTAAACATTATACACCGTTTGAAATTTTAAAAAAACGAGTAAATCTCAAGGAAATATTTATAGGTAGGACCTGTATGTATGTAATTATTACGTAAGTTTTATTTCTGTATAAATTACATTTTAACCATATAATATAATATAATAATATTTCCTCATTCTGTATCTCCCTAATTTTTTCTTTTAGGTATATTATGGGTGCATTCCAGAAACGACAATTAGTTGAATATTATTGAATTCTTGCATAATTCATCGGTTTTCAAAATATTCCACATTTGACCTATTTTGTAAGTTTGGTGTTTTTACGCACTTCTTTGTTTTATAGATCATCATCATTTCAATCAAATGGGGGTGTATATACAAACTCACAAATCCCTCAAAACTATTCTGTACATGGGTAGGTATGTCCACAAATATCTCTTAACGCGTCGAGATTCGATCTTTTACTGATCATAGCACCCGAAGTTAGCATTCCAATTAATTTGAAGCTCCAACCAATTTAACTCTCGGACAATGAGGAAATCTCGCGCGTTTTCATCTACGCAATTATTCAATTTAATTAAATACAAAATTGTAATACAAAATATTACTTACCGTTTTTAAATAAAAACAGAAGACTATCAACACAGCACTCAGTGATTTTCAAGTGATAAACACAGCATAGCTGAGATCGTGCGTTCGTACGTTCGAAGCGACTAGCGACACGTGCGACGCCGTCTGCAGCCGTGGTCTGACTGACAGAGAAAATTATTATCTGATTGGGATGACTGATGCGATAGGGCATCATTCGCGGATCCTGGGCGGGTGGCTGCGGGGTTAGGGGAAGGCGATTGATCTGCGAGCTTCCGGAGCCATGTCCTGAATGAAATTATAGCCGCCTTAGTACGTACGCTACGAGCGTACACGATAAATAATCTATGGTGACGCTTTATACTTGAATCGTTGAACGATTATGAGATGACTGATTTATTGTTATATTGTATTCTATGTATGTATTTACAAACAAAAATTATCTAAGTATTGTATCAGTTATCTGGTTCCCATAGTACAAGCTTTGCTTAGTTTGGGGCTAGATGGCGTTGTGTGAGATGTCCACACATATTATTATTTATGATGGATACATGACTTTAGATGTAATTAATAATAATAAATAAATGCCCAACGATCACATACATAGATCCTGGACCCTAACTAGGATTCACTGTGTCTAGAGACCCAGGAACTACGATCACTATGGTCGCACAACAACCAGACACAGAACAAGTATTTGGGGTTTCTTTCTGTGCACAAATACTTGTCCTGTCGGGGGAATCGAACGCACATCCTCGGGGTTATTAGCTGACCTGCTCAACCATTACACCACAGAGGCTGTTTACTATTATGTATGGTATGCCGTATGCCTCGTTGTTTTCTTATATAACATATATTTTACTAGGTGGTAGGACTTTACTGCAAAGTTCATCTAGGTAGGTACCACCGCTTTGCCAGTTATTCTGCCGCCAAGCAGTAGTGCGCAAGCACTGTTGTGTTCCGGTTTGAAGGGCACTGTAGCTAGTGAAATTACTGGGCAAATGAGACTTTATGATCTGATCTCACAGTTTAGTAATCTTATTACTAGATTGTGCTGATGTCTCAGGTTGACGTGCGCAGTGCAGTGTCACGCGAAACTCTATACTTTAGAGTTCCGAGTGACACTGCAGCTGATATAGGCAGCCGTGTCGCTTAACATCAGGCGAACGGCTAGCTCGTCACGTCATTCCTTAACATAAAAAAAAAATATATATATATATATATATATATATATATATATATATATATAGCCTAACTAAAAGTCAAGTAAGTATTTTTTTGTATTAATTGTAGTAGTAGTACGTATTGATTTTTCATTAATTTATCCGCTTTTGTAAAAATTTGCACACACATTGCTACTATAGGAATCCATTTTTATAGTATTTAAATGAATTAACTACCGACGTACCTACTTATTTATTGGAAAATAAACAAGGAAAACAATAATTAAAACCGCAAGACGCTTTTTCACAAAATTGAATCTTGATTATACGCCATTACAACCATAAAATTAGTAATATTAATCGTAGGGAACCTACACTAGGATCACTAGGATTATATGACAACCTTGCTCCAAATGTATGTAAATAACGCGCCCTATTAATAACAATAAACGTTAATAATTATTACGGCAACCTTATCCACCGGTTCCATAACAATTGAAACATCCTACCGTAATTATGGCAGCCCCTGTGGTGTGGTGGTTGAGCAGGTCGGTGGCGGGTTCGATTCCCGTGGCAGGACAAGTATTTGTGCACAGAAAAAAAAGCGCACTTATTCTGATTCTGGGTCTTGTGGGGCCCACAACACCCAGACTCAGAACAAGTACTAGTACCCAGGAACTATGAGGTCCCACAATGGGACCATGGTCCTCATAGTTCCTGGGTCCCTAGACACAGGGAATCCTAGTTATGGTCCAGGGACATACACAAATAATAATACAAATTTTGAGTAATTTTTAGTTTTCTTATGTTGATAATGGAGATCTACGTTCACTATCTCATATCTCCCTCTCAACTTCCGTTCGCCTCGTCACGCATTCACCAGCTTACTCCCCAAGTCAAGCGTGCGTAAAGAAAAATTATTTCATACTAGTTGCGCCCCGCGGTTTCGCCCGCGGATAAAAAGTATTTTAATTACTTGCTCATCCCACAGGAAAATTTCACTTTTCCGGGATAAAATGTAGCCTATATGTTAATCCATTGTATAAACTATCTTGGTACCAAATCCATTCCTTGGTACGGCGCCGCGCGGGATTCGAACCAGCCTATTCTGATCTTTGATTTTACATCGACGCATGTTAAATTTACGCTGCTTCCGCATTTATTTGCACAGAAAATAGTGCGAACCTATTTTTTTATATAAAGGAAATATTATGTTTGTTATATTGTATTCTATGTATGTATTTAAAAACAAAAAGTATCTAAGTATTGTATCAGTTTTCTGGTTTTCATAGTACAAGCTATGCTTAGTTTGGGGGCTAGATGGCGCTGTGTTAAATGTCCACAAATAATGTCTTCTCCAGTGTTTTATTTAAGCTTCTTGGTGCCAATCAAGATAGGCAAGGAAATACTACTGTCTAAGTTTACCCGTTCTTAACAATTCAGTCTTATGTCCGTATTACAGAACAATGCTCAGTCTTCGATCGCTGCTCAAGAAGAGATTTCATTCATAAAGTGATCGATTAGTGAATGAAATCTCTGCTTGAGCACCGATCGATTACTGAGCATCGTTCTGTAATACGGACCTTATAAGCTAAACTAAAGCTCCAAACAGAAACCAAAGTAAAAAAGGTGCATAAAAAAAATACTATGAAAAACGAAACAAATATAGACTAATGAGAATACTTGACCACTGGCAGAATGCACGAATAATAGAATGCTAAAATTAAACAAAAAAAAAATTACTACGTTGGAAAACGACAAATTGTCAAAGAGGAGTTTTGGCGGGAACGCGAAAAAGATTGCGTCACCGCATTGTATTATTTTCCAAAACTTGTGTTATTTTCAGTGTTAGTGCATAAAATTGGTGGCATTCTATTCGTTAAGTGCTGGATTACAGGCGTGAGTGTGGGAAAATGGTATAATGATGGTGAAACGTTTCTTTTCGTGTTGTTTCCAAAACTCCATAGAAGCTTCAAGTAAAGTTGGCACCACTTTACTAGGAGTATGACTTTGACTGGACTATGACTTGACGACTTCGACTGTGACTTGACACACATTTGTGTGAAATATCATTAACTTGATAAATTCTTAATTACTTGACACTGGCTAAATACACAAATCTGTGGAGCCAAAACCTTAAAAAAAAATTGTCAAAGACAACCCAATGTCAATGACAACCTGGTGGTAACCTCTCCACAAAGGCCATTTACAAAGAGTTGAAGTTGAAGTTGACAATGACAAGACAGATTCGGTTCGGCCCCGGGACCAAAGAGCATATAACCACTACGTTTTACCCGGGACTTAGTTGTATTATTTGTTATTTTTTTGAACATTTTGTGATGATTTACTGAGAAAATGACTACACGAAAGCTATGGGGAGAACTACAAAACGACGGTAATGATGAGGCAGTACAAAACGTGAACTTCAACCCAATCATAGAGCTTGGAATGCAGAATATACCTGAAATCCCTATCACCGTAAAATCATCACCGATAGAACTTCCACAAGCAAATTTAATCACCCATACCATACAACTACACGCTTACGCGAGACAACTATCTAGCATTCTGGACCAGTCTGAAAATACAGTTTTCGAAGGCCCTCTAAGTTTACCAAGTATACCGCCTCAACCGGTGCGGACACTGAATATGGAACATGAAGCAAAACCAGCCATCCACTTTTTAGAAAAAGAATATTGTGACTTTTCCTTGGGAAAAGGCCCTGTTATACTGCCATTCACAACAGAAAGCCACAAGCGTGCTCTAAAACAATGTGCAGCAATAGCTATAGCGCATATAGGTGTTTTCACAAGTACTAACACAGCTCTTAACGCAGTGACCGATGCCCTAGACATTTACATGACAAATATGTGCAAGCTACTTAGAAGAGTTATAGACAGTGATGCCAGTGGTCTAAAATCAGGCTTTCCAGATGCAATTTCAAAGGTTTTCACGGATCTGGATGTTGGGAACTTACACGAGTTTTATGAAAACCGCATTGTAAAATATCATGCGAGAATCAAACAGAAATGCGAACTTCTACAGAGCCAGTGTGAAGCTCAAGCAGTGAAAGACATAGCTCCACAGTTAAAACTAGAAGAAGTTCCAGAATTGCATTTCCCTGCTGCACTAGATGGTTCCTTCACCCCCTCTTTAGAAACAGGTTTCCAAATGCTCCAAAACTTGGAACAGGAGCAACTAGAAGGTCTAGAGTTCATTGAAATTGTTGGTCAGGATGTCAAATTGGAGACCATGGATTTTGTGCAAGCTGACTTAACAACTAAACCTCCTTCAGTATCACCAAGTGCAAAGAAAAAAAGAAAATAAGTGGTGCTATAATCTGTTTCCTTTTTTAAAAATAAATCTACTACATAGTGCTATTTAGTTTAAGAATTTATTTTCTCAAAAGATTAATGCCCATCTGTACCTAAAATAAATGTATAAATAAGGTATAAATGTGGCTTAATTCCAAATTTATATGTCTTTTTTCATTTCCTGTTTTATGTATGCTGTAATATGTATGGGTTATTTATTTATATTATGTACGTGTATGTAGCATTATATATATATTAGTATATGATTAAATATGTATATGTATACATCTTGTTTATTCATTTTTAAACTTTTTTTTGAAGTTTTTCGAATTTTGCATTAATTCCCCCTCTGGGCCTAGGCTTAAAATCAGCACTGGATATCTTCGATGACCATTTGATACTTGTTTTCTTTTATTTGCTGTGTACATATTTTGTGTAGTATAACCTATTTTTATACTTGCGTTGTGTGAGATGTCCACACATATTTATTTATTTATACATTTTTAGGCAAGAATTGGATAGATGTCTTTCTATTCTATTCTAAAGTTTGATAGCTCCTAAGTTAGCACTTAATCCTCTGTGACATACCTAAATGAACTGCAGTAGGTAGTATGTCATTAAGCTGAAACTTAGGAGCTGTCAAAGTTTGGTACAGGTGAGCATGTATTTTATATATATATATATAATATGTGTGGACATCTTACACAACGCCATTTAGCCCCAAACTAAGCAAAGCTTGTGCTATGCTACAATACTTAGATACTTTTTTGTTTGTAAATACATACATAGAATACAATATGACACCCAGACACAGAACAAACACCTATGTTCATCACACAAATGTTTGTCCTGAGTGGGAATCGAACCCACAACCCACAGTTCAGAAGGCAGGGCTACTACCAACTGAGCTATCGGGCCAGTCCTGTTTTATTACCTGCTTGAGAGTAACCATCCAACAAAATTCAACCAAATCCACCTCTTTATTCTAAGAAGATATTATCAGATAAAATTTTCAAAATAACCCCTAATAAGTGTATCTAAATATATATAACTCAAAGGTGACTGACTGACTGACACAGTGATCTATCAACACACAGCCCAAACCACTGAATGGATCGGGCTGAAATTTGGCATGCAGGTAGATGTTATGATGTAGGCATCTGCTAAGAAAGGTTTTTTCGAAATTCCACCCTTAAGAGGGTGAAATGGGTGGTTGAATTATTTTCCCATAGGAAACGCCGCGGGCGAAGCTGCGGGCAGAAACTCGTGAGTTAATAAGATAAAATAAAAAAAGTTAACATAGCACCAAATTAATTTATTTGAATTCAATTATTACATAAACAATTATTTTTCTGTTCCAATCATGATAAAATGTTAAATATTATTGCAAAATAAAATTTAAAATTATGTTTAAAATAGTAAAGTAGTTAAAATTTGATGTTAGATGAAATTATTTATTCAAAAAGGAGAGTATTCAAGGGGTTCAATAAAAAAATTTACAATAAATCACATTCCATGCATATAAAAACTTTTAGGCTGGGTTACACTATCTACAGTAGTATAAATGCAATGTTTTCCACCATTTAACCATAATCATTATTGCCAAAGGCGGTGAAAAATCATAATGTAACCATAACTATGTAATATTGGCTGGTTTAAGATTTTGGTTAAAAAGCTGTAAAAAATATTGTAGAGAATGTGTAGGATTTAACTGTGTGATGAAAGGATGAATATGATGGTGAATTATAGTGATAAGGTTACCTTATATAATTTTATAGCTTGATTCTACAACCCAAAGTTAGTTGTTTATAAAAACAGTTAAGATAAATCGAATATTGAGTGCAATAATTATTTCATGTTTCCCTTTACTATCCTGTAGTTGTCTCATGTTTTAATAAAACTGCTATGTTATTTATGTACACAACTATACCTACTTAAGATTTATGCTAAAAACATTGTCTAAACTAAAAACTATTACATTTATGTGATAAATTACAAAAATGGTAAAAGATTAAAAATTCTTAAATTATTCGTCAAATCACTCAAGCAATTGCATGAAAGTTCTTAAACATTAATTACTAAAGTTAAAAGAAACTTATAATATGGAATGAAGATCAATTGTCCCATAACAAACAAGAACAAATGTAATGAAACCTTAACCCTACTCATTATTGACAAGTGGTTGAGTTATCAAAATAATGCATTGAACATATGAAAATAAAAACAATTAAATTTATGTCTATTTAAGTTTAAAAGTTTTAGATGAACTTTTTCATATGCTAACAATAATTTAATCAAAATAAGACCAGCTTCATCCTTTCTTTCTTCAACAGCTATCATAATTTTCATAACTTTGACAGCCTTTGTGGTGCAGTGGTTCAGCAGGTCATATTTGCTTTCCTTGTCAATAATGCATTAGCTGTTATTGACGAAAAACAAAGACGAAACCGTCCGAAATTAACTCGGTAGTATATTTTCTTACTCCTGTTTGCTATGGGCGAGACTTACACTAAATAATAACACTAATCAGGAAATTCTGTACAAACTCAGCATTATTAGTTCATTTCTTATCAGTTGCTGAAGTCTTTTTTCTTCGAAACAGCAGGATATGAGGCTCTGAAAAAAGGTTTTAAATAATTACTAGAAGTACAGCATCTCAAAGGTCTTATGTGATGATCAATAGAACTAGCCTAGCCAATAACTGCTGCAAGACAATATCTTTTTTACTCAGGAAGAAGTAATATGTAGTAGTGTTTCAAATTCGATTTTAGTCTTAGTGAAGCAAAATGGTGTGAGGTCAACAGAACCATTGGCTAGTCAAATCTCATTAATCAAAGGTTTTGCCTACCAGGTTCATGTGTCATGTAGTGCACCCATCCTTGGCTCTGCTGGACCCCAATACTGCGCCATTCTTGCTCAGTCATCAGTTGGTTCTTCGGCACAAGCTTTACCATCTCTTTTGGTAGCACTACATGCCTGAAATCATTTCTTTTTTTATTATACCAGATATTTTTCATGCAGAGATCTTTGAGACTATGAATTATTATTTGATGGATAGTACCAAATGATAATCATAGCCATAAAATTATTAACCAATCAATCAGCACAGTTAAGCCAATAACAATTTATTATTATTGTAAATTGAGCATATTAGAGTAAACCACTGTTCATGGTTAGAGGATATGAACATATGGATACTACAAAATAGTTTTGTTTTATAAAACATTGCTCTCTTCCCATGTTTTACGTGTTTGTTTTACCAGATTTTTTTACTATACTCCAACCACCAAGTCAATAGTTGTAAAATGTGAAAATAAGATATAAACTGCAAATACAACAGCATAGTTTTGATGAAAGAAAAATAATTTCTGATCAACACTACTGGATGAACAAGGCATGCTGTGACTAACCACATCATGTTAAATAGAATAAATAAAACAAAGACATAAAAGCAAATCTTTGAATATTGGGACTCAGGTAAGTTTGTTCTTACAACTAAGGTTACGAGAACAGTCCGTACCTATTTACAGTTCAATGTCTAAAATATGCAAAAAAGGCTGTTTAGCTACCTGTACTCGTTTTCCTCATCATAGTATTTCTCTGAATAGTAAATCTCAGCCGGCATGGTGATTTTATCTTTGTTGTAATATTTCTCTGGCTTCGCTTATATCACCCGGCTAATAGTTACCTAATCTTCTTTAGCTGATAAACACGTTTTCTTACAAAAAGCACACACACAAAATTTTAACTTTCAAAGATTTCTAGAATCAAAGAAAACCAAAGAAATCAGAAAATTCACAAGATGAGATTTCCAAAACGTTAACGAATTTTGAAATTCGAAAATACTAATGGTTGTGGCTAGTGAAGTGAGGGCTGTGATGTTGCCAGAATAAACCGTACGTTGAGAAGTTGCCAGAATAAACCGTACGTTGAGAAGTTGCCAGCATCTAGCATACTGCATCATAGGTGGACGTTGGTACAATTAATTATTTTTATTTAGTCTCGCTATTTAACCAACATATCACAGGTTTTGGCGGGAAAGCGAAAAAGATTGCGTCACCGCCTAGTACGATGAATCGAATGGACGGCGCCATGCGGCGTTGCCATTCCGCATCCGTCGTGTATACATATTGTCTCCTATCTCTGTTTAATACACGAATCGTCGCTAGAGTATGCGAGAGAGCGATGGTATGAACGGCAACCTCGCACCGCGTATAAAGTTGTGACAGAACAGCAGGTGACGACATTGAATCGCGAGAACAAATATAACTGAAAATGTAGTGATATATTGTTATTAGGATTAAATATTATGTCCTATAGTGAAACTATGTCGTGCTGCGTTGTGTTTTGTTCACCAAAAACAACAAAAGGAGAAATAAGGAATTCAGAATCATCATTTCACACGTAAGTGTTTACTGGCTAATATTAAGTTACATATCAAAGTTTCGAAATAACTATGCATTTCACATTAAGGATATACATTTTTGGCATTATATTAGGTCTTTACCTATGAAATTGCCGTTTTGTTTGAAAAAAGTTAAAGTATTTTTTTTTTCGAACTTATTTATTTCTTTTATTCAAAGTAATCACCCCTGCAATCAATGCATCTTTGCCAACGCTGTGGCAGTTTATGGATGCCCTTCTTGAAAAAATCAGCAGGACGGGAGACAACAAACTCTTCAAAGGCGTTTTGTACTGCCTCTCGGGAATGGAATTTTTTTCCCCCTGAAAAGTTGTCCAAATTTTGGAAAAAGTAATAGTCGGTAGGCGCAAGATCTGGTGAGTATGGCGGATGAGGAAGAGCTTCCAAACCCAACTCATGCAGCTTAGAGACGGTCTGTTGTGCAGTATGGGGTCGCGCGTTGTCGTGAAGTAGCAGTCGAGACGACCGATTGACCAAAGCTGGTTGCAGACGTGCGAGTTTCGCCATCATTGTGGTCAGTTCTTCAATGTACACATCTGCAGTAATGCTCTCGCCGTTTTGTGAAAAGCTATGATGAATCACACCAGCACTAGACCACCAAACTGTGACCATCACCTTTCTATGGGTCATTTTTCGTTTTGCACATTGCTTTGGTACCGAACCAGGATCTAACCAACTTGCTGAGCGCTTTCGATTGTCAAAAAGAATCCATTTTTCGTCGCACGTAACAATTCGGTTCAAAATTCCTTCATTTCTGTGCCTGTTAAGCAGCGCAAGGCAAGTCTCGACGCGTACGTTGCGCTGGCGATCGTTAAGTTCGTGGGGCACCCATCTATCAAGCTTTTTATCTTGCCAATCTGTCGCAAATGGACCAATATTGTTTTGATGCTAACATCAAAAGCTGCTGCCAGCTCAGCTGTAGATTGAGATTCATCAGCTTCCACAATCGCCTTTAATTCATCATTGTTGACCAAAGTTTCCGGACGACCACGAGGTTCATTTTTCAAGTCAAAATTCCCAGAACGGAACCGAGCAAACCAATAACGGGTTGTACGTTCGTTTGTACAGTTCTCTCCGTAAACGTCGTTGATGTTACGTGTCGTTTGTGCCGCGTTGGTGCCACGACGGAACTCATATTCCATAATTACACGAAATTTCAAAGAATCCATTATAA
Organism: Ennomos fuscantarius; assembly: GCA_905220475.3. Lineage (NCBI taxonomy): Eukaryota > Metazoa > Arthropoda > Insecta > Lepidoptera > Geometridae > Ennomos > Ennomos fuscantarius. The sequence continues at coordinate 3,498,410 of HG992040.1, read as the reverse complement.
GGAAAAATGTTGAAATGTAATAAAAATACAACGCTAATCAATAAACAAAAGACTTATATTGTAAATAGAATGTCATATTTTTAAAACAAAATTAATTTGAATTTAGAATTCATAGCCAATCAAAACTTTTTTTTGTTTGAAAAAGTCTGTACTGCAATACGGCAATTTCATAGGTAAAGACCTATTATTATTACCATGTTGTGATTATTACTTGGAGATTTAAAGCTTTAACTGATAATATTGAGATGGGTTATTGTTCATTAAATAAGAATGTAATGTCAACTTAGTTAAGTATTTGTAATATCTCTGGGCTGCGTAAAATAAGTTTAGAAAACATACTCTATGAAAATTGTATAAGAATGGAACTGTATATGTTACTACCTGTGTGATTGATCTTAAGATAAATAATAACGCTATTAAGAAAGAAGTTGCATCATTTTAATCATAGAATTCACCCTACATTAGCCGTTCTACCAGATCCACCGACCAATATCTTCAATAGTTATTTTACGCCTCTCAAATAGTGATGCACCCACACGGCGCATTAGACTTCATCGATATTTGTAAATCTCATATATTTGCACAATATTACTTTATTTTTATTTTTTTCCCTCAGGGAAATTTTGGCTTCGCACATTCTGTGCATTTGCCAGCTTCAAGTCTTGATTTTTCATTCTTCATCTTTTACAAAAGTCTTCAAGTCTTGATTTTTCATTCTTCATCTTTTACAAAAGTCTTCTAGTCTTGATTTTTCATTCTTCTACTTTTTCAGATTTATCTTACGTAGTGTGTTTGTGTTATTGTTTATTTTTTGTTATTTTAGTTGTTACTATATTACAAAAGTTAGGGAAACGTATAAAAACGAAAATTAGATAGGGCTAGATTTCATAGCTCCCGTGATTATTCTCAGAGCTTTTGACTGAATAGCATCCAATTTCCTTAGGGCGGCCACACTACAAGGCTCCAGTAAGAAAGTCCCATAATCAAGTACACTACGTACCAGAGCGTTGTAAAGAAGCTTTAAAGATAAAGGATGTGCACCCCACCAAACGCCTCGCGAGAGACATCTCAACATATAGAGAAGGCCTTCACACTTAGCCACAAGAAATTCACAATGTGGTATGCCCGTGAGTCTAGAATCCAACACTACGCCTAAAAATTTAACCTGTGTTTTTGTTGGAATAACCATGACCAGTGACCATTAAAATGCATCGATATGGAAGGAGGTATCCGCTGGCGGGTAAAAAGAACTAGTGAAATCTTATGAGCCGAAACTTTCAAACCATTTTGGTCCATCCAGTTACTTAATTTATAATTTTATAATTTATAATTTTTATAATTATAAAATAAAATATATAAAGAGTTGTTTAATTTTGCACATATATTATTAACACATTGTCCATTAGTATATAAAACAAGATCGTCAGCGTATTGTAAGATGTTATTGTAAGATTCTAAATCATATGCATAAATGTTAAATAATATAGGACTGAGAACCGAGCCCTGTGGAAGACCGTTCCACGCTATACGAAACTCATCTCGTGCTTGGTCTAGCTTTATTGATCTACCAGATAGAAGGTTTAAAATAAAACGAGAGAGAAGTTCCGGTATTTCAAGCTTGTACAACTTCGACTTCAAAACCTGTAGAAGAACACTATCATATGCCGATTGCAAATCCAAAAACACCACTACTAGAGATTCATTGCGTGAAAATGCGATCCGAATATCTGTCACTAGTGTACCCACACTATCCAGTGTACTTTTGCCTTTTCTAAAACCAAACTGTGTCTCTGACAATAAGCCACGGTTTTCAATTAGCCATTCCAAACGATTCTTCACTAAATTCTTAGCCACTTTTACAATTACAGATGATAAAGCTATAGGACGGTATGAATTTGCATCGTCTGTAGGTTTACCTGGTTTTAGGATAGGGAGGACTATTTGAGATTTCCAAGAAGGAGGAATATTACCTGTTAGTATTATATTATTGATCATGTCTAAGTAATATAAAAGGGATGATTCATTGAGGTTTACTAAAAACGAATAAGGTATTCCATCTTCACCTGGGGAAGAATCTTTTACAGACGATAGAACTCCTCGTAATTCTTCTAATGTGAAGGCAGAATTTAAAGTTGATTGGTGATGGACCATAGAATCGTCGGCTATATTAAAATGATCCTCTGTTGGAACAGTAGGAGGTGCTAATCTATCTAAAAAAATATTGTATAGGTTAGGAGGTAAAAAGGAAAAAGTATATTCACTAACACCATTTCTGTATCTCCTTATATTGCGCCAGACGATAGAGGGGTTAATAGCAGGAGAAATAGAGAGGCAATAGCTTCACCATCCTTGAAACTTTTTGTCTCTGAGAAAATTACGTGTTTCTGTAGCAATATCAGATAATACTTCAAAGTTTTCATCAGTCATGTTACAGTTATATTGAAGTTCAGCTACTTTTCTTTTATTTACAGCTTCTGTACATTCCTTGTCCCACCGAGGCGGGGAAGGATTTAAGCTAGTTGGTGAACTTTTAAGAGGAAAGGTTTCGTTCGCAGATTGCATTATTATTTTTGTAAAGTTATCAGAACAATAAGTGATTTCGTAATCTGATAAATTCATAGTATTCATTTTCTGTTCTACAGATGTTTTGAATTTACACTTCAAAATGTGGAAGATAGCGTCTGCCATGTTAAATATGATGCTAAGTTCGGGGTACATACTGAGAGATCAATAGCGCTCCTATTTTCAGAAGGCGCTGTGCGTCGAGTAGGTGATCCAGAATTTACTACACAGAGATTATGAGTGTCTAGTACGTCTAATAGGAGCTCGCCACAGTAAGTAGAAATAGAACACCCCCATGACATGTGGTGACAATTGAAATCTCCTAGGATTAAAAAAGATCTAGGGAGAAAAGAGAACAAATGGTTAAGATCGTGAAAGACCAAGGAAGAAGGGGAAGGAATATATATAGAGATAACACAAATGTTATTAATTTTTGCTGCTACCACGGAAAAAATATTGTATGATGGGAGAGCTAGAGAGGAGAAAGGGATACTATTTCTAATGAGAATGGCAGCACCGCCATATCCATCTGATCTATCATCCCTTAAACAAGAAAATCCGTGGATTTTAAAAATTGAGCCTGGCCTAAGCTAGGTCTCCGAAAGTGCAAATAAACAAGTATCGCACTTGTTTATTAAGTAAATAATTTCACTTTTTTTAGGAACTGCACTTCTGCAGTTCCACTGTATTACTATCTTTAAGAAATGCCGCCATTTTTAATGGCTTTATGAGATTTAAACATGTCAATTATAGGGGCGACGTTGGACGGTAGTGAGATGTTCGACTGAGTAAGGGTTCCTATGAGGATTTGTGTGATGTCTGATGTTGACATCAATAATGGATTATTTGGTCGTTGGCGAAGAGCGCAACCGTCTTGTGGTGTAGGAATGCTGTATTCACTAATGTAACGCGGGCTTAATGTAGATGGCGATACTTGTGTTCGAACGTGCCCGGTAAAAGCAATGGTTGCCTAGCAACCACTCGGACAGACCTCCGCCCGCGCGCCTCGCCAATGACAGTCGGAAAGATCGTCCGCCGGAGTTTTGGCGGGAAAGCGAAAAAGATTCCGTCACCGCATTGTATTATTTTCCAAAACTTGTGTTGTTTTCAGTGTTGGTGCATAAAATTGGTGGCATTCTATTCGTTAAGTGCTGGATTACAGGCGTGAGTGTGGGAAAATGGTATAATGGTGGTGAAACGTTTCTTTTCGTGTTGTTTCAAAAACTCCATAGAAGCTCCAAATGAAGTTGTCACCACTTTACTAGGAGTATGACTTGACTAGACTAGACTATGACCTCACTTGATGACTTGGACTGTGACTTGACTTGACACTCTATATGATATTAATTAACTTGAGATATATCAATTACTTGACACTGGCTAAATACACAAAAGTGTGGAGCCAAAACCAAACAAAAAAAAATATCGTCCGCCGCCGATCGTTGGGCGCTCGCGCATAATATTTGTTCTATAGATATTTTGTAGTAACTGTTTGATGTTCCATGTGTACCTACCTTTCATTACAGTATTTACTCTTTTGAATCGTGTTTCGAACTTTTTACCAACCTCCAGGACCCCTGAGAAGTGATCAACTTATACTAATGATTTTTTCATGCGCTGCTCGGTCGTAACCTTTTGCTAGTGTAGAGATGGGGCGGCGGTTTGTATATGTGGTTTTTTTATACGAAGTATGCGATGGCCGTTGAGTAAAGGATGTTAGAGTGTTAGGACGCGTCTGGGTATCGTTGGGTGCTGAGTTAACAATATCCGCGTAAGATTTAGATACAGGTGGGAAAAGTTTTGATTCTTCTCCATATGAAATACTATTTTCTGCCATAGAAACCTTAATTTGTTTTTGTCATGTATATTCAGGACATGATTTACTAATAGCAAAGTGAACTCCCGAGCACAAACAACACGATACGCCATCTTCTTCGACATTGCAGCTGTCACCAGTATGGTCTTTGCCACATTTGTAACATTGAGGCTTTGATCTACACTGTAGTTTTGTATGTCCAAAACGGCAGCAATTATAGCTTTGAATAGTGGGGTATGTATAAAGTCCCGGAAGTGAGTTATAGCACATAAAAATTCTTTTAGGGAGAACCTGTCCGTCAAACGTAACGACTATGCTCTGTGTTGGTTTCCATACAGGAGAACCGTCTACTATGGTTTTGAAATTAATTCTGCGTACCTTAAGATTTTACCGCATCCACTGGGCACTAAAATATTCTCTATTACCTCTTCAGGTGACCATTTCGATGGTACACCGCGGACGCGACCCATGCGCGTTACATTAAAAGACGGAATAAATGCTTTTAGGTGGTAGGGAGTCAGACTATTGCTACAAATGGATAAATTGGAATTGCTATAGTCCGAGAACGCAAGAACGAAATTCTATTTCTGCCTATTCTCTTAACAGATCCTTCAACAATACCTTGGAAGGAATTTCTTTTCAGGAACTTACCGAATGTAACCGGGTGTAATGTGGAACCATCATCAGCTGACTGTGTTTCTCGTTGCACATGAACAATGAACGGTGCACTATCAGTATGTTCATACTTGGTTCTTGCTAGGGAAGTAAAACCTTGAGGACCTGGACCATTATTGGATGTAGAAGGAGTAATTATTGTAGGTTTTTCAAACGGTTCATTAGAGGTATCATTAATCGTTTTATCGCTAGTTTCACTGTCTGTGCAGACACAGCCAGTTTTGCCGTCTACCGCTTTTGCATGTTTCCTTTTTTTGATAATGCAGGTTTTGCAAATCTTATGCAAACGACTTCTTTTACGACTTACACGCTGGGTGCTAGACCCATCCGTGTCCATACCAGACTCACTATAAGTAACATTATTTGTGGAAACCACCACAAAGTTAGTAGCCGGGGGGACCATGCCCCCCGGGTCCGCCAGGTCGGGCGGCTCGTTCATCAGAAAAGATGGTCAAAAACTTACCCGGGTCCGGGAACTATATAATACAAATAAAATATATACACTAAATTCTAATATAATTTACACTAAAGTGCTCTACTGATCCTCTAAATCTTAAAAAATCTTAAAATAAATTTCTAAAGAAAAATCACGACCGCCTAATTCGACGTTTCCCGCGCTTTTTTTTTTTTTTTTTCCACAATATTACTTTGATATTGGTGAGATTAAAAGTTGAAGATCTCTTTCCTAAAAGTGTCCGAATGAATTTAGATCAAAGTGCAACCTTAATCTAATAAAAAAAAAAAACTACAAAACTGCTAATATAAAAATAGGCACCTAATACTATTTTCTAAAATTTCTGACATAATCATGGTTGAAGCGTAGCGAATAATATAGTCTCCTTAGGTTTCATTAGCTCATAAAATCGGTTATCACAAAACATTATAAACAATAATATTATACAGGTTGATAATATACACAGATTATACAGATTTAGTATTACCACAGATCTGTACCTCTAGATTAGAAATATGACTGTAAAAAAAGATGGTACGATACGCTATGTAAGCTGTCACTCTTACGTTGTCGATTGTCGAGCGACACCTTACATTTTTGTTGACCCAGTGTCATAATCTGACACTACCTCGGTCAAATACAGACAAACAGTATTGCTATGCGAGATTCTACGTTCGGAAGTGTTAGCGAGTGAACTTATCGGATAGTTTTCGGTGTTTTTTTTTTATATCTGCATACATTTAAAAGAAATATTACCAAATTGATTTATATAAGTGTTGTGTTGTCCTAATCAGGTGGTGGTAAGTCAGTAGTTTCTGTGTTTATATGTTTTTGCGGCTCTGAGGTTTCTAACCTCAAACCGCCATCATGGAATGTGATCCGCCGCGTCCGCCGGATCCACCGGATCCCCCTTCTAATAACCCAACTACTAGTGCAACTAAGCGCCGTATGGAGTCAACCGTTCAACCTCCTGCGAAAAAAACCATTACATCAACTGAACTAGCATCTGCGTCAATTGAAACCGTGTATACAGACCCGACCATTGTTGTTGGCGGTCTTTCATATACCTCACTAGATAAAGGTCCCTATGTTGTTCACGTCTCTCGTTCAGAACCCGACTTATCTGCAGGCACTACTATAAGACCAATCAAATTTGGCCAATTTTTGAAATCCCATAAGGTCACAAACATTTGTGCCGATGGAGTAAAAAAGGTAGGAAGAAATAAAATTTCCGTAGAATTTACCTCGGCTGATGACGCAAATAAATTTCTATCTTCTCCAATTCTCCCCATGTGTAAATATGCGGCAACAATACCTACCTATAACATCACCCGGATGGGTCTCATTCGCCAGGTCCCCACAGATATGTCTATGACGGAATTTGTAGAATCCCTCGATCTCCCAACAGGCTGTGGCAAGGTACTGAAAGCTAGGCGCCTTAACAGAAAAAACATTGAAGAAGGAAAAGTCACTTGGATCCCAACCCAGACGGTAGTAGTGACCTTCCGAGGTCAAATCCTACCTTCAAGAGTTTTCTCCTATTATACCTCTCTCCCTGTGGAACTGTACCAGTACCCAACCATCCAATGTTTCTCATGCTGCCGGTTCGGACATGCGAAAACACAATGCAGGTCTAAACCTCGATGCTTCCGCTGTACCAAGGAACATTCCGGAGATAGTTGTGAGGTTCTCGAAAAGGATGCCGTTTGCCTTCACTGCTCGGGTCGGCACTTTGCCACGTACAGAGGCTGCCCGGAGCATGAAAGGCAAAAATCTATAAAAATAGTGATGGCCCAAGACAGCATATCTTATGAAGAGGCTGCAGCTCAGTTCCCAAAAGTATCTCGGTCTTATGCCGATGTTTCACAAGAACCTGCACCAACTCTTTTCCCCTCTCCTCAATCTTCTGGATCTTACCAGGATTCTCAGCCCCGTCTAATCCGGTCTAGTCGTTCATACGCAAAGACTGTTTACGCTACACCCAAGCCTAAAGCTCCACTCGGGAAGTCTTATGACAAGGTTGCCCACCAAATGATTGTTGCTGATCCAACACCATCATTGCAGAATGGTTGTGCCCTAAACCAAATCCAACTTACAGATTCCTCCCCCCAAAACAACAATATGTTGGAAACTCTAATAAATTTAATTATCAATATCATCCTCATGAACCCTCATCCTTTACCGTCCAACGTTGCCTCTAAAATTACACAATTAGTCTCATTATCTCAATATGGATCCAGTAAAAATTCTACAGTGGAACACCCAGAGCATGCGTCGAAAGAAGCATGAACTGGCCCACTTAATTAGAAAATTCCACCCGTCAGTCATTGCCGTCTCGGAGACATGGTTAGTTCCTGGCTCCCAATTTCGGGTGCCAGGTTACTCCTGTCTACGGGACGACAGGGCTGACGGGTATGCAGGAAGTGCTTTATTAACTAAGCGCTCCCTTCAGTTCTCCCAAATTGCCCTCCCTCCCCACCCCCCTGATATCAATATTGTTGGTATCAGATCCTTGGATATCTCTTTTATATCTATTTATATTCCTCATCCCAATTCTTCTCTTATTCCAGATTTACTTCTTCTTCTTTCCTCCATTCCTCCACCCATGGTGGTAATGGGTGATTTTAATGCCCACCACGTCTTATGGGGCTCTAGTCACTCAGACCTATTTGGCCTCTCACTTCTAGACATCTGCCATGAAATCAATCTGTGTGTGGCTAATGATGGTTCTGCTACTCGCAGAGTTTTTCCCTTTCAAAATCCGAAAAGTGCTGTTGATCTCTCTCTTTGTTCACCATCACTCCTTCCCATACTCTCTTGGACAGTTCTTCCGCTTACATATGGTAGTGACCATTTTCCTATTGTTATCTCTATCCCGAACAAAGTGTCCCCTTACAGCAATCCTTGTCCTTCTTTAAAATACAAGCTTTCTTCTGCTGACTGGCCTTCTTACGCTTCTACACTTGATCTCAAACTAGATTCCTTTTCAATATCCCTCATAGATATTGACCCTATCACTTCTTATAAGATATTTATAGAAAATATCACTTCGTCTGCTGCTCTTCACGTTCCTCTTAAGAAGCCTGCTAAAGACTTCAGAGTCTCAACTCCGTGGTGGAATTCGGAATGCACTTCTGCAGTTCTTGAACGTAAAGAAGCAGAACAGAATTACAACTCTTCCATGACTGAGGAGAATTTCTTAAAATATCAACAAGCTGCAGCAAGGGTCAAAAGATTGGTCTCTAAATATAAAAAGATGGGATGGGTAAATGTATGTGAAAGCCTATCCCCAAGAACCCCATCATCTATAGTTTGGAAACAGATTAGACGTTTCAGAGGAGCTTTTAATGCTGAGAATATATCAACCAACGACCCCTCGTCTTGGTTAGAGGCCTTTTCGGATAAATTAGCCCCCCCTTTTGCGCCTACCGCTGATTCCTTACCATCATTACCATCTCTCCTCCCATCTCACAACTGCTTTGATTGCCCATTTTCCCTTTCTGAATTAAATATTGCATTAGAAGGACTGACTGATTCCTCTCCTGGCATTGATGGAATCCCCTATTCTTTTATAACTAAGTCTTCTGATAAAGCCAAACAAATTTACTTAGGTATAATTAATCATTTTTTCCAAAACGGCATAGTCCCTGACCAATGGAAATCACAAATTGTCATTCCAATATTAAAACCCGGTAAGGATCCCTCAGATCCAAACAGTAGAAGACCAATAGCGTTGTCATCAGTATTAAGTAAAATCACAGAGCATCTAATTAAACATCGGTTAGAATGGTTTGTTGAAAATAACTCATTACTGGCAAAATCCCAATTTGGCTTTAGGAAAGGACTAAGTACCATAGACAGTTTAGCGATTTTAACGACTGACATCTTGATAACGTTTAAGGAAAAAAAACTTCTATTTGGAGTGTTCCTTGATGTTGCGGCAGCATACGATAATGTCCTGCTTCCTGTTCTCAGGAGAAAACTCATTCAGCTGAGTATTCCAGAGAAGCTCGTACGATTCATATGTAATATGCTGATGGAACGATCAGTAATAGTAAAATCGAATAACGTTTTTCTCCACCCTAAGCTTGTTTGGAAAGGCTTACCGCAAGGATCAGTACTAAGCCCATTACTTTACAGCCTGTATACTTACGACTTAGAGAGCTCTGTAAACTCATTCTGTGAAGTGCTTCAATATGCTGATGATCTGGCTCTCTATGTACAAGTACAGTGCGTTGAAGAAGCAACTAATAGACTTAACTCTGCTCTATTCTACCTTAGCGATTGGTTACATAATCACGGCCTATCACTGTCCGCTTCTAAAAGCTCGGTGGTAGCTTTTACAAGAAAGAGAATTATTCCACCCATTGAGTTACTTATAGGAGAAGAAATTATTCCGCAATGTAATCACACCAAATTTTTAGGCATCATACTTGACTCTAGAATGTCTGGCAACTCCCATTTTGACCACATAGCTCAAAAATGTGAAAAGAATATTAATATACTCCGTTCGCTTTCTGGGGTATGGTGGGGATCTCACCCTTATTCTCAGAAGCTACTCTATAATGCCATAATTCGAAGTCACATCGATTATGGCTCCTTCCTATTGAATAGCTGTAACAAATTCGGTCAAGATAAGGTCACCAAAATTCAATCAAAATGCCTACGAATTATTCTTGGAGCAATGAAATCCTCCCCAATTAATGCTTTGCAAGTAGAGTGTGGAGACCCTCCTCTTATCATTCGTAGTCAGTTTCTCTCAGACCGATTCCTTTTTAAACTAGTCCAAGACTCCAAACATCCTCTTCTTCCAAAATTAAAACATCTCTCGGACCTATATAACTCTGCTAATATTTCTAACAAAACTCCTTGTTTACTCCTTAGTTTTATCAAATTTACCAAACTTCCAGATCCAGTCAATCAGTTTTCTAAAAATCCTTTATATTCAACTCCATTTGAAGCCCTTACATTCCAACCTAATATCATGTTAGACTTAGGCATAACCAAAGATTCCATTAATGCACGAAGAATATTTAATGACCTAATTTATTCAAAGTTTAGGGGCTGGCGTCTCCTATTTACTGATGCATCCAAACTCTCTTCCAACAGTATTGTTGGTGCAGCAGTTTGGATCCCTTCCTCAAAGATATGCTTAAGCTTCAAAAGTCCTTCTTGCACTTCTGTATTTACCGGAGAAGCCCTTGCTATCTTGGAGGCAGTTCTGTTTATTAAATCACATAACCTTCTAAACTCAATAATATTTACCGACTCAAAAAGCTGTCTCGAAGCTATTCTCTCTAATCCTTTCCGATCCTCTTCTAAATTCCCTCTAATCTTTAAAATCAAACAATCCCTATATGAGTGCCATAACCTGGGTATTAATATCATCCTTGCTTGGATTCCAGGACATACTGGAATTCCTGGTAATGAAACCGCTGATTCCTGTGCTAAAAATGCAACACAGACTGGCTCCTTGGAGCATTTTCAAATATACTCCCATGACCTTTGTCTTCTCCCAAAAGCTCATCTACAAGAATCATGGTCAAAGCTCTGGGAAACCTCTAAAAATCAGAAAGGTAAATTCTATGGTGATATTCAACCAGATATCCCAGCTGTCCCATGGTTTTTTAAATTTCGAAAAGCTAACAAAATTACTACCTCCACAATCTGTCGGCTCAGATTAGGACATTCATGCACTCCAGTACATTTAGCTAAACTTCGGATCAGGGATAACTCCGTGTGTGAGTGTGGTCTGGACGAAGGAACCGTGGACCACATATTTTTTAACTGCTCTAAATTACGTTGCTCACTTTATGATATCCTCCCCCCAGCTATCCCTCGTCCTACCTCCATAAAATGCCTATTATCCCTTACTTTTTCACCATTAGTCAATTATATAATCTGTAAATTCATAAGTATAAATAAAATTAAGTTGTAGAATATAGAACATTATTAAGTTTGTGTATCAAAATAATATAAATAGCAATAACAATTTATATGTATTTATAATTAACTATAACAATCTTTAAACACCGTAGTTTTACTAACATAGTGTTTGTCTTATTTGTGTTGTCTGTATGTTTTCAGAATAAATCATCTTGGTCTTTAACATTTGGGTTGAGTCTCCCTCTATTCCACCGATCATATTCTTATTAGTAATAGCACAATCTCCAAAAGTTCATGACACTAGCATGAAACGGACATTGGCAGAATTGTGACCACTAGTCACAGAAGCCATAAACCAAGAAGTCAAGTCAAGTCAAGTATTGCTATGCTAATTATTGTTAAAATTTACCCACTGGCCGAGCTCATCTTTCCAATATGTGAGTTTTGCTAGTAAGCTGGTTTTTTTTCCATTGGTAAAAAATTTGATTTGATTTGAAAAAATTGGACCAATGACTAATTGACACAATTGGTTTCAGCTCTCAGAAGTCTCAAATCCGTGTATGAAGTGTACAGAGATGGAACACGTAACCCGCAGAAAAAATTTGACACCAGAAAATAATGATCACGATGTAGTACTCCAACGGATCTCGGAAACGACAAGTGATATGAGGGTATCGTTTTAACCAAAATTGAAGTAAACCTTGAGAAATTTTCAGAGTAATAAAAAAAGCTGGTGCTCCCGAACAAAAAGCAGTGGCCTCTATATGGAATTGATATCATAAATTAGAAACTGTAATTAATAAATCAGGATACTGAATATTTGCGGCGGCCTAAGTTATTAAAATCATTACTGCTTTGCATTTGTAATAAAGTACTTACTTAGAAAATCCTTTCGTCCTATTATTTTCTGCAAGACTGTTTGGTTAGGTTTAGTATATATATCGATACATTGTGTAATAGGGGTCACTTCCCTACTCACGCACACTAATGCAGTTTTAGATACTCACACCAACAGAAAATGGCCACGCATTTTTTGAATACACTCTGTCCATTGATTCATTGTCCTAGGTCACCGCATTGTATTATTTTCCAAATCTTGTGTTATGTTCAGTGTTAGTGCATAAAATTGGTGGCATTCTATTCTTTAAGTGCTGGATTACAGACGTGAGTGTGGGAAAATGGTATAATGATGTTGAAACGTTTCTTTTCGTGTTGTTTCCGAAATTCTATAGAAACTTCAAGTAAAGTTGCCACCACTTTACTAGGAGTATGACTAGACTATGGTCCGTATTATAGAACGACGCTTCGTCATCGATCAGTGCTCAAGCAGATTTCATTCATAAAGTTATCAATTAGTGAATGAAATCTGTGCTTGAGCATCGATCGATAACTGAGCATCTTTCTGTAATACGGACCTATGACTCGACTTGATGACTTGACACACATTTGCGTGAAATATCATAAATTAACTTGATAAATTATTCACAGGTTAAAGAAAAAAACGTGTTATGCCAGTGTGCTTATTTTATTTTTTTATTGCTCCACACTTTTGTGTATTTAGCCAGTGTCAAGTAATTGATAAATTCTCAATTTCATTAATATTACATAATGTGTCAAGTCAAGTCACAGTCCAAGTCATCAAGTTAAGTCATAGTCTAGTCTAGTCAAGTCATACTCCTAGTAAAGTGGTGGCAACTTTGCCACAAGCTTCTATGGAGTTCTGGAAACAACACGAAAAGAAACGTTTCACCATCATTATACCACTTTCCCACAATCATGCCTGTAATTCAGCACTTAACGAATAAAATGCCACTATTTTGTGCACTAACACTGAGAGTAACACAAGTTTTGGAAATAATACAATGCGGCGAGATGTGATCTTTTTCGTTTTCCCGCCAAAACTACAAGCTTATATTTCGAAGTCATGACATTAGATAACTTCCTTTTCCATTTTTTACAATAATTTATTAACACTAGGATCCAGCCCTAGGAGTAATAGTATTCTGTGATCCAGCCAGGGTACAAGTTTAGTATCTTGCTATAAGCTATTATGTTCCTTGACTCGAATGAACAATAACTAGAATTTCGAATAGTCATACTCGTATTTGTATAAATACTTGATGGTCTATCTTTAATCTTAGTTTTTAGTACATGGCATTGGCGAAATTGTGGTGAAATTGCCGCAGAAGCCATTAACTAAAATTATTCCGTGTATATTTCTTAGACAAAGCGGAAATACGTTTTATTAGAGTACAAAAAGCATGTTCGAATCTATTACATTAAAAATTACCATGCCAAATAAAACTATTCATAGCTGTAGAATCTGACAGTTATAATATGCACTATTAATCTCGTCGTTATATAAATATAGTCATTTTTATTTATGTAATTCTATCATTATGTAAGTAGGTTTATATACTTTATTTACAATTAAGTATATATTATGTAAGATTTTATTATTATTCCAACCATCCAGGATGATTGGTAAATAGTGCTTCATATCATTATAGAAGTGTAGTAAAATTAAGATAAGAATAAAATACGCGTTGAAAGAATAACATGAATCCATCCTATTTACATAGAAGGATAATAAATATTACATATTACATACTTAACTGTAAATATAATTACCTATTTACTTATTACAGTCAACCTGGATGATTGACTGGTATATAGTGCTTTATATCATTAAATTGTACATTTTTTTGTGGTAAATTATAAATGAATAAATAATGACAGTTTTGCTTTACTTTAATGGATTTGGATTTGTCCACTTTATCAGATTGTTGTTTGCGCTATCCCAGTGGGACAAAGCTGGTGGGAAATGTAATAACCCTAAAAAAATACTATGGAACATTCAGTAGGATAACAGATAATACAGGTAAGTAGCCGTTCTGTATACATGATTTAATTATATTTAAACAACGCTTTGGAGACACTTAAACTTTTTCATCATCGTGAGTTTCCTTGTGTTTCTCAAAATCTGATTTCTGTTTAAACTTCGCTGGACATTTGTTGCATGGATAGAGCCCTTGGTGTGCCTGTTGTAAGTGACGTTTGAGATGTGACAGGCGCGACATTCGCTTGTCGCAAACAACGCAAATATGTGATTTAATGCCCGTATGAGTCAGTAGATGTTGTTTCAAACCACTACGCGTGATAAAATCCTTGTTGCAAACATCGCATTCGAAATTTTTCTCACCAGTGTGTTGCCTGTGAAAAGGGAGAAACATTAGACAGAATTTTAAAAAACCTATGTAATATAATAATTACTTATTGTTGTGCCTGACAGGGAAGATAATGATACTTAGAGAGATAATATGATAAATAGAGAATTGAATTTGAGTTATCAATTTACACGGCGCGGCGTTTACCGGTTTGTGTAAAGATTTTACATTTATGAACAAAATATTTATTATATCAGTGTCGTTTCTTCATCAACTATTTTTTAAGTACAAAATATAATAAAAGGTCTCTATAGATGGCGCTGAAAAACTCATATGCTGATGAAGGATGAATGAGCGATTTTTAAAGTGTAAATTTATCTCTCGCTAGATGGCGTTGGCGAGTTTTGGTAACAGTAGGTTTGTATGACATTGTGCGTTCTCTTGTTTATGGGAAGTTGTAACAAATTTATTACTTATAATATTCATTAGCATTTTTTCTACCTTCTTTTTATTCTATATTATAAATTACTGCTAATAAATATGAATTTATGAAAACCGTTTTATTATTTTGATACAAAATTAGTTGTCTCACAAAGCTTGTCCCACTTGTGATTCAAAACCAAGCAACATATGTTATTATATTATACTCTCTAACGAAAGTTTACATTTTAAAATTTTAATTTGCATGTACAGTATCCATTTTAATTAGAATTAAATAAAACTTAAATAATGAGAACAGGAACATTACCCAGTTATCAGCGACACACCTGAGATGGTACTGCAAGTGCCCTTTAGTGCGGAAACTGCGCTGGCAAAGTACACATGGGTAAGGAGTCTGTCCCGTGTGTTTCAGTTTGTGAGTGGCTAGACCAGCACTCTGAGCAAATGACATGCCACACACTGAACATCGAAGTGGCTTTTCTCCCTGAAATATATACACTTTAAATTGTTTACCTATCGCAGATTCTCTAATGTCACAAATGAGTTGAGTGTTAAAATTGTTATGCATTTAGTATTCATTAGTAGATAGGAGTTATCAACTGATAAGAATGGACATTTGTATTGCTGTTGCATTCACACTGCTTTTTCGGCAACAATATCCCAGTGTGTGTAAGTGAAATGGGTATAGATTTATATATTATTATATGCTAGCTGCGTCCCTCGGTTTCATCCGCAATTTGAAAATTTTCTAATTTTCTGCTCAACTTTGCTAATTATTTCTTTCATAAGAACTTTCCTGACAATAATAAACAATTCAAAACGAATGAAAATGTTCCATCCGTTCGCGCGTTATGCAATAATCAAGGGAAATAGAGATTCATTTTTATATAATATATATAGAAAAGTAGCACCTGAGCACTTGCACCTGAAAAGCAGTACATAATACACCTACATATATATACTACTGTCTCACTCCCACTTCTTATACATGGGTAATAAACAAGTGGCTAACTGGTGTTACAAGTATATTTACCGTATGAATTCGCATGTGTACTTTTAGGTTCTGTAGTAATGAGAAGCTCTTTTTGCAATGATGACATGAAAATGGGCGTTCTCCCGTGTGTGTGCTTAGATGTGTTTTCAAACGGAACCTGAAAACGATGTGCTGAATCACCATCGGTCATAATTATCAGCTAGTCTATATATATAAAACTCAAAGGTGACTGACTGACATAGTGATCTATTAACGCACAGCCCAAAGCACTGGATGGATCAGGCTGAAATTTGGCATGCAGGTAGATGTTATGACGTAGGCATGCACTAAGAAAGGATTTTTCGAAATTCCACCCTTAAGAGGGGTTGGTAATTGGGGGGTGATGGGTTGTTGAATTATTTTCCCATAGGCCACGCTGGGGGCGAAGTTGCGGGCAGAAGCTCGTTAGGAATAAAATGTATGCCCATAGTATGTGTTCCAAAGATTGACAACTACTTATTTCTCTGCAACAATAATACCCAAACGCATTGAAGTAGGTATGTCTTAAGGGCATGTGAGCTGTCAAACTTAAGTACGAAAGGGGAAAACTCTCTATAACACAGCAGCAAGAAATTAATTATTGACAATCTCTCTGAGCCCTGCGTCTGTTACTCATTGCTTTTCTTAGGAATATAGCACTTACATTTGCAGAGCCCCCTCCAGCTATATTTTTTAATTTGCCGTTACAAGCCAATATTTGACTGCAACTCACTAGTATCTCTAGTATGAGTTTATTTGAATGTACATTAACCAGTTATTTGGTTTGTCTTTCAGAATCACACAAGGGCCATGTGACAGGATATCTAGAGCTAAATCCTATGGAAAATGAGCAGACAAGAACCCCCAAAAAATTTTTAGCATACCAGTTTTAAGTTTAATTGACACACTATTATTGACTTACCTAGAAGACATCACTTTACCGCAAGTGGAGCATTGTAATTTTAATGATTTTTTCTTATCGCTGACCTCTTCTTTGACATCAACTGGTCTACCAGTTTTCTTTTCTTTACAACAGTCATCTTTACTATCCGCCTCTGGAATGCCCTGTTCTGTGATAGTTGGTAATTTATTATCAAAGTTATCTGTTATTGGGTTATATTCGGTTAATTGTTCATATTCAGTACCCAATGAATAATGTCCATTATACAAATCTAGCTCTATGTCGGTTTTTGAATCTTCATCACTGTTTCTGTGTACCAATGATCTTAATTTATGATCGGAACTCTGACATAAGTTTATAAACGCTGTACAGTCATCCAGTTTGTTGATGCACACAACACATATTTTATCCGGTAGCCTATCATCAGAAGATATCTAGAATTAGACCAATGATTAATCAGGATAGAACCTTAATACTCTTCTTCTCGTGTAGGCCAGTGCTCAGCCCTCGTCCCACTCACTTTAATATACTAGTGTCCAAAAATTTACTGCGGGAATACTGGTAGCGCCATTAGTTATTACTTATAAGATAAACATAATACTCTATCCATATTAAAATCTAATTAGGTACATAATTTTACGACTGTTTACTTACGTTTATTTTTGCAATGCTACAAATCTTTGCAGATATTTGTACAGCACCGCGCTTTTCAAATATACTTGAGAGCACTCCTTTTCCTAGACATATTCTACATGTATAATCGTACTTAAAAGACATTTTTTAATATTGATCAATTATGAAAGAGTTTTATAATTCAAATTCAAATAATACTATTTATACAAAATTATACCACGTTGAGGTTTCATGTTTTTTTTATATCGTATATGTTTCGATTATCGGAGTTTTTTTTAGTTTTTTTAGTTTTGAATTATATTAAAAATGCATTCGTATATCCTTAGTCCTTAGTGGTATTTCGTTTTAATCAGTTAGGACAAAAATATTCACGAAATCTTAAGGAAAATCAAGTAATCAGTTCAATCAAGTGGACGTCTATCTCGACTAATGCGTCTATCGGAACTTCATCCTTAGCAATCGACAATAATGTATCAGTATATAATGGGAAAGCGTATCTGTAGGAGTTTTGGCGGGAACGCGAAAAAGATTGCGTCACCGCATTGTATTATTTTCCAAAACTTGTGTTATTTTCAGTGTTAGTGTATAAAATTGGTGGCATTCTATTCGTTAAGTGCTGGATTACAGGCGTGAGTGTGGGAAAATGGTATAATGATGGTGAAACGTTTCTTTTCGTATTGTTTCCAAAACTCCATAGAAGCTTCAAGTAAAGTTGCCACCACTTTACTAGGAGTATGACTTTGACTAGACTATGACTGAATTGATGACTTGACACATATTTGCGTGAAATATCATTAACTTGATAAATTATCAATTACTTGACATTGGTTAAATACACAAAAGTGTGGAGCCATAACATTAAAAAAAACACGTGAATATTCAAAAGCAGTTGTCCACAGACGATATAATCGTACCGATAGTTAGATTTGGAGAATACAAGGTTTCTATAGAATATATTACATTATCTTTAATGGAAATCATTATATACACAGATTAGGTAGAGATACTTCGTATATATATGCCTATCTATAGTTCAACAAAAAGTTGACTGTGGAGCGAATTTTATTATTTGTGGAACATAGAGTA
The DNA here is from genome assembly GCA_905220475.3 of Ennomos fuscantarius. NCBI lineage: Eukaryota > Metazoa > Arthropoda > Insecta > Lepidoptera > Geometridae > Ennomos > Ennomos fuscantarius. The sequence continues at coordinate 3,479,777 of HG992040.1, read as the reverse complement.
GTGTAAGTATTGGTTGTGGAACGAATTCTGTTTTGTCTTAATTGCTAGGAATCAATAATGAGCTGTTGATGGCTACACGATTTTGGTATCTATGTTATATAGCTGAACGCTTAGAGAACGCTGAACGGATTTACAAAACAATCGGCTATCCTGCCTTTGTCATGCATGCTTATAAGACTGAGTGACTAGGTATATCAGGTACATTCTCTTCTCAACGTTAAAGTTAAGAGCTTATAGTACATACGTCCCTGAATAGCGATTTTTTTACTTTAGTTGTAGTTTAGCTGATACCTGTGGCTGATACGTGTATATATAATATACATAATTTGTTATAGACAAATGTCACAACTAAAGCTATATCATTTCCCAATTAGCGGACCATCTCGTGCTGCTTTACTCGTTGCAAGATGTGTTGGCGCACCTGTAGAAATTGAGATAATCAATTTGTTTAAGAAGGAGCAGTTAGATGAGAAGTTTTTGGCGATAAATCCTCAGCATTGCGTGCCAACGTTGGTCGACGATGGATTCACACTGTGGGAAAGTCGTGCGATCGCTAGCTATCTCGCAGATAAATATGGAAAGGATGACCAGTGGTACCCTAAGGACTTGAAGAAAAGAGCGGTCGTAGATCAAAGACTGTACTTTGATGCCGCATCCTTGTACGTGAAAATTAGGGCGATTTGTGTAAGCACTCATAATTGAAATATACTAATTTGCTATGCTGATATTATTTGTTTACTAAATACATAGTGGTGTCGATTCTGTCACATACTCTAAGGTATTGTTTCATCTCCTGCCTAATGCACAGTATTTATTTCAGTTCCCAATATTATTCCTTGGCGAGACTAAAATTAAAGAGCCCCTGAAGAGAGACTTGAATGCTACACTCACATTTTTAAACCACTTTTTATCTGAAAGTAAATGGGTGGCTGGCGATCATCCCACTATAGCTGATGCAGTTATTTATGCTTCAGTAACAAGCATTCTGGTAAGTTGATTTCTATATAAATTTTAGGCCATTTATCTAATTGTAGCCATTTCAAAAATTTCTAGAAATAAGTTTATTACTAAATACCACTGGTGCTGAAAACGGAGCTAACATTTAATTATAAAAAAGAACAAAATACTAACAACTATAACAACATTTTCATTTTTCAGGCAGTTGGTTGGGACATTTCCTCTTTTTCTAACATCCAAACATGGGTCAAAGAGTGCTCCCAGCAGTTACCAAATGCAGCTGAAAATGATGATGGTGCTAAAGCTTTTGGAGATGCAGTCAAAAATAATCTTCATCAATAAAATTGTATTACTTACAAAAATCATATTCCTTTTTGAAGATATAATTATTATGTGTTAATAAAGTGAATCTCATTATTCAATAAACTTTACTTAAAAAACTTTAACACTAATTGTTGTTCATTCCTAACTTTTCTCTTAATCAGTATTTCTGAATTGAATCCATATTTACACATGATTTTTACTACATCTTCTGGAATGTTTTCTTCAATCAGCAGGAGGTAAAAGGTTCCACTATGAGCTAGCCTCTTTGGTATCATATCTAGCAGTCTGTCAGTGACTTCTCTACCTTTAACTCCACCTGCCCAACTTGCCACAATATCCCTTCCACCACATTCTTTAGTTTCTGTTACAACATATGGGGGGTTGAATATAATAACATCAAAGATGTTGTCCCGGAATGCACTAGCCAAGTCCATACTGATAGAATCCATACAAACTTTATTATAAACTGCAGTCTGTTTTGACATGATGCAAGCTTTAAAGTTTACATCAGAGCTAACACAAAATGTTTCTGGAAATGCCATTCCAAAAGCAGCGATAACAACTCCACTTCCTGATCCAACTTCCAAGCAAAATAAAGGGTTTTTAGATTTTAAATAGTTGATGTCTTTTTCTAAGGCATCAATAAGCAAGAAGCTGTCTTCAGATGGTTCATAAACATGGTCAAAGTCAGCTTTGTCTATGTGATTCTGGTATGGTGTTTCCATTATGCTAATTGATGCTGCCACACTCTGAAGTGACTCCACTTGTACTCTGTTCAGGTTCTAATTGAGATGGTGCTGCAGGTCTGACCGTTTTTTCCTTTTGTATCAAACGTCTTACTTCATTCAGTCTATCCTAAAAATTACACAAATATCACATGAGATATAATAATAGGTACACAAAAACAATATCAATCTAATAGATTTATCAATATCAATCATGATATTATAATGTAGATAAAAGAAGGTAATTCAAGAAAGATTGCAAACTATAAAAGGAAATTTTTTACAACTTAGGGGCAATGTATCCAGGGGTTGAGGATATTCTATCTTCTATATTAAAAAAGACTTTCCCGGGGTTAATTCAACAGAATACTGGGTCAAACCTGCGAAGCCTGTAAAACATTGAGTACAACTGTGACTTTGTGTTTACAAGCAATAAGTTTCTTTACATATGGATCCAAGTCAGGCTGGTTATTTAGAGCTTCTTTTACTTTTAGCAGCTCTTCATTCAATGAATCTATCTGCTGTTTTAACTCTAGCTGAGAAATTCTGAAAATTAATTGCAAACCAATATTATTTTCACCTAAAATTATTTTAAAACTATGAATCAAGAAACGGTATTACCTAGTAGCTCTAACTCTATCATCTAGTTGGTCTACAGTAGGCTTAAGCAGCCCTAACAAGCCCTCTGCCAGAGTGTCTCTGGTCGGGTTGTCGCATAGGTTGCCTGTGTTTTCGTCTGCAGATGTCGTCGTGCTCTCTGTATCATCCATGGTGCTTGCACCACACTACTGCTCCATTTTAAACAGATGGTCTTAATTTTAACTAAACTGACTATCTTATTGAATAAAAATCGTTTTCTGTTGGGTTGGACTATAACTTTACTCGGTTCAGCTGTATGAATTTCTTTCTTCTTTTCTTCGTTTAATGGCCTGCTATCGCTTTTTAGCGGTAATTCTGCCAATGTCAAGTGAGGAAATTTGTACGGTTATGTCATGTCAGTCTTATTTTGTTAGTCAAAATGCCACAGTAAAATGGTAGATATTTTACTGAAGGCTCTAAGGAAGCCTTGAAGAGAAAACGAAAAGGCATGGTTTTAAAACTTGAAACATATGGTTCCATATGCCAAAATTTGGTAGATGTGAATTAATTAGTTTTTTATTTGTGTAATTTTGTATTTGTTTCAGATTAGTTTCGGAATAAAATTCATCATATCATTCATTTTCACCGGCCAAATTCTTTAAATTACCGAACAATCTCCTGCGTTTGATGGTCTATTTTAGTACTTGACATTGGCGAAATTGTGGCGAAATTGCCGCAGAAGCCACTACCTAAGATTCAATTCAATTCACAGTAAAATGGTTATGGTGAGTTTTGGCGGGAAAACGAAAAATATCACTTTACCGCATTATGTTATTTTCCAAAACTTGTGTTATTTTCAGTGTGAGTGCATAAAACTGGTGGCATTTTATTCGTTAAGTGCTGGATTACAGGCATGAGTGTGGGAAAGTGGTATAATGATGGTGAAACGTTTTCTTATCGTGTTGTTTCCAAAACTCCATAGAAGCTTCTGGTAAAGTAGCCCCCACTTTACAAGGAGTATGACTTGACTTGACTAGACTATGACTTGACTCTGACTTGACTTGATGACTTCGACTGTGACCTGACACTTTATTTACATGAAATATCATTAACTTGATAAATTATCAATTACTTGACACTGGCTAAATACACATGAGTGTGGAGCCAACACACAAAAAAAATGGTAGATATTTTACTGAAGGCTCTAGGAAGCCTTGAAGAGAAAACGAAAAGGCATGGTTTTAAAACTTGGAACCATTTGCCAACACTAATGCACGTTCACGAACACTTAACGAATAATAATCCACCCTTATTAAACATTAAAATTCAAAAATACGCGGGTAATGGAACAAAGTTCAAAATTCACAACCGCCATTTTCGAATTCTTTTCAACGAATCTAGAGCCATTATGGAGGTATTAACTTATTTGAGCATCAAGCTTCAATGATGGCATAACTGAAAATCGTATTCGCTTTTAACAAGTAGAAGCTTTCAACTTTTTTAAAATTTTGTTTTGATGTAAAACTTCTTTACGCACGCTTGACTTAGTGAGTAAGCTGATGAATGCAAGACGAACGGAAGTTACACGTAGATCATCATTGTCAACAAAGCTAAAAATTTGTATTATTAGTATTACGATTGTCCGATCCATTCTTACCAATATTATAAACGCGAAATTTTGTATTTATGGATGTATGGATGTTTGTTACTCTGCATGCAATGAAACTTGGAATACAGATAGCTTATACGCTGGATTAACACATAGAATACCTTTATCTACGGGGCGCAACTAGTATTGCATAAATTCGGATAAAGAAAACATTTTTTTATTTACATCAGCGAGGACACAATAATTAATAGTAAAGCCACACAAAGTAAACTTCTTTAATTCATCTCGTGGTAAAGAAATTGACTATGTCTAAGTGTTGTGATGTTCCTATAGGATACTCTTTCCTCACGGCAAGACAGAGTATCCTATAGTTGTGGCGTCACGGTCAAGTGCAGCTTAATGATTCGGACTAACCACTGGCCTACACAAGAGCAAAAGAGAAGGAATGCGCCATAAAAGAACACATAAAATAAAAGAGGTTTTATTAGAGAAAACTTGCTATAATTTAGGTATCTAATTTCCTTCCATCAACCGTCTTTATTTTCTAGTTTCCACCCAGTGCATTACAAACTAATATTTACGGAAATAATTTTGCTCAAGTAGGTAATTATGAAGAAAATTACCTTTTATAGACTAGACTACATATTTCTATTTGAGCAAACTGTACCTCATTCCCTACAGTCAATAGTTCTCAGTCAGTAGTATTAAGATATTTTTATTCGTGCGTTAAATATTAGGTCTTTACCTATGAAATTGCCGTTTTGTTTGAAAAAAGTTAAAGTATTTTTTTTTCGAACTTATTTATTTCTTTTATTCAAAGTAATCACCCCTGCAATCAATGCATCTTTGCCAACGCTGTGGCAGTTTATGGATGCCCTTCTTGAAAAAATCAGCAGGACGGGAGACAACAAACTCTTCAAAGGCGTTTTGTACTGCCTCTCGGGAATTGATTTTTTTTCCCGCTAAAAAGTTGTCCAAATTTTGGAAAAAGTAATAGTCGGTAGGCGCAAGATCTGGTGAGTATGGCGGATGAGGGAGAGCTTCCAAACCCAACTCATGCAGCTTAGAGACGGTCTGTTGTGCAGTATGGGGTCGCGCGTTGTCGTGAAGTAGCAGTGGAGACGACCGATTGACCAAAGCTGGTTGCAGACGTGCGAGTCTCGCCATCATTGTGGTCAGTTCTTCAATGTACACATCTGCAGTAATGCACTCGCCGTTTTGTAAAAAGCTATGATGAATCACACCAGCACTAGACCACCAAACTGTGACCATCACCTTTCTAGGGGTCATTTTTCGTTTTGCACATTGCTTTGGTACCGAACCAGGATCTAACCAACTTGCTGAGCGCTTTCGATTGTCAAAAAGAATCCATTTTTCGTCGCACGTAACAATTCGGTTAAAAATTCCTTCATTTCTGTGCCTGTTAAGCAGCGCAAGACAAGTCTCGATGCGTACGTTGCGCTGGGGATCGTTAAGTTCGTGGGGCACCCATCTATCAAGCTTTTTTATCTTGCCAATCTGTCGCAAATGGACCAATATTGTTTTGATGCTAACATCAAAAACTGCTGCCAGCTCAGCTGTAGATTGAGATTCATCAGCTTCCACAATCGCCTTTAATTCATCATTTTTGACCAAAGTTTCCGGACGACCACGAGGTTCATTTTTCAAGTCAAAATTCCCAGAACGGAACCGAGCAAACCAATAACGGGTTGTACGTTCGTTTGTACAGTTCTCTCCGTAAACGTCGTTGATGTTACGTGTCGTTTGTGCCGCGTTGGTGCCACGACGGAACTCATATTCCATAATTACACGAAATTTCAAAGTATCCATTATGAGGAAAAATGTTGAAATGTAATGAAAATACAACGCTAATCAATAAACAAAAGACTTATATTGTAAATAGAATGTCATATTTTTAAAACAAAATTAATTTGAATTTAGAATTCATAGCCAATCAAAACTTTTTTTTGTTTGAAAAAGTCTTTACTGCAATACGGCAATTTCATAGGTAAAGACCTATTATATTATTTAAATCATTGCTGTTTTTATTTGTTTATCATTATTGTATCATTAATAATAGGTGCAATATCTCTAACCAAATAACATTGTATAGAATGATACATTTTATTCTACACCTATAATCAACTGCTACACTGTAAAAGTATCTACCAAATTTTAAAATAAATATTTATTAGCATTTCTATAGTAAATATTCACAAAGATTCCATCAGCATACGCATTTGATCTTTCACGTGCGCGTCCATATCAGAAAAGTCTCTCAGAATGTCCTCAATCATTTCAACCAATATTGTTGGCCACTGAAGTTCTAGAGCTCGCAATCTTTGCGCTGCACCACATGCAAGCTCAATCGCATGCGATAGCTGGCCCCGACCTCGCAAACGCCAGCTAACGTCTTCCTAAAAAAATAAAAGCTCATATAGTAATTTTACTGAAAGTTATGTCATATAATATTTAAATATTTGTAATTACGAATAACAACACATACTATTTTAACACCCTAATTTCACTCTTAGATGTTTAATTTTTAATGACTTATCATACGAAGCCCTAAAAAGTTAACTTCAAAATACCTATTAATTCTGTACGTTCCATGGGTTGCGCTGTGCGTTGCTTATCCAGTCCTTCGGTATTTTATTTATATTAGACTGGGTAAATGAACATGTTATCATAAGTAAAAGTTTATTAGAAATGTTATGCAATAAATTAATAACCTGCGATACATGTCCTTTTTTGTACTGCAGTGCCTCTTTTGCAATAACATCTCTTAGTGCTGGGTCTGCTGCTCTTAACCAAGCTTTGGCGCTCACAGAACTGTTACTGCTCCTTCCCAGTCTTGACAAAAGCGGTTGTAGAGGTGCATCGGGAAGGGCTCGAAGTACTAAGTCACTCAGGCCGCCAAAGGTCTGATTAGCTGACTTGATCTCCTCATCGGTAACCTGCTTTATATATAACATTATTTATTTCTTGCTACTACTAAATTATTTGAGTAAGATAAGTGAGTAAGTTGAGCAGTAAATGCAAAAGATTAATTTAGTTTTTCATTTGGTAAAATCAAAGATTTCTTAGTAAATTAGAAGGTGAAAACTTGAAAAGGAAGGCAGAACAGAAAAAGAGGTCCTTTTGATTTTCTGAGCCATTGATGTTAAGCATCAAAAAAACGAGAAATCGCATAGGCATGGCCTGCTTACCGGATCATCGTTGATATCTTTCAAACCCCAATGAGCAAGTCTATAAATGGCATACTCTCTCCAAACTTTAGCATGTATCGGATTGCCTTCAGGCTGTACTGAAAGTCCAACCAAACCTCGAAGTTCAGCCAAGGCATGAAGTTGTCCCAGCCACTGCAACCCCGTCGCTCTTACTGACACATGTGATACATTGGGAAACCTAAAAGAAATTATAGATATTAGATACTTTTCAAAATCTCATAAAAATCTTAACTGAGACACTTACTTGGCCTTAAGTTCTGGTAGAGACTGCGCCACAGCATTAAAATGCACGTAATGGAAAGCAGCGCGAGTCACAGTTCGTGCCCTTTCCCAATCCCATTCACGTGCAAGTCGACGCACCGCGCCTGCTCCCCAGGCACTTACCACACCATCGCATACTTCCACCAAGTAATCAACCCCTAAAAATAACATTTCGTCATTAATTCATTACAAATCCATAAAACACTAGTGTTGAGAATAACTTCAAACCTTGTTCCCTATCTTTTGTGACAGGCATAGGTTTTGGAACGGGCTCCGAGGACTTAAAGCTAGCTAAGCTTTTTCCAGATTTAACTCTCGCTGTAGATGCTCGATTAGCTGATGACGCTCGTTCGCTCCTTCGAGATACTGTGGCACTTCTTATCCTGCTACTGCTTGGTCTACTGTTTAAAGAGCTTTCACGTCTTAACATTTTGCTATTATGATCGCTGCCCGATGTTGAAGATGTAGCCACGGAACCAACGTTAGTATTAGTGCTACCGGATATGTTACTTGCGATTTCGCTATTATCAGAATTTTTACCCTTGGATCGCCTGGTTTCGGGGTCACAAACTGATTTGGAGCGCATTGAGCCAAAATTTTCTCGTCGCCGAAATGCCGTTGGCATTCGTCGCACTGGTTTTTTATTTCTTTCTTCTTCACTGTCGCTAGATGACGGTAGTGAGCTAAATGATGAGTCCACGATAGGTTCTACACTTGAAATACTTTCCCAACGTTTTAGTATGGGCTCGTTGCCATCTGCTAGTTTGACATTTTCTAGGGAAGAAATTATGGGAATAAGTATTGGTGGCAACCTCAAATCACTGCTAGTAGATGTGGAATGAGATGCATCCGTATCTTGGGATGCACTTCGATCTGAGAAATTTACTCTTCTTTCAGGAGCTTTTCGTGTTGTTGCACTTCTTTGTAGCTTTTTCATCGGTGACGGTTTGGATGCGTTTTCAGTTATTGCTTTGACATTCGTATCACTACTATTTTTACAGTCGGAATCCTCTGTTTCTGCTTGTTGCAGCAATGTCACAGGATCAGGAAACACAGTGGTATCTACAGTTTGTGTAGCCCCCGTTTGAACAAGGGCTGTCGCTTCAACAACGACCAGATCTTTTTCAGAATCTATGTTTTTTGTTGGACTTGGTGGGTTAACGAAGCATTTGTTTTCTGACCTTAAAATGGAAATCATAAAAAATTGCAATCAAAAATACAGGAAGATATTTTAGCTGGTACATATGTGGTATAACTACCACAAGTATATAGATACCTTAGTAGTTCCCAATTAGTCCGCGCATTGTTAATTATTTGATCACGCCTTGCATCCTGTTGGGCGGTTCCCCCAAGCGCACAGTAAGCAGCATGAGCTGCTTCTTTATTACTTCGCCAGGCCATAGCTGCTCGTCGAACCTGCATTATATTGATGTGTAAATTACTATCAGATAGTGAATCGGCACCGACTTATTTTTGTGCTTATAATAATAGTTTACCTGATCTGTAACATGCATGTTGGTCAACGTCAACAAGTTCGGAAGATAAGATACTAAAAAAGGTGTGCAATCTCCTCCTAAAGCTACTGGGTTACCATCCAAGGAAATGTCAACTAGAGTTACAGCTTCAGCTAATGACGATACGTCTTCCACACTACAACATGTAAAATTAGTTTACCTATGTTCAATTATATCACAGAAATTATAATCATTATAAGTATAGCTATTTCTATTACCTTTGTAAATCATTATTTCCTAAGTACAACTTCTGGAGTTTTGGTGTATGTTGGAAACCAAGTAGTTTCCTCAAACGGTTTCTTTTCAAATTAAGCTCTCGTAGCGATGTAAGACCTTGAAGATCAGTCTGTCCGATACACTTGATCTGGTTACCAGCTAAATTGAGCACTTTCAGATCACTTAAGTTAGATAAACCACACACTTTTCCTATTCTATTACCGTGTAAATCTAAGACTTCTAGTTTTATTAGATTGGAAAGACCCTCGATCCTTTTTATCCTGGAAATAACATTATTAACAACGTTACTTATAAATGGCTACGAAATTATCAACACTCTATTTATTAACGTACTTACCTATTTTTACCCATCAAAAGCACTCTTAGACTAAAGAGCCTCTCCAAACAACTAATTTTATCGATCTGGTTATCGTAAACATCTAAAAAGACTAGCTTGCCTAGATCTAATGGAGATAAACCTGATAAACTATTGATTAAATTGTGCTGTAGTGATAAAAGCCGCAAGCCGGGCTCCCCTACAATATGTGGGATCGAAGATAATCCTCTCCTGTAATTAATAACGAAAATAATAAGTTAATTTTCAGGTCTTCTCAAAACGCACGATGTTTAGATAAATGAATTATTTAAATTACCTATCGAGGCTTATTCGGTCTGGTAGCCGGTCTTTCTCTTGTGGCGTTCTCGAGAGCTGTACCTTCCCTTCGCCGACTGCTTGTAAATTCACTGAATCATCTTTTCCATCTTCTTTAACTATATAGTCATTCCTAAAAAATCAAACAAAACTACGACCTTAGAATCTATATCCTGGTGTGTGAATCTATATCCGTTACTCATGCGTGATTTTTTACTTCCATTAGATCTGCTTTCGCTTCTAGACTATTCTCGAATGTGGGGAGTTGGAAACAGAGATTTTCATACAGTGATAAATGCAAAATTCAGATCTCTCGGTCTACTTTTGAACGTGTTGTAAATATTAAGTAACAAGCAAGTCGATAGGTGTTAAAGTGTTAACTATTCAGAGTGATGTCATAAAATATTATAAGATTACCCAGACAGAGTAGTATGTGAACGCTGCGCAAGTGCAGCTCTTGGGTCAGCAATAGCTGGTCTTATCTGTAAAAACATTCTTCCATCACCACCAGCTCCTGAATCCACGTTTGGACCTCCAACATCAAGAGATTGAGCTGAGCGCCCTCTGGTGCGAAATGCAATCTTTCGCACTTGAGATAACTATAAAAAAATGTGGCGTATATAGTAGATGATAATTTAATATGTAACTATACTCCATAAGTAGGCACCATCATAATTAAACGTGAGAATACCACATTTTATTATTAGTACTTTATGCTGTGTTGACTTGATAAATCAATATTATCAGTGAAAGTTACACGATTTTACATTCCATTTATTCGTAGGCATCGTGTAGCTATGAACACTTATTATAATAGGTAAGAACGTGTGTTATTTACTTACATTTCCACGGTTGTAACTTATTGGCATTTTAATAAATAGTTATACAAGAACCTTATAAAAACATTGGCCCCCTTTGAAGAATTATATCGTTAAAAATAAATTCGTGCAAAAGGCAGTGTTGGTCCAGTTAATCTATCAAACAAGTCAAACAGTATTTTAATCCAAGTTGCTATGAAACCTTAAATAACGAGTTAACGACCTCACCTCGTTTTCTAGTTCAGTAAATATATCTAAGCTGAACGCATCAATAAAATTAGTTTTTTTTTATTTCGTAATATTGCTAAATAGATAAAATTGTGGAACCAAAACAAAAAAGTCTATGAGTTTTGGCGGGAAAACGAAAAATATCACGTCACCGCATTGTATTATTTTCCATAACTTGTGTTATTTTGAGTGTTAGTGCATAAAATTGGTGGCGTTTTATTCGTTAAGTACTAGATTATAGGCATGATGTGGGAAAGTGGTATAATGATGGTGAAAGGTTTCTTTTCGTGTTGTCTACAAAACTATTGTAGCTTCTGGTAAAGTTGCTACCACTTTACTAGGAGTTGACTTAACTAGACTAGACTATGACTTGACTTAATAACTTGGACTATGAATTGACTTGACAGTCTTGACACACACATATATAATATATCTGAAATATTAACTTGAGAAATTATCAATTATTTGACACTGGCTAAATATACAATAGAGTGGAGCCTAAAAAGAAGGAAAAAAAAGTTAAGTCAAACTAATACTAGAAATTTTAAATTTTGGATTTTTATGTATGTAGATTATGTGCAAAAATGTAATTAATTTGTTTCCATAGGGTAGCACTTTTGGCCACTCTGTTCTGAAGTCCGAAACGTGTTAATGAATAAAAGCTTGAAAGCTTTTTCATCCCATTATTTAAAAAAATTGTTTTCTTCGTTAAATCCTTTTGCAATCACCATGGTAAGATACTTTCCCAATCCATACACTGATTATCAAACTGGTGCATCAGTGAATATAGAAAAGGGAGGTATTATAGCTGTGATAAATGAACATATTATTAATATAACAAAGCGCCTTCAACCGATCCGTAAAAATGTAGATGGTGGTCTTTACGTCGGCATTAGCGGCGTCTCTTGCATGTTCTACAACTTATCGAAGAACTCCATGCTCTCCGAATATAAAGTTTCTTATGTCGATAAAGCTCTAGAATACCTTCGACCCGCTTTGGACAAATCTGCCGGCGATAAAACATCGTTTTTACTCGGAGATGCAGGCACCTACGCTTTAGCCACCGTATTATACAAAGAACGGGGAAATGAGAATTATACTGAAACATTGAAACAGTACCAGACACTTTATAGCCAATATCTGAATCCCAAGTTCTTAAAATGCGGTGGTGATGAATTCTTTGTAGGTCGAGCTGGTTACTTAGCTGGTGCTCTGTGGCTGAACCGAGAGCTCAAAACCAAAATTTTAGATGATGCTGCACTTTATAAAATTTGTGATCTCATAGTTACTTCTGGAAAGGATTATAGTCAGAAACATAACAGTCCATGCCCACTGATGTATCATTACTATAATACGGAATATCTTGGTGCTGCCCATGGCATTAGTTTCATATTACAAATACTATTATCTGTGCCTGGGTATGTGACCGGTAACCCCCAAGCTGCTAGAGAAATCAAAGAAACTGTAGACTTTGTACTATCACTGCAAACTGAAGATGGCAACTGGCCATGCTGTATGGAAGAAATAGGTATATCTGACCACAAGTTAGTGCATTGGTGTCATGGAGCTCCGGGAACAATATACCTGATGGCTAGAGCATACATAGTTTTCCATGAGCAGAAGTACTTGGATGCTTGCATTCAAGCTGGAGAAGTGGTCTGGCAGAAAGGGCTTTTACGTAAAGGTCCTGGAATTTGTCATGGTGTGGCTGGCAATGGCTATGTCTTCCTCCTTCTGCATAGATTGACTGGAGATGTAAAATATTTGTACAGAGCAAAGATGTTTGCTGATTTTATGAATACTGAAGAATTTCTGAGAGAAGCTCGCCTTCCTGATAATCCTCTAAGTCTGTTTGAGGGCACAGCTGGGACTGTCTGCTTTCTAGCTGATCTGTTGGTACCTGATACAGCAGAGTTCCCGTTCCAGGATGTTTTCAGTCCTCATTAATTTATTGAGCTCTTGAGATAGTTTATATTTTATTTATTAGCCTGTGATTTGCTGTATTCCAGTTTTAATTAATATTTTTTAGTATCATTACTAAAAAATATTGAATCATCATTGATTGATGAATAAATTTGATTGAAAACATATTCAATTCTTATGATTCTTCTTTCATTTCAAGTCAAAGTAGGTAAGCACCATCAATTTGCCTTCAACCTTAGTAATTCACATTGCATTTAAATGAACCGCTGACAGTAATAATACTTGTTTAGCTATCAAAAGCAATTTTACTGTCATGTGCTCTTCAAAAGGTGTAGTAGATTCAATAGGCTTTATGACCCAGTTGTTTCAGACAGTGGGACTACCATGTTCCCAGCTAAGGTTTTGCTGAATTATCTATTTCTTAAAGATTTAGCTGTCATAACAGATCTTTTTGGCCAGAAGAATGTGTACAGTGGCGTCGTATCTCATTGTTGTAATGAACAAACTGCTGTAATAATGCATAAGATATACCATGATAATCACTTGAAAATGTCTGTGAGGAATATAGATGAATTAAAAAATTATAGCATTCCATATTCATTTAAAAAAATTGGAATAGTTGTCAATGCATCTTGTGATGGGTGGACTAATATGTTTGATTTCACAGACAGAAAACATGCGTTCAGAAATCCCTTTTTCTGGGTTATTGTAACAGAAAATCTAGCAAATACTGTTGATGTTTTATCTCGTTATAAGATTGAACTAGACTCGGATGTTATAATAATTTCCAAAAATAAAAATATTTATGTTTTGCATGAAATATTTTACACTGGATTCTATAGAAACAGCCAACTCATTGTAAGAGAGGTGGGAAAATGGGACAATATGTTACATATTGAAGCTAAAGACAGAAAGGATTTGCAAGGTTTAGTGTTGAGGGCTACAGTGGTGATTCCTCAAAGCCAGAGGATAGTCAATAAAACCTTTGTTAGGTTTTTGGAAGAGGAGGAGCCAGACCTGATGAAAGTTGATCCTATGCATAAGTTCAAGTACTTCACAGCTTTGAAATATTTCCGCGATATGTTTAACATCACGTAAATATTTTTGTAATATTTTTTTCTAGACCCTTTCCTGTGTCTAGGGACCTAAGAACTACGAGGACCACGGTCCCACAACACTCTGACTCAGAACAAGTATTTGCGCTTTTTTTTTCTGTGCACAAATACTTGTCCTGTCGCAGGAATCGAACCCGCCGTCTTCGGGTTATGAGCCGACCTGCTCAACCACCACACCACAGAGGCTGTCAAATAAAAAAATTAATGCGTTCATAAAAAGAAATTAAAAATATTCAGTCAAATAACATAATGTAATAATATATTTATTTATAGAAGGGAGGGTAATAAAATATGAATGAGATTGCGCTTTACAATATAAGTGCATACTTATCATAAATGAAGGTGGTGCAATCTAAATTTTATATTATTTTATATTGGGATGTCTAAGTATTTGATATGTAGCTAGTTTAATTACTTGGCAAATGAGACCTATGACCTAATCTCACAGTCTAGTAATCTTATTGCTAGACTGTGCTGAAGTCTCAGAATGGCGTGCGCAGTGCAGTGTCACGCGAAATTAATCTTTAGAGTTTCAAGTGTCACTGCAACTGATATGGGCAGTCGTGTTGCTTAACATCAGGCGAGCGACTAGCTCGTCATGTCATTTTGTAACATTAAAAAAATATGGACGCTACGAAATTAAATATTTGCGATTTCGATTCATGGCAACTGACAATTACTATGTTTTTTTTATATCTTTTATGTATTTTTTATCCTATGCACACTCTTTGCCATGAATAAAATCTTTTCTATCTTCTTTCTTTTCTTTCTTTTTAAAAATAATAAGTTTTCTCATAGATACGACTTCCAGCGGACTCTCTCATGGGGGTACCAAACCAATGGCACTTTCGACGGCATGGTGGGTGCATTGCAACGTATGGAAACCGATATAGCGGGCTCGCCTCTATTCATCCGCCCTGACAGAGCCAAAGATATTGACTACGTTGCAGAGTCTTGGCTTACTAGGTAATGATGTTTCCGGTAATTTCGTTCTCTTTTTTTTACTTCAAACTTGTCTAGCATTTGACCACTCTCTCACCTGATGGGAAGTGACGATGCCATCGAAGGTGTAGCATGCTAGCCAAGTAAATACCTATTCACTCTTCTCTTGAATACGCCCGGGTCATATTTCGCCGGAAACACAGACGCTGGCATTCCATTCCTTAGCCGTTCTAATTAAGAACGTTGAATCAAATCGCTTGTCACGAATGGGTGGTATTTCGTGATTCGCTCTGTTCAACCCCAATTCACATTCCTGTTAGTGATTGTGGCTCTCTGACTGCATAATGGTTTTCCTGTGTACACAAATTAAAGATAAATAATTCCTTTTAAAATAAGGGTTTAATAACCGTGTAACCGACTTTAATCCTAACAAGAACATCGTCAATGTAGTCGTAATCGAAATACGCATTATTAGAGATAACTCAAAAACCACTTTTCAAATCTTGATCCAATTTAAATGGGACCACACGGGAAGCACCAGCTTTCAAATAAAAAAAGATTCATCAAAATCGATTCACCCAGTCGAAAGTACTGAAGTAACAAACATACCCTGACCTGATAGCTCAGCTGGTAGTAACCCTGCCTTCTGAACTGTGGGTTGTGGGTTCGATTCCCACCTAGGACAAACATTTGTGTGATGTTTGTTCTGTGTCTGGGTGTTATATTGTATTCTATGTATACACAAATAAAAAAAGTATCTAAGCATTCTATCAGTTATCTGGTTCCCATAGTACAAGCTTTGCTTAGTTTGGGGCTAGATGGCTTTGTGTGAGATGTCCACCCATATTATTAATATCATAAAAATGAAATACGTCAAATTAAGAACCTCCTTCTATTTTAAGTCGGTTAAAAAAATTACAGGCCCACTTTTATATTTCGTCATCCGAAACACCCAGGCGGGCTCTACACTATCTACACCCGCCCTCTGACGTCAGAGGTATGGTACTGCATCATGGCGCTGATGACTCTGGCTACAATCACTCTCGGAGTCTTGCTTAACCTGAGAGTTATTGAAGTGCCTGGAGACGACCAAGATGTGTCGCTTAGCTTGGCCTTTCTGGTCATATGGAGCGCGATTTGTCAGCAAGGTAATATGCCTATTCTATCCATTGGGGCCGCCATTAGTCACGTGATTTTTTTTGCATTTTTAGACCCTCCCCCCCTCTTCACTTAGTGATACGTGGTGAAGTTTAAGAGTAACCGTCCCCTCCACCCAAAATGACGTGTATATTTTTTAGAACCTACAAAGAATCTTATTTTTTAAATACAGGTAAAAAGCGCGGGGAATTACGGTTTAGAAATCGCGCGTTTGACGAAAAAATAAATACATGTGATATCTTACTACCTACTTACCCCCCACTTGTGATATTTTGTGATTTTTGCCAAACTCCCTCCCCCAATTTCGAGCCTCACGTGATTAATGGACGGCCCCATTTTAAGTATTGAAGTTCTTTGTTAATACTTAAGTAAGTACATAGAATACAATATAACACCCAGACACAGAACAAAAACCTATGCTCATCTCACAAATGTTTGTCATGGGTGGGAATCGAACCCACAACCTACAGTTCAGAAGGCAGAGCTAATACTACCAACTAGGCTACAAGGCTAGCCAACTTATAGATTTATATTTTTCTCATCAGGTATGTCTCTTAACCGAAACTCCAACGCGGTAAAAATGGTGGCATTCGTAACATTTCTCTTCGCCTTAACGATATACCAGTATTACAATGCTACAGTTGTTTCCACACTGCTACGAGAACCTCCTAAGAACATAAGAACGTTGAAAGATCTGCTAGACAGCAATTTGAAGGCTGGCATCGAAGAAATTTTGTACAATAAGGATTTTTTTAGGGTAAGTAATTACTGGGCAAATGAGACTTTATGACCAAATTGTTCAGTCTGGTAATCTTATTGCTAGACTGTGTCGAGTGCTGATGTCTCAGAATGACGTGCGCAATGCAGTGTCACGCGAAACTATACTTTAGAGTTTCAAGTGTCACTGCAACTGATATGGGCAGTCGTGTTGCTTAACATCAGGCAAGCGACTAGCTCGTCATGTCATATAGTAACATAAAAAAAACTTGCCAATTAAAATATATTTAAAAAAAATTAAACCGACGGTCGGTGTAAGTTGAGCCAAGTAGGTAGTAGATATATAGGTACTATATACGTAGTAAGTAGGTAGATATACTTGTAGTTAGTACCTATCTATCTACTACCCATTAGACTTCGCTGGCATCGATTTCGAATAGATGATCTATGATGGGTAGTATTGGGTATGGGTAGTGCTTATATTAATTATATTATTTAGTTTCCGCTTTTGAGTGCCTATTTGTGGTTTTGAAGTCTGTTTAATTTTTTTTCCTTAGTTATTGTTACCATGCAAAATTTCAGCTCAATTGGAAACCGGGAAGTGGGTCAAAATTAACGTCCAAGATTTTAATCCATCGTTAGTTAGTTAGTTTTTCCTCGATTTCCTTAAGATTATATGATCAGATCCTGACTTGATGATAATGGAACCACCTCGAGAGTACATCCTTTCGAACTAAAAAATAATTTTTGAAATCGGTTTACAATTGGCGAAAATAACGATGAACATACACAAAAAAATACAAACAGACGAACATAGTACCTTTTTGAAAGACGGTTAAAAATCTAAAGAAGAGGGTTACTCGCCGGTCTTACTTTACAGAGCTATATTTGATTTTCGATACATTTCGTTATTTCAGCGCACCACCGACCCCATAGCTTTAGCGCTCTATCAAAAGAAGGTGATACACACAACTCCGTATAACTACTTCTACCCGGAACAAGGCATGGATATGGTCAAGAAAGGCGGGTTTGCATTTCACGTCGACACCGCCGTGGCTTACAGGCAAGATACATTTCCGTTTAAGAGGATATTTGGAGCCAAATAGCACCGTACAACGACCAAATTCCGTATTTTTAAATCAGTTTTATTATTAGGGACCTTTATAATTTAGTTACATTTCGGTCTCATTGTATTCCCTTCAAGTATTTTTATAATCTCGGTAGCGGTTACATATTTGAGCCGTTTGGTGTTGAGACCCTGGGTCCTTGGGGGCCGGGAGCTCATCGCGTTTTCAAAAGCTTATCAGAGCGTCTGGTCGACGCGACGCGTGACCAAAATGCTGGCACTTATTTGGCACAACGAATAAGCATTGCAATTCAACGGGGCAATGCTGCCAGCATGTTGGGTACGCTACCTTCTGGTAGTGGGCTTGAGCATTTGGACTGTCTATAGGTCAACGCGGCCAGTATATAGACCAAATGTTTTTTTTTGTAGTAGGTAGTATTTAGTCTTAGTTATTAAATCCTTAGTGTCGATTCTGTATTGCATTCTCTAAAACTAAAATAAACTTAAAGTATGGCGGTACTCTTCTGATAAAGGGGAAATGACAAAGACGGAAATATGTTAATTTCGTTTAGCTTTAGAGTATGCGACACAGAATCGACACTACTGTAGTATTTAGAATATAAAGGCAATTTGCCGTGTTAAAAAAAAGTATTTTTATTATATAGGTAGGCTTAACATTATACCGTAGAAGGTCACCTGAAGTGACTCCCAGATATGAACAACTCATTTGCTGCGTCTGAAGTTGTTTTTGAAGTAAAACTTCTTTAGGCTTGGCTTGGGGTAAACCGGTGAAGCGAAAGGAATATAGAAAGAGAGAGTTACGTTTTGTGTATTAGGTACTGTAGGGGCAAGAGAGATGGAGCTAAAGAAGTTTTACTTCAGTTTTGTACTCTAAAGCACACTCGGTTTTATGAATAAATTTTGTCGCCTTTGCGGCACAGTTTCATCGACTACAGACATCCAATACAGTCTTTTCATAATTCAAGAACGTTTCCAGAAACGTTATATATATGTACTTACCTACATTAAAAAAAATGAAAAGCTTATCTTCGCTTTTCAATTCTTTTCATTGGTTGGACAAAAGAAGTAAGCCGATATCATCATTATAGTTTGGTAAGGCTGCAATATCAGTTCTCTTAGTAGGGAGTTCATAAATCTTCCAAAACAATAAATTAAAAAAATACTTCTCCAACAATATTCGATATTTGCCAGAAGTCCTGTTGTGACCGACTTAATACCATGGTCCATGAAAATATTCATCGTAACAAATTAAACGTAGCATTTTTTTTTGTATATTATTGTTACTTATACATACTTCTCTCCACTTCTACAGGATCATGCGACATACATTCTCGGAGAAGGAACTATGCCAGCTGCAAGAAGTGATGTTATATGAGCCACAAAAACTAGGAGTTGCTGTTGCGAAGGGTTCGCCATACAGGGAGATTTTGGCTTATGGGTGAGTTCTGCAGAGACTGGTGTTGAGAGAACAAAGGTCGCAGAAGACCCAATCTGGCATCCAAGAAATAACTAGGTCTTACTGACAAATCCTGAATCCCAAATGAAAATGACTCATATCAACTTTCCAATGTTCCGTAGATGTCTGAAGATCTACATTTGTCATTCATTACCTAACAATATAAATAAGTACCTAATATAATTCCTTTTAATAAAGGGTTTTAACCGATTGCAATCCCAATGAGATAATCATCAACGTAGGAGAGATCGAAATACGGATTAATGGGACCACACGGGAAGCAGCTATCAAACTAAATAAAATACAGTCGAATTGAGAACCTCCTGCTTTTTTGTAGTTGGTTAAAAACGACTTGCTTATAACCATTATGCAATTCTTTACAGTATGTGCAAGATGAAGGAGTCCGGCATCCTGATCCGGCTGTTTTTACTCTGGGACGAACCTCGGCCCCCCTGCGTCCGGACCCCCGACTCTAGCATATTCTCAGTAAGCCTGCAGGAGTTCTCTACGGCTCTTATAGCGCTAGCTGTCGGTTACATAGCGGCTTTAATGATATTAGCAGCAGAACTGCTGTTTTGGAGTCTCGAGAGGAAAAAATTAAAACAGTTGAGACTTTGAAACGAGTACCAGACGACACTAGTTTTTGTCTTTAGTGATTTTAGACTTCGTCAGCATATACGAAAGTACGTAGAAATTTCATACAGCGCCATCTAGCCCCAAAATAAGCTAAACTCTATATGTAACCAATTGCCCCATCCCCATTTCCACTGCGGTAGTCTTCGCAGCAGGTCGTCGCTCGGCTCACACGCTGGTCGCATCGTCAGAAGAGATAGACAACTGTCTATCTCTCTCTCAAATATAACTATATTTAGCAAGATAAACAACTTCTAGGTAAATATTAAAGGTATCGCTGTGCGACCGGAATTTCACTTTATTGTAGTGCATAAGTCGCAGTTTATTTAAATGATTTTGCAGAGTGAGCCTTTCGTATGTATATATCTACTAGTTGCGCCCCGCGGATATAAAGTATCTTAATTATTTGCTCATCCCACGGGAAAAGTTTCACTTTTCCGGGATAAAATGTAGCCTATATGTTAATCTAGTGTATAAGCTATAATATCTTGGCACCGAACTTAATCCAAGTCCATTCAGCCGTTTGAGCGTGAAGGAGTAACAAACATACACACATATAAACTTTCGCATTTACAATATTAGTGTGATGATTCTGTGCCCATAGATAAAATTTATAGCGCGGATAGTTTGTTTTAGGGCTTGTTTCAGAATGTCCAGTTAAAGTTCCGGTTAAGTTAATAGGAACTAATCTGTTATATAAACACTTCTTGCGTTTCACAATCACTGGAAAGGGCTAACCTTAACATTTAGTCTCTGTCAACTTAAATGGCAGATCGAGTGGCAACTAAATCGTTATTTGATGGATAAGGATTTTGTTTGACAGCTGAAGTATGCTTTGAGAAATTTACCAAAAATGCGAAAATATTTTATTTAAATCTGCCATTATACGTTGTAAATGTATAGTAGTAATAAGTTTTCGTTACAAAAATAATGAATAGAACTGAAAACCTTGCAAAAGAGTATTGTAACATTGTAATATCAATATACGTTTAGGTAGCCAGATGACAAACAAGGAATGTGAAACGTAATATAAGCTAACGTAAGTTTTATCTTCCACATAATTTACGCGATGGTTAACTACTAGCAACTTTAGTAGCACATTCTGAAACAAGCCTTTAGTCTAAGGTCCGTTATACAACGATGCTCAAGCAGAGATTTCATTCATTAAGTGATCAATTAGTGAATGATATCTCTGCTTGAGCATCGTTCTGTTATACGGACCTTAGAATGTTATAAGTAAGCGATGATATAGAAAGTAGGAATAAAACCAATCAAACCACCATCCATCTGTGTTTATTTGGATACAACATCCTTGCACACAGTTACAACCTCCTGATGCATTATGAAAAAATTACAAACATTTTCTCGCGTTTTATATAAATTAGTATTTATAGGCAATACATCTTTGTACATACTAAAACCACCTGTAATATTGTTAAAGTCAGCTTTAGTAATTTACAGGAACCCGGTACAAAGAATCAAAACAGCATTTTTTTTTACATAAAATTGAATTTAAATATACCTACATAGGATACGTGGGTAGTTGCTGAGCAATAGTCTAAGCTTAGGTACGCTACAGAAAGTTCAGAATAGCTTGTAGCATACATAAGTGATTATAATAGAACAAGTAATAAAATAATGCAGTATTTGGAATATTTTGTCTCTACCTAGCGGCGCACCGTGCATGTTCCTACAACGTGTAAGCTGGTATGGAAAAATGAACTTTAAATATATTACTATAAAATATATTTTGTTATTCAGATGATATAGTATGAAAGAAGGTTTGAACAATAGGTAATGATTTTGATAACACCCAACGATTATAGATCCTGGACCCTAAGTAGGATTCCCTGTTTACGGACCCAGGAACTACAAGGACTCACAAGACCCAAGTATTTGCGCTTTTTTTTCTGCACACAAATACTTGTACTGCTGCGAGAATCGAATCCGCCGCATCCGGGTTATGAGCCAACCTGCTCAACCATCACACCACAGGCTGTCATAATGAAATTAATGTGCAAGTAAAAATGTTTTTGTGTATTTATTCCATACTATCAGTCTGTCTGGATAGATTTACAGTAAACGGATTGTGTTTAAACAACATAGAAAGGCAAATTACGCTCACTGCTCTGTAGTATTTAGTCACGCAACTTGTAATTAAATAAAAATTCATTAGATTTGATAACTTCCAATTTGTAATACAAAAATATTTACTAGCACAAATTTACAGACACAAATAACGCCCAACGATCACATACATAGATGCTGGACCGTAACTAGGATTCCCTGTATCTAGGGACACAGGTACTACGAGGACCGTGGTCCCACAATTCCGACACAGAAAGAGTGTTTGCGCTTTTATTTCTGTGCACAAATACTTGTTCTGCCGCAGGAATCGAACCCACCGCCGGGTAACCTGCTCAACCGCCCCACAATAGAGGCAGTCATAAAAATGAAATTTCGATTAAGATAAAATAAAAATTTTGGAAATTTTTGTTATAGATTAGTTAGATTAAGATAAAATAAAAATTTTGGAAATTTTTGTTTTATCTTAATCGAATTTTTTTCATTCAATACCGGCAAGTACTTAGTACATTGTATAAATATGCTAATAAAACTTTACCGTTTCATAAACATAGATGTTGTGTATCATGTAGAATAAGACAGATGGCGCAACAGGCGCGTAAAGGAAGCAATGTTTTGTCAAGATGGTGGTGATAATTAAAATAATAACATTAGTTTAATATATGTCGGCAGAAGGGGTTTGTGCGTAGGTTGCAACCTATATAACTAGAGGCTTTCAGCATGTCCACACCGCACCGTGTCTGGAACAAGAATGATCCGTAGCACACCAATCGATCTCTTTATATAGCCAGATGGGTGGGGCAGCGACGACAGTTGCCGGTGTTGCCATTGTAATAAATTTAAATGCTGCCACAGGGTAAATTACGGTACTGCCCGCTGCGCATAGAGTTTATAACTGGACATAGCCGCTGTCATATACATAATAAGTGTTTATTTTATAAAACATGGTGGCATTATAAAATAAAGACTTATTATGTATATTAAACTAACTTTATTGTTTTTTTATCCCGCCACCATCTTGACAAAACCTTGCTTCCTTTACGCGCATGTCGCGCCATCTGTCTTATTCTATACACAACAATAGATACAGTTACTTTGATTGATGTTTAATAATTTCACATTTACTCGTACGATACCGGTACAAAGCTTTGTCTCTTTCAATCAACTGTTGTGTGACAAGAACGTTATATCGGATAATGAATTCGGTAAAAACACTCCAAAGGTTTTTTTGATCGACACTAAAACTAATTATTATGAGTTTTATAGCCATTCAAAGTCGAGTCAACGTTACGTCCAAATCTAGTCATAGGTCCGTATTACAGAACGATGCTCAGTCATCGATCGGTGTTCAAGCAGCGATCGATGACTGAGCATCGTTCTGTAATACAGACCTTAGTCACGGTCAAGTCAAAGTCAAGCTACTTTAAAGCGGTGGACTTTTTACCGAGTCCTTCTTTGGAGCTAAGAGAACAGCATTTTTTAGGCAATGAATCTAGTATCGATCTGCCATATAACGGAATAAATAAGCAATGCAAAGAATAAGAACGGATTGATGAATGAAAACTGCCCATCACGCAATTCCTTTACTCCCATTTTCGAATCCAGGAACCGGTCTTTTCAGAACTATACCGTAAGTAAATGCAAATAAGGTCGGGATTACTAATAAAGCGATTTAAAATCCGGATGTATATATTGCACAGGTGTACAGACGTAATAGGCGAGCATACAAAAGGTAAACGCGCTATTGAAAGTCCCGAGCGGACATTTCTATTCCTTCCTCACTCGCACTAAGCATGCGTGGGAGCGCGAGACAGAGAAGCCACGCTGCAGCTTACGTCAGAACTTTTACAGCCTTATTAATAAACGGGTATTAGTCTCGGATTAGTTACTTCAGCTTTTGTCCTTTTTTTGCTACTGGAATATTTAGCTAGATCGAAAGAGACAAAAGATGGTGTAACTAATCTACAGCTAATTCATGTTTATTAATAAGGCTGTTAGATATTATGTAAAAGCGATTCTGACGAAAGCAATAGAACGATGTTTCCCTACTCGGCGAAACTGCGGTGGGAACAAGACAGCAATACAAATCTCCGCTCATCTTTTTAATAACGTGTGTTATATTAAACTAGGGGTGATGTTATAGTTGCATGTTCGGTGGCGCTAGATGTCGCTTCACCGTTCTTCGAGTAACACCGTTTCTTGCGGGTAGAGTTTAAGATCTTGTAATGTACTATTCCGAGATTCCGTTGATAGCTGTAATTGTAAATGCAATTCTTAGTATCTAACAAAAGAGTTCAAAATGGTGGTATTTTTTTTGAATGTGGAGCTTTTTAACATTAGAAGGTCCGTATTACAGAACGATGCTCAGTCATCGATCGGTGCTCAAGCAGAGATTTCATTCACTAATTGATCACTTTATGAATGAAATCTCTGCTTGAGCACCAATAGATTGAGCATCGTTCTGTACGGATCTAAGTTGTGAATTATATTAGACTTGTAAAACCTTAGGGCCGTATTACAGAACTTCGCTCAGTCGTGTCTCTGCTCAAGATGTGATTTAATTTACGATATGATCAAGTAATGATATCTCTTCTTGAGCAATAATCGACAACTGAGTATCGTTTTCTAATACGGGCCTTAAGTGTAACAAGGCTCGGTACAATAAGATTATAATAATGTAATAGCAAACTTACGTCTCTCCTAGGCCAGCTACTTATGACCTTGTAGGTCTCTTGTGGGAATCCTTTAGATGCTAAGTAGTCAAATAACGCCTGAAAAAGAAAACAACAACTTTATAAATTCCAGTTTGAAAACTATCGTGAGTGTGACACATTTTGTAAGATAAAAATAACGACTAAACTCACGTCAGTTAAAAGTCAAAATTACTCCGACCAGCACCCCTACCGCGTAACCGTTCTGGGAATCGGCTTCGCTTGCCATCCTGCACGCGCCACTTAACAAATCCACGAGTGCGAGCAAGAGTCACGTCACGCGGAGCCGCGTGACGTCACGCGGTGTGTTACCTGCAGCGTGTCGCGCGCGTGGAAGCGTCGCTCCAGCGAGTCCTCGTGCGGCGGCGGCAGGCGCACGCGGATGCGCGTGACGTCACGGGGAGCCGCGTCCGCTTCCGGTTCCGAGGGCACGCGACGCTCTGCCAGGTACCGCAGCGCCTGACCGCACAAGTAAGGGACCATCCATTTATTTACGTCAGAGTTTATGATGCGTAGGACTAGTCCTCTATCTCGCTCGTGTATTTCGGCATTTTAGAAGATATCAAATGTCGAACAATCTCTCAAGTTAATTAATATCATATATGTGTCAAATCAAGTCATACTCCTAGTAAAGTGGTGGCAACTTTACTAGAAGCTTCTATGTAGTTTTGGAAACGTCACGAAAAGAAACGTTTCACCATCATTATACCACTTTCCGACACTCATGCATGTAATCCAACACTTACATATATATTATACATTCGAAATGCTCTAGCCTACTAACCAAAATATCGTATTCAGCCACTCATTTAAACAAGTTTTCAACGATAAAAACCTTAAAAAGTACTTTTTTTTTTCTTTCAATCCCGTTTTTTATGTATGAAAACTTGTTTGGATTAACATTATATTTTTTGTTAAATATTTGTAATGTTATTAGATAGAATTTTCATATTTTCATTCAGTCATTTAATATATCTTTGAAAATGTCTCGAGGCGCGAGCGAAATAGATGATCCAGGTTACTTGGACCGTTTATTTACAAAATTATTGTACGCTTGTTGTGACGTCATTTTACACTCACCTCCTTTTTCGCTTCCTCTAATTGCCTTTCCGATTCCGCTCTTTCTATCTCTTCATTTCTTTCTTTTTCTTGCTGTTTCTTTACTTGTTCTTTTGCTCTGAAACCAAAAGGATATGACTAAATAAAAAACGAGTGTGCTTTAGACCACACGACTGAAGTAAAACTTCTTTAGCTCCATCTATCGGCCGGTATAACTTTGTTTTTGCTTTGTTTAAGGTTAATGTCGCCATCTTGACAATTGAAAATTGTAATTTTAGCGGACATATCAACATAATCATACATTTTTTTCACATTGTTATATTGACAATGGAACTACGTGAACCAACTTCAATTTCCGTTCGACTCGCATTCACCAGCTTGCTCCCAAGTCAAGAGTGCGTAAAGAACTATTATTTCAAAAACTTTATGGTTTAATCACGCTTTCATTGCGCATTAAAATATATATATGTATCTCGCTCTATATAACTAACAAATAACTCTGTATTCTCAAATTATAATCATTTGTTGCCTATGGAAAATAATTCAACCACCCATTTCACCCTCTTAAGGGTGGGATTTCGAAAAATCCTTTCTTAACGCATGCCTTCATCATAACATCTATCTGCATGCCAAATTTCAGCCCGATCCGTCCAGTGGTTTGGGCTGTGCGTTGATAGGTCACTATGTTAGTCAGTGAATCAGTCAGTCACCTTTGAGTTATATTATGATGTATATATGCAAAAAAGGTTATTATACTAGTATTATATATAGCTAGGTAATAATAATATCGGTAAATAATAGTACACATTCAATATTAACAATATCAGAATTACCAATGTCAATATAAAAAAATAAAAACGTCAATATGCAAGATTTAAATGTCAATAAGAAAAAATAAGTCTCTCTAACTACTTCTTTAAGTCATAATACAGTCACATAAATTACCAAACTAAAACTTCCAAGACTGCGACCAAGCTCAATTATCCAACTCTCTTGACGCCTTGCGTCTCACTTGCACTTCAAGGTTCACATAGTTACTCGTCTCGTTCCTACATAACAGACGTACAAAACTTACCTGTCAACTTCGAGGCTCTGCTGGTATGCTTCATCCTGCTCTCTCTTGACGCGTTGTCTTGCGTCTCGCTCGCGCTCCATCTTGGCGTCCTCTTCTCTTTGCGCTGCGAATCTCTCCCACGCTTCTACCAAACCACCCATCAGTTCCGAAACTCCAACGTTGCCTGTAGAGAGAATCTCATTTTTTACACATTAGTGGCAAATACAAAAAATACATTTATTTATGGTAGGCCATTCAAAGCAAATATGACTCTGTACCTATGTATTTTATAGTCTCAATTACTTTGCTCTGTAGACCAGCTGGGCGATCACGTAACTCGATTGCAACATATAGAGACACAAGTTTGTATGGATTTGACAGTTTGAATACGCAGTTTACGTGCATAGTTAGTATGGAAATGTCTCCTGTTGTATTGAAATCAAAGTTTCGTGATCACTCCCCAGTTTGTTCTATTTTATTGGTATAGCTGTCAAAGTATAGTTCCAAATTATGCCGCTAGTGGCGGTAGTGTAGCAATGTATATGTCGCATTTGAAAGGTTTCTGCACTTATAGAGTCCGGTGAAAATGTTTGAAAAACACCGCTCTCTCTCTAAACCTCTCACTGTGATAAAGAGGGAGCTATATTATCAAATTACTACAGCATATCATTCTCCTCGATCCCATAAACACGCTTGGCAAGGTATTTTGGTCATTGCAGTAGATAATGCAGAGAACGCATATTCCCTGAATATCCCCTTAGCCGGTTGCTACCTCACCCACAGGAAGGGCCCATGTCCAGCAGTGAATAGTGAAAAGTTGTTGATGTGTGAGGGGCCATTTAATATTACGTAAGCAGATTTATTACAATTATTTACCCCCCATCCCCTTTGTCAGCAAAAGTAAGCAAAGCTCTTACCCCCTCCCCCCATGCTTACGTAAACATTTTTGAATTAATGTATTGTTTTTTTTAAATATTATAATTAATAATAATAATAATAATAATATGTGCGGACATCTCACACAACGCCATCTAGCCCCAAACTAAGCAAAGCTCGTATTATGGGTACCAGATAACTGATACAATACTTAAATACTTTTTGTTTGTAAATATATACATATAATACAATATAACACCCAGACACAGAACAAACACCTATGTTCATCACACAAATGTTTGTCCTGGGTGGGAATCGAACCCACAACCCACAGTTCAGAAGGCAGGGTTACTACCAACTGAGCTATCGGGCCATAATTATAATTGTGTTATAATTAGTGTTAAGCAAAGACAATGGGTTGCTATTCGTGTAAAAAGGTAAATAACTACCGATGACGTAATCATCATCTAGACTCCCCCCCCATGTCATCTAAAATAAGCAAAGCAAAGACCTCTCCCCCCATAGTGCTTACGTAATATTTGAATGGCCCCTGATGACTTACCATTTTTTTAATTTTTTTTTTATACTGCATTCCCACAGACCTGGGTCCGTGCTTTTTGTTAGATTCTTTTTATATTTATTAATTAAGCCTATTATTAACATGAACATATATATAATACAGGTCGGACAATACAGCCAATAACACATAAACATAAGTACTTATTTCTAATTGTGCGTACACAACAAACCAGCTTCCGCAAGCAGCACCCGTTCACGAGCTTGACGCATGTTCCAGCCATCGCTCTCCTCGACCATGTTTGAGGGAAGAGGACGATACGACACACGACGTCGCCGCAAGAAGAAGCTTTTTAGTGAGCGTGAGTGCTCCAAGTGCTCCATGACTTACCATTGATTACAGAGTATATTTCGGTATTAGAGCGTACTCGCATAATGATAACGAGCGCTGGTAATCGGTCTACCGGAATACTGCGTATTGTCATGCTGGCTACCGGACCAAGCGCATTCGCTATCGATTGTAACAACCTGGAAAGAAAAGGAAATAAGTGCCATGAACTTAAACCTTTTTTTTATGTTACGAAATGAGTGACACGACTGCTCATATCAGTTGCAGTGACACTTGAAACTCAAGTGTATTTTCGCGCATTGTGAGACATCAGCACAGTCTAGCAATAATATTACTAAACTGTGAGATTAGGTCATAAAGTCTCATTTGCCCAGTAATTTCACTATATGCCTGTTAATTGAAAAGTGACATTTTTGATGAGAGATGATGATATTTACTGGCGCTGTCGGCTGAACAGATAATAAGCAAGGTGTTGCCACAAACCATAATACTAGACGGTGTGCTAATAGCAAAAATTAAAATATTTTTTAAAGCAATACATATTTAATTTATTGTAATTTGAAAGCCATTTACATTCCATTCAAAAGACATGAGAAATGTAACAGCTAAAACACGTCAAAAAGTTCAAATCTCGAAAGTTAAGTTTTTATATTTATTAAACAAACAATGTAGTTTTTAATCACATTTCAATGAGAACAGCGCCCCACATAGTAGCGTCAATATGGATCACTCTTAGTGATAAGGCCGCCCATTGCGCTACGTATTACAGTATTCTAATGTTAATCTTTATTTTATTGATACACAATACCATACAAAAATGATTTATTATATACCAGACAAAAAAATACAAAAATGTTTATTGACATAAATATTATTACATTATATTAATATTATCCATAGATTCCCGAACTAGTTTTTAAATTTTCAGGAATCAGTGGTTTCTCCCAATATTTTAAATTTTATTATTATGTCATCCAAAAAAAACATACATTCAAATCTAGAGAAAAAAAAATTTTAATGTAAAAATAGATAAAAAAATGAATTTACACTAAAACAATTAAAGGAAGTGTGTGTGTTAAATTTTCAGGAATCAGTGATTTTCCTAATACTGTAAATTTTATTACTATATCAGACAAAAAACATACAGCCAAATGTGTGTGTGTCAAAGGGCGTGTGTGTGTGTGTGTGTATGTGCGTGTGTGTAGATGAAATAGCTACAGTACAATGGGCGGACTTATCGCTAAAATCGATCTTTACCAGTCAAAGAGTTTTCAATTTCATTCTATGACCGAGGATGGCATAGTTAAGTTTCTAAAATAAAATGAAGGCTCACATGTTATTGTTCCCTGGATGCGTTAAGTCCCAGCCGTACACTACGAAGTTGGCCGCAAGTGTCTGTAATACTGTGTCACAGCCGAGAAGTTGTGCGCAGAACACGTTGGATAATACTGACTGCTCGTGGTGGAGGTAGACCCCTAGCAGCTTCCTCTGTGGAAAAAAACAATCCTTTTTTATGCTATAGGTGGTAGGACTTTTCTGCAAAGTTCGTGTAGGTAGGTACCACCGCTTTGCTAGTTATTCTGCCGCCAAGCAGTAGTGCGCAAGCACTGTTGTGTTCCAGAGCACTGTAGCTAGTGGAATTACTAGGCAAAGACTTTATGACCTAATCTCACGCTCTAGTAATCTTACTAGATTGTGCTGATGTCTCAGGATGACGTGCGCAGTGCAGTGTCACGCGAAACTCTATACTTTGGGGTTACGAGTGACACTGCAACTGATATGGGCAACCGTGTCGGTTAACATCAGGCGAACGGTTAGCTCGTCACGTCATTCATTAACATAAAAAAAACTTGAGAGGTGTCAAGGGACACCCGGATTGAACGAAGAAACACTGTCAGGATTCATTATTGTTATTATTTTTTATTATTGTTATTGTTTTATTTATTATGTATGACGGCGGCTACGTCCAGTTATAAACTCTATGCACAGCGATCGAGCACCGTAATTTACCCTGTGGTGGCATTAAATGTATTACAGTGGCAGCACCGGCAACTGTCATGGCGGCCCTACCTGTCTGACTATATAAAGGGATCGATTGGTGTGCTACGGATCATTCTTGTTCCAGACACGGCGCGGTGTGGACATGCTGAAGCCCCTATAGTTATTATATAGGTTGCTACCTACCCACAACACGTTCTGTCGACATGTACAAAAAACCTGTATACACTCAACAAAAATAATCGTCGCGACACCACACTGTTCAGAGAGAGAGAGAGTGTGATAGAGAGAGAGAGAGAGAGAGAGTCAGAGAAACACGCGCACGCCGCACGGCTTACAACTATAGCAAAAAGTGTCGTTACAACTTTTGGTCTTAATTTTTTCCGTCTAGCCCCCTTTCGCAACGCGCGATTAGGATCCAAAAGGTAGCATTCAAGAATACGGCTGTCTTGATATCTATCGATTCAAAGAAACATTCTCCTTAAAAATAGTTGTTTGATTCCTTAGTAAACAATTAAGTATTAGTCGCTTTTTAATACTTCATCAAAATAAAGCTGGTCACTCGAGGTTATATTGGTGTGACTAAGGTTCGTATTACAGAACGATGCTCAGTCATCGATCGGTGCTCAAGCAGAGATTTCATTCATAGAGTGATCAATTAGTGAATGAAATCTTTGCTTGAGCACCGACCGATGACTGAGCATCGTTCTGTAATACGGACCTTATGCACTAATAAAATTATTTAACAAGTTACAAGAGTGGGGCACATTTACCAGGTTTAACCTATCAAAACTAGAAGCGTCAAGTTCTCCAGATTACCCGCGGTAAATTTTAAATTTCCGGGAAAATCACCCCATTTTGTATTAGGCCGTGAAATCTATACATATTAAATTCAAAGTCCTGACTGCCTGAATGACTGACTTATATATATCAACACAGCCTAAACCGCTGGTTCTAGAGACTTGAAATTTGGAGGGTGTATTCTTTTGGAGCGACGACTTGCGCCGAGTGGCTGGCAGTCAGTGGATGAGAAGAGCCGAAGACCGGGCTCAATGGCGTACCTTGGGAGAGGCCTATGTCCAGCAGTGGACTAACACAGGCTGATGATGATTCTTTGTAAAGCGTAGGTATCCACTAAGAAATGGTTTTTTGAAATTCCACCCCTAAGAGGTGGAAATAGGTGGTTAAATTATTTTCCTATAGGTCACTCGGGCGAATCCGCGGGCAGAAGCTCGTAAGTATTTAAAATTGCATCCTAATCGGACCATGACTTGACATGAAAACCACGCATACAAACACTCAAACCTTCTCATTCGTAACTACATTTGTAGTGTAAGATTAGCTTACTTCTTTGGCAGGTTTGAGGCAGGACTCCTTGATGGCATCTTGTAGGGTGCCTTCGAAGAATGCTGGCGTGTTGGGTCCGTAGCGCGCTCGGAAGCGAGCGCAGAACTCTATGCAGCCCAGCGCTTCGTCTTCCACTTGCTGTGACACTGACAACAACAATATGCATTTTAACAATCAAGTACATTTATTTAAGCAAGGCCATAGGCCTACTTTAATAATCTATACATATAAAATTCAAAGTCCCGACTGACTGACTGTATGACTGACTTATATATCAACGCACAGACTAAGCCGCTGGTCCTAGAGACTTTTGAAATCTGGAGGGTGTTCTTTGTAAAGTGTAGGTATCCACTAAGAAAGGGTTTTTCGAAATACCACACCTAAGAGGGTGAAATGGGTGGTTCAATTATCCATAAAAAAAGTCTTCATTTCCTATAGGATACGCGGGCGAAACCGCGGGTAGAAGCTAGTAATTAATATATTTAATAATAATACATATGTATACAGTGAATATTTATTTGCCCATTTAAAAAAACGGGAAGTTTTCAATGGGAATTGGACAGCTACATTGTTATTTGTTAGGCGCTTGTCGTTGGTAAATTTTCCTTACAAGAGTTTAGAAAAACATCTCATTTAACGATGACGTTTGGCCTGATCCATTCAGCTATGAAGGCAGCATATATTGTAAACAATCCCAGTTTTATTAAACACTAGCGGCCCGACCCGGCTTCGCACGGATATTTTATATATATTATCTCGCCTATGTTCATCAGTGATAATGTAGGATTCTAATGGTGAAAGAATATTTCAAATCGGTCCAGAAGTTTCAGAGCCTATTCAATGCAAACAAACAATCTAATCTTTCCTTTTTATAATATTAGCTTAGTAGATCAGATAAAGAAAATGAAATGTATCGGCATACTTTTGATAGTATAATGAATTAAGAAAATTGACAGAAAAACTGTTATCTGTGTATATGTTACAGATCACGTGAAGATGAAACTTTTAATTTTGTATTTTGTAATGTTGTTAACAATAGCTATACCCAATATCAATCAAATTGTCAATATTGTCCATCTATTTGTATAATTTGTATATTGCTAGGTGGTAGGACTTTTCTGCAAAGTTCGTCTAGGTAGGTACCACCGCTTTGCCAGTTATTCTGCCGCCAAGCAGTAGTGTGCAAGCACTGCTGTGTTCCGGTTTGAAGGGCCCTGTAGCTAGTGAAATTACTGGGCAAATGCGACTTTATGACCTGATATCACAGTCTAGTAATCTTATTACTAGATTGTGCTGAAGTCTCAGGATGACGTGCGCACTGCAGTGTCACGCGAAACTCTATACATTAGAGTTCCGAGTGACACTGCAAGTGATATGGGCAGCCGTGTCGCTTAACATCAGGCGAACGGTTAGCTCGTCATGTCACCCCTTAACCTAAAAAAAATGTAATCGTTAGAGGAAGTTCTCACCGTGATCTCATATCAATCCCATACACACTACTCAAGTTGTTTATGAGATAATTCCATCAAAGATTATTTTATTTTTGCTGCACAGAATTATGTTACGAACTGTGAAACCAGTCCTGCATATGACAATACTCTTATCTTCAGGTCAAAAGTCAAATGCCATATCAGTCTCCGATGAATGTTTAAAACCAAAGACGCATATTATTTACAGCGAGCCGGTAAGTTTTAACTCTATTATTATTCCAATTTCACCCTAATCTTAAATCAAGCGTTGTGTAAGTAATCCAGTATTATACGCCTGGCCAAATGTTCCTTGACCCTAAAGGCTACTAAAAGCGGCTCCTCTCTTTACGATAAAATGGAAATTCAACCTATTTTACTAGGTGATAAGACTTTTCTGCAAAGTTCGTCTAGATAGGTACCACCACTTTGCCAGTTATTCTAACACTATAATATTTTCAGATATCAAAATGCAACTGTGTATAGTTGCAATAATTATTGTACTGCCACTAGGATTATCTACTACTGGAATATTGGACGAAACTATTTACACTAAAAATAATACATGTTACTTGGCGGAATATGAGATAGTTGACGTACACGTGCCGGTCCATTTCTTTAATAAGATATTCATAGTACAAGCTGATATTAAAAAAAACGAATATAAAGGATTGTTCGCGTTGAACGACGATAAAGGTAAAAAAATTGGACGAAAAATACTCGAAAATGGAAAGTGTATAACATCAGATTCTGAAGGTGTATATTTCGGAGCATCGGATGGCATATACAAATATAACTTCACAAGCGGGACAGCCTATAGGTATGGATCTTTCACAGCCGATATAAAAGACATTGAAAAAGTGAAAACCAAGGATTTGTTATCGTCATTACGGAAGATGGCAAGCTTTACCTGATAACAGAAAATGGTCAAAAAATGGTATTACACGACACAATTCGTAATGTTCAAGATATACTCACGGATGATAATAATAATTTATATTATTATATTGAACATAATGATGAAGAAAAGCATCTAACCTATTATGAAAGGTATAGTAAGCCAAAGGTTATGGTTGGTAATAATATATCAGATATAATAGGTCTTCCCGATAAATATACATATATGAAACTAATATCATCAACAGAAAAAGATGGCGCATTTCTTGTAATGAACAACAAAATGTACCACATATATTCTAATGGGTCCAGCATGGCTACAGAATATATGTTTTTAGACCGACCCTCGGCTTATTCATTGGAACTCGGACTTTTACAATTCTATGGACATAACAAAAAGCTATATTGTATTTCAGTATTAGATAAAATTGCCGAGGGATTTAAGAATATTCGACTCGATCTTGCTGTAGAGGCTATTTTAGACGGTATTGCGGAAGCTGCAAGTAATTTCAGTTTTGTGTGAATTTTTAGTTTGCAACATGTATCCATAATTGAAGGTTTGAGAATAAAAAGGGTTTAACTGTCAAATTGACAGTTTCGAGAAAATTGACTTTAAACGTCAACGGCGTCATTTTAATGTAGAGTGCTTATAAGGTAATAGAAAAGGTTTATGTAAGTTTCAGTTGCTTGAAAATGTTTTAATTCTATTTAAAATAAATAAATGTAGTACTAATTCATACAATTACTGTAAAAATATAATATAATAGAATAAATATAGTAATGTTTTTATGCTAAGCGAACTGTATTTCTGTGACAGATACTTAAACCGTTTTTAGACTCAAAATCTCGAAATTTAAGCCTCATTTCGGTATTTTGAGAATGTATTATTGAAGATAATTTCACGCTGAATCCAACGATACCCATAAGTCATTCTGTCAAAAAAATCAGTTAAACCCTTTTTATTACCCCTTCAATTATAAAGAAAGAAGAAAAACAGATATTTAATTGCTCCAACAAATTGTACTTAGGTGGTAGGGCTTTTCTGCAAAGTTCGTCTCGGTAAGCAGCACCGCTTTGCCAGTTATTCTGCCGCCAAGCAGTAGTGCGCGAGCACTACTGTTTTCCGGTTTGATGGGCACTGTAGCTAGAGAAATTACTGGGCAAATGAGACTCTATGATCTGATTTCACAGTGTAGTAATCTGATTACCAGACTGTGCTGATGTCTCAGGATGACATGCAGTGTCACGCGAATCTTTATATTATTTATTTGGAGTTCCGAGTGACACTGCAACTGAATGGGTGACCGTGCCACTTAGCATCAGGTGAACGACTAGCTCTTATCGTCATTCATTAACAAATTGTAGACATAACCTTTGCTACAGTTTTGTTATAAGTTAGTAGTTGCGGTTTAAGAAAATGCAATGTTATAGGTAGACATAATAATAACGCGCAACGAAGACATACATAAATCTTGGACCCGAACTAGGATTCCCTATATCTAGGGACCCAGGAACTACGAGGACCATAACAACACCCAGACACAACAAATATTTGCGCTTTTATTTTCTATGCACAAATACTTGTCCTGTCGCGGGAATCGAACTCGCCACCTCCGGGTTATGAGCATAATAGAAATATTTTCCAAATATACTCACTCAGTGGCTGTAACCTCTCCGATTGCACCAGATCTACGAACATATCGTCCTCTGCTATAAACACGTCGCTTTGATCTTCCACTTCTTCTACAGAACTGTTTTCGCTGTCTGAACTTTCCACTATTATCTGAAACGAAACGTGGCTGTAGTTTAGTTGACTTATTCATATTTTATCTGCACTCTAAATACACATATTTAATTATTATACCGCTTTTACATAATAAATACGCGTGCTATATACTTTACTAGTTGCGGCCCGCGGTTTCACCCGCGGATAAAAAGTATTTTAATTATTTGCTCATCCCACGGGAAAATATAACTTTTCCGGGATAAAATGTAGCCTATATGTTAATCCAGTGTATAAGCTATCTTGGTACCGAATTTCATCCAAATCCATTTAGCTGTTTGAGTGTGAAGGAGTAACAAACATACACACAAACACACTTATGTTTCATTATAATATCTAAATTCAGTTAATTATGTATATCACTGCAATTTATATGTAGATGAATAATATATAA
The DNA here is from genome assembly GCA_905220475.3 of Ennomos fuscantarius. NCBI lineage: Eukaryota > Metazoa > Arthropoda > Insecta > Lepidoptera > Geometridae > Ennomos > Ennomos fuscantarius. The sequence continues at coordinate 3,443,098 of HG992040.1, read as the reverse complement.
AAGAAAGCCGTTTTAGTTACACTATTTACATAGGATACTTTTTATCCCGTTCGACCACGTTTTACTAATTCACCCGTGCGAAGCACACATTATTTTAATTTTTACCAAAATAAACACAAATGTTTTTATTTATTTATTTCAAAATAAAAAGTTAGAAGAAAAACGCCCTATGAACGCGTGTGCATTGATCATTACCTATTTTGACAGCCTCTGTAGTGTAGTGATTGAGCAGGTTTCCTCATAACCCGGAGGCGGCGGGTTCAATTCAGCAGGACAAGTATTCGCGCACAGAAAAAAAAGCCCAAATATTTGTTCCGAGTCTGGGTGTTTTGGGATCGTCGTAGTTCCTGGGTCCCTAGATACAGGGAATCCTAGTTAGGGTCCAGGATCTATGTATGTGATCGTTGGGCGTTATTATTATTACTATGTATTGCGTACCACCTCGACTGTAATTACCAGCATAGCACACTTGTATCATAATGTACGATTGTAGCACTCTGTTAGGTACATACGGCATTGTTTGTTACCCTCTTGTATTCTTTCTGCTGCTTGTTGGGAGCTCGTTTTACTGAGAGCTCGTGTTGCGGCTGGTCCAAGCCCACCATGGCTAGCACCGTGTCGTCGAGCCCCGTCACCGCAGGCCATCCGGTCCACACCTGGCGAAGGATGGTGGGTTTAGATGCTAGTTAACAAAGGGCCTTTATATAAGCAAATATTAATTTTAATTTTTATTTGCATTCCACAATGTTGTTTACAGGTGTAGATACTTTTTTAAAATCAGTTCATCGTGGACCCTGTCGGGCACGCAAAATTAGAAGAGAGGAAGACAAAATTAAATTAGATTAGAAAGTGGAGCGGTTACTTATTTTATACTAAAATTAAATGAATTATTTTTATATAACTACTATGCTTAAATTTTATGATTTAAATATTCATTTATAGTATAATAGCTTTTATCAATTAAACATTGCTTTAACTGTTTTATAAAGGTTACATTACTTGATTTTTTTTTCATTGTTTCTGGAAGCTCGTTATTATATATTAATATACATAACAAGTGTACCAGAAGCATGCAACTTAAGCCGGGAAGGAGTTAAGACCATTTCCATGGCAAACTGAACGGTTTATGTGTCTCGGCAGGTTTTCCCGTTTTATAGTAGGTTTGGATTATTATTACCTATTATTCTTAAGAGCCTCAGGGTCGATTTGGATAAAGACTAAAACTGTATAATTAGATTTATTTTATAACACAACCTGTATTGCATCATCTCAGTGTAATTTTACAGATATAACAGTACCTACTACGTACAGAAGGTTCACTACGCAAAATCGAAATAAATCAAAATTTAAATAAATAGTGACTCTTGCTCGCACACAATAAAATGCAATTCAGATCGCACAGCACTGCCCTACCCTTATTTTCACCTAGAAGTTACCTCTGTTTATTTAATCAAGTAATTTTTTATTCTGTTATGTTGGCAATGGCGATCTACGTGAATGTTCTTCCGTTTCGCATTCATTAGCTTACTTACCAAGTTAAGCCCAAGCGTGCGTAAAGAAGTTTTACTTCAAAAAGAGACAGCCATATCTCACCTGATGCCGCGCCGGTATGTCTGTAAGCGAGTACATATCGTTCTTCACTTCACGCACTGTCTTTGTTCCGGGGAATTGCAGCGTGTATTCCTTCTCTTCATGCTTCACATGCAGTACGTATGTAGCCGTTAGACGCTCCGCCATCCTGAAATATTAGCAACACTATTATTTACTGGCCGACTGGATTGGCCTGATAGCTCAGTTGGTAGTAACTCTGCCTTTTGAGCTGGTAGCTGAGCTTGTAGGTTGTAGATTCGATTCCGCTATTCGTGACCGCTACATACTACATACTACTACACAAAGAGTTATTTACAAGTGAGCACTACCGTGCTTTGGAATGCACGTTAAGCCGTCGGTCCCCGCTGTTGTCTTAAGACAATAGTCGTTAAGCCAAGTCTTCCTGTAAATTTTGAGACCAGGGCTGACCTACCTGTTTGCCTACAAGAGAAGATGTGACTTAGACTTATTACATCGGTATATTATGCCCAAATGCCTCTTCCAAGGTATGCTACACGAATAACGCAAACACTCAGTCATTAAAATATATTAATATTGTAGACTCACCTTTTGTCTCTGAGTCAGAATGCAAAATGAAAAAAATTATCAATGAATTTTTTTAATAATTTTCATTGGTTATAGGCAAAGTATTTGACCACTGCCACGCCTGATGTTAAGCAATGACATAGTAAAAAATGGGGCATGCTTGCCTACAAGATACCTGTTCACTCTTGAGTTGAAAACTCCCAGGTAATAGAACATATTATGAGAGGATTAAGTCCTCTATACTAGTGTTACCATTTCAATATTCTAAAGTTAGCATTGTTTGTGTGTATGTACCCTTTAAGAGGTTAATCTCTAGAACCGCTGATTCTCTTATAAAAATCCTTTACTGCAACTGATAGAAACCTACACTATCCCTGAGTAACATGAACTATATTATATTGTGATATTAAGTTTCACATGTGGCTACACACTAGTTATGTTTGAGTAAAAAATTTAATAGGGTAACCATCTAATAACTGGCCACTTTAGTGAACTGGCCAGTTCATTTTAGTTCATGCTAGTTTCCATATGGTAATAATTGTGAACTAATATGTAAGCTTATAGATAAGGTAATGTTAAACCATGATCACAGCTGGCGTTATGTGAATGTAAGTCTTATTTCATGCAAATGTAGTAAATAGTAGCCAATTACTAATAGCTGCCAGTTACACAAAGTTTTACCCTAAATATAATATTCATTATTTTGGTATTAAGCTATGGGTAAACGCTAGTTGAGTCATAGGCATTGTATGTACTCTAAGGTTCGTATCACAGAACGATGCTCAGTCATCGATCGCTTCTCAAGCAGAGATTTTATTTATAAATTGATCAATTTGTGAATGAAATCTCTGCTTGAGCAGCTGATTGTGACTTGGGTATCTTAGGTACCGACCTAAGATACCCAAGTCACAACTGAGTTATAGAATGGCAATGAAAGTTGACTCAATAATCATCAGCCTTCAGCAATGAAACTGTAAATTGCCAAGAGTTGCAACAAGACCTGGCAATAAATAAATAATTATAATAGCATGGTGACATTGACTCACTCATCATCAGCTACCATTTCATCGGCAGCCTTCAGTCTGATGACAGCGTTCAGCTGAAGCCCTAAACTGCCAAGAGTTGCTCCCATAGTAGCACGTGATCCACCAATGCCGGATATCTGTTGCCGACAAAACGGAACGCCGCAAACCGACTCTAACTTCTTCTTTAAATCGCCTGTAACATGAATTAAAACAACTTTCAGTTATGTAAACCACCTTTGTTTATACACTACACTAGGTACATACACTACACTAGGTGGTAGGTACTAACTGGCCAGTTATTCTGCCGCCAAGCAGTAGTGTGCAAGCACTACTGTGTTCCGGTTTGAAGGGCACTGTAGCTAGTGAAATTACTGGGCAATTGAGACTTTATGATCTGATCTCACAGTTGAGTAATCTTATTACTAGACTGTGCTGATATTTCAGAATGATGTGCTCTGTGTTTTAGTTCCGAGTAACACTGTTCTATTATGGGCGGCCATGGCGCTTAACACCAGGCGAACGACTAGCTCGTCACATCATTCACTAACATAAAAAAAAAACACCATGAAAAACTGAAAATAGTCTTGCCAAGTATGGAAACTATTTGCACAAATAGGCTTCTGCTCTATGGCGCTGGACAATTATGTGGCGTTCGGTGCAGACACACTGCACATTTTATTTTATTTTATTTTTCTTTATTAGGAATAGTAAACAGCACACATTATCAATATTAAGCTAAAATATAACTATGATAAACTTAGTAATAATGCAGCCCACAACACTATCCTCAGATTGTTAATTAGTATAAATAAATTTAATGCTAGGGGAAGATGACATGCTAAACACAAACATTCGTATTTACTTTAAATGTACACAAAAGAAATAAAATGAAATGAGGTGAAAAGAAGTAATAAATTATGTTAAAAACTAAAATCTAATAAAATAAAAAAATATCTAAATTTATATTGCAAAATATTCATTATAAGTACTTATTGTGTACTTGTAATGTTACAAAATATATAACATCTGATAAAATTATATAATAAATATTCATGCGATAACAAAAATTATTATGAAGAAAGATTTTGAAAAACATATCGACATTACCGTTCCATTCGATTTGAATACAAAATGTTTAGAAATAAGGTAAATTTTTAAACAAAGCGACTCAAAGGGCACTTGTACCTTAATGTCACGCCATTGCCTTACACATTGTCAGCCTATATGTTCACATCGATCTTCAGGGACAGAGTGTATCTATAGCCTACCACACTGGACAACTACACATTGGAGCATTGTCATCAAATTTTGCCTGAAGATTCAATGTCAAGATGCTGTGTTATGTAAAACCCAGTACTTACTGATTGTAGCTGATCCTGACATTTTTATTTCATGAATTTTGTTATTACAGTGTACTAGCAGCTCTACAAAATCAAGGTTACTATTTCTAGGCGACGATGTGGAAGCTTGGTTGTTGTCTTCTCTGTCTGTGGAGAAATAAAACAGTATTTTATATTAGCTTATGGACCAACCAAACCATCCAACAATATTTATGGTATTATATTCCATATTATCTGAATAAACCAACAATATTTTTGGCATAAGCTTTAATTATTCTTCTTTGGTAGGTTTTCACTTAATCAAGATACTAAATTTTCAGAAATTAATAATTTCCTGTGGGAAACCTGTGTGTGGTTTTGGTGTGGTAAATTTCAACCATTGGTTTAGCCAGTGTGAGCCACACAAATACAATCAATATTTTATTATGATATTACTCATAAAATTATATGTTTTTGTTGTGTTTACTTTGTTAAATGTTGATTATAAATAATATAAAAATAAAATGTTGATGTTTGTAAACTATTAGCAGTAGGTGTTTAAAATAAACAAATCTTTTGATTGACATATAGAACAAATGCTTATTGCATTTTGAGACTTTCTCTTACACTTAAAAATGTGCTTGTGAGTTCACATATTGTAAATTAGGGAACTTTATATTTAAAAGCATTCTTAGTGACTTGTGAGTACCTGGTGGGTGTGTTTTTGGAGTTATCACAGAAATGTCATCATCAATCATCTCAACATCATTGGCATCGTCTGGCAGCACTGCGCTGCTGCCCCCATCCTGAGGCATCACTTGGTTTATGGCGGCCTGTAATGAAACATTCTCTTTAGTAATACACCAGCTTTACAGAAAATTGCTTATGTCTTTTAATATTAGAACGAAAGAGGCTATTTTCAAAGTGCAGTTCAATTGAAGGGGATGTGAGATCAAAAAGGGTTTCTTTTTCTTCACAAAATGACTTGTGGGTATCATTGGATTCAATTCAATTCGTTAAATTATCTACAATAATACATTCTCAGAATACCGAAATGAGACTTAAATGTCGAGATTTTAAGTCTAAAAACGGTTTATCTGACACAGGAATACAGTTCGCTTAGCAACCTTATTATAAATGATTATATTTAAAAACATTATTATATAAATTATATTATATTTTTACAGTAATTGTACGAATTAGTACTATATTTTGTATTGTAAAATAGAATTAATATATTTTCAAGCAACTGAAACTTACATAAACATTTTCTATTACCTTATAAGCACTCTACACTAAAATGAAGCCGTTGATCAATTTGACAGTTAAACCCTTTTCGTTCTCACCCCTTCAATTGTGACATGAATTTTTATTTTAGTTCCTATTTTTCGAAATTCTATTGGATGAATTGTTTTTTTCTGGTTGGCTGTATTGACTGGCATGTAATTGTAGAAGAGGGTGAGTCAGACAGATAAACAGAAAATGTCATCAGTGTTTTGCTTTAATGTGAAAACTTAAAAAGCATATTGAAGATATTTTTTTTTTTTTTACGTTATTGAATGATATGACGAGCTAATCGTTCACCTGATGTTAAGTGACACGGCCGCCCATAACAGAATAGTGTCACTCGGAACTCCAACATTTAAAGTTTCGCATGACTGCTGCATTGCGCACATCATCCTGAGACATCAACACAGTCTGGTAATAAGATTACTCGACTGTGAGATCAGATCATAAGTCTCATTTGCCCAGTAATTTCACTAGCTACATTGCCCTTCAAACCGGAACACAGTAGTGCTTGCACACTACTGCTTGGCAGCAGAATAACTGGCAAAGCGGTGGTACCTACCTAGATGAACTTTGCAGAAAAGTCCTACCACCTAGTAACCTTAAGATTAAATAAAAATTTAATAGGTGCTGCTGGTTTTTGTTGTTTAGTGAGCTTAGCTTGCAATCAATGGGCTACGAGTTCAAATCCTACAATAGCTTTTGGTGGAAAATGTGATGAAACAATAGGTGCAATACCATGGTAGTTGCTTTTCTGTTGCTCATCTAGATAGCTACCACCCTCAAGTTAAAGTCAGTCGCCAAGCAAATAATCCCATATATATCCAGCAGCCTCAGATGAGAGCCAGCTCAGATAGAGATCAGAGAGATAGGCTGGAGCAACATTCTGCTATATTGTCAATTAACTGAAAAGTTTTATCTCCCGTTTTAAACCGTTATTTAAATAATCTCTATCGAGGAGTTTCTACATTCTTCAGCAAGAACATTTCAGAAAATCTAATTAAAAAAATATATTTTAAAAAATTAGCTCAGCAGAATTCGAATCTCACAGATATTTATTTAGATTAGTTACTAGGTGGTAGGACTTTTTTGCAAAGTTCATCTAGGTAGGTACCACCGCTTTGCCAGTTATTCTGCCGCCAAGCAGTAGTGTGAAAGCACTACTGTGTTCCAGTTTGAAGGGCACTGTAGCTAGTGAAATTACTGGGCAAATGAGACTTTATGATCTGATCTCACAGTCGAGTAATCTTATTACGACTGTGCTGATGTCTCAGGATGATGTGCGCAGTGCGATGTCACGCGAAACTTTATATTTTGAAGTTCCGAGTGACAGTGTTCTGTTATGGGCAGCCGTGTCGCTTAACATCAGGTGAACGACTAGCTCGTCACTTCATTCACTAACATTAAAAAAAAAAAATATACACTAAAGGAATGACAATGCAGGTGGTGGATGTTCCCAAGATTTTAACTTTTAATCAAATGTCAATATACTTGTTTTTTATGCTAGGTATAGATAGGTAAATATACTTGAAAAAATTCAGAAAACATGCCAGTTTTTCTCTTAGAAACATGTTATATTCAACATTTGCAGTAACAAAAGATAAAACTGATAGCTTAGGTACTTAGAGTGCAATTTCCAGACAAGCTTCTAGTGTAATGTATTAGTCACAACAAGGCAAGAAAGGAAGAACCTTACTTTAAAGTAAATAGATGGACAGTTTTACCACAAATAGCCTAAAACAAGCCGCAGACTTTAATAGTACAGTTCTGATGGGCTCTGGTCTGAGTCTAATGTTTTTGTTGTATAGCAGAACTTAAAATGAAGGAATAATAAACTTCTTTGTTGCCAGTATCTGTTGAGTTCTACTAGAAAACCATTAATTAGTTTCTAATGATTATGTGATTAAACTTACAAGCAAGTCCCAATTGGTTTCTTCCAGATGAAATATCGCTTCAGCAACATCTTCTATAGCAGTAATACTCTGAAAACAATCACACAGGCAATTCTTAGGTTGCTAATCAAATATCAACACAAAGAAATAATTAAAGGAAATATCCTAATAGGGCTAATGTTAAAACGTAGTATTATGTATCAGGGACGTCCACTTCGCAGCGTAGTATTAGCGACTTCTCTATGACTAGGCACAAAGGAAAAATTAATGATAAGCTTTTCAAAGCAATTTCACGTGCATGAAGCTCATTTTACCTCGGTGAATATGATGTTAGAGGGTGCATAAAAATGAGTATTCTGCAACCTATGGTTCAGAAAATGTATACTACAAAAGCACAAAGAGATATTCATGAATTTCATAGTCACTGTTATTGTTTACGACATAACCTTTACGAAATCCTATTCCATGATGAAACATATTATTAATAACCAACCCAAGTTTGTAAAAGTATATTTACCTGGAAATTTGCTAGAATTTCCTCTCTGTTTTCTGCCATCACGATATTATTGAACTCGAAAAATGTTATGGGCTATGACATTTACGATTTGGACAAATCAGAATCAGAATCACTTCAACACTCAACTCCAGTGCTGCCAGGTGATATATGGTGAATCCTACGAAAATGAATGAGACCCTGAAAGGTACGAAAAGCTCTAAAAGTTTCTGCGAGAGTTTTATATTTGTTATACTAGATCCGCTGAATTTTCACCCTCGGATAATAAGTATTCTATATGTTTATACAGCATATAAGCTATCTCCATTTTAAAGAACAGAACCAACATTTTACTTGTTTAATAATTTGACATGAGATGTGATAATTATGCAACGATGACATTATAAATCTTAAAACGCTAATTTTATGTTATTTATATTTCACGAACAATAAAATCATAATTGGTGATAAATAATAAAATAACATTTTAAAATTCAATGTTTCTGTTCTGTTTAGTTCCTGGTGATTATCTCGTAATTAGTCAATGTCAAGTTTATATTATATTTAAGCTATGAGTTAGTTGTACATAGTAATATTATAATATATCTATATACTTTATCTCACTCAAATAAAATAAAATAAATATAATGAACAGGTAAGTGCATGACTTATATAGATTACCCTAACCCTATTACTTGTATCCTAAATTTAGTAACAGATAAAGCTCACAATCATAAATGAACCTACTTTAAAAAAATGACAAGCCGCATCTGGCCAGAAGTTTTGGATTTTGAATAATAAAATAGAAATAGTTACATTACAATGTTACAATTGCTAGAAAAAAATACATGTGAATATACGTTCAGTTGTTGCAGCGTAAAGAGGAACATACACACACACAAATACACACACACACACACACACATTCCCATTTATAATATTAGTGTCTAGCTAGATTAATATGTAGATATGATTCAAAAGTTGTTGTCAATTTTTGAAATGTTAAAGTATAACATGTACCGACTATGAGCAAAAATTTGCAAATTTCGTAGTTTTCAATCCTCCTAGCAATACTGGTCAACTCCACGATGACCACAGAACAAACTAATAAAATTGCCAGTAGCACTAGCGTATAAATATAGCATCACCATCACAGATTCAGAAGAAAAAAAACAATTATACTTTAAGGAATATTTGGATAGTATCATATAATTATACAATTATTATAATATAATTTGTTTATTCATAATGAATTTAGAAAAAACACAACTCCCTTCTCTTAATAACATATTTATGGCTGGCAATACCATTACAATTAAAATTTTCGAATACTGACTAGTTACCCGGTAAAATTCAATTTTATTTTCTAAATTTTTTATTGAGAGCGTATGTAAATATGCGAATTGAATGAGGAAGAGATCACTTTTAGTCATGAGCACGCCTTTAGGCTTTTTTTAAAATTAGGATGCTTATAGTAATTAGGATTACCTAGGGATTCCTTATTAACTTCTATTCTGGAAAAAGCCCCTCAAAATAGAATAAGGATAGCCTACCTTACATTTAATCAATAATTTGGGTCGCAAGGACTATTTAACTAAAATACATTACGAAAAGTTGATTTTATAAATCGTAAAAGTATTGCAGGAAGGTACCTAAGTATTGTTTATATTTATACCAAGGAAATTGTGTAGTATAAATCTATAAAATATAGTATTATCTACTATACAAATTCTATACTAGAATGTACTTATAGGTTCCTTGATAGTAATTTTATATTTCTATATTATTTGTTAGAGCTTTGACAGACGTACAAAATAATAGTACCAATCGTGAAGCGTAGTTATTACTTCAGTGTTTATATACTTTATTATTTACTAGTTGCACCCCGCGGTTTCACCCGCGGATAAGAAGTATTTTAATTATTTACTCATCCCACGGGAAAATTTCAATTTTCCGGGATAAAATGTATCCTATATGTTAATCTAGTGTATAAACTATCTTGGTACTGAATTTTATCCAAATCTATTTAGCCGTTTGAGCGTGAAGGAGTAACAAACATACACACAAACACATATACACACATACAAACTTTCGCATTTATAATATTATTGTGATGTGATTAAGTACTTACCTACTCTTCGAGCGTTGCATTTTGCATAAGATATTGAAGTAGGTGTATAAACCACCTTCTATATAAGTACCTAGGCACTTTTTTGATAAATAATGATATTAATTTATGACTGAAACTCATGACTGGGCTGGGATGGGAATTTGGGATCAAGCAAGACAGTGCAGATAACTTTAGTAGCGAAGCGCGCACGCAGCTCGCGCACGCGCTCTACGAATAACGGCTCTGAAAGCGGGAAAATAAAAGTTAACGCGAGAGTCTGTGCAAAGAAAACGCGGTAAATATTTTGTGTTCAATTACGGAGTCACTCTATCTTTTATTTGGGACCACTATTGCAGTATTGTAGGTAATAATAACTTTCAATAATAGCCTGACATAACCTACTTTATTTTTATTTTATAATCAGCTATGCTACGTGCTAATCCACTATATAAAAAAAAAACTAGTAAAAAAATTTATAAAATTAAATTCTATTAATATGGGATAAAAAGTATCTTATGTGCGTTGGTTATTATAAGCTACCTCCCCACCGTTTTTCCGCCAAATCGGTTCAGCCATTCTTGAGTTATAAATAGGATAACTAATACGACTTTCTTTTATATATATAGATTTAAATTTCAAAACTAAATCCAGGTACGAGCGACAGCTACCAGCTTAATTATTTAAAAATATAATTAAAACACGCAATTCCATTTTAAATACAAATACGTTAGGAATATTGATAAGTTTTTTTTTATATTTTTTTATATTTGTTTAATGTTTTAAGTTTAAAATGGGCATTATTATATTATGCCAATCATACATTATTCACGTTTTTAATATTCTTTATTCTTTTTATACGTACAAAGTAAGCTTTTTATTATTTAATTGCAAAGTACCTATGCTTTTCAGTGAGCTTTGTAATTATTATTTGATAACAATAATTATTTTAAAATACTCACACAATAAAAGTGTATAAGATATGTTTGAAATATATAGCCAAGTTCTTTCTCAATGACATTATCTGTTAAAGTATGTTATAGGTCAAGTATGTTTAAAATAAATTGGGTTATTTACCTACTTACTTATTTAACTATCTACTATGAACTCTGATAAAGCATCTTGTGATACATTTAAGTAAATAGTATAAATTCTTGCTCTTCGTGGCTCACATCGACGTAAATAATTACATTCTTCGACTTTATCATCAGGTGAGATGTAGTCAAATCGAGAGTGAACAGGTATCTTCTAGGTAAGCGTGTTCCTAGACCGCATCGTCACTTACCATCAGGTGCTATAGTGGTCAAACGCGAACCTATCAAACAATAAAAAAAACGCAAACCATCAATAGCAAAAAAGAAACATCAGCCGGAATCCGGAATACGTCCACTGATTAACAAAAGCCCACCACATTTGGGCGGGAAAAGCATTGGCATAATCACTACGCTATGGTAGGCATTTTTATGATTGCGGAAGATTTAAATGTAAAGGTATGCTAATGCCTGGATATTACCTTAGCCCAGGGGTCGGCAACGTGCGGCACGCGAGCTACAAGCGGCTCTTTAGATGTGAATTTGCGGGTCTATAGTTCTAATATCATTTATTTTATAAAAGGAAAATACACATTTATGGAAGTACTATTTATACCAGGCAGATTTTTTTGTGGCTCTTTAAAAACTTTGGTATTTTGTAAATTGTAATTTTTGACTCTTCCGACTGAAAAGGTTGCCGACCCCTGTCTTAGCTTTTACGGTACCAACGGGAAGGAAGAGGTCTTAGACCAGGACCACGCGGCTTTAAGGCCAGAGAGTTGCGTCAACCCTAAAATCAAAGTTACTTTAGGTACTACCTAATACGTATTCCTATTATAAACACGAGTTATGAAAATAGGTCTTAGTTTATTAAAGTTTAGTCTTTAAAAGTGAGTGTACTGAAGTGAGCTAATTGTAGGTACAAAATCTAGATATATTTTTTTTTACTTCAAACTTGTCTAGCATTTGACCGCGCTCTCACCTGATGGGAAGTGACGATGCGATCGAAGGTGTAGCATGCTAGCCAAGTAAAAATTTTATAGTATAGGTAGACTAGATTATACCTACCTAATAAAAAAAATTAAAGAGAAAAATGAAAATAGAGTGACAAATAGAGATAATAAAAAAGAAAGAAAAAAAGAAAATGAATTATATTTTTTTAGAAATAGAATTTGTTTTTGTTCTAAGATATAACACAACACAACTTTATTAATTTTAGGTATACTGAAGCTAAAATTATGATACAACTTTTTTATATCTTTGCCTTCTTTTGACCACTGTCTCACCTGATGGTTTTTCTCATTAACATTTATTTATTATTTCTACTAAATTAGTTTAGCTCGTTAACATTTATTTATTAATCCCACTAAATTAGTTTAGCTCGGTAACATTTATTTATTATTTCTACTAAATTTGTTTTGCTCGTTAACATTTATTTATTAATTCTACTAAATTAGTTAAGCTCGGTAACATTTATTTATTAATTCTTCTAAATTAGTTAAGCGCGATAACATTTATTTATTATTTCCACTAAATTAGTTTTGCTCACTAACAATTATTTATTATTTCTACTAAATTGGTTTTGCTCGTTAACAGTTATTTATTATTTCTACTAAATTAGTTTAGCTCGTTAACATTTATTTATTATTTCTACAAAAGTGGTTTTGCTCGTTAACATTTATTTATTATTTCTACAAAATTGGTTTTGCTCGTTAACATTTATTTATTTTTTCTACTAAATTTGTTTTGCTTGTTCCACAGACATGGGCTTGGGTACCATGGGGGCGCGTGCATTCGCGGTCATCTCTTTGGCTGTAGCAGCCAGAGCTCTGATCATGGACCAAGGTAAGTCTAAATTAAACTAGACATATAGCCAGATATTACCTACACTTTGACTATTGATTTATAAAAGTGCTAAAAATAGCCTATTTGCAATAAATCTTTTGACTTTGACTTATAACAGAAAAAAGCTTTTGTTAAAGGTAATTATTTTTTACTGTTTATTAACTTATCATCAGCGATGAAGATATCTAATGAGATTTCTAGGACTAAATTATTGGTGTCATGTACTAGTCCAATTGGACTTGTAGGAAATAATAGTAGATAGGTATCAGTTGTCCAACCATGGAACAAGGAAATAGGACTAGTGGGTTAGTAATTAATGGATAATTTTAAATCAAAGAACATAAAAACGAGTGCTTTAGACTGCACGATAGAAGTAAAACTTCTTTAGCTCCATCTATCGGCCGGTATAACTTTGTTTTTGCTTTGTTTAATGCTGATGTCGCCATCTTGTCAATCGAAATTGTCATTTTACCAACATAATAATACAAATTTTAAGTAATTTTTATCTTTGTTATGTTAACTCCCCAAGTAAAGAGTGCGTAAAATAGTTTTACTTCAAAAATCAAGTAAAATTTGTGTCACGAACGGGATTTAAACTCGCATCTATATTATCTATGGTTTTCTTGGCTACATACAAAAATATTAATACAAAATGAATACGTTGATGGGAGTTTTGGCGGGAAAGCGGAAAACATTGCGTCACCGCATTGTATTATTTTCTTAAACTTGTGTTATTTTCAGTGTTAGTGCATAAAATTGGTGGCATTCTATTCGTTGTGCTGGATTACAGGCGTGAGTGTGGGAATAATGGTATAATTGATGGTGAAACGTTACTTTTCGTGTTGTTTCCGAAACTCCATAGAAGCTTCAAGTAAAGTTGCCACCACTTTACTAGAAGTATGACTGACTAGACTATGACTTGACTTGATGACTTCGACTTGACACATATTTGCGTGAAATATCATTAACTTGATAAATTATCAATGACTTGACACTGGCTAAATACACAAAAGTGTGAAGCCAACACATAAAAAAAAAGAATACGTTGATTACGTTGATACTGACAGTCGTTAAGGTGACAAAGTTCTGCTTTAGGATTCTAAGTTTTATTTTAAAGAAGTTAAGTCGTTCCCACTCAAGAAGAAAAAATGTTCATCAACATTCATCATCTAAGAATAGAACCTGCAATTTCTCGCTTCAGTGTAGACCAAAAAAGCCAGGGTTGACCATTCCCAAAAGCTTCTGCTAGGTGTTCATGTAAATTGATTGCAAGCAATAGAAACACAAATTTGTATGGATTTGACAGTTTCTATAAGCAGCTTATGTGCATAGATATATAAACAAATAAAAATCTTTATTGGAACACCATATTACAGGAACAATTTACAAGCACAAACTTGAAAATTAAGTGTCACAATGGGCGGTCTTATCGCTTAAGCGATCTCTTCCAGACAATCCAAGTGCATATTTACTATATAAATTATTTAATCAGGAATAAAATCCTGTTGCTATTATTTCCGTGACCACGTCTTTGATAAAGTCCTAAGACCAACTATACCTTTATTTTCAAACTAAATACAACGATATAATAACTAATACTAAACACTACCTACTACAAAAATAAAACATTTGGACTTTCTGGCCGCGATGACCTATAGACAGTCCAAATGCTACAGCCCACTACCAGTAGGTAGCGTACCCGACATGCTGGCAGCATTGCCCCGTTGAATTGCAATGCTTATTCGTTGTGCCAAATAAGTGCCAGCATTTTGGTCACGCGTCGTGTCGACCAGAGGCTCTGATGAACTTTTGAAAACGCGATGAAATATACCTAGGTTCTTAACAGAAAAGTTCAAATTCAAATTCAAATTATTTATTCATTATACCTTTGGGTTACATGATTCTTAAGTAGGATAGCTTATAATTAAACATTATTTTTCATTATTAATTAATACAACTAGTCTTATCCAACTTAAGTATTGAGTCCGTGTACCCTGTACTAGTATAAAACTGTGTTACAAGGTACAAACGTTAAGGTGAAACGTTAAGGTGTCGTTTTTTTTATTATTTTTTACTGTAGCGTCTAAATCATCTAAAGAGTAACTCCAGCAAGGGCGGGCGTCCGTAGGTACATCCGGTCTTTCGTGAAGTGTCGTTAATTACCACGAATGTCAGTTAACCCGCGTATGCTAATGCCAACTTAAATGACGGGAGTCGTTTGATGTGGCAGGCACGGCCGTAGCTAGGAAGGGTCATTGTGGGGCAATACCCTACCTTGAAATCACAATGTCCTACCTTAAAAGTACCAAAAACTAAAATAAATAATAATTCAATTGAAGGGTTGAGAATAAAAAGGATTTAACTGACAAATTGACAGTTTCGAGAAAATTGACTTTAAACGCCAACGGCGTCATTTTAATGTAGAGTGCTTATAAGGTAATAGAAAAGGTTTATGTAAGTTTCAGTTGCTTGAAAATGTTTTAATTCTATTTAAAATTACTAAATATAGTACTAATTCATACAATTACTGTAAAAATATAATATAATAAAATAAATATAGTAATGTTTTTATGCTAAGCAAACTGTATTCCTGTGACAGATAAACCATTTTTAGACGCAAAATCTCGAGATTTAAGCCTCATTTCGGTATTTTGAGAATGTATTATTGAAGATAATTTCACGCTGAATCCAACGATACCCATAAGTCATTTTGTCAAAAAAATCAGTTAAATCCTTTTTATTCTCACCCCTTCAATTGTTTGTTTATAGTTTGAGATAAAATTCTTAGATCCATGCTCATGTTCTGTCACAGAAATTATTTGTCTACGTATAGCTATTGAATGTACCACGTGATATACATGGTGATTGATTTAGGAACCTGCGCGTCAAGGGCAGATCAATTATGAATTTTTTTTTACTTCCGCCCTGTAACCGATGCTGCCCTTCCTCAAATTCGACTCTAGCTACAGCCCTGTTGGCAGGCCTATGTTTAGACGCTTTATTTTTGGATACTTGAGAAATGCACTGGTTAGGTAGACGAGAAGAAAAGTGTTTCTAAAGTAAAACTTCTTTACACTTTTTTGAACTGGCTAATGCTGTTGCTCTCTACCGACCTTTAGAGCGTCACCGTGCGGGGGCTTCTTTACTTGGGGAGTAAGCTGGCGAGGCGAACGGAAGTTGAAAATTGTTGGTTAATGTAGATCTCCATTGTCAGCATAACAAAGTGAAAAAATCGTATTATTTATTATGATGGGATGTCCGGTAAAAAATTGTCAATATGGCGACACAAAGCTAAAACAAAGTTATACCGGCCGATAGATGGAGCTAAACTAAAGCAGCCTTATTAATAAACACGAACTAGCTTTAGACTAGTTACACCATCTTTTGTCTCTTTCGATCCAGGTAAATATTCCAGTAGCAAAAAAGGACAAAAGCTGAAGTAACTAATCCGAGACTAATACCCGTTTATTAATAAGGCTGAAGAAGATTTACTTCAATCGTGTGGTCTAAAGCACACTCGTTTTTTTACTCATCATACTTACCTATTAACGTATTCAAAAGGTTTATAGTACAATTAGCATAAATAAGTCCGTCTCTCTTGTTTCCATAAAGATAGTCAAGGTAACTTGCGGCTTATATTCATTATAATTAAGTTGTAATTAGGTACCTACTTACTTCAAACACCCACTGAAATTCTACACACAAAATACATTTTGCAGGCACTTGCTACTGCAGCTCGGGTGCCACCTATTTAACACCCGTAATAGCATCACGTCTTTAAGATGTAGAGTAGTAGCAGATATTACAAAAGCGTAGAGTAAGTATGTAGTGGTAGAGTAAAGTCAAATATCTTTGTGTTTATCACAAAATTCATAAGCCTATGCAGGCTATTAATTTTCTTTTGACGACTGGGTTCCTATGCGCTCGCACCTGAAAGAAAATCCAACAGCAATATAGCACGATTATAAATAGAGGCTTTGAATCGATTATATTATCGATTTTAGGCTATTAAGCTAAAATAAATAAACTTAACTAAAATGTGAAACGTTAAGGTGTCGTTTTGGTTTGCTTGTCCTTTATTTCACGTTGAAAGGTTAAGCTAATTTATGTAACATTATCATGTCGGATTAACCACGTAGCAAGAGTAGCAATTGCTACGGGCCCCGCGCGATAGGGGGCCCCGCATATTGAAACACTCATCTCTGCCTGAGCGTAATTTTTTGAGTGACACTTATTAAGATGATATTGAATTAACTTGATGTCACAAAAACGTTAACAAATAGTAACCTATAGATTGATAAACGCATTGAGTATTGTTTTTTTACCACTTTATACTAAACCCATAGTAGATTAAGGGCTCTTTGAAAGAATTTGCTAAGGGCCCCGCGCTTGCTTAATTCGGCACTGTGTATACCTCATAAGCAAATGATTCTGCCGCCGTGTTGGTGGGTTAAAGCAAGTATTTCGCCCACCACCCGGGTCGTAACCACAGGAGTACCTAACTACCCATTACCGGGCGCTGGGCCTCTAGTACTTCTAGAAAGACTTTATTTGAATATACATTACTGTAGCTATCGAGTATTCTATCGTAAAATTATTTGAAATCTAGCACAGAGCTGACATGATAATTTTACTAGGTGGTAGGACTTTGTTGCAAAGTTCGTCTAGGTAGATACCACCGCTTTGCCAGTTATTCTGCCGCCAAGCAGTAGAGTGCAAGCACTACTGTGTTCCGGTTTGAAGGGCACTGTAGCTAGTGAAATTCCTAGGCAATTGAGACTTTATGATCTGATCTCACAGTCGAGTAATCTTATTACCAGACTGTGCTGATGTCTCAGGATGATGTGCGCAGTGCAGTGTTGCTCGAAACTCTATTTTGGGGTTCTGATTGACACTGTTCTGTTATGGGTAGCCGTGGCGCTTAACACCAGGCGAACGACTAGCTCGTCACATCATTCACTAACATAAAAAAAAAAGAAAAAAAAAAAGCGACGTTTTCAAACATTTAATAAATTTTATTTCATTTCATGTCATTTCATTGCCTGGAAGAGATCACTTATTGATAAGGTTGTAATGCCTAGTTTTATTCACGCAATAAAGAGTTTTTATATTCTATTATATTCTATTCATTGTTAATTGCAGAATCAATGTAACCGTATATTTTTTCTGATTTTAACGCAGCTTCTTGTACTATCACTTATTCTGTACAG
Source organism: Ennomos fuscantarius (assembly GCA_905220475.3). Classification (NCBI taxonomy): domain Eukaryota; kingdom Metazoa; phylum Arthropoda; class Insecta; order Lepidoptera; family Geometridae; genus Ennomos; species Ennomos fuscantarius. Next base: position 3,424,753 of record HG992040.1, on the reverse strand, counting down.
TGACGCATGGTTAAGTTTTTGGGCCATATTAAAGGCAACATGTTCAAAAATTTACTTACCATTAAGCTTGTATTATAAGCTAAGGTGAAAAACAACTTTCCAAAACAGGCGTATTCAAGTTACCAAATGTTTATCTCGTTAATATCCTTTGAAGACGCAGGATAATTGGAGAACATTAATTACACGGAGTTTAATCGAATCTAAGCAAGCTCAGAAGATACATTAATTATTTAAATAGGATGGTATTAGTTACTTTGTCTTCAAACCTACGTTATATTATACAAAGCGTCAAGAGGGGCGGATGGTCAAAAAGCTACGAGAAATAGAAAAAACTAAGTAATGCAAGGTCGACTGATATAAACTAAAAGACGCATGATTCAATTTAAACGATCTTTACCAGTTATTCTGCCGCCAAGCAGTAGTGCCCAAGCACTGCTGTGTTCCGGTTGGAAGGGCGCTGTACCTAGTGAAATTACTGGACAAATGAGACTTTATGTCGTGATCTCACAGTCTAGTAATCTTATGACTAGATTGTGCTGATGTCTCAGGATGACGTGCGCAGTGGAGTATCAAAACTCTATATCTTAATAATTCTGAGTGACACTGCAACTGATATGGGCAGCCGTGTCGCTTAACATCAGGCGAACGGTTAGCTTGTCACGTCATTCATTAACATAAAAAAAATCAATTAAAATAAATCCTTTTGTTATTCAGGAATTGAATCCTGAGTTTGAGTTTGAAAAATTCTACATATAATGGGGCATATAAAACGATGACGATAAACCGAGGGATAAAATGATGGGATAGCAGACGCTCATTTTATTAAATCTATCTAAATGCGTTTTACTAATTCACCCGAGTGAAGCCGGGGCGGGTCAACTAGTATCATATATATAAAAGGAAGTCGTGTTAGTTACACTATTTATAACTCAAGAACGACTGAACCGATTTGGCTAAAAATTGGTGGGGAGGTAGCTTAGAACCAGGAGACGGACGTAGGATACTTTCTTTTTTACGTCGGAACATAGTTCACCGTGTCAGCTAGTCATGGATACATTCAATGTAGTTCAGTACGTTCAATGCATTTTAGGTACATATTTGCATATATTTTATTCTGCATGCAATCCAAAGGTTCTTATGAAAATTCTTACGAAGCAGTAAACAAATATTTTTTTTTATTTTTTTTTATACTGCATTTCCACAGACACCTGAGTCCGTGCTTTTTGTTAGATTATTTTTTATATTTATTAATTAAGCCTATTATTAACATGAACATATTATAATACAGGGCGGACAATACAGCCAATAACACATAAACATAAGTACTTATTTCCAATTGTGCGTACACCACCGAGCAAACCAGCTTCCGCAAGCAGCACCCGTTCACGAGCTTGACGCATGTTCCAGCCATCGCCCTCCTCTACCATGTTTAAACAGTTGATCATTTATCGTTTTTTTACTTAGCTAGCATAGCACCTTCGATCGCATCGTCACTTCCCATCAGGTGAGAGTGCGATCAAATACTAGACAAGTTTAAAGTAAAAAAAAAAATTAGATACAGAATCCATTAGAAGTTCCTTCATATTCAGGTACATGAACATGAATTAAACTCATCTAGTTCTCGCTCCGCTGAGCTCAAACACAGAATTAAGCGGTTAGACAAACCGTTCCATAATCTACTTACCACGCTTCGTTGTCACGGAAATAGTTGGCATCGTCATGATAGTACTCTGTGTCATTCTCAGGCAGCGCTTTTAGACTGAAGACTTTAGCTGTGGCTAGGTCGTGGGGTCGAATCGTACGAGCTGAGATTTTCATGAAGGAAATAATTTATTAACTTATTATAGACGAGCTTCTGCCCGCAACTTCGCCCGCGGCGTGGCCTATGGGAAAAAAATTCAACCACCCTCTTAAGGGTGGAATTTCGATAAATCCTTTCTGAGCGGATGCCTACGTCATAACATCTACCTGCATGCCAAATTTCAGCCCGACCCGTTCAGTGGTTTAGGCTGTGCGTTGATAGATCACTATGTCAATCAGTCACCTTTGAGTTATATATATTTAGAAGAAAGATATATTGACAAACCAATTAAATCTAAAGCTAAACTATTTTTAGCTAGTTGTGCCCCGCGGTTTCACCCGCAGATAAAAAGTATTTTAATTATTTGCTCATCCCACGTGAACATTTCACTTTTCCGGGATAAAATGTACCCTAAATGTTAATCCAGTGTATAAACTAGTGTAATATCTTGGTACCTAGTTTCATCCAAATCCATTCAGCCGTTTGAGCGTGAAGAAGTAACAAACACACATACCTACAAACTTTTGCCTTTATAATATTAGTGCGATTAAAAAACCCAATTAGTAGGTGAAAAAGAGTTATGGTGGCAGTAGCTTTATTATCGTTGCACTACCTACTCCAATAGTTTGACAAAATAAGTAGTTGAACAACGACCTCGTAACCTAAACCAAATCGGATAGTACTGTCCAATTTTATAAGCAAACATTTCGTCAAAGTTATGTGTGGTTGAATTTCCATTTCATCCTAAAGAGATGTGTCGCTTTTAGTAGCCTTTAGGGTCAAGGGACATATGGCCGGGCCATATTTGGCGTATAATACTGGGTCTTGCACAACGCTTGCTCATCGCTCGTTTTATTGTAGGCAAAGAGGATTATACACAACTGAAAAGTATGACGAACGGCTTGCTCGTAGCCATTGCGGTGGCACTCTGAATGGAGTGTAATGTGACAATTGACATAATTATACATAACGAGCTTCTGCTCGCAGCTTCGCCCGCGGCGTGGCCTATGGGAAAATAATTCAACCCCCCATTTCACCCACTTAAGGGTGGAATTTCGAAAAATCCTTTCATAGCGGATGCCTACGTCATAACATCTACCTGTATGCCAAATTTCAGCTTGATCCGTCCAGTGGTTTGGGCTGTGCGTTGATAGATCACTATGTCAGTCAGTCAGTCGGTTACCTTTGAGATATATATATTTAGAATTTTTAAAAGTTTAGTAATAAAAAAGAAAACAGAAAACAAAAAAACGAAAACTTAATCTAACAAACCACTACCATTAAGCAACATGCCCAATACGCTAGCAGCATTGCCACGTTGAATGGCAATGCTCAATCTTTGGTCGAAGTAGGCAGAGGCCAGCATTTTGGTCACGTGTTGCTTCGATCAGACGTTTAGAAACATCAAGATACATTGCCATTGTCATTGCTATTGATACGTGACACTGCCCTGCACATATAAACAAGATTATCTATTACATTTCTTTACTTAGATCGGGGTCACAAAATTGCATATTATGCCCAAGGTACATTGTTTGTAACTACACAATAACTGTAAGCAATACTAGGAAAAAAAAATGTTACTACACTATAAGTTTATGTACCTCCCTTGCTACCTGTGTGAACCAATAAAGTTTTTATTTATTCATTTTTTAATCAATTCACAAAATATAGAGATATCGAATTGTTTATTCTAAATTACCTACTTTTTTGTCCCGTGTACTATAGCTATATAATATATCATAGGTATAAATAGTTCTGAGGGTGCCATCTACTCAATTATTATTCTTCAAGTCTAAGCCAGACACTGCACGTTTGAAGAACATCTTAATCCTGCAAAGAGTATCATAAATAAAAGAAAGCACTTCGCTTTGGTGCTGTTAAAAAATTCAGGTTTAGGTAGATATGTTATGTTGTAAGCCAGGATAAGCTTCAGGACGTATTAAGCATTGTATCCACCAAGACAGTAGTTTCGTCCAGCATCTGTCTGGAAACAATCTATACATATGAAACTCAAAGTCCTGACTGACTGACTGACTGACTGACTTATATATCACGCACAGCCTAAACCGACCTCCTAGCGACTTGAAATTTGCAGTTTTTCGAAATTCCATCTCTAACAGAAATGGGTGGTTGAATTATTTATGAAAAATCTTCTTCGTTTTCTATAGTCCTCGCGGGCGAAGCTGCGGGCAGAAGCTAGTCTAATTATAAGCTTAAACAAAAGTACAGGAAATTCCAGACCACATGGATCGTTAGAGTTTCAAAACCGGAATAGACTATTGAGATTGGTTCACAATCTAACATCATATTTGTATAGCGATAGCTCAGTTGGCAGTAACCCTGCCTTCTGAGCTGTAGGTTGTGGGTTCGATTCCCACCCAGGACAAACATTTGTGTGATGAACATCGACGTTTGTTATGTGTCTGGGTGTTATATTGTATTCTATGTATGATTGTATTTACAAACAAAAAGTACAAAAGTATTGTATCAGTTATCCGGTTCCCATAGTACAAGCTTTGCTTTGGGGCTAGGCGCTGTGTGAAATGTCCACACATTTATTTATTTATTTTTTTAGTTTCAATACGCAGTTTACGTGCATTTACTATAGAAATTTTAAAATTAAGAATTATTTTTCTCCTGTTGCATTGTAATCAAAGTTTCGTGATCACTCACCGGTTGAGTTGTCCGGGTTGAGTTGGCCGGGTTGAGTTATCTAGGTTGAGTGGTCCGGGGTGAGTTGTCATATACCCTACCGTTTTTGCTATCCACAGCTCTTCTTTGAACACACCTCTACTATAGGTATTGAATAGAAATCCAATTTGTCTCTTGGTAATAACTAGTAAAACCAACACAATTGTTAATCTCAAAACATCCTAATAAAACAAATAAAATGCAACGCGCTGCAGAATGACATCATTGGGCTCGGTTCAACATGCTGCGCCCACGCATCTTGCTCTGACTTCTGTAGATTTATAGTACCTACCTACCTGATAATGCCTACGTATTTATTTGCAAACCTACGTCAAACCAAGACCAGTAAGTAAACCGTCCATATATTACTGCGTTATTCCTTTCTGTGCAAGGTTGTCTGGAAGAGATCGCTCTGAGCGATAAGACCGCCCATTGTTACACTTTGGTTAAATTTGTTCACTTTTTCTTTTAATTATTATAGATGTGGTGTTTCAAATTTCAATAAAGCGTTTATCTATCTATCTAAACCTATTTTATAACATTATGATATATAACTAGATGCCTATACCAATAATATAAGGTAAGAATTAATACTAAACAATACCTACTACAAAAAAATAATAATCGGATTTTTTTTTTCCAAAATATTAATTTTATGTCATAATTAAATCTAAACTTGAAGTAAGTTAAATCTTTGGTACTCAACTCTTATAAAAATTAAAAACTATAAACCTATTTTTTGTAGGTAAGTAAACCTATTTTATGACATTTTGATGTTATAGCCTGTGGTTTGACCCGTTTTTCTTTATATAAAATTATCTTTTTCAAATGAACTTCTTTACGCACGCTTGACATAGGGAGAAAGCTGGTGAATGCGAGGCGAACGGAAGTTGAAGTTGGTTCACATACATTTTTTTTTAAATGTTTTGGCTCCACACTTTTGTGTATTTAGCCAGTGTCAAGTAATTGATAATTCATCAAGTTAATAATATTTCACGCAAATATGTGTCAAGTCACAGTCGAAGTCATAGTCTAGTCAAAGTCATACTCCTAGTAAAGTGGTGGCAACTTGAAGCTTCTATGGAGTTTTGGAAACAACACGAAAAGAAACGTTTCACCATCATTATACCACTTTCCCACACTCACGCCTGTAATCCAGCACTTAACGAATAGAATGCCACCAATTTTATGCACTAACACTGAAAATAACACAAGTTTTGGAAAATAATACAATGCGGTGACGCAATCTTTTTCGCTTTCCCGCCAAAACTCGTTCACCTCCATTGTCAACATAACAAATTAAAAATTTGTATTATTAGGTTGGTATGTCTGGTAAAATGACAATTTACAAAGATGGTGACATAAACATTAAATAAAGCAAAAACAAAGTTATACCGACCGATAGATGGAGCTAAAATAAAGAAGTTTTACTTCAGTCGTATGGTCTAAAGCACACTCGTTTTTTAAAGTTTGGACAATCCTTACCGACTATTGTTAGTACAATTTGCTGTAGTCACCAATAGTGTCGCAGAGAAATTTCTTCCCTTCTCCACTAATTCGCCTGGCATTCACCAACTTACTCCCCAAGTCAAGCGTGCGTAAATGCTTAATTCAAAAACCCACCAATAAATCACTGAACTTGGCGCATGTTATGAGATCATCAAAATTAACGTGTTAGTAATAACAAGCGTAGATCTATTAGTTTGATCATTATCGCGACCTTGTCTATTGTAACGAAATATGAACTTATGAGTTAATTAAAGTCTACTTTGAAGGTTTTCTCCAAGTACAAAATACTCGCACAAAAATACTTACAGAAGTACGGTGACCCACTAAAATTACGGGAAAACCAAATGAGCTCCGTTTTCAACGATAAATATACCTATGAGTAAATCTTACGACGATTATTTTATTTTATTTTAATTAGACAACCAACAGCTTTCTTACAAAATAATATGAAAACAAAATAATAAATACTCTTAAGCCCACTACTAGCCTTTGCGGGTACGTCAGTTTCGTTTTGGATTTTCGCGGAACAACTGCTAAAGAAAAACATCATATAATATTAGAAAAATGAATTATTGCTCAGTGAAATTGTGCGGGAAGAATAGCAATACTATTCAAAGGAAGGTAGGAAAAATTATGTTCACGAGCTATCAACGGGCTTTATTATCTTTGCCTAAGCCAAATACAGGCTTATTATGCTGCATATCGTCTGAGAAGTAGGTACTATGTAGGTGAGTAGATAGGTTGTTTGAATGTTCAGTAATGTTATTTAGTTAGGTATATTACTATTCTGAAGTATCGAGCTTGCAACGCTCAAAGCAAAAGAGCGCTATTCAAGTTTCAGTAAAATCTAATGCAGTTTCCCCGCATTGGAAAGGTTTTCTTTGTGAACTAAAAGCTGCTCACTCGGAATATTACTCAGTACTTATAAGTGGGCTGTCATCGCGGCTAGTATATGTCACAATGATTGTTGTAGTATGTAATGTAGCTAGTAGTTATTATTGTAGTAGTTAGTTTTAACGAGTTTGCTTTAGACCACAAACGACTGAAGTAAAACTTCTTTTGTTTAGCTCCATCTATCGGCCGGTATAACTTTGCTTTTGTTTTTTTTTTTTTTATGTTATTGAAAGATGTGACGAGCTAGTCGTTCACCTGATGTTAAGCGCTACGGCCGCCCATAACAGAACAGTGTTACTCGGAACCCTAAAACATAGAGTTTCAAGCGACACTGCACTGCGCACATCATCCTGAGACATCAGCACAGTCTGGTAATATGATTACTCGACTGTGAGATCAGATCATAAACGTTTAATGTTAATGTCGTCATCTTGACAACAGGCGTGACGAAAGATTAGAATTCCTCTTCCGTAATGTGGGTATATACGGTCTTATTCATAAAATGTTATTGAAGCTTTATAAGCTTGTAATAGTAAGATTTCCGAAAAGTGTTATTCATAAACGCTCGATAGCGCTAAAGCATTCGATAGAAGTTTCATAAAGTCTCCATAACTTAGTGAAGCCAAGACCCTACTTTAAGCCTTCGATAAACCTCCGATAGTGAAATAACATGACCGAACTTCGATCAGCTGTTTTGAGAACTTTGACTTTTTGAGAATTAACATACAGAAAAACAAATAAACAGATAGGTTGGACCAAACTGACAAATTACTACTAATTACTATTTACGAATAAGTTTAACGAAGATTAAAGCAATTTTCCTAATATTTTTTAAATACGGCGCGAAAACAGCTCGCAGTAATTGTCATGGCGTCGGCTCTGACGTCACGCGCGCAGAAAGTAAACAAAACATTGAATTAATTCGTGTGATAAAAATGAATGCCAAAGTTTATAAGTGGTGTGCAGTACCGCAGTGTAAAACTATATCAATAAGAATGCCCAACAAAGTGTTTGTACATGTTTCAATCACGAATAATATATAATATAATATGATATATTAGTATTTCTTTATGCTTTGTGCAAATCTTGCACTTAATATACAAATGTTTCCTTCCCGTTTTAGTTGCATCATCCCCATATGATGGTCTTGAAGACCTGAAATTTTTGAAATTAATTAGAACAAATACCTACACATTCACTTGGTGATTTATCAGATTTTACGTGTTTACTATGAGGAATAATATTACTATTACACTAGTACCTACTGGTAATATTTTTCCTGTTTGGTTCTTTTTAGTTAATTACTCGTATTATCGGGTATTAACATGGTATTAACTCTAACATGGCAACTTACAATCTGTGAAAGAGCTAACCTCTAAAATAAATAATAGCAAGTTTATTTTAAAAATTACCTATGAAAGTAAAATAAAATAAACTCACATGTCTAATTCTTGTTTATATCTAAGTTCGTTGTATCTAGGGTAAAGATGGGTGTATACAAAATTTACTTACAAGAAAGTTTTTCAGACGACCAAAATTCCCTATTTGTTGCTAGGAAATCGCCCATCATGAATATAATACATCAATTCTAGGAAAAGCTTAGTTTCATTGTTACAGTAGAGTGGAATCGATAAATCACACGTGAAAGAATACAAAATTACAAAATCAATCAATCAATATATCAATATATTCACAACAGCAAAAAACTAAGCGTGACGTCATGCGCTGTGATTGGTGTTTCAGCTAAAATGGCCGATCAAAGTATTTTTATGTTTTATTTTATTGAAAATCTAAATAATGTTAATTTTTTAAATAAAATTAAACCAGTGTTTTAAATTTATTTCACATATACTTTCCCCTAAAACCATTAAATCTACCATTTTTTGATACTGTCGTCATGCCTATTGTAAATTGTCATTTTACCGGACATAAAATACTATAATACAAATTTTACGTAATTTTTAGCTTTGCTATGTTGACAATAGAGATCTACGTGAATCAAGTTCCGTTCGCCTTGCTACGCATTCACCAGCTTACCTACTTCCCAAGTCAAGCGCGCGTAAAGAAATTTTAAGACAATAAAGGAACATAGCCTATTAAAAAAAACTTTTAATTTGTAATTTGCTTCGGAAGGCACGTCTGGTCCAGACACCAATGCTGACCAATATTACACGAGAAGGAGAAGAATATAAGTTTTATGAACTCGGGTAAGTATTTCGATAAAAAAATATTGTACAATTATGCTCTTTATTGGTATTAAAATAGGGCTAAAGCAAAGCTTGGTGATAAAATTACAGTCTGTTGTTTCAATTTTATCGTTACGATGATGAGATTTCAAGCAGCTGTGATTGTTTGTTTCACAACAATTGGACGTTTCTGCTACAGCATTTAACTTTTTACGATGGCATGTTTAATTTATTGTTGTTATAAATTAGACATTCAAATTAATCCAGGCCGACAAGTTTGTTGTTGATACTTAAGTACATAAATATCAAGTTAGATACAAGTAGGCACCCAAATGCTAATTTGGAATTCTGCGGACCTGATTTATGGCAACACAAATCTGATTACTTTATTATAATACCTATAATTCAAAATAATTAGGATATATTGATGGTTCAATGAAGCATAAGCCAAAAATATTGCTTGCTAACTTATATTTTTCAACAGCCTTCATTAAACTATCTACCACAATATTAACAAAACATACTAAATGCAACCGTGTAGCTACACTATACACGGTGGAATTTAATTCACTCTTTTCCTTAAATGTATGTACTCAGACCATGCTAAAGAAAATTCGTACAAGGTCCAATAAAAAAAAAAATGTTTTAGTATTTAGTGCTTCTTAAAATAACTGCATGACAGCCGAAATGTCTATTTAACGGTACACACAGCGCGGGCACCAGCTGAGTGCTTTGTAAATGTTTCGTAGGCAATAAAACACCTACCTGCTTTGTTCAATGTCACAAGGCTTTTCTTTAGTCAGTAGTCCTCTGTTTTATTTCATAAGTACTTTTTTATTTAGTTATATGGGAGCATTCAATGGCATGGACTGAATACATATATGAAAGGAAAAGAACGAACTAAATTCCACCTTGTATAGAAAAACATTTAGATCATACCCAGGTATGATATCATATACAGGTATCATCTAGGCAAGCGTGTTACATCCTAGACAGCATCGTCACTTACCATCAGGTGTGATAGTGGTCAAGCGCGAGCCTATCAAACAATAAAAAAAATAAAATAAAAATAAAAACCCTAGTCTAAATCACAGGTCCAAATGCTCTAGCCGCAGCTGCACTTGGTAAGATACCTTACCCAACATGCTGGCAGCATTGCCCCGTTCAGTTGAATGTACCATTTACAGTTATAATAGCTAATATTGGTTTTGGCGGGAAAACGAAAACGATCGCGTCGCCGCATTGTATTATTTTCCAAAACTTATGTTATTTTCAGTGTTAGTGCATAAAATTGGTGGCATTTTATTTGTTAAATGCTGAATTACAGGCATGAGTGTGGGAAAGTGGTATAATGATGGTGAAACGTTTCTTTTCGTGTTGTCTCCAAAACTCCATAGACGCTTCTGGTAAAGTTGCCACCACTTTACTAGGAGTATGACTTGACTAGACTAGACTATGACTTAACTCGATGACTTGGACTGTGACTTGACTTGACTTCACACATAATATGATATTAATTAACTTGAGATATTATCAATTACTTGACACTGGCTAAATACAGAAAAGTGTGGAGCCAAAACAAAAAACAATAGCTAATATTTGAGACAGTGACAGTTTTTGACGTGATAACGTCTTATAAATCGATGATCGCCTGAGCCAAGCGTGCAAGCGAGAGCACACAACAAGCGATAGAGAGGCACGATCGGCCTAAGTGTTACTTACTTATCTTACGTTATCACGTAAAATTATCGTCCGCAAACAGAATTTACAGTGAATTTACGAAAACATTTGTATTTTTACTCAACTAAACCAAATGCGAAACATCGCTACAATTATTAATTATCAAACCAACTGCTTTACTTTGAACTCAGTTGAAGCTCAGCCTTGCATGCTTCTTAATTAAACCTGAGAATGAACGAATTATCTACAAACTCAGCGTAGTTTCCCTTAATAAACCTTCCCATTGAGCACGAAATATCTGCTTATATTTCTTTATAGATCCCTTATTAAATACTTCATAAATATTGTCACGTGTAATACAAAATATATACTTGTCAATAAGCCAGCAGAACATGAGTTGAACAGCTGACTGCGAATCCGGTTGGACCTATGGCTTTATTAGGCGACGGCTGGCGACCCACGTCGGGTTTTGATAGCCTAATTTGTACATGACAACATGGCTACATTGTTGTGATTCATAAATTATAGGGTGGTATATGATATTATATCTACTGGTAGACTGGTATATGTCTCAACGCACTACAATAGGCTATTTGACTACTATATTTTTATTACATATATAAATAATATACCTCAAAAAATAGATAACTGTGAAAACAAAACTTGAATATCTCAAAAAATGACTAAGTTACAGGCATTTTAAAATACAGAAATAGAAAGAGACAACTCAAACACGCAGTGACGTCAGTTACCAGTCCTCACAGTAACTCATTACTAAGCTGTGGTAGCTCTACATACAATCTTTTTGGCATGTGACGTCACAAGCCATGCCTTCATAGTAGCTGTGAGGAAGCTCAACACGATCTCTGTTTTGCGAGAAAGGGACAGGCGAAGAAACTTTAAAAGCGTACTACTCCGTGATTAATTTACCGATTTTACTTATTTTTACAATGATTACATTCATTTTAACCTACTTTATGAAAATAATATTTATTTGTTCATTTATAATAGTAGTCAAATAGCCTATTGAAAGTGTTAAATCAAACAAAAAAGGTTTAACTGTTTTTTTTTTACAAAATGACTTATTCAGCATGCATTCTATAATAATAAGTTCGTAAAATACCGAAATTAGGCTTAACATCTCGAGATTTTCAGTCTAAAAACGGTTTATCTGACACAGGAATACGCTTAGAATAATACATTATTTTAATATATAGTATTTTTACAGTAATTCTATGAATTAGTACTATATTTAGTATTTTAAAATAGAATTAATACATTTTCAAGCAACTGAAACTTATATAAACCTTTTCTACTACCTTATAAACACTCTACATTAAAATGAAGCCGTTGAAGTGTAAAGTCAATTTTCTCGAAACTATCAATTTGACAGTTAAACCCTTTTTATTCTCAACCCTTCAATTCTGTTGGACATTGCGTTATCACAAAGGTTTGCACCTACAATAGAGAAGTAGATTATTTCACGTGAAAATGCAGGTACGCCACAATACATAACATTTTATAGCAACATACCTAACTAGCTTTTGCCCGCAGCTTCACCCGCGTGGCCTATAGGAAACAAAGAAGAAATTTTTTCATGGATAATTCAACCACACATTTCACCCTCTTAGGGGTGGTATTTCGAAAAACCCTTTCTTAGTGGATACTTACACTTTACAAAGAACACACCCTCCAAAATTTAAGTCTCTAGGACTAGCGGTATAGGCCGTGCGTTGATATATAAGTCAGTCAGTCAGGACTTTGAATTTAATATGTATAGATATTTTTTTGTTAGTCGTCTCTACACATTTGGCTGGGTTGCCATTACCTTATTTACATAGGCGGTCGAAGGGACTTCATCTACTCAAAATTCATACGTTTTGTCAAGAGAATTCGATACTTATTTTCCTTCCACTCCGTCCTTTGCGGCTCACTAGATCTATCACACATCGAGGTCAAGACGCAAAACCAGGAAGGCCCTACAAGGCGATGCGAGTCAGTTTTTGCCTCCTACCGTTATTATATCGGTTAATCTGACGTCACCAGGCCTAGTATCCCATGTTACGGGATCGATCCAATTATAAGCGTTTAAGGATGCCAGATGAAGGAATAAAGGACAGAGATAGTAAACTCCTTTATTATTTTAATTTTAAAATGTTTGTATTAGTCGCCGAAATGTTTCATTATTTTCCAAGCCACCACATGAAATTGACTAAACAATACCTATAGATATATGGCCTTAGTGGTGGATCAGCACCCCTATCGTGTAACTGTTCTGGGAATCGGCTTCCCTGCACGCGCCAATTAACAAGTCCACGAGTGCGAGTAAGAGAGAACACGATTGTGTCTCCACCAGACTTAAGCGGTAAGGCCCCAGTTCTCAATTATTTATTACACCATGAAGCTACCTTAGTTTGTTCTACGATCCATCTCCGCCTGTGGTCGAGACGAAACATTTCGCTCAAAATACCTACAGTCAAGCTATTTTCTACTTGTCTAAATATATACGATACGAGCTTCTGCCCGCAGCTTTGCCTGCGGCGTAGCCTATGGGAAAATAATTCAAACACCCATCCTTTCTTATCGGATGCCTACGTCATAACATCTACCTACATGCCAAATTTCAGCCCGATCCGTCCAGTGGTTTGGGCTGTGCGTTGATAGATCACTATGTCAGTCAGTTAATCAGTCAGTCACTTTTGAGTTATATATATTTAGAGAGATGAGGAAAACGTTGAGATATTGAGAGAAAGAGATGGGAAATACGAAAAGATTTTGAAACATGAGAAAGCTTAAATTCATAATCCTTATCTAAAACTACACCGACCTATACAAAAGAATAACCAATTATATTAAACAAAAGTTAGGCTATGTTAACGGTTGGTTATATTTTAAAAAAAGATTCAAAAAGGCAGTGCTGCCTATCATTTTAACATTCTCATGAAATAAACTTCGAAGATAGCTTCGGTATTTTTTGTGATAACAAAGGTTTTTTTAACTGAATGGTTAAATTTGGGATATTTTGATTTCCGACCACGTATATAAGTCGACAAGGATTGCTTCATTGCTTATACCGTTACAGATAGAATATTAAATACGTAAAATCAAGGAACTGAATTTGTTTTTTCTTTGACTAGGCACGGGAATATTAATATGGGTGTCTGCTATTCTACCGATTTATGTTTTTCTTTCCATCAAACGGTTTTCTATATACTTGAGTCACAAACAGAAAAAAACACTTCTTGGGCTAACGCTGTACCATTTTTTTTAATGTAAAATAATTTCGTAACGCGCAAATTGCTGTGATTTGTATAGACTTCCGATTTAGGAAGCTGCTGCTTAAAAGAAGAGATTCCTCCAATAATTACCAAAATGGAATAGCTCGATGAAATCTATCAAATCTTATAGCTAGCTAGATGCGCCCCACGGTTACACTCGCGTGGTAAAAATTTTCAAATTTTTCGCAAAAATATCTTAATTTTTTCTTTCATATTCTTATGTATCCTGCTCCTGCCAATAATAAACACAAAAAGAATTAGCAAAAATGTTCCATCCGTTCAAGCGTGATGCGATGAACCAAGGAAAATAGAGATTCATTTTTATATATTAAGATTAGGTAACGAAGTCAATTTAAAACGTTTAGACAAACCACATTAGTTCATTTTATTGTATTACTAGTTGCGCCCCGCAGTTTCACCCGCGGATAAAAAGTATTTTAATTATTTACTCATCCCACAGGACAATTTCACTTTTCCGGGATAAAATGTAGCCTATATGTTAATCCAGTGTATAAGCTATCTTGGTGCCGAATTTCATCCAAATCCATTCAGCCGTTTGAGCGTGAAGGAGTAACAAACATACACACATACAAACTTTCGCCTTTATAATATTAGTGTGATTTTCGGCATACATGTAGTAAAGTAAATGATAGATGCCTTTCGGAAATTAACCCCAGCAATTCCGAACTTGAAATAGCGGCGCAAAGAAACAAACAAATGAGTGAGTCAAGCGTTCAGTGTGAGCGGTTGTGTCATACGGCCCAGAATAACTTGCCCGACCCCGATGGAGAACTGACTTGAGGTAGCTTGTGCAATATGTCTTTTTTCCAATGTAATGGTGAAGCATGAGCTCTCTAGATTGCAGTATTAAAATCGCAGACTTTTCTACTCCACAATCTAGCGTACAACTGTAACCCATAGAACACATAATAAGCTATGCTCATATAAAATTGTAAATGTGAATAAATAAAGAAAGGAAAATAATAGATAGTAACTAACTAGTAGATATCCAATCATAAAAATAGAGAAACTGTTTAGCAACACATCGGGTTGACGTTTTCTTATCGGCAGAATCCACAAATTCTACAAAATATCTTATTTATCTCGTGAACTTATGATCTTTGGTATAATTTCACATGAGAACACATTTTTACGTATTAAATTATAAGTAAGGCTTTATCCTGACAGAGATTTTAAGAAATATGTTTGGTGAAGAATGACGAACAAAATTTTCAATGTAAGATTCTCCATCAGCCGCTGGCCGACTGGTGATGAGAATGTCCAATGCTGAACACAGGCATACTTCATAGAGCGTCAGTTTGACTGGCTACTGGCCCCTTTCCCTCTTTCCCCGTGGTTCTGACTCAGGTTGTCGGTCCTTTAAGTGGGCCAGCCTACATTGTGTTTAGATATTTGTAATGTTTCGTTTAAATATTGCCGCCTATCCTGCCGCAGCTCTGTCTATTTAGAGAGACAGACGGTTTATAGAAACTAAGTCCTAGTACAGTCATCGTTTTTCAATGTTACGTAAGGAAAAGTTGTCTTCACGTACAAATTTTATATTTTATTGTAAATGTTTTTTCATAAGATGGCAAATCGATGTCATGATTACTCTATAGTAGTAGACGAGACAGAAAATTGTCCAGGATTATCTGCAATAAGTACCTTCATATTATGTTTTCGCTTTTTAATACTTACAAAGAAAATTGCCCAATTTGCCTGAAAGCTTTGATGTGGGTGCTTTGCAGATTTCTTGTACTATGTAAAATGTGTGAACGACTTGCTACTAACTTGAAAGTGCCTATCTTATAATTTATCCACTTCATTGACTTCGAAGAACTCAATTATATAAAAAGTGTACCTATATATAAGGATGGAAATTTACATTTGAAAGTATTATATTTAAAGATCTTCTTTTCATAAAAGTTCTATTAAAGTAAGAGGGATAAAAAGGCTACATTTCAACCTTAGAAATTTAAATTACCCAGACATATTATAAAAATGAAAATAAAAAGGAAGATAGTTGAAAGCAAGAAATAGAGAGCAGAGAAAGTTTTGAAATGAATGGTGCATTTTTAATTTCAGATGCAACGAATGATGTTATGTCAGCAGCAAGCATCGCCCGTTACGGTGGTGAAGCGGTGGTAGTCATGAAAGGACCTCAGGGTACGGACGCCAGGAGAGAAGAACTGCTACATGCCAAAGGATCTGAAGATACCGCATTATGGCTGTATTATAATAAAAAGAGTAACAAAGGTCAGTCAGGTCAATTTAGACAATTTTATAAAAGTCGAACGCTCTGAATAGTTTAATGAGATAATAGAAACTACAGTCCCGTTATTAATGTGATGTCATAAAAAACGTGATGTGTTTAACAGAATTAATGTTTAAAACCACGTGGTTTTATGGTAAAATGATATCGTGCTGATGTCTTCTTATTAATCTATGTCATAAACATCATCATCATCATCATTTATACCTAGTATTAATAATATTTGGTTTTTGAGACCAGTGAGAGAGAACGCTAAATCTATATATTTTTATTTTATTTATGTTTATTTGGGCTCTAACGATATTCAGCATTTGTTTAATTTCAGCAACCCTTGAAACTCTTCATGGAGGTCATCTTAAGTCAGTATCATGGGGCCTAGGAGCGTACCCTACAGAAACCCTTATTTTAGTAGCTACATCTAAAAGGGTGAAACTAATAGTTGGCTGCAATCCACTTCATTGGCATACCCTTTCGGGTAAATACGATCTGTTGGAGATTTTGTCCAGTCAGAAATTAAAATTGGTGAGTTCCGTCCCCGTTATATACTCAAAGGTATTTGTAAAATCAAAAAGTGGTGAATAGATATATTACATATATGTCAAATGGTGTTTTTGATTCAGTTAATTAGTTTTTGTATGGAAAAGAGTAAGGTACTACTAAAATATTTTTATGACTGGCTTAATATACTTTTGGCAATATTTTTCAGTATCACGAAGAAAGCGCACCTATCAGAATCTATAACAGTGAAAAGGCGGCTTTAGATTCTCTTAGCTGTAATTTTCAAGAAGACACATTGAGATCACCTTCGCTCATCACTGTAGATCAAGACGAAAACGAGCAATCTCATTCAGATGTTGTTGAAGTTAAAGATTTCATTAAGAATGAAGAAAGAAGGAAGCGGGAGGAAGAAATGCAAAGAGATCAGTATCGTGATAACTTAATTTCCAATGATCCCAGGACAGGCACGGTGCCATCAAGAGGAGATATACCTTCAAATGTTATCGAATCTTGTGATGGTTTGTATTTTTATGACACAAAGAAAGTATAAAATTACTTTATCATAATAATACCAACATAAACAATCTACTGCAATACACATTTGGACTGTATACTAGCCACAATGACCTACAGACAGTAGTAGCTATTGTCTATATTCTATATTAAAGTCGTAGAAATTAAAGCAATAAAATAGACGTGCTGTGAGCGTCCAAATATAGGCAAATTACAAAACTATGTCAAAAATTTTTAAGAAATTTTACGTACGTGTATTTTTTTCAGATGAAGTAATTAAGCAGCTCACTCTACTGCGTAAAACCATAGAACTACTTCGTCAAGAGGTGGCGGATCAGAAGGGTACAATAGAAGACTTGAGGAGGCGCCTCAGTCAATGCTGCAATAGGGTGCCTGCCCCTCCCCCGGTGGAGAGATGCTCTGGAAACTCGTGCTACCCTGGTTATTAGTACATCTTTACTTGTCCCAACTGATATTTGTTATACCTTGGCTGAAAAATGTGCGTGTTTCTAAATTTTATTGGTTGTAAATTTTATTCATTTTAATGAGATTATTACCTTTTTTCGTGATTCTCTGACATGTGTTTAAATTCTATTTGCCGTTCTCGCTGACGTGGGCGTAACTTTTCATAAATATTTACACCAATAATTATAACAGCCATAGGAGATATATTTTTAAATCTTAATTTCAATTTTCATTACTTTTATTTACTCTAATAATTTCATTTTTTGATCTAGGATCAGCATTGTATAAGGTAAATCAAGCAACTTGTGTGGGTTTTGATTAAAATACTTGCGTGCTTTAACACCGGGTTTTATTTCTGCGATACCTATCAATTCATTTGATAAACGTCTGCCTACAGAGTTCCGAGTCTCACCCACGTTTGGTATTCGTGAATAAATGAAAGTCAAGTTGCTTGATTAACCTTATTCTTTGAATGAATAGCCGCTAATTTTGGCAAGGACGAAAAATCAGTGGGGACACTTAACTCTGTAGGCAGAATACATTAAAAGTTTTATCGGCAAAAAGTTGTCATCCTTTCGAAATTGCAAAAGTTAGGTCTGTTAAAATTAAATATTTTATTTAACGCCGCTAAAACACGTAATCATAATGTAGATGTAACATATAGCTATGCGTAAATTAGACTAATACATATTCTAATGTGTCTTCTGGAAAAGGAGTATGGACTGATCCTTTAAAAATCAAAATCAAAGTCAGTAGCTGTATTAAATAGAAAAAGTAATGATGGTTTACCGACTTTTTTTACCTTTCCTTTTGAAACATAGAGGTGGAAGATATGACACCTCCTCATATACCTGAAAAAGAATTAAAAATAATTAATTAACATAATGAAGAAGATCCTAATTTGTATTCTAAAAATATTTATTGAGTTTTGTAAGAAATGAAACAACGTCGACTGACGTCTCAGAAACAATAGAAATGTGAACTAGATTTTTTTATAAATATCACCCATGTTTAAATGTAGCTATCCAAGATATGTAGTGTTCAATGATGTATTTGTATATTTTCTCGTAGGTATAGCACAGAATAAATAATAGGACAAGTACCTATACTTAGGTACTTAATAATAAGGCTCCACTGATTTTTTGGAATTTCATGTTGTCGGCGTAGGTATCATGTGTTTTTACATTACCAAACCATCATAGGTGTGGAGTGCAGGAACGTTGCGAGTGGTTTCGAATGTGGCGAATGTCCGCAAGGCATGGAAGGGGACGGGAAGAGATGCAGGGCCATCTTATGCAACAGAAGACCTTGTTCGGGCGGTAAGTTCCGAATAGGGTACTATGGTTAAATTGTATTAGATGTATTTCGAAGTATGAAATAGAACTTTAAAAAAACCTGCTAAGAGTTTCCCTGAGAAAACACTTAGTGTAGCGACACACCTGCTGAAGGTATGACGCCGAAAGTTCGGCTAAATAAGCTCGAAATGTCCCGCCCCTTTCGACACTACTTTATTGCTCGAAGACTGCTTCCGAACTATATCTACTCTTCTTTTTCTATTTTATTTCTCTTATGATATATTCTTAACTAGGTACGTACTGTTTATATTTAATTTTATTAATATTCTTATAATGATATTTTTATTTTTGTAAGCGATTGATTAAATGTGTGTGTTTATTTTAATGTTTTTGAAGTAACCTATGACACATCAGCCGAAATTACGCGTAATAATTCAGGCGCTGAACGCAGTTTTCTTTACGGAAAATAATTGTCAACTATAATTAGTGCTGCAGTAATTCTTTTATGGCTGATGATATTCTTTCATTTAAATGTTTTTCAGTGGAGAAATGTATCGATACCGACCAAGGTTACCGATGTGAAAGGTGTCCAGGAAGGCAGACCAGTGACGGGCAAACTTGTCGGTCAGCATGCAGCTCCAACCCTTGCTTTGGAGGGCGTAAGTATAAACTATAGTAGTTTTCATAGCTGACTGTTAGCGTATAAAGATCGAAAAGGTATAGTTACCAGTTTGTGTACAGTTACGAGTACAAATGCTTTCTTCTAAAACGCGTTCTAATATTTGGATTTCTTCAAATGACTGTTTGAATTACTGCAGGATACATGAGAGAATGATCATAGTTTACTTAATTTATTACACTGGGATCTTGTCAAATCAAACACCTAAATAAAGCTGATCCGATCCGGCTTTGCATGAGTTAATCCAAAAACTTAACCAGTTTTATTCCTATTTCTCCGAAGGTGTTCCATGCCGGGACCTGCCTGATGGCTCCTTCCGTTGCGGATCATGTCCTTCAGGCTTCCACGGCAACGGACAGGATTGCTATCGGATTTCTTGTCGAGCAAACACTTGTTTTCAAGGTAAGTTTAATTGGTAACAACCTTATATCTAACAAAATTGTAAAAATGGTGTTAGTCTGGCGACAAGCAGTATTGTACAAGCACTACTGTGTTCCGGTTTGAAGGGCACTGTAGCTAGCACTGTCGAGTAATCTTATTACCAGACTGTGCTGATGTCTCAGGATGATGTGCCCAGTGCAGTGTCACTCGTAACTTTATATTTTGGAGTTCCGAGTGACACTGTTCTGTTATGGGCGGCGGTGTCGCTTAACATCAGGTGAACAACTAGCACGTCACATCATTCATTAACATAAAAAACTCTTCCGCACTATAAAATAGCTAGCAACTTTTAATCTCACTAACTTTCTAAATGATGTGCGAAATTTGCATAAGATTACATTTAGAGAAAACCAGCATGTTAAAGAAAAACATTTATCACCTACTGACGAACGTCGACTTTTTTCCAGGGGTTGAATGTACAGAAACAGCTTCAGGGCCTCGATGCGGGCAATGCCCAGCTGGATACGTTGGCAACGGCCAGCAATGCCAGCATCTATGTGATAACCAGAGGCCTTGTAGGGAAAGAAAATGCGTGCCCAAAGCGACCAGCCCTTACTATGACTGCGTGGGATGCCCGAGAGGTTTCAAGTGGAACGGTGTGTACACTCAAATAGTGCCTACTTTAAAAACTTGTAATTTTAAAGGTGGTTTTCCCAAAACGTAGGTTTCTAGCTCTTTTGTGAAGATGTGAAAATTTGCACTGCAAAATAAAATAGGTGGTGTTTTAGTTTTCTTGACACGTTGAGCGCGATCGATTCATTTGTCTAAAGATTAATAATGCTGCAATGCTTGAGGTAAAAATATGTAAAATATATAATATAAAATGCTAATGTAATTTAGATCAAATTTTAGAATATATGATTTCGACTCTTCTAAGCATCTTCACCTTTCCAGGGTATTCATGTATCGACATCGATGAATGCGATCTGATTCGTCCATGTGACGAGCTTGTCTCCTGCATGAATGAGGAAGGTGGGTTCATCTGTGGCCCTTGTCCTTCTGGATACGAGGGGAGCCAAGGGTGGCGTGGAGCCGGGGAGGATATGAAGAGGGAACAGTGTGTGGATATCGATGAGTGCAGCAGTGGACGAAATCCTTGTAACAGGGGACGGCATTGTGTTAATACTCCGGTGAGTGTGGAATAGGAATCATGAGTGTATACGCAAACCAACAACTGCTTCAATTTTCTTTTTTAATATATCAGCTGTAGCAGATAGCTTTTGAATATATTTTCACTTAATGTTAGGTAAGTAAACTATGACTGAATGTGATGCCACGCTACGGTTTAAGTTTAAGAAGTCTCCAGGAAACGTGAGTTATGACACATATTACTTGCTTGGCGACAGGTTCTTAACTTGAGGTTAGAAGCTAGTAAGGTTGTGCAAGAACTAATTAAAAATCGTCTTACGAATATTATCATTACCATGAGCCTGCTAGTCACAGGCCTCACCTGTCAATCTTAAGCGGCTGCTTCTCTCTTGCATCCATCGCCTCCTCGCGAACCAGCATGTTATGATCACGTGTATGATAGACGTCACTACCAATGGGATCATCATCGCTTCAATGGTAGTCGTTTGCATCACAGGTTTATGAAAATGGAATTAGGCCTATAGTGATGATAATAATAATTATAATAATAATAACAATAACGCCCAGCGATCACATACAAATATCCTGGACCCTAACTAGGATTCCCTGTGTCTAGGGACCCAGGAACTACGAGGGCCATGGTCCTACAACACCCAGACTCAGAATAAGTATTTGCGGTTTATTTTTCTGTGCATAAGTACTTGTCCTGCCACGGGAATCGAAACCCCTGCCTCCGGGTTATGAGCCGTCCTGCTCAGTACCACCAGAGGCTGAATTACCATGTTGTTTGATAATGTTACCATCATGCAGGGCTCGTATACTTGCGTGCCGTGCGGAGGCAGCTACTACATTAACACGACGCGGCCGTGCGCGCCGGAGGCGGACGCGCTGGTGCGACGCTGCGACCCGGCGGAGTGCCGCCGGTACAACGCGGTCTGCGCGCACGGGTACAAGTGTGTCTGTGCTGTGAGTACACTTCTATCTGTTTGGAAGCAATAGAAAGAAAGAAAGAAAGAAAAAAAACATTTATGCGTGACACACAACTGATAACAAATACATAACACCAAAATAATAAAACTACGTGGTGTCACGAATGGGCTCTGACTCAGCATACAATATGTCCACTGCTGAACATAGGCCCCTCCAATAAAACACAGCTTTGTATGCTTATACCATAGACCAAGCGGAGGCTTGGTCGCGATATCTTGTGTATGATCTGATTTGTAAATAAGTGCAAAAACCATTTTAAAGGTCACCGAGAGAGTTTTCAGGTAAGAGAAACTCACTAAGTTTTCAAGACCACTGAATGTAATAAGCAGTTTATTATTAAGATACGATTCAATTTTTAATTTTGGTATTATGATTATATTTTCTCCTATTCTAACTTTCACTTCAGACTGGCTGGGCCGGCAATGGCACGGTCTGCGGTCCAGACCGAGACCTCGACGGCTTCCCAGACCAAAGGCTCCCATGCAGCGAGCGTAACTGTGCGGCCGACAACTGCCCAAATGTTTCCAATTCAGGACAAGAGGATGCCGATGGGGATAACATTGGAGACTCTTGCGATTCCGATGCTGATGGAGATGGGATTCCAAACCTTCCGGTAAGACATCCACACAATTCACTCAGTTATACGTTAGTATTTGACTGGCCCGATAGCTCAGTTGGTAGTGACCCTGCCTTCTGAACTGCGGGTTGTGGGTTCAATTCCCACCCAGGACAAACATTTGTGTGATGAACATCGATGTTTGTTCTTTGTCTGGGTGTTATATTGTATTCTATGTATGTATTTATCTAAGTATTGTATCAGTTATCTGGTTCCCATAGTACAAGCTTTGCTTAGTTTGGGGCTAGATGGCGTTGTGTGAGATGTCCACACATATTATTTATTTATATTATTTTATTTAGTACTGTTTTAATTTGTGGTTGTGCAAACTACAAGCTTGCCTACTCTTCCATTGTTCCCATTTTCATTGCTGTCGTGTTTGTTTTACCGATATTAGATAGATATTCAACCGAAACTGAACTATTTTGCTTTTTGAGGCAGTATGATTATTAAGGTTTTTATGGTTTCCAGTTCAGAAAGTATAAAACGGTATAAAAATGCACGACTAGACACTATGCGGCATTCTTCTAACTTTTCTCTGTAAGATTGAAGTGTAGTAGTAAACTTGAGTATTGATAAAACCCACGGTACTTGCCGGTAAGGTCTGTAGACAATCACTTAATTTTTTTGCGTTTGGACAACACAGAAGATGTAATGTCCATTGCATCTACAACGCCCCTGTAGATAACCTCATACTGATTTTACTTCCAGGATAACTGTCCTCTAGTATCCAACCCGGACCAGTTGAACGGAGATGATGACCGCAGTGATAAGCACGGTGATGCGTGTGATAACTGTCCGCGACAGTACAACCCAGATCAAGAAGATACTGACAATGATGGACAAGGAGATGTGTGCGACTCAGATATGGATGACGATCGTGAGTAACTGATAACTGTTGAGCAATTTATAACTATTGAATAATTTGACTAGTTGGACTTATTACTTCTTTATTATTATTATATTAGATAAAGATGAATATTGTTTTTTTATCCAATGTGCAAGAAATGTAGTTTCTTAGAATTCTATTACTGCAAAAATATCTATGATTTCTCTGTCAGCTCATGTTATTCTTCAGACATTATTAACGAAGACGATAACTGCCCTCGCAAATACAACCCGGGACAGGAAGACATCGATGGAGACGGAATAGGAGATGCGTGTGATAACTGCCCTCGAGTGAGGAACCCTTCACAGGAAGATGCTGATCGGGATAATGTGGGAGACGCGTGTGATAGTGACGTGGATAGAGATCAGTAAGTTTACCTATTGGATATTGGGTTTAGACGCAATATTTCTGTAGTTGAATCGAAAGTGATAATGATTGAATTTAGGACGGTCGCTGATTCTTTAGATCTTATGCTTTCTTAACAGGATCAAGAAAGCATCGAAAAAGCTGCTGTGGTATTACGAAACAGTAATCATTATTCTTGGTTATTTTCATATGTATTCGCATGCACAAACATATTCAATTTATTGCTTGATGATTTTTTTTATTACTACTTCATCTTGCTTCTAGGGACGGCATACAAGACGGTCTAGACAATTGTCCACTGGTTCCTAACAGCGACCAACAGGATGTAGACGGCGATACTAAAGGCGACGCATGTGACGACGATGACGACGGGGATGGCATCCCTGATGAGAATGACAATTGTGTCCTAGTTCCAAATGAAGACCAGCAGGATACTAACAGTTAGTCTTTATGTTGAACAGTTTATTTGACTACTTTCTCTCGTACAGGTTGAAAAATACAAAGGACTGAAATAAAATACTGAACAGAAGTGATCAGATCTTTACCAACTTCTGTGTTTCCGATTACCTGCAGTTTGGATGTTTTCAAGAGAGGAGAGTGAACAGATTTCTTTAAAGCGAGCATGCAACATCATTGACCACATTGTCACTTAACATCAGGAAAAATATGGTCAAACGCAAGCCTGTCTAGTATTAAATAAAAAGTTAATCCATCTTTCTTAAAAAATCACAAATTATATCAGCGTTTCGTCTTTTCACTTTTCTTCGCCAGTCTTGAAACCTATTGACATCCTTAAAAACTTATACATCGGACAGGTACTTATGATCCGTTTGAGTGTAACATTCTTTTCCAAGTTCACCAAGAGATGCTAATTTTTGTCTCATGATTTCGAAGTAGGTACATCATTATTTCTCGTCAACCTTCAAGTTCCAATATCGGTGATCTTATTAATTTTGAGACATATAATTTTCTCACCTCTACATAGCTCTTTCTCCTCTTTAATTAAACATAAATTTGCTTCCTCCAGAATTCCTGAATTCAATTTCATCCATGGTTCCGATCCATACGTCACGGGACTTGAAGACCGTGGAGTGGATTGCAAAGTTGTAATTCACCCGTAGGATATATCTACAAAGATGCTTATAGTTGAAGATAATCTTGCTTGCAGATAATGGAAAAGGCGACGCCTGTGACAAAGACTACGATGGAGACAATGTACCCGATGAACAAGACAACTGTCCCAACAACTCTCGGATTTTTAGAACTGATTTCCGGTAATTCTTAATGTGTCTTTTCTATTTAATTTTATTATCTCTATTACATTACTACTCGTAGCATAACCATAGTTAACAAAAGCAAGTTTACTCTTATTAGTAAAGGGTATATTTACTATCTGATAAATATTTATCCGAGAAGGTCCTAAATTTATTCGAAGTAGATGATAGAGTTTGTTGATTGTAAAGATTTGCAGAGTTAAAAGAAAGTATATATTTAGAATTACCATTGCCTATTTATATCCACAGAAACTACATGACAGTCCGTCTCGACCCTGAAGGCGAATCACAACAGGATCCAAACTGGGAGATAGCCAATGAAGGCGCGGAGATAGTTCAAACCCTCAACTCAGACCCCGGGCTAGCGGTGGGCTACGATTATTTCACGGGGATTGACTTCGAGGGAACCTTATTTGTGGATACTCAAATTGATGATGACTATGTTGGGTTTATATTTGGGTAAGTACAGATATTAAAATGAATATGTGTGGACATTTCATACAGCGCCATCTAGCCCTAAACTGAGCAAAGCTTGTACTATGGGGAACCAGGTAACTGATACGACACTTAGATACTTTTTACATATATAGAATACAATATAACACAGAAAACACAGAACAAACATTGATGTTTGACGACAAATGTTTGCCCTGGGTGGGAATTGAACCTACAACCTACAGCTCAGAAGGCAGGGTACACCAACTGAGTATCAAGCCAGTCAACATTACAGTCAAGATCAGTACAGTCAAGAAGTAAGAGTTAGCATTTGTCATTGGTCATCCGATCCATGATTATCCTATTAAATGTGTACCATATCAGATAAGTATACCATATAAGTATTCTAACATTGCGTGTAATCTATATCTTGAGCGATGGTGTGTATCAAATATATGTTAACGAATGTCAGATATATGTGTGTGCAATGTTTTTTTTTTCACAACTTCATTATCATTATAAGACAGTGAACTAAAAAAAACGAGTGTGCTTTAGACCACACGACTGCAGTAACACTTTTTTAGTTTAGCTCCATCTATCGGCCGGTATAACTTTGTTTTTGCTTTATTTCATGTTAAGGTCACCATCTTGACAATTGTAAATTGTGATTTTACGGGACATACCAACATAATAATACAATTTTTTAACTTTTTTATGTTCACAATGGAGCGCTACGTGGATACATTTCAACGTCCGTTCGCCTCGTATTCACCAGCTTACTCCCCAAGTCAAGCGTGCGTAGAGAAGTTTAACTTTTTGCAGGGTTCTTATGTGCACTAATAATTTCACTACCGGAATGGGGTAAATTAAAGATTAATTATTACTTTTTACCACATATATTGTCCTCGCGAACCGAACACACAATTAACAATATAAAATGAGTAAGCCCGGAGTATGTGAGGACACGCGTCTCCGAATGCTACTCTAATGCAACTCTCGTGCAACTCTACTGCTTACTGTTACGCGACTCCTACGCGACTCCGCTTTAATTTAATCACGCGCCCCTTAAATAGGTCGGCGCTGGCGACGTCAACGTAAACAAACGTGTGTCCCTACATCAACCCCCTTCTTAAAAAATAATAATTTTGGTACAAAATTCGACAATAAAAGTCATACATGTTAATAAAGTTACAAAAAAATATCTCTACAATGAACAAAGGAAATCGTATTATATCGACTCAATAAACAAAACATCTTTCAAATGCGTTCTGAAAGTTTAACTCAAGTTCAACGTTATTCGATAAACAAATACTCTACTAACGTCAACTTATATAAACAAAAATAACTAAAACAAAACGATCCCTTTACAAAGTAACTCATTGTTATCCACTCTAAAATCAAAGAATTCATAGACTTCCACTTGATTCGACCCCACTCATTTGCTTATTTTTCAGTTCTCACCGCCACGGACTGTTTATATTATTTAGAAACAGCCAGTGTAATATTACTCGGTGTAAATATAGCTCTAGCACTTAGGTACGTCGGTCACATAATAAGACGTACAAATAAATACAAATCCAATGAGTAACGTAGTCATAATAAAAACATTGAAGTAAACCATAATAAACTAATATAAACAATGAAACACAGAGTGGTAAAAATATCAAGTACCAAAAAAATATTCAAGTATACCTACGTAATTATAACAAATTTAAAATAAACAGTAAGGCATACATATTGAAGAAAAAAAATTCAAAAGTTACCATTTTACATTAAGAAGTAAATTACAAAACAAAATATTACCAAAAATATTTATTACACAGTTCATTAATTCAGATTAAACCGAACTGGTTTTTTAATGATGCGACCTGAACGCGTACACATGGGCGAATCTTTTTTCGCAACATCTAGTGATAAATAACTCTTGTTCGGCCCTGCTTTATCATTAACAATCTTATCACTAACACTTATCTTTGTACTACAACTTTGACCTGAGTCTGTATCAGTTGATTCAAAGTCTAGCACATATGCGGGCTTCAAACGATCAATGGAAATAAGCGACTGTCTACCCGGTAATTGCACAATAAAACCTTTATCTAGTCTTTTGACTACGGCATATGGTCCGTCATACGGTGGTTGCAGTGATTTTCGCACAAAATCATTCCTAACGAAAACTTTTTTACATGCTTTCAAATCTGGGTGTACGAAAATTGTTCTCGAATCTCTGTGAACCATAGGTTTAGGTCTTAAGTTGCTGATCGTTTCTTTTAAATGCTTAACGTATTCCTCGCCGTCTGCAATTTTACTGTCACTTACTTCAAAAAATTCACCAGGAAGCCTTAACGTTTTTCCGAAGGTTAATTCTGCCGCGGATACACCAGTGTCTGATCTAGGCGCCGAACGCAAACCTAAAATTACTGTGTACATTTCCTCTATCCACGAGTTTTTATTATTTAATCTGGCCATTAATGCAGCCTTAAAGCTTCGATGCCATCTTTCAATAGCACCGTTGCTCTGTGGATGATATGGGGTAGTTCTTAACTTGTTTACGCCTAAAAACTTCATTAGCTGAGTAAACAGACTACTTTCAAATTGCCTACCCATATCGCTAGTTAAAAATACAGGTACACCATAGCGCGTAATCCAACCTTCATAAACTATCTTAGCCACTGTCCTAGCACAAATATCTTTCATCGGAAAAGCTTCCGGCCAACCTGTCTGCCTATCTATCATGGTAAGACAGTATCTGTAGCCTTCTTCCGTTGTAGGTAACGGACCTACTATATCTACATGCAAATGTTCAAAACGACTTACCTGTGAAAACTGCCCTAGTGCCGACATGGTGTGTCTGTGCACTTTTGATTTCTGACATTCTAGACAAGAACGAGTCCAGATACCTAAATCTCTTTGCATCCCAGGCCAAAAAAATTTACTAGATATCATCTTTCTAGATGTCCTAATACCTGGATGGCTTAAATTATGTATCGACTCGAATGCCAATCGTCTAAACTTTTCGGGTAAGTACGGTCTTGTATAGCCACTTGAGCTTTCGCAAACAATCGGCTCGCTACACCATGGCATCGTCACTTTCATCAGTTTAAAGTTGCTACTTTTTGCTGACCATAGCTCATTAAGCTCTTTGTCGTTACGCTGCATGTGGGCAATTTCAGTATAATCAATTACGTTTGGGCATGAAATGGTATCTATCCCTATCCTACTTAAAGCATCCGCCACGTGATTTTGCTGTCCTGTCACGTGACGAATATCGGTAGTAAACTCGCTAATATAAAGTAATTGTCGAGTACGTCGCGGAGATTCTTTAATGCTACCCATCTTCTGAAATGCAAAAGTCAATGGCTTGTGGTCAGTATAAACGGTTAGATTGCGGCCTTCAAACATGTTCCTGAAATACTGCATTGACAAATATATCGCAAGTAATTCCCTATCGTAGGTACTGTACTTTTGTTGCGCGTCAGTCAATCTCTTTGAATAATAACCTAAAGGAACCCAGCTATTATTAACCTGCTGTTGTAAAACCGCACCAATGGCATTGTTTGAAGCGTCCGTCATAATCGCAAGTGGTTTATCGGACAAGGGATACGCTAATGACGTAGCGTTCTTTAAACTAAGCTTACATTGTTCGAAAGCTTGAATAGCACTTTCTGTCCACACAATTATTGACTTGTCCTTTTTTTTACCTCGATGTAAATAATTATTTAACTCGGCCTGATATTTCGCTGCATGAGGTAGATGATTTCTATAAAAGTTTACCATGCCTAAAAATCTGCGAAGTTCTTCTATGGTGTTTGGCCTTGGATAGTCAATGATGGCTTTGACTTTGCTGTCTAAAGGCTTAAGTCCTTCAACTGAAACTTCGTGGCCTAAAAATTCGATTTTCTCTTGACCCAATGAACATTTCGAGATGTTAATCGTAATACCAAAGCTTTCTAATCGTTTAAAAACTGCGTCTAAGTGCTGTTCATGCAATAACTCATTTTCGCTTGCTATAATCAAATCATCTAAATAAGAAAATACAAATTCCGGCTTAAATTCTGAAAATTCAGGATGTTCTTTCTGAAAATCTGATTCCAAATTTTGTAATACGCAATTATTCATGAAACGCTGAAATGTTTGCGCGGCGTTTCTCAAACCGAAAGACATGCGTGGAAACTCATATAAACCAAAAGGTGTTGTTATTGCTGTTTTTTCTACATCCTCCGGAGCTACCATGATAAAATGATAAGCTCTATTAATATCTATCCGGGAGAAAACTTTCTTGTTAGCTAAAATGAACGTGAAGTCTTTTATATGTGGAATAGGATACCTATCGGGCTTTGTGATGGCATTTAAAGCACGATAGTCACCACATGGACGTATCTGACCATCCTTCTTAGGCACTACGTGCAAAGGAGTGGCCCATGCGCTTTTCGAAGGGCGACATATTCCCATCTCCTGCATTAACCTAAACTCTTCGCGTACTTTTTTGTAGCGGTCCGGTGGTAACGGTCTTGTTCTTGCATGTACCGGTGGGCCTGTCGTCTCAATATGGTGAAATACATTATGACGCGGAGGTTCTTTAAAAGATAAAGGCTTCGTTAGTTCCGGATACTTTTTTAACAGATGGTAAAACGGATGAGTCTCAACGATCGTAAAAATCGATAACTGATCTGAATTAACAATTGATGAAACGACATGCAATTTTGTCACTTGGTCAATTAATCGTTTGCCCTTTATATCGACAAGTAAATCATAATAATATAAAAAATCAGCTCCCAAAATGGGCTGGTTGACATCGGCAATAACGAATGTCCACTTAAAAGCTCTCCTTAAATTAAGATTAAGTGTAATAGTCTTTGTGCCATATGTCCTAATTTCACTTCCGTTAGCTGCATAAAGTTTATACTCACAGTTTTGTTCGCAATCACGCACTGACCTGTGTCCACGGGGAAGCACTGAGATATTCGCACCAGAATCAACCAAAAAACGCATACCATTTTCACGATCTGTTACGCATAGTCGGTGGTTGTTGGTCTTGATGCAGGGGACCACCGAAGATACCTGCACCTCCTCTAGTTTTCCGCTTTCTTCCAGTTACACGGTGATATGCACTTCGTAGCGTTGTCTTTGTATCGGTAGTGGTAAAAACATAGCCAGTGAGGGTCACGTCTGCCTCTACTTTTACTTCTTTGTCGGGAACGTGAAGGAAAACGTCGACTATTAGGATCTTGCCTGCTCATTGGCTTCGACCTTTCCATTTCCGCCATTCGCACGTTGAGTTTGGCTATCTCCGCTAAAATTAAAGCACTATCTGCTGCCGACATTAACGGCTTCGTGGGTGCTGGATTCATCATGATCACGAAAAAAAAAATACAATTCTAAGTGCACGGGTGCGCGGCTGCCGTTATTACGACACAAAAAAAGGTTCAGTTCAAAAAAAAACGAACATAAAAAGGATAAGTAAAAAAAACTGTTCAAAAAAACGAACATAAAAAAAGTTTAAGCACTTCACAATTCCTCCATTCCGGTAAGTAACAAAAAACGCGGGTGTCACCAGTTTGCAGGGTTCTTATGTGCACTAATAATTTCACTACCGGAATGGGGTAAATTAAAGATTAATTATTACTTTTTACCACATATATTGTCCTCGCGAACCGAACACACAATTAACAATATAAAATGAGTAAGCCCGGAGTATGTGAGGACACGCGTCTCCGAATGCTACTCTAATGCAACTCTCGTGCAACTCTACTGCTTACTGTTACGCGACTCCTACGCGACTCCGCTTTAATTTAATCACGCGCCCCTTAAATAGGTCGGCGCTGGCGACGTCAACGTAAACAAACGTGTGTCCCTACAACTTCAAAAACCAAAAGAATAAGTTAATAAAGGTATTTGTATAATTATATCCATAAAGTGATTTTATTTTGATTTCTGTACACAGATACCAGAACAACAAACGGTTTTACGTGGTGATGTGGAAGAAGAACACGCAGACATACTGGCAGACTACGCCGTTCCGAGCCGTCGCTGAACCCGGTATCCAACTCAAGATGGTCAATTCGAAGACTGGCCCCGGAAAGACCATGAGAAACGCTCTTTGGAATACTGAGTCTACTCCGGATCAGGTAAGATAAACTTTGTAACTTGTTCTTTCTTTTTTTTTTTACGAAATTTGATTGAGTAATAAAAAGGGTTAATAAGATAATTGTATTTAATCAAATCAAACACAGTGTCTGCCGAAACAAAAATCGCCACCTATATAAAGCATTAAAAAAGTTAAGTTATCAGGAACTTCCTGTGAACTTTATTACATTTAATTTCCCAGGTGACCTTACTCTGGAAAGACCCCCGAAACGTCGGATGGCGTGAGAAGACCGCATACCGCTGGCGTCTACTCCACCGTCCCAAGATTGGTCTCATAAGACTCAAGATCTACGAGAGCAATAGACTGGTGGCTGACTCCGGAAACGTTTACGATTTCACCTTAAAAGGGGGGAGGTTGGGGGTCTTCTGTTTCTCTCAAGAGATGATCATCTGGTCTAATCTAGTGTACCGGTGTAATGGTAAGATTGATTATTATTTTTGTGTCCTTTATCACTTTCCTTGTGTTTCTCCTCGTCATCAGCCCGATGCATTCCCACTGGGACACGGGTCTTTGAGTGTAGCAGCAACGTTGGTCAAGTGCGGGTTGGTGGATGATACATATTATCTTTGTAATTCTTGAATATCCTCACGATGTCTTTTCCTTTACCGTTGTAAGAGCGAGCGAATGCAAAATCCGCACATAACTTGAACGCCATGGCCGGATTTGAACCAGGATACGTCGACTTTAAAAGTCGCACAGATTACCGCTGAGCCACACTCCCTGTAATATCACCTTCATATAAAATAATAATAATTAGTACATACAAGCATTATTTTCAAGATTTTATCGAGTAGTTTACATCGAATATGCCCGAATGGGTGTAGAAATGTGATGATTCCATTAACTTTTAACGATTAGCAATATTATACAACACTCTACAATGTTAATATGAAAACTAATAAAAATTTCCAGATAAAATCCCCTCCAACATCGCATCTGAGCTGTCGTCAAGAACTCATTTCGAGATCGACCATGACTTCTTCTACGCTTAATAGGGCTAATAATATTTCAAACTTAGCTTTATCTACCCTCAAAATTAACAATAATTAATATTTGTTTGCATTGTAAATAAATATACATAGGTACATTAATAAAATATTGATACTTTCCTTAGGTTCTTTAAATTAATGCGAATAATACGATCGAAAATGATTTTAGATTACAACCATTTTCTATGAGAAAAAATGTTATTGTAGTTGAATGAGGAATGGGGTAATAAAACCAATTTGTCGTTTGGAGATCATTGTTACAGTTATGTGTTCAACTTAACCGATTAAGTAATATTGCGTATACATTTTGGGTCCAAGAGGACCAAATTAAGGAAGAAGAGGACAAATTTCCACTTTCTTAGTTCCAGTTTCTTAGTTAGAATAAGCATGTGCGTTTATCGTTTGCTTAATTTATATACACCAATTATCTTCTTATCTTGGACCAATTAAAATAATTGGTCCAAGATAAGAAAGTGGAATCTGATGTTGGATAGGCAAACAAGTGAACCCTGGTGCGGCATCTCGTGACTGGTGTATATAAATTAAGCAAACGATAAACGCACATGCTTATTCTAACTGATCATATTTTTTGCCCTGTACCTACTCAAGACCACGAATAGCTATTTGTGTTCGTAAGAGGTTGTATCGGGTCTAATTAATCTAATTTCGATTTGTTTCACGTGAAGTCAACGCTCTGAATGCCATAGGTAGCAGGTATAATTGTATAAGTAGTAGATACATAGTAGATACTTAAGTTGGTTCCAGAGATTAAACTTATGAATCTAGGTACCTGCTATAGGTTCAATATTACTGATAGTAATAGATTTAGATCCCAGGATATGCCCGAACTAACATTTATTGTGTCAAAATGGTACTTTTATAGGATCTGTGCCTGTAAGTCATTGCAAGGAGTTTTGGCGGGAAAACGAAAAAGATCGCGTCGCCGCATTGTATTATTTTCCAAAACTTGTGTTATTTTCAGTGTTAGTGCATAAAATTGGTGGCATTTTATTTGTTAAGTGCTGAATTACAGGCGTGAGTGTGAGAAAATGGTAAAATGATGGTGAAACTTTTCTTTTCGTGTTGTTTCCAAAACTCCATAGAAGCTTCAAGTAAAGTTGCCACCACTTTACTAGGAGTATGACTTTGACTAGACTATGACTTGATGACTTCGACTGTGACTTGACACACATTTGCGTGACAAATTATCAATTACTTGACACTGGCTAAATACACAAAAGTGTAGAGCCAAAACATCAAAAAAAAATGAGTCATTTTGGAAAGCTATACTGTCGTACAATGAGGTTATTAAATGAGTCATTATTACAACATCATACTGCAACTTTTATTTATATTATGACCAAAACACTCACGAAATGAATTTTATACTTCTTTAATCGTTAAGTGGAATGTTTGTTCATGATAAATAAATCTAGTTTTAATAAAATAATTAACTAATAACGTGTGTTTCTTTAACTTTAAGTCACATATTTAGCTGAGGTTTTATTATATAACAATAATAATAAAGTCTTAACGGTCACATACATAGATCCTAGAACAAACCTAGGATTCCCTGTATCTAGGGACCCAGAATCTGCAGGGACCATGATCCCACAACACCCAGACACAGAACAAGTACCTATATGAGGTTTTTTTTTCTGTGCACAAATATAAATTATGTGTCCTGTCGCGGGAATCATACCCGTTGCTCCGGCTTATGAGATATGATGTCAATATAAATATATAAACATGAGGTATCTATATTTACACATTATCCTCGCATGAAATAACACCTAAGTATAAAGAAAGTTAAAAAATTATTACCAGATTAATTAGTATGAGAAAAATTTCAATGCTTTGCTTTACTTAAGTTAACGTGAGAAGTGATTTAATGTCCAATACACAATTAATCTGTGGATTACGCTATACAGGTTCGCTTACTTGAATACTTCTATAAAAATCATAAATGTTATATTATCACCAGTCTTTTTCTTTACGAATTGATACCATTACAGTTTGAAAGTGAATTGTTCTAATGTGTAAAAAACAAAGTCATGAATAAAATAGCTTTTATTTTACACTAGCTGTGGTTCGCGGCTTCACCCGCGTGGCGAATATTTTTTCTTTCATAAGAACCTTCTCCTGGCAGTAATAAACACAAACAAAAAAAGAATTATCGAAAACGTTCCACCCGTTCACGCGTGATGCGATGACCAAAGGAAATAGAGATTCATTTATATATATATATATATTTGTCTTCCTTGAATACCTACATACTTATCTTTATTAAATTGTCTGCCGTAGTATCAAAAACATCTTTGAAGTTATTCTGAACTCCTTGCGACAGAGATATTTGAAAAATCACGAATCACGGCATTTGAATTTTTTTGACATTTCGTTTTGTTTATATTCAATTTTTTTTCCAGAAGCGAAAATTTTATTATAACTGTATTTTATATTGTATCAAATATATTTGTTAATAAACATGGATGAGGAAATGCAAGCCAACATTAGCAGTGCTGTAGAAAAACTGACGCAGGAACTTCAGGAAACTGAACCGAGGAACCAAATTATGCTGACCTTGAAGGACCAGTTTGACAAAGCTATAGACGCTCCTAACGACAACGGTGATTGTAAGCTAGGGTTGACTCCAGATCCTACAAGTACAGCTACTAAAAAGAAACCACGCCGCAAAATCAACAATTACCCAGTCATCGTGCGAATGAATTTAGACCGGCAGTCGAAAAGCAAAGCAATAGAAACTATAAGACAGGTAGCAAACGGCATGTACCTGAAATATAATCTAATTTCTAAAGTTCCTAGAAAGAAAATGCCTAAACGACGACGCCAAGCAGTTCCTAAATCACGGGCAACGCAGAGGAAGCCGACCAAGATCGCCAAAAGATTGAATTTGCGTAAATCTAAAAGCGCGTCTTCTTGCTCCTGTAGCTTGGGTTCCAGCCAATCATCTGATTCCGAATACAGGTGCCGTAAGTGTGGATACCATAATTAACACGCGTAGCTGTACAGATAGTCCATGTTTTTGTATTTGGCTTATGATTTTATTTGAATAGAGTTATTTTTTTATACCCATTTCTTTGTTATATGGAACCTATTTCCCGCGGTTTTATCCGAAATTTACACGATCTGCAAAATGTCTCATTAATATAATACATTTGGCGGAATGTAACAAAGTTTCGCATAAAACCTGGAGAACTCTTCAGGATAATTACACCTTAGCAACTTGCCCCATTTCTTGTAGGTACATTTCAAGTTTGTAGTTCTCTGTACGTACATTTAAAATAAGTATGAATGGGGCAATACTTTCATCATGACATGTACAGTTCAGTTTTTAATAATTGAAAAAGCAATTAAAAATTTTGTTTGTGAAAAATAGACACTAATTAAGTCTTTAATTAGTGTCTAGTTTTCACATGCCTATCTATCACAAATTACTAAATATTTAGTAAAACAGACAGATTTACTTTCAAACCTACAATTAGGCCCGTAATAAAGAACTTCTACTTACTACTACTACTACTTTCAGTCGTCGATTGATGCTGAAATAGAGTTTTCATTCACTTTTTGATCATTTTGTGATTGAAACCTCGCCTTGAGCAAAGGTTCCGTGTCGCTCCTATACATAAAAGTATGTCCCATTAGTTCTATGTAACTTTGTGTAATCGGACAATTGGGATATTTTAGTTCATTACATTTTACTGTAAAAACAAATCCTATTTCATGTAATAAAACTGTTAGGAACGTACTACTGCACTGCAGTTCTACATACAAATTATTTATTACATCAAGCGAGCAGTTCTGGCAGCGGTACAGCAAAATTACCAATCAGTCAAGCTTGATTACCTGCTTGCAAGTTGAAAGGATATCCGCACTAACTAATTAAATGTAGGTAGCTTCCCATATAGTTATACTCGGTAACTATATATTTATATGTTGTGTAATTTTACTAACCGATTTGATCACTTGTCATTGAAACCACGACAACAGCGGCCGTTTTTAATAAATAATAATGAACATGGGCGTTAATGTGCTACTAGGTGGTAGGACTTTACTGCAAAGTTCGTCTAGGTAGGTACCACCGCTTTGCCAGTTATTCTGCCGCCAAGCAGTAGTGCGCAAGCACTGCTGTGTTCCGGTTTGAAGGGCACTGTAGCTAGTGAAATTACTGGGCAAATGAGACTTTATGATCTGATCTCACAGTTTAGTAATCATATTACTAGATTGTGCTGATGTCTCTGGATGACGTGCGCAGTGCAGTGTCACGCGAACCTCTATACTTTAGAGTTCCGAGTGACACTGCAGCTGGTATGGGCAGCCGTGTCGTTTAACATCAGGCGAACGGCTAGCTCGTCACGTCAATCCTTAACATAAAAAAAAATAATATATATATATAAAATGTGAAAAATACTTTACAAAATACTAAAGGTAGAATAATTGAATCTTGAACTTAGATTACTTTTGCAAGATGGTACTATGAGGTAAAATAGCATAGGTAAGTTTAAATTTAGTTCCAAAGTGCAGGCATTTTAGAAACCACTTAGATGGAGTTGGCACAAGCAGTCCGGTCGCCTGCCGTCTCGTTCATTGTGTACATTGTAAACTCAACGTTCTCTCCGCTAGACCGTGCGCTCTAGAGAAATTGCTTGTTAGCTTTCCTTTTGATGTTCTCTCCAGACTTACTAAGATTATAAAACTCGTAAGCACTAGGAGGCACAAGTTCAAGACGAAATAATTATTATACCTTTATCCACCAATAACATCATCAGCCGAAAAATATCCCGCTAACTGCAAACATAAGGCCAAATTTAAGTACTATAAATATGTGGGTTTCTAATGCTTTATAATACACGAGTTTCTGCCCGCAGCTTCGCAAACGGCGTGGCCTATGGGGAAATAATTGAACCACCCATTTCACCCTCTTAAGGATGGAATTTCGAAAAATACTTTCTTAGTGGATGCTTACGTCATAACATCTAACTGCATTCCAAATTTCAGCCCGATCGGTCCAGTGGTTTGGGCTGTGCGTTGATAAATCACTATATTAGTCAGTCAATCAGTCAGTTACCTTTGAGTTCTATATATTTAGATTTGGGTATGTCACAAAGGAATAAAAATGTGGACATTTCACACAGCGCCATCTAGCCCCAAACTAAGCATACCTTATACTATGAGATCCAGATAACTGATACAATACGTAGATACTTTTTTGTAAATTACAAATAAAAAATATCTACTATCTATATCTATAAACTATCTATCTATCTAGAATACAATATAATACCCAGACAGAACAATCATCACACAAATATTTGTTCTGGGTGGGAATCGAATCCACAACCTACAGCTCAGAGCAGGCAGAGTTACTCCCAACTGAGCTATCAGGCTAGTCGATAAGTGCGAACTTAGCTGTCAAACGTAAGTACAGGCTAGCATTAATATCTTAATAAGATTCAGTACTCGTACCTACCTAAAGTACGTAGATCAAAAAACTAACTTTGGTTTTAGTATCTACAACAACGGACTAATTAACCTATTTTTTAAATAGACTCTATGCATCATGAAATTTGTTTGCTTTAGGTCACATTCGCGTTCGGTTAGGTTCGTGCTAATATATTCACGCTTAGTCGAAAAATGTACCGTCTGGAACAACGCGTATGGACCGAAAATGTAGTTTGGAAATGCTTTGGAACAACACACATTACGTAGAAACTTGCTATATTTTGACCGTAGTCAATATTAAAGAATGACTTTGGTATAGCAATGTACATACTAGTGCAAGGAAATCAATTTTATCCTCTCTTTTAAAACCACAGAATTAGCGCATATAAATTGAAAACTTACTAAGAAATAATTGTGACACAAGTCCCTTGTATGTTTCTTTGTATACCTTATATTATTCTTTTTCTTATATTTATTATTGGTTCATGTATACTATGAACCTTAATCGATAGCCTCTGTGATGTGATGGTTGAGAGCAGGTCAGTTCATAACCCGGAGGTGGTAGGTTCGATTCCCGCAGCAGAACAAGTATTAGTGCACACTAAAAAAATGCGCAAATACTTGTTCTGAGTCTGGGTGTTGTAGGACCATGGTCCTCATAGTTCCTGGGTCCCTAGATACAGGGAATCTTATTTAGGGTCCAGGATCTATGTGATCGTCGGGCGTTATTATTATTATTACTTACGAGCTTCTGCCCGTAGCTTCGCCCGCGGCGTGGCCTATGGGAATATAATTCAACCACCCATTTCAACCTCTTAAGGGAGGAATTTCGAAAAATCTTTTCTTAGCGGATGCCTACGTCATAACATCTACCTGCATGCAAAACTTTAGCCCGATCCGTTCAGTGATTTGGGCTGTGCGTTGATAGATCACTATGTCAGTCAGTCAGTCAGTCAGTCACCTTTGAGTTATATCTATATATTTAGATAACCAAAATAATATTTTCAATACAAATAAATGAAAGGACGAAAGGTATAGAAAAATAATAGAAAGTGGTACTGTAATATCACAAATATATTTTATTGTTTTATTGTACATATGTTTACATAACACAGACGAAGTAGACTATCACTCTGAGAGATTGATGAATAAGTATAATTAAAATCCCAATAAGGACAATCGATTTAATCAAAACATGTGCTAGAGATAAAGATTCGAAGTATTTTTTATAAAATTATGATAAGTATAATAATTGTGCTCGGGATAACGTCTGATATGAGAAAGCATCATCCGTTCTACAGATATTTGATTTGGTATAAAATAACGAACACTTACACCTTTATTTACAATTATATCATTTGTAACATTCTTAAAATTTCCAGGAATTTCATCAACATCTATTATATTTGGATCAGTGATCAGTTAGTTTAGTTTACATTTTATATATTCTCATGTCATTGTTTCTTAATTAAATTAGGTTCAGTATCTATTGAAAGAATAGTATTCTAAGTAATGCATGTTATTGCATCGGCACATTTGATATTACTCAGTGGCGTCCACCAAACGATGCTACGTGCGAGGGCGTTTACTACCCCCATTTATTGCCCAAAGAAGATTTACATGTGTTCCACAAACTTATGCCCGTTCACAAACTTATTGTTCAGTAGTATGTCAGTAACGAACAATATTCGAAAAACTGATTTTTGTTTTTTCACCTTACTACGTAGGTTTATCTTTGAAAGAATCATCAATATAGAGTCGTCAATTTACGAACATGCTATGCATCTGTACCTATGATTTTCATTTGATTACTGTATTCACATTATGCGTATTATTACTCTACGTTGGTACTCATTGGAATCGTTTTTGTGTTAATTACATCATATAAAGTATTGCTTCTTTTAAATATCGAACTTCCGTGAGATTAGTTGGATATGCCAGAAGCCTATGTTTACATCTAACAACGAAATAAACTTTATTGCATCTTTACGCTTACGTTTACTCCAATGGGTACAATAATTATTACCTACCGTTTAATCAACATTATTTGTAGCATAGTCACCTAATAAATATACAAATCATTCCATCTACTTATTCATGATCTACAATTATATACAAAGATATTTCATTGTACTGCAAAATGTAAAATGGTAAAATTTGCACAAAATATTTGGTATAATTGAACACATTGTGATGACCATATTAATTGGATTTAAAATAATTGCAGCAAGTATTCGATACAAAAAAATCAAATTAACTGTTTTAAAATTTCTTCGATTTCATCATGCAGGTAACGTGTGCTTAAAGCTTAAAACTAGTCGGTATGTCAATTGATATGGAAAAAAAAGATAAAAGAATCTGTCTATATAGACGATATAGGTATCTGCACTTTTACTAATAACTTCATTGATAGTGCCCACTTCTAAGATAAATAACTACTTAGCTCAGTAGCTCGTAAAGCAGAGTAAAACATTTTAATTCCATATGTATTTAAGTCAAAACCAAAACTTGCACGTAGATGGATTTTTCTTATAATAATAACAATATTAAAATCTATCAACGTCAGTTCCGTGTCGTTAGTTTAACCATTTTACTCTCTGATAACAGTATTTACATAGTGAGCACTTATAGTTGTATTGTCGTTTGTCTTTCCCTTAGTTCTTACGAGTTCATTCACATTCTGTACAACATACTCATTACAATATCAATTTTCATCTGATCTTAGAATTTGATTATTTAAATATCGCATTTTTTTAATGATTTAAAAACGAATATGATCAAATTCTAGAATCAAATTTTTCTACTTATACAAAACGACATGCATTGGACCATGTATCTACTGATGAAAATATATTAAATCGAGTAACACAGCGTATATTATACAGCAAAATTTAAGTACATTTAGTAAGTATAAATATTGGAAATTTTATTTTTTAAATAGTAAAATGGCGTTTATATCATTATAGAACCACTTAGGTATAACAGGCTTTCGATTGTTGTAAAAATATTGAATTATTATGTCTTTGAAATTCCAGAATTTCAAGGTACACACAAGTAACTTCTCAAACTAAATTATATCTAATCGAGTAAAATAATGTTATTAGTGTGTGTATATACCAGTCAAAGGGTGCTAGAGATATGATACAGTTTAGAATTGAATTGAATTCAGTCCATGCATAAATATGTCAAGAATTAAGATAATCAACTGTGCAATGTGTAAGAGGATCCAAAAGTCATTATCAAAACAATGGGAAAAATATACTCGTAGTCTCAATGATCTAATATTAACATTAACAGTACTTTTGGTGTTATTTACTTTATAATACTTTATAATGCTTCAGTCCTTATTGCAGATTTTACAACATTTACGCTTATATTACTGGCATTTATTTAATCTTCTTTGGAAGCTTCAGAATGTATTAAGCCGCTGTAGTTTACCTGTGGGAAGTGAACACAATCAATATAAGTTTTTATGATCTATCTGTGTATGCAGTATAATAATATTACTGTTAGTCAAAAATCACCCACATTTACCTATATTAGTTTTGATTGACATGGAAAATTATTATTGAAGAAACAATAGCACAATACATTTATATGCTTAATTTAACATAGTAGTTACAAAACACATTAAGCAAACTAGCAACAGGTATCAGGTTTACAAACAACCTACGTAATATAAAAGGGTGTTCCTTCCTGTATTGTATATGTTCATGTTAATAATAGGCTTAATTCATAAATACAAAAATAATTAAACAAAAAGCACGGACCCAGGTGTCTGTGAAAATGCAGATTTAAAAAAAAGGTGGGCTTTAGACCACACGACTGAAGTAAATTCATATATTCTTTAGCTCTATCTCTCTTGTCCCTACAGTAATATACGAAACGTAACTTTCTATCTTCACGTAGAGAGAGAGAGAGATATAAATATATCTCCCTTTCAACTTCCGTTCGCCTCACCAGCTTACCCCCAAATCAAACGTGCGTATAAAGTTTTACTAGAATAAAAAAAAGATATGTAGGTACTATCTACGTGAAGTTGGTGTTCACGACAAGGCAAAAACAAATTAAATGGAAGCACTATTCGCTGATCTGATACTTAATATGCAGAGCATAATAAGGTATATTAAGTTAAGAGGGGAAGGGTGGAAAGTGGCTGACCCATCAAGCTTCAGAAGTGAAGATCGCAGTGGAACCGAGTACCCCCACAGAATATTGCTACCTGCTCCCTCAACCCCTATGCGCACGTAAATTATATACAAGTATAATGCTGTAGCTTACGATACCAAAGAAAAACATATCAAACAGACTCAAGAAGTTTCAATAATTATTTCTTTTTTCATATATCTTTTTGTGTAATAGAATAAGTTGACGAGTTAGCCCATATAGTTGCAGTCACTCGGAACTCATACTATTCTACTAATATTGTAAATATGATAGTTTGTGTGTCTGAATGTTTGTTACCATCCATCTCCGAAAGAACTGAACCAATTTTGATGCTGATAGCTTATACGCTGGATTAACACATACCACACTTTTTATCCGCGGGTGAAACCTCGGGGCACAACTAATATTATCTTGTTTTGTTTATCAAAACGTACCGCATGCTAGCACATGGTCTCCGGCCGCGGGCTGCGGTCCGGCTGCGGCTGCGGTGGCGCTTCCGCGGAGCGCTGCCGCGGCAGCTGCGTCGAGTCCAACACGATGGAGGGCCGCGGCGGCAGGTTCTCGCTCACCATGTGTGAGAGGGACAGCTCCGACGAGTTGTTCGTCTCGCCTGCCGCATTCACTTATACTTTACCTATCTTTTACCCCCTTTTTACGTAGTAGCAGCAGTTTTCTTACTTTACCTTCGATGTGTACATTTTTTAGCCCAAAACATACTCCGTACGTTATGAGTGGTGACACGGTGAGAGGAAAATCTATTTCTCCTAATGTCCTCTTCTCTATGTTTGAAAAGGAAAACTTGTCGCAGCGTTTGTTTGTGTGTTTGCTTGGCCTGGCTTGTGGTGCATAGATTTAACCTGTTTCTTCATATTTTAGCATAATAAATACAACGTCATTGGCGATCTTTGAAGTGGATCTTTCTATTAATTAGGAGTATTTTAGGTATATTTCTTCCAAATACAAATGGAAAAGATGAAAAAGATGTGAAAATTACGCAAAACGGATAAAAATGGTACAAACTTCATAATTACCTTTTTAAATTATTACTTTAC
This sequence comes from Ennomos fuscantarius, assembly GCA_905220475.3. Classification (NCBI taxonomy): domain Eukaryota; kingdom Metazoa; phylum Arthropoda; class Insecta; order Lepidoptera; family Geometridae; genus Ennomos; species Ennomos fuscantarius. Next base: position 3,381,076 of record HG992040.1, on the reverse strand, counting down.
TATGAAATTACCTACCTCTGCATAAATTTTGCCATTGTTTTTCTTCTACAAATGTGAAAAATTACGTAAATCAAAGTACCTACTCACTTTCTTGTACTTATAATTTATTAGGTCTGCCAAATGATCGAGTTATTAAAGACGAAACATAAGAATGTAAATTTTATGAAGTGGTCACCAAACCTAGTTATTGTGTTAAGTACCATCACCATGATGTTTTAGATGAGTTCATCAGAAGCATTGTTAAAGCTAGATCTTAGAATTATTTACCTGAAGGTTGCCTTGGGACGGGCAAAAGGACTTCTCCGCAAGCGTCATCATCAAGCAGTGGCTGCAGAGGAGATGGAAGCTCGCGGCTGTCGATTGCTGATGATCTTCGCAGAGAGCGTCTGTAAGTTTACAGTTTTGGTAATGTGTACACAAATACCAACGAGTTTAAATGTATTTCCATTGTGTCAAATTCTGATGTATAATACGTCAAACCATCGCAATCCTAGTGGGCCTTCCTAGTTGGCAACTTCTAGATTCCAATCTATAGTTATGTCAGTATAGGTCCAAGGGTCAAGAGTCAAGGTCAACGCCTTCAAGGATCCTCACCTCTGATGCGGCAGTCTCCTGTCATTAACAGTGAGCAGCGTACTAGTCTGCGGAGGGACGCTTTGCTCCTCGTTTCCGCTCGTGTTCACGCACACACTGATGCTGATCCCGCTGACCTCCCCTCCCGCGCCTGATGCCTCCCCGCTCTCCTCCTCCTCGTATCTGTCCGGGATAGACCCCATTGCTAGGCTAAGTGGTTGAAATTAGTTAAAACTTGTATAGATAGGTACAGGGACCGAAAAATATTATGCCCCAGATGGAGAGCAGCACCATGTCGTCTGTACATAACAGTTAACTGAAGAAAAAGTCTGTTAATGCGCATATGTCACGTGGCTAGTCAGCTGTTCAGCAATTTATTTGTCGGCCACTATACTCTTTATAATCAACAGATAGATGAATATTAAAAACTAAAACAATACAAAGCGACCTCAGAGCCGAACGAATATATTAAATGGATAGATCCAAATCAATAGAAATTCGCAAAAATTACAGACGTAGGACGGAAGTGTATATAATTCATCTTTTTTTAAATATAAACTTAATAGCGGTACGAATGATGAAATAGGACGATCACAGTAAGCTATTTTTGATTTGTGGACTAATTTTTGTGGTAGTAGATACAAATTTTTAGTGGAAGTAAGTAAAAGCTATGAGTACGATGGTTAATAATGTATGTACAGTAATGTTAATAGTCATAGACGTATAGTATATATAGTATTAAAATTCAACCTACAATTTAGCCGCCCAAGGAGAACCCATATTGAATCTGGAATAACATCACAACAAAAAGTTAAATTATATACAGAACTTATAACTTTGCTAGTTTAAAGGGAATGAAAATTGACCATAGTTGTTAGTCAAAGGCTTCAAAAATTTATAAAATAAACCGAAAAAAGGAAAGATAAATCCAACAATACACTGTTTAGTACAATCTGATAGCCTCTGTGGTGTGGTGGTTGAGTAAGTCAGCTCATACTCCGGAGGCGACGGGATCTATTTCCGCTGCAAGACAAGTGTTTGTGCACAGAAAAAAGCGCAAATACTTGTTCCGAGTCTGTGATCGTACTTCCTGAATCTCTATATACAGAGATCTAGTTAGGGTCCAGGATCTATCCTGGATCCTAACTAGATCTCTGTATGTGATCTTTGGGTTATTATCAATATTATTAATCCTTTGACTTCAAGTTATAATCAGTAGGTACCTTCTTTTTTCATCCAGAGATATAGCAGCGTCCATAATAAGGTTAATCATAGTACACACGTAAGGTCATAATGGCGAAAGGTTATCGTATCCGAGGACAGGATGCGAATTAGTAGGGACAAGACACGAGAGGAGATATAATAAGTGAGGGAAAGGAGAGGAAAGGGAGACGAGAGAAGGATCAGAGAAGGACGAGAGAGGTGATGTGAGAGGTGACTAAATTAATTGGCGGATGTGGGAGCTGGTGAACTTGATATAGGTAGCGGCAGACAGGCCAAAGGTATTTTGAAGATAGTAATGTAAACAAATGCTTACAACAGTACTGGAGTTAGTACTCACCGGCGCTGAATGAGGTTCTCCATGATAATATAGTCATCCTCTTCAGCTCCCCGCAGATGCTCCTTCTCCATGAAGAGGGCGAACTCCGGGTTAGACATCTCACTCGCATGGCGTCGTCGTGCAGAGGGAGACGCGGCGCGTGCGGGGGATAGGAGGCGAGAGGTGATGGGAGTTCTGAGAACATGACCAACAGACCTTTCAACGCGTCGGATCCTGGTTATATATGGAAAAATTATTCACTCTATGGAACGTTTGGTTTGCATACGCCTTAAAAGAAACAGATTTTATTTAGGTACCTAGGATCAGGAACTACGTGCTCAGAAAGTACAAAGAACCACAATCTTACCTAGGAGTATGCGGTGGTGAGAACAGCCCATACACAGTTTCCAACTCATCAGTGATGCTGGTGTACTCGTGCATGGCAAGGAGCAATGATCGTGGCGCGCCTCCTACGCGGGACCTTCCTGAGGCGATGCCGGCCGCTCCACCAGTGGCCTCCCAGCCTGAGGTTTGTGATTACAATTATTATTTTATTTTACCGAAAAATTATTTGGTTTGTTAATTTTAATAAATAAACTGTGATGGTACAAAGGTGAGTAAAAAAACGATTGGACCATAAAAATGAACGACACTGAATGAATGTTGCCGTGATTCCAACTTATACAATAAATCGGGTCTATCCCTACTCGTGGGTGTTGTAGGAGCCGAATAAAGGAAGGAATTGCCGACTGATGTTGGTCATTTCATAGGAAGATGGATAAGTTAGCAAACGGTGATGGTAGTAAACAAAATGCAAATCTGTACAGCAAAATATCTGCAATGTTTGCTCTCGCGACCGACGACAAATAGTAGTAATAGTAGAGTAAGGATAGGCGGTGGAAGATGATGATAACTGATGTATGAATGCCATACAAAATTAGTGTTCTATTAACACCGAAAATAATGTTATAAATTAATGAATGCTTTAGGTACGGAGAGGTATAAAGTTAATAAAAACAGACCGGTAACAGAGTTGTGCGTGGAGCCGGCGTCGACGGCGGAGTTGTCCGGCTCTGAGTGCGTTTGGCTGTGCTGGCGGCGCGGCGCAAGATGCTGCGCCGAGTGGTGCGCCGCACCGCACTCATTCCCGCCTTCTGACCGTCTGCGCACATCACACAGGTGTCACAATGGTATCATAATCGGTAGTGACTAAAGCTTTCTTTGTTGTGCCGTGTAGTAAGATGTCGTTTGTCTTAACGCGATTGTTATACGTTGGATTGTCTTTAACAGTTTCAGTTTGGACCATGTTTTTACACTACGGATATAATTTTACACTGTCTTTCATGACAATATTCAAAACTTAACTTTATGATCTGAATGTTTTCGTGTAGAAAAAAACCGAATACTATGTGTTGTGTGTTGACAAATAAACTCGTGAAGCTCAATCAGGTAGTTAATCAATTATATCATTGTCCGATAACTGGCATAAGTAAATTATGATTTGAGGTAATAATACTTGCGCAATGCATCCGAAAAGTCTTCCAGTACTTGTGCAGGCTATAAGATCACGCAAACTTAAATGCGACTAATATGTTATGGCCAATTTAGCCAATAATGTTGACTGGTATATCTGTCCTTTCGTGAGTTTTGTGTAAATGTGCCGCAAAAGTAATTTACAAATATTTATAATGACATCGTCGTATTAGTTGATATTGAAGATTGATAATAAATATAAAAAGTCCATTATGTTTTTTATTTACTTAGATTAAAGTATACGTTAAGAAAAGTATGAAATAAAATTCAAAGTTATTTAAATATGATGGAATTGGAAATGAGCCGAACGTAAGCCTTACCTTTTCTCGAATCTTTTGAGACAGTTTCATCATATTTTATAGAAATAATGATGCCTTTTGTGAAATTCGTAAAAATATCAGGAAAGAAAACGTGAAAAGAATCGTGAACAGAAAAGTGTACAAAATAACGCTCATTCAATTATTTAGGATAACTTAGTTTATAGATGTAGAATTGTTTGCATTAATTAGTGAGTTAGATTAGAAGTTTAGAAAATAAATAGTAATCTATCAAATAGTAAAATCAAATACGTTTCCAGAGTGTGTAAGTAGTCGACTATAAAAATCAAAGTGCTGTTAGAGTTCACAGTGTGGTGAGTGTGTGTGAAAGCTATTATAATACAACAGTGTATCTGTATATTTACACATTATATGCTCTACAACTAACTACAACTAGCATTACAAGCGAAGCCAATCGCCAATGAGTCTATTTGACTTACTGTTTCCACAACCGTCTCCTAACAGATGCAAGAAAGTAACAAAAAATAAAATTAAAACAATCATGGCGATGATATAATTTTGTTTTCATAGAAACAAAACTTACAGTTACTGCCGATCTTGTGAATAAATAAAAATATTTATGAATCGCTTCAAAATTCCGACGAGGAAATGAACAATGATTATTATGGAAACGGAATTCATGCTCAGAAAACGATATGAATGTAGCGAGCTTTTACGGAATCTTAATAACAACTGCTACCTACTTCTGCCTTGGTTTCTTGACCAAATAACTTGAAAGTCAGTGCCCGATTTTACAAACATTATTTACATAACTACGACTAGTATAAATACGGCTAACACTCACGAGATACAGTCGAATAACTCGACCGGTGTTTGGGCAATATAGATACCCATCCTCATGGAGTACGTGCATGCGGCGGCGGTGGCGGCTCTGCGCTGCTCGAACACCGGTCGAGTTATTCGACTGTATCTCGTGAGTGTTAGCCGTTTACTAGTTGTAGTTATGAATCCTACTCACGTCAGTTTCTATCATATTATTATTTACATATATTATATGTAGTACGTGATTTAAAATTGAGTCAGTAAAATTGGGCAAAGATTAATGGAGCTTTGAAATTATTGTTAAGTTTGAGCCACTTTTTTGTTTCATGCCTTACTTCTTAGTGATCCACAGCCGTCATGTCTAGTTCTTTAACAATATGTTGTTGAAACAAAGGCGTGAAACTGAAAAGCTAATTGGGCTACGATTTTGTTCGATTTGTTAACTTTGCATTTCTAATGGATTAACCACAGTGACGTCATCTGAGCGAGTGGATTCAATATCGATGGAGACTGCAGTGGCAATCTATCTTCGTTGCAGTGGTCGTGTATCTATCGTTTCTTAATAGTGAGTAAGGATTGTATAAAATGATTAGTGTACCTTCTAGTGTTGGCTGTACGTCGAGTGCCAGCGGAAGTGGTGCGAGCTCGCAGACTGTTTAGCTCTGCGGGTACTTCCCGGTCTTCTCGCACATCCGGTAGGAATGCGTCGTCGGTTGTTGACGGCACTAAGGTAGTGAAATATTTGATTATCACTTTAATTAAACACAATGTTGGTATTTATTATTCTGTAATTGTAATAATTATAATCTACTTTAAATCGACTTACAATAAGTAATGATAGACATACGTTTTATTATAAAACATTTCATTACTTATCGTAAGTCGATTTAAAGTAGATTATAATTATTACAATTATAGGGATCTCCAAAAACATTTTAATGGCAATTAAGTAATACACAATGACATGTAAAACTTTATTGGTTTAATGCCCAATATAAACCAAAATAAGCCCAAATAATGGCAACTCGCACTTATTACTTTGTGACCAAAACGCATTGCAGTAGATACTCGTATGAGAGCTTTAAGCGCGAACATAGGTGCTGTCAAACTTTAATAACTTTAGTAACGGCGAGAATAAGTGTGTTGAAAAGGACAGACAGACATACAAAAGATTATATAAATGTTACTAGTTCTATACGATAAAATGTAATAAATTCAACATTTTAAAATATGTTCAATGAACAGATTTATTCTAGTTACAGTTTTATCATATGTGAAGAATAGATTGAGCTTTGTAATTCAAAGTATGATATATACAAACCCTTCTTTTCATCACTGGGCTCAGTCTTGTTGCTATCAGACGACCGCTGGCGAGCTGGAGTGATAGGCGGTTGCGGCCTGACGACGGTGACGTCTGGTCCAGCAGCGCTGACCGACGATGATGAAATGGAGTCTCCATCGGGATCTTTCTCGATCGCAATCTCGGGCCCTGACTGCGGAAGTTCGTCCTACGGGGAAAATGGACGCTCAACACAGGATAAAAAACAAGTTAACAGTGGATCTAGAGGCAAAAGTCGGTAGTAATAATGTAATATTATTGTGTAATAAACGTGAAATTGTGACAACAGAATATAATATAGACGGTAACATAGGGTAAACAAAAATGTAACAGAAATTTTAAATAAGCAATTTTTTAAAAGTGAATCCTTGAAATAAACAACTTTAATGCTTAGGAATCATGAGGAGATCCACATTATGATTGTAAAATCGTTTATAAAGGCGGTAACAGTGACAGCAAGTATTACAGCTAACAGCGTGGGGTACACATGGCATTGGAAAAGCAAACACGTAGGTACAGCTAAAGAAAAAAAATACTTTAAACAAAATGACAGATAGAGCATTGTAGATGCTGCGAGAAAAAGTGAAGATTAAAATTGTATTGACACAGAATAACACAAGTGTCTCGTTTAGATAGAAAGAGTGAGTAAACAGCAGTGACGGAAGCTGTACAGATGTGCTAGTAACATTTACTTTGAACACATCAAGTGGTGCTGTCCCACGTGGTACTAACGTAGCTGTCTATTGGATGTTTCCAGAACCTCATTAAGAAAGCTTTTCAAAAGGCTGCCATGACGAGGTTGAAGAAACTATTTAAAATGCGTGAAAGAGTACTGCACTTAATATCTAAAACTAATTTACTTACTGGCAAGTTCGTAATCGTATGCTATTGGAACACAAACACTCGTTTATAATAGCCAGTTGTAAATCTACTCGTAACTTCGTGTTTTGCTGCCCAGACAAACAGATAACACTATGAATATTGCTGCAAAGCACTTCGCTTAATCGCTATTACAAAGGGTTTGGGTACATTAAATCTTTCTGCGGTATGACTCCGATACAAGTTAAAAACACTTCTGATGATAACTTTGTACAACTTTGTCTCGACGTATATCAACAATGTCACCTAGTCACCACAGATGGTCATCAAGATTCGATGTGGTTATAAGGGTGAAGGAACTTTCCTATACACAATTTCTACAATATATCGGAAAAAAATTGTGATTGAAACTTAATGACCGAGAACACTGACTAAATCTATGCGACCATTTGTAGAGCGGAAATTTTCAGCTACAAGTTACAGCTCATCTATAACAAAGTTTGTATAGCCGTAAGTCGTATCGTATAGTTTTCTGCACAGAAACTTCGAAGTAAATTATTAGTAATACAGCTCGTCGGTGTATAAATAAGTACATACATGCACTACTCTTTACATCTAAAATTCCATTTCAGTAGCTGCAGCTGGGACTACGGTCTCAGTTTTGAAATTTTAGTCAAAGTAATATAAAGTATGCGCATTTGTTTGTACTTTAGATAACTTTTTGCCTGCGCAGAGGAACTAATACAATTTTTCTTTAAGTTATATTTTGTTCAATCTAGCATTTTCATCAATTGTTGTTTATTTTTTATTATGCGAATAATGTGTGTACGCTGGCGTTTACATATTGAAATGTCGACTTTTGATATAGACATATAGCATCAGATTGAAAACTGCTTCAAAATGTCTAGTAAAAAATCCGAAGGCCTTAACAAAGTAACATTAATCATTCATATTTCCTCGTCACGTCATGTAATTTTGAAAGTGGAACATAACAACTCCCAGAACCCTAAAGTGACGTCTGTCCAGGCAGCAATGCACATGGGATAAGAACGACTGGAAGCGGCTTACGTCGGAGGGCTGCGAGGCATGCTCATCCTCCTCCTGCACAGGGCGCACCATGAACCGCGCCACCGCGCCCGTGTCGCTGTCTGACAGCACCTGCCGCGGGCCCACACCACCCGTCATAGTCAGTGGCTCATCCAGTGACGGTGTTATCGCTTTGTCGGAGATCAGGTGGATCTTTGGAAAAGTTTTTCGAAAGTATGTTATGCGTTTTTAACGTGCGAGGTCAACACCGGTCTTTTTGCCATGCAATGCATGTTAACACAATAAGCCGAATGAAATTTTCTTCGAACGTTATTTGTATAAAGATTTGAATATAGGTACTATGATAAATCTAACTATATACCGCGGTAGAAATAATTTATAGAGAAAGAGCAAGTTGAAAGTTTGTGATCTGCAAAAGTGCACGCAACATTATGCCCGCAGACATTCAAAGATCCGCGAGGAAAACAAATAGATTCCGCGAAGCAGCCCGCATGGCCTTTGATTTCAACGACAAAGCGCTTATTGAGCCTTTAGATGCTAAAATTGGCGCGCTCACAATTCATCTGAACCAATAAATCTGTTTGGTAAACATACAATAAAGCAGAAGGATTTGGTTTTTGTTGCAAGCTTTAATTTGTGTGAACGCGCAATTTTCTGCATTCACAACACTGAATAAGCCACAGACAGATACAGAAACATCAACTCATCTAGTGAAACATACTTGGTGTTCTTTGACGTCATTTGGAGGTTGGGTTTCTGCGTGAAATATGATTTGTCCCTATTTGGGGGATTCATGTCCAATTAACGAGCAAAGTTCAGCAATCTGAGGATTAAGTGACGCAGCAAACCGATTAAAGTCATTTAATCGGCTGACGGATTATGCAGATTGGACCTCGGCTAAACGAATAATCTTTGGGTGACTGATTGAATGACTAATTGGCACAATGGATTATGGATACTCAACAAGTCAAAAATACTTTATTTCATAAATTATTAAAAGTTGCCTCGACCGAAAGTGTGATCGTTTGTGCAGGCCATTTATTCTATTTATATATATATATATATATATATATAATATATTCTCTATAATATATTATATATATTATAGAGATTTCATCACAGTGGAGTTAATATTTTAATACTTTTTAAACATTATAAGGTAAAAAAAACTTCCAAGTAACGATAGTATACCAAACATGCAGCACCAAACAGTTTATCAGAACGAGTAAATAACGAAAGCAAGAAGTCTTAACAATACAAATACGGAGCAGGAACAGATTTTTTTTTGTTTTGTGTTATTTTGACGATATATTATAAAGAGAGACGAGCCAATATAATGCCAACTTGAACCTTTATAATATGAGCTAGTAAGCTACGTGGATGAAAAAATGTAATCTAAGAAATATAGAAAAACACAACTTTAAATATAAATGTGAGAATCCGTTATAAATAGGTATAAATTGGCTTTTACACAGAAATAGCGTACACACAACCAATCAATCATGCTAAAATACACATTAAACAATATTGAATTGGAATACTTAGTACTGGAAACGGAAAGCTTCTTGGAAACAACATCAAACACGGGATATGATAACATAATGGCATTAAATTGGGTTCTGAAAGCAAATCGGCTTTACTTCGCCTCAGTCGCTTTTGTACCTATTCAATCAACTTTAATTTTACTCGACGACTAAATTATTTTTCTCAAGAGATGATAGTAAAATTCTACTCCAATTTTATTCATGAATACACAAATAAAACAAGATTGCTTTTTATTTGATAGCCCATTATCGGATTTTCTCAATTTAAGACAGATTTAAATTGCTTTGTTGTATAGGTACAAAGACGCGTTTTAGAAGTCATATATTTGTTAAATTTGACAAAATTACGTTCAAAAGAAAATAATATATTACCTGTAAGTATATTAATTTTGCCAGTTAGGAGCCAATAACTTTGCTTCACTTTCAAGTCATCATCATGTATCAGTATGATTGTAGACTGCGTAGAATCAGAGACAATTTGGAAAGTTCTTTTTGCATACAGATTGACTTACCTCTGATCTATCGCTAGCAGTTCTTAACCTGCCTGGACCTCCTTGGAAGCTAGGTAGCGGCGGTCCCAAAGTATCTGTTGATCCTCTATTGACTAATGATGGATGAGTGGCCATGAACCGGTGTATCACGGCGAGATGGTTCATAGTTTGTTGGGCGACATCTTCTAATTTTCTTAACCTAAACTCTACACTCTGGAAAAGTTCATTAATATCATATTTTTCTTGCACAACGCGTCTAACTATAATTTTTTTTATATATTTCTTGATGTATTCATCGTTTACTAATACTTAATTCTATAGTTTAGTTACCTGCATGGATTGTATTTGGCAGTTGGCTTTTTGATTTAAGTCTTCCATTTTTGTTGTGATGTGTTCAACTCTGTCTGTTGTGTTTCTCACTCTTTCTTCTATAGAGTTAGATAATTTTACTTCCTAAAAGACAAATACCAAGTTAATTGTGAGAGAACTTTTAATGTTTCTATAGTAAAAATAATCGTATAAAAATGTTTTAAAGCTTTGACCACCTACGGTTACCATAACCATGGATTTTCAATTGTTTGGTGATCATTCGGCTGTCAAAGGGTTAAAATTTAATATAATATTCAATTTTAACTACCTATTACTTACTGTATGTTTAGTTTTCAAGTAACATAGATTGAAATCATTTGCTTTGTTCTGCTAAGTAAGATACTTACTTGTTCTCTAAAGTACCCTTCAACGCATTCTTCCTCAAAATCATACAGCCTCTCCATATCCTCTTTCTCTAAGAACAGTTTCAGTCCGTTATCATACTGGAATCTTTTGTGCGATACATTCCTTGTTACCCATTTGCAAACATGGTATATATGGCAGAATGTTATCAACGGTGGTGGAAGGACTGGTTTTTGTTCGTATTCCATCACCACCGTGAACCTTTGAAACATCCATACCTGGTGGAGAGTTGGGCAAAATATTAGACATCGGTAAAGTGGATTTTTCGAACTGATGTATCTTATTTTTATATCCAGTTTTAAAAATCACAATAAAACAACATGTAAGAGCAAAATAAATCAAACAGAAGATGAAGAATATGCCATAACTTTAATAAGTGGTAATTTTGTGTGTGTTTTATATTCTTCATGAATCAAATAGTCATGCAAATAGGTACTTGTTTCAGTCCGTTATCAAACGTAATAAAAATTTATATTCTTCAATAAATAGAATAAAGTGATACTGAGTCCACTGATATATAAAATATTATACTGACTGTAGAACCAGTGTTAATTATGATAAAATAAAAAGATAATTTTGAAACAAATATCAAAAAACTAAAAATAAGAAGCAAAATAAAGAACATAAACCTGATGCGAGACTTCATTGACTTCGTTAAATATATTGTTAAAGACGGCTATCAACAGGTTAATCAGGAGGATATTGGCGATGAGCAGGTATATCGTCATGGCGATGGGCGTGATCCACCGGCCCGTGACGCACTTCCGGTCATTCACGTCCTTACCGCAGGGCGGGTCGATTTCCGTTGCGAACACCTCACCGTATAACATGAAGTACGGTTGGAAGAATACCTAAAAATAACGGGAAAACCAAAACGGTAAAAAAAAATTAAACAAATGAACGCTAAAACTAAATGGACGGACAACTTCAAAATAAAAAAGGACTTAAACAAATTAAATATTTTACCAGTTGTCTTAATAAAGGAAATTAGATATGGTTTCATAAAATAAAATAATAATGATACAATAATACTTTAAAATGAAAATTAAATAACTAATTAAAGCAGAATGAGCCTTCATCACCATAATAAACTACTTCCAACCGCACTAGCCAAAAAATCTACAAAACCTAATCCTTTCCAACTAAAATCTCGCAACAGGTGTCCATAAAACAACATCGAGACTACAACCAACTAGCCGGTGCATCTCGCACCTGGTGAGACACTCCGTTGACTTCAATAAAGATGTTATTGAAGACCGCGATGAGAAGGTTAACGAGCAAAATGTTGGCAATGAGCAGGTAAACGCTCATGACCAGCGGTGGGACCCAGTGGCCTACGCGGCATTCTTCAAGCCCGGGAAGGCCACATGGAGGGGCCATTTGCTCAGCGAATACTTCTCCATACAGCATGAAGTACGGTTGGAAGAATACCTGCAAGGGTTAGTAAGCACAGATGGTACAGTCTCTGAAAAGTTTGGTTAAGAATCATGTTTATTGATGATGATTTTGTTGGGTTAAAAAATGGTAACAATATGATTTTTTATGTACATTTTCACAATGATTGTATTTCATTATTAATACTTAGCTGTCTATAAATTCTTTACAATAATGACATTGATATGAGAGAAACATTGTACAACTGTCCTTGAAAAAAAAAGTTTGTTTATATCTTTGAGGAAGAAAAGTAAGAATAAAGTCGGTATGTCAAACAATGAGTTACAATACCTCTCTAATCAAGTGCCAGCTGGCTTCCTCTTCTGGATACAATATGGCTTGTCTTGCAACTCCAAACGACATTAGCACAACCAGCAATAGAACTACGAAGTATATCATATTCTTCACCATCTTACCCATCATTGTGACTAGAGGACCTGTTAGAAAAATCATTGGTATCATTAGTATTTCATTTTGAACCAACTTAACTGATATCAATTATTCTGTTTCGGTGTATTTTACTATTTTTTTTTATTTACGCCGCGGCTAATTCGTCTGAGCAGCTAAAACGGCGCAAATATAGTAATCTCGGTAGCGGTTACATATTTGAGCCGTTTGGTGTTGAGACGACCCTGGGTCCTTGGGAGCCGGGAGCTCATCGCGTTTTCATAAGTTTATCAGAGCGTCTGGTCGACGCGACGCGTGACCAAAATGGTGGCACTTATTTGGCACAACGAATAAGCATTGCAATTCAACGGGGCAATGCTGCCAGCATGTTGGGTACGCTACCTACTGGTAGTGGAGCATTTGGACTGTCTATAGGTCATCGCGGCCAGTATATAGTCCAAATGTTTTTTTTTTTTGTAGTAGTAGTAGGTAGTTTTTAGTATTAGTTATTAAATCATTGTAGTATTTAGAAAATAAAGGCAATTTGCCGTGTTAAAAAAAATTACTATTCTATATGAAATTAGGCAAGTTATTTTTAATATTTTCCGAGATTAGATGGATATCATAGAAGTTGAAGGAAATAAAACTATTAACATGAAATGGCGACAATATCGTGACCGGAGACCCTGCAAGTTCTTTTAAATTTTCCTCGTAATGTTATCGCGCCATTTGTGTGTTTAGTTCGAATAGTTTTATATTCACCATAATAATATGCCGACTACATAAAAATGTGGAAGTATAGGCAGTGAGGTGTTCGTGACTGCACCCTATTTATTCGGAGCGTAGATAGAATACGTTATTTCTGAGGTCATGGGCACGATAGGCTTGACTTGTGTAATTTACATAAATATGCACAGACTAGTCAAGGTTATTTGATGAATATTTGTCAATTTACAGTTCGTAATACGCTGACGGCTTCATTTGAAAGGGCTGTTGACACAATGTTTCTTGCAGACGATATTACTGAATATTGTGTAGCTGTTGCTTTTGCAATGCAAATATAATTATATTTTGGAAGGTGTTATTATAACTTAGTAACAGATTATAGTTGGCTACGGTGTTTTTTATAAGCAAAAAGCAAGAAAAGACTAGATAGACTTAGATATCTAGCTTAGTCTAGGGCCTAGGCAAGAATTTTCGTAAAAATGACTTTTTTTTTTCACCGATTACATACATAGATCCTGGACCCTAACTAGGATTCCCTGTAATCTAGGGATCCAGGAACTGCGAGGACCATGGTCCCACAACACCCAGACACAGAACAAGTATTTGCGCTTTTGCGTATTGTTAAAGTAGCGAATAGGAATCTATAAAAAAAAATGTAGTTGGTAAAATATGGCTCAATCTTATTACACAAGGTAACGTTACAATTTTTAACGAACTATTCGGTAAAGATAAATCAACACATATTTTGACATCTAACCTCCAAATAAAAACTAACAACTGAATGTATACATACCCAAGTACTTGTTAACGCCCAATATATTGAGTATCCTCAAGTACCAGTAGATGATGTCGACGCAGTAGATGACGCGGCCGACGTCCATAGAGCCGGTGCGCAGCCTCAGGGTTAGGCCCACGAGGAAGAATATTATGAAACCGGCATCGTATGTATTCCACATGTTCCATGCCCATACACTGAACTTATGTCTGAAAAACAGATAAAATAAATTGGTTTAGTCTATACACTTGTGTGAACATTTCTGGGTATATTTTTTGGACTGCGTTGATAACAGATTTTTAAATTACGAATATTTGACGTAAAGGGAATCTAAAAAATCTATACAACCAAAATAATTAATATCACAAGGAAATGGTTCATACCATGGCAATAGTTTTATAGCTAAAGAAAACATCTATCCAATCGATCATAATAAATCTCCTCCAAATGCATAGAATGCAAATGAACTCAAGATGATTGAGTGCCTGTGATTCTGTCGCGAGGGAAAATCATAAACATATTTGGCTTTGATGTGAAATTGGATTTCATATAAGAGGAGTCTTGACTTAAATTCCTATTTGAGAAACGTTATGTATTATAAATAAAAATATAAAAACCAATTTACTTTTTGTTTTGTATTTAAAGGATACATATATTTCGTTAAATGATATAATGTCATGAGAAAAAATTAAAATGGAAAGCAATTTCTAATCGAATACTCATACCATTCTATCTAATCAAGTACAACATAATTTTATTTAATCTCGATAATTGAAATTATGTAATATTTATGTAATAAATCCATTAAAACCAAAGATTATATTTATTTTGTTTCTATAATATATATATATGAATTAGAAAAGTAAAATATCTGTACTTACCTAATAGCAACAGGTTCGGACGTTACAATTTCTCTTATTTTCTCACATAAGAACGTAATAATATAACATATGGAATAAATCTCCGGCGAAGATGGAGTGGGGTCCATCTTGACTAATACTGTATACGTAAACATCAATAAGAACAATATGTAGGCTATCTGAAACAAAAATACACATTAACAATTAGTGGGTTCGATTCCCACCCAGGAAAAACATTTGTGTGATGAGCATCGATGCTTATATATATATTGCTGTGTCTGGGTGTTATATTGTATTCTACGTATGTATTTACAAACAAAAAGTATCTAAGTATTGTATCAGTTATCTGGTTCCCATAGTACAAGCTTTGCTTAGTTTGGGACTAGCTGGCGCTGTGTGAAATGTACATATTCATTAATTTTTATTTATATACTAACATGAATTTACGCCACAAATTCTTTTTTAATTTTTTAATTTTTAATTAATAACACATACCTACATAATTATACCTATTATAAGGATAGAGGACACAAACTACCAAAGTTAACTGTAAAACTAATGCTCTAAGTTCATATTCATATTAATATTCATTTATTTGCATTCATGTACAATTTATATATTATGTCAGGTCTTAACAACTAGTTTAGTAGGTACATGAACCCTGTAAGGGCGCTTGCAACTGAGTGCGATTAAATATAAATTTATTGATTTGAAGTTACTAGGGTGCAAAAATAATTAGAGGTAGAAACTGTATCTTCATCATCATCACCAAGCAGGTGATGATGATGAAGATAAGACTTCCACTGCAGAATAAAGGCCTCTCCCAAAGAGCAACACTTAGAACGGCTGCTTGCCTCTCACATATAACGGTTCTCAGTTTGATCACGAAACTTCGATTGCAATGCAATCCATACTGACTTTGCATATAAACTGCGTATTCAATCTGTCAAATCCATACAAATTTATGTTTCTATTGGTTGCAATTGCGTTACGTGATCGCCCAGCAGGTCATCGGTCTTCCTAGTCGGGGGCCCGCCGCTGCAGTAGACAGTGTGATTTTACGTTATTGCCTTCCGGCTGCGATCGAAACCGAGTTTCGTAATTGCTACCATAGTTAAATCGTAAAGTACAGCGCAATAAATATCACATAATCATTCAAGACATTTTTTGATAACTCTTCCTTTATTAATTCCCTTTATGCGGCATTTGAACCCGCAAATGATCGCCTATTCTTCGCACCGGCACCAACACAATAGGATCACGAAATGGCCTACCTACCTATCTACATTAAAACAGTAACTCAAATGACATTAACTTGGCTTTAAAGAAGTTGATCTTACATAGCTTCATATGAGGTGCTTATCAATTGAGTTTGATTCATTCGGTCTTTCGACGAGATTTTCATGACTACTAATTAAAATGAAAAAATAGAGAAATTGTAGACATTTCACATAACGCCATCTAGCACCAAACTAAGCAGAACTTGTACTATAGGAACCAGATAACTGATACGATACTTAGATACTTTTTGTTTGTTAATACATACAAAGAATACAATAACATCGAGACACAGAACAAACATCGATATTCATCACACAAATATTTGTCCTACGTTCGAATCGAACCCACAACCCACAGTTCAGAAGGCAATGCCAACCAACCGAGCTATCGGGCTAGTTCAAATCTTATGTATAAGTAGGTCATTTAGCATATTGTTTAAATCGAAAATTTTATGTTGGTTTTGTGTTTTATAACTCTATCAACATACTTGGTAGTCAATTACGAAACTTATTGGAAGAGATTAAAAGAAATATACACCTTGGAAAAATAATGACCTCTTTTGTCATTACATTGGTGTCGATTCTGTGTTGCATACTCTAAAGCTAAACGAAATTAACATATTTTCGTCGTCGTTTTTTATTTCCCCTTTATCAGAAGAGTACCGTCATACTTTGAGTTTAGTTTTAGAAGAATCGACACCATTGTCTTGTTTACTTCGTAATTGCTTTATTAAACTAGGGTCGTCCAAAAAACATTGCTTGTCGACATTTGTTATACTATTTAGTTCTGTATGTTTACGCTAAACCCGAACAATAGAGGAACGCGCATCTCGGGCAACAATGTCGGGCTCCATGAAATATGGCGCTATTCATCAGGCGAGAAGGGAAGTAAAATAAAAGAGAAATAAAACCGTACCGATATTGATTATCACTTAGCCACGAAACGAACCGATGATGTATTGTTCCAGTGAACGATCAAGAAGGGATTCTAGTATTCTTTAACAAGCAAAGGGTTAGTAACAATCATAAAGAGAATTTCAGATTGCTTCACAACAGTGTTTATGTATGTGGATTAAATTCGTAGCGTACTAAAGATTTACATTATTCTTATCTTCAGAAGAGTAATTTAGTAGAGTAGTAGTAGACGTGTAAACGCTACTCGCTTTAGTACAATTTTACTTGCTTTTCCACTGGAATCAAATATAAGATCGGTTGTTATTTTTGTTTTCAGTGAGTCACTATTCCCCGTTACTCGCTTTGAGTAAAGACTAGAATTTGGGTATAAGGACCGTATTATAGACCTACGCCTATTCGTGAACTCTGCTCATGACGAAATTTCATTCACAAAATGATCAAATAGCGAATGAAATGTCTACTTGAGCATCAATCGACGACTAAACTAGTTCTGTAATACGTTATATTCTAAGTTCATAATTTATCAGGAACATGTGGTCTAGTTTATGTACATACTCGTTGCATTCTTCGTGAGTGTTATTCAAACTCAGGACTTACACAATTTTCCTTCTTTATGCAGGAAAATGGTCCGCCTTGATGGTGTCAGAATTATATAAGTCTGCTGGAAGGATTAACGTCTGTTGTCTTATGACAAAAACCGCAACGAATGACGAAGCATGGTATTGCATTTTGTAGTGGTCACACGTCCATATTAAGTTAAAATCAGATAAAGCTTTACTATGAGCGCTATATCATATTTATCGCAACGTGGAACCATGAAAATACGTTAATCAGTTATTAACCAAAGCGCGAAGTGAAACTGCCGATTAACGAACCCATAATATATGTGACAATATATCCACATCCGAATACAAACAAATTTCGTGCTTATTACCCCTTTTTAATAAGCACAAAATTCATTTAGAATTAATCTTCAGCACTTAGAGGCGTTCTAATCTCATCAAACGGGAGCATGATGGTGTCGTTCCATCAAACAGGATTAAATAACCTGGAGTTATGGTGTTTCATCAAAGTGATTTTAATAAAACGCAATTTGTTACACGGACGGCAATTTTTCACGTCAGGTAACCATTTCTCTTGGAGGGTTGCCATCCATCTTAGTTTCACTGGACAATATTATGTACTTATTAATGTACCGAGTCAAGAATTTAAATTAGAAAATGAAGTGTGGAGATTTTAGAGAACCGGAGAGAGAGAGATAGCAAAATATCTAGATTTCACTGCCAATAAACTAAATGAAACTAGATCAGCTTTCGAGTCAAGCACATCACACGTTCGGTGCTAGAACCCGAGAGCTCATCGCCCCTTTGGCTCGTTAAAGCAGCTATGTGGTGACCCTACTCTCAAATTGTGATGGAATTTCCCACAAACGAGCATTTTGCTCAGGAAAGGTTGCTGAATAAGTACAAAATATTTAACACTTAAGCATGTTCTGAGAAATATTCTATTATACTACGAATAACGTACGTGATATAAGTTTATATTTTCTCGGATAAAATCTTTTCCGTATAACTTATATGTATTTTTTCTTGGATATAATCTAAAAGTTATGTTAGCGTTTTGTGTTTACTGGAACAAAATTTTCTATGAATATTCAGATACTTTGAAGATGATGGAGTTGTTAATAATAATAAAGATTGAGCGATGTCATTCAATCTTATACCACTCGAGATATAAATTGATGTATTAGACTCACCGAATCGGCCCAAAACTTGGTGATGGGAGCCGTGAAGAATTCATATATCTTCTTCCTGAGCCTGAGCGGTCTCATCCTCTTATCCTCAGGCGCATGGTACTCCGGAAGCTCTCGGTACGAAGGCTCCCAGCCTATTTTACCAACTTTGCCGTTCTGATCGACACGGGTCTCGCATTCGGCCCCTGAGCCAATCAACGCCTGCTTGAGTCCAGACAAAACGTATCAACATTACAGAGATAGTTCACACCCTACTAAATATAATAGAAAAAAACATTCACAAGTATCAGCATGATGCGAGTGTAAGTGTTAGAAGTAATGTTCAAAGATTCAGATGTGAAAGAGATGATACAGTTAATAAATACAACACTAAGCTGAGATTAGACAGAAAACGAATCATTCAAACGAATATAACATTTAAAAGCCGACATAACAATTTTGTCTGTTCATAAACACAGTTTACAAAAGAGAAGAGATGGAAAGAACGGTAAAAGCGTCGAAAATAAAACAAAATTTTATCACAGTAACAGCCTCGCATAGAACTCGAAGATTAAAACGGCAAATCTAACTACGTACTACATCGGCGAAAATCGAACTTTCCAATAGAAGTTTTACCGTCAGCGTTCACGGCTCACCCGGAGCTCTTTATTTAATTGAAGCTGTAAAAAGGCTAGTAAAGCTGTGAAATGGTTGAAAATTTTTCTCCGTTCAAGGTTTATTTTAAAATAGCATCGATTTATGAATTCTGCAGAAGGCAGATAGGTTAATTCAAGGTGAGCCGTAAAACGATAACGTGTCCTATAAAGTCGAGCTCGAAGACACAAAAGAGGTGAACGAAGGGGCTTCAAGTAATACGTCACGAAAGCCTACGACCACGCAAAGCTATAGACGGATCGCCTTAACAATAGGTCGACTTGCTGGCGTGCTTGTAATACGAACACAGTGGCTTGTCAGAACACTGAATCTGTGTGCGAATTCAGCAATGCCAATTAGCTAAATCCACAATACCCAACGGGTGTGAGTGAAATGTATCAACATGTAGAATAGATATTTGTGTGTGCAATGTTGTATCTCTCTCGGATAGTAATTTTGAATTGTGTGTTGGACAGAGTGCGTTGTGTTCGTATCACACTGACAGGCAACGTTAAGGCGACGGTCTACCTTATTCGCTTTATTCTGTTGCCCCGGCGGTATAATCTTCTTGATAGAAAGTGTACGCCGTTTCACAACTCCAACCTACGTGTGTAACAATCTGTTATTTTAATTTGAAATGCCAGATTAATTATTGCCAACATTGTAAATTACAAAACCATTGCTTTTGTTTTCATAACTAAGAATTGTTATTTTATAATTCAAACAAAAATAATGTTAACTTATCAAAATAACTTTAAAAAATACTGTGTCCAATGTTGTTTTTTCTGTCTTTGCATGGGTTATCTGCAATGCATCATGATTGTGAAAGTGATCAATATATTATTTTATACCAGCGTCCCAAACATCCCTTCGAACCCTCGAAAGCAAGATGGCAAGCAACCAAACACAAATTACCTCAGCATCATTGGGATCCTTTGTGCTCCTATCATCCTCAATGCTCTCATTTTCAAAGTGTTCCTCTTCCGTCTGCGGCATCAGCTGCAATTCTTCCTTGGACTTGAACTCCAGTTGGAGAATGTACAGCGGGCAGAGCAGGCTCAGTATTACCTTCAGACAAAGCCGATGTGCCAAAACGAAACGGTGGTACTATGTCACTCAAGCGACATGCTTTATTTAGGTCCGAACTTGATAATCTATTGAGATTTGTGCCAAAACAACGCGTAAAATTTTAATAGATTATAGTGTTCTTAAAAGAATTGACATAAAGCTCTAAGACCATATACCTTTCATAAATTTTAGAATTTAAGATTATGTTAACTAGTTTAGCTCGTATACAAGGTGGTATTTAACATAATACGTAACATAAGTTTAACATATTTCTTATTAAACGGTATTTCTTATCCCTAAACAGTTTCTCATAGGTATTTGGGGTCAGAATTTCTTCTACTTAATAAACACCGACTGAATGATATCAAAACGTCTTCTGGTATAGTTATTAGACGCTAATTTTTTTCTCTTGTTACATTCGTGTTCTGAAGTTATGGTAATATGTATTTGAAGTCATGAACTCTATGTGCTCACACAATTTTTTATGAGAGGCAAGTCAAGTGGATTAACGTAAATGAGAAAGAAAAGACACTTATATAATAGACTTCCAAGATAATAGAAATAGATTAGTGAGTTCGGACCTAAAACGGAAATCAGACGCCGATTATTGCAAGATAGACTTATTTTAACTGAATTTTGGGGGCAGTATTGTTTCAATAAAGATGTCTGTTTGTCTATGAATCACACAATGAAAAAAAAAAATATTTGAATGATTTAGTTACCTTGCTTAATCGGCGTCCAACGTGCATGCTGAATTTAAAAAATATAGATAAAAAAAGCGACTCATTGACACACAGACATCGACATATTTTACATTACGGTCCATCGTCTGTTATTATCTAAGTTATTCTCTAACACTCAATTCTACTATGATCGTGCTTCAGATTTTAAAAACAAGGGAGCTTTGTCGTTTTTATGCACATATAAAAATGCCATTGGAAACGATTATACAATAATTTTTAGTGTTGCCTGCAAAGGTTCGATAATGCCATCAACAATTTTACTACTTGGTCAATAAACTTTACTCCCTTGTTTCGTTTCACCTGATATAGTGCTAATGACTAGTCTGTGCGTTAATATGAAAGAGAAAAGAATATGTTTTAAAGTTTATCGAAGCTTACCTTTAGATTGGTGTTTTTTCTTGTTCTGAGGCCTCCCATCCAAAGGTCTGCAAGAATGATTTGGGAGCAAGGATGGGCAAGAAGAGCTCTGTGATTGGCTGTAACGGCCAGGCTCAGACAAGTCTGGCCAGACCAGTTTTGGAGCTCGCATGTAAGAAGCTGCTGGGCTTGATCGTCATCTTGCCGGTAACAGTAGTCCAAAAGTTCCAGAGCTGCGAAGTTGGTTTAAAGAAATTTTCTTATTCACTCCAAGAATAAGAGAAATATACGACGTTCCTCCTTTCTTTTTTTCTAAGCCTATTGAAGACTACCTTCTAATTTTTTTTGTTATTATTAATAATAATGACGCCCAAAGATACATATATAGATCCTGGACCCTAACTAGGATTAATTCCCTGTATCTAGGAATCTAAGAATTACGGTAATCATGGTCCTACAACGCCTAGATTCACAACAAGTATTGAGCCTTTTTGTGTTCCCAAATACTTGTCCTGTCGTGGGAATCGAACCCGCCGCCTCCGGGCTACGAACCAACCTGCTCAACCACCATACCACAGAGGCTGTCAATCATATTGGTAATTTATCAGTGGTTTCTATCTATTGTCTTTAGAAAAGCTATACATGTCTGTCTTTATGTTATCGAAAAAATACAGTTTAGGTACTCGTAAGGTTTTTTTATATTTTACATTTCAACAAGACTTAATTTAAAACGTTTCTTCGGCAACTAATCCGTCATAAGGTATTGCTTCCTGAATACGCAAAATGAGCATCTTTTTTATATGTGAGGTTATTTAATTATAAAGTTGTACTCCTTCAAAGGTACGCAGTTTGCCATAATTCGTTCCTTAACATTGACTAACTCTCGATAGAATATTTAATAACGCCATAGATTTTAATCGTTCACAAACACAACAAATTTTACTAAACTATTGGAATATGTTTGTCGGCGGCAACGTCCAGTTATAAACTCTATGCGCAACGGGCTGTACCGTAATTTACTCTGTGGCAGCATTTAAATTTATTACAGTGGCAACACCGGCATTTGTCATCGCTTCCCTACCCATCTGGCTATAAAAAGGGACCGCTCGGTGTACTACGGACATTCTTGTTCCAGACACGCCGCGGTGTGGACATGCTGAAGGCCTATAGTTATATAGGTTGCAACCTACGCAGAACCCGTTCTGCCGACATGTTCATAAAAGTGTTGTGTATATGTATAGTCTGTGCATGCAATCAAAACTTTTATGTAACTGAACTTTAATTAATATTATTCAAGTTGGTTTACGGAGCGTAAAAACTAATGCTTCATTTGGTAAACCAATGATAATAAAGTATGAACCGCGTTTATGCTTGTTTGTAGATAACTTTTACGTGTTACTGTTGAGTACGATGAAGACAGCTCTCTTTTCATGAACTCATTACTATGTAACAAGATAAGGTGATCTATGCAAATTAGTCTGCCAAAGGTTTACAGCTTTCAACAGCATTTGGTAAAATAATATGTTTATTTGACGATAGGATATTTTATTTTATGTATGTACAAATTTACAAGTAGACATAAAATACGTACTAACTTTAAAACAAAATGTATTTTAAATAATAAAAAAGTCAGATCATTTTTATTATTTAAGTAGTAAAGTACACTATTACAATATCAAAAGATTTTGTTTAGCATCATAATGTACTACTTACAATTATCTAGTAGTAGTACGTAAAATTTGGCAAAATTTCTAAGTGGCAGATGCTACTCACCTTTGTTCTCGAACTCCTTCCCATAATGCCTGAGCTCCTCATAGACTTCTGTCTCCATATCATCCTCAGCCGCTTCATGTGCCATCGCTTTATACAGTTTACATGCGACCAATGACTTAGCTAAGGCTTCTTCCCCATGCGTCCACATTAAGAGTGCCATCTGATGCCGCTTGGTTAAGACTGCCCACATCTGTGGAAACAGAACTCATGGCAAGTAACGGAATAGTTTAAGTGCAATCTATGTTTAATGCACTAAAGTATGACAGCTCTTAAGTTCGCTCTTATCTCTCTAGGACGTACCCAAATGCACTGCAGTATGTACGTCATAGATGCACGTTCTAGAGGGATAAGTGCGAACTTAAGAGTTGTCAAACTTTAGACGGTCCTAATTCTGATTTTTAAATGATTAAATCTATGAAAACTGCACTCATTGTTCAAAGACATCGAATCAACAGTTATGACGATGGCTAATATGATATACATTTATTCACAACAGAAATTCCTTACAAAACCTTCCGTGTACAACAATATAATAATTATACAGCAGAAATTACTAAAAACCAAATAGACAGTATCGGAAGCTCTATAACAATTAGAAAGAGGAAATCGATGCAATCATATACGTCCAAAGCCAAATTGTTAAAGGGAAATTTGGCGGTGTTTGCTGTTTTAGATCATTACATTAAGAAAAATATGGCTATTGGTTATAAACTTAGTCTTACAAGTAGCTCGTTGAAGGGATAGTCGAAGAGCGCCATCTCGCTGGTGACTGGCATGAAGCCCGTGATCAGTGAGAGGCCTCCAGCATTGTGCCTGGTAAACGATGCACTGTTGCGGTGAACATTAACGCTCTTGTTCATAACCTTAGCGTAGATTGGACGGAACTTGCGCCGCGTGTAGTAACATCTGATGAAGGAGAAAATTTATTACAAAAGGTAGATTTCAGAAAAGTATTCAAAGCTAAAAGAGTAGAGCAAGAGGTGTGACGTCCAGCAGCGAGCTAGTGGTGGTTGGTGCGGGAGTTGATAATTATTCAACAAACACACAAACAAAATACAAATTGTATTTTGATTGTATGTCCAATAAAAACGAAGGTAAACGATGTTAAATTAAAACCCTAGAACGTTATGTTAGGTATGTTAAATACCATCCACCACCATTTATACAAAGTTCAACATTACCACCACTAAAGAAATAACAAAATTATTTACCTACGGATTACTTAACCTTCTTCTCTTCGTTTAATGGCCTGCTATGACTTTTTAGCGCTAATTCTGCCAATATCAAGTGAGGAATTTTGTACGGTTATGTCATGTCAAAGTCTTATTTTGTCAGTCGAAATGCCACAGTAAAATGGTGGATATTTTACTGAAGGCTCTAGGAAGCCTTGAAGAGAAAAGGAAAAGGCATGGTTTTAAAACTTGGAACCATTTGCCAACACTAGTGCACGTTTACGAACACTAATCCACCCTTACTACACAATAAAATTCAAAAACGGGTAATAGAAAAGAGTTCAAAATTCACAACCGCCATTTTCGAATTATTTTCAACGAATCTTGCTTAACCTAATTAACAAACTCTCTCAACTCTATTGAAAGATTCAAAAGGATACCTTTCAATGACTTTGACAATAATACCTGCATATTTATTTTGACTTTAAGCAATTGAATCATCATCAAACGCATCCTTGACTTACCTATAAGCACCTCCAATGAGTTTATTGATAACCAGTCCTATATCATGTAGCGTGTGCACGTATCCTCTCGGCAGGTGTGGTCTGACATCCCTCAAGATGTACCTCAGGGTGTTGCTAGGGCCACTCTTGGTGTTGTACAGTTCCTCCAAGCGAGGTATTGTTAGGAACTTTCTCATTGAGACTCCGTTCTCGAGGAGAAGTTTCACGAAGTCTATGCGGTCGTGCTCGAGTGCTTGCATCATTGCTTCGTCAAGGGCACCTAATGGAAAAAATAAAACAATAGGATACATCGTCCTAAAAACGCTTCGGATATAATAAAAATGCGAATTTGACGCGACTGGCCCGATAGCTCAGTTGGTAGTAACCCTGCCTTCTGAACTATGGGTTGTGGGTTCGATTCCCACCCAGGACAAATATTTGTGTGATGAACATAGGTGTTTGTTCTGTATCTGGGTGTTATATTGTATTCTATGTATGTATTTACAAACAAAAACTATCTAAGTATTGTATCAGTTATCTGGTTCCCATAGTACAAGCTTTGCTTAGTTTGGGGCTAGATGGCGCTGTGTGAGATGTCCACAAATATTATTATTATTATTAATTGCGAGGGAAAAATTATTTATTCAACATACATGGTAGCACAGCAAGACGCCGTGAATCAAACGCTTGCGTATTTAAATGGTGTAAAACGCCATCTAGTTTAGCTCGTGCGTACTATACCTTTTTAGCAATCTTGAGCCTAAACATTTAATTAAAGGAAAATTGTTAAGCACGAACCGGATTTGAATCCGCATCCGTCCTTAAAGCGTAATAGGTGATCTTTACTTCACTTTTAACAACCAACTTCGTGGTATTTTCCTTTACATGAATTATTTTCTGTTGATTACGCTAAGCAGTCGATACTGTTATAAATCATAAATCTTTAAAACAATAGTTGCTTATAAAACGCTGTTGCAGAAAAGATAAGACAGTACGTAATTCTAGTTCATTTGGCAATATTTGTTATTGTTGCTATTGTTTGCTGAAATAAATCTTATTCAATATGTGAAGAGCAGTTTATGGTAAGCAAAAACATTGAGAAAGTTGTTGAGAATTCTTATATACTCGTATTTCTACGTGTCAAATAAATGTTGATTTCTTTAGTTTCTGAACAGGTCGTTTAACTCACCAGTGAGCCTTCAATTTCGAACATATCCTTTTTAATATCTTTGAGGGGTTCTAGCATTTTATTTTGGCTTCGGGTAGTTTAAAAAACTTTTATCTTTCTTTTCTATATTGTATCGATGAAATGGACCCGGGGAATCTTTTTAAAATTTTACTATCTAATATATATACTATCTAATATATAATATAAACCAAAATGCTGGCACTTATTTGGCACAACGAATAAGCATTGCAATTCAACGGGGCAATGCTGCCAGCATGTTGGGTACGCTACCTTCTGTTAGTGGGCTGGAGCATTTGGACTGTCTATAGGTCATCGCGGCCAGTATATAGTCCAAATGTTTTTTTTTTGTATTAGTAGTAGTAGTAGGTAGTTTTTATTATTAGTTATTAAATCATTGTAGTATTTAGAAAATCAAGGCAATTTGCCGTGTTAAAAAAAATATATAAAGATATGTATTCAAAATACAAAATTGCTTATAAAGGTAGTAAAGTGCTATGTAATTTTATAGAAAGCAGTTTAAAAACCTATATCCAAGGCTCAATATGAACAAAAGTAATCAAAACACTCAAAGTATATAAACTGTGATTAATTAAAATCTAAAAGCTTTTTATTAATGAACGATTAAATCAATTTCAATGAATGAAAACGAAACTTTCTTGTTAACATTGACTTTTGGTACTTACAACCTAAAAAAACACAACTTTCTACTGTTATAAAGTAAAATAACTATTATTTAATTTATTTTTTGAAATGTTCATGTTATAAGATCTAAAAATTATGAAGACAATTTTCTTGAGCTATTAAGGTTTAACTCATGGAGCTAAAGGAGTTTCACCTCTGTCTATGCAAATCTTAGGGTATGCCCAAAATTTCTCATCCTTTATTTTTATTTTGGTTATGAAAATAAAGCTCAATCTAAGAAACTTTTTTTGTTAAATTCATTATTTCGTAAGGTCAAATGAAGATCGCTCAATTAAAGCTTGAAGTACTAATAATCCGTAACGCTTTTATTTTTAAGTTACAGGCAGTGATCCTGTGTCTACAGTGCCTATTCCTTGGAACGGTTTCTAAGATCCGTATTACAGAACGATGCTCAGTTATCGATCGGTGCTCAAGCAGAGATTTCATTCACTAATTGATCACTTTATGAATGAAATCTCTGCTTGAGCACTGATCGATGACTGAGCATCGTTCTGTAATACGGACCTAAGATAATAATATTAATAATAACGCCCAACGATCACATACATAGATCCTGAACCCTAACTAGGACTCCCTGTGTCTAGGGACCCAGAAACTACGTGGATCATGGTCTCACAACACCTAGATTCAAGTATTTGCGCTTTTTTCTGTATACAAATACTTATCTAGCCGCGAGAGTCGAACCCGCCGCCTCCGGGTTATGAGCCGAATTGCTCAAACACAACACCACAAAGGCTGTCAAATCCCCATTAAGATTAATCTCCATTAAGTATTCCAGGCCAATTTACATTGGAAAACATAAACTAATTCAATATGCAATTAAGTTGTTGCTGCAGAAATGTATTCACAGTATTGTAAACTATTATTTAGAGATAAACAATAACCATTCCCAACTTCGTGATTTAATTTTATTAAACTTGTTTGCAGACAGTCAGATGTTTTGTTTGCCTTTGTAATGTTGAATGTCATACCTACTTGAAGACACGGACAGCTACGTACTAGTTATAAATAAGTAGATACAATAAATACAATTAATTTAATATTTATTCAATACTTTTAAGCATTAAAAGAAAGTTAATTTGGATTTTATAAGTAAGCAAAGAGTATGTATTAAAGTTGGTATTATTGTGTAGTGGACGGATTAATTTCAAAAGGGGCATTTGGCATTTCGTGCATCTCCAATTAAATATAAGCATTGCCATTTTATTTTATCACATACATCGATCCTGGACCCTAACTAGGATTCCCAGTGTCTAAGGACCCAGGAACTACGAGGACTATGGTCCCACAACACCCAGACTCGGAATCAGTATTTGCGCTTCTTTTTCTGTGCACAAATACTTGTCCTGCAGCGGGAATCGAACCCGCTGCCTCCGGGTTATGAGCCGACCTGCTCAACCACCACACCACAGAGGCTGTAATTGTAGTTATTCTGGAAAGTAGTTATTACAAGAAGTATTTATAAAAGTTGTCTTATAATTGAACAATTGCCATAAAGATTAAAAGCGGACGTTTTGAGAAGTGGCCTTTATTTACCAGGTAGTAGGACTTTTCTGCAAAGTTCATCTAGGTAGGTACCAGAGCTTTGCCAGTTATTCTTCCGACAACCAATAGTGTGCAAGTACTACTGTGCTCCGATTTGAAGGGCACAGTAGCTAGTGAAATTACTGGACAAATGAGATTTATGACCTGATCTCACAGTCTAGTGATCTGATTACCAGACTGTGCTGATGTCTCAAGATGATGTGCGCAGTGCAGTGTCACGCGAAACTTTATATTTTAGAGTTCCGAGTGACACTGCAACTGTTTTGTTTATATCAGGCGTACATTTAATTCGTCACGTCATTAGCTTTGTTTAAGAGTAACATTTTGATAAAGTATTAAAAGAAGATTAAACTTACATCAAAAGAATATTGATACAGACAGTTGAAAGGTTATTTTCTTGTCAATTAGTTTTTATACCATTTGCACAAGTTCTTTAGAGAAATTGGTGAAAAGCGTCAAGCGTAGCGTGTTGCTACAACTTGTTGCTACGGCCTACGGCGGTAGTGCTACGTACTATGCATATATTATATTTCCAAAAACCTATTATAATGACGTCCTATGTTTGTGAAGCACTTTATAATTTTACTAGCTTCTGGCCGCGGCTTCGCCCGCGTGGCCTATAGGAAACGAAGAAGAATTTATTTCATAGATAGTTCCACCACCCATTTCACCCTTTTAGGGGTGGTATTTCGAAAAACCCTTTCTTAGTGGATACCCACACTTTACAAACAACACACTCTTCAAATTTCAAGTCTCTAGGACCTGCGGTTTAGGCTGTGTGTTGATATATAAGTCAGTCAGTCAGGACTTTGAATTTTATATGTATAGATTTGCTTAGATTATGTTTAAATTACTTTCAGTATTTTTATCTTGTCTTGTAAATTAATAAGAAATTACCAATTTCCAAATTTATTTGGCTTTGATGTACTGAAGACCAATTTTATTTTTATAGAAAAACAATCAGTGGCGTATCTAAGTAACCAAAGGCCCCGGGGCAAAAAATAATCACTAGGGCCCCTCGTGAAAGACAGAGCTTCAGGGCCCCGGGACACTGCCCCTTCTAGCCTTTCGTTAGCTACGCCACTGCAATCCACTTATTCAAATATGCTTAAGTTCTCACGAGCTTATATATCTCAGATGAAAAGAGATTTTAGATTCATATTTTACTCCCAGAGATTTAATCAAAATTTATTCTACTAGAAACTAGTTTGTTTAACATCACCTTGAAGAAATATGTAAACTACAAACAAAATGAGCCCTCGTAAGCAAAATGTAAACAATTGTTAGCATAAGTGGTAGATATATTAACGTAAAAGGGACTCGGGTCACGCCCTTGAAAAATGTCACGCACTTGACATGTAACGAGACACTCAACTAATATGTTAAGAGCGTGTCAAATATGGCTCAACTAATGTACTGTATTACACTAATATTATAAAAGCGAAAGTTTGTATGTGTGTATGTTTATTACTCCTTCACGTTCAAACGGCTGAATGGATTTGGATAAAATTCGGTGCCAAGATAGCTTATAATTATATTTAGATGAGAGCTTATAATTAGATAGATTAACATATAGGCTACATTTTATCCCGCAAAAGTGAAATGTTCCCGTGGGACGAGCAAATAATTAAAATACTTTTTATCTGCGGAAAAAACCGCGGGGCGCAACTTGTATTTTAATAAATGCTAAAACTAATGTACTGTATCTATACATATAAAATTCAAAGTCCTGGCTGACTGACTGAATGACTTATATATAAACACACAACCTAAACAGCTGGTCCTAGAGACTTGAAATTTGGAAGGTGTGTTCTTTGTAAAGTGTAGGTGTCCACTAAGAAAGGATTTTTCGAAATTCTACCCTTAAGAAGGTGAAATGGGTGGTTGAATTATTTTCGTATATGCCACGCGGGTAAAGCCACTGGCAAAAGCTGGTTGAAAAATAAAACAAGTGAAAAACAAAAGGACAAGCGGAGAGTATAAAGTAAGTACCTAACATTTACATACATTTTATTTCCAAGCATTTAATTATCATTATTGTAGTTTTTAAAATAACGATTAGGCACTTTATCTGTGTTTTACGCTTGAATATATATAGGTAAGTTGCAAATATTTACAATTCTATAACCAAGTATACAAAACACATTATAACAATAAAAAAATTAATAAAAATAAAGTTACAACTAAAAACATTATTTATAATATAAAAACGCCATCCAAGTCACCACCGCGTGGTAAGGTTCCCAGAATACTGGCAGCGTTACCTCGCAGAATAACAAAACTTAGCTTCTGAGCTAAGTATGTGGCAGCTCCGGGATCCCCCGTGGCGAGAACCAATCTAGTAGAAATTTGTTTATAAAATTTTCGTGTCGGGCGACTACATGGCTAGAGTTTCTACGGCTAGCGCAACAATACGTGAAATTTTATAATAATGAATTTAACTTGATCTCCATATTCATTCGTATTTTGTTTTTTTACTAGTTTTTTTTTGTTTTGGTTGGATGGCTCCACACTTTTGTGTATTTAGCCAGTGTCAAGTAATTGATAATTTATCGAGTTAAGTAATATATATGTATGTCAAGTCAAGCTAAGTCACAGTCCAAGTCATCAAGTCAAGTCATAGTCTAGTCTAGTCAAGTCATACTCCTAGTAAAGTGGTGGCCACTTTACCAGAAGCTTCTTTGGAGTTTTGGAAACAACACGAAAAACTCATGCCTGTAATCCAGCACTTAACGAATAAAATGCCACCAATTTTATGCACTAACACTAAAAATAACACAAGTTTTGGAAAATAATACAATGCGGTGATACGATCTTTTTCGTTTTCCCGCCAAAACTCCTTTTTACTAGTTTTATCTCTTCTTACAAAGTGGCTAGTTCACGCAAAAAATAAAAAAAGGTTATAATTTTCTAAATACAAACTTCTAAAGCAAATATTTTTCAAAACAACTTACACGAGAATAACAAAGCGGCATTGTTTCAGAATTTAATGTAAGCAATTTTTATTATTTTGAGTGGAAAATTATACTTTCAACTGGTACGAGATTAATGTGTAAGATTATATATTTTGTAAGGTTTTATTAAAATTGTTGCCGTGAATTTCGAGAGGTATTTGTATTATTTAGCTGAGAAGCCATACATTTTAGAACATAAATAGAAACTCTATGAATGTAGGCGAGTAACAATGTTCGTGATCGGAACACACAAGTTTAGCTTAGTCTACGATCTCAAATTTTCTGGACAACTGGCACGATTTATGATAAAAATGGAAATTATAGGACTTATACTTAAATTCTACATAGAAACCTAATAATACTAAGAAAATTCGTCATCGAATCAAAATTATGTTTTATATATACTATATATATTATATATAATACTTTAAATAAATAAATATTTGTGGACATTTCACACAGCGAGATCTAGCTCCAAACTAAGCAAAGCTTTTACTTTGGGAACTATATAACTGAAACAATAATTAAATACTGTTTGTTTGTAAATATATTCAATGTTAGAATACAATATAACAACACCAAGATACATCGATGACGTTTATCACACAATCGTTTGTCCTGGGTGGAAATCGAACCCATAGTTCAGTAGGTAGGGCTACTTAGTACCAGCTGAGCTATAAGGTCAGCCAAAACTTTGTTCTTAATTAAAGTCCACTACACTCTGACCCAGATTATCCGATTATATACCGATATATACCAATTTCCATTGGTGTTTTCAAAGAAAAACATTTGAGAAACGGAAGTTTAAACTTCAAATGTTATTCTATATATTATTTGTAAATTCAATATTATGGTTTGATTTTTTTAAGGTTACTTCGATCCTATCAAATGAATCCAAAAGGGCGCCGCCGCGTTCAAACAAGCGCAATGATTAGTAAATGATACTATGTTTCCGCCGTTTGCAAAGAACAAACAACCCAAACAAACAATAGGCCGTGAACGAGGGGCAGGTTACACCATGATACGGTTATACGGAATACGTTGATACGGAAAACGGTCTTTACAAGGACAAGTGTAAAAAAGGAGTTCAGTAGAATAAATCAGAATTAAGTACCTACGCTTTTTTTTTCATTTGTTTTGGCTCCACACTTTTGTGTATTTAGCCAGTGTCAAGTAATTGATAATTTTTCAAGTTAATGATGTTTACGCAAATATGTGTCAAGTCACAGTCGAAGTCATCAAGTCAAGTCAGTCAAGTCATAGTCTAGTCAAAGTCATACTCCTAGTAAAGTGGTGGCAACTTTACTTGAAGCTTCTATGGAGTTTTGGAAACAACACGAAAAAAAACGTTTCACCATAATTATACCATTTCCCACACTCATGCCTGTAATCCAGCACTTAACGAATTAAATGCCACCAATTTTATGCACTAACACTGAAAATAACACAAGTTTTGGAAAATAATACAATGCGGCGACGCGATCTGTTTTGTTTTCCCGCCAAAACTCCTACCTACGCTTTTGAAATACTTGTAAATTTTCCAATTTAGAGTAACTGATATTTGATCTGAGCTTCCAATTCTTTTATCAACTTCCACAGCAACACCACATAATGCTTAACAAAAGAATCACTCCGCAAATACAATTGGATTATACACGGTGGAATTTAATTCATTCTTTTCCTTAAGTAGATGTACTCATTCCATGCTATAAAACGTTCTTATATAAGTAAATACCAAAAGTACTCATGAAGTAAAACTAAAATCTATCAAATTACTTAGAATTCAAATTCAAAAGAATAGCCTTGCGACATTGAAGAAGCAAGTGATTTATTGCCTACGAAACAATTACAAAGCGCTCAGCTGGTTGGTGCCCGCGCTGTGTGTAGCGTTAAATAGACATTTAGGCCGTTATCCAATTATTTAGGAAGAATAAAAAAAAGTTTATTTTCACTTTGTACGATTATTGTATAGCATAGTCTGAGTACATACAAATACATATAAATTTACACCATACATGTACATATAAATTCCACCGTGTATAATAGCGTAGTACATTATATCTCTTTGATAAATAATGACTCGTTCTATGCATTCAACAAAGTCCATTTTAACTCGCACAGTTCTACAAATCTAAAAGTTTGTCGTATCTCTTTCTATCGCATATCTCATACATATCGTCAGGCGTTATTTTAACAAGGATGACACGGCTGGATGTGCGTGCCGATATAATCATTGACTCTGGTACATCCAGTTATTTTGATGTACATCAAAGGAGGAAAAAAATTCCCCTGGTACAGCCAGGTGAATGTAGGTGGGCCCAGCAAGTGACTGATTGAATGGAGTGAGCCAGGAGCTTACTACTTATGTTCGTGTAGCTAAACCAGCTTTCGTTTTTCACATTAGAAACTTGACCAGGGTAATATTTTACTAACCTGGTGGCCATTCCTGTCCATACACGAAGATCTCCGACCTGGCGATGTCCACGCGGTTCCACGTGAGAGAGAGGGAGAGTTGTTCGCTGGGAGTTAAGTGTTGTGCCCTGAACAGTGCCGTGAGGATCACTTGATCCAACTCTTGGATCTCACCGCCTTCTGCGCGTTCCTGGATCCGGAATACTGTGATCTGAGGAAGATAAACGCCTGTTAGTGGTCAGTGTGGCATAGTATAGAGAAGAAATAACCTGGTAACCTAGCATTAAACAATTTTCCAGTTTGATGTTGCTTTCAGAGTGAAATAATATCTTTTAGATTGACCTTTATCACTTTAAACGTAAAGATCATTTTATTAGGCAATTTCCTGACCCCCCCAACATTACTGTACATCACGTATGAGTGATATGATCAGGAAGCCAATTCCCTTCTGAGTTATCGCAGAATCCGCGCGGTCAAGCAATCTTTTATACATTAACGGTCTGCTTTATTTCCCTGGGATAAGCCGACGATATCTTTCGAAATTGGATTTCTTTTGTGAAAGTGAGAATGGGTATATTTACATTGACATAAAATTTTCGGGCATGGTTGTTTTCTTTTCATCGTCTCTACCTCAGAGTATATCCACAACCCTTCAAACTCTTGTTCGAATTACAAATTATTAGATGTGTCAACTAATTCAAATTTCGAACTCAAATTTTATATTAATACTCAACTGACTGAACTGATATAAGTTACAGTGTAAGTCGATTGTAGCATAACATTTATATCTACTTATACGTAAGTTACAATGTAAGTCATAAGTTGCAGTGTATTTCAATTATAGATTAATATCACTTATATCTACTTATACGTAAGTTACAATGTAAGTCATAAGTTGCAGTGTATTTCAATTATAGATTAATATCACTTATATCTACTTATACGTAAGTTACAATGTAAGTCAAAGTTACATACCAGGTACATACCAGTGTACATAGGTACATACTAGTAGTGGTCGTTGAATAAACGAACAGTTTATTTCAACTGTTTCTCTGCCGTGAACGAATAGACTAGTTTATAGTTCACTGATAAACATGTTTACGCATGAACGGCATATCTATTGGTTCGCTCGTCCGTCGCATAAACCGTCATAGACGCTTAGACGTCCTGTCTAAGCGTCTACGACATAAACTAGTCGAATGTTGAACTGTTTTATCAACTAGTCTATAGTTGACGATAAACGGTCTTGTTGCGTCGACTGTAAAGGCGTCAACGACCCACCACTAGTACATACCAGTTATAACGTAAGTCAACTGTATTAGATTGGTATATTATTTTTCACCTCAGCAGCTCGCCCTTTGCTGCGAGGAGCAGTGTGCAAAATAGCATTTTGAATGAATGCATGAATATACATAATATTTAATCTCTTCAATACAAATATATAAAGCTATTAATTTTCAAAACCTATCCACTCATATTATAATACTAATAATAATAATGCCCAACGATCATATACATTGATCCTGGACCCTAACTAGGATTCCCTGTGTCTAGGGACTCAGGAACTACGAGGACTATGGTCCTATAACACCCAGACAACTATTTACGCTTTTTTTCTGTGTACTTGTCCTGCCGCGAGAATCCAACCCGCCGCCTCCGGGTTATGAGCCGACCTGCTCAACCACCACACCACAGAGGCTGAATATTATTGGTCTTTTTAGTGCTAGCTCGATTGGTTTGAATCGAGAAAACACTAAAAAGGCCAGGCATCGCACGGGTTAATTAGTTTTATCACCCTTTAAATGGGAAGAGGGAAGCGAAGGACAAAAGATAGGGGAAAAGGACGAATGAATGGGGAGGCATCGACGACGGGATGAGTATAGTGGCTTCATCTTCGTTGTCGGCTATGTTTTATGGCAGCGCAAGGGTACACAGCTCTGCACTGTGGAGGCTGAACGTATTATCTTATACCATGAAAATAACGCAAGGATTAAATTGAATTACTTCGTAATTTTCGAGATATTGAAATAATTATTTTACCATTGTTAATCGTTTATAACAGTTTAAAAGAAAACTAATGACAAAATTTTGCATGAAAATTACTTTTTTTTTGCTCCAACACGTACTTGGCCATTTTTTGAGAACGTAAAGTTTCCAAAGTAATGTATCCTAAATGTTTTTTTTTTTTACTTTTAGCGTTATGCATTTTCAAAGGGATCGTTAGACAGAAATACAGATTAAAAGAAAGATTTTACTTCTTTATTGATAAATAAACGTAATGCAATTAAAATTTTCAAAATCTATTTTCAATGTTAGATTTAGCCCAATGATAAAATCGCTCATTAAAGTATTTATACGTATATGTGTCCTATTTGCATTATTAGCCTAAATAATTAGAAATGCTACCCTCTTTGGGTTGCATTTCTAAGTATTTAGGCCACTATTAGAGACACACATACACACTGTTAGATATTATTATAAGTGTATAATTATTAGTGATTTAGAGACACTATTCTACGCAACCGAAGTTGCGGGCACAGCTAGTATATAATAAACGAGCTTCTGCCCGCAGCTTTGCTCGCGGCGTGGCCTATGGGAAAATAATTCAATCACCCATTTCACCCTCTTAAGAATGGGATTTCGAAAAATCCTTTTTTAGCGGATGCCAACGTCATAACATCTACCTGCATGCCAAATTTCAGCCCGATCCGTCCAGTGGTTTGGGCTGTGCGTTGATAGATCACTATATATGTCAGTCAGTCGTCAATCAGTCACCTTTGAGTTATATATATTTAGAAATCGCCAATATTAGAATAATCACTTGTAAATAGGCCGAATTCTATGTTGCAGTTCTTATCTTGTCCATATTCCATGCCACTTCATAAAGGATTATCGAGAGTGGCAAACTCATAAAAAGAGATAGACAATTCCAGCGCCTAGGAGGAGGAAAATGCCCACCATCTCTACATCGTTTGCTCTTACAACGCCATGAAAAAACTTCGCTAATATTTCCGCATTATGGCACGTAACGTTCTCGCACACTCGCACACACGTTCTCGTAGATGCCGTTAAATGAATATTTTATTGTCACACAAACGGTACACTCACAGACAATATATCCAAGGATATCTACATTAGATACGTCCCTACAATAAAAATGACTACCATAAGATAAGAACTAGGGAAGTGTTTGGATTGAGATGTCTGTATGACACAATGACGTTTCACTGTATGAAACACATTGGGGTTCTTCAAAGGGATTCGATTTTAGTCGATGTTCTTTGATGGAGTTCATTGACACAACAGGTTGATAATTATCAACCATATATCTACTCAACTAACAGCCGGTTTCAATAAACAATGTTTTGATAATAACTGTCGATTAATTGAAAGTTAGCTGTCATGGTGAGCTGTTACGGTAACTGTGGCAGCTAGTTTTAATCCAAAAGTGAAACGGTGCAAATATCTTGGTAGTAGTTAGACACGTATTTGAGCAGTTTGGTGATGAGACCCCGGGGTCCTGCGGGAGCTCATCGCATTCTATAAAATTTGTCAGATCACCTGATCGATGCGATGCATGACCAAAATGCTGGCACTTGGACGGGGCAATGCTGCTAGCATGCTGGGTATAAACTGGTGGTGGGCTGGAGTATTTTGATTGTCAACGCGGCTAGTATACAAGCATTTAGTGTAGTTGGTTATAGAAGTAGTAAGTTTAATAAACACACTTTACCCGTTTTAATATATCGACAGTTGCTGGCCATTGCCAGGATTTTAGCAAAAGCAAGTCACTGTTGGGCCAGTGGATATTTGGACGCAATTTGGTCCCGCCAAATGTATGCAAAGAGAACATTTTTTAATTTTACTGTCAAATCAGTAAATTTTAGGCCCTGAATAGAATTGTTATTTGTTTGAAAAGTTTTAGTTTGAAAACTGTCGTGAGTATGATACATTTTGGAATATTAATAACGTAGTAATTTCGACTTTTAATTGACTTGAGTTTAGCCGTTATTAATTTTCTGTAGGAAAGCACCTTTACAAGTACCCAGACAGCTAAATAAAAGATTGAATATTAAAAACAGCCAACTACTTTCGGAATGGTATAAAAGCTACGATATTTAAAGCCCAGCGTTATTCAAAAGTCATTTTTCATTCAAATCCCCTAGTTCGTATGTGTACGCGAAAGCATTAAACTGAATATTTTATTGACACGACGCGGGTAATACGACTACATAAAGCTGGGCGTGTGAGCCCCAGGCTTCCGATTACGCAGCGCTGGTAAATACAGGAATAATAGGGCTGTCGTATGACAGTTTGAAGTCAGAAATGCTCATAATATATTGCTAAAATAACTAAACATTTACAAATAAAGTGTAACAAGTAATTAAGTACCTAATGCAAACTAGACGTGTGAGCTGTAAATATTTATTTACGTGTGGTTGAGAAACAGAAACAAGCCTGTCACAGTTTGATGAAATTTTGATCGACGGTGTAGGTCCTAGAAAAACCTCGTATGAAACGTTGATCAGCGGTGTATGTGCTAGAAAAACCTCGTATGAAATGTTGATCGGCGGTGTATATGCTAGAAAAACCTCGTATGAAATGTTGATCGGTGGTGTAGGTGCCAGATAAACTTTGTATGAAATATTCATCGGCGCTATAGGTGCTAGAAAAACCTCGTATGAAATGTTGATCGGCGCTAAAGGTGCTAAAAAAACTTCGTATGAAATGTTGATCGGCAGTGTAGGTTCCAGAAAAACCTCGAATGAAATGCTGCTTGGTATAGGGACTCTATGAAAACTGTTGATTGCATGGTTGCTCGTAGTACCCTCTGTAATATTGTTCTGGTTAACTTCTGACAAAACAATTTACTAAATAAAATAATATAAATATAATATAACCTATTAAAGTTACTAACTACTAAATTACTATTTATATCAACACCTGTCCACTATATGTTCCCATACCCATATGTTCAATATGTAATTAGGAACCACATGCCTTCGACATTCTTTTAGGATTGACGGCGTAATTTTAATTAGATATCAGCCAATGTAAAGTAGCAACCCTACTTACGGGATAAATTGCGTTTCGTTATAAACGGCAGACGTGATGTCGCTTAAAATTTAAATTATTTTGAAATTTTATTCCATTAATTACTACAACATTACAATTTGATATTAATGAGATTATTAAAACTACAGCTTTTCAAATTAAAATCAACAAATTTTACTGTTTAAAATGCGTTTGCTTCGTTCGGCATTCGTCAAATTTTGACAGGTTTGATACCAGAGCAACTCGAAAGTAAACTTGGTTGGGAGCCAGATTAATTGTGGTTTGATCAAACCATAAAAAGGAAAAGGCAAGCTTTATCAGCAAATAATTGGAAAAGCTTGCCAGTTTCTAACTTCGTGAGGTTGACTTTGTCTTTTAATCAGAGAATCTTTAAAGTTGAATTAGTTTGTTATCGCGAGAATTTTACATAAAGAT
Organism: Ennomos fuscantarius; assembly: GCA_905220475.3. Lineage (NCBI taxonomy): Eukaryota > Metazoa > Arthropoda > Insecta > Lepidoptera > Geometridae > Ennomos > Ennomos fuscantarius. The sequence continues at coordinate 3,341,687 of HG992040.1, read as the reverse complement.
TTAAATTAATTTTGAAGTAACATCATTTAAGTCACTTGTGTGCGTGTTGGGTTCATTTATAAAATACGAGCTTCTGCCCGCAGCTTCGCCCGTGGCGGTGGCCTATGGGAAAATAATTCAACCACCCATTTCACCCTCTTAAGGGTGGAATTTCGAAAAATCCTTTCTTAGCGGATGCCTACGTCATAACATCTACCTGCATGACAAATTTCAGCCCGATCCGTCCAGTGGTTTGGGTGTGCGTTGATAGATCACTATGTCAGTCAGTCAATCAGTCTTTTGAGTTATATATATTTAGATTTACTGTAGTGAACGCTAAGATATTCTGAAATATGGCACGCATTTATATAATTTTTTTTTATCAGTGAGCCTGGTCGATGCTAGTCGTGGCCAAAATGCTGCCACTTATTTGGCACAACGGATCAGTATAGCAATTTAACGAGGCAATGCTGCCAGCATGTTGGGTACGCTTCCTACTGGTAGTGGGTTGTAGCATATAGACTGTCTATAGTCATCGCGGCCTATTTTTAGTAGTAGTTATTATACCATTGTAGTATTTAATATCCATATATGCCGGTATAAAAAAAGTCGTTTAAATAAACAACTAATCTATTAATTAATGATATTATACTAACGGCAAAAGAAATTGACTAAAATTAGTAACAAAACATGCTGGTTCTACGTATTGTTGGAATATCTTGAGTAGCTGTAGCCATAGTTATCATAAGCGGGTTCAAATTCCGTTCTTGATTAAACTATTCCTTTTACATTATTATAGGTAATAAAGGCAAATTCTTAAATTATTAACAAACGCAAATCTTAATGAAAAACGACTTTAGACTTATATGGTTTTCTCGTGGATTCCATTCTCAGAACTGGACCAAATTGAAATTGGACCACACAAAAAAAGAATTATCAAATCGGTTCACCCAGAATTAATAACCTCCTCGTTTTTTGAAGTCGGTTGAAAAGCAGGTATTTTAAGGCAACACTAGGAAAGGAATATTATGCATTTCTTACAAAAGCCCAAGTAAGGTGGCAAGTCTGTCGGTCTTCTACAGATTACACCACGGTGAATGCGCTCAAGAACTGCATGATCTCATTCTCCCATCACCATTCCACTACCGGACTACTAGACGCTCGGCTAAGCACCATCCTTTCGTGGTCGAAATACCACCCATTCGTACCAAGCGATTTGACTCAACGTTCTTAATTAGAACGGCTAAGGAATGGAATGCCTTGCCAGCATCTGTGTTTCCGGCAAAATATGACCCGGGCGTGTTCAAGAGTGAATAGGTATTTACTTGGCTAGCATGCTACACCTTCGATCGCATCGTCACTTCCCATCAGGTGAGAGCGCGGTCAAATGCTAGACCAGTTTGAAGTAAAAAAAAAAAAAGCCCAGTAAAAGTGGGATTTGAAAACTGTAGAATTTGCAACTTATTATGGTTCTCTATATAGGAAAACAAAAATAATTTGTCGATAAATCGTGATCATCCATTCCAAACTCGTGACTCCTACAACCTCGAACTTTGTTCCTTTGGGAACTGTGGAAATGAGCGAGATAATAAGTACCTAAATCGAAAACAGAAGTTTTATAAATACGGAACCATAAAACGACGTAACTACGACAAAGTCTTTATACTTCTGTCGTGTACAAAAAACATAAGAACACTTGTTGACATTTTTAATTCTGTTTAAATACTCACAATACTGTAAGCTTTCTGTAAATATTATTTATGTTATACAAAAACACCAGTACTTGATAATATGTAAATAACTCAACAAAATATTTAAACTCTTTCTTTGAAACTATGAGTGGCTAAAAGAATAAGTATAGTACTCAGCACTGGTCCCTGTGGAACTCAAGCGCCAGCGTTCATTAACCGCTAACGACCGCACTGTTCATCAATTGCACAGTTTGATTATACCTCCAACTTGAACCTGGGTTAGGTATTGTACAGCTCTAATTGACATTCCAATGGAATTAATTTGTTTGAGACAGCGAATCTAGTATCAAAAGCGTCAGCAATATCAAAAAGCAATATTTATAATTTCAAAATGATCGCCATCGACCATGCCAATTAAGTCATTATCATTTTTTTAATTAAGACCCACTCCAGTTTTTTTATTAGTATAAAACAATAAACCACAGAAAACCTTGTATAACCCTTGTATAACCTTGTTGTTGTTTATTGTGTTTTACGTTGTAAAGAACTAATTAAAGTAAATGATTTGGCTGATTTTCGTAAGCTGTGCAAACCCTGCTTACGTGACGATACTAATGCGGCATCTAACAAAAATTGCTTCTTGGAAATAATGGTATACCGACGTTGAAGGCAATTTATTTTTGAATCCTCATTATTTATGTAATCACGTAGGTTTTGAATATTAAGTTATGCTCTTAATCACAAGCCCCAAGTTGATGTCTTATTTTTACAAAACATGACGTCAGTTACAGCTTCATAGATTAAGATCAAAAAAGGAAGTCTCGTTACGTAAAAGTTATTCCTAGAACTATAAAACTTAGCGAAGATCTTGTTAACGATATAATTTTATCTCATTCGTTAAAAAAAAGTTTCGTGGGTAGTAGCGTATTCAAGTTGACTGTCCAATTAAGACCAAACATAAACCACTAAAATGGAACTATGGCGAATTTTGTTATAATTTAAAGTTTTTGACATGTTTTATAGCGGTCCACGTTTTCTGGATTTCTTTGTTTACCGAATTACAGTAAACATACCTATTAGTAATTGATTGATACTGTTGATATTTTTAGAAGATCGAAATAACTTTGTAATAAATCATTCGCATACTTTTGGTTAAGACCCTTTTAAATAATATCAATGTTCCTAACGGAAACTTGTCAAATCTATCTATCAATTCTATATAATCTATTTCCAAACATTCTTTCAGAGTCTTTCACTCAATCGTAAAGAAATACTCGGCACCCAGATGTACAAAGAAAGTTTCAAAGTTTATCACTTAGGCATAAAACCTACTATTAATTCCACCAAAACAAATCTATCCGTACCTTTTCGTATCGATGGGTAAGTTTTGAAAAGAGAGCTTCCGTTTAATTAAGAGAGCTTTTCTTCAGACTTGAAAAGTGCTTTCAGTAACGAGAAAAAAAAATCTTGTTAACAGCAAAAGAAATTTAGTTTTAGGAACACTTTCTTTTACTTTTCTTTGTCCTCTTTTAGTTATAATTTCTTTTGTTTTATTTTTTTTTCTATACATATGGAGTTATTCATGTAAAACATTTGTTTGATATTTGCATAAATCACTTTTTGTATTTAATTATTGCAATTATGATAACTTTAGCAACATTCCGCACGGGAACTAAATTAACATTATAAATTAAGTTAGTGGTGATTGAAATATGACAAAAACGTGAAATTATTATAATAAAGACTAATTAATCTATAATGATATGTACATATACCGTTCATGGTATTTTGAAATTAACATGATGTTGGTGGAACTGAATCGTTAGTAAGAAACGAGTTAAACCATTTAACTTGTGTAATTATTTTTACGAAACGGAGGACTAGGTTTAACTGACCATTTGTTATGATGGGCCTAGTAAAGATTGTAAGCAGACACTTGTAAAATATTAATAGATAGTGGATGGTAGACATGGTTACGAAATAAGTAGTGATTTATAGATAGAACTTACCAGGTTCTTTTTCCTGGTACACTGCAAGAGCTCGGTGTAGAGACATTCGGCCTGCTGCATGCCAACTTCAAATGTCTTCTGGATGGTCCCGATTAAGTAGTCCCTCATCGACTCTAGAATTGTTTGCTCTCCTGTTTCTGATGCATATCTGATAAACGCAAATAGAAATAATGTAGTTTTTACATGCATACATATTAAATAGTCAAACGACATGTTTTGATAGATAACGACCTGTAGATCAAGTAACTGATAATATCACCTTTTATAACGATTTCTGAGTCATTAAGTTTTCATATGGCTGACTACATACTACTATTCCAAAAAATATATTGTCTACGCGCAGACAAGTTTGATGGAGATGAAGGGTGTGCGCGGTGCGCGGGGGCTTCACCAGCTGACTGCTTGGACTACCGCCCCACTCCGCAAAGCCGACGCTGGGTGATCGCACGTCCATTTAAATTATGAACCTACCTAAAAATTGTACTTTGTATTGTTCGAAAATTAAACTAACTGTGATTTACGTATGTTGTTATTATTAACAAAGTTGGCGACCGTGACAGGACAGTGCTAAAAAGCTCGCAATCGAGTTCCTAGTCGCCCGTGTCGTGTTCGAAAATTGTAACGTCATTACAGAAGACTACTTACGTGATTGTTGTACGCGCTTCAAATCGCAATTGCCGGAGCCGGAGTCGAACAAAGAAAAAGCTGCTTTTGGAGCCTGTGTTGGAGCATCATAATACAGAGGTCTAATCCAAAGAAAGTAAGCCCTAATCCTAATAAACTTCCGAATCTTTCTTCTTCGTCAATACGCAAAAGTTTGTGTGAAATGGCCGACTTGCTACTCAAGCGTTAGATATCTATTCTAATCTAGCTTAAAGTAAGACTATCCAGGCTTATTTCACGTTTTAGCGACTTTAAATTTCAATCGCTAACACGTAATAAAAATATTGATATTCCCTATAAATTCATTATGCTTCAATCTTCCTTGCTAAAATATAATTTAATTCTTTCTAAAAAACTATAACTTCTTTCTTAAATACTTACTTAGTTAATTTAACTTATTGTATTCTCTCATTTCTTTGCACCCAAATAAATAACTTTACTTCTATTCTATGCAAAGCTAATTTAGCTATCGGCAGGTATATTGTAATCGTTATAAATCACCCACCTATAGAAACGAACTTAGTGTATTGATTTCTATTCAATTATTTAAACCGATTTTGCCGACTAATTCCAGCTCGTGAGAGCGACTACGCCAGAACCGTGCGCTTACTCCGCTGCGTTCGCGCTCCGTCCTGGCAATCCCCGCTGTTCCGCTCGCTGGCCCTGGCAGTGCCCGGGCTTGCTTATCCTAGCTGTGTGCTCGGCCAGACAGCTACTTCTGTCAACGTCGGGTAACCCTAGCGTAAACTGGATCTGGAGCTGCTAATGCTTCAAGCAGGTTTGATTAATTTTACTTATTTCGTTGTTTCTTTTCCAAGTTGTTCAGTGATTTATAATTATTAAGAATGAGTCAAGAATCAAAAACTGAGGTTGAGTTAGAACGCGAAAAGAGAAATGAATTATCTAATTTAATAAAACAAAGAGGTATTATTAAGGGGCGCCTAACTAAATTTGCCGACTATATTGCTAATATTAAAGCTTTAAAAGATATATCTGCTGTTAAGTACAAAGAATTAGAGCTTAAATCTGATAGATGCCAATCGTTGTTAACCGAGTACGAAGATACACAAGATAAAATAGATTTATTGCATTCGGATTCTAATGAACAAATTAAAGAAAGAGATGCGTTGGAGAATCAGTTCCTTAATTTGATATCTAACTGCCAGGTTATCTTAGATAGTCGCCCAGATAAAAAACAAAGGGATATAAATTCCGTAGGTGATTGTGAGCATGCATCTATTAGCAGTTGTCATTCTCATTCGGCTAATGCTATCAAGTTGCCTACTATTAAATTACCTACTTTTGACGGTAATTATTTACAGTGGTTAGAGTTTAAGGACACGTTCGAATCGGTAATAAATAGCAACGAAGGGATTCCTCCAATTAATAAATTCCATTATTTACGCTCCTCGCTCGAAGGTAGTGCAGCCGTGGTTATAAAATCCATTGAGTTTAGCGCTAAAAATTATAAAATTGCGTGGGAGTTATTATGTCAGACTTATGATAATAAAAATATTTTAATAAATAACCATTTAAAGGCGTTATTTAGTATTGAGTCTTTAAATAGAGAATCTTTTAAAGCGTTGCGGTTTATTGTTGACCATGTTTCAAAACATTTACGTGCCCTTGATTCTCTTGGCCAGCCTACTAGCATGTGGGATGCCCTAATTATATTTATGGTTTCGGCCAAGTTAGACATACACACGAGTAGAAAATGGGAAGAATATAAATGCAACCTTGGTGACTTACCGACTTTAAGTGAGTTTTTTGCTTTCTTGCGCAGTCGTGCTGATGTGCTGGAAACTGCTTATAGCAATAATAACCGGTTTGATAGATCATCTGATAACAAACAAAATAAGCCTAATACTCAGTCTAAAAGTTTTGTAATGTCTTGTGATAAGAAGGAGAATAAAGGTTGTTGTGTTTTGTGTAGTGAAGGTCACGCGTTGCACCAATGCCCTAAATTTAAGAATATGAATGTCGATGACCGCATCAATGAAGTATCTAAATTAAAACTGTGTAAGAATTGTTTTCGCAGTGGTCATAATGCATACCAATGTCAACTTAAAGGGCTATGTCTTACTTGCAGAAAGAAGCATAATACACTTATACACAAAACTTACCAGTCCTCAGCAGAACCTCAGCCCTCCACTTCTTCGTTGCCTATTTCACTCGCGGCGTCTTCATCAGCTGGTCAGGTGTTGTTGTGTACGGCTCTGGTCAAAATAATGATGAATAATAAAACTTACCATGCACGTGCACTGTTGGATACGGGAAGTCAGTCCTCATTTATCACCGAAAGGCTGAAAGAAAAGCTAGGGTTGTCTATTGATCAGTCTCACTCAGTAAATGTCCGCGGTATTAATAATGTGGCCTGTAATATTTCGCAAAAATGTAATATTAAAATTAAGTCAAGAGTGATACCGTTTGAAATTAATGTGAAATGCTTGGTAGTGCCACGCATCACAGGTATTTTACCGAACTCAGTCATTGATACTGAATGCTTGAAATTCCCAGAAAATATTGAACTTGCTGACCCTAAATATTTTTCCCCTGCTGAGATAGACATTCTCCTAGGTGCAGATGTATATTGGGAAATAGTCGGCACTAACTTAATAAAACTTGGTTCTAATAAACCAGTTCTTCAAGAGTCTAAGCTCGGGTGGCTTGTAGGTGGTCCTATAATGACAAGTCAGTCAATCCCAGAAGTTCATTGTAACTTTTCTCAAGAAATACAGGATTCGTTAGAAAAATTCTGGAAAATTGATGACTTACCACAGGCAAAAACATATTCACCAGAAGAGCAACTCTGTGAAAATCATTTTGTAAAAAATACTACTCGTTTACCAAATGGCAGGTTTTCTGTTAAAATTCCAATGAAGGACTCACCTGAGGAAGCTCTCGGTAGTTCTTATTATATTGCCAAAAAATGTTTAGAAAATCTCGAAAAAAGGTTTATTAAACTTCCAACCCTAAAAGAAAACTACAAAATGTTTATAAATGAATATTCTAATTTGGGACACCTTAGTAAAATAAATCAACCTGAATTTGGATATTATATGCCACATCACGCGGTTATACGCGAGAAGAGCGAAACAACTAAGATTCGAGTGGTATTTAATGCGTCGTCAAAAACAAATTCAGGAAAGTCTCTAAATGATATTCAGATGGTTGGGCCAGTAGTGCAAAGCGATTTAATATCAATATTACTTCGTTTTCGCGCGCATAAATTTGTTCTCACAGGGGACATAGAGAAAATGTACCGCCAAATTGAAGTTGCGCCGTCCCAGCGTCACCTGCAGCTCATCCTGTGGCGTGAAGAGACTCACCATAAAATTGATGTGTTGCAACTCAACACAGTGACGTACGGCACTGCGTCGGCGTCGTTTCTGAGTACTCGATGTCTCCTACAGCTAGCTAATGAATGTGAGGATAAGTCTATAGCTTGCGTAATAAAGCATGACTTCTATGCAGATGATTTAAATACAGGTTCCGACACGGTAGAAGGCTTAAAATATATTCATAAGAATGTCGTAGATGTACTGAATTCCGCATGCCTTCCACTGCGAAAATTTCGAACAAATTGTGCTGAATTATTCGATGACGAGATAAACTCGTCCAACCCGATGGATTTCAATAAAGAATCCAGTGTACTGGGTCTAAATTGGTCTCCTAAATCAGACCTCTTGCAGTTCTCCACCGACATAGAACCTTCTAATCAAATTACCAAAAGGTCAGTAATTTCCGCTACTTCCAAGGTCTTTGACCCCTTAGGGTTATTATGCCCATGTATAATTGTAGCTAAAATTCTATTACAAGAGTTATGGTCTTCTGAACTTGGCTGGGAAGATCCCGTACCCACGGATTTCTCTAAAAATTGGTCAAGTTTATTGAAAGAGTTTTCTAATTTATCCCTAATACAGATCCCTCGAAGGGCACTGTGCGAAACTCCTTGCAATATAACTCTGCATTGTTTTGTAGATGCCAGCCAGAAGGCCTATTCAGCGTGCGTATATCTTCGTTCTGAGAATCAGGATCTAAGTATCACAGTACGGTTGTTGTGCGCTAAGACACGAGTATCACCTCTAAGTCCAACTACTATACCGAGGTTAGAGTTATGCGGTGCTTTATTAGGTGCTCGTCTATGCTCAAAGGTGCTTCAGTCGCTACGATGTGATGTGACTCAAAAATACCTATGGACTGACTCTACAGTCGTATTAGGATGGGTAAAAACGCCGCCAAAGGACCTTAAAGTTTTTGTGTGCAATCGTGTAAATGAGATTAATGAGCTCACTGATGGGTTTACGTTTTGTCATGTTCCCACTGACCAAAACCCAGCGGACATGGCATCTAGAGGTATAAGTCCTAAACAGCTTCATTCTTCATCCCTTTGGTGGGAAGGGCCTTCGTTCCTCGCATCTGGTCCATCTGCATGGCCTAAGCAAACGCACACATACACACCTACAAACTTACCTGAAATAAAAAATGTTATTAAATGTCATGTTTCATCAACAAATACCAGTATTTTGTTTGAAAAATATTCTAACCTTAATAAATTGAAAAGAGTATACGCGTATGTATTACGATTCATTACAAATTGTAAAAACAAAAACTCGCATGTCACTGGGCCTTTAGATGTTAATGAGTTAAATAATTCACTGCAAATACTGGTCAAATCTAGTCAAATGCATAGCTTCAATGAAGAAATTAAATTAATAGCTAACAACAAACCTCTAAATCATAAGAGCAAACTATTGTCGTTGAACTGTTTTCTAGATTCTAACGGTTTGTTAAGAGTTGGTGGACGAATACAAAACTCAAATTTTAGTTATGATAAAAAACATCCCTTGATCTTAGACTCAAAACATCACTTCACGAAAATTTTGTTTAAAAGTGAACACGAACGCCTGTTTCATGCTGGTCCTCAGCATCTACTTGCCTCTATAAGAGAAAATTTTTGGCCTATCGGTGGCAGGCATTTAGCACGCACTACGACTAAGCAGTGCATGATTTGTATTCGTTTACGGGGACAAACGTTGCAGCCCTTGATGGGCAGCCTACCTGCTGAAAGAAGTGACTCATCATTTCCTTTCTACTCGTGTGGCGTCGATTTTGCCGGACCGTTCATGATCTCTTGTCGCAAGGGAAAAGGCAACCGCATTTCAAAATGTTATTTATGTTTATTTATCTGTCTCTCGTCTAAAGCGTTACATTTAGAATTAGTAAGTGACTTAAGTACTGAGGCATTTATTCTATCTTTACGGCGATTTGTATCTAGAAGAGGTAATCCTAATTAAATTTTTTGTGATAACGGCTCTAATTTTAAAGGAGCAAACAACGAAATGAGTAAAATACTCCGATCCAGTTGCGAGTCTGTTCGTAATTATGCTGCTAATGAAGGCTTCAAATTTGTCTTTAGTCCCGCATATTCACCTCACTTTGGGGGCATATGGGAGGCCGGCGTTAAGTCAGCCAAACATCACCTACGTCGCATAGCAGGCAATGCTTCCCTAACATTTGAGGAGCTCGCAACCCTTTTTGCGCAGATTGAAGCGATATTGAACTCCCGTCCGCTAACCCCATTGTCCTCCGATCCAAATGATCCTTCACCGTTAACTCCAGGGCACTTTCTGATTGGTCGGCCACTTACCTCGGTGCCGTCACAGCCAATTACATCAAAGCACCCCAACAGATACCAACTTATAGAGAAGCTAAGACAGCACTTCTGGGAGAGGTGGCGCCGAGAATTCATAGCAGAGCTCCAGCAGCGAACTAAATGGAAGACGAAGCAGCGAGAACTTCATCTCGGCGACCTAGTAATACTTAAAGAAGACAATCTCCCTCCACTGCAATGGCGACTTGCCCGCATAAGCCAATTATACCCTGGGTCAGACGGGATAAGCAGAGTCGCCGATGTTCTTACTACAAAAGGCACAATGAGGAGGGCCATAAATAAAATGTGTATAATACCCGTCGACGACAACACTATTAAGACTCCAAATCAGGAAGACGAGAAAACTAATGTAGAAAACTCGGACAAAGGAGCTTCAGACTATTCCAATGAAGCAGATACTAATGCTAAGTCTTTGAAAGCAGCGCTTTCAAGGCCCCGGAAGATGTCTACGCGCAGACAAGTTTGACGGAGATGAAGGGTGTGCGCGGTGCGCGGGGGCTTCACCAGCTGACTGCTTGGACTACCGCCCCACTCCGCAAAGCCGACGCTGGGTGATCGCACGTCCATTTAAATTATGAACCTACCTAAAAATTGTACTTTGCATTGTTCGAAAATTAAACTAACTGTGATTTACGTATGTTGTTATTATTAACATATATCACTTGTGTTATCATATAACTAACCGATTAAAAACAAAAAAAAAATAAACCAATCACTTAAAAAATCACACAAGACGGACACTTTATCTTGAACAGCTTTTGAGAGGATTTCAAAATACCGTTATAAATACTTTCAGAGGAAATACAAACATCTTCACATAAAGAAATAAGAACCCAAACTTCGTCCTATATTATGCTTGTTAAACATTTCTCATCGGTTCTGCCATTACAGGAAATGACAGTTTTCATCAAGTTTGTTGCTTATTAGTTTTCTCCAAGTTTCCCTCTATAAATTATAAATCATATCCGGCTTGTGTTTTTAGAACTTGGGATATGATACTCTACGACAAACTAAAGTAAAATATTTTGGTTTAGCCGGTACAAAGATTTGACATTGCAAAATTATTGAGCAAAAATAATGTAATGCTAAATCTTAATGATTTGTTTGAAAGAACATTTATGTTAGTCATATAAGCTTTGGTTTGTTAAAATCTATTATCCCCATGTAGGAATTTCTCTAATCAACTTTACGACATTTGAATTTATAGTTTAACTCTTGTTCCATTATCTGTATCCGCAGTGCAGAAAACTTGAAGGTAATTTAATACGATATCGTAGCGTCTTGTGTAAAAGATCCATTTCAAACTAAGGAAATAGCCATCAACTACGAGAATATCAATATTGACAAATGGAAGTGCTGGTTGACGATAAACTTTTATACAGATAACAGTTTAGTTTATTTTTAATGTAGATAGAGTTTATAAAATATTTGTTCATTAATATTCCATGTAGATATCTATATCTATAAAAGATAGTCGTGTTAGTTACACTATTTACAACTCAAGAACGGCTGATCTGATTTGACTGGAAATTGGCGGGGAGGTATCTTAAAACCAGGAGATGGACATAGGATACTTTTTTTCCCGTTTGACCACGTTTTAATAATTCACCCGGGTGAAGTTGGGGCGGGTCAACTAGTAATTTATAAATACTCTCCTATTTATATGATTATACAGAAATCTTGGTATGTTTTTCCTACTTAAATGAATCGTTCGTCTGATGCTAATATTATATTAACGTTATAATTTTTATACCACATGCCTTACCGCCCCTTAGAGTTTTATTTTTATTTTTTATTATTTTATGTTAGTGAATGATGTGACTAGCTAGTCGTTTACTTGATGTTAAGCGATACGGCTACCCATAACAGAACAGTGTTACTCGGAACTCCAAAATATAACGTTTCGCGTGACACTGCACTGCGCACATCATCCTGAAACATCAGCACAGTCTGGTAATAAGATTACTCAACTGTGAGATCAGATCATAAAGTCTCATTTGCCCAGTAATTTCACTAGCTACACTACCCTGCAAACCGGAACACAGTAGTGTTTGCACATTACTGCTTGGCGGCAGAATAACTGGCAAAGCGGTGGTACGTACCTAGACGAACTTTGCAGAAAAGTCCTACCATCTAGTAAATTAGAATTAGCACTGAATACTAACTTATGAACAAAGGCGATGAGGTCTGCTGCTCTGCCACTGCCGTCGCAGACGACCACAGGCACCGGCGGATTGTCTGTCACGTACTCCAGAACTGCTCTCACAGTGTTGGTCCCACCTTCTATGACGAGACACACCACAGGTGTTGATGAGTGAGTATCTGTGGACAAACCACAACATTTAATAATAAGTAATAAGTTAGCTACTGTTATTACCATGCAGCTGTATATCAAACACATCTGGTTTAGAATATTTTCGACATTATTGTCAAGGAACCAGTAACGCGGGAAATAAAATGAAAAAAAAACTCTTTCAGCCGCATACGAAACCGAGGGTTCGTAACATGTTACGGTAAAAGAAGTCTTTCATTAACTAGTAGTTAAGGCTGATGATCGTCAAAATGCTGATTAGGTTTTCTTGAATCATAACTAAGAACACTCTCATCATGAAATCACATTTCATTCAACAAACAATTTTTTTTGGGAGCTAGATTTTTTTTGTTTGTTTTTTATGGTTTTTGACATTTCACACAGCGCCATCTAGCCCCAAACTAAGCAAAGCTTGTACTATGGGAACTAGATAACTGATACAATACTTAGATACTTTTTTTTTAAATACATACATAGAATAGAATATAACACCCAGACACAGAACAAACACCTATGTTCATCACACAAATGTTTGTCCTAGGTGGGAATCGAACCCATAACCTATAGGTCAGAAGGCAGGGTTGCTACCAACTGAGCTATCGTGCCAGTCAAAGAATGCCACGGACAAATACACAGATACACACGTTTAAGACAACATAGTTTACAAGACTTTAAATTATACTGAAAGATGTAATCTTCTATTTTAAATATATATAAATCAAAGGTGACTGACTAATTGACTGACTGACATAGTGATCTATCAACGCACAGCCCAAACCACTGGACGAATCAGGTTGAAATTTTGCATGCAGGTAAATATTATGACGTAGGCATCCACTAAAAAAGGATTTTTCGAAATTCCACCCTTAAGAGGGTGAAATGAGTGGTTGAATTATTTTCCCATTGGCCACCGCCGCGGGCGAAGCTGCGGGCAGAAGCTCGTGTTTATATAAAATTAAATACATACACATTTACAGTGTATAAGGCTAACTTTTTTCGCAAATAAATAAATCATTTATTAAATCATTCATCATTTATCACACTAATATTATAAAGGCGAAAGTTTGTATGTGTGTAACGTAAAACGGCTGAATGGATTTCGATGAAATTCGGTACCAAGATAGCTTATACACTGGATTAACATATAGGCTACATTCCATCCCGACAAAGTGAATTTTTCCCGTGGGATGAGGAAATAATTAAAATACTTTTTATCCGCGGGTGAAACCGCGGGGCGCAACTAGTCATTCATAAATTATTCAATCATTCATTCATTCAAGACCCTATACATAAGTTTATTACATACTATTATAAAGTGTGGAGCTCAATGACTATAATACTATACTAGACATAGAGGTATAGGTAGTAGAGACTACTTTACGGTAAAGACGATGGTTTAAAATAACTTAATAAACTTTACATAGAAGCAAGAGTTTTTCTATTAAACCCAAGATAGTAGAGACGAACTTCGTAGAACGAAGGTTTAAAACCAAGTAAAGTTTAACGAAGCGTGTAACTATATAACCACACGCCACCAATTTTAATATACACGAAAGTTCTCTGCACTTTAATCTTTGCCTTGTATAAGAGATTTTGTGAGAACCAGAGTGTGGAGTTTTGGCGGGAAAACGAAAATGATCGCGTCGCCGCATTGTATTATTTACCAAAACTTGTGTTATTTTCAGTGTTAGTGCATAAAATTGGTGGCATTTTATTTGTTAAGTGCTGGATTACAGGCATGGGTGTGGGAAAGTGGTATCATGATGGTGAAACGTTTCATTTCGTGTTGTTTCCATAACTCCATAGAAGCTTCTGGTAAAGTTGCCACCACTTTACTAGGAGTATGACTTGACTAGACTAGACTATGACTTAACTTGATGACTTGGACTGTGACTTGACTTGACTTGAAGTATTATATGATATTAATTCACTTGAGATATTATCAATTACTTGACACTGGCTAAATACACAAAAGTGTGGAGCCAAACCAAAACAAAAAAAAAACCAGAGTGTGTAGAGAGGACATATAAATTAAAAACACATGCATGTTTAGTGTACAATAAATTACCTGACATTTACAAGAATTTTACTTTTAAGAGAAAATTTACTCAATGGGTCTTAGAGAAATGTTTTTACGATTTAAATGAACATATGACTTATAAAGTATGATAATCTACCAACAATTGTATGACCAGTAATTAATAAATTTAAGGAAATTATAACATTGCACACAATTGTCTGGTAGAATTTACGAGCTATTTAATTGTAATACCAACTATTTATGTACCACATTCTGCAATAAATAATATTTTAATTCTATTCTATTAGAGGTTAGACGATATACAACCCTTATATATATAATAGTTTCTCCCTGCTTGTATTTCCATTGCAAATAAAACGTACGCTTCGCTAAATTGATGATGGGACTCGTAACTGTAACATTACATTTTATACTACCTCCGTAACTGCAAATTGAAGAAGATCCTAAGGAAATGTCTAGGATAACAGTGCTCTTACTCCGATATGCTTATTTCGAAGTTACGTGTTTCTTTGTGCGGACCTTTTAAAATGAACTCTGTCACCTAGGTTATAAGACATATGACGTTTCTACGTCATGTTATATCGAATAGCAAGTATTGTAGTCATGAAGGTGTGAAATACCCGCGGTAAAGGTAGATCCACTCACTAGGTGGTAGGACTTTACTGCAAAGTTCGTCTAGGTAGGTACCACCGCTTTGCCAGTTATTCTGCCGCCAAGCAGTAGTGCGCAAGCACTGCTGTGTTCCGGTTTGAAGGGCACTGTAGCTAGTGAAATTACTGGGCAAATGAGACTTTATGATCTGATCTCACAGTTTAGTAATCTTATTACTAGATTGTGCTGATGTCTCTGGATGACGTGCGCAGTGCAGTGTCACGCGAACCTCTATACTTTAGAGTTCCGAGTGACACTGCAGCTGGTATGGGCAGCCGTGTCGTTTAACATCAGGCGAACGGCTAGCTCGTCACGTCATTCCTTAACATAAAAAAAAAATCCAGGTAAATAAATACCTACTCATATATTGTTACGACAAAGAATCATCACATCGCTTAGTAAAGCTGACAACAGCCGTGTCATAGCGTGTGTACGGTGGTCGGTGCTGGTATACCTACATAATTATTATTACATATTGGTCGGGCGGGCTAAAATTCAAGCGGTTGGAGGGTGTGTACGCTTATTGGTTTTTATCCTTGTATTATTGGAACAAAGTTCTTTATCGCGCGTTGCGAAAGGGGGCTAGACGGAAAAAATTAAGACCAAAAGTTGTAACGACACTTTTTGCTATAGTTGTAAGCCGTGCGGCGTGCGCGTTTCTCTATCTGTCTCTCTCTCTCTCTCATAGAAAGCAAGCCAGTTATTTTCGTTTCGTCTTTCTTTTTCGCATTCGATTCTAACAGTGTGGTGTCGTGAAGATTATTTTTGTTGAGTGTATACAGGTTTTTTGTACAAAATAAATAATAAAAGATAATAACAATAATGAATCCTGACAGTGTTTCTGCACAATTTCCGAAAAATTTAGAAATTTTTTACAATTCCTTCACTAATTAATCGAAAGGAACTTCGTTCCATACGGGTGTCCCTTGACACCTCTCAAGTTTTATTTTTATTTTGGCAATGTCAGCAGTGGCGGAACGTCTGGTAAAGCTTATAGGTCTGTAGGTAGAGCGTATATAGAACTCGGCATGTAGCAATGAAAGGACTCGTGTATATCTATTGCCGAATTCAAATACAGCTATTATAGTCGATGGTTTTCATCTCTCTCTCTCTCTCTCTCACTCTCACGGGGATCCGAGTGACAATTATTATTACAAAATGTTTGAGGATTAGACAGAGAAGGCGGCATTCTGGGTGAAATGGAATTTAGATAAAATAGGTAGTTATTTTAAGCAGTGCCTGGCACACTCTTTCGTAACCTTGAGCCCTATCGATCGTTAATAACGCGTGCGGAAAGCACGGAAAAATTACAAGTTAATTATATGATAGAAAGTTAAGCTGGCAGCAGTGCTGTGCGATCTAAATTGTACTTTAATACGTGATTGAAAATGTCGCTATTTATATAAATGTGTTTTCGCAGTAAACTTTCTGTACGGGCTGTACTAGTACGTAGTAGACGCCCAGTAGGTCTATGAAACACGTAAGAAGGTCGTAAATACATCGTAATCTGCTTGGCAAGTAGTATACTAAAAGTGTCTTGAGGAAAACTGTTTAACTGGTACCTACTGAGGCAAAGACAAGTCGTTAAGAACATACCTACTTCAGGAGTAATTTACTTGTAATCGATTTGGTTTTTATTTTCTTTTTCTTCTTTTTCGACTGGCCCGATAGCTCAGTTGGTAGTAACCCTGCCTTCTGAACTGTGGGTTGTGGGTTCGATTCCCACCCAGGACAAACATTTGTGTGATGAACATAGGTGTTTGTTCTGTGTCTGAGTGTTATATTGTATTCTATGTATGTATTTACAAACAAAAAGTATCTAAGTATTGTATCAGTTATCTAGTTCCCATAGTACAAGCTTTGCTTAGTTTGGGGCTAGATGGCGCTGTGTAAAATGTCCACAAATATTTATTTATTTATTTTTTTCTTTCCGACGCTTTTCCAACCCTTCACATCTAGAGTCCTGACAAACTAATTTTCGTTATTTTTAATTTTAAGGATTGATTGCACGGTCATCTTTAGAGCAGTTAAAGAATGGCATGCCCTGCCAGCGCCTGTGCTTTCGGCGAAATATGACCCGGGCGTGTTCAAGAGATGAGTGAATAGGTGTTTACTTAACATGTTACACCTTCGATTGCATCGTCACTTTCCATCAGGTGGGTCTAGTAACTGGCCAACACTTTTCATAATTAGCTACTTTAATTAATTCGCCACTTTAGACCCTTTCCTGGATTCGACACATTCTTTACCGAACGGGATGTCAAATTGAGAAAGTTGCGAAATAACAAACGTAGCCAATTAGGGAAAGTGTCGACTCGTTTCTGGACCCCAAATGGTAAAAGTTTGTTGCAAAAAAAGTTCTTTTTTTTTGCTTGCTGGGGTTTTGATGCGTGAAATAAACTGTATTCTGTATAATTAAGTATAATAACCACATTCTTGCGGTCATTACAATAAATTGTAGTAAGTTAATGAACCGGCATTAACTATTTATTCGTTTCGACAATATTAATGACCAACTGTAGGATTCATTGGGTATTAGGGTCGACCTTTATACGCTAGCTGAGTGCAAAGCACCTTATCTGTGGGATAGACCTATTTACGATACTTTATAATTAGCCGGGTCTGGTGCACTCCTCAATTTACCAAAAGCTATTAAAATACAACACCCCTGACCCCTGAGTATAAATTGAAGCAGTATAAATTAATTGATAATTAAATTCGCATCAAAAATAATAAAAAAATATATATATGTGACGGCGGCTACGTCCAGTTATAAACTCTATGCGCAGCGGGCAGTACCGTAATTTACCCTGTGGCAGCATTTAAATTTATTACAGTGGCAACACTGGCAACTGTCGTCGCTGCTCCACCCATCTGGCTATATAAAGAGATCGCTCGGTGTACTACGATCATTCTTGCTCCGGACACAGCTCGGTGCACTTGCTGAAAGCCTATAGTTCTATAGGTTGCAACCTACGCACGACCCGTTTCTGCCCACGTATGCATAAACACACCCAAATAAAATGTAGCATTTACGACACTGAGGCCCGTATCATAGAACTACGCTCAGTCATGAATCACTGCTCAAGAGGAGATTTAACTCTCCATTTAATCATTTTGTGAATGAAATCTTCTCTGGAGCTTTACGACTGAGCGTAGTTCGGTAATAGAGGCTATAGTGTATGAAATCTATACTTGAGCATCAATCGACGACTGATCATAGTCTGTAATACGGGCCTGAAATAATGAAATAAAACATCTAATTTGTCTATTGTCTCCGCAAACGTTTCCGACCGCAGGTACAGCGTTTCGTAATCAACGCGACGACCGCGCCTGTTGCGGTCAGCCCTGACAAATTGTGCCTCACTGCGGTTTACGATATCTATGTGTTTTAGGAAAAGCTAAATCAGAGATGTCATCTTAATTTTTTTATCAATATTTGAATTTGTATTTATTACTACATACTACATTACATATTACGGTGTGCTCTACTCTTAAAGCTAAATTTTTCAGTATTTATTTAATAAATAATAATAAATAAATATTTGTGCATCACGGCGGCAACGTCCAGTTGTAAACTCTATGCTCAGCGGGCAGTACCGTAATTTACCCTGTGGCAGCATTTAAATTTATTACAGTGGCAACACCGGCAACTGTCATCGCTCCCCCACCCATCTGGCTATATAAAGGAGCGCTCGGTGTACTACGGATCTTTGTTCCAGACACGGCCCGGTGCACTTGCTGAAGGCCTATAGTTATATAGGTTGCAACCTACGCACAACCCGTTCTGCCCACATGCACATTTCACACAACGCCATCTAGTCCAAAACTAAGCACAGCTTGTACTATGGAAACCAGATAACTGAGATACTTTGTGTTTGTAAATACATTATAACACACAGATACAGAACAAACAATAATATGTAAATCACACAAATGTTTGTCCTAGATGGGAATCGAACCTACAACAGCTCAGAAGGCAGAGCTACTACTATAATAAGGCAGTAAGAACCAATATTATATTAAACCGCGTCTTTAATATATTTCTACATTTTAAACATTCGATTCAGAGTTCACGAAGTAAGCAATGTGTCATAAAATTCCTCGTAAAATGTCACAAAACATATTTATGGTGACGTCTAAAGGTGAAATCGAGCATAAAATTTAGGACAGGTGTTTCTTGCGGATGTAGCGTTTATTAGATTTTTAGGGTATTTACGACCTTAGATACTTACGATTTTAGCAGCTGAGATACCATACAACGGGTATGAGAGATACCATACACGGGTATGGTACCGTTTGTTACAAAAAACGGATATTATCGTTCGTTAGATCTCTTTCAAATACACGCCAATCAGGCCTATCTCATTTGTCCATACCAGCATATACAACACCTGGCACAGCTGAATTCATTTCGTAAATTGCAATGACTTATTTATTGCATTGTTTTATTTTTATTGTTGGTCCACTTCGGTGTAAACGTGTAAGCTTTGTGCCGACCAGGAAATCGGCGCACTTGTGGTGCTTCAAGTGTAAGATCTGCGATATTTACTCCGAGTTTTTTTACATTCATAATTAGAATCTTTAAAGTAAAACTTCTTAACGCACGCTTGACTTGGGGAGTAAGCAACTTCTGTTCGCCTCGCATTCTGTTGAATGCGAGGCGAACAGAAGTTGAAGTTGGTTCACGTAAAAATTTAGATTATTGTGGTTTTTTTTTTACTTCAAGCTTGTCTAGCATTTGTCCACGCTCTCACCTGATGGGAAGTAACGATGCGATCGAAGGTGTAACATGCCAGCCAAGTAAATACCTATTCACTCTTCTTTTGAACACGCCCGGGTCATATTTCGCCGGAAACACAGACGCTGGCAGGGCATTCCATTTCTTAGCCGTTCTAATTATGGACGTGGAGTCACATCGCTTCGTACGAATGGGTGGTATTTCGACCACGAAGGGATGGCGCTAAGCCGAGCGTTTAGTCCAGTAGTGGAATGGTGATGGAGGAATGAGATCATGGAGTACTTGTGCACATTCAATGTGGTGTAATCTATAAAAGACCGACAGACTTGCCACCTTACGTTTATGTGTTAGGCTCTGGAGCCTTTCACCAATCAAAGTATCGTCGTTTGTCCGGTAAAATGACAATTTACAAGATGGCGACATTAATATTAAACAAAGCAAAAACAAAGTTACACCAGCCGACAGATGTAGCTAGGTACGTTAAAGAAGTTTTACTTCAGTCGTGTGGTATAAAGCACACTCAATTTTTTTTAAATCTTAGGATCTCAAGAAATAAATGTAAAGTTGAAGATATCTAGTGAGCAGTGACCTTTTTGTTTTATTATACTTTGGGCTAAAGCTTCGGGCTATCTTAATGTTTTTAAGAGTTTACATTATTTTTCAGAAAGCTTGATTAAAGTCGTAAAACTTCTACCTTCTGAGAATACTCGCCCGATAGCTCAGTCGGTAGTAATCCTGCATTCTGAACTGTAAATTGTGGTTCGATTCCCACCCAGGTAAGCATTTGTGTGATGATCGCCGATGTTTGTTCTGTGTCTAGGTGTTATATTGTATTCTATGTATGTATTTATAAACAAAACAGTATATAAGTATTGTATTAGTTATCTGGTTCCCATAGCACAAGCTTTGCTTAGTTTGGAGCTAAATGGCGCTGTGTGAAAAGTCCACAAATATGTATTTATTACTAACGATCAGTTTTTTCTTCAAAAATAGTCTTTCCACTGCGCCTTTTTCCATTAAGATAAGAATCTCTTGTACGTATATAGTATCATTTATGGATGATTCCAAGAAAAATACAATTGTGTGTAATCTTCGCATTTCGATCTTCAGAGACCAAAGTTAGATTAGTATGAAACTTGTCAAAGTTCCTAATATTTATTTCAGTCATAGAAAAACGCGCAGTCGATTGCGATATCAAAACTTTTCTACTATTCATGTTTTTGGTGGATATTTTTACTCCTATTTTTTATGTTCAGAATAATATGACGAGCAAGTCATTTGCCCGATGTTAAGTGACACGGCTGGCAACATCAAAGTCAAAGTCAAAAGATTTTATATCAAATAGGCTATTTTTAGCACTTTCACAAGTCAAAATTATATTAGGTACTTAAAATTAAAGTTATTTTACTAAGCATATAAAATTACAAAGTGCTTATTACCAAATAATCAATTGTTTAGATTGAGGCTGAATTTTTAAGATTAGGATATAGATTACACTCAAAATCTTTATTGGCAGGTTTTTTTTAGATTTACAAGTCATTTCGAATTACAATACGAGTAAGTAAAAAAAAAAATAATTATTATTTATTGATGTATTAGGTACACATACAAATTACCATAATTATAGTTACATCATAACTAATTTTAATTTTG
Organism: Ennomos fuscantarius; assembly: GCA_905220475.3. NCBI lineage: Eukaryota > Metazoa > Arthropoda > Insecta > Lepidoptera > Geometridae > Ennomos > Ennomos fuscantarius. Next base: position 3,320,274 of record HG992040.1, on the reverse strand, counting down.
ACTGGCCCGATGGCTCAGTTGGTAGTGACCCTGCCTTCTAAACTGCGGGTTGTGGGTTCGATTCCCACCCAGGACAAACATTTGTGTGATGAATATAGGTGTTTGTTCTGTCTCTGGGTGTTATATTGTATTTTATGTATGTATTTACAGTATCTAAGTATTGTATCAGTTATCTGGTTTCCATAACACAAGCTTTGCTTAGTTTGGGGCTAGATGGCGTTGTGTGAGATGTCCACACATATTATTATTATTAATCTGTTTTATTAGCCCCCGACGTAAAAACGATGGGGTGTTATAAATTTGACATGTCTGTCTGTGGCATGGTAGCTCTCGAACGGATGAACTGATTTTTATTTTGGTTTTGTTTGGAAGGTGAATTAGTCGGGAGTATTTATAGCTATGTTTCATGAAAATCGGTCCAAGATGGCCGCCGTCAAAAAATGGTGGATTACATATTTTTTCTCAACTCCCTCAATATGGGTAGATGGGCTTGACTAGTAGAATACATACTATTACACTATGATTAATGTCTAACCCAAGATGGCCGCTACCACAAAATGGCCAATTACATATTTTCTTTAAAATTTTGTCTTAGTGATTTTTTTAATTTTAAAAGTTAATTATAGCTAATAAGAGAAAAAAAGGTTTTTATAATAATGTAAAGGCCTACACGGTACTCATAGTATTTACATACAAGCTTTGCTATTACATTGGGGCTAGATAGCACATTTACACATCTGAAAAAATATCACTAATGCTTTTAGAAAAGTTAATAATTATAATAATAATAATGACGCCCAACGATCACATACATAGATCCTCGACCGTGACTAGGATTCCTTGTGTTTAGGGACCCAGGAATTACGAGGACCATGGTCTCACAACACCCAGACTCAGAACAAGTATTAGCGCTTTTTTTTCTGTGCACATATAATAATAATAATAATAATAATAATAATAATAATATGTGTGGACATCTCACACAACGCCATCTAGCCCTAAACTAAGCAAAGCTTGTGCTATGGGAACCAGATAGCTGATACAATACTTAGATACTTTTTTTGTTTGTAAATACATACATAGAATACAATATGACACCCAGACACAGAACAAACACCTATATTCATCACACAAATGTTTGACCTGAGTGGGAATCGAACCCACAACCCACAGTTCAGAAGGCAGGGCTACTACCAACTGAGCTATCGGGCCAGTCAATACTTGTAAAGTTAGGTAAAACAAGCAGAAATATTACCTTTACGTCGAAAAGGTCAACCATTAAGCCACCCACACAAAAGGTGTCAATATCCAACGTCACATCGCGGACAAAGTGTCTTTTATCACACTCCCTTCATCCTCCAATCCGCAAAGGTATTTTATCAATTTTTAGCACAATAGACTTGGCACCTTAAATCCGTTTTTATGAGTATTTAGGGGTTGCTTTTATATGATGGCGGGGGTTGATAAAGGGAGACGAAACTTGTTGAGCGTGACGTGAGTAATGTTGACACACCGCTATGAATTATAAATATTATCTTTATTTTATCCAAGTAAATATGACGGCGGCTACGTCCAGTTATAAACTCTATGCGCAGCGGGCAGTACCGTAATTTACCCTGTGGCAGCATTTAAATTTATTACAGTGGCAACACCAGCAACTGTCGTCGCTGCCCCACCCATCTGGCTATATAAAGGGATCGCTCTGTGTACTACGATCATTCTTGTTCCAGATACGGCGCGGTGTGGACATGCTGAAGGCCTATTGTTATATAGGTTGCAACCTACCCACAAACCGTTCCTGTCTACAAATACATGAAAAGTATTCGTGTTTAAAAAAATACTCCAGCTTTGTACTACCTACTTCGGGCATTTAACCAAACCATTGAGAATTATTTAACCTAACTAACCATTCTGGTTAAATGCTCTAAGACTACGTAATGTAAGAGAATACAATCTTGAAATTAAATATATTCCCTATTTTCCTATATAAAATGCTTGTCCTATTGCCTTTACGCCTTAACGGCCAAACCGATTTGATAAAACTGAGCACGCAAGCACTTGCACTATTTAATTATACTTTAATCAATCGTAATAATGTATAATGGAGTTTTGGCGGGAAAACGAAAAAAACGCGTCACCGCATTGTATTATTTTCCAAAACTTGTGTTATTTTCAGTGTTAGTGCATAAAATTGGTGGCATTTTATTCGTTAAGTGCTGGACTACAGGCATTAGTGTGGGAAAGTGGTATAATGATGGTGAAACGTTTCTTTTCGTGTTGTTTCCAAAACTCCAAAGCTTCTGGTAAAGTTGCCACCACTTTACTAGGAGTATGACTTGACTAGACTAGACTAGGACTTGGCTTGATGACTTGGACTGTATCTCGACTTGACTTGACATATATACATTATTAATTAACTTGAAAAATTACCAATTACTTGACAATGGCTAAATACACTAAAGTGTGGAGCCAAACTAAAACAAAAAAAAAATGTTTAATGATATGTAATTAAATAGTTATCAGTATGTATAATGTGGTCCTTTCCTTTATTTCACCCGGAACTCTTATAACGTTTCGCGTGACATTGCACTGCGCACGTCATCCTGAGACATAATCACAGTCTAGGAACAAAATTTCTAGACTGTGGACCAAGTCTGATTAGCCCAGTAATTTCACTACAGTACCTTTCAAATCGGAACTCAGTAGTGCTTGGACAGTGCACACTATTACTTGGAGGCAGAAGGGAGAAGTAATAGCATTCTGTGAAGCACGACTGGCAAAACGATGGCACCTAGACGAACTTCGCAGAAAAGGGCTACCAATAAATAGTAAAAGTATTATCACAGCAACGCAATAGTGGCACGTCTCGACCAGACATCACAATTTACGTCACACAAGACCTGTACACATGTTCATAGGCTACAGTGACATCTATCCATCAGGTGAGACGTATGTTTGTTTGCTACTTAAAGTATAAAAGCCTAGGTACAATTTTGAAGTAAAACTTTTTTACGCACGCTTGACTTTGGGAGTAAGCTGGTGAATGCGTTATGAGACGTAAGTTGAAAGTGGTTGGTTAACGTAGATCCCCATTGTCAACATAACAAAGTTAATAATTACTTTTTTTTTTGTTTGGTTTTGTGTCCACACTTTTGTGTATTGAGCCTGTGTCAAGTAATTGATAATACCTTAAATTAATTAATATCATATAATGTGTCAAGTCACAGTCCAAGTCATCAAGTTAAGTCATAGTCTTGTCTAGTCAAGTCATACTCCTAGTAAAGTGGTGGCAACTTTACCAGAAGCTTCTATGGAGTTTTGGAAACAACACGAAAAGAAATGTTTCACCATCATTATACCATTTTCACACACTCATGCCTGTAATTCAGCACTTAACGAATAAAATGCCACCAAGTTTATGCACTAACACTGAAAATAACACAAGTTTTAGAAAATAATACAATGCGGCGAAGCGATCTTTTTCGTTTTTCCGCCAAAAAAAAAACCTAATAATTACTTAAAATTTGTATTATTATGTTGGTATGTCCGGTAAAATGACAATTTACAATTGTCAAGATGGCGACATTAACATTAAATAAAGTTATATCGGCCGACAGATGGAGCTAAATTAAAGTTTTACTTCGGTCGTGTGCTCTAAAGCACATTCATTGTTTTCTAAGTCGCTAATTTAAAAAAAAAACTCAAAAAGGTTACCCATAATTAAATTTCAATGTGTTAATATAATAAACCCACGACATTTTAACAGACCCTTTTCATTCCAACTTTCGCGTGTCATAAAGTTGTAAAATAAACAAAATGCGATATGTTCCGGAATGAACAAACTTTTCTACCTAAACAAACCTCTTTGGGGAATGCTGGAGCATATTAAACGATCCTGACAGGTGGGTAGGCGGCCTTCAGGAGAGGGTCACAGACTGGGCCTAATAAAGTGGAAAACGTTAGGCGTGTGGACTTTATTTACGGTATCTACTTTTAGGATCATAAAATTACATCTAAAACCATGTACAGAATGTACAAGTAATTACTAATATATACTTCTACCTACTCTACCTACTGCTACTTAATAAAAGAAATGGTTATTCTCTATGTTTTGAAAGCCAAATTTTAGTACCTACCTATAACTAACCAGCGTAATTTTTTTCTCTGCTCTGTGGTTAAACTTTATCAGCCTTATCAATAAACGGGTATTAGTCTCGGATTAGTTACTTCAGCTTTTGTCCTTTTTTTGCTACTGGAATATTTAGTTGAATCGAAAGAGACAAAAGATGGTGTAACAAGTCTAAAGCTAGTTCGTGTTTATTAATAAGGCTGTATATTATTAAGGCAAAACTAGTTCAATGCGAATGTTCTTTTTTATAATGCTGCTTTACCGCAGACTTCTGAATCCGTGCACTTTTTAAATAAATATATTATTTAATACTAGCTGCGCTTCGCGGTTTCAACAAAACGTAGCCATGTGTTAATCTACTATATAAGCTATATATTCAAAATTTCATCCAAATCCGACCAGCTATTGAGCGTCAAAGAGTAACAAACTTCCGTACATACAAACTTTCGCGTTAATAATAATAATAAGTATATTAGAAAAATAAGAGCACGGTCACAGGAGCGATGCGAGCGATAACATACGAGCGTCAACAAATGTTAGGTAAGTAGATATAATAAGTGCAATAATCTACAAACCCACACCACAGCATGCCATTTTAGCTCTAATCTCTTTGTTCGTGAATAGTCGAATCGATTCGCCTCAAGGCTCGGCATTCCGCTCGGCCAACCGCCCGAGCGAGTCAGCGAGCACAGAGGGCGAGCGAGGGGCGAGGCGAGCGAGGCGCGGGGCGATGAAGGACGCCGAGCGATACGAAGTCCGCCGAGCACGCTCAGTGACATGCGCGCCGCGCCGCTTGTCAAACGTCACGCACAAAATGTCCGCCGACTACAACCAAGTCGTATTCCCACGCAAATTACTCAAAAAATTCATACTCATGTACAAGGAATTGAACTGTTTATGGGATCGCGAAGTGCCAGAGTATAGGATCAAGATGAAAAAGCATGCGGCGTTGTCTAAACTGACGGAGTTGGTGCAGGAATACGATCCGAACGCGACCCGCGTGCACGTGTTGAGGAAGATCGACAGCTTGCGCGCCTGTGTGCGTCGAGAGTACAAGCGCGTCATAGAAAGCCGGCTTCACGCGACTTGCGAGGAAGAGATCTACAAACCGAATTTGTGGTATTTCGACTTGTTCTCATTTGTATTCAGGGATGATGAGACAACTTTTAATGGATCGGCGGTGTTTGATCAAAATGCTGCTGCAGCTGCTGTGAGTATAATAATAATAACGCCCAACGATCACATACATCAATCCTGCTAACTAGGATTCCCTGTGTTTAGGGATCCAAGAACTACGAGGACCATGGTCCCACAACACCCAGACTCAGAACTAATATTTGCGTTTTTTTTTGTGTACAAATACTGGTCCTGCACGGGAATCGAACCCGCTGATCCGGGTTATGAGCGGACCTGCTTAACCACTACACAACAGAGGCAGCCATTGAGTATGAAGTATATAATGTGACAGCCTCTGTAGTAAAGATAAGGATAAAGATAAGTTTATTTGTTCAAACATGCACGCATGGCATGCAAGATATTATAAGATTGATAGATAGCTGTACCTATCAATCTATTAATATCTTGCAGCTTTCTACAGATGATCGTACAGTATTTGGCAAGTTGACACGAGTTTGACAAACATACATAAACCAGGGTTTAGGGAGACAAGTGCGAACTTAGAAGCTGTCAAACTCTCGAATGAAATCGATAATTTTTCATTCTCGTTTCGAGTTGATTTCGTGTCGATTCACATAACAAAAAAAAATCGCATTAAAAAAACGAGTGCGCCTTAGACCACACGACCGAAGTAAGACTTTTCAGTTTAGCTCCATCTATCGGCCGGTATAACTTTGTTTTTGTTTATTCATGTTAATGTTGTTATTGTCATTTTACCGGACATGCCAACATAATTTTTTTTTACTTTGTTATTTTGACAATGGAGGTCTACGTGAACCAACTTCAACTTCCGTTCCCTTCGCATTCACTAGCTTACTCTCCAAGTATAGCGTGCGTTTTACTTTAAAAAGTTCTACATGCCTAGGGTTCTTAATTTTCTTCACTCAAAGTTTGTATAGTATCTGTTATAAATTGACTTGAGTAGGAGTCCAATCTTTGATATTTAAATATATATTGTTTCGTACGTTCAATGGTGTCGATTCTGTGTCGCATTCTCTAAAACTAAACTTAAATTATGGCGGTACTCTTCTGATAAAGGGGAAATGAAAAAGACGGAAATATGTTAATTTCGTTTAGCTTTAGAGTATGCGACAGAGAATCGACACCAATAGATACATATTGCATGGCAGATTTGCCGTCCATTGTGTACTTCGCAGTCATTTGAAACAAATTTTACATATTGTCACCATAAACCCTTGGGGTCATAGATCTCTGCTAAGACAAAAGCAGTCTTGCTACACGTCAATTTACGATTCAAACTACTAAAGCTGGCTACAATTTGCGGATTTCAAAGGCAAAGTTGGGTACTAAGCTTTACAGCATTTATCCCTAAAGTTTTGCCGTCGCATAGTTCGACAATCTTCCCGGATTACCAACATTGCAATATGCCATAGGGCTACCAAACCTACCAATATGTATCTATTGATGTTTACAAAAGGTTTGAGACGGAGGAAAAATCTTGGATATTAAGTATTACGTCACTTCCCACTAATTTCATAAATGCGAAAGTTTGACCGTGTATTTATTCCCATTTCCCATTTATTCCCACCACGGGTTTCAATGTTTGGAACGGAAAAAGCTTATACACCCTTCAGAGGATTACCATATAGGATATTTACATTTCATTCGCAGATGAAACCGCGGAGCACAGTTAGTCTGTAATAATTGCAAGCACTCGATTTTTTTGTGTTTCGGAATTCTCAAACATGCCAGAATAAAAAGTACCCTATGTTTATTGCAATAATTTATGACTCTAATCCAAATCAATAATCAAAATATTAAAAGGTAAAGGGATAGGATCTATTCAATTTTATAATTTACGAGCTTCTCCCGCGGCGTGGCTTATGGGAAAATAATTCAACCACCCATTTCACCCTCTTAAGGGTGGAATTTCGAAAAATCCTTTCTTACCGGATGCCTACGTGATAACATCTTCCTGCATGCCAAATTTCAGCCCGATCCGTCCAATGGTTTGGGCTATGCGTTGATAGATGATTATGTCAGTCACCTTTGAGTTAGGTCTTTACCTATGAAATTGCCGTTTTGTTTGAAAAAAGTTAAAGTATTTTTTTTTCGAACTTATTTATTTCTTTTATTCAAAGTAATCACCCCTGCAATCAATGCATCTTTGCCAACGCTGTGGCAGGTTATGGATGCCCTTCTTGAAAAAATCAGCAGGACGGGAGACAACAAACTCTTCAAAGGCGTTTTGTACTGCCTCTCGGGAATTTAATTTTTTTCCCGCTAAAAAGTTGTCCAAGTTTTGGAAAAAGTAATAGTCGGTAGGCGCAAGATCTGGTGAGTATGGCGGATGAGGGAGAGCTTCCAAACCCAACTCATGCAGCTTAGAGACGGTCTGTTGTGCAGTATGGGGTCGCGCGTTGTCGTGAAGTAGCAGTGGAGACGACCGATTGACCAAAGCTGGTTGCAGACGTGCGAGTTTCGCCATCATTGTGGTCAGTTCTTCAATGTACACATCTGCAGTAATGCTCTCGCCGTTTTGTAAAAAGCTATGATGAATCACACCAGCACTAGACCACCAAACTGTGACCATCACCTTTCTAGGGGTCATTTTTCGTTTTGCACATTGCTTTGGTACCGAACCAGGATCTAACCAACTTGCTGAGCGCTTTCGATTGTCAAAAAGAATCCATTTTTCGTCGCACTTAACAATTCGGTTCAAAATTCCTTCATTTCTGTGCCTGTTAAGCAGCGCAAGGCAAGTCTCGACGCGTACGTTGCGCTGGCGATCGTTAAGTTCGTGGAGCACCCATCTATCAAGCTTTTTTATCTTGCCAATCTGTCGCAAATGGACCAATATTGTTTTGATGCTAACATCAAAAGCTGCTGCCAGCTCAGCTGTAGATTGAGATTCATCAGCTTCCACAATCGCCTTTAATTCATCATTGTTGACCAAAGTTTCCGGACGACCACGAGGCTCATTTTTCAAGTCAAAATTCCCAGAACGGAACCGAGAAAACCAATAACGGGTTGTACGTTCGTTTGTACAGTTCTCTCCGTAAACGTCGTTGATGTTACGTGTCGTTTGTGCCGCGTTGGTGCCACGACGGAACTCATATTCCATAATTACACGAAATTTCAAAGTATCAATTATGAGGAAAAATTTTGAAATGTAATGAAAATACAACGCTAATCAATAACCAAAAGACTTATATTGTAAATAGAATGTCATATGTTTAAAACAAAATTTATTTGAATTTAGAATTCATAGCCAATCAAAACTTTTTTTTGTTTGAAAAAGTCTGTACTTCAATTCGGCAATTTCATAGGTAAAGACCTATTATTTAGATTTGCAACTATTTCTTGATTCAAACATCGATATACCGAAGATGATACTTTTATATTATCAGTGGTTTTTATTTTGTTCATGCGAAAAGCTAATTATTTTTACCATTATTGTATCTCCTTTTCTATTTTACAAAATCACGTGCATAATACCCTTAAGTATGATTGTACTGTCCGAGTGAAAGAGCAAATGTCAGCCCTGTCTTTGGAATTTGGAAGGTTCGAGCTCGCAACTTAAGTTGTTACTATGAACAGTTGAACAGCAAATTGGGTCAGTAGGATCGTACTTTGTTACTGAAATATGACTGCAGAGGTCTATGATGTATAGTAGTTGATAGAAACTATTCAAGAATGACAAGAAAACCATCCATCCACAGCAGCCTCTAACCCGACAAAATTAGGAAGGTTAATTTTTAATTTGATTAAGTTACCCGCGATTACGTCTGAAAATTAAAATGCAGTAATTGGGTCATTATATTAATTCGCTTGATATCAGTACTCATTCTAACTAAACGCTCTAATAAACGCAACTCTTTAATTATGCGTACTGCTATAAGCAATGGAAATCGGAATAAAGCCTTTCTTCCGATTTGTTTCCCTACAATTATTTTGATTTAAGCCTGTATTACAGAACAACGCTCAATCGTCGATGGGTGTTGAAGTCTAGTTTTAAGCGGGGTGTAGGTCATATTGTATGTATGTCTATTGTTAAACGTTGGCCCACATATACATGAACGGGGCGAGTTGGCTGGACTGCAGTCGCGACCCCTTCTCGCCCCGGTGCGGCGGACGAGGGCTCACGGAGGGGTTTTAGTGGGTTCGAGTCCCACATACATCATGTCACCACCCCAGTGGTGGCAGGGAAGTGCGTTGACTTTTCCCCCCCTCAAAATAAATATAAACATGAAATTTGTGGGCTAAAATAACGACAACTTTGACTCTTCTTTCAACGAAATTTCTTGGAATCTTACTTAATTTCATTTCAACGGGCTTTTCAATGTGTCATTGTGCCTGTCTAAGTACCACAGTGTCCTAAAAATCTTCATATTTTAAAACTCTACTGTTTTTTTTGTTTGTTCTATGCAAAGCTTTTGACCACTCAACGTCTCGCCTGAAGTTTAAGTAATGACCTACGATGGGGAACGCTTGCCATACATGACTATAAGATACCCTCTCTTCTCAATTCTTAAGTGGAAATTCTTTAAAAAACTGTATGGCACTCACATGGATGTAGTTTCTGCGCAGCGATGTACTTCTCCAGCTTCCTCCTCAGGACGATCTCAGCTCCATACCTCCCGACCGAACCGTTATCCACCAGCAAGAAGTAAGCGTGCCTATTGTTCAGTACCGCCAATTTTGATCTGGAACAAGTTATCGTAAGGTTATTAATAAATCACACTAATATTATAAAGGCGAAAGTTTGTATGTGTGTTTGTGTGTATGTTTGTTACTCCTTCACTGAAATGGAAATGAATGGATGAAATTCGGTACCAAGATAGCTTATACACTGGATTGATACATAGGCTACATTTTATCCCGAAAAAGTGAAATGTTCCAGTGGGATGAGCAAATAATTAAAATACTTTTTATCCGCGGGTGAAACCGCGGGCGCAACTAGTAAATAATAATCGAGTGTGCTTTAGACCACACACCTGAAGTAAAACTTTTTTAGTTTACGGTCGATTGATGGAGCTGAAGAAGTTTTATTTCAGTTGTGTGGTCTAAAGTACACTCGTTATTTTGTTAGGTTTGCTAAGTCCTATTTCGATTACCTTTTCATTAATAATGTGATTAAACGTCTATAACTATGTTTAGTGTGCAAACACATGTTTATTTTTCGCATCCAGATTACGAAATAACAAGGGGGTTCAAAATTATATTAAAGATTAAAAACTTACACAATGTTTTTACGGTTATTTTTTTTCCAAGTTTTAGACTTCCTAACCGCAGGATCTGCCTCTAAATATTTTACGAAGTCATCTAATGAGTTTTTATCTCGCGCAGAAAATATTTGCTTTGGAACCGTAATTTTCTTGCTCCATGAGGTTGCAAAGGACTGTGTTTTACATTTTTCATTATGAAGCTTCTCTGAGTCAGCATTCTTTGGAAAAGTTTTCCGCATCAAGTTTTGTATAATTTCATACTTGAATGTTCCGACTGTCATAATTTAAATATTATGTAAAAATTTGAGTAGGGCTTTCTTTAGGAAAAGGTAAAATTTCTTTTAAATAATTTATACAGCGTTAAATCAAACCGTAAAAATATAATATAATAATGTTGTTATGCTAAGCGAACTGTATTCCTGTGTCAGATAAACCATTTTTAGACTGAAAACCTCGAGATTTAAGTCTTATTTCGGTATTTTGAGAATGTATTATTGTAGATAATGTCACGCTGAATCCAACGATAAGTCATTTTGTGAAAAAAATCAGTTAAACCCTTTTTGATCTCACCACATTGTTCTCGCCCTGTCAAGATTAAATCAAATCCGTTCAGCTATTACAGAGATTATTATTATTTGCAATTTATGTTTGCCACTGATATCATCACCAGCCATTGATAGGAATGTTAAAATAATTTAGTAAAACATTTCAAACAAAAAAGCATCATCATCATCGTAAAAAATATCTTCAAAAGCAGAAATAAATGAAAGCAAAACTTAACCGTATTAGATCCGATCGACTAATTGAGTAGAGTAGAACGAGCCGCCGTAATATTATAGTCTAGACCATGACTGTATAAATCTCCAGATAGATAATGCGGAAATTAAAATTGAAGCACCTCAAGCTACACCAAAGCAAGTCGGTGGTCAATGTCAAGTTTAAAAAGTCCTAGCCTTTATAGCCTATAAAACTTCGTTGGGGTTTTGTAGTAATAAATACATTTCGTTGGGTTGGTAGATTTCTATTCGAATTTTGGCGGCGAAATATTCACCTTAAATATCATGCGACAAGGGCTTGCGTGTTTTAAGGCAGAACAATTCCATCTAGTTTAAAATATGGCGGCATGGGTAATCACAATTTTCAAAAACAATATGCATTTTAAAACGCATGGTATTTTACCTTAGTAACTGTAGAATATTAGCACGTTTCTAATATAAAAACAAGTTGCGCCCCGCGGTTTCACCCGCGGATAAAATTTTACTTTTCCGGGGTAAAATGTAGCCTATATGTTAATCCAGTGTATAAGTTATCTTGGTACCGAATATCATCCAAATCCATTCAGCCGTTTGAGCGTGAAGAAGTAACAAACATACACACATACAAACTTTCGCCTTTATAATATTAGTGTGATGTGATTAGATAGCCGTTCCACTCACAGATATTAACATCGCTGATTTTGGTACTTCACTTGTGTCTAAGACCATGCGGCATCTATATGAATTTTTAATTCATAGACTGGAGCTTTTTTTAAGGTTACAGTACTGAAGTTAGGAAGTCCATTTTCATTTGTGAAAACGCTTATAATGTTTTCTTGGTAGTCGGGATTCGCTATCGAACTTAGGAAAAGTTCTATTTCAGCTCCCACACCACGCACATTTCCTCATTTGGAGTCCGCAAATATAGGCTTTCTTATACCCGGAACACGTAGCTAAACTTGCCTTGGCGGCCAATTACAAGGGATAATCTCCTATGGAGAAAAGTTGTTATCTGTCAGGCTCAGCTACATTTTAATGTCATTTGGGATACGCTTTCCGAATTTAGATTATAAAATCGGTTTTAAGACAATTAAATTGCGATTGAAGGTTGAAATTGATTCTTTGAAAATGTCCTTTAGAGTAATTTACCTTTACTTAGAACAAAATATTATTAAGCTGTGTTCAAGACAATCAAAGCGTTATTTTCCAAATGTTTTATACATTTCGAATGTACAATAAAAAAAGTGCGGTGAAGTCTTTGGGACTGCCGATAGAAGTGAATACTAAGTAACTTGTGACATAGAGCTCACGGGAAGCGTGCGGTGACGATGACGCGAGTTACACGCCTATCGTCTATATTCAATATTAAAAATATTCGAAATTTCCCTTAGATAAGAGGTCAATAAACTTTGAAATAGGACGTCATAAGTATGTACTTAATAGTTCTTTCCGCTTATCTCAAAAAGTAAAAAACTACAAAAAGGCCCATAAATTAAATATCAAACAACGCAATACTATACTTAATGTTTTCAGATATCTGAAGCAGAAGAAGAGGAAGAGGAAGTACGTTCAGAAGAGGACCAAGAAGATTCCTACGATAATGAATCGTACCCTTCAGAATATAATATACCACTTGTAGACGTGAACGATCGAGCGTCGACCAGCAAAAAGTACCATACTTCCACGGACAATGACTCTCAGAAAATCAAACGCTCTAAAACAAGCACTGAAGTGAATGATGAATACGATGCCATAGGTAAGCTAGTTAACGATTACCTTCTTTTCTTGACTTCAAAAAAGGAGGAGGTTCTCAATTTGATTATATTTTTTAGTGTTTGTTCTGGGTGAACCGATTTTGATGATTTACTAGGTGGTAGGACTTTTCTGCAAAGTTCGTCTAGGTAGGTACCACCGCTTTGCCAGTTATTCTTCCGCCAAGCAGTAATGTGCAAGCACTACTGTGTTCCGGTTTGAAGGACAATGTAGCTAGTGAAATTACTGGGCAAATGAGACTTTATGATCTGATCTCACAGTCGAGTAATCTTATTACCAGACTGTGTTGATGTCACAAGATGATGTGCGCATTGCAGCAGTCATGCGAAACTTTACATGTTGGAGTTCCGAGTGACACTGTTCTGTTATGGGCGGCCGTGTCACTTAACATTAGGTGAACGACTAGCTCGTCACATAATTCAATAACATAACAAAAAAAAATCTGTTTTTATTTGAAAGCTGGTGATTTCCGTGTGCTCCCAATTTGGTCCAGTTCTGACAATGGCGTCCATTAGAAAACTATATATCTAAATATAAAGTTAGATTGTTTACGCCTTGCGTTTGTTATATATTTGACTAGCTTCTGCCAGCGGCTTCACCCGTGTAAGAAGAAGTTTGTACGTTTCACAATTGATACATAGTTCATTATGCTGTGTATAATTCCGTTCGCTGTCATTCCGTTTCGCGTTAATGTGAATTACGGTAATGTCTCTTCGAAAAAAGAATTTAATTTATCTGATGCGATTCAAGTCTTTTAATAAAGAAGAATCAGCTTTAAAAGTTGGACAATATTAACCTTTTCAGCTGATTCTTCAGAACCTTAAGAATCTGTCGACAAGTGCCTTTACTGGCAGCCTCAATTGAGAGCTTCAGAGCCAGTTCCGACGCCAATCTAGCGTGGCCTCTTTCGGCCATATTGTCACATTTTTATTGTTGTTCACGTTAGGTGGTCAAACGCTAACCTCCCAAAAAACTCTTCAGGAATCAACGTAGCAGCGAAACTGCGGTATCTCCCAGCAAATATGAGGATTCTAGCCGAGAAGCTGATAAACGATGTACTCTTCCAAGCTCAGGTCAACGCCCTCAACTCATCCACCAAGATCGTCACAACTGACCCCTTCAAACATGAATGCCGTCCTACTTCTCCGTGATATTAAGGACTTTTTTGATTATATAATAAGGATAAAAATATATAGGCTTTTGAAAAAGAAATTTTTGTATTATTATTCATTATTTCCTGTCTTTTTTTATGTTTTGGCTCCACACTTTTGTGTATTTAGCCAGTGTCAAGTAATTGATAATTTTTCAAGTTAATGATATTTACGCAAATATGTGTCAAGTCATAGTCGAAGTCATCAAGTCAAGTCATAGTCAAGTCATAGTCTAGTCAAAGTCATACTCCTAGTAAATTGGTGGCAACTTTACTTGAATCTTCTATGGAGTTTTGGAAACAACACGAAAAGAAACGTTTCACCATCATTATACCATTTTCCCACACTCACGCCTGTAATCCAGCACTTAACGAATAGAATGCCATCAATTTTATGCACTAACACTGAAAATAACACAAGTTTTGGAAAATAATACAATGCGGTGACGCAATCTTTTTCGCGTTCCCGCCAAAACTCTCCCAATTTCCTGTCTTAATAGAAACCAATACCCATCATGCCTTTATAAGGTAGAAACAAAATGACCAATCACAATTTACTAGATATGATATGAATCATTTTATGATTAGTCATTTTCGTTTAAGGTTGATTAGTTATTTTGCGAGTAATTTTGAGGTTGGCCATTTAGCATTTTATAATTAGTTTGAGATTTAATTTTATTGGTCGTTATGCGTATTGATCTTTTTGAGGCAAAGCCATTATAAAACTTAAACATCTATTTTTAGTAAATTGTCAATCTCATATTTATCAATCCATGATGATTTTTCGTAGACTTCAAATTACAGTCTACGACGTAGAGTGTCTACGTAAAGTTAGGCGATACTGTAGAAGGCAACGTCACATGGATAAATAATAGTTATTAAGAGACGGAAAATCTGGTTCAATTGTTTATTCATTCTACAAATTTATAATATGGGTCTTTACCTATGAAATTGCCGTTCTGCAGTATTGGCCAAAATATTTTATTATATCGCTAAGAATTCTAATTTACTGCACCACAACGCACTACCTTATACTGCACAGCAGATGGTCTCCAATTTACAAGAGCTGGGGTTGGAAGCCCTCCGTCATCCGCCATGCTTGACTAGACCATGTGCCTGCAGGCTTCTACTTTTTCCAGAATTTGGATAACTTGGCGGGAAAAAATTCAGTACCAATGGCAGTACAAAATGCAGCTGATTTCTTTAAGGGCATCAATAAATTGTTACTGCGTTGACAAAGAAGGATCGATTGCATGGGTGATTACTTAGATTACTAGAAATAAAAATTATTGAAAAAAAATACGGTAACTTATTTCATACAAAGGGCAATTTCGTAGGTAAAGTAAAAAAAAAATCCTTAATATTATAGAAACTGGCGTGAGTAGTACTCATAACTACAATTATTACACGGTTTTTTGGCGGGAAAGCGAAAAAGATCGCGTCACCGCATCGTATTATTTTCTAAAACTTGTGTTATTTTCAGTGTTAGTACATAAAATTGGTGGAATTTTATTCGTTAAGTGCTGGATTACAGGCGTGAGTGTGGGAAAATGGTATAATGATGATGAAACGTCTTTTCCTGTTTTTTTCAAAACTCCATAGAAGCTTCAAGTAAAGTGGCCACTACTTTACTAGGAGTATGACTTTGGCTAGACTGACTTGACTATGACTTGGCTCGATGACTTCGACTGTGACTTGACACATATTTGCGTGATATATCGATAACTTGATAAATTATCAATTACTGGACACTGACTAAATACACAAAAGGATGGAGCCAAATCTTAAAAAAAAACTATTACTCGGCTAACACTGAAGAAATATAGTCGAATAATTCACTGTCGGTGCCGAGCCGCCACCGCCGCCGCGCGTACTTCTTGAGGATGGGCATCTATATTGCCCGAACACCTGTCGAGTTTGTCGACTGTGTTTCGTCAGTGTTAGCCGTGTAATAGTTGTAGTTAAGAGAAATCCTTACCTGGGAGAAGCTATAGCGTGATAAGGGACGTCCCTTCCCTTCCCGATGAGCTCATGAGCACCCTCCACGATGCCCCACGGCGCGATGCCGATGCTGACAACCCTGCCGGCTCGTTGTGACCTTTCCAGCTGTAATGCGTCTCCGACTTGACGAGTTACTCCTGCAGAAGAAACAGATATTGGTAAGAACGGTTATGACGTTAGTAATGTTTAGCAAGAGTGATCAATAGTGATTATATTACTTGGTTTAAAACTATTGAAACTCTTTGTGTGGACTTGCAAATTCAATAAGCTTTTTTATGTTAAGGAATAACGTGACGAGCTAACCTGGTGTTAAGCGACACGGCTGCCCATATCAGTTTTAGTGTCACTTGGAACTCTAAAGTATAGAGTTTCGCGTGACACTGCACTGCGCACATCATCCTGAGACATCAGCACAATCTAGTAATAAGATTACTGGACTGTGAGATCAGGTCGTAAGGTATAATTTGACCAGTAATTTCACTAGCTACAGTGCCCTTCAAACCGAAACACAGTAGTTCTTGCACACTACTGCTTGGCGGCAGAATAACTAGCAAAGCGGTGGTACCTACCTAGACGAACTTTGCAGAAGAGTCTTACCACCTAGTAAAGCAAATTAAGTTAATGTAAGCAGTATCCGTACTCTTCAAGGCTTAAAACAAAATAAAACAAGAATATCTAACAATCATAAGTTCATCATTCATACATATAAAATTCAATATCCTGACTGACTGACTTATATATCAACGCACAGCCTAAACCACTGGTCCTAGAGACTTGAAATTTGGAGGGTGTGTTCTTTGTAAAGTATAGGTATCCGCTAAGAAAGGATTTTTCGAAATTCCACCCCTAAGAGGGTAAAAAGGGTGGCTAAATTATCTATGAAAACAATTCTTCTTCGTTTCCTATAAGCCACGGGGGTTAAGTCGCGGGCAGAAGCTAGTCTAAAATATAATAAAATAGATATTCTTGGTACATTTTGTATTTATGATGAAATTCCGCGAAGTCTCACGCCTGAGTCAATCAATCTTAATAAGATAGAACATGAACAAATTGTTTACATCATAAGTAAGGAACATCTCTTTATAAGCTTGCTTGGCCAAGTCGACACAAAGGTAGCATACTTGACATACTTCCCTACTTATTAAGTGACGAAACTGCAGAAAGGTAGCTGAAAGTATCATGACTATTGAATGCAGCAGCAAGTGTTTTGGTGCCAAAACATATGCATAATTTAAACGTATGCATAACGGAAGCATCCAGTAAAGAGCCGGCGACATTTGACTCAGCTTGCACCGTGAGCCTGGTAAGAATTGAAGGGATGAGATCAAAAAGGGTTAAAAAAAAAAAGAAATGACAATAGTTCTACACGCTAAATTTAAATGTTAACTTTGTGCACATCCGTCTTTATACTGTTCTATGTTGTATTCTTTATAAAATATTTGTGAAAACTTTTAAGTAGCTTTCCGTACCTATTAGTGTGATATTTATGTGTATGTATAACTAGCTGTAAGTTTTCCTTTGAGAATAAAATAAAATAAAAATAACTGATTTTTTTCACAAAATGACTTATGGGTATCGTTGGATTCAGCGTGCAATTATCTACAATAATACATTCTCAAAATACCAAAATGAGGCTTAAATCTCGAGATTTGCAGTCTAAAAAGGGTTTATCTGACACAGGAATACCGTTCGCTTCGCATAAAAACATTACTATATTATATTATATTTTACAGTAAATGTACGAATTAGTTATTGTGTATTTTATAATAGAATTAATACATTTTCAAGCAACTGAAACTTACATAAACCTTTTATATTATCTTATAAGCGATCTACATTAAAATGAAGCCGTTGAACTTTTTATTGTAACACTGACTTAGTAATGTAATACACCATGTTGTAAATGTATTATTTTTTAAAGGAATAGCATGACGAGCTTGTCGCTCGTCTGATGTTAAGCGACACAGCTGCCCCTAACAATTGCAGTGTCAGTCGGAATTCCAAAATATAGTTTGCGTGACTGCACTGCGGACGCCATTCTGGACATTAGTAATTGACTATGAGTGAGATCAGGAGGGTGATCACGAAACTCTTATTGCAAGAGAAAAAAATTAATTTTCATACTAACTATGCACATAAATGCATAAACAATTTTTTTTTAATGTTAAAGGGAGCAATCAAGCATACGGCCCACCTGATGGGAAGTGGTCACCGTAGCCTATGGACATCTAACACCGGAGGAGGCGTCACCAATGCATTGCTTACCCTAAATTTCAAAAAATAATCATTCATTTGTTTATACAGTTTATCTCTAACTAAAACCAATAGTCCAATAGACACTGCCAGGCTTGTGTTGTCGTAGCTTGACCCTTTTAGCCCGCCACCTAACAGTAAAAGGGAAAACACTTTCATCCGTGTTTACACTAACCTCACCTTCCGCGTGAAAAGGCCATATAATTAACTACCACTTACGTGCAAACCAATTAAGGCACTTGCGGCTATCGTTACTGAAGAACAGTGAATATTCAAGTGTGTGTGTGTGTGTGTGTGTGTGTGTGTGTGTGTGTGTGTGTGTGTGTGTGTGTGTGTGTATGTGCGTGTGTGTTGTGTGTGTGTCAGAGAGAGAAAGAGCATCAAGGCTTTTGTGGCCAGGTGGAGTGATGACTTGCGGAGAACGGTGAAAAGTTCGACGTAAAAATATGCACATTCTGGAAAATGCTGTTATTAGTTAAATATTCATACCAGTATTAGTGCCTCCTGTAAAAATCCAGGCCCCGGTGGTCTTCGCTGCTTTTAACAGTCCTTTTCTGAGAACCTTCTTGAGCTTAGGCTGGAGGTCGAAATTGGCTTTCCCGCCCTGGATAGTGATGAGCAGTTTCGGCCTTTCCAGCTGCCATTCTCTCGTTAGCAGCTGGACTATCAGCTCAGGCCGAGTGTCGTGGGAAAGCCGTACATACTGTAATAAATCGAGAATAAATTTAATTCTCTGAATAAATGCTAGTAATCGCAGGTAGGTATTGGCTTCTGCCCAACAGATCAGAAGATTGATTCATACAATACTTCATATCTACCAACCACTTGCCTAAATAATAATAAAAAATATTTGTGGACATTTCACACAGTGCCATCTAGCCCCAAACTAAGCAAAGCTTGTAATATGGGAACTAGGTAACTGAGATAATACATAAATACTTTTTGTTTTGTTAATACATACATAGAACACAATATAACACACCCAGACACAGAACAAACATCGATGTTCATCACAAATGTTTGTCCTGGGTGGGAATCAAACCTAAAACCCACAGTTCTGAAGGTGGGGTTACTACCAACTGAGCTATCGGACCAGTCAAATGAAAAAAGTAGCGCTGCTCCGGGCAATATATGAAGGTTGCCCATTTGTTTTAGTTAAATTGACGAGCCAGTCGTTTACCTGATGTTAAGTGATACGGCTGCCCATAACAGAACAGTGTCACTCGGTACCCCAAAACATAGAGTTTTGAGCGACACTGCACTGCGCACATCATCCTGAGACATCAGCACAGTTTCGTAATAAAATTACTCGACTGTGAGATCAGATCATAAAGTCTCAATTGCCCAGTAAATTCACTAGCTACAGTGCCCTTCAAACCGGAACACAGTAGCGCTTGCATACTACTGCTTGGCGGCAGAATAACTGGCAAAGAGGTGGTACCTACCTAGACGAACTTTGCAGAAAAGTCCTACCACCTAGTAAAAGTAAAGATAATTACTTGAGCCTTGGTAGGATGTGGTCCACCCTGGAACTCCACTGTCCCGTAGGCGTCAGTGGGAGCCACGTGCGTGTGCCTGGCTGGCACCCACGCTTCGCCAGGGGTTCCTGTCGCCGTGTTCGCTCCATGCGCCGTCTTGCTGAGCCCACACCAGCATCTGAAATCAAAGAAAACTTTAATGTGGTGAAGAAAACTGACTACCGTACAAATAAATTAAATGTCGTCGTGAAGGTTGGTAAAAGCTTGTAATAAGAATTAATATTTAACTCTTCGAGTAAAAGGAGTTTGGATACAGGTGTGTTTCAATAGAAAACTTTTCAGTATAAAAACATCTTGATGGAAAAGAAAAAGCAAAACAAAACAGAAACAGCGAATGTAGTATTTGACAGATTTTGACATGTAGATTTTGATAAAGATTTTAATTTTTTAATGTGGTTTTACAAATAAAAACGTGACAAAATTATTAGGTGTTTTAGATACCTCAAGAAACTGGCTATGGAAGATGATAAGACGAATAAAGAGGTCCAGCCATCCACCAGTAAGAAAGAAAACCTGAGAACGTCTTCTGATTTGGACGTCGAAGACAAGAGAGATGAAGGCCAGGATTCAGGCAGCGAGACTGCTGCCACCAGCTCCGTATCCTTAAACAGCAGAGTGGAGATGGCCAGTACTAGACACAAGATACCAAAGCTGGCAGTAGGGAAGCAGGAGCCGAAAATCTTAGAAAAGAAAAAGAAACGGAAACCTTCGGGCCGCGTCGAGAAACGATCAAGACGCCAGCCCCTCAGGAGAGCTCCCAGGCGCAGGACGAGATACGTCAGAAAAGAGAGAAGGAGACGTGACTCTTCTATTTCAACTGTCTTATCCAAATTGTCGAAAAACAATATGTCTCCATCTGTCGGGTGTCTCTACTGTGGACATCGTTGTTGTCGCAGAAGGTAGCAATAAAGTTGTGGTTTGTTTTTCATGTTTTTATTAAACATTTATGTTTCACCCGCGGATAAAAAGTACTATACGTATAAGGTATCTGCATTTAAGTTGCATTAAAATCCATCCAGGGGTTTTTATTAAGCATTTAATTTATGTTTCACCCGCGGATAAAAAGTACTATACGTATAAGGTATCTGCATTTAAGTTGCATTAAAATCCATCCAGTGGTTTTTGTGTGAATGACTAACATCCACACAAATTTTCGCGTATATAATATTAGTAAGGAAGTAAATAAGTATTATCAGGGATAGCAAGTCAGGTTATTTTCCAGCAGATATCAAGGCGAGGTCAGGCACAGACTTAGAAAAGCAAGGAAAAAAAGAAGAAAACTGAGGCTGCCGCCGAAGTTGAAATGCAAAATTACTCAAACTGAAGGTTAGGTCAAATAGGTTATTTACTTTTCAAAATCACCAAAGAGTTCACAACATAGATTACTATTTATTTATTTACTTACTTTAATTGACACGGGATAAAAATTAGTCAAAGATCAGTCATATATATTGACTGATCTTTATTTCAATTAATATACTACATAAAACAATCCAGAAATAGTTCCCTAAAAATAAAATAATATCGCTTATACATCTCAAACACAAACAATAACTTCGGTCATTCATCCACGAATATATTAGTCGCATCCAGGGCTAGCATCGATCAAAGCGTTGAGTGCGGAAAAGAATTGTGTCAATAAATGCCACGTATTTCCTCCAAAGGAGCTCTTTAAGAAACTACTGAGAATCGGTAGTCTCAGTAATTCAAATTACAAATACAAATACAAATTAATAATTCATTCGGACTTTGTAAAAGCACTGTCGACACAAAAAGGTTTGACAGTTTCGCCCCACGGCACTACGAAGCTACACTACCCAGTAAAGTTATTATATCTAGTACACCCAATAGCGTAGAAAGGAATATATTTCCTCTTTCAAATAAAGTGCAAAAACTACTAAAAAGACACTGATTTATATATGTTCATAAATGAAGCTCAGGGGGTTATTTCACTTGCTGATCTACCAACGTGAAATAGTAGAAATTACAGGCTATAGTGTGATTTATCGCAGTGCAAAAGAGTGGATTATTTTTCCACTAAACTTGTCTACCAGTAGAGATAATTGGATTTTAGGGATGAGTGGAATTTCATTCCCGTCGTTTATCCCTGGTTTTATGGCTGGTTTTTGTTAACATACATTTCTGTGGATAATAATTATTGAATGGTAGATTACTTCAGATACCAGGAGGGTGATCTCGGAACGTTGACTGCAATGCAACAGGAGAAATTTCATTCATAATTTTAATATTTCCATAGTTACTGTGCACATAAACTGCGTATTGAAACTTTTAAATCCACACAAAACTGTGTTTCTATTGGTTGCAACCAAGTTATCTGATCGCCTAGCTGGTTATAGTAAACGTCTGTAAGTTAGATAAACCGTTACTTGTTTCAGTAACACGAGCGAACATTTGTTTTACAGCGGCACAGTAAATAGGTAAAAAGGGGAATCGAGCCCCCGACCCTTGTTAACTACACTACCGATGATTTTCATGTGGATATCTTTCAACTGTTTATAGTGCTATTTTACGCGTACCTTAAGTTGTCCCGAGTTGATGAAGCACTTAAGCTCTAGTTTTAATGTGCTCATATAAACTTTATCTGTCGTAAAATTGGGAGAGCTTCTGCCCTGAGAACGCTTTTGAATTTCGTCAACCAATGGAAATAATAACACCCATCTTGAGCGTTCCGGAACTGGATTTCATGGGGGTGCCAATGGGTGCCACGGGACTTGGATTTATTTATTTATTTAGTTATTTGAACACCTACATAACAAACACCAATTCATGCTTCAGTAATTAAATTAATATTAATATGTAGCTAATTGTCGATATAATTACAGGTGAATACAGCTTGCGAACTTTCTATTAGAAAGAATTTTTTGATGTGAGTGAGTACAAAATTATAGGAACATAACATAAAATCAATTTCATTCAATTTTACAATAGAAATAGGTGAACATTATAGGCAATAATAATATAAAAAGTCTAAATGCATGTGCATGCAGATTAGGCATCCAAGTCACCTCTAGGTCAATTAGTGCAGTGCTCGGTATTAAAACTATGTATACCTGCTTACACATCCATAAACGATGTACACGTAGTGAATAAAAGTAAAAAGTAGGACCTACTTACTCATACTTTACAACGAATAAAATTGTATAATATTTTTATTAGGGTTGTTGCGCTTTTTAGTATTGTTGTTTTATAATTTGATAACGGAACTCTAATAAGGTGCTTTGGTCCAACTTTGTTAAAGTTAGACAGCTGTCTCTAGTCAAACTACTTGGATAGAGTAGTTGGACTTCCGAAACGGAAATAATTAAGCAAACTGTGTTCTGGCATCATTGGAGAAATTGCATTGGATAAGTATTATTAATTTTTGGTCACTATTGACCATATCTGTCCCATCACTATTCGTTTGGTGGATTCATAGAAACTAGTACCTAATTAGGGCCCATGATAACACTGGTACACCATTGTATAGATTTGAGGAACGGGGTGCCACGGGTCTGGAATGATCCTGAAGTGAACCACGGGAAGAAAAAATTACCTTTGCGACAACCAGGTGAACTTTATAAGTGCACTAAGGACAATGACCGATAATAATAAAATCTTTATCAACCAAGGTAAAAACAAAGAACAGTAAAACAACGCATGAATAGGTTAAAATGACCAATATTATTGCTAAAAAGCTATATTTTACTAGATAACAAGTTGTATTGGAAAATATTTTCCCTAAATCATAATAAATGTATCACTGGTTAACAAATACAATAGAGAAAAAATACCTATAATAAAATGTTTATTAAGTTTTAAGCTACGCAAAGACAGACCCACGAGGTTTACAGCTACCAGAATGACTGGTAGTAAAGGTATTACAGACCACGCTCGACTGGTAGTAAAGGTATTACAGGTCACGCTCGACTGGGTATTACAGGTCACGCTCGACTGATAGTAAAGGTATTACAGATCACGCTCGATTGGTAGTAAAGGTATTTCAGATCACGCTCGACTGGTTGTAAAGGTATTACAGATCACGCTCGACTAGTAGTAAAGGTATTACAGACCAAGCTCGACTGGTAGTAAAGGTATTACAGACCACGCTCGACTGGTAGTAAAGGTATTACAGACCACGCTCGACTGGTAGTAAAGGTATTACAGACCACGCTCGACTGGTAGTAAAGGTATCACAGACCACGCTCGACTAGTAGTAAAGGTATTCAGACCACGCTCGACTGGTAGTAAAGGTATTACAGACCACGCTTGACTGGTAGTAAAGGTATTACAGACCACGCTCGACTGGTAGTAAAGGTATTACAGACCACGCTCGACTGGTAGTAAAGGTATTACAGACCACGCTCGACTGGTAGTAAAGGTATTACAGACCACGCTCGACTGGTAGTAAAGGTATTACAGACCACGCTCGACTGGTAGTAAAGGTATTACAGACCACGCTCGACTGGTAGTAAAGGTATTACAGACCACGCTTGCCTGGTAGTAAAGGTATTACAGATCATGTTCAATCGTCAATTAGTACTTCAGAATTACTTTCTTTGGCAAGATCTGCCCTAAAATTACTAACGTAGCTCTTCGTCCATCTTATAATTTGCACATGACATGAGAAGTTATTGGTGCAGGCCGGGCGGAATTCAAACAAGGGTATGTCGACCACTGAGCCAGTTTGTAGTATAACCTGCTATTATTTAATCCAGGGTCAAAGTGCATCCAGGCTGGTTCGCGGTCGCTGATGCTGTCTTCCCTATGCATCAACAAAAATGTTATGCCGATCCAAATGAATGAGGAACCGATACAGCAGTATTGTGAAGTAAGTCCCCGCGGAATACAACCGGTGAAATAACATTGTGGCTATAGTTTGTAATGGGACAGATTGCAAATCGCGCAAATCCCTATACTTTGCCAGTTTGAAAAGAGGTTAGCTTTAAAAGTAATGTAGGTATGCGTGTCAACTGTCAAGTGTCGCGCACAATATCTCAGATAAGGTTTCCCGCGAATGTAGTTGAAGAATCTGAAAATGGCGGTTGTGAATTTTTATAATCGTTAATACAAAATTAAACTAGACCTAAAAAACTAAATTATACCTAAGAACTTAAAATATAATAATATAACTAAAAAATTAAAATAGCCCGATGGTGGAGGGGAAAGTTCCCAGAATGCTGGCAGCATTACCACGTTGAATGGCAATGCTTATTTTTTGTGCAAAATAAAAGCTAGCATTCTGGTCACCTGATGCTTCCACCAAACGTTTGGCCAAGTCCCTATATGTTGCCATGGCAGCCGGCCCCGACCCATTGTCTCCACCCCAAACGGCACAAACATGTAGGCCCTGTCAAGGAGTGCATATTTGTGTCGTTTGAGGTTTTCGGCCTTGACGGCGGCCGCGCCGGCTTGAACTTGTTAAAGGAAGATGGGACAGAGCCATAGTGTCAACACATGTGGCATCCCACACTAGAGGCCGTCCAATCTTCCAGGGGATGAGGGTCATCCCGTCGAGTCTTTTGCCGTCATCTTGCATCAGTCCATTAGGTTCTAGGACAGATGGGACACCGGCACTAACTAAAGCCCGATGGATGATATCGTTCAAGTCGGCGTGTCGTGGTATTCGTCCTTTTTATACAGGACAGTCCGTGGTATCCGAGCCCGTGTACCATTTCACCACAAGAAGAACAATGATGAGGGACTTGGCTAGGCGCACCTATTCGCAAAGATGCGGCTACCCGAAAGGTGTTGTTGTCTAAAAGATTACCGAAATTTCGTGATGGCAAAGCATGCAGCCAAAGCCCCATTTTAACTTTTTTCCATTACCAGTTTATTTTGTAATTTTAATGTGTAATAAGGATGGATTATTATCCGTTAAGTGTTCGTGAACGTGCACTAGTGTTTGAAAATGGTTCCAAGTTTTAAAACCATGCCTTTTCGTTTTCTCTCCAAGGCTTCCTAGAGCCTTCAGTAAAATATCCACCATTTTACTGTGGCATTTTGACTGACAAAATAAGACTTTGACATGGCATAACCGTACAGAATTCCTCACTTGACATTGGCAGAATTATCGCTAAAAAGCGATAGCAGGCCATTAAACGAAGAGAAGAAGAAAAAGGTTTCCCGCATCACCAAATGAGCCCGTGGTTTGTGATGAGAAGATAAAATATGCAGCTATGGCATCTTTAACTGCGTTTAAGTATATTAGGTGTATATTTGAGGGAATCGCTTGTCATACCTGACCGTGTTAAAGTATTACTAAATGGTTCCCAGTAGACATACCAAGTAGGTGGCCTTATATTTAGTAGAGCGTACTGGCAAGACAGCTTCCAGTGGCCTAAGCGGTAAGTTTATTATCTTCTTGCGAGTTCACACAGCGCCATCTAGCCCCAAACTAAGCAAAGCTTGTACTATGGCATCCAGATAACTAATACAATATTTAAATATTTCTTTGTTTGTAAATCATTTCTATTCAGGTATCGCCAGAAATGATATATGATGCCGTGAGAAAACTTACCATGTGGAGACAAGAGGTGACCACGAATGCAATCTTAAACTACTTACGGGTATGCTTTTTTTGGCCTATTTCTGTATAGTATGTATTTATATTTGTACCTTTTACCTATTGTTTAAAACTGCACTGTTTAAATCAAGTATGGTAGCGTTTGATCACATTTTGTTAGTTACATTTTTTTTAATGTCAGTGCAGATATTTCGGTTTAGTCGTTCGCCTCAAGTTAAGCGACACGGCCGCCTATAACCGTTGCAGTGTCACTCAGAATTCAAAATTATAATGTCTTGCATGGCATGTGATCCTGGTACATCAACACAGTCAAGTAATGGATATTATCATTAGTTACAGTATTATTTGCCAAGTAATTTCATTTACTACAATGTCCTTCAAACCAGTATACAGTAATGTTGCTTGCACTGTACTGTTTGGTGGCAGAATAGTAGTAAAACGAAGGTAGGTCTAAAACGAACTCTTGCAGAAAACTACCACCTAGTAGGTTACTTAGTGTAGTGGCAATCCAGACGACTAATACTGTAAGTGCAATATTAGCATGCTAGAGTACTCTACTATCGCTAGATTTTAATAGTATGGTGTAAAGCTCTACATCTTTATTGCACACCATAAACTCCTCGTAAAAGCCGTCGTAACCGGAGCTTAAATAATTTTATCTTTCCATGCAAAATTGACGCCGAAGGTGGCAATAAAGTGCTTCAAATTAGATGTTTTAATTGGCTAGCATGCTACACCATCGATCGCATTATCACTTCCCATCAGGTGAGAGCGTGGTCAAATGAAACTTGTCTAGTTTCAAGTAAAAAAAAACTTTTCTTTGTAAGGACAAAAATTTGTTTTATTATGTTGGTATGTATATTATAATTGTCAAGAAACAATTACAAATTGTCATTTTACAGAACGACATTAACATTAAACAAAGCAAAAATAAACTTATAACCGGCCCATAGATGGAGCTAAAGAAGTTTTACTTTAGTCGGGTGGTCTAAAGCACATTTGTTTTCTTATTTGATATGTCTTTTTGACTTAGTGTAGGCGGTAAAATGTTTTTTCCTTGTTTTACGCCCTTTACAAGTGAAGTAAAATAGAAGAAAGAAGTAAAGATTTTCCCCTATCGCCTGGTGTTATATGGACGTAGGGAGTGCTCTTCCACATTCTGAAATAGAGGGGTAGAGCACCCTACTTCCACTTGATACTAACACTAGGAACATCCTGTATAGTAACTATATACTCAGCAAGTACGCATAGCACATTCTAACCTACAAATGTTAACGATAGCTTCCACGAACGTGACATGAATAAAGGCGACCGACTATTCATACAGTTTCAAGTTTCAGTTGGCGCTAATTGACAAGGCATGCTAACAAGTGAACCTAATTGTGAAATTGGACAGAAATTGCGCTAAAATCAACCTTAACTTCGAACAATTTTAGTGAGAAGTTAAATACTCGATTTTAGCTTATAAATAATATCAAACGTCAATCCATTTCTTCCCTGCCTATCCATGACTTTTTAAGTAAATAAATAAAAAAAATATAGGTACGGTGTTGGATTCCTAGAGCATGTATATATATACACCTAAATAGTTTCTTCGGTCATATAAAATAAAGAAGGCTCGATACACTTACTAGGTTTTTTTTCGTTTACTGTGGCTCATTTTAACTACATAATATTCTATAGCAAGCATTAATCGTTTCTAAAACGCTACCCACAAACGCTTTTTTTACCAACTTCCCAACAAAAAATTAGAACAGTTAATTTTTTTCTATAAAAATAGGCCTGCGTACTCATAATGCCATAAATCAAGTCTTCCTGAAATTTCACTCTTTGTTATTGCGCCTTTTAAAAATGCTTACTTTCAGCACTTTGCCGTTCGTTTGTCTTTGAATGCTCGCTATTCAATTTTAAAAGTTCCAGAAATTTCCCAAGAAGCGCGAGGTTTGCGTGGCACAAAGGCCTCTCACAAAGCCCGTTCGAGGACCAATCTCGCATTTCCTACCCTTTAAAACCTTTTTGCGAGGTATTTAGTACAGCGATTAAAATTGTACAATGAGATATGTCTTTTTATTTATTATTACATGCCTTCATTCATGTCATGTCATTACTTAATCTAATTAATCGATACAGTACTTAGTTCCAAATATTCCATTGTATGAGCCTTGTGAGGGCGTTGCACTTTAGAGTGGAGTATACATTGCCTAACTCTCGTCACATTACAATTCAGGTCGAAATAAATTATGATTACTGTCAGCTTTTTTACATTTTTAGGTTAATTGTCAATATTGAATCATTATTAATTTTATATTTTTATAGTACTTATGATACATGATTTATGAACCAACATAATTACACTTTTCCACTTTAACACTAAGTAGTAAGTAGGCACGAAATGATGCGAGATGTTATTCAATGAAGTAGGTACATAGCATATTATATCCTACGGTCGAGTGTAACAGGGCCGAGCGAGTTAAAGTTTATACGATTTGAATTTTTCGACTGAACTGAATTTTTCTTTTTTTAGTAAGAATAATTTTAGTCGTCTTGTAAATGTAATATCTACCGATTTGATATCTTTAGGAATCCAAGATTTTAGAACTTATTAAATACTAGCTACGCTTCGCGGTTTCCCCCGTATTTATAATTAAGGCAGTTGAACTCGGTTTATCCTTTTTTTTAATAGGTTCTTATTTTTCAGACTAACTTTCCAGTGAATCAAGCCATTCCCACGCTTTTTGAAGAGGTATCGGAGAAACTTCACGTAGCGGCTATTGCCGGTACGATCCATCACTAAATAATATTACAGACAAAACAACCAAAGAAATACACAAGTTTTAAGTAGGATCAGCTACAAGATTACCTTAAGTCTACACTAATTTCCGCTTGCACTAAAGCTCCTAATTTTGCACTTATCGCGCTATGACGTATCTACTGCAACGCATTTAGGTACGTCCTAGAGACAAGCTAACTTAAGTGCTGTCAAACTTTAGTGCAAACGGGCATTAGCATCGTAATAAATAGGTTTGATTACATATTTCACTATTGCATTAACGTTTTGGACTGGCCCGATATCTCAGTTGGTAGTAACCCTGCCTTCTGAACAGCAGGTTGTGGGTTCGATTCCCACCCAGGACAAACATTTGTGTGATGAATATCGATGTTTGTTCTATGTCTGGGTGTTATATTGTATTCTATGTATGTATTTACAAGCAAAAAGTATCTAAGTATTATATCAGTTCTCTGGTTCCCATAGTACAAGCTTTGCTTAGTTTAGGGATAGATGGCGCTGTGTGAAATGTTCACAAATATTAAAAAAGACACAAAAATATATTCCGTTGTAGCATATACGAAGATTTATTTTATTGTTTCCCTATCATCAGCCAAAAGACGTCCTGTGAACCACCAGGATCAAAAGGCAAGCAACCGCTCAAAGTGGTACTCTCCCATAAAGTGGGTACTCTGTGGGAGAGACCTATGTTCAGCAGTGGACGTATTCAGGCTGCTGATGACTTAATGATTAAATAACACGATGATATAATAACTAATACTAAACACTACCTACTACTACAAAAAAAAAAATTGGATTATATACTGGCCGCGATGACGCAAGTGTGTGCAGTGTCGACGCAAGTGTGTGCAGTGTCGACGCAAGTAGTGTCCTACACTAAGGGCCGTCCCATCTTCCAGGGAACCAGAGTCATTCCGTCAGGTCTTTTACCATCGTCACGTATGAGACCATTCGGTTCGAGAATGGCTGCAACATTGGCGGTGGTAAGAGCCTGGCGAATGATGTCATTAAGGGTGGCTTGCCGTGAAATGTTTATATCTATATTAATAAAATGCTTATCATGAGTGACGGACAGACAGCGTACAGTCGCTGGACATAAAGATTATTTTTCCACCTAATTCACAGGAATCGTGACTCTCATCAAACCCATGAATCGATGGCGTTTGTGCTGTGCTCTAGAGAACCGGCGGCTTACGAAGAACCACGTGACCAAGTTTTGGAACATCTACGGGGATACCATGCGGCCTGTCACCAAAAAATACTTTGTTGTGTGTATTTTCTTATAATGCCCCATTTTGGCGTTTTATGGCGGAGGCCTTTGTTAAACAGTGGACATCAACCAGCTGAACTCTTTACATCTCAACTATCTTTAACTCACTTAACTTTATATCTTTTAGCTATCTTAACTCTAATAAACATATAATAACTATCTTAACTCTAATAAGCATCTTAACTCTCTTAACCTCTAATAATTATCTTAACTCTCTTAAGTCTTAACTGTAAAATTACTCAATTAAGTCTCGTAACTCTCTCAATTCTAATAAATATCTTAACTCTTTTAACTTTATAACTAACAACTTTCAGAACTCTCTAATTTTACTCTATTGAATCATCACTCTTGGCTATCAACTCTCTTAGCTCTCTTTTAAACGTCAACGTCTTACTCGTTTCAATCTCCTAAATCTCTTTAAATTTCTCATCTTTCTTAACTCTTTAACTCTTATAACTTTACCAACTCTCTCATAGCTTCGTTAACTCTCTTAACTCTATTCTCTTATTTCCAGCCACCGCAAAATCAAGAACAGTTAGCAAGCAGTAAGACAACACGTATTGGCGACGCGTTTGATGACATTATTTAACTTAAAAATGCAATATTATTTCTATAATAACAATAAATAATATACAGAACTGTCACATTTGTCATTTTATAATTTGACTAAAGACACACGGTTTTAACTACAACTAATAACTACAACTATTACACGGCTAACACTCACGACATATAGTCGAATAACTCGACCGGTGTTTGGGCAATATAGTCAGCGCCGAGCCGCCACCGCCTCCGCGCGTACTCCATGAGGATGGGCATATAATAGGTCTTTACCTATGAAATTGCCGTATTGCAGTACAGACTTTTTCAAACAAAAAAAAGTTTTGATTGGCTATGAATTCTAAATTCAAATTAATTTTGTTTTAAAAATATGACATTCTATTTACAATATAAGTCTTTTGTTTATTGATTAGCGTTGTATTTTCATTACATTTCAACATTTTTCCTCATAATGGATACTTTGAAATTTCGTGTAATTATGGAATATGAGTTCCGTCGTGGCACCAACGTGGCACAAACGACACGTAACATCAACGACGTTTACGGAGAGAACTGTACAAACGAACGTACAACCCGTTATTGGTTTGCTCGGTTCCGTTCTGGGAATTTTGACTTGAAAAATGAACCTCGTGGTCGTCCGGAAACTTTGGTCAACAATGATGAATTAAAGGCGATTGTGGAAGCTGATGAATCTCAATCTACAGCTGAGCTGGCAGCAGTTTTTGATGTTAGCATCAAAACAATATTGGTCCATTTGCGACAGATTGGCAAGATAAAAAAGCTTGATAGATGGGTGCCCCACGAACTTAACGATCGCCAGCGCAACGTACGCGTCGAGACTTGCCTTGCGCTGCTTAACAGGCACAGAAATGAAGGAATTTTGAACCGAATTGTTACGTGCGACGAAAAATGGATTCTTTTTGACAATCGAAAGCGCTCAGCAAGTTGGTTAGATCCTGGTTCGATACCAAAGCAATGTGCAAAACGAAAACTGACCCCTAGAAAGGTGATGGTCACAGTTTGGTGGTCTAGTGCTGGTGTGATTCATCATAGCTTTTTACAAAACGGCGAGAGCATTACTGCAGATGTGTACATTGAAGAACTGACCACAATGATGGCGAAACTCGCACGTTTGCAACCAGCTTTGGTCAATCGGTCGTCTCCACTGCTACTTCACGACAACGCGCGACCCCATACTGCACAACAGACCGTCTCTAAGCTGCATGAGTTGGGTTTGGAAGCTCTCCCTCATCCGCCATACTCACCAGATCTTGCGCCTACCGACTATTACTTTTTCCAAAATTTGGACAATTTTTTAGCGGGAAAAAAATTCAATTCCCGAGAGGCAGTACAAAACGCCTTTGAAGAGTTTGTTGTCTCCCGTCCTGCTGATTTTTTCAAGAAGGGCATCCATAAACTGCCACAGCGTAGGCAAAGATGCATTGATTGCAGGGGTGATTACTTTGAATAAAAGAAATAAATAAGTTCGAAAAAAAAATACTTTTACTTTTTTCAAACAAAACGGCAATTTCATAGGTAAAGACCTAATATTGCCCGAACACCCGGTCGAGTTATTCGACTGTATCTCGTGAGTGTTAGCCGTGTAATAGTTGTAGTTATGGATACTACTCACGTCAGTTTCTATAATATTACACACGGTTTTAAATATTTTCATGTGGAATATTAAATTTTTGGGAATAAAAAGTACTTACGTTACGTTGATCACGCGGCAGTGTCAGCGATATGTAAGTACATATGGTCAGGATTCGAATATTAATATCTACTGATTAAAATTATGACTCTGTTTTAATTCATTTATATAATTAAGGATCATTATCGTTGCTATTGTTTGCTGAAATAAATATTATTTTTATGCAAAATTTCTGCTAAATCCCTACGTTTTGGAGTATATTTAATTGATCCTCTAGTATCCGTAAATCTTCCTTAGGCGTGGTTTTTAAATAATCAGATAAAAGCTATTCATTGGATAACACAAAACACAGTGAAGGTAAAAGAATAATTTCGTATAGTGAACACTGCAGTAATAACTAATTTACTAGGTGGTAGGACTTTACACTAGGTGGTAGGACTTTACACTAGGTGGTAGGACTTTACACTAGGTGGTAGGACTTTACTGCAAAGTTCGTCTAGGTAGGTACCACCGCTTTGCCAGTTATTCTGCCGCCAAGCAGTAGTGTGCAAGCACTGCTGTGTTCCGGTTTGAAGGGCACTGTAGCTAGTGAAATTACTGGGCAAATGAGACTTTATGATCTGATCTCACAGTTTAGTAATCTTATTACTAGATTGTGCTGATGTCTCTGGATGACGTGCGCAGTGCAGTGTCACGCGAACCTCTATACTTTAGAGTTCCGAGTGACACTGCAGCTGATATGGGCAGCCGTGTCGTTTAACACCAGGCAAACGACTAGCTCGTCACGTCATTCCTTAACATAACATTAAAAAAAAAAATTGTACTTTTATTTTAGTCAGATTATAATTTGTTAGTTAAATTACATTTATCCAGCCATTAAAAAAATCGCACCTAAGTAGTATAATTTTAGTCAGGGTGTAAAACTGACTTCGATCACGCTAATGTACTGTTTTTTTAGTAGGTTGATAATCAGGCATACAAATGGGCTACGTTTTACCTCTAACTAAAATGAGTGGGGATAAAGAGTAATTTATTGTAAGCTATAATAATAAAGCATATAATATGTCACAAGGTAAAAAGAGACAAAAAATTAGGTATAGCAAGACAAAATAAGAGGGAAATATTCTAACATATTTACGTCATAGAAAATGACAAAAGAACGTCAATCATCGCGGCACAGATTAGATAATAGTTACTTGCACCACTAAAGCTGCGAAATGTAGGTGCAACCCATTAAAACTATGTCTTTTGCTAAGCCAGGTAAACGCTAAAACAGTTTGGCACAAAATTGCGCGCCACTGCACCGTCATTGTGAAATTGTGCTTCTTCAGCGTAAAGAAAGCACTTATGTAAATAAATGACTCCATAAAACGGTTCATTCGTGTTTGAAACTAGCGCTCGGTTAGCTAGCTGCCGCAAAAATAAGCTTTAGATACGGTGCATACCGTTAAAGTGTTGTATAAGCACATAAACAAATAAAAAATAAAACTACCTTCAAAACCACTTACGCTTTTGAGTACCTAAAATATTTGTGGTTAAAAGAATGTAATTTACAGTTTAATAAGTTTTATTTTACCTTTTATTATTTTGTGGTAATTTCTGTTTTCACTTTGTGTCATTAAACTCTACTTGCTGCAGTATGTGTCGACACAGTTAGATATTATTGATTCTTATTGCTATGCAGAGTCAACCTTAAATGTGTGCCACTACAATATAGCTAAGCAGGGCCACCAGGCCACCAGGGCAGGCTGTTTGAGTTCATAAGTTTTCTTTACAAGCTATAAATAAATTGAAAATTTTAAAAAAAACCCCGACACAATAAAAAATGTATGTAATTCGCCATTTTGTAGTGGCGGGCATCTTGGATTTGAAATTTATCTTATTGTAATGTAATTTATGTCGTACTAGTTGCGCCCCGCGGTTTCACCCGCGGATAAAAGGTATTTTAATATTTTGCTCATCCCACGGAAAAAATCACTTTTCCGGGATAAAATGTGACCTATATGTTATTCCAGTGTATAAGCTATCTTGGTACCGAATTTCATCCAAATCCATTCAGCCGTTTGAGCATGAAGGAGTAACAAACATAAACACAAACGAATACACACACATACAAACTTTCGCCTTTATAATATTAGTGTGATATAATTCTACTAGTCTAGCCCTTTCATTTAATACCCATATTGAGGGAGTTGAAAAAATGAGTACTAAATGGAGTAATACGCCATTTTGTGGCAGCGGCCATCTTTGATTTTCATAAAACATAGCTAAAAACACTCCGGACCAATCGATCCCGAGTTGAATGCCACAAACACACACACACTTCGGATAAAACTACGGATCATCTTTATTACATTATATTTAAAATTAGCTTCTAGAAAGCCTATAGAAAACGAAGAAGAGTTTTTTATATATAATTCAACCACACATTTCACCCTCTTAGGGGTAGAATTTCGAAAAACCCTTTCCTAGTGGATACCTACACTTTACAACGAATACACTCTCCAAATTTCAAGTATCTAAGGCCAGCGGTTTAGGCTGTGCGTTGATATATAAGTCAGGACTTAGAATTTTATACGTATCTGCGAATAGGAATTATTTCCAAAAGTATCGGGAAATCCGCAAAGTTAGAGGCGTCAACACAGATGGGGTAACATTACCAAATCGGGCGCAGATGTTCGGTTGGACTTCTATCTCTGGGAAACAATACTTTCTAGAGAAGGAACAAGGAAAGTTGCGCGTATATAGACCGCAACTATCTCGGACTTGCATGAATGTTGTTTTGCAAACTAGTTGACGTATGCCGCGGCTCCCTTCTGGTAGAGGAAATAAAAAGATAGGAAGAAAGAAATAGAAAAGGATACATATTTTTATAAATAATATTACATACTGGTTATATGGGTACTTTTATTGGTTATTATTACCGGGCCGAGCGGGATTCGAATTGGGAAGCGTCGGTGGGGTCGCATAGCCTACCGGTGGGCCACACTCGCTCACTTGCTGGCAGTAATTATTGTTCCAGCCAATCAGGGCAGCTAAATTTAATTACCGACATGAATTTCATTCCACGTTCATAATTAGAACGGTTAAGGAATGGAATGCCCTGCCAGCGTATGTGTTTCCGGCGAAATAGTACTCGGTACTCACACATGCTCATCCTTGGCGCTGGGCACGAAGCACCTGCACTCTCGCTTCTGGAAGGAAGTCTCTATCCAACTGCGCGTTGTTTTCTGTAACAAACATAATTTACATATCATTACTTTATTTTATTTTTTATAAAATAGACAGACAAACAAGCGTACGGCCCGCCTGATGGTAAGCAGTTACCGTCGCCTATAGACACCTGCAACACCGGGGGCGCTGCCAGTGCAATGCCTACCTTTCAAGACTCTATTTACCCGACGTTTGAAGTGCCCCATGTTGTATTATTACTTATATTTAAGTATTTGGTTAATGCTTGCGTAGTTAATCAGTAGTATTTTGAAAGGAAAACTTTGAGTCACGTTCTATTGTAATCCTACAATGAATTCAAAGCTCGTCCAAAATTTACCTTTCACATTTTTTCATGATTACTTCATAGTCATTAATATAAAAATACACGTCAAATATAAACAAAAATACGACAGAAAATAATTCAAAGAAAGATAGCCTCTGTGGTATGGCGTTGAGTCGGCACATAGCCCGGAGGCTGCGGGTTTCGTTTCCCGCGGCAGGACAAGTATTTGTACACGAAAAAAGCACAAATACTTGTTCTGAGTCTGGGTATTGGTGGACCATGATTCTTGTAGTTTCTGGGTCCCTAGACACAGGGAATCCTAGTTAGGGTCCAGGATCTATGTAGGTATGTGATCGTTGGGCGTTATTATTAAACTTATCAAACGCATAAAATTTTG
Source organism: Ennomos fuscantarius (assembly GCA_905220475.3). Classification (NCBI taxonomy): domain Eukaryota; kingdom Metazoa; phylum Arthropoda; class Insecta; order Lepidoptera; family Geometridae; genus Ennomos; species Ennomos fuscantarius. The sequence continues at coordinate 3,283,624 of HG992040.1, read as the reverse complement.
AATTTGAATAATACATGAAATTCTACTTTTGCGTTTCATAAAGTTCAAATTTGTTCCAACAGTAAACAAAGCATTCAATTGTTGACAAACTCAATAAACGAAGTTCACAATTGGTTTCGAGAGAACTAATAAATTGTAGTTATAGTTAACCCCTTGGGATGCCCAAAGGGGTTGATATTTGATTGAATTGAGACTTGGCGGAGTATTTTGAATATTTACTTTTCCAATAGACCCTTATAGTTTTGGTTTATGTGTTTTCAAATTTGGTATAGATTCAAATCAAATCAATTCAAAGTTTTTAATGAGTATTAAAGAAAAAATTTTCACCCGGAAATTCCAAACATTCTTAAAAAAGGCGTAGGAGGGTAGCTGATAGATTGTTAAAGTTGTCGGACACGACTCAATCCAGAACAAATTAGCTGTCAACAAACTGTTGGTAGAATTTAACTGGTATCATTAGGAACTTTTAAACAGGAAGTTCGAAGCTTTTGAGGGAGTAATACATTTAGGAGGCTATAAACATTTTCAGTATATCTCTGTATTGAAATAGGCAATGGCCAAAGGTTATATGGTGACATATTTCTGATCTCTGACTGAATTGCCTGTATTACTAAAAAACTCAATGTTTTTTTACGAAAACAATTACATGACGGGGGAAGTCATCCGCGGCCGACCATCAAAATTGCAGTACTGTAAAAAGTGAATTCAAATCCATTATTTTACTGTCACCGTCAACTTACAATATAAACAATGTGTACTTTTACCTAAGCTATTCCTTTGGACCTTTATATACATATGTATAAAATAAGTACGTCCTATATATTAGTATTATTTTATTCTGTGATTGTAATATAGTATTACACATATACAGCTTACATATACAGTTATACAGCTAGGCTGGGCAGCATTTGGGAAACTTCGTCATGTCTTTTCATCGTCCATACCGCAATGTCTCAAGACAAAAGTCTTTAACCAGTGCGTCCTACCAGTCATGACCGGACGGAGCCGAAACGTGGACACTCACGGTAGGACTGGTCCACAAATTTAAGGTCGCTCAGCGAGCTATGGAGCGAGCTATGCTCGGTGTATCTCTGCGGGATCGAATCCGAAACGAAGTCATTCACCAGAGAACTAAAGTTATCGACATAGATCAGCGAATTAGCAAGCTGAAGTGGCAGTGGGCTGATAATATCTGCCGAAGAACCGATAACCGTTGGGGTAGACGTGTTCTAGAGTGGAGACCGCGAATCGGCAGACGTAGTGTAGGACGCCCTGCGGTAAGATGGAGCGATGATATATGCAAGGTAGCTGGCAGTAACTGGAAGAGTAGAGCCAAAGACCGGGCTCAGTGGCGTGCTTTGGGAGAGGCCTATGTCCAGCAGTGGACTATTGTAGGCTGATGATGATGATGAGTATAGTATTCAAAGTTTGGGTTGGGATTGGGTTTGTTTTTGGGTAAGTATATATTATGTATAATTATAAATTACTTTTAATAGGTATCTCAATTTTACCTAACTAATAAGTAGCTCGAAATGGTTTTCATTGACTCCAACGTACAAGTTCATACGTCTCTCTAAAAAGTTTACTGCATTTGATATATACCATGACAGAATCAAAGAAAAAAACATGCATGGAATTGTACCTTCAACTCTGTAATATACATTTTTTGATTTATGTATTACTAATTTACCACAGTATCAACAAAAATTATGAGTAGAAGGTGAGTTTTCTTCTATATAAATATTATAAATATGTGAAAATTTGCTATTTCCTTTTATCTTTAGTAGTACATTTCTAGTAAATTTCTTCGTCAGCAACAGAATCCATTTGTTCAATAATACAAATCGTCTTATTTTTTAAATTATCCGGGCGATTTCCGTCAAAAGTAAAAGGTAAAAAAAATGCGATTATGACAGCCTTGACAGGCTCTGTGGTGGTCGGCTCATAACCCGGAGGCGGCGGGTTCGATTCCCGCGGCAGGACAAGTATTTGTGCACAGAAAAAAAGCGCAAATACTTGTTCGGAGTCTGGGTGTTGTGGGACCATGGTCCTCGTAGTTCCTGGGTCCCTAGACACAGGGTATTCTAGTTAGGGTTCAGGATCTATGTATGTGATCGTTGGGCGTTATTATTATTATTATAAATTGAGGGTATCACTCTTTTCACGATTTTCTGGTTTCGGACTTGGCCATCAGCGCCCTTCTCAAAAAACCATCCCGTATATAAACATATAACCTAACAGCATAGAACAGAGCAGATATATAATAGCATCCATATTAAACTCATTGAATTGTTTCCGTATAATCCTATCAAATATACAGAATATTGTCCCTTCCAGGATTATCCCTATTATGCTTCAATAATCCTCTACCACGGGCGGAACAAATATTGTTAGCTAATTTTGGAGGTACGCGGCTTGTACTGTAACAGCATTTACCTACTCTTTTTATGAAGACAAAAGAGGGATTGAAAAATATGGAGGTCGATCTGGTTGGAAGCAACATAGAATGTAGTATCCTAGACTTAATGATTAATCTCGTTTCCATTTTACTGTGGTGGTTACGATATATAGATGCATCACCATTTCAGGTTTTTTAAAATATGAAGATAACAGAGGGACGGAAATATTTGCAAGTCAATGTGGTCGGAAAGGAACATAGGTCGCAATACCCTAGACTTTATGATTAATTTCGTTTCCATTTTACTGCGATAGTTACGATATAAAGATGCAGCATTTCAGGTTTTTGCGATGCCACGAGTTCAAGACCGACATGTTCTGAATAAAAAAGTAATAACTCACACCTTTCCTTCATAGATCTGGAGCATCGACGTTTCATTATAATATAAAATGAGGGTTCAAGCAAAGAAACTGACCAAAATATTCTACCGGATGCGTTTAAGTACATTACTGTACCTACAGTATCAATACAGTATGGGCATACTCACAATTGAAGGGTTGAGAATAAAAAGGGTTTAACTGACAAATTGACAGTTTCGAGAAAATTGACTTAAAACGTCAACGGCGTCATTTTAATGTAGAGTGCTTAATAAGGTAATAGAAAAGGTTTATGTAAGTTTCAGTTGCTTGAAAATGTTTTAATTCTATTTCAAATACTAAATATAGTACTCATTCATACAATTACTGTAACAATATAATAAAATAAATATAACAATGTTTATATACTAAGCGAACTGTATTCCTGTGACAGATAAACCGTTTTTAGACTCAAAATCTCGAGATGTAAGCCTAATTTTGGTATTTTGAGAATGTATCATTGTATATAATTTCACGCTGAATCCAACGATACCCATAAGTCATTTTGTGAAAAAAATCAGTTAAACCCTTTTTATTCTCACCCTTTCAATTGGTAACTTACTTAAACAGTAGTAAAGCCACCACAATTGTCACGTATAAAGCTTTACGATATTTTCATGAAGCAGGACAATAAATTACGATAGCGTGAGTGTAGTTTTTTCCCATACTCTGTGGATATTTTGTAGGCCATGTGTTTCCGGCTTTATTATAGAACCACCACAACTTTTCCCTGTAGTGTCGTATGAGTCGGCTAAGGGAATATCCAGGGAATGGGCAACAGCATACTCCTCGGTACATCTTCAAAAAAAAATCTTCATCGGTCAAAATCTGCGATCACCAAGACGCCTGCCAAGTGTGATTATGGCAAACCCCCCTATTTTATCGAGCCATCCAAAGTGGCGTTTTATGGGGAAGCCTATGTTCAGGAAAGAATTGAACCCTACTAAATACTAAATATTTTGAACCCTACGTTTTTGCGTCAATACGAATTATTACCTTCTGTCCCCTACTCTGTCTCCTTATAAGGACAAACAGTAATTAAATTTACCGTCTATTTTATACTTGACTGGTCTTATAGCTCAGTTGGTAGTATCCCTGCCTTCTGAACTGTGGTCTGTGTGTGTCTTCTGTGGGTTGTGGGTTCGATTCCCACTTAGGACAAACATTTTAACAATCTGTTAGCCCACTGATTAAAATCAAATCTGGCTCGATTTCATTGATATTTATTTACATCGTAACCATAATGATTGGAATTATTGCACTGGCATGATGCCAGCTGACGGTGTCTGAACAAGACATAAAACTGGCAATGCCAAGCGGCTATACGGGACCGGATTATGGCAAAGAGGAATATGATTTAGGGTCATTAAATCTCCATGTTTTCCGGCCAGTGCACCATGTGTTCACAGTATAGGTACTTACCTACAAACATGGTGCACTGGCGGTATAGAAATAAAATACAGTACAAAAACAATTTTATAATATTTATTACCGTTTTCACATATGTATAATATGCTATGGGTTATTCCCAGAGATCCCATAAATTTATTCCCAACGAGATTTATTCACTAACCCCCATACATACCTACACTGCATTACAGTGGAATACGCTACGGAGTGTTACATCTTGTTTTATCTCCGCCTATTGCCAATTTAATAGACATAAACAAAACAAAAAAGTAACTTTTCTTCTTCTACACAATCTTTGTTATTAATTAGTAAAGGTGTACTTAACAGTCGACGTATTTAAAGTTTATATACTACGGTGCATAATTTCTAAAGTTCTTAAGTATAACTCGGTATTTAAGGAAAACTCTCATTAGATATAGTTAATAAATACGTTTAGACGAATTTTATTTCATTTTATTTACATAGGAACACGGCTATATTAAAACTAATTATGAACACGATAAATTATTTTTTTCAAAATAGATACATTTAAGTAATTCCTACAACAGCAAACTATGCTTCTAACTTATTATGCTACGAAAATATGACAGAGGCAAAGCATCTGCAAGCACTCGTTCATACATAAGTTATCAAGGACGAGCTTCCTCCCGGTTCATACATTTTGAATCGTTTACTGTGTTAGATCTGTTGCTCTTTGGAGGACGTAACACGTAGACAAAGATACACTAAAGATTATTTTTGAAGTAAAACTTCTTTACGCTTGTCTTGGGGAGTAAGCTGGCGAGAGGAATGGAAGTTGAAAATTGTTGGTTAACGTAGATCTCCATGGTCAACATAACAAGGTCAAAAATTTGTATTATTATGTTGGTACGTCCGGTAAAATGACAATTTACAATTGTCAAGATGGCGACATTGAAATGAAACAAAGTCATCCCGGCCGATAGATGGAGCTAAACTAAAGAAGTTTTACTTCAGTCGTGTGGTATAAAGCACACTCGTTTTTACCTAGAGTGCTTCGCAAGTTCCCTTGTTACTAGTCTAAAAATCTATCAACAAGGTTGTACCATAACAGCCCTAGCATATATGTATAATCATCATCACATTCGGATTCCACATTCATAGCACTCATTTTCACCGGCCAAATTGTTTAAATTACCGAACAATTTCCTACGTTTGATGGTCTATCTTGTACATGGCATTGGCGAAATTGTGGTGAAATTGCCGCAGAAGCCATTAAATAAGATTCAATTCAATACCCCTATAAATATATTGTGGTAGTGTTGTAGTCCGTAGTACTCTGCAACCAGATGCACTGCTCTGTGTTACTTCTTGAATTAAATATATTGTGTTTCATGCATCGTGTAACGCTTGTTAAATTGCTTAGTTTTGCAGATTGCTTTTGGAATAGTAGATTGCTTGGCACTCACATTTGGATGAGAACAAAGAACCAATTAAAGTAGAAGTAAATCTGCATGCCTATTTCCCTCGGCAAATATCTTATACATATGATTATACAATTCTCATGAATATTGTGATGAGAACTTTATCTATTACAATGAGAGATGCGTTGCACGCGCTAACTTTGTTCTTCTCTACCAAGATTCTAAGCTCTAGGGTCATTTATAGAGTTACAACAACTCGTAGAGTAAGTTACTAGGTGGTAGGACTTTTTTGCTAATTTCGTCTAGGTAGGTACCACTGCTTTGCCAGTAATTCCACCGTCAAGTAGTAATGCGCAAGAACTACTGTCTTCTGGATTGAAGGGCACTGTAGCTAGTGAAATTACTGAGCAAATTATACTTTATGGGTTGATCTCACACGTAACTACAACTATTACACGGCTAAAACTCACGAGATATCTCGTGAGTTTTAGCCGTGTAATAGTTGTAGTTATGATTACTACTCAGGTCAGTTTCTATAATATTATGATCTCACACGGGCTGTGCTGATGTCTCAGGATGACGTGCGCAGTGCAGTGTCACGCGAAACTCTAGTATAGTGTTCCGAGTGACACTGCAACTGATATGGGCAGCCGTGTCGCTTAACATTAGATGAACGGTCATTCCTTCACATAAAAAAGTAAAATTACTTTCATATATAAGATACACACTCTGTTTATACTCGTTTAGGAATCTCTGATTATTTATTAATTATTTTTTACACTAAATGTTATTACTATATAATTAGGATTAATATATTCGTCACTAGAGTCTGGGCTGAAAATCAGCGCCCTGGACTCGTCCACGGCACATGCTGAGCTCAGACCGTTTTGGACAGCACTGTACACAGCAACAATGTTCGCACACGGTAAGGAATAGGTTACAGCTATAAGCAAGTTTTAAATTACACTAGGTTATGTTTTGTTCTTTTAAGTGTAATTATGTAATGTTGTGTACAGTTCTTGCAAATAAATTGTTTCTTTCTTTCTTTCTTCTTTTATTATAAATATGGAGGAGGCAGTAATTAGGGAGTATGGATTGGATGCAAATGCTCCTACTTCCCTGTAAATTTTAGGCATCGTACCTAATGATTGCAACAAAGTTAGGGGGCTTCATGGAATCTACCAATACGTGTGCCTGGGCCGTAAAGCCTTGTCCAATTACCCAGCGAGGCCCCGGGAGTCCGGGATGAGTGACACTTCCACTTTGTAATGCATGAAATTGGGATGCTACATTTTTAAGCACATGTACCTACTATGCTTTTTAATTTCGTTGCGAAGCTTTTACAGCAAACGTTTGTTTGAGGGTCAAAATAATAAAAATATACGCAAAACGATCACATACATAAATCCTGGACTGGACACTAACTAGGATTCCCTGTGTCTAGGGGGCCAGGAACTATGAGGACCATGGTCCCACGACATTGAGACAAATAACAAGTATTAGAGGCTTTTTTTGTGCACAAATACTTGTCCTGGCAGGAATAGAACCCACAACCTTCCAAGTTATGAGCCGACCGATAACACACAGGCTACTTCTTATCCACGGGTGAAACCGCGGTGCACAGCTCTTATAATAATTATATATATATATAGCTCTTATAATATATTAGGTATATAAATAATACACCAAAAAAACTTGGTCAATCTACCTTTCGCAGAACTACAAGTTATGTACCACATAAAAATGAAGAGCATTAAGAAAACCTTTAAAACAGTAAATCATAAAACTGAAGACCAGTTCTTTTGAACTCTCAATCCAATGATAACTCAAACCAATATCTATTATTCTGTAAGTCCCAAAAGTAGAAAAATGACGTGACTATCGTAACTATCAATCGAGACGAGCTGTATCGGCAGGTAATAAATTGTAGGCACACTGTGTATGACACACGATAATAAATAGCTTCGAAATTACACGCCGAAACGCCGCCCGCCCAAAGCCCGCCCTGCGGTATTAGGTAGGTAGGTACTACTATTACATAGTCTATGATATAGGACTTATTTCGAGGGACTGATATATTTTACTTTGAGAGCCTTGAGATGGTATAGCACTTTATGTTAGTCAGGTAGTAAACGATCGATCGATGTAGAGAGTAAAATATATTAAAGCAATAGACTGCTATATTTTATTGCACTATCACACTTCACACTAATATTATAAAGACGAAAGTTTGTATGTTAGTATGTGTTTATATGTGTATGTTTGTTACTCCTTCACGCTCAAACGGCTGAATGGATTTGGATGAAATTCAGTACCAAAATAGCTTATAGGTTACATTTTATCCCGGAAAAATGAAATATTCCCGTGGGATTTGCAAATAATTAAAATACTTTTTATCCGCGGGTGAAACCGCGGAGCGCAACTAGTAAATAATATTCTTAAAAAAATAGATAATCCTGAAAACAAAATGAAATATCCCAAAAAATTACAAAGGTACAGGCACTTTAAAATATAGGAATACAAAGAGACAGCTCAAACACGCAGTGACGTCAGTTACCAGCTAACTCTATGGTAGCTGTACATACCTTTACAATCTATTTGGCATGTGACGTCACAAGGTATAATTTTATTAATTTTGTACATTACAGCTACATTATGAAAATAATATTTACTTATTCATTTTTAATAGTAGTCAGCTTAGTACAATTATATTGGACCTTACCAGATGGTAGGATTTTCAGAAAACTTTCTGAAACTTACCTCTACATAAATATATTAGGCCTAATGGTAAACAGTAACCGCTGTAACTGCTTACCATGAGGTGGGCCGACAACTTGTTTGTCTATCTATGTTATAAAGAACAAACAATCCCAATTACAGAATTAATTGTAGCCTCATTTCACGTTTTTTTTTTTTTAATTTATTTAATGGGCTTTGTCGCTGTGCGACCACATCGACCAGTAAGAAAATGCGTACAAAAAAAAATTACAATATTATTTGATTAAGCCCAAATCCGTTAATTTATATAATAAAAGGGCGTGATACGACATAGGACAACTCAGAGAACTATTACAAAATCCTACTTCTAACATATTATGTCTACTAAGCCAAGCTCTCCTGTGGGTTTCATTCCGCACACACTCCATCAAAATATGTAGGACATCCTCGAGTACTCCGCACTCGGTGCATTAGGAGATGGTGTTTTTTTCATTAAAAATGCAAACTTATTAGTGCGAAGCCTTAGTGCAGTCACTAACAATTTGCGGTTCATAGTACAGTCATTTCACGATGAAAAATCATATGTAATGTAGTGGCATTGAAATTTTAATTTATTACCACTTAGGGCTCGGGGTTGCATACAAAGTATATGCTCGGCATTCCCTCAGGTGCGGGTTGAGTTTCCGGCCAAAGCCGGTTATTTTTCATTATTCACAAGTCGGGCCGGTACAGACTGTTGAGTCTTTTGAGGCTAGTTCCGATATTATATAGTTATTGTTAATGGCTACGGAAATATATAAATATTTATCGGGGGTTTATACTAATATATATATAACTATACTGAGTCGGGACCTGGTCATGACATCACACAACGTTACATTTGTTTATTTATCTGTTCTTTGTTTCTAAATTATACTGCATTCTCTTATAATGTAATGTAATGTTGTGTGGTGTCCTAAATAAATGTCTTTTCTTTCTTTCTTTCTCTCTTTCTAATATTCCGGGTAAGTAAATTACATTAGTTTAGTATACTTAGTCCCATCTTCACTAAAGTTTGACAGGTCAAGTTCACACGTATCTCTCTAGGACGTATCCAAATGTGTTGTATTAGGTAGCTACGTCATAGAGTAACAAGAGGTAATACAGGTGTTTGGTAGAGGGTTAGCCAAACGTGGGGGCATGTAAGGGAATCTATTAGGAAAATACGAGTTCGCGTGAAATCCGCTCGGTTATATTTTAAAACAACTTGACATTAAGTAAATTTCATGCATGTTTCTGGTCATATTTATGTTTATGGTCTCAGATGTTTGGTCTACTCAAGGCTCTTTTAGATTCCTACAATACCAAAATTATGAGTTCTCTTAGTGATAAGAATATTAAAATAAAACTAGCGGCTTTTACGCAAACCTTTCTTTTCAAAATTCCCTACTTGCCACTACGTTTGGCTAACCCTTTACCAAATATCTTGTATGAATATTCTTATAAAAAAGGGTTAAACCATAGTGCTGGAATATATTCGCTAGTTCAACCCAATAAAGAAAATAAACACCCTTCTACTTGGTCGTGGTTATACGTTTCCTCGTGTAAATCTATATTTTCCTGTTTTAGCATGTTATTTCTATACTATTCATCATAATTGAAGGGTTGAGAATAAAAAGGATTTAACTGTCAAATTGATAGTTTCGAGAAAATTGACTTTAAACTTCAACGGCGTCATTTTAATGTAGAGTGCTTATAAGGTAATAGAAAACGTTTATGGAAGTTTCAGTTGCTTGAAAATGTTTTAATTCTATTTAAAATTACTAAATATAGTACTAATTCATACAATTACTGTAAAAATATAATATAATAAAATAAATATAGTAATTTTTTTATGCTAAGCAAACTGTATTCCTGTGACAGATAAACCATTTTTAGACTTAAAATCTCGAGATTTAAGCCTCATTTCGGTATTTTGAGAATGTATCATTGAAGATAATTTCACGCTGAATCCAACGATACCCATAAGTCATTTTGTCAAAAAAATCAGTTAAATCCTTTTTATTCTCACCCCTTCAATTATCGTAGTCGGGCCTAAGTTTTTCAAATATATCTTGTTGTTGTAAAATGAGTATGAACATACTTGCTGAATAGTGTGTATTTAGTAGATATCAACACTTTTTATTGTGCAGTTGTGAATGAACTTTTGTTATTTGTAAAAGCTTAGCTATTACCGTCTGCCTGCAGCTTTGCACGTTTTTTACTAGTGTTTATTTTTAATTTGAGGAATACTAGCGGCCTGCCTCGGCTTCGCACGGGTATAAAGGTACCCACACTAATATTATAATGTTTAGAATTTAAATTTTAGGCACACCTTTTTGTTGTCCCGAGGAGGAATCTTCTTGGCTGTAACACAGGGCATCCTAGTACGGCCACTAACGACACTCCTAAGCATGGTTGTCAAAATGTATAATTATATTTATTTAATGTTATTTCCAGTATTAATAGCTAACCAACTTAGGCTAAGAACGATGTATGCTTATTTGGATATAAAATATACTTATTATTATTATTATTATATAGGCGAAAGTTTGTATGTGTGTTTGTGTGTATGTTTGTTACTCCTTCACGCTCAAACGGCTGAATGTATTTGGATAAAATTCGGTACCAAGATACTTAGAGCTTATACACTGGATTAACATATAGGCTAAATTTTATACCGGAAAAGGAAAATGCTGCCGTGGGATGACCAAATTATTAAAATATTTTTTGTCCGCGGGTGCAACCGCGGGTCGCAACAAATTAAATAATAAAAAGATTAATTTAGAGATTATAAAGACTAAATTAGATCATTCGTATACTAATGTGACTCACTGATCCAGATATTTCAGAACGGACAAAAAGGGCGTATGGAAATGAACGTTTCTCGGATGTTGGCGAATAAATAGGGACTTTGTTAGGGCTGGAGGGATTAGGATTCGTAAAAATGTGGATCTTTCTATACGACCAAGCAGAAAATACGTTTCAGTTACTTTAGACATTCAGTTTTTTTCGAAGTGACGTTGGCTATAGACGCGAATTGCTACCGCGAGACGAAATAAAGCTTAAATTCAACTAAATGTATACTCGGCTTGGATGATAATCAGAACATTTGTTTGTCTTGGGTAGATGATACCTTTCTCAAGATTAAATCATACTCTATTTATAATAAGTTATTAGTTAGATTTATCTTGGAAGTTAATATTTCAGTTTCAGTAGCAATACTTTGTTCTGAGTTAGCCTACGCCTAGGTGTACCGAAGACAGATGTTTTTTATTTATTTTTTTACTTCAAACTTGTCTAGCATTTAATCACGCTCCATGAGGTTGCCGGCTGGGCTCCTAAAGCGCTGCCCTTCCCGCTCAGTGACACTGTAAAGGTCGGTAGAGACTAACAGCATTAGCCCATTCAAAAAACCAAAGAAGAAAAAATTTAGTGAAAAAGATTATAAATTGAAAAAACAAAGCTCGGCTAAAACCGCGAGCTTAATGTTAGTAGTTCTTTATAATGTATGATTTCACTGAGCCTTAATTACTTTATTGCATAGATTAAGTATAATTTAGTTTTTGGGTCGGTGAGTAACACCTACTTACTATCCTGGAACATTGTCTATGGTGGAAAGTGGTGGTGAAAGCGTATGCCAACTAGTTATACGTTCCAGTGCCCAGTTTTCGTCGTCAAACAACAATCATTAAGCCGTAGAATGACCTTAAATTGTGAGTATATAAAACGGGGTAAAACGAAAAAAAAGGGGAAAAATAGATATAAAAAGACAAACATAAATTATTAAAAAGAAGGAAAAAAAAGAAAATTATAGTTCATTTACTTGGCTAGCATGCTTCACCTTTGATCGCATCGTCACTTCCCATTAGATGAGAGCGCGATCAAATGCTAGACAAGTTTGAAGTAAAAAAAAAAATATAGCACTCCAGATAAATATGTATGAACTCTATACAGTGAATGGATTAATAGTTAGGCAAGTTCGTGTATCTCCTACCAGCAGTACAGCTTATACACAGCTAGAGAGGAAACATTTGTATCCTGGGTAAAGTGTACAGATGTATAGTACAAATAACAAACCCTACCATCCATCAAGATACACTTATCTTGGCCCTTAAGCCTAATGAAGGTTAGAGCCTACCGAGCTTCGAGCAAATTACAAAGGGTTACCAACATAACAGATATTGAGGGTAGTTTAAATAACAAGAAAATTATATTTTCATATTCATTATTTTAAAAAGATTAAGTGTTAAAAATATACCTCCCTCATAGAGGTTTTTAAAGGCTCCCCGCCATTTTGACTAGGTCGTCAGTCCATTTATTGGAAGGCCAACAAACCTCTTCAATATCTGTGGGAAGGCCAGCCCAAACTGCCTCTTTCGGTTTGTATTCGACACTCAAGAACCTTTCTTCTACATTGTATTTTTTGTTAGTAAGCATTAAGCCCGTAGGCACAGACAGAGTTATTGGAAATATGATAAAAAGAACAATTTTTACTTAATAATAACATACAACTTTTTTTTACGAATTAATAATTCATATCGTATAATTTCGAGGTTTCTGCCTTCTAAAATAATACAACTGAAACGATATTTGGTAGGATCTTTCCAGAAATGTGATTATATTTTACGTTAATTAGGTAATAACGCTGAAGTAATATAAATGTTTAAAAGGAGGTAGACAAAGATGTTTAAAAGAAGATGAGTCATCGTAACTGAAAAATCTAAAAAATACAGGTACTGCATCTTGCTCTACTTGACGCTTGCAACATGCGCTGCACTTTGACAGCCTCTGTGGTGTGGTAGTTGAGCAGGTCGGCTCATAGCCCGAAGGCAGCGGGTTCCATTCCCGCGGTAGGATTAGTAATTTTGCACAGAAAAATAAAGCGCAAATACTTGTTCTAAGTATGGGTGTTGTGGGACCATGGTCCTCGCAGTTCCTGGGTCCCAGACACAGAGAAGCCTAGTTAGGGTCTAGGATGTATGTAAGTGATCATTGGACGTTATTATTATTATTACTTAGTGGACCAGTTTCGATAAGCTAGTCCTTTATATTTACATCTATCCTAGACACTGACACTTCTACAATTCTACATAGTTCTCGGTTCAAGAGTTTGAGAAAAATATACCGCTCTAATAGATAAAGACTTTTCAGGGACCACTTACTAGACGCCAGAAGGTTGACATTTCTCCTAGTACTTAGCCCATCGATAACGAAAACTCTCCTCCGCATATAAAATGCCAGCATTTTCGTTTGTTCTTTCAACTGGACCGTGTTATATAAAGGGTTTCGAGAATAAACACTTTCGGTTACTGCCTAGATAGGGACTTTTCAAGGACTTTAACACTGTATAACGAAACAGTAGTGAATCTCTCGGGTATTCTAGCATTTCGGAGCTGTCTGATCTGGGGCCTTACCATCATCTCTTGGCGCAAAGAAATTAAGACTTTTGACTACAGACCTTCGGGAAAAGTGCCATATACCTTTTTATATATTATTTTAAATAAATCTTGGCGTCTGTACGTCACCTTCAAAACCACAACGCTTTGCAATATCTTCGACTGACTTAAAATAATATGTAAAAGGTCGCACTTTTCCTGAAGGTCTGTAGTCAACAAAGATCATCAATTTTTTAATGTTCTCATACATAGGTCCTGTTCCTCAACTAGAATTCACTGTTTTTAAGGACCAATAACTACGAGAACCGTGCAGTTTCCATCCCATAATTACTCGTGCCCCTCTGCACCAAAATTTGACAGCTTATTTATTTATTATTTATTTATATTTAATAGCTGTCAAACCTTACTATAGACCCATAACACGTTCGACACATTACACGTTTCTAGTTGCACTTTTTTTCTGTACACAAATAATTTTTAGCACCAAGTTTCCGCTAAATTCTACACTTTTTAATATAGTAGTATATATTAGTGTCTACACCTTCCGTTTCCTTCATCTTCGTTCAGGATGAAAGAGTAGCCACTTTTATATTGATAACTTCAACACACCACGAGAAAAAACATAGAAGTTTTTGTTACTGTTTTACATTGTAAATGTAAAAGGATTAGGATAAGCCAGATCACGTCCAGCTCTCGTCTTTTTATGTTGTTTCTACATGCATAATGTGATAGTAGTCAAAAATCTAAATCAAGAGTCAAAATCTTTTATTGCAAATAGGCTTTTTTAGCACTTTTACAAGTCAAAATTACATAAGGGACTTAAAATTTATTTATAATAAATAAGTAATAAATTTATCTACATACTAAGCATATGTATAATTGCAAAGTGCTTATTGTCAAATATTATATAGCAAGCTCATTACAGTATATGAGTATTGAAAAAAAAAAAGCGATGTTCTCTTTCTCACTACTGGTGCGAGCAATCCGGCACAATGCAGAACAATAAACTCCGATCCGAAGCTTTTATTTTCTACTGTGTTTTATAATTTTTTGTAAGATAAATAACGGCTAAACTCACGTCAATCAAAAAGTCGAAATTACTCCGACCAGGTGTTTTACAATATGTATAATTTATTATAGTTGAGTATGTGATGAATATATTACAAATGTGTCTATCCCTATTCAGTCTTATGTTAGCAATGTCCATCCACTCTCGAGTGGTGATTGAACCTAAGGCCGATTCTCATATTTTCCCCTAAGTGAAAACCTAGACATGCGTTAAATCTAATATTACAAATGAACTTTGAGAAGCAAGGATAAGTGATTTGATTTAGCAAATTCTTTATTGAAATACATCATGAAGGACTTAACGTTAATGTCTTTTACTTGAGAATATAATCTATAATCTATGTAAAACAAAGTCAGGTTTGTTCGAACACTTATAACTCGAGAACGGCTTTAGTAATTTTCATGGTTTTTAATTTATTATATTTGTCTCCGTCTCAAATAGCAGAATAACTATTAAAAACATTGTAAAATAGACTAAAAAAAGAACACTTTCCATACGTAATATTACGTATGGAAAATGTTCTTTTTTTAGTGGTTGAATTATCTATGAAAAAATTTCTTCTTTGTTTCCTATGGGTCATGCGGGCGAAGCCGCGGGCAGAGTTAAGAGTTTGACTTAAGTACTTCTGCCCGCGGCTTCGCCCGCGTGGCCCATAGGAAACGAAGAATACATTTATTCAGAGATAATTCAACCATCCATTTCACCCTCTTAGGGTGGAATTACGAAAAACCCAAGTCTCTAGGACCAGCGTTTTAGGCTGCGCGTTGATGTATAAGTCAGTCAGTCAGGACTTTGAATTTTATATGTATAGAACATTATTGTATTTTTTTATTTCTTTCGTCGTTAGTCGTGTTAGTTACACTATTTATAACTCAAGAACAGCTGAACCGGATTGGCTGAAAATTGGTGGAGAGGTATCTTAGAACCAGGAACACAATAGCTCCAAAAACTAGAAATAAAAACTTACCTACTCGTTGGACAAAGATCACTATCATTCCAGATATCTCAGTCCCTCGCAATCTCAAAATACCGCTTTTGAAAGGCGTCGAGATTACAACACTATTTCTTTGTAGGCCACGAAAATTCAATTAAAATAAATTATCAGTCATAATTAATTTAATTTTGAATTATAATTAAAAATAAACACTATACATAATTAATATTCTTGTCTTTATACGGTTTCTAGCTGAAAATTTACCAGTGAAAGATTAGACTATTAACTAAATTAACCTATGATTTTGCTAAAACAATTGAAGGGTTGAGAATAAAAAGGGTTTAACTGTCAAATTGACAGTTTCGAGAAAATTGAATTTAAACATCAACGGCGTCATTTTAATGTAGAGTGCTTATAAGGTAATAGAAAAGGTTTATCTAAGTTTCAGTTGCTTGAAAATGTTTCAATTCTATTTAAAATTATTAAATATAGTACTAATTCATACAATTACTGTAATAATATAATATTATTATATTAAATATATAAATTATATTTAATATAATAAATATAGTAATGTTTTTATGCTAAGCGAACTGTATTCCTGTGACAGATAAACCGTTTTTAGACTCAAAATCTCGAGATTTAAGCCTCATTTCGGTATTTTGAGAATGTATTATTGAAGATAATTTCACGCTGAATCCAACGATACCCATAAGTCATTTTGTCAAAAAAATCAGTTAAACCCTTTTTATTCTCACCCCTTCAATTATAATTTGCTAGATCTTAGTCTACCCCATTACTCACGTCAGATGAGACAGAGACTTTTTTTTGTTATGTTTTGGCTCCACACTTTTGTGTATTTAGCCAGTGTCAAGTAATTGATAATTTTTCATGTTAATTAATATTATATAATGTGTCAAGTCAAGTCAAGTCACAGTCCAAGTCATCAAGTTAAGTCATAGTCTATTCTAGTCAAGTGATACTCCTAGTAAAGTGGTGGCAACTTCACCAGAAGTTTCTATGGAGTTTTGAAAACAGCACGAAAAGAAACGTTTCACCATTTACCACTTTCCCACACTCGTGACTGTATGCCACCAATTTTATGCACTAACACTGAAAATAACACAAGTTTTGGAATATAATACAATGCGGCGATGCGATCTTTTTCGTTTTCCCGCCAAAACTCCGACAGCGACTTTGAAAATGAATTTCTCGTCACAGAAACGACGGAAATGGTGTGACTGAACCGGAAGCGCCTCGGTACGCAAACGACCGCCGTACGGAGGAGTTAGTTCCGGTTTTATGGTAGCTAAAGTAGAGAATGTGTGAGCGAAAGTATAGCAATCATGTAGAATGAATAAAGTGCTGTTAGGAGTTTTGGCGGGAAAACGAAAAAGATCTCGTCACCGCATTCTATTATTTTCCAAAAGTTATGTTATTTTCAGTGATAATGCATAAAATTGGTGGCATTTTATTCGTTGAGCGCTGGATTACAGGCATGAGTGTGGGAAAGTGGTATAATGATGTAGAAACGTTTCTTTTCGTGTTGTTTCCAAAACTCCATAGAATCTTCTAGTTAAGGTGCCATCACTTCACTAGGAGTATGACTTGACTATGACTTGACTTGATGACTTGGACTATGACTTGACACATATCTGCGTCAAATATCATTGAACTTGATAAATTATCAATTACTCGACACTGGCTAAATACACAAAAGTGTGAAGCCAATATTTAAAAAAGTGCTGGTAATGAAAAAAATGACTTCAAGACTACGAATAGGCACTCAATAGCGAAAAATGAATTAATATAGATATTATAAGCACTACCCACTCATCTATTTGAAGTCAGTGTGCGTTAACTCATTGACGAAGATAAGTCTTAAGTCTTTACTATGAAGTCAAACAGTCATGGTGTGTTTGACGACATCGTTCCGCACTGGCCCGATAGCTCGGTTGGCAGTAGGTTTGCTTTCTGAACTGTGTGTGTAGGTTGTGGGTTCAATTCCCAACCAGGACAAACATTTGTGTGATGTACATCGATGTTTGTTTTGTCTGTTTTATATATATATATATTTTTTTTATGTTACGGAATGACGTGACGAGCTAGCCGTTCGCCTGATGTTAAACGACACGGCTGCCCATATCAGCTGCAGTGTCACTCGGAACTCTAAAGTATAGAGTTTCGCGTGACACTGCACTGCGCACGTCATCCTGAGACATCAGCACAATCTAGTAATCATCTAATCTAATAGTAATAATCTAGTTACTAAACTGTGAGATCAGATCATAAAGTCTCATTTGCCCAGTAATTTCACTAGCTACAGTGCCCTTCAAACCGGAACACAGCAGTGCTTGCGCACTACTGCTTGGCGGCAGAATAACTGGCAAAGCGGTGGTACCTACCTAGACGAACTTTGCAGAAAAGTCCTACCACCTAGTAAAAAAAATTAAATATTGTATTCTATGTATGTATTTATAAATAAAAATTTAATCTAATTAAGTATTGTGTCAGTTATCTCGTTCCCAAAGTACAAGATTTGCTTAGTGGTGGAATGTCCACAGATATTCATTTATTTATTTGAAAGCTGTTGCTTCCCGTGTGATATTTCCATTTCAATTTGACCAATATCTGATGGGTAGTTTTGGAGTTATCCTTTTTTTTATTTATTTAATGGGCTCACATCGCCCAATTTGAAAAAACACAGACACCTAATTCTACTAGCCTATACAGCATTATGGCTTTATTAGATAGTGGTAAGGTATACTATTGCATTGTTCAACGTCACATTCATTCCTACTGACCCACAATCTTCTGAACGTCTCACAACAGGTGCTGGCCATCCTCAATGACTCCACACTCAACACAATTAGGGGACGGTGCTTTCCTCATAAGGTATGCAAACTTCTTTGATGGAATGTGCGCGGAGCGAATTCTGAGAGCAGTCACCAATAATTTCCGGTTCAGAACATTGTTATCTATCCATGGGTAGGAGGTGATTTCTGGCTGGATAATTCGATACCAAATACATTTCCCTTTAGAGCGCACATCAAAGTATTCCTGCCACAGAACTCGACATCGTTCTTTAACTAATTTTACGTAATCGGAGAACAAAGGGACTACATTAAACAAAACACCATCTATAACTGCTTGCCTAGCTAACAAATCCACCTGATCGTTTTCTCTTAGTTGAATATGTGATGGTATCCATTGTAAATATATGACGGCGGCAACGTCCAGTTATAAACTCTATGAGCAGCGGGCAGTACCGTAATTTACCCTATGGCAGCATTTAAATTTATTACAGTGGCAACACCGGCAACTGTCATCGCTTCCCCAACCATCTGGCTATATAAAGGGACCGCTCGGTGTACTACGATCCTTACCCCAGGGGTGCCCTTGAAGTACTTCGATCATTCTTGTTCCAGACACGGCCCGGTGCGCATGCAGAAAGCCTATAGTTATATAGGTAGCAACCAACACACAACCCGTTCTGCCTACATATACATTTTTATTGATAGCTTGTAAACTCAAGATTGATTAATAATGGGTATTTCGACTTCAACTACATTGATGATATCATTTTTGTGATAATCGAATGCGGTGGGAATGAAGTCGGTTGGGCTCATGGGTCATTTAAAAATAATTTTAAAGGAATTATTACTTAGTGCACAGACTTAAAGAGAACTCGCACCAAATGGTGTAATAACACCATTGTAATTTAAGTGACAACTCTAAGCCCTTATTGTGGTTTCTCTAATCCTGTACATGCTCGAAACACCGAAGAGATTAAAGGAGGTTATTTATTTTCCAAGCCCGTGGTTTCGTTTAAATCCAGCGTAATTAGTATTTTGTTGATTTGGTAAAATATATAACTTTGCAGTAAGTTCTAGGTATTAGGTTGTAGGACTTTTCTGCAAAGTTCGTCTAGGTACCACTGCTCTGCCACGAGATTTCTCTCATTTCTCATTTCTCTTCAATCTCATTTCATCATCAAATCACCGCTACCAATCCACCACGCTAGATTGGAAAACAAACAACAAACTTTCCTGTTTCGCAAAATACAAGACAGGAAATCTTATAAGTAGGTTACAATGGGCGGTCTTATCACTAAAAAGCGATCTCTTCCAGACCTTCTGGATCAGATCAGAACCTCTAGATGAACCTTTGGATGATGTTTTGAACTTAGATCCTTTATTTAATTGAATTATTCAAACCATAATTTGCTGCTAATGCAGTTGGCCTCTGCCGACCTTACAGCGTCACCGGGTGGGAGGGCAGGCGCTTAAGGCGCCCAGCAAACGTGGGAGGCAACTAGTTCAAGGGCACCCCTGGGATGTGAGCCTCGGTTTGAGCCGTTGCCAGGATAAGAAATAAAAGAAAGAAAGT
This sequence comes from Ennomos fuscantarius, assembly GCA_905220475.3. Taxonomy (NCBI): domain Eukaryota; kingdom Metazoa; phylum Arthropoda; class Insecta; order Lepidoptera; family Geometridae; genus Ennomos; species Ennomos fuscantarius. The sequence continues at coordinate 3,263,491 of HG992040.1, read as the reverse complement.
GTCTATTGAGCACATCAATACATTTAGAGGGGCAATAATAAAATTAATATAAAAATAAACGTGAAGCAAATGTTATAAAAATGCTCAAAAGGAGCAAGTTCAGCGTAATGCTGCGAATACAAGCTTCGCATCGTTGGTTTTCAACTAACTCCTTTCTTATACTAAATTTACCGTAACGGCCGGTATAACTTTGTTTTTGATTTGTTTAATGTCAATGGCGTCATCTTGAGGATTGTAAATTGTCATTTACCGGACATACCAAAATAATAATACAATTTTTAATTCTTTTATGTTGACAATGGAGATCTACGTTAATCAAAAACTTTCAACTTCCGTTCGCTTCGTCAGCTTACTCCCCAAGTCAAGCGTGTGTAATGAAGTTTCACTCAAATAATAAAAAATTAGTTAGATTTTAATTGGACGCTCTAATATTATTTTGCAAAATATACAGTACGTACAAGTTAATTCTACCGAGACACAACGCGACCTTTCTACGTAGTCCTCGATCTCCGGGATTAAACTTTGTTCGCCCGCTTCTTATTATCATCCCCACTGGGGGGAAACGGTTTTTCTTGAGATCCTACCTACAAATGGTCGACTGGGTCGATATTGCGTAATTTCTCTTATACTTCATATAGACTAAGAGAGTTTTATTTATTTTCAAATATTATGATATCTTTAAAACCGGGGTTAAACCGACATTAATCACCTTAATCTCATACTTGGATGATATAATAATCCATTCTTCCAGTTATTTCGATTTAAAAACCAAATATCTAACCGATGTTGATTTTAAAAACCTTTGAGATTATCAAAATATGTACTTTCAAACACAGAATCCGCTTAATTTATGCTTTTCAAATATAAAAAGGTTTTTTTAAATCGATTTATAAATAACGGAGATGTGAGGTAACAAACATAAAAAAGAGATAAAATACAACCAATTGAAATTTCGGATTCAGTTCTTATTTAAATATATATATAGATGTATTATATATATGTATACTAGCTAGAAGTTTCTAGCTAAGAATATAATTATCTCAAAAGATTTAATAAACTTCGCCAATAATAAACACTTCCTATGAAAATAGCTGGACCGGTGAAAGTCAGTAATATCTTAAAACGAAAATTAATTTTACTAAACCTAATTAACGCAAAAAACTTTTGTTATTATCTAATTAAATTCCAGGCGTTTTGATCTTAATAAAATTTTAATACTGGATTTATCTTTAATTTTGTTATTTCATCTTTTTAAACACAACATACAACTCTGGGACAAATTAATGAACAAGGCTTACTTGACTGACACTTGACTGGCCCGATAGCTCAGTTGGCAGTAACCCTGCCTTCTGAACTGTGGGTTGTGGGTTCGATTCCCACCCAGGACAAACATTTGTGTGATGAACATAGGTGTTTGTTCTGTGTCTGGGTGTTATATTGTATTCTATGTATGTATTTACAAACAAAAAGTATCTAAGTTTTGTATCAGTTATCTGGTTCCCATAATACAAGCTTTGCTTAGTTTGGGGCTAGATGGCGCTGTGTAAAATGTCCACAAATATTTATTATTATTATTATTACTTTGTAAGGTATGTACAAATGAATTTTTCATTTCGTCCAATTTCATGCATATTTACACGCAATGCGTATATAAGCCTTTAACAGTATAAAGCTACAAATATAATACAAAGCTATTTCGGAAGGTTGGTAATAATACCTATGTGCTTATGATAACATTATAATAATAATAATAATAACGCCCAACGATCACATACATAGATCCTGGACCCTAACTAGGTTTCGCTGTATCTAGGGACCCTGGAACTACAAGGACCCGTCCCGTAACACCCAGACTCAAAACAAGTAGGGGATAAAAACTGTTGAACAGAGTCTTACCAAAGTGTCTCAAACCGTTTTAAATTAAAAATACAAACAAGTATTATTTGAGAATAATTTAGTTAATACAAAAAAATTAATTAATTTTTTTGACCTATTTGACAATAACTTCAGAAACACTGAATATTATAATAAATCTGATATTTTTATATGAGATAATCTTTTCTTTTTTTTTCTTTTTCATATGAAATCTACTATATAAAAATAAGTCGGGTTTTCTTTCCTGACGCTATAACTCCAGAACGCACGAACCGATTTCCACGGTTTTGCATTCGTTGGAAAGGTCTCGGGCTCCGTGAGGTTTATAGCAAAGAAAATTCAGGAAAAATTCAGGACAAACCAACATTTTAACTAGATGGCGCCGGTGCGTGATACATTGTTTTTCATATATTCATCATCATCATCATCAGCTTGTATCAGTCCACTGCTGGACATAGGCCTCTCCTAAAGAACGCCACTGGGCTCGGTCTTCAGCCCTTCCCATCCAATTACTGCCTGCAGCTTTTCGCAGGTAATATATTATAAAATGTTTAATAAATAAACGTCCACCCGAGCGAAGCCGGGACGGGCCGCTAGTTTTATATAAAATATTTTTTCTATATGAGAGAAGATAATCTTGGAATGATTGTCGAATTTCGAAACGGAACGTTGTCCATTGAAAATGTACATAAATAACGCCTCCACCATTTCCATCCTCTTCTTCAATAGTTTCTGGTCTCTTCTCTGGTGGTGGTATTAGCTCTCTATCACATAGAGTAACCATCCATCGAAAAGCAAAACTAAGGGGCCCATTATCACTGTATGAAGTACACACCCTGCCCTACTTATTAACTTGATTACAGAATAACCACCTTTCAAGGGTGACTGGCCTGTCACATCGACCTGGCATGACATGTGACGTAGTAATTAGCTTCCACCAACGGGACAGAGATTGATTTAGTAGGCGTCTAAACCTGTAAACCAAGTTGTTGCTATTATACCAACACGAGCTTCCGCCCGCAGCTTCGCCCGCGGCGTGGCCTATGGGAAAATAATTCAACCACCCATTTCACCCTCTTAAGGGTGGAATTTCGAAAAATCCTTTCTTAGCGGATGCCTACGTCATAACATCTACCTGCATGCCAAATTTCAGCCCGATCCGTCCAGTGATTTGAGCTGTGCGTTGATAGATCACTATTTCAGTCAATCAGTTAGTCAGTCACCTTTGAGTTATATACGAGTAATTACATATATATATATATATATATATATATATATATATATATTACCAACATATTGGCCTAGCCTTAACCAACTCAAATGTTGGTCAGCTGGGCGATCACCTAACTAAATTACTACTGATAGTCAAAGTCAATATGTTAGAAAATTAATAATGGGTAAACTCACGTCGGTGTTAAGCTCAACTTTTCCGACCACCCACCGTGTTACGTGCGAACGAAACGCGTACGAAAGCCGCCGCGGCTTTCATTAATAACTGGCTCCCTGAAGGACGTTGAACGAACGTCCGAAACCTGGGGCCTTACCGCGTAAGTCTGGTGGAGATGGTAATCGTGTTTTCTCTTGCTCGCACTCGTGGACTTGTTAATTGGGGCGTGCAGGATGGCAGGCGAAGCCGATTCCCAGAACAATCACGCGATAGGGGTGCTGGTCGGAGTAATTCCGACATCAATTGACGTGATTTTAGCCGTTATTAATTTTCCATAATGTATTATGATAGTTTTCAAACTAAAAAAGTCAAATTCAGATTTTTATTGCAAATATGCTGTTTTCTACCTAAATTCTGTGTTTTATTTATTACCCCTTTTTACCTACAATTTACTTTTTCCCCAATAATTTTAATTAGAATATTACAAATAAGAATTTGTTGAGTTAATGAGATTACTTAAAATACAAGTTATTGTTCTAAGCATATAAAATTACAAAGTGCTTAATGTCAAATATAACTAGCTAGCTAGCTTACAATATAATACTGATGCAAGCAATCCGGCCAACACAGAAAAGAAAACTCCGATCCAGAGCTTCCATTACCCCAGTGAAGAAGAAGCAATAAGAAACTCTAAGTGTCGTCATTTTTGAAATATACATCACAATAATCCTTTTCATACATTTTTACCTAATTGATAATTCCAGCACTAAGATGCTTTCGTAAGTTTCTTGACCACTTCGCGGCCTTATAGTGTTAGGAGCTTCCAGCCACTTAGCCAATATCAATATGTCAACGAGTTGAAGCCAGCTTAGTTTTAGAGATGGGCAGTTGGCAGGTATGTCGATAACATCGATATCTGAGAATTAAGTTAATCAATAACTTTGAAGTTTGTCTTCGCTTAATAGATTTAGTTATAGTAGTAACAGAAAGTTTGAAACCTATCAATTTAGATCAGAGTTAGGATAACGTGTCTAAGCTCTTCAGATTGGCGATGGGGGAAATGATGAGTTAATTAAAAAATCGCCACTAGTTATCCCCATCTGTGGTTTTTTTCTGTCACTAATCATCACATCATCATCGGATGATCGTTCTGTTTAGGTTCATCAATATTCTGTGGTTATTTGTGATTATTATAAAAGGGTAAACAAATGATATATGAATAGTTCATAGTTCATAAATTTCGACCACATCTAGAATTTATTTGGTACAATAATGATCATTTTACTAAAGACTGTTCTCGAAAAACAACAACCTGGACTTCTTTTAACCTATTTACTAACGACAACAACAACGAAATATTTGCTGCTTACTTTGAAGGGCACGTTCCATCGATACGAACGAATCAAGCAAATTCAAGAAATCTTTCTAACATCAGAAAAATGTTGAAAAGCTTTTCTTATAAACGTCGTCCTTAACTTTTTATTAGTTTCCCAACTTGCGCTCATTATAGAAGTAGATTCTAGGTAGTTAAGAATTTTTCGATTCAAAATCAAATCAGATTTTTTTTCTTGATTTGATTTCGACTTTATTAATCTTTACAAGGTTCGATCTTTGATTGTAACCCAACAGGAGAAATTTCATTCCTAATTAGGAAAATTTCTATAGTAACTATGCACATAAACTGTCAAATTCATACAAATTTGTGTTTGTATTGTTTGCAATTAAGTTACATGATCGTCGAGCAGGCTATCTATTAGCCTACACGTGAACGAAAAAACAAATTCTCAAATAGTTGTGAACTTATGAAATTTTTTTTTTATGTTGGTGAATGATGTGACGACAAGTCTTTCACTCGATGTTAAGCGACACGGCCGCCCATAACAGAACAGTGTCACTCGGAACTCCAAAATATAAAGTTTCGCGTGACACACTGCGCACATCATCTTGAGACATCAGCACAGTCTGGTGAGATTACTCGACTGTGAGATCAGATGATGAAGTCTCGATTGCCTAGTAATTTCACTATTTATAGTGCCCTATATATTTCTACATTATAAGAAAATGTTGGAAAATACGTTCGTATAAGCGGCTTCCTAGCTGTTGCGCTCAAATTAGAGGAAGAATCGAGGTGGGCTCGAGAGGCTGCCTCCCCATCTTAGCGGTTGACCCTTTCTGTTTAAGCAAAGGCCTTAGGGTATTATGAATGTGTATCTACAATTTAGTATAGATGTTCATCTTAGTAAATGTTACGTATAATTTTGAGGATCCACGTGGGAAGTGTAGTATTATGATATTTATGATAAAATATAAGATTGTTTTATGTGGAACATGTGAACTGTATTCTTATTGTTCTTAGCTTCTTAGTGCAACGAGCTGGGCGATCACGTAACTCGATTGCATGTAATAAAAACACAAATTTGTATTTGACAGTTTGAATACACAGTTTATGTGCATAATTAATTTCTCCTGTTGCATTGCAATCAAAGTTTCGTGATTACCCCCCAAGGGGGCCTATTTGTTTTTTTTCTGACGCCTGTTGCTGATTATTGATGTCACTGTCATTGTGACATATATTACTGGAAGTTTCCGAAACGCTTCGCAATTTTTTTATATTGGTAAGTTTCCTTATGGCTAGTGAAATATATATATTAATATATTTTTAATTTTTTGGTAAAATAAAATAAGCATGTTTAACATAAACATCTGTAACAGTGGGGGTGTCATAAATTCGTTGCTTACACTTGGAATACTCTTATTTGTCCACAAACTCTCAAAAAATTGTTCAATCGGTTTTTTTAAATAGTTTTGACATTTTTTTTTCGAAAAAGTTAATCAGATTTATGGATTAGCCTGGAACTTGACAACCTCGGTAGCGACGGGTTCAATTCCCGCAGGACAAATATTTCTGCACAGAAAAAAAGCGCAAATACTTGTTCTGTGTCTGGGCGTTGTGCGACCATGGTCTTCGTAGTTCCTCTAGACACAGGGAATCTTAGTTACGGTCCAGGATCTATGTATGTGATCGTTGTGCGATTTATTCATTCAACCAGTTGTAATTCGCATGAGTTTAAAAAGTGGACCTGTGTAGGTTCTAGACTATTTGGAAACCTAGACACTTGATAAGATACATGAGCTGATCAACCAATTCGTATCGTATCAAACAATGTAAACGTTTCGAAGTGTACCGCTATAAATTACATCGAATTGCTCGACGTGTTTCTGGTTGTCTGGAACTTGATGAAGGTCTGATTTACATTCCTGCCAAGTTTTGATTGATGACGACTGAACTAAATGTAGCCATTTGATAAAACAAAACACAGTGAATATTAATAGACTACTTTTTTTTCGTTTTGGCTCCACACTTTTGTGTATTTAGCTAGTGTCAAGTAATTGATAATTTATCAAGTTATCGATATTTCACGCAAATATGTGTCAAGTCACAGTCGAAGTCATCAAGTCAAGTCATAATCAAGTCAGTCTAGTCAGTCATACTCCTAGTAAAGTGGTGGCAACTTTACTCGAAGCTTCTATGGAGTTTTGGAAACAACACGAAAAGAAACGTTTCACCATCATTATACCATTTTCCCACACTCACGCCTGTAATCCGGCACTTAACGAATAAAATGCCACCAATTTTATGCACTAACACTGAAAATAACACAAGTTTTGGAAAATAATACAATGCGGTGACGCAATCTTTTTCGCGTTCCCGCCAAAACTCAAAAGACTACTTTTCTAAATGAATATTGAAAAATGAATGTCTTTTGTTTTAGTTGATTTACGATTTATTCGTTCGGTAACCTCTTTTGTTTTAGTTGGGTTACGATTTATGCTTATTCTGATAACCTTCATCCTTCACCTTAAGTAATATAGTTTGTAAGGGTCGAATATATAAAAGTCCTGCATATTCATAGATCACAATCCATTTCTTACATCAACAAAGCATCCGTCCTCGAAATCCTAACCGTTCATTTGCATTTTCCGCACACCCCAATCCTAATCTAAAATTCGAATGGAGTACTAAAGAGCTTGTTTCTGTTAGAATCACAGAAAACATAGGTCCGTGTTACAAGAAAATGGCGAAACAATAACGAACAATCAAATATATAAATTCTAGACTTATTACAGAAACAAAAAGAAGCGTGGTTCAACAACAGTCAGACAGAACAAGTGCTTTTGCGGGATTTGAACCCACACCCTTCTGAAAATTAAAAGACATGCTCAAACACTACCCTTTTTTAGGGGAAAAAGAGAGTAAAATTCAAAATCAGCTTTAGATTATGCCCGTTTGATAAATAAACGCTATTAATAGCAGATTTTTAGTGGCAGATCAAACGATATTAGTAGTCTATTGTGGTAGTTATAGTCTTTGCCAGGAACTTTAATTTGCATTTTCCGTTTCCGATAGCGGAAAGCTGCCTCGTAATTGGTCGGATCAAACGAAGCGGATGATTGGGGCTATCCCTGCTCTTAATAACCCTTCTGTGAATGTTTATTCCGCGGAATAAATTGGATAATCGAGCTATATGCTACTTCTGAAAACGTGATTTAACCTAGCTTTTTTTACTGATTTTTAATTATCAGCGGCGCGGGGTTCACACCTGGTCTAATAACATAAATAAATTCTTGGAATGATTGGATTTTCCCTTATTGTGTTATACAATAATTAAAAGCAAGTCCTACGCGATTTACACGTAACGAGCTTCTGCCCGCAGCTTCGCCTGCGGCGTGGCCTATGGGAAAATAATTCAACCACCCATTTCACCCTCTTAAGGCTGGAATTTCGAAAAATCCTTTCTTAGCGGATGCCTACGTCATAACATCTAACTGCATGCCAAATTTCAGCCCGATCCTTCCCGTGATTTGGGCTGCGCGTTGATAGATCTCTATGTCAGTCAGTCAGTCACCTTTGAGTTATATATATTTAGATTATGTACATACCCATGTATTGTACTATGCTATACTATTATATGTTTTGTGGTCTGTATTACAGAAAGAAGGTCACAGCCGTGAATGTACTAAATTTTGGCAGTTCCTAAATTCGCACTTATTCGTCAATGACGTACCTACATGTATTTGAGTATGTCACTGAAGAATAAGTGCGAACTTAGGAGCTGTAAATCTTTAGTACAGACCGGCATCAGTGTTCAAGTCAAGTTTTAATTTCAAGAATCTCGGCTTAGACAGATGCGTGACTCACGAGCTCACTTTGGAATACGGTGAGTTCTGGTCTTTTACAGTACCTTTAAAGTAAATCTTAAGAATATACCATTTAAGTTTCTTTTACTTTTTCGTTCATCATCTTGATTTTTATTTGATTAAAACTGCGATTAAAACTGCGATTAAAATGTCTAAAAAGCTCTATAAATATTGAATATTAAGAAAGGTATTCAATTTGAACTGAATGGGTGCTTCAAATTTTAATAATGAATATTCATTATACCGACTGAAATGAACAAAAGTTAAGAATTTACGCGTTAATTACTGACTTAAACGTTGGGTAGACATCACAACATGTACAATGGACCATCAATAAATATTCTCAATATTTTAAGTCGAAATGAACGCCTAAGATTCCTTTTATTCCCATTAAAATACCAAGTTTGATAAATAATTGTCAATAAGGAAAAATATGTTTTGTTAGATGACCGATTATCTTAACGAGAGCTTCCAGAAATCCAATTTGATAGAAAGTAAGAAAAAAATTTATATATGAAAAAATATTTATGAGCGCCGATGAAAACGGTTAAGAACAAAAAGTAAAAATAAATCATGAGTTAACAATCACAGAACATTTATATATGACTAGTTGCGCTCCGCGGTTTCACCCGCTGATAAAAAATATTTTAATTATTTGCTCATCTCACGGGAAAATTTTACTTTTCCGGGATAAAATGTAGCCTATATATTAATCCAGTATATAAGCTATTTTGGTACCGAATTTCATACAAATCTATTCATCCACTTGAGCGTGAAGGAGTAACAAACATACACACATATACACAAACACATACAAACTTTCCCCTTTTTTATGTTAAAGAATGACGACGAGCTAGCCGTTCGCCTGATATTAAACGACACGGCTGCCCATGTCAGCTGCAGTGTTACTCGCTTTTATAATATTAGTGTAAAGTGTGATAATATTAGTGTGATATCATTTTATAATTACATTCATATTTAATTCAATTTTAGCTAAAAAGTATAATATGTCGTTGTCTATGAAATAAAAAAGATGTCATAAGTATAAAAAAATACCATTAATATTAATGGTATTAATAATAATAACCCCATCGATCATATACATAGATCCTTGACACTAACTAGGATTCCCTGTATCTGTAGAGCCAGGAACTACGAGGACCAAGATCCCACAACACTGTAACACAGAACAAGTAAGTTTTAGCTGTTAAGTTCGTAAATAGGTCAATCGACAATGAGAAATTAGGTTGCAACACACTGGGGCGAGACGTGATTTACGGCATCTGCAGCCACGTAGATTACAGCGTCATGGATGCTTTGGTGTGTTGCAATATCTTTTAGACAAAACTTATTTGTATATGAACTTTAGAATTTTCAAGTAAACAGTAAATAATTTTTTTTGAAGATGTGAATTAAATGAATGCATTTTATACGTAAGGCGGGTTTCTAAAATGTAATTTATATATTATTAATAATAGGTATTTTTTTAATTTTGACTGACATAACGTACCTCGCAAAGTGCTGGACGTAGAGCTTGAAACGTAGAGCTTGTCTTTTTTTGTTATTGGGGTATACTAGGAAAAGGTTTTTGAAAACTCACCTCTTAGGGGGTTAAATGGGGTGTAAAAGGTTGTATGAAAAAAGACCGGAGATAAAAATAATTTAGAAGAATGGGTGTACTTGTCGCTAAAAGCTATCACTTCCAGTCAACTTTAAGATGGATATAATTATTAGGAGAGATGGATAGATAAATTCTTTATTGTACACACCAAATAATATAAAATCCAAAAATTTACCATTTATTTATATAAAGTGTAACAATAACTTTATCGTTAAAAGCTATCTCTTCCATGTAACCTTTGGATCGAGATGATTAGATAGACGTCGTAGTGTAAATAAATTGTATTGATTAGATTAATAGCTATGTTAATATCTTGCTATTATTTGAGCCATTGGTTGGCGGCCTTATATGAAGCGTTTTCTCCATTTAGTTTTTATTTTGTTCTTTTCTTTCTAATAATAATAATAATAGAATTAATAATAGAAAGAAAATATAATAAAAAGAAAGAAAAGACATTTATTCAGGACATCACACAACATTACATTACATTATAAGAGAATTCAGTATAATTTAGAAAGAATAGACAAAATAACTCGCTAACAATTTGCTGAAACTAACAAGGCAAGACCTCCGCCTAAAGGTAGGTATTATCACAGGTCACTGTAACCTCAATTGAAGGGTTGAGAATAAAAAGGGTTTAACTGTCAAATTGATAGTTTCGAGAAAATTGACTTTAAACTTCAACGGCCTCATTTTAGTGTAGAGTGCGTATTAAGTAATAGAAAAGGTTTATGTAAGTTTCAGTTGCTTGAAAATGTAATAATTCTATTTTAAAATACAAAATATAGTACTAGTTCGTACAATTACTATAAAAATATAATAGAATATAATAAATATAATAACGTTTTTATGTTAAGCGAACTGTATTCCTGTGTCAGATAAACCGTTTTTAGACTCTCGAGAATCGACAATCTCGAGATTTAAGCCTCTTTTCGGTATTTTGAGAATGTATTATTGTAGATAATTTCACGCTGAATCCAACGATACCCATAAGTCATTTTGTGAAAAAAATCAGTTAAACCCTTTTTGTTCTCACCCCTTCAATTATTACCTGCACAAAATCGGTGCCACAGATAGCCCTCTGTGTCGGGGTTGCATGCAGGAAAACGAGACGAGAGGAGAGTCGCTGGAACAGTTGTGCCAGCGACCCAAGGCAGTGCTCCGCTACATAAAGGAGCTGGGCTGGCTTGGGTAGATGCTGGCAGGGGGAAATGCACAATACACCCCAGACGGTGGTCTCCTTCTGCGAGTACGTGATGGCGCAGAAGGAGACCGCGGAGCGGGTCAGAGAGGAGGCCGCTGGAGCCGACCCGCTCCGGCGCAGACGAGCGGGAGGGAGGAGGAGGCGTTACGCGCACCTCCTCCCTCCCCCGTAGTGGGGCCACTGGTGGAGAGTCGGGGGACTCTCCGCCGGCTTGCACGGCCCCACACGTCTGGTGGGTGACCTTGGTGAGCAAGTCCATCCATTTGCGCGGAGAGGCCCGAAAGGGCCTGCCACCGGGGGCGAGCTGGCTGGACTGCAGTCGCGACCCCCTTCTCGCCCCGGTACGGCGAGGGCTCACGGGGGGGTTTTAGTGGGTTCAAGTCCCACATACCCCCTGCCACCACCCCCGTGGGAAGTGCGTTCCGCAGGGAAGTGCGAGGGCATTTCCCCCCTCAAAAAAAAAAGGCCTTATCGCCCCCAGAGAGAATCAGAATCAGAATCAGACAAAATAGCTAAGGCTTACTATTATTATTATTATATATTATATTATCTTATTTAATAATTAATACACTAAATACTAAAATCTATATAATCAGTCATCATAGTAATTTTTACTAGGTGGTAGGACTTTATCGCAAAGTTCGTCTAGGTAGGTACCACCGCTTTACCAGTTATTCTGCCGCCAAGCAGTAGTGCGCAATCACTGCTGTGTTCCGGTTTGAAGGGCACTGTAGCTAGTGAAATTACTGGGCAAATGAGACTTTATGATCTGATCTCACAGTTTAGTAATCTTATTACTAGATTGTGCTGATGTCTCTGGATGACGTGCGCAGTGCAGTGTCACGCGAACCTCTATACTTTAGAGTTCCGAGTGACACTGCAGCTAATATGGGCAGCCGTGTCGTTTAACATCAGGCGAACGCCTAGCTCGTCACGTCATTCCTTAACATAAAAAAAAAAACAAAAAAATCAAATGCCTAAAACTTTCTATTAAAATCCGTTTTAAACAACCGAGTTTCACTTGAAATCCAGCGTACGTGACTAATATACAATTCTGGGCCACCCAGTTTGTGGGTATTTTTAGTTCAAAGGTGCCTGGTTACCACGCTATAACTATAAAGTTGCTCATTTAAAACGTTCGCATTATGCATTTTTTAAATTTAATTATTTTTTTATCTCAATCTTGAAAGGTTTAAACCTTTAAACTTAACTTCTTTACGCACGCTTGACTCGGGGAGTAAGCTGGTAAATTCGAGGCGAACGGACGTTGAAGTTGGTTCACGTAGATCTCCATAGTCAATATAACAAAAAATATATTTTATATTATGTTGGTATGTCCGGTAAAATGACAATTTACAATTGTCAAGATGGCGACATTAAACAAAGCAAAAACAAAGTTATACTGGTCGGTAAGGTCAACCATTGTTATACATTGTATGAATAATTGTTTTTTTTAACATAGTAACTCCTCCATTTTGGTAGTCGGTTAAAAATGGTGGGCGTTTGGAATACACTATTTAATATTAATCGTTTAAATTACTGTAATGCATTTAATTAAATAAAATATAATGTACTGCCCGCGGCTTCGCCCGCGTGGCCTTTAAGAAACAAAAGGCATATTTTTCTGCCGAAACAAACATTATAAACGCTCTCACTGTATTTTCATAGATAATTTCAACCATTTCACCCTCTTAGGGGTGGAATTTCGAAAAAACATTTCTTAGTGGATATCTGCACTATACAAAGAACACACCCTCTAAATTTCAAGTCTCTAAGACCAGCGGTTTAGGTTGTGCGTTGATATATAAGTCAGTCAGTCAGGACTTTGAATTTTATATGTACAGATATATATATATTTTTTTACAACTGGTTTTAAATACAACAGAAAATTACATAAAACAATAGATTACACTTGTAAAAATTCCCACCCCGGCGAGGGTCACCATCGGTGTCAGCAACACGTTTTATTAGCGTTTATCCCGTAAGCGCTCGCATTAGCATGACGAATGAGCCTGAACTCTGAAGTAGGTCGACAAGGAAGTAACCTGTCTAGATAGGACACGGTATAAAATATAGACCAAGTGTGGTCCCCGGAATAGTACCACCCCATCTCGTAGAAGGAAATAAGTTGTCTAGATGGGACACGGTATGAAATATAGACCTAGTGTGGTCCCGGGAATAGTACCACCCCATCTTGCGGAAGGAAGTAAACTGTCTAGATGGGACACGGTATAGAATATAAACCTAGTGTGGTCCCGGGAATAGTACCACCCCATCTTGCGGAAGGAAGTAAACTGTCTAGATGGGACACGGTATAAAATATAAACCTAGTGTGGTCCCGGGAATAGTACCACCCCATCTTGCGGAAGGAATTAAACTGTCTAGATGGGACACGGTATAAAATATAAACCTAGTGTGGTCCCGGGAATAGTACCACCCCATCTTGCGAAAGGAAGTAAACTGTCTAGATGGGACACGGTATAAAATATAGACCAAGCGTGGTCCCCGGAATAGTACCACCCCATCTCGCAGAAGGAAATAAGCTGTCTAGATGGGACACGGTATAAAATATAAACCTAGTGTGGTCCCGGGAATAGTACCACCCCATCTTGCGGAAGGAAGTAAACTGTCTAGATGGGACACGGTATAAAATATAAACCTAGTGTGGTCCCGGGAATAGTACCACCCCATCTTGCGGAAGGAAGTAAACTGTCTAGATGTGACACGGTATGAAATATAGACCTAGTGTGGTCCCGGGAATAGTACCACCCCATCTTGCGGAAGGAAGTAAACTGTCTAGATGGGACACTGTATAAAATATAAACCTAGTGTGGTCCCGGGAATAGTACCACCCCATCTTGCGGAAGGAATGTAAACTGTCTAGATGAGACACGGTATGAAATATAGACCTAGTGTGGTCCCGGGAATAGTACCACCCCATCTCGCAGAAGGAAATAAGCTGTCTAGATGGGACACGGTATGAAATATAGACCTAGTGTGGTCCCCGGAATAGTACCACCCCATCTCGCAGAAGAAAATAAGCTGTCTAGATGGGACACGGCATGAAATATAGACCTAGTGTGGTCCCCGGAATAGTACCACCCCATCTTGTGGAAGGAAGTAAACTGTCTAGATGGGACACGGTAGGAAATATAGACCTAGTGTGGTCCCGGGTACCATCCCATCTCGCGGTGCCGTAAGAGGGAATATTCAGGGAATATGCAGCAGCATTCTCCTCGGTCTGTGTTGTAATCAATCAATCACCTAGACGCCTGCCAAGTGTGGTGGTTATAGGCAACACCCGCTAATGGGAGGAGGTCTACGTTCAGAATTGAAGGTAGAAAATATGATGAGATGATAAAATATAAAAATTTGTATTTTCTAGGTCATCGCTCGGCAGTTTCCATGCCAATCCGTAACAAGCATTAAAACAAAACAAAAATAGACAGAAAAATTAGTGTGCATGACTGAAGTAAAACTTCTTTAGTTTAGCTCCATCTATCGGCCGGTATAACTTTGATTTTGCTTATTTAATGTTAGTGTCGCCATCTTGTTCAAGTCGTAAAGCGTGTGTAAAGAAGTTTTACTTCAAAATTGTTGCGTTCAGTGTATAAAGACAGTAAATAATATAAAGTACATTTTGAAGTTCTATAGCTGTGGAGGCCAGTATCAGCACAGCTGCGTATTTGTACAGAGCTTGAGTAATTGGTCAGTTATCCTGACGATCACGTTTGGGTGAGGCAAATATACGGGTTTTATGGACCAGTAGCGCCCCATGCCTTTGTACATATTTATAATAGCTTTTTTGAAAGAAACATGCTTTTCTCGTGATTGATAATTTGAAACCGATAATTTTGGAAACTTTTTTTTTAAATGTTAATAAATGATGTGACGAGCTAGTCGTTCACCTGCTGTTAAGCGACACGGCCGCCCATAACAGAACAGTGTCATCCGAAACTAAGATATAAAGTTTCGCGTGACACTGCACTGCGCACATCATCCTGAGACATCAGCACAGTCTAGTAATAAGATTATTAGACTCTAAGTTCAGATCATAAAGTCTCAATTGCCCAGTAATTTCACTAGCTACAGCTACTAGTTACAGAATAACTGACAAAGCGGTAATATCTACCTAGACGAAGCTTGTACTTACCTATACTACTCTACCCGTGTGACTTTTAAGCCAACGTACCTAGGTTCAACTTCCACTCCGCCCTGCACTGACTTTCCAAGTTATGAGCGGAATTTGCATTGCCTGTTACAATAGTGCAGAAAAACATTGTGAGCTTAGAATAATAGGTAGTTATTTTAAGATCTTGAGTATTAAGAATCACAAAACTCCAGAACATATGTCGTCCACCAACATGCACTTGGCCAGTATGATGGATTCTGGCTTGGCTCTTGAAATGAAATACGTGGTGATGATAATAAAAACCTCAATGGACTTGTAAAATGATATTAATACATTTAAAAAGCAGAAAATCATGCAAAAACAATACAACCAACTTCGTAGGCGAAAAATCAAAGAACAAATATCTGTCAAAATATAATGCCAAAAAAAGAACAAAAATATAGTTTTTAAATTTTTGGATAATAACTGAAGTAAACAGGTTTTATATAAAAACAAAGAGTTTACTACAGCTCTTAAAGCTCTTTTAAAATAAAGTAGAAACAAAATAAACAAAAAAGACATCACAGTAAAGTTTCTTATAGCTTCTTCTTTACAGGTGTAATCGAAGCTTCGGATCGGGGTTTTCTGTTCTGCATTGTGCTGGATCGATTGCACGAGTAGTGGCAAAGAGAACATCTTCTTTTTTTAAATTTGCTTATTGGGCATACATACCACCACAACACAATACAATTTACCAGACATAACATAATAATACAAATGACATGCAAACCAACAACTTTCAACTTCCGTTCGCCTTGTTACGCATTCATCAGATTACTCCTCAAGTCAAGCGTGCGTTAAGAAGTTTTACTTCAGCAAAAAAACGACCTATTCAACCTTCATAGTGTTGAGTGGAATGTAACCAAGTTTAGCGACGACACTGGCTAAATACACAAGAGTGTGGAGCCGAACTAAAAACAAAAAAAAAGTTTAGCGACCTGTGTATAGGTGTACCTTAATAAGTTCTATGGAAAAGTCACGTAGCTTTTGTATTATAACTGCCAAAACCATTCTATAGTTAACGTAACGATAACATTGTGGAAAATACTTCTATTACGATATTCTGTAGTTACAGGTCACAATCCCCGGAGAAAAATAAAATAATACAACGCTATTACACTTCTGTGTAAAAGACAAAACGCCAAACTGTGCCCGTGGACGGTTCGCAGCTAAAGTAAGTTTTTTTGGCGGGAAAACGAAAAAGATCGCGTCAACGCATTGTATTATTTTCCAAAACTTGTGTTATTTTCTTTGTTAGTGCATAAAATCAGTGGCATTTTATTCGTTAAGTGCTAGTTACAGGCATGGGTGTAGGGAAGTGGTATAATGATGGCGAAAAATTTATTTTCGTGTTGTTTCCAAAACTACATATAAGCTTCTGGTAAAGTTGCCACCACTTTACCAGTAAAGTCATATTTCCAGAAATATGACTTGACTAGACTGTACTATGACGTGACTTCATGACTTGAACTGTGACATGACTTGACACAAATATATATAATATTAATTATCTTGAGAAATTATCAATTACTTGACACTGGCTAAATACACAAAAGCATGGCGCCAAAAAAAAACAAAAAGAAACAAATTTGACTAAAATAACCTCTACCTTACCCGCGCGGAACCATTTTGTCGTCGTATTGTCTCGTGTAAGTCAACTTTTAGAGAGTTCTAAGTACGAGATAGTTGATTTATTTTATCTTTTTATTAGTTAGCTCAGTTGGTAGTAACTCTGCCTTCTGAACTGCGGGTTGCGGGTTCGATTCCCACCCAGGACAAACATTTGTGTGATTAACATAGGTGTTGCGTTCTGTGTCTGGGCGTTATATTGTATTCTATGTATGTATTTACAAACAAAAAGTATCTAAGTATTGTATCAGTTATCTGGTTCCCATAGTGCAAGCTTTGCTTAGTTAGGGGCTAGATGGCGCTGTGTGAAATGTCCACAGATATTTATTTATTTACTCAGAACCCTTATTCACAATAAATACCTCAACCATGTAAATTACCATACAGTTAATTTACAGACACAATATATAGATACAAATTTTATTCTAAGCTCAAATTGCATTGTGAAACCGAGTCGTATAAGCAATTCTGTTTAATTATACTTCTACAGAATATTAAATCAACGGCACGGGTTCCCTGGGAGTTATCAAAGGAAAACGCAACTGTTGAGCTTCGTGAAAACGATGCTCTCTCAAAAACACGGGTTTAACATACATCGCCGCTTCTTTTCTACTTTTTACCGAGGGAATTTCGGCAAAACAACAATGTATACAGATTGCAGCAACGAAGACGAAACTTTATCGCACTCGACGTACATTGACGGTTTTGCTTAGACAAAAACAAAAGGGATATCAATCATAAGGCAATGTTTGGAGTGGTAAGCAAAATGTTGAAGTGGTTTTTTGGTACTATCAAGCCTGTTGCTGCAGGTTAAATTATTAATCAGGGTACAACCACATCGTTGTTGTAGACTGAAGGGCTAAATTAGATTCTGGATTATTTACGCTGAAAGGCGGCCCAAGCTTTTTATACGCTTCGGTTAATATGAAGGGAATGTGTTGTTTTAAGATGGGTAGTAAATTTTTTAGGAGTTTTTATGTGGTTTTTATAAGTCTGGCTGTTTGTGACAGAACCTTCAAGTAAATAAGGATAGTAGTAGGTTTTGGCGGGAAAGCGAGCAAGATCGCTTCACCGCATAGTATTATTTTTGAAAACTTGTGTTATTTTCAGTGTTAATGCATGAAATTGGTGATGATCGTTAAGTGCTGGATTACAGGCATGAGTGTAGGAAAGTTGTATAATGATGGTGAACGTTTCTTGTCGTGTTGTTTCCAAAACTCCATAGAAGCTTCTAGTAAAGTTGCCATCGCTTTACTAGGAGTATGACTTAGGCTAGACTATGACTTGAACTGTGACTTGACACAAATCTGCGTGAAATATCATTAACTTGATATATTATCAATTACTTGACATTGGCTAAATACACAAAAGTGTGGAGCCAAAACATACAAAAAAAAGGATAGTTATGTGTATAAACACACACAAATAAATCCACACATGTTCTCCAATTTCGTGACGTACATGCTGGTTTCCTAACGAAAATTCCATCACCGTTGTAAGAGCGAATTTAAATTCTGCATATAACTTGACAAATCATTGGTGCATAGCCGAGATTTGAACCTGGGTGCGTCGGTTTGAAAGTCACACAGGTTGCCACACATTCACTCTTAGCTTTAAGAATTACGTACCTACCTATATTTATATCCTTTCCAATTTTATCAATTGGATTAGTCCATCTGAAATATTTCGTCACTAGCTGCGCCCCGCGGTTTGATCCAATAAAAAGTATACTATGTGTTAATCCACAATATAAGCTATCCATATTCGAAATTTCATCCAAATCCGTAAAGCCGCATGAGCGTGAAAGAGTAACGAACACCCAATCATACGAACTTTCGCGTTTATAATATTAATAGGATTAGTGTGACTAATAGCAATAAAAAAACTACCAGTTATTATTAGATGTTGTTTTACATTGGTAAAGTAACTCAAAGTTTTAATAAAGCTCATGAAACAATTTTAATAATGATGTCGTCTGGAAATTTAAAGAAAACTTCCAGATTGAGTTTCTCTTACAAATGAAGCTCTCGAGCTTTCAGTAAATATGATTAAAGTTTGAAGAAACGCTTGTCTCGATTCAGTATTCAAACCGTGATATTGATCTTGTACGGCGATTGAACGTTTAAGAAAGTAAACCTTATATATGTTCTACGGTGATGGCTAAATTTTGATTTAAAATGAAGGACTTCTCTATAATCTAACCTTTTCAGTTTTTTGGTCTCCTGGTCTCTTCCTGTGAACATAAATTAAGTTTGAGCAGTTATTTTTCTCGCATTTAGGTATTCACTTGGATTAACTGTGTATTGGACAAAATGCGTTTTGAACTGAAGTGGTATTATAATTTTAATTGCGAGATGGAATAATAAAAATATTGTGGCTCAGAGTGAGTGTGGCTCAGAGAGCATGTGTGGCTCAGAGTGAGTGTGGCTCAGAGTGAGTGTGGCTCAGAGAGCATGTGTGGCTCAGAGTGAGTGTGGCTCAGAGTGAGTGTGGCTCAGAGAGCATGTGTGGCTCAGAGTGAGTGTGGCTCAGAGTGTGTGTGGCTCAGAGAGCTAGTGTGGCTCAGAGTGAGTATGGCTCAAAGAGCTAGTGTGGTTCGGAGAGGGAATATAGTTCATAGAGCGAGTGTGTCTCGGAGAGTGAGCGGCTAGCATAAATTGGACTGCGCGATCTTGGAATATGTCTAACGACTAACACATGCAGTTGATGGTGATGATGATGATGACAGGTATGATAAGATGACTTTGAAAAGGGTAAAGTTTGGTAGGTAAATAGTTTCAGGAACTTTTTCTAAATATTTCAATTTATTATACCTCTCCTTGGAGATACTCTTTCTAATGTCAAAAACTTTCGAAAATGGCCGCCCGCCCACACTCGTTTGTCAAAGTTTGGATATTAAGGGCGTTAAGAAAACGTGTCCATTGAATAAACTATTGAACTACTAAAATCGTGATTCAGAACGTCTAGACACAGTAAGCATTGTTTTATTACGTATTTCTTAAATTATTACGCCATGTTGCATTTCAAGTATTTCTATCTTTTCTTTTCTTTTTCTTAGAAATAAATGGTATCTTACTATGAACGGCCCGAGTTTTTTCCCGCGAGTATATTCATAATATCCCCAATTTTTGACACTTCGTATATATGAGCTTCTGCCCGCAGCTTCGCCCGCGGCGTGGCTTATGGGAAAATAATTCAACCACCCATTTCACTCTCTAAAGGCTGGAATTACGAAAAATCCTTTCTTAGCGGATGCCTACGTCATAACACCTACCTGCATGCCAAATTTCAGCCCGATCCGTCCAGTGGTTTGGGCTGTGCGGTGATAGATCACTATAAATAAATAAATAAATAACTGTGGACATTTCACACATCGCCATCTAGCCCCAAACTAAGCAAAGCTTATACTATGGGAACCAGATAACTGATACAATACTTAGATGCTTTTTGTTTGTAAATACATACATAGAATACAATATGCTATGTCAGTCAGTCACCTTTGAGTTTCATATATATAGATTAGTATTGGCCGTGTAGTCCAAGTGAAGTGAAAATAGAACTACCCCATTTCTTCCAATGGATGCCGTAAGAGCCGACTAAGGGAATATCCAAATTTTTAATGGCAACATTGAGCCGGAAGACGTAGGGTAGACAGGCCTCCAGTAAAAGCCTTACGAGATTTTCCGCCGCTGCTGACACCGACCACATGTAATAATAATTCCATGCCAAATAAAACTCATCCGACAAGCGTACACAACTTCAAACAGCATGGATTCTAGCCCACCAATATTTGTATAATTGTTCAAATACCAACCGCCGTACACACGGTATGACGCGGCTGTCATCAACCTTCCTAAACGACACCGAGTCTAAGTTGTAACAACATAATAAGCGCTTTATAAAATAGTGGTCAAAATAGACATAAATGGAAACAACTCTATATCTATCAGCTCTCTCAACATATAATCCAATTTGTCAACAATATATCGAGCAAGTCTTTTAAGAAACATTATCTTCAGGCGGCCGGCCAGACGATCGTATTTTATAGACCGCTGTCAATAACGCGTTCTTGCTCGATTATATTTTATTGTGATTATGGACAACGTTTTATAAAAGAACTAGTTGCGCCCCACGGTTTATACCCGCGGATAAAAGTATTTTAATTATTTGCTCATCCCACGGGAACATTTCACTTTTCCGGTATAAAATGTAGCCTATATGTTAATCCAGTGTATGAGCTATCTTGATACCGAATTTCATCCAAATCCATTCAGCCGTTTGAGCGTGAAGAAGTAACAAACATACACACAAGCACACATACAAACTTTCGCCTTTATAATATTAGTGTGATAGTGTGATATAAGCTATCTTGATACCGAATTTCATCCAAATCCATTACAAACTTTCGTTTTTATAAAATTAGTGTGATGTTATTGGTACATTTATATTTTGTATATATCTAATATTAGGTCTTTACCTATGAAATCGCCGTTTTGTTTGAAAAAAGTTAAAGTATTTTTTTTTCGAACTTATTTATTTTTTTTATATTCAAAGTAATCACCCCTGCAATCAATGCATCTTTGCCAACGCTGTGGCAGTTTATGGATGCCCTTCTTGAAAAAATCAGCAGGACGGGAGACAACAAACTCTTCAAAGGCGTTTTGTACTGCCTCTCGGGAATTGAATTTATTTCCCGCTAAAAAGTTGACCAAATTTTGGAAAAAGTAATAGTCGGTAAGCGCAAGGTCTGGTGAGTATGGTGGATGAGGGAGAGCTTCCAAACCCAACTCATGCAGCTTAGAGACGGTCTGTTGTGCAGTATGGGGTCGCGCGTTGTCGTGAAGTAGCAGTGGAGACGACCGATTGACCAAAGCTGGTTGCAGACGTGCGAGTTTCGCCATCATTGTGGTCAGTTCTTCAATGTACACATCTGCAGTAATGCTCTCGCCGTTTTGTAAAAAGCTATGATGAATCACACCAGCACTAGACCACCAAACTGTGACCATCACCTTTCTAGGAGTCATTTTTCGTTTTGCACATTGCTTTGGTACCGAACCAGGATCTAACCAACTTGCTGAGCGCTTTCGATGGTCAAAAAAAATCCATTTTTCGTCGCACGTAACAATTCGGTTCAAAATTCCTTCATTTCTGTGCCTGTTAAGCAGCGCAAGGCAAGTCTCGACGCGTACGTTGCGCTGGCGATCGTTAAGTTCGTGGGGCACCCATCTATCAAGATTTTTTATCTTGCCAATCTGTCGCAAATGGACCAAAATTGTTGTGATGCTAACATCAAAAGCTGCTGCCAGCTCAGCTGTAGATTGAGATTCATCAGCTTCCACAATCGCCTTTAATTCATCATTGTTGACCAAAGTTTCCGGACGACCACGAGGTTCATTTTTCAAGTCAAAATTCCCAGAACGGAACCGAGCAATCCAATAACGGGTTGTACGTTCGTTTGTACAGTTCTCTCCGTAAACATCGTTTATGTTACGTGTCGTTTGTGCCGCGTTGGTGCCACGACGGAACTCATATTCCATAATTACACGAAATTTCAAAGTATCCATTATGAGGAAAAATGTTGAAATGTAATGAAAATACAACGCTAATCAATAAACAAAAGACTTATATTGTAAATAGAATGTCATATTTTTAAAACAAAATTAATTTGAATTTAGAATTCATAGCCAATCAAAACTTTTTTTTGTTTGAAAAAGTCTGTACTGCAATACGGCAATTTCATAGGTAAAGACCTATTAAATAATTTTAATGTAAAGTAAAACTTGAATAGAATTAATTCGTTTATTGTACAATACTTTATACTATTTTATTTTGCAATTTTCGGAAAATAAAAGCTATTACTACAAGTAAATAATATACTGTTATAATAATAATTTTAATTAGCCTCTGTGGTCGGCTCATAACCCGGAGATGGCAGGTTCTATTCCCGAGGCAGGGCAAGTATTTGTGCACAGAAAAGGGACAAATATTTGTTCTTGTTTCTGGGTATAGTGGGACCATGGTCCTCGTAGTTTCTAGGTCCCTAGGTACAGGGAATCCTAGTTAGGGTCCAGGATATACTCGTATGTATGTGATCGTTGGGCGTTATTATTATTATTATTATTATAAAATTTATACGTAAATAATTTTTCGCAAAAAAATTGGTTTTGTCTTGAGAGAAAAGTTATTACTTAAACGTTTCTTTTCTTTTTTAGCGTGTCCTATTATAGTATTACTAGTTGCGCCTCGCGGTTTCACCCACGGAAAAAAAGTATTTTAATTATTTGCTCATTCCACGAGAAAATTTCACTTTTCCGGGATAAAATGTAGCCTATATGTTAATCAGTGTATAAGCTATCTTGGTACCGAATTTCATTTAAATCCATTCAGCCGTTTGAGCGTGAAGGAGTAACAAACATACACCCAAACACACATACAAACTTTCGCCTTTATAATATTAGTGTGAAGTGTGATATTGTCTGTGGCGTATTAATGTCTATAGCTAGACATTATGACAAGTTTATAGATATGGTGGCAAATATATAAAACTTTTGTAGAGTTTTTGTAAAAAATTTCTAATTCAACTTCGATCCTAAAGTCACCTATAGTCAACGTTATGCCTACTGTAAAACATCATTTAACTATTCATTTAAATATGGTTTTGATATCTTAACCAAACGCAACAAGATCAGTACAACTTGTATGACAATAAATGGTTACACAAATACACAAGTTTTTAACAACAACAAGATTGTCCATAACAAAATTAGTAAGAAATTGTTCACAGTTTTACGACTAATAAAGACAACTCGGGTACGACCTCTAACGAATTTAATCAAGACTGCCTGCAAATAAGTGCCGAAACGGATTACTTGTGTAAAATCTTAACTCGAAATATGAAATTTCAGCTGAATCAAAAGTAGCCATTACGGTGCTGAATAGAACAATAACTTTGCTTATGCACTTCGTCCCCTAAGGTACTATCCAAGCAGTTGTTTTTAATCTTTTTATTTAATTTATTTAAATATGATCCGGGCGTGTTCAAGAGAAGAGTTAATAGGTATTTACTTGGCTAGCATGCTACACCTTCGATCGCATCGTCCCATTAGGTGAGAGCGCGGTCAAATGCTAGAAAAGTTTAAAGTAAAAAAATCTTTTATCAAATATTCTTTATTTATAAATCAATATCATCATCAACCTACAATTTAACTGCTGGACATAAACTTCTCCCAAAGCACGCCACTCAGCCTGGTCTTCGGCTCTACTCTTCCAGTTACTGCCAGCTACCTTGCGTATATCATCGCTCCATCTTGCCGCAGGACGTCCTACACTACTCTATATAAACTCTATACTACTATTTATAAATGAGTACCCATAATTTTTTGTCTACTTAGGCACAAATAATTCTGTACCTAGTAATTCTGTACTAATGCGCTGTCTTAGATAGTTTCAGATTAAGTATGTATACGATTTTATACTATTACGAGTAATTTGTAAGATTGGCAGATCTACATTTTTATAATAAGCGAAGCATGCGAAGATCGTGACTAAAATAAGAAGAAGAAAAAAACTTAAAATTATTGTTTCGTCGCACTAGTTCCATTGGGTTGTTCATTGATGGAACTGCTGTGTTTTGAAACTCGCGTTATCATCACCGCACGCCTCCCATGAGCTTGTCACAAGCTACTTAGTTTCCACTTCTATCAGCAGTCCCCAAAGACTGGCCCGCACATTTCTTTTCTATTTCTGCAGCATTAATCTTGGTAAAAACTAAAAGCACACAATACTTAAAAGTAGTATAACTTCTTAATAACTTATAGGTTATTACTAATTCCCAACAGAAATAAAGTTTTGCAGCTCTTAAGTTCGCACTTATTTCTCTAGAACGTACCCAAATGCTTTGTAGTAGTCTAGTACGTACGTCATAGAGGATAAGTTCAAACTTATACTCTATGCGTACCTCTATACCTCTGTACCTCTTACGCTCGTCTGCACTTGTTTTACAGCTCCTAAGTCTTGAGAGCTGTAAAACAAGTGCAGACGAGTGTAAGTTTTCTGTAGTACAGGTAGTTCATTTATGAGTTCTTATTCAAATTTAATGAAAAATATTCTTTAATACTGGGGTGGTAAATATTTATAAGTTAATATACTGTGCAGTTGCTATGTACTAATTAAACAGTGAACTTACTTTATACAATTTTTTTAAATGAGTATCGATAGTTAGTACGATAAAACAAATGATACGGACTGAAATCCCGTGCTTAATTTTTTTGATCTTTTGGTGATCGCAGTAGTTATTACAAAGGAGAAAGTATCTTTTGTCATTCAACGAATATGCCTTATGCTTCTCATTTCTCTTCATTGTCACTGCTCTCTTTTGAGACGTTCAGACATTATCTGGGTCATGTTAGTTAGTCAAAATAAATGATGTAGTTAAACTCGACCGAAAACATAGCCGTGTGCAAGAACTTTATCACTGTATCGTTTCTACATTGAAGCCCAGTTTAGTTAGTCAAAATAAATGATGTAGCTTAGAACTTTATCACTGCATCGTTTCTACATTGAAGCCCAGTTTAGTTAGTCAAAATAAATGATGTAGCTTAGAACTTTATCACTGCATCGTTTCTACATTGAAGCCCAGTTTAGTTAGCCAAAATAGATGATGTAGCTTAGAACTTTATCACTGCATTGTTTCTACATTGAAGCCCAGTTTAGTTAGTCAAAATAAATTATGTAGCTAAGAACTTTATCACTGCATCGTTTCTACATTGAAGCCCAGTTTAGTTAGTCAAAATAGATGATGTAGCTTAGAACTTTATCACTGCATCGTTTCTACATTGAAGCCCAGTTTAGTTAGTCAAAATAAATGAAGTAGCTAAGAACTTTATCACTGTATCGTTTCTACATTGAAGACCAGTTTAGGTAGTCAAAATAAATGATGTAGCTAAACTCGAACGGCCGTGTGCAAGAACCTTGTCACTGTATCGTCCTACATTGGAGCCCAGTTTCCTGCCAATTATGCAAATAAAAGGGGCGGCATGTGTTACAGAAATTAAATCGGTACCTACTGCATTACAGGGTATTTTTACGGGAGTTTCAAGGACAATAATGGAAGGCTGCAATAATTATACTTTTTTATTTACGATATTATTGCCATTTTCTAACGTAGGCGTCTTACATTTCCCCTCCAATTTAACCGTGTTTCATCAGACATTTAAGGTATCGTACGCATGTACTTCTTAAGCAATGTTGGGTAATACAAACATTATGATAATGCGCTTTAGATAAGGTTTATAATATAAATTGTTTGTCATACACAAAAGAACATACTAATAAAGGTTGAGAATATTGTTAAGTCGCGCTAAAAAGTAATTAACTTTTTAAAGTTAACCCAAAAATTGTTCTTCTATCTATACATAAAAAAATTAAAGTCCTGACTGACTGACTGACTAATATATCAACGCACAGCCTAAACCGCTGGTCCTAGAGACTTGAAATTTGGAGGGTGTGTTTTTTGTAAAGTGTAGGTATCCACTAAGAAAGGATTTTTTGAAATTCCAACCCTAATATGGTGAAATGGGTGGTTGAATTATCTATAAAAAAATTATTCTTCGTTTCTTATAGGCTACGTGGGCGAAGCCGCGGGCAGAAGCTAATTATTAAAATTTTTTTCATCAGTTGATATGAAGTACTCGCGCTCTATAAATACTTTTGCCACTTGCATAGGTATAATATTCATAAACCTAATATTTATAAACCTAAAAACCTTTTCACAGTCCTCAGTGTTTTCAGTATTGAATCGTTCCAATGTTGAGACTATTAATTAAAACTTAGACAAAACAGTTAGATCAATAGGGAAATTTACAATACATTCGTCACATTTTACCTGTAGTAAACTTAGCTTGATGAGCTGTCTAGATTTAAAACAAATATTCGAGTAAATGTACCAAGAACTTTGTCCTCGAATTTCCGCGATTAATAAGAAAGTTTTAATTAAAACGGAGCCCAACAAATTAATAAGTAACTTTTTGTTAACCTCTCCATTCTGATGGCGTTCTTCGTTGATGGGTTAGTAAGCCTTTAGCCGTGACCTCAGATTTCGTATGACCACGGAATTTATCTTTATAATCCCGGACAAAAAAGGGGTTTTATTTTTATCTACATTTTTAATTTTTCTGAGACATTATTCGTATTTCTTGTTTTATTGATGTTGTTATCATACTTTTTTTATTTATACAATTAATTTATTTTACAATGTGTATTTATAGGGAATCCTAGTTAGGGTTCAGGATCTATGTATGTGATCGTTAGGTATTTATTATTATTATTAAAATGCAATACCCACTTAAATTAATAATAAATAAATTAATTAATTTAATAATCATTTAATTAATTAATCCATTTATTTTTTACCCACTAACCTAACCCAGGTTTTTTTAAACTTGATAATGCTGTTAGTCTCTACCGACCTTTACAAGTCACCGGGCGGGAGCGTCACCGAGCGGGACCTCAAACGGGTTGGGAGTACCAGGAGGACCACGTCCTCGCTATATTCAGGTAAGACAGTAGTCACGTAGTGGAACACAGACAAAAGATTACAATAGAATAGAATATATTTTATTGTTAAGCTGTGTACAAAATTATCGTATGGTTCTAAGTACTATGGTACGATAGATTTGATTCATTTTTTTTATTAGTTTGTGTTTTTTTTACAACAAGAGTCTTGCTACTCATCTCATTTCAGTTTATCACAGTAATCCATTCCGCTATACCTCAGTGGAGCCTATTTAAAATATTTTGTAATCAGTAATATATCTTAGATCCGTCTATCAAAAAGAAATCCCAGTGGTGTTTGTGGCTGTTTTTGTTTTTGCTTTAGTTTTTGTTTTATATTTTGTTCCTGCTAAGTAAATAAAATAGAATATATTTGACATACATATCCATACATTATATATTTATTTATTTATATAAGTAATTAGTATAAGTAATATAATTATATTTTATTATTATTTTATTCATAACATGGACTGCTCATTCTCATCAGACCTATTTTTATCTCTGGACTCGGACCAATTTTCGGATGCCCTTGATGATAGCCTTGATGATACTCCACTTAATGACCTTTTACACCAGTCGTTTTCCGGATACAAGAAGAATTTTAATGTATGCCATATAAATGCACAAAGCATACCTGCGCATCATGCGGAACTTCTCACAACATTCACCAGTGATAACATACATGCTTGCTTAGTTTCTGAGAGTTTCCTTAAACCTACCCTCCTATCCCGATCCTTTGTTCTCCCTGGTTTTGTGCTAATACGGAATGATCGCACCGGCAAAGGTGGTGGTGGTGTTGCGATATATCTACGCTCTGAGATAAAGTATAAGGTAATTTCGAGCTCACCCTCTCTCTATTCTAGCTCTATGGAGCACTTGTTCGTTGAAGTTACCTTAAAAACTACCGTAAAATTTATATTGGGTGTGATATATTCTCCTCCCACCATTGACTATTTTGACACGTTGGAGCAACTTCTTGACTTGTACGTACCTCAATACGACAACTTTATGATAATGGGAGACTTCAATACTTGTTTACTGCGCAATGATAAAAGGACTAATAAACTAAATACAATTGTATCTTCTCTTGATCTTTCGTTCTTAGATCTGAAACCAACATATCACCTAAATGACAGTCACACCAAGCTCGACCTTATCCTCACGCGAAAATCTGATCTGGTCTCAACATTTGGTCAATTTCCTGCTCCAGGTTTTTCACATCACGATCTCATATACGCCTCTTACAAAATAAAGGCTCCTAGATGCAAGCCCAAGATTATAAATCAGCGAAATCTAGCTGCTGTGGATTGGGAAAAACTCTGTACTGTAGCTAGCGCATTGGATTGGGATTCAGTAGTCAAAGCCACTGATATAAATCAAAAGGTACAGGTGTTTACTTCTTTTATCAACGACATCTATGACGCTCAGGCACCTAAAAAACCTGTTCGCATGAAAAGGCCGCCCGCGCCATGGCTTACAGACGAGATCAAGAAATTAATGGCTAGGCGGGATTATCTCTATCGCAAATATAGGAAAAATAAAAGTGACGAAAATCTACACTACTTTAAAAAAGCTAGAAATCGCTGCAATCAGGCAGTTAGAAATGCAAAACGTCGTCATATATTTAGTGCCATTAATAACAGCTCCGCTAATAATATCTGGAAAGTTCTTCGCAATCTAGGATTTGGCAAAAGTAAACATCTCATAACTCCATCAGTAGATGTTAATGCATTAAATAAACATTTTTCAGTAGTACCATGCCGTGTCCAGGCAGATACCAAAGTTCAATCTATTGCACAACTAAATAATATGTCTCCTTGCGCGAGTTCTGAAAGTCTCTGCTTCAAAACAGTAGACGAAAACGAAGTGCATCGTATTGTCAATAGCATTTCTAGTAAGGCTGTTGGACATGATGGCATTGGACGTGAACTAATAATTCCCCTGCTTCCAGTTATTCTCCCTTACATCACGCATATTATTAACTTTTCCATTATTTCCAATAGTTTTCCTAATGCATGGAAGTACGCTCATATAATTCCAATTCCTAAAAAAGCTGCCTCTCCCGATCTAAAAGACTATCGTCCGATATCAATTCTCCCTTTTCTTTCTAAGGTTCTGGAACGAGTTATACATCGTCAGCTTTCACAATATCTCCAAACGTATAACCTACTTACCCCATATCAGTCAGGTTTCCGTACAGCTCACAGTACCTGCACTGCTCTAATAAAAATAACTGATGATATAAGATCAAGTATCGATCAACGTAAACTTACTTTACTGCTCCTACTAGATTTTAGCAACGCTTTTAACTGTGTGGACCATGACATTCTTTTAGCTGTCATGCGCTCTCAAAATTTATCAGAATCTGCTTTGGAATGGTTTCTTTCGTATCTCGGTGGACGGCAGCAGCGCATACAAGTAGATGACGTGTTCTCTGATTGGAGTAATGTTGATGCTGGCGTACCACAGGGTGGCGTACTCTCACCTCTTCTCTTCTCGATTTTTATAAACACCTTAGTCTCCCATTTACGTTATTCCTCCTTCCATCTATATGCTGACGATGTCCAACTCTATCTTTCCTTTAGACCTGATAACATTGCAGAAGCCATTGACGAGCTTAATAAAGATCTTAAAGCTGTGTTTGCTTGGACGCAGAAGTATAGTCTGCTCATAAATGCCAGTAAAACGCAGGTCACGATAGTTGGTAGTAGTAGTCTCCTATCTAAGATAGATCTTCGGTCTATTCCCACCGCCAAATACAATGGTATATCCCTTGAATATTGTAAGGAAGTTAAAGATCTTGGTCTTATTATCCCACATAATCTTTCCTGGGACAATCATATCACAGAGATTAGCAGGAAGATGTATGGATCTTTACACGGTTTGAAGCGGTTAAAGAATTTTCTACCACAACATGCCAGGGTAGCTCTTGTCACTGCTTTGCTACTCCCTTTTCTTGATTATGCTGATGTGTGCTACACTGATGCTAATGAAGAACAACTCAACAAGCTGGAACGTCTTCTTAATTTGTGCATCCGCTACATTTATGATCTGCGCAAGTATGATCATGTGTCTGAGTTTAGATTTGAACTCAAATGGCTAAACATCCGCTATAGACGTAATGCCCATACAGTATGTCTTCTATATAATATTCTTTTTCATCCGCTAGCCCCAAATTATCTTAAAGAACGTTTTACTTTCTCTTCTTCACGTGGTCGGCCGCAGCGTTCCTTTCATCATCTTGAACTCATAATTCCACAACACAAATCTGCATGTTACTCAGATTCATTCACTGTTACAGCTATACGTCTATGGAATAGCCTTCCTCCTGAAATTCGTCAGGCATCGTCATTGAGTGTATTTAAAAATAAGGTATATAACCATTATCTTGCACTCCAAAATAATAACAGTAAATGAGCAATTATATTGGTTCGATTAAAATATAAGTATGCATATTGTAGATATTAATAAATAAATTATATACATTATTAATATTTATGTTATATATAATGTGTAGTGTATACAAATATATATATATATACATATAATATATAAAACTCCTAGTTTATACGTGTTAAATTAGTAGTAATTAAGTAGCTATGTATGTGAATAGGGATACAGGAAAATTAAATTTATGTTAGTTTTTTTTTTTATATGTTATTTAGGCAATCTATATTTAAGTTGCGTTGCACTGCCCTGCAAAAATTTCCATGTTACACCCAGGTTAACTGGAAGATAATGCTCTCTAGCATTAAGTTCGCCTTTGTACCTACATTTGTTATTTGTGCAATAAAGCATTTTCTATCTATCTATCTATCTATAAAAAGGTAATATCCTTGCCATCGGCCAAAAGGAGTCTTCCACAGCTGAACACTTCACTAATGAATACTAACAATAAAGTTGAATGGTATTTATTTACGTCCAATTGATCTCTGTAGCCACAACAACACAACCCACAATTCAGAAGGCAGTGGTAACTACCAACTGAGCTATCGGGCCAGTCGACCTGAATATAACCATTAAAATTCTTCTGTTCCTACTAAATTATGACCTATCTAGAATACTTACCGTATTTTACATGTGACACACTTTTATATACCCAAAAAACGTAGTAGGTTTTATGGGAGCTAGAAGATAAATATTACAGCATGCTTAGAAATTTATTTGAGTGTGTGTCCGGAAGGAAACTGTACGCTGTTGTTGGCAGCCTTGATCTGGCAGTATGGCACTATTTACTACCAACATTCTTTGGCCAGTTTGAGATATAATACCCGAAGCCAAGAGACACTGAGAAAGCCTCTAAACAGACTGGCCAAAGTACAAAAACAAGGGGTTTATAACAAAATATGCATGTTCAATAAATTGCCACTCAGTATAAGCGACTTGCCATATAATAATTTTAAGAATAAAATTAAAAAATTTCTTCCAAGTTCACCCTTTTTATTCCTTGAACGAATATATGAGATTGCCTCTGGCAGAATCTTCATTTATAATTGGCGACCAAGAACTTCAATAGTGTAATTTTACTTTTAAGTCACGTTTCACGACTCATGTTTATATTTGTTCATTAGTAAGTTGATTTTAAATTTTGTTGATTTTATATATTTTGTTGATTTTATATATTTTGTTGTTAATTGACGTACCAGTGTAACGCGATGTTATAAGGTGAATAAATCTATGAATCTATGAGAGATGAAGCAAAATGGGACTTAAGTAAATAGAGCTAATTTTGTGCAAAATGGATTATGATATAATTTTAAACTGCCAAAATATTGCAAGCTAAGCAAAGCTTGTACTATGGGAACCAGATAACTGATAAAATACTTAGATATTTTTTGTTAGTAAATACATACGTAGAAAACAATATAACACCCAGACACTGGACAAACATCGATGTTGATGACACAAATATTTGTGCTGGGTCATCAAACCCATAAGCCGCAGTCCAGAAGGCAGAGTTACTACCAACTGAGCTATCAGCAAAGCCACTAAGTTAAAGAACTGCAACATTGCTAACAATGAGGCTCTATAGATTATACAAATTATTTATATAAACAAATAGCCAGAAGGTTAACGAATCACGAACGGATACTTACGAGTCGGGGTATTGAACACAATGGCGTTTATTAATGAAGGCCGGATGTTAATTGCACTCATTATTATATAAATTGATTAAACATTTCGGATTAATAATTACTAATTAAATTGTTACTCATCTTGCTCAAAACAGACGTCATTGTAGCGTATCGGCGGAGATAAAATAGCATATTATCCTATAAGGGGTTTTTATTATATTTTGTCTGTTACAAACAAGAAAGTTGTGAAAATTGTGCTGATGTCTCAGGATGACGTGCGCAGTGCAGTGTCACGCGAACCTCTATACTTTAGAGTTCCGAGTGGCACTGCAGCTGATATGGGCAGCCGTGTCGTTTAACATCAGGCGAACGGCTAGCTCGTCAAATCATTCCTTAACATAAAAAAAAAATTAATAATAATAATAAAGCGATCACAATAACTAGAGGTAGAGCAAGACAAGAGCTGAAAAAAAAAACAAAAGACAATCAAATACAATAGAAAAGAAAGAAGAATAAAACAATACATAAAGAGGTTGAGTGTAAACTAATATAAAACCTATTTTCATACACATTACTCTATTTTGATGACATTTCCAATAATTCGTAAAAAATATCTAAGCACAACCCTTTGGAGCACATATTCGGTGTTACGAAAGAACGCTATGAAGATTAGAAATAACGTCGTACATTTAATTTT
Source organism: Ennomos fuscantarius (assembly GCA_905220475.3). NCBI lineage: Eukaryota > Metazoa > Arthropoda > Insecta > Lepidoptera > Geometridae > Ennomos > Ennomos fuscantarius. The sequence continues at coordinate 3,230,079 of HG992040.1, read as the reverse complement.
TAATATAATAAAGTAGACACATTTGTAATATTGGACTATTTTATTTTCTCCCAATCGTAGTAAAAAGAAGTGATACACGGCGCTGAAAACCCATTATAGCTCGGTCGGGTAAAGTACCTCGTATAATGGGTCGTTTTAGGCCCTTGCATAACAATCTACTATTTATCATGATTGTTATCCTAAATACTTTATACAAAACCAATTTCAATACTTGAATTCGCTTACCTTGGAGTAAAGGAAAATATTAAGTTTGCCAATAATATTAAGTTTTCCAAAAATATTAAGGTAACCAATAAATAGGTGGAGTGGGAATTGGTTTCATAGATTTTGGATGCAGTGGAAATTGGTTTTTATAGACATTTTTTTAAAACAATAATAATACCTATATTAATGCACACTTGAGAATCTATTCATTTGTTTTTGAAGTTAAACTTCTTTAAAACGTGTTAAACGCTTGACTTGGGGAATATTACTCACACTACTATTTACAGCTTAAGCTGGCGAATGCGTGACGAAAGCGTTACGGAAATTGATTGGGCGAGGCGAACGGAAATAAGTAAGATAGAAACGAGAGAGTTACGTTTCGTACGCAGTTTTACTTCAGTCGTGTGGTCTAAAGCAAGTTTTTTTTGATGAACGCAATTTCTGACGCCGGATAACTAAATATTAGATAAAAATAGTACATAAGTCATAGTTCACTAGGACTAATCTACAAAACGGCGGAAAGTCGTTATGTGAGATGTATAAGCAGCTGCTCAGCAAAGTGGTTCTCTATAATAACAATAATAACGCCCAACGATCACATACATAGATCCTGGACTGTAACTACGATTCCCTGTGTCAAGGACCCGGGAACTACGAGGACCATGGTCCCACAACACCCAGACTCAGAACCAGAATTTGCGCTTTATTTTCTTGTGCACACATACTTGTTCTGCTCAATGAGGGAGTTCTATTGTTCAGAGGACATCTTCCGGCTGATGATGATGACCTATGGGTCATGATGGGTCATAAAGTATGTTTAATGATATATTTATTCAGTGTTTTACTTGATTTAGATTACATAATTTTCAGTTAAAATCTGAATGCAAATTTACTTTTGTAAAATGACCAAGCTGCGAGCGTTGTTAATTATTAATTAAGTTTATAATAACAGTAGGTAATTACGCCGCAAGGTTTTAGAAGGCCAACGGTTGCATAAATCTGGGAGCGATATTTTTGCAAAAACTTTGTAATACTTTTTTTTGTTTTGGTTTTGGCTCCACACTTTTGTGTATTTAGCCAGTGTCAAGTAATTGATTTCTCAAGTTAATTAATATTATGTATATGTATGTGTCAAGTCAAGTCACAGTCTAAGTTATCAAGTCGAGTCATACTCCTAGTAAAGTGGTGGCAACTTTACCAGAAACTTCTATGTAGTTTTGGAAATAACACGAAGTGAAACTTTTCACCATCTTTATACCACTTTCCCACACTCATACCTGCAATCCAGCACTTAACGAATAAAATGCCACCAATTTTATGCACTAACACTGAAAATAACACAAGTTTTGGAAAATAATACAATGCGGTGACGCAATCTTTTTCGCTTTCCCGCCAAAACTCGTTGTAATACTTATGATGTAAGGAGATATATATTTTTTTCTACTCCTGTTTAATAATGAGTTTGTATATAATAATGTCGTTAAGACCATAGATCCTAAGAAATATATCAAAAATTATTCCTACGTTTTTAATACATTTTTACATTAGACACTTTAAGGGGTCATCCATAAATTACGTCACACTTCAAGGGGGACGGAGGGGGTCGATGAAGTGTAACACTGCGTGACAAGAGGGGGGGACGGCTCCCAAATTTTGAGACATCATTTTTAAAAATATAATATTTTATAGGTATCTAAATATTTCAGCACTAAATTTTATATTTCATACATTTTTAAAGGTTAAATTGCAAAATATGTGACATCTCCTAGGGGGGGGTCTCCCAAATGTACCCGCTGTAGTATAATGTGACAAAGACGGGGAGGGGTCAAAAAATCATGAAATGCATGTGACGTAATTTATTGACGGCCCCTAACGTTTGACACATCTTCAACAGACTACAAAAAAGGAGGTTCTCAATTCGGTTGTAAGGTTTTTTTATGTTTGTTACCTCATTACTCTATTTATTGACTGCCGCTGGTGTGGTGTTTGAATAGGTCAACTGGTCGGTCGGAGGTGTGCGGATTTGATTCTTTTAGCTCTTATAAAAGATCTAATGGTACTAAAAGACTTTGTTCCGTCAAAGGAACTACCAAATAAACTACGGAGAAGAAAACCAACGTAATTATTAAAGTCACGACTGGTTTCATGTCTCATTAGAATCAGCTCTAGTTCAAGGTTTGTGGTAGAAATGAAGGATTAATTGTAAAACAAGGAAAATGATTCGTATAATATCGCTCTTTCATTGAATCAGTCAACGCAATCATTGTATTATAAAAAGCAAGATTTTTCAAATAATTTTCACAGTCTAGATTTTCCTTCAGTGTCCGAACAGTGGAATTTTTAATTAAAGTGAGTTTTTGACAAATAATATTTTTTTAATTAATTAAGTTTTCACTCACTGTTGTAAAGCCCGTTCATATATTTTATTCGCTCTGCTAACTTACCTGAAACAAAAAGGATCGTTATTATTCAACTTCAACTTCTTTTTTGTGGCTTCTGCGGGTTACCACAATTTCGCCAATGTTTAATTAAGTACAAACGCGAAAGATTTTTTTTTGGGGTTATTATAAAAATCATATTTAAAACGTTTAATGAATACGGTACTTATAGTGGTAATAAATAGAAGAACTTCAATCATAATAATATTATAAAAGCGAAAGTTTGTATGTATGTATGTTTGTTACTCTTTCACGCTCAAACTGCTGAATGGATTTGGATGAAATTCGGTACCAAGATAGCTTATACACTGGATTAAAATATGGGTTACATTTTATCCCGGAAAAGTGAAATTTTCCCGTGTGATGAGCAAATAATCAAAATACTTTTTATCGGCGGGTGAAACCGCGGGGCGCGACTAGTAATTAGCTAAAGAAGATATGTTTAGATTGAGCGAGTGTGCTAGCCAGTACCTAAGACTTTGAAACCGACGCACACCAATTTGGAATATATATGGCTTATATACTGGATCAAAATATAGGCTACTTTTTTATTCCCTGGTGAAACCGCGGGGAGCAGCTAGTTTAATATATTTAATCTGTTCTGCTTTTAGATTTATCATAAGAGCACGCGATGAAAAAAAAAACGAGTGTGCTTTAGACCACACGACTGAAGTAAACTTTAGTTTAGCTACATCTATCGGCCGGTATAACTTTATTTTTGTTTTGTTTAATGTTGTCAACTTGTCAATGGTAAATTGTAATTTTACCGGACATACCAACATAATAATACAAAATTTTGGGGAGTTTTGGCAGGAAAGCGAAAAAGATTGCGTCACCGCATTGTATTATTTTTCTAAACTTGTGTTATTTTCAGTGTTAGTGCATAAAATTGGTGGCATTCTATTCGTAAGTGCTGGATTACAGGCGTGAGTGTGGGACAATGGTATAATGATGGTGAAACGTTTCTTTTCGTGATGTTTCCAAAACTCCATAGAAGCTTCAAGTAAAGTTGCCACCACTTTACTAGGAGTATGACTTTGACTAGACTATGACTTGACTATGACTTGACTTGATGACTTCGACTGTGACTTGACACATATTAGAGTGAAATATCATTAACTTGATGAATTATCAATTACTTGACACTGGCTAAATACACAAAAGTGTGGAGCCAAAACATTTAAAAAAAATACAAATTTTTTACTTTGTTATGTTGACGCTGGAGATCTACGTGGAACAACAACTTTCAACATCCGTTCGCCTCGCCATCTTACTCCCCAAGTCAAGAGTGGGTAAAGAAGTTCACTTCAAAGAATTTACATTTATCGGTAGAACAAGTAGGAAAACCATTAGGTTCACCATCAAAATCATTATTTCAGAATGAAGCTCTTCCTCATCGCCTTGCTGATCTCTCTCTCCTATCTTCAAGCTAATGCCGACAGCTACAGTGACAAGTACGACGGCATGAACATTGACGAGGCCATTAGCAACAAACGTCTCCTAAACGCCTACATCAAGTGTGTTCTGGAAGAGGGCAAGTGTACTCCCGAGGGAAAGGAACTCAAAAGTATGTTTTCATTTTTTATATTTATCTTTTTTCTGCAATTGGGTCCAAACCTTATTGGTTACATTATACTGAATGAAGAATAAATCACACTAATCACACTAATATTATAAAGGCGAAAGTTTGTATGTGTGTATGTTTGTTACTGCTTCACCCTAAAACGGCTGAATGGATTTGGATGATATTCAGTACCAAGATAGCTCATACACTGGATTAACACATAGGCTACGTTTTATCCCGGACAAGTGTTTTTTTCCCGTGGGATGAGCATTTAATTTTAGCATTTATGAGCGGGAGAAACCGCAGGGCGCAACTAGTAATAATAGTAAATATAAAAATATGTTTGGACATTTTACACAGCGCCATCTAGCCCCAAACTAAGCAAAGCTTGTACTATGGGAACCAGATAACTGATTAAATACTTAGAATACTTTTTGTCTGTAATTATATACAACCCAGACACAGAACAAATGATTGAACAAATTACATTGCTACCACTACGCCACGCCACTAGTAATTAAATCACTCTACACTAGTAATTAAACTACTCTGCACTAGTAATTAAATTACAAATACAATACAAATTTATTTATTGACACATTTGGTTACAAGGTTATAATGAATCCATAGACTCCCGAACTAGTGGAAACTGTGTTTCAGGAGTCAGTGGCTTCTCCCATTATTAATTTTATCTAAGCTATGTCACTCTAATTAGTTTTACAGAACATCATAAAAATAATCAATATCTAAGAATAAGGCAAAATGTGTGTGTGTGTGTGTGTGTGGGGGTGTGGGTGCGTGTGTGTGTGTGTGTGTGAAAGTGTGTGTGTGTGTGTGTATTGGAGTGTGCGTGCGTGAGTGTGAATATTATAAATGTTAATATTATAAATAAATATAAATAATTTAATATTATAAATAATACTATGTAGATACAATATAATATGTGTTTGTTAAATATAAATATAATAATATAATAATTCTAATATTTTAAAATTAAAACTTAAAAATAATAACTTGCTAACATAGTTTCAATACCTTCATAATCAAAATCTTTTAACCATTCCAAAATAATCTTCTTAAATTCATTATTACTGTATTTTTTAACATTATATTTTTTATTCAAACTATTGTAAAGGTGCGGAACCATTACTTCGTATTCCTTTTGTGCAAATCTAGTTTTAACTCGCTTAATGGGTACATGATCTATCCTTTTAGTACAGTCAGGTAGGTTTGGTATAACATGTTTATGAAAGCGACGTAAGCTCTCATATATAAACATTTTACGCACCGTTAAAACATTTGCTTTTTCGTAGACTGAAGTTGTAGGGTGTCTAAAAGGCAGATACAGAAGCACTTTTAACACAGCACGCTGAGCACGTTCAACGGTGATAATGTGAGTTTTAGCTGCACTTCCCCATGCACATATGCAATACCGAACTAGGCACTCACATAACGCTTTATAGGTTTGAATTAATAGATTCGGGTCAGCAACAGATCTTAACGTTTTAAATATATAAATGAGTTTTCTTATTCTAGCAGTCAGTGAATTAATGTGAAGCCTCCAGTTCAGTCGTTCATCTATCAATACACCGAGGTATTTAATAGAATCAACTCTTGTTATGGTAGCACATCTACACAAGGTAGATCGCTGTGTATTGCGGTTACATGGAAAGGTATGTATTTTTAAGGTGGTGTTATTAGCAGGCGCTCCAGCAGATGTCATACTATAGCACACATATTTCGTCTTGGATGCATTTAATGATAGAAGGCTGTTCTCTAACCATTTTGTTACAATGGATAAACTGTTCTCGGCTAGTTCTATAGCTTTATCCCAGGTTCTATCGTGTATGAGCAGCACCGTATCATCTGCAAACATAAATAAATCCAAGCCCCGCAAGGCAGTACAACATAGGTCATTAATATAAATGAGGAATAGTGTAGGTCCTAGTGCACTACCCTGCGGTACGCCATACGTGCACGATGCCATCTTACTTTCCTGTCCATCAACGCGAACACATTGCGATCTTTTGTCCAAGTAGTCAGTGAACCAGTCAAGTGTCAATCCCCTGATACCAACATTTTGCAGTCTTTTTATTAAAATAGGAATGGAAACAGTGTCAAATGCCTTTTGTAGATCAAGGAAGATTCCTAGGCACTTGTTGCCTTTGTCCATGTATGATGTTATCAATGATGTTAGTGCCAAGACCGCATCTTCTGTTGACTTATTATCTCTAAAACCATACTGGTTTTTATTCAATAGGCTATTTCTTTCTAAGAACTGCATAACTCTCTTCTTCATTAGCTTTTCCAGGATTTTGGAGAGCGTTGACAACAATGAAATGGGTCTATAATTACATGGGCTACTTTTGTCACCAGCTTTAAAGATAGGACACACGATAGCTTTTTTGAAAATTGACGGAAAAGAGCCAGTTTCAAAACTCAAATTGCAAACGAAAGCTATAGGTTCTGCCACATATATACTGAACTTCTTGAGTATATTTGCTGTAATTTTGTCCCAACCAGGAGCACTGTGTGATTTTAGCCCATAAATTATACCCCGGACTTCAGCTGGATCTGTCGGCATAAGCGCCATAGTATTAACTGGTGAGTTTGGTGTATGTGCAAGTGACGCTAGTTCAGCTTCTGTGATATTCATCAGGTCTAAAGTTTTATTAGCAAGTGCTACTCCAACAGAAGTAAAATATGAATTTACAATATCAAGTGATTTAGTGTTATTCTCGGTTATTTTAAGTAACTCAATAGAAGGTACCTTTAATTGGTTAAAATTGCATACCTCTTTTATAATTTTCCAAGTTTCTTTAACATTTCCTTTATTTTTAATTAATTTGTTCTTATAGTATTCTCTTTTTAAATTTCTAATAATTTTGTTACACAAATTTCTATAGTTTATATATTTTTCTTTAAGTTGTTCATCATCTGGTGCCCTTCTTACCTTCATATGTAGTTTATCTCTTTTCCTAATAGACCTAACAACACCTCTTGTTATCCAAGGCTTTAGTGGTAAGTTTCTTTTTGAAAATGACCTTACCTGCATATTGCTGTTTATGACACTAAGTAATTTAGCCGTAAGCAGTTCAGCTGCCATATTTGCATCATTTATATTAAATAGGTCATACCAAGATTCTTTCATAAGCGACTCTTTTATGCCATCGTAATTAATTATTGTTTTATTGTAGTTCCTCAAAGTTTTATTTATGCGATCATTCTCAATGTAGAGCAAAATAGGGCAGTGATCCGTAAGTTGCTGTTCAAAGACAATGGTTTTCCACGCAGCTGAGGTTTTGACCATAAAATGGTCAATGCATGTAGTGAACCTTGTGGGACGGTTTACTCCTTGTCTAAGTGCATGGGTAGCCATTAAAGTTAAATATTCCTGGGAAGTTGCCGTTAGATTATTTGGTAAAATATCTATGTTTATGTCTCCAGTAAATATAATGTTTTTGGTGGCTATCCCGCTAAAGACTGTATCTAAGGAATCAAGATAGCCACTTATGTTACGGAAACATGGTGGACGGTATGAGCATATGATTGTATAGTCTGGTGGAATACAAATAATAAGACAATTGCCATCAGTAAACCTTGGTTCAGATGAAGAGGCGCTGATTTCCCGGCGTACGTAAGCAACTACTCCATCATTTTGGTTGAGACTGTTTTTAGTCCAGAACATATTATAATTATCTATGAATGGTGGAGGATTCTGATGGCTTGTCCAACATTCCGTCAGTACAAAAACGTCTACTGACATATCGAGGCTAGACATGAATGCAATAAAGAGATCCAAATTACGATTTATACTACGAATGTTCACTGTTAGTATTGAAAACGAGAAACTATTATTTTTATCATGATTTAAAAGTTTAGAGCATCCATTAGTGTCACTAAGTGAGAGACATTCTATGGTATCTGTGCTCTCAACTTCCTTAATAATGAAAGTGTTGTCATCCATTATGTTTGAGGAAAGTACTAGGGCGTATTTTTACTATACCAAGGAAAGGTAATGTAATTATAATTTTCTTTTTATTATTAAGAGATATATTGAAACCATATCGCAATAGTATATTAGATAATAAATTAATATGGCAAAACTTTATTGTTATAAACGTAATATATTTGTATGTGTGAATAAGGTGTAATAGCTTTGTGTAAATGGATATATGTGTATTAATTATATATAAGTAAACTAAGATGCAAGTAACTGTATAATATAAATGTATGTGTTTAATAAATGTGTGCTTGTGATAAGTTAACATAAACAATAAACTTTTAAAAAATATTTTTGGGCAAACATAGTATGTATAAACTAGCATGTAGAATCCGTATAGAAAACAGACAAACTAGTGCAGTGTATCTAGTCATTTGCTTTTTAAGTCTTCCAAATCAGTATCTGTGTTGACGCGTATGAGCGGCGCACCGTCTGTCCGTCGCAAATATATTTTTCCTCGCGAGGCCCAGCAATATTTAAAGTTCTTTCCTTTTGCAAACTCTCTTGCTAAGAAAAACAACTTCTTTGTCTGAGCCGTGAGGCTTTCCGACACAAAAATTGGTTTAACGGGACCCTCAATCTTTAGATTGGAGGTACTGAACTTAGAAGTTACGTATTTTTTGTTGTAAGCCTTGACCGAACCAATTATTCTGTCCTTCAGTACTACCGATGAAAGCTGCGCCACTATTGGCTGGTTATTTCTTTTTTTTTTTTTTTTTGAACGAGCTAATGCTGTTGGTCTCTATCGACCTTTACAGCGTCACCGGGCGGGAGGGCGGGCGCTTAGGGCGCCCAGCCGTCAAAAGTGGGAGGCAACTAGCTCAAGGGCACCCCTGGGGTGCGAGCCTCGGCTTGGGCCGTTGCCGGGATAAGAGGATCGAGAAGGCTACGTCCACTGGAAGAGTGGACCCTATTGAAAGTCGCGACCGTTCTAGCTAACCTACGGGGGGTACGTCGACCTCGCCGGCGGGGTCGGTGTCTGATTGTGTTACGCTGGTATCCTATACCGGTGCCGAAAGCGGTACCTGAGCCAGAAGGGCTAGACTGGTCCGGTGATCCTAGCGCAGCCGATACTACGGCTGCTATAGGATCATCCGGGTCGCTCAAGACGTGTCTCGGGCGGCGACGACGGGGTGATGCTGGTTATTTCCGCTCTTAGTGTTAATACGATAGACATCATGGACTTCTGCGACCTGGAGCGGCACGCTAAGAGCATTTCCCACATTTTTTACAATATTCAGTAGGTCATCTTTGTTTTCGCCATTTTTCTTAGGTACATTTCTGATCTCGATAGTCGAACTGTGCAGGCTACGGTCCATCTGTTCCATTTTAGCTTCGAGCAATTTAATGTATTTTTGGTCCGCAAGTTTATCGTGCTCTAAAGTGCTAATTCTTAAAACCATTTCATCATATTTCTTACAAAGAAAATCAATAGAGCTAGAAATATCCCTATTTTGCTCCGTATGAGCAGATATGCCACCCTGTACTTTATTCATAAGCGCTGCAAATTTTTCGTCCTGCTGTTTTTGGCTATTCATAATAGCGGCGAATTTCTCATCTTGCTGTTTCTGTAATGCAGCCAACATCTCCATAATTTCAGGCCTACTAACATCGTCTTCTCTTTTGCGCTTGCGTATCACGATGTTAGGTTCACTCGTCGCATGCTCTCGCGAGACAGTAGGCACAGCGATGGACGCAATTGGTGGGGCTCCACTTAAATTAGAATCCGATTTACAGTGCGCCAGCGGTAGCGAACCCTGCGGCTTAGGCGGTGGGGTGCGTTTAAGCGACATTGTAGCGCGAGTTTCGTGTACCAGGCAAGCAGAAAGTTATAAGCGGTGCAGGTATTGGATGCACACGTATACGCCTTGCGTATGTGTGCAGTTGACGTCAGGTGCTAAACAGGCTATAGCAATGCTTACGCGCTCAACGAGGTGTGCGTGAATGACGTAAATGGGCACTCACCGACCGCATACAGCGTAACGACTGCTAGTCGTCTTTAACTTCTTTAAACTTATGCACTCCTATTATTTCGCACTATTTTATACACCGTAAAATTTTGATTATATTTTAATAAAATTGGAATGGGGACTGGTTGAACACGTCTGCTTCGAGCAGAGGTCCGGGGGAGAAGGAGAAGGACTAGGAAGGACTCTACACTAGTAATTTAATTACTCTACACTAGTAATTTAATTACTTCACACTAGAATTAATTACTATTTCTCTTTTTCTTTTTTTTGTAGGCCACATTTCCGATGCACTTCAGACAGGGTGCAGCAAATGCACGGGTCCTCAGCGTCAAGGCATTCGCAAGGTCATCAATCATCTCATCAACAACGAGCAAGGATACTGGAACCAGCTCGTTGAAATGTACGACCCCAAACGGGTATACACAAACAAGTATGAAGATGAACTTAGGTCTATTCGAGGTTAAGATGCACTTAGGTCCGTATTACAGAAAGTGGCTCAGTCATCGGTCGGTGCTCAAGCAGAGATTTCATTCATAAAGTGATCAATTAGCGAATGAAATCTCTGCTTGAGCAGTGATCGATGACTGAGCATCGTTCTGTAATACGGACCTTAGACTCTGAAACATTAATGAAACCATGTCAATGTACCCTGAAGTTTAGTTAAATAGATCTCTTATTTATGAATTAGCGATTAAGTAATAAAGTTGAACTTTAAAATGTATATTTTGCGACTTTTTTTTCTACACATTATTGATGCTCCAACACTAGAAATAAGGAAAGAAAAGAAGATCAAGATTTACAATATGTGGAAATATAATAATAATAATAATACGTGTGGACATCTCACACAACACCAACTAGCCCCAAACTAAGCAAAGCTTGTGCTATGGGAACCAGATAACTGATACTATACTTAGATACTTTTTGTTTGTAAATACATACATAGAATACAATATCACACCCAGACACAGAACAAACACCTATGTTCATCACACAAATGTTTGCCCTGGGTGGGAATCGAACCCACAACCCACAGTTCAGAAGACAGAGTTCCTACCAACTGAGCTATAATTGGCCGTGTTATTTACTAACTAGCTTCTGCCCGCGGCTTCACCCATGTAGCCTATAGGAAACGAAGTAGAAATTTTCATAGATATTTCAACCACCCATTTCACCCTCTTAGGGGTGAAATTTTGAAAAACCCTTTCTTAGTGGATACCTACGCTTTACAAAGAACACACCCTCCAAGTTTTAAGTCTCTAGGAGCAGCAGTTTAGGCTGTGCGTTGATATATAAGTCAGTCAGGACTTTAAATTTATATATATTATATATATAGATATTGATTAAATAGTACAATAGATATTAGTACAGATTGTATATAATTACGAAATGGAAATTCATATCATTTATTATTCGTCCATTTTATATTGCGCTGACACGCGATTTTACGTGGAATGGTTCCAAGGCTGGGTGTGACTGGATTTTTTAGTACTTCACTTAGCACTTAATACTTAATCATAATGCTATTGTTACATTATAAAAGATTTACTTTGTTAATGTACATGTTAATAAGATAACAATAAAAATGGAAACATGTGCTTTCGTTCAAAATTAATAAAACCTTTACCTGGAGGAGTCTTTGTGATTTTCAAGAGGGTAGACACATTTTCTTGAATCATGGCTAAGAATACCCTTACTAAGAGTACCCTTGATCAAGCTTGGTAAAACAAAAAGGTAAATAAAATCCATTTGGGACCTATAATGCTAACAGTGAGTTTTGGCGGGAAAGTGAAAAAGTTCGCGTCACTGCGTTATATTATTTTATAAAACTTGTGTTATTTTCGGTGTTAGTGCATAAAATTGGTGGCATTTTATTCGTTAAGTGCTGGATTACAGGCATGAGTGTGGGAAAGTGGTATAATGATGGTGAAACGTGTCTTTTCGTGTTGTTTCCAAAACTCCATAGAAGCTTCTGGTAAAGCGGCTACCACTTTACTAGGAGTATGACTTGACTAGACTAGACTATGACTTGACTTGATGACTTGGACTGTGACTTGACACAAATATAAATAATATTAATTAACTTGAGAAATTATCAATTACTTGACACTGGCTAAAGACAAAAAAGTGTAGAGCCAAAAAAAATGCTAACAGACAGTTCCAGTTGGTTCCGCTTTTATTAGTGCGTACTGCGAAGTTCCGAAATGAAGTTTCTGAAATTTATAACCTGGGTATCTTCCCGGCCAAAGAAATTAGGTACCTTCTAAATTTACGTGCTCCATTTTCGGCCACGCCGTCGCTTACCAGCAGTCAAGTTGGCAAGTTAGTATTCTTATTTATTTACACACGTTATAATTTTAAGACAGCCTATATGGTGTGGTTTGTTGAGTAGGTCAGTACGAGAAGTATTTGTGCGCATAAAAAAGCGCAAATACTTGTTCTATGTTTGGGTGTTGTGGGAGCATGGTCCTCGTAGTTCCTGGGTCCCTAGATATAGGGGATCTATGTATGTGATCGTTTGGCGTTATCTATATATATAACTCAAAGGTGACTGACTGATTGACTGACTGGCATTGTGATCTATTAACGCACAGCCTAAACCTTTGGACGGATCGGGCTGAAATTTTGCATGCAGGTAGATTTTATGACATAGGCATCCGCTAAGAAAGTATTTTTCAAAATTCCACCCTTAAGAGGGTGAAATGGGTGGTTGAATTATTTTCCCATAGGCCACGCCGCGGGCGACGCTGCGGGCAGAAGCTCGTTTATTTATATATTTTAACACCTCTGTTTACTCAGAGGTTAAAAAAGCCATATTTCGCAAAACTGCCGCTGTTTTACCGATATCTTCTCAAATCATTAGGAAAAAGACGAACTTAAGACTTATAGCGACGAAATCTCTTTGAATATAGATTTGCGGCTCAAAGGAAATCTAAAAGAGATTTGAAGCGACTAGCGGCAACTATACGAAGGATTTCATACAAACATATTACTATACCCGACGATACGAATCGATCATATATGCAGTTGAACCAATTCGTAATATAGATACTGAATTTTCAAGCTAAAATAAAATAGATAAATATGTGTGGACATTTCACACAGCGCCATCTAGCCCCAAACTAAACAAAGCTTGTACTATGGGAACCAGATAACTGATACAATACTTAGATACTATTTTGTTTGTAAATACATAAATAGAGTACAATATAAACACCCAGACACCGAAAAAACATCGATGCTAAATTGCTCATAACACAAATAATGTTTATCCTGGGTTTTAATCGAACCCACAACCAACAGTTCAGAAGGCAGGGATACTACCAACTGAGCTATCGGGCCAGTCAAAAAGCTACATGAAGGCTTACGATTATAATAAAAAAAGAACATAAATTTCTCTGAAAATGTAAAATGCTGAGTTTGGTATCCACTCAGCATAAACAGCTCGTACTTTACAGACATTAGTAAATTTAAATGCGAATAAAGAGAATGAAATATATTTTAAAACTCAGCTAAAACCAGTACACAATGACAGCTTGAAACCGAGAAAAAATTTGCTATTGCAAAAAGTGGTTATTTTGTTTTTTTGCTTGGCTCCACACTTTTGTGTATTTCCAGTTTCAAGTAATTGATAATTTCACAAATAATTTTTAAATTTTGATTATTATTTTATTACAATTTAATCTTGTTAAATCATTTTATTTGTTACATTAACAACGAATTAACAACATGCCTCTAGATATCTTATTTATTATAAAATTTTTGGACGTTTATATAATTAATCTTGATCTACACGACAATACACAAAAAAGGTTACTTATATATAATTGAACTTAGGAAAAAGAAAAAAAAACTAAACTATACATAAGAACTTAAAATAAATAATAATGTTAATTTTAATGTTGTTTGTTACATTTAGGTTTAAATTTATTCTATTTTAATTCTCATATTTTTTTTAAAATAAAATTTGATTTACTAAATTAAAGATGAATTTTTAATTTAAACATATAGACATAATCCTTAACTATGTTTAATTATTTGAAAAAGAGTAATATTGTAAGTAAAAAGTCATAAATAAAACAAAGAATTCAGATCACCTTCTGCAGGAAGCGTATCCAAAAAGCTGGCAACATCGTTAAATAGCTAGGCTAATTCGGTGGCCGAGGTATGTGCCAGCCTTTTGGTCGTGCGTCAGCTCAACCAGGCGTCTGGAAAGCTCCCTGACATGAAGCCGCGCCCGCGCCCTGCGCCCCAGGGGCTCATTGTTTCAACCCCAAACAGAACAAATATATAACCCTCACCTAGGGATTCATACTTCCTCCGTTTGAGGTTTTCTGCAGATTCTGCCGCTGCGCATGCCGCCCGAGCCGTGTTATTGACGAGGGAAGGCGCCATAGCGTCAACGCAGGTAGCATCTCACACTAGCGGCCTTCCAGGACTTCACGGGATTAACGTCATACTTACTTCATTCTTATAATTAATTTTAATTTTTCTATTTCATTCCATTTTAATTGATCTTTTACAGATTTTGAACAGTTTTAATGTTATTTCTTATTAAATTTTAATTTTCTTTTTTCTTTGCCTTTTTATATTTTATCATGTAAATTGAAGGGGTGAGAACAAAAAGGGTTTAACTGATTTTTTTCACAAAATGACTTATGGGTATCATTGGATTCAGCGTGAAATTATCTACAATAATACATTCTCAAAATACCTAAATGAGGCTTAAATCTCGAGATTTTGAGTCTAGAAACGGTTTATCTGTCACAGGAATATAGTTTGCTTAGCATAAAAACGTTATTATATTTATGTTATTATATTATATTTTTACAGTAATTGTATGAATTAGTACTATATTTAGTATTTTAAAATATAATTAATACATATTCAAGCAACATATAAAACATAAACATAAAAATTTTCTATTACCTTATAAGCACTCTACATAAAAATTAAGCCGTTGAAGTTTAAAGTCAATTTTCTCGAAACTATTAATTTGACAGTTAAACCCTTTTTATTCTCAACCCTTCAATTGACTTGTCCAATATAATAAGGTGTTATAGATGAATAAATAGTTCTATTTCTATTTATCTCTTACTCCAAACTTGTTTCAAATTAAACCCATAGATCGAAAGGATTTTCTGAACGAAATCCCAAATTACATTTTGTTTTACAAAATTAAACATGAAAAAATACCCTATTCCTCATTTACCCGTGGAAAATGAGGAAACAAAAACTTTTGAGGGTTGATTCAGTGAAAAAAATAAGGAAAATTGAAAAAGGGAGTAATTTAATTAGTTCATTCCACTTCAACAAAATAAGGGCCGGTTTGAATAAAAATTGGATAAGATATAATTGAAAGGGTGAGAATAAAAAGGATTTAACTGATTTTTCTCACAAAATGACTTATGGGTATCGTCGGATTTAGCGTGAAATTATCTACAATAATACATTCTCAAATTACCGAAATGAGGCTTAAATCTCGAGATTTTGAGTCTAAAAAGGTTTATCTGTCACAGGAATACAGTTCGCTTAGCATTAAAAACATTATTATATTTATTTTATTATATTATATTTTTACAATAATTGTATGAATTAGTACTATATTTAATATTTTAAAATAGAATTAAAACATTTTCAAGCAACTGAAACTTACATAAACCTTTTCTATTACCTTTTAAGCACTCTACATTAAAATGACGCCGTTGAAGTTTAAAGTCCATTTTCTCGAAACTATCAATTTGACAGTTAAACCCTTTTTATTCTCAACCCTTCAATTGGGATTTAGTTGTCGAGTATTTTTAGGGCATTTATGATGATACCTTAGATGTTTTTATCGTTGGTATAGGCAATTCCTAATTCAGGCGTAGCGTGGTGTCAATTATTTCTTTCGTTACCTATATTTTTTACGTTTTAAGATATCATACATATATCACGTAAAGAGATTAAATCCGGTATATAAACGTCGAGAATATCTCGAAAATCTGGATCTACGTTACCCTCATTTTTCACCTCGTACTGCGGCACCCTTTTCAACCTTTTTCCATCGTGCAGGCTATCTCTACGTCTTTATGTTCACTTGTTTGGGATCAAAATCTTGATAAATAATATTTTTATATCGCTGTTGAATGAATGAAACTGAATGCAACAAGCTTTGTAGGTCGATCCTGGTGATCAATTTTGAAGGTCACCCAATATAATAATAACAATAATGATAATAATAACACCCAACGATCACATACATAGGATCCTGCATCCTAACTAGGATTCCCTGTGTCTAGGGACCCAGAAACTACGAGGACCATGGTCCCACAACACCCAGACTCAGAACAAGTATTTGCGTTTTTTTTTCTGTGCACAAATACTTATCCTGCCGCGGGAATCGAACCCGCCGCCTCCAGATTATGAGCTGACCTGCTCACACCACAGAGGCTGACAATATAATATAAACAATTACTGTCTGGCCAACAAAGCTTTTCACCATTTTATATTACTTTATTAACCAGTTATCAAACCAGGAACCTACTCAGATATAAAGCAGACCATGTTTCAAGGGTTAAATACTTTTTTGCGTGTACGGCTGACTTCGTGAGAAAGGTTAACACGAACGTTTGCAAATTGGGGCAAATAGAGGAAAATTAGCCAATGACGAGGTAACAAAACTACCGTGAAACTATTTTTTTTTTTAAATTTAATTAGGGACTGGAAATAGTACTTTATTAAAATTACAATAGATAGATAGATAGAATATGCTTTATTGCACAAACAACAAATGTAGGTACAAAGGCGAACTTAATGCTAGAGAGCATTATCTTCCAGCTAACCTGGGTGTAACGTGGAAATTTTTGCAGGGCAGTGTAACGCAGCTTAAATATAGATTGTCTAGATAACATATTAAAACTCTAACATAAATTTAATTTTCTTGTATCCCTATTCACATACATAGCTACTTAATTACTACTAATTTAACACGTATAAACTAAGAGTTTTATATATATATATATATATATGTATACACTACACATTATATATAACATAAATATTAATAATGTATATAATTTATATTAGTCTTTACCTATGAAATTGCCGTTTTGTTTGAAAAAAGTTAAAGTATTTTTTTTTTCGAACTTATTTATTTCTTTTATTCAAAGTAATCATCCCTGCAATCAATGCATCATTGCCAACGCTGAGGTAGTTTATGGATGATATGGATTATTCTTGAAAAAATCAGCAGGGCGGGAGACAAAAAATCTTCAAAGGCGTTTTGTTCTGCCTCTCGGGAATTGAATTTTTTTCCCGCTAAAAAGTTGTCCAAATTTTGGAAAAAGTAATAGTCGGTAGGTGCAAGATCTGGTGAGTATGGCGGATGAGGGAGAGCTTCCAAACCCAACTCATGCAGCTTAGAGACGGTCTGTTGTGCAGTATGGGGTCGCGCGTTGTCGTGAAGTAGCAGTGGAGACGACCGATTGACCAAAGCTGGTTGCAGACGTGCGAGTTTCGCCATAATTGTGGTCAGTTCTTCAATGTACACATCTGCAGTAATGCTCTCGCCGTTTTGTAAAAAGCTATGATGAATCACACCAGCACTAGACCACCAAACTGTGACCATCACCTTTCTAGGGGTCATTTTTCGTTTTGCACATTGCTTTGGTACCGAACCAGGATCTAACCAACTTGCTGAGCGCTTTCGGTTGTCAAAAACAATCCATTTTTCGTCGCACATAACAATTCGGTTCAAAATTCCTTCATTTCTGTGCCTGTTAAGCAGCGCAAGGCAAGTCTCGACGCGTACGTTGCGCTGGCGATCGTTAAGTTCGTGGGGCACCCATCTATCAAGCTTTTTTATCTTGCCAATCTGTCGCAAATGGACCAATATTGTTTTGATGCTAACATCAAAAGCTGCTGCCAGCTCAGCTGTAGATTGAGATTCATCAGCTTCCACAATCGCCTTTCATTCATCATTGTTGACCAAAGTTTCCGGACGACCACGAGGTTCATTTTTCAAGTCAAAATTCCCAGAACGGAACCGAGCAAACCAATAACGGGTTGTACGTTCGTATGTACAGTTCTCTCCGTAAACGTCGTTGATGTTACGTGTCGTTTGTGCCGCGTTGGTGCCACGACGGAACTCATATTCCATAATTACACGAAATTTCAAAGTATCCATTATGAGGAAAAATGTTGAAATGTAATGAAAATACAACGCTAATCAATAAACAAAAGACTTATATTGTAAATAGAATGTCATATTTTTAAAACAAAATTAATTTGAATTTAGAATTCATAGCCAATCAAAACTTTTTTTTGTTTGAAAAAGTCTGTACTGCAATACGGCAATTTCATAGGTAAAGACCTATTATATACAATATGCATACATGTCCTAGTGTGGGATTCAGGGTTCAGCATTATTTTTGTTATTAGCTTCTTTAGTCCATAATATTCCAAGATGCATAATTCTGTGTGCTTTATCTTATGTGAACAAATAAATTTATTATTATTATTACTTATATTTTAATTGAACCAATATATTTGCTCATTTACTATCATTATTTTGGAGTGCAAGATAATGGTTATATACAATCTAGCCAACTGCAGCAAATAAGTAACTAACTTTCTTTAATATTACAATTAATATATGAGACGTAGAAGTTTTTAAACAATACAACTAAAATAAAATTAAAAACTATGCATTAGCAAAACTTAATCTAAGAAGCCGCTACCAGTAGGCAACGTGCCCAAAATGCTGGTGGCATTGCCCTGTTGAACGGCAATGCTTAGTCTTTGGGCTAAATAGAGACCAGTATTTTGGTCACGGGTTGCATCAGTCATAAGTAATTTAATTTAGATATTATAAGTAATTTAAATTAGACTTAAACTGCTAAATTACTTTTAAGAATGTGTCCATTAACACTTTTCTTAATGTCTCTATTAAGGGGAAGACACTTTGTTTATGAGTCTTTTTGAGTAACACTCACTACACTATGATTCAATATCCCTATAACTATACTATAACGGGGCCATACATAATTGAAGGGTTGAGAATAAAAAGGGTTTAACTGTCAAATTGACAGTTTCGAGAAAATTGACTTTAAACTTCAACGGCGTCATTTTAATGTAGGAGTGCTTATAAGGTAATAAAAAAAGTTTATGTAAGTTTCAGTTGCTTAAAAATGTTTTAATTCTATTTTATAATACTAAATATAGTAATAATTCATACAATTACTGTAAAAATATAATATAATAAAAATTAATATAATAATATTTTTATGCTAAGCGAACTGTAGTCCTGTGACAGATAAACCGTTTTTAGACTCAAAATCTCAAGATTTAAGCCTCATTTCGGTATTTTGAGAATGTGTTATTGTAGATAATTTCACGCTGAATCCAACGATACCCATAATTCATTATGTAAAAAAATCAGTTAAACCCTTTTTATTCTTACCCCTTCAATTACGTCACACGTTAAGGGGGGCGGAGGGGGCGACGAAGTGCGAGATTATGTGACAAGGGGCGGGGAGGGGTCCCTAATTTTGTGACGTCACATTTTTTCAAAATATAATATTGTATATCTAAGTATTACAACACTAAAATTTTAATTTCATTCATTTCTAAATTTTTTTAACACGGCAAATTGCCTTTATTTTCTAAATACTACAATGATTTAATAACTAATACTAAAAACTACCTACAACTACTACTACTACAAAAAAAAAACATTTGGACTATATACTGGCCGCGATGACCTATAGACAGTCAAATTTCAAATTACTACATTAAAAATTGCAAAATGAGTGACATCACACTCGATAGGGGGGTGTCATGAATGTGACCAATTGTAACAAGGACGGGGGAGGAATCAAAATATCATGAAATTCATGTGACGTAAATTATGGATGGCCCCGAAACTAATTTACAGCCTTATTAATAAACACGAACTAGCTTTAGACTAGTTACACCATCTTTTGTCTCTTTCGATCCAGCGAAATATTCCAGTAGCAAAAAAGGGACAAAAGCTGAAGTAACTAATCCGAGACTAATACCCGTTTATTAATAAGGCTGATAGGGTTTATCAATAGTCGTCTCACTATATCCGTGTTATCGAGGAGCTGGATTGCCTCGACATTCATATGGAGTCACCTTCGTTCATGAGCTTCGGCGAACTTTTTTATCACGTTATCAACAAGGTCTACATTTAACTGTGAAACTAAAAACTAATAGTCAAGTATCCACTTACAAAAGGATCTAGGACCATGCATGGTCTTTGTAGCTCTTTGGTCCCTAGATACAAGGAATCATAGTTAGGGTCCAAAATGTAATACTTGAAGAAAGTTTGACAGCTCTTTAGCAGTTAATGGATGTACCCAAATGCGGTGAGTGAATGTTGTGACGAGCTAGTCGTTTACCTGATGTTAAACGACACGGCCGCCCATAACAGAACGGTATCACTCGAAACTCCAAAATATAGTTTCACGTGACTGCTCTGAGCACATCGTTCTAAGATATCAGCACAGTGTGGTAATAAGACTGCGATCAGATCATAAAGTTTCAATTGCCCAGTAATTTTACTAGCTACAGTGCCCTTCAAACTGGAACACAGTAGTGCTTGCACACTACTGCTTGGCGACAGAATAACTGGCAAAGCGATGGTACCTAACTAGACGAACTTTGCAGAAAAGACCTACCACCTAGTTATAGAGGGATAAGTGCGAACTAAGGATCGAAGGTATCAAACTAGTGTTTGCTCGTTTTGTTTCTTCAAATGTCAGTTTTACGTAATTTATCCGAAGGTTTAAATTACATTCACGTCCACCTATAAAATTTACAAAGGGTAACCCAATAGTTTTAACCACTACCAATTTAACATTGTCGTCTGTCGTAATCAGGCAATTTTCCCACAGCAAGCCAATCGGTAGAAATAATTGCCGGCACGAGCGGGCTCAATAATTGTCGAAGTTGTGAGTCGTAATTGATTGGTAATCACTAGTGGCTGAGTAAGCTTTCATTCAATGAAATAAGGTTCAATTTACAACATCGACTGACCTGATAGCTCAGTTCGTAGTAACCCTGCCCTCTGGGTTGTGGGTTCGATTCCCACCCAAACACGACGTTTGTGTAATGAACAGCGACGTTTGATCTGTGTCTGGATGTTATATTGTATTATGTGTATGTATGTACAAACAAAAAGTATAAAAGTTCAAGCTTTGTTTAGTTTGGGACTAGATGGCGTTGTGTGAAATGTACACAAATACTTATTATTTATTTATTTATTTGCCTCTGTGGTGTGGTGGTTGAGCAGGTCGGCTCATAACCCGGAGGCGGCGGGTTCGATTCCTGCGGCAGGACAAGTATTTGTGTACAGAAAAAAAGCGTAAATACTTGTTCTGAGTCTGGGTGTTGTGGGACCATGGTGCTCGTAGTTCCTGGGTCCCTAGACACAGGGAATCCTAGTTTTGGTCCAGGATCTATGTATGTGGTCGTTGGACGTTATTATTATTATTATTTATTTCAAATTATTATTAATTTTGAATATTAGTAAAATTGCGTGTAAATTAGAGGGATCACGGCCACCATCAGAAGAAAAAATAAGAATACACAAAAACAAAGTATGATCATTTATTGCAAATAGGCTACTTTTAAACGTCAAAAATATAATACTAAAAATAATTTCAATTAAATGTAACAAACTAAAATAACAAAATGCTTAATGTCAAAATACAGCAAGCAAGTAAGCAATATTTTTTTTTTTTTACTTCAAACTTGTCTAGCATTTGACCACGCTCTCACCTGATGGGAAGTGATGATGTGATCGCAGGTGTAGCATGCTAGCCAAGTAAATACCTATTCACTCTTCTCTTTAACACGCCCGGGTCATATTTCGCCGGAAACACAGACGCTGGCAGGGCATTCCACTCCTTAGCCGTTCTAATTAAGAACGTGGAATCAAATCGCTTGGTACGAATGGGTGGCATTTCGACCACGAAAGGCTGGCGCTTAGCCGAGCGTCTAGTAGTCCGGTAGTAGTAGCAGCTGTCAACATATTTGTCAGCTTCTGTAGTTTGGTGATTGAGCAGGTCGGTTCATATCCCGGAGGCGGTTTCGATTCCCGCAGTAGGACAAGTATTTGTGCAAAAAAAAACGCAAATACTTGTTCTGTGTCAGAGTGTTGAGGGACTCTTGGTCTTCGTAGTTCCTGGATTCCTAGATACAGGGAATCTTACATCTTAGATACCGGGGATCCAGGATCTATATCTGTGATCGTTGGACGTTATTTATTTTATTCCATTGATATTTCTCAGTATTTTCCTTCCCCTGTCATATTATTTTCATTAGTATGTGAAATGTATACCCAGCTGTTATTTCCCATAGAAAAGCCATTAGCCCTGTGGCACATCAACAGGTTGGGATATAAAGGGCTCGAGAATGTGACCTTTGCGTGAGTTCAAAGGACAAAAGCAGGAAACGTTGAATCATACTCTATTCTTTTCTTTTCATTAATGTAGGATAATATACTTATCTATCAGTCGGGGATAAGTACCTTCGTATTTTGTTCGAGAAGTTCATAGAATGTTCGGAACTAGCGTTTTTTTTTTAAATATTTTGGCTCCACACTTTTGTGTGCCAGTGTCAAGTAATTGATAATTTATCAAGATAATGATATTTTACGCAAATATGTGTCAAGTCATAGTCGAAGTCATCAAGTCAAGTCATAGTCTAGTCAAAGTCATACTCCTAGTAAAGTGGTGGCAACTTTACTTGAAGCTTCTATGGAGTTTTGGAAACAACACGAAAAGAAACGTTTCACCATCATTATACCATTTTCCCACACTCACGCCTGTAATCCAGCACTTAACAAATAGAATGCCACCAATTTTATGCACTAACACTGAAATTTACACAAGTTTTGGAAAATAATATAATGCGGTGACGCAATCTTTTTCGCTTTCCCGCCAAATCTCAACTAGCGTTTTTGACACCTTGATGTACGATACAGATATAGGTAACAATGATTTGACGTTGATAGTTTCCAGGTTAGATCCGCTTGAATCACAGATATTATCTGTGGCTTGAATCAACGTTATGCTATCCTGACCTACACTACTGATGTTTATTTTTATGTTCAGAAGTTACATTTTTTTTGTGTTTAGACGTAAATAGGTTAGATACTTTTTATCACAGGAAATTACCGAGCTACTGGGGGATAGGATATCATAATACTACACCCGGGGGATTCCGGGTGAAACCGCGAGGCAGCTCTAGCTAGAAATACGCAAGCAAAAAATTAAACTCGTATAAGTAATAGTCGAATCAAGAACAGCTTCCATAACAAATCTTTGCAAGAAAATGGGCAATAAAACTGAAAACTCCATTTGGAATTAAGTCCTCTTTAATTCCCTGATCGGAATTTTACGCTCCGCCAAACGGTTCAGGGCTATCGTGCACTTGTAACCATAATACCGGTAAGTATAAGTAGATCAAAATTGTGACATAAGCATGACTCAAATAATATGTCGAAAAGATATAGCTCTTAAAACCACCTTCACCTTTCCCATTTCTTAATTAACTAAAAAATAGCCAATGATCTCCAAACAGTTGAATAGATTTGTATGAATAATTGCTATGAATGGAATGGTGACATCACCGTTCAAATAATATAAGAACAATCGTAATAGTTTTATCAGTTTAGGAGCTACGACGCGATAGACAGACACGAATACACTGTTGAACATACCCGGGGGTTAAAAATAAAAACACAAAGCATAGTTTACTGGAATAAAAGACCTTTAGTATGTGGCTCACACAATACGCAGAAAAAAGTCAAATTCTTGCCCTGCTTTCAATGTGAAAAAAATGCCAGCTTGTTCTAGAACCAAATTAACTGACTAACGTATGAGCATTTCACCTTAACTAAAACTTAAAATACAATGAAAAGAAGTTATGAAACTTTAGTACTTTAATTTAACCTTTTATTTCATATAGCTACCTTTCGACCAATCTGTCCAAATTCATTTTACACCCCAACAAGCCTAGTGCATGGTGATCCTAAATATTCCGTTTAACTTTTATTAGAGCACCAGGATTCAGAAGTAGGTCAAACAGGGTCTCAGGTGTCAAAGTTTATAGATGGGTATTTGCTGTACGTACTTAGCTACCTAAATACTTTATATGTAATTTATATGCCTATAGTCTGCATGCATGAGGCATAGCTATGCTATGCATAGCTTACTAAATATGTATGTTACTACGTAACTGTAGATGAGTAAGTACACAGACGGCGCAGCTAAATTCGAAAGCTATAAGCTAAAAATCGTATACCTTTTTCTACTCACGATTATTGCATTGTATTGAATTTTATGAAGACACAAAAATATTTCATGCTCATTTTAAACAAGATTCAAGCAAAACCTTCATTTATATCTTAAGAGCTTTTGAACAAATTCCAAGTTAAAAACTTTTCACTTTAACTTTTCGCGTGAAAACATAACCTTACTTCCGAAGTCATAACAAACAGCTTTTAAAAATAAGTTATTTTATTACGGGCAACATTTTTTGTTGGAAAAATGCATTAATAAAAATCATGGTTAATATGATTCATTGTTGTTTTGACTATAAATTTTATCTCATCTTTTTTACTACCGCAAAGAACTGATTTAATAAGCTTCTAAATCTTATTTATTCTTGAAACGAACTTTCCACGAAATCAAAAGTGTATAGTGAAAACTGGGCTTCTCCTTGCGTCATTAAATCCGGAATAATGATACGCAGAAAAAACCCGTCGGGGAATTAGGGGGAAAATGCCGTCGCACTTTCCTGCCACCACGGGGGTGGTGGCAGGGGGTATGTGGTACTCGAACCCACTAAAACCCTCCCGTGATCTGTTCGCTGCCGGGATGGGGCGAGATGGTGTCGCGATTGCATTAACCATCTCGCCCCAGCGGTAAGCTACCAACTACAAAAAAAAATACTATACTATACTAGCCGCGCCTATAGGCAGTCCAAAAGCAGCCCGTTGAATATTCTGTTGTTTTTGGAATAAATGTATTTTCTTTCTTCCTTTTTACAATGCGTGTTTTCCATTTCACCTGTGATGATGATAATGGAGTTGTAGCTCACTGTAAATGTTACGTTATTAAACAAAAAGAAATAGACGTACTCGCGTTTTTCCTGCGAGCATGTCACATGTTTCAGACTTATGTAAGCTCATCTGCCTATTAGATTGTGTAAAAGCTGAGCAAAGGGGAAAATGTAAGTACATGCAAAAACCAAAGCAAGTAGGATAATTTATTATATGAAAGAGGCTTTGTTGCCTCTACATTTTTTTCTTTTGTATTTTTCTTGAACTCACAATTTCTAACGGATTTTCTCGGTTGCCGCGAAAATTGGGGATCTAAATTCATATTCACGCGTGGAAAGACAAGATATCGGATTATGTCGTAAGTCATTTTATAAATATGGTTATTATCGTAAAGCTAAACATACAGTACATACAAACATAAGCTTGGTTTTTTTTTCATCATAGCGTGAATTGTCGATTTTTATTTTTACGCACCACGGGTAAGAACCGTTCAGCCCCGCATCAATGTCTTCCCAAGTTGTGGGCGGTATTTGAATCTCACTCTAATAATGGTAAAATAAATCATGGCTCACAAAAATAATGGCCCACAAAAAATTTTTGTAAAGACTGACCGTGTTTTTGGAACGGGCTAATGCTGTTGGTCTCTACCGACCTTTACAGCGTCACCGGACGGGAGGGCGGGCGCTTAAGGCGCCCAGCCGTCAAAAGTGGGAGGCAGCTAGCTCAAGGGCACCCCTGGGGTGCGAGCCTCGGCTTGGGCCGTTGCCGGGATAAGAGGATCGAGAAGACTACGTCCACTGGTAGAGTGGACCTTATTGAAAGTCGCAACCAATCTAGCTAACCTAAGTGGAGTACGTCGACCTCACCAGCTGTTTCGGTGTCTGGTTGTGTTACGCTGGTATCCTATACCGGTGCCGAAAGCGGTACCTGAGCCAGAAGGGCTAGACTGGTCCGTTGATCCTAGCGCAGTCGATACTACGGCTGCTATAGGATCGTCCGGGTCGCTCAAGACGTGTCTCGGGCGGCGACGACGGGATGTTGAGAATATTTTCTGTGACATCCCCAAACGTAGAGAAAATCCGTGTGCTAACAATGGATAGCTACGTGGGATGATGATTTAGGTTAGTGATTGGCGTCATCTTAATTGAAAGGTATTCAATAACGCGCACCCCAAAGATAATCACATTACTCTTAAAATAATTCGCATATTCCACTATTCAATGGTTGTGAACAGTAATCAACCACAAAGGACTTTGTTTAAAGAGTCTTAACAGGTTTCGTTTTTAATCCAACCACAAAAGGTACGCGTTCTATTCTTAGAAATAATTAATCTTCTGGAATACGAAGCTAGCAAGATCTAATCAATTGTACTCTAGAAAAGTATGGAACTAACCTTTATATATTTGAAGACCTTTTCGCACATTCTTTTGTTTCGTGACTTTACCAACCATAGACAAATCAATAAGGTTCTATTCACGTTTTACATTATACCACCACTGCACTGCATATTATTATTATTATATATTATTATATTAAACAAAAGTTTCAGATATTCTCGCGATTTAACTTTGTCCATGCGCATGTGTAATACACGCAACCAATACTCAGACTAAAACCATATCCATCTCTTTATTTATTTCATAAAATCACGTGTCTCTCTCTGAAATGCGAAACTGTTAACAATAACTAGTCTAAGTAGAGCTATCAGAGCCAACATTTTGAAACGGAAATGGGGTCTTTTAAATTGGCGCTGTAAACCAGATTTTGCGCCGGCATCCATCAAGGAACCATTTCAAGTGGCTGCTCGAAGACCAGTCCACCCCTGTTGTTAATTCTACAGTTGAACTTTATCAACTGAACCTTATTTCTGATGCAGGAGAAGTTAATTTGCAACGTTTTCTGTTTAATTTATCGGATTGATACCGCAGAAATAAAATGGTCGGACTTCATTTGTTTTAAGTAGTTGTTACTGTTTCGATCAAGCTTGACAATTTGACAAATATAATGTTTATAAAACAGGACTTTTAATTTAATTGTAAAGGAAAAATTAGATTCACGAGTGGGGTTTGAACCCGCATCCATCCGTTCAAAGCCGGCCATGAGATCAATTAGTAGGTATCATTCCAATTGATCTCATGACTATAGTACGTTTTATACAATCTTTAAGCTTTATTTTACTGTCTTTTTATCACGCTTGGCGATTTACTGCTATAAATATTGAAGACTTTATAAATTGTCACCAGGCTTTATCGTTTCTTACTCTTATCGTTACTTCATACATTTACTTACATATTATATTGTATTTCTTTAATATCTCAATCTCTACCTATGCATGTAGTAAAATCCAACTGGTGTTCATGCAACCTACAAAAATTCCTAAGTAAGCATCCACGGGCGCCCCAGTTACGAAGTTTCTCTTAAGTCCGGTAATGCATTGCAATTACCTTACAACTTACGAGGTAGTTTCGCTTGGCTGTGTCGACCTTCCGATGCAAGGACGTGTCTTGCGTTCTAGCATAGTCGGATATAATTTTAAATTAATTACGTGAAAACATGCAAAACTACTTTCATATACAATTTTTCACATTTAGTGGTTCTATTTTTAGTCTCCCCATTCAGTCTAGTGTCTCCACCAGGGTTGCCAACATTTTTTCAGCAAAACAGATAGACTTTTTCAAAATAAGCTATAAAAATATAGTAATCTTCTTAAAAATATCGTACCTACTGAACAAAACAGACCAAAAAATTCTTTAGATGTTGTCAAGTTGCCAACGCCTCCGGTTAGTATAGAGATCAGTGGGAGCCAAAAACAAAAGATTGTAGATGCGTTCGGAGTTCGGAATTCAGTTACATAAACTCGCTTCACTCAAAATTTAATGTGTTATTTTTGAAAAAGGTGTTGAATTTCGATGTATTTCTTCAACAATATACACGGTGGAATTTAATTCACTCTTTTTTTTCTTAGATATATGTACTCAGACCATGCTATAGAATATTCGTACAAGGTCCATTAAAAAAAATGATTTGGTTTTAGTATTTGTTGCCTCCTAAAAATAACTGCATGATAGCCTAAATGTCTATTTAACCGGTACACACGGCACAAGCTGAGTGCTTTGTAAATGTGTCATAGGCAATAAAACACCTGCTTTGTTCAATGTCGCAAGGTTTTTCTTTAGAATTTAATTTTGCAGTAATTTGATAATACCTAGATTTAAGTTTTATTTCATAAGTACTTTTTTATTTAGTTATATGGGAGCGTTTTAAAGCATGGACTGAATAATACTGAACATATATGAAAGAAAAAGAACGAATTAAATTCCACCTTGTATAGTACGCCGACCCTAAATATAGCACAATACTATATTATTATAGTACGGTTGGCAACCCTAGTCCCCACACAGTTTTCACAGGACGCAAAGTTTTTCTAGTCACCTCTCATATACATCCATTGTAGTAGACTATCTCTGCACGAACATCATTATTATAATACTTACGCCTCTCTATTTAATGACTATATTGTAAATAATGAAAATTCCTGCCTCCATCTTCCCAAGAGTTCACGCATAAAAGCTTAATGTCACTTAGGGCTTTTACCCAATTTGTATGCTGAGCGTGTACCTGAACCTAAGACTTTACGGAAATCAGGGAATATTGAACCTTATGCAACCTTTTTACTTACTACTTTTTGTCGATGAGAACGTATAGTAATGGCTAGTAAAGTGTAAATAATCGTGAGTCCAATTAAGTCAAACTATAAAGAAAAAAGTACTGTTTAAACTTAAAAGAACTTTAAAAATGTACTGTGTCGTTAAAAAAAAAATCCAAAAATGGCGGTTGAGAATTTTGTTATTTTTTTCCATAACGTATTTTTGAATTTTAATGTGTGATAAGGGTGGATTATATGTGCCGAATGTTGGCAAATGGTTCCAAGTCTTAAAACCATGCCTTTTCGTTGTCTCTTCAAGGCTTCCTAGAGCCTTCAGTAAAATATCCACCATTTTACATATGGCATTTCAACTTTGACAAAATAAGACTTTGACATGACATAGGTAACCTCAAAAAAAATCCTTTTTTGTGTTTTTTTTAACATACACTTTTGTGTACTAAGCCAGTGCCACGTAATTGATAATTTCTCAAGTTAATGATGTTTCACGCAGATATGTGTCAAGTCACAGTCCAAGTCATCAATTCAAGTCATAGTCCTAGTAAACTTTACTAGAAGCTTCATGTAGTTTTGGAAACAACACGAAATGAAACGTTTCACCATGATTATAACACTTTCCCACACTTATGCCTGTAATCCTGCAATTAACGAATAAAAAACACAACAATTACATGCACTATCACTGAAAATAACTCAAGTTTTGGAAAAAAATAATACAATGCGTTTAAGCGATCTTTCTTGTTACCCCCCAAAACTCTCAAGAAGTAATTTGTACTTGAATTCCAATCTTCAAAAATATCGGAATACGCGAGAGATATAGAGGATCAAGGTACGTACACGGACTTATTGTACGGACGGTACATTGGTGTGGAAAAGGTGACGAAATACGCTTGGCAAGAGTAGTAACCCGCGGCGAAGTTCCCGAATGTCTAAAACTCGTCAAGTACCACGATGGTACCTAATTCGTACAAACTTTTCGAGGCTTCAGTTCAGGTGCTTCTTGTCATTATCTAGAACGGGGCACTTACTTAGAACTGTGGAAGTCTTTTGCTATGACAATTTACTTTTGCTTTAAGTATGTTTGCTGTATTCTTGAAGTTTACAGATATTATAGTGTCCTCTAGAGGATTTCTATGTATCTTATAAGAAGGTGTATGTAGGACCCTAGGGGGTTATCTGTGGCCAAAACCAACCAAGGTCGCGCGCGTACAAGTGCATTTGAGGGAGTTTTGGCGGAAAAGCGAAAAAGATTGCGTCACCGCATTGTATTATTTTCCAAAACTTGTGTTATTTTCAGTGTTAGTGCACAAAATTGGTGGCATTTTATTCGTTAAGTGCTAGATTACAGGCGTCAGTGTGGGAAAATGGTATAATGATGGTGAAACGTTTCTTTTCGTGTTGTTTCCAAAACTCCATAGAAGCTTCAAGTAAAGTTGCCACCACTTTACTAGGAGTATGACTTTGACTAGACTATGACTTAACTATGACTTGACTTGATGACTTCGACTGTGACTTGACACATATTTGTGTGAAATATCATTAACTTGATGAATTATCAATTACTTAATACTGGCAAAATTCACAAAAGTGTTTTTTTAAATAAAACTGGACATGTGGCTTCTGTTGCTTTAGAAAAACGTCGTATCGCGAATAGGAATTCGTACCCGACAATCTTCTTCTTACATCTTATTACTCTGTGAGATTTTTTAATCGGTTCGGATACTTTTATAGCTTCTTTATAATACTGTCGTCTTAAAAAATATATTATCGTCGATCTTATCCAGTCCCATATTAAATACCATCAGCATTTATAGATCTTCAAAACATTTTGAACAAACATTTAACGTAAAAACCAATCTAGATAAAATATTTTTCCAAAACATTTCCTTTAAAATATTACGTAAATATCCTAAGGACTTTACTAAGATTACACAGACCCGTTCCATTAAGGTAAACAAAAGAACCCCGTGACAAACAAAAGATAATTTTAATTACAAGTTACAAGAACAAAGACAAATCGCGACACAAAACAATGAACAAACAGTACATTAAGATCAAAACGAAATGCACGCCATCTTGGAACTTTGTTATATGAAATTGTTTTCGCGTAATAAATGATGTGTCGTCACCGTTTTGCTACAAAATATGCTGTGACAAGGTTCTAATGTAGAAGAATAGACGGTATGTGGCTTGTTATTTGTTAATATAAGCAAAGCCATGACATCTTCACATAAGTAAAATCTTATCTACAATACTGGCCCGATAGCTCAGTTGGTAGTAACCCTGCCTTCTGATCTGTGGGTTGTGGGTTCGATTCCTACCCAGGACAAATATTTGTGTGATGAACATAGCATAGGTGTTTGTTCTGTGTCTGGGTGTTTATATTGTATTCTATGTATGTATTTACAAACAAAAAAAGTATCTAAGTATTGTATCAGTCATCTGGTTCCCATAGCAAAAGCTTTGCTTAGTTGGGGCTAGGTGGCGTTGTGAGATGTGAGTGTGAGATGTTCACACATCAGTAGGCCACGATCTCTCGCTGCCAAGCGTGGTGAGAGCCATGCTCGACGAGTCGGGGGACTCTCCGCCAGCTTGCATGGCCTTACACGTCTGGTGGGTGACCTTGGTGAGCAAGGTCACCCATCCAGTGGCGCGAGGCCCGTAAGGGCCTGCCGCCGGGGGCGAGTTGGCTGGACTGCAGTCGCGACCCCTTCTCGCCCCGGTACGGCGGACGAGGGCTCACGGGGGGGTTTTAGTGGGTTTGAGTTAGAGAATACTTGGCTAGCATCCGTCCGATTATTGACTGACCGGTGACTCAAGTTTAAAATGGTTGGAATTTCGACTAGAAAACGAAAAGGCGTAATCATAAGTGCCTTCATACTGGGACGCGAATGGCCTACGCGATAACTTATGGAAGTTACTTCAGTTACTAAAGGAACTAAGCTTTTCTCCATCTTTTTGCACTGAGTAAAACTTTTTGTTAAGATACCTCGTTACATGGCTTCAAAGTTACTTTCACATACCCTTATTTACGCTACACGACGAAGCACCTACCAAGTCATTTTTTTATTGTGAGCACTTTGGTACTTTATTTCAGAAAGCGATGGAACCGTGTTCCATTACTACGAATTTTTTCGGGAGAAATTGGACTGAACTTTTATTTCGCCAAGGTCGTATCGCGTGAGTAGCTGTTCTCGGCTGATGTACACGAGACATCAGACTTTCGCCACTTTTATGACGTCACTTTGCACATTTTGCCTCCAAGTTAGGTATTTTACGACAAAATGAAACATCTGGCATCTGGCTATTTCATGAAGATAGTAGTAGCCTAGCTAGACCATCCTAGACTCTGGAATGAAGCCAAGTAGGTCAGGACGTGTACTTTACCAAATTGCCAACGCTAAGGCCTAGAGCTTATGACATAATATAGACGTCGGCAATACTGGATGATTGGTTGAACGGTGACAATACAAGACATGATAATTCATGGTCTCATGAAACGTATAAATAAATATAATCAAGGAAATACCAAGAAAACATTAAAGAAAATAATTTACTTAGGCTCTGACAGCGTCGGCGATGCAAGCGAACGCTTTCCTTAATAAGCTGTTGCACGGGCGATGGTAAGCACGCGCGACACGGGTGTCCACTTATTGCTTTTTCTAGTTATAATTAGGTAATTATTGTAGTATTGAGCGCTCATTTGTTTTATATATATAGAACCAGAATCTTTTTTTTTTTTAATGTTTCGCTCCACACCTCCGTGTATTTAGCCAGTGTCAAGTAATTGATAATTTATCAAGTTAATGATATTTCACGCAAATATGTGTCCAGTCACAGTCCACAGTCGAAGTCATTAAGTAAAGTCAGTCTAGTCAAAGTCATACTCCTAGTAAAGTGGTGGCAACTTTACCAGAAGCTTCGAAGGAGTTTTGGAAACAACACGAAAAAAAGTGTTTCACCATCATTATACCACTTTTCCGCACTCATGCCTACAATCCAGCACTTAACGAATAAAATGCCACCAATTTTATGCACTAACACTGAAAATAACACAAGTTTTGGACAATAATACAATGCAGTGACGTGATCTTTTTCGTTTTCCCGCCAAAACTCCAGTTAAAAATTTGTATTATAAAATATTATTTTGGTATGTCCGGTAAAATAACAATTTATCATTGACATTGACAATTTACAAATGTCAAGATGACGACATTAACGTTAAACAAAGCATAAACAAAGTTATTCCGGCCGATAGATGGAGCTAAACTAAAAAGTCTTACTTCAGTCGTGTGGTTACATCACACTAGCTATTTTGTAATACGCAGTTTTTAGTAGTAGTTATCATATTATTGTAGTATTTGCTTTAAAAAAAACTATCTTATTTTAAAAACATTGATTTTTTAAAATAAGATAGTCGTTACTGGCTTCAATTTTCTTTCGCAACACTTACGTTATAAACAACTATTATTATTATTATTTTAATTCTTTATTGCACTAAAAAACAGTACAAACGGAGGACTTAATGCTAAAGCATTTTCTACCAGTCATCCACTCGTAGTTTGAGAAAGAGGGATGTAGGCGTGCATCAAAATTTGTATGAGTAGTAACTATAATATATATATAGTAATAACTATATTCGCAAAGTAAATATGAAAGGGGTGAATGTAAATAACATTCAACAATAAGAGATGCTTTTCTATTGTTAGTTTTATCGGAAGCTTGCGAAAACACAATAGGTTCGTAATGCGTCGGTAGGGGTAGGTTTGATAACAACGCGCTACTGAATAATACATGTTACGTTAAATGAAGTTTCTTACCACGATTACTTACCTTTTTGAAAGAAAATAATAATAAAAAAACGAGTGTGCTTTAGACCACACGAGTGAAGTAAAACTTCTTTAGTTTAGCTCCATCTATCGGCCGTTATAACTTTGTTTTTCCTTTGTTCAATGTTAATGTCGCCATCGTCACAATAATTGTGAATTGTCATTTCACCGGAAATATCAAAATAATAATACAAATTTTTAAGTTTGTTATGTTGACAATGGAGATCTACGTGAACCAACTTCAACTTCTGTTCACTTCGCATTCACCAGCTTACTCCCCAAGTCAAGTGTCCGTAAAGAGTTTTATTTCAATAAATACATTATTTATTTAACCTCAAATACATATATGGATGTGGATGAATATGGAACACGACGAATTACAGAATAAACGATTTTAAATAGTTTAGTTTGGGCCCAAGTTAATTTTATGCCTCAAGGTCTTTGGTTACCTAACTACGCCACTGATGTAGACTACAGCCTTCTTCTAACAAGGGAGATGATAAGGCACTATAACATAAACCAATATCAAACCACTTCTCTGTTCCTAAAATAGCCCTGTCACTAGCATTCCCGACACATTCCAACAGAATATATTATACATCTTTGTTACCAAGTAAAACGTAACAGCAATGAATGTTTATGTAATATTGCAAGTATTAGCAAACAGGCGCAATTTTATAAAGGTATCAAAATATTAAATTAAAGTAAGAATTAAACTTTTCAGTCTCAACACATACGCATACGCACACACAACACACGCGCGCGCACGTACACACACACACACACACAAACACACACACACACACACACATAGCCCGCTGGTGGCGCGATTGATTCCCGCGGCAGTGCAAGTATTTGTATAGAAGAAAAAAGGCGCAAATACTTATTCTGTGCCTGGGTGTTGTGGGTCCTCGTAGTTCCTAGATACCTAGATACAGGGAATCCTACAGAATCCACGTATGTGATCATTTGGCGTTATTATTATTTTTACGTTATAGGTATTATTATCCTATTTAATATTATAAATGCGAAAATTTGTGTTTGAATTTATCATTAATCTTCATAACTATAGGACCAATTTTGATGACATTTGGAATGCAGTTAGCTTATACCATAGGGTTTAAACATAGGATAATTTTCATACGCGCGTAAAACCGCGGGACGCAACTAGTAAAATACGTATAGTATGATCGTTTCTATTTATTTGTATATCTTTAACTTTATATTTTACTCTTTCATCGTTAGTTGTAGATAACAAATGCATGAAATACAAGGCATTTATTTATTTATTCATCTATTATAGTCTTCTTCTACTGAAAGAAATACAAAAAATAAAAGGATTTTTAGTATATTTATCTTTTTATTATATTCTTTTTCTTTTCTAGACCGCTGAAAGATATAACGCCGCCCGCTGTTACACTAGCATGTGACATTTAATCTATTTCTGCACATTAATAATAATATTTTTTTTTATTGACATAAAACATAAAAACATTGTATCTAAACTAATATTATATTATAAAGAGGAAAGATTTGATTGTTTGTTTGCTTTGAATAGGCTTTGAAACTACAATACTGATAAACATAGGTCATAGAATAGGGGCGGGACGTTAGTATTTCACAAAAGAGACAGAGTAATTTATCAATCTATAGTCCGTATCTTAAGTCCTGCCTATTTTGAAAAATATGCTTCCAATTATAGAAGCATATTAGGTATTAACCTATAACTAATGTTTATTACTCATAGGTCCATAATATTTCGATAATTGTCATAGTTAAGAGAAACAAAAAGAACTATGATAAATCGTTATTCATAACAAAAGTGACATTTCTGACGTTGGATCAAGGTTTTATTTAGGCCGTGAGAAATAATATTCTAAGTACTTTTTACTAATGAACATTAGGTTAAGTAGGTGCCTAATCTATGAAGTGGGTAACGATGAGTCACCATTGATTCTTGGGGTTACGTAAATAAGGACGAATCTTCTAAACTTTGGTACTGATGATAAAAATCATATTTATAGTGTGGTTTGGCTAAAGTCTATTTATTTTTATTTAGTGTATTTGAATATACTTTTATTTTGTAGCTTTGTCGTAAAGAATAAAATAAATTTGAAATTAAATATAAAAAATTTGAATCACAATCGGTGATACCGCTATAAATCATAAATCTTCATTGTTAAAACGTTAATGGTAGCGTCTGTGGTGTGCTGGTTGAGCAGGCGGCTCATAACCCGAAAGCTGCAGGTTTGATTCTGGCAACAGAACAGGTATTTAGTGTACAGAAAAAAGTGCTTATACTGTGTCTAGGTGTTGTGGGAGCATGGTCCGCGTAAGTCCCTAGATACAGAGGATCCTAGGGTCCAGGATCTATGTATGTGATCGTCGGGCGTAATTTATTTGTTTACGTCTCAGGCTTGGATGATATTATTTCTGAAAAGTGAAGTCACGCATATAGATATCATTTAATTTAAGATTCTTTGAAGATAAACTACTTAAAAAATGCAGCCGTAAAGAAAATATACCATGAAAACATTACAGGAATAAAAACTCTATTATTAGACCAGTTCAGTTCAGTTTTACCTGCAAGGGCTACAACTTCATAAGCATGGCAAAATACCTCTTAACGCGTAAAAGCATACATAATCTGTAACACACTGAACTATTGTGTCGAGCTCAATTACAGACCTACACATCTACGCCTGATAAAAACGTAGGTAAAGCGTTCATTTTTAATAACATTCCGCCACAGGCAGTCGCCCAATACGCTCGTGTGTCGTGCAAAGAAAGTAGATGTGTGTTGGTGTGTAAACATGTTGCTGTTAGTGTTAATGTGTGCGTTAACAGTGACGCATGCACATAATTTACAAGTGAATATTTCTCAAGGATTCGTTGAGGGGCAGAAAGCAGTTGGTGGAGACTATTATGCTTTTTATGGGATACCATATGCAGGCCTCGTGGACGGAGAAAATAGATTTAAGGTAAATGAATTCACGTAGATACTAAGGTCCGTATTATAGAACAATACTCAGTCATCGATCGCTGCTCAAGCAGAGATTTCATTCTCTAATTGATCACTTTATGAATGAAATCTCTGCTTGAGCACTGATCGATGACTGAGCATCCTTCTGTAATACGGACCTAAGAGTTTCAGCGATAAAAACATACATTAATAGTTCAAGTCTTCAATTGGTCGCAACTGGATGAGTCAATTTCTAATTCATACCTACTATTTTAAGAAACATGTCGTGTGTATTGTTTAAATTAACACCCGAATATACAGCGACAACTTTAGTACCTACATAATAATGCTGAAATTTGTTTAAAGTCTTGACAGGATATCTTAACCTAAATAGAAAGACACTGCTTATTCACTTAGACTATGAGAACATCTACCTACATGCTTTATTATCATTATTTATTTAAGTCCCTATCATTTAAAATAGATTATTTAGTTGTGAGCGTCGATAACTGTAGCTCAAAGTATCGCAAAGTTATTAGAAAAGAAGAGGAATATTCCAAGAATGCTGTGTAAGACAAACCACACGCCGCCGCTACCCTGCGATGGCCGATACAAAATGTTATGCAATCGGAGAACGAAACAGCGATAGCTGAATTGGTAGTGACGGTAACATGCAATCCGTGGGTAGTAGGTACAAATATTGTAATAACTCCATGAAGGAAAAGGTTGTAATGAAACCAAAAAATTGATTAAGGGTATTTACTAAGCACTTTGTAATTTTATATGCTTAGTAAAATAACTTAATTTGAAGTACCTAATATAATTTTGACTTGTAAAAGTGCTAAAAATTGCCTATTTGCAATAAATCTTTTGACTTTGACTTAGCTATCTCTCTCAAGCGAAGAAATCTCAAATTAAGAAAATATAACTTGGCTGGGTTTTTTATAATATAGACACAACATTATAACAGAGACTTGGTTCCTAAGCATTAGCAGTAGAATACCTAACATTTTATTAAATGTTACAAACGGAAATAATCTAATCTATAAAAAAACATTTTTATCGATAAACTGACACTACTAGCCTTATCGGAAGACAACAAGTAAAGGGACTGCATATATTTTATATAAGTATTTTGTACATTTTTTTCCTGTATAGAAATGACGTTGTTATTCTTAAACATATCTAATCGTTATATTACCGAGAAATAGAAGTCTGGCTGTGCTAATATGAGAGACATACACAATGTTCTCTTTTATATCAAAAGAAATTATTATAATTTTCAGGCTCCAACGCCACCGACTCCGTTCCCTGGGCTGTTCCACGCAATGGACAGCAACGTTATATGCGCGCAGCCGAGTGAGAAAGGCATAATTGGAGTAGAAAACTGCTTGACCCTGAGCATTTTTACAAACAACGTGACCACTCCCAAACCTGTCCTCGTATGGCTGAACGCTGAAGAGTATACCACGACCAGCACTACGCTTCTTTCCTTCAGAAGACTTGTCGAAGAAGGCATTGTTGTAGTGTCCATGAACTTCAGACTTTCCATTTTTGGGTTCCTCTGCTTGGGAGTCCCTGAAGCCCCTGGGAATGCTGGCATAAAAGACGTCATTCAAGGCCTTAGATGGATCAAAGCAAACATCGGAGGCTTTGGGGGAAACCCTAACAACGTAGTATTAATGGGCCATGGCTCAGCGGCCGCCATAGTGGATTTGATAACTTTGACACCAAAAGCAGAAAACTTGGTTCACAAAGCTGTTGCCCTTAGTGGATCAGCTTTAGCACCCTGGGCAATAGCATATGATCCTATTGGTTATGCAGAAGTTCTCGGAGCAAAACTTAGCTACACGAGAAAGTCTAAACCTGAACTGGCTAAACTTTTAGCTTCGACTGATATAAGCGTGCTAGGTAATGCTTTAAATGGATTTAATTTTTACAATAATACACCCCTATTTGCTCCATGCATAGAGAATAGCAGTTTGAATGACACAGTCGTCAATGACGTACCAATCAATTTGCTGAGAGCTGGTAATTACAGTCACATTCCTTATATTGCTGGTTATGTTACTAGAGAAGGAACTTTAAGAGCTGAAGAAGCAGTGTTCGATGGATGGTTGGAGAGAATGCAAGCTAACTTCTCAAACTTCCTGCAGGTTGACTTGGACTTTGGTGGAAACGTAACGTCTAAAGCAGAAACTATTAGTAACTTTTACTTCAGTGGCAGTAACATTGATATTAGTACTATAGACGATTATTTGGCTTATCAAGGAGACACGATGGTCTTAGTATCCGTTATAAGAGGTGCAAGAGAAAGAGCAGCAACTTCGAGAAGTGAAGTGAGGTTAATGGAATTCGGTTTCATGGGTACACAAAACTCTGACTGGACCCTCACCCAGATTCCTCTTTATGGTGTAAAGCATGGTGGAATGTTAAATTATCTGTTTGATTTTGATCTGAAACCAGCTGACGAAGTTGTGATGCGATCGATTGTTAAGCGATTCTCGAATTTCATAATTACTGGGTAAGTTCCATAATTTATAAAGATTATCTTGGTATGCAATCCTTTGTTTATTTTCGTAAAATAAAGTCAGTCATAGTTTATTTAATATGAATTGTGATTAAGGAATATTGCCGCTGTATATAATAGCGCGGCCATTTGTCCAAATGTTTCCTGTGGCTAGATCAGTTAGTAGTTAGCTAAAGAGCAAACGGAATTATCCTTTATTTTTTACTTTTTGGTAAATATTAAGATTCTTGCAAAAACATGCTAGTATAAATAAATAAAAACTGGTAAATTAATTTCTTTTAAATTTTTACAGGAACCCAACACAACCGAACAACACTGCAGCATGGAGTCCAATCACCCCACAAGCTCTCTTCTACATGTACTACGGAGGAAGCATTAGTCCTCAAGAAACTCTGGTGGTAACAGAAACCGTCAAGTTCGACCCTCACAACGTCCGCATGATACTCTGGAACCAGCTTTATGCTGAAAACTATAAGGCTCCAAGTCCCGTGTCCTCAGCTAGTCGAATCGTGAACATGCTGTGTGTAGTGGTGTTAGGTGTATTTTTTGTAAAAATGTTTTAGGATTTACGTACCACGTGTTTGTTTTGATATGCGACTTTGTGAAGAGTTATTGTGCCGTCCGTTATTGTTAGGTACTTTTAGCGATTTAGTTTTTTATAACATTTATCCATCGCCAGACCTGGCCTGATCGTTGATCAGCAGTCCATCTAAAAGCGCACAGAGTAATGAATGAAGCCTATTATTGTCTGCATTGTTTTATTATTCACAATGACATCCTGAAAGTGTTTCTGCATAACCCGAAGGGCGATGAGAAATGTGTAAATTACCGATACAATTTTTTTTATTAATAAATAATTTACAAGTCATTGACATTTAACTAATTAATTTAAATTATAAATATTTTAATAAAAAACACAATTTTAAATTAATATATTTCCAGTGATATAGTGTGTCAATTTCTCGACCAGGTTTCGGGCATACCCGACTCTTCCTCAGGTGTGCATTCAAGCAGTGAGATCGCGGTGGTGACTGAACCAGGGGCCTTACCGCGTAAGTCTAGTGGAGATCGTAATCGTGTTCTCTCTTGCTCGCACTCGTGGACTTGCTAATTGACGCGTGCGGGATGGCAGGCGAAGCCGATTCCCAGAACGTTTACGCGGTAGCGGTGCTGGACTGATTGAGAAATCGACACACTATTCGTGAGTAACAGTCGGAAATGTATTGATTTAAAACGAATCAGACTCATGAGAATTTTAACACTAAAAAATTCAATTTTCTCTATATTTTGCAACATCAATATCGTTTGTCGAGACTGCATTTTTCTAATTTGTGTAGTGGATACCCACATCTTTACATTGTCTGCAAATGTGAGATGGAATCCAATATTATTGACATCCTTATTGCCGTAATAATAACGCTGTAATAAGTCGAATTAATACTTAGGGGTATGTAACCTACCTAACAATATGTTGACATTTTCTACAATAATGTATTGTATGAATTATTCGCCGCACAGTACTTAATACACGTTTCGTGTCGGCGCACTTGGAGCGATATCGGAAGTATCCAATTTCCTAAGTAAAGTAGAATTC
The DNA here is from genome assembly GCA_905220475.3 of Ennomos fuscantarius. Classification (NCBI taxonomy): domain Eukaryota; kingdom Metazoa; phylum Arthropoda; class Insecta; order Lepidoptera; family Geometridae; genus Ennomos; species Ennomos fuscantarius. The sequence goes on along the minus strand of HG992040.1, from coordinate 3,189,248 downwards.
TAGAAGTACAAAAAGTGTCCTAACTTCTAAGTTTTAAGAGTTGTACCGGTACCTGTCAGCCTTCGATATCATTTCAGATTTAATATACGATGGATTTTTATTTTACGTGTTTTATTTTTAGTAGGCATCTAGGTAATATTTAAATAGATATGTGCGCATGAGTCAAAGGCGTGATTCTTGTACAATTGGTAACAAAGACCATAATATTAGGTCTAATGTTTTAATGTTATCAATTTTTTAATTGTTATTTAATGACGTGACGAGCTAACCGTCCCCCTGATGTTAAGCGACACGGCTTCCCATATCAGTTGCAGTGTCACTCGGAACTCTAAAGTATAGAGTTTCACGTGACACTGCACTGCGCACGTCATCCTGAGACAGCAGCACAATCTAGTAATAAGATTAGACTGTGAGAGACTGTGAGATCAGGTCATAAAGTCTTATTTGCCCAGTAATTTCACTAGCTACAGTGCCTTTCAAACCGGAACACAGCAGTGCTTGCGCACTACTGCTTGGCGGCAGAACAACTGGCAGAGCGGTGGTACCTACCCAGACGAACTTTGCAGAAAAGTCCTACCACCTAGTAATATTATTACAAATCTAAAAATTCTTGTGTTTTAATATTATAGAAAGCGACGTGATTAGTACTTATAGGTCCGTATTACAGAACGATGCTCAGTCATCGATCGGTGCTCAAGCAGAGTTTTCATTGACTAATTGATCACTTTATGAATGAAATCTCTGCTAAAACACCGATCGATGACTTAGCATCGTTCTGTAATACGGAATAGAATATAGTGTAAGAACAGAGCCGCCATCGCCGCCGCGTATACCATGATGAGCATTCCTATATTGCCCGAACACCGGTCGAGTTACTCGACTGTGTCTCGTGAGTTCTATCTGTTTACTACTTGTAATTCTTTTGTTTTATCTATTTTTAATCTGATTGAACATTAACAGGCAGTGGCGGGTACGGTGATTGTATAGCCAAGCGTTAGACCACGCCAACCGCAACATACACCGGTATACATACAGGCTTCTATATGATATAGTTATATGGTCAGATTAATTGTTTCCCTTATTAGCTAACAAAAGTTAGTTCATTATTATTATGCTCAGACGTATAAAAAAGCCATTATACTAGGTGCAGTCGCGCGTTTATAATTAGAAGATAATAATAATAACGCCCAACGATCCCATACATAGATTTTGAACGAGGATTTCTTGTTTATAGGGACCCAGGAACTATGACTATCATGGTCCCACAACACCAAATATTTGCGCTTCTTTCGGTGCACAAATACTTGTCCCACAACCCGTCACCTCCGGGTTGTGAGCCGGCCTGCTCAACCACCACGTCACAGAGGTTGTCAAAACGAATACACTCGTCAGTATTAAAGTTTGGCATCTCTTTTGTTCGAACAGTTTATCTCGTATACGATGTACCCAAATATGTCGCCGTTAGTGCGTCATCTAATCACACTATCACACTTTACACTAATATTATAAAGGGGAAAGTTTGTATGTGTGTATGTGTGTATGTATGTTTGTGTGTATGTGTGTATGTTTGTTACTCCTTCACTCTCTAACGGCTGAATGGATTTGGATGAAATTTGGTACCAAGATAGCTTATACACTGGATTAACATATAAGCTACATTTTATCCCGAAAAAGTGAAATGTTCTCGTGGGATAAGCAAACAATTAAAATACTTTTTATCCGCAGGTGAAACCGCGGAGCGCAACTAGTAGAGGAATAAGTCCAAACTTAAGAGTTGTCAAAATTTAGCACAGAATCGGGATTTTGAAAAGTAAGATTAGGTTAGTTTTAAGATGTCTTATATAGAGCGATCAGTGATATAACGCTTATGTTTAATTGTTAACATTGAAATCATAGAAGTTCCCAATATTTTCTTGCCAAAGTATTATAATAGGAATATGTGATTATTTATAACATTTAACACGTTTATCTATTTCCATTAAATTTTATTTCTTGACAGTAAGTCAGGTTTCTCGAACAGTCAATGCTGGGACCCTGAGGAACGATTTAGGACATAAACGCAAAGAAATATCAGTAAAAACCTTCTTAACTTCAACGCAATCTGAACCTTACAGTTTTGTCATACGGGATTATTTCGTGAACGCGATTATAATACATTTGGAACGAAGAGTAAATCAAACGTAAAGTAATAAGAAAGTGATGACAAGGATTTATTGAAAGGTTTACAAAAACATATTTTTATAGAATAGGCCGTATAATAATAATAATAATAATAATAATAATAAAGCTTTATTTAATTCCATGCATATAAGTACAATAAACGATAACAATTGCTAACTTATTAACCTATACTTTAATTACATTTTTCGATGAATTTGGATTCTGATTATAAATTTTATTTTATAATTAATTTAAATTATTTAGTGCATGGACCCCGTTCGGGTAAAAGCCTCCCCCAAGGAATGCCATCCTTCTTTGTCATTAGCTCTCTCTAGCCAACTTCCACCCGCGCACGCTACAATTTCGTCTGCCCATCTGGCCCTTGGTCGTCCTCTCGATCTGGTGCCCTTTGGCCCAGACCACTTTATTGACCGTAGAGTCCATCTATCGTCCTTGTATCGGGCTACGTGGCCCGCCCACCTCCATTTAGCCTTCATTGCAAAAGATAAGGCATCGCATACTTTTGTCTTCTTTCGAATGTCAACGTTCTTTACCTTATCCTTGAGTTTAATACCTAGGCAACTTCTTTCCATTCTTCTCTGAGTAGTTTGAATTTTGTTCCTGGTTTTGAGATCGAAGGTCCAAGTTTGGCAACCATAGGTGAGACACGGTAGAAGTCCTGTATCCATGACTATTTTCTTGGTCGGTAGCGGAAGTTGTGATTTTAGTATTTCCTTATGGTGCCAGAACTTGTTCCAGGTAATCGCCACTCTTCGGTTAAGCTCTTCATTGTTTCTTTCCTTACTAAAGGAGATTTGTTTTCCTAAGTATATGTAGTGGTTGACAAACTCGAGGGGAGTGTTATTTATGGAGATGGGCGTTGCACTGCGGTTAGACATAATTTTAGTTTTTTCCAGATTCATTTCCAAACCTGTTTTAATACTAGCCTGGTTTAATTAATTTACCATTTTGTTTAGTTGGTGAGGGGTTTCCGAAAATAAAATTATGTCATCGGCAAATCTGAGATGACTCAAAAATTTCCCATTTATATTAATACCTTGATTGGACCATGGCAGCTCTCTCCTTACGTGTTGTAATACGGCTATGAATAGGCCGTATACCGATATGAAAATGTTTTCATTGATATAAAAATATGGAGTCATTTATAAACAATTCGTGTGTTCACTGAAGGAGATAATGTGCACTAAATCCATCCTCCATGCAAAAAATAAAATAAGGTTCCTTACCAAGCCTCAGTGGTTGAATCAAAGATACAAGTATACAGGAGTGCTTACCTGAAAAGAATAAAAATAATGTATTAGAGAAACTTATATTAATAACGACTAATTAATAATAATAATAATATGTGTGGACATCACGCACAACGCCACCTAGTTCCAAAATAAGCAAACCTGGTACTATGGGAACCAGATAACTAATACAATACTTAGACACTTTTTGTATGTAAATACATACATAGAATACAATATAACACCCAGACACAGAACAAATACCTATGTTCATCACACAAATGTTTGGTTCTGGGTGGGAATCGAACCCACAACCCATAGTTCGGAAGGCAGGGTTACTACCAACTGAGCTAACGGGCCAGTCAATTGATGTGTAGTCTAGATTCTTGATGAGACCCTGGGTCCGCGAGGACCAGGAGCTCAAACTGCCAGATTGGTGGGCACGCCACTTAGTGCAAGGTCAGCCCGGCTAGTATACAGCAGGGATGTAATAGAAGTGGTTTTATCGGAACCGAAGTCAGATTCGGAGGTTTTAAATTTGGTATCGGAGTCGAAATCGGAAACCAAGTCGGAGTCGTAGTAGAAACGCGTGCTAGTTAAGGGCAGGTCTAATAAAATAAAACATTACAAACATTAATCAACCTCTTTAATTTCTAAATTCTTATTCAAACTTATCTATCATTTGACCACGCTCTCACCTGATGGGAAGTGACGATGCGATCGAAGGTGTAGCATGCTAGCCAAGTAAATACCTATTCACTCTTCTCTTGAACACGCCCGAGTCATATTTTGCCGGAAACACAGACGCTGGCAGGGCATTCTATTCCTTAGCCGTTCTAATTAAGAACGTTGAGTCAAATCGCTTGAATGGGTGGTATTTCGACCACGAAGGGATGGCGCTTAGCCGAGCGTCTAGTAGTCCGGTAGTGGAATGGTGATGGGAGAATGAGATCATGCAGTTCTTGAGCGTATTTACCGTGGTGTAATCTGTAAAAGACCGACAGACTTGCCACCTTACGTCGATGTGCAAGACTCTAGAGCCTTTCACCAACCAAGTGTCAAAGGTGTAATATCAATTCGTAGTTCCGACTTTTCAAAATCGTAACCGAAACTCAGTAACTTCCATGGTATACAGTCCAAATGGACTGAAATGGATTCGTCTAGGCTACTACAAGAAATGTAGTAGCCTAGACGAATCCGGTGATAAGTAGGTGTTCGCGTGAAACTGCAGTATTAGTAATGTATGCCGGGATATTGATAGTGAAAATTTACAAGACCAAATGCGGGTAGTTGGAAACAACGCCCGTTCTGCACGATGCTGACGCCCGCTACTCCAGTCCCCGCATGACCACGGCCAATGCAACTTGGTCGAAACGTCGAGGTTACTCAAAATAATGTTTTGATAATTTTTGTACGCGAATAGACCCGTTTTATCTTTACAATAGTAGCATTTAATTGTAGTTGATATTATTGTAGTAGTTATCCAAAAAGCTAGTTAGACTAAAGGCACTTTGCCCATTTAATTCAAAAAAGTAAATTTAGTACAGATACGTCTTGTAATGAAAAGTGGGTTCCGACTGAAAATCAGTTATTAAGGTCTTACCTACCTAAGACTTAGGTAGGACCTAAGTTTGCATGCTGAGTCGGGACCTATATCATGACGTCACGCAACATTATATTTTTTAGTTTCTCTTTTTTTCGTGATATATGTATATAGTGTCTATGTGTAAAAAATTTAATGTGGTGTGATTGATGTCTTGAATAAATTTATTTTCTTTCAATTTCTTATTTTCTAAGAAATAAGATGATGTGTCTTTTCTCATAAGTTAAGACGTCAAAAGTTTGTCCATAAAAAGTCCTAAAAGTCCCGTTAAGCTGCAGGATGGTAAAGTACTCAGTCTTTGTCTCTCAAACTGAATTCACTTATCTCGATGGCTAGTAAACCACTAACGATACATGTAAACTGTTCAGTCTAGCAAAATAACCGAAAACTAATGAGACGTTTACTCTAAATGTAGTCTAGACTTCGTGTTGTCTAAGTTCATCTATGGATTTGATGGTTTGGCTCGTCAGTACTAAAGTTTATTAAAATACAACTTAGCTAAGCAACGCTTTCCCCCGGGTTTACGTATACGCTTGTTAAATTCGTGTCAATTTGGTAGAACAAATACTGAACTCATCACCGCATTGTATTATTTTCCAAAACTTGTGTTATTTTCAGTGTTAGTGCATAAAATTGGTGGCATTTTATTCGTTAAGTGCTGATAGTTGATAATATGTAAATGTTTGACAGCCTCTGTGGTGGTGTGGTGTGGTAGTTAAGCAGGTTGGCTCACGACCCGGAGGCGGCGGGTTCGATTCCCGCGGCAGGACAAGTATTTTTTCACAGAAAAAAATAGCGCAAATACTTGTTATAAGTCTGGGAGTTGTGTGACCATGGTCCTTGTAGTTCCTGGGTCCCTAAACACAGGGAATCCTAGTTAGGGTCCAGGATCTATGTATGTGATCGTTGGGCGTTATTATTATTATTAAATATGTGTGCCCTGCTTCCACGTCCTCACGCGAGCAATATACCTAAGTATAATTACAATTAGCAATAGTTAACTAAATAATGACGTGAAAGGTTCAGCAATTAAAATTCTAGGCAGTTTATATGAACTAGACAAAAGACCATTCCAACTAAAAGGTCTAACAGAATGTGCTTGAAATTCTAAAATAATTTAAAGTTATAACTATAAATTTCCATAACCTTATTTACGGTTTTATTTGGTTAGTTTTCAAACCTTTAGTATTCGATCATTACTTGCAGATAACTGCTACAATACTCATACACAATACAATACAATACAAAAATTCTTTGTTATACACTTGAAAAACAGTTACAGATGATGAAACTTAAAGCTATAGTACAATGGGCGGACTTATCGCTAAAAGCGATCTCTTCCAGTCAACCTTTGGATGGAAATAATTGTTAGAGAGATAGAGGTCGGTGGTGCAAACGAATTGAGTAAAATTGAGAATAATGAAATGTATAAAAAAAAATGATAATATAGATAGATATAATAAATAATCAAATAAATATCAATAAATAATAAATCATACACTTTTTTTTTGTAAGTAAAAAAAAATACGATAGAAAGAAAGAAAGAAAGAAAAAACATTTATTCGTGACACACAACTGATAAAATAATACGTAACACCAAAATAATAAATGATAATGCAATGATAATGGTGTCGCGAATGAGCTCCGACTCAGCATACAATTAAGGTCCTAAGAGCTTAATATCGATAGACGATCGATAAACGATCACATACATCGATCACATACCTATGTATGTGATCGTTGGGCGTTATTAGTGGTAAAATGAAAATGTACAATTGAAGGGGTGAGAATAAAAAGGGTTTAACTGATTTTTTTCACAAAATGACTTATGGGTATCGTTGGATTCAGCGTGAAATTATCTTCAATAATACATTCTTAAAATACCGCAATGAGACTTAAATCTCGAGATTTTGAGTCTAAAAACGGTTTATCTGTCACGGGAATACAGTTCGCTTAGCATAAAAACATTGTTATAATTACTTTATAATATGATATTTTTACAGTAATTGTATGAATTAGTACTATATTTAGTATTTTAAAATAGAAATAATAAATACATTTTCAAGCAACTTAAACTTACATAAACCTTTTCTATTACCTTATAAGCACTCTACATTAAAATGACGCCGCTGACATTTAAAGTCAATTTTCTTGAAACTGTCAATTTGACAGTTAAACTTTTTATTCTCAACCCTTCAATTGTCAATTGGTCAAGATGGCGACATTAACATTCAACAAAGCAAAAACAAAGTTATACCGGCCGATAGATGGTGCTAAGAAGTTTTACTTCAGTCGTGTAGCCAAAGCACACTCGTTTCTTTATGAAGATATTTTAAGACTACTAATATTAATAATCTATTTAATTAATAAATAAACACTAATAATATACTATTAATCTTAAGACTAAACATTGAAATGTATTTACAACAGAGCCGCGTCGCAATAACTTCTCTGTGTCACATTCAGCGACAAAAACTTGCTTGGGGTGGCAATAATTGCTCCATAAACCCGTGCTTAATGGTTTAAGAGCTATTAAATAGAGGAAAAACCAACCCTTCGTGATGAAGGGCTCTAATAAGTTTGGTCAGAGCTATGAATAGAAACAAATGTCAGCATAAATATGCCAGGAATTAGGTAATAAAAGTCTAAATAATAAAACTGTTATATTACATTTGGTCCAAGAGCACTGAAATATACTGATTTTTAACTGACTTCAAAAAAGAAGGAGATTCTCAATTCAGTTGTTCTTTTTTTGCTATGTCCAATTATTTAGATGGATGTAATTCAAGTCCATGACAATAATAATAATACAATACAAGTGACCAAAATGCTGGCCTCTACTTCGGCCAAAGATTGAGCATTGCCATTCAACGTGGCAATGCTGCCAGCATATTGAGCACGTTGCCTACTGGTAGTGGTTTGGTTGATTAACTTCCCTTTTTATTATTTTATGTAAAAACGATTTCCATTAGTTCTATCTCAGTCCATGATAAAAAAAAACCAATTCCAGTCATCATCCTCCCAATTTTATTTGGGGTTAGCGTAATATGTCTTTTTCTTCCTCTCTCCTTTGTCATCCGACACACATTTCATTCACTTCTTTTTCATTCAGACCTGTCCTCAACAGTTCAACATCTTTTATTTCGGTCTTTCTCTTCCGTTTCATCCGTCTAAATTAATTTATATCACTTTTGCCCAATCAGTGAGATCATATAAACTGGACTCAGACAAAATAACTATATGGCCACAACCATGACACTGTAATATGACTTAATTCTAAGAAATTGGATCACGGGATAATAATTATGCATAACTCAATAACAAAATAGGTGTAAAAACGTTAAAACGAATTAGACGTAAAGATGTCTGTATAGGTAGGTTTGGGGGTAAGTCTTTTACAGCCTTATTAATAAACGGGTATTAGTCATGGATTAGTTACTTCAGCTTTTGTCCTTTTTTTGCTACTGGAATAAGTATTTAGCTGGATCGAAAGAGACAAAAGATAGTGTAACTAGTCTTAAGCTAGTTCGTGTTTATTAATAAGGCTGTTAAGGTTTAAAAGACTTACGGTTCTCGTACGTTTGTGAAACTTAACACACCAAATACAGAACGCTCATGTTTCATGATGATCATCGATTTCAACCAATAAGCGTAGAGTAATTAGGTGGTTTAAGTTGACAAAAGTTTTTTTTTTTATGTTTTGGCTCCACACTTTTGTGTATTTAGAAACAAGAGTTTTACCAACGTACGAGAAACCGGGGGTTACCGTGAAACTTAGCTCTAACTATCATTATCATAAATTTGCAGCGCTGCAGTCGCAATGCATTTTCATTCTCTGCGCCAAAACCGTATAGTTTTTAGTCTACATTAATTTCCGTCACAATCTATTTTCAACGCCGTGAGAAATAATGTCTGTCTGAAATAAAATCTACGATCACATAGCGTAACTGTGACGTAAAATTTTGTGAAAGATTTTTAATTCTCTACCGATAAATCTTATGAAATAAATGAAATTTAGTATAGTTTGTTTGTTAGCCGTTGTAGGGACTAGTAAAATGCGGCAAATGGAGTGGCAGAGTAACATTTTAAACGGTCAATTTTTAAATCGCTGAACCATCTTCGTCTGGTCTATCTTAGTACATGACATTGGCGAAATTGTGGTAAAATGGCCGCAGTAACCACTAAGATTCAATTCAATTATGAAGAGAGTAGACAGGTCGGCGGTGATATGTCATCAGAGAAATAGAAGGGCATAATTACTATAGATATTTTAGTATTAAAATTCTCATGAGTGTGATTCATTTTAAATTAATATATTTCCGACTGTTACTCACGAATAGTATGTCGATTTCTCGACCAGGTTTCGGAGGTTCAGTTCGCTCAAACGCTCAAACAAAACGCTCAAACGTCTGAATGAATTTGGATGAGATTCGGTACCAAGATAGCTTATACACTGGATTAACATATAGGCTACATTTTATCCCGGAAAAGTGAAATTTTCCCGTAGGATGAGCAAATATTTAAAATACTTTTTATCCGCGGGTGATATACCGCGGGGCGCAACTAGTAATTAAGAGATTTATGATGAGACGCTTACCGCTCATAAGATAATTTATAGTTCGATGAACATCGTGACGTCTTAGCAAACTTGCATGTTTACCATCACTCACAATCAATAAAATCCATTTTCCTTCCGGTCTACAGATAAAAAATCTTCGCGTTCTCGTCGTTAATCATTTTGAAAATCAATTTGTCAACGGTATTGATGCGGGCGGTTGGCATCATCCATCATCTGGATGGATGGATGGATGGATGTAAGTGCTCCCAACCCTTGAGAGTTCTGAAGGTATATAGGCAATATACACGGTGTTGCATTTTTGCCAACTTCATAGGTCGGGACTTTTGTAAAATGTTTACGGGTTTTCGCCATGGTATGCCAGCCCCATAATATCCTTGCTTCGATGTAGATATCCCTAATGTGGACATTTTAACAGTTTCTGTGGTGTGGCAGTTGAGCAGGTCAGCTTATAATCCGGAGGCGGCGGGTTTGATTGACAAGCATTTGTGCACAGAAAAAACCGCAAATACCTGTTCTGTGTCTGGGTGTTGTGGGACCATGATCATCATGTGCTCGTTGGGCGTTATTTATATATTTATTTTCAATATTCTGTATTTTGTGTAGAATAGTGATTACCGGGTCTTTAGGTTTTTGGGCCCTAAGGGTGCCCAATACCTAACGATATGGACACAGCTATGGTGCCTAATAAATTAAAAATAGGAATGACTACTGAAATATGAAGTAAGACTATATTTAGAACGTAAATGCATATTATGGGTTTTCATTTCTAGGAATACCTGCTTGGAAATACACCGTAGATTCTTGCCAAAGCAAATGTGCTTATGGGATCAAGTCGTATTTAGGTCTAAGTATATTTTATTGATACTGCAGTGTTACCAGTGTGGGTTGGATTTCACCATTATACGGAAATGTAAATTCGTTTACACCACCGACCTCTATCTCTCTAACAATTCTTTCCATTAAAAGGTTGACTGGAAGAGATCGCTTTTAGCGATAAGTCCGCCCATTGTACTATAGCTTTAAGTTTCATCATCTGTGACTGTTTTTTCTTCTGGTGTACAATAAAGAATTTTTGTATTGTATTGTAATATTGAAAAAGTTTTTTTAAGAATTACACTATTATTAAATGAATATAATTTTGTACCGGTGACCGGTACGGAAAGCTATTTACAACTGAGTGCTACCATCCTTCAGAGAGCACGTTAAACCGCTTTTAACCGTTCCAGGTATTGCAAGACAACAGCCCTTAAGCAAAGTCAGAAGCCTTTCAGTGGTCAAAAGTTTCTGACACCAGGGCGCAACTTGCCTGTAGAGAAGGAAAGAAGAAAGAAAGGAAGGAGTTTAAAGATTAATTAGTATAACTCGAACGGAAATGGTCCGGCCTAGCATGTCAGTATAATTGAAGGAGTGAGAACAAAAAGGGTTAACTGATTTTTTCACAAAATGACTTATGGGTATCGTTGGATTCAGCGTAAACTCATCTACAATAATACATCCTCAAAATACCGAAATGAGGCTTAAATCTCGAGATTTTGAGTCTAAAAACGGTTTATCTGTCACAGGAATACAGTTCGCTTAGCATAAAAACATTATTATATTTATTTCATTATATTATATTTTTACAGTAATTTTATGAATTAGTAATATATTTAGTATTTTAAAATAGAATTAATACATTTTCAAGCAACTGAAACTTACACAAACCTTTTATATTACCTTAAAAACACTCTACATTAAAATAAAACCGTTGAAGTTTAAAGTCAATTTTCTCGAAACTATTAATTTGCCAGTTAAACCCTTTTTATTCTCAACCCTTCAATTATGTAAGTACTTTTATCTAGATAACACGCGCCATTAAGGCTTTTAATTTGTGATAATTTCAAAAGTACATCTGGCAACACCAAATCCACGCAGTTTGTTTCGTTATTTTCGTTTTGATAATAAGTGTTGTGGATGGTAAGCTTTGTAATGCGTTCTTCGTGCTCGGAATACTAAATAGTCTTGTCTCGTCTTTGGTGCTATAAATTGGCTATTATTGAAAGCTGCCAGTGATACATTGTACCCGAAGCGCAATTCTTGTAATTAATAATATTCAAATTCAAGTTCGATCTAATCTCAATAACACAATTGTTATTTTGTAATACTTATTTTACCGCTTCATTGAAAATTAGACGTTAAAGTTATAACGACACACGATTTGGCGTGACTAATATAAGGCAACGTTACATAGTGGTTATTAGCCACGAGGTGTAAACTAATACAGCCTTATTATACCGTCCATACTTAGATATATCTGCGGATGAATGGAAGGCAGTTGAAGCAATGTGCCTTAACTATTGTGAATAGGACTGATTAGTTTATAGATATTGGATAAGTGTTATTATTATTATTATAAGTGTTACCTGTTAGGTATTTTGTTATTCAGAAGTTTTTGTTAATATTTTATGTTTTGTTTTGTTTTATACATATGTATGTATACTATAGGTTAAAGTTTTTATATTATATTGATTCCATAGTTTAAGTGTAAATAATAATTGTAGAATAATAAGGTTATAAATATTTTCTTTTATTAAATTGTGATAAAATGTAACGCATTAGAATATTCTGTAATGTTATGTTTTATAGATAAATAAATAAATTATTAATAAACATGAACTAGCTTTAGAGTAGTTACACCATCTTTTGTCTCTTTTGATCCAGCTAAATATTCCAGTAGCAAAAAAAGGACAAAAGCTGATGTAACCCGAGACTAATACCTGTTTATTAATAAGGCTGTAAATGTACAATTAATAGTTATACTTACTATACGTTATACAATTAGCACTCTTGCCTCATTGTTGTTCATCTCAAAAAGAGTATTTAGCCAGTTTTAAGTTGACATTTATTCTAATTCACAAAATTTTATTACTAGTTGCGCCCTGTGAGTTCACGTAAAGTATTTTAATTATTAGGTCTTTAGGTCTTTACCTATGAAATTGCCGTTTTGTTTGAAAAAAGTTAAAGTATTTTTTTTTCGAACTTATTTATTTCTTTTATTCAAAGTAATCACCCCTGCAATCAATGCATCTTTGCCAACGCTGTGGCAGTTTATGGATGCCCTTCTTGAAAAAATCAGCAGGACGGGAGACAACAAACTCTTCAAAGGCGTTTTGTACTGCCTCTCGGGAATTGAATTTTTTTCCCGCTAAAAAGTTGTCCAAATTTTGGAAAAAGTAACAGTTGGTAGGCGCAAGATCTGGTGAGTATGGCGGATGAGGGAGAGCTTCCAAACCCAACTCATGCAGCTTAGAGACGGTCTGTTGTGCAGTATGGGGTCGCGCGTTGTCGTGAAGTAGCAGTGGAGACGACCGATTGACCAAAGCTGGTTGCAGTCGTGCGAGTTTCGCCATCATTGTGGTCAGTTCTTCAATGTACACATCTGCAGTAATGCTCTCGCCGTTTTGTAAAAAGCTATGATGAATCACACCAGCACTAGACCACCAAACTGTGACCATCACCTTTCTAGGGGTCATTTTTCGTTTTGCACATTGCTTTGGTACCGAACCAGGATCTAACCAACTTACTGAGCGCTTTCGATTGTCAAAAAGAATCCATTTTTCGTCGCACGTAACGATTCGGTTCAAAATTCCTTCATTTCTGTGCCTGTTAAGCAGCGCAAGGCAAGTCTCGACGCGTACGTTGCGCTGGCGATCGTTAAGTTCGTGGGGCACCCATCTATCAAGCTTTTTTATCTTGCCAATCTGTCGCAAATGGACCAATATTGTTTTGATGCTAACATCAAAAGCTGCTGCCAGCTCAGCTGTAGATTGAGATTCATCAGCTTCCACAATCACCTTTAATTCATCATTGTTGACCAAAGTTTCCGGACGACCACGAGGTTCATTTTTCAAGTCAAAATTCCCAGAATGGAACCGAGCAAACCAATAACGGGTTGTACGTTCGTTTGTACAGTTCTCTCCGTAAACGTCGTTGATGTTACGTGTCGTTTGTGCCGCGTTGGTGCCACGACGGAACTCATATTCCATAATTACACGAAATTTCAAAGTATCCATTATGAGGAAAAATGTTGAAATGTAATGAAAATACAACGCTAATCAATAAACAAAAGACTTATATTGTAAATAGAATGTCATATTTTTAAAACAAAATTAATTTGAATTTAGAATTCATAGCCAATCAAAACTTTTTTTTGTTTGAAAAAGTCTGTACTGCAATACGGCAATTTCATAGGTAAAGACCTATTATTTGCTCATCCCACGGGAAAATTTCACTTTTCCGGGATTAAATGTAGCCTATATGTTAATCTAGTGTATAAGCTATCTTGGTATCGAATTTCATCCAAATCCATTCAACCGTTTGAGCGTAAAGGAGTAACAAACATACACACATACAAACTTTCTCCTTTATAATATTAGTGTGATCACTGAATTCTGAGTTTAGAGTAGACATGATTAAGTCAGATAAATCGCCAAAAACTATGGAACTAATAAGACCAGTTTCAGTAAGAAAATTACGATTCCATGGATTGGAAGAAAAAAATTCACGTCATGGCGTCTAATTCCCTATATTTTAGGGTTAAAATGGGGTGCCAACCTTATAAGATGAGAGCGGGAAATGTAGCGGAAACGGAATATGCTGGCCGGAAAGTAGATGAGGCTTCATTGAATTAATTCTACAAAGATCCTTTTACCAACGGTATTATTTTGTTGGAACAAAGCCAGTGCTTCTATTGATTATTATGAGTTCTATTGTTTACATTTTAGCTTTACAGAGTGTGATCAGATGACAAAAACTATTAGCTATTAATCTCTCTAATGTAGGAAAAGTCTAATATAAATAATAGTTTTTTTCAGAAATTCTGGCCTCAAGTTGACTTATAGAAATTGAATAAAATAAATTAAAACGTTTTGAAGATTTTTTTAAATTCATAATAATATGTACGCATGAAACAGTACACGCTGACTGAAATTCTGTATATTATTTATAACCTCTTTTTACTTACAATTTTGTTTTTTCTCTATTTGTGGCTTTTGTTTATTTTCTACATTATATTTCAATCAGAAAACTAAAGTATACTTAGTAAAATTTTGGTTTGATCATGCTGACTAATACAATACCTACATCAAACATATAGTACATACTTTCTGTTAGTATATGTATATATATACACTCCTTTCACTTTCCAGGATTTCATTTCATTCCTACCCTCTATGGACTCAGGGACCGAGGGTACATTCAGCAACGAACTTAGCTTTTTAACAAATTAAAATAAAACTTCTGAGATATGAAAATAAAGTAAAACATTTGTACTCCTTAATTTAACGCTGTATCGTAATCTAATTTTTCTAAGTAGGTATCTGTAGGGATTAAGAAAAAGTAACTTCTACTAGTGGGGACAAAAGTACTTTGAAATGTAATAATCGGGTATTCGACAAGTTTATGTCTCAACGAGCTTCTGTCCGCAGCTTCGCACGCGGCATGGCCAATGGGAAAATAATTCAACAACCCATTTCACCCTCTTAAGGGTGAAATTTCGAAAAATCCTTCCTTAGCGGATGCCTACGTCATAACATCTACCTGCATGACAAATTTCAGCCCGATCTGTCCAGTGGTTTGGGCTGTGCGTTGATAGATCACTATGTCAGTCAGTCAGTCAGTCAGTATGACAGAAATGATGTAAGGAAAAACATGCTGCGCCGACCCCATTTAAATAAGATTAGGGTAGGCGGATGATGATGGTGATGATGATAATGATGGTGGTGGTGGTGGTGATGATGGTGGTGATGATGGTGATGATGAGTATCGAACTTTACAGCGTCACCGGGCAAGATGTCATTGCTTACTGACTAGCTTGTTATATTCTTACTAGCCCTTGTTTCTCTCGCGAAGGTTTTGTTGCTGGCTGTAGCTCTAATACGTAACGGGTGGATGCAAATTGCGAGTCAAAATAAAATTGAACATTCAACAAGGGGATTGAAAACGTAACCTCGGATACGGATCCATTTGAGAATTCGTGTAGAAAAATTTCCAATGGGAATGACATTGATTAGAAAACACATTTAAATATTAGGGAAAGAGAGCAAAATATGTAAAACACTTTTATTTCTAGTGTTTGTAACTGACAAAAAATACAGCAAGAGTGAAAGAGAACGGTAACATAGATTAGCGAAGTTACCTCCCGAGGGAGGTAATATTTCAAGATATATAAAGCTCAAATCTCTGCGTTTCCGCGCAATAAATTGTAACGGTTTTAAATTGCGTTTGTTCTTGCTTTCCTTTACTTTATATTAGCTTCCGGGAACAAATAAAATAGTTACTTATTTAGTCTGTAAAAGATGATTATGTTCTACAGATTAGCCTTCTGATTTTGACAGGCTTTTTTACTTGGCCTTTGCTTTATTTCTTTATTTCGAATCTCTCGCCCGTTTCTTTAAGCTCCGGAAATAAGAGGTAGTATTTAGTTTATTTATTTAGTTGTAAGAGTAGTTGATACCCTTATACATACAGAGCCACCTACCCTACCATACTCAATCATCATATACACAAATCAAGAAATAAATGAGGGAGTTTTGGCGCACCGCATTGTACTATTTTCCAAAACTTGTGTTATTTTCAGTGTAAGTGCATAAAATTGGTGGCATTTTATTCGTTAAGACCTGGATTACTTGCATGAGTATGGAAAAGTGGTATAATGATGGTGAAACGTTTATTTTCGTGTTGTTTCCAAAACTCAATAGAAGCTTCTGGTAAAGTTGCCACCACTTTACTAGGAGTATGACTTGACTAGACTAGACTATGACATGAATAAAAAAAATTTTTTTTTAAATGACGCTCGCGCCCCGATAGACGAAACACGACACAAATTTTGCCGAACATGTGAGCGCCCAGCGCTCACATGTTCATATTCATATATTCATGTATCATATATATTATTCTAATGTCATGACAATATAATACACAGAAATTAACGTGAGTAGTATTCATAACTATTACACGGCTAACACTCACGAGATACAGTCGAATAACTCGACCGGTGTTCGGGCAATATGGATGCCCATCCTCATGTCGACTCGTGTCGAGTTATTCGACTGTATCTCGTGAGTGTTAGCCGTGTACTAGTTGTAGTTAATAAATACGTGTCATATGCATAGGTACATAATAGGAGTTTTTTCTAAATACGAGACTTGTTAAAATTGTATGAATAGTTTTGATCAAGGTGCCTGTATCTGATTGTGTGCTTAATTTTTTCCTACCCTGTGATAAGACGACTGACACAATAGATAAGATAAGATCGGAGGTTTTTTGCGATGAAAAATTAATCGTCGCACGCGCGCAGACAAATATTCTATATGCTGCTTAAGCGACAGGTTTTAGAACCGAATAGAATATAAATCAATTCAATTTTTAAGATTAAGTGTAACAACAAAAACGTTAATAGTCACCATTATTTAATAAAAGTTTTGCAATCTATAAAGGTACACGTACATTGTTTAGGCTTATTGAAACGCAAGAACAATAATTTATTTTTAAATCAGTTCCCAAAGAAAAATTTGAGATGCAACGCTTAGAGAAGGCAACATACTTGGTCTTTTTAGTATTCAAAGTGAAGTAAATTTTTGTCCAAAGTTCTCGCAATCACAAACAAAATCGCGGTGTCATCGGCTATAATTTCTGAGTTAGCAAATACCGATTTTAATGTTGTTTATGTACATTATGAAATTCGTAGGGCCAAGTATACTTCCCTGCTTGACGCCATAGCTAATTTCCAAAGACTATCGTGTTGTTAGTGGTATAGAAGAATAATATACTACCTAAATAAGTAAGCTACTTAAAAATAAAGTTTTACTTTGACTTGCGTCAGGTCCACTGGTTGCCTCAGCACTAGTTCAAGCATTTTGCAAAGATCCAACACTAAAAGGACAACTTGAGTCTTCATTTGTTCACTGTTCGGCTCCGATCACCACTCGCTTTGAGTGACTGAGCCATTGAGAATCGATTTGGTTTGTTTTAGATTCACTTATATTTAAATTTTCACACAACGTGTATAAATTCTGGTGAGAAATTTTATTTATTTATTACTTACAATGTAACGTAAATTAAACTTTAAATCTGACTTATAGAGTTAGTTTGGTGAAATCCCGATTCATTCTGATTTATAACCTTATAAAATGCTTTAAGCACTTTATTAGGTAAGCAATTTAGTCCAAAACACTTAAACACTGCTTCTGGAACACTATTTCTAATATCGATCTGTACAGTATATTTCAATTAAGCTATTGTATTATTTTCTTTATTTATTTTTGCAGTGTCTGAAATTAATACAGTTTTAAAATATCTTTTGATAAAACTATTTATTTACATCTCTTTTTTATAATTTTAAATCTTAATCTACATTTTCTCTAGCATCTATTTTCACAACAACAACACATATTTCATCACCACTATATGCTACTTCATAGTTTAGAATTAAAACAAAAGCCTTTGTTAAATTATTTTAAATTCCAAAGTTATACAACTTTTCACAAAAACTCTTTACCGCAGTACACCAGAGCTCCGCCGACACTGACGATTGTTGACTTTACGAGTTCAACCTATTTAAAATTCTGTACATCACTAATAGCAAGCTTTGTGGGAGATGTATGTCAATCAATCACTATTTTGATACGTTTGATAGCTCACTTTAGAGTTTCTTTGAGGTTATGTTGTTTTGTTCGATCGTGCGTAATGTTGGAGCACCAAGCGTATGTATGATAGGATTTAGTATTATCCTTGCAAAAGCACTAGGTATTTACGAACTGTGGTGACTTAGTCAACATGAACTAAATCTGATATTCCTAAAAATAATCAATATTCACTTTTAAATTTTAGTTTAGCGGCAGGGCTCTATTTATCTAAAGTGGTAAGTTGGTTACCTGTCATGAAAGTAGCTATGCAATAGTATATATACGCGATTATATACGCAAGGTAGCTGGCAGCAGCTGGTAGAGTAGAGTCGAAGACCGGGCTCAGTGGCGCGCCTTGAGAGAGACTTATGTCCAGCAGTGGAGTATAAACTGATGATGATGAATTGTAATTATTGAAGAAAAAAGCAATAATCAAAATATAATGATGTTCAAAACCAAATACATTCAGCTTTATATGACTTACGAGTACATACTGTAAAGAGTAATACGAGGTGTCTACGATATTATTGTCGTTAAATCTATTGTATTTTTCTCGTCTCTGTTCACAACGATATGAACAAGATTTATCACACATTTTATCATAATGGATGGTTTACTTTCACGCTTCCTTATAGAACCTATTAATAATATTTTCTGCCATCAACAAAGAGAGACACGCATATACCTAGTTGGAAAAAACCCTGCCTTCTTTTCAGATTATTTAATTCAAATTATTTATTTGCATAGTTTCCTTAGGTAAGAAGATACGGGGCGATTATAAATTAGATAATCAACATGCAGCAACAAATCAATACCGATTCTTTCATAAAAACAATATTGCCGGTTACTTGAAGTAATTGGCTCCAAAACGGCTCCAAAGGGAAATACAGAATCACAAAAAACTACATTGAAACTAGCCTATTTAATTGTTATCTCTGCAGGATTTGATTGTCCCATCCCCATTCCACCATCGGACTACCAGACATACGGCATCACGCCATCCATACACGGTTGCCACTCGTCTTGTTTCCACCAACCGTTTTTATTGGATCTTTATAACAACAGTTAAAAAATTGAACTTTACCAGCGTCTATGTTTCTAAATTGCGACAATCAGAATGTTTTCAAAAGAAGAGTGAAGAGATTTTTTTTCTAGGGAAGCGTGCTACGACCATATAAGCACTTTACATCAGGCAAAATGTGGTCAAACTACAAAAAAACTATGCGAACATTTTATATGACGATAAAGTAAAAACAAATCCACGTGAGATGCCTAGTCTTATTTCTCCATTATTAAAATTAAAAATAGTAACACGGCGGATCTAAAAAGGTGTGCGCACTTAATAAATATTTAGGTTTGTCTACTCTCGAGTTCAGTGGTTAGAAACGTTTTTTTTATGTAATTCGAAGGATTTCAATCATGGATGGAGTATTTTTTGATATACGGTAGATTATAATGAATTGATCTTTGCTTCATAAACTAACCTAACTTCTAAATAGGTAAAAATATATTTAAAAAAAACGGTTTTCCTAAATTGTAATAAATGATAATGATAGTGACGAAACGATTTTAATTTAAACACAGTAAAATTATTAATATCTTGATAGAATTAAATGGTTTTGTTAGAAAAATCTCGTTTTTTCTTTTGTTCGCTGTGCACATTTACACACACATACAAAGCTACTTATAAATAGGCACTGACACGGTTCTCATGTAGATTTATTTTTCATAGAGACGTGAAGTACATACGCGTTCATAAATCAGTTCGGTTCGGTAAATGTTTGTGAGGCGGCTCTGTAGTAGAACTATCTGTAAATAGATCACCTTGTACTTGAGTTCGTGCAAACATGTTCATGTCATTCAGTGCAAGCGATAAGAATTCGATATGCAACAATGTATGGGAAGAACCGAGTGCACACCTTTACTAATCAGACTAATAAAGGCGAAAGTTTGTGTGTTACTCCTTCTCGCTCAAACGGCTGAATGTATTTGGATGAAATTCAGTACCGAGATAGGCTACATTGTATCCCGGAAAAGTGAAATTTTCCCGTGGGATGAGCAAATAATTAAAATACTTTTATCCGTGGGTGAAACCGTGGGGCGCAACTAGTAATTTATAATTATGTGCACCCCGTCCTTTACCACTTCGTCAAATTCTCTCCAACCAAAGGTTGCCTGGAAGAGATCGCTTTTAGCGATTAGGTCGCTCATTGTTACACTTACACAAATGTATAAATAATTGTTTTCTTCTTTGTAATTTTTATTATTTTGTATGTACAATAAAGAGTTACAAAAATCTTTCTAAACTTCGAAGTTTTATGGGCTTACCCAGCTGAATGAATTACAAGGTATTCAGAGTTACTTACATTACTGAAGTGACGGATTTCGGATTTTTATAGCATTGCAATTTGTAATAGCTCTGGTTAAGGTAAAAGCCTTCTCGATTTAAAAGTTAAAACCAGTCAAGCACTATACCGTTTATGAGATATAAAAAAAGTCTTAAAACACATTTTTGGTATTTTTCTTTTCTTTTACTGTAATGGTTTTTATTAGTTTAAGATGATACGTCTTAAAAAAACACGAGCTCGCATATTTCTTATTGCTTGTCCACCTACAAAAAGTACATTTCTAAAATCAAGTGGCCTTTTACCACCAAAGGGCTGTTAAAAACTTTATTGCCAAATACTTACGGGGATTGCGTAGTACCAGATACCTACAGAGACGTGGTAGCCCTGCATTATTTTTATGTTGATATCGGCGCCCAATAAAAGTAAAAAACACATAAAAAGTGTCTAGGGATGTACTCGAATGTAGTATAATAGTTTACTAATATGCCGGATGTCCGGCGAAAACTGAAATGTCAAACGGTTTTTTGTTCGTTAAAATTTGAATGTTCTTAATCGACAGCATTAACAAAATATATAAAAGGTTATTTTTATATCCGTTAAAAATGAAATCAATTTTAATGCATACTAATTACATCTCTAAAGCTATTTGGTACCTACTCAGCATAGTAATAAAATGTAGAAATCAAATACTAAGTGAGGCGTAGTAATTGATATGCATCATGGTAGTAATAAAACATACAAATTATATATCCTAAAAGTATGCACCCGCTCTACATTTTGCAATCTACGACCAACAGACTCATTTTTTTTTTTTGGAAAATAACAACAATCTAATTTTGACAATGACATCGAGTCTGAAATATTATAACTATTAATTTAATGATAGGTTTTTTTGGCGGGGAAAGCGAAAAAGATTGCGTCACCGCATTGTATTATTTTCCAAAACTTGTGTTATTTTCAGTGTTAGTGCATAAAATTGGTGGCATTCTATTCATTAAGTGCTGGATTACAGGCGTGAGTGTGGGAAAATGGTATAATGATGGTGAAACGTTTCTTTTCGTGTTGTTTCCAAAACTCCATAGAAGCTTCAAGTGAAGTTGCCACCACTTTACTAGGAGTATGACTTTGACTAGACTATGACTTGACTTGATGACTTCGACTATTATTTGATACATATTTGCGTGAAATATCATTAACTTGATAAATTATCAATTACTTGACACTGGCTAAATACACAAAAGTCAGAAGCCAAAACATAAAAAAAATTAATGATATGAACACTATACGCTGTTTAAGGAGTTTTCAATAAACAATGATAATGATAGCCTCTGTGGTGCGGTGTTTGAGCAGTTCGGCTCATAGCCCGAAGGCGGTGGGTTCGATTCCCGCGGCAGGACAAGTATTTATGCACAGAAAAAAAGCGCAAATATTAGGTCTTTACCTATGAAATTGCCGTTTTGTTTGAAAAAAGTTAAAATATTTTTTTTTCGAACTTATTTATTTCTTTTATTCAAAGTAATCACCCCTGCAATCAATGCATCTTTGCCAACGCTGTGGCAGTTTATGGATGCCCTTCTTGGAAAAATCAGCAGGACGGGAGACAATAAACTCTTCAAAGGCGTTTTGTACTGCCTCTCGGGGATTGAATTTTTTTCCCGCTAAAAAGTTGTCCAAATTTTGGAAAAAGTAATAGTCGGTAGGCGCAAGATCTGATGAGTATGGCGGATGAGGAAGAGCTTCCAAACCCAACTCATGCAGCTTAGAGACGGTCTGTTGTGCAGTATGGGGTCGCGCGTTGTCGTGAAGTAGCAGTGAAGACGACCGATTGACCAAAGCTGGTTGCAGTCGTGCGAGTTTCGCCATCATTGTGGTCAGTTCTTCAATGTACACATCTGCAGTAATGCTCTCGCCGTTTTGTAAAAAGCTATGATGAATCACACCAGCACTAGACCACCAAACTGTGACCATCACCTTTCTAGGGGTCATTTTTCGTTTTGCACATTGCTTTGGTACCGAACCAGGATCTAACCAACTTGCTGAGCGCTTTCGATTGTCAAAAAGGATCCATTTTTCGTCGCACGTAACAATTCGGTTCAAAATTCCTTCATTTCTGTGCCTGTTAAGCAGCGCAAGGCAAGTCTCGACGCGTACGTTGCGCTGGCGATCGTTAAGTTCGTGGGGCACCCATTTATCAAGCTTTTTTATCTTGCCAATCTGTCGCAAATGGACCAATATTGTTTTGATGCTTACATCAAAAGCTGCTGCCAGCTCAGCTGTAGATTGAGATTCATCAGCTTCCACAATCGCCTTTAATTCATCATTGTTGACCAAAGTTTCCGGACGACCACGAGGTTCATTTTTCAAGTCAAAATTCCCAGAACGGAACCGAGCAAACCAATAACGGGTTGTACGTTCGTTTGTACAGTTCTCTCCGTAAACGTCGTTGATGTTACGTGTCGTTTGTGCCGCGTTGGTGCCACGACGGAACTCATATTCCATAATTACACGAAATTTCAAAGTATCCATTATGAGGGAAAATGTTGAAATATAATGAAAATACAACGCTAATCAATAAACAAAAGACTTATATTGTAAATAGAATGTCATATTTTTAAAACAAAATTAATTTGAATTTAGAATTCATAGCCAATCAAAACTTTTTTTAGTTTGAAAAAGTCTGTACTGCAATACGGCAATTTCATAGGTAAAGACCTATTACTTGTTCTGAGTCTAGGTGTTTTGGGACCATGGTCCTCGTAGTTCCTGGGTCCCTAGACACAGGGAATCCTAGTTAGGGTCCAGGTTCGCTGTATGTGATCGTTGGGTGCTATTATTATTATTAATGGTTTTCTACACTTACCTACGTTTTTCATGAAGTGATTAAAAGTATTTTATTGTTTGGTAGGCTTCCGTTTGACCACTATCTCACCTGATGGACGATGCGGTCTAGGATGTAACACGCTTGCCTAGAAGATACCTCTTCACTCAAAAGTGTCCGGATAAACTATATTCTGGACGGATTCTCTACTAAACATCCCTAAAAATAATTTAAGCAGGTGATTTACTTCGACCTCACTATTACATTATTCTGATGTTCTTATGCGACCTTAGGTATATTTTTAAGAATGGGGGTTGTATATTGGATATTATTTTAACTGACTAACCAAACATGACACACTAAACAAAGGTTTTATATAAATCGTAAACTGACTGAGAATCTTAAAAAAAACG
Organism: Ennomos fuscantarius; assembly: GCA_905220475.3. Classification (NCBI taxonomy): domain Eukaryota; kingdom Metazoa; phylum Arthropoda; class Insecta; order Lepidoptera; family Geometridae; genus Ennomos; species Ennomos fuscantarius. The sequence continues at coordinate 3,165,414 of HG992040.1, read as the reverse complement.
AGTGTGCTTTAGACCATACGACTGAACTAAAACTTTTTTAGTTTAACCCCATCTATCGGCCGTTATAACTTTGTTTTTGCTTTGTTTAATGTTAATGTCGCCATCTTGACAATTGTAAATTGTCATTTTACCGTACCTACTAACTTAATGATACATTTTTTAACTTTGTTATGTTGACAATGGAGATCTATGTGAACCAACAACTTTCAACTTCCGTTTGTTTCGTTATGCAATCACCAGCTTATTCCTTAAGTCAAGCTTGCGTAAAGAAGTTTTGACATCAAGTAATTTGGGCTGACAATTAGATTTTAGAGGATCAAATAATATTGTTTCTATTTTAAATACTCCAAAGTAAATTAGATTACACTTTTGTATTTTATTGATTCAAAAGCAATAAAGAAACTCGTAATAAATTATTAACATGTCAAAGCGTCAACGTCGACAGTCGTCACCGGCCAATCAATAGGGGTGTCGCTCCATCGATTACATCATGTTTGTTTCCAATGTTGACGCGAAAATAACAATACTTCAACTCTTTTTATCAACGACCTAACTTTGACAATAAAAACTCGCAAAAACGATCGTAAATTGATCAGAAATTAAGTACAAAATTGTGTGACGCGACGCTACGATATTCATCTTGTGTTGGTCTAGGGTTGTCAATACCGGAAAATTTAACATGATCAATATAGCTGGGATCGTAAAAAAGCAATAAAGATCGACACGCTTGGAAAACTGGGTACTGCGTGACGGTAATGTAAGTAAAAATATTTTTATTACATTAGCCATGGAGTATGGAGAAACCGTGGAGTGCGGTGGAAAGATATATATTGCTGATATATATATCCTAGATATATATCCTTTTTTATGTTTTGGCTCCACACTTTTGTGTATTTAGCCAGTGTCAAGTAATTGATAATTTATCAAGTTAATGATATTTCACGCAAATATGTGTCAGGTCAAAGTCGAAGTCAGGTCAAGTCAGAGTCAAATCATAGTCTAGTCAAGTCATACTCCTAGTAAAGTGGTGCCAAATTTACTTGAAGCTTCTATAGAGTTTTGGAAACAACACGAAAAGAAACGTTTCACCATCATTATACCACTTTCCCACACTCACGCCTGTTATCCAACACTTAACGAATAAAATGCCATCAATTTTATGCACTAACACTGAAAATAACACGAGTTTTGGAAAATAATACAGTGCGGTGACGTGATCTTTTACATTTTCCCGCCAAAACCCCAACTTAGTACTTACCCACTAAAACTGGGGCTTTCGAACAAGAAGGAAAATACAATTTTTATTTGCCTGACTATAATAATGCGCCTAACATTATATTGTTGGCAAAATTGTTGTTGTTGCTAAAATTTGGGACCCCTCGTTCCAAATCGCCCCTTGTCACAATGTCACACTTCGTCGACTGTACCCTAACTAGGATTCCTTGTGTCTAGGGACCCAGGAACTACGAGGATCATGATCCTAAGAACCAGTATTTGCGCTTTTTTTCCGTGCATAAATACGTGTCCTGCCGCGGGAATCGAACCTGCCGCCTCCGTGTTATGAGCCGACCTACTCAACCACCACAACACAGAGGCTGAGAGATGAACATAGAACCTCCTTTTTGAAGTCAATTAAAAAGTTACCACAGAAGACATAACGGTACAATGTACCTTTTGGAGTTTTGGCGGGAACGCGAAAAAATTGCGTCACCGCATTGTATTATTTTCCAAAACTTGTTTTATTTTCAGTGTTAGTGCATAAAATTGGTGGCATTTTATTCGTTAAGTGCTGGATTACAGGCGTGAGTGTGGGAAAATGGTATAATGATGGTGAAACGTTTCTTTTCGTGTTGTTTCCAAAACTCCATAGAAGCTTCAAGTAAAGTTGCCACCACTTTACTAGGAGTATGATTTTGACTAGACTATGACTTGACTATGACTTGACTTGATGACTTCGACTGTGACTTTACACATATTTGCGTGAAATATCATTAACTTGATACATTATCAATTACTTGACACTGGCTAAATACACGGAGGTGTGGAGCCAAATCAATTTTAAAAAAATGCACCTTTTAGATAGACGTAAGACACCGTAGATATGACGACAAAAATACTTATTTTTGTTTTACGATCAAATCATACCCAGTGCGCGTCACGTGCGCGTGCGTCACGGAGCAAATAGAAAATATTTATTTAACAATTAACAACTATCTTAAACAAACTTTGGGATCATGGGCTTTAGTTGAAAAATCTACGCAAGATGAACTATTGAAATATTAAAATTGTATGTCAGTTCAGTAAACATTCTTAAATGATATTTGAATTTTGTCGTCGGTAATTGTTTTTTATTTACTTATACATAGGCATTTATTTTAAGTAAGTACATTATAAGAATAAAAATAAGTTTGTTTCGCAACAAATATCAGTTACAAAAGGCTATTTATGTAATTTGGACGATTTAACATTTTTATTTAGGTATGTATATATCCTTATTATAAGTTTACAAATATAAGTATAATACTTAAACATAACATATTATAAATATTTTTAACAATGTTATCGATAAAGTGAATATTTAAGAGATGCTTTTTTTCCCAATGCATTTATGTAATATTATATTATAATAATTTTTATAATAAATCCCATTCTCACGGTCGCGTTGCGAGCCAAGCTAGGAAGAACCTGTGTTATGGAATGCAACGTTTCCCCTCGAATTCCATTAGCTATACATTAACTACATAGGTACTAATATATACGTTCAAATAAATAAAACGAGTGTGCTTTAGAGCACACGACTGAAGTAAAACTTCTTTAGTTTAGCTCCATCTATCGGCCGGTATAACTTTGTTTAATGTTAATGTTGCCATCTTGACAATTGTAAATTGATTTTACCAGACATACCAACATAATAATACAAATTTTTAACTTCGTTATGTTGACAATGGAGAATTACGTGAACCAACTTTAACTTCTGTTAGCTTCGCATTCACCAGCTTACTCCCAAGTCAAGCGTGCGTAAAGAAGTTTTACTTCAAAAGTTTGGCGTGTCAATAGCTGAAACAATATCAGTGCATGTAAATGGACTTTTTTTTAAGTTTTGGCTCCACACTTTTGTGTATTTAGCCAGTGTCAAGTAATTGATAATTTATTAAGTTATCGATATTTCACGTAAATATGTGTCAAGTCACAGTCGAAGTCATCAAGTCAAGTCATAGTCAAGTCAGTCTAGTCAAAGTCATACTCCTAGTAAAGTGGTGGCAACTTTACTTGAAGCTTCTATGGAGTTTTGGAAACAACACGAAAAGAAACGTTTCACCAACATTATACCGTTTTTCCACACTCACGCCTTTAATCCAGCACTTAACGAATAGAATGCCACCAATTTTATGCACTAACACTGAAAATAACACAAGTTTTGGAAAATAATACAATGTGGTGACGTAATCTTTTTCGCTTTCCCGCCTAAACTCCGTAAATGGACTTATTGATTATATTTTTATATTGATACAAACCTTTTAAACAATAGTAACTCTTCACGTCGCTATTACTACTATTTCTAACCGTACACAAAACCAACTCACCGTTTTCGGCACAGCTTTTACAGGTTTCGGAGGATAGGCAGAAGTGTACAGTATCGTGTGCACTGGCGCCTCTGTAGGTATCCCCAGTGAAGTCATCGTGTGTCACGTCATCTGTCACTTCTGTACGTTTTAAAATCACTGCACTTTATAGTTCACTTTCACCTTGTTTTGCTTTTTTTATTGGGTCTATGATATATTATGATGAAGTACTAATACTAACAACGTGGTAGGACTTTACTGCAAAGTTCGTCTAGGTAGGTACCACCGCTTTACCAGTTATTCTGCCGCCAAGCAGTAGTGCGCAAGTACTGCTGTGTTCCGGTTTGAAGGGCACTGTAGCTAGTGAAATTACTGGGCAAATGAGACTTTATAATCGGATCTCACAGTTTAGTAATCTTATTACTAGATTGTGCTGATATCTCTAGGTGACGTGCGCAGTGCAGTGTCACGCGAACTTCTATACTTTAGAGTTCCGAGTGACACTGCAGCTGATATGGGCAGCCGTGTCGTTTAACATCGGGCGAATGGTTAGCTCGTCCCGTCATTCCTCAACATAAAAAAAAACGTAGAAATATTATACTGGTATCGTATAGACTGCATAATTTGAAAGTAAAAGAAAAATTTATATTACGTACGGCATTTGAACCCGAATCCATCCATCCCTAAAACCGGAACATGTTTTAAGATACTATGGATTCCAGTTTTCCTTTACATTAAATTTAATAGTTTTTTACCGGTTTCGTACTCATACCTATTTCCACAACGCCATATCATAGAAATCCTATTTAGTCGAAAGCCCATTTCGAAATCGAAATGCCATATCATCGAAACGCCATACCATCAAATTTCCATATTTTTGAAAGTCCGTATATGTATTTTATGTTATTGAATGATGTGACGAGCTAGTCGTTCACCTGATGTTAAGCGACACGGCTGCCCATAACAGAACAGTGTCATTTGGAACTCCAAAATATAAAGTTTCGCGTGACACTGCACTGCGCACATCATCCTGAGACATCAGCACAGTCTGGTAATAAGATTACTCGACTGTGAGATCAGATCATTAAGTCTCATTTGCCCAGTAATTTCACTAGCTACAGTGCCCTTTAAACCAGAACACAGTAATGCTTGCACACTACTGCTTGGTAGCAGAATAACTGGCAAAGCGGTGGTACCTACCTAGACGAACTTTACAGAAAAGTCCTACCACCTAGTATACAACATTTAAACTCCATCCCCAAAATACCACATTATCATCGAAAGTATATACGAAACTCAATAATATTGAGCTTTTAATCATCTATTAATAATGACTTTAAACGAATGAAAAATCAGACTGAAAATTAAATTAATCATAATTCATATTTTAAGTAACAATCACGTCTTCATTTGAAATAGGAACAAATTAACGTTAATTTACAAATTCAAAGCTCTTTCAAACGAATGGAATTTGTACGTAAATTTAATTTAAATTTGGATAAGGCGAAGAGTTATAGCAAATAGGGTGATTTTAGGCACGCTTTTTGGACAAGATAGAATATGTAGAGCTTTAAATTACATTTATTTCAATATATGAAAATAGCTGAGCTCTATGTTGTGGGTTCGATTCCCACTCAGTACAAACATTTGTGTGATGAACATCGATGTTTGTTCTGTGTCTGGGTGTTATATTGTATTCTACGTATGTATTTACAAACAAAAAGTATATCCGTTATCTGTTCCCATAATTGTTTCCCAAACACAAGCTTTGCTTAGTTTAGGCGCTTTGTGAAATAAAATAAAAAAATATATCATGTTAATTATTACTTTTAAGTAATTTCTGACGTTTGCTGATAAACAAAATAAATAAATTTAACTCTACATGAAAATTCGCAATCTATCCCAAAAAAATTAATGAATTTAGTTCATTCAATTTATATCGTTTATATTTTTATTTAAAAAAGTGTATTATCCCAACAAACAGTAATTCAAAATTTTCATTGTTTTGAAAAATAAAATGTTTACATACTTAGTAATAAAAAAACCTTCAAAAAATGTTAATTGCGTGCGTTGTCTATGCTGTAAGCGCCGCGCTGTAATTAAGACTGAATTAATATTTCAGTTTGCGACGTTAAGACCGACGTTTCTTCAAACGGATTTTGACTAGCTTATTTTGCTATACTCTACGCCTTAAGTAAACTGATTACGTAATTCCGTTTATCCAACATAGACAAAGTGATTCGCAAATTCAGTTTTAATTGAATTTTAGGTTCAAATTTTTGTTAACACTAACATCTGGTTATTTTTACACTAAACAATTGTAATTTAAAAGAACCAATTTAGGAATTAGAATTTAACTATTGATTTGATTTCATGCTAGATAAATACGCGGACAATGCAGTACATAAAGATGACTATGATGATAGACTTTTTCTTTTGTTATAAATTTTCTTGGAAAACACAAAAATATCACTTTTCAATCAATCGGTACCTAATATTATCACAGAAATGACACTGCTACTAATGGCAGCCAATAGTTAGAGCAAAACTTTAAATTCAAATTAGGAACGTCACAAAAGTCAAAATGCTCAGGAGCAATAATTACAACTGACTACTGTATAATCAACAGATGCTTCTGTACAACCGCACGACGTAACTTTGTTATGAGGTAAAATTTCACTTAATATTTTATGCGTTATCTTAAGACAACATGCTGATGAAAAGGTGTATTGCGCAGATTTCAAGAACAGCAGTATTTGTAAAGTATAATGAGAATTAATATCCTGTTTATGGCTGTTCGAGTATATTATAAATAATTATAATAATAACGCTCAAAAATCACATACAATAGGACTCCCTGTATCTAGAGACCGAGGAACTACGAGGACCTTGGTCCCACAACACCCAGGCTCAGAACAAGTACTTGCGCTTTTCTGTGCACAAAAATTTGTCCTGCCACGGGAATCGAACCCACAGCCTCCGGGTTATGAGCTGACCTACTCAACCACCACACCACAGAAGCTGTTGATGCAGCATGATGGTGGCCAACTTTGTACTATATACATAAAAAACCTGCGTAATGTTTATTGTATTGTATTATCTCCATTCATAAAAGCCCAGTGAGAAAGCTACATGGATAGAGTAAAACGTTTTAAAGCTATTATTCGTTATTAATTGTTAAATAGCTTGTACATACGTACTGCTCCCGTCGACACGAGCTCAAGTACAAAAATATACTGCCATTGGTTTTAGTAAAAGCAAGTAAAACCAATTCTACTCAGACTAAACCTCTTTTAAGTCCTAACAACTAACCAAAACATTTATCTGGTTTCATTTTACCCAGCATCTCTTGACGTTTGACCGTTTAACCCGACGTTATTTCAGGTTTCATCATTCCAATCCTTTGCCACAATGTCACTTGACCTTTCAACTGTAACTGTTCTAATTAGTTTTTATTCTCATTAGATCGTTTTTGGGATGTAATTAGTTTATTCTGGTACATTTTACTTCTCTATTTGTATATCTATAAATCATAATCAAACCGCAAAAAGTAACCAAAACTAAAAAAATCTGTTACAAAAACTAAAGAGTTTGCGTATCTGATTTTATTGTTTAATCCTGGAACTGTGAGGTAACTGATACAATACATACTTTTTTGTATAAATACAAACATAAAATACAATATATACAAGAAATGTAGCCCTTTGGATGTAAGGGATTTAGTGATAAAAGACTGACAATAAAACAGACTGACAACATAAAATTATGATTATAATTATGACTTCATATCCATAACCAATACCAAAGTAACCAAGGGTAGAAACCGAACAAAGTACGTCACAGGCCGCGTGGTAGGCTGCGCCAGTTTATATAAGTCTTCTATTAAATTTATTACAAGCGTGACTTACCCAAATAAATAGTTAACTTAATTATTATGAACCTTCTAGAACATACAGCTGAAAATGTACTAAATATTTAATAAATTTACTGAAGACATGAAATTATATTTCTACTTACATTAATTACAAAGCACGTACTAATACTCCTTGTATTTGTACGAACTCCTACGTAAAAGCTTAGCTTTACAAAATCTTTGCGTAGTAAGAATCACGTCTTAAAGTTTTACTAGTGAATTGTTTTGTATTTTAGGTGAGATGGGAGAACACTTTACATAACATTAGAACAGCAAATCAACAATTAACATCTTCCGGCTAGCGATGAGAAATGGAGGTGCTCTATTATTATTTGCCATAATTTTATAAAATAGATGTATTAGATTAGTCTATATCTTAATGGGTCTCCAACGAGTACCGCCAGTTCAAGTCACAGTAAACTCGTTGGAGATCCTCCTGGAAAAACAGATAGCAGTGTGATTATCGGGAAAAAAGACTTGGTATTAATTTCTTGAAAAGAAAAATAACTTTTTGCAATGATATTATGTACTAAAAAGTTAGCGTAAAATGCCTTTACGTACTACATTTGGACTGTCTATAAGTCATTGCGGATAGCATATAGTCCAAATGTTTTTTTTAGCTAGTTTAGCTGTTATATTATTGTAGTAGTTAGTTAGTTGAAAGAATGAAGGCACTGAAAAAAAGCTATGTACTACAATTACACTTATTACCTACTGATAATGTGCTGTTAGAGTATTTATGCAACATGGTCAGCGCTTTCAACATAATATATGTACTTAGTCAATATATTATATTAGTACAACGTTATAGTTAGTAAGTCATAGTATTTAGGTAATTTATAGAGAAGATAAATTCTTAGTATGTCATTTAAAAAATGTAATTTAGAAATCAATTTAAAAAAATTGTGTATTTATCAACCAAAATCCTCATTACAAGCTCACTTCGTTCAGAGTTCCAGTTATCGAAAGCCCAGTGCAAATACACATCTCCACAATCATACAATTTGTGTAATCAAGTAAATATACATACATGTACATTAGTATATGTGCCTACTCGTATCTAGTAGATGTATATATATGTAATTTACAGGTCATAGATAGACATTGGTGTCGATTCTGTGTCGCATTCTCTAAAACTAAAGTAGGTAAACTTGAAGTATGGCGGTACTCTTCTGATAAAGGGGAAATGAAAAAGACGGAAATATGTTAATTTCGTTTAGCTTTAGAGAATGCCACACAGTATCAACACCAGTAACAACGTAACATAGTAAACGACTAGCACTCACGAGATACAGTCGAATAACTATGAGTACTACTCACGCCAGTTTCTGTAATATTGAAGTAAAACTTCTTTACGCACGCTTCAGTTACGGAGTAAGCTGGTGAATGCGTGACGAGGCCGAAAGAAATTGAAAGTTGTTGGTTAACGTGGATCTCCATTGACAACATATCAAAGTTAAAAATTACTTAAATGTTTTTTTTCTTCGTGTTTTAGCTCCACACTTTTGTGTATTTAGCCAGTGTCAAGTAATTGATAATTTATCAAGTTAATGATATTTCACGCAAATATGTGTCAAGTCACAGTCAAAGTCATCAAGTCAAGTCATAGTCTAGTCAAAGTCATTTAGCCAGTGTCAAGTAATTGATAATTTATCAAGTTAATGATATTTCACGCAAATATGTGTCAAGTCACAGTTGAAGTCATCAAGTCAAGTCATAGTCTAGTCAAAGTCATACTCCTAGTAAAGTGGTGGCAACTTTACTTGAAGCTTCTATGGAGTTTTGGAAACAACCCGAAAAGAAACGTTTCCACATCATTATACCATTTTCCCACACTCACGCCTGTAATCCAGCACTTAACGAATAGAATGCCACCAATTTTATGCACTAACACTGAAAGTAAGTTTTGGAAAATAATACAATGCGGTGACGCAATCTTTTTCGTTTTCCCGCCAAAACTCCTACTTAAAATTTGTATTATTTATGTTGTTGTATCCGGTAAAATGCCAATTTGCAATTGTCAAGATTGTGAAATTAACATTAAACAAAGCAAAAACAAAGTTATACCGGCCGATAGACGGAGCTAGTCTAAGGAAGTTTTACTTCAGTCGTGTGGAGATGGAGCTAAAGAAGTTTTATTTTAGTCGTGTGGTCTAAAGATCAAACTTGTATTTGCAATCGTCAAGATGGCGACATTAACATTAAACAAAGTTATACCGGCCGATAGATGGAGCTAAGGAAGTCTTACATCAGTCGTGTGCTCTAAAGCACACTCGATTTAATACATTAAGTACGATCAAACGTGTAGAGCGCTCTACAGCGGGCGTGTATTATAGAAGTACGAGAAATATAATATGTATTTCTATTAATTGCTCGTCATGACTGCTCTAGAATAATAGCTTGTCAAGCGCATGCGGAGTCATGTTTAATACCCGTCCCGTAGATGCACAGGTATTAATCTTTAATTACAAACGAAAGACTATCTGTTAATATTTTGAATACATGCAAAAAGAAAAAGTCATTTTACATTTACTGCCTTATTAATAAAAACGAACTAGCTTAAGACTAGTTACACCATCTTTTGTCTCTTTCGATTCAGCTAAATATTCCAGTAGCAAAAAAAGGACAAAAGCTGAAGTAATTAATCCGAGACTAATACCCGTTTATTAATAAGGCTGTTAAAGTCTTAAGCATTTAAGTTTTCTCCGCATATTTCAAAAATTTACTATCATATTTTTCTAGAAAAAGAAGGTTATCAATATAGAGAGAAAGTTGAAGATATGGTTCAGGCCTGACTCCCTCCGCGCTGCTAACAATTTTACATGGGACCGTGGGTGCATGGGTCCGACACGCGTTAGAAGAGCAGCGCCATAGTGATAGAATGAGAGGCAACTGCTTGAAGTAGTCTTTAGCACTGTGCAAGCTGAACTGCACTTTATTGCGTTGTAGCAAGAGTCGCTATTTATTGATGTGAGTTTCGCCGTGTGATTTCTGTACCTGTATTATTAAGTATTTCGTGGTACAACGCAGGTATCTAGATTTTTTTGTTATTTCCGAGATAGTGTAATGTATTATTATCTACTTTGTACTGGAGCTTGTGTTGGAAGGTTTTTTCTGGGAATAATCCTATGCAGGTAGGTAAATGAAGCCAAGCTAATAGGATAATAAGATATCAAGCTAATTGCAAGCAATACATGCACGAATACAGCGGTTTTTAGGCGGAGTTAATTTTATTTTTTTGTTTACGTACCCCAAGTTAATAATAATAATAAATGAATGTGGACTCACGAGCATTCCGATAGTCGTTTCGGCTAACGGCCTTATAGCGAAGAGCCTCGACCAACACCTCGAGAGGCTCTCGTTAGACGGTTGGATCAAGGGTCAGATTCAGAAGGCAGTACTCCTTGACACGGCACGTATTGTCAGGTCTGCAGCTTTAACCACCGGTAGCTTTGGCCTTGCCCCGCTGCTGGCGGCACACTAGGTTTAGGTTTTTTATTATATTATTGTAATACTAATTTTATAAAAATATTGTAAAAAACTTAGATTTAAGATTGAAAATAAATAAATGAATAATAATAATAAAAACGCCCAACGATCACATACATAGATCCTGGACCCTAACTAGGATTCCCTGTGTCTAGAGACCCAGGAACTACGAGGAACATGGTCCCACAACACCCAGACACAAAACAAGTTTTTGCGCTTTTTTCTGTGCACAAATACTTGTCCTGCCGCGGGAATCAAACACGCCGCCTCCGGGTTATGAGTCGACCTGTTCAACCCCTACACCACAGAGGCTGTGAAATTTGCACAAATCAAAAAATTGCAAAAATATAGTCAAATTTCGGTAATTTCTTTCTAATCCCACACTTCTAAGGTTATTAAGTTCCATTAACTTAATAATCTAGGCGTATTTAAAAGCGAAATGAATAGTATTGTATTTTATCATATTTTAATTAACTTTGTTATGTTGACAATGGAGATCTACGTGAAACAAAAGCTTTCAACTTCCGTTCGCTTCGTTACGCATTGACCAGCTTACTCCCCAAAATTAAGAGTGCGTAAAAAAGTTTTACTTCAAAGAGTTACGTTTATAAAGGCCACATTCCTTGCTTCAAAGCGTTGTTCTCAATGTATTCTACAGTGATTTTATAAGCTTCTTCGTACATACCTTTATAATATTAGAAACCATATATTATGATTATATAAGTATTAGGATGTAGGTATATTTATTGCTAAAAATGAAGTATATGTTTTTTTAAATTATTGTTATTAGATTTCTTTTAAATTGTCATACTCCACCGTCTACTCTTTTGCATTTAATACTGTCCATCCAAAGGTTGTCTGGAAGAGATCGCTTTCAGCGATAAGACCGCCCATAGTAACCCTAGTTTATAAGTTATTCTTGATATTTTTATATTTCATTGGTGGAACAATAAAGAGTTCTCTATCTATCTATCTCTATTATGTGTAATATTATTAATAGTAATAACAGTCGAGTAATATTATACCAGACTATGCTGATGTCTCAGGATGATGTGCAGTCACGCGAAACTTTTATTTTAGAGTTCCGAGTGACACTGTTCTGTTAAGGACGCCGTGGCGCCTAACATCAGGTGAACGATTAGCTCGCCACATCATTCATTAATGTGTGCGTAAAACCGTTGACGTAAGGTCGAAGTTTACCTTCTGTCTTTGTATACAGCTTATCACAATGCCGGTAATACACGATTACGTACACAAGTCAATATTCTCACGGCGCGGAGGTGCGGTGGCGCCTGCACGCGGGGTACTGTAAAACGATACTGTTGCTATGAGACACAGCTGCCTATCCTTTCATTTGGCTTCCATGGACTTTGAACTATGAGCATGACATGAGAATATCTAGCATATCATAGGGCTTTTTTTTTATTTTGGCTCCACACTTTTGAGTATTTAGCAAGTGTTATATATTTCACGCAAATATGTATAGCATCAAGTCATAGTCAAGTCAGTCTAGTCAAAGTCATACTAGTCGTAAAGTGGTGGCAACTTTACTTGAAGCTTCTATGGAGTTTTGGAAACAACACGAAAAGAAACGTTTCACCATCATTACCTATACTATTTTCCCACACTCACGCCTGTAATACAGCACTAAACGAATAAAATGCCACCAATTTTATGCACTAACACTGAAAATAACACACGTTTGGAAAATAATACAATGCGGTGACGCAATCTTTTTCGCTTTCCCGCCAAAACTGATCATAGGCCTTAATAGCCGCCAAATGTTTGTCTCGCACATTGGACTTTTCATTAAATAAAAAAAATAAAAAATCTATGTATTGCCACTGCAGACACAAATAATAACACAAAACAAGGATTAAATAGTACAATACAATACAATACAATACAAAACGCTTTATTGACACCAAAAATAAACATGTAGAAAATAGAATCACATAATAAGACAACATAATATTCATGTCACAGGGCAACGGGGGTAACTTCAGCATGTGCTGTGTTCACACGACATGTGGACACAGCGCTGTTTTTCTAATTACCCCTATGTTTGGACAGATTTTCGCCAAGAAAGTAAGTTACAAAGCGGTTTCAACTATCTTCTATATACATAAAACTCAAAGGTGACTGACATAGTGATCTAACAACGCACAGCCCAAACCAATGGACGGATCGGGCTGAAATTTTTCATGCAGGTAGATGTTATGACATCGGCATTCGCTAAGAAAGGATTTTTCGAAATTCCACCCTTAAGAGGGTGAAATGGGTAATTGAATTATTTCCGCGGCAGAAGCTCGTTAATTTTATAAATTGAAACACAAATGAGTGAGTGAGTGAGATAAATAACGGGTAAACTCACGTCAATTAAAAGTCGAAAGATGGAGAAGGACAAGGAATATGTTCAAAACCTGCACCCCTACTGCGTAACCGTTCTGGGAATCAGTTTCGCTTGCCATCCTGCACGCACCAATTGACAAGTCCACGAGTGCGAGCAAGAGAGAACACGATTACGATCTCCACCAGACTTACGTGGTAAGGCCCCTGGTCGGAGTAATTTTCGACTTTTTAATTGACGTGAGTTTAGCCTTTATTTTATCTTAAAGATAAACTCTTTATTGACACCAAAGTAACAAATACAATAACAGGAAATAACTTATCGAGTAGGTTACAATGGGCGGTCTTATCGCTAACAGCGACCTCTTCCAGATTATATTTGGAAGGAAGTGGTTTCAAAGATTTTTTTTACCTGGTTTAATGGATCACTTGACCATAAACGTGCGCCTTAATACTTCGACAATTCAATGAAAGAATAATAGACCTCACAGCTTCGTTTTGAAGAAACGTAAATCGTGTAAATTGGTCCTGATAATTCAAGACCAATTTGCATGATTATTTTAAATTTTCGTTTAAGGTTTTTGGTCCCGCAGGTGTAAAAGATAAAGAACATTCCAAATCTTGAAAATGTTAAATATATATTTTTTCTATAGATCATCGCGGCCAGTATAATATGTAGTTCAATTTTTTTTTGTAGTAGGTAGTGTTACTATTATTAAATAGCTAGTATTAGTTATTTTATATCAAACTAGTTGCGCTCCGTTTACCCTTGCGTTTTACCCGCGGATTAAAAGTATTTAAATTATTTACTCATCCCACGGGAAAAAAAAACCGAATTTCATCCAAATCCATTAAGCCGATTGAGCATGAAGGAGTAACAAACATACACACAGCCACACAAACACACATACACAAAGACACATACACACCAACACAAATACACAAAGACACATACACACAAACACTGATACATGCATACAAACATTCACCTTTAAAATATTAGTGTGATGTGATAGTATGATAGTGTGATAGATTTAACAACATTTCACCTGATAGAAAACGATGACGAAGTTATTACTGTGTTATCAGACTAACAAAATAGACTTAACACAGATAAACGCGTGAATGTCCGTAAAATTTCCCAGACGTCGACTGTAATCTACGGCTGTCAGAGGAAACTTCCGGTGAGGCATCTAGCTGGGTATTATTTTGATTGATAGTCCGCATGTAAAATTATAAAACACGCAATTTATTACGATTGTGCTTTATAAAACTACTAGTTGCGCCCCGCCGTTTTACCCGCGGATAGAAAGTATTTTAATTATTTGCTCATCCCACGGGAACATTTCACTTTTCCGGGATAAAATGTAGCCTATATCCTATAGTTAATCCAGTGTATAAGCTATCTTGATACAGAATTTCATCCAAATCCATTCAGCCGTTTGAGCGTGAAGAAATAACAAATATACACACATACACACATACAAACTTTTGCCTTTATAATATTAGTGTGATGTGACATAATTCTAGATGGACTTATATATCGCGCGTTTATCATAATTATTATTAGATAAATTTTCATTGATCGGTGATCATTCTTGCTCCGGACACGGCCCGGTGCGCATGCTGAAGGCCTATCTTAATAATATATATAAATCTCGTGTCACAATGTTTGTCCTCAATGGACTCCTAAACCACTTAACCGATTATAATAAAATTCGCACACCATGTGCAGTTCGATCCAACTTGAGAGATAGGATAGTTTATAGCTCAATCTATAATAGATATATATTAAATACCCGTGCGAAGCCGGGGCGGGCCGCTAGTAGTTTTATAGTTTGCCCGCCATGCAGAACCCGCAGCCTATAATAATAATCATACATATTTAAATATTTTAAAGCAAAAACTCTTTCATTTGATTAGATTTGGATATTTAAACGAATTCACGAGTAACTATGTTACATACATGTTTAACAAGCCTTCAATCAGAATCGGCAAACAAGTGCAAATTGAATTTGCTTTATTTCAATGTTGAATACATTTTTGACACGGTGACGCTAAGTACAGTCAACTGGTTAGCTAGATAGTTCGCGACATAGCAACATTTACGACATTTGATGTACAGACACAGACTGAAACGTACCTACTGGGCAAATGAGACTTTGATCTCACGGTCAAGTTATCTTATTACCAGACTGGTGTTGATTCTGTGTCGCATACACTAAAGCTAAACGAAATAAACATTTTTCCGTCTTTTTCAATTCCTCTTTATCAGAAGAGTCCCGAATACTTTAAGTTTACTTTAATTTTAGAGAATGCGACACAGAATCGACACCACTGTACTGATATCTCAGGATGATGTGCGCAGTGCAGTGTCACGCTAAACTGTTTACTTTAGAGTTCCGAGTGACACTGTTCTGTTATGAGTGGCCGTGTCGCTTAACATCAGGTGAACGACTGGCTCGTCACATCATTCAATTAACATACATTTAAAATAAGCGGGATTGTAAGAAGGAAATGTGTATTTTGTTGAATATATATATTAAGCTATTTTTGTCTACAACTATGCGGAAGTAGGTACAATTACGTAATACATGAAAAGCCGTGACAATAATTAGGGCATTTGTTTAGGAAGCATCAAGGTTGACAATGGTGTCAATTCCATGAAAATATCTCCGTCTTTTTCATTTCTCTTATACCAGAGGAGTACAGCCATATTTCAGGTTTCATTTAGCTTTAGAGCGAGCAAAATCAATCAATAAATATAAAATTCAAAGTCCTGACTGACTTGTATATCAACGCACAGCCTAAACCGCTGATCCTAAGGACTGGAAATATGGAGGGTGTATTCTTTGTATTATGTAGGTATCCACTAAGAAAGGGTTTTTCGAAATTCCACCCCTAAGAGGGTGCAATGGATGGTTGAATTGTCTATTTAAAAAATCTTCTTCGTTTCCTATAGGCCACGCGGGCGAAGCCGCGGGCAGAAGCTGGAGGCACTATATTGTCCGCGACACTCTTTTACTGATTTGGTGATTCCCAAGATTCCCCAAGAGACCAGACCAGTGTGATGTTACCATGTCACGTTCAATTCGTACAAAATAATCATTCGAAATAAAATAGTGTAAATAGCGAATAAAACGATAAACAAGGATAATCGTATAAAACTTAGCTAAGTACTTTAGTTTTTCTAAAATAAAATCCTGCTACTGACCTCCAAAAACCTTATCAACATAGTTCTCCAAACTTTCAGCGGTTACAACACATTTATTTTTACATATTAAATAGCCTGGTCTTCTAAAGGTGCCTGTTAATATAGGTACCTAATCAAAAAATTACAGTTTCGTTTGGTATGTACAATGATTCGTTGTGACATCAATAGATTATTCGTGGCCGCATTTTTTAGGTGTGACGATATTCGGCAGGCGTGCATTTGTTTTTTAACCGACTTCCAAAAAAGGAGGAGGTACTATGTTCATCCGTATGTTTTTGAAATTATTTTATCACAAACATTCGCTGTATAATCGTGGTTTTTATATTTTTGTATTACGTTTTTCGTTGCTTTAATCTGCCGAAGTTATATTATTTGAAATTCATTACCATTTATTCGATATCCATATTTCACGTAATTCACAAAAAACCACAAAATTAACATTTTCAAGCGCAGATCCAGTTTAACATCAAAGCACAAAATGATGATAAACATGATTAAATACTATAATATTATAGAAACTGACGTGAGTAGTACTCATCACTACAATTATTACACGGCTAACACTCACGATATATAGTCGAATAACTCGACCGGTGTTCGGGCAATATAGATGCCCATCCTCAAGGATCACGAGAACACCGGTCGAGTTATTCGACTATATTTCGTGAGTGTTAGCCGTGTAATAGTTGTAGTGATGATTAAATACTGTACAAACAAAAACTTGTTCTGAGTCTGGGTGTTGTGGGACCATGGTCCTTGTAGTTCCTGGGTCCCTAGATACAGAGAATCCTAGTTAGGGTCCAGAATCTATGTATGTGATCGTTAGGCGTTAATATTATTTATTTAAATAATTTATCCCTGTCATCAACACCATCGTTATTAATACACACTTCGAAAACACCAACCCCATGCATATTTAATTAGACAAACATTTCATCAATTACCCAAACCATGAAACTTCAACTAATTTCAAAATAAACCATTTTAATGAAACAAATTTAATTAAAACTCCAAGTTCATAACCATATCACCTATGAAACAATACGTTTTACTTATTTACAATGTTTCGGGAACAAAAGTGATTTCGTTTAAAAAAAACGAGTGGGCTTTAGACCACACGACTGAAGTAAAACTTCTATACAAAACGTAACTTTCTCTCTTTCTATACTTTCAACTTATATCTCCCTCTCAAGTTCCGTTCGCCTCGCCAGTTTATTTCCGTAACGCTCTCATCACGCATTCACCAGCACCAATTCAAACGTGCGTAAAGAAGTTTTACTTAAAAAAAATTGCATTCCAAAACTCGAAGTCCTCAGTCAAAATCAAATCAAAATCGGTCAATCCAAACCAAGCAGCATACTAACTTTCTTTTTATCAATGATCGGCACTGAAAGCGACAACATCGCTAGACCGACTTTTTTGAGACCAATCTGTACTCCTTGCTGAAAAAAGCAAACACGGGTATAATAAGTATAATTAAATATGATTTAATATTATAAAAATAATACATTTCTCGAATAATTAAAAAAAATACACGATTGTGCTTTTAAGACCACACTACTGAAGTTAAACTTCTTTAGCTCCATCTATCGGATGGTATAATTTTGTTTTTGCTTTGTTTAATGTTAATGTCGCCATCTTGACAGTGGTAAATTGTCATTTAACCGGATATATAATAAGTAATTTTTAATATTTAAAGCCGAGGTATAGGTACTAGGTAGGCATAATACCTATTGAGTTACCTGCTTAAATAGGTAATTAATTATACTTGAAAAATCCATATTATTAACAATTTGACGATATATTATTATGTAATTAAAATCAATAAATTTATTTTTTAAACTCAGTTGCAATCGCCCTTACAGAGTTCATGTAGTAAGAAAAGTTCCAAACTAGTTGATAAGACCTGACATCTACTATACATATAAAATTTAAAGTCCTGACTGACTGACTGACTGACTTATATATCAACGCACAGCCTAAACCGCTGATTCTAGAGACTAGGTGTGTTCAAATAAAGTGTAGGTATACACTAAGAAAGGGTTTTTCGAAATTTCACCCCTAAGAGGGTGAAATGGGTGGTTGAATTTAAAAAATCCTTCTTCGTTTCCTATAAGCCACGCGGACGAAGCCGCGGGCAGAAGCTAGTAATATATATTTTACATGAATGAAAATAAATGAATGATGTAGCAAACTCTTTGTTTTTATATAAAACCTGTTTACTTAAGTTTTTATCAAAATTTAAAAATCATATTTATTTTTTTTTTAGTTTTTTTTTTGGCGGGAAAACGAAAAATATCTCGTCGCCGCATTGTATTATTCTCCAAAACTTGTGTTATTTTCAGTGTTAGTGCATAAAATTGGTGGCATTCTATTCGTTAAGTGCTGGACTACAGGCGTGAGTGTGGGAAAATGGTATAATGATGGCGAAACGTTTCTTTTCGTGTTGTTTCCAAAACTCCATAGAAGCTTCAAGTAAAGTTGCCACCACTTTACTAGGAGTATGACTTTGACTGTGACTGGACACATATTTGCGTGAAATATCATTAACTTGATAAATTATCAATTACTTGACACTGGCTAAATACGCGGAGGTGTGGAGCCAAAACATAAAAATTAGAATTATATTTTTGTTCTTCTTTGGCATTAGATTTTGATAGATTGTCTTTGATTTTTCGCCTACGCAGTTGCTTGTATTTTTATTGCATAATTTTCTGCTTTTTAAATATAGTAATATCATTTTACAAGTCCATAAATGTTCTTATTATCATCTGCACCGCGTAGTTCATTTCAAATATGAATAATAGAAATGAATAAGAAACTTCTCTTGCAATCTCGTGTGTGGATATATCCCGTCTCAAGTTTAGTAATTAATAACTATATACCTAATCACTGCTAAGTAAACACAAGCGATAATCGGTTCCATTAATTACCTTTGGTAGGTAGCGGCTCATAATAAAGGTGTAATAAAGACGTCGCCCACCCACTATGAGTGATGCGATAATTAAGTACGTTTCTGCTAAACAATCCAGGGTTCCGTCTGTTGAAATAACATATTTTGCTACATGACTGCTATATTTTTATTGCATAAATAAATAATGTACCAAGTTTTGGCGGGAAAACGAAAAAGATCGCGTCACCGCATTGTATTGATTTTCCAAAATTTTTATATTTTCAGTGTTAGTGTATAAAATTGGTAGCATTTTATTCGTTAAGTGCTGGATGAGGAATAAGTGTAGGAAAGTGGTATAATGATGGTGAAACGTTTCTTTTCGTGTTGTTACCAAAACTCCATAATATTAATTGAGAAATTATTATTTACTTGAAGGAGCCAAAACAAAAACAAAAAAAGATCGGATATGAATAAAATTTGAAAATGACATAGTTTATGCGCAGTATAAAACACTTTTTATACGCATTTGAGCCCACGGGATGCAACTTTTGTTTCATAAATATTTATAACTTCGTTTAACTAACTATATTTCATCAACCATATATTGCCAAAGCCCAAAACTCTAAGCTACAGATTCCTCCAATTCAGAGGTGGTCTGGAAGACATCTAAGCGATAAGACAGCCTATTGTACTAGTACTAGTTAATAATGTGAGTTTTTCTTTTCGTAAAATGTTTTTTTTACGGTGTACAATAAAGTGTTGATCTATCTATCTGTATTTTGGGATTTCGATTAATATTACGGAACCCAAACTTTAAAACAAGAGATGTTTATTTATAGTCCACCACTTGCGACACCAGTCTTATGGTCATTTGTATTTTTTTTTTTTTGGCTCCTCATTTTTGTGTATTTAGCCAGTGTCAAGTAATTGATAATTTTTCAAGTTAATGATATTTACGCAAATATGTGTCAAGTCACAGTCGAAGTCATCAAGTCAAGTCATAGTCTAGTCAAAATCATACTCCTAGTAAAGTGGTGGCAACTTTACTTGAAGCTTCTATGGAGTTTTGGAAACAACACGAAAAGAAAAGTTTCACCATCATTATACCATTTTCCCACACTCACGCCTGTAATCCAGCACTTAACGAATAGAATGCCATCAATTTTATGCACTAACACTGAAAATAACACAAGTTTTGGAAAATGATACAATGCGACGATGCGATCTTTTTCGTTTTCCCGCCAAAACTCCTCATTTGTATTTATAGCGTGTATGTATGTTAGTACGTCTAAGTTTAGAACACCTGGGGGTGATCATGAAACTTTGATTGCAATGCATCAGGAGAAATTTCATACTAACTATGCACATAAACTGCGTATTCAAACTGTCAAATCCGTACGAATTCGTGTTGCTATTAGATGCAATCGAGTGATCGCCCAGCTGGTGCTGGTTCGCCCAGCTGGTGCTTGTTCGCCTACCTAACAAATTTTTGGTGATCTAGGACTTACTATAGAATGGATTTTAAATAGGTCTCATTCACTAATCTGAGTAAAAATTGCTTACAGCATGTTATTTATGAGCTGGTCCTTTTTTTGTAACGCTGGTATCCGTTGTGGCTAAAGCTAGGTAGGGTGTATAGCTTAAGACTTAGAATTAACAACTAATTTAGAGAGGGACCTGCGATGTACTACAACCTAAGCTAGGAAATAAACTATTTTTATCAAGTTCCGACTCCTTCATTTCTCGCCCCTATACCCCCCCTAGGCTAGCTAGCGTACCACGTGACAAGTAATAACGTAAAATCTAGAACCTAAAAATGTGCTTGCAGCTAGTTTTTTATAGTCATAACGTAATAACTACAACACACAGTAAAATTGCTACGGTTTACTTAGGATCTAATGATGTGACTTACAGACTAAAAACGCCTTTATTAAGTCTATTAAGACCATGGTCCTTGCAGTTCCTGGGTCCCTAATACAGATCCTAGTTAGGGTCCAGGATCTATGTATGTAATCGTTGGGCGTTATTATTATTATTAACAAAAACCTATTTTAATGCCTTAAACACTTTGTAAAACGTAAACTAAAATTTGAAATTAATTAATACATACATAGATCCTGGACCCTAACTAGGATTCCTTAAGTCTAGGGACCCAGGAACTACGAGGAACATGGTCCTACAACACCCAGACTCAGAACAAGTATTTGCTCTTTTTTCTGTGCACAAATACTTGTCCTGCTGCGGGAATCGAACCCGCCGCCTCCGGGCTATAAGCTGACCTGGTAACCACACCACAGAGGCTGTCCGAGTATAATTATTGCCTTCCAGTTCTTGGTCGCCATTCGAGAACCTTTCTACCTTCTGCCTGCCTATTGCCTGTAACTTGCCTATCGTACATCTATACATGTATACCCTCTGTACGTCTCATTTATCTTCTTTACTAGTTGCGCCCCGCGGTTTCACCCGCAGATAAAAAGTATTTTAATGATTTGCTCATCCCACGGGAAAATTTCACTTTTCCGGGATAAAATGTAGCCTATATGTTAATCTAGTGTATAAGCTATCTTGGTACCGAATTTCATCTAAATCCATTCAGCCGTTTGAGCGTGAAGGAGTAACAAACATACACACATACACACAAACACACATACAAACTTTCGCCTTTATAATATTAGTGTGATAGTGTGATGAGTAGATACTATTAATAGACTTTGATCTATTCGATCCCGTCCGCCATAGAAACGTTGTGGCGAATCAAAGGAGTAAAGCCTCAGTACAGATTAATCCAAATTAATGAACTCGAGCCAACATACGAACAGGGCTGTAGCTAGAGTCAGGCTAGAGTAGGGCAGCATTGGTTACAGAAAGGGCGGAAGTAAAAAAACTATCATAATTAATAATATTAATAATACGTGTGGGTATCTCACACAACACCATCTAGCCCCAAACTAAGCAAAGCTTGTACTATGGGAACCAGATAACTGATACAATACTTAGATACTTTTTGTTTGTAAATACATACATAGAATACAATATCACACCCAGACACAGGACAAACACCTATGTTCATCACACAAATGTTTGCCCTAGGTGGGAATCGAACCCACAACCCACAGCTCAGAAGGCAGAGTTACTACCAACTGAGCTATCGGACCAGTCAATAATTGACCTCCCCTTGAAGTACGGGCTCCAAAATCAATCACCATGGTACATTTAAGAGCTATTCATATACAAAAAATATCTGCGGCAGAACATGAGCATGGATCTAAGATTATATATTTATTAATATTAATAATATAATTTATATCATATAAACAAACAAGTAAATTACTAGGTAGTAGGACTTTTCTGCAAAGTTCGCCTAGGTAGGTACCACCGCTTTGCTAGTTATTCTGCCGCCAAGCAGTAGTGTGCAAGCGCTACTGTGGTCCGGTTTGAAGGGCACTGTAGCTAGTGAAATTACTGGGCAAATGACACTTGACCCGATCTCACAGTCTAGTAATCTTACTGGCTTATGCTAATGTCTCAGGATGACGTGCGCAGTGCAGTGTGACGCGAAACTACACTTTAGAGTTCCGAGTGACACTGCAACTGCTATGGGCAGCCGTGTCGCTTAACATCAGGTGGATGCTTAGCTCGCCACGGCATTAATTAACATAAAAAAATAAGATAATTTATTTTACTTTTTGGTATTTTTATGGTAGGGCATTGCCCCCCCCCCCCCCCCCCCCCTTGTCTTGGAGTTTATATTGTATTCTATGTATTTTTAACAAACAAAAAAGTATATAAATATTGTATTAGTTATCTGGTTCCCATAGTGCAAGCTTTGCTTAGTTTGGGGCCAGATGACGATGTGCGAAATGTCCACATATATTTATGACCCACGACTTTGTTTTTGCTATGTTAATGTCTTGTTGACAATTGTAAATGGTCATTTTACCGGACATACCTACATATTGATACAAATTTACAACTTTGTTATGTTGGCAATGGAGATCTACATGAACCAACTTCAACTTCCGTTCGATTCGCATTCACAAGCTTACTCCCCAAGTCGTGCGTAAAGATGTTTACTTCAAAAAAAATTGGAATAAAATTAAAATTGCACACAAATTTCTTACACTACCGAGCATAAGATTTGATCCGTTCAAAATGATGCTATATGTAACAAAAAAATGTTAGTTACCGCGGGAAAAAGCGGTAATAACTTTGGTTTTTGATCAAAAGTGACTCATAAATAGTCCACCGCTGGGTGTAAGCCAAAACATATCTTTCCCTTTTTGTGCCAACATGGCACAGTTCCTAATTCTAGCCGTATTCTTCCTGAATTCATCCCAATTAAATTTTACGTTGATAGATTACATACCATCTCAAATGCGGTGTTGCCAGCTTGCCTGTTCGTAATTTAAATGAGACTAATATAATAAATGTTTTGTGTGTGGTATGTCTGTGTATATGTGTTAGTTCTCTCTTCACGCTGGACGAATCTGAATAAAATTTAGTATGGTAATAGCTTGCACTGAATTATAACATTTATAACACACATACATTTTATTAGTGGATGAAACAACAAAACGTAGCTAGTTAAGTACAAAGCTTTTAATTGATCTAAGTCATAATAAGAGCCGTTCTTCAAAACATCCAAAATTTTATGTTATCATTTTAATTTGAAACTTATTGATAAGGGGGTATAAGTTCTTTCCCTTATTCCTGAAGAGACATCACAAGCTGCGTAGTAACACGTTTTTCTTACGGCGCGGTGTAAGCCCCAAATCAACAAAAAGCACTTTTTGACGTCACTAATGTGAGGTGAGTGTCAAAATAATCTTTCTATGAAACACCTACAAACTAGTAGTTTTTGCGGAGACACGTCGTTATAATATCGCAGCCAAAGATTCATTATTCGGGTTATTCTCAAAATACTCCAAGAAATAGTTTCAAAATACTCCACGAAAAAAACATCAAAATAAAGAATAATAATTTTGGTTTCAAACTGCTCCACGGCATTTTCAAAGTACTTCACGTAACCGGTTTCGTGAAATTGAATAAGCCATACATTCATTCTCAAACAACTCCACGCAATTTTTATTGAATTTATAATCATTGTTCTTATGTTTCATTTTACTCCAAAAAAGGTGTCGTACAGTCAGGTGCAAAAATTCTAGGTATTACTTGTAATAAAGCTGTGTGTTAAGTATGAGGAGAAGTTTAAATAAAATACAGAGTACTTGATTAGCAATATTTTTTATTATTAGATACATTTTTACTAATAATTAAAAATAAGTATTTATAACATGCCAAAATCAACGAGATAATTAAAAATGAAACCTTAAAAATCAAACAATACAAGGAAAACAATTAAAAAATATGAAAACTTACAAACCTAACATACAACATAAAATCAGCCTGTATCAATCAAGTATTTTGTTTCTACCTGGCTCGAGAGTAAGTCTTTTCCGATACATTTATGGAATTGCAAAGGAGAACGTCACAGAATTACTAACATGGTAGAATCGGGACACAAATGATTAAATAACATTACGGCAAAAAACCACGGCCTCCCACCGTAAACAGAAGCCATATATAATATCCATTTTGAACATCAATACGTTCAAATACTTATATAAAATTATTAATACTTGATTTTTATTTTTATCTCGATAAATTGCCTATTTGATGTAATGCTTGTTGCAGAGATTTTTTTTTCTTTAAGCTGCTTCACAACCAATGCCATTTTCAGGTCCCTGTTTATATCAATCAATCAATTAATCAATCAATCAAATGTTTATTTGCTAGAACACAATTTTCAAGAGATGTTAACATAAGTTACTTAAAATAATTAGACATTTTGTGTTCAACCTGCATGCAAGTGTGCAAATATTAAATAATATTTTTGTTACAGTATATTTGGAATTCCTTAACACTATAAAATGCTAAAAAGTTTTATTAAATAGTCTGCCCTTTAAAATTTTTTATGTCATTAGGTATACAATTATATATTGATATGCACATATTATAAACGTTTCTCTTATATATATTTTTACGACAAGGAGGTTGATGCAGTAAGTTCGTATTATTTATAGACTGTCGGCTTCTGTTTACGGTGGGAGTGCAACGGTGACGTTCAAAATGAAGCGCTTCATCTTTGATGATTTGTAAAAACTGCAGCAGCCGTGGTTTTTTTTTTTTGCCGTAAATGTTGTTTAATCATTTGTGCCACGATTCTACCATGTTAGTAGTTCTGTGACGTTCTCCTTCGCAATTCCATAAATGTATTTGAAAAGACTTACTCTCAATCCAGGTGAAAACAAAATAGTTATTGAATTCAGTGACAGGTTCACTTGTAGGAGATTCTTCCAATATTACCAACCAACCATCTTCAACGAATTCAATTGGAAGATGAGCTAAAGTACTACATTTAGCCACGTGCTGATTTTCTTCTTTACTGTTTTGCTCTTGAGATTAGCCGATGCACTAAGCAACGGCTAATCTCAAGAGCTAAACAATACATACGTCTTTTACAATATTGCCGAAAATTCTAAGAACTGCAGCTGTCCATGTTTATTCTATGTAAATGTAAGATTTTACCTTATATTATTGTTATTCAGCATAATTTCATTTACAGAGCTATTACTTACGTGACTGACTGTACCCCTCAATATTTCATGGACCAAAATGAAACCTTTTTTATTAAAAGGTAATTTCTATATTGTTTTCGATGGAGCAGTTTGAGAATTAGATATCCGAGTACTTTGACAATGGGCCAGATGGCCGTGGAGTAAAATGAAACAGAAAAATTGTATTTTAAAATAAATTATTTATAATAATAATTCTGTGGAGTATTATGAGAACTAATGTATGAGATTCTTATCTTTCATAAACAAAAGAATGGAGTACTTTGGGAATAAGCCCATTATTCATCCACTGACGCTGTAAAGATCGGCAGAGACCATTAGCCCGTTCCAAAAAAAAAGCTAGTGGCTCATCGTTTGAAAGTATTTCATAGAGAAACATAGAAACAATAGGTAGTGTTGTTATTTATACGTCGCGTCGCTTGCTGCTGCTGCTCAGAATCGGCTTCGGCTATCTATGAAGTTGTACCTTTAGGTATAAGTTGCGGCACGAAACTCTAGCGCTAAGCGTCATTGCGCAGAGGTCAAACATTAGGTATCACAGGGGGCTAGGGGGACGAAGGGTGCGCGTACGTAGCGCCGGTTGGCTGCCAGCCGTACTCCGTCCCCCGCCCCATACGACGCTCCGCGGACTTCTTTCTGTACAGTCGCATTCTAAGGTGTATTGTTATTGATTTTTGTTAAGTTTGAGTTCGTTTGTTATTGTTGGTTTTTTATTAGTGTATTTTGAGTAGATGACGGCGGCTACGTCCAGTTATAAACTCTATGCGCAGCGGGCAGTACCGTAATTTACCCTATGGTGGCATTTAAATTTATTACAGTGGCAACACCGGTAACTGTCGTCGCTGCCCCACTCATCTGGCTATATAAAGGGATCGCTCGGTGTACTACGATCATTCTGTTCCAGACACGGCGCGGTGTGGACATGCTGAAGGCCTATAGTTATATAGGTTGCAACCTACCCACAACCTGGTCTGCCGATATTGATATTAGTGAATATGCGTAGAAGAAATACTGTTTTGAAATGACAGACACGAAAAATGCATTTGCATTGTTTTGTTAAAAGTGGAACCAATGAATTGATTGATTCTTCAAAGCAAAATTTAAATAAAAAGAAGTTTATTTTGTATAGTAAAACAACCTGTTACAAGCTATGCAAAATTTTAATATTAACTATTTATTAATGTTTGCGCGCGGCAGTACCCATGCGCAGCTATCCCCTCCACATTTCATTCAGCGCTAAAATTACATGCCGCTACCTATACATACAAAGCTACAAGTACGGGCCATAGATTAGAAATAGTACGGTCCATCCACCGGCCCATCATATCAGGTCGGTCTGTTAAGCGTAAAGCGTTGCAGCGCTGTGCGAGCTAAACTACACTTTATTGCGTCGTCGCCAGGGTCTCTATTTATTAAGTGACTACGCGTAGTGAATCTTCTATAACTGTATTCTGTGATTAAACTAACAGCGTATTTATAGAGATTTCCTCTCGTATATTCCCACAGTCCCTCGAGAATGCCGCTCCTGCGTGCAGACACCACATACAGGGCACGTGAATTAATAACTCAGTCCTACATAAATAATGGTGACTTGATTAAAAGGGGCGCTTGTTGACTCAACAGATGTAATTTGGTACGCTTTGTTAGTTAACTTAACTAGTGATGTTGTTTAATAAATATATTTGAAGTGAAAACTTATATAGGCGCGTTGAGGACTTTTTGGGTGAACAAAAATCATGGAACTCGCGTCATTCGTCACCGCACGCTTCCCATGAGCACAAGTTACTGAGTTTTCAGTTCTATCGGCAGTCCCCTAAGACAGCCCTGCACACTTTTTTTATATGAAGGGGCTGGCCTATTCGGATGACGCAGAATACTGCGTCATCGGATTTATTTGGTCGCTACTCGGAAACCTCGAACCTTGGTTGTAGGTTCTGGGAACAATGTGGCCTGCCCATTGCTATTTTCGTAATTGTAAGCTACATGGGTGTCTCAGATCTTATCTTGAAAAGAAACCCTGAACATAACTCTTTCCGTGGATTTTTTTACCAATACTTATACAAAAGTGAAACGTTTTGTTTTTATTTGCGATTTTAACTGGACAATTTTTTTTTTGTGTGAGCATCTCACATAACGCCATCTAGCCCCAAACTAAGCAAAGCTTGTATTATGGGAACGAGATAACTGATACAATACTTAAATACTTTTTGTTTGTAAATACATACATAGAATACAATATAACACCCAGACACAGAACAAACACCTATGTTGCACACAAATGTTTGTCCTGGGTGGGAATCGAACCCACAACCCACAGTTCAGAAGGCAGGGTTACTACCAACTGAGCTATCGGGCCAGTCGAAATTGAAAAAGATTCTGGACGCTGATTATTTATTCTAACGAGAATATCAATTAGAGATAGTATCCCGAAATGATGAGAGGAACGTCCTGCTTCCTGAAAATGTTATTGCTGTCGCTCTAGGACTGGCCGTCGTTGTACACGTGCGATAGAGACAATTGTGTGTAAGTGAATTTTAGTATCATGAGGTTGGATATTGGTTGAATAGATTCAACGCTTATAATTTTTGACGTTTTGGATAATGTTTTTTATCCTCGTCACTTAATGTACTTCGAATATATTGCATAAATTTGGAAAAAAGAATTTGGCTTAAATTTTTTTAACACTAACACTTTGAAAAATCATCTAAACCGGATAACATTTAGAAAAAAAAAACTTTTGTGCTTTAGACTACACGACTGAAGTAAAATTTCTTTAGCTCCATCTCTCTTGCCTCTACAGTAATATACATAACTCTTTCTTCTTAGTTTTTGTTTCCGCTCGCCTCACCAGCTTACCCCGAAGTCAAGCGTGCCTAAAGAATTTTTACTTCATAATTAATTTTAATCTTTAAACAATTAAACAATTTATTATCTTGCGAAATAGGTAATACAAAAATTGTGGTCTTATTCTAATGTAATGTAATAATATAGTCTCTCTATTTCCGTCGTTAAGACATGCAAGCAATTAGATTTGTCAAAATTCCAATTCATTTTATTAATTCATTAAGTGTCTGTTATAATATAAATAATGTCCAATTATACATGTCATTAAATATCAATCATAAATTAAACATATTAGTTGTTGGAATCATACATTAAATTAAATTTTTATCATTCAGAAATTCGTCAATATTATAATATGCTTTGTCCACCAAGAGCTCATTAAGTTTATTTTTGAAAACCATGTCATTCTCAATACGTAACCTTGAAGGAATCTTATTAAAAATTATAGGTGCCATACAGAATATACTGCTACGCAAGAGACGATTTTTACATGACTTGTGACGTATATCTCCTTCTCGCCGACTACCTACTGCATATTGTTTAAATAAATAGAGATGTTTTTTTACAAATGCAGCTATCTCGCTTATGTATAAAGACGGCATCGTTAGCACTTTGAGCGCTCTAAAATGCTCTTTACATGAGTCTACTTGCTTTAAACCTAACATTGCACGAGCAATAAAATAGCAAATTCATGTTTAAAACGCGGTGCACTGGAATAATAATGAATAAGTAACTCTACCGTCGGTAGATATATTATAATTAATGACTGGTTTACATGCAAATTAGATAATGATATTGATAACGATTAGTACATACCTACGTAAAAATATATGTTGATGTAAATGCCGTAGGTATATAAAATGATGTATTGGAAAATTCTAAGTGTTATATATATATAGTAAATCTATAGATTTACCAACTAGTTGATAAATATTTATTGTGTGCGACTGCCCAAATACAGCCTTTTATTTTTAACTGCGCGACACTATTATTTCTTTGAGTTGTCACATTAGGGTTTGTTGGTTACGCGCAGTCATTTTAGTTGTATTTTCTATAATTTTCATTGTTAATATTTAAATATACAGTTTTTAACCCGTTTACACGTACGCCTTTATTTCTCCACCCTTTTAATTAATACAGTCCACCGTGTATCTATCATAATGTGGTAAATGTAAGCATTTAGACAGTAAGATTTACCTTCGCGTATTTGGTACGTGAAGTTTTATTAAAAACGTTTTAGTAAATACTTGTTTGGATATATATTGGATATACTATCACAAACACTCTCACCTTTACACACAAACACACTTCACCCCAATTCATTACACTATTCATACACATACATACATTTTATTCACTTCACACATCACAATTTTTATTGCATGCAATGTATAATTCTGCTATATATATATATATATATATATATATATATATATATATATATATATATATATATATATATATATATATATATAAAGTCGTTAAATTACACAGAAACAATTATCCATGCTAAAAACATAATGAACTGTATCTTCAAAATACGGAGGGCAATGACATCTGTAACACAGTTTTATTACTAGCTCAGATGCCATTAGTCTTAACTGCAATTTTTTTTAAAGTCCAAGTTGTTTATTATATTTTAATTTATAAGTAATTTGTACCAGTATGTAACAAAAATTGTAACTGTGGCAAAAAAGAAAAACAAAATCTGTTTTATGTTTTTATGTCAATAAATTATATTTATATTATTATTATTATTATTATATGACTTCTTTGCTGGTTTGCCCTCTACGCCACCTCAATGCACTCCGCGACGCCAACGCTGATTTTGATTTTACTTTTGACAAGTGGTCTAACATTGTTGCATGAGTGACCAATGGCACCATAGGGTAATCCCGATAGTTTTACTTATAATCTAATTAACTCTGACGATATTTTATTTTATTTGCATTATTGTAATTATTTTTTTTATATTAAAGGGAGCAAACAAGCATACGGCCCACCTGATGGGAAGTGGTCACCGTAGCCTATGGACATCTGTAACACCGGAGGAGGCGCCACCAATGCATTGCTTACCCTGAAGGGACTCTTTTAACCTTCCTTTTAAAGTACATAGCCCATTGGATATTACCTTGATTTTGTTGTTGTTAATGTCTGAAATATTTTGTGCGGTAATTGTAATTGATTTTGTCGTTTTTATCACAATAAATGAATAATTTTCAAAACTATGAGAATTTAAAGTAACTGATTATTCTAGGGCAATGCCTGAAGTGATTGACCATAGTAGGTAGTTAAGAAGACTACGCGCTTTGTGAGAATTTTTAGAAGTACAGAAAAACATTACTCAATATTTCCTACGTCAAAATTAAGCTATGCTAGGTGGTAGGACTTTTATGCAAAGTTCGTCTAGGTAGGTACCACCGCTTTGCCAGTTATTCTACCGCTAAACAGTAGTGTGCAAGCACTACTGTGTTCCGGTTTGAAGGGCATTGTAGCTAGTGAAATTACTGGGCAAATGAGATTACATAATCTGATCTCACAGTCGAGTAATCTTATTACCAGACTGTGCTGATGTCTCACGATGATGTGCGCAGTGCAGTGTCGCGCGAAACCATTATTTTAAAATTCTGTCTGAGTAGCACTGTTCCGTTATGGGCGGCCGTGTCGCTTAACATCAGGTGAACGGCTAGCTCGTCACATCATTCAATAAAATAAAATAAAAATGCTGAGTGAAATTAACGATGATCACAGATCAATTCGGACTTTTAATATAAAGCTTTCTATTTACTAGAAGATCTTAGGACTTACCATACATATTTCGACCTTTTTATACATCTACGTAAATAATCCTACATCAGTGATCGAGCCGTGGTTATACCGTGCCAATATGTTGATAAGATCTCATTAATTTAATCAGCTATTTTTCCTTTTTATTTGCCGATGGCTATTTGTATTGTTCTAGATTTAGTGCTGTCAATTAAAAATGTAAAACTCGTAATTTCGTAATTATCTGTTGCTCTCTTTTGCTCTACCTTTATTCTTATTTCTCTTTTTAGTATTATAATTATCACGTGATTCATTTAAATTGTATCGGGTATAGAGTAGAATATGCTCATAAGCACCTGCACCAAATCGCGAGGCGGGAAGCGACCCCCGCCTGCCATGATTGTGGAGCGCTGGAGGATATTGCACAGCGGAGCAAGCCGGTGGAGAGTCGGGGGACTCTCCACCGGCTTGCACGGCCCCACACGTCTGGTGGGTGATCTTGGTGAGCAAGGTCACTCATTCATTGGCGCGAGGAGGCCCGAAGGGGCCTGCCGCCGGGGGCGAGTTGGCTGGATTGCAGTCGCGACCCATTCTCGCCCTGGTACGGCGGACGAGGGCTCACGGGGGGGTTTTAGTGGGTTCGAGTCCCACTAAAAGACGAGGGAAGTACGAGGGCATTTCCCCCTCAAAAAAAACATAATATGCTCATAACCTACCACTTTTTTTGAACGCAATAAAATTCTGAACACAATTCGAAATCTACACTATTTGTCTCGTTCTTTCTTTGATGAAGGAGATGGAGAGTGTAGATTCTAATTCGAAACCTTTCAGATAGATGGTGGATTTGAATAGTGGGTGGGATTGAGGGTTGAGAATTAGACACTATTCTTGAATAACAATGCGATGACCCAAAAATAAAATGGGACAAGGACAAGACAATAATTACGGATATACGTATAATCCATCAGCAGCAATTATTGAACAGCTACCAACTGTCAATACAAACTGTACGTAAAAATATTTTTTCCTTATTACATAGATTTTTTTATGGTAAAATGGGCATACGTTTGACAACAACTCACCTGATGGTAAGTGACGAAGTTGTCTAAGATGTAAGATAAGATGTCTAAGTTTTGATATAAGCACTCGCTTAAATGAAGGTGGAAGATTATGCGAGAAGTTCAAAGAAAGATAATTCAGTGGGCTGTCACGCACAACTCAACGATTTTGGTTCGTAGGACTTGAGATGAAATGGTAGGAGTACCTACATACATAGGTAAAATGCACAGATCTTTGTTGGTTTAGTATACCTTTAGTATTAAGTACAGAGCTTTAGGCGCGGTGTACGACAAAAAGCACTTTTTGTCGTCACTATTGTGACGTGAAGTGTCATAATTAAAAAAATGCGTAAATAAAAAAGCAGAAATAACCAAACCAAACTTACCCGAGTACTTTAGTTTTTATAAAATAAAAGCCCTGTAAAAAGGCTCCAAAAAATACATTATGAATGTAGTTCTCCAAAATTTCAGTTATAACGTCACTTTTTTTACAAATTAAATATTAATTTCTTATCCATATTTCACGTAATCCACAACAAAACCCGCAAAATTAACACGCTTTAGGTACTACGCAGACCCAGTTTGACATCAAATTATGTTCTGTGATTTGAACTTGAAACAGAACGTTATAGAGACCCCGTAAAAAAGGTAGGTCTTGAAATATACATTATTAAAAAATATTCGAAATTTCATCATAAAGTGAATGAATCTTATGAGGAATAAACATTGTCTATTGGTCTGTTATACCTAATGAGATTTCTTAAAAATATCCCTAGATACCCAATGTTAACAATTGCTAAGCGGAAGCTGTGTGCGTAATCTACACGTAGGTTATGGAAATAAAAAAAGAACGATAAAAAGGACGAAAATACTTTATATTTGAATTTTAAAATGTATGAAGCTTTTTTGTCCGTAGGCTTATTCCTGCTTCCTTCATTACTGTCCAATATCAAATCTAAAAGAAAAGGTGGGGGTGGAGCTGGACTTTTTTTGCAATAGGTAGTGTTTAGTCTTAGTTATCTAAAAGATGTCTGGAAGAGATTATTTCTAGAGACTAAGGCCACCCTATTTACTTACACAATCCTTTCTATACTTTGGTCTAATCTTAATAATAAACATATACGTACACATTTTTCTTTAATCTTTAAATAAATGTTAAGTCACACATAACATGTTTACTTATCTAGAAAGATCTTCATCTAGAAAGTTCCCGAAAAGCGTTTCAGCGAGTTGGAAGATGGGAGTTTAAAACACGCTGGTTCCTAAATTTTTTGGCACTGCCTATAGAAGAATATTTAAGGAATCATTCGTTATTATCATAAGCTGATAGCATTTAAATCTCTTGCACAAACCTCTAATAGTGTCTGGATAGAGCTATTCTACTCTTAGAACTTTGCTATTATAATTTTTAAAGGCGTCAATAATTGTCCCCTTTGTAGCGAGGAGTTACCCTAAAAATATCAATAGAATTTTTGGTTTTGTAGCTTTTTTATCTAAATATGTAGGTAACTATTAAATTATTGATAAACACATTCGCGGTAACCTGAAATTCTCTACTTTTATATCATATCAAAATGTTTTTAGAATTTTCAAGATTTATCTGTCGTAGAATATTACGAAATTAAGGTCCGTATTAGAGAACGATGCTCAGTCATCGATCAGTGCTAAAGCAGAGATTTCGTTCATAAAGTGAACAATTAGTGAATGAAATCTCTGCTTGAGCAACGATCGATGACTGAGCATCTTTCTGTAATACGTTTAATTACAAAAAATAACACCTACCACGTACTTATCCCTCTATAACATACCGCAATGCATTTGGGTATGTCACAGAGAAATAAGTTCTAACTTAAACACATTTCTTGACTGATCATCATAAAACTTTAAATAACACATAGTAATTATAATTTTTCGACTTTTTACCATGTTTTTCAAGACAATTTAGGTATAAATCTATCTATTTGGAAGAGATCGCTTTAAGCGATAAGACCGCCCATTGTGACACTTAATTCTTAAGTTTGTGCCTGTAAATTGTTCCTACAATGTGGTGTTTCAATAAAGAGTTTCATTCTATCTATCTATAAATATATTATTATGTGTTACGCCGTATTATAGTTAAGTAAGGTTTAAAGTTTTAGACAAGTCGATACAAAATAATCCTACAAAGGCGTTTTAATAATTACGTTTATAAGGTAAAACTACATAATAGAACATTATTGTGCGTTCTACTGAGCTAATTATAGGTACCAATTATCAACTCGTCTTTGTAATTGAGCCCATTTGCAATATTACTGTAGTACGACTCAAAATTGGTCCTACACGGCTTAGTGCTTGTCCTGCCATCGGTACCGGGTGGGCTCAACTATTGGGCTCAGCCGCGGCATGGCAATGCCACACGAAACGTATCATCGAGCCTGCTGTAGTCAGGTCGGTGCAATAAATCCCCTCCATTACCGTGGGGTAAAAGTACCTCTACATAGACAATCTAGACATTCAAAGTCAAAGTCAAGTCAAAAGTACCTCTACATAGACAATCTAGACATTCAAAGTAAAAGTCAAGTCAAAAGTACCTCTACATAGACAATGTAGACATTCAAAGTCAAAGTCAAGTCAAAAGTACCTATACATAGACAATCTAGACATTCAAAGTAAAAGTCAAGTCAAAAGTACCTCTACATAGACAATCTAGACATTCAAAGTCAAAGTCAAGTCAAAAGTACCTCTACATAGACATTCAAAGTAAAAGTCAAGTCAAAAGTACCTCTACATAGACAATCTAGACATTCAAAGTCAAAGTCAAGTCAAAAGTACCTCTACATAGACAATCTAGACATTCAAAGTAAAAGTCAAGTCAAAAGTACCTCTACATAGACAATCTAGACATTCAAAGTCAAAGTCAAGTCAAAAGTACCTCT
Source organism: Ennomos fuscantarius (assembly GCA_905220475.3). Classification (NCBI taxonomy): domain Eukaryota; kingdom Metazoa; phylum Arthropoda; class Insecta; order Lepidoptera; family Geometridae; genus Ennomos; species Ennomos fuscantarius. Next base: position 3,129,775 of record HG992040.1, on the reverse strand, counting down.
ACATAGACAATCTAGACATTCAAAGTCAAAGTCAAGTCAAAAGTACCTCTACATAGACAATCTAGACATTCAAAGTCAAAGTCAAGTCAAAAGTACCTCTACATAGACATTCAAAGTCAAAGTCAAGTCAAAAGATTTATTGCAAATAGGCTATTTTTAGCTCTTTTACAAGTCAAAATTAGATTAGGTAATTAAAATTAAGTTATTTCACTAAGCATATAAAATTACAAAGTGCTTATTGTCAAATAATATTAGCAAGCCCATTACAATATATGAGTTTGAAAAAAAAAAATAGTTCTCTTTCTCACTACTGGTGCAAGCAATCCGGCACAATGCAGTACAGAAAACTCCGATCCGAAGCTTTGATTACAACTGTAAAGAAGGTACAAGAAACTTTACATTCATAGATCATTCGTGGTAGGATATATATAGGCTATTTACTACGTGGTAGGACTTTTCTGCAAAGTTCGTTTAGGTAGGTACCACCGCTTTGCCAGTTATTCTGTCGGAAAGCAGTAGTGTGCAAGCACTACTGTGTTACTGTTACTGTGTACTGAAGGGCACTGTAGCTAGTGAAATTACTGGGCAATTGAGACTTTATGATCTGATCTCACAGTCAAGTAATCTTATTGCCAGACTGTGCTGATGTCTCAGGATGATGTGCGCAGTGCAGTTTCGCGCGAAACTATATTTTGGAGTTCCGAGTGACGCTGTTCTGTTATGGGCGGCGCGCGGTGTCGTTTAACATCAGTTGAACGACTAGCTCGTCATATCATTCACTAACATAAAAAAAGGCTAAAATAGATCTCTATATATGTCAATGGTATAAACTAAGTATTAAATTATGGTGTAACCCAAAAAAAACCGTATATTTGTAGCAACTATCATAATTATTATATTCTGTGCTACTACATACCTACATGAACAAAATTAATTGATAAGTACGGTGACTTTTTTCTTTTATTAAACACTAGTTGCGCGGTTTCACCCGTGGATTAAAAGTATTTTAATTATTTGCTCATCCCACGGGAAAATTTCACTTTTCCGGGATAAAATGTAGCCTATATGTTAATCTAGTGTATAAGCTATATTGGTATCGAATTTCATCCAAATCCATTCAGCTGTTTGAGCGTGAAGTAGTAACAAACATACACACAAACATGCATACAAACTTTCGCCTTTATAATATTAGTGTGATTACACACGGTTAATAAAGTTAAAAAAATTCAAATCGGATTGTGTACAATAAAAAAGTTAAAGCGACTGAACTCATAATTACTTTGTGAAAAAAATCAACAAAAAGTTGGAGCATTTGGACTGTCTTAGGTCATCGCGGCCAGTATAGAGTCCATATGTTTTTTTTTTTATTATAGTAGTAGGTAGTGTTTAGTATTAGTTATTATATCATTGTAGCACTTAGTTTGAAAATAAAGGTTCACAAAAAATATACTGAGATATACCTGAAAAATAGCAATTACGTGACCCATGAAGCACACCTTGTTAGCGTAAAACGAGAACACGGCATCTGGCGTTTTTCGTATTCCCCCAATTACCATTGTTACGTGACTTTTTGACGTTTCTCTAACAGAAACTCTCTTGAATAAGAAAATGATTTTTACTATAGTTACACATTTTACTCTAAATAGGAAACATGCCTATGACGTAATATTAATAAACAATTGGGTGTTGTGCCATTCAATAAATAACTTTAAACGTTAACAATGACCGTTATCAATGTAAACATTAATTGGAAATAGAAACCAATTCCGCTGCACTTTACGTTATTGTTTTAACAGGCCAGTGCATACCATTATAATGAACATTGATACGTTTCATGTATTAGTATACAAATTGTAAAATAATAACCTAAAACAACACTGTACACTGCTAATATCACAACATTGTGACAAGGTCAACGAACAGTTACTCACATAATACATTCAGAGATAAACGATTTTTAATATCCGTAACTTACCGTTTTCCCCTCACTATTACTCGACTTGGCATTCGACATCGCCTTTATCATCCTGCTGGAGTTATCCAGGAGGCACTTCTGAATACTCATTGCTCCTTTTTTTACAACACAACACAATGCACTAAAAATTCACATCGTTGGCACTGAAAACCACACACGTCACTTTTTAACGCGTATTAAGGACGCGTTAATAACCCATATGGATCACGGAGACAACAAAATTACATTTTAGTCGTTAATTTGTTAAACGCGGCGTGTTAGGTTATATCCATTGATTTGACGTAAGAAAGTTTCGATGTGAAAACGTGGCGAGCGCACGTACGTCGACGGCCTCTGGCGGACCCAGACTGCGGTGGCCCGGTGGCTGACCGAGCTCCGGGCGGTGGAGACAGCAGCTGGTGCTCGCAGCTCGCAACGCCCTCTGTCCGTTACTCGCTCCTTGCCAAACAAAGAGCCAGGGAACCCTCTAGTACGGCAATTCCGCCACACCTCTTATAAAACGACGAAATTCGCATGAAGCAACAAGCAACAAATCATTGAACTTGGCCGCTTTGCGACGACGACGTACGGTTCTCTGCAATTTCCTGTATTCCGCTTACAAATTGACAGCCATTTATAAGAATGCTTATTGCATTTCGTGAAAACAATGCGCGTTTTCTAATAACTAGAATTATAAAAATAAACACACTATTTAAGTACAGTTTATCATAGCATAAGCCTTTAAGGCCAACAAGGAAAATAATGCGGAAAATTTTCGGTAAACAATAAGATTTTTTGAATCTGATCAACCATCTCTCACCAACATTTGCAATACTGCTCCTTAATACTCTAATAGTATTAAATAAAATAACGAGAGACGTATTACAATACGTTTTGAGGAAAAAAAATAGATATTTGTGTACAGGTGCGTTTAATCTTTCCATAATACCGATACCATTATTTTATAAACTGACGCTAACAATAACATTAAATGTATATATTAATTGGAAAAACCTAATAATAATGTTATCAATGTGTATAGCCACAAAAACAGGTTTTTGTTTTTCAACATCTCCGTTATTAAAACTGACATAATATTTGTATCAGTAAAGATCTCCATCTCACTACTCAGCCGCAGATATGATTGCTGTATACTTATAAATATGCGGAAGATTTTATCATTTATGTGCGAATTTACGATCTATTTTTGCATCTTTTTTCCGAGTTTCGTGACATGTTAGCCAGTAAAGTGTGTACATAGTACATACCAAGGTTTCAGCGGTTGTTTGTCCCTATGACACAAAGCAAACTAATTTACACTCACGTGTGGAGATAACACGTATTAAGCAGGTTACGGTGAGCCGTCTAGCCTTCTAGCTAGTTCTAGCTGGAGCTGGCATTACAGTTATACATGATATCAATGTATATTATTTGGTTGTGATATGTATTATTAAGAATAAACTTACCTATAGCTGGACATGCGTTGCTTAAGTTATTGACGACACCGGCTAATCTATATAAAGCTGCGAGATTTAATATAGATATATGCGACCGCCTTAGAAATGCTTATTCAACTGTTTTTAATTATTAAATCCCGCACCTTTATACAGGTTAGCGCCGGCGTCGTCAATAACTTAAGCAACGCATTTCCAGCTATAGGTAAGTTTATTCTTAATAATATATATCACAACCAAATAATATACATTGATATCAAGTATAACTGTAATGCCAGCTCCAGCTAGAACTAGCTAGAAGGCTCGGAACGTATAAAATTACGAATCGAACGTAGATACGTTCGATTCGTAATTTTATACGTTCAAACACAAAAATTGAACATAATGTATCCAAGACCAGTTTTAATTTAATTGTTTTATACCTCTATTAATATTCTTTCAAGTTGACTCATAAATAATGAGTAAATTAATTTTGAATCAGTTTATCTACAAAACAATTGATACAATTTTTTTCTAAATCAAATTATTTAGTATTGCGATCATTCATCACTTTATTATGCGGTAGGTAGGCTATCGTAACCATGATTAATTTAATAATTAGACATAGTCATGATACATTCTTTGTTCTAACTCAATAAAAGCGACTAGCCTATTTAGAAAACGCTCAAAAAATCCACTATAATTAACTCTCTTATCTGCTTCTTTATCGACATTTTCCAAACATTTTAACGATATCTTGAGGTGAAAAAGTTCGCGTGTATATGTAAAAATGTTTGGCATCACTCACCACTGACAGCTACTTCTAATGAAATTTGGTGTGTAGATACTATAGACCCTGATGTCTGGAGTAATTTATGGAATAGGTACTATTTACTCCAAAAAGTAGTGCAGTTCCTGTGCCAGGGAAACCCAGGGGACCCCTGGGTTTCCTTGGGTTTACGGTCCCCTATTATTGAATAAGAATATTTTTTATTATTTTCATTTAAAAAAAGACTTATTATGATGACAAAAATATAAAATTAAGTAGGTTTATTATTTTACTGTAGGTAGGAAATATCGGCGGGCCCCAAACTTGGCAATAGCCTGTATCTTTGGTACCACAGATAATGTATTGCCAGAACTATTGGCGCGGTTATAATTATAATAATAATAATAATAATATATAATATATCACTGAGAATTTTAGCAACTCTATCAAGATGGAGTTCGGTGTTGATAAGTGTGCGGTTATGCATGTACATGCAGGGAAAGTTGTTAATTCCACGAATTTGCAACTTTCCGAGACAATGACTCTCAGGTCTCTCTCCGAGTCCGAAACCTACAAGTATCTTGGTATGTCAGAGTCGTTAGGTATTTCGGTAGGGGACGTTAAGCAATCGGTGAAGGAGCGCTTCTTTTGCCGCCTGACAAAAGTACTCAACAGTCTTTTGTCAGGTGGCAACAAGGCGCGCGCCTTCAACGCCTGGGTGATGCCCTTACTGATGTACTCCTTTGGCATACTAGGGTGGACTCAGACCGAGCTGGACGCCCTGGATAGGAAGGTCCGTCAAGTACTTACATCACATCGCATGCTTCACCCGCGCTCGTCTGTTATGAGACTATACATTCCGCGGAAATGGGGGGGTCGAGGCTTTTTAAACGCTAAAAACCTCCATAACCGGGAAATGTATAGTCTCCGGGAGTATTTCCTCAGCAACGAGTGTGGGATGCATCGCGATGTGGTGGCAGTTGACAAGGGCCTTACGCCGCTCTCCTTGGCGAATGAGAACTGGCGTAAACCGGTGGTACTTAGCACCGATGACCGTAGGGACGTATGGAAGGGCAAGGAGCTGCATGGGCGGTTCTATCAGGCCTTGACAGGGCCCGATGTGGACCTTCATGCATCGGTCAACTGGCTGCGTTTTGGCGACCTATTCGGGGAAACCGAGGGTTTTGTCTGTGCAATTGCAGACGAAGTTATCAAGACGAACAACTACCGGAAATATATCATGAAGGACGGTACGGTCTACATATGTCGGGCATGCCGCCGTCCCGGGGAATCTCTCCGACATATCATTTCCGGTTGTTCTCATCTTGCTAACGGAGAGTACTTACACAGACATAACCTAGTGGCCAGGATCATCCATCAGCAGCTTGCCCTTCAATACGGCCTTATCGAGTCCGAGGTGCCGTACTACAAGTACACACCGGGGCCGGTTCTCGAAAATGGCCGTGCATTGCTCTATTGGGATCGCTCTATCATCACGGACAGGACTATTGTAGCTAATAAGCCTGATATCGTGCTGATAGACCGGTCCCAACGCCGTGCAGTGCTCGTTGACATCGCTATTCCACATGACGAGAACCTCGTGAAAGCTGAGAAGGACAAACTCAGCAAGTACCTTGACTTAGCTATCTATTAACTATCGGAACAACGAGCATTGTTCCGATAGTTGTTTCGGCGAACGGCCTTATAGCGAAGAGCCTCGACCAACACCTCGAGAGGCTCTCGTTAGACGGTTGGATCAAGGGTCAGATTCAGAAGGCAGTACTTCTTGACACGGCACGTATTGTCAGGAGGTTCCTCACTCTGCAGTCCTAACCACCGGTAGCTTGGGCCTTGCCCCGCTGCTGGCGGCACACTAGGTTTAGGTTTTTTATTGTATTTTTATAATGTTACTTTTATAGAAATATTGTAAAAAACTTAAATTTAAGATTGTAAATAAATAAATGAATAATAATATAATATATAATATACTAACTAAATAAATAATAGTATCAGTAAACGGTCCTATAGCAAAGAGCCTCGACCAAAATTTTAAGGGTCAAAAGGCAGTGATCCTTGATACAACGCGTATTTTGAGGAGGTCCCTCAATTTCCAGCCCTGACCACCGATACTTGGGCCCTGCCCCGCTGAAGGTGGCATCTTAGATTTCAAGTTTTTTATGACATATAGGTATGTTTTTGTATAATATCTATTGCAAAAAACTTAAAACCTAAGAAAACATATAAATACCCGATGATAATAATAATAATGCCCCATTGCTGGCGGAAATCTAGACTGATTTTTATGATATACCTACATATAGGTATTTTCATAATATTTATTTTAAAATTAATCTTATACATATATGTAAATGAATAAATAATAATAATAATCATCCGTAATAATTAACACATTTCTGCATACGTTTAGGTTTACAAATTGTTCAAATGTGTACTGCACACCTAGTAAACATATTACATTGCTAAATGTACAATGATAAGCAATTATAACTCTCATAAGATTATTTTCCTTGTATAAATGGAACTGACCACGTCGAAATATCGTTTCATATTACATTTATCACATTTTGCTTGTTATGGTAGTTTCTCAATTGACTTTATTTTAATTCTAGTCTTTGCAAGTACTGTCTCTATAGCAACATGATATGAATGGTTTATGGATGTTTATGTTTCTGGAAACTGCGAAATCATTAATACACCACTACATATAATCACACAACACAACACAATTAACACTATATATAATTTTCTGACTCCTTACTAATATTATAAACGCGCAAGTTTGTATGTATTTATGTTTGTTACTCTTTCACGCAAAAACTATTGAATGGATTTTGATGAAACTTGGAATGCAGATAACGTATACGCTGGATTATACAAGCATAGGTGTTTCTTCTGTATCTGGGTGTTATATTGTATTCTACATATGTATTTATAAACAAAAAGTATATAAGTTTTCAATCAGTTATATGGTTTCTATACTACAAGATTTGTTTAGTTTATAGATGGCCTTGTGTAAAATGTCCTCAAATATTTATTTATATAAAAGCCTTCTGTCATCCATCTCTAAATCTCAAATCTCTCAAAGTAATTTCGTTTATTTCTTGTTATTGAGTACTCAAGTATATGGAGTACCTACTGCTATTGCTGTAATAAGTACTCTACCTAAGTCTCGACCTAGGGTAAAATTTATTTAGACTCATTAAATTGTATATATTGATAAGAGAGAGAGAGAGAGAGAGATAAGAGATTAAGGTACAACATCATGCCAATATTTGCTTCAAGAAACACAATACAACTTGAACTTCGCGTGAATTGTATTGTATCTTATCAGTCGGCAGACAAGTCATATCTGTCACTGTATAGTAAATGCTTGTGCCTCAGACAGCAATTACCATTAAGTTTATCATCGAACATAAAATAATAAAAATACCATCGTCACAACATTGAAATGAAACAAAACTAAGTTTGAAATACGATTGACTCAGGCGTAATCTCATTTCAACAACATAAAATGATACAAAAATTTCATAACGTAATTCCGCTAAATCAAATTAATGCTAATTAAAATAAAATCAAATAATATAGATTACCTATAGTCTTTATATAATAATGATTGATTGATTGATTGATTGATTTATTTGCCAAAAACTTAGCCTAATACATTGTGAAAGTAGTAAATTTTATACAAATATTACAATATTACTCTACAATTTTACACAACGCAAAGAAATATAAAGTGGCGGCACAAACAATTTTTGCCGTAGCAATATGGTAGTTTATAATTCCAGTATTCTACCCATACTGCCTTTCAGAGATCTCCAACTCCGAACTAAGTGAAAACTTGTATTTCAGAGTACAGAGAACTCTTAAGGCAGGGGGCAACTAGACCAAGCATTATTGTTGTGCCCATTACAATGTTTTGATGAGTGAATAAAGATTAATACGGCTAGAAGTTACGTTAGAGACTTATGTGTAAGTTGACATACAACTAACGACAAAAGTGTGTCTCCTGCTAAAAGATGCCCTGTTAAGGTGAGATAATATAAGTAGATTACCTATAGTAGCCTTAATGCAGGATAAAATAAGGCCTTGGTATGTATTGCAAATCGCACGTGTTGCTTTCAGCAAAATTAATGTAAAATAATTTTGTTTACTTATCTAAAATAGGTTACACGCGCCGTCTCAAATGAGAAATGTAAACTGTGAAGCATTTTATTTTTGTATCTTTCATTCGCATTTCTTTCATATCCGATGGTTTATTAATTTACTGCTGAGTTTTGTCAGATGTCTAAATAAAAACGTCATTATTAATAATGCTGAGTTTTAATCGTCAGGAAGATAAACGTTTCTGCTTAACTTTTTAAATCTTGACAAATGGCGCGCTTAAGTTAATCTACTTGACATTTAAGTAATCAACAAGTTTATAAACCAAATGCTTAAAAATTTACCGAAGTTTGCTTTCCTTTTTCAATGTCTTGTTTCCCCCTTTTGTCAATGTCCGTGTGAACCTATATTACCCAAATACTATATATCGAACGAGCTTCTGCCAGCGGTTTCACCCGCGTGGTCCATAGGAAAATAATTCAACCAACCATTTCACCCTCTTAGGGGTGGAATTTCGAAAAACCCTTTCTTAATGGATACACTTTTACAAGACATTTTAACATTTATGTGAACATAGGTGTTTGTCCTGTGTCTGGGTGTTATATTGTATTGTATGTTTGTATTTACAAACAAAAAGTATCTAAGTATTGCATCAAAGTCAAAGTCAAAAGATTTATTGCAAATAAGCTAATTTTAGCACTTTTACAAGTCAAAATTATATTAGGCACTTAAAATTAAGTTATTTCACTAAGCATATAAACATACAAAATGCTTATTGTCAAATAATATATAGCTCATCAGTTATCTGGTTGCCCATAATACAAGCTTTGCTTAGTTTGGGGCTAGATGGCGTTAAGTGAGTTGTCCACACATATTTATTTATTATTATTATTTATTTATTTACTTTACAAAGAACACACCCGCCAAATTTCAAGTCTCTAGGACCTTTACTAGGTGGTAGGACTTTACTGCAAAGTTCGTCTAGGTAGGTACCACCGCTTTGCCAGTTATTCTGCCGCCAAGCAGTAGTGCGCAAGCACTGCTGTGTTCCGGTTTGAAGGGCACTGTAGCTAGTGAAATTACTGGGCAAATGAGACTTTATGATCTGATCTCACAGTTTAGTAATCTTATTACTAGATTGTGCTGATGTCTCTGGATGACGTGCGCAGTGCAGTGTCACGCGAACCTCTATACTTTAGAGTTCCGAGTGACACTGCAGCTGGTATGGGCAGCCGTGTCGTTTAACATCAGGCGAATGGCTAGGTCGTCACGTCATTCCCTAACATAAAAAAAAAAAAAAAAAAAAAAACCTGCGGTTTAGGTTGTGCGTTGATATATAAGTCATTCAGTCAGTCAGGACTTTTTTTTAAATATGTATAGATAAGCTTACGTTTGACCACATTTCGCCTGATGATTAGTGATAATTGGGTTTTTGGCGGGAAAACGAAAAAGATCACGTCGCAGCATTGTATTATTTTCTAAAACTCGTATTATTTTCAGTGTTAGTGCATAAAATTGGTGGCATTCTATTCGTTAAGTGCTGGCTTACAGGCGTGAGTGTGGGAAAGTGGTATAATGATGGTGAAACGTTTCTTTTCGTGTTGTTTCCAAAACTCCATAGAACCTTCTGGTTAAGTTGCCACCACTTTACTAGGAGTATGACTTGACTAAACTAGACTAGACTATGACTTAACTTGATAACTTGGACTGTGACTTGACTTAACTTGACACATTATATAATATTAATTAACTTGAGAAATTATCAATTACTTGACACTGGGTAAATACACAAAAGGGTGGCGCCAAAAAAAAAAGATAATTGACTTAATAAAGGTTATTATACAGGTATCCTTTTCTGTGATGATAGTCAAAAAGCAGGCGCTTCATACGACGGTATGTAAGAATAGATGGTAACTAGTAAAACGCAAGTAACTGCTATGCCATTGTAATTGAGTTGAAAACGATAAGTATCAATCGATAAACACAAACATATCATATTTTATCTCTGTCTGTCTTACTGTCTCAAATCTCGATTGATAATATATCATTTCACGGAACGACCGATGGTTATTGGATTTACTAAATTCATTGAATATTTGTTAGTAAATCCATCGTTTGATGATGTCCACTGGACCGAGAATATACGTTGCCAATTTCGGGGTTGGTTCAGCCATTGTAAGATGTTTCAATTTCAGATAGTGGGATAGATATGGGTCAGTTCACTAGAAAATCGCATACTTAATGATTATTTGTAACTAGTTGCGCCCCACGGTTTCACCCGCGGATATAAAGTATTTAAATTATTTGCCCATCCCACGGGAACATTTCATTCTTTAGGAATCTTGGCACTGAATTTCATCCAAATCCATTCAGCCGTTTGAGCGTGAAGGAGTAACAAACATACACACAAACTTTCGCCTTTATAATATTAGTGTGAAGTGTGATAAAACGTACCTTCATGTTTCATCATTATAGGTAGTAATGTAAAACATGTTAGATAATACGCCCAGTTAAGAAGTTAAATACCTACCTATGTACCTCTATCTACATACCTACCTTTAATGCTTATAATGGTGCTTATATCGAGTAATATTATGAATATACGTGTAACAAAATCTATGGGAGTTTTGGCGGGAAAACGAAAAAGATCGCGTCACCGCTTTGTATTATTTTCCAAAACTTGTATTATTTTCAGTGTTAGTGCATAAAATTGCTGGCATTTTATACGTTAAGTACTGGATTAAATGCATGAGTGTGGGAAAGTGGTATAATGATGGTGAAACTTTTCTTTTCTTATGTTTCCAAAACTCCATAGAAGCTTCTGGTAAAGTGGCCACCACTTTACTAGGAATATGACTTGACTAGACTAGACTAGATTATGACTTGGACTGTGACTTGACACATATATATATTAATTAACTTAAAAATATCAATTACTTTACACTGGCTAAATACACAAAAGTGTAGAGCCAAACAAAAAATAAAAAGTCTACGCATAAAAAAGTGATACAAAAATATAAAACAATTGAAGTAATAACAATATACGGAGGTAGAATTTATAAAAAAAAACATAGACAATTATTAATAATAGCGACATCTAGGTCATACAATGATAGTTAGTACCACGAAATTGCCGCTACTCACTTCCTAGCTAATATAGCCAACAGCCAGTGCTTGTTAGTTCCCAGCGTAAACGCCAGATGTCGCTATCCACACACCACGTGCTACCCGAGTGATATTGTTTGGGTTAGTTTATCCTCCTACCGTTTTATCGTCTTTATATCAGATCAGTCTACCGTGTATCGGACTCACTGCTGCAGTGTTCTTGGTAAGATAATTTGTTTTTTCAAATAATTTGTACGTAAGTAGCATCTATTGAAATGAACGTAAGAACTTTTTAGTTCTTATTGTGTTTCGTATTTCACTATCAATAACATGGAATAACAGATGTATTTAACTATTTATCTCTTCCCTACTGATAGTACTCGGGGATATAAAAGGGAAACGTCATAATTATGTTTGTTTGTTTGAGTTTCTGTCCATCTGTACTACAATATATATGATACTGATATTTGATATGATACTGTACAAGACTATGCGCCGGGTTCTTTTTTTTTGTTTTGGTTTTGGCTCCACGCTTGTATTTGTTTATTTAGCCAGAGTCAAGTAATTGATAATTTCTCAAGTTATTATTTCATATATTATGTGTGAAGTCAAGTTACAATCCAAGTCATTAGTAGTAGTCTAGTCAAAGTCATACTCCTAGTAAAGTGGTGGTAACTTTACCAGAAGCTTCTATGGAGTGTTGGAAACAACACGAAAAGAAACGTTTCACAATCATTATACCACTGTCCCACACTCATGCCTGTAATCCAGCACTTAACGAATAAAATGCCCCCAATTTTATGCACTAACACTGAAAATAAAACCAGTTTTGGAAAATAATACAATGCGGCGACGCGATCTTTTTCGTTTTCCCGCCAAAACTTCAAAAAGAACATAGTTAGGTCGGTTTTTTGTATCTCGGATGTATTAAGCTATTAGCAATCTGCATCCCTACCGCGTAACTGTTCTGGGAATCGGCTTCGCCTGCCATCCTGCACGCGCCTATTAACAAATCACCACGTTACTTCTTAGTGAGTATAATATTAAATGATCGAAGTCGTGTCATCTCCTTTTTTAAAGGGTATATTCATAAAAATAATTCCATAAAAATAAATATACATGTACCAGGTCTTCTGTTTCAGCAACAGCCTAACTCTCTGTACTAATTTTTTTATATCAATATGAAAGACAAGCCCACAAGATTCCGCGCTTACACCAAAAATTTACCAGTTTTCCCGTGGGGATTTTTTCTGAGATATAGGGAACAAGTTATTTTCCTATCATGCTCTTGGTAACGTAAGAAATATGCGTAAAAGAATCATCATCGTCGCAAAACTGAAGGCGTCTAAGTTTTCGTTTGTTCTAAAGGAATTGTAAAAGATTTTGTATGTATAAAAGGCCTTGAAAACGAATTAGTGTTCTGCGTACAGTCGTCGTCAACAACCTGAACATAGAGCTCTCTCATAGAGTGCCATTTTGAACAGCTGCTTCCAATAGCTTGTCGTCGCTCCATGGGGGCTGGCCTTCACTGAATCTTCCGGTTCATGGTCGTCACTTGAAAACCATTCTCACATTCTCACACATCAACCATTCTCATATACGCCTCTGTGCTGTGGTGGTTGAGCAGGTTGGCTCATAGCCCGGAGGTGGCGGGTTCGATTCCCGCGACAGGGCATGTATTTGTGCACAGAAAAAAAAAGCGCAAATAGTTGTTCTGTGTCTGGGTGTTGTGGGACCATGGTCCTCGTAGTTCTTGGCTCCCTAGCTAGACCCAGGGAATCCTAGTTAGGGTCCAGGATCTATGTATGTGATCGATGGACGTTATTTTTATTATTATTATTTTTCCCTATCGACCGTCGCGACGGTTCGAAAAAAATTAGTTTCAAAAGTATAATACATTCTGTAAAATTATGAACGGCTAAACTCACGTCAATTTAAAGTTGAAATTACTCCGACCAGGTTTCGGACATATTCGGTGTCCTTCTTCTGGGAGCCAGTTACATACAGACATCCCGCCCGGTGACGCTGCAAAGGTCGGTAGGGCAAAAGAAAAAAAGGCGATTTTCGCAAGCGTCAGCATGTAACTCGTGTTGGCCGAAGTAATTTCGACTTTTAATTGACGTGGGTTTAGCCGGTTTTTTTAAAGGTTCGAGAAATGGTTTCTTCTAACTATAACCATATCAGTTTTAGTGGTCGATTACAGCAGTTTCAACTTTCACCAGCTTCCAGATAAAATGGGTCCTATTAAACCAAATCCCGCGAAGGTGCTGCTAAGAAATGAGATCGCAGCCAAAGTGGCCGCCTTGAGCACCGAAGAGAAGAAACGGCAATCACAGATAGTGTATGAAAAAGTAAGGACAATACTTATCCAGTACCTGATGGTATACCAAACATAATAGAATGAAAGTAAGAAAAAAAAAACAAGTGAACCTCACGACTGAAGTAAAACTTTTTTAGTTTAGCTCCATCTATCGGCCGGTATAACTTTGTTTTCGCTTTTTTTAATGTTAATGTCTCCATCTTGTTGTAAATTGTCATTTTACCGGAAATAACAACATAATAATACAAACTTTTAACTTTGCTATGTTGACAATGGAGACTACTTTCAACTTACGTTCGCCTCGCATTCACCACCATACTCCCCAGTTAAAGCGTGCGTAAAGAATTTTTACTTCAAAAAAGAAATAGTGAGAGAGGGGGATATAAATTTGATAGAGCAGAATTGGAGTAATTCGATGGAAAGTTCTTTAAGCTCTAAATTTAGTTACTAAAATCCAAAGAATTAAAACTTAACAGACCTACATTCCTTTCTCCTTTCTCCAGGTAATTAATCACCCATGGTACAAGTCGTCAAACCGCGTAGCCATCTTCATGAGCACCGACCAGGAGGTTGACACAGCTCCAATGATCGCCCACATCAAGGCTCGGGGGGCGTCTGCCTTCATCCCCCAGTACGCTGGCGGCATCATGAGGATGCTGAAGCTGGAACCGGATGATGAGAAGAGCATGCCGTTGACGAGACATGGGATAGCTCAGCATGCGAAAGATCAGGCCAGGGATAATGCTTTGGACTCAGGTTCGTGGAGCTTTTGGCTGTTGCCAAACAATTGTAGTTTACCTAGATCATCATTGTATTGAGTACTTTTTCCGAACCAAGTGAGAATAAAATCCGTACATACCTTGTAAAGTCTTTGGTGCAATTCAACTTCTATAGATACGGGCCATCATGGGAATTGGTTAAGATCGTATCGTAACCACGTGTGTCCCGTGGTTTAAGATATTGACGGCGCCGGCGCCTACCTATACACGGTGGAATTTAATTCGTTCTTTTCCTTAAATGCATGTACTTAGACCATGTTGTAGAATAATCAAAAGTATAAGGTGCAATTTTTTTTTTCTTATACCGCCTAAATAACTGGGGCCCAAATGTCTATTAAACGCTATCACATCGCGGGCAGCTGAACGCTTTGTAAATGTCTCGTAGGTAAAAAATACACCTGCTTTGTTCAATGTCGCAAAGCTTTTCTTTACTATTTGAATTCGCAGTAATTTGATAATAGCTAGATTTAAGTTTTATTTCATAAGTACTTTTTTAATTTAGTTATATAGCATGGACTGAGTACATACATTTAAGGAAAAGTACGAATTAAATACCACCGTGTATAAAGGGCAAGAGATTTAATAATTGAACAGTTGCATAACATAAGCAGCTCTAAGGCGGTCGAATAGAGTTGTAGAGTAGTCGTAGTTACACTTGCGAGGAATTGAATTCGATAGTTCCTCCATAGCCTTTGAGACGCGTGTCTGCACATACCTACCCCTGTTTATTCATATTACGAGGTTTTTTGTACTTAATGTGGTTCGTGTTATTTGGTGAAAAGTAATAACATTTTTTGTTTATTCCATTTTGGTGGTGAAGTTATTAATAAACATTATACGTTAAAAGACCATTGTATTATCATATTATATTTTTTTTTTTAAGTTTTGGCTCCACACTTTTGTGTATTTAACCAGTGTCAAGTAATTGATCATTTATCGAGTTAATGATATTTCACGCAAATATGTGTCAAGTCACAGTCGAAGTCATTAAGTCAAGTCATAGTCCTGTCAAAGTCATACTCCTAGTAAAGTGGTGGCAACTTTACTTGAAGCTTCTATGGAGTTTTGGAAACAACACGAAAAGAAATGTTTCACCATAATTATACCATTTTCCCACACTCATACCTGTAATCCAGCACTTAACGAATAGAATGCCACCAATTTTATGCACTAATACTGAAAATAACACAAGTTTTGGAAAATAATACAATACGGTGACGCTTTCTTTTTCGCTTTCCCGCCAAAACTCCGTATTATATTTATCAAAACTGTTCTCGTTTCAATGTTTTCAGGTGGTCTTGACTTGATCATATCTCCCGGAGTGGCCTTCTCCAAGTCGGGAGCGAGACTGGGACACGGTGGTGGCTACTATGACAAGTTCATCGCAAATCTAAGAAAAAATCCTGACACAGCTCCCAAGGTAACTAGTTGAAGTAAAACTTCTTTACGCGCGTCTTTCTTGCGTACTGAGTCGCAAAAGCTAGCAGTGGAAATCAACTACTATTGTTCGTATGAGGGGTAGTTGTATCATTGGTCAAGTTCATTTATAGTTAATGGGACTGTCATTCGGAACTCTAAAATATAAAGTATACGGGACACTGCACTGCGCATATCGTCCTGAGACATCAGCACAGTCTGTGCATTTGCAGTCTGTCAATTGCCCAGTGATTTCACTAGCTACAGTGCCCTTCAAACCGGAACACAGTAGTGCTTGCGCACTACTGCTTGGCAGTAGAATAACTGGCAAAGCGGTGGCACCTACCTAGACGAACTTTGCAGAAAAGTCCAACCTATCTTTATCATATTTCAGGTGGTAGGTATAGCCTTCAGTTGTCAAGTGCAAGACGACGTCCCGATGGATGAACAGGACCAAAAGATTGATGGCGTACTTTTTGCTGAATAAATTGTGCCCTCTGCTGGACACGGTTTCCCAAGGCCAACCCTGGCCCAATATTATGGAGTTTATCTTTATCTACAATTAGTGTAATGCATTGGACTGCTCATTAATTGTAAAAACCGTCATTGCTATTTCTCTTTAGAAAGCGTATGTAACAAGCCTTCAAAGAAAAAATGTCTTCATTAATAAGTGGAATCGTAAATAGATCATAAAAAACTCATAAATATAAACAAGATTTTTCTGTTTCATAAAAATAGATGAATATTTTGCTTTTGTAAATAATAATAATACTAATATTTATTCAAAATAGCACATGAATGAAAATTCGCTATAAATCTTATTGCACAAAATTAGATGCACTAGGTTCAGGTAGTGTGTACTACTACTGTTTTTTTATTTATTTATTTATACTTTAGCACAAAATAATGTACAAGGAGGACTTAATGCTATGAAGCATTATCTACCAATCAACCTGGATGTGCAAGAAAAGAAATGGTTAGTGGTGCAGTAACATTGATATTAGAATAAAATACGTCTATGTATATAATAATAAAAAAATATAACATATTATATACTTAATTATATAAAAAATAATATAATATTCCAACTTACATAAATATAATGAATAAAATTACTCACATCTATAAAACTAACTATACTTACTTATATAACGTCGAGATTGAAGAGTGCATATTATGATAGCTGTGAGAATCAACAACGGTTATTATTAATAATGATTAGTTAGAGCTTTATTCGGCATAATAATTTTTAACATAATGGTTAGAACTTGCTTTTTAAACACATATTTAGACGTAATCATTTTTAATTCCTTAGGCAAGGAATTACATAACCATTTCCATAATCGTTTTTTAAATGGATCTAAAAGAATATCTCTTTGTTGCAATGCGTGCATGGCGTTGTGCCCATACAAGAAATTAAAAAAAGGAACTGGGAATTTTTCTCTAGTAATGCTAATAAGTAATAATTACAAATTAAATAATGACTTTAATTTATTTTACAACATTGTAAGTCATCATCTAGTGAGCATGAAGATCCTAATTCTTTTTATTTGAGAAAGGCCGATGCAAGGGCAAGGAATATAAATAAATAAAATTCATACGTTACCGTCAAAGTCACAAATAAATAAAAAAATATATACAAAAGGTACATGGAAAATGGAGGTCGCGAATTTTGAATTTTTTCCATTACCTGTGTATTTTTTAATTTTAATGTGTAATAAGGGTGGATTATTATCCGTTAAGTGTTCGTGAACGTGCTCGAGTGTTGGCAAATGGTTCCAAGTTTTTAAACCATGGCTTTTCATTTTCTCTTCAAGGCTTTCTAGATCCTTCAGTAAAATATCCACCATTTTACTGTAGCATTATGACTGAAAAATAAGACTTTGACATGACATAACCCTACAAAAATTCCTTACTTGACCATACCATTAAAAGATGAAGAATTTCAAAAAATGTTTTTGAAATAGAGGACAGAAAAGCGGAGAAGTATTTTTAAGGAAGGATTTTGTTTTGGTTAATTTTCCAAAAAATATCACAGTTCAACCATTTGGTGCACATGTTCAGTGTTACGAACAGCTTTAAAGACAAGACATAATATTGTACATTAAATTTTTAATAAAATAAACAAGGTATTTAATGTTGTATTGGATTGAATATTGTATTTGATCGCAATCGTAGTGAAACTTAGAGTGTAACATATGGTGCTGAAAACCCATTAGTATAACTCGGTTCCTATTTACTTCTACCTCAATTTTTTTAGCCTCTTTTATTAGAAAACAATGTAACTATTGACATATTTTTCAAAATGAATAAAAGCTAGTAGCGTTGTTCAAAGTCTGTATATAATTATAATAATGATAACGCCCAACGATCACATACATAGATCCTGGACCCTAACTAAGATTCCCTGTGTCTAGGGACCCAGGAACTACGAGGACCATCACCCACAGTACCCAGAATGAGAACAAGTATTTGTGCTTTTTTATCTGTGCACAAATACTTGTCCAACCGCGGGAATCGAACCCGCCGCTTCCGGTTTATGAGCCGGCCTTCTCAACCACCACACCACCGAGGCTGCCGGAGGTGTTTATATTTATATGCCTATACTAGGAATGTGTTCCCTTTCTAGAGTTCAAGATTATTTAAAGTTAGGTACTTAATTGACAATCAATAGGAAATTTTTCAGAAAAATATTTTTTCTCTGGTTCTTTTTGGGTTATAATATTTTATTTCTGTAGTTATAAACATGTAAAAAGAAAAGCCCATCAGGTAAAATAATTTTAATAGCGTAACTTCATTTCGCACTTTGTGCAAATCACAAATAATGGTTACATATCAATAATATAATATTAATAATGATATAATAGTGATATAAAACGTTTTCAATCAAAAATAGTTTACATAATTTATAATACAGGACCTTATATTAAAATTAAGAAAAATCACAATTTATTTCGATCACAATAAAAAATAACAATTTACAAGGGAGAATTTACCACATATATGTGGTACTAAGTACTTATACTTACATAGATTACTTATTCCGGTCTGTATACTAAAATTTGACAGCTTCTAAGTACGCACTTATCGCTCCATGACATCCCCACTGCGATGCTTTTGGTATGATACAGAGGAATAACTGCGAACTAAGGAACTGTAAAACTTTAGTACAAACGGGCACGGGTACTTACAAATAAAGTAACTTATATTTAGCGCGTTCCTGCTACTTAAAATAATAAATTCTTGAGTTACACCAATAATTATAAAAATATTTTAGTTCTACATACTCTCAAAAACGTTATAAGTACATACCTAAAAAAGATTGAAAGCAAGTAGGTACTTAATATTAATAATTATGAATAACTTTATATACACACAGAACTTAGACAACTTACTCCAAAAAGGAAGTATTGAAAGAATTTTTTATTGAATTTCTTACTGCGTTTGCAGAAGCACATTATTTTGTTAATCTGTGGGCAAAAGCATTTAAAAAAATTACGTTTAAATTTATTAAGTTGTTGTTGTTGTTGTAAAAGCAATTAAAAATTACAATTACAGTATGATTAGGTACAGGAATGAACTTCGATAGTATATTCTGATAGAATATATGTTTAGAATATACTAAAGTTCCTAGAATTACAGTTCGCCAAAGTCAGAGACTGAGCGCTTCTTCGGTAACTGTCATATTCCGTAACATGTATGTTGCCAGTTGCAATGTCACAAATTTCCAAAAAATAAAACAAAAACAAAATGTGATATAATTTCAAATTTTAAAATATAACCCCCATTACGCTACTCAGTGCCAATACAAAATAATAATAATAACACCCAACGAACACTTACATAGATCTGGATCCTAAATAGGATTCCCTGTGTCTAGGGACCAGTATTTGTGCTTTTTTTCTCTGCACAAATACTTGTCGCGGGAATTGAACCCGCCACCTCCAAGTGCGGAGCTGACTTGCTCAATCACCACACCATAGAGGCTGTCGAATAATAAATAATAGTTTCACCGTACATTTTAGCGCATCTTGAGTTTGACAGATTCTTATCTTACCATGGAATGATATGAATAATTAACCTGCCGCTTCCAGGATATGAGCCGACCTACTCAACCACCACACCACAGAGGCTGTTTTAAACTATATGATTATAGTTTTAAATGTCCTAAATATGAATAATAGCATATCTAAAAAATTATAATTTATTTAAAAAGGTATAAAAGAACACAGAATTCGCCCTATTTACATATAAATATAGTATTAGCAGTAAATAGGGTGAATTTTGTGCATAGAAAAAAGAAATTTAAAAAATCTCGGATGCAAAAATGTCTAGGAAATAACTTTAGATATTCTTACACAATTTACATTTAAATTTAATTTAAAAATAAAAATAAAACTAGAAAAAAAGAAAAGATAAACAATATACGCAGAGTCAAATAAATAATTTAAAAATAATGAAGATATGTATACTGTATTATCATAAACTAACTTATATTCTAGACTCTAGAAATTCTGACAATAAAAAATTTCAATAGACGTAAGTTTGGTTACTTATGTCTATTGAAATGGTAATACATCACTGGTTAGTGACTCACTATAGGTCACAAATGATAAATATATTTGAAAAATATAGCATTAAAATCATTAAAAGTTTAGTAAAAATATTACTGGTGATATAAATAACCTATATTGCAATATGCAAATGCATTGCAACTGCAAATGCATGCAATTGAGTATATTGCTATTTGCTGCAATTTCGTAATATACCAACAGCGCATATTACAAGCAACAAGTTTTTAAAGTATTTTATATATATTCTCTGCATAAACTATCACTCACTGGACGGAAAATAGTACTTAAAATATATTTTTCCAATTATTTACATATTATTAAGACTGCGTGCGTTTCAACTTGCAAAGTATTATCACAGAAAAACGCATATAGTAGCAGTCCGTCGTATCTTGAGAGAATAGTTCAACAGCTCACAGTTGGCCGTATTACACGGTACAGTTCATCCGCTCACAGTTAGTTGTACTAAAGAGTACAGTTCAATCGCTCTCAATCGGTCGTACTATAGAGTACAGTTCCCCCACTCACAGTCGGTCTTACTATAGAGTACAGTTTACCCACTCACAGTCGGTCGTACTATAGAGTACAGTTCAACCGTTCACAATTGGTGGTAATACAGAGTACAGTTTAGCCGCTCTCCGGTGGTTATACTACAGACCACAGTGCATCCGCTCACAGTAAATCGTACTATAGAGTACAGTTCAACCGCTCTTAGCCTGTGGCACTACAAAGTACAGTTTAGCTACTTGTAGGTTGTAGTGCTACAGAGTACAGTTTAGCTACTCGTAGGTTGTAGTGCTACAGAGTACAATCTACCTGCTCACAATTGATCGCACTATGGAGTAGGTAGGTACGGCTTAACCGCTCAAAGTCAGTTTTATTACAGAGTACAGTTTAGCCGCATACAGTTGCAATCGTCTGCAGAGTACAGTTCTTACACTCACAGTCACTCTTACTATTTAATGGCTCACATTTATTATATTATGGATCGTATTTAGCTCACAGTTGTACATAAATCAACCATAGGCGAATTAACTGCACCTAGTGATACTTCATCTAGATCAACTGTGCGATACGTAAAAATACATAAAGCATTTTAATTGTACCATGAACAACACTGCTAATGTATATTATCTATTTTGAATGTGTTTTTCATCTGATGCAAAGTCATTTATCGGTAAGTAGTGTACACCAATCAATCTGGTTGACCTAAAGCTAATATTGGTCGTAATTTCGTCAACATCTCGAAAAAACTATGCTATAGAAAAAAACATACTTAATTTTTTTTTCTGTAACACGAACAGAGAAACCAGCTGACGGCCCGATTTATTTAATTATTAAATCTGAAACCGGCACTAACCCAATCGCGTTAACATATTTTGAAACATCAAAACCGGCCGTTATTGCTGGCCTCTCTAACTCTCGGCGGATCTAAAGTAGGTACCCATTCTTAAGAAGTTTCTTCCATCAACGTATTGCCGCTCCAAAAACCCTTTGTCCTTTACTCATCAGCAGTTCCACAGCGCCCATAGCAGCCAGGAGCAGTAGGAGAACTACGACTGCTAGGAAGATACGACAGCGCCTGCGTCGACGCTCGCCTCGCGCTAGCCTCCGAGATATGGCTTCGCCCCGCGCTCCGTCGAGTGTGAAGAGTGCGCTGGCTGCCTGAAAATTGGAAAAGAGATGTTTTAGAAAAGAGAAAGAGAGGTTTTAAATAATGGAAATGTCACTATTATAATAACTGAAAACCCAATTATTTCCCGTTTGTGATTGTAATTTTTCCGTTACTTAGAAATTGATATGTAAATTGGGTCCACGATTAATACATTGATCGCATAATAATTCTAGTAGATTTCCTGTATCTAGTCCCAGCAAGCTCTTTGGCACACGTTTAGAAAAGTAATGGCCATATAACTAGAAAAAAAAACGTTTAATTGGCTGAAAGTACAAAACGTACAAACGTCAATGGTAGAGTCCCGATAGACATTTTAAACTGTCTACAAAGCACTAAGAATTAGCAGACTAGGTTTTTCTCAATCAATAGTTGGATTTTGGTGCCGTAACTATATGTCGATATCAACACCTTTACTTTTTCACTAAGTTTGCCTTTTTCTTTGTACTTTCGACCGAGGTTTTTTTTACTGTTTATCCAATATTTTTCTGAACGTGTATACTTTCAGAAAAATGGTAGGTGGTAGGTAAATTTACTACTTTACAGTTGTAATCGAAGCTTCGGATCGGAATTTTCTGTCAGGCATTGAGCCGGATTGCTTGCACCAGTAGTGAGAAAGAGAGCTTCTTTGTTTTCAAACTCATATATTGTAATGGGCTTGCTATATAATATTTGACAATAAGCACTTTGTAATTCTATATGCTTAGCACAATAACTTAATTTAAAGTACCTAATATAAATTTTGACTAGAAAAAGTGTTAAAAATAGCCTATTTGCTATAAATCTTTTGACTTTGACTACTTTATGACGCCAGTTCCCGTATTATAAGTATCAAGTGTCGACCATACCAAGTGGAAAAGTTTCACAAAAAACACTCGTCCGAAAACCCTGAATCCGACACTCACAAAGTCAAAAACTTGAGAATGCAAGGCCACACTCATTAAAGGGCGCCAGTATTAAATTAATAGATATTACAAAACAATCATTACGTATTTTTAATTAAAGCCAAATTTTAACAAGTTATGTTACATCGTAAAATCCATTGACATGGTTTAATCTGGCGTTTGTTACACACATCCGATGAGTTTGAATAGAAAATAATAATAATAATATGTGTGGACATCTCACACAACGCCATCTAGCCCCAAACTAAGCAAAGCTTGTACTATGGGAACCAGATAACTGATACAATACTTAGATACTTTTTTGTTTGTAAATACATACATAGATTACAATATGACACCCAGACACACACGGGTGGGAATCGAACCCACAACCGACAGTTCAGAAGGCAGAGAACCCACAACCAACTGAGTTATCGGGCCAGTCAAAATATTTTGGTATACATTATGTTTGAACTAAAAGGACTAGGAATTATTGTTGGAACCAAAAAAACGAGTGTGCTTTATACCACACGACTGAAGTAAAACTTCTTTAGTTTAGCTCCATCTATCGGCTGGTATAACTTCATTTTTGCTTTATTTAATGTTAATGTCGCCATCTCGACAATTTAGATTCGAGTGGATATTCTACAAAGTTGTTTTTTTCCGGAGGGACCAGTGTCCCTCTACAATTATGTACCTTTTTAAATAATTTAGTTCTATTTCTGATAACATAAATAAATCTTAAAAAAAAAGGGTTTTAACCGACTCCGATCCCAATGAGAACATCATCAAAGTCTAGTCGAAATCAAAATACGCATTATTTAAGATAACTCCAAAACTACTTGTCAGATCTTTATCAAATTTAAATGGGACCACACGGGAATTACCAGCTTTCAAACAAAAAAATAATCATCAAAAGTTCAGAGGTAATAAATTTTTTTTAAAAACTCAGTTGAATTGTAAACCTCCTGCTTTCTTAAAGTCGGTTAAAAATTGAAAATGAGGCACATATTTGCGAAAGTCATTTAATCTTCATCGCCAATCATTTTCATCGCATTTTGAGTCGAGAGTATAATTTGACTAAGCTCGCCAACTTTGCCGCCTGTATATCACAAAGTAATAAAATTTATTGTTTTTAAATGATCACTATTAAAACGGAGGTTTTTAAACTGTTGTAATGAGCAAATATATCTACTTATATATAATAGGTACTTACTGGCAATCAAGACGTATTGAGAAATAATTCATATAGTACTTAACGAGTACACTATGTACTTAATACTGATGTTGATGAATATTTGTTACTCTTTCACGCAAAAACTACCGAACGGATTTGGATGAAATTTGGAACACAGATAGTTTATAATATGGATTAACACATAGTCTACTTTTTATCCTCGGGTGAAACCGTGGGTCGCAGCTAATTAAGTAGTAAATTATTTGAGTTATTGAAATATTAATGTTTCTGGGAGAAAAGATTTTTTAAAAGTTCTTCTAGGCAAGCATGTACATCCTAGACTGCATCGCAAAAGCATTTTGGTAGTACGGATAATGTTTAGCACAATTTTTTACTGTGATAAAAAAATAGACCACCATGACCGAGTAACATTTAGGGGTAGAAAAACAGCGCTTTTTGTATGAACAAGAGAAGGGTCTGGAGAGAACTGTACTGGCCCAGCCCAGCCTACAATCGTACAATATTATGAAATCAATTGAATTATTTTTTTTTATGTTAGTGAATGATGTGACAAGCTAGTCGTTCGCCTGGTGTTAAGCGCCACGGCCGCCCATAACAGAACAGTGTCACTCGGAACAATAACACAGAGTTTCGCGCGACACTGCACTGCGCACATCATTCTGAGACATCAGCACAGTGTAGTAATAAGATTACTCAACTGTGAGATCAGATCATAAAGTCTCAATTGCCCAGTAATTTCACTAGCTACAATGCCCTTCAAACCGGAACACAGTAGTGCTTGCACACTACTGCTTGGCGGCAGAATAACTGGCAAAGCGGTGGTACCTACCTAGACGAACTTTGCAACAAAGTCCTACCACCTAGTAAAATTGAATTACGTATACCACACAAAATTTGTGTTCATAGGATTATACGGTTACAACCGCTTCCCGTATCATTAAAGTCTCACGACATCTGACGCATCCGTCACTTGGGGATGGATCTAGGCTTGTTTTTCAGGGGGAAGGAAAAAAATTAGCATTAAACGTTAAATTTAAAGAATGATATAATTAGTGAATAAATCAAAGGTTTCCATTTAATAATCAGTGTCTATCTTACTCAAACGTCATTCATAAATTACGTCATTACGTATGATTTGGGATAAATAATTGTAATAAATTTGGCATAAAATTTGGGAGCCTTCCCCCAATATACTTAATAATAATAACGCCTAACGATCACATACATGAACCTGGACCCTCACTAGGACTCCCTGTTATTAGGGACCCAGGAACTACGAGGACTATGATCCCACAACACCCAGACTCAGAACAAGTATTTGCGCTTTTTTTTCTGCGTACAAATACTTGTCCTGCCACGGGAACCGAACCCGCCGCCTCCGGGCTATGCCGAACTGCTCTACCACCACACCACAGAGGCAGTCCAAATTTAAAACACATCAATAGGTATTTTTTCACTAAAATAATTTATTTATACTTAGTTTAGAAACGATGAAGTAGATAGATGAGGAATACATGAACAATAAAAATGCATAAATAATAATAATAATATGTGTGGACATCTTACACAACGCCATCTAGCCTCAAACTAAGCAAAGCTTGTATTATGGGAACCAGATAACTGATACAATACTTAAATACTTTTTGTTTGTAAATACATACATAGAATAAGTACAATATAACAACCAGACACAGGACAAACACCTATATGTTCATCACACAAATGTTTGTCCTGGGTGGGAATCGAACCCACAACCCACAGTTCAGAAGGCAGGGTTACTACCAACTGAGCTATCGGGCCAGTCGAAATGTTCACTTTCATGGACTTCACACAGTTAGATAAGAAAATTAATTTAAAACGTACTCATTAAGGATTTTCTTCTGATATGAAACACGACACTCATAACTAAAATACGGGGACACCGTCTTATCTCCCCCCGTCCTTAATCCGCCCAGCAACATGCATATTGTTAAGTCAGTTACATCAGAGGACAAAGCCATGGAGCTCAAATTGAGCGTTTGACGCATGTCTCGAGAGAAATCTCTTCGACTAATCAACTTAAATATTTCGTACTAAAATGACGTGCACTTTTTTTGTTTTTGTTATGACGCCACACTTTTCTGTATTTAGCCAGTGTCAAGTAATTGATAATCTCTCAAGTTAATTAACATTAGATATATCATCCATATATGTATGAAGTCAAGTCATCAAGTCAAGTCATAGTCTAGTCTAGTCAAGTAAAGTGGTGGCAACTTTACCAGAAGCTTGTATGGTTTTGGAAATAACACGAAAATAAACTTTTCACCATCTTTATACTACTTTCTCCCATTCATGCCTGTAATCCAGCACTTAACGAATAAAATGCCACCAATTTTATGCACTGACACTGAAAATAACACAAGTTCTGGAAAATAATACAATGCAGTGACGCGATCTTTTTCGTTCTCCCGCCAAAACATGACGTGCAGTTTGCGATAAGTTTTCTTTCGCAATTTATTAATTTTCTTCCTATTTACTGTTATGCTATAGAACGTTTCAGTTTAGGAGTTTGTCATAATAATTTTATAAAGTGCTTTAGAAACCGACGGTATTGAATAACTCCTTGTTTTTTTAAGTCGGTTGAACTAAAGCATTGCGTCACCGACGCCGTTGCATTATATCGTATTATATATATTTTATGCGCGTATTTATCTGATATGATACGATGTGACGCAATTGCATTGACAACGAAATTACCGATCGTAAATTCAAGCATAAACTACGGCCACATATTTTTAATCTAACCTAATTTCGTTAAGGGGCGGATGCAATTTCAATAAGCTGTTTCCGGCCCCTTTCTGTTATAATTATTAACATAACCTATTCACCAATATCTCTACTGTAATTGGGTAGGTGGTGCTAAAAGCTACCCATAAGCAACGACTTGACGCCAGAGACACAAAGTTGCCTGTTTATTGGTCTTTTTATTGAGTGCATTTTGGAGCGCATTGGAGTTGCATAACCTGAATCCGCTCTCGGACAACCAGATGTACGAAAAAACGCCACTGTTAACTGATTAATATCCCACATTTTACTAGGTGGTAGGACTTTACTGCAAAGTTCGTCTAGGTAGGAACAACCGCTTTGCCAGTTATTCTGCCGCCAAGCAGTAGTGCTGTGTTTCGGTTTGAAGGGCATTGTAGCTAGTGAAATTACTGGGCAAATGAGACTTTATGATCTGATCTCACAGTATAGTAATCTTATTACTAGATTGTGCTGATGTCTCAGAATGACGTGCGCAGTGCAGTGTCACGCGAAACTCTATACTTTAGAGTTCCGAGTAACACTGCAGCTAATATGAGCAGCCGTGTCGTTTAACATCAGGCGAACCGCTAGCTCGTCACGTTCATATAAAAAAAAAACATTTGCGAACAAAGCGATTTACCTCCATGTTTATCATGAACAGTTAAAGAGTGGAATGTTTTACCGGCGTCCATATTTCCCGAAAACTATAACTTTGGAGTCTTCAAGAGAGTGATCTTCTATAGGTACCTTCTAGGCAAACGTGTTACATTCTAGACCGCATCGTCACTGACCATCAGGTGAGATAGTGGTCAAACGCAAGCCTATCAAACAATAAGAAAAGGTAAGTAGAGACAGTTGGCCTTATTCTTGATTAAATTCTGACCTAGCTTAGGTCAGAATTTTTGCTTGCGTTTTTCCCACAGAAAGCTCTAAATACAATACTAGTAATAAATACAATACATGCCCGACATACACTTGACAAGTTATTCAAGTACTTACATCATCACCTACCCTATTTTAGTTTGAAAACTATAGTGAGTTTGACACATTTTGTTAGATAAACAACAGCTAAACTCACGTCAATTAAAAAGTCTAAATTACTCCGACCAGGTTTCGGACATATTCGATGTCCTTCCCACCTATCCTATGTTTTTTCCTCTAAGTGGATTGGTTGATATCTTTCTGCATAGAGCACTCGGCTATAAAAAATAAGCATGAATAATTTACTACCATTCCGAACTTAAAATAAAACGATGTATATTCTTTATTTAACCTCAAGACTTCAATGTAAAAGTGCTAAAATTAGCCTATTTGCAATAAATCTTTTGACTTTGACTTTGAATGCCGGAACAATAGACCGACAATAGACATAGCGCTACTTGATCGACTACTTGTCTTTGGCATCAAAAATTTACTTTTATCAAGTTATCTTTATTCTAGCGAACAACATATACTTGGACCAAATAAGACTTAACGCAATGACACTTCAACCAAATAAGACTTTCTACACAAGAATTGAACCAAAATAGACTTGACGCAATGACTGTTGAACCAAATAAGACTTTCTTCACTAAGACTTGAACCAAATAAGACCTGACTCAATGACACTTGAACCAAATAAGACTTTCTACACAAGACTTGAACCAAATATGACTTAATGCAATGAGACTTGAACGATATAAGATTTAGACCGAAATAATAATTAGAACATTTGAGCATTTCGCATTTTTCTGATTTGGACCAAATGGTAACTAATAGGCAATTTTTATATAACCCGTCCCCTACCTGACGTCAACATTATTTACCAAAAAGTTATTTTAGGAATTCGCAAGAGGCACGGCAGTCGCCGTCGCGTGGACTATGGACATCCACTCCAAGTGTCATTAATTATCAGTAGTTGCGAAAACGACGGCCGCCTGCGTGTCAAGCAACACCGGCGCAGCGTGGTGCAACGCAAACATCGATGATTGATTTGCGTATAAATCAATCAATTGCGTATATATTACTAAAAGGCTTAGGTGGGTAACAGGTAACTGTAGAATTTTTTGAAGTAAAACTTTTTTACGCACACTTGACTTGGGGAGTAAGCTGGAGAATGCGTAGCGAGCGGAAGTTAAAAGTTGTTGGTTCACGTATCTCACCTTTTCTTTTTAATATTTTGGCTCCACACTCTTGTGTATTTAGGCGTCAAGTAATTGATAGAAATATTCTAATTTATCAAGTTAATGATATTTCACGTAAATATGTGTCAAGTCACAGTCGAAGTCATAGTCTAGTCAAAGTCATACTCCTAGTAAAGTGGTGGCAACTTTACTTGAATCTCCTATGGAGTTTTGGAAACAACACGAAAAGAAACGTTTCACCATCATTATACCATTTTCCCACACTCACGCCTGTAATCCAGCACTTAACGAATAGAATGCCACCAATTTTATACACTAACACTGAAAATAACACAAGTTTTGGAAAATAATACAATGCGGTGACGCAATCTTTTTCGCTTTCCCGCCAAAACTCGTATCTCACCTTATAGCTGCTGACTCGACAAACACACAGACTAACAAATAGACGAGGTTAAGCTGATGTCAGTTTTAGGCCACTTCAAACTTCAGCTGAACAGTATTTTTGCCATATATTTATTTTTAACATGTTGGTATCGCCTTTGCGGGACCTTTAAGCAGCTGCAATTGCCATACGTTCCCGCTGTTATTTGATACAATAACCTTCTCTCTGAGAAATCAAGTATGTATGTTTGTATATTTACAGTGTTCTTCTATCGAATACACAACATTTTGTAAGCATGTAAATCATATTCTACGATTTGTTTATTTTTTAACAGATGAGGTTATAATCTCAAGCGAATGGCAAATATTTAAGCAGTCACGGACAGTTGATTTTCGAGAGGCTAAGTCACTTGATTTCAATAGCTTTCAAGAGTTTTTAATGTCAGACTTAAATCTTCAAATCAAGTTAGAATCACAAATTGAGATATGATGCCGAAAATTTTTGTCTAAGTTTATTCAACCTAGACAGTAATTAAACGAGATATAGATTTGTTTATCTAAAAATCAAAACGTATAAGTGACTTGACTCACTTCCTGGCTCGTACACCCACCATTGCAGTGGAATGAGGGGAAATATTTCGTTAATTTTACACCCTTCAGTGGAAAAAGGGGACATATCTTGACTGGCCCGATAGCCCAGTTGGTAGTAACCCTGCCTTCTGAACTGTGGGTTGTGGGTTCGATTCCCACCCAGGACAAACATTTGTGTGATGAACATAGGTGTTTGTTCTGTGTCTGGGTGTTATATTGTATTATATGTATATATTTACAAACAAAAAGTATTTAAGTATTGTATCAGTTATCTGGTACCCATAATACGAGCTTTGCTTAGTTTGGGGCTAGATGGCGTTGTGTGAGATGTCCGCACATATTATTATTATTATTATTATTATTATTATTCATTTATTTATTTTACAATCTTAAATTTAAGTTTTTTACAATATTTCTATAAAAGTAACATTACAAAAATACAATAAAAAACCTAAACCTAGTGTGCCGCCAGCAGCGGGGCAAGGCCCAAGCTACCGGTGGTTAGGGCTCCAGAGTGAGGAACCTCCTGACAATACGTGCCGTGTCAAGAAGTACTGCCTTCTGAATCTGACTTATTATTATTATTATTATATATCTTGTAAAATTTACACCACCCAGTGGAATGAGGGGAAATCGTTTGATACCCGTACATACACCCGTGTACTGAGGGGAAATCCTTCGTTACTCGTACACTTACCAGTGGAACGACATGGAATGGAATGAAATCTTCACGACCCATTTACCCGTAGAATGAGGAAGAATTTCAATTTACCTGTCTACCCACTAAAATAGAAGAATTAAAATGGAGTAAAATTTATATGTAGATATAGAGTTAGGGTATAGGTTTAAAGTCAAGGCTAGAGAGCATTTTACAGTCTCTGTGGTGTGTTGTATGATCAGGTTGGCTCACAATCCGGAGGTGGCGGGTTCGATTACCGCGACTAGACAATTATTTGTGCTTGGGAAAAAAGCGCAAATACTAGTTCTCTGTCTGGGTGTTGTTGGACTATGGTCCTGGTAGATCCAAGGTCCCTAGATATAGGGAATACTTATTAGGGTCCAGGATCTATGTATGTGATCGTTGGGCGTTATTAATTTTTTATTTTTACTTTTATCGACACTGAAGTGAAATAGTGATTAATAGAATTATGTGATTATATACATACATATTATATTTTTTTTTTTTTTTTTTTATATGAGTGAATGATGTTACGAGCTAGTCGTTTACCTGATGTTAAGCAACACGGCCGCCCATAACAGAACAGTGTCACTCGGAACCCCAAAAGATAGAGTTTCACGCGACACTGCACTGCGCACATCATCCTGAGACATCAGCACAGACTGGTAATAAAATTACTCGACTGTGAGATCAGATCATAAAGTCTCATTTGCCCAGTAATTTCGCTAGCTACAGTGCCCTTCAAACCGGAACACAGTAGTGCTTGCACATTACTGCTTGGCGGCAGAATAACTGGCAAAGCGGTGGTACCTACCTAGACGAACTTTGCAACAAAGTCCTACCACCTAGTAATATGGCAGTACTCAGTTGTAGTAGTAGTATGTAATCGATGACAAGTTATTAAATTAGGTAAGTATAGTATAAGTACCAACATAATATAAAACAACATAATTTATCATCTAACAACAGTCAAAACAGTTCCATTGCTGAACACGGGCCTCCACATAAAACGCCACTTTGGACGCTTATCACACGAGTTTGCCATAATCACCACGTTGGGCAGGCTTGATGATAATAGAAGATTATAATGAAGACTGGTGCTGCAAATTCCCTTAGCCGGCACCCACGGGAATAGATGAGGTGGTTCTATTCGCACACCGGAACTACGCATCAATAACAGTGTCGGTAGCTAATTAAGCGATCATCTAAAAAGCCTTACATTTACAGACAATCGAATCGCACGAGTTCCCTACATTTTATTTTATTTATTATTTTTATTATATTTTATGCTCAAAGGAACACTTACAGCTTGTTATACATATACATAAATATCACACTAAGTACGGAAAGCTACTTAAAAGTTTTCACAAATATCATATAATGAATACAATATAGAACAGTAGAAAGATCGATGTTTCTATTTAGATGATGACATCTAAAGAGTGCCGACTAGACTAGTCACAGAATACTTAATAGTACCATCTACGTACTAATAGGTCTGCCATTATGATCTAACGTTATAAGAAACTGTTACATTTTCCTAGAACGTAACACGACCTGATATAATTTGTAGAAAAACCTGATCCGGAATACGGATGTGTGTACGCCTTAATAAGAGAAACGCAGTTCTATTTGTGACGTACTAAGGTAGGTAATAAGACTGGGAATTGAATTTCTGTAAAACTTGGACCACACGGAAACCTAAAAATTTAATAATTTAAAAATAACTTATGACATAATATCCCCTACTTATTATTAATCCACACGTCTTCAGTCAACACCGTGGTGTAGAACCTAAACGGCGAAGGGAGGAAGGAGCCACCTGTCTCCTTTTTTTGCCGTTCTATCCATTCATTCTTATCCCCTATCTTTCTCTCTCTTTTCTTTCCTCCGATAGGATGAGAATAGTGGCTTCAACTTCGTTGCCGGCCGTTTTATCGCAGCGTATAGATCACGTCATGCAATTACTTATATCTATATAGTTCTACACTTTAGAGGACTACCGTATTATCTTACACCATGAAAATTACGCAAATTGAGATTGAATGACTTTTTTCAAGATTATTTTTTACTGCTTGTTTAAATCATATTCAAAAAATACTTGTAAAAATTGCTTCCTTCTTCTTTCGTGCAACACATACTTTTTGAAAAAAGACCGTTTTTGGAACCATAAAGTCTTCTTAATTTTATTCTGCAAAATTAGCGATAACCATACGAAATTTTATTAAAATCCGTCCAGTAGTATAAGCGTGATGCGTGGTCAAAAGACAGACAAACAAACAGAATTATTTCTACATTATAAATTTAATTTAAAATAATTCAATGTACAAATTTAGCCCAACTACAGTTTTATTATATGTATAGATATAGATAAATGTATGAACTATGAAACAGGAAGTAAAAGCTAGAAAATAATAAGTAAACAATTTATTCAGAAAATTCTAGTTCTAACCGGAGTAAACTCCGGAAATGTACTTTGTTACATCATTCAAAACAGAGCTTTATGCTAAGTAAGATCATAACTTAGACACTATCAGCCTTATTAATAAACACGAAATAGCTTTGGATTAGTTACACCATCTTTTGTCTCTTTCGATCCAGCTAAATATTCCAGTAGCAAAAAAGGACAAAAGCTGAAGTAACTAACCCAAGACTAATACCCGTTTATTAATAAGGCTGTAATAGATTGTAACTTAGCTAGCATAAACTGCATAAACAGTTTTTTTTATCCTAGCGCTTTTCTCTGATATAAATAATTGTAAAAGTTGTAAGTAATTTGTTATTTATATAAACTTTTTATAGAAAGGTTAACTTATTATGTCTGGGCGTAGTGGGACTGTAGTTCCTGGGTCACTAGATACTGGGAATCCTAGTTTAAGACCTAGACTCTATGTATGTGATCGTTGGTCTTCATTTATTTATTTAATGGGCTCTCCTGAGTCTCTATTATCTCTACAGACCGATTTTTACGACATCGACATCAGCTGAGGTTTGTTTTGAGGCATAAAAAAATAAAATTAACCAATAAAAATTAAAGTTTAATATTTTCCAGTGCCTAATATCAGATATAGCTTGCATGTTATATATAATAAATGAGTTTAAAAAAAGAATTTTTTTTCCCAATACTGTAGCAAGATTCCGGCAAATGCAGAAAAGAAAAATCCGATACTAAACTTCGATTAAGCCATATTTTAGGTACAATATTAGTTTTTAATGAGCAGTAATGATAACATTACACAACTGTACCACAGATACGCAAAATAATAGTGATACAAACTAAATTACTGTTAATGTTGAAATATCCGATAGTGAGCAGTAAATTGTGGACCGTCTCATAGAGAACGGATGCGTATGACAAAATGATGAAGGCCGGGCGATGGACTCGCCATCTCAGGAGCCTGAGCTTGTAGCGTTACAATAGCTTTAAATAATTATTTGAATTTGTAATTTGTAATTTTATATGCTTAGTACAAATAACTTTTTTTAGTCAATGTCGTGAGGAGCTAGTCGTTAACCTGATGTTAAGCGACACGGCCGCCCATAACAGAACAGTGTCACTCGGATCTCCAAAATATATAGTTTCGTGTGACACTGCACTGCGCACATCATCCTGAGTATTTGCACAGTCTGGTAATAAGATTACTTGACTGTGAGATCAGATCTTAAATTCTCAATCGCCAGTAATTTCACTTGCAATGCTCTTCAAACCGGAACACAGTAGTGCTTGCACACTACTGCTTGGCGGAATACAACAAACAACTTAACAACTTCATTTTAAGTAGGTACCTAAAGTAATATTAACTTGTAAAAGTGCTAAAAATAACCTATTTGCAATAAATCTTTTGACTTTGTATTGCGTAGAACATACTTATTTAATTACTTAATTTAAAATTATTATTCAAAGTGAATCCGTCAAAATTGTTAAAACTAAAAAAAGCCAATCAAACTGCCTCAGACCCAGAGAACAGACACGAGTAATCAAAGACCCTGAGCTTTGTTTGACTACACCCGTAAAGAAGAAGCTACAAGAAACCTTATAATTTCCCGGTCCCCTGTTTAACGAGCTACGCTAGCCTGCCGATTCCAAACTCCTCTAAAAATTACCATATAATACTTGTTAACAATGGGAAAAATACCAGTTCCCTTTGGAAAACTGGTAAACTACAAGTAAAACCTCGGGGCGCTTCTACTAATGAATAAATTAGACACTAATTCATCAAACAGTTATTCCAACGAGTTCGAAAACGAGATAAAGTCAAGCACCGTCCTTGCCAGATAAATTCCTTTATAATTTGACATCATTAACATATTAAATTGTGTTGACATAATTACAGTAAATCAGATCTAATTATTCCATACTTTGGAACGACTACGATAGTGAAAGATATTTAGTGGAAAACAACCAACTTAAATGATTTGTTTCGTGTACAGTCGCGCTCAAAACAATCATATAAAGTAGGTTATTTGCTCACTTAAATACCGTTGTCTCTTTTTAACGAGACGATTACCTGCATTATGAAAAGGGATGGCGAAAAATCGATGACACTTGTGAATGTTAATTGAAACAGGCTTGACACAATTTGTTACTTACAGTGCAAGAATAAACATTTCCTTCAAACCTCACTTAACTATGAGCCTTAAAATAAGCACGAAGCCTATATCTTGGGATTCTGATGTAAATAACCCTTAAATAAATATGGAGAAAAACAGTAAATTGAAGAATAAAAAACCTAAAAGGACTGAAATTTAGAAAATCATACCTAGGTATGCTTAACAAGTATTTTATACTTACGAAATTAAAAGTGAAACATTTACGATTGCGACAGTACATAAAGCCGTCATGTTGTCGCAACGCGCCGGCATTGCCCGCGGCAAGGCAGCCTGGCGGGCACTGCGCCGGTATGCTACCATCTGCCATAGCCAATATCACATGACGCTTTCTGAAGCAAGCTTTCTTAAGCAATTTAGTGGCTAATAATTGCTTGGATAGTGAGCTTTTTGAAGTAAAACTTCTTTACGCTCGCTTACGACTGAGGAGTAAGTTGACGAGGCGAATGGAAGTTGAAAGTTGTTAATTCAACCTAACAAAGTTAAAAATTTGTATTATTGTGTTGGTATGTCCGGTAAAATTACAATTTACAATAATTGTCAAGATGGGGACATTAACATTAAACATAGCAAAAAAAAAAAATTATACCGGCCGATAGATAGAGCTAAACTAGAGAAGTTTACTTCAGTAGTGTGGTCTAAAGCACGCTCGTTTTTTCGCATGCAGCTATTTAGATTAATATTAATTTCCATACAAATAAATGCGAGATCGTATTGAAAATTTAAATATTAATTTTGCCGTCTGTTATGTACTTAATAAACATTAAACATTCTCAGACTTCTAGCCATTCTATGACAGGACAGTCCAGTATTACCAGTTGCCCAATTCTCGTGTAAATAATTCCAACATCGCGAGTGAATGTACTGGGTATATAGTTCAAGACCGCTTTGGCAACACTCAAATTTTGCATATCAACTGACCGACGCTTACACCAGCCCTTATGAATCTTATGCTTAAGAGAATAAAGTTTAAATTCCAAAGTTTCAACGATGGGGTTGTAGTAAAATTAATTTTGCGGATGGCTAAATCTTAATTATAAGGTGTTAGCGATTTTAATTGGTTGTGATTGATTATTTTAGCTGCCGGTTAAGTTTTTTACTACAGATCTTGTAGCGTGTCAATTACCGTGTACAAAAAATTAATCATTTTATTTATACGCCGCTAAATGATTTATTGGCATATCGTGTAAAGGAAAGTCATAAAATAGTATATAGATTCACAAAATTTGCTTTTTATTAACGACTAGTTGCGTAGTAGAAAGTATTTTAATTATTTATTCATCCCACGGGAAAAATCCACTGTCCCGGGATAAAATGTAGCCTATATGTTAATCTAGTGTATAAGCTACCTTGGTACCGAATTTCATCCAAATCCATTCAGCCGTTTGAGCGTGAAGGAGTAACAAACATACACACATACACACAAACACACATACAAACTTTCGCCTTTATAATATTAGTGTGATAGAATTCTCTTCTTTTTTAACCCTTGATGCAAACTATATCATTTTATAAATTTTTTAGGTTATAATAGGCTGTACGATGACGCAGGCGTATTCGTCTGCGTCATCGTACAGCTCGCCTAAATGGATGGATTCTATCGAGGTCTTTAAATTAATTTAAGTTTTATTAAGCATCTAAATACAGTTAAAGATTAACCACTAGGGGGGAGGACTTTTCTGCAAAGTTCGTCTAAGGAAAGAGGTTCGCACTTTCCAAAATGCACTCGTTAAAAGACCGACAAACTGGTTGCATCTTTGCGCCTATATTTGAGACTGCTTTTACTAGGTGGTAGGACTTTGTTGCAAAGTTCGTCTAGGTAGGTACCACCGCTTTGCCAGTTATTCTGCCGCTAAGCAGTAGTGTGCAAGCACTACAGTACTGTGTTCCGGTTTGAAGGGCACTGTAGCTAGTGAAATTACTGGGCAAATGACTTTATGATCTGATCTCACAGTCAAGTAATCTTATTACCAGACTCAGGATGATGTGCGCAGTGCAGTGTCACACGAAACTATATATTTTGGAGCATCGAGTGACACTGTTCTGTTATGGGCGGCCGTGTCGCTTAACATCAGGTAAACGACTAGCTCGACTCATCATTAAATAACATACAAAATAAATAAATAACATTGTGAAAATGGTGTAGAGCCTTTTAATAGAAACCTGTAATACTTTTTTAGTTTGAAAACTATCGTGAATGTGGAAGAAGGACATCGAATATGTCCGAAACCTGGTCGGTGTAATTTCGACTTTTAATTGACGTGAGTTCAGCCGTTATTTACCTTCCAAAACATGTATTACTGTCAAAAAGTTCGGACAACTCTTTAGTAAGTATGTCAAATGGAGAACGGGAACCCGAATTCATGTCTCTAAAGCTGGGACATGACTGATCCCGTAGGTTGGTTCCAACAAAAGATATATGCCATGGCTTCAGGAATTGATGGAATCGGGGCGATTAAAATTTTTCCTTTACGTTAGATAGATAGAACTCTTATTGTAAAGATAAAACGGGTCGATATGTCGAGGTTAGTCAAAATAATGTTTTGATAATTTTTGTGCGCGAATAGACCCATTTTATCTTTACAATATGAGTTCAAGTCGCGAAAGTTTAAAAAATGTTATAGATAACTCTTTATTGACACCAAGATGACGAAACACAAAACAGGAAAGCTTATAAATAAGTTACAATGGGCGGTGTTATCGCTAAAAAGCGATCTCTTCCAGACAACCTTTGGATGGACAGAGATAGATCAATGAGCATGGACGGTGGTGTTATAAAATAAAAGTTACTATATACATACTAAGATATACAGGGAGTAACAAAAACCCTGTTAAATAAATGAAGTATGTGTACAGATCATTACAAGTAGTCATATAAAAATGTCTAACAATACCTAAGTTATACGTATCTGAAGTTACACGCAGTATCTAAACACAAAAAAATAATACCATTTCCCAAAAATGTTTATGACACAAGCCGTGCCTATTTTTAAATAGCTAAGTAACTAAGGGAAGAGCAAACGCGGAACCGACAAACGGGGGCCGCCTTTGTCGGCTCTTTTGTAGGATGCCGCTCCTGCACCTGTGTGCCTACGGGGAAATGGGGTGCGCGGGCGGCGCGGCATCACTCGGCATAGGCGCGGCCCGCGGCTTACACTCAGTCGCACGTGCTCTCTCATGCAATTTAGTCGTTTCCAGTTTGATCGTCGCGAATTTAGTGTCGAGTGTGATGTCGTATTCTAACGACGAATACTACAATATGTTAATGTGCCTTGGTAGAAGCATTTGTGTGATGTGTTTTTGAAAGCTCTTTTAAGAGCTAAAAATGATGTACCTATCTTGTTTCTTAACAATACAAAATCACACGTGAATTCGATTGTTTAGCCTTTGCTTGACGTAAAATGATTAGAATATGTCAGTGCGGCAGAACGGCACGCAGCACTTGTGTGCTTACCACTATTGGTCAAAGAGACCTTTTACGTCATTAAGTTACGGTCTCGCAATCCTACAACGTTGTGGTATGTGGTATAGGGCACATAAACGTATGGAAAACGCATAAGAAGTAATCTGTGGAATGGCCTCTAGTTCCGTCGCAGTAGGTATGCGCGGTGACTTAGCGTAGCATGGCGGGCGGTGCGGGGTGCGGGCAACAGGCAGCAGGCTGCGTCGGTGATGCAAGTACCTATGTTGTCAATATCTGAGGTCGTAAACATTTTTAGTAACGGCATAAAAGGTATTAATAAAAAGCACACGTAAGATTTGTATGTCTCGTATTTAAATAGAACTAGTATTACTACAACCTTGAGTTGACACTGGATACGCAGCTCGCGGATATAACAGGGTTTTTGTTACTCCCTGTATACTACTTAATATATACAATACATATTATTACTATACATAATACACATACACATACACAAACTTATATATAAATATATATTTTTTTTTTTTTTTTTTCGATAATCCTACAGCGTTACATTTTATATATGTTTAAAGGGTATACATTTACAATAAGGCCAAAACAGGATTATACAAATAACATGAACTTAAATAACAGTGGAGTAAAAGTGCTTAGCTTATATATTAATGTTATTCAGCAGGTGATTTATATAAAAGTAAAAATATGATAAAAATAAGATATAAGTTCTCGATGAAAACAAGACTACATATAAGATAGATTCAATAAAACATAATTACACAATTATAATGTGCTCATAATAACAGTTAGCTTGCAAATTGACAAAACATTCTGTTGGCTCAAAGTATAGTACTACATATTGAAATAATAATATTAATTTTTGTTATTGATTTAGCTCTATATATATGTATATACATTATATATATATATATATCAATGGACAAGGACACAGTGAAGACTTTTTTACGGTAATTGATTACCTAGTTTTTGTTGAACGGGCTAAATCTGTTGGTCTCTATCGACCTTTACAGCGTCACCGGGCGAGGTAGTTATCTAGGTTCCTACAATAAGCATGCGATACTGCTATAAATCATAAATCCTTACTTAATATTCATTTATATAATTAAAATGATGAACGCAGATGATTTAATATGTAAAGTTTCGTAATACATATAAATGCCTATTCAAGATGATACTAGAGGACACAAATACCTAATTACGCAATTAAATTACCAAGGATAATGTTTGTATTTAAAAGTAGGCGCACATTTATTATTAACTTTAAAATATTAAATTATTAATCAATAATAAATAATTAATGGGAGTTTTGGCGGGAAAAAGATCGCGTCGCATTGTATTATTTTCCAAAACTTGTGTTATTTTCAGTGTTAGTGCATAAAATTGGTAGCATTTTATTCGTTATGTGCTGAATTACAGGCATGAGTGTGGGAAAGTGGTATAATGATGGTGAAAAGTTTCTTTTCGTGTTGTTTCCAAAACTCCTTAGAAGCTTCTGGTAAAGTTGCCACCACTTTACTAGGAGTATGACTTGACTAGACTAGACTATGACTTAACTTGATGACTTGGACTGTGACTTGACTTGACTTGACACATTATATGATATTAATTAACTTGAGATATTATCAATTGCTTGACACTGGCTAAATACACAAAAGTGTGGAGCCAAAACCAAACAAAAAAACTTACAATAATAATTACACTTACACTGATTTAAAAATAAAGTGAGTACGATTATTTTATATTGTATTAAATTAAGTAATTAAATCTAAGCTAGCATGTAACCTTCGATCGCATCGTCACTTCCCATCAGGTGAGAGCGCGGTCAAATGCTAGACAAGTTTGAAGTAAAAAAAAGGTTAAAAGTAGATATTTTATTAGTTCATAAATTTTGGAAATAAAATCACACCAATATTATAACAGCGATAGTTTGTATGTGTGTATGTTTGTTACTCTTTCACGCTCAATCGGCTGAATGGATTTGGATGAAATTTGGAATATAGATAGCTTATATAGCGGATTAACACATAGGCTACTTTTTGTCCACGGGTCAAACCGCGGGGCTCAGCTAGTTTATAATCATGGTTAGGTAAAAACTGTCTCATTCAACTACATAGTTTATTATTTTATGTTTGCTAACTGAAAAACTGTGAAATAGGCGTATCAAATACAAAAATTAACAAATGATATGCTTAAACTTAAAACACCAGCCGCTTAATTTGCAAAGAAAAGTGTAACTACGTTGGTGATTCTACGATTTTATTCGATCGAATAGTATTCGGTGCTTATAGCTGGTTTTGTGATCTGAGCCTTAAATTCAAGTTCACTCACGTACTGCCTCAGCAATGGCCGAATTGGCAACGTGTATAAAGACAAAGCATTGGACTTTTTATTCCGAACATACACTTATTAATTATGCGCAGTGTACTTAATGTAAAAAAGGTAGAGTAAAGTCAAATTAATTTAAATATTTCTAGGTTTACAACGATCGCAATTGGATTAGAATTTAATTCGAATGTTTTTGTAATATTGTAATTAAAACATCTAATTAGCATCGTGTTGTTTGCAGAAACGCCATTAATAAATAATAGTAATTTAACCCATTCCTAAAAATTGCAGTCTTTTACCGAGGCATCATTAATTATTATATTTATACCCTAGGCTCTTTAGCAGTCAATTGGGCAATCATTAAAGCATCCTGTAATATGAGTGCCCCAGTAATTAAGCAGTCAATTGGGCAATCATTAAAGCATCCTGGTATATGAGTGCCCCAATATTTAAGCAGTCAATTGGGCA
Source organism: Ennomos fuscantarius (assembly GCA_905220475.3). Classification (NCBI taxonomy): domain Eukaryota; kingdom Metazoa; phylum Arthropoda; class Insecta; order Lepidoptera; family Geometridae; genus Ennomos; species Ennomos fuscantarius. Next base: position 3,088,151 of record HG992040.1, on the reverse strand, counting down.
ATCATTAAAGCATCCTGTGATATGAGTGCCCCAATATTTAAGCAGTCAATTGGGTAATCATTAAAGCATCCTGTGATATGAGTGCCCCAAAATTTAAGTAGTCAATTGGGCAATCATTAAAGCATCCTGTGATATGAGTGCCCCAATATTTAAGCAGTCAATTGGGCAATCATTAAAGCATCCTATGATATGAGTGCCTCAATATTTAAGTAGTCAATTGGGCACTTTGAACCTTTACAGCATCCTGTGATATGAGTGCCCCAATTTTTAAGCAGTCAATTGAGCACTTAGAATCTTTTAAAAATTTAGTTAGAATTCATACCCTGTTTAAACAAAAAAAATAAGAAAAGGTAAGTTAACGATTCTCTATCACAATACCCATCAGCATTATGAAACAAAATACAAAACGTATTTCAACAAAAATCAATAGGAATATACAGACGTGCCAAAAATTTATTATAACTGAAATGATTTTTATTAATAAGTAAAGTAGTACTTAAATTTGTACTGAGATTATTGATCCGCTTAAATAGTTTCTTACAATTACAAGCTTTAATCTTCATAAATGCTAACAGCTTCACCAATTACAATTAAAAGCTAGTCCCTGCACTCTTAATAACCGCAACTCACATAAAATAATGAAATCTGTAGATAACTAACGATTCACTCACCATTATGGATCATAAAAACATGTTTACTATAATTGGATTACATTATTTTATACGATTTAACGATGTCGCATCTCTTTGTTGAACTACCTGTATTATAATTGCCAAGCAAGCAAGCTAATGCAATTTGTGGTTGCTTAGTAGGTAGTTCATTTCGAATATCATTTCGAATATATTTGATGTCAAATATCTGATTGAGAGTTATCTTTCAAAAGCTCGGAAATTATTTGATTATTTAATCTTTTCCGGCCAGTTTCCAGGGTTGTTCGTAAATTTATGATCCCACAACAATAATAATCTATATATACATATAGTATATATATATATATATATAGATTGTGTTGTGTATATTATTGTCCGGAGAAGATATAGATTGATAAAAAACTATATATTGTTTCACCAAAAAAATATACAACTATTAAGAAAATCTTAGAAACAACAGTTACAATTGGCGGTCCTATCGCTGACAGCGATCTCTTCCAGACAATCTTTGGATGGAGTAGATGGTGGTGTATAATAATTAATTAAAAATCTAATAACAATAATTCAATTTAACAGAAAAGAAAAGAGTCTTATGAAAGAAAAAATTAAAAATGTTGAGTGGAAAATCAGAATATTTTCACAGCGCGGGTGAAACCGCGGGACACAGGTAGTGGAAAATAAAAAACAGCCGTTCATTATTTCATAATTGATACGTAAGGTACCTCCTAGGAAACATTAAAGGCATCCGAAAGGAAGGACGAGACCTATTCACGCCACTGTATGCCCTTCCTTCCAAACACAAAGCCTCAATTCCAGATGTCGAAATCCATTTGCTATTAAATCTAAATTACAATCATAAAATCATTAACTACACCAAAATGAAGTATAAATTGTACAAAACATAACTTCACGCAAATTAGTATAATGAAACAGATGGTATCAAACAATACAAAGTAAAGATGATATAGATCTTCACAGTTTAGTGCCAAGTTTTATTTTTATAATGTAAGAACCTAATGTGCACGATAAATGCCAACGTTCGATGGTGAACGTACTTACTGCGTATTAATTTTAAGTAGATCTATGCGTCATAATAATTTACTTTTTTGCAGTGCTAGAATTAACGGGGCATAAAATATTTCAGTCGTAAAAAGAACCCCAGTGCGCTAGCTGTCGAGTACAGCCCTGGAATTGATTATCTTATTTGATCGTTAAAAAACTTAATTTTTACTGCCTCTGTGGTATGGTGATTAAGCAGGTCGGCTTAAACCCCGGAGGCGGTGGGTTCGATTTCCACGGCAGGACAAACGTATTTGTGCACAGAAAAAAAAGCTCAAATACTTGTCTGAGTCTGGATGCTGGGGACAATGGTCCTCGTAGTTCCTGGGTCCCTAGATACAGGGAATCCTAGGTAGGTGTGTATGTGATCGTTGGGCGTTATTATTTATAACACTTAGACACAGAACAAACACGTATGTTCATCACACAAATGTTTGTTGGGAATCAAACCCACAAACTACAGTTCAGAAAGCATAGCAACTAACAACTGAGCTATCAGACCAGTATATTAAAAACTTACCAATAAAGACATCTCCGTGTTTTTCGGCATCATGGTGACGTCACCCGGCCGTACGCCAGGGCCGCAGTAAGGGAGCGAGGGGCCCCTGTTGGGCACACGAGGCGGGGGCTCGTGTAATGCTAAGAGCGCTGCATGTAACCTCGCTCTGGCTGCAGTGATGCCTCCTGCGCCTCGCACTGCCGCTTCTACCACTTCGCTTACATCTTTTTCCCATCTAGAAATTAACCTCAGTAAGTTTGACAGTTGGCTGACAGACTATTCAGATTGTATAAATACTCGTTTGATTATTAGCTATTCTGACTTTTTGAGATTAATTTGAAATGGAAAGCCACACTAATCATTTATCCTCCTATGTGGTGCATTACCGCTGTTTCTGTTTGGTTCTATTTTCATGCAAAAAATTAAACTGTCATTTTAACGAACGATGATCTGGCGCTGGATGATGGAAGGCTGGTGCTAAGATTCGGCGTGATATAACAAAATAGCATATTTAAACAAGTTGTAGGTATGTAAAAAGTTCACAGCTTTTTCTTTTACTAACACGTACATGCTCAGAATAATGCTACCAGCAAAAAAATATTTTTCTAGAAGTTTTATACCTCTGTTTTATAGCTTCGTTTTCTCTATGGCTACGCCAAAGGACGCAACCAAGACAAGATATTATATCTAACCTGCATCCTCCTAAGCAAGACCTGATATCTTCCTTTAAGCTCCTGGAGAGTGTGCAGCCGGGACTGCCGTCGGAGTCTGACCCCTGAGATCCATCGTTCTTGTCTGCCGAGAGCCTCTGCTCTACGGCGAACTGGTCGCTCTTTGGTAAGTTTGGTGATACACGTCCGTTGCTGCCGCCGCCGCTCCCATACCCTGTAAAAATAACAACTATAGTCTATAGCAGAAGGATATAATACGTTGTTTTACGTTATTGGATTTAGGCAGGTAAATGCATGAGTTTATTTCTAATAAATTATAATACAAAGCTTACTTGACTTGGCTTTTAATGCTTGCAGCTCCCAAAATCAGCCAATGGTGGCTGGCGTTGTATGTTCCAAAAATTTTCATTTGACATACTACAGAAATAGCTGCAATAACAGCTGAAAATTACTTTTTGACCATTATTCGAGAAAAAAATTTATAAACATAGCTTAAGAAATAGCTGCTAAAGTTCCCATGTAAGGTACCTAATATAGTAATATTTCATCTTTTCAGGAGACTGCATGATGTATTACTAACTGACCTGATGAAGTAGAAGGCGCACGTCGCGGCACCCGCGGCGGCTCGGGTGCCTCCACTAGTGATGGCTCATCCAGGGAGTCCACAATTATCACTACCTCTTGCTCCTCTTCCTCTGTAAATATTGGGTTTGACCTGAAAACAAAAGATTACCTGTCAAATTGATCGAACATCGACGAGACAGTTATATTACTTTAACACTGACATGGTGGCCCCATACCCTTAACTTAGACATGTACATGTTATAGGCCTCGTTACGGCCCTGCTCTAGCACAGGCTTTTTGATTTTCATCTCTGTACCCTGTAAGAGACTACTACTCATATAATTTAGCCTGATTAATTAATGAATAAATTACTTAGCTAGACAAAGATGTCTTCTTAGATACGTAATAAGATTTAGTCGCTGTGCCTAATTACACGCAGACGAAGTCGCGGGTAACAGCTAGTATCGAAGAAATATTTATTTATCAAATACATTATGATGATGAGGCTTGACGTTTGACGACATAATTACGACGGCAAGTGAAGATATGGCCTAGGGTGAAACGCGCTTGCGTAAAAGATGACTGTCCACTCTCGATTTGAAAACATTTAAGCCCATATTACAGAACCACGCTCAGTCAAGATTTCGTACACAAATTGACCTTTTGGTGATTGAAATCTTGTCTTGAACACCGACTCATAACTTAGCGTAGTTCTTTAAGTCCGTATTTTCTTAGGCCCATGCCTATGTCCTCCAAGATTGTAAGTATTTATCGGGAAATACGGACGCAAAGCGTTCCACTCTTTGGCTGTTCGCATATGAGCGTGGAAGCAAATCGCTTTGTACGCACTTGGGGCATGTTAGCCACGTAACGTAACGATGGGGTAGTCCGTACATCTGGTTGTCCGATGGCGGCGATGGAGAAAGAGGTTCGCATTTTCCAAAATGCACTCGTTAAAAGACCGACAAACTGGTTGCATCTTTGCGCCTATATTTGAGACTGCAGCCGAGCCGGGATACAAATAAGTAGAGGCTTAAGCTATACTTATGTCCGTATTACAGAACGGTGCTCAGTCATCGATCGGTGCTCGAGCAGAGATTTCATTCACTAATTAATCACTTTATGAATGAAATCTCTGCTTGAGCATCGATCGATGACTGAGCATCGTTCTGTAATACGGACCTTAGTGCCTGTATGTAGTAAAATTTATGTAAATCGGTTGTTCCGTATTCGTCGTGTTCTGGATTTGACGTACCTACTGGAGTACGTCAAATTCAGTTTTGTCACAGTCAGATTTGTAGTAATTCAGATTCATCGTACTTCCTTTATTTATATTCCGAATGTGGGAGAAATTTTCACTCGTTCAATTTATAGTTTGCCCCCGGTAGTATAGTTTTGGCCCCGAGGCACTGCCCCGTCTAGCCCCTCGGTAGCTACGCCACTGGTGATCTCCAAAGCACGGTAGCGCTCAGTTGTAAATATAACTTTTTGTAGCGGTCACCCATCACAACCCGTAGAGAACATTGCTTAACTTCTGTTAAGCAATGTTCTGTTAAAAAGCTAGTCGAGCTTTTCTGTAAGCGGTGCTATGACATAAAAGATTACCTCCACAAAAGCCACGAAACAAGAGTTGAAGTTGACATAAAAGATTCAAAGGAAAATATTACACAAAAAAATATGCTTAAGACCTAAATTTATTCTTTTTACGTAAAGTATTACATCATTGTTAAGGTGACCACCCACATAACTATGGCTAAGCGATAATTGCCTAATGCGAAACCCCCCTTGCAACCACACAGTACACGCAAAATCGGTCATGAACATTACGGAATAATGTACGATAACAATGATGAGTTGAATGATTTTGACGAAATACTATTAGAATGGTAGATAAATGTATATATGTATGACTTAAAATAGAATGCCCTTATGGCGTTTTATTAAGGTACTTAATAGATTTTTTTTTTCAATGATGAAACAAATATTAAAAGCTATTATTGAAATAATTTGAGTTGAGGATTTGGCTTGGAGGTTAGAAGTCAATGCTTGAATGTTTTAAGAGTCATAAAATGTAGCACAAGTCACCCGAACCACAATAACGAAGCTCTTGATTTATCAAAATCGGTCTAGTTTCGGCGCCACGGTACGCAGCACTGTTATATATTCTGTGGCTACGATCCGTGAAAAATACGTATAAATCAGCTAAAAACATAATCCTCCCGTTTGGCTTTGACTTTTGAAAAAGTTTTTTTTCATTACTTTAATTTCATGTATCATTGAAACAAAAATTAACGTGTCGCAGAGATTCTATTTAATAATAAAAAAAAGTATTTTAAATCAATTTTTTAAGGGGCTTTTTATCAAAACAAAATAGGTGAATGTTCTACTTTTTTATCCATTAAAATTATGTAATTTCAACACCTGCACTCATTACTTCGCGCATGACTGGATCCGATAATAATTATATAACTTAGATCTTGCACTTGACCAATTTGCTTCGCTGTTTACCATCTGCAAGTCAATGTTAAAAATTTCAATTATTAAGTCCAATCACGCAAAATACTGAGAAGAGTCAATAACCTTTCACAGTTTGCAAAAAACTGACGTAAAATAAACTTTAAGTTAGGCTGTTAAAGTTGCTTTCGCAATAAGGCGTGGTCTGTGGTCGTCAGGAATCTTGAGTGAATCACTTCCTGACCATTTCTTCGTGTATTCAATTGGATATTGTTTTGAATTGGCAAAGCTCAAACATGCGAGTCAATGTACATCATATTTTGAGTTTCAAGTCAAAATAACTATGCACTAAACTTGATTTCTCCATGACTCCTTACCGGTTGAAATAGGGAGAAGAGTGGAAAGATGAAGAAGACTACATCTACTGGGAAAAGAGTGATGGACCCTATGGATAGTCGTGATCGCGACCGATCTAGCTAAGTGGGTCCGGTCGATCTCACCCATGTCCGATTGTGTTCCTATCCTATGCCAGTGCCGAAAACGATAACCCTGAGCCAAAAGGACTGGACTGTTTTATTTTATTTTATTGTTTTATTATAAGGCAGTGCTCCGCTACATAGGGAGCTGAGCTGGCTTGGGTAAATGCTGGCAGGGGGAAACATACACCCCATGCGGGACGTCAGTGCAGGCCTTACCGCCTCCAAATAGAATTAGAATAGAATTAGGACTGGACTGTTTTATTTTATTTTATTGTTTTATTATAAGGCAGTGCTCCGCTACATGAAGGAGCTGGGCTGGCTTGTGTAGATGCTGGCAGATGCCCAATACACCCCATGCGGGATGTCAGTGCAGGCCTTACCGCCCCCAAATAGAATTAGAATAGAATTAGGACTGGACTGTTACAACAATCCTGTAGCGCTCCCGATCTTATACATAGATCCTGGATCCTAACTAGGATTGCCTGTATCTAGAGAGTCATGAACTAAGGACCATGGTTCCACACACAACACCCAGACAGAACAAGTGTTTGCGCTTTTCCTGTGCAGATATACTTGTCCTGTCGCGGGAATCGAACCGCCTCCGAGCTATGCCGACCTGCTATACTACCACCCCACAAACACCACAAACTAGATAGAAATAATGAAAAACAGGCAAATAACACAATTCAAGGGGTGAGATCAAAAAGGGTTTAATTGTTAAATTGATAGTTTCGAGAAAATTTACTTTAAACTTTACCGACTTCATTTTAATGTATAGTGCTTATTAAGTAATAGAAAAGGTTTATGTCAGTTCCAGTTGCTTGAAAATTTATTAATTCTATTTTAAAATACAAAATACAGTACTAATTCGTACAATCACTGTAAATATAATATAATAAATATAATAATGTTTTTATGCTAAGCGAACTGTATTCCTGTGTCAGATAAACCGTTTTTAGACTGACAAACTCGAGATTTAAGCATCATTTCGGTATTTTGAGAATGTATTATTGTAGATAATTTCACGCTGAATCCAACGATACCCATAAGTCATTTTGTAAAAAAAAAACCCTTAACCGTCCGGTCAATGACCAAACTTTGACCATTCGTTCAATAACCGGGTACCCGGGTACCATATGGGTGACATATAATATGTCAGGTAGAAAAGTTATTAGTCAGCTAGCTACGTGGCATGTGAAATAACTATGGAGTCTACACAGTTTATAGTATCCATAGAAGGTTCTCGAACATTCAGTTGCTTGAAATTCATCGCCCCTTCGGCCCAAACAATAAAGAAAAGGGATCAGTCCTAATTTTAGAAGCGTAGTGAACAGACGTTACTACCACCTTAACTTACTGCTAAATTACGTGTAAAATTTACAGTGAAAGTGAACAAAATATACAAAATTAATTAATTCAATTATTAATATATAATCGTATTATTCATAATATTATTAATAAATAATCGTATTGAATGTAAATACAATGGATGATTCATCAAGTTTTCAACGGTAAGGAGAAATTTACTGGATTTACTTTGGAGTAAATTAATTTATATTTAAAATATTAAAAACAAATAGTAATTAATAAAGTTATAAACTCTTTCCAATAGAATCACTCGCTCTCAGGGAAGAAAGCATCTCGAGGAAACATTCGAAGCCGAAGTATCTGACGATGACCACGTGTCGGATAGTGACGACGACGAATATTTTCCACCGAATGGGGCTGCAGCTTCAAAGGTAGTAATTATGCTATCATCAATGCATCAGGAAGCAAAAATTAGTGATAGTGCAAAGAAAAAACCTGAAATCATTGAATTTTATAACTGGTCAAAAGCTGGAGTGGACACTATGGATAAAATACTTGGTAGATATACTACAACAAGATCTACTCAAAGATGGCCTCTAGCATTTTTTTTATAACATTCTCGATGTCGCCTGCCTTGCAGCATATATTCTGTATTATGAGAATAATAAAATGCTTGCTAAAAATCGTATGAGCCGCGGTTATTTTATCGGCAATTGGGCAGAGAACTATGTACTCCATTCGTTGAAAATCGATCGCAGTATCCACAAATTATGAGGCATTTCTCAACGAAAGTGGCGATTGAATCTTTTCTTGGCCGAGCTATCAATCCATAAACGTAACCAACAACACCTGGATCATCAAGACCAGAGACACAGCTCGATTCAACCGGAAGGAAAAAGATTACTGGTCTTCCAAGTGAATTCAAAAGACGTCGCAAAACGAGAAAAATATGTTCAGTATGTGAGAACCCTGTTTGTGATGAACATTGTATTACAACTACGAAATGCGAAATGTGTGCGAAAAAATAAAATTTAAAAAAAAAAGTAAACAATGTAAATAAATAAATAAACAAAAAAATGTTCTTAATCATGTAAATATAAACGGAATTATGTTTTTTTACTTACTATCTTTGCTATGGTTTATAATAAAAATTGTTTAAATAAAATAAATTATATACTATATTGTTTATTTTTTATTTAAAAGTCAAATTACCTCAATACTTTAATAATTAGTCTCTTTAGTGTGTATAAGCCCGACATTCATGCATAATAACTTCAGTCGGTACCCGGGTGCCTGGTTATTGAAAAGGAGGTATCAAATTTGATAGTTAATAACTATTATAAAATAATTGATTATAAAAATTTTTTACAAAAATTGGGTTTCAAACTACTTAAATTTCGGGGATCCAGACGGTTATACAATTTTTTAAAGAAAAAGTTAGTAAATTCTATCTGTGAAGCTGAAATGGATACCCGGGTACCTGGTCATTGACCGGACGGTTAAACCCTTCCTGATCTCATCCCTTCTTGGTACTGTGGGGATTCATTTTAGGGTTCCTTATTTGAATGGCGCCAGCCCCTGATGGTGTTATTCCAGTCACCTGAGCACCGGCGGCGGCATGTGGTCGAGTGCGCGGAGGGGGTGAGGCGCAGGCGCGGGCGGGGCGCGCCCCTCGCCGCACGCGCATGCCGCCTCCGAGCACTCGCGGCGCCCTCCACCCTGGAACAAGGAAAAAAAACACATTTTAAACTGACTTTTTTGTATGTACTTTTTAATGTATCACCTAACACCTCATGAAAATCAAATCGCGAACTTTTTTTTTATGTTAATGAATGATGTGACGAGCTAGTCGTAAGCAATTAAATACTGAAAGTAATTCACCAAATTATTAGTATATGTATGTATATATAATCTACATATAGAACATAGTACAAGCTTTGCTTAGTTCGGCGCTAGATGGCGTTGTGTGAGATGTCCACACATATTATTATTATTATTTATTTATACTAGATTATATAAATGTGAATATAATATTAAATATACATAATTTATTAAATAAAAACAAAGTCCTGACTGACTGACTGAATGACCGACTTATATATCAATGCACAGCCTAAACCGCTGGTCCTAGAGACTTGACATTTGGAGGCTTGACATTTCTTTGTAAATTGTAAGTATCCACTAAGAAAGGGTTTTTCGAAATTCTACCCTTAAGAGGGTGAAATGGGTGGTCGAGTTATTTTCCTATAGGAGTTTTATCCTTGCTCTTTCGTCATTATCGTGATCAGCCAATCGCAAGCATAGAAAATGCCTACAGAATAAGTAATATGTAGAACTCTGCTGTTATCTCACTCTCTGCCCCCGCTAGTGAGTCGTGTTCGTAGGAGAAATTATATTCACGAGCTATCAACGGGCTTTATTATCTTTGCTCTAACGGCACCCGCGGGTAGAGATGCAGAGTCGTACTATACAGTACTATTATTTAATCTGTGACTCCGGGACCTTTTTAAATTTATCTGATATCCATACGAAGAACTCGCGATCAAATCTTTCCACCCAAGTACGGCGTCCCATCAGGTCATCTCGACCTTACCTCGTAAATAAAGCTAATTCCATACTTAGTTATCTGCATCTCGAACACAATGCGAGTCGAGAACTAAAAGCCCGAAAAGGCGTGTGCTATCGAAGATCGTATTTGCTGGTCATAATGTGCGCTTAATTTGACACAAGGTTGGTGACGCCTGGTGCATCAAGATTAAAATGTATTGTAATTTAAATTAATGAATTGGTTTTTTAAATATTATAATTGTAATGTTTAGTGTTTCAAGCAAAGACAACATGAGGGTTGCTATTCGTATAAAAAGGTAAATAACTACCGATGATATCGTTTCCCCGTTTTATTAAGAAAAATAATAATAATAATAAAAGTATAAATTGATTTGCCAATCTTTCTCAACGCCGATTTATGAAGACGAATTGAAGAAAATAGGATTATGCAAGCCTGAAAAATCTAAATGAAGACTACACTTCTGCGAATAAAACAGACTCTGGCAAATGCACAAGACGTGCGACGCCATTACTCTTACTCTTAAAGGAAGAGAGAAAAAAAAAAACTACCGATGACGTGATCATCATCTAGACTCCCCTACCCCCCATATCATCGAAAATAAGCGAAGCAAAGACCCCCCCCCCAACCCGCCTCCCCATAGTGCTTACGTAATACTCGTAATACTTGAATGGTGATAAAATGTATTGCTAACTAGCATTCAAACCACTTTTATAAAAAAATCGATTAAAAAGAAAAAAACAAAAGAAGAAATGGGTATAAGTCGAAAGACGGAGTTTTGGCGGGATAACGAAAAATATCACGTCGCCGCATTGTATTATTTTCCAAAACTTGTGTTATTTTCAGTGTTAGTGCATAAAATTGGTAGCATTTTATTCGTTAAGTGCTGGATTATAGGCATGAGTGTGGGAAAGTGGTATAATGATGGTGAAACGTTTCTTTTCGTGTTTGTAGCGCCTGCGTCGCAACAGTTACCGATACTTACCTTCTGCACATACCATACCTCAAAACAATTACCAGATTACCGGAATACCAAAAGAACCACATTTACCTCAATACCATTACCAGGATTACCAGGATAACCAGAAGAAACAAGACACACTCAATTCAACATTTATTGAAGCCTGAATCCGATTGTTTACTTGTCACATGAAACAATGAAGACTATCGCCAGAGAAACTGAGATGTCGCCCTGAAAAGGGCGGTTCCAATTGGGATAAATATTCGCTCTGAAAAGAGCGAATATTAATCGTATCACCAGCACCTCATCGCAGCTCCGAACAGCATCAGTCAGCACCAGTACAGAACACCGATAACGTTACGCAGAGACGACTGCACAGTTCGTTGCCCCCGGCGTTATGAAAGAGAGAGCTCGATGCCACCTATATTTAAGGGAAACAGCGCGCCATACTCACCTGTCCTAGGAGAGAACGGGACAGCATAATCGCCCGGAATTTAACAACACACGCGTTGTAAACAGAAGAACGTTATCTCATTGGTCAATTAATCACGTGAAACAATTGGTGTAATTTTATAATCTTATTTTCTTATTGGACAATCCTAGGTTAAGCTTTGTATAAATATAGGCATTTTTCTTTAATAAATATATTCCGCTACGCTAGTCCCACTGTTACACTTAAAATCGAGTTTTACTATCGTCCTCGTTACACCTACCTACAACAGCGCCTAACTGGTATCAACGTTAAACCTGAAAACCTTAACGGTGACCACACCATTAAATTGGTGACATCGCTGTTAAACTGGTGACCCTCTCTCCAGCCTTACTACAAGGAAGAAAGAACACGTGAAGATGCAAGATTCCTCGACTACGGACACCTCTGCCTCTACTTCTACCAAGAGCTCGCAGCAAGAACTCGCCGGTATCGCATTGTCTATGCGCATACCACCATTCTGGCGCGACAAGCCGCGCTTATGGTTTATCAGCTTTGAAGCCGCTACCAGCGACCAGAAGAGAAGCCAGGCCCAGTTGGCGCAAATGGTTATCGCACAACTAGACAAAACGGACGTCGAACAAGTCAGCGATCTATTATACAACCCGCCAGAGACGGACATGTATAAAATACTCAAAGAGCGTCTCATCACCGTATATGAAGAATCTGACAACCGCCAGTTCCAGAAGCTACTCTCCGACATGGAACTTGGAGACCAGAAGCCGTCACAGCTGCTCAGACGTATGCGCAGTTTGGCACGTGATAAAGTACCGGATACAACTCTACGCCTGATGTGGACGAACCACTTACCGTCTCACATCCGCTCCGTTCTTGCCGTCAGCGAATCGTTTAAAACGCAAACCGCATTGGACGAATTAGCACTTCTGGCTGACAAGATGCTGGAGAACAGCAGTTCTGAAATCTCTGCTGTTGCAACAATGCCTCGTCCTCAACAGCCACAACATTTTGAAACACAATTTCTCGCTGAAGAAATAAGGCGTCTGTCGCTTGAAATTGCCGCTCTCAAGACTTCACATCAATACGAACAACCACAATACCAGCGTCAACCGTATCAACAACAGCGACCATTCTTTAGAAGAAACCGTTCGTTACGTCGAAACACAGATAACAACGATCGCTCACGAAGCCAAACGCCGTCGCCGTACTGTTATTATCACCGACGATTTGGATCCGAAGCAATTCACTGCACGACACCTTGTTCATACAAAAATGCAAACATGAATAAGAAGACGGAAAACTGAAAATTACGCTGGCCGCGGCGGAGTCTGGCGTAAAAGAACATTCATACCGCCTATTTGTCACAGACAAGAAATCGAAGTTAACTTTTCTCATCGATACAGGCGCCAACATATCTGTCATACCCAAGAAAAAAGGCGACTCGCCGAAACCACTTAACTTTCAACTCTACGCTGCTAATAATACTATCATCCCGACCTACGGTGAAAAAACATTGGAGCTAGATTTGAACCTCCGTCGACCTTTCAAGTGGAAGTTTATCGTTGCGGAAGTCAGCAAACCTATAATCGGGGCCGACTTTCTCAAACATCACCAACTGATAGTCGATATCAAGAATAGAAGACTAATCGACGGAATCACGAAATTAACGTCAACTTCATTCGTGCAAGCCACAAACATACCTACAATCCGCAGTATTGACGTCGGCAATTCATATCATGATATCCTAGCGGAATTTCCCGGAATAACTCGACTAACTGCGATGCAATTGAACCCGAAACATAACGTTGAACATTTTATTGAGACAAGCGGACAACCACTACACTGCCGCGCTCGACCAATAGCGCCACACCGATATGAACTCGTAAAAAAGGAGTTTGAAAATATGATTGAACAGGGTCTCTGCCGTCCAAGTAAAAGTCCCTGGTCATCTCCACTACACCTCGTACCAAAGAAAAACGGAGATCTACGAGTATGTGGCGACTACAGACGACTTAACGCTGTCACGATACCTGACCGCTATCCAATACCTAGAATCAAAGATTTCACATTCCAATTATCAGACAAGACTATCTACTCTACAATCGATCTCAACCGAGCTTACCAACAACTGAAGATCCGAGAAGAAGATATAGAAAAAACTGCAATCATAACACCGATGGGTTTATTCGAATTTCCGCGAATGTGCCCAGGACTTATGAACGCAGGACAAACATTCCAACGATTTATTCACGATGTACTGCGTGGTCTTGATTACGCCTACGCGTTTATTGATGATATTTTGATCGCAAGCCCGTGCGAAACTTCACACAGAAAACATCTTCGTGAAGTACTAAGAAGACTAGAAGAAAATGGCATCACTATTAACCCTGCCAAATGCGTGTTCGGCTAACCGGAAGTCAAGTTTCTCGGCTATACCGTCAGTAAAGACGGAATCAAGCCGCCTGTTGAAAAAGTCGCTGCAATTCAAGATTTTCCGAAACCAACGACAATCGAAGAATTAAGACGTTTTCTCGGAATGATCAATTTCTACCGTGACCACCTACCTAAAGCAGCCGAAATGCAAGCACCACTTCATGCATTTCTTCATAACACGAAAAAAAAGGATAAAACATTAATCCAATGGAATGACGAAGCACTTGAGGCATTTGAAGCTTGTAAAGTTGCGATTCAAAATGCAGCTTTGCTCGCTCATCCTGTACATGACGCTGCCCTCGCAGTATTCACTGACGCATCAGACCAATGTGCTGGAGCCGTCCTACAACAATTCATCGATGGAAAATGGCAACCACTTGGCTATTTTTCAAAAAAGTTTTCCGACACTCAACGCAACTACAGTACTTTCGACAGAGAGCTACTCGCAATCTACATGGCAATAAAGTACTTCCGGAAAACATTTGAAGGACGCCACCTCATTGTATTCACTGACCACAAGCCACTGACCTATGTGCTGCAAAAGCCACCGTCAGCGACTGAAACACCTCGACGTGCAAGACAACTTATCTTCATAAGCGAATTCACAACAGATATTCGTCACATCTCTGGGGATCAAAATCAAGTCGCCGACGCCCTCAGCCGAACAAACGTAGACAGTATCACATGTCCAACGTCACTCAATTATCAAAAAATTGCTGAAGCGCAAGAAAGAGACAGCAATATCATCCAGCAACTCGCACAACAAAGTAACTTAACAATAAAAAAAGTTACTATGCCCGACACACATACTTCAATCTACTGCGAAACATCGACATCACACATGCGACCCTACCTACCTGAAGAATTCCGACGACTCGCATTCGACGCTGTACATAACATAAGCCACCCAGGTGTACGCACAACACGCAAGCTTATGACTCAAAAGTATTTCTGGCCTTCAATGAATACCGATGTTGGAAAATGGGCAAAACATTGCATACGCTGTCAACAATGCAAAGTTCAACGACATACTATGAGTAGCGTATCAACTTTTCCACCTACTTCGGAACGATTCAGCCACCTACACCTAGATTTGGTTGGACCTCTCAGCACCACTCCTCAAGGTTATCGCTATCTGGTAACCATGATCGACCGAGTAACGAGATGGCCTGAAGCAATACCTACTGACGACATATCCGCTGAAGCCGTCGCGAAAATAGTCTATGAACATTGGATTACTCGCTTCGGTATATGCAAATTCCTAACAACTGACCAAGGCAGAACTTTCGAGAGTCAATTATTTGCCAAACTCACCAATGCAATGGGAATAAAGCGCATTCATACGACACCGTATCACCCTCAATCGAACGGCATGATTGAAAGATGGCACCGATCGCTCAAGACAGCACTGAAAACTCGTCTATCAGAACATAAAACGTGGATCGACGAGCTACCAACCGTCTTAATGGGCCTACGTGCAGCTGTGCGCACCGATAATGGCGTAAGTGCCGCCGAACTTACCTACGGGCAAAGTTTACGTCTCCCAGGAGATTTTTTCAACGCTCCACTTGAGTCGAACAGTGACTCCGGTTATGATTACGTAAACAAGCTGCGTGAGACCATAAACACTTTGAAGCCCACCCAAACATCAAGCCACGGAAACAAACTACCTTTGTTCGTGCATCAAGATCTTCAGAAGTGTGAATATGTTTTTCTACGAAATGACGCAGTAAAGAAGCCACTTCAACCTCCCTACGATGGTCCTTACAAAGTACTACAGCGAAACGATAAGACTTTTGTACTACAGCTACCAGAACGACGGTCATCTACTATTTCTATCGACCGACTCAAGCCTGCCTATATCATAAACGAAGACGAAGATAATTCATTTAACTTACCATCATCAGTACCGGACAAGCAAATTACCTCATCACCACCTGTTACCTCGTCATCAGACTACAGTATTACCTCACCGAATCAACAAGATGCTTTACCAAAGCCAATACTGAAGACACGACGGGGGCGCACCGTGAAACTGCCGGTACGCTTTCGCTAGGGGGTGAATCATGTAGCGCCTGCGTCGCAACAGTTACCGATACTTACCTTCTGCACATACCATACCTCAAAACAATTACCAGATTACCGGAATACCAAAAGAACCACATTTACCTCAATACCATTACCAGGATTACCAGGATAACCAGAAGAAACAAGACACACTCAATTCAACATTTATTGAAGCCTGAATCCGATTGTTTACTTGTCACATGAAACAATGAAGACTATCGCCAGAGAAACTGAGATGTCGCCCTGAAAAGGGCGGTTCCAATTGGGATAAATATTCGCTCTGAAAAGAGCGAATATTAATCGTATCACCAGCACCTCATCGCAGCTCCGAACAGCATCAGTCAGCACCAGTACAGAACACCGATAACGTTACGCAGAGACGACTGCACAGTTCGTTGCCCCCGGCGTTATGAAAGAGAGAGTTTTTTTTTTTTTTTTTTGAACGAGCTAATGCTGTTGGTCTCTATCGACCTTTACAGCGTCACCGGGCGGGAGGGCGGGCGCTTAGGGCGCCCAGCCGTCAAAAGTGGGAGGCAACTAGCTCAAGGGCACCCCTGGGGTGCGAGCCTCGGCTTGGGCCGTTGCCGGGATAAGAGGATCGAGAAGACTACGTCCACTGGAAGAGTGGACCCTATTGAAAGTCGCGACCGTTCTAGCTAACCTACGGGGGGTACGTCGACCTCGCCGGCGGGGTCGGTGTCTGATTGTGTTACGCTGGTATCCTATACCGGTGCCGAAAGCGGTACCTGAGCCAGAAGGGCTAGACTGGTCCGGTGATCCTAGCGCAGCCGATACTACGGCTGCTATAGGATCATCCGGGTCGCTCAAGACGTGTCTCGGGCGGCGACGACGGGGTGGCGAGTCTGTCGTGTCTGTACAGTAGTTTGAAGCTCTGACTACGAGAGGGTTGGGGTGATGAGGTGCCACATCAAAATAGCGGCGGGATGCATCCTTCATAAATTGACGGATGGATGGAGGATGAAAGAGAGAGCTCGATGCCACCTATATTTAAGGGAAACAGCGCGCCATACTCACCTGTCCTAGGAGAGAACGGGACAGCATAATCGCCCGGAATTTAACAACACACGCGTTGTAAACAGAAGAACGTTATCTCATTGGTCAATTAATCACGTGAAACAATTGGTGTAATTTTATAATCTTATTTTCTTATTGGACAATCCTAGGTTAAGCTTTGTATAAATATAGGCATTTTTCTTTAATAAATATATTCCGCTACGCTAGTCCCACTGTTACACTTAAAATCGAGTTTTACTATCGTCCTCGTTATACCTACCTACAACAGCGCCTAACTGGTATCAACGTTAAACCTGAAAACCTTAACGGTGACCACACCATTAAATTGGTGACATCGCTGTTAAATGTTGTTCCCAAAACTCCATAGAAGCTTCAAGTAAAGTTGCCACCACTTTACTAGAAGTGTGACTTTACTAGACTAGACTATGACTTGACTTGATGACTTGGACTGTGACTTGACTTGACACATACAACATACATATGTATAATATAAATTAACTTGAAAAATTAATTACTTGACACTGGCTAAATACACAAAAGTGTGGAGTCAAAACCAAAACAAAAAAAAAAGACTTGCATACATGTGTGTGTCTCGTAACAGTTAGATAAGACATTAATGAATCGTCAGTTAATTTTAACGTAGTAGATATAAAAATACAAATTAAAAAGTAATTTTGTACATCTCTGTATCAAATGGCGTTACGTAACGCGAACAACAAAGCTTTGTTTGCAATTACGTCAAATTCTTGATAGTGATCTAACATTGGTTTTTGGGAGTTTTGGCGGGAAAACGAAAATGATCGCGTCGCCGCATTAGACTAGACTATGACTTAACTTGATGACTTGGACTGTAACTTGACTTGACTTGAAGTATTATATGATATTTATTGATATATTATCAATTACTTGAGATATTATCAATTACTTGACACTGGCTAAATACACAAAAGTGTGGAGCCAAACCAAAACAAAAAAAATTGGTTTTGTGAGAATAGAAGTGACATCTATACCTAAGGTCCGTGTTACAGAAGGATGCTCAGTCATCGATCGGTGCTCAAGCAGAGATTTCATTCATAAATTGATCACTTTATGAATGAAATCTCTGCTTGAGCACCGATCGATGACTGAGCGTCGTTCTGTAATACGGACCTTAGAGTTCCGAGTGACACTGCAACTGATATGGGCAGCTGTGTCGCTTAACATCAGGCGAACGGTTAGTTCGTCACGTTGTTAACATAAAAAAATGAAGGCCATAGATTTTTTTTTAAAGGAAACATTTAATTATTTGAAAGGTTTCTCTGACTAGACAAGGGACATCTCGACAATTAGACACTATTTATATGATAGTTTGTCATATAAATAGGGACACAGACTACATATTACTTTTTATGTCCCTTCTTAAAGAGAATGAGGTATCCCTCATCTTATTTTGACATCCTCTGTGGTGTGGTGGTTGAGCAGGTCGGCTCATTGCCCGGAGGTGACGGGTTCAATTCCCGCGGCAGGACAAGTATTTGTGCACAGAAAAAAAAGCGCAAATACTTGTTCTGAGTCTGGGTATTGTGAGACCATGGTCCTCGTAGTTCTTGGGTCCCTAGACACAGGGCATCCTAGTTAGGGTCCAAGATCTATGTAAGTAATCGTTGGGCGTTATTATTATTATTATTATCTATAACATCTTGAACCGATTTGTGTTATTTTTTATTTATTGTGGGGTTTCAGCGGGCTGCAATTATTCACATTTTTAACCAGAAAAACTTTCACCCATTGATTCCTAAAATTTTTAGATATTAATCTGAACTTTTTCTGGATATACCAACATAATAATACAAATTTTTAACTTTGTTATGCTAGCAATGGAGATCTACGTGAATCAACTTTCGTTCGCCTCGCTACGCACTCACCAGCTTACTCCCCAAGTGAAGAGTGCGTAAAGAAGTTTTACTATACCTCAAATACAATTAAAGAGACAATTGAAGGGGTGAGAACAAAAAGGGTTTAACTGATTTTTTTCACAAAATGACTAATGGGTATCGTTGGATTCAGCGTGAAATTATCTACAATAATACATTCTCAAAATACCGAAATTAAGCTTTTCTCGAGATGTACTCAAAAAGTTGTGTCTAAAAACGGTTTATCTGTCTAAGGATTACAGTTAGCTTAGCATAAAAACATTATTATATTTATTTTATTATATTATATTTTTACAGTAATTGTATGAATTAGTACTATATTTAGAATTTTAAAATAGAATTAAAACATTTTCAAGCAACTGAAACTTACATAAACCTTTTCTATTACCTTATGAGCACTCTGCATTAAAATGACGCCATTGAAGTTTAAAGTCAATTTTCTCGAAACTATAAATTTGACAGTTAAACTCTTTTTATTCTCAACCCATCAATTAACGCTCTACGTAGCCAACTATGTGGGACAGAGACTACGCTCTACCAAGCCGATTACCTCGAGGTGCATCTTCTATCTTAACATATAAAAATGAATCTCTATTTCCTTTCGTCATCGCATCACGCTTGAACGGATAAAACATTTCGCTATTATATTTCGCATATTCGCTAATTCATTTTTGTTATGTTTATTATTGTCGGGAGAAGGTTCTTGTCAAAGAAAAAATCAGAAAAGTTGTGCGAAAAATTAGAAAATTTAACAACGCGGGTGAAACCGCGGGGCGCAGCTAGTCACACTAATATTATAAAGGCGAAAGTTTGTATGTATGTTTGTGTGTATGTTTGTTGTAAAAGTGCTAAAAATAGCCTATTTGCAATAAATCTTTTGACTTTGACTTTGTTACTCCTTCACGCTCAAACGGCTGAATGTATTTGGATGAAATTCGGTACCAAGATAATATAGATACATACATACAAGATATACATTAGATCAACATATAAGCTACATTTTATACCGGAAAAGTGAAATTTTCCAGTGGGATGAGCAAATAATTAAAATACTTTTTATCCGCGGGTGAAACCGCGGACGCAACTAGTTATTTTATAATTTCTAGACTTGTGTTGGGATAGTGACTGTAGATTTGTGTAAGAAACCCTGGCCAGCCTACGTAAATTTAATTAAAGGCCAGTGCATTTTATGACTGCTTGTTCACCATTCTCAAAATTTTATTACATTCAAAATATTTACCATTTTCTGCACCAACTGACCCCATTTCCCCTCCGCGAAACATCGAGGACTGTCACGCGCTAAACTGTTATCTCAAACATAGCAGTTATAAATTGTCGTTACGTTATGCGTTATAACGATAACAGCTAGTGTTTCGTTGTAACGCATTAGTGCGGGCAACAAGGCGCATCGCCCTCGTCCCACTTGTCAACACGCTAAGTATTATGAAACACTTGTCACTGATTTGATTAATAAGATAATGATAATAATAATATGCGTGGTCATTTCACACAACGCCATCTAGCCAAAAACTAAGTAAAGCTTGTATCGTGGGAACCAGATAACTGATAAAATACTTAGATACTTTTTGTTTATAAATACATACATAGAATTTAATATAACACCCAGACACAGAAAAATCACCCACCCACGATAAACATTTTTCTGATGAACATATGTTCATCAGAAAAATGTTTATCGTGGGTGGGAATCAAACCCACAACCCACAGTTCAGAAGGCAGGCTTACTACCAACTGAGCTATCGGGCTAGTCAAGATGTTTTGTTTATAAGAGACACCTGATTTACTTTTGTTTAATTTAACTGGCTGGACGGTGCAATGCCCATTTAGGCCAATAAATAATTTGAATATTTACTAAAAGACCGGGTAACTAAAGTTCTCTCTAAAATATCAACTATATTTTTCACTAAATTGATAAAGGATGTATAAAATCACGTTAGACAGGCTAATTAAAAATAATTTATATTTTACAGGCGTATCCTGTTTGATTAATTTCATTGATCAATCAAGGCTAAATCAAATAAGTTCCACATATCATCGATCAGTCAATATTTACAGTCAATTAGTTCGATAAATCAAATCGTGTGGAACAATGCCAATAATTGCTATTGAAATTAATTTCACGCAGTCCTGATAATGACATAATTATTCAAATATTTCATTAACATTTTAAATTATAAAGATAGTTCCTTGACTTTATTCCTATTTAGGAATAAACTAATGTAATGATGACGTATTATCAGCATTACGTATTAGTAATTAATTATGTTGATTTATTTCTTTGCTTATATCTTTTCAAACGATTCTATATTTAAGTTCACATTTAATACAAAGCCTTTGAAATCTTAATTAAAAATAACATGTACAAAACAATCATTACGCTTAGGTACCTACGTACTTGCACAACTCTACTAAAGGAGTTAATGTATTTTTCAAATTAGTTTTGACGTTCCTTATTTGGAAAAATCTTTTTTAAATTAACACTTTGATCGAATGATGTCATTCGATTAATCCGTACTGTAACTGTATGTTATTCAATCTCATTGGATCGAATTTGGAATGCAAGTAGTGCGTGACTGTACATTTTGAAATACAATACGATTCTGCCATGTAGGTTTTGTAACAATGTATCGAATTAATCCAAATATCGATTAAAACAGATTTTAATGTCAGCTGTCAGATTGCAAATCACTTTTTTACAACTAATAATCTTATTTTTTATGGTCAGCTTTAAAGCACGGTCGGTTATAATAATTAATTGCAATTGGTTACGCAAACGCCGTAAAACTATACTTACATTTTATGCATTACTAGCTATTGGCCGCGACTTCTTGCCTCCCCTTTTTCATTCGAGAAAAACCTAATTTGGACAGTAACGGACATTTATTAATAAAAAATAGAAAAACAGTTTGCTATTATTTAATTATTTCGCTTAATAGATGCACTTAGCATTGAACGCCATCTCATTTTTATTTAATATTGTTATTCTCCGCATCTGTATCTTTATCTTAATCTGTATCTTTATTATAGCTCTGTATTCTTGTGTGTATAATAAAAGTTACATGCAAATCAAGAATTCAATAAATAATCTACAAACTAAACATCAACAGTCAAAAATACATTCCCAAACTACGGCATAGCATGCGGCATTGCATTCTAATCGATTGTGATCACTCGATCGCCAATATTTCACTGTAATGTGTTGGCGTAAGGACATCTCTATCATCTCGCGGCTATTATTGCACTAAGCACCTATTACAGATTTTAGATTATCCATATTTGGAACAATGTATCTCATTAATTGTAAAAAGAACCATTTTATTTTGACACCAGCGAT
Source organism: Ennomos fuscantarius (assembly GCA_905220475.3). Taxonomy (NCBI): domain Eukaryota; kingdom Metazoa; phylum Arthropoda; class Insecta; order Lepidoptera; family Geometridae; genus Ennomos; species Ennomos fuscantarius. Next base: position 3,065,689 of record HG992040.1, on the reverse strand, counting down.
TTTGAGAACTATATTTCAGACGTTGCAGTTTGGACTTAAACTACTTACATTTAAAGCTCATTGAATTTTGCATAGTTAAAGAATCAATCATAGTGTTTTGGAAAAGAAGTTCGTGCTTTAGTTGGTCATGTAAAAACGTCATAACCTAAAGGTTAGAAATCGGCATTGTTGGTTTGAATTTATTACGTGCGATTATGACATTGCCCGGAGTAACTATAAATAATTTTGATGTGCTAAAAATGACTAAAAGTTATGCTATTTTTATTATAATGTAACAACGTTGACGTTATTTTTACATCTTTTCATTAACGCTTTTAGCTGTCTCTATGTATAAATATAATACATTATTGTTGGTAATTAAACTGTCACCTTCTAGGAATAAATTGGGGGTCATTTATCTTAGTTCTGGGTTTATACACTTGTAGGTACGAATCTGCTATTAATACCCTGTTTTTTTTTTGTTTCGTTTTGGCTCCACACTTTTGTGTATTTAGCCAGTGTCAAGTAATTAATAATTTTTCATGTTAATTTATATTGTATAATGTGTCAAGTCAAGTCACAGTCCAAGTCATCAAGTTAAGTCATAGTCTAGACTAGTCAAGTCATACTTCTAATAAAGTGGTGGCAACTTTACCAGAAGCTTCTATGGAGTTTTGGAAACAACACGAAAAGAAACTTTTCACCATCATTATACCACTTTCCCACACTCATGCATGTAGTCCAGCACTTAACGAATAAAATGCCACCAATTTTATGCACTAACACTGAAAATAACACAAGTTTGGAAAATATTACAATGCGGTGACGCATTCTTTTTCATTTTCCCGCCAAAACTCCCAACCCTGTTTTATTAACAAAATAACAAAAATGAAGTTAATCTCAGTTTTAACATAATAACCGGTTTAACAATCATATCCTCTAATAACGTAATGTTTGACCCCTACTTCCGAAGCTAATTCCGAAACAACTTCGATTATGACTTAACTGCTAATATAGGTATTACTGTCCCAGTTACACGCTTATAGCGTTTCTTAAAATAATACTTAAGCGAGCTTCTGCCTGCGGCGTGGCTTATGGGAAAATAATTCAACCACCCACCTCACCCTCTTAAGGGAGGAATTTCGAAAAATCCTTTTTTTAGCGGATGCCTACGTCATAACATCTACCTGCATTCAAAATTTCAGCCTGATCCGTCCAGTGGTTTGGGCTGTGCGTTGATAGATCACTATGTCAGTCAGTCAATCAGTCCTTGAGTTATATATATTTAGTTAGAAGAAGAAGATAATCTGATAGTTCGAAGATGATTAAATCGATGTTTCTTCTGTGTCTGGGTGTTATATTGTATTATATGTATATATTTACAAACAAAAAATATCTTTGTATTGTATCAGTTATCTGGTTAGATAACTGATACAATACAAAGATATTTTTTATGGCTTGTACTATGGGAACCCTCATAGTACAAGCTTTGCTTAATTCGGGGCTTGATGCCACTGTGTGAAATACCCACAAATATTAATTATTTATTTATTTTAAGGCGAGTAAAGTCAGTTTAACGTCGATCTTTTTAAAGGAATATTATTTATTTGTATCAAAGAAGTTTTTGATTCAATCGCACGCTTGTGACTCGAACCATAATCTGTATTAATTTAAACACAATCATAGCGAAGTTATACAAATTATACAATAATAATGTCATAGATTTATTAATTTATACAATGACCCGCATATTACGGAATATACTATAAGTTGATTAAAATATTATTTTGGTAAATTCGTAGAAACCTTGACTCTAAGGTCTGTTAAGAATGTAATCTTCTGATGACATTTACATTCTTTTGTCCTTATCAATAAGAATACTAATAAATAATAATATGCCGATATTTATTATCGTAACTTATAAATAAATCATCTAATGTTTTATTATCATGGTGGGATGGGTGAGGCCAAATTTATTAGCAATTTATTATTATTGATGTTGTTATGAGACAATAAAAATGTGTGAAAAGATATGTTAGCTAGGTTTACTAGGTGGTAGGACTTTTCGTCTAGGTAGGTACTCAGATAACCCCTTATTATCTGTGAGGTAGGTACCACCGCTTTGCCAGTTATTCTGCCGCCACGCAGTAGTGTGCAAGCACTACTGTGTTCCAGTTTAAAGGGCACTGTAGCTAGTGAAATTACTGGGCAATAGAGACTTTATGATCTGATCTCACTGACGAGTAATCTTATTACCAGACTGTGCTGATGTCTCAGGATGATGTGCGCAGTGCAATGTCACACGAAACTATATATTTTGAAGATCCGAGTGACATTGTTGTGTTATGGGCTACTGAATAATAAATAGTTTAAAATATTCTACAGGTTTTATTGACGAAAGCCAATGCTTTCTAAGCTAATGCTTTTTAAGCATTACTTTGGAATATCGCGATTCATCTAAACTAATACCTATTATAAAGAGGAAAGATTTGGTTGTTTGTTTGCATTATATATACTTCGAAACTACTGCACCGATTTGAAAAATTATTTCACCGTAATCTTACGTTATTCCTGTTGAACATAGGCGAAGCCGGGGCGGGCCGCCAGTTAATCATAAATCACTTATTGATAATCACACACTTGTATAACGCCGTGTATAGTTTTGTGCAACGCTGGGTCGACACGCAAATGTTACAGGATTGCCAGGACTGGTTTGGTCGCTATGTGCGTAACCGTAACTTTATCTAAGGTACTAATTAGATAAAGAGTACTATTTTTTTTTAATTGTTAGATAGGCACTACCACAAGCAGCCTTGCTGCTGATTTTGCAGCCTTTAAGACATTCACTTCACAAGTTCTACGTGGGTTCCAGCAACAGATTGAAGTGCTTGCACAAAATGTTGACAACTTGGAAATGCATAGTCGTCGCAAGATTCTGCTTCTTCATGGCGTGCCAGAAAAGAAGCAAGAGGATACTGCGGTATTAGTGATGCAAGTTGTGACTGGCCATTTGAAGATATCTGATTTTGTATTGAGTTCCATTAGCCGCTGCCAACGAATGGGCCGGGCCTCGAGTGATAAGCCCAGACCTATCTTGGTGAAGTTCAGAGATATTGGCATCCGTAATAAGATTTGGTTTGCTAAGACTTCATTGAAGGGCACTAATATCACTCTCTCTGAGTTTTTAACTGGGGCCAGGCACCAAGCATTTATGGAAGCGAGGAAGCTCTTCGGTGTGACCAAATGTTGGACCAGGGATGGGTATATTCATGTCCTTGGGCCTGATGGTACGCGACACCGCATCAGCAGCCTTGGCGAAGTGCAGAAAATCGCGCCGGTCAGCCTCATAATGCCGGTTCCAGTTGTGCCGGTTGTGGTGCCCAAGGAAGATGCCCATGTCACCACAAGATCGAAACGGAATGCTGCATCAACGTCTAAAAAATAAGTTTCCGTGTCTAGTAGGTAGGTAGATAATATTAATGATTTTTCTTATTATAACTTCACCTTTACCCACCTTATTGAATATTATTGTTGAAGGTATTCCATAAACTTTTGTGTCATAGTGTTTAATCCAGCCCACTATAGATTTTTGTTTTGCAGTCACAGGGCTGCTCGATCGATACGTCATGTTCATAATTTGTTGTCACTTGTCACTATGTTGACAGTCAGACAACTGACATTTTAAGCTGATAATTTTTTATATTTTTTTTTTTATGTTTTGGCTCCACACTTTTGTGTATTTAGCCAGTGTCAAGTAATTGATAATTTTTCAAGTTAATGATATTTACGCAAATATGTGTCAAGTCACAGTCGAAGTCATCAAGTCAAGTCATAGTCTAGTCAAAGTCATACTCCTAGTAAAGTGTAAGCTGATAATGACGGTCTATTATATATTTTCTTTTTTTTTTTTGTTTTACTTTGTGCTTGTATCGTATTTAGGCAAATTATTTTGTTCCGTATTTTTAAATTTTTCTTTAGCTAATAAATTTAATCTTTATTAGTCAGTGTGAAGTGTTAGTTTATAAGTTACTATCCATCGTGTTATTTTATTTTATTTTTATTTTTTGAACTAGATAAATACGATGAATTAAATTATAATGTTATAATATTAAATATTATCTTCATCGAGCTGCATCAATTTAATGGGCTGGATTAGATTTGGATTACATAATTACCTACCTAAAACTTGTAAGTTAGTTCAAAGATATTTATCTTTTATTGTTAATACTGTTTTGTTACGTTAATATATTGCTATCTCTCTCCACAAACTGGCAGATGAAGTATGTAATTATTGTTAGTTAATAGTTATTCAAAAGTATTTATGTTAATTGTATAGATTTTTATTATTTATTATTAGTATTGTTATTTTTATTATTGTTTATTGATATTTTATTTTTTATTTATTTTATACATTCTTATATCATGTCTGATGATGAAGATATTAATAGCAGTGACCAATTTCTGTCTTGTTCATCTGACAGCGTGTCCAGTAGTGATGAAAGTTTTTTGAGCATTCCTACTCTGAGTGATACTATTTCGAGTCATTTCTCTGATGTGCCTAAGAACTTTAATGTTATTCACATAAATGCCCAAAGTATTCCGGCTCATTACCCTGAAATGCTGGCGTCATTTGACCATAAAAATGTCCATGCTATACTAGTCTCCGAATCTTGGTTAAAACCCTGTCTCCCATCTACATCTTACTCTCTCCCCGGCTTCATTCTAATCCGTAATGATAGAACTGGCAGTGGTGGTGGTGGTGTGGCCATTTATCTGCGCTCTTATTTTTCCTATTCCGTGGTAGACATGTCTCCGCAGCCTCCACCTGCCAATGCCGGTGAACATCTTTTTATAGCAGTTGAAATTTCTCACACCAAAATTCTTCTCGGAGTCTACTATAGCCCTTCTCTGCGAGTTAACTACTTCTCATCCTTCGAAAAGGTCTTGGAAAATCTCATTCCTTCATATTCACATAACATAATCATGGGTGACTTTAATACATGTATCCTTAAAAAAGATTCGCGTTCTTCTACGTTGGAATCTATTGTGAATGCTAGCAACATGCATATTCTTCCGCTTAATGCCACACATAACTTTCCAAACTGTACTCCATCTCTACTAGACCTTATACTTGTAACTTCATTACAGCGCGTTGCTAAGCATGGCCAATGTTCCGCGGATGCTTTCTCTTACCATGACTTGATTTTCGTATCCTATAAACTTCGTCCTCCTAAATGCAAACCCAAAATTCTTCTGCAGCGTAACTTTGGTGCCATAGACTCGGAAAAACTCCGTAACGATGCCAGGTCTATTGACTGGACTCAAGTGATCGATGCTGGCAACATAGATGATAAAATCAGTATTTTCAACTCTAAGCTAATACAACTGTACGATGACCATGCTCCGCTACGGCCAGTTAAAATGAAACACCTTCCGGCTCCATGGATTACAGATGATATTAGAAAACTTATGCATAAGAAAGCTGTTTCCAAGGCCAAACTTAAATGTTGTTCTAATGACCTAAATAAAGAGAAGTATCTGCGCTCACGGAATCACTGTAATAGAGTATGTAGGGATGCACAGCGGCGCCACATTCATAATTCAGTAGAAAATGAAGATCCTGCTAAAGTTTGGAAATTTCTACGATCACTGGGAGTTGGGAAATCACGTCAAGAATCCATTCCGAGCAGTTTAGATATTAATTCCCTCAATATTCACTTTTCTTCGCCATCCAACATTGCTTTGAATGACAAAATTGCCACGATTAACCATCTTTCGTCTCTCCCAACTCCTGATTATGCTCCTTTTTTTATCAGTGACTTTGCCGCTTGTGATGTTAAAAAGAGCATTCTGTCCATCTCTTCTAATGCGGTGGGTGGAGACAGCATCAGTCGAAACATGATCGTTCCTATATTGGATGAAATCTTGCCAATTTTGTGCCATATACTGAACGTTTCTGTCTCGAAGGTTGCTGTACCATCATGCTGGAAGGAAGCCCATATTATCCCTTTACCCAAGAAGTCGAATCCTAAATCATTTTCCGAATACCGTCCTATTTCAATCCTCCCCTTCCTTTCTAAAGTTCTTGAACGGCTAGTGCACGCTCAACTTAGTAGTTTCCTCAACAAAAACCACCTCCTCAATCCTTTTCAGTCCGGTTTTCGACCTGGTCATAGCACTGTCTCAGCACTTGTCAAAATTACAGATGACATCAGGCTAGGTATGGAAAACTGTCAGCTTACAATCCTGACGCTACTCGATTTCAGCAATGCTTTCAACACTGTTGATTTCGATATCCTCTTGGCCCTGCTCCGCTCTATTAACATATCTCCAATGGCAACTGAATGGTTTCACAGTTATCTGTTTGGGCGTCGGCAGCGTGTCCGCCTCGAAGATTCGTTTTCTTCATGGTGTGATACGAATGTCGGTGTACCACAAGGCGGTGTGCTTTCTCCTCTTCTCTTTGCTGTCTTTATTAACTCGATATCCCACTTCTTAGCTTCTCCCTACCACCTCTATGCAGATGATCTCCAAATATATACTCAAGCTACACTTGACAAGTTAAGTATGGGTGTAGACTCTATTAATGGTGATTTAAGACGTATTGAATACTGGAGCAAATCATATGGACTCACAGTCAATCCGGCTAAAACTCAGGCCATTATTATAGGAAGCTCAAGGTTGATCTCACGGCTTGATTACACTACACTTCCGAAGATAGAGTTTGGTGGGACTACAGTTCCCTACAGCGCAGAAGTAAAAAATCTCGGAGTGATCATCGACAGATGTTTGTCCTGGGGTCCTCAACTGCAATCCGTTAGCCGTAAGATATTTGCGTCAGGACGTTCTCTCAATAGACTGCGTAATTTTTTGCCTATTGCTACTAAAGTTACGCTCGCACAATCTCTCCTTCTTCCTATTCTTGACTATGCTGACGCCTGCTATTTAGATCTTACCGAGGACCAGCTGAACAAACTTGAGCGGCTTCAAAATTTCTGCATTAGATTTATTTTCAGTCTCCGCAAATATGATCATGTCTCACAGTTTCGTTGTAAGCTCAAGTGGCTCCCCATACGTTTTCGCCGGAATACTCATATCTTATCTCTTCTCTATAATATACTGTTCAATCCCTGTACTCCCCAATATTTAAAGGAACGATTCGACTACCTTTATAATTCTCACTCTAATACTATGTGTCTCAGGTCATCAGAGAACCTTCTCCTCAAGCCACCGGTGCGTCGTACCACCTTCTACGACCGCTCATTTACTGCTCAGGCTGTACGCTTGTGGAATGAACTACCTCTCAATATTAAACAGGCTCAATCACTCACTGCTTTTAAGACTCAAATTAAGCACTTCTATCTCTCTAGTTTGACTTCGAAATAAACCTTCATTGTTTCCTTAGTATTTGTATATTATGTATTATTTGTGTATGTTTATGTATAGTAGTATTGTATTTTAAGTAGTATATAATTTTATATTTGTCTTAGTATGTATGTACACAGTAACTTTTTAGCACCACCGTCCTTGCTCGTTGATCTATCTCTGTCCATCCAAAGGTTGTCTGGAAGAGATCGCTTTTTAGCGATAAGACCGCCCATTGTTACCTACTCATTACTTATTTCCTGTTTTTGTATTTGTTGCCTTGGTGTCAATAAAGAGTTTATCTATCTATCTATCTATAGGCTTGCGTTTGACCACTATCGCAGCTGATGGTAAGTGACGATGTTGTCTAGGATGTAACACACTTGCCTAGAAATACTTAATCAAATCACATAATAATCGTCCTTGTGACATAGATTTGTGTATGCAATTGCCAACCTTAAGGCGGTAAACATTTTCGGACCACGAGCAAACATTTACATACAACAAACCCAATTTTTCAGAATCAGGTAGTAAAATAAAGTATCTATTGCTATTTTTGTGCTAATTATGTCAGCATATCCAATATTATGATTTTAGCATAATTTTGTGTGCCATAAACAATGAGGAGAAAGCTACACGAATATACACTGTCCGAGCCATTGGACGGGATGGAGTCATGCAACACGTAGCTATTAATTGTTAGAACATACATATTATGATGAATTAAAATCCTGTACTGTAATGTTGTGGAAGCAATAAATCATTTCAAACTTGAAATTCAAGACAAATCAGCGTCTGTGTTTCCGGTGAAATATGACCCGGGCGTGTTCAAGAGAGTGACTAGGTATTTACTTGGCTAGCATGCTACACCTTCGATCGCATCTTCACTTCCCATCAGATCAGTGAGATCGTAGTCAAATTCTAGACAAGTTTCAATAACAATTTTTTTTTAAATTCACGTGGCTACAATAATTTACCTATATTTTTCATAACACCCTATTTGATCACGAATTTTGACACTTTCTATACAACACGAGAAATTTCATTCGTTATTTGAAAATTTCCATATACACACATAAACTGCATATTGAAACTGTCAAACCCTTACCCATTAATTTGTGTTTTTATAGGTAACAATTAAGTTATGTGATCGCCTTGTTGGTTGCCAGTGCTATATAGACATTTCAGAACTAGACAGACGAGAAAGAAAGCATTGTCGGGAACCCAACCTGATAAAACTGGTCAAGATAGTAGTAGCACAATCCCTATAGAGAAAAATTTAAGCCTAGATACTTCACTTTTTATGATATCTTTTAAAGCATTCAAATTTGTAGTTATACAGTAAGCAACATGCCCAAAATTCTGGCGGCATTGCCCCGTTGAATGGCAATGGGCTAAATAGAGAACAACATTTTGGTCACGTGTTGCCTCAATCAGTCGTTCCGAAAGATCTTTGTAAATTTGGTGGGCACTCGGTCCCCACGGCACTCTTTATGCAAATCCTGGTTGTTTTTTTTTTAAATTATTGTTTAGGTTCTTCGTCTGTGCTTGATAGCGCGCTACAATTTCAACCACATCGCCGCGATTAAGTAAGATCACCGTCAAATGCTACTACAGTCAGCTAAAAAAAATTTAGACAGGTTTTGACGTATTTCAAATATTAAAATAATTTTGCTAACATTAAATTAGCTGGTTACACCTTGCATGGATACGTCCTGCGCTGACGCAACATTGCTTAAAGCACTTTTCACTCTGTTACGAGTTACAATGTAATACAAGTGACATTGGATCCGAGTGACCGCAATCCCGTGGTGCCCTGGAAACGGCTGGGTTGACCTACTTGATGACCAGTTATAAAACAGTGCCTGTACGTAGTAATCCTCAGATGAAGTATTATAAGGTATTAAAAACAACAATTTTTTTATCGTTGTATTCATTGTTTTTCGAAAGCTTAGCAAACGTAACATAAAGTAACCTGCTAAAGTACTTAGATATCTTATGTATATGATTTATATATTTGACAGTCTCTGTGGTATGGCGGTTGAGCAGGTAAGCTTATAACCCGTAGGCGGCGGGTTCGATCCCCGCGGCAGGACAAGTAATTACGTAAGTACACAGAAAAAAAAAGCGCAAATGGGTACTTATTTTGTGTTTGGGTGTTGTGGGACCATGGTATGGGACCTCGTAGTTCCTGGGCCCTAGATACAGGGAATCCTAGTTAGGGTCCAGGATCTATGTATGGGCGTTATTATTATTATAAATCTAAGCACAATCAAGCAATTATGTTACTAGGTGGTAGGACTTTTCTGCAAAGTTCGTCTAGGTAGGTAGGTACCACCGCTTTGTCAGTTATTCTGCTGCCAAGCACTACTGTGTTCCGGTATGAAGGGCACTGTAGCTAGTGAAATTACTGGGCAAATGAGACTTTATGACCTGATCTCACAGTCGAGTAATCTTATTACCAGACTGTGCTGTGTGACTGATGATGTCTCGGGATGTTGTGCGCAGCGCAGTGTCGCACGAAACTTTATATTTTGGATTTCTGAATGACACTATTCTATGGGCGGCCGTATCGCTTAACACCAGGCGAACGACTTGCTTGTCACATCGTTCACCAACTTAAAATAATAATAAAAAAGCAGCCCAAATTAATAAACTTTAATGGTATATTATAAATCAGCGATGACCCTTTTCGACACCGGACATATAAAATAGAACAGTATCTAAGTAAATAAATATGAAAAGAAACATAAAACAGAAATAGAAGAGTAGATAGATATAGCTACGTTATAATCTAGCCTACTGTTCTATTAGCTGTATCTATTATTCATGTAATTTATCTGCGTGAGTGTTCAATAAATATTTAATTTCTTTCTTTTAGGTCTATCGGTCTGTCTTTTAGGGCTAGCTAGATTTGAATTTTTTCACCCGAATCGTCACCACTAACAATAACGAGAAGTTTTCGTTCACATTCATCACATTGTCGAGTGGAAATATTGTTCAGTGAGAACAAAGCTAGTGGAAATAAATATTAATATAAGCACAGAAAATAAAATGGCGAGTTTGTGTCTCCTACAACACCCTACTTAAAATTTTCCTTTTTCCTAGAGCTTGAATTGTATCAATTGTACCTTGTTTAGCACGTTAAAAAAAGCACAGCTGCCATCACTTAGAAAATATTTGCTCATTACGAAATATGACCTCCTTAATATGCGCAGTGCACAGGTCAATACAACAACTCATATCACTTTCGCGTAACTTTGTTATGGAGTAAGTATAGATTGACCTTTTGCGGTGGACGATTGGGTATTATTGCAATTGATTTGATGTCAAAGGTTGGTAAATTGATGACAAAAGCCCTGAGGCGTCGGCGGAACTTAATTCCTGGAAGTGACGTCAGAAGCTGCGCTGTACAGTTTTGTTACTACAAATAACAATAATAATAATAATAACACTCAGCGATCACATACATAGATCCTCGACCCTAACTAGGGTTCCCTGTATATAGAGATCCAGGAACTACGAGGACCTTAGTCCCACAACACCCAGATTTAGAAAAAGTATTAGCGCAACTACTTGTCTTGCTGCGTCACCTCCAGAATATGAGCCGACCAGCTCAACCACCACACCACAGAGGTGGTTCATGAAATCAAGATTGCGAAGATAACATTTTGTGACACTACTGCAGCATTATTAATGCTGCCCAAGTACGTTAATCTAATATGCACACTATGATAAGAAACCTTTAGTTAAGTTCGTATAGTTCTTCAGTGTGATTGCTAAAGCAACTACTATAGAAGTAACTAAACGTGGGGTGGACGTAACGGGACGTCATGGAAAAGACATTCTATTTTCGACAAAATATGTCATCCCCCATTAACAGGTACTTTTTGAGGTGCCATTGAGATGCGAGGGCTGAATCATTTGTTCAGGTCGTTAACCTCTAAGGTTAACCTTTATTGAGCTGGAAGAAGCCTCTTCAAACGTATTCAGACTAATAAGAATCATTTTGAAACGTTCACTTGGACAATTGAATTCCTAACCAGATTTATTTATTGGCCTCCGTCTACCTTCCGTAGACTGAAAAAGACACAATGCAGTAATAAATGAGACAGTTGCTAGAACTGTAAGGTAAGAACTCTTTCGAAACCAAAGAATGTTATCTTCCTCATAGAAATAGTGTAATCCGGCTCATAATCCGGAGGCAGCGGCTTCGATTCCCGCGGCGGGATAAGTAGATATTTGTGCACAAAAAAAAATGCAAGTACTTTTTCTATGACTAGCTGTTGTGGGACCATGGTCCTCGTAGTTCCTGGGTTCCTAGACACAAGGGATCCTAGTTAGGGTCCAGGATCTATTTATGTGATCGTTGGGCGTTATTATTATTATCTATTTGAGTGTAAGTGGATCAATACGACATCTACCTTCGATGGTCTTACCAAAAGAAATAGCAGTCAAAAGACTGGATCTTATCGTAATCATAAGCAGTCGTTGACAAGCGGACCACGTGAGTTGCTGGTCCGGTTACGACACCTGACCTTGCGAACAATTCGGCGCCAGCGCACGCGACTGCACTCGGACGCTCACTGAATTCTTTTGAGAAGTAATTCCAGTTTTTGGAAAGATTTTTTTTAAAGTTTAGGCTCCACACTTTTGTGTATTTAGCCAGTGTCAAATAATTCATAATTTATCAAGTTAATGATATTTCACGCAAATATGTGTCAAGTCATAGTCGAAGTCATCAAGTCAAGTCATAGTCTAGTATAGTCATAGTAAAGTGGTGGCAACCTTATTTGACGCTTCTATGTAGTTTTGGAAAAAACACGAAAAGAAACGTTTCACCATCATCATACCATTTTCCCACACTCACTCATGCCTGTAATCCAGCACTTAACGAATAAAATGCCACCAATTTTATGCACTAACACTGAAAATAACACAAGTTTTGGAAAATAATTCAATGCGATGATGCGATCTTTGTCGTTTCCCCGCCAAAACTCGAAAGGTTCTTTGTTTTAGTGAAAGCTAAGGCACATGCTAAAGTAGGAATGATGCTAAAATACTAGGAATTGTGGTGAAGTAGGTAAAGCGTAGGATATGTTTAGACATGGACAGTAAGTGACTTCTGCTCCAATCTATCCAGATTCAGTGGTTGCAAATGACATCAGTCTTCCTGACAACTGAACTTTGTGGACATCGCGTGTTATTAATGGGCCAAGTCGAAGTAATAACAAGAGTCGTCGCCGCATTGTATTATTTTCCAAAATTTGTGTTATTTTCAGTGTTGGTGCATAAAATTGGTGGCATTTTATTCGTTAAGTGCTGGACTACAGGCATGAGTGTGGGAAAGTGGTATAATGATGGTGAACCGTTTCTTTTCGTGTTGTTTCCAAAACTCCATAGAAGCTTCTGGTAAAGTTGCCACCGCTTTACTAGGAGTATGACTTGACTTGATGACTTGGACTGTGACTTGACTTGACTTGACACACATATATATATATTTATATTATATATTATTTAACTCGAGAAATTATCAATTACTTGACACTGGCTAAATACACGAAAGTGTGGAGCCATACCAAAAAAAAAGTAATAACAAATGAATAGTAAGACTAAATCTTTGAATTATTAGTTTTCTTGTCGTGGCGTATGATGCATCATTCAGAAACATGGATGGGGAACCGCTAAGTTATAATATGATAACTAGCTCACGAATTTTTGAAGTTAAACTTTTTTTACGCACGCTTGACTTGAGGAGTAAGCTGGTGAATGCGAGGCGAATGGAAGTTGAAGTTGGTTCATAGAACTCTATTGCCAACATAACATAGTTAAAAATTTGTATTATTATTTTGGTACGTCCAGTAAAATGACAATTTATTATATAATGACATTACATTAACATTAAACATAGCAAAAACAAAGTTATATAGCCGATAGATGGAGCTAAAGTAAAGAATTTTTACTTCAGGCGTCTTCAGTCTAAAGCACACTCGTGTTTTTTAAACATTTGTTAAGCCGACAAGTGCTACTCGTGAGACTTGACTAAAAAGACTAAAACGCTTCTTCTTCTTAATGCCATTCAATTTCAAACCGAGTTATTTATATGGCAGCTGCCATAGCACACATAAATGAAACAAAAACCTTTATAAACACTGAAATATCAAACTTATATTACAATACGATATCCCAAATATTTTCAATACTCGATCTTATTATGGATTCATAGCTTCTAAAACAAGCAATATTTTTAATAACAATGCTACCAAATATACCACCATCGAGTATCTTTAAACATATTTGATCTTTGTTGAAACGGTTTGTTTGAACAACTTGCTACCCTGAGAAAAGAAACAAAGTTGTCAATACAGAATTAATTATACGATACAATTTACATCTTTCTGCACCTTTTTATCTCTACTTTCCACTAGTAGTAGGAAAGTAGTACTACTTTCCCGCGGCAGGACAAGTATTTGTGCACAGAAAAAAAAGCGCAAATACTTTCTGAGTTTGGGTGTTATAGGACCATGGTCCTCGTAGTTCATGGGTCCCCAGATACAGGGAACCCTAGTTAGGGTCCAGGATCTACGTATGTTATCGTTGGGCATTATTATTATTATTATCATTTAAAATAATCTTAGGGTTGGCTTATATCAAATTGTTAAATAGTCTATCCAATATCCATTGAATGCAAATCCATTGAGAATGGTATAGTCTATCCGTCGAGAAGACAAAAAAAAAACAAAGGCATAAAAATTTTAAAGCACCTACTTAATCAAAATCGGAGCAATTAGAGGAAATGCGTACCTCTACGCAAAAAAAACGTCAAAGGGTCTAAATAAAACCCTAATTTGTGAATGAACATTCGAAAATTTGAATCTTCCTCGATAAAATCCTCTAAAGGTAAAAGGTCGCGGCGACATGCCGACACCGAGGTTTACCTAGATGTCTATAGGTTTACCGGTAAACCCGTGGAGTCAAAGAACCGCAGTTTGTGCAATTTGTTGCGCAACCCGTTGCATCGCTACTGCATCTCTATTTAGGAACGGGTTTCATTTAATAATGCTTGAATAGGTACCTGATTTAAGCCATCCACATCAGCCCAAGACGTTCCCACTGCTGGGACGGGCTTTTTCCTGGTGGATGACACAACATATCCTCGAATTATGTGATTATTTATTGATCTCTACCGACCTTTACAGCGTCACCGGGCGAGCTTACAGCGTCACCGGGCGAGCTTACAGCGTCACCGGGCGAGCTTACAGCGTCACCGGGCGAGCTTACAGAGTCACCGAGCGAGCTTACAGCGTCACCGGGCGGGTTTACAGCGTCTTCGGGCTTCGCATGGGTATATTATATATGTATAAATTCTATCGCTATCTGCATATGTATACAAATACTATCTATATATGTATATATATGTTCATCAGGGATAATGTAGAATTCTAATGGTGAAAGAAATTTTCAAATCGGTCCAGTAGTTTCAAAGTCTATTCAATGCAAACAAACAATCTAATCTTTACTCTTTATATTAGTTAAGATAGCCAAGATAAATGCTGGGTGCAAATCTCGGCTTAGCAATACGCAGCTTGCGAAATCTCAGCAAAGCCTGGCTTAGCTCGATAATACGAAGGTCATATCATAGCGAAAATCTTTTGTAGGTTCATTTTTAGGGTTCTGTACCTTAAGAGAGAAAAACGGAACGCTTATAGGATTACTTTGTTGTCCGTCTGTCTGTCAAAACCCTTTTTCTAAGGAACGCGTGGAGGTATCAAGCTGAAATTTTTTTTTTTATGTTAAGGATTGACGTGACGAGCTAGCCGTTCGCCTGATGTTAAACGACACGGCTGCCCATACCAGCTGCAGTGTCACTCGGAACTCTAAAGTATAGAGGTTCGCGTGACACTGCATTGCGCACGTCATCCTGAGACATCAGCACAATCTAGTAATAAGATTACTAAACTGTGAGATCAGATCATAAAGTCTCATTTGCCCAGTAATTTCACTAGCTACAGTGCCCTTCAAACTGGAACACAGCAGTGCTTGCACACTACTGCTTGGCGGCAGAATAACTAGCAAAGCGGTGGTACCTACCTAGACGAACTTTGCAGTAAAGTACTACCACCTAGTAAAAAAAAAAATTCATATCAAATACTCAGATTTAAAATAAAAATATTTTTAATACTTTTAAACTTTCTGTTTTTTACCTTTCAAACTTTCCATATTGTAATGTTATGAATTTCATTTAGCAATAAAAATACCATAATTTTTACTTATATACCTACAGGTTTGTACGGAACCCTCGGTGCGCGAGTCCGACAAGCACTTGGCCGGTTTATTAAGCATGCACATAGGTAATCCAGTATGCCTCAAGCGGTGCCGGTGGTACGAAATATGACTGTATTAATTATGTAGACTAACCCCGCGGTTTCTTTACAAAGGAACTCTTCAATTTTCCGGGATATAAAGTATCCTATGACGAACTCGGTAACATAACGTACCTACGTGTAAAATTTCACCCAAATCGATTCCGCCGTCTCAGCGTTAAAGCGACACAAACACTAATGCCCGTTTCCCCAAAATTTTAGCAACTCTAGGACATCCCAAAAACGTTATAGGTGTTATGGAGGGATAAGCGCGAACTTGGAAGCTGTCAAAATTTATTTCAGACGAGCAAAGTAGTAAACAGTACGCACAAACCTTATAAACGTCAGCACCCTCTTTAAACAGGTTAATGCCGTGTACTCCAAAGACGCTTATACACCTCTTTAATTTACTCCAACTCCAACCCTTCCAGCGTCAACGGGCGCAAAGGATCTTCAGAGTCTCTACCATAACCGTGATTCTTTTTTTAGCAACTTATTAGCATTTTATTAACCCGGAAAATAGAGTTTGAAGTGGGCTGTAAAGGTCGGTAGAGACAAACAACATTAGCCCGTTCAAAAAAATAATAAAAGAGTTTGAACTGATCAATTGCGGATGGAACCGGGAGCACCTGTATTTTCGAGAAATCTTCATTAATTTCAAACAAAAACGAAAGCTGAACAAGGATTTTACGAATATACTTAGTCCTTCTTAAGTCTTAAGTTTTCATCTAGAAACTATAGGTATGTAGGTATGTACAGTCGAATGTTGAGTTCATTATGAAGAGAACGCACCAAAGCGTGTCGACGCCCGCCGGCGCGGGCGCATCTCCGCCAAATTGTCCGCATAATTTCTTGCGCAACGCAATTAACCATGCCACGAAAGAAAGCGTTTTTGTGATTTGCCCGATTTTTTATGCTGTTTGTTGTGGAAGTGATTATAAATTTAGTGATTTGCTGGAATCGGCCCAGTTTGTGTTTTATTCAGGTCTCTGTAACAGTGTTGCAAGTAAAGTTGACAATTTTATATGATGGTTGGGCAAGTAATTGTGGGCAGTACTTATAATAATAATAGCGCCCAACGATCACATACATAGATCCCAAACCCTAACTAGGATCCCCTGTATCTAGGGACCCAGGAACTACGAGGACCCCATGGACCATTCCCACAACACCCAGACAGATACCAAGTATCTGCGCTACATGTCTTGCCACTGGAATCAAACCCGCTGCCTCTGGGTTATGAGACGACCTGCTCAACCACCACGCCACATAGATTTACAATAACCTACATCTTCGTTTTACTTAAACAATGTTGTCTTTTATTTAGAAATGTCATTTATGTTTATTTTGTGATAATACTGTGCTTTAAATATGATACCTATGACGTTTGTAGGGATGGGGTCATGAGGCAAAAAATCCGTAACTTATTTATAACCGGGAGAAAAAACGCTTTGTTGCGTATATTATCTGATCATTTGGTAGTAGATTTACATTACCACAAGAATAAAATACTATACTAGTAATATTACCATAAAGTTCTAATTTTCTAATTTAAATCGATTATCTCTAATTCAATTAATTATTGGAATGCCTAGGTTAATAAATACTTGCCTAATTGGTATGACCTTATGAAAGTTTGAGCAAAAATAAAACTGGTTGGTTGGACTCATTGCTGTTCAATTTATAAATAGTTTTATCCGTTTTAGTAAGTCCAGGCTTGACCATAGTTTGGGCAAGCTTACAGAGTACCTACCTATGTAGGTGGATGCGTAGGTAGATGCTTAACTTTTTGATAATTTTGAGAACATAATTAATTTGATATTAAGTTTAAGACGTGACCTCCAATATTATACTTGTTAAGTAATAAGTTAGATCGAAATGTTTGGAATCACGAGACCTTTCTAAAAACTCTAGTTTTTCTAAGATTTAATTTCATAATTTCTCTTAAAATATTATCTGACGTATCTTTGCTCAATAACTTAATAAATGAGTTAGCTAGAAAATAATAAATTACAGGTACCTATTATCACTATTCTCTATTTATTTAATACAGTCAAACAACAACAAATTCTAACATCACTATTAATTAAATTTACTTACTTTTCGACAGATGGTGCTATTTGTTTCAACACTTCACATAAAAAGCACATCGCTAACGCACACAATAAGGAAGCACTGCGTTCTACACATTTTTAATTGAATAAAAAGGAAAGAACAGACAGAACCCTTAATACCGGCAAAGCGCAAAGTCAAAACCAAACTTAACTGAACAAAACTTTAAAACGAATTTAACAATGTAATTAGAATGACGACACGGAATCACGAAATCGAACTGTAAGAGAAGTTTTAGTGCCGATAATTAAGTTTGGTATTTAAAATATCGTTTGTAATAAAAAGTGTGTCAGTAAGATGCGGGTTGCGGAGCGCGCAGACGAGTTTCGTTGCGTAACTCGAATGAATGCGTGTTCGCCCGCCGAGCGACTGGTAGAAACTGAAAGTCGTCTCCAGACGGTCTTCCAATGCGGTGGATATCGATATCCTCAGTATTACCACAAAAGTAACAACTGTCCTTTGTTTTCTTTTGAACGTACCCAAACATTCACAAAAGTTGGTACCTACAAGATTCCCAATAAAACATTTTATACTACCCAAAGCTAAAACCTACGTGCCCAAAGTCACTAGGTCATGAACCTACCATAAACGATCACGTCTGTTAAATAAACGTTAATACTTACCTGCTTCGTCACTCTGGTCATCTCACGCCTATTACATGACACCTATTGCAAATACTTACCTGGCTGAAGAAATGATTGTCAAGTGTCTTAACTTTTTTTTGTAAATATGTACTTATATACAGCTAAGTACTTCTGCATAGATCTGAAGAGTAAGTATTACAAGTTCACTATGTTTTGTTCCAATAAATCGATATACAGGGAGTAACAAAAACCCTGTTAAATAAATGAAGTATGTGTACAGATCATTACAAGTAGTCATATAAAAATGTCTAACAATACCTAAGTTATACGTATCTGAAGTTACACGCAGTATCTAAACACAAAAAAATAATACCATTTCCCAAAAATGTTTATGACACAAGCCGTGCCTATTTTTAAATAGCTAAGTAACTAAGGGAAGAGCAAACGCGGAACCGACAAACGGGGGCCGCCTTTGTCGGCTCTTTTGTAGGATGCCGCTCCTGCACCTGTGTGCCTACGGGGAAATGGGGTGCGCGGGCGGCGCGGCATCACTCGGCATAGGCGCGGCCCGCGGCTTACACTCAGTCGCACGTGCTCTCTCATGCAATTTAGTCGTTTCCAGTTTGATCGTCGCGAATTTAGTGTCGAGTGTGATGTCGTATTCTAACGACGAATACTACAATATGTTAATGTGCCTTGGTAGAAGCATTTGTGTGATGTGTTTTTGAAAGCTCTTTTAAGAGCTAAAAATGATGTACCTATCTTGTTTCTTAACAATACAAAATCACACGTGAATTCGATTGTTTAGCCTTTGCTTGACGTAAAATGATTAGAATATGTCAGTGCGGCAGAACGGCACGCAGCACTTGTGTGCTTACCACTATTGGTCAAAGAGACCTTTTACGTCATTAAGTTACGGTCTCGCAATCCTACAACGTTGTGGTATGTGGTATAGGGCACATAAACGTATGGAAAACGCATAAGAAGTAATCTGTGGAATGGCCTCTAGTTCCGTCGCAGTAGGTATGCGCGGTGACTTAGCGTAGCATGGCGGGCGGTGCGGGGTGCGGGCAACAGGCAGCAGGCTGCGTCGGTGATGCAAGTACCTATGTTGTCAATATCTGAGGTCGTAAACATTTTTAGTAACGGCATAAAAGGTATTAATAAAAAGCACACGTAAGATTTGTATGTCTCGTATTTAAATAGAACTAGTATTACTACAACCTTGAGTTGACACTGGATACGCAGCTCGCGGATATAACAGGGTTTTTGTTACTCCCTGTATACTATACTATATTGATGATTGAGATTGTTTTTGGGAATGTTGACATCAAAGTTGATGTCAACATTCCCAAAAACAATATTTGAGCTAGATACATAACCTAGTTTACTTTAGTTTAGTCTTTTGACATGAAACATTTTTGTAAATGTTTATTTAAAAGTGTTGGATACCTACTTACATGAAGTAAAAAAGCACGGAAATAAATTAACATCCGTAAACTTTTATATAAGTAGGTAGTTTTAATCCGTAAAGTGGAACGTTCATTTCCCATCACTATTTAATCAACTGCCAAGACACCGATATAATTACTACTATAAAATGCTTATTGCAGTCATTTTCAGTATGTTAGTATATGTTAGTTATTAGTTGTTCCTACAGGAAAATAAATAGAAACTAAAAGAAAGATAGATTCAGAAGGTAGTAAGTAGGTACTTACTTACTCGTGATGAGGCACTGTCAGGTTCCTCACGCTGCAGCCGTAACCCCGATAGCTTGGGGCCTGCGCTGCTGCCGACAGCACTCTAGATTTTAAGTACTTATAGTAGCCTCTCATTCAGCTCACTTTGACAGTGAGAAAAAGCAGGTGTTGTTGTCCCATCCCCAAAACATATAATTCCGATTCCCGCCGCCCATTTCCATTTTCTTTCCTACTCAGGAAAAGTATATTACTATGATATTAGGTACCTACGAGTACCTAATTGGATTGGATTACATGTATTTCAATTTCAATTTTTATTTGCATTCCACAATGTTGTACAGGTGTAGGTAGTTTTTTTTAAATAACAGTTCATCGTGGACCCTGTCGGGCACGCAAAATTAGAAGAGAGGAAGACAAAATAGATAGGTACCACATAGCTCTTCTAATGATGGTCCCATAAATATTAACGCCACATTCGCTGACTTTGTAGCAAACCGGCAATGATATTCATATTGTAGGCGATCTCTATTAACAACAGTTCCGCGAGGAAGCCTATCTTGTATCTACAGCATGAATATAGGTACCTACACATACATAATTTAAGTATGTATGTAGCTTTAAACAAGTCCTTTTAGAAGTAATCAACTTCGAAAATATAGGTAGGTATATTGTTCGCAAAATAAACGAACTTGTAGGTAAGCATGCACTGTGTCACGATACGATCTATAAACCCATTTCCTCTACGTATAAATCAATGTGCCTACGTAAGTTTAATTAAGCCACGCTAGGCAAGGCAGGTGCTTGTTTTTGTAGGCTCTTTCTTTGTGATAGTTTCTTCTATTCTTCACATACGGATGTGGTTCGATTCGACCCGAAGCAATGAAAATTCCTATAGTACCTAATAACTAATATGTGTGTGTGTAATATGTAATTCAGGCACTCTAAATTCCTGATCTACGTACCTATCACGCCCAGTACCGACAGTACAGAAATAAGTTTAAAACATTAGGTGTCAACCAATGTCAAAATTTTAAGAGCCGAGATTTTATGTCATGTAATGTTATTACGAGATATCTCGTGTCTCGTAGATTCTATACGAGACATTAATAGAGTTTTCAATATATGTATAAAGCCATGTTGACACAAGTCCGAATCCGCTCGGTCCGAAAGCACTGACACCTAACGTACGAAGTTCGTATTGCGTGTGGCAATACGAGTCCCTAATCTGAGCGCACTCGGACGATGGTGTCCGATCTGTGTAGACTCTACGTTCTACTTTTGGTATAGAAGTAGTGGACCAAAATGGCGTATACCATTTCGATACTGTTTCGCACAAAATCTGACATTTGTCGATGTTGACTGTGAGCAATAATGAAAATAACGAAGAAAACCATCCGAGTGAATGTCAACCGCTATCCTAGCACTCGCGTACGAAGCTTAGAGCTTATGAGCCCACTCGGGCCGAGGAGAATCTGATCGCGTCAACGCTTAACAATACCTACCTATACAGCCTGTCCACTGCTGAACTGAAGTAGGTACCTACTTTATACACCATTTAATTTGTCGCCTGTAGAAAATTTGCCGGCGTTGGGAGATGGGAACCGCAACCTCACGATGCAATTAGTCCGTTTTCGATGGATTAAGGCCACAAATTGAATGATATGTAGAGTACTAGAGGCTTCATGCACGTCAGAATAATACCCGATCTTCGGCTCGTCATCCATCCGCTGCCACAGGCTTAATATCGTCACTTGCTAGTCGGAAGGCATCGTAGATGTCACTTAAATAACCGAACGGCCCAGTTGAGGGTAAATTGGTAATCTATGAATAGAATTTAAGTTATTTTTCATGTAATTTGTACTATTACCGTCCAATGTGGAACCCGTTCAAAATGGACTCCGACCGATGCTGAATCGGTCTAATGTGGAATCAGTCCCAAGTAGATCGGGCACAACAATTTATTTAATAAGTTGTGCCTGGTTCACTAATTTCGGTATGTAGGAAAAAATTGTAAGTAGGTAGGAAAAACTAAAGTAAAATGACTCGCCGATAAATAAAAGAAGTTTTATAATTTTAACATTTTATTCATTGAATCGTTGACAAAAATATCTCTATGATCGCAAGTAAATAACAGTGAATTATCTTTATGCATAATTCTATCCTTTAGGTTATAATAGGTATTAGGTACGATCTTAAATTCGAAATGCATTTCAATGTTTAATAGTACAAACCCGACCAATAAATATAGCACATTTTAAGTTTACCAAACTACATTTTTATCGTACAAAAGATAAAAGAATTTAAAAATTATTTAAGTACCTAAACGAAAATAGCACGATCTACGATCTGATTTTCGCATTGTTTTATTTTTATGCGCGTTCGGTGTGCCATTTTTCGCCGGGTGTACATGGAAGATCATTAAATAGCAGATCACTCAGTTCTTCCTAAAGCTGGTAGTTTAGGAATCTACTTTTTGGAAGGAGTTCAAGGCATAGTAAAACTT
The DNA here is from genome assembly GCA_905220475.3 of Ennomos fuscantarius. NCBI lineage: Eukaryota > Metazoa > Arthropoda > Insecta > Lepidoptera > Geometridae > Ennomos > Ennomos fuscantarius. The sequence continues at coordinate 3,043,083 of HG992040.1, read as the reverse complement.
TTAGAATCAGAAATTATCGTTATCAATACCATATTGTTTATTTGCACAAATAAAAGCACTGCGGGAGGTGTTGAAAAGAAACTAAAAATGGCGGTTGTGAATTTAGTTTTTCTTTTCATACCTCGCGTAGTTTTGAATTTTAGTGTATAATAAGGGTGGATTATTGTTGGTCAAGAATACATGAACGTGCTCAAGTGCTGGCAAATGATTCTAAGTTCTAAAACAATGCATTTTCGTGTTCTCCTTAAGGCTTGTATTGAATTGAATCTTAGTTAGTGGCTTCTGCGGTAATTTCACTACAATTTCACCACAATTTCACCAATGTCATGTATAGACCATCAAACGAAGGAGAATTGTCTAGCCTTCAGTAAAATATCCACCATTTTACTGCAGCATTTTGACTTTGACAAAATATAACTTTGACATAACCGTACAAAATTTCCCTCAATCGACATTGTTAATAATTATCGATAAAAACGATAGAAATCTAATAAACGATAAACATGACCACAAGGTCACTTAAAGTCATGTCAACGAAATTTTGGTGGTCTGAAATTAGGCACTATAAGACGCGAATGTACAGCCGTTATTAAAATTAGGAACAAGGTATAATTAAATTAAAAAATGTAAAACCCACAGACAAAGAAAATACAAAAATCGCCATTTTGTGATGTCGTCCATCTAGGATTTGAAATTTATCATAGCGTATCGTATTCTGCTAGTCAAGCCCATTCATCTGATTCTGATACCCATAATATTGAGGGAGTTGTGAAAAAATATGTAATCCACCATTTTGTGGCGACGGCCATCTTGGACCAATTTTAATAAAACATAAGAACACTTCCGACTAACTCATCTTTCAAACAAACAAAAAAAACTCAACATCGGTCCATCCGTTCGGTCTGGAGCTACGATGCCACAGACAGGCAGACGCGTCCAACTTATAACACCCTTATTGTTACTACGTCGGGGGTTAAAAATGGCACTGCGCCACCATCTTCACTAACATAAGCGGCAAAGCTTACTGTGTTAACAATGTTAAAAAGATTATGTCAAATATAATAGAGTACTAAGTAGATATAGAATTTTTCTTTTAACATAAACACGAGACGTTTTACATACCAGTAATTAAATTATATCAAATTAGGTAAGTATATCATTTTTATGTACATTTATAAATGCAAAACGTACAACATTACAAATATATGTTACATTATTACAATAAAGGAAAAACTAATTGCATTTATTCATTACATTACATCATACATATTTGATAAGAGGCCTTTTTCATGGGCTGGATAAAGATTTACCAACTAAAACAAAAAACTATGCTTTTTTACGTTTTATTTTCATTGTTTTGTATTATATTAATGAATAATTGTTATCAGCTTATTAAGAAATCGTTAATAAAACATTTGATTTATTCACCAATAATAAATTCAATAATAAAACCAATAAATTTTTCGATAGATCAAAACTTCTATGGCCCCATCTTTAAATAGGGATGAGGTAGAATAATAGATCTATCGATGTTTTAAGGTTAAGCTGTAACTGTAGCTATTTGAGATTAGTGTAGCGAAAACATTCTAGTTCTAATGATTTAAACGCGCACTGCTTCAAATTTCATTGATACATTTTGTAACCAGGAATAAAAAATTATTTCAATGATCGTCAATTGTGTCTATATCAAAAGCACACTAAAAATACGTCACTACTACTGGATGTTTCGTCTGGTTTTATCGGAGGCGAGAAATTATACAATATTTGAACGATTACCTATATCAACGATACAAACAAAATTTTACAAGGCAAAAAAACTATCCACTCTTTTACGAAAATTTTACAAGATACCGTATAAAGAGTAAAAATGGTAAATCAAAAAATTGGCACAATTGTCATATTGAACACCATTTAGGTATGCTTTTAAGCTAAAACTTTAATATGTTGATACAGAAAGTTGGAACATTTCCACATCCACCATTTAAACCAAGGCTTTTAATTTGATTCACGACATGACAGCCAACGAATGGCGAAACACGAAATAATGTTACCACACTTAGATCACCAGTGTTTGCGTCTGATGAACATGTGAAATGTGTATCATTCACTCAAAATGAATCACTTTATCATAAGGCCGTAGTTTACGATACTTGGAAGATTGTCGAATATAACAATGATGCTAAAGGATGGTCATCAAAGTCTCATAACATTCAATCCGAGTGAGTGATTCATTAGCTCACTCATTTGAATTAACTGTTATCGACGTCTCATTTTTTCCCATCACTATTTATTTCTTCAAAAGTTGGCATCCCTCTATCTGTTATCTCGTGAATCGAAAGTCGAGGTATGAATCTACCATTACCTATATCAACGGTACGAGGATGAGCCCGGCCTGCCGAACCCATCTTCGTCTAGAGCAAGGTTCAGCAACCTGCGGCTCGAGTCATATGCGGCTCTTAAGATGTGAAGCTGCAGCTTTTTAGTTCCATACGCAAATATTATTGTTATTTATACTATTTATTGTTGGCAATTTTTTTGTGGCTATTCGAAAACTTTGATATTTGCAAATTGTAATGTTTGACTCTTCCGACTCAAAAGGTTGCCGACCCCTCTAGCATACCGCATCAGAAGAGATAATAGAAAAAAAAACACGATAAAAACTCGTGTTAGAAATTAATGTTTTTTTAATAAGGGGGTATAAATTTACATTATCAAAACCAAGGTAGGTGATCGTTTTACTTTTGATCCTTAATTTGGATGTGCTTACGATATGAATAGAACATCTAGTTTTTTCATAATCAAAGCCAAAAAAAACATTTCATTGCAAAAATACTTTTTAAATCACTTAGTGCAACTTGAATCGCTACGTTACGGTATTAAATTAGTTATCGATAATTTTCGTGGCAATTAAAAATGGTTTTACAGATTTTTTTAGCCAACCGTGTTTTAAGGCCAATCGAAAGATATCGGTTCGAAATCTATACTCTATCTCTTTCATCTACATTCGGGATGAGGGAGACGGAGAGTGTACATTTTACAAAGAAACGTCTCCAATGAATTGTGAACACATAACAAAATGGTTTTTTTCCACATGGTATATTTATGGCAGCCCTATAATATATTTTTATTAATATAATAATTTTTATTTTACAACTATTTTTTAATTAACTTTACACTACACGAACGATTATTGACTAGAAATTTAAAAAAATAGTGACAGAAAAGGCGCGTTCCTTTATCGCCTTTGCAATAATAGTTGTTTACTTCTGGAATAGATACACAGTGTCTTTAATTATAATTAAATTGTCTTTAAATATACAGTGCGTTCTGGGATAAGGTGAAAAACTAAATTAAATAAATTCAACATAATTAAATAAATATTTGTGGACATTTCACACAGCGCCATCTAGACCCAAACTAAGCAAAGCTTGTACTATGGGAACTAGTAACTGATACAATACTTAGATACTTTTTGTTTATAAATATATACAAAGAATACAATATAACATCCAGACACAAAACAAACACCGATGTTCATCACATAAATGTTGGTCCTGGGTATAATCAAACCCACGACCTAAAGCTCAGAAGGTAGGGTTACTACCAACTGAGCTATTGGGTAAGTAATTGTATATGTAAAAATATTTTTAGTACATACTGAACTTTTAAATTATTTTTTTGCTGTCATACTGAACACACTTTTTTTATTTTTCGATATTTTTTGTATTGTATTTCTGCTTACTTTATAAGGTTTTTCTAAAAATATTATATATGTTTTTTTTATTAATCCTTATCGATGCATCTCTGAAAACGTACCGTGCTTGCTTTAGAGTTATTCACATTAATAATAACACGTAATTAATAATACGTAATTAATATTCCTAAAAAAACTAAGTAAAAACAATGCGCAGCTGTTCCATTGATAAACAATGCTTATATAGTTAAGTAAATATACATATCCTTTATAAACTATCCGAGATATTTTCTAGTTAATTCAGGTACATTTACACTAAAATGTATCCACTAGAAATTAGCTATACAACAAATATTATATATCTATGTGTGCGTTAAATCTACATACAACGATTATAACATATTATCTCTTTCTGATATAATACCGTTGTGTCTCTCTTACGTATTGCGTAGGCGTATTTATGAATATTTGCACAGATTTATACTATAGGTTCATATATATAGAAGTAGATATACTGAACTCGAATCATAATCATATACGAAAAAATACACATTTTTTTAAGAATCGAAACACCTAGCGGGCGATTCGCGGCTATCTCGCTCGCACGCTCGTGCAACTTTAGGTAGCCTACAGTGGCGAGGTCGTCGACCTCACCGAGGCTACCGGGTGCATTGAACTTTTGTTTATAACTGAAATTAGGGGCATATTCTGTTTTATATTGAAAAATCAATACTGAATTATAGTTATTATTTACCCTACATTCCTTTTAGTATGGGTAAGAAGCTATCCCTAGCTAAAACTTACAGGCTGAAAAGTATTGTATTGAAATCACAGCTTGTATAATAATATGCCCGCAGCGGGTTCTATTCCCGCGGCAGGACAAGTATTTGTGCACAGAAAAAAATGCAATCACTTGTTCTGAGTCTGGGTGTTGTGGGACCATGGTCCTCGTAGTTCCTGGGTCCTAAGTACAGGGAATCCTAGTTAGGGTCCAGGATCTATGTATGTGATCGTTCAAAGAAAATTATCCAATTTTTTTTTTAGTAGGTAGTATTTAGTATTAGTATATAGTATATAGGTATTGAAAATAAAGACGAATTGCCGGTTTAATTTTTTTTTTTTAAATGTGTAACCACCGCCAAGATCTAAGTCATCACTAAATCTAAACCATACCGTCTATCCTTGACATACGGATCGTTAGATATTTTTTTTCTATTAAGAGAACTGCCAAAGGTAACCAATAATTATTATTATTATTGTGCGCTACATAATGTTACTCTGTCATACACAACTCTTATACGCTTACAAAGAAAATATCTCTTCCTTAATCGGTACATGAATTTAGATCTAAATATATATAACTCAAAGGTGACTGACTGATTGACTGACTGACATAGTGATCTATCAACGCACAGCCCAAACCACTGAACGGATCGGGCTGAAATTTTGCATGTAGGTAGATGTTATGACGTAGGCATCCGCCAAGAAAGGATTTTTCGAAATTCCACCCGTAAGAGGGTGAAATGGGTGGTTGAATTATTTTCCCATATGCCACGCCGCGGGCAAAGCTGCGGGCAGAAGCTCGTCTATCTATATAACTTGTGCCAATAAAGAATAATAAAAATACTGAAAAATATTTTCGTCTCCCTCGCAAAACCATTCAAAAGTGAATTTTGGACGAATAAGTCAATGTCACCACTTTTCATACTCTTTTTCTGGCGCAATTTATAGTTTAAATATCCGAAACGAATATACAAACTTTGAACATGGAATATACCGCCAATAATGCCAGTACTATTCCGTTGCACTTGTGCAAGCAAAAGTGGACTCTAAGGTGACGATACCATTGAATTTTCCAAGTGTAGATTGACTGAACCATGTCAGATGATCAAATTCAATTTGCAACGCATAACCTTCTCTTTTACACGTTAATATAATTATATATGCGTCTCTTTCAATTCGCAAATTGTCGTTTAAATAAAATATACATAGCTAATATGTATTTTGCATTCGCAAAAAGAAACTAGCATCGTTAAACCTTAAACTATATTAATCTATATATCACAAAACTTCACGTACTTGTCAACGTTTATATTTTATTTTATAATTTGAGCCGTTTTGGACAAAAATTTGAACACGTATAGTGTTCTAATTATATACAAATATATATTTACTTTGATGTAAGTGGTCATCAATCGTGTATATTTTTATATGCGTCAATAATATTTATATTCATAATATTTTGAAAGATTCATATATGAATAAATTCATTGTTATTGCTGAATGGTCTATCTTTAATATTCTACTATCTTCAACATTCCATAGATAATATTTCGTTGTCTACATTTATTTATTGTTTTTATTTATTTATTGGGTATTTAATTACATTTGTTTTTTAAATTATAATTAGGCTTTAAAATTATGAAAGATAGTAGAAACTACATAGATTATAGAAAACAGTACCCATAATTACGAGTTTAATCAAATGCATAATTTACTGTACTCGCTATCGAGTATAAGGTCGGGTTTCCACTGGCAAGAAAACTACGAGAAATGTCCGACCGTCGATCCGACTGTAGCTTGCGAATGTAAGCTAGTGTCAACTGCAATTGCACTTTTAAGGACTCTTGAAGTTTTCTGGTCACTGGAAACCCGTCCTAAGAGAATATTTATATGGAATCCAGCACAGCGCCACTAGCGGCAACTACACGCAACTAAGGATTTCAAACATATACTTTATTATACTCGATTGCGTAAACTCGTTAGTTGTATATAAGCGTACTGAGCAATATTGAAAATTCAAACTTTTTGAACCATGAAATTGAAAATTCTTCAACTAGAAACCTTTCTTTAGACATTTTGTTTTACAGCGACTTGACAAGCTTACCAAGAAATCGATAATCGAGATACGATTGTAAAATGAGAGGAATAAGGTTCTATATTGCATTTCGAGTGCTTTCGTTAGTTCATATTAGTAGGAATCTAATCAAACTATTTTCTTCTACGTATTCCCAATGGTTACTTCGCAGTTAAGTTCGCATAATTTCCGCAGACTTCATAATGACTATTACACTACTTTCTTAGTAAGCAGCCAGTATCTTTCTAGTAAGTTAAATTTTTTCCTACTGACTCTATAATATATTAATTTATTTCCCACTGATACCATGAAAATTTGCCTTATATTTCCCATTGGCTCTATAATAAATTGCCTTATACAGAACTAACTATAATAAATGGCTTAAGATCTCTACGGTTTCCATAAAAAATTGACTTCATTCCCACTGACTGCTCAATAAATTCCCACCGTCTCCATAATATCTCTCTTGTCTTATGCCTAGTGTTTCTAATGCCTCGGTTTAACGCCGTGCATAAGTAAGAAGTTGTGTAAGTCACGTGGTACGTTACGAGGACTGAAATGGGAGACTCGCCGTGATAATGCGCCAGCGGCCAGGCACGATAGTTTGCGGGATGATAGAGCAGACCGAATCAGCGATTCCGCCGGACCTGAAATCAATTATGTACGTTAGTTAAATAGGTTTTTTTTTTATGGTTACGAATGGCGTGACGAGCTAACCATTCGCCTGATGCTAAGCGACACGGCTGCCCATAACAGTTGCAGTGTCACTAGGAACTCTAATGTATAGAGTTTCGCGTGACACTGCACTATGCACTGTCATCTTGAGACATCAACACTATACAGGGTGAAACTAACGGAATAGATCATCGGTGGCCGGGGGGTGGGGGACCCCAGTACCTGTCGATTTAACCCCCCTGTATGTTCTCCGATATTCAACGGTTCAAAAGTTATTTGGACTTTGGTAAAATTTTGTCAAAATCAGATTTCAGCCTGAACTTCACAACTGCAGCCATACTATTGGGTTTGCGATTCTACTTTTTTTTTATAAACTAGGTCAATAATGGGCCTTTTGTACCCTTACACCAATCAGAGTTTAAGATTTATAAGAAACCAAATAAAAAACATTATAGTCAATTTTATTTTAAAAATCTAAAGTTTACATTAGCTTTCTATGGTTCTAAAAAAAATATTTCACATATTATTTTTTTCTACAACCTATCTTAAAAACAATGGCTTTTATGAAGAATAAACCCAAAAAATTTCATTTGACTAGTACTAGGTCATCATATTAAAAAATGTACTTGAATAGTCCCAAGTGCCAAAAACGCGTTCATAGAAGGTTACATACCCGGTACTGAGAATCGACCTAGATCGAATCTAAGTCGATTCTCAGATTCAGATTCTCGATTCTAAATCTAATCGAAGTCTTGGAAGAATTGCAAAGTGATTCGTTAACAAGTACGAGAGCAATTGGCCGTCGTACAGGCCTATCTCACAGAGTTCTGCGAGCGTAGGACATGCACACAGCATGTGTAATAAAAAAAATGTTACCTCCAATAGAGGCCAGCAGCGGCGTGATTCCATCAACATCGCACGCGTCTACGTGCGCACCGCGACATAACAATTCGCACACTACTGCGCACAACGCCTCGCCAAACTGTTCCCGCTCTTCTGCTGAGAACATAATACGCAATAGGATTACATAAACCGAGTAAGTTTTAATTTTTTAATGTCCAACGATCACATTCATATATCCTGGAACCTTACTAGGATTCCCTGTGTCTAGGGACCTAGGAACTACGAGAACCATGGTCTCACAACACCCAGACCCAGAACTGCATTTGCGCTTTTTTTCTATGCACAAACACTTGTCCTGTCGCGGGAATCGAACCCGCCACCTATGCTCAACCACCGCACCACAGAGACTATATTTTTTCCTCGTAGTTTCCGGGTCCCTAGATACCGGTTAAGGTCCAGGAATCTATGTATGTGTGATCGTTGGACAATTATTATTATTTATTAAATTTTCTATTCTTTTACATTAAAATTACATTCTTCTTCATTATTATTTTTTTACATTAAACGTAACTAACACAAGGCGCAATAAGGCTATTCATGGATGCCTTTGTCAGAATTGAACCAACTTGAAAAGGGGCAACACGGGAAGCACCAGCTTTCAAATAAAAAAAGACGCATCCTAATTGATTCACCAGTCGAATCGAGAACCTCCTCCTTTTTTCTAAATACATATCCAAATCACAGACTAAGTAGTGGATTCTTAGCGTATTTAGCCAATGATTGTTTTTGTTTTTGTGTCGTTATGCTTCTGTTATTATTTTTATTTAGTGATTTATATATTGTATGTGTTTGTATTACATTTCTTCAAAAATCTTATAAAACATGTATAAAAATAAATAAGAAAATTGTTTAAATTCTCTGATGTTCGTGATGTCATGACTACGGGTTCCGCCTGGAAATCAGTTATTTAAGGTCACGCGTTGACCTTAATCTCATGCTGAGTCGGGACCTGGTCATAACATCACACAACGTTACATTTGTTTATTTGTCTGTTCTTTATTATACTGTATTCTCTTATAATGTAATGTAATGTTGTGTAGTATCCTGAATAAATGTCTTTTCTTTTTTTCTTTTTGAAGTTGGGTGAAAATGAATACATTTGAGAATAAATGATTCTTCGATGCTCGGTATCGTACAAGGGGACTCACCAGGCACCAGCTGGTAGGAGATGAGCGCCTGGTGCAGCGGCAGGCGGCGCGCGTCGTCCGCCGCGTCCACGCGCAGCCCGCACTCCAGCAGCAGCCGGCTCGTGCGCGGGCACGGGAACCTGGGCCGGACCGGGCACAATCGACACGTATGCTACGACCGACGTCCGAAAACGGTCATCGGACGAAATAAACGGCCTGAACGCGTTGTGGCTTCTTTCAAATGACCAGAACGCGTTCTGGCTTCTTTTAAACGCTCAGAACGCGTTTTGACAATATTCAAATACACAAAACGCGTTTTGACATTTTTCAAACACTCACAACGCGTTCTCTACAACTCATCATATAATTAATTCAAATTCAGGCCTTTTCCAACTCATTACCGGTTTTTAGCTCGCAGGCCGGGCCTTAGCGCCCGGACAGGTTTAAAAAAACCTAACCTACACTTAAGTCCAATCAAAGTTACAGGTAATGAAAGTTGAAAAAGGCCTGAATTTTAATTAATTCTATGATAAGTTGTAGAGAACGCGTTGTGAGTGTTCGAAAAATGCCAAAACGCGTTCTGAGCGTTTAAAAGAAGCCAAAACGCGTTCTGGCTGTTTATTTCATCCAATGACCGTTTTCGGACTTCGGTCGTAACACATATACTACGACTCATAGTGTGAAATTGGGCGAAATTGTTGTATTTATCTACATCTATATTAAAAATGAATCTCTATTTCCCTTGGTCATCGTTTCACGCGTGAGCGGATGAAACATTTTCGCCAATTCATTTTTGTTGTGTTTATTATTAACAGTAGAAAGTTTTTATGAAAGATAAATGAGCGAAAAATCAGAAATTTTACACCACGCGGGTGAAACCGCGGGGCGCAGATAGTATATTTTACAAAGTAAAAACGGGTCTATTCGCACACAGAAAATTATCGAAACATAATTTAGGGGTACAAATTCAAAATTGTTTATTTCATATAAAGTACGGCACTGGTACAGCTCTAACCACATCAAACTGGGTGTTTTTTTTATGTTTTGGCTCCACTTTTTTGTGTATTTAGCCAGTGACAAGTAATTGATAATTTTTCAAGTTAACGATATTTACGCAAATATGTGTCAAGTCACAGTCGAAGTCATCAAGTCAAGTTATAGGCTAGTCAAAGTCATACTCCTAGTAAAGTGGTGGCAACTTTACCAGAAGCTTCTATGGAGTTTTGGAAACAACACGAAAAAACCACTTTCCCATACTTATGCCTGTAATCCAGCACTTAACGAATAAAATGCCATCAATTTTATGCACTAACACTGAAAATAACACAAGTTTTGGAAAATAACACAGTGCAGCGACGCGATCATTTTCCCGCCAAAAAAAAAACTGGGTGTTAATAACTCTCGTATCCTATATAGAAATAAACACCCCGATTAAAAATCGGAAAGCTTCTGACTCAGAATTTACACTCTCCGTCTCCTTCATCCTGAATATTGAAAAGAGACAGAGAGTAAAAAAACGACTGCGTTAGGTCAAGCAAAACTTCTTTACCTCCATCTATCGGCCGGTATAACTTTGTTTTTGATTTCCATCTGAATCTGTCATTTTGATGACAATTGTAAATTGTCATGATACCAATACTAAAAAATACAAATTTTAAGTAATTTTTTAACTTTGTTATGTTGAAAATGGAGATTTACGTTAACCAACAACTTTCAGCTTCCGTTCGTCTCGTAACGCAATCAACATCTTACTCCCCAAGTCAAGCGTGCGTAAATAAGTTTTACCTCAATAAATCGATCGATTTTATCTAGGTATTTGGTACTCACTGGCAAACGTCACTTGTATGGAAATCGTCAACTGGAGTCCTCCTGTCGGCCGCTAGATGGAGCAGCGACTGTCCATTCCGTAACTTCACGTTTCTAAGGCCGAATATCGCGCGACGGACAGCTGTTATCGTTTCCTGTGAAATAAATATATAAACGAGTGTGCTTTAGACCACACCACTGAAGTAAAGCTTCTTTAGTTTAGCTCTATCTATCGGCCGGTATAACTTTGTTTTTGATTTGTTTAATGTTAATGTCGCCATTTTGATAATTGTAAATTGCCATTTTACCGGACATACCAACATAATAATACAAATTTAAGTAATTTGTTACTTTGTTTTGTTGACGATGAAGATCTACGTTAACCAACTACTTTCAACTACCGTTCGCTTTGTTTTACCGAGCTTACTTCTTAAATCAAGCGTGAGTAGAGAAGTTTCACATAAAAAAAAATTATGGATATTTCACACAACGCCATCTAGTCCCAAATAAGCAAAGCTTGTATTATGGAAAAAAGGTAACAGATAGAATAAAAATAAACTTTTTGTTTGTAAATAAATACATTGAATACAATATAACACCCAGACACAAAACAAACACCTATGTTCATCACGTAAATGTTTGTTCTGGGTGGGAATCGAGCCCACAACCTACAGTTCAGAAGGCAGAACTACTACCAACAGCGCTGTGAGGCCAGTAAAATGAGGGTAGTTAGTTACCTCCAAGCAGAAATTCTAGAAAGTCTCTTTGGAGTTATAAATACGCTAACTATTATATTTAAGCTGTTAAATCCATACAAATTTCTTTTTTTATTGTAAGTTTCATGATCGCCTGACAGGTGACCATGTCATACTGGCCTAGTAATTCAGTTCACTAGCTACAATGCCCTTCAAACGGGAACACAGTGCTTGCATACTACTGCTTGGCAGCATATCTGGCCAAGCTCTTGCAGAAAAGTCCTACCACCTAGTTTGCAATGGTATATGTCACCTCATCATTGCCTTCGTTCTCCAGCAGCCTGGCCGCGACGGCGACCAAGTAAAGCGCAGTCCTCACATTCCCCTCGTATTCCTCCTGGAACACGCAGAAACGAGCCAAACTCTACGCATCAATAGTTATACTCTAGTGCGTGTACACGGAGCGCGGTGTTAGTGTGCGTGCGTGCGTATGTGTGCGTGGCCATTACTCGTGATACGACAACACAGTGCGGGCATGCTTGTACTTCGACCAAACTTCAAATGGAAATTTTCGAATCGATTTCAAACTACCGATTATGAACCTTCATCACACAAATCAGAAAAGTCCTAAAGTTAATAGCTACAATACAATTTGTACCGTATCGGTTCACTTTAGGTCTATATATTCAATAGTGCAAGAGGATGGCTGATGGTGGTGGTTGGTGGTTGCTGGGGAGGTTCCCAGGACAAGGTCCCAAAACTTTTTAATGTGAAATTTCGGTCAAATCAAAAACAGAAGGTATTTTTTTATTTTTTGACACGCTTGGCAGACGCCTTGGTGATAATAATAATGGAGACTGAGGAGAATGGACAAATCCCTGGATATAACCTATTATACACTTGAAATTTGACAGCCTCTGCGGTGTGGCGGTTGAGCAGGTCGACTCATAACCTGGAGACCATAGATTCCCGCGACAGGAAAAGTATTTGTGCACAGAAAAAAACACGCAAATACTTGTTCTGTGTCTGGGTCTTGTGGGACAATAAAATAATCTTGTGGGACCGTAGAATAAAAATAAATATGAAATATGACCCGCGCGTGTTCAAGAGTGTGAATAGATATTTACTTGGCTAGCATGCTACACCTTCGATCGCATCGTCACTTCCCATCAGGTGAGAGCGTGGTATAATGCTAGAAAAAAAAAGAACCATGGTCCTCGTAGTTCCTGGGTCTCTAGACATGCGGAATCCTTGTTAAGGTTCAGGATCTATGTATGTGAGCGTTGGGCGTTATTATTATAACCTCTATAGATCAAAATTTTCCATCTAAAGTTTGGACGAAGTATACATGAAGCTAATATGTTATGATATGCCAGTAAAGCAGACAGTACAACTGGTGGTAAGCGGTTACCGTCACCATGTAGCACCAAACACGTAATCGGTGCCACCATTTCGACACCCACTTTGAAGAAATATTCTGTAAATTCTATGTAACGCTCTGGATTAATCATCTGGATATATAAACTGTAAGGTACATCCTTGGAAATGATTGAACGGATTGCTAGCACCAGTAGTGAGAAAGAGTACGTCTCTTTTTTCAAACTCATATATTGTAATGGGCTTGCTATGTAATATTTGACAATAAGCACTTTGTAATTCTATATGCTTAGTAAAATAACTTAAGTACCTATTATAATTTTGACTTGTAAAAGTGCTAAAAATATCCTATTTGCAATAAATCTTTTGACTTTGACTTCGACTTTGATGCGAATGGTATTTTTTCACCATTTCATGAAGTAATTTCTTCCTCATGCAATACAAAAAATACTTTTCTTCAACACCACCAAAACAATGGGCATAAAACGAACTAATATTAGAATGATGTGCGATCATATTGTGTCAAACTATTTCTTCCAGTCTTAATTGGGGTTTAATTGCGCTAGGCGTTGTGACCAGGATCCATGATACCGCGATTCTCTCTGTCTCGCTCGCACGCATTTTGACATTTTCGAATAAATACTGAGTTTACAAACATATCTATTTATAAAAGAAAGTCGTGTTAGTTACACTATTTACAACTCCAGAACGGCTGAACCGATTTGGCTGAAAATTAGTGGGGAGGTAGCTTAGAACCAGGAGGCGGACATAGGATACTTAATATCCCGTTCGACCGCGTTTTACTAATTCACCTGTGCGAAGCCGGGGCGGGCGACTAGTAACTTGATAAAAAGTTCTGAAATGGTTTCGTTTAGCAAGTGCATATTTGCGTAAGTGCGTTTAGTATGCGTGCGAAGCGTTATCAGATCGCAAAACATGTTTTCTGTTATACAAGAAGTTTCATTGAACATTTTGCCTTGTTGAAAAAAAGTGAGAGTTGATGTATTTGGCATAGAGAAAATTTTCGCCAAGTAATTTTCCTCATTTTGGATAAAATTTCGCAGAGCGCTAATATCGCCGGGATCAACATACTTTTTATCCCAGAAAATTAATAACGGTCATTGTAAAGCCGTTCTTAAACGATCAGTAATGTTGAAGAAACGTTCGCAGCGGTCACTACTTGGATGGGTGACGCCACAAAAAAAAGTTTTGATGCTTCGGAAGGCACGTCAGGTTGTTTGTCTCCGGTGTCGTTGGACAACAGTCGTTAAACCAAACCTTCAAGCGGCTTATAAATTCTGACATCAGGGCGACCACATGCGGTAGAATAGAATACGTACCAGCGGTAAACAATGGACATCGAGTTTTTTTTTGTTTTTGGTATGGCTCCTCACTTTTGTGTATTTAGCCAGTGTCAAGTAATGGATAATTTTTCAAGTTAATTAATATATATATATATATATGTGTCAAGCCAAGTCACAGACCAAGTCGTCAAGTTATAATCTAGTCTAATCAAGTCATACTCCTAGTAAAGTGGTGGCAACTTTACCATAAGAAAATGGAAACAACACGAAAAAAAAACGTTTCACCATCATTATACCACTATTGCACACTCATGCATGTAATCCAGCACTTAACGAATAAAACGCCACCAATTTTATGCACTAACACTGAAAATAACACAAGTTTTGAATGAATACAATGCGGTGACGCGATCTTTTTCGTTTTCCCGCCAAAAGCCGGACATCGGGTTTAAGGGGGGGATAATCGGCTAGTATAGGCTTCGTAGAGCATTGTCTCTGTCACACGGAGCACTTCAGCGATAACAAGTCGCATAACTTTTACAGTTATTTATATACTAACTTCTGCCCGCGGTTTTGCACGCGCGGTCTATAGGAGACAAATGGCATATAGCAAGAAAATTTTTCATAGACAATTCAACCACCCATTTCTCCCTCTTAGGGTTGGAATTTCTAAAAACCCTTTCTTAGTGGAAACTTACGTTTTGCAAAGAACAAACCCTCCAAATTTCAAGTCTCTAAGACCAGCGGTTTAGGCTGTGCGTTGATATATAAGTCAGTCAGTCAGGAGTTTGAATTTTATATGTATAGATTTATTTATTTATTTCGAGTGACAGAGACGACGATCTACGAAGCTATACTGGTTATCTCCCTTTTTAACTCGTTGTACATTATTTAGAACGGTTCGCGTAATTTAAACAGTAATTTAAAGGACACACACAAATGGAGCGAGATGATTAAATTCCAATGATTAATAACATACTACTAATGACTCCGGGTCGTGGTTTGGCTGAGGTTTCTCCATGCGTTTGGTTCCCCTTCTTAGTTCTTCTGCGCACGCTTCTAGAACGTAGCAGACCTGAGAAGAATGTTACTTTTACAAACTTCTGTTTAATTCTTAACAGCCTCTGTGGTGTGGTGGTTAAGTCGGGTCATAACCCGGAAGCGGCGGGTTCGATCCCCGCTTCAGGACAAGTATTTGTGCACAGATGCAAATATTTGTTCTGTGTCTGGATGTTGTAGAACCATGGTCCTACAACACTAGTTCCTGGTTCCTGGGTCCCTAAACACAGGGAATTCTACTAAGGGCCAGGATCTACGTATGTGATCGTTGGGCGTTATTTATTTATATATTTTTCTTTGCTACAATAAATAAATGTTTGTGGACATTTCACACAGAGCCATCTGGACCTACACAATGTATTATGGAAACCATAGTCTTCTGCCCAATATTTTTCCACTAGTGGGATGTTGGCCTTCTTTTCCACTGCTGCAACATGGGCCTTCTTTCAGGGAGAAAGTAACTATGATACTTTGTGGATTTTCTTTATGTTATTAAATGATGTGACAAGCTAGTCGTTCACCTGATGTTAAGCGCCACGGTCGCCCATAACAGAACAGTGTCACTCGGAACCCTAAAACATAGAGTTACAAGCGACACTGCACTGCGCACATCATCCTGAGAGATCAGCACAGTCTGGTAATAAGATTACTCGACTGTGAGATCAGATCATAAAGTCTCAATTGCCCAGTAATTTCACTAGCTATAGTGCCCTTCAAACCGGAACACAGTAGTGCTTGCACACTACTGCTTGGCGGCAGAATAACTGGCAAAGCGGTGGTACCTACCTAGACGAACTTTGCAGAAAAGTCCTACCACCTAGTAAACCCTGGATCCCTGAGACATCGTTATACTTTGACAAAATTCTTTTTTTAACTCGTATTGAACGTCAGCAAAAACCTTTATTAAAATAAGTTTAAAAGATTAATAAATAGTTACCTGTGACAGCGGCAGTTGAATCCCTCCGATATGTATCATCTGTGAGAATACTTGAGCAAATCTCAGCAAGTCCTTTACTACTGACACCTGTCAAAAACAAAATGAATGTTTATTGATTTGCTTTGAATATTTATAGACATATTCCTACGTCACAAACCAGTGGACGGATCGGGCTGAAATTTGGCATGCAGGTAGATGTTATGACGTAGGCATCCGCTAAGAAAGGACTTTTAGAAATTCCACCCTTAAGAGGGTGAAATGGGTGGTTGAATTATTTTTCCATAGGCCACGCCGCGTGCGAAGCTGCGGGCAGAAGCTCATTAAAATATAACTTGGCTAATCAACACTTTCCCTCATCCGAATATCGACATCAAAATACATTGTTCAGTCTAAACAAAAGATCATTCAACAATCTGAAATCACGCTAACGACATAACATTATAAAGTCATGCAAAGAGCAACCTTATTCCGTTACGCTAAGGGTTACCTCGTTTTGCTGCCTCAATTGCAACGCCCGACGCCAAAGGGCCAGGCAGCGGTCGAATCTCGCTTCGTCAGCGAAAACAGCCCCTCGGAACACTATAGGGTGGGGTAAATCGGGACACGTGGAGCCCAAAACCCGCTCCCTTATCGTCAATCCCTCCATGTGTAATCCGTGAGCGTTGCCGTGAAGACGCTCTACCTCCTGTAATAAAAAAAAAAAAAACGATTAAAAACATCAAAACTTATAATATCTTTTTTATGGAGGAGGTTAAATCGACTTTGTCTGAGAAATATCTAAATATCTGAAATCTAAATGAAATGAAAAAACTTTATTCCTGACGCACAATATCGCATAGGTAATATAAATACAAAGACAATAGAAACATATATATCTATCTATATCTATATGTTTTCCAGTTATGTATTATGATTTTTATGCTAAACTCCGGAACCGATTTCGATGATATTTCTACGGGATCAATCTGAAAGTATATCGATTTAAATAAATTTCCAAATCGATTTATAATTATAGAGTACTGAAGTAACAAACATTAAAAAAAATACAACCAAGTGCACCTTTTTGAGGTTGCAATCGACTTACGTGATCGCCCAGCAGGTCATAAAGTATATTTTACTAGCTACAGCGCCTTTCAAACCGGAACACAGAAGTGCTTACACACTACTGCTAGGTGGCAGAATAACTGGCAAAGCAGTGTTGGTATTTACGTAGACGAAATTTGCAGAAAAGTCTTACCACCTAGTAAACTTAACCTATATCACTTACCGATTTAAATTGGACTTATTAATCACCACTTCATCAAATCTTTAATTATATCAAAAAGGAATTATTAATTATCCCAACTTCGAAAACATGTTCAAGTACTTTCGTTCATAAATCACCACTATTTTATCAAAGTATTACTAACGCCATCTCTTGGGCAACAATAGTAACTAATGAACTTACCTCTATGGTAGTGCTTTCCTTCCAGTTATCATAAGCTGGGATAGGGTCCGCAGGCTTTTTCAGTAACAGCCCGTAGCGCGTATCGTATCTCATAGTCATTGCTCTGTGTAAGTACTGATACGCCATCTGTTGGGAGAAATATTGAACTTTTTAAGATGTTTACACACCCATATACCGACGGTAAATCTAAGTTCATATGAGAGCCTTTTTTTGAAGTAAAACTTCTTTACGCACGCTTGACTTGGGGAGTAAGCTGGTGAATGCGAGGCGAACGGAGGTTGAAGTTGTGTTCTAAGAGCCCGTGAACCCCAGACCTTCGTTATTTTGTAAAAGCTGAAAGTTTGTCAACGCATGCTCCTAACACAGGTAAGAACGCTGGACCATTATGAAGTTTGGGTTAGGGTGGCTTTAGCACGTCCAGTATCAGATCTCATCGAGATTTGGCATGGAACTGGCTATGACGACATGAGCTTTCTATGGTATGGTATAAAAAAGTGTGTAGAGATGGAGAACTCTCAATAATTGTCTCACCAATGAAGTACATAAACAGGAATAAATATAATATTCACGAACTAGTGTAACAAGTGTTAAGTATATATATATATATATATATATATATATCTTTACTGTGTCAAGCCGTCTTATCGCTGACAGACAAAAAAATAAAATAAAAGTAAAAGTAAAGGTAAAGGCAAAGGTACAGGTAAAGGTAAAGGTAAAGGTAAAAGTAAAAGTAAAAGTAAAAGTAAAGGTAAAAGTAAAAGTAAAAGTAAAAGTAAAAATTAATGTGAAAGTGAAAGTAAAAGTCACAAGATTTGAATGCAAATAGGCTACCTTTAGCACATTTACAAGTCAAAATGATATTAGGTAGGTACCTAAAATGAAGTTATTGTAGTCCAAGGTGGCATTTAACTTACCCTCAAGCAGTAATACTCCTTGTCGTTAGCGAAGGAAGCCCCGAGCAGTTCGAAAGCCTCTATTTTCTGAGCGCGGCCGATGTCGGGGCGCGCCGCCAGTATCTCCACGACGCCGGCGCGCGCCCGCTCCGCCGCACATTGTAACGGGGTCATACCTGAAATATTGCATTACGTTTTATATACACCATCGGACAGTCCCTTGGTGTGGTAGCACCCCTACCGCGTAACCGTTCTGGGAATCGGCTTCGCCTGCCATCCTGCACGCGCCAATTAACAAGTACACGAGTGCGAGCAAGAGAGAACACGATTACGATCTCCACCAGACTTACGCGGTAAGGCCCCAGATCGGGTGATAGTATGGAAGCGGCAGGTTCTATACCCGCAACAGGAAAAAAATGAGTGTACTTTAGACCACACGACTGAAGTAAAACTTCTTTAGTTTAGCTCCATCTATCGGCCGGTATAACATAGCTTTTGCTTTCTTTAATGCTAATGTCGCCATCTTGACGATTGTAAATTGTCATTTTAACTGATATACCAACATAATAATAAATATTGAACTTTGTTATGTTGACAATGGAGAATTACGTGAACCAACTTCACCTTCCGTATCGCATTCACCAGCTTATTCCCCAAATCAAGGATGCGTAAAGAAGTTTTAATAAAAAGTATGTATTGTATAAGTTATCTGGTTCCCATAGTTCAAGCTTTGCTTAGTTTGGGGCCAGATGACGATGTGCGAAATGTCCACACATATTATTAACTTCAAAAGCAGCAAATACTTGTTCCAAAAGTTTAACTACTAGGTGGTAGGACTTTGTTGTAAAGTTCGTCTAGGTAGGTACCACTGCTTTGCCAGTTATTCTGCCGCCAAGCAGTAGTTTGCAAGCACTACTGTGTTCCGGTTTGAAGGGCACTATAGCTAGTGAAATTACTGGGCAATTGAGACTTCATGATCTGATCTCACAGTTGAGTAATCTTATTACCAGACTGTGCTGATGTCTCAGGATGATGTGCGCAGTGCAGGGTCACGAAAATTTTTATATTTTGGAGTTCCGAGTGACACTGTTCTGTTATGGGTGGCCGTGGCGCTTAACATCAGGTGAATGACTAGCTCGTCACATCATTCACTAACATAAAAAAAAACACAAAAACTTACCATTCTCATTGGTAAGTATTCTAGCTTGGTGCTCCAATAATGCACAGACGACGGTGCCGTGGCCGCACTCCGCGGCAAAATGTAGCGCCGTCGCGCCGCACAGTGCGCGCTCGTCCACCCTCGCGCCACTGTCCAGGAGGAATTGCACCTGCAAGGCAGGGTTAGAGAGGGAAAACGAAAAAGATCGCGTCACCGCATTGTATTATTTTCCAAAACTTGTGTTATTTTCTGTGTTAGTGCATAAAATTGGTGGCATTTTATTCGTTAAGTGCTGGATTACAGGCATGAGTGTGGGAAAGTGGTATAATGATCGTGTTGTTTCCAAAACTACATAGAAGCTTCTGGTAAAGTTGCCACCACTTTACTAGGAGTATGATTTGACTAGACTAGACTATGACTGGACTTGATGACGTGAAACTTGAGAAATTATCAATTACTTGACACTGGCTAAATACAAAAAAGTGTGGAGCCAAAATAATAAAATAGAAAAGGTGGGGCTTGAAAGTAACTGATATTTATTATATATGATATGGGCTACTCCCATATACACATTCACACAATAATAACAACAAAAACTATAACAATAATGCCCAACAATCATATACATAGATCCTGGACCCTAACTAGGATTCCCTGTGTCTAGGGACCCAGGAACTACGAGGACCATGGTCCCACAACACCCAGACTCAGAACAAATATTTGCGCTTTTTTTCCGTGCACAAATAATTGTCCTGCTGCAGGAATCGAACCCGCCACCGGGCTATGAGCCGACCTGCTCAACGACCACACCACAGAGGCTGTCAAATGTATAGATTGGTGGAATAATAAAGAGTTCTCTATCTATAGAAACTTCTACTATCATTGAAACAGTCAACGGTCCAGCGTAATCTACACTCACCACGTCCAAATGCCCTTTATAGGCGGCGATCATCAAACACGTGTTGTTATACTTGTTCGCCTTATGTATGTCCGCTCCATGCCTCACGAGATACTTGACAATGTCCAGCCTGCCGTCGAAGCAGGCGGCTCTGAGAGGCGTGCTGAGGGTCTTGGTAGCGTGGTTGACGTTCGCGCCGGCTCGGACCAGCCGCTTCACGATGCCGAGGTGGCCGGCGCCCGCTGCGCACCACAACGCTGTCGCGCCTATCAATTGTCCACAATCAATAACAGAAAAATTATAATAATAATAATATGTGCGAACATCTCACACAACGCCATCTAGCCCCAAACTAAGCAAAGCTTGTATTATGGGTACCAGATAACTGATACAATACTTAAATACTTTTTATTTGTAAATACATACATATAATACAATATAACACCCAGACACAGAACAAACACCTATGTTCATCACACAAATGTTTGTCCTGGGTGGGAATCGAACCCACAACCCACAGTTCAGAAGGCAGGGTTACTACCAACTGAGCTATCGGCCCAGCCGGAATTGCCCCACAAAGGATTAAAATTTATAATAGACTAGTTGCGCGCTACGGTTTCACCCGCGGAAAAAAAGGATTTTAATTATTTGCTCATCCCAAATTTACCTTTATCGGGATAAAATGTAGCCTATATGTCAATCCTGTGTATAAGCTAAGCTAGGTATCGAATTTCATCCAAAATCATTCAGCCGTTTGAGCGTGAAGGAGTAACAACATACACACATATACACAAACACACATACAAACTTTCGCCTTTATAATATTAGTATGATGATTAATATGATGACTAGCCTCTGCCCGCGGCTTTGCCCGCATGGCCTATAGGAAACGAAGAAGAATTTTTTTAATAGATAATTCATCCAGCCATTTCACCCTCATAGGGATGGAATTTCGAAAAACCCTTACTTAGTGGATACCTTCACTTCACAAAGAACACACCATCCAAATTTCAAGTCTCTAGGACCGGTTTAGGCTGCGCGTTGATATATAAGTCAGTCAGACAGTCAGTCAGGACTTTGAATTTTATATGTATAGATTAAAATTAAGTTATTTTACTAAGCATATAAAATTACAAAGTGCTTATTGTCAAATATTATATAGCAAGCCCATTACAATATATGAGTTTGAAAAAAGAAGTTCTCTTTCTCACTACTGGTGCAAGCAATCCAGCACAATGCAGAACAGAAAACTCTGATCCAAAGCTTCGATTACAACTGTAAGACATTGGACTAATACAAGCGTATGATGATGTATACTTTACAATCTGTAAGATCTTTATCGTATGAAGAAATTTAAATATAAACCTCACTTCACCGACATGACTGGTGGTAATGCACTTTCATGAATCAGACAACGGCAAGGACCGACAAATATAAATTGGCAGGTATGTGCGACCACCCACTGAACAAAGATTAGTATATATTTAACACGAGCTTCTGCCCGCAGCTTAACCCGCGGCGTAGCCTATGGGAAAATAATTCAACCATCCATTTCACCCTCTTAAGGGTGGAATTTAAAAAAATCCTTTCTTAGCGGATGCCTACGTCATAACATCTACCTGCATGCTAAATTTCAGCCCGATCCGTCCAGTGGTTTGGGCTGTTATTAATTACAACTATAGAAGACTATTGTTTTATTCCTAGAGTACAATCATCAAATTCTAAAGATATTATAAACATTGCATCTTACATAGATCGTATCATAGAGTTAATTTTAAATGTAACACCCATGACACAAAATTAAAAAAGTTAGAGTCCGAATGACACAAATACCCGAATAATATATTAATGAATCAGACGCTATTTCTATGCGTAATCAAGCGTGTTGGTATCGTGAGTAAGCTTATATCCGATGATAAATAAAAGCATATTTTCAAGAAAACCATGAAGGAAAGGGGGATAGTTTGGAACCCAAACTAAGCAAAGCTTCTACTATGGGAACTAGATAACAGATAGAATACACAGATACACTGTTTGTTTGTAAATACAATATATATACTATTATATAATACTAGGTGGTAGGACTTTTCTGCAAAGTTCGTCTAGGTAGGTACCACCGCTTTGCCAGTTATTCTGCCGCCAAGCAGTAGTATGCAAGCACTATTGTGTTCCGGTTTGAAGGGCACTGTAGCTAGTGAAATTACTGGGCAATTGAGACTTTATCATCTGATCTCACAGTCGAGTAATGTTATTTTCAGACTGTGCTGATGTCTCAGGATGATGTGCGCAGTGCAGTTTCACGCGAATCTTTATATTTTGGAGTTCCGAAAATATTAAAACAAAAAATTCGAAATAAATAATAACGCCCAACGATCACATACATATATCCTGGACCCTAACTAGGATTTCTTGTGTCTAGGGACCCAGGAACTACGAGGACCACGGTCTTACAACACCCAGATTCAGAACAAATATTTGCGCTTTTTTTCCTGTGCACACACATTTGTCCTGCCGCGGGAATCGAGCCCGCCGCCTCCGGGATATGAGCCGACCTGATCAACCACCACAGATGCCGTCCGAAATAAAAAATTAGGCACCTCTCACTATTTTACGTCTATACTTGAGAAAAAGCAGATCTAGTAGAACTTTTTCTCTGTAGCCTCTCTGCGTGCATTTTGTATGAAACGAATCGCATATTTTATACAATAAAATACATTATCGCATTTGTAAATATATCTCACGCGTAACATCAACATAATTACGAGGCATGCCTTTTATGTTTTGTCGTTTGAAGAAAAAAACACAACTAGAACCTTATAGTACTAATCGACGCTGTGACTAAACAATAGCATTAATCCTAATACTTTCAACTGTTTTGAGATTCAAAATTTAAACACATTCGAATATAGAATAGTTTCAAATTCAAAATTGCCGGGAAATATGGAAACGACAGAACTTAAAAGGCACGCCCAGTATCTTACGTTAAGTATAAATAGTTAATAATAAATAACTACCTTGTCTATACGGACGCATGGTTGATTTTGACAGTAACTTTATTATACGCACGCGACGATATACGGCTAAAAGCAATGCCAAACGAAATTATAAAACCCGTTGCAATGATAAATCATAAGCGGGAAACAAAGAAGCTTTCTGGATGTAAGCCAATCAGCGGACATCTCATTGAGCTCCATGCAGAATTTGCTTTTCCTTTGTATAATATAAACTTTCATACGACTAAAAATAATCGTCACGCGATACGACGGAAAACTCTAAAAAAACTGAGTCAACGCGCTTTTAGAAAAAAAAAATGTCTTTGTTTTGGTCGCGACACCGCACTTTGTTCGATACGTAGGTGTTTAAGAGTGGAATGCTCCAGATTTATATTTACGGAAATTACGAGTATTTCCGTATTTGCGACTCGACTCTCGCGTTGGCATACGATGCGTTTTTGTTTTCGACCGAAAGAGTTTCAATTGCGTGTGAAATTACGCTTTGAGAAATCGAGCATTTAGACATTCCTATTTAGTTTTCTAAGATCTATATTGTAATTCCATTCATGCAAATTTTTGATTAAATTATATTTATATATATTTTATTTATTTATTTATTCGAAGGAAAAAAATATGGTGAAATTATTTAGAGAATTATCAAAAAAGGTAGAAGAAGTAGATACCGACGGTTTTGGTTTTCAAATAACGGGCCGTTTTAGATTCCTGTTTCATTACCAAAAAAATTAGCAATACTGATGATTTTCAAGTAGTCAGCTCCTTTACACTGCGGTTTTCTTCAGTCAATATTGGTAAAATATGATATTAATAATGTGGCATTACCATGAATTAGCTTTAAAGGTGATAAATACAGTGGTGTCGATTCTGTGTCGCAATCTCTAAAGCTAAAGTAAACTTAAAGTATGGCGGTACTCTTCTGATAGAGGGGAAATGAAAAAGACGGAAAAATGTTAATTTCGTTTAGCTTTAAAGTATGCGACAATCGACACCACTATCATCTTAAAGCTAATTCATGATAACCCTTCCTTCCTATTTCTGTAGGCGAGTGAAAGTGCCCAAAGTGCCCTCCTATACATAATAAATACCACTATGAAGCGGTCACCCATCTAAGTAAGAACCGCAGCGAACAATGCATAATTTCACCGATCGCCGAGGTTCTCTACGCACTTAAGATCGAAGTTAGACCCTTTAACCTTACCCTCAATGACGTATTCGTCAAACTTGACAGTCCCTTCAGTCTCCAGCCGGACTGGTGGCCGGAACTTCTCCAGAAGTATCCTGACTGAACCCTCGCGGCCGTGACGAGCAGCTGCGATGAGGGGCGTGCATTGTACACCATCGAAACGTACATCCTGGAAACGTTTGAAGGTTTGTCAGGGGTTTGTCCAGCATCGGGTGGATCGAAGTTCTTATACAGGGCATAAATAAATTATACTACAGCATTGGTGAGCAAGATTCCTGCGTAAAAATAGAACCTGTCAATGGGCAACAGCATTCTCATTATCCTCAGTTAAATATTCTGCGATCACAAGCATGGTGATTATGGCAGAGTCATCTCTGTGATTAGCATTCAAATTGGCAATTTATGGTGAGACTTATGTTCAGAAGTGGACGTCTTCTAATGATGATGTGTGAGCGAGTGTAGCTCGTGCTAGACTTTTAATCCTACGCACCATGGTTCGATTCCCACTCGCCCTCGCGCTAATCCCTCTATCCCTATTGCACTCGCTTGCGGTGAAAGAATCGAGCGTGAGAAAACCGACAAAGTTCAAGAATCTTAATACTTGAGGATATGATTGTCATTAACTCTGCACATAGTCTACCGCCCTCTCTCTCCCCTCCCTATCTCCATCCCAAAAAAAGACATCAGCTATTGCATGAGGTCTGGAATAGGCTCCGATCCAGCATACAACTGAGGCTCCAAACTACAGCCTCAGTTACTACAGTTACGCTGGCCAAATTCGGGTTGGTTAATGAGACATATCCACGAATTTTATAATTCTCTTTCGTTGCGTCTTTACCGTTGCCAATTACAAACTTGAAGTCATTGGGTGTGGGTCCGAAGGGGATTTGAACTAGGATGCGTCGGTTTGAAAGTCGCATGGTCTAAAACTGAGCCACACTAGATCGCTGCGTAACGCTAAATGGGTTTACGTAATATGAATTTAAAACTGAAAATATATTTGAACATTGCTTAATTGCACAATTAACTCATTACAGTGGCGAGAGGATTGCAGAATGCTAAGCGAGACGACATTGAATACTTACTCAAGTTCTATCTACCAACATGTTACATGATAATCATTCAGGTCATTTCTAAAGCCACTTATCTATATATTGAGTAAGAATTATCGTTATAGAAAGAACTGTAAGGTGTAGGTAAACTTGTCTTTAGTCTAATTTGTATTCCTCGTGTTTTCAATGACTAATTTAGCTTACTCCTCAACGCTTAACTGAAACTACAGTTAAATCTGCAGTTAACATTTTGTAAGCAGAAACATGTTGAAACATTTAACCATTGTTAAAAGAACATCATAATTTAACAGCAACTTTAACTAAAAGTATGGTGGGACTCTTCTGATAAAGTAGTAATGAAAAAGATGGAGATATATTTTTTTGTTAAGCTTTAGAGAACGCAACACATAATCGGCACCATTTGTTGGTTATAATTAAAGTTACGGTTATAAATGAATAATGAATAAAAAAATAATGTGAAGCATTTAACTGTTTATTTATTGATGAAATGATGATGCAACACAAATGCAGGTTAAACATCATGGTTAAGTCTGAGGTTTCAGTTAATTTTAACTGTAATAGAAGTAGCTTAAACCTCCACATTATGGTTCATATATTGCCAATTTGATACACTATTGCTTGGAGGTAGAATATTAAGACTTACACACCTACTCCGGTTACATACTGATGGCTACTATAACAAAGGCTTTTCTATTGTTTAGCGATCATTTGACAGTTAAAAGGTTTAAACAACAAGAATATGAGATGAAAATAAAATGTATATTACACAACATTACACACATGATAATTTGTAAAAGAATCCTGAATTTGATGTAAATCAAAACAAACAAAACAAAAACCATCACTGCCAGGTAAGATTACAGTCAGTCATTAGCCTAGTTTATCTTAAAAAATAGGTGGCTTACCAGGCTGTAATTCTTAGAAAAATATTAAGAAGAATTCTTGGACGTAATTGTATGTACAAAAAAACTAGGTGACAAAAATCAATAACATGCCAGTCACCGTGTTTTATTGCAAACAAAATATAAACAACTATACGGTGATAAATTAATGAATTATTCATCTGCAATTTACCCAGTTTCATAATTATAATAATATGTGTACTCTTAATATTCTAGTATAACAAGTTTAGTCTAATGTTGATTTTGATAGGTAAGCAATTTATGTGCATCCAAATTGGTACAACCATGTTGGTGGATAACCACACAAAAAGGAAAAAAGCTTTTAAATAAGGATTATATAGGATTCAAGTCGTGATACAAGAGTACACCTACCTAAATCCTATATAAATTTAGTTGGATATTTATTTGTGAGTATAAGTGCTGGATGTCTTTGATTATATAATAATAATGTAGAAGTTTTCTGTTAGAAATATTTGTGAGCAGGGGCTTCATTTGGGGCTTATTGTTTATTTCTGTACTTTTACTGCACAGGAGGAAGATATTAACAGGTGTTACACATGTATAACTTAGAATGGACTATACCTATTTTTGAGAGCCTATAATTACATAATTTATTCTAAGCTTCAATATGTATTATTTGATAATATCACACATCATTTATCATAATATCATTTATTTATTGTGATAAAAACAACAAAATAAATTACAATTAACAGTGCTCTTAGAGTAAGTAGCGCTATACAAATTAGCCCCCAAAAAGAAATATTAGGTTATACACTGAGATAATTTGGTGTTGGATGTGTAATTCCAGATCAAGGCTAGTGGGAGCTAAAGCATAAATACTGAAAATCTTTCATTTGTGTCATAGATATATGTATGTATTATATTTGTCAAATCGGTTTGGTAGTCATTTTCCCATTCATTATGATTTTATTGATAGCTTTCACACCTTTTTACTATTTGATACCACATCATTGTCTTAAGGTTGAGATAGATCTACTTATAAAGCACACACAATGTTGTGGTTATCTTGCTAAATGAGCAATGATTTTTCACATTCATATCAGTGAACCCTGACTTAGGCAAGTATTTCATGAGTTAAATCAATTTATATTGTAGTCTTATGTGGACGATAAAAACACACAAGTCATGTTCCTGCGTAAAAACTTCAAAGGAAGCGAAACGCGTCGAAATGTACCAAGGTTACATCCACAATAAAACACAAACTTACGGCGAATACGCGTCGCACGACGCACAAAAAGCAATTAATAAAGCACACGCTTGCGTTTAACGCGCAAAAGGTAACGCACAGACTGATTTACGCGTTAAAAATAGATTATTATCGCGGTCCTTCTAGTAAAACATGACAGCCAAAATAATCACAAGAAAGTAACGGTATACACAACCCAAAACAATGGTATACTTACACAATTCAATATATCATCGATTTCATCCGCGTTTTTCTCGTATAGTAATGCGTAAAGGGTAAGGGACATTCCATCTCTGGCTGCGAAAAACACCCTTTCTCTGAGGTTGTTGCTCGCATCGTCCATCATCAACTTGTACTCCATAATTTCACTGAGACAATTATTATATTTAATTTATAAAAACACGTATCCTCTTTCTATTGAAGAATTTGTTGCAAAATAAATAACATTAAGCTAGTTATAGCAAGGCCAATCACTTTTCGTGAATGTAAGAAAAAAATTGAATTACAAGAAAAATAATTAACCCGAATGACAGCTAAATAGAATGGAAGTGACAGTGACATGGAAAAGATATTAGTGTTGCGCTGACTCCGCATTATGAGTCAATCGATTCTAATAGTTACAAAACCGTAAATATCCGATTTTTTTCATGCGTAAAAATATAGAAACGTTGGCCCTTTATTTTATATATTTTCTATGCCCAAGAATATTGGCTGTTTACTCAAAATTAAAATAAAATAGTTTCTGCAATCTGCAACATAGTAATTGCGCTTAGTGCAATAAAAAAATGCAATACGAATCGAATATATTGCCACGTTTGTTCCACAGTGGAGTTTTTTGACCAATCAGACACAAGCATTCTCCACAACTTCTTATACGATAGTTATCACAAATCAAAGCGAGATGTTTGTTTTACCTCTTTTTAACATCAGCTAGCAATGATCTACATGTCTTTTTCTTATGCTAACTAATTTATCTAATTTGAACATTTGATTTGACTAGCCGTACCCGTGGCTCTTCCTTTCCTTTTGACATTTTTTTTACTATTTATTTGAGTTTGACGTGTAACCTATTGCTTTCCTTCTATTTACGAAGAATTTACCCAAAATCTAATAAATTTTCCTCTAAATATGTCGAGCGGTCAATGGGAAGTTGTAGGAAAGAGTAAAAAGTCGCAGAATGGAAAGGTGAAAAGTAAGGAAGAAGAGAAAAAAGTTGTAAAAAATGGACCTAAACTTGAAGATGTCGGTAAGTTGCCCTACTTTAATTCCAGCACCCAATTTGTTTATTACACTTTATTACTTTGCTCCAGATTATTCCCGCGGTCTTTCAACATGGACGATTAAAAAATTAAAGTTTAATCAGAACTTCCAACTTTTTGTGGTGGTGAATTTGAAATTTTAAAGATAATGAATAATTTACTATAAAACTAGGCATCTTGCGATGCAGTTGGGTACCTACTTACACAGGTCTTTAACATTGTTCTTGAAATAAAATGCAACATAGTTGATTTACGTCTATATTCTATTTTCAGATCAATTTATTTTAATTCAGTTAATTAAGTAGATTGTGACATAAGATAAAAACATTGACCAGCTAACTTTTTATTGTTTAATCAATGACTCATACACAAATTCTCTATGCCAATTAGAGTGTAAAACAGTATAGTCTAAAAATATAATTCATTATGTTATAACTGTAAACTGTAGAACTATAATTTATAAATTAAAATTGTGCACCTCTTACATCTTAAATTAAAGGTTTCCTAATTTGTTTGTGTTTCAGTACCTCATTCTCAAATAAAGTCTTTCTATTCCGGCATGGAGATTGATGATGATAAAAAACCAGCAAATAAAAAGAAAGAGGGAGACAAGAAGAATAAAAATAAACAACAGAACAAAAAGAATGAATCTGCAAAACCCAAACCACCAACAACTATCGAAGGGGCTTTGCAAGCTGTAAGTGTATTAAGGATGTATCATAGCAAATTTTGACAGGGTCTATAGTCCTCGGTTTAAAGTTGAAAACCGAAAATCAATAGATGTCAAACGGAGTCTGCACATGAAAATGCATGTATTTTGCAGGTTTTTTGTGGATTATCTGAAATATGTATATCAAGTAAATATTTGACCTGGCCATATCTATAGAATACAAGTCTGGCTATTTAATTTGTAAAAAAATAAATGTGTCTATTATCGCTGAAAGTTTGGAGAACTACATTCATAAAGTATTATTTTGGGATTGAGTTAGAACCATTTTATTTATTATTACCATTTTCAAATTCAATTGACTAACTAACTACTAAGTCTTAGTAAGATACATATCACCAATAGTTGGTACAGAAGTAATGCTTGTAATTTTTTTGTACAGCTTGTCTCATGTTTTTCATTTATTTGTGTTATTACTTGGTTTCATCATAGGTACTCGGGGGGGTGATCATGTAACTTTGATTGCGATGCAACAGGAGATATTTTATTGCGAATTTGAAAATGTCCACAGTGACTATGTACATTGACTATGTATTGTAACTGTCAAATCCATACATTTTTACAGTTTTTGTAATGGTTGCAATCTAGTTACATGATCTGTGTGCCCTTTAGCCTCCTCCTGCTTGGGAAATAAATTTCTATAATTTGTTGTTAGTAATTTGTATAGTATTATAAATATTAACAACTATAGTGATATAATAATTAGCACTTCCTAACATCGCCTTTACCGAAAAAATGTAGTTGTAGTGAAGGTTTAAAGAACCCAATTCTAACCAAATGTTGAAAAAAATAATAGAAATTATTTACTTTAAATTCACGTCTAATCAAAATAGAATAGAAAGACGTTTATTCAATACTTACTTGGAATTAAGGTACAAAACTAGTTATATGATTTTTTTTAACCCAAATTACTATGGGAAACTACTATTCAAGTATTCATACTTAATGGCAGTTGTAACGTTGGCACGAAACGCTGTGCAGTAGCAAAAATTTGATGTGCGCGGGAAGCGGTGAGCGCAGGGATCTTGCAGAGCACTTCAAACTCGCCATTGGGCTTAAATCACACTCAACTTTAAAAGTATAATGTGTGGACATTATCTCCAATGAAAAATTTACTTTCATTATATTAGGCAATGCTCAATTAATAACGATGGTAATCGTTATAACAGACAGTACGTAATAATTATAAATTAGGATGCAAATTTATGTACATCTAAAAAACACAAAATTACATAAACCATATTTTGAATTTCAACATTCTCTTACATTAAGCTTTGGTAAGTTAATTGAGGTAGGAAAAACTTAGCTGAAGTTTTTTCTAACTTTATTTAAATAACGGAAAAGTAAGTAAGTCCTAGTATATACTAGAATAAAACCTTGAACAGCATAACAAAAGCCACCTTTGAAGTTCCATTATTGTACCGCCTATAAAACACCATCACTTCCAGATTGATCCTACAGAACTGGCGAGCATCATCACAACCAATAAGCTCCGGTTCTCCAACGCTCCCCTCGTATGGCTGAAGGAAGTGGCCACATTCCTGAACTCAAAGACTCTGATTGATGTAGAAGACCCTACATTTGTTAACTACCCGTCTATGTACCCAATGTCAGCGGTGCCTATAGATATAAGGAATATATTGGAGGCTGTGCTACATGATGCCGGGAAACCCAATGCTCAGCTGTTCTTTGATGTCACCCTCACGGCTGTGGCCAATGATATGAGCAGAGGTGTGTATGTTTCAGATTTATTATTATTTATTAGTCTTAAGGTACAAGTTCGTAGCTGACTCCACGCAGCAGTTTTACTAGGTGGTAGGACTTTTCTGCAAAGTTCGTCTTTTTTTTATGTTACTGAATGATTTGACGAGCTAGCCGTTCACCTGATGTTAATCGCCACGGCTGCCCATAACAGAACAGTGTCATTCGGAACCCCAAAATAGAGTTTCGAGCAACGACTATTGGAATACATAAATGACTATTGGAAACATTTTTTAAATAGATTAACGTGTGACTTATATCTGTCTAACGTCACGCCTCATATTAAACGTCAGAAGCAGCGTGTGTGGTGTGGTGGTTGAGCAGGTCGACTCATAACCTAAAGGTGGCTACCGGGTCAGCCACGAAAACACAAAGGAGGTCATATTCTTACCATAGTTCCATTTACCAGGTCAAAACGTAAATGGACACAGGATCCTCTTGCAAATGCTAGCACAAGACTTCCCAGAGTTCTGCACGGCGTCCGTTCAAAAGAGCGCTAGCTTACGCAACTCTTACCAGAACCGGCCTCCGATCGGACTCACTTTGCTGTGGGCCTTCGGTCAGGGCGGCCTGAAAGACTTCAGTGTGGGAATGAAAGGTAAGATACGTGTTTATTGGAGTAAAACTTCTTTTCGCTTGCTTCACTTGAGGAGTAAGCTGGTGAATGCGAGGCGAACGGAAGTTGAAGTTGGTTAAATTACATCTCCATTATCTCCCCTTCTCGCCCCGGTACGGCGGAAGACAGTTCACGGGGGGGATTTTAGTGGGTTCGAGTCCCACATACGTAATAAGAGTGAAGTGTGTGAGTGAGTGAGTAAGGGGAAGAGCGAGGGAATTTCCCCCTCTCAAAAAAATGTCCATTATCAACATAACAATGTAAAAAAATGTATTATTATATTGGTGTGTCCGGTAAAATGAGAACAGTGCTCAGTCATCGATCGCTGCTCAAGTCGAGCAGCGATTTTTAATATATGCGGGCATATGATAGCTTACAAACGTAGCTGAGTAGAAAATATATAAATACTAGCCGCGCCAAGCAGGTGAACCCGTATAAAAAGTTGCCCATGTGTTAAACCACTATATACAAGGTGGAATTTAATTTGTTATTTTCCTTTAATGTATGTATTCAGTCTATGCTATAGAATGCTCGCATATAACTAAATAAAAACAGTACTTATGAAATAAAACTTAAATCTAGCCATTATCAAATTTAAATTCTAAAGAAAAGCCTTGCGACATTGAACAAAGCAAGTGTTTTATTGCCTTCGAAACATTTACAAAGCACTCAGCCGGTGCCCGCGCTGTGTGTACCGTTAAATAGACATTTTGGCTGTCATGCAGTTATTTTAGGAGCCACTTAATACTAAAACAAAACCATTTTTTTTTTTAATTGTTCCTTATACGGTCATTCTATAGCATGGTCTGAGTACATATATTTAAGGAAAATAGTGAATTAAATTCCACCTTGTATTAGCTATCTACATTTAAAAAAAAAATGAAAGTGGATTAAAAGTATCCTATGTCCGTCTCCTAGTTCTAAGCTACCTCCCCACCAATTTTCAGCCAAATCGGTTCAGCTGTTCTTGAGTTATAAATAGTGTAACTAACACGACTTTTTTATATATATAGATTTACATAGGTAATATAATCTATAAATATATATATGTATATATCTACAAGTGCACCCCGGCCCCTAATGATAACATGGTACAACAAACCATATCAATTTACAATAATTTATATACATTATCTTATGTTCCAATAAGTATTAAATTCAAATAAACCTATCATAATTATATTATCAGCAGCCTCTGTGGTGTTGTGATTGAGCAGGTCGGCTTATAACCCGGAGGTGGCCAAATTGGTTCCCGCGGCAAGACAAGTATTTGTGCACAGAAAAAAAAACCGCAAATACTTGTTCTATGCCTGGGTGTTATGGGACCATGATAGTTCCTGGGTCCCTAACATATGGGATCCCAGTTAGGGTCCAGGATCTATGTATGTGATCGTTGGACGCTATTATTATTATTTAAAATCAAAAAGTAGGTAGGTAGTATGGGGTACCGACGCATTGTGGGGCAATGTCCTACCTTGAAATCACAATGCCTTGCCTTAAAAATACAAAAAACGAAAATAAATTATTATAATTAAATAGTACGAT
Organism: Ennomos fuscantarius; assembly: GCA_905220475.3. Taxonomy (NCBI): domain Eukaryota; kingdom Metazoa; phylum Arthropoda; class Insecta; order Lepidoptera; family Geometridae; genus Ennomos; species Ennomos fuscantarius. The sequence goes on along the minus strand of HG992040.1, from coordinate 3,008,962 downwards.
CATAATTTGATTAAAAAAATCTTAGATTTATGTTCATGTTCTGTCACAGAAATTATTTGTCTACGAATAGATGTTGAATGTACATCAGATTGATTTAGGATCCCGTGCTTCAAGTCAGATCAATTATGATAAAAAAATTACTTCCACCCTACCTGTAACCATTACTGCACTATCTCAAATTGGACTCTAGCTACAGGCCCTGGTCCTGCGTCGATCCGCTCTTGTCCAGCTTGCTAGAATATGACCTACACTCTCTGTGAAAGAAGGCCCGTGTCCCAAGAATCGGAATTCTGCAAATACAAGTGGACAATTTATTTTTGAGAACATGTGTCTTACATCGATCCGCTTATGGCCAGCTTTGTTCTACAAAGCTGGCCATAAGCGGATCGAAATAATATGGCCAGACTCACCCTGTGTAAGCCATATTCTTGGGCCCGTGTCCCAAAAATGGGAATTGGAGTGATGGTATACTCATTCTTATTTTTCAGTCCAATATATTACCATTACTGACCAAGTTACTAGATATTAGGTAGGTTTGAATGGCACTGTAGCTAGTGAGTGTAGAAATTACTGAACAATTGAGACTTTATGATCTGATCTCACAATCGAGCATTCTTACAACCAGACTGTGATATCTCAGGATGATGTGCGCAGTGCAGTGTCACGCGAAACTTTATATTTTATAGTTCCCAGTGACACTGTTCTGGTATGGGCGGCCGCGTCGTTTAATATCAATTTAAGGACCAGCTCGTCATATCATTAATTTAAAAAAAAAAAGTAAATACATTTATTAGGTTAAATGCATATAAGTAAGTAGTAATATTACATTAGGTTATAAAAAACTGGGTCCTCACACTAGGCTCAGGGCTCGTATTATGTAAGTACGAGCCCTGAGCCTTAATCTGTATAAATTAAAGTTAAGTAAAGTATAATATTCATTAACATTAAAAAAGTTCGAAATGACTCCGACGTAACCACCGCAGCGAGGCCGCCCAGTGCTGCGGTGTTTTAGAAAGTGCGGTCTATTTTTGATTCGGTTTTATATAAAAAATCAATACGTTGCTATATAATATAGTTTATAAATAATATAATATTAACCTACATTATTTTGTATGGTTAAGCAGCTGTTCCTGCAGCACGAATGCATGAAATGTATGCATGAATGAATGAAAAAATGTGAAACTTAGTTCGTAAATGGCCAAAACTCAACAATAATGTATTTAGCAGATGGCTTTCTTTTAAAAGCCTTATCAGTACAGTGACATCCCTGAAGGCGAGTCGGTCAAGATAACACGCTCGTCGCTGAATATAGACCTTATCAACAATATCAGTGGCTGAGAAAAATTGATAGCGGTTACTTGTGTAAGAAACTCTTTTATTCCATCTTTTGATGAGATTCATCCTAAAGTGATAAACATAACTTTCATACGATTACTAGATGCGCCTGTGCTATAAACCGGGATTTACCCGTTTTCTTTCGGTTAGAATCTACACAAAAGTACTAGGTGGTAGTACTTTCTGTACAAAGTTCGTCTAGGTAGGTACCACCGCTTTGCCAGTTATTCTGCCGCCAAGCAGTAGTGCGCAATCACTGCTGTGTTCCGTCTTGAAGGGTATTCATTAATTGTAGCTAGTGAAATTACTGGGCAAATGAGACTTTATGACCTAATCACACTCAGGGAGACGTGTGCAGTGCAGTGTCACACGAAACTATACTTTAGTGTTATGAGTGACACTGCAACTGATATGGGCAGCTGTGTCGCTTAACATTAGGCCAACGACTAGCACGCTATGTCTTAACATAAAAAAAACATTGCAATAACGGTTACAACGCATTAACTTATACAGGGATAGAAATAACAATAAATAAATCAATATTAGTGGACATTTCACACAGCGCCACTTAAATACTTTTTGTTTGTTAATACATACATAGAAAACAATATAAAGTTACCTATATAATTACGCATTAAAATTATGTAAAAGAGACATTTGTGATTTAATCTTTTAAAAGGATGTATTAAAAATATCACAATCAGAGAGTTTCTCATTATGTAATCTACATGCTCTGGTTACAAAAGAGTTACTTGCGTAATGAGTTTTATATAAATACAAACAAAATAAATTATTTGTATGACTTAAACGAGGAAATTGAAATATATTTGTCTTAATAATAATAATGACGCCCAACGTACACATACATAGATCCTGGACCCTAACTAGGATTCCCTGTGTCTAGGACGTAGGAACTACAAGGACCATGGTTCGGTAACACTCAGACACAGAACAAGTATTTGCGCTTTTTTGTGCCCGACGCCTCCAGGTTATGTCCCGTCCTGCTCAACCGCCACACCACGGAGGCTAGCACGTATCTATAAGCTCTTAACAACAAACTTTTCTCCACAGCGTGGCAAGAACTCTTCCTACCCGTAATAGATCTGAAGAGCTATTCCAAATACGTGGTGACATATCTATCGAAGCTTCTAGATAAGCACGGTAATATGGACGCGGCGAAAGTTAGCCAGGATCAGCTGTTTGCTATGTTTGATACGGTCAACACCAAACGGAATGGGCTGTCGAAGGAGTTGGCCAACGATTTGGTTAGCCAGATGAGTAAATACAAGGTAAGTTGATAGAACGTAGATGGATCCTCCATCTCGCTTGCGCATTGCGGCATATTTTACGTTACAAAATAACTGAACGCTTTACCGGCATCCGTATTTCCCGAAAACTACAACCTTGGAGTCTTCAAATCGAGAGTGAACAGGTATCTTCTAGGCAAGCGTGTTACATCCTAGACCGCATCGTGACTTACCATCAGGTGCGATAGTGGTCAAGCGCGAGCATATCAAACAATTAAAAAAAAACTGAATTGAATACAAAAAATCTGTACAGTTAAAACCCTAAACAATAATATTACTAATAATCTAATAACCTGGGAGTCTTCAAGTCAAGATTGAAGCTAATCCAAACATGTTTTGATACATAAAAAACAGGACAACAAAAAAAACAATGATTTGGTTGATTCCTGACGATGACTCTATAATCTTTCTTCCTAATCGATTGTCCTCTAATCAATAAACATTTAACAAATCTATACCTGTTCCAGGATATTTTCTTCGCTAGATGCAGCAACAAACTTCAGGTTACATTCAATCAGATAATGAAAAGGCTTCCAAACCAATACCTCACCGGGCCAACCCTGGACCCATACCATAGAGTGCTAGTGGACTGCCTAGTAGACTGTTTAGAGAGGGATGACTCTTGCAACGCCACCTGGCGACAACTCTTCAATAGGTGTAGTAAGCAATCGGCGACATTGCTTGACTTTATTGGTGAGTTTATCTACAGTAACTACAGTGTTCAAGGAAAGTCTTAAAGGAGTCGTTTTTAAGTACACTGGCAATACCCTTGGTGTTGCCAATGTCCATAGGTGGCAGATCACTTACCATCAGGTGGGCCACCTGCTTGTATTTACACTGACTTTGACTGGCCCGATAGCTGAGTTGGTAGTAGCCCTACCTCCTGAACTGTGGGTTGTGGGTTCGATTCCCACTCAGGACAAACATTTGTGTGATGAACATAGGTGTTTGTTCTGTGTCTGGGTGTCATATTGTATTCTATGTATGTATTTACAAACAAAAAAGTATATAAGTATTGTATCAGTTATCTGGTTCCCATAGCACAAGCTTTGCTTAGTTTGGGGCTAGATGGCGTTGTGTGAGATGTCCACACATATTATTATTATTATATTATTATTTATATGATAAAGAAAACTGATCAAATTAAAACTCCTGACATTCACTATAACATTAAGTATAAAAAACCAGATCTTCAACGGCTGAACTGTGTTTCCTTGAACCATAAGAACACTCTCGATCAAATCACCTTTAATAGAATAAAATAAAAATAAAATGGGTTGAGATGAGAGTTAAGATGCCAAAGACAAAAACTTATACAGGTACAGATACGCACGTTGAAATAACAACTCCTTGTTTGTGCGTCGGTTAAAATTAAAATTATTCTTCATTCATAATAGTGCACCATGGAAATCAATAATAACGAAATCTGAAAAAAAAACACTATTTTATAGGGGATTTCCTTTAAAGATTAGCTTATGACTTCCTCACATCGCTTTGTCGTGTTAACTGGAAAAGCTTTATATCTCCTCCAAAGCACATTTATTAAGTTAGGCAACTAACTTTAAAACGGAAGAAGTTTAACATTCATTTTGTTTTTTATCAAGACTAATTATTATCTGTATTCCTTGCCATAGCTTGACTATAGATATTTATGTCCAAACTGCATGTATGTATTGTATATTGCATAATGCAAATTCGAAACTAAAAAAGTTTAATATATGTTACTACTTTATATACATAGTTACTATTGCAAAAACCATAATCCATTGGTTTTCGGGAATATATAGTATGTTGTATAAGTTTCCTAAAATACACACAAAGTTTTAAATACTAAAATAGTATTACATTTCAGATAGCAACTGGGCTGAAGTTAGCCCGAAACTTAAACTGAAATCGTTGAAGGCAACAGTACTCGAATACAAGGAGGTGGGAGTCGAAGCGCTGAAGGGAAAGAAAAAAGACGAGACGGTCGAAAGAACAAACAAGATATGCCAGGTTTGTGTCATTTTAATATTTCAATATGTGTATTCAGCGGAGCGGCTAGTATGCTTAAAAATCGCCTTTCACACAGTCTTCATGGAATCTCAGGAAGCTTAAAATTCTATGGAGTTTTGGAAACAACACGAAAAGAAATGTTTCACCATCATTATACTTCTTCCTTCTTCCCACACTCACGCCTGTAATCCAGCACTTAACGAATAGAATGCCACCAATTTTATGCACTAACACTGAACCCCTTTGATAGTTTTTCCTTTTCTGTGTATGCAAACAGTAAATTATGGTAAAGTCAAAATCGATAAATCGAAAATAAAAAACCGTAAAATACCGTTAATAATGTCAAACGTAAACTAACGTCAGCAACATGTCACGTCCCTAATATCTTATTAGTTGCCAGGCTGTCTTACGCACTTATTTAGTAATATTTTGAGCCTATATGTAGAAAAGTCATAAACTTATTTATTTATTATATATAAATAATTGATTAATTCTACTTTAGAGATTCACATCCCACTAATACCATAATATTATATATAAATTTTTACGAAGATTTTGTTTGTAAGGCGTAAATGTAAATCAACCAAACAAAGATTTTTATTCAAAAATATATACATGAAAACGGTAGCAACTACAAAACGCAAATTTCAGACCTTCGACAGTTCACAACTTTCGACTTTAACCTCATGACCCCCTTTGCAGTCATTTAGAGGTTTCTCTATTTTAAAGGGCAACACTTGTTGGCAGTTCAAAAATTCGACTCGTGGATGTGGTTGTCATTGCGACGTATTTGCGATTTTATTCATTTATCGAGCGAACTAACGAAAGTCTGATTCAATATTCTTTAAACCGATTTGTTTGAAAAGCATACGAAAGGTAATTACACATTTTATTCAACAATTGTTTTATGTTCCTCGATGATGCTGCGGATCTACGGATGTGTGTTTTTTAGTAATGGGCGGTACTAGCTGGAAGCGCAAATTGGAGTCGCAATATTCTAATTGCCTTATATACGTATCAGCTAGTGAACAAAACTAGAAAAACCACTTTTTATTCCGTGCGTAGTCTGCCTTCGGGCGCGGCTAACAGTACATTTTGATGTGTTACGTCCGTTACTTCGCGGGTGGTGATAGCTTATTTCAATAAAGCGTGAATTATTCGTGCAGTGATTTGCTTATTTGTAGAGGTCAAAAAGCTAGGTATGTTCATAATCCTGCTTGTTCTATTTATAAATTCAATTAACGGTATAAATTGACGGTAAATGTTTTATTACTTAATTTTCCTGATCTCATGGTTACTGCGTCAAAACTCTGTTGTTTGTGTAGAATCAAGTAATTCCATTCAATAACTTTTTTATCATCCATGCATAATGCTGGAATAATTGCACTAAAAAAACCTGTGTTGATATTATTACTTTGCTTTTTGCTACATTATTGTCCGTTTTAATAAAATATAACATACAGCTAAATATATTGACTACTGGCCCACAGATGCCTTTAATTATAAATAAAGGCTATGTAGGTAGTTTTTGAAAGGTTTTTATTATTTATTCATATAACTTTCCAAACAGCTGGCAAATAATTATGTAAAGGTTTAATTGCTTTTTCTTTTGCATCTAATGAGTAGATGCTAAGACTTGTATTACAGAACTAAGCTCAGCCGTGAATCTGTTCTCAAGATGAGATTTAATTCACAAATTGATCAAAACGCTGAAAACTATTCAATAAAGCAAGCTTTAAAATTAAAAAGAAAATATAATCTACTAAATCACAATCATACAGTCTTCAAACTATCAATAGCTATCCATAAGGAATTAATTAATTATTTTCTTTCACCCACTGCCAAATGAACAAATGAAATGTAAACTTTTGTATAATGTTAATTGTGAAGCTGTTGCATTCTGTTTGTCTGTGTCACCTACACATGTACAATTAATATTGTCCAAAGTTGTTTATCAGTACAACTAGAGCAAGCACTCTATTCTAACTATATTCATAAATTATGTACATAATTATTTATTTTAACACTCCAGCAATATAGAGCAATGTATCATATTTGGCTTTTCTAACCAGACTACTATTTGTGATATTATAAAACGAGGACAAGTAATGTGTTAAACTCGGATCCCTCAGGACCTCTGGTACATCTTTAACACCTTTTGATGATTCTGCCTAGGAATAAAAATCATCATTGTTGGTATTCTTCTTGAGTGTTGGATATTAATTGCAGTTCTCACTCTCTTTTTTACTACAATTCTTAGGTATGCTGTGCACCATAAGACCAACTCTATGAAAAGCTTAGATATTGTTGTACACAAAATGCATGAAATTAACTAATTGAATAATGTGTAAATGTTATGTGAATATATGAGCACAAAATATATGATGCCTAAAATATTTTTATATTAACAAATTGTTCTATTTATTTCATCAGTGATTTACACAAGTTAGATAAATGTTATGAAATTATTATGTTCTTATAAACTCTTTCCCTATTCTCACAGTCAATGCTGTACTGTTGCTATGCAGTTTGACACACCATTAAAATGATACTTTTTATTCCACAGGATATTCTAGACAGAATGACAAGCTCTAGAAAGTTCCCTTGGCTGTGGGCTAGCTTTTTCCTCCTCGTTGGCATTGCTGGGCTGGTAGCGTATGATGTTTCAAGAGTAAATGGCAACTTCCCCAGTAAGTAAATTAAGAAGTATCAATGTGTTGTGTGTATAATTATATAACATATTTTTTTATATTTAACTCTTCTGTGAAGACTTTTAAAAACTAACTACTACTACACTACCAACTACTAGATGACTGGTGAATCTTCTGGTTCTGACATAAACACATTTGTAATTATAGAAACTGATGCGAGTAGTACTCATACATTTGAATTTTGTTATACAGTTATTACATTTGTAATTTTTATCTGGAATTTTATTAATGTGTAAGTATTTATGCATAAGTGATATGATAAGTTTCCAAATTGGCTATTGAAAAGAAGACACTTTCGAACTATCATTTATTGTTTACAGAATTCCATTTGCAATCTGATTTAGTGTAAACAAACATCTGTTATATTTATAAACACCTACTGGATGTAGGTAAGTGCATAATACTTATGCACATTAAACAATGATAAGGAATTGTTTAGGAAAGTTTTACTCATAATTAGATTAAAACTGGATGACCTGTGCCATATATGCAATTCTTATCTTTGAGTCTGTAACAATGTACAGCTTGCTTACTATAGGAGAAATAGAGAATGGGTCTTGTATGTAAATCTAAGCGTTATTTCCGTGGAGCCCTCAATAATGGCATTTTTACAGGATAAAATTATCCTGTAATATATATGTGTGTATGTAGTACATGTGGTTCTCAGTATACTGTAAATTATATCTATGAAAAATTCATCCAAATTTATTTATTTATTGAACACCAGCATAATGTACACTATTACAATAATAAAACAAACATTACATTAAGGCTAAGTGTCATTACAATTATAGGTGAAGACTGCATGCAAGTAAATTAGCGAGTACTTAGAAGTTAAAACAAATTTATGTATAGTAAAATAATTATAAAGAATATTAAAAGAGTGATTAAAACAAGATATAAATTTATTGAATTAAAATGTTTTAAAATTGAAATAAAACAAAATTGGTGCCACAGTCAACACAAAAGTGACAAATGATTCTTTCACTTTTATGTTTAGGGTAGGTTAGTGGGGTTATTGAACTGTAAAGTAAAACTTTACATTAAATGTTGTTTTTTTTTACCCCCTCATTGTCAGATATCAGTATTGTGCAAGAGATTTTGGTCCAATTTGGAAATTAAAAGTCACTTATTTATTTATTAACTTGTTTTTGTAGTCTAAGAAAACTTCATAGATTTCAAAAGCTTCGTAAAGAAAGCAGAAATCTTTGAATAATGAATGTTATAAAAACTTTCAAATGTATTTTTTTCCATCAAATTTAATATCGAAATGTTTGCTTTAAATTCACGTAATATTGTTATAACAGCTGTTTAATCTTATTTGACATTGCGGCTGGCACATACACATTGTATTAAAACTTGTAAATTTCATGCTTGCAGAGAGTGCAACGGGTCGCCTTTTCAAAGACCTTGGCATCCTCGAGCACAGTCAAAAAGCATGGCAGAAGACACTTTCAACTTCAGCGCGAGGCTACCTATGGATAGAAAGTAATGCACCAATATACTACACCCAGACGGTTGATATCTTAACACCATACTCGCAACTGTCTAAAGATGCAATAATCGTTGCCAGTAAAAAGTTGGGACTATTCTATATAAACATGAAGGAATATCTCGTTGAAAAAACACCTGTGGTAGTGGCTACAATAGAACAGTATGCTCCGGGCTTGATCGACAATGTACAAAGCTATACCGTGGCTGGGTATGAAACTGTGAAAAAATATTCCGGTGATTACTACCAGTTGACAGCTGATTATCTGAAGACTAAAGTTTTTGTGTAAGTATTTTAATGTTTTTGTTGGCATCATAGATTTAGGATCATCAGAAATGATGTGTGTGGAAATTTGTTATAATAATAACAACACCCAACGATACATAGATCCTGGACCATCTAGATCCAGTAGTGTCTAGGGACCCAGGAACTATGAGGACCATGGTCCCACAACACCCAGATTCAGAACAAGTTTTTTCATACATGTCCTGTCTCGAGAATCGAACCCGTATTAGAAGTATTCAACATACCTAAATCCCGCCATAGTATTTTTATATAAAATAACAGGCTTTTTATTTAATGAGATCCTTCAAAGTTTTGTAGTAAAACTGTTGAATAGTTTAAAATTACAGAAATACTGTAATATTACTATGTATCTGAAGGAGCATTCCCAATCTATAATATGTAAATTTACTTAACCAAATTTTTTTACGTTAAGGAATAACGTGACGAGCTAACCGTTCGCCTGATGTAAGCGACACGGCTGCCCATATCAGTTGCAGTGTCACTCGGAACTCTAAAGTATAGTTTCGCGTGACACTGCACTGCGCACGTCATCCTGAGACATCAGCACAATCTAGTAAGATTACTAGACTGTGAGATCAGGTCATACAGTCTCATTTACCCAGTAATTTCACTAGCTACAGTGCTTGCGCACTACTGCTTGGCGGCAGAAAAGCGGTGGTACCTACCTAGACAAACTTGGCAGAACAGTCCTACCACCTAATAAATTACCTACTATCTAGTAATTACCTGTGAAACGTGTATTTATTCGGATTAGTATCCTTTGTAACGTTGCATTCAATCACTGAATAAGATAGAAGCTGCACAATTAGTATTTTAACACTTTAATAATTGGATCATGGTACATGATCACCAAATTGATTCATGGAACAGTCTGGACTGATATGTGCGGTTATTTGGCTCTTGCTTGCCAAAATAATGTCTTATATAACATTGTTCACCTCTCTGGCGGTGCGGTGTGTTCTTGATTAGGACTTCGCTCTCACGCTTCGTGAGTCTTGAGAGTAGCGAAAATATTCAAGGTCTGTGGTTGGCGTACTTTTTGCCCGTTTTTTTACCGGTTATTATTTTATAAGCAAAACGGGTGCTGATAGCTATATCAGAGAATTCTGTAGCTTTTATATAATTTATTTACAATGGTTTATGTATTAAATGTTTATAGAGATAGCACTAAGTTGCATAATTATTTTACTTTTGTTGCTGTCGCATGCATAGACAAGGGTGATACATTAATATCCTTTTTGAGAAACGTACTTCGAACTCCTTGATTTCATATATAGAAATACTTGGATGATTATTGATTTAAAAACAAAAGAATCTATTTGATAAACATTTCTATGAGAGTAATCTGAAAGGAAATTCTTAAAAAGTGAAAAAAAATCTAAATCAGTTTTGTAACACCCCAATCAAGAGCTTCCACGAAATGAAACTAGATGGCGTTCTCAACCCTTAAAACATGCTAGCGTTTCATTCACGAAGTATCAAGGGCCACCTCACAGAAATAATTTTTGTGGTACTCGTCATCCAGTATTATCGCTGCATGAAGGTGCTTCCGCCTCGTTGGGACACCTTCTGAACGCCGTAATAACTGATTCTACGCGTCACCCAATCGACCGCTTCCACCTCGTTGGGACGGCCGATCTAGTAATAGTAATACGGTCTACCCTGTTGTAATACGTTCGAATAAAACAAGCGTTCTCTCTCGAAACTTCTCTCTCTCTCATTTAATTCCCCGTGCGCCCTCTCTTACAGTTTATAAATAACTGAGATGGGCAAACAATAAAATTTTACACATTCATTCAGAGACTAGACGAGACTCCTTGCATGCTTTTATGTAATTAGTACAAAAATTAAGAATTTACGTAAGCTGTGGTCGTGTTGTTATTATGATTAACCACATTGTTTTTCAACAATATTAAAAAAGGAAATGCCCATAATTCTTTGAATGATACCTTTTGTGTACATTCATATTAAACGTCATTGTTGCCCATAGCAGTTGCAACATGTTACCTACTTACATAGGCAAGACATGGCTCTCATCTTAGTTGGGCCTAATAAACAATAAACTAAATAATATTTTACTTCATTTAAAATATTTTTTTCCCAAGCTGAGACAGACGCTTCACTCTCGCTTGGTCGAATAGATAGAACTCTTGAATACCAATGAAATAAAAGTTAAGAACTAGTGTAACAGTGGGCGGACTTATCACTGACAGTCATTTCTTGCATATTTTATCATTTAATAGTCAGTTTTCATGCCTAAACTGTTGAACCAAACAGAGTAGGTACATATGGTTTAACCACAAAAGATATAACTAATAAGAATGTTTCTCATTTTTCCAGCGGAGAGTGGGCTCCAGAGATACTCCAAAATAGAACACAGTCCGCATTGAACGTAACAAGGTTCCATGTGTCAACATACTTCCATTGGCTGCGGGAACAAGTGAATGTGTACTCGGAGATACCTTGAAGAGTGCTGACTAAATACATAGTGTTAGTTGTGTGTTCAGTGCGAAGGGAGGAGTGCATTTGCTATTTTATTTGTTAATTTTACATGTTAATAAAGTGATTTTAATTTTTTTATATCCATTTTAAAGATGTATTTACAAAATGCTCTCAAAGGCTTTTTGTGATGGGTGAAAATGAGATCTTAGATGTTTCAACATTTTTGGAAGTTAGAAAACTCATATGGCAATGAAACATGTCTGAATTAATAGTAATGACAATACATAGATTAAATAGTTTACTCACCATACTAATATTTATAACAGTTTATTTAAATACTTTAATTATGATACACAGGCCAGCAATTATGATCCAATTTTAATTTTCTAATACTTAATTTTTGCAAAACAAATTTCATCGCGACCATTTATGAAGAAGAGCTGGACTTTTCACAGCAAAAAAATCAACGCACAAAAAACACTCCTCCATTGGCACCACCCTTGTCTGTTCTTACTTAAATTTACTTTGTCATATTTTATTATACCCATTTTAATCTTTTGAGTACAACCCTTCATTCAAATTAGCTGTACAACTTATCTATTTTATTTATTATTCTTCATCACAATAATAAGTCAATGCAATATATAAATCATTACAAAATATATTTTTTTAAATATCCATGACAATTAGTGAAAGTTCTAGCCTTAACAAAACTAAATCAATTTTATTACATTCCTGATGCATTTAAATTATTATAAATTGACTGAATCTTTATATTTCATTCATTTAAAACTAGTTACCGATTGATTATTATCATCCAAATATCATCAAACCTCATAAAATTTTACGATTTTTAATACTAGTGAGATCTTAGGCGCGGTAGTTTTTAACCTATTTATTTGTGCAGAAAGAATAATCATGATATCTCATACCATTTGTTCTCGAATCAATTCAAATTTCTATCATTGTTTTAATTTAAGCCCCTGAACTGGGACAAATTGTCAAAATTTTGTAAATACACCAATACAGTGTGTTTGTCTGAATTTTAAGGTAAATGTTGTGTTGTATGATAATTTTTAAGAAGCCACAATAAAATATTGTTAGTGAATATTTGTTTTCTTTGTACACCTATTTTTTAGGTTTATAATCATATTGGATTTTGAGATATTGCATTACACTTGGAATAGAGTAGCCTTTTTGAGCCTTTTCATAAAAAAATTACTTGTAGACAGTAAAGTTTATTCATAAACTTTACAGTGTCTACAAGTAATTTTTTTCCACAGAGTGGAAAAATTCCAACATTTATTTTGTATTATGAGCAGTTTTCTACAGGTTATTTTCCACGTATTTAAAGTCAAACAATAATCATGTACAATTTACAGATATATTATTGATTATTAAATGATCAAATAAAATAGAACTCATGACTTATTAAAGAACAATTTGTTGGTGTTTCTGTAGATGGCTGCTGCCAATTCATCAGGGTTTTCTTTTCGTATCGCAGCCAAGATCTCGAGGACTTGTCTGAAACAAAACAATATGTTTATAGTTGACTGAACATGTATACCTACTGTGTTCAATATTTCTTCTAGCAGCAAAAATTGATGAGTGTGAAGTAAAAGAAACAATAAATAGCCAACACAACATACAAAAATTGGCGTTCAACAGAGTGTTAGGTTAATAGGGACTAACTTGGATAATTTAAGTATGTCATACTAATTTGTTATTTATATATATCTATAATCTACTTTTATTAGATATTGATAAAACAACTACATTTCTCGTTAAGACCACACCCACTGGCTATAGGTGGGGGAACTGAAGATAGGCCACCTCGTTCGAACGAACGTCCACTTGGTTGTTAGCACTCAAAGGGTGATCAAATGGAAAGAGAAGCTTACGAAAAATGGGTCAAATAAAATGATATTCTGTTAATCGCTTAAATAAATGGCTGTGCAAAGTTGCTGATTCGTGCTGTGTAATACTGAAGTACTATTTTTCACCGGATACCCCTTTACAAGAAATAGTAGAAACCATTCGTTGAGCGATTAAATGACCATTTGTCGGCGATGTTAGACAGCGTTCTGGAAGGTCAACCAGTTATTTTTTTCTTTTCATTGTTACTATAAAAACATAAACAAGCCTTAGACAGACGTCAAACGCGTGTTTAGCACTAGATTAAGGCTTGTTTAAATCTTTTGTGGTTTATCAAACTGGAACACAATAGTGCTTACAAACTAATGCTTTGTGGCAGAATAACAGGCAAAACGGTGGACGAACTTTACAGTAAAGTCCTACCACCTATCCTGTTTTTTAAGATAAAAATACTTACACAATATTGACCGGCTCATTTCTTCCTTTTACTTGACTGGCAACATTATGCTTCTCTTTTTTAACACTCGGGAACTTGGTAACCACGTGCTGGTAACCAGGGTGGGTCGGCTTTACCTCGCACCATGGGCAGTCTGTCTCAATCATTAGCCTGTCTTGCGGGATCGTAGCTGCCACTTCTAGGTTTTCTTTTGTTCTAAGGGAACTGTAATAAATTTTGTATGTGGAAAATGTCATGACAAAAAAACGTGTACTTTAGACCGTTTAGACCGTTTAGAAGTAAAACTTCTCGCCCCATATCGGTGCACTTGAGTTAATCGCCTCCTACTTTTGATGGCTAGGCGCAGTGGCGTAGATAGGTAACCAAAGGCCCCGGGACCCCAACTGCTCTTGCCCTCTGTCTCTGATCGCCCCAACTGCTGAAAATCGTTTCGTTCGTTTGTATTCGACCTAATCCAGATTAGTCGCTTATTCCGAATATGGGAGATATTTCCACTAGTCCAATTTAGAGTAGATTTCGAGGGGCCCCCTGAGCTTGGGGGCCCAGAGGCACTACCCCGTCCAGTCCTCTGGTAGCTACGCCACTGGCTGGGCGTTTTATGAGATGGTGACGTTGTCAAAATTGGTAGAGCCCAACCGCATTTAATCCGTTTACAATAAAGGTAAATATATGTAGAATAAATCACTTTTTAATCGGTTTAGTAATTTACGTAGCGATCATAGCAAGCTTGTCATTATTAACCGATCATTAAAGTTAAGCAGTGTCCGCTGTCCGCTGCAATCGTCACTTGGTTGGGTGACTGCTACAAAAAGTTGCATTTACAATTGGAGCGCTACCGTTTGGTTGCTTTAATAAGTCAATGGTCGTTAAGCCAAGTGAGAAGCCTTAGTGGCACAAAAATTCTGACAGCCTAAACGAGAAGGGAGGATTAAATCTTTTAGTTAACCTCTAAAATTATACAGCTTTGAAAGATGGTAGAACTTCATCGAAATTGCATTTAAGAAAATTACCATCCATTAATACCTATATACAATCCAAGGTTCAATATACTGTCTAATGCGTCCTTTGTTCCATCAAAAGAATGCACTACGCCACCTAAAATGCAGTCCTTATTCCTTCGCAGTATATCTACTAAGTCATCGGCAGCTGCCCGGCAATGTAGAAAAAGAGGTAAATTACACTCTTTGCTTAGACTGAGTTGGTATTCAAAGTATCTGAAATTCAAGATAAAATAAGTAGAAACTTATGATAGATGATGAAATTTTACTCACAAATTGGTTATACTATAGAGATCGAAATACCTCATTTTTTCAACCTAGGCCTAAGGCATCTAAGGACTGAGGTTTTGTTTCCGAATAGCTATTAATTTTTATATTTCCAAGAAAAGAGTAATCAGGTTATAGGCGAGCGTGCTACATCTTTGACCGCATTAGGAGAAATTAGGTCAAAGGCAACCTTATCTGGTATAGATAATAAATAGTAGTAGTCGGAAAATTTACTAGACACGCCCCCATGTCTAGTAAATTTTCCGAAAAATCAACACCATAATCATATCTTTGGGTTTTATGACCTGGAATTTCACTATTTTAATTATTATAACTATTTTTCACTCAGTAGTCTTTAGTAAATGTTATTAATTGCAGTGACAAATCAAACAAAAGGTTTGCTAGGTTTGAACATCACAGTTACAAATGAACTGACTGATTTTGTATGACCCTTCTCCCACATGCCTGCTTGACATTAAGTTTCGGGACAATCTGTTTAGAGTACATAAAACTTAAAAGGTACAGAATCAACAGCGCATAATAAAAAAACCTCTTACTTGAGCTGCAAATCTTTTTCACAGAAATGCAATCTCTCGTAATCCAGTCCACATTCCCCTATAGCCACCACTTTATCTTTATTGTTGCTAATTAGGTCTCGTAGGCCTTGAAGGTAAGTTTCAGGAGAGTCAATGAACTCTGTGCATTGTGTCGGATGGCACCCTACCGTGGAGAATAATCGTGCTGAAAAAATACAAGAAATGACTCACAGACTATATCATTAGGATGTTTATTCGACCATTTTTGTATTGGGAACTATGAAATGTTTAGTAATCTTTGACCATGGTCAC
Source organism: Ennomos fuscantarius (assembly GCA_905220475.3). Classification (NCBI taxonomy): domain Eukaryota; kingdom Metazoa; phylum Arthropoda; class Insecta; order Lepidoptera; family Geometridae; genus Ennomos; species Ennomos fuscantarius. The sequence goes on along the minus strand of HG992040.1, from coordinate 2,992,929 downwards.
TGATTACTAAATATTTTACTATGTACCGTCTAAATCACTCCATAGAAATATGCATGGCCTCACAGCCAACGCAACAATGCCTCTTTCAATAAAAATATTATAAAGTTAAAATTAAAAAGCCTTTTATTATTCCTTGATATTCTTTGAATTTATTGATTTTTGTGTCTACATCTATTTTAATATGATTCTTGCTTATCTGCTGTATCCCCCACTTTTAAAATGGCCCCTTTACTGGTAAATAAAATATGAATTTATATTAATTTTAATAATATTAATAATAATTATGTACATACCTTCAATAATAAAATGCTTTTTACTAACTTATATGATTAATTCCAAGTGTGTTATGTTTATGTATGTTTAATTTTCTTACTTCTATCTCTAAATTCGGGATTATTAACTTCATCTTAAATCTTCATAACACCTAACTTTCTAAGCCCGAATTGCTAAGCTTTAAATTATTTGTCCCTCAGTGAGTGTAGCCAAATAAGGATTGTTCAATATTTTGAATTGAATCGAATTAAATCTTAGTGACTTCTGCGGCAATTTCTAGAGGAACCCAAGTTTCCTATTTCACTTATAACACCGGTACCGGTACGTTACTTACAGTCTCTACGTGATAAATCAATGGCCTTCTTACTGTCGACGAGACTTCCACCTGTTATGACCATTCTATCTAATCCACCTTCCCAAGCTCTATTCAGCACTAGATCGAGATCGGGCTCATGCTTCTTGGATCCATGATACAGACCCTGATACATGTCGTCAGTTAAATTTGCACCTATGTCTGTATAGAAGGAACAATGAAGTTGGGAATGAAATTATATTCTACAAAAACAAATAACTGAAAATAAGATTATACTAACCAATAAACTTTCGTAGAGAACTCATTACTTTCATAGGATAGGAATAAATCACTGGTTAATAATTACTTAATTATGTGAAATGTGTTATCTATATTATGTATAACTTATAATAAAATTATAAAATACAATGAAGTCAAGAAGGTTATAACTTATTCCTGCGTACTACAGAACCATGCTCAGTCATCGATCGGTGCTCAAGCAGAGTTTCATTCATAATCGTTCTGTAATACGGGCCCATAGCCTTACATACTCTTTGTACGGACCAACAACTTTTCTCCTTCCCTCTAAAGTCCGTATTACAAAACTTTGCTCAGTCATCGATCAGTGCTCAAGCAAAGATTTAATTCATAAAGTGGTCATTAGTGAATGAAATCTCTGCTTGAGCACCGATCGATGACTGAGCATCGTTCTGTGATACGGACCTTAATCTCGTTTGTGAGTAAGCATAGAGTACATACATCAAATACTAGTACGTATCACAAACTATAAAGCTATAAAGTATACCGTATACGTTTATAGCGTTACATTACATACTCTTTGATCTTAATATCATTGAATAATACGGGAGAACTTGTTATTGTTTACAACTTTTTTGTCTTTGTGTTACTGTTAGGATTTGGTTAATATAATATAATACTTTGTGAAATTATGTACCCATAGACTTTGTATCAAATAGGGCGAATTCAGTAAAACTGATAAAGCATCAGTGAAACTACACAATGTGATATTGTACGATTGAATGGTGAATGATTTTGTGAACTTAACAATAGAAATTATATCCGGGTAATGGACACGCTTGACCAGAATTGTCTAAGGTAAGTAACAAAACAATAAAATTCTATATTTTGTTGAATTAAATTGAGTTAATGGCTTTTGCGGCAATTTCACTACAATTTGTTTTGCAATGTGATTCAGTTCAGTCGTTTTTCGGATGAATCTGAAGTTTTATCATGAAAATCACAGTACGGTAACTCAGATTACCTACCCAATAAATGTTCAATCTCCATAGTTTTTTGTTTTTGATTGTCATTTGTTTTGATTACTCTTCATATTCTTATTTTTTATATCAGCAAAGTATGTATGAACCTGATTTATACATATTTATGAAAGAGCAATTCAAACCTCACTTCCGGTAAGTAAACCCTGCCAGACTCGTATGATAGGTAGGTACTTACCTAAAGCTCTAACAATATGATGCCATAGTATGTACTGCTGTCCAGCTTATGTCTAAAATTGTCTAAAATTATTTCCAATGCTAACTTATCTGGTAGTCGTAATTTACAATACAACACTACTTCTCCCAGATAATAATGCAGCTCTATATTAAAAAATCACCTTGATTTCATACTGAAAAATGCTGTGATGATGATATTATATGTATACTTTTCCAGTTATTTAGATGTCAACACCAAACTACACAACCAATTTTGATGAATTTTCTATGGAGCTATTGTGAAAACATGCCCATTTAAATAAAATAATTTTTACATATTGGTTTAATAAATGAAGAATTTATAATGTAACAAATATTTATAAAAATACAAACAAATATAACCTTCTCCTTTTTGGTTTCATTAATTACCTACCATTTCACAAAATCTACTTTATCTAATCTACTTTTTTCATGTATCAGTGAACATAAGTGCCTGCAAACAGCACTCTGTCATTATAGAGTATTAAGAACAAGAATGGATGGTCCACTTTGAAAAGTCTGCGTTGAGGCACTCTAGGTGGCCATGACATGGGCACTCCAATATGTCCTGTAACAAAAGTAATTATCATAAATGTCAGCTTTTATATAGCCACCTAGGAACTTTACAGAGCAGTATGTTAAACTCCTTTACTATTGTCCCGCTTTCACTTGTTGAATATAGTTATATTAATGCACTTTTCAAAGGAAACATTTTTACAATACAAATATGGTGGAAGGACTTTTCTGCAAAGTTTGTCTAGGCAGGTACCACCGCTTTGCCAGTTATTCTACCGCCAAGCTAACACTTTACTTTGTTCTGTTTGAAGGGTGCTGTAGATAGTGAAATTACTTACAAATGATGTAACCTTTGAGAATGTGGTGGCTTAAAATGATGGATGGCCTCGGCTAGCTGTGGGTTCTGGGGCCAGCAGACAGGTAGAAAACAGAAGATAATGTAAAGGGCGCCACGTGCCAGTATTTTACAACCCTGGCACGGAGAGTTGTTAAAAAAAAAGGTATATTTGTAAACTAAGCAGGTATATTTCAAGAAAAAAAAAATAGAATTAGTATTAAGTACCACAAAAGGAGGCAGAAAATAATTTACTCTTAGGATATAGCTAGGTTCCGAACTTAAATTCTAGGACTTAGCCTATGTACATTATAAATCCATGTGTACGCATAATTTTGTATCACAATAAATGTCTGAGGCAGCCGTTGTACATCACAGTGTACTACAAAGGTGCAAGCTCAATTAGCTTCATGTGAGCCAATACCGTAGGGAAGAATGATGGCACACTTGAGTTTAAATTTTAAGAAAAATGGAAGGATTTCACCTGGGTTATGCTTTGAAGGATGTAGGTGGTGCAAAATGAATGCCAAGGGGACTCGAATGGGCCTCAGCGGTCAGGGAGTGCGATGCAAAGTGCAAGCAAGCAGCGTGCGTGGCATCGATCCCCAAATTTGCACCAGGTAGGCAGCGTGCGAATCGCCCAGGCGAGCGACCGAACAGAAGTCTGAAATTGCGCAAAAGAAGCCACTGTCATACTGAGCTCGAAGACATTCTAGCACATGCCAAAGGTCGACACGTCAATACTTTTATAACCTAATTTTCAAGTACCAAAAAAATGATGAAAAACTTACTCGGTCTTTCCGATTTTATATCCCACACGTAAAGCTTCTTGTTGGAAAGACTGCAAAGGCATCAAAATGATGCTACAGCTCCACAAAAAATCACGTTGGGCTTGTCGAACCACCTGTCGACATCAGCCTCGCCAGCCCAAAGTCCTGGAAAGCGAGTGCACAAACTTCAAGACACTTATTGAACCTTCCCGATCGATATTCCCAATTCACAAAATACTCACAGTCTCCGGAGAACCAGAACACTTCCAAAAGTTTGTACACGACGACAAATGCGTGCCAAAAGAACAAGTAAAAAATGGCTTGCCCCTGCAGGCCTCACCAAAAATAGTGATGTCAAAAATCACTGTTTGACAATCATCGACAAGACTGATCGATAAAATCCTTTCAGTCGATAAACTACCGAAACTATAGTGACGAATGGCGCCACAGATAGACTTCCCGAATACATTGCTGACCAAACGAAGTATAATTATTAAATAAAAACAGAGTAAAGTAGTCGTTCCTCCTTTTCTATTGATTTAAATAACACGAAACTACAATTCTCTAAGATGAAAGCAAAGATTCGTCGATAGAACTACAACCTCAGGGCCCACAGACACCTCACTAGTCTGACTATGTGCTGTATGGGGCATCCTAATTTCTCTTAAATGTTTGAGGCTGCAATGCCGATATTAAATTTTAATTCACGGAATTTATTTATACATATTAATGTTTTTGATTAGTTAATTATTTAGGATTGTGAAAATATAAAAGATTTCCTATTGACTCTTAGAAGTACATGACGCAAATTCCACTCGTAAGGCGAAGTTGCCAACGGTGAAAACCAATTGCTATCTGTCTATTTATTTTTTAAAAGTTTATTACAAAACTATTATAAAAACGTTAATTCTATTATTACTGTTTTATTTATTACGAAAGTAAATTATAATCCACATAGTAGATTTATGTCAAAATCTAGTTGAATTGATGACAGCGCCATCTGTGTTGATTTTTCTATCCATAGACCAGGTAACGATCCAGGAAAGTATGACGGTCGCTAGGTGTCGCTTTTACAAATTACTCAGCGTTCACCTATTATATCTGTTCAATGAAATTCGACCCTAGCTAGAAAAAAGCTTATTTTTTCGAAATTGTTTAGTAAAATTGACTGTAAAAAGAATGAAACGTGATATAAAAAAATGACACGTTACAATACCTGCTAAGTTACAAAAAAAAAAAATTTAAAAAAAAACGTTTCACGTACTTCTACAAACTTCACCCAAGTCAAAAGCCTGCACTAAGGTGGTTTGAGAATAGTAACAACAAAAAAAGAAAGCATGCACAATGTTTCTTGGGTGACAAGGACCAGATTTCCGATTCTGACCAGAACACCAAGATAAACAAAAAGAAAATTAAAGCAAAACTTAAAACTAAACAACTCGTGATTCTGCTGTACCAAAGAAAAAAAATGAGAAAAAAAATAATTATTGTTCCCCCTTAACAATTAAAGTAGGGTTCCCCACCAGACAAAAGTCCTTTCCATAACAAAAGAAAAAATAACAATTCACTATGGATATCAAAACAAGACCCAAAATAGATCCTCTGATACCTATGTTACAGAACAAAAGATGGAGAGTCCAATCAATCATCAAAACCAGAAAGGAAACAATAAGACAAACCTCAAAACTGAAGTTGGCTAAAAGGGGTACAGCAAACTCACAAAAGCTGATGCACTTCAAGAAAAAATGTGACTCTACTGTAAACACAAAAAAAAAGGCTAACAAAATAATAAATGTATATAAAAAACATACATCAATATATATATATATTTTTTTTTTTTTTGAAGTGCACGACAGTTTAGCGACTTGTCGGGGTCGGAGGCTCCGACTTCAACAAATCTTTGATGTGCCACCTGCCTAAAGATCGCTTGGTAAAGAAGTCTTGCAACACATAAGTTACTGGAGAAATCTTTTCCATAACTATGCACTTTCTAAACTTTGGTGCAAACTTCTTGGTAAAAAACTTTGTTGCATCTGACAGTGGGTATTCCTTTTTCCACACAACTTGTCCTACCTCATACTCGACATCCACACGGTTCCTATTATAATAAATTCTGCTCTTGTGGTAAGCCTTTTTGATAGAGGAGTTAACTTTCTCAAATATCGGTTTTAAATGTGACAGCATAGAAGCATACAGATGTCTGTCGGTGAACTGCAGTTCACTGGCCTCCAACTCACCAGGAGGATACCAATCACCAGACAAAACCGCTTCTCTGCCAAACGTCAAGAAATATGGACTGTGGCCTGTGACCTCATGTACCGCTGTATTTATTGCAAACTCAATTTGACTTATATTTTGAGCCCAATCCCTGTGATCTTGTCCTACCAAAGATGCTAAAGCGGTAACCACTACCCTATTTACTCTCTCAGCTGGGTTATTCTGCGGTGTAAACCGACAATTGTAAAAGAGGTGAGGAATCTTATACTTCTCCTTAAGATCTTTCATACATTTGGATATATACTGTGGCCCATTGTCTAAAATTATAACCTGTGGAACTCCATGTCGCATTATGAACTGATTTTCTATTATGTTCACCACTGATTTTGCCACGGAGCTTCTCATGGGAAACAACTGAGTATATTTAGTAAAGTAGTCTGCCACAACCAACACAAACTTGTAGCCAGAATAGCTACGAGGTAATGGCCCTAAAATATCAGTTGATATCACCTGGTATGGTCTCTGGACCTTTTTGGGGTTATTCATCAGACCTGGCAAAGGTGTGTTTGTGCTTTTATAAGACAAGCAAGTCTGACAATTTCTCACATACTTCTTTACATCCATTAACATCTTCGGCCAGAAATAGCTCTGGGACAGGCGCTTAAAAGTTTTGAATACCCCTAAGTGTGCAGCATCAGGCCTATCGTGGCACTGGCCCAGCACCTCATTTCTAAGCTCTTCAGGTACCACCAACTTCCACTCACAATCAACTGCTAAAGGGTTAGGACTCCTAATTCTCTTGTAGAGTCTACTATCTATGACCCGCCAATCTGGGAATTTCCCAGGAGAGTCCTCAACCCTCCTTAACATATTAGAGAACCAGCTATCCTGGATGGGATTGACCAAAGAAGTTTGGAGGGTGTCAACAACAGGTGCCCTAGATAGTGCATCAGGTGCTGCATTCTCTGCTCCTTTACGGTACTCCACTATGAAATTGTACTGTGAAAGCCTAATCGCCCACCTAGCCAATCGTCCTGTAGGTGACTTTAGATTGACCAACCACTTTAAGCTACTGTGGTCCGTATACACCTTAGTTTGATGAGGCGAACCATCAATGTAACCCTTGAACTTCTCTAGAGCAAACAGTAGAGCACCAAGCTCTTTTTCTGTAACTGAATAATTTCTTTCGCTTTTAGAGAGGGTTCTACTCGCAAAAGCAACTGGATGTTCATTGCCTTCATCATCAAGTTGTGACAATATGCAACCCAGACCAACATCAGAAGCATCTGTGCTGATCATGAACGGCCTATCAAACATTGGAACACTAAGAACTGGTGCTGATATCAACAGTGCCTTAATTTCCTGAAAGGCCTCAGCCGCATCATCATCAAAATGAAATTTTTCTCCCTTAGGTATCTTCCTAGTTAACCTAGTAAGCGGGGATACTGCAGTTGAGAAATTGCTGATGAAACGTCTGTACCAGGACACCATGCCTAAAAATCTCCTGACTTCTTTCTGGGAAGTAGGAACAGGAAACTCAGCAATTGAACGAACCTTGTCACTATCCGTGCGCAAACCATCTCTGTCAATGACATAGCCTAAGAAATTCAGTGAAGGCCGACAAAACACTGACTTCTCAAAGTTAATGGCCAATCCAGCCTGCTTCAATTTGTCCAGAACTTTGCCTAAGAGCTCAATATGAGAACCAAACGAGTCAGAGATGAGGATTATATCATCGACATAATAGAAAACATTGTTGGCAAACTCTGAGCCGAACACCTTATCCATCAATCTCATCATCCTGGCTGTGGCATTAACTAGACCGAACGGCATCCTGCAAAATTGAAAAGACCCCAAGCCTGGAATAGAGAAACAAGTCTTCTCACGCGAGGCCTCCTCAAGATTAATTTGGAAAAAGGCACTTTTGAGATCTAGTGACGTCATAAACTTGGCATTATTCAGTGAATCTAGAATCTCTTGGACTCTAGGCATAGGATATGAGTCTACCTTGGTTACACTATTCAATCTCCGACTGTCCAAGCAAAGCCTAAGTTCACCATTTGCCTTTGGAACAAGAAGGATAGGACTGTTCCAAGGTGACATAGCCTTTTCAATGATGCCTAATTTCAACATGTTGTCTATCTCATTTTTTACATATTCCCTATGATGGAAGGGAATAGGGTAATATTTTTGTCTTATTGGTGTGCTGTCCCCAGTATCAATCACATGCTCTTCTAGAGTGGTGAACCCCAACTTGTCACTTGTAGCAGCTATACTCTTGAATTTGTCAATGGTGCATTCCACAACCTGCCTTTGTTTCAACGTGAGGTCAGACACTTCATGTAAGTGAATTGCACTATTGTTAAATGAGACATCCATGTGTTCATGATAAGATATCTTTCCGACATCTTCAAAAATATCCTGACACAAATTAAACTTTTTCAAAAAGTCCACACCCAAAATAATAGGTACATTTATGTCCCAACATATAAAGAATTCAACATGTTCCACCAAGTTAGCATATGCAATAGGTAAGAACACAGTTCCTGCAACATTCAACTTGGAATTGTTTCCTACTGCCACAGAATTATCACTTCTTTGCAACTCAAAACTCAAGCCATGTTCCTTGAGAGCCCTGTAAGCACTCTCACTCATAACCGACACAGATGCACCACTATCCGCTAAAGCATTGCACTCCAGGCCTAAAATGCTTACCACAATGTATGGCCTGGGATCTCTAGAGCTTTTGCTAAACAAAGGAGCAACTCCACTGTCATTGAAAAACTTTTTAACAAATGCTAACCATTTTTTCCATTCAAGGTCAGAAGTTGGAGAATTATGCTTATGAGAAACTACTTCTGACCTCTTTCTAAGTTTTTTGAACACTCACATCTAGAAGAGATCACACCTGGTTTTTTGCATTTGAAGCAATGCCTACCTACATAAACTTTGCAATTATAATGTAAATGATCCCCATCACACTTCAGACATTTAACTTTACTTGGAGCCACAGCACTGACTGTCTTATTGGTAGATGCATGTGTTTTTGCTTTGTTCCTGCAGATGTCGGGTATTATTGAAGCATCGCCTGGATTAAGAAACCCCCTGTAGTTGCACTTTTGTTTCGCAAGCTCCAACCTAGCACAAATACTTTTCAAATCTTTGACGGAATGTACTTCAACCAAAGCTAACTTCGAAATGAAGAATGGGTTCATGTTAGTTGTAATAATGTCTAACTGTTCTGACTCACCAATTTTGTTTGAAAGACGATTAAACAAGTTTTGCATTATATTTATGTACGTATTTATGCTTTCATCCTTGCCCTGCAATCTAGACCGGACTTGATTCAGTAATGATCGCTCAAAATCAACCGGCAAGAACTCCTGTTTGAGCAGCTCAACAAACTGTGAATAGGTTGAAATTTCTGAACAATTATTGCGAAACCACAACAAAACCTCACCACGAAGCAAATGTGCAATATTCCTCAGTAAATCTGCATCAGTAATACCAGATGAATTCCTGTAGTCCTCTAGCCCAAACAAAAAATCATGGAGTGGAGTTTTTCCATCAAATGATAAGTTCCATTTGAAAACTTGCAAACCTTTCCCAGTGTTCGTGCCTGCACAAGCTGAAAGAGCTGCTGGTAGTGGATTGTTCAAAACTACTTGACTGGTCAAACTTGAATTGCAAGAAATACCTCGAAATGCAGACTGAGTCCTAACAATCAAGTCGGATTTCTTGATTTGTATATCCGGATTGTAGATCATTAATTTGTCCAACCGCCACATTACATGATTCAATTTAGAAAGACATTTACGCTTGCAAGATGCAGTTGAATGATTTGCAGCTAAAACTGCATTTAATTTTTCCTCGCAGACCCCTAACTCAGTTTCCGGGTCCAAAGACAACAAAAAATTAAGAGCTTCACTCTGATTGCACACACTTTTGCTTAATCTAAGTAATTTTCGTAACTCATCAACAGTTGAATCATCCTTCACTTCAATACCCCTGCTTTTAAGCTCATATAATAATTCTTCTTTAATTAAATAATCAATATCCATATTAGAAGCCATTATTACAGAATTAAAATTTTGTGCCAAAATTCTCAAAATATTCTAACACAATAATACACACTTGGTAATAATTATGCTAATTAAATAAATGAGTAAACTATTTTCTTCCCTTAACAGGTACATCCAAAATAATTGAATATCTGTTTTTGTTTTACTGAGCCCCGCCAGTTGAGACGCCAAATTGTAACCTTTGAGAATGTGGTGGCTTAAAATGATGGATGGCCTCGGCTAGCTGTGGGTTCTGGGGCCAGCAGACAGGTAGAAAACAGAAGATAATGTAAAGGGCGCCACGTGCCAGTATTTTACAACCCTGGCACGGAGAGTTGTTAAAAAAAAAGGTATATTTGTAAACTAAGCAGGTATATTTCAAGAAAAAAAAAATAGAATTAGTATTAAGTACCACAAAAGGAGGCAGAAAATAATTTACTCTTAGGATATAGCTAGGTTCCGAACTTAAATTCTAGGACTTAGCCTATGTACATTATAAATCCATGTGTACGCATAATTTTGTATCACAATAAATGTCTGAGGCAGCCGTTGTACATCACAGTGTACTACAAAGGTGCAAGCTCAATTAGCTTCATGTGAGCCAATACCGTAGGGAAGAATGATGGCACACTTGAGTTTAAATTTTAAGAAAAATGGAAGGATTTCACCTGGGTTATGCTTTGAAGGATGTAGGTGGTGCAAAATGAATGCCAAGGGGACTCGAATGGGCCTCAGCGGTCAGGGAGTGCGATGCAAAGTGCAAGCAAGCAGCGTGCGTGGCATCGATCCCCAAATTTGCACCAGGTAGGCAGCGTGCGAATCGCCCAGGCGAGCGACCGAACAGAAGTCTGAAATTGCGCAAAAGAAGCCACTGTCATACTGAGCTCGAAGACATTCTAGCACATGCCAAAGGTCGACACGTCAATACTTTTATAACCTAATTTTCAAGTACCAAAAAAATGATGAAAAACTTACTCGGTCTTTCCGATTTTATATCCCACACGTAAAGCTTCTTGTTGGAAAGACTGCAAAGGCATCAAAATGATGCTACAGCTCCACAAAAAATCACGTTGGGCTTGTCGAACCACCTGTCGACATCAGCCTCGCCAGCCCAAAGTCCTGGAAAGCGAGTGCACAAACTTCAAGACACTTATTGAACCTTCCCGATCGATATTCCCAATTCACAAAATACTCACAGTCTCCGGAGAACCAGAACACTTCCAAAAGTTTGTACACGACGACAAATGCGTGCCAAAAGAACAAGTAAAAAATGGCTTGCCCCTGCAGGCCTCACCAAAAATAGTGATGTCAAAAATCACTGTTTGACAATCATCGACAAGACTGATCGATAAAATCCTTTCAGTCGATAAACTACCGAAACTATAGTGACGAATGGCGCCACAGATAGACTTCCCGAATACATTGCTGACCAAACGAAGTATAATTATTAAATAAAAACAGAGTAAAGTAGTCGTTCCTCCTTTTCTATTGATTTAAATAACACGAAACTACAATTCTCTAAGATGAAAGCAAAGATTCGTCGATAGAACTACAACCTCAGGGCCCACAGACACCTCACTAGTCTGACTATGTGCTGTATGGGGCATCCTAATTTCTCTTAAATGTTTGAGGCTGCAATGCCGATATTAAATTTTAATTCACGGAATTTATTTATACATATTAATGTTTTTGATTAGTTAATTATTTAGGATTGTGAAAATATAAAAGATTTCCTATTGACTCTTAGAAGTACATGACGCAAATTCCACTCGTAAGGCGAAGTTGCCAACGGTGAAAACCAATTGCTATCTGTCTATTTATTTTTTAAAAGTTTATTACAAAACTATTATAAAAACGTTAATTCTATTATTACTGTTTTATTTATTACGAAAGTAAATTATAATCCACATAGTAGATTTATGTCAAAATCTAGTTGAATTGATGACAGCGCCATCTGTGTTGATTTTTCTATCCATAGACCAGGTAACGATCCAGGAAAGTATGACGGTCGCTAGGTGTCGCTTTTACAAATTACTCAGCGTTCACCTATTATATCTGTTCAATGAAATTCGACCCTAGCTAGAAAAAAGCTTATTTTTTCGAAATTGTTTAGTAAAATTGACTGTAAAAAGAATGAAACGTGATATAAAAAAATGACACGTTACAATGAGACTGTATGGCATAGTTTCAAAGTATTAGTAACCTTCTTCAATCAATCAATCAATCAATCAAATGTTTATTTGCTAGAACACAATTTACAAGAGATGTTAACGTAAGTTACTTAAAATAATTAGACATTTTGTGTTCAACCTGCATGCAAGTGTGCAAATATTAAATAATATTTTTGTTACAGTACATTTGGAATTCCTCAACACTATAAAATGCGTGTTGCAACAACCAGTCATACAAAGTTTTATTAAATAGTTTGCCCTTTAAAATTTTAATGTCATTAGGTATACAATTATATATTGTTATATATTCTTATTACTAAACTGTGCTGATATCTCAGGATAATGTGCACAGTGCATGCAAAACTTCATACTTTAGAGTTCCAAGTGACACTTAACATCAGGCGAATGACTAGCTTGTCATGGCATTTCTCAACATAAAATGAATATTAATGGTAATCTCTATAAACATCTCCACATGAATACTTTTACAGCCTTATTAATAAACTGGTATTAGTCTCGGATTAGTTACTTCACCTTTTGTCCTTTTTTTGCTACTGGAATATTTAGCTGGATCGAAAGTGACAAAAGATGGTGTAACTAGTCTAAAGCTAGTTCGTGTTTATTAATAAGGCTGTTAGTGATGTAGCTAGAGAGAAAATATTACATTTGCAAGGTTCTGGCAGCACTGAGTTGAATGCCTCGCACTTGAGTTATTATTTGTAGCTTTTGATTTTACATTACAGGGAGTGGCAACGTCGCTGTGATATATCGCAGCGACGTTGTCACAGCAGTTGTTAGTTGTGTAGAGAAGTAGTTAGCTGTTAGTGGCAATGTAATGTGTACTAGCACAACGCTTCATCAGACAACATCACACTAATACCATCAACACACTACTAGGAATGTAAAATTTGACAAATTTACGAATATATTTTCTAGTATAATAATAATAAGAATATAATTAGAATGTACTTTTAGGCTAGTATATAACAATACTAGCTGCGCCCAGCGATCTCGATCTCGACAAAAGTAGCCTATGTTTTAATCCACTATATAAGTTATCTTCCAAATTTCATCCAAATCCGTCCAGCCGTTTTTGCGTGAAAGAGTATGAAACATCCGTACATACACACTTTATCGATATTAGTAGGATTATTAATTTAGCGGGTATACAAGCCTAAATTATGGCTATGTTAATTCATGATTACGTTAAAATCACACCAAGAAACAAATATAAGTCAAGCAATGTTTATATGGAAACATTTACCCTTAGTTTGGAATCACACTCTATATGAAATGTTATGAAACTTTATGAAATTTATATTATTAATGAGTCTTGCATAGATGAAGCCATGTATAAAAAGGTATATATAAAATGATAAAGAAACAACTGATTTATTCAATTAATATAATTCACACTTTCAGAAAATCTATTTTTAAATTTTTAATTAGTGAACGTAAGTGCCTGCAAACAGCACTTTGTCCTTATACAATATTGAGAACAAGAATGGGTGGTCCACTTTGAAAGGCATGGGTGGGGGCGGTTCAGAAAAACTTGACATGGGCACTGCAACTAGTCCTGAAACAAAAATATTTACCATAAAAAAACACTTTTAAAACAGCCACCTACAAAGTTACAAAAACCTTCTTAATAATAATAATAATAATAAAGCCCAACAATCACATACATAGGTTCTGGACCCTAACTAGGATTCCCTGTGTCTAGAGACCCAGGAGCTACGAGGACCATGGTCCCATAACACCCAGACTCAGAACAAGTATATGCGCTTTTTTTTCTGTGAACAAATACTCGTCCTGCTGCGGGAATCGAACCCGCCACCACCGGGTTATGAGCCGACCTGCTCAACCACCACACCACAGAGACTGTCAGGCTGTCTTAAACCTTTTATTTGGCATAACATTTGAATTATTACAATGCTGATTGCATTGTAATTCAACGGGGAAATGCTGCCAGCATGTTGGGTACGCTACCTATTGGTAGTGGGATGGAGCATTTTGACTGTATATAGGTCGTCGCCGTCAGTATATAGTCCAAATGTTGTTTTTTGATTGTAGTAGATAGTGTTTAGTATTAGTTATTAGGTATATCACTGTAGTATTTAGTTGAAAGAATAAAGGCAATTTGCCGGTTAAAAAACCTGTAGGTGTAGGCTATGGTTAGGCATTTATCTACTTCTTAGTGCATAATCACGCTAGGGGTAGTTTGAGATTGGTCCACGATCTCTCGCTGCCGAGCGCGAGATCGTGGCAGGCGGTGGTCTCCTTCTGCGAGTACGTGATGGCGCAGAAGGAGACCGCGGAGCGGGTCAGAGAGGCGCGCTGGAGCTGACCCGCTCCTGCGCAGACGAGTGGGAGGGAGGAGGAGGCGTTACGCGCACCTCCTCCCTCCCCCGTAGTGGAGCCACTGGTGGAGAGTCGGGGGACTATCCGCCGGCTTGCACGGCCCCACACGGCTGGTGGGTGATACACACATACATAACGTATTTGATTTGTATTTCCATTTATTGATTTAAGTATGTTCTCTTCATCATGCTCTCCTTTTTCATTTTTCTATCTGGCAACCCAACCGCATGGTCAATTACCGCCGCTAGCGCTGCGTACTTTGTTAGTAATTAGTACAAGTATATTTTTTCGAGTATTCCTTGCCCACAGTGGCCCGGGGGGATCACAAAACTTTGATTGCAACGCAAGAGGATAAATTCCCATACTAACTATGCACATAAACTGCGTATTCAAACTGTCAAATCCATACAAATTTGTTTTTCTTTTGGTTGCAATCGAGTTATGTGAACCCCCCCCCACATCTGCAAGGTTTTGATGCATGGCTCGGATACTATAACTTACAGGACTGATTTACAAATACACATGTATTTAATACATTGCAAATATGTACTTGATTAACTTATAACACACATATTATTATTATATCTATGTATAATTTTTTTTTTTGTGTTATTGAATGATGTGACGAGCTAGTCGTTCACCTGATGTTAAGTGACACGGCCGCCCATAACAGAACAGTGTCACTTGGAACTCCAACATGTAAAGTTTCGCATGACTGCTGCAATGCGCACATCATCCTGAGACATCAACACAGTCTGGTAATAAGATTACAAGACTGTGAGATCAGATCATAAAGTCTCATTTGCCCAGTAATTTCACTAGCTACATTGCCCTTCAAACCGGAACACAGTACTGCTTGCACACTACTGCTTGGCGGCAGAATAACTGGCAAAGCGGTGGTACCTACCTAGACGAACTTTGCAGAAAAGTCCTACCACCTAGTAAACATTAACCTAAGTATACTTATAATATTTTTGAGTGGCCTGGCTTACAGAAAAATAATAAAATAAATTTAATCATTAATATTAAAGTAGGAGTTTTAATTTTAATTATAAACTTTTGAGTAGTGCTGAAAACTTTCAGATTCGTACAATACAAGTATTTGACAGCACATAAAATTCTAAATATAAATAACCTCATCACAGGTTACTTACTAAAGATAATTAGTGTGAGTATGTTCCAGCAAACAATGTTTTGTCTTCGTGTAAGATCAGAAATACAAAAGGGCGGTCCACTTTGAACAGCAGCGGCGGTGGCGGAGTCGCCAGGCTACTTGTCGCTACGGCTACTAATCCTGGAGCATAACAAATTCGTTAATGTAACAATAAGTTATCGTTATTTTGAATTTAATTGTTTATTATTACCGTCACCGTATTACTTACCGCCGCCACCGCCACAGTACAAAGCACACGCTTTTATTATAATTCTTTATTGCACTAAGAACAGTAAAAAGAATGTAAAGCATTTTCTACCAGTCATCCACTCATAGTTTGAGAAAAAGGGATGTAGGCGTGCATCAAAATTAGTATCAGTTGCTTCAGCCGTTTTCGTAAGTACGTTTAGATTAAGCGCTGAGCTAAGCGAAATAAAAGTTACCGGTTTTGATATTGCGTCTGAAAGCAGAACAGGGTCGCTAAATTATGAAATTACGAATTCGTTATATTTGTATTATCTATACATATAAAATTCAAAGTCCTGACTGACTGACTGACTTATATATATATCAATGCACAGCCCATAACGCTGGTCCTAGACACTTAAAATTTGGAGGGTGTGTTCTTTGTAAAATGTAGGTATCTACTAATAAAGGGTTTTCGAAATTCCACCACTAAGACACCCTCTTCTTTCTCTAAATGGGTGGTGAATTATCTATAAAAAAATCTTCGTTTCATATAGGCCACGCGGGCGAAGCCGCGGGCAGAAGCTAGTTCTATATAATTAACAAACAAAAATACATATAGACGAACATAGTACCTCCTCCTTTTAGAAAGTCGGTAAAAAATTGACGAAATTTTGCGATGTGTTTAATAATAAAATATTCCAGCGTTATTAACATCTACCTTTTTTAACAGTTTGAATTGAAAAAAATATAAGCTCCAGTTCATCACAAAATTTTAATGAGTATATGTGCCAGCAAACAATGTTTTATCTTCGTGTAAAATAAGGAATAAGAAAGGGTGGTCCACAGATATCTTCATCGGCGGCGGTGAAGTGCTGAGACTATCTTCATATACAGTGATAAGTCCTGTCGAATGAGAGTGCATTTTTCATTCATTATATTCCCAAGAAAACGACGTGATCCCCAATCACCTAAAAAGCTCAATGGGGAAAAAAGCATTAATATTATTGCCTTTAATGATTTTGCTTTGATTCAGCCATACCACTAACCATTAGCCTATGTATTAGTTTAAAAGATCGTCTTTAGGTTATCTATTTATTGTATTATAGAAACTGACGTAAGTAATATTCATATCTGCAACTAGTACACGGCTAACACTTCGAGATACAGTCGAAAATCAGTCAGCGCCGAGCCGCCACCGCCGCCGCGCGTACTCCTTGAGGATGGGCATCTATATTGCCCGAACACCGGTCGAGTTATTCGACTGTATCGTGAATATTAGCCGTGTACCAGTTGTAGTTATATCTATTTATTAGGTTGTACTTAACCCATTTCCCTAGTAACTATCATATTATACAAGAATGAAACGATTTAAATAGGGATGTTTGCTTTGCTAAAATAAGTACTTTATATATTTCAAATCTTTATTGCTCTTTTTGAAATTTTAGGTTATGTTCCTTGTACAGTTTAGTGCGTGTAAGTTCCAGCAAACAAAGTTTTATCTTCGTGTAAAATTAAAAACAAAAATGGATGGTCGATTTTCAACTGCATGGGCGGTGGTGGTGTCGCCAGGCTACTTGTGAATACAGCTACCACACCTGTTAAGAATTATAAAAGCATTATATTCAGGTATCCGAAAACGATAGAGCCACGATTAGCTATGTAAACTATTATTGTAGCAAGCGAAAATGGAAAACTTTCATTTTTATGATCAGACGCTTCGCTCCCATCTCTTTTATGTATATCAATATATTTCCTTCGGTGTATTGTAATGCAATTTATTTTAATGAAAACTATAATGCCTTTCTTGGTCTTGGTATGTTCGTTATTAGGATAATCTGCAACTTAGACATTAATAGAATTATATAAAGTTTCACTAAATTAGTTTAATATCTATTAAAACTATACAGGTATTACAAACAAAATAAATTTAGTAAGAAAGTATATCTCCGGCATGTGGTAATCAAAACCTCATCACAAATACACCGCAGTACAAGCACGGTAGGTGGTACTGTGGTGAACTAGGAACTTTCATTTAGATGGTTCCATTTTCCGTTAAATCTTTCGCGCTTTTGCATCAACCACCCACCTAAATGTCACGATAAATAGCTGACACATGGTACTTAAATCTATAGTAAGCATCTAGGTTTATAAAACGTATATTTTGAAACTTATCTCTCAGTCATCAATCCGTTTTCGCCAGGAACAGTTCCCACTGGTACAAGCAGTAATGTATTGGTATAAGTAGTAATATAAGCGCACGGGGAAAATTAGACGCATTTAAGCTAGACCCACCACACTAGTTATTTTGTCAATAGAACCACCACCGTATATTGATGTCGATTTAGTTCAATTTAGTTTTACAAAATCTTGAACGAAATTTGACTTGACCTATTAAGAAAGAGCAAGATTCTTAAAGCTGTCAAAATAGATTCAGATAGAGATGTGCATAAAAAATCAACACTACTCCTTAAATATTATAGTTTTCTATTTAAACTTACCAGTAAAAGCTCCGGCAGTGGCGCCTTCTTCGTCGACTTTCACAAACGCCTCCTGGAAAGCTTTAGAGACCTTGACTGCAGCGCCTTTGGCAATGCCGGTCGCTGGCTCGCTGAAAATGTTCGATATTCCCACCTGGAATTAAGGGCCGATGTTTAATATAGGTGCAAATTACTTCGTTTTTTCAAATGTAGGCAGGTAAGTATTTGGCTTGGCAACAACATGCCAAATTACAGTTCTTTCACAAACATGTTGAGGTCTCAACTTAATATCGAATTACAGAATTTAATTATAAATAGTCACAATTATTGAATCAAGCAAAAGATGGTATAAAATGGTTGTAACTAAAGTCACAGTAAGTGGAAACATGAAGAGGTAACATAACGATGTTACTATAATAAGTACAGAGCATCACTCTCAAGGCTCACCTTTGGCAATATTTTGTTAAGGTCCAATTTGCTGTTAATCTCAAATTTGGGGAACTCCAATTTGATATCGGATCCCGCTGGGCTCAGCTTGAACACGTCTTCGAGCAGACCCTTTTCCGATGCTTTCTCAAGGACCGATTTTAAACCGTCAACTTCATCGGGTAAAACTACCACCATGCGGAAGCCAGTCTCTTTGTATGGAAGTTCAATCATCTGCAAGGAGTAAAGTAAATTAGTATTGTTACTCAACTGATCGTCGGTCTTCATTTTTAAAAAGATCACCAAACCTACTGGTTAGGTGGTAGGCAGATGTTGAGAATATATCGGAAATTCGTGCCTGCTCTTTAAAATTGTAAGTAGTTTATGTTGTAACAGGTTTGTAGTTGTACTTATATTAGCTCTCTGCTGCTCAGTTCTACAAGATCTTTATAATGTTCTCTATATAAATACAGCTTATTAAATGTTACAGTTAACTTAATCGGTTTTGTTGACTAAGAAAAACGTATATTTGACCCCAATAAATTGTCCGGTAGAGTATCAACGGGTCCCACCTTAGCTCCAAGCTCCGGGCTTTCAGTATAGAAAAGCGATTGCAGCAATTTCATGGTCGGCTTCTTGACGGTAGTCGTCTTGTCCACGTAGAAGTCCTTTTCTTCGGTTTCCTTCGCATCGAAAGGCACGTGCCAGTGACCCTGAGAAGGCCAATGGTCAAATTAAATCACTCTTCATATCTTCTGCACAGAACATGGTTCAGCGGAAACTCGTACGATTTTCAACTGATATCTTCTGCGCAGAAATTGGTTCAGCGGAATTTCGTGCGATTTTCAACTGATATCTTCTGCGCAGAACATGGTTCAGTGGAAACTCGTACGATTTTCAACTGACGCAACCAGTACAAATCCCACTTGATTCTCGAATGACTTTTAAAGTTATGTGTGGAATTTAGACTCGCTCTTACAGCGGTGAAAGAAAACATTGAGAAGAAGAAATCCATGTTCAAGAATCACAAAATTCGAGGACATTTGTGTCATCCAAACTGCACTTGGCCAGCGTGGTAGATTATGGCTTCTCCTGTGAGAGTATAGACCCTTGTCCCAGCAGTGGTAACTTGGGTTGATGACGATCATTTGCACATACTGCTGGGGTTGCTATTTTACTTTAAAAAATTTCACCTGGAAGAAAATGACGTTGAACAGCGCAGCGACGGTTTCAGGGGTTAGGGCGTCTTTGGAAACGGGATTCTTGATGTGCCCGTTGGTCTTTTCACTCGACTGAAAACAGTAAAAATTGTAGTTAGAGATGTAGAGCTAAGGAGCTTGACTTTTTAGGTTGTTTTATGAAAACTAATGTCTTAAAGCCTGATATTTATTTACAGAGCTTTAAGCAAATGGAAGTCTATCGGAGTCCATTGTCTTATCCATTATCATCGGCCTACTCTTTCTTATCCCATCAGGTAAATTCAGAGTACCATGCATTTTAATCAAAAAAAACGAGCGTGCCTTACGACTGAAATAAAACTTCTTTAGTTTAGCTCCATCTACCGGCCGGTATAACTTTGTTTTTGCTTTGTTTAATGTTCATGTCGAAACGCCTATGTTTGTTTAGTGTTAATCTTGACTGTTATTTTACCGGACATAGCAACATAATAATACAAATTTTTAACTTTGTTATGTTGACAATGAAGAACTTTTTTTAGTGGGGTAAATGCCCTCGCACTTCCCTGGTACCGCTGGGCTTGTGGCAGAGGGTATGTGGGGCTGTGGGAGTGTAGTGAACCAACTTCAACTTCCGTTCGCCTCGCTATCACCAGCTCCCCAAGTCGTGCGTGCGTAAAGAAGTTTTACTTTAAAAATTACTAAAGAAAGTCTTTTTATGGCCTATGGGCCGTATATTAATTTAACCAAAAATAATTAATATTAATATATTAATTTTGCCTGTCTGACGTCAACAGAAATGCCAGGTTGACGTCAAGTCGTCAAGACTAGAAGTTATAAGGTGTTAGTGGAATGACTGACACCAATTGGTTATTTATACGAGATGCACTGATAGAAATGAGTCAGTCCTAAAACTAGTATAGATTATTACCCATTGATTGATAATTTCCGCTGCACCAGTGGCATCAGTGAAATCTAAGTTCTCCACCTCGCTCCTGTAGGACCTCACGGCTCTGTTGGCGAACTCATCGTTCAGCTCGTAGTTTTTGCTGATGTAGATCTTGTTGGCCAGGGTCAGGTAGCTGGAATCCATGTCTGCAAATTCATTGCCGAGCTGGCTGTAGGATTCGGACACCTGAAAAATAAAATTTCTGCTTTATAGAGATCCATAGTCCAGAAGGAGCCCTTATAAGTTCGGCATGTAGGTACATCTGAATCTTTTATAACCTTATTTATTTGAACGTAGCTTAATTAACGAACTTAAGTTTCAAAAAATATAAATGATTTTTCTATTTTATGGTTAGTTTCCATACATGTAAAGACGGGATGAAAAATTTCGACGAATTAATACATGTAACATTTGAGAGCCGGCTCATATCCTGGAGGCGGCGGGTTCGATTTCCTCGGCAAGACAAGTATTTGTGCACAGAAAAAAACTTGTTCTGAGTCTGGGTGTTTTGGAACCATGGTCCTCGTAGTTCCTGGGTCCCAAGATACAGGGAATCCTAGCTAGGGTTCTAGTGTCTATATATGTGATAGTTGGTCGTTATTATTATTATTATTTATATATGTAAAACGAAGTATAGTTACACCACTTATAACTCAAGAACTTTTACCAAACGGGACAATTTTTATGATTTTTGTGTTATTGGATTTATCTTCGTCTGGAATAGGATAATAAGTAAAATTGATGTGATACTATTGTAAAAAAAAAAATAGCACATTTATTGATTGTTAGGCGGAAAGATCTCGCGGGTCAGCTAGTTTATTATAATACAGCTAACGGATACATTTAATTAATAAGCACAGGGAATCCTAGTTAGGGCAGGATCTCGTGATCGTTGGGCGTTATTATTATTTTATATTTTTTATTAATTCTCCGTTATTCTCGAAGGCGATGATCGGATCGGATGAGCGAACGATCGGAAATGTACATCTAGCAATAGTAGAAGTTATTATATTTATTGAACCTTACAAAAAAGTAACAGCCGAAGATTAACAATACACAAAACCGGTTAAGAGTCAATTAAAGCCGAAGGTAATACAAAAAACCAAAAATGAACTTCTCGTTTGTTTAATCGTAGTTTTGTATCTAAAAGTCTAAAGCAATCATCATTAGCGTATATAAACGATCATAGACTAAGACTAGTATAATATTTATTTAATTACCAAACATAAAATATCTATTTGTTATATGTACCTACGTTATCTAAAAATGTTTG
The DNA here is from genome assembly GCA_905220475.3 of Ennomos fuscantarius. Classification (NCBI taxonomy): domain Eukaryota; kingdom Metazoa; phylum Arthropoda; class Insecta; order Lepidoptera; family Geometridae; genus Ennomos; species Ennomos fuscantarius. The sequence goes on along the minus strand of HG992040.1, from coordinate 2,970,799 downwards.
TGGTTACTGGTTAGGTATACATATGGCTGAGCTATCTTTTTCGGTGTATAGGTATGTAGCAACCTTTTAACCTTTTCGTTCACGATATCATTAAAGAATATAGATATGGATTTACCATATTTTTAAAAACACATTTATCTGTTGTTATTTCTTGCGCAAATGGAATAGGAAGGTCATAAAAAAATTAAGGGATGAGATAAAGAAGGGTTTGACTGATTTTTTTTACAAAATGACTTATGTGTATCTTTGGATTCAGCGTGAAATTATCTACAAACCGAAATGAGGCTTAAAAATCTCGAGATTTTCAGTCAAAAACGGTTCATCTGACACAGGAATACAGTTCGCTTAGCATAAAAGCATTATTATATTTATTATATTTTTACAGTAATTGTACGAATAAATACTATATTTTGTATTTTAAAATAGAATTCATACATTTTTAAGCAACTGAAACTTACATAAACCTTTTCTATTACTTAATAAGCACTCTACATTAAAATGAAGCCGTTGAAGTTTAAAGTCAATTTTCTCGAAACTATAAATTTGACAGTTAAACCCTTTTTGATCTCACCCCTTGAATTGACAGGTACGTAAGTTGACTTCACGGAAGTTTATAGGCAAGCGACCAATCGCAACTTAAAGTATTTGAGGGGTGGGTACTAAAAGGGCATGATTAAAGTTGAAAATTGCAGATCATATTTTGATAGCCTCTGTGGTGTGGTGGTTGATCAGGTCGGCTCATAGCCCGGAGGCGGCGAGTTCGATTCGGCAGGACAAGTATTTGTGCTCAGAAAATAAACCGCAAATACTTGTCTGGGTATTGTGGGACCATGGTCCTTGTAGTTCTTGTAGTAACGCCCACGTTATTATATTTAATGTCAAACTGGGTCTACACTTGAAACTGTAAATTTTGCAAGTTTTATTTTTAAAACACAGGTTTTTCTATTTAATACGGAAAAAGTGTTGTTATCGCTGGAAAGGAGCACTACAATTTATTTTAATTGAACTGTGTGAATTGTCCACACATATTTATTAATTTATTTATTTATATTTATTTCCTCTATTGTTTTCACCTGATTATCTAGTATCGTCACGTTGCACTCGGCTTTCAAAAATAATGCTTTTTCATTTGTTGATTTTGTGTTCAGATCGACTCCGCCTTTAATGAAAATGTTACAGAAATATATATAGTGTAGTTCCGCTCAATATACAAAATCACTTATAACGTGATATTCGTGAATATAAGTGAGTATTCTGTGTACAGAATTACTCAGAATTGGTTTGCATGTACTTACATATACACGCATTTTCAATTGTTCAGTTTTTCAATTCTGTGTAGTTCTAAAATTGATTTTTATGGTAATTACCAGCCAAATACACAAGATATAACGCTAGATATTTCTGTATTTTTTATTTTAGCCCCGGTTATTGATTACGCAAATGGAAAAAGAGAAAAAAGACTTGTGTGCTTTAGACCACACGGCTGAAGTAAAACTTCTTTAGTTTGGATCCATCTATCGGCCGGTATAACTTTGTTTTTGCTTCGTTTAATGTTAATGTCGCCTTCTTGAAAATTATAAATTGTCATTTTACCGAACATACCAAAATATTTTTTTTAACTTTGTTATGTTGACAATGGAGATCTACGTGAAGCAACTTCAACTTCAGTTCGCCTCGCATTCACCAGTTTACTCCTCAAGTCGAGCGTGCGTAAAGAAGTTTTACTTCAAACTTTCTCGGAGTAAAACCCGCACCTGTTTATAGTCCCCGCCTCCGAGGAAGCTGCTGATCTCCTGCCGGCTGCCGTTGCCAGCGCCGCCGGAGTAAAGCGAGAGTAGCAGCATCACTCCCAGAGGAGATGTGATCACATTCTTATCATCGCCACTGTCATACGCCTCCTGTAATGTATTAAAGATTATTATAAACGTACTAAGTAGTTTGAAGATGAAATGCTCTAGATCAGGGCTGTCCAGACAATCGGCTTGCAAACAAAATTGCGGCTCGCGACGCAAGTTTTAACCAGAAAATAGCTTACTGAACATTATACTGAAATGGGAAATTATGGAGGATGCAACTTTTCTGACCACCTGAAAGTACACCGACGAGGTAATTTTGGAATTTAAGCACCGTTTCGCAGATTTCAATAAATTAGAACTATCTAATTCTTCCATAATCATTTATTTATGTTTATTTGCGAGTGCAATAAACATATCATACATAACCCTGTATATTTTACTTTAAAATTGAAACTATTTTTTTTTTCGGCCTCCAGCTTTTGTAGTACATTTAATTAGTACGTGAAGGCATGTAGTTTGAACAGCTCTGGTCTAGATAATTAGCAGGTTGGAAAGAACAATCGTCGTATTATTGAATTAACGACCAATTCCGTTTGCACTTCAGTGTGGCGGTTACGGCAGGGCTGGATATAAATACACATATATAAAGACAAAGTCAATAAAAGTAAAATATATATGTGTGTGTATATTATTACACGATATTGTCTAAAAAAATATCTTATTTCTAATAAACAAGTTGTGCGATAACAACATCATTATCAAACACTAACACAAAACACAAAAGTTTCTGATAACTTCCCACATTGTCTCAAGGCAAGCCTCGAAGTACTTAGATGACGCCCACGAAACCTGTTACATATAAGTTCAATAATGATCTACAAAGCGTCGCAATGTCGGTAGTTTATAGCATTCTAATTTGGACTTAAGTGCTACGAGGGGGCGTTTTTAAGTCCGCGGAATGGGGTATAAGGGGTGGAAACAAAAAAAAAAACATTTTTCCTTTTCAATATATTCACCTGCAATATGCACGAATACATTTTTCAGATCTTTCAATTAATTTATTTATACCCTCATAAAAAAAAAAAAACGTTTTCTCTTTATCTTCAAAATACGCCGAAACTGCCTCCTTGATTTCATCATCGGTGATAAATTTACCCCGCAGCTCTTTTTTCATTTTTGGAAACAGAAAATAATCACTCGGGGCCAGGTCTGGGCTGTAGGGTGGGTGAAATATCGAGCCCACCTTATGAAGGGCAGCCAACGCAACGCGGCTCTTGTGGACGGGCGCGTTGTCGTGAAAAGCAGCACACCTTACGATAATTTTCCCCGTCTTTTCTCTTTAATGGTTTCTTTTAGTCGCTCTAATATTGAAGCGTAGTACTCTCCGGTTATAGAAACACCTTTATCTTTATAATCGATCTTTTGGGACTCGGAAGAAATATTATTATATTCCCAAAAGATCGTTGCCATGAGCTCCCAGCTAACTGTGACACCTTAAACTTCTTGGGAGGTGCTGTGCCCTTTTAGTGCCACTACATGGAGTCTTGTTTCGACTCAGGTTCATAATGATGAACGCAAGTTTCGTCTCCAGTAACAATTCGACTCAATACACCATCCTTGTCTTCATTACAGAGGTCCAGAAATATACGTGAACACTCTACGCACCTTTGAGTTATGAATATTTAGATCATGTAACAATTGCCTTGTTTTCACCTAAAGACGACGCGGTCGATGATTGAGCATACTTGCCTAGCAATTGCACTAAATAATTTGACTTAAACTTTGAACTAGTTTATGAAAATAACAAGCTTTAAAAAACCCTCGACACAAAATTAAAATAAATATAATTCACCATTTTGTGGAGGCGGCCATCTTGGATTTGAAATTTATCAGTGTATAGTGGTGTCGATTCTATGTCGCATACTCTAAAGCTAAACGAAATTAACATATTTCCGTCTTTTTCATTTCCCCTTTATCAGAAGAGTACCGCCATACTTTACTTTAGTTTTAGAGAATGCGACACAGAATCGACACCAGTATTCTACTAGTCAAGCGGTCAAGCCGTATCATTTGATACCCATATTGAGGGAGTTGTGAAAACATATGTAATCCGCCATTTTGTAGCGGCGGCCATCTTGGACCGATTTTCATAAAACATAGCTAAGACGATTTTTATAAAACATAGCTAAGAACACTCCCGACTAATTCATCTTTCGAACATAATATCGGTTCATCAGTTCGAGAGCTATGGTGCCACAGACAGACAAACAGACACGTCAAACTTATTAACACCCCGTCGTTTTTACGTTGGGGATATAAATAAAATATAGGGTCTTTAAAAAGAAAATTGACGTACCTTCAGAACTTTCAGCGTTGTTTTATCAATGGCATCTCCGAGCGGAGTCCTTTGGTAATCGTGCCCGAAGAACGCGAAAGCATCGGCACTTATCCATGCCAAGGACACTAAACAAAAACACATAATTTAAAAATAATCACACAGATCCTAAAAATCTAAAAAAAATGTAAAAATCCGATTCATGTTCAGGTTTTGTGTTTCTACTGTAAATACATCACACGGAACGTAAATTAAAATCAATATAATTTGAATATGCACTTGAACATATTTGTTAAATAAAATACATTCTTTTTCCTCATGGTTTCTGAGAACAGTTTTTATAGTGTTGTAAGGTGAGTCTGTTTTTTACCGACTTCCAAAAAGGAGAAGGTACTAAGTTCGTATGGATGGTTTTTTTTGTTTTGTGTGTGTCTCAAAATTTATGCCAATCGTGAACCGATTAAAAAAATATATTTTTTAGTTAGAAAGAGTATACTCCCGAGGTCGTTCCATTATCAAGTCAGGATCTGATGATGGTATCTCAAGGACTTTACTACCTACTTGGCTTGGATGGCACCGATTTCAAATAGATGTAGGTAGCGCTTATAACAAGTATATTAATTAACTAGCTTCTGTCCGCGGCTTCGCCCGCGTGGCCTATAGGAATCAAAGATTTTTTTATAGATAATTCAACCACCCATTTCACCCTCTTCGAGTGGAATTTCGAAAAACCCTTTCTTAGTGTAGTAGTTAATTCCCTACACTTTACAAAGAACACACCTTCCAAATTTCAATTCTCTAGGACCAGCGTTTTAGGCTGTGCGTTGATATATAAGTCAGTCGGGACTTTGAATTTTATATGGATATATGTATATAGATTTTTCGCTTTTGAGTGCCGATTGGATGTTTTGAAAACGGTTTTTTTTCCAAATAGTTTATGTGTTTTAGTGCCCGGTTTGCGCGTGTCAGTTCCGCGTATCGTGCGCCTAATCTGCCATTTTTTAGGATCCGTGGAAAATACAAATGAAAACATTTGAGCGTCGAGGTCACATTTTGTCAGAATCACTGGGAACACCAGCGCCGACGCTCATTCTCATACATCATTTTTAGATCGCTATAGCACTGTGCCTTAAGGGAAACTTTACACCTACCCACAAATGTTACTATTCATTTATTATTTGAATAATAATAATAACGCCCAACCATCACACATATAAACCCTGGACCCTAACTAATAATAATAATAAAAGCATTTATTCGCTAACCTTGTTAACTTACATGCTATTCTTATAAAACAGTAGTTAGTATTCTTAAATCTAATTTAAATAGCCAAAAAAAATAAAATTTTATTGGCAACTTTGGTCAGGTTGTCTGGACCCAGAACCCAGAGACCCAGGAACTACGAGGTCTATGGTGTGGTGGTTGAGCATGCCGGCTCATAACCCGGAGGCGGCGGGTTCGATTCCGCGACAGGACAAGTATTTATGGACAGAAAAAAAAAACAAATACTTGTTCTGAATCTGGGTGTTATGGCACCATGGACCTCGTAGTTTCTGGGTCCCTAGACACAGGGAATCCTAGTTAGGGTCCAGGATCTATGTATGTATGTATGTATGTGACTGTTGGGCGTTATTATTATTATAAAAACAAAGACGCGATTGAAAAGTAAATCGTTGTTACTTTTCAGTAGGCACTTATTTAAAATGTATAGTAAATACAGTTACGAAGATGAAACTGAAGACCAGCTACGCGATCACGTAACTTTAATGCAACCAATAGAAACACAAATTTGTACGGAATGGATGTGACAGTTCGAATACCCAGTTTATGTGCATAGTTAGTATGGAAATTTCTCTTATTGTATTGTAATCAAAGTTTCGCCATCACCCCCCAGTAAGGCGATCACGTAACTTTAATGCGATAGAAATCAAAATTTGTATCGATTTGACAGTTTCAATAGGTAGCTTATGTGCATAGTTACTGGGTAATATTTTGATGGATTGGATTAATAATCAAAGATTTAAAATGAAGTGGACTGTATTTTTTATAATAATAGCGACTGACAGATTTTAATGCACACGCAAGGTATCGTAAGAGAGGAATGACAAAGTTTTTACACAGAGTACCTATACAACAATCTGACAGACCGTAGCCTAATAATCAAAGAGTACCTAATTGTTAATCCTAAACAGTTACTATGGAAAATTTCTCCTGATCCAATGCAATCAAATTCACCCTGTCGCCAGTCACAAAAGCCGGGCTTGAACATAGTTTATGCGCTTTTAAATGCAATATACATTTAATTAAATAAACATGAAATGCTGTTAGTTAGTAAGCGCATCATTTAAGATTGAGAACGCTGATTTGCCTATTTTAAAAAATTGGACAAGTAAATGTACTTAAATTCTGGTATCTGGTGATCTATTATTTTTTGCAAGTTTTATATAAGTTTGTATAGGTCAGCTGTTTTATTTAAAAGGGACAGCTAGATTATTAAAAACTGTTAATATTTTTGTATAAAACATAAAGCACTCGGGTGAAAAAAAGTTTAATTTTGTTAAATCGGCAGATCGGCACCGACCGCTTTGTAAATAAACAAGTAAATTTGATGGAGTTGTTAGAGTTTTATTTTCTTGATGCCCGATTTTAATTTATGGTATGTCTCTATCCCGAACGGCAGAATAACCAAGACCTAAATAAAGTAACATAAAAACCGACTAAGAAATAAAAAAAGTTGTTTTCTGCGGGTGAAGCCGTGGGGTGCAACTAGTAGGAAATAAAACAAAGAACGGTGACCGAATACAATTAAACTAAGAAGAATGGTTTGTCCAAAATAAAATCGTGGAAAAATCAATTTTTTAGCGATAACATTACTTTTTCTTATTAATAAAATTGCCATTATCAACCTAGTTCCAAAAGAGAACAGGAATAAGCTAAATATTATATTTATATAAAACTCTCTACAAAAAACTTACCCAAGCAAAATGTATAAACCAACTTCATGATCGTCCAAGTATCTAAACACTACTGACATGCTCTCGGATACGATCTCGCTTATGTAGCGATATCTGGTTAATCTTTATTAGGAACGGTACACACGATGCTTCAAAACGCGACAGAACATTTTCTTGATCATTTATAGCCAGCATGTGATTTTTTTAAATGTACAAAATATGATAACCTGCTATTTTCTGGTTGTGGTAGGATAGTATTTGTTTTATTTAATGGATCGGCCTGGGGGTGATCACGAAACTTTGATTGCCATGCATCGGGAGAATTTTCCGTACGTAACCACATAAATTGCGTATTCAAACTGTCAAATCCATACAAATTTAGGTTTCTATCTGTTGCAATCGAGGTACGTGATCGCCCAGTTGGTCTTCACCTAACCTGTTGCTATACCTTAATGGGGTCATGTTTCGCAAACACATCAATAACACCTGTATTACAAAATAAGTATATATGTTGGCAATAAATAATTGAGTATTGTATCTCTACTACTAAGTATTACGATTTCTATCATATTGTCAACTTTCAACTCGCTGCTGTATCGCTACTAACGCACAACTGCATCGCTGCAAACGTGCGACTGATTCGCTACTAACGCGCGACTGTTTCGCTACTAACGCGCGACTGAATCGCTACTAACGCGCGACTGAATCGCTACTAACGCGCGACCGTTTCTCTACTAGCACGCGACTATTTCCGCCGACTTCGGGCAAAAGAAGAGCTGCTTGCCATGGTGATTTATAATATTTTTTCCTTTACTTTTGTTAGTTATAATAGTTTTTGAAACGTTACATAATGGTACTTTTTACATAATATGGTAATTAATATTAAAAAACAGTATAACATACCTCCATACATTACATACATTCCACTGCTGAACACAGGCCTGTCCTATAAAACGCCACTTTGGACGCTTAGCATGGGTTTGCCATCATCACCACGTTTGGGAGGCGGCTTGGTGAAAGCAGAAGATTTAAATATAACGAGGAGTATGCTGCTACCTATTCCCTGGACATTCCCTTAGCCGGCTCTCACACCGCCGGGACTACACGGCCAATAATACTAAATAATCACACAGCCTCTGTGGTGTGGTGGTTGAGCATGTCGGCTCATAACCCGGAGGCGGCGGGTTCGATTCCCGCGGCAGGACAAGTATTTGTGCACGGAAAAAGCGCAAATACTTGTTCCGAGTCTGGGTGTTGTGGGACCATGAGCATCGTAGTTTCTAGGTCCCTAGACACAGGGAATCCAGTTATGGTCCAGGATCTATGTATGTGATCGTTGGGCGATATTATCATTATTATTAAACGGTCTTAATCAATTTACTAGGTGGTAGGACTTTACTGCAAAGTTCGTCTAGGTAGGTACCACCGCTTTGCCAGTTATTCTGCCGCCAAGCAGTAGTGCACAAGCACTGCTGTGTTTCGGTTGGAAGGGCATTGTAGCTAGTGAAATTACTGGGCAAATGAGACTTTATGATCTGATCTCACAGTTTAGTAATCTTATTACTAGATTGTGCTGATGTCTCAGGATGACGTGCGCAGTGCAGTGTCACGCGAAACTCTATACTTTAGAGTTCCGAGTAACACTGCAGCTGATATGGGCAGCCGTGTCGTTTAACATCAGGCGAACAGCTAGCTCGTCACGTCATTCTTTAACATAAAAAAAAAAATCAACACAATATGGCGATGGGTAAACTGTTTATTGAGCAACTTTATGTTGACTTCAAATCGGTTCGTGTAAACCCCGCATTAGCAGAGCTAGTGGTAATGAACTTGACCTTTAACGCTGACTATTACGTATTCTATGCCGCTGCATCGAAGACCGACTGTGGCGGCGCGGCGCGGCCGAGTTGACTGACAGGAAAAAAGTTCTACACGACAAGTTTTGTACACTTGCTTATCCTGTGACTTCATGAGTTTTATTTACAGAATATTCATTACCTAGATCGAATCTATATAATTCTTCTTCACGTGTGTATGTCACTGAACTCCCTAAACTGGCTGGGTGGATTTTTTGTTCGAGTTCGATTGGGGCCCTGAATAGGCTATTTGACTTTTATTACTATTAAAAATGAACAAGTAAATATTATTTTCATAAAGTAGGTTAAATATTAGTGTTATTATGGAAAAAAATAAGTAAAATCGGTAAATAAATCACGGAGTAATACGCTTTTAAATTTCTGAGCATCGCCTGTCCCTTACTCGCAAAACAGAGATCGTGTGGAGACTGGAGACCTCACAGATACTGTGAAGGCATAATTTGTGACGTCACACTATAATTATATCTAGTAAGGTGTAATTATGTTTATTTATAACCGTTTTCTAGTTGTTTTATCATAACTTATAATATGCATGTTGTCATAGTATGTTATTTTGCATATGTGGGCAGAAGGGGTTGTGCGTAGGGCAACCTATATAAATATAGGCCTTCAGCATGTCCGCACCGCGCCGTGTCTGGAACAAGAATGATCCGTAGCACACCAATCGATCCCTTTATATAGCCAGACAGGTAGGGCCGCCATGACAGTTGCCGGTGCTGCCCCTGTAATACATTTAATGCCACCACAGGGTAAATTACGGTGCTCGATCGCTGTGCATAGAGTTTATAACTGGACGTAGCCGCCGTCACATATACAAAAAAAAACTAGTTGTTATAGGTACCAAATATAGTTGTGGAACGAGCTACCATCTGAGGTATTTCCGCTGAGCTACAACATGGGGCACTTCAAACGTCGAGTAAATAGATTCTTAAAAGACAACGTATTGGCAGTGCCCCCAGTGTTGCAAGTGTCTATAGGCGACGGTGACTGCTTACCATCAGGCGGGCCGTCTGCTTGTTTGTCAATGTTATAAAAAAAGTTACCTAATATAGGAGTTACATCTGCACTGGAACTTTTGGTGTACAGGCTCGAGTAAGATTAAATGTTTATAATTTTACCGGACGACCTTCACTGATAAAACATAATAGGTTCCATTCGTTTATTTGGTTTAACTTCTTTGTAAACATAATTATTTATTTTTTCTTACTTTATTTTATATCTAAAACTTGGAATTCTAATCAAAGACCGGTTTTAGATTAAACTACGTTTTAATTCAATGCACTTATTAACTACTAATGAACTATTATGCATGCAATTTATTAGGATATAAAATATTAAATGGTTGCAGAAAATTTAAATTAAATACAGTGTTTTATCAAAATTCATTGCATTCTATTTTGATCAATTTACCCTTTTTGAAATAAAACTTCTTTATGGTCTATCATGACTTGGGGAGTACGCTGGCGAGGCGAACGGGAGTTGAAAGTTCTTGGTTAACGTAGATCTCCATTGTCAACATAACAAAGTTTAAAATTTGTATTATTATGTTGGTATGTCCGGTAAAATTACAACTTACCGGACATACAGTAAAATTATCAAGTTGGCGACATTAAAATTACATAAACAATGTTTATAGATGGAGCTAAGCTAAAGAAGTTTTACTTCAGTTGTGTGATCACAACTGAATTAAAACTTCAGTTTTTTGCACACTCGTTTTTTGGAATGTTTTTAGTGTGTTTAAGTGCCAGCAAACAAAGCTTTGTCCTCGTGTAAAATCAAAAACAAACTTATATCACCACAATCCCAATCCGTCATAGTCATCCTGTTTAGTCATATTTCCTCTAAATTCAACCTCTACCTACTTCAGTATATTTGCTACAGCTGTTTGTTCTAGGTTTTAGTGTAGTACAAATATTTATTTTAGTGAGTTTGTTTATTATGTCGACGATGATGAACATTTCTATATCACGCGTCCACTTTGTTTAATACAATTGGTGACCAATGACCATTGCGTCATCAGAAATCCCGCAAGGTCGTTTTTGTAATCAAAGCTAAGACCTATATAGTTATTTTTTTTATTGTGTTAAGTTTGATATGTATGTTATTTGCATGAACCTACCTACATTTTTATTCACGGAATCACAATTATTTATACTACCTATAATATTGGGACTTCATATGTATTAGAATTTATTTTTCTTTTACCGTTAAAATCACACTCAAGCAATTTATTTTTATTCGCTTCATTAGTGATCTACTTCGCACTAAAGATTAATGAATCAGGTTTGTCAACGAGCCATAAAATACTTTTTTTTTTTTTTTTTTTTTTTTTTTTTTTTGAACGAGCTAATGCTGTTGGTCTCTATCGACCTTTACAGCGTCACCGGGCGGGAGGGCGGGCGCTTAGGGCGCCCAGCCGTCAAAAGTGGGAGGCAACTAGCTCAAGGGCACCCCTGGGGTGCGAGCCTCGGCTTGGGCCGTTGCCGGGATAAGAGGATCGAGAAGGCTACGTCCACTGGAAGAGTGGACCCTATTGAACAAGCCATAAAATACTGTATTCTTGGAGTCTCGCTAGTCCGCAAACCGTAAGAAGTAATTTAAAAAGTAACATATAAGCAACACGGAGGATGGAGTGTATGACCTTTATTAGTTGCTGTTTTTTTTAAATATCGTTATTGTGACGAGCTAATCGTTCACCTGATGTTAAGCGACACGGCCGCTCATAACAGAACAGTGTCATTAAGATCTCTAAAATATAGTTTCGCGCGACACTGCACTGCGCACATCATCCTGAGACTTCAGCACAGACTGGTAATAAGATTACTCGACTATGAGATCAGGGGGTGATTACGAAACTTTGATTGCAGTGAAACAGGAGAATTGATTTCAAATTTTAAAATTTCCAAAGCAACTATCCACATAAACTGCGTATTGAAACTATCAAATCCATACAAATGTTGCTTTGGTTGCAATCGAGTTATATGATCGCCTAACTGATCATAAAGTCTCGATTGGACTTTCATTTGCTTTTAGTTGTTTATTGACGAATTCCAATTACGTGTACCATAAATCACATGCAATAAGGAATTACTAAGAAATGTATTATACCTACTCCTAAATATCTTCAGTGTAGAATATTATCTCACACAATTTCCTTTGTTACAGAATGGAACACAAAGACGTGGTACAGCGGGGCAACACCCTCCAAATGAAGTTCATCGTGACAAACTACAATACCCCATGCGCCGTCAAAACCACCCCAGAGTTTGTGATCAGCGGCGCGGCAGTCTTCCAAGTCCGGGTGATCGCCAGTCAGATCAACAACGGCCACACCAATATATACGTGAACCTGATCTTCGTCAGATTCTTCAAACACCGGCCCGATGACGATGACCTCATCTACACGATCAAATTCACCTGCAACGAGTTCTCCATAACGGACAAGAGTTTCACGAGCGATGACGGCACCTGGCATCTGATCCACGAGAACAGGAAGCAACAGTACACCTTCGACGTGACCGTGAACATGGATATCCTCCCGAACGTCAACTCCTTCGCGCCTTTACACGAAGATGAGGAGCTGACAGATTTCGAGCTTCGCGGCGAAGACGGCGCCATACGTATCCACAGAGCGGTTTTAGCCGCCGCCAGTCCAGTGTTGCGGCGAATGCTATGCGGGACCTGGAAGGAAACCACAGAAGGCCACGTCGACGTCCCTGGCACTTCAAAAACGACCTTGCAATACCTAAAAAATTTCGTCTATTTACGCACTCTACCCGAAACGGGGTTAGAGCAGCTGTTACTCCTCGCATCTTACTACATAATGCCAGATTTGGAGCAGAAGTGCGTGGATAAGCTCGTGCATAGTCTGACTGCTCAAAACGCGTGCGATCTGCTGGAGTTCGCAGCGAAGAATAAGGTGACTCGGCTGCTGCTGGCTATCCTGGAGGCTGTACAGAACGGCGAGGTGCTGGTGAAGGATATTAGAGAGCACACGTTTGGTGCTGGAGCTAAATGACTAGGCTCAATGCGACCGAAGAAAGGGACGCGCGGGCGACGACGACCGCGCGGTCGGGGCCTGAAATGAACGTGGGGTTGTGGAGACAAGCTTAAAACTCAGTCGTTTGATGCTTCGAGTCGAGATTTAATAAATATGTGAATGAAATGTCTACTTGAGCAGCGATCGACGAGTGAGCATCGGATCATAGAGTGACGAAAAAGTCCTGATAGTTAGCCACGCTGTATCATAGGGCTTGCATTGAAGTCTTGCGTGTGCTGGACTGTGTTGTGGTGTCTACCCAGAGATGTCATTTGTTAACTCTAATATGATGCCCGTCCACAGTTTTCATAGAGAATTAGATTTTTTTAATTAAGTAAAACTTCTTTACGCAGGCTTGACTTGGGGAGTAAGCTGGTGAATGCAAGGAACAGAAGTTGAAATTGGTTCACGTAGATCTCCATTGTCAACATAACAAAGTTAACAATTTGTATCATTATGTTGGTATGTCCGGTAAAATAACAATTTGTAATTGTCAAGATGGCGACATTAACATTAAACAATGCAAAAACAAAGTTACACCGGCCGATAGATGGAGCTAAACTAAAGAAGTTTTACTTTAGTCACGTGGTCTAAAGCACACTCGTTTTTTTCTTGTTCTCCATGATGCCATGATGCCTTGTATGCCTATGTCTAGCAAAGCCTCTCTTAACTTCTGCCCGCTGTCTAAGATACTTACCTTGGTTAAGACTGAATTTGATCTTATTACTTATATTTCTAAACTGAAGAAAGAAAACGTTTAGGATGTTTATAAAAAGTCACCATTTGATAAATGTTGCAGTGGGTAACGTAACAAGGCTAGTCCTTCGTCTATGAGACGATAAAATCTAGCCTCAGTCCTCCGTCTATGAGGCGATAAAATTTAGCCTTTTTGGCAAGTAGGTATTAGGTTTAATTTGAATTGAATCTGGATGATCCACATAGGAATTATGTCATCTTTATAAATTCACAATTTTTCTAATGAATCTTCTTAGTCATTTTTCCTTACCTAGGTTTTACCTTAAACAAACTTGGTTTGAAACTAAATCCAATATATCTCCAATTAAGTTTTCAATATATATATATATATATTGAATATATATATATATATATATATATGCATATATTGAAAACTTAATAATATAATATAACAAATCAAATCTAAATCGTTTCAAAATACGATATTTTTTTGCCCCTTTCTAGACCCTAACTCAATTCAAATTGATCCAATCTGCTCTACGATGATTTACAGTCTGCTATCTGGTCACCCATACATAATTTTAATTTAAAGTCTTCTTTTGGTAGGATATATTTTTTTAATTATAAATAATTTACTAAATCCGAGACAAAACAATAACTAGGTATACCTTTACCTTCGTTGTCTGGATAACCAGAAATCCATATCGAAAAGGACACAATGGACAGCTATATAAATAGCTGTCCATTGTGTTCGATATGTAACTTCCCTATGTTGTAATGAAACTCGATATGGTACACCGCACATAAGCAATGTTTGAATGAACTACCTTATGGCCCGTTTTCACGGACTGATCCTAGTATTGAGAGCGATCTTTAATTAAGATATACATTTATATCACTTGTTCCATATAACTATTTATACAAGGTGGAATTTAATTCGTTATTATCCTTTAATGTATGTATTCTATAGAGTATAGAATGCTCCCATATAAGTAAATAAAAAAGTACTTATGAAATAAAACTTAAATCTAGGTATTATCAAATTTAAATTCTAAAGATAAGCCTTGCGACAATTAACAAAACATGTTTTATTGCCTACGAAACATTTACAAAGCACTCAGCTGCTGCCCGTGCTGTGTGTACCGTTAAATAGACATTTCGGCTGTCATGCAGTTATTTTAGGAGGCACTAAATACTAAAACTAAACCTATTTTTTTTAAATTGGACCTTGTACGAACGTTCTATAGCATGGTTTGAGTACATACATTTAAGGAAAAGAGTGAATTAAATTCTATCGTGTATAGACGGGTAATTATTAATTAAGTGACGCTTCTTTATTAGCTAACTTCTCAAGATCGTTCTTAAATTCAAAACTAATAACGAGTTATTAGAATGGGCCCAACGTATTTGATATCTATAATATCTTATACAATTTTTTTTAAAGATAAATAACGACTGAACTAAAGCCAATAAAAAGTCGAAATTAATAAATTCAAACTAAAATCGAATACAAAGTACAAAAAACAGAGGAAAAGTATTCTAAGCTAAAAACCATATCGAGTTCAGCAGACGTGTAAATTAATGTTTAAAAAAATAATACAATAATGATATTTATTCACTCTGTTTTATTTTATTTCACTATTAAAAAGCCTAGATACAATAGTTGACAAAGTTGAATTCTAAACATTAAATATCACACATGATTTTTCATGATTATATTATAAAAATACTTTAAAAAAAGATATTGCAAGCGATTATACTTTTAATGGAATGATTTAGATCATTGTGTCATAACAATATTTATTTAGGCATTTCAGCACCAATTTACTTTTAAATAAGGACTAGATTTACCTAAACTTAGAGGGTTGCTACCGCAGATGAGAAAACCAGTTGAAAATTACAGCAAACTGTCTGTAGTTATTTAGCTCTATCGCAACCTTAATAGCAGAGACCGGTGACGAAAATTCTATTCTCAGCGAAATCGATATTTCTATTTGGTCGTTTTTAGGATCTAAAATGTGGTCAGATTGAATGTATCTTTTATATGCAGGGGGCAAAAGCTCTGCTCTGGATTTTTTTATTCTGTGTCAGTAAAATAAGAACAATTTTTTTTAACACTAGGTAATTTTTTAAAAGGCGTTGTAGGTCTGTTCCGAAGTTATAGGAAACTAACTAGAGGCAGCATGCGGCGTCGCCCGTGTTTTTTAATTTGTTTGGTCTTCAACACCTTGAATTTTCAAAAACTCCTTTTAACGTTTTTTTTATACACCTAGATCAAAGAATTCATTAATCTTGATCAACCTATATATAACCTACCTATATCCCTATGTTTATAGGTAGGTTATATAGGTTGTATTTTTACTAATTTCCGATTCCATATTCTTTAAATATTTATGATTATTATAGCACTGCTAGCTTCTGCCCGCGGCTTCGCCCGCGTGGCCTATAGGAAAATAATTCAACCACCCTTTCACCCTGTTAGGGGTGGAATTTTGAAAACCCCTTTCTTAGTGGATACCTACACTTTACAAAGAACACACCCTCCAAATTTCAAGTCTCTAGGACCAGCGGTTCAGGATGTTCGTTGATATATAAGTCAGTCAGTCAGGACTTTGAATTTTATATGCATAGATTACCTGCTTAGCGTAACCTACAGATTAATCTGTAAAGAAAAAATTTGAAACAGGATTCGAGCCCTCATCCATCCATCCCCTAATCCGGGAGACGCTTTAATTTTTAGGGGTGAACAAAATTAGAACCGCATTATTTTTGATCTACGATACCGCACTTTATTTTAGACAAAAGGCGTACCTATTAAACGTGCTTCTGATCACTGCTCGACAATAAGGCGGGTGGAATATTTCGTATTTGTTTTCACTGCTGAGTTCTAATTATCGTCTATACTATACCTACTTAAAAAACAATCTGTACATTAGGGGCCACATCTGTCAGCATGGAATCATATTTTTTCGTCCTCTGTCCTTTTCTATCGCTCGGGATCATCATTTCCTGGAGCAAGAAAGACAGCGCGAGTGCTACCACGCGCAGCTATCTCGCTCTAAAAATTGACAATCCTGAGCGATAGAAAAGAATTGAGTATGAAAAAATACGATTTTGCTGCTAACAGATGTGGTTCAACGCTTATTGTTCTGTTTTCAAAAGGTTTCCCATCTTTACTATTAGCACCTTGTCTATGGTTCTTTCTCAACGCGCGCGATTATTTCGAACGCGCACGCGCTGTCGTCGAGCGACTGTCGGAACAGCTGAGCCTGTTGCCAGGCGACGTCCCCCGCGCCGCCCGACAGCTCCGCTGTTATCGTGACCGTCGAGAAATGGCGCGCGAACTGTGTCAGAGATTCTGTCGACGTAATAATATATAGATAGAGAACCTTTATATACCAATGAAATATAAAAGTATCAAGAAAAACTTATGAACTAGTGTTACAATGGGTGGTCTTATAAAAATTAAAGGTTTTTATATTTATAATTACATTTATTTTTTATAATATCTAAAAACATTAAGAAATTAAATAAATAACTGAAATAATAATAATAACGCCCAATGATCACATACATAGATCCAGGAGCCTAATTAGGATTCCCTTTATCTCGCTCACTCACACACTAAATGTTTGTCCTGGGTGGGAATCGAACCCACAAACTACAGTCCAGAAGGCACGGTTACTACCAATTATTGAGCTATCGGGCCAGCTTATGTAGGCTCACTATGCTAATTGTGTAGGCCCTACAGTATACCCAAACGGAACCCCCAGTAGACCTACAGTGTACCCAAACGGAACCCCCAGTAGACCTACGGTGTACCCAAACGGAACCCCCAGTAGACCTACGGTGTACCCACACGGAACCCCCAGTAGACCTACAGTGTACCCAAACGGAACCCCCAGTAGACCTACAGTGTACCCAAACGGAACCCCCAGTAGACCTACAGTGTACCCAAACGGAACCCCCAGTAGACCTACGGTGTACCCAAACGGAACACTCAGTAGACCTACATTGTACCCAAACGGAACCCCCAGTAGACCTACAGTGTACCCAAACGGAACCCCCAGTAGACCTACAGTGTACCCAAACGGAACCCCCAGGCCTAGTATATGTATATGTAGGTCTAAAGTGTACCAAAAGCGGGCTCATTAGACTCACCTCCGAGCGTGACCACGGCTGGGCGCTGGGAATCGAAGCCGAGCGCCCACTGGATGTGCCCCGAGTGGAACACGGCGGCCGACACCCGCACGCACAAGTACGCCCCGCGGAGCCCTGGCGTGCAGCTAACCTTCCAGCTCACCGTCCCTGTCGCTTCGCCCTCTGGAAGGATTTACGGACATCATTAGTTATAAAATATGGCTAACTAAAATACTAGGGTTTGGGAGTTTTGACGGGAAAAGGAAAAAGATCGCGCCAATTGATAATAAATAGAGCATAAAATTGGTTCGTTTTATTCTTTATGTACAGATGAATAATGACATTGAATGATGTAATAGTGAATGAAATCTCTACTTGACGTCTGAGCATAGTTCTGTAATACGGTCTCTAGACTGCGAGATCAGATAATAAAGTCTCATTTGCTTAGTTCTAGCCACAGTGCCCTTCAAATCAAAACACAGAAGTGCTTGCACCCTACTGTTTGGCGGCAGAATAACTGACATAACATAGTACCTACCTAGACGAACTTTGCAGAAAAGTCCTACCACCCATTAGCTTCGAAGATTTTAAGGATGGTTTAGCGCTAAACCAGACTTAAAAAACGAGACTAACGATAACCGTTAATTGAACCGTAATAAAATTGTGTAAAAATGTTTAGATTGTGTTATGGGATTTCTGCCAGAGACAGATGCAAAGTAGGCACGTAAGTATGAAGGTCCTAGTTAAGAAAATGGACTAAGATCATTGTGCCCATCTGTGCTGAAGTTTGCCAGCTCCTACGTTGCAATTGGGTATGTCACAGAGGTATAACTTATACTTAACTGTGACACAACCAAATGCATTGCAGTAAGTATGTCATTGAGGGATAAATGAAAACTTAAGAGCTGGAAAACTGTAGCACAGACGGGCAATAATCTCTTTTTCACCTGTCATAAACAGTTTAGGAGCTTTATGCTAAGTATGGCCTACCAGCTCTAAGCATCAAGGTATTAAAAAAAATGTTTATTACGTACAGTTTGGATACAGCATCAAAACATTAGAGTAACTATGAGATTCAAAGCCTACCAATTCATGAAGTGCCTACTTAGTAAACCAAGTGGCTAACGAAAACGGCACGCGCAGGCGCATGATAAACTAAAATGAGCAGGTTACAGTAGCTTAGGATGCTACGATAGGATATTGTTAAGAGAAGGAAACGGGTCTATTCGCGCACAAAAATTATCAAAACATTATTTTGTCTAACCTCGACGTTTCGACCAAGTTACATTGGCCGTGGTCACGAGGGGACTGTGCGCGAATAGACTCGTTTTATCTTTACAATATGAGTTCAAGTCGCGAAAGTTTAAAAAATAATACGATAGAATATCAAATACTTTATTTAATTCGAGGTTATCACATAGCCTTCGTCAGATCTATTATTATTGGTCTATATTGTTCAGGGTTTCGTACAACTGTTTAGCCTTCGCAATACAACCATTAAGTTCGTGTTGGGGAGATGACGTCACCCAGTGGGAGAGCCTGACAGTAGACCTGTCCAACCCGATCTTCAAATCGACAAGGTAAGCAAGAATGATGCACAATTTCTTATTTTTGTTAGCTACCGACAAATCTCTGTGATAATCTCCATTCAGCACGCGGCAGTACGGAAACCAACGTTGATTCGACGGATTGTCCATCAACAGTTTGTATTGGGTGTAGTAATCTTGTCCGAGATTGATCAAAGCCATTTCAGTGCCTTCGAAGCACAGATAGTCCCACAGGGTTCCCGCTTCGATCCCGTATAAGTGTTAACTTTGAAGAACAAATTGGGCAACTGCAAGCCGTTCCATTCCATATATTGCACGCACGTTGTTCTCAAAGCTCGCTTTGTTATCTCGTCTTCTGTGATCAAATACGCGTGTATCGCCAGGCGAGCACTGTCTACCAGCTGTTGCTCTATTAACTTGCTCGTATTAGATTTCGGCAGTTGATTTCCGAGTGGCCACGGGCAGAGTTTGACGTAGCTGTCATGGGTTTGGATTCTAGTCAACGACGCCGAAAACTCAGCTTCCTTTTTTACGATTCGTCTCAGCAGAAGGAGTGCGAAATAGGTAGCGTTTGCGTTTAACACTCCGTACTTGGTTTCGTCGTATCCTTCGCGGAGGTCTTCAATCAGTTGGCTGACCCGGTTCATTATCTTGGAGTCTGGCAGGGATGGCAGTGTCATGGTCGCGGCATCGATTTCTTTATTCGGTAAGCGCTCGCTTTCATTTTCGAATATATTCTTAGTTGGGTCCCCTAATTGTCTGGAGTGTGTTAGCACATATTCCATTGCGTTATGCACCCACTCGTAACTGCTTGAATACGCCAAAAATACTGTTTTCGCGCAATCCAAATATGCGGATAACTTAAAGACTGCATGCTTTTGAAGCGTTTTCTCCACGTCCGCAATCGCTTTAGAATCACCCTGCCATTGATCTGAACGATACGTAGAGACTGAGAATATATTATGCAACCATCCACCAAGAAGCTGTTGGGTTACATCTTTTAACAACTCTTCATCCTCTTCAAAGCTCTCCAAACTAGTTTTGTTGATGGCGATCAAAAATTTCTTTTTCTGTATGGAAAGCAATTTTGGCAGATATTTAAGAGCCTCATCGCGTTTTTTGTGAATAGAAGAAAACATGTGGTCTAATTTAACCTTTATAGAATCCAAGTCTATCTCTATTTCTTCCATGTTGTTCGATCAATAAAATAAAACAATGCGTGAATCACAGAAAATGGATAGTAGTCTGTTCTGCGGCGTGAACCGTGAGAACAAAATTATTGTCCGTTTGCGGCAACAGTTCCTTACTCAAACTATAAAGAAACAACTGTAGAGCGTTATCTTATACAATATCCTTTGATACTGAGCACGTCCCACACAACACAACGAGTGTGAGAGTGTGCCACTAATCAACTTTACTAACTGTTCGGTCCTCGGAGGCGGAGGCTCGGCTCGGACTCGGAAAACGAATAAATGAGCAAACATAATAGTGATGCGCCGCCGCTGAGTGTAGAGTCAAATAGTCGATGTAAGTTTTATTCATCACTCCAGGCGGTCCGCAGTTTAACCCGTTTTCACGAGGATACTCCCAATTTTCCAGGATAAAACGTATCCTAATTTGATTCCGGTAGTTTAACTAACACGTACGTCACATTTCATACAAATCCGTATGACAGTTTTGGCGGGAAAGCCACGCAAACAGACACATTTATTTTTATATGTTTAGTAGGATTTAGTTTAGTAGGATAGGGATTGAATTGGATTATAACTGGATTGATACTCCTGTATTTGTATTTATTTCATCTACTGACAATATTTTCTTGTAAAATGTACATATTTTTTCTACGTTTGATTCGGTCTCTTCGTTGCCGTGCGGTGAGAAATCGTACATTATCATTTTCTGTTTGCTGGACACATTGCACAGAAAACCCTAATTAGATTTAAAATAATAATAACGAAGTAGGTAAAAATAGTTTTAAATAATCTTATAATTAGTATTTTTATCGCAGATCGTCATTAACTTATATTAGGCTAATTCTTCAATTCAATAAAAATAATAACAATAAAGCCCAACGATCACACCTGGACCTTAACTAGGATTCCCTGTAGCTAGGGATCCAGGAACTACGAAAAACATGGTCCCATAACACCCAGACACAGAACTGGTACCTTATTTGGGCTTTTTTTTTTCTGTGCACACCATAGAGGCAGTCAAAAATTATATGGTTCTCTCACTTTTTAATCTTTTGGTAGGTGATGTTTCAATATAAATATCAAAAAGCTCAATTTCCGAGCCGAGTGCAAAACCGAGTCAATCGAGTATTCGATTGTTATTAGTATTTTATTATTATTATTTTTCTCAATAACAACCCTGACTAATCGACGACTCAAAACTCGTACCTCGCACATCACTACGCAATGGCCTTCAAATTCCTGGTGAATCATTTGTTAATGTTTCACAAACTTTATGCGAACATTGAATTTAAATTTAAATTTAGAAGCAAATACATGTTCTATGTCTGGGTGTTGTGGGACCATGGTCCTCGTAGTTCCTGGGTCTCTAGACACAGGGAATCCTAGTTAGGGTCCAGGATCTATGTATGTCATCGTTGGGCGTTATTATTATTATTATTATTGAATGAAGTGTGCGTGTGTGTTCATAAACTACTTCCATGTATTCTCTACCACAAAATAAATTAATGAGACAAAAACACATTATGCATGGTAGTCTTTTTACTGTACGAATGACTATCTAATGTTGAATAATTAATCAATGATATATATACTAACGAATTATTAATGTTTATTCTTAATTTAATGACATAACAATAATATAATTAAATTGAAATTTATTGCAAAATGTATACCAATGGAATTATTCAATGTTAAATAGTTAATTAATTGATATATGTGTACTAATGATTGTTCTTAATTTAATGACAACAATAATATAATGTAATTGAATTTTGCAAGTGTATAGTATTATTTTAGTTTATTTGAAAATTGTATTATATAAGTATACCTAAACGTAATAATAATTTTCACATGCCACAAGTACGGGCTAAATGAAAGAATTACATACTAATGATTTTTTTTTTATTTTTTTTTTTATGTTATGGAATGACGTGACGAGCTAGCCGTTCGCCTGATGTTAAACGACACGGCTACCCATACCAGCTGCAGTGTCACTCTGTATAGATAGATGTAGGTGTCACAATCTGACACCTACATCTATCTCTATTTATGTGAAATAAATTTCATCTAATTAAAATATGATTATGTAATTTTTGTATTAATCATAATCACCGTAGTCTGCACGCGCATCGCTGGCAATTGTTTGCATTCGATGGGCACGGGCCAACAGATTGAGAGCCTGTGTCTGAGGGTTTTCCCCGAAAGGTGTATGAATTATCACTACTCTATAGTAGCGGTCTAGCTTGACGGACCTAATTAATTCCATATTAATGATAATAAGAATATCACGTAATAGGCATTGTCTATATTTTGGATGATTATACTAAACAAAAAATAGTTTAGAAAAATACGCCTAATGTTTATGTAGATTTATTAATACAAAATATTCAATCGTCTTTGATAACACTTAAGCCCGTCTTCATTAAAATGTGTCAGCTTTAAGGTTCGCACTTAGCTCTCTAGGTTGTAGGTACCCGAACGCGTTGCACTCTTGCAATAGGCATGTCATACAGGGATAAGTTTTGTATGTGTGATCTTTATATGACTTTGAAATGGTGTTATCCGTGGAACAATAGTGAACTGCAATGCCTGTTATGTTACATTGTTACAAAAACAAATATAGTACATTACACCTACATTAAGTATATTAAAAAAGTTAAAGTTTCCGTTTGTTCATTTGCTTGTGTGAGTGGCTTTCGCCCCAAAAAATGTAGTAGTAGTACGTAGAAAAAAAAACGCTAAACCGAACGCGCTGAAATTTTGAATTTGAATACGTAATTAACACGAAATGCAATTCAACATCTTTACTGCACACAAATGAAAAGTTCAATTTAAATTGGAATATACCTTACCTTCCCTGGCTAGGTAGACCTTCCCCCAGTCGTTCTCAACCTTTCTGAACATGTTCTTGGTCTCAAACACTCCCGTGGCCCAGTTGTTGATCAGCTCCAATTCCACCTCGTCACGGGTTACTCGGTACTTATCCGTCGCACCGTGGTATCTATGGATAAAACAATTTATATGTATATAATATATCAGTCTATTGTCCGGCACAACACATAAAAACTCTGATCTGGAGATATCTTAATTCAAGGGGTGAGATCAAAAGGGGTGTAACTGTCTAATTGATAGTTTCGAGAAAATTGACTTTAAACTTCAACGCCTTCATTTTAATGTAGAGTGCTTATTAAGTAATAGTAAAGGTTTGTGTGAGTTTTCGGTTGCTTGAAAATGTATTAATTCTATTCTAAAATAAAAATAATAGTACAAATTCGTACAATTACTTCAAAAATATAATATAATAATATTTTTATGCTAAGCGAACTGTATTCCTGTGTCAGATCAACCGTTTTTAGACTGACTATCTCGAGATTTAAGTCTCATTTCGGTATTTTGAAAATGTATTATTGTAGATAATTTCACGCTGAATCCAACGATACCCATAAGTCCTTTAGTGAAAAAAATCAGTTAAACCCTTATTGATCTCATCCTTTCAATTGTTAATTGATGGCATAAGTCACGGGCCGCCAGTGACGGTTTGTTACCTCAAGGCTAAGTCGCGGGCTGTCTGTGACGGTTTGTTACCTCAAGGCTAAGTCGCGGGCTGTCTGTGACGGTTTGTTACCTCAAGGCTAAGTCGCGGGCTGTCTGTGACGGTTTGTTACCTCAAGGCTAAGTCGCGGGCTGTCTGTGACGGTTTGTTACCTCAAGGCTAAGTCGCGGGCTGTCTGTGACGGTTTGTTACCTCAAGGCTAAGTCGCGGGCTGTCTGTGACGGTTTGTTACCTCAAGGCTAAGTCGCGGGCTGTCTGTGACGGTTTGTTACCTCAAGGCTAAGTCGCGGGCTGTCTGTGACGGTTTGTTACCTCAAGGCTAAGTCGCGGGCTGTCTGTGACGGTTTGTTACCTCAAGGCTAAGTCGCGGGATGTCTGTGACGGTTTGTTGCCTGCTGGGCGATCACGTAACTCGAATACAACCGATAGAAATACAATTTTTTATGGATTTGACAGTTTGAATACGCAGCTTATGTGCATAGTTAGTATGGAAATTTCTCCTGTTGCATTGCAATCAAAGTTTTGTGATCACCCCTCTGGTGTATATGTCGCGAGCCGCCTGTGACGGCTTTTATAGCTGATAGTCGCAAATCTGTGACGGTTTGTTACCTCAAGGCATAGGTCGCGAGACTGGCGGTTTGATACCTGATGGCATAGGTCGCGGGCCTGTCAAGAGTGAAGGTGTGGGGCGCCGCGCCTGCGCCTGCCTCGCCGCGCTCGCGCCGCCACGCAGCGGAGCCCGAGATGCGTCCGTGAGACTCGTAGTCGCCCGGCTTCCTGTACCACACGGAAATAACGGTCATTTTGTAACCAATTGTCAATAAAAAACGCAAGGAACCTGAATAAACTTTATCTACTGTTTAGTTTAAGTAAAACTTCTTTAGTTTAGCTCCATCTATCGGCCGGTATAACTTTGTTTTTGCTTTGTTTAATGTTAATATCGCCATATTGATAATTGAAGGGGTGAGAATAAAAAGGGTTTAACTGATTTTTTTTTTACAAAATTACTTATGGGTATCATTGGATTCAGCGTGAAATTATCTACAATAATACATTGTCAAAATAACGAAATGAAGCTTAAATCTCGAGATTTTGAGTCTATAAACGGTTTATCTGTCACAAGAATACAGTTCGCTTAGCATAAAAACATTTATATATTTATTTTATTATATTATATTTTTACAGTAATTGTATGAATTAGTACTTAAAAGAATTAAAACATTTTCAAACAACTGAAACTTGCATAAACCTTTTCTATTACCTTATAAGCACTCTACATTAAAATGACGCCGTTGAAGTTTAAATTAAATTTTCTCGAAACTATAAATTTGACAGTTAAACTCTTTTTATTCTCAACCCTTCAAATGTAAATTGTCATTTTACCAGACATACCGACATAAGAATAAAAAAAAAAATAACTTTGTTATGTTGACAATGGAGATCTACGTAAACCAATTTCAAATTCCGTTTCAAAATGAGTTTTGGCGGGACAACGAGAAAGATCGCGTCACCGCATAGTATTATTTTCCAAAACTAGTGTTATTTTCAGTGTTAGTGCATAAACTTCGTGGCGTTTTATTCATTAATTGCTGGATTACAGGCATGAGTGCAGGAAAGTGGTGTAATGATGGTGAAATGTTTCTTTGTGTTGTTTCCAAAACTCCATAGAAGCTTCTAGTAAAGTTGCCACCACTTTACAATGACTTTAGTATGACTAGACTAGACTATGACTTGATGATGACTTGGACTGTGACTTGACCTGACTTGACATATATACATTTATATTAATTAACTCGAGAAATTGTCAATTACTTGACACTGGCTAAATACACAAAAGTGTGGAGCCATACCAAAACAAAAAAAACGACAGTAAAAAGACAGCGCATTTTTTATCAACTCAGCAATTTGCTATCGCTCGAAAGTTAATAAACCAAAGCCAAGTCAATTTACTATCGCAGCGATTGCGGGCAACGTCGTCGACCTCAATATAGGCGAGCTAGATAACCAGCACACCCTTACCGCGTAACTGTTCTGGGAACCGGCTTCGCCTGCCATCCTGCAAGCGCCAATTAACAAGTCCACGAGTGCGAGTAAGAGACACGATTACCATCTCCACTAGACTTACGCGGTAAGGCCCCAGACTAGCGAAGTAACCAAAGAAAGGCGCGACGCAATCGTATCGTTCTAGAATTGCTCCGCTGCGATCTTACTGCGCAGTTCCCTTGATCGTTACGCAACTGTTGCCGACCGGGGCGACCGGCCGCAATTTTAGTCGCTGGCGAATGCCATGTCGATTCAGACGCGTCATGTGTTTGTTATTTAAACTTGGCATTTTGAACCGTATTTTATGTGGAAATAGGTAAATAATCAAATAAACGCCGTGTGGCCTGTGTTACATTCTCGTCCTCAAGGTATGTTGATTTATGTACTGTTTGTGGTATTTTCTGTTGAATGGAATCTTGCTGGCCCAAATAGTATATCATCTTATACGAATTTGTAGGTTGGAAGACAGTGTTTTGTTTGTGTCCGATTGTCACGTGTTATTTTCTTGGACAACGCATTTGAAGATGTCTCATTTCCTTAGTATGTATGAAAAAAAATTGCCAGCTGTTTTAATGAGTCACTATCACGACCGCGTCAATAGTAAGGATAGTTAACTTACGTGTTTTAGGTACGAGTGATGTCAATGCGGGCGTTAAGCAATTTCAATCACCATGGTCATTGATATAGAGACGTTAATCGATGCTATTGAAGAAAGACCGGCGCTTTACAAAAGGGATACAAAGGAGTATGTTGACATTGAAGTTAGAAACAAGTGTTGGGGTGAAGTTTGCAGCTGTGTTTACTGGGATTGGAAAAAATTGGGTTCTAAGGAAAAAGCAGCGCGAGGTATGTATTGTTTATCGTTTATTCTACGAGAGACGCTCCGCGGTTCCACCCTTATTTACTTACCGTGGGAATTCTTAATTTTCCGGAATGAAAAATGCTCAATGTTAACCCTGGCCTAAGCAATCTATGTGCAAAATTTTGTCAAATTTTTTAGGCCGTTTTGGCGTAATAGCCTAACGAATAGACGACGTTTCACTTAAATAATTATCAATGTAGGAGTCTAAAGTCTAACAAACAATTCAAAGATTTCAAAGCAAAAATTGCTCTAACACCCTACTTAAAAAGAATATTGTTGTTTCACCCGCAACCACTATGTGGAAGAGAGATAGCAATCAAATTTCTGCCTCTAAGCAATGTTTTTTGGCGCTGTTGTACCATAGTTTATCACAAATTGTCTTCGAATTTGATACAAAGAAATCCTTTGCTCTGTTTGTAGACTTTTAGGATGTCGTTCTTCTCCGTTTCTTAAGCATTGCTTTGACTTCGTAAATTGACATTTTATTTAAGATTCGAGTATTAACAATTATGGTAGGGCAACTATTCCACAGCAGGGGATGACCTTGATTCCAGGTTAGGTTGATTGTTGGATTTCATCGTCTGAAAAACTAAGCCATTTCTTAAGACGGCCTCTGTGGTATAGTGGTTGAGCAAGTCGGCTCATAACCCGGAGGCGGCGGTTTCGATTCTCGAGGCAGGACAAGTATTTGTGCACAGAAAAAAAGCGCAAATACTTGTTCTGAGTTTGGGTGTTGTGGGACCTTGGTCCTCGTAGTTCTTGGGTCCCTAGACGCAGGGAAACCTAGTTAGGGTCCGGGATCTATGTATGTGATCGTTGGGCTTTATTATTTATTTATTTATGATCCTTAAGTTGCTTCACATTTCTTTGCCGATTTCAATGGCTTTACATAGTTTTTTTTACAGACATTTGGTTTCTTCATAAATAAATCGTGAGTAATAAGATATTTTTTTTATTTTAAGCTGACGACCATTTTAAAATAAAAAAAATATTTTATTAATTTTATGCTATAAATATCAAACCATAAAGGATTTTTTGGTATTAATATCGCTTTCATTCCCACCTTTCGGCATTACTAGTTTTAAGTACTGCCAAATCTTTGAATGCAGTCATATTATTTATTAAAAACCTCTAAGAATAGCTCGAAAGAAATGTTGTTTTTTAGTCATTTATATTTTTATTGCATGGCGTAAGCAGCTTCAATTATTGGGTATTTGAGAAAACGGTCTACACACACAGGCGAACAGACATACAACAAAGTTATCGTATACTAGTTGCTCTCCGCGGTTTCACCCGTGGAAAAAAGAATTTTAATTATTTGCTCATCCCACGGGAAAATGACACTTTATCGGGATAAAATGTAGCCTAGATATTAATTCAGTGTATAAGCTATCTTGGTACCGTATTTCATCCAAAACCATTCAGCCGCTTGAGCGTGAAGGAGTAACAAACATACACACATACGCACATACACACAAACACACGTACTAACTTTCAAATTTATAATATTAGTGTAATATAAGAACCCCTTAGAACTGGTATGGTCCACTGACATGACTATTTAAAATAGGCAATTTTTGCATGAAAACCACTCCCTTCATGTTTGTTAAACTAAAATAAAATGCCCATAATAAACAGTTTTGTTTTTCAGTTGACGAAGTAAAGAAGAAATGGAAAAACTTAAGAACATGCTTTACAAAAGAGTTAAGAGACCAAAAGTCCAGAATACATGTGGCTAACAAAAGACGGAAATATATTTATTTCGACCGTTTACGATTCTTGCAACCCAGCTTTAGCGAAAATAAAACACCTATAATCATTAAAGTGGAAGGAGAAAAGGAAGATAAAGAGAAAGAAGAGGAAAACAAGGAAGAGAGAGAAGAAGAAGACAAAGAGGTAATGGAAGCAGAGGAAAATGTAAAAACATTTGAAGAAGGAGAGGATGACGATATTACAATATTCGAAGAAAAAAATGAAGTAATTCCAGTCGAGAAACAAAACAAACGTAAGCTGACACACCGACACCAGCTGATATTGTTAAAAAAAGCGAATTTACCGCATAGGAGGGCAAATAACTTGCAAAAGAAAATGAGTGTCCTACTAAAAACAAACGAACTACAAATAAAAAAGACACCGTCAAAACCGAAAGCACGAGAGAATGATGTTTACGAAATTAAAAAAAGAGAGAAAGATATGAGAGATATGTGTAGTGCGACAAGCTGTTCCAGTAATACGGATGAGGAAACACACTTTGCGCTGTCAATAGTGCCTCTTCTAAGGAAGTTGAATGACGACATTAAGTTGGAAGCTAAAATAGAGATATTGAATTTGCTCAAAAACTTTAATCAGAAGCAGAGACTTACGGGTTTACTCATTAACAATTTTTAACTGTAAGGTTTTATGACATTAAACAAATGAAATAACGCCTTATAATAAATTATTTTTTATTTAACTAGTGTCCATTAAACGGTGAAACATCTAACTCTAGAAAAGATCGGATGATCTTCAAATGGCTGAATAGATTTCTGATCTGGAATCATACCAATGAACATTGCTATTTACGGCTAGGAATATTTCTGCTATTACAAATAAGATAATGCATTGAAACCCCCTGTAGCGTGTAGCTACTTTTTCTATTAATTATAGTCAGTTTCTCCTGACACTTTTGCAATAGCAACGTTTTTGTACTACTCTGACCCCGCATTAAGAAGGCCAGGCACTTTGTGATATGAAAAATAATTATTCTTAATTATAGCTTTACCATTAGCCCTATCATTTGGATAGTAGAATAAATACTTACTAGGTACCTTAAGGTTTCCCAAGGCTGATGAATTACAAAATGATTTAAAGTATTTCTATAAGATTTTGATGCAACTATTTTGGACAAGGAACCTGACAGTCATGTTTTCGTTTGTTTAAAGTACGGGTCCTACTGGCAAACATTTATCAGAAACAGCTTAATAACGATTCAGTAATTACATTTCATACTCGTAGTAGTCTGTGGGACTTGTAATTTACCAAAAGTACATACTTGTTATCATTAGCTTCTTGTCGGTTTTTTCCAACCAAATATCACAACAATTACTGAACCATTCTTGGACGTATTTGTATATAAATGATCAGAAAAATCCTCTTAGTTTTGTAATGTACTTGTAATTGAATAAGATTAAAATAGTTAAAAAATATAGGTTATTGATTGTATGTATGAGAGAGATAGCCATACTACGTGGAGGCGAGAAGACGCGATAAGCGCGGACCGCGCCCAGCAGAATCGTGCCGCGAACCAATCGCCACGACAGTCAGCGAGGCGCGCGCCCACGGAGTGCACGCGTTCGCCGCTCCTGCGCACCTTTTAAAAAAACCGCACCCACATGGATGTGCGCTGAGGGTTTTCTTTGAGGCCGCCGCTCCTACGGTCGGCATGGCGCAGGAGTAGCTGCTGGCTCATTTTTTACGAAGTCGCGTCAAGAGCCCCGGGTGTGGGGAGCGACAGGACGGATCGCCCATATCCGCCCGTGACGACGTCGACTGGTGGCCTAACCAAGATGGCCACATATTTTCCTTCGTGTTGAAGATTTATTTTTTGTTTCGCGGTGGTAGTCCAGCGACGGCTGGCTCCCGCGAAACGACACCTCCGCCGTGATTGAGTGAGCGTGTCATTTTCTTAATTTCCGATGTGAACTTTGTACGCCCCCCGTGCGTTTTTTTAATTTCTCCCCGTTAGTCGTCAGTGAGCGTCCCGGGATTAGCGTTATCATATTAGGTTTACAGACTTTAACTGCGGCCTAGTGTTATTACTATTTTTGTAGACTTTTGTTTTGCATAAGATATTTCTATTTGTGTGTTTTTTTGAGTAAATATTGAGTTGTACTAAATTCACTTTAGTTTCACTTTCTCCACCAATTGACAGTCCCAAGCAAACTAGCTGACCAAGTCAGGTAGGGCAGGCGGCACGGTGAGTGCACCACCAGGACGGTCCTTGAAAGCAAAGGTCCGGTGTGAAGCCGTTGGCTCTATCCGTGAGCATCCTCCTTACTTTTCCTTTTTAATATAACTTGTTCGTGATTTAGTAGGTGGGAACCACTTTCCCCGGTCGACTCAAAATCGGTTCGGTTCCTTCGCCGAACCTAACTATTTTTTTTTTATTTTTTTTTATATATCACGACACCCCCCGAGTTTTAACTCGCTCTAAACCCTGAGAGCTATCTTACCTCTCCACCACGAGTTGACCAATCATAGACTAATCATAGGCATAGCTTAAACTGGAAAACTATATTTTACGTTTCAAACCTCAAGGGTTGCATTTTGAGAAATTTCCATAATCTGACTCGACAAAAATTCCATATAATTCGATAATGTGAATTGTGAGCTCACAAGTATCAAAAATTCACGAGTATCGATTGAGAAATGTGACTTGTAGTCCTCTACTCTTGTTGTTCTCCTGAACAGCCGGACAACCGGACATACGAAATCGTTTTGCCCGAACTCAAACGGGAGCGCATCGCGCTCGCTCAGTCAATAAACCCCCAGGTTTAACACGGTAAAAACCCTGAGAGATATCTTACCTCTCCACCATGAGTTGAACAAGCTCCTGCGCTGTTCGTCTCGCGAGGTACAGACGTCTCGGTTCCGACACGTGACGTTGCCTTTGCGCCCGCAGACATAATATCGACAAGATCAGTTCAGACTCCGTGCACTCAGTCCTTCGCTTTAATACCTGATACGAGAAACGGTTGTGTTAGGCTTTGGAACGATGGTAGCTGGTCATTGTCAATTGGTCCGAAGTTGAAAATCGTGCCAAACCATTTTGAAAATCTCGAATTTAAATTTTCAACTTCGGGCCAGTTTTCAACTTCAATTAAATACTTTTAGTTAAACAGTGCGCACCATGAATATATAATAGGTCTTTACCTATGAAATTGCCGTATTGCAGTACAGACTTTTTCAAACAAAAAAAAGTTTTGATTGGCTATGAATTCTAAATTCAAATTAATTTTGTTTTAAAAATATGACATTCTATTTACAATATAAGTCTTTTGTTTATTGATTAGCGTTGTATTTTCATTACATTTCAACATTTTTCCTCATAATGGATACTTTGAAATTTCGTGTAATTATGGAATATGAGTTCCGTCGTGGCACCAACGCGGCACAAACGACACGTAACATCAACGACGTTTACGGAGAGAACTGTACAAACGAACGTACAACCCGTTATTGGTTTGCTCGGTTCCGTTCTGGGAATTTTGACTTGAAAAATGAACCTCGTGGTCGTCCGGAAACTTTGGTCAACAATGATGAATTAAAGGCGATTGTGGAAGCTGATGAATCTCAATCTACAGCTGAGCTGGCAGCAGCTTTTGATGTTAGCATCAAAACAATATTGGTCCATTTGCGACAGATTGGCAAGATAAAAAAGCTTGATAGATGGGTGCCCCACGAACTTAACGATCGCCAGCGCAACGTACGCGTCGAGACTTGCCTTGCGCTGCTTAACAGGCACAGAAATGAAGGAATTTTGAACCGAACTGTTACGTGCGACGAAAAATGGATTCTTTTTGACAATCGAAAGCGCTCAGCAAGTTGGTTAGATCCTGGTTCGGTACCAAAGCAATGTGCAAAACGAAAAATGACCCCTAGAAAGGTGATAGTCACAGTTTGGTGGTCTAGTGCTGGTGTGATTCATCATAGCTTTTTACAAAACGGCGAGAGCATTACTGCAGATGTACATTGAAGAACTGACCACAATGATGGAGAAAATCGCACGTCTGTAACCAGCTTTGGTCAATCGGTCGTCTCCACTGCTACTTCACGACAACGCGCGACCCCATACTGCACAACAGACCGTCTCTAAGCTGCATGAGTTGGGTTTGGAAGCTCTCCCTCATCCGCCATACTCACCAGATCTTGCGCCTACCGACTACTACTTTTTCCAAAATTTGGACAACTTTTTAGCGGGAAAAAAATTCAATTCCCGAGAGGCAGTACAAAACGCCTTTGAAGAGTTTGTTGTCTCCCGTCGGGCTGATTTTTTCAAGAAGGGCATCCATAAACTGCCACAGCGTTGGCAAAGATGCATTGATTGCAGGGGTGATTACTTTGAATAAAAGAAATAAATAAGTTCGAAAAAAAAATACTTTAACTTTTTTCAAACAAAACGGCAATTTCATAGGTAAAGACCTAATATTATGTCGTTTGCAAAATACGATATTTTTGAAGATATTAAATAAGAGAATGTACTTAGGAAATATCTGGCTAACATAAGCCCCCAAGAATACATTACAAATGTTCAACAAAAATATGTATATTACGTAAATGAAATAATTTCCTTATACAAATCTAAAATAGACCTAAAAAATATTATAGAATCAGATTTTATCTTTCTCATAGTTTCGAAACAGTTTGTACCCTGGAGAAGGCATAGAATAGATTACTTTTTATTGCGAACACATTTTATACAGCTGTTGTATCTGTCTCTACTTTTATAATAATAATATAAATAATAAGTAATTCTAATACAGAATTTTCCTTTGATAAAGTAGTTATCTAATTCTGTATTAGAATATAAATATACACTCATATAACTCAAATAGACCAGGGCCAAAGCCTTCAAATTTGGTAAAAAATGAAAAAAAATTACAGTAGGATGAAACCCATTAGAAAAGCAGGGGAATATGATCAAAATGAAAGGAAAAATAAATTACGGTCGATCCGAGTTCGGGAAGTGGGAGGGGGTGAGTTTTTAAGGGTACAAAATTGTTTATCTTGATTTCCGGCAAAACTACGGTTCCTATGGAAAAAAGTTAAATGGCAAAGTTGTAGGTCATACAAAGATCTACAACTATTGTATATGCAATTTTTTCACATAACCTCAAAATTTAGGTGAAAAGTTCAAAAAACCAAGTTTTTGGTTTTTTATTTATATCTTTTTCAATTTTTTTTTTCTACGAAATTTGGTGAAAACTTACCTTATTATGTCCCAAATACACTGTAATTTATTTAATTAAAAATATTTATTTTTTCGCCTCATTTTAACTTAATATCAAAAAAGCACCCTAATTTTCAATCGAAAATTCTGACGTCAAAATATCAGCTTTTTTCAAAAAGTTTGGGGGCTTTTTGTTCGTTGAAATATCTACTTTCTGATGGTGTAAAAAAACAAATATACATTACTATAGGAAATATTCTTAGAAAATGCAAAAAATTTAAAAAACCTCAAATTCAAAAATTTTTTTTAATCACTGTACAATTTTGAGGTATTTATTAAAATGTACACTTTAATTAGTCAAAAAACGTAAGATTTCATGTTTTATTGATAAACGAAAAAATTGCAAATTAAAATATACTTCTATAATTAACAAACAAATAAGTTAATAAAGTTAATATTTAATAAGACATCTACCATATTTTGAAAAAGTTGTAGAATCTTCTTTAAATAATATTTGTAGATGCCTATTTATTGCTGTTTTAAGATAATTTATATACCTGAGTGACCTTCGGTGAATTTTTTTGTGTGTGAAAGCAAGTCGTTCGCCTCTAGTTAAGCGATACGACCGCCCATAACAGAACAGTGTCATTCCGAAATCAAAAATATAAAGTTTCGCGCTACACTGCACTGCGCACATCATCCCGAGACATCAGCACAGTCTGGTAATAAGATTACTCGACTGTGAGATCAGGTCATAAAGTCTCATTTGCCCAGTAATTTCACTAGCTACTGTGCCCTTCAAACCGGAACACAGTAGTGCTTGCACACTTGCTTGGCGGCAGAATAACTGGCAAAGCTGTGGTACCTACCTAGACGAACTTTGCAGAAAAGTCCTACTAAGTCATCTGGTAAAAGTGATGTTTTATGGGGCCTTCCCTCCCCTTTGTTCAGCAGTGGGCGTGTTCCAGCTGTAGTGTGTGTATTCTAACCTCCTTATGATCCATAGTGTATCTCCAGGTGACGTCTTGAAGGTCATCTCTCGATACTGCGATGACATAAGACAGCTTCTTGCCCCATCCGTGACAATACATTAAAGGAGCGTTGAGCTTGGCCTCGCAGGGGTCTGCGTGAAGCCAGGTGTTGGTATCAAAGTCAAACACCTGTTAAACAATCATAAATGTCAAATGTTAAACATTTCACACAGCGCCATCTAGTGCCCAAACTAAGTAAAGTTAGCACTATGGGAATACTTAGATACTTTTTATTTGTATTTACACATATATCTGGTTTAAGATTCATTCTTTCTCAAAGAACATAGTTCACACGCTGAGAAATAATAGCTAGTTAAATATAAATGATATGGTACAGTTTACCTTTGAGCATGCAGGCGTAAATGCAAAAACAAATTATTATATAAGGTAGGTAAGCAAAAAACTATTCAACATAAGTCTGGTCAAAGATTATGTAGGTTACAGAAGTAAAGCGTTAACTCAAAATATGGATTTTCAAGTTTTTTTTAAACGATTGGAATGATTTAGCTTATTTAATAGGTTTAGGTAATATATCATACAGTTCTGCTCCTTCATATAAAATTGTCTTTTTTAGATAGTTCTAGAGTATCGTAAATGTATTTTATGGAATTTTCTAGTCTTTAATTTATTTCTATATTTTTACTAAATAGGATTTCCGAATGTATGTGTTTGTTAAATACATATACATAGAATACACACCCAAACATAGATGTTCATCAGACAAATGTTTGTCCTGGGTGGGAATCGATCCCAAAACCTACAGTTCAGAAGGCAGAGCCACCTTTGTAATTTTATACGCTTGGTACAATAACTTGAATTGTAAGTACTTAATCTGATTTTGGCTTTGACTTTGGCTATGAACTGACCTCACACCACACGTGATCCGATGTGTCGTACACATATCGCGAGTCGTACCCGAGCGCGCGACACAGCAGCGTGAAGCAGTTGGCCCACTCGCCGCAGCGGCCGCGGCGCGTGCGCAGCAACGTGCGCAGGTCGTTGTACCGCGGGAACTTCGCTACACTGTGGCATTGTGCGCACTTGTACAGCTGGAAAACAAGGTATTAGTAAGGTACGCATTCACCAACTTACGCCCCAAGTCAAGGGTGCGTAAAGAAAATTGACTTCAAAAAATGTTATTGCTTTTCACCAAATAGTTTTTCTTGATACTTTTATAATTCATTGGTGGAACAATAAAGAGCTCTCTATCTATTTATCTATCTATCTAATATATTGTCCACACGAACTGAACACAGGTTCACAAAAAACCTCATAAAATTAATAAACCCCCGGGTTTATGCGGTATCCCCCGGGTATGTGCGGACACGCGTCTCAAAGGTTATGGAGGAAATGTCGAATTCAATTCCTTGCAAGTGTAACTACGACTATTCTACAATTCTATACAACCGCCATAGAACTGCTTATGCAAAGGTTTGTATATTTTTTTTAACGGGCTAATGCTGTTGGTCTCTGCCGACCTTACAGCTTCACCGGGCGGGAGGGCAGGCGCTTAAGGCGTCCAGCCGTCAAAAATGGGAGACAATTAGCTCAAGGGTACCCTTAGGATGCGAGCCTCGGCATGGGCCGTTGTCGGGATAAGAGGATCGAGAAGACTACTTCTATTGGAAGAGTGGACCCTATTGAAAGTCGCGACCGTTCTAGCTAACCTACGGGGGGTACGCCGACCTCGCCGGCGTGGTCGGTGTCTGATTGTGTTACGCTGGTATCCTATACCGGTGCCGAAAGCGGTACCTGAGCCAGAAGGGCTAGACTGGTCTGGTGATCCTAGCGCAGCCGATACTACGGCTGCTATAGGATCATCTGGGTCGCTCAACACGTGTCTCGGGCAGCGACGACTGGGAACTGTTTAATTATTAAATCTCGCGCCCTTTACATAGGTCGGCGCCGGCGTCGTCAGTAACGTAAACCACGTCTGTCCTAATCTCATCCTCACCTCAACTCGGCAAGTTTCCCTTGAGTCAGTCATGGTGCTCGTTCCAGTGAAGATGGTGGGCACACCGCATTTCTCACACTCCGGTTTGTCCACCCACGAGAAGAACTTATGCTTGAACCAAGCCAGCAGCTCCATTAGCAGAGCTATGTCGAATGGAAGATCGTGGCCTTGGATTTTGCCTGGGAACGTCCAGATTTTGTTATGAATTGATTTATAACTATGGACACAATATATAATAGTACTGAGTATTGTATGTGGCTTCATCGGTGGTTCTGGACTGAGTGTTGATTTAAAAATAGTTACTTTATAGACAGGAAGAATTTTCTAAAACGGTTTATAAATCACGTGAGCTAGTCGTTCACCCGATATTAAGCGACACAACTCCCAAATTTGCAGTGTCACTCGAAACTATAACCTAATGTAAAGTTTCGCATGACACTGCACTGCGCACGTCATCCTGTGACATCAGCACAGTCTGGTAATCATATTACTAGACTGTAAGATCGGGTCATAAAGTCTAGTTTGCCCAGTAATTTCACTAGCTGCCCTTCAAACTAGAGCACAGTAGTGTCTGCACACTACCTACCTAGACGAAATTTGCAGAACAATTCTACCACTTAGTAAAATAATATAGTTCTCTGGTAACAAACATTTAAAAAATAGAACCAAATTGAGAACCTTTTATTGAGGTCGGTTAAAATTGAAGGGGTGAGAACAAAAAGGGTTTAACTGATTTTTTTCACATTGTGACCAATTATTATTGTTAACAATTTCAAAATACCGAAATGATGCTTAAATCTCGAGATTTGGAGTCTAAAAACGGTTTATCTGGCACAGGAATACAGTTTGCTTAGCATATATTTTTCTTATTATATTATATTTTTACAGTAATTGTATTAATTAGTACTATATTTAGTATTTTAAAATAGAATTAAAACATTTTCAAGCAACTGAAACTTACATAAACCTTTTCTATTACCTTATAAGTACTCTACATTAAAATGAAGCTGTTGAAGTTTAAAGTCAATTTTCTAGAAACTATAAATTTGACAGTTAAACCCTTTTTATTCTCAACCTTTCAATTATGAGTCTTTCTAGTTGAACTTAATTATTGACCAATGTGATATGACTAAGCTATATGACATCACAATTGGTGTAGCTACGTTTCACTATTTCATGTCTCAGTCCAACAGTATTGAGGAAAACAAAGATTGATATAACAAACAAGCACCTGATAATGAAATAAGTATCTTAATATTGTTTGATTATGGCATATATTAAAGTGAAAAAAAAAGGAACTTAATATAGTGAAATAAGCTTTAAAATCAGCACTAACAACATACTCACCAGTCTTCAACTCCATTTGTTGTTCTCGAACTCGATCTAATGCCATAAGTTGCAGCGTGACAATTGGGATCTCTGCCCGGGCCATACCTTGCAGCTCTGGGTCCTCATATACAAGCATGTTGTTAAACAAGTCCTGGATTTTTTGCAGGAATCGGTTAGTAGTTGGATGTTCGTAAGCAACCTGAAGAAATGGAATCAAATTTGGTGACAGTGTACTTCTTTAATACATATTTACGATATGTCAATATCTACAAATTATCCTAAATTAAAATAAGACAAACCAGTGTAAAATAAAGCTTGC
This sequence comes from Ennomos fuscantarius, assembly GCA_905220475.3. Taxonomy (NCBI): domain Eukaryota; kingdom Metazoa; phylum Arthropoda; class Insecta; order Lepidoptera; family Geometridae; genus Ennomos; species Ennomos fuscantarius. Next base: position 2,932,203 of record HG992040.1, on the reverse strand, counting down.
AACTTCAATTTATCATATACTATATTCCATAATGCCCACCATTTGAGATGTAAACAGATGCGCCACAGAGTTTCACCCGCAGATAAAAATTATCCTATACAATTTGGGATAGAACACACACAAACTTTTGCATACATTTATTACTGTCAAGTGTGATGAAAACTTAATTTTGTTATTCTGTAACTTGATAATATAGATATAGGCTATGTTCCCGAGTCAACTTCACATATATGCAGTCGGTTCTCAGTTAAGTCATGTTTGCTTAAATGCCCATATCAACCAAAAGTTCAGGTTAAAATTTTGTACAAAATAATAGGCACCAAAGTGGTATGTCTAAACTGAGACGTTTTCCAGGACTATTTTTTATTATTTGGGCCAATCTTGTTAACTTTTTATACTTAGTTATTCTATTAGTAATATCTCTTTAAGTTTACAATAAGAACATTATCTAACTATTAGAAAACGGACTCTTAATTAGAGGTAGTATATGCAACATACCAAAGCATTTCCTTTGAAGGTATTAATTTTTACCACAGGCTGGCTCGGAGAAGGCTTCAATCTGATCTGGTTGTTGTCTATGGATCCAAAACAGAAGTTGATCTTCCGCTCTATGGCTACTTGTGCCATTCTCAAGTTACTCAGTGTAGATGTGCTTGGATAAACCACATTGTTTTCTGACTGAAAAAAAATGTATTCAATTTAATCATCTCAATCTATCTCTAATCTCTGATGGAAAAGCAGCCTAATGGAAAATGAAGAGTTCACCGATAACTGGCCTTATAGCTCAGTTGGTAGTAGTTCTGCCTTTGAACTGAATGTTGTGAGTTGGACTCCCAGCCTAAACCATCATTTGTGTGTTTATTCTGTGTCTAGGTGTAGCTATAGATGCTGCCTGCAGATTTTTTTCATTGGAATAGCAAACTTGATCAAAATAGATGAAAGCGAGTCTTACTTATCCGTAACTACTCCTCCTCCCTGCCCCTATAATAAAATCTATGGAGTATATTATTTCAATGCTGTAATCAAGTGATATATTCTGCAAACATCCATCTTATGTCAGAGAACTGCATAACAACATTATTGTTTGTATATATCTAATTATGAGTTATGATATTTAATTCATATGCATATATAGTCTTCATTCATAAATTTTACTTACGAATGAAAACTGTGCTCTCTCTAAATGCATTGATTTATGAATTAAAACTATCAATATCAAAATCATGGTTAGGACGATTGTCTTCATTTTATTGATATTATTAGAGAGTTGTCTTATTACTTATGACAACCTCTTTCAGACCACCTTTGAATGACTAGTGTAGGTAATAGTGTGTATTATGAACAGAAGTACATAGATGTTTATATAGTAGTCTCTTACGTTATTTAATTACAGCATGAAAAAGTGCAAATGAAAACTTTAAATATGTATAGTGTTGTTATAAAATTGATTGTACGTATCACAAAATTTGATAATAATTTATTAACTTACCACGATGAAACCAACATACTTCAGGTAATCATTAAATGATTCGAACTTAGCTACTTCTTTTAGTATGTTGCTTTTGATTGTTCGCAGCTGGTAATCGTGAGGATTTTCTAAAATATGATTTATGTGTTGCAAAAGTTCGTACAATATTTTTCTAAATTTATCAATATCCCGCACACTTTCTTCTACTTGAGCAAGACGTGCCATATCCTCCATTATAAATTTAAGATATTATTGGTGCTGTTTTATTCTTAAAAATTACGAAATTATAATAAAATCGCGATTTATTGATAAACTCATTTCGCTACTGAAATTACTTGTAAATTTTTGATTTGTCATTTAATTTCATTCCGTTTCATTCAGAAATCTATCACATATTGGCGTTGACGTAACGATTTCATAGAGAACCATACAGTAGTATCACCCCTGTAGAGTATCCCTTGGGGTTGAACCTCGGCTTGTGCCGTTGTTGGGATATGAGGATCGAGAAGACTACGTCCACTGGAAGAGTGGATCCTATGGAAAGTAGGAAAAATAAGAAAGACTATCAGCTCAATTTCCCTACCATTTATTCCAGTTCCGGTTCTTAGGATTGCCATATTAGAATTATAAATTGCCCAATACCTTCCGTTTTTGTTTAGTTACCTATTATATTTTTTATTTAGTTTTCGATGTCAACAATATTTCTATTCATGCACAATTCATTTTTAGTAAATTTGTTGTAAAACTAATAAAGTAAGTTTATAATCTAAGATTAATGGTTACCATAGTAGCAAAAGAGATACAATCAAAGAAACAAAAACAGTTTACGCGATGCGAAAACATTCGATAGCCACAGTAAATGTACCAGATCAGGGTAAGTTAAATTGCCTAAAAAAATAAATGTCTAAACTGCGTTTTGAATATTTTTTGTTATTGGGTGTTTTTTCATAGATTTTATTCGTGGTTCCAAAAACTGGTTGCTTCACGCTCGCTACGTTAGAGGAGAACATGCAATGTGCCAGGACTTGGCGGATGAACTCCAGAGAGAAAATGACAACAAACATAGATACGCCCATTTCATAAAGGTACACCTCTACGGCCTTATTAATAAACGGGTATTAGTCTCGGATTAGTTACTTCAGCTTGTCCTTTTTTTGCTACTGGAATATTTAGCTGGATCGAAAGAGACAAAAGATGGTGTAACTAGTCTAAAGCTAGTTCATGTTTATTAATAAGCCTGTTAAAGAATAATTTTTATGAAAATTACTCTCTACCTTGATATTTTAGATTTTTGAATAAGTATAGATACTGATCTATCTAATAAAATACCTGATAAATATCTAATACTCATTTTTTATTTTAATAGTTTTAGCACAATGAACACAGAATCAATCACATAAATATAAATGCATAAGTACATAGAAGTAAACTGAGTTTGAAAATGACATCTGTATGGCTTGCTATCCCAATTTGTTTTCAGGGGTCTGTTCTAGCTGATGCTGGTAGGCTACAGGAAGCATTGGAAAGATTTCACAGCTGTCTGAGATTACAACCTCAGGACCCTGAGCCTTTGAAACAAGTAGCTAAATGCTTGTAAGTGCTGTTTTACCTACAGGATCACTAATTGGGGTTTTGATTTGAACCAGTCTAATTCTATTCTAGATTCCGACAAGGCCGATTTCAACTTTCTCTGGAAGCTTACTTGGAAGCCGACAAATTAACTAAGATACCAGATGCTGATATTTACTGCAGTTTGGGTAAGTGTATGTAAACCATTACCAAAGAGAATGTCTGTTCATGATAACCGAGTCTAAATGATCATATTTTCAGTTTTTAATATAAATAATGGACTGATGTGCCTAGTTATAAGTCCTCTATCTATGTCTATATGGCTAGCTGAGTCAGTAAAGTGAATCACATTTTATGGCATTCGGTGAACTTATGGTTTTCTTGCAAAGCTGAATGCGCATGGAACCTCGGTGATACACAGCGCGGCGTTGAGTGGGCAAGATCAGCGGTACAAGCTGGAGGTGGAGAAAGAGCAGGGGCGTTGTTGGCCAGGCTCCTGATAGCTTGCGATGAGATCCACGGTGCCCTGGCAGCTTACGAACATGTTTTGGGGTGAGTGAGTAAGATATCTACTTATATACGTTACGCTAGTTATAGGTAGTAGGCACCTATACATAATCACTGGAAAATAAGTTGAGCCATGGCTATTTTTGTTGAAGGCACGTCACCCGAATTTCTCTAGTCAAAGAGAGAAGTTGTTTGACAGTGACTGCTAGCTTTAAAAAATGAAAATAAGAGACCACGTACACTTTTGACAGTTTACATGCGTGCGGTGCTGATACGTTAGCTGCAGCTGGAGCCCTCCGTCTCCGAGCTGGCGATCCTCGTGGCGCATTCCAACTACTTGGCGCAGCGTTAGCTCAGCAGCCCACACAGCACGCTGCAGCTTTGGCCTTGGCTGCTATGATGCTGCAGCACAAAGACCTGGATGCGGCTTTAGGAAGACTAAAAGCTGCTTTGTCGGCACACCCAACTTGTGTAGCAGCTCATAGTAACCTCGGGTTAGCTCTGATTGGGAAGAAAAAATATGTTGCGGTGAGTTTCATTTGCAGTTAAAAAAGTCATATCTGAACGTGAATGTATCGTAGATGATTTAAAGCCACATTTGTTATTTAGACGTGGAGCCAATAATTATCAATTATATTAATCTACAACTTTTTTAGGCACTAACTTGTCTCCAACGAGCGGTATGGTCAGCACCTCTGAGCGGGCGGGCATCTCACAACTTAGGTTTGGCGTTGCTGACTTGCCGAAGACCAGCGTCAGCATTCTGCAGGCTCGCAACAGCAGCTGCTCTGCAGCCCACACAACCGTATACGGTGAAAATTTAGACAAAAATAGTAGCACTATGTGTCTTATGCCTACATTTGCATCAAAAATTTAAGTTTATTTTTCCTTTTTAAGGTTCTTCTCATAGCTATAGCATTGGAACGCCTAGGTGACAGCCGATCAGATCCCGCATACGCACGAGCCGTGGCTTTAGCTCCCGGGGATCCACTTCTCTCTCTGAACCTTGCAGGTAGACATGCTCGCGCAGGGAGGCTTAACGAAGCTCTGCAGGAAGCTACAAGAACTTCGAGGCTGATAGAAGCAGAGGAGAAGCCAGATGCCCAGGCAAGTTAAAAAATACCAGCTTTATAACCTCCTTAATACCTCTTTGGTGCAACATTAATTGAATATTGTTTGGTTTATAAACTTCAGAACGATTTTACATAATATGACCAATCTAACTCATGGTCATAATATGTAAAATCGTTCAAAATAAATTCTTTTATTGAGTGTTTTCACTGTTTAACACGTCAATGTTATACACAGGTCTAATGTCATGTTCTTTGGTAACTCGTCTATATATAGTTCATAATGAAACGTAGCCACTGACTCAAAAATGACGTTTATAATTTACCTAGTAATCGGGGTGAAAAGTAGTGGCAATACCACGAAAAACGTGGGCGGAACTGGAATATTATAGATAGGGGTATTCGAATAAAGTTTTAAAGGTAGGAAACAATCTCTACAAGTCTATATTATTCAGTTTATGTTTTAATAAACATAATTAACAATAGCTACTTACCTACTTTTTCAGCTCACGAGTTCTCTGGCTACATTATTAGCTCTGCTGAAGGGCGCAGGAGTGGAGCTTCCCCAACTGCCGATACCATCTTCAGTGACGGAGTTGGATATTCCTCCAGTGCCAGCGAAGGAAGATTTGAAAGCATCCGACGAAATGGCGGCTGATGAAGTTTGAATTTGTAGAGAATATATAAAATTAATATTAATAATAATAATAGTAACGCGCAACGAACACATACATAGATCCTGGACCTTAACTAGAATTCCGTCTCTCGGGACCTACGAGGACCATGGTCCCACAACATCCAGGCTCAGGACTTTTTGCGCTTTTTTTTCTGTGCACAAATACTTGTCCTGCCTCGGGAATCAAACCCGCCGCCTCTGGGTTATGAGCCAACCTGCTCAACCGCCGATTTCATTATTGTAATACCTAAGTAAGTTAAAAGAATAAATGCGCTTTGCCTGTTACCGAATTGCATTTGATATGGTTAATTCGTTAGTCATAAGTATCCTTTATGTAAGTATACGTAGATAACGGTTGTAAAATAAAATTCATATTACATAACAATGTTATGGCTATTGCTTGCATTTTTATTAGCAACCATACGCGTTGAGGTATTGTAAAAAAATATATTTTAATATTTTAAGTATAATGGTTACCGTATATAACTATTGTTTATTCTGTGCTATACATTGATTCGTCGCCTAATTCTAATTCGGGGACAGTCGGGAAATATTTCGTAAACCTAATATTTTTCAGGGTGGCGTAGAAAGAAAAGCGAGTCTTGTAGTCTTGCCTCCCCTAGTGATAGGGTACCAAGAACTTTATGACGAACCTGGCTCAGGTTCCAAAGAAGATGGACCTTCGAATGATAACACTCACAAAGAAAGAGCCCCGGACGAGAAACTATTATTTTTATGAAATTGTTCCTACACCCGTATTTTAAGCTTCCAACTAAAAAGAACTTATCCATATTAAAAGTATAGTTAAGTAACTAACTATAGTAAGAAATGTGTCGACACTGGAGCATAATGAAGTACAATATTACACAAATTACCCACATAATTGTGGAAAATAGAGATAAAAATAAAAATTACAGAGGTTCAAATTTTCCTGGAATGGTTTTTATGGTTTACTTTAGGTATATTCTGTGTCTATTATTTTATTACTATAAGTAAATGTTGCGTACTTAGAATGAACTACTACTAATGAATTATGATTCAGAATATAGTGCCTAAACTTTATTTAAAAATAAAAGATTTTTTTCTCTACCTTAGTAAGTTACTACATAAAAAGGCCACATAAATGTTATTTAATTTAATTTAACATTATCAAAAACCGTTAACCTAATCACTTAAAAACAATAAATAGTAAATCTAATTATTTCATCAGAATACACGCCGGTTTCTTATCTTTTTCTTTATAATTGAATTGTCCAGCAAATAAAGGAGTGTCTTGAAATGCTAGAGCAAAGTAAAACGGTATGATGGTTTCCGTCGCCATCTCCGATTGTGGCGGGTGCAAGATACAGCTGGTTGGGTACAAGCCTGTAAAAAACGAGTGTACTTTAGTTTAGACCACACGACTAAAGCAAAACTTCTTTAGTTTAGCTCCATCTATCAGCCGGTATAACTTTGTTTTTGCTCTGTTTAATATTAATGTCGCCATCTTGACAATCGTACATTGTCATTTTACCGGACATACCAACGTAACAATACAAAATGTTGACTGCGTTATATTGACATTGGAGATCTACGTAAATACGTATCTGAAAGGAAGACTTTCCAGCAAAATCTTACATGTTAGAACTGTGATTTGAGCCCTTTGACGATTCAAATTGACCTTTCCATAGTGTGATATTGTAACACATCCCAATTGATGCGTGTTCTGGAAAATAAACCGCTTATTTACCTATTATATATTACCTAGATTGCATATTTACTTTAGTTTAGTTACTAGATGGTAGGACTTTCTGCACAGTTCGTCCAGGTAGGTACCACCGCTTTGCCAGTTATTCTGCGGCCAAGCAGTAGTGCGCAAGCACTGCTGTGTTCCGGCTTGAAGGGCAATGTAGCTAGTGAAATTACTGGGCAAATGAGACTTTGTGACCTGATCTCACAGTCTAGTAATCTTATTACTAGATTGTGCTGATGTCTCAGGATGACGTGCGCAGTGCACTGTCACGCGAAACTCTATACTTCAGAGTTCCGAGTGACACTGCAACTGGTATGGGCAGCCGTATCGCTTAACATCAGGTGAACTCTTAGCTCGTCACGTCATTCCTTAACATAAAAAAAAGTTACAGTTACTTTGAAGTAAAACTTATTTCCGCACGCTTCACTTGGGGAATAAGCTGGTGAATGCGTGACGAGAGCGTTACGGAAATTGATTAGGCGCAGCGAACAGAAGTTGAGAGGGAGATATAAGTTAGTAAAGGTAGAAAGAGGAAGAGTTACGTTTCGTGTAGAAGTTTTACTTCAGTCGTGTGGTCTAGAGCAAACTCGTTTTTTTTACCTGCTGAAAAGTCCTTTCTGACTGAAATTGTATGCTAGGTGCGTTAAACTTAGACTTAACAGTGAACAAAGGTCGTATGTTACAAATAGCAGCTTCAAGGCCTCGTTTAACTAATCTTCTAAACAGTGTGTGCAGTAAGTCCGTTTCATTTGGTGCTATTAACACCAATCTGAAGTCTCTATCTTGCATTGGGAGTTCTAGAATCTGTAATTTTTATCATAAAGTAATATTGGTGTCGATTCTGTGTCGCATACTCTAAAGCTAAACGAAATGAACATATTTCCGTCTTTTTCATTTCCCCTTTATCAGAAGAGTACCGCCATACTTTAAGTTTACTCTAGTTTTAGAGAATGCGACACAGAATCGACACCATTACCTAGTAAAATAGTAGATTGTTTAACTAAGGAGCAAACCAATAGTTGTTTGCTCCAAAAGGCGAGTGATTCTTTGAATCCAAAGCGGAGGAAGGGTTGTAGTATCGTGAGCGTAGCGAGGGAGTGTGAAGTAGAATCCTGAGCGTAACATGGGTGTCTAAAGTAGAATCTTGAGCACAGCGAGATATTCAAAGCACCTCACTATAGCTTATATAAATAGTGGTGCTCCCAAAGTGGACACTTTTATCACCGTCTTATACGAGAAAATAAGTGCAACGTGTGCGTCACACGTTCTCTGAAGTAATTATAACTCATTTTGACTTGTAAAATGCTAAAAATAGCCTATAGAGCTATTTTAGCCTCTGATTACGGAGAATAACCTAAGTAGCTCTTTTCGAATTAAGTTAGTTTAGATTAGCTTTAATGAATGAGACACAGAATCTAAAACAGTCTTTGCACAAAAATCTTTATTGAAGAGATGTACTTACTCTAGCTTCATAATTGACATCTTGTGTGTAACTAAAGGAGTTATAAATGGTCATCATAGCGCCACAGTCTAAGCTGCCTGTTGTCCAAGGACTCTAAAATCACCAAATTTCATTAAGTACCATTACTTATTGCCTATCTAACATACGTATCAATTTATCAATTACCTAACTACTTGGGTAAGATTTTATAATACTATATAATGATTATCACACATTGTATTGTATATAAGTTCATGTTAATAATAGGCTTAATTCATAAATATAAAAAATTATCTAACAAAAAGCACGGACCCAGGTGTCTGCGGAAATGCAGATTAATAAAAAAAAATAAACAAAATGATTATCACACTACAATAGGTTTGTTTGGGTTTTTCAACCCACGCAAGCTTAGACCACGTGGGTCCAAAAGTGCTGTAGACTACAGGCATAGATCATATACCTAAAAAAAGTTTTTTTATAGGATCTATGACTACAGACGCAGGTTTTGTGAGGATATGAAGTAAAAGCAGCAGGTTTGTGAAGTCTAGGTATGTGACGTACATGGAATTTTGTTAATCAGGAATAATTGATAAACAAACTTACATCAAAAGTGCTTAAATTCACTAAAATAAACGAAGCAGCTGGAGTAACATCCTTTATTAGATCGACATGTTTATATTCTGTTAAATTCTCCTTGAGCTAAAACAAACAAAAAGTACAAAACCTATCAATAAAAGACGTGAGCAGTTACGTCAACGTCAAATTGTAGCGCATTTCGAATTATGCTCATGGGGCGATTGTGGCATGTGCTTCTGCCCGCAGCTTCGCCCGCGGCGTGGCCTATGGGAAAATAATTCAACCACCCATTTCACCCTCTTAAGGGTGGAATTTCGAGAAAACCTTTCTTAGCGGATGCCTACGTCATAACATCTACCTGCACGCCAAATTTCAGCCCAATCCATCCAGTGGTTTGGGCTGTGCGTTGATAGATCACTATGTCAGTCAGTCAATCAGTCAGTCACCTATGAGTTATATATATTTAGAAGATTTGTAGCGCAAGGTATGAGGTAGCGGTAAATATCTACTGCGTGAGGATAAACGAGCCTATCGTCATCATTACATCAGCTTTCAGTACTAAAACATTGTAATATTTCGTTAAATTTTCGAATTTTTGATTCTATTTTTTTATTTTTTATTACTGTACGGTAAAAAATTAAGCCAAATATGCCGCCCCCGTAAAATTTGCCGCCCTTGGCTCCATCCTATACAGCCTGCTGGTAAATCCACCACTGTATTTTAATCTGAATTATTGTTTACTTACCCAAGTTGATACAGAATTTCGAGGATATTCCGACAGCACGACGTCTTTTGGGTCTTCTAGTAAATCAATGAGACTATTACTTGGGGTAGAGAATACTTTGTTCATTGTAATGCAGTCTATTTTCTTTTTTAGGAGTTCACACATCTAAAAGTTAATAATTTATAGTACATACAACAAGAACACACGTTATAAAATAAGTTGGTTAGATAGAAGGATTTTCTTGTAAAATCAATGCACTTAAGTTAATAATAAAATTACAAAATATTTCGTACTTATTACTGTGAAATGGCATGTGTTGGCATGTGCATGCAAAAGTGTGAAGTGAAATGGTAATGTTAATAAATTTAGTATGTAAGTTATTTATTTTTCTATCTTATTTTTAAGGCAAATGAATATTATTTCTTTTCGACTTTACCATTTCGAAATGTTGGAAGTTTCCTTTTTTTTCCTTAAATAGGGACAGTAGAAGGTTGACTCCCAGCGGCGACGCAACCCAACTTTTTGCCGCCTGTCATCACCCAACTTGCTTAATTGCTTTTGAAAAAAACAGTTATTAAATAGGTACCTACAGAAATTACCTATTAAGGCAATAAATATAAATTCTGCCAACACAAAACATACGTCGCATCCGCGGAAAACTATCCTAATTGCAAAACACCTACTTTACAGGAGGAGGTTTTTTCTGATTATCTCTGAAAGTTGTTAGAGAACGTATGTATTTTTGAATACAAATCGATAGCATAATTCATTACGCATCCTTTAGTATTTTTTTTTAATTATTAATGTAAATAAATATAGCTATTTTGTCCTATAAGATAGTCTTCCACGGAATTTTGGCGCGATTGCGTCAATTTAAGCGCCATAAGGATAGTTTTCGCCGGAACAGTGACCTTTAGGATGTTATTCGCCGCTTATCGTACGATGATAATGTTGTTGGAACGTAATTATTACTTCGGAAATCTAATTTTTAAGTTTTAATTACATGAAAAATGTATAAAAGTTCTTTTACAAATGCAGTAAACTACCTAAAATTTAATTTTTGACCGAAAAAATTAGTACCTAGTACGTATTACAAATAAGATATTTATTTACCCATGCTAATATAAGACGAGATTATCAGGTTAAATATTTACCAGGTAAGGTATTTACAGGTTTATGTGAAAAAGTTTAAAATAATTAAACTATAATTATAATAACCTCAGATCAATTATCATAATCCGCCTACCCTTACTCCATTTAAGTTGAATCGGTACAGCATGTTTTTTTCCCCCACTCATTTCTGTCAGACGTCATCTCAAAATTCACTCCCTTAGCACGCATGTCATTCTTCACACAGTCCAACCACTTTTTTCGGTCTTTCTTTACATTTTTTGCCATCAACATTCATATTAAATACTCTCTTGGTAACATGGCTTTCATACCTCCGCATGACATGGCCATACCACGCTAGCCATTCCTCAACTTTTCCGTTACCGGTGCCACTTTCAGGCTACCCATTGTAACATCTGCGAATTTAGTCGAGGGATCCCTAATCGCGGACAGCGGCCCGGAGTACAAGAACCGGCTCGCGAGCGGCCAGTCTGCAAATGCCGGCCGAGCGTGAATGCTGTGTCGTTATATATCCTTTGGCTAATTCGAAATTGATGAGTTATTGTATCTATATACATTATTAATACTTGATCTCGAAATTTTAATCAAGTGTTGTGCAACCCCAACTTGGGTAAGTGTTGTAAGACAAATATTTTATGATTAGATTTAACTGCCGTGCCAATGTTTCTTCCTACCTACTAGATAAAATAAAATAGATGCCCCTTCCTTGCAAAATCATACACACTAAAAGCTGTTCATTTATAATGCTTTAAGTACATAATTTTTCTCCAAATTTCATCTTGCACTTATGTACCTACTTAATAAATTTTAATTTAATATCGATTGTACGCCTAATTAATGATATTTTAAATGTAAACATATTATGTATATTTTATTTCTATATTTATATTTATGTTGATTCTACCTGGACTGCCTCATCTTGATCACTGCTTTTTCTACTATACCTGTGCTTCGCGGAATTGCATAGCGGTCGGATGTTGCAGTCAAATTTGGAAATCGGACAACTCTTGATGTGTCTGTCTTGGGTATTACAGGGTTTTTCTACTACCCCACTACTTACCTGCAGCGGGCAACATAAGCTTGCTTCGGGAGAGGAGACAGGTCAGACGGGATTTGGCGGAAGAGAGGAAGAGGAATAAGGAGAAGAACGAAATAGTTGAGGCGACGTGCCCCTGCCTCATCCAGTGCTTCGCTGCGATTCGCTGGCCAGGATAGTGGATTTTTACATGTGGCTCTGGAACCTATCTTAGTGTGTGAACCGACCCGCGCTCTGTTATTTACTCCCATTATAACTATTAAATTTCGTACGCTTTATATTTGTAACGTATTTATTTTCCTGTTACCTTACTGAAGTTGTCAAAGTGTGACACCATTATGTACTTATTTCTGATTGTGTTCATACTCGTTACACCACACATCCACCTCAACATACGGATTTCAGCCGCATGTAGTCTGCTTTCATCCACATCTTTTGTTGCCCAACACCTCGACCCATACAATAGGACAGGTCTAATGATGTTTTTGTAGATTTGCCCTTTAAATTTAAGGGGCAATCGGAGATTACAAGTTGTTCCTATTACCTGTCTCCATTGCATCGATCCCGAATTTATCTATTTCTTACATCCCGATCTATCGCACCATCATCTAGCGCAAGTGAACCGAGGTAACGGAAGTCATGGCAGACTGGAAGGGGTACGCTAAGGTACGGGGTGCTTACCTCGTAAAAAGACCGCTACACTCACAAAACAAATGCTTTGTTTTGGTCGTGCTTATCTTTAAGCCAACGTTCTCCAGTTTCTCCCAGCCTGCTCAGCCTCAAGCTTATCTTCGCCGACAAGTACAATATCGTCTGCAAACAGCATGCACCAAGGTGATTTCTTCTGTATGTCTGTTGTTAGCGCATCTATTACCAGAAAGAAGAAATAAAATCTCAATGCCGATCCCTGATGCAAACCCACAGCCACATCAAACTTGTCGGTCTCACTAGCTGTTGACCGGACATACATATATCGTCTGAATCACCCTGTCATGTATCGTGTGAATCAATTTTGCATACTCCTCAGCAACTCTTTTCTTCTTTAAGGCCCATCCCAGAACTTCACGAGAAATCTTGTCATAGGTTTTCTCGAGATCAATGAACACTATGTGCAAGTTTTAGTGTGCATGTCTCTATATTTTTCACACAGTTGGCGAAGTACAAATATAGCTTCTGACGTCCCACGCCCAGGTATGAAAGCAAACTGAGTCTGGGCTATTTCAATCTCATCTCTCATTCTTCTCGCTTCTCCCATATCTTCAATGTGACATAAGCTTAATTCCCGGATAATTGTTGCAGCTTTGTACATCAAAGTCAAAGTAAAAGTCAAAATATTTATTGCAAATAGGTTAATTTTAGCACTTTTACAAGTCAAAATTATATTAGGTACTTAAGATTAAGTTATTTCACTAAGCATATAAAATTACAAAGTGCTTATTGTCAAATAATATATAGCAAGCCCATTACAATATATGAGTTTGAAAAAAAAGCAGTTCTCTTTTTCACTACTGGTGCAAGCAAACCGGCACAATGCAGAATAGAAAACTTTGATCCGAAGCTTCGATTACAACTGTAAAGAAGAAGGTACAAGAAACTTTACAGTGATTTATGTTTTTTTTTTCTTCTTTCTACTGTCTTTAACAATGTATATAATTCATTACAGTTGAGATAATGAATATAATACAAAAGTAAACACTGTTCGACCAATCTGTCGTTCTAATTACAGAGTAGCAGTTTGGGTAGCTGAAATAAAACTTGTAGCAAATATGGAGCAATCGATTTAATTATACGCACTATAACAAAACCGATATGCACTATTTTATAGGACGATTATAATAGATTAAGTAATTAATATTACACGGTGTTGCGATTAACATTTGCACAGGAAAGAGAAAGAATCAATTGTGTACATAGACTATATGACAATCAACGAGTAAGACACAGACTACAAATACCAATACATTAGCAGAGACATAGCCATGGGAAAGAACATAATAATTTTCTAACACTTCCCCTTATTATTTTCTTCACATGGTCACTATCATTTAACAAAATATTTACAACAATGATTCATATTTATACCATGCAATTATATAAAACAAACATAACACAATTATCAAACCACTAAATAAAATCAAAGTCAAATTATTAACATTACTCAGCCCTAATGTGGTTTTACATTAATCTCTTTAGTAAATTGTGCATGTTTTACTGAACTTAATGGCTTAGTGAGCACATCGGCTATCATTTGTTCAGTTGGCATATATACTACATTAGCAAACCCTTTTTGTATCAAATCCTTTACATAATGATACCTTAAGTCTATATGCTTGGTCCTTTTATGACAGTATTCCTTAGCCTCCAGTAATTTGTGGGCACTTTGATTATCATTATATATCATAACATTAAATTTCTTATCCAACATTTCTGATATAAAATTCTTAATAAAACATAGATCTTTACAAACATCGCTTATTGCTAAATATTCACTTTCAGTACTACTTAAAGCGATACTTTTCTGTTTACGTGATTCCCAATTTATTGTATTGTTACCTAACTTTATCACAAACCCAGTGTAAGATCTTCTGTCTACTATATCGTTGGCCCAATCAGCGTCTGTATAAGCAGTCAAATTTAAATTACAAGTTCTATAAAAACATAGTTTATAATTTAATGTTCCTGCTAAATACAGTAATATCCGCTTAGCCGCAAGCCAATGAGACTGATCATAACCATGAGTGAACTGACTTAGCTGACTGCAAGCAAAACTAATATCTGGTCGGGTACATACAGATAAGTACATCAAACATCCTAATAATTCTCTATATTTATACAAATCATCATCAAAACAATTTATCTTCAGGCTTGCTTAATTTAGTGCCTAAAACCATAGGAGTTGATACTGGCTTGCAGTTTTGCATATTAAATCGTGATAACAATGTCTTAATGTATTCAGTTTGATCTAACGTTAATACACCTTTAACTTTATCATGATTCACATTAATACCTAAACATGTCTTAAGTGTGCCCAAGTATTTAACATGAACCTCTCGCTCTAACAAAGTTATCAATTCATTTTTCATGGATGAACTATTGCTAAATAAATAAAAGTCATCGACATACAATGCAATTATAGTTAAACATTTCGTAATATTACATTTCTTAACATAAACACAGGGTTCACACTTGCTTTGTGAAAAGCCATTTTTTGACAATAATTGATGCACCTTTAAGTTCCACATTCTACTTGCTTGTTTCAAGCCATAGATACTTTTCATCAATAAACATACTTTATCTTTATCAGTGTTAAACCCTTCAGGCTGTTCCATGAAAATATGCTCATTCAGTTCGCTATTTAAAAAGGCAGTCTCTACATCTAAATGCTCTATGTTCATATGTAAGTCATTAGCTAAAGCAAATAAAATTCTCATCGTACTGTGGCGTACGACTGGCGAGAATGTGTCATCATAATCTACCCCTTGTTTTTGTGAAAAACCGCGCGCCACTAAACGCGCTCTATATTTATCCTTACCTGTGTTACCATGCTTGGTTTTATAAACCCATTTACACTTTACAACATTGCGACCCCTAGGTCGATCAACAAGCTTCCATACACCGTTTTTGATGAGAGCATCATACTCTTTTTGCATGGCAGCTTGCCATTCTACACCGCTCGATGAAGAAATAGCTTCTCCATATGTTATAGGATCAGATTGACCCTGAACTAACAAGGACATGTCATAATCCTCATACCTGGCTGGTTGCCTACCACGGGTGCTCCTTACAGGTCGCTCAGCAACGGTCACTGACCTCTCAGGACTAGTCACAGCTTCCCCTCTAGGAGACCACCCATCAGACTGCGAGGATGTGGTGCTACCTCCAGTAGCAAGAACCGGACTCCCCAGGCTCATTGCTTCATCACCAGTTGCATACTCCGACTCAGGAGCTGAAACCACAGTTACATTTTGATTAGAAAAACTGTCATCACATAATATATTTTCATTCATGGATAAATTATTGACATTATCATTTGAAATAGTATTATCAATCTCATTATTACTTAAATTATTATTTATTCCATTACAGTCCATATTATTATTCAATGTATTATTATTTGACTGGTCATTTAGACTAGGTAAACAGTCATATTGATAAAACTTATAACTATTAATTTTATTTTCATCAGTCTTTAAAAATTCATTCTCTAAAAATGCTACATTCCTGGCAAAAATTATCTTGTGGGGTACCAAAGGGTCGACTAGCCTATATCCTTTTGTAGTGTCACTATAACCAACGAAAATACATTTCTTGGACTTAGCATCAAGTTTCTTTCGCTTCTGCTCAGGTACTAGTGCATAGGCAACACAACCAAACACGCGCAGGTGACCAAGTTCAACTTTAGAACCAGTCCATACCTCTTCAGGCAAAGATCCTGCCACAGCAACAGAGGGGCACCTATTCTTTAAATACAGTGCGGTCATTACCGCCTCTCCCCAAAAGCGCTGGCAGAGACCTGACTCCTGCAGCATGCACCGTGCCTTTTCCATCAGAGTTCTATTAAGCCTCTCTGATACACCATTTTGTTGAGGGCTGTAGGGAACAGTCACTTGATGGACAATACCCTCACCTTTCAAGTATATCGCAAACTTATCATTACAATACTCGCCCCCACCATCAGACCTGAGACACTTCAACGAATAGCCAGATTGTTTCTCTACAAGATTCTTAAACTGTACAAAAGTGGACATTACCTCGGATTTATAACGTAGTAGGTATCCCCAGCTCTTCCTGCTGTAGTCATCGGTAAACGTCAACAAGTATCTAGCGCCGCCCCAACTGCAGCTATTCATGGGCCCGCAGACATCGGAGTGCACTAACTCTAGCGGTTGGGTTGCACGCTTTGCCTCTGAAGGGAATGGTTTAGCTACCTGCTTCCCCTCAAGACATGCTATGCAATTTTTTAATTCAAGTTCATTATTCTCACTGTCCTGAAATGAAATATCATTAACCTTCCGCAGAGTACACATACCTCCATAGCTCAAATGCCCAAGTCTCTTATGCCAGACAGATGCCGGCACTGCTGCGACCATTGCACTCTCTCCACCCTGCACCATAGTTAGGGATGGGTTAGAATGCTCCATTTGCAAGATCCTGTTGACAACCCTATCTAACTTATAGATACCATTAACATTAGAAGCATGTCCCTTGCTATCCCCCAATACTTGACAATTTTTATAAAAATGACACCCCTGCTTGTCGAACACCACAGTATAACCTTCTTTAGTAAGTCTACTAACAGACAAAAGATTAGTGGATAAATCTGGCACGAGCATAGTTTCAGCCACAGTACTATCATTACCTAACACCAATTTCACTTTTCCAGAGCCACAGCATGACAATTTATCATTATTAGCTATACATACCTCACTCTTATTAGGTTTATAGTCCATTAAAAATTGTTTAGAATTAGTCATATGAGCAGTACAACCACTATCAACGATCCAGTCACTTGATTTTACCGATAATTCTACAGCACTAGTAACGAAAGTCTTTTCAGAATTTTCACTCTTCTTATCACGCTTTAACTTGAAACACTTTGATTTTATATGGCCTGGTTTCTTGCAATAGTGACAAATTATTTTATGTTTAGATACATAAGCAGCATTATTTTGTGACTCTCCGCCATTAATTTTTCGAAACTCTTCTTGAAGTAGACGAGTACGTACTAACTCTGTAGTTAAGTTGCTACTTATACACGCTGTCTCCAGATTAGATACCAGAATATCATACTCAGCTGGTAGGCCACTTAAAAGAATCTCTGCAACTTCTGCATCTTCAATGAGTTTGCCTATGTCGGCCAGCTGATGGACTAGGGTCATTACCCCATTAATATAGTCTGTCATGGAATCAAATTGGCTGAACTCCATTCTATGAAGTTGTCGCGATAGTAAGACACGGCGATACAAGCCCTTATCTTCAAAAATTTTGGCTAACATATCCCATGCTGCCCTGGCTGTAGTCGCCTCTCTCACATGTTGATACAAAGAAGGTACGAGGCTCATACATATACGAGCAAGGGCTTTCTGATCCCGTACAGGATCAACATCAGTGCCATCCACGCATCCCCACAAACCATCCAACACCAATAACATCTTCATTATAAACTTCCACGACGTATAATTAGCTATACCAGTAAGTCGCTCAAAATTGTGATGATTAGACATATTATTGCTCGCCGGCTGCCATGTTACCGGCGTTACGCCACGTGCGCCGCTCCCGTCGCTTTGCGACATTTTTGCAGATTAAGTTTATTGCTGCACCCAACAACAATTAGAATTCTCAAGGCTTCTGATTTTACAAACGACTTCTTGTCTTTTCTTCTTCATGTATGGTTGCTGGAACCCATAACCTGTTCGACCAATCTGTCGTTCTAATTACAGAGTAGCAGTTTGGGTAGCTGAAATAAAACTTGTAGCAAATATGGAGCAATCGATTTAATTATACGCACTATAACAAAACCGATATGCACTATTTTATAGGACGATTATAATAGATTAAGTAATTAATATTACACGGTGTTGCGATTAACATTTGCACAGGAAAGAGAAAGAATCAATTGTGTACATAGACTATATGACAATCAACGAGTAAGACACAGACTACAAATACCAATACATTAGCAGAGACATAGCCATGGGAAAGAACATAATAATTTTCTAACAAACACCACATCACTCCAGTGCAAGAAAAATACCGTGATTATCTTAATAAACATTACAAATATAAAATGGAATTATAGATAGGAATAGGCAATAGGCAAAGTACCTAAAATTTCATACCGTTAAGCTTGGGATATTCAGGCCAAGCTTTTTTGTCTGACACACAATTATTTATTGTGTAATAGGCTTTTTTCAATAAGTTTGACTTTATGAATAATTTAAATTTACGCATTGACAATTGTTCGATACCGTCAGGCAACTTGTTATAAAAGCGTATACAGTTCCCCATGAATGAACCATTAACTTTCTGCAGTCTGAATCTTGGAA
The DNA here is from genome assembly GCA_905220475.3 of Ennomos fuscantarius. NCBI lineage: Eukaryota > Metazoa > Arthropoda > Insecta > Lepidoptera > Geometridae > Ennomos > Ennomos fuscantarius. The sequence goes on along the minus strand of HG992040.1, from coordinate 2,913,227 downwards.
CTGTCAATTTATTTTTGTTCTTAGTATTAAAGTTATGAATGTCGCAATATCTGGGAAGAGAGCTAATGTTTTCGCGAGTGTACATCAAATTTTCGTAAATGTATTGACAAGCCACTGTAAGAATATTTATCTCCTTAAATTGTTCCCTGAGAGAGTCGCGGGATTTCATGTTATAAATGGAACGAATTGCTCTTTTCTGTAAGACAAAAATTGATTGTATGTCCGTGGCTTAAGATGCCGTATGATATAATATTGTGGAAGTAACTAAAGTATACTAATCTTGCAGTGGCTTCATCAGTAAACTGTCTGAATTTACGCACAGCATATGCTGCAGAGCTCAATCTGCCAGCAATGTTTGATATGACTGTGAGGATCCCACTCTAATGTAGAGTCTATAGTTATGCCAAGGAACGTGACAGATTATACTAAATCTAATGGCTTACCATTCAGTAGTGAATTTGTAGGAGACCCCCTAACACTAGGTAACGAAAACTTAATACATTTAGTTTTCTTACTATTTAACAGTAGAGTGTTTTTAGTACACCAGTTCAAAACCAGTGAAATTGCCTTGTTAACGTCGTCAAAATCATTAATAGATCGGTCAACCTTAAAAATAAGAGACGTATCATCTGCGAACAAAACAATATCACATAGGTTCTTTACAAAAATGTAAGATCGTTAATATAGGCCAAAAATAAAAATGGTCCTAGTATTGAACCTTGCGGGACCCCCATTTTAGTGATAGAACCAGATGATCTTGCTCAATTAACTTCAACTGTCTGAATTCTATTACCAAGATAAGAAGAGACAAGATCAAGAGTTTAAGTCACAAAAAATCCCTATGGCATCCTGTGACTTCTCCCAAGCACCAAGTATATGTTTAAAGAGTTTTACACCTGCATCTGTAGTTGATCGTCCTTTTGTAAATCCAAACTGTTGACTGTGAAACAGTCCGTTAAGGTTAAAAAATGTTAACAACTGATTAAAAATTTATATTTGAAAAAATTTACTTATTGCAGGTAACACAGAAATTGGCCTATAGTTCGATGGATCATTCTATTTCCCGACTTAAATAAAGGAATCAGTTTACAATTTTTATTACGTTGGGAAAAACTTCTTCATCTACACATTTATTAAATACTTATGCTAAATATGGTGCGATCAATGTGACAATGCCACTTAAAACCCTGGTAGACATTCCCCAAAGATCCTCAGTATTCTTTATTTTAAGTGACCTAAAGGTCTTAACAATTATAGCCGAATTCATCATCATCATCCTTATTGTTAAATATGGGTACCAGTGAACTGTTGCATCATTCATCCGGGATTGCCTCATCCTAAAACAATTTGCTAAAGAATTGAGTCTTTACTTTACACAGCTTTTCTTACTTCATCTATATCCACTTCTTTCACTTTACCTATATTTACTGATACGCTTTGTAATATTCTATTCCACGAATTGTCTTCATTCATTCGTATTGATAAAATACTCCTTCTATCTCTCTGTTTTATCCTCATTATTTTCCAATACTTTTTCTCCATCATCTTTTAAACATTTCACACGCTTGGTATCTCGTTCATTATTTTTACTATGTTCCGCTATTGTATAAAACTGCTTATGTCCTTGCTAGTTTCCTAGTAACTATACAGTTTATCTTGCGTTTTTACTCTTGCAATAGCGATTATCATTCTCACTTTGTTTTTCACGCTTTGTATATTCTGCCAACTGTCAACACTCTGCCAATCTTAGAATACATTTTTACTTCTTTCACAATTTTCTGAATATTTTCATCCCACCACCATGTTTCCCTATCAATTTTTTCCTTGCCTTTTAACTCTTCAAAAACATTATGCGCTATTTATGCAACTTGCCATTTCATTCCATCATTCATTGATTTGCTTTCCAAATTCTCAATTTTTATCATTCCGCTAACCACCTAAGGAGGAAGTAATCAATTTGGGTGCTGTGATTGCCGCTTTTGAACGTTACCAGATGATCTTACTTTTTGAAAAATGCTAAAGCTATGTCAAAGGCCTACGCGGATTCTAGCAGGGCTTCGCCCTCTTGATTGCTGTTACCAAAGCCCCATCCACCGTGCACTCTCTCATGTTCTTCAATCTTCTTACGTTCTCGTTAAACCAGAACAAATAAATTAGCCATCCCCGTACATCTATAGTATAATGATTAATTAATAAGAAAGTCTGTTAAATACATATAGGTAGGCTAAGATGAATCATAAGTATAGGTAGTCCATATGGACTAATATAGTCAGAGCTATGTGCAAAGGTTCCGGTACTTAGTACAATAATATATCAGATATTATCACAGATCAGTAATATGTGATATTATTCTGGTTCCGAGTCAGCGCCTTGCAACCAGAGTGCACGTGGCTACGGTACCTACCTATTTTCTTACTTCTATTTGTTCTGCGGCGTTGTTCACGCTGGTAGAGCTCGCTAGTGTTCTTAAAAATCTGAGTAGAGGTGGTAGAGCCGACCTATGTAAATAGAGCAGAATTCTCCCTATATGATACTTAAGTCTATGGTAAATAGGGCGAATTCTGTTATCAAAAGGTAGAGCATGCGAGTCTCTCTCTACACAAACATTGAATATACTAAATAAGCAAAATTACTTTCAACTTACATGTGCTAGCATTTTGAAGGCGAAGAATCTGTTTTAATAATGTAGTGTGGTCAACAAATCTCAACAAGAAAAATTATTAATGCTTCTCGATTTCTATTATGTACCTAGTTATGATCAAAGAGTATATAACCACTAGCACAGACCAAACAGGATACTTTGGAAACCATTGACAAATAAGAACGACCAATAAGAAGTTACTCTTTTGCTCTATGAAAATAATCGGCCCGATAGCTCAGTTGGTAGTTGGTAGTATCCACAGGTTAGAAAAAATAAGTTAATCTATAAAATAAAACTAAAATAGTTTTCATGGTAAGTTGGCTAGGGTAACCATGAATTGACAGGGCAATAACGAGACTTACCACTGTTGTTTTGGGCACTATCTATCTGTAACGATTATTTTCATTAATGTGTAAGACTACCTAATATATATATATATATATATAAAATAATGTAGAAGGACTTAATGCTATGAATAAAGTAATATAATATAGGTAAATAAAAGGAAACACCAAATATTTTTCAATTATTTATATTGAAATAATATTATCACCTTCTTATTACCAGCACTGAAGGGTGTCCACGTTTAACGTACAACACAATTACAAAATAAATCCACTGACATTGACAATACTATAGAATTAAAAAGTAAAATACAACAAAATACGGGGCCGGTCTGACTATCAATTTGGACTCGCCTGAAGGCACTTGAGGTCAATTATTTGCTTTTGAGTTACAATAATTATTCGGCAAGTCTTATATTTGTCAGGTACGTAGAGACATTGCAGCAGTAAAATTACAATTTGTTACATGAAACGACGAAATATGGAAATTAACCCATAACTAATCTCAAATGAGTTATTATTTAAAAAATTGAGTTATTATTTGAAATAATCAGAAAACAAACAAAATAATACCTAAAACATGCATTATTGTGATTTCACTGTTTCACTTGATCAACAAGATAATTAAAAATGATTTCCTAGGTAACATTACACTAGAAATGTCAAATCCTAGGAAATACCTTTTGTATTATTAAAGTGTAAAATTGTTTCAATGTATCAAATCGTGATTTCTCTTTTACGATGATCATTATTACGACTTGTTTAATGAAACCAATGAGAGAACGATATGACAAGGTGCTTCGAATATGAGCTTACCAATATAAATTTAGACATTTATTTATTTGAAAAATACAATAAAACTTCGCACATTAACCACTAAAGTCTAAATTTGTTTACTACAAATAAATATCAACATAGTTGAACCTAGCTTACTTTTACGAAGATATCAAATACACCGCAATTGTATAAACACAGAAATACGTTCATCAGACCGGCCAAAGGCTAATAAGATATTGCTTAATATTGAAAAGTCATTTGCTTTCCTAAATCAATTCTCTTTCATACCAAAAATATTATACACCAAACATTAATTTTATTTCTCTTAAATTGACTGAAACATGAATTGTGTTATACTAAATATTTACCACTCTGAGGTTAGGCTTTGTGCATAAATATTTCACACAGCGCCATCTAGCCCCAAACTAAGCAAAGCTTGTACTATGAGAACCAGATACCTGATACAATACTTAGATACTTTATGTTTGTAAATACATACATAGAATACAATATGACACCCAGACACAGAACAAACACCTATGTTCATCACACAAATGTTTGTCCTGGGTGGGAATCGAACCCACAACCCACAGTTCAGAAGGCAGGGTTACTACCAGCTGAGCTATCGGGCCAGTCACAGTATGCAGCAGCAGTAACAGCAGTCAGCATGTTACAGTATTTATAGTTGTATGAAAAAATACGACGGCGCCTTCGATTAATTTATTGCTCGGCGCTTATGTATGCGTCAAACTTTAGTTGAAATCTCTGCAGGTGTGGTGGTAGTTTTACGAATCACAAAGTCATGTTTCAGTCAAGATTAGTCGTACTGTTGACGTGTAAATGTATCAATATCAATTATACTTAGGCACATTGAAAGTGTGTTGCCATTACCAGAACATTTTGTATGTATTGTTTTAGCTATTGACAAACCACCTATCGTCTTGTGGTGTTAATAAAATTACCAATTATTATTGATTATTCAGTGTGCTACAAAAATCCATTTACATTATGTACACTTTATCTTGCAGTACGCGTATCTAATTTTAATATTTAATGATTTGACACTTTATAGGGTTGGCAAAATACAATGATTGGCAGAAGCAATTTCAGAAATCAATTCATCCTGTTGTACGGGATCGGCAAGAATGTTTTGTTTGATAGTTGTTTTTGCTCAACCCTCATACACACCACAAAAAGTACAAAAGTCCCTCATACATATGTCTAATTACATTATAATTCATACTAATCTCTGAACACTATTCAAACACCGCCTCTATAATAACTTTAAATATTAATCATCTCTATCTTTATAAATGCACTTCTTGTTAAAAATTTATTATCTACTCTATATAATTATTTTTGTTGATGATATAAAACCGATGACAGAAATTTGGTATTGGACATGAAATCGCTAATGTACTCACTACTGGAAGATATCATATTCAGAAATAACACTAAGCCGGTGATAATTATTTTAAGTCGATAATGATAATAACATAAAAAGGCGGAATATCTAAAAACATCACTGAGTGTTTATAAATGTAACAGATCTTTATATTGACCTACAATCGTTTCTAAAAGACAGTACCCTCAGCACATTTTAACTATTACAAATCCCAAAAAAGCAATTACAATAAGGCAATAAATTCACCTAAACTTTCAGTTGAAAATAAATTGTCATTAAACACAATGTTGCCCTGTCTTAATCAAACAAATTGGGGAATAATCCAGCAGTTTTAATATAAATGTTTTAAAATTTACTCGTACAAATGAAACACACATGCTAAGGACACTGACAACGTAACATTGTTTAGCTTAAATAGGGAAAAAACGAATATCTAGACATAATGAATACTAGAAGAATACTGAAACAATGAATGGCGTTGCATATTCCGCACATGGACTTACAATAATATTTCTTTGGTGTTGTGTCATTTCTCATTACTATTGGACGCTATACGAATGGCGTTCGTTAAACTAACCACTAATTAGTTTAAACTAAATACACCGCGGTCTGAATACTAGTCACATAAATCTATAGGAATCACAGTTCTCACGAAAAAACACGTTCCATTTTACGCTTTATATACAACTTGTAGCCGACACAGACCGCAAAGCGACTACTTATTCCTACGTACCTAATATTTTTACCCCTTAACTATATTATTATGTCTATATTTACACACTTATGTCTATTTACACAAATGGAATCATTGAGATCATTACAATATTACTTACAATATAAAATGACGTTAACGAGGTCAGTTATTATTTTTAATTAATTATTAAATAAAAAATAATACTTTATAATAGACTGGTTTGGTACACGAGATAACACGGTGTACCTTACATGAGGTAATGATCATAATATTATTACCAATATGGTAATATTTTCTTGAGTGTCCTCGATAAATCGAAATCATTGTCATGCTAGCAATAAACAAACATGGCCGACTATTGCACGTTCCAAAACTCAACAAACATAAAACAAAGCTATTGAATCAAAACAATGATTGCACTTGGAAATAAAAAAAAAACAACGTGCTACGAATTTACAAACGCATGTGATTCGCAAGTGTAAGCCCGCATAATAAATCAACCAATGATATTGGAGAAACAACTGATGACGTCACAAGCAATAAAATCCCAAACGTACACATGTAAAGTCCAGCTTTTGTCCGTTCGTTTGTTTCAACCGAACCGTTCTTTGACGAGGAACATGAGTTTTTTCTTGCCTTTGTATTTGAGTTTGATCTCTTGAAGTAAAGCTGCGAATTGATGCGGCCCGTCGTGCGCGAGCGCGAATGTGTCGCGGGCCTTACCTGCGAGAAAAAGCAAATAATATGATAAAAAAAAATTGTTATATAAATAAAAAAAATATATAAACAATAGAATCATCATGCTGATAAAAAAAAAACCATGACGTATAAGTATAATATAGGTACCTACTTAATGCTTGTCTGTAAGTTCTAAAGTCCATTAACATACAACTTAGCTAAGCCTGTTGGTTGGTTGTTGCCTGTTGATCATGGGCTGTCTCAACCAATGAGCGTACAGTATTAGGCACGTTGACACGAGCTTGACGTACGAGAAACCGGGGGCTAACTTTAGTACACACATACTTATGTGTGTACTAAAATAAATCAACCGCCATTACACTTGTAATGGCGGAGTTTTTGGCGGGAAAACGAAAAAGGTCGTGTCACCGCATTGTATTATTTTCCAAAACTTGTGTTATTTTCAGTGTTAGTGCATAATATTGGTGGCATTATATTCGTTAAGTGCTGAATTACAGGCATGAGTGTGGGAAAGTGGTATAGTGATGGTGAAACGTATCTTTTCATGTTGTTGTTCACTCCATAGAAGCTTCAAGTAAAGTTGCCACCACTTTACAAGGAATATGACTAGACTAGACTATGACTTAACTTGATGACTTGGACTGTTACTTGCCTTGACTTGACACATAAAATAATATTAATTGACTTGAGAAATTATCAATTAATTGACAATGGCTAAATACACCAGTGAAAAAAAAGCACTCACCAAGGAAGTCGACGAAGTCCGCGTAATGTCTCGGCGAGATGTGCGCCAGTCGCGCGTGGGTCGTGGACGCGTACGCACGCAGCGCCGCCTCCAGCAGCGGCCGCAGCGGCGTGGGCGGCCGCGGCGGCGGCGGCCGCGACCGCGAGCACCCCGCCGCCGCCACGCAGCAGCGGCGGAGCACGTCCGACTGGGAACGAGATGCTCAGCATTACATAACTAATACATTTCCCATCTGGCTACGTACACAAAAGTGTGGAGCCAAATCAAAAACAAAAAACACCATTTCTTTATTAATCATCTAGAAGAAAGAAATATCTTAGAGGTATATTTCTTTCTTTATTTCTTCTTTTATTTTAAGAGGATTTCTTCCAGTCAGCCTGGCAATAATTATTGGATAGATCGAGGTCGGTGACCTTAGCTCTATTTATAATTAGGTACCTTCTCAACCAGCTGCGCCACGCGGAAAAAAAAGTTATTTATCTGTTTGTTTATTTAGGGTATAAACTATCTCCATGCCAAGTTTCATTTAAATCCTTTCAGCTGTTGCATCGTCGAAAGCGAACAAACACAAACTTTCGCGTTTATAATATTAATGTGATAGCAATATCGCATGTTTGGCGTAATGCGTAATGTAATGTAATGTAATTTCAAATATTATGAATAAATGATTATGATTACGATTAATCAACAGAATAATTTTAATGTAAGAGAAAAATTTGAATCACCAACGAGATTCCTCATCCCTCCGTCTCTGAAAGCTTTTCTCAAACTACCGTGACAACTTCACAAGTGATGTTCGTTATCCAAATTTGTTCGTGATTCAAATAAAAAATAAACCTTTTTTGTACATCCTTTTTTGGTATTATGTCCTTGATAAAAATCTAAAGTCAAAGGATTTGATTGCAAACAGGCTATTTTTAGCACTTTTATAAGCCAAAATTATAAAAAGGATATTAATTGATTAAGGAATTATTCCTATTTGCAGTAAATCTTTCGACTTTGACATATTTCTGTTCTCCCTACTCACCAGCACCGGTGCACACTGCACATTCTTCACCAGCAGCGGCAGCATGGCTTGCAGCTCCGCGCGCCCGAGCGAGTGCGCCAGCGCCACCGCCCAGTGGATGTCCGCTATCGCCGGGTGGCTGTCCTGGAGCAAATTGGTTACCTTTATAACATACTAGCTTCTGCCCGCGGCTTCGCCCGCGTGGTCTATAGGAAACGAAGTTTTTTTTTAAATAGATAATTCGACCACTTATTTCACCCTCTTGGGGGTGGAATTTCGAAAAACCCTTTCTTAGTAGATATCTACACTTTACAAAGAACACACCCTCCAAATTTCAAGTTTCTAGGACCAGCGGTTTAGGTTGTACGTTGATATAATATAATATAAGTCAGTCAGTCAGGAAATGAATTTTAAATGTATAGATTTTGAGAAGTGGTATTTTCTCAAAATGTACGTGAAGCCCATCCAACCATCGTCTCAGAGCTCAACTAACCTGGTTATAATGCAAGTGCAAGTTCCTCATGGCCAGTGTAGCAAGCCTCATGGCCCGGGCCGGCTGCCCCCGCTGCTCCATGTATCTGGCGACTGCGAACAGTTGGCTGGAGGCTAGGGCTCCCCTGGCGGCCGCGCCTCCGACGGCGGCGCAGGCAGCTTCGAAGGCGCCCGCTGAGCCTTCGCACACTGATAGGGCGCTTAGAGCACAGCCAGGTGGGTCCTAGAACAAGTAATAAATAAATGTTATTTTTCTTTTTAAAATTGTTGATTCCATCCACTTTCGGTTTAGACTGAAAACGCTGGAAGTCGCCGACAACTAGCAAAATCCTGAGCCAATATTTGTTTTTTGTTCTTTATTCTTATTTCATAAGTATATTATATACTAAGTGGTAGCACTTTTTGCAATATTCGTCTAGGTAGGTACCCCCGCTTTGCCAGTTATTCTGCCGCCAAGCAGTAGTGCCCCAGCACTAGTATGTTCTGGCTTGAAAGGAACTATAGCTAGTGAAATTACCGGGCAAATGAGATTTTATGACCTAATCTCACAGTCGCACACGCGCGCATGCAGTGTCACGCGAAACTCTTCTTAGACAACTTCGTTACTTACCATCAGGTGAGTTGTTATAAAACGTATGCCCATTTTAGCATTAAAAAAAAGTGAGCTTCGATTCAACCCCTCCCCTCGACCCTAATCTCACGTGAGATGTATTTTAGCTTGGTGGCCAATCGCGATAAATATTACTGTGTAGGATTTAGCAATATTTTAGTGAAGAAACATGTTTTATTTCATTTGTAATTTTACACTTGGCTTCTTAAAAAAATTACGTAATATTTGACAACACCTTTCTCTCTTACATTAGCTTGAGTGAGATTCGACCTCCTAAACGCCTCACGTACGCACGTAGGTACGTAGGTAATAATGGACCAAAGCAAAACGCAGAAAAAACTACTGTTGAAAAAACTTTTTTGATGCACTTCTTTGGTGGTAATTATGATGATGATACTGGCAATATTATAATGCTGATGGTCACCTTGGCAGCGCACTGTAAAGCGAGCGTCCGTGCGCAGGCGCTGAGCTTCTCTTGCTGGTCGAACGACAGTCCGAGGCGCAGCGCCGTCGCGTGGGACATGGCGGCCGCGGCGACGGGGCCAGTCGCTTCCGTAGGGGTGAATAGTTCGTACCTGGGGATGACGCTCATGTTATAATAACAATAATAACAACAAGTTTTACTTCAACTATCTCTTTCATTCAATGGGATTGGATACATTTTGAAATTGAGATGAATATTTCTTTAACCATTTAAGATCACTCACCAGTTCTGCATGATGGAAAGTAACGCGTCAAATGGGATTGGATACATTTTGAGATTGAGATGAATATTTCTTTAACCATTTAAGATCACTCACCAGTTCTGCATGATGGAAAGTAACGCGTCAAGTCCTAACTCAGTGGCGCACGTGACGAGCCATCGGACCATTTCTCGTCGCCGCCAGTTTACCGACGATAGCGTCATTCTTAACACCTGCAAAAGAATTCAGGATGTGAACGTGAAAATGAAAAAGCGACTATGTTCTAAACTTGAATTTGAATCCAAATTATGAATGGCCAATATTTGATGCGAAAATTACGAAAGCTGGAATGATTGTGAAGGAGGATGATATCGTCAGAGGTTGTAAATGTCTGTGTGATGGCCGCAAAATTAGTATATCCTTTTTCATTCTTCGGGTGCCATTACACCAGGAAGTTAAGCTTATGTTCTTTAGATGGTGAACTACTGACCTGAAGTCCCAGTTCAAAGGCTGCAGCCAACAAGTCCCGATGATGATGCGGTGCATCAGGTGGCGCCGCGTGCCGTAACGCGTCTTGTGCTAACCGGAACAGCTGTGCCGCTGAACGGACGTGTCTTTGAGCCGCTCCCAAAGCCGCACGGAGACGGCCCGGGTTTCCTCGGGCTGCGCCTGTGAAGACAAATATGTGCTGGATTAATAATGGGTGTGCTGTCAAACCGATGTTCTTTTTCTTCTTCTTCTCTTAGTTTAATGGCTTGCTATCGCTTTTCAGCGAAAATTCTGCCAATGTCAAGTAAGGAATTTTGTACGGTTATGTCATGTCAAAGTCTTATTTTGTCAGTCAAAATGCCACAGTAAAATGGTGGATATTTTACTGAAGGCTCTAGGGAGCCTTGAAGAGAATACGAAAAGGCATGGTTTTAAAACTTGGAACCATTTGCCAACACTCGTGCATGTTCACGAACACTTAACGGATAATAATCCACCCTTATTACACATTAAAATTCAAAATTACACGGGTAATGGAAAAATAGTTCAAAATTCACAACCGCCTTTTCAACGACTGTCCAAACCGATGATATTAGGAAAAGTATGGAGAAGGAGGTGAATGAACTCCCAAATTTATTAAGTAAAACTTCTTTGCGCACGTTTGACTTGGGGAGTAAGCTGGTGAACGCGAGGAAAGAAAGAAAGAAAGAAAAAACATTTATTCGTGACACACAACTGATAAAAAATACGTAACACAAAAACAATAAAACAATGCTACGTGGTGTCACGAATGGGCTCCGACTCAGCATACAATTAAGGTCCTAAGACCTTAATAACTGATTTTCAGTCGGAACACATTTGTGAACATTTGCGAGGCGAACTGAAGTTGAAGTTGGTTCAGATCTCCATTGTCAACATAACAAAGTTAAACATTTGTATTATTGTGTTGGTATGTCCGATAAACTGACAATTCACAATTATCAAGATGGCGATATTAACATTAAACAGAGCAAAAACAAAGCTATACCGGCCGATTGATGGAGCTAAAGAAATTTTACTTCAATCGTGTGGTCTAAAGCACACTTATTTTTTGCGTTTATAGATTTACGTTTAAGCACCAACTCGCCTGATGGTAAGCGATGGTGAGGCCAAAGATGGAGCATGTAAATCTAGAAGGTACCTATTTACCAAAGTATTTAGATACCTTCTATATTTACGTGCATAACCTATTTATACCCGATACCCTGATACCGCTACCGATAACCTGGGCACTGGACTTGGAAGACATCCAAGGAAACACGGAAAATCTGTTTGATTAAGGATTTGGTCGTTTGTGTTTACCCAGTAGTGCGCTGGCCAGCGCCGCTTGCTGCTGCTCCGCGTGCTGCAGAGTGTGCCAGGCGCCCGCGCCGCCCGCCGCCGCGCCCGCGCCCGCGCCGCCGTCCAGCGCGTACGCCTCCTCCACCATCGGTAACCTGGAAGAGAAAAGGTGATCATTGTAGATCTGGGTATGAGTAGAAGAAACAAGTGACAACCGAAAACCTCATTCTACAATAAGAATCGAGGGTTTAAAACAAATGCTAATCAACATTCTAAATCTAGCAGACATAAAACAAATGATAACAGCCAAAAGTATTCTACAGACGATTTTAAATTTAAGATAAATATAATTGATTAAAAAAAAACGAAATATAGCTCAAGTAAGTAGCTTTCTAAATGCGATGCTATTAAAACAAACAACGATCACAAAAAGTAACGTAAATATGGATGATCACAAATTTGCTATCGAGTTTTTGGCGGGAAAACGAAGAAGATCGCGTCGCCGCATTGTATTATTTTCCAAAACATGTGTTATTATTAGTGTAAGTGCATAAAATTGGTGTCATTTTATTCTGAATTACAGGCATGAATGTGGGAAAGTGGTATAATGATGGTGAAACGTTTCTTTTCGTGTTGTTTCCTAAATTCCATAGAATCTTCTGGTAAAGTTGCCACCACTTTACTAAGAGTATGACTTGGCTAGACTAGACCGTGACTTAACTTGAAGACTTGGGCTGTGACTTGACTTGGCACATTATATTATATTAATTAACTTGAGAAATTATCAATTACTTGACACTGGCTAAATACACAAAAGTGTGGAACCCAAAACCCAGAGGCGATGCTGAAACAAATGACGATCCCAGCAAGCCCCGTACAAAGAACCTGACGCAGCGTCCTCACCGCATGGCGCGCAGGCCCACGCGGTAGGCCAGGTCGGGCTCGGCGGGCAGCAGCGCCAGGAAGAGGAAGCGCGCGAAGGTGTGCGCGGGCGCGGCGCGCGGGTGCACGTGCGCGCCCAGGCACGACGCGGCGCCGCCCGCCAGCAGCGCGCGCGCCACCCGCGCGCCCACCAGCGCCGCCGCCTCGCCCTCCACGCGCTGCAGCTGGCTGATCAGGCGCTCCTCCTGGGGCGGAGGGTTCTCATTACATTGGACAAATCTCACCATAATTAACAGTGACGTCACGTAAAATGTACCATTTGAAGTTGCTTAGTAGTTATGATAGTAAAAGACAATGATTAGGAGGCCGTTGGTTGACAATTGGGTATTTTAGAAAGGTTTGCTTTGACTAGGTACTTTTCACCTGATGGAGATGATCGTCGACGATGAATCACGCTTAGCGAGAAGGTACTCTTTTGGTGCCGGGAGGTCTTACATACTTCACCGCACTAAATTTAGCCATTAAGCACATGCTTAATAGTTAAATTAAGAACGGTCAGAGCGGAGCGGGGGTTTCATTAACACATTGTAAGCATTTGGATTTTTGGGCTTAGCCTAAATCGCCTTCAGCATGCGACTTCGTCAAGAAACCGTGGCAGGCAAAACAACTGCCACCTTTGCCAAGCCACCCGAAGACTTTAAAATACTCGAATACTTCGGCTACAAACTATGTCGTCAGGTGACCAGGTTTTTATACCGCAGTATGCCACCTAACGCAGTCATTTGATTTCGACGTAATGACCATCAGCGAGTGAAACACACTTCTATTTAGAGCCATGTATTTTCAGCCTAAAGCAGAAATATATGAATCAACGTTTTCTTTCGTAAATTTTCCGTATCTTTCAGTTACTTAATAAAGCTTGTGTGGCAGGTCGCAGATGGTTTGAAGTACTTATTGACGCTGTATTATACCAAGAACTTAGTCAATTTGTTCAGACTTTTATAGGTTTATGCAAAACAAAATTTGTTCAAAGTTTTTATCACTTTGTCTTTGCGAAAAAGCCACGAACATGGCGAATTTTCGATCGAACCCTCTGAAACTTTGTCTAACCCCAAAAAATGATCATCCCATTGTCAAAAAAAAACAAGTCTGCCAACCTTTTCAGCGAAACAAAAGAACATTAACTAACCAAAAAAAAAATTTTTGGACCCTCAAAACAAAGATGTCTGCAATAAAGTAAATGCTCACCTGTTTACAATACCTCTCCTGCGCGTATAGCCCGCTGGGCAGCATCCTTTGTACTCCCAAACCCAACAAGGCAGCTTCTAGCGCCAGCGCCAGATACGTCTCCTCAGGGTTCTTGCTACCAGCTACTGGCACGTGTTGGTACCTTTGAAAGGATATTGAATAATTAAGAATTGATTGTCCTAAAAACGATGACTTCGGATTACTGTGTATCTACAAACGTGGTTCATTTCATTTCACATCTCCTGTGCGTACATATCATAATACAGTTGCTGATATTCGGATGATAAAATATTTTTCTATGAAACGAATGAACAGGCAAGGAGTGTAACGTGGAGCATTATCACCGATTAATGTTTCAGAAAACTTGGTTAAGCTATCGCATCGTTATCTAAACCATGTAATAAGCGAGTCAGTCAGACTCAGAAGTAATAGTTTTCTGATAAAATTTAGTCCAATTGCCAGACATTAAAGGTTTTTACCTAGGCGGTAGGCCAGTGTTAGGCTCTTCATCCAGGTAAGCTGTGTGTAACCTCGGCGAGGCGCGCTGGTCGTCCGGCGCCAGGCACGCGTCGGCGAGGCACTCGTATACACACCAGATGGCTTCTAGCGTCCAGCCCGTCCAACATCTGCTATCTGGAAATGGTGGAACAGCTTAGCAACAATATAACTGGACTCTATGAAGTAAAACTTCTTTGCGCAAATTTCTCCCACATTAAATAAAGTCTATAGGACGACGAATCTGTGTTACGACAAATCTGGAGTGCCTCGAATTCGGAACACGACGAATACGGAACAAGCAATTATAAATAGTTTAGTTGGGGCCCTAGTTCATTTTTGGCCCCTGGGCAAAGGCCCTAACATAACTACGCCACTGCCTGTGGTAATACTCTTTTAATCCTCTTTTTAAAATTCTGTATGAGGTAGTTGTTCTAAGGTCACTGACCTCATCTTATAACACTGATCTTTGTGTAAAAGTAAGCGAACAGCTGATGTTTTTAGAACGTTCTGAGGTCACTGACCTCCGATAATAATACTAATCTATATGTAAAAGCAAGCCAATAGGACTGGAAAGAAAGATGATTCTAAAATATACTAAGGTCATGAACCTCAACCTAGCACTGATAATTTATGTGAAAGCAAGCAGGCAGGGTCTGATAATTTTATGAAGATACTCTTCATCTACAGCTGATGTTTTTAAAATTCTAGAATGTTCTAACGTCACTGACCTCGCCCTATACACCGTTCTGTATGTGAAAGCGCGCAAGTTGCAGCACTAGAGAGACAGGTCCCAGCATCCATGTGAGCCACCACCAGGGATAGCTTTACTCTTTCACAGCTTCCAGAGCAAGCGTCTGCACCAGAACAGCTGTTATTTCCGCTGGAGGAAGCTTCTCCCGCTCCAACTTCTTGCCATCGACGTTGGGCTACCTCCTGAGGAAGATGGTATAGTATTTAATTTGGACTCAACTAATTAATATGGATGGAAGTGATGTGACGGCAATGGCATATATCCGATCTTCTATATACCATATAATGGCATATAGAATATGTATAGACATATATGGAGAGAGACGAAATGACCACGTTCATAAAACTCCTTCCGATAAGTTGAGAGTTGAACCGATTTAGGAATAGGAAGATGCATAAATCATCATCCATCATAGGTAAGTTAGACATTACAAATTATATAAATTTAATTGAACTATAAATAGCCTTAAAAAATTTAATAGACCTGCCGTGCTGTCTGGTTCCGCCGTAATAATAGGACTACCCCATCGCTTCTCGTGGGTCAATATTCAAGGAAAGGGGATGAAAAAGCGGCTGACTATATGATATAACAAACCTGTCGATGCCTCATCGCCCGGGCTGCGCTGACGGCCAGCCTCAGGGCGGCCGGCGCCCGACCGTGCGCCCGGAGCGCCTCTATCCGCGCTCCCACTACCGGGAGGTGTTCTGAGGAAGAAAAGGATAAATTAATTACAATTCCAACAATCATGTACACATTACTTAGACGGCGGTAAACTTAACTGTAAATTATACTAAATCAATAATAGCAACAAGTTGTAGTGCAGATTAGGAATCGAGGCATAATTGCCAGATGTCCTATAATTTTAGCGCCCAGGGAGATCACGGAACTTTGGTTGCAACGCAACAGGAAAAATTACATTTATAATTTGAAAATTTCCAGTCACTGTGTACATAAACTGCGTATTGAAACAGTTAAATCCATACAAATTAGTATTTCTGTGGTTTCAATCAAGTTACGCGATCGATAGCAGTTGTCTGATCTTAACATCAACTGAGCACTAACAAGCTTCGGAAAGCCAGTTAAGTAATTCTTTTATTATTAAGTGGTCAATCTCGTTTGATGTCAAAAAACAATCATCGTTAAGACAAATCAGAAGTGTACGAGCGGTTTGAAATATTCTTACACCAAAGGACTTTACTATACAAATAAAAAAGGATTAAACTAATCGTCTGAAATAGTGTCACCCTTCAAAAGCCCTCAAGTTTTTAATCGAATGTATGTTAACTATTATTCCCAAAGAGGAAAGCCACCAGCCGTCAAAACAATTTGACGAGCTAGTAAAAAAAGGGCCAACCATCGCTGAGATCCCCAAAGAAATAAGACTAGAATTCTACACCGTGTTACAGACTAATAGTCTTCTATTTTCTCACCATGCCACAGCGGTTGCCCATCTTCATTATACTTGGGGTAGGGCTGCAGCTGATTGGAAGCCGAGCTACCAGCCTTCTCCGGCTTCTCAGAGTCATAATACTCGTCGCTGCTCAGGATGTTCTTCAGGTGCTCATTCTCCCACGATATGTCCACCGCGTCTAACGCCCTGGAATTATAGTATGAGAATTATGGAAGCTTCTAAAAAGGTATGGAGCGATGCAGAATGAAATAAAATAGTTCGTACGATCACAGATTCAGATCATGACATTTATGCAAAAGTTCTTGACAATCCAAGTATCCCTGTGATCCCAGCTTAAGAATAGGACCACCTTATCTCTTCCCAAGGGTGCCGTAAGAGCCGGCTATGGGAATATCTAGGAAATGGGCATTTACCTCAAACTTTACCAAAACGCTTGCCAAGCGTGCTGATTATAGCAATTCTTTCTCGTCTCACGGGGAAGGCTTATATTGATCAGTGGACGTTTTCGGCAGATTATGTAATGTGATACGAGAAAATCAAAGACCACTGGTGAAAGAAGACGAGGAAATTCCGAAAATTAGTATGCAAAAGTATAACGATGAGTAAGATTTGACCACAAATCTGGCAAAAAAAAAAGATCTGGATTGGGTTGGAAAAAGAATATTTATTCTAAGAAGCTTACTTGTGAAAGACAGTCCGTGGCGTCGACGGCGGCGCTGACCTTTGGTTGTGTAGTCTTAATCTCTTACTCGCTCTCCTGTACTCTCTTTCATAACTGGAAACAAAGCAAGATCGTATAGTACTTGGTCCAATACGCTTTTAGTCCACATTTCATCAAATGCAGATATATATATCGGAGTAATTTAACGTTGCTTACTTATTAGGCCTAGATTCTTCGTCGGAGCTCTCCGAGTGGGAATGCAATTCTCTCCTTTGTCTTTCTCTATGTCTTTCTCTGAAAAGGAAATCATCAAGTTTTATTTCAGATGCCTGCTTTTTGATATTGCTATTTCTTGATGATGTGTGACCGCCAAGAAAATATGAAACCTCCTTCTTTTGTTTTTGTATGTGTTAAAATGATTTTGTTTAATTTTTCTTACCTGTCTCTCTCCTCTCGTTCTCTCAGCCTTTCTCTATCCCTCTCCTCCCTGTCACGGTGCCTCTCTCTGTCTCTGTCACGGTGGTCTCTGTCACGATCCCTCTCGTTTCTTTCTCGTTCCCTCGCATACTGAAATTGGATTTGATATGTGGTTAATAATAGTATAATACATTTGCAACATGATGCTGGTTAAGAAAATTTGATGATATAAAAGTATTGAACAATTTGACAAGTCATTTATAAAGGAACGTAATCACAATATAAATAAAAGGATTTTATTGAGGAACTGTCCAAACTCACCAAAGGGAACGACCTATAATCCGGGTCTTCTGTAGGACAAACTTCTACTGCTGACCATTTCTCCAATAAACACCGCCACTGCATCCTATGACACTTATTACTCCCAGGGTCCAGTACTATGCTGACCCATAGAGCCCCCAGCTGTTCCCACAGCTGCCGGCACTTTTCCGTCATGGGGGTGTTCTGATTCCTCCATAAAAGAAGACGAGGGTCAGACAAGAACTGCTCTGTCATGAGCATCAGCATCCTGGGCCCATTTGAGTCTTGGGCTCGGAGCATTTCTCTTACCTGAAAGGGGATGTCACAAATCAAATCAAATATTTTAATACATTTCATACGAGTGTACTAGGATACTGTCAACGCCATTAACATAGTTCACTGGGATCGTTTTTTTTTCATACTGTCATTCACAGGCAGCATGGAAAAATGTCATGTTATGTGCTAAGAAGTATTGGAATTGTATTATCCGCCATTTTATTTCCCATACGAGCTAATTCGTACAAGTGGAACGAGGTCTGAGTCTACACAGATCGGACAGTGCGAGTGCTATCACTTGGGAGATTATGGTAAACTCAAGCGACGCTTTTAGATATAACTTACCTTAGAAAATAAGGAATTAAGTTGCTTATTTGCATTGTAATAGGTTCCCTGTAATAGATATGCTCGCACTTGTTCGCAGACCTGAAACAAAAGACGACTTAGTAAGTTCATAGGTTCCACTGTGCACCTACTTTGAAACCACACAAAAAAAAAGTAATCTTGATTAGGTTATTGATAAATACCTATATAGATTAATTCAAGGCCTGAATATTATTGGCCGTACTGCCAAAAACACATGGAAGCGGTTAATTTTAAAAAGTAACAAGTAACAGGACTGAGTCATGCGCAATTTCATAATGTGGGAAAGAGATATTATGGAGAAACGCAAGTAGATGAGGCTGTTACTAATATAATTAATAGGTAATCTGTGCTGTTACTACCAAACTTGGGGAAAGACTAAAACCAAAAAGCCACTTAACTAAAGCCGCCCCAAGTTATCCCTATGCAGTAGAATGGAACCAGGAAAAATACTTTAGCTATTACAATTCATACTGAAGAATACTGTAGTAATAGTTTCTCCGAGGGAAGATGTCAACAAAACGAGTCTAGTCAAACACGCCATTAAAGACAGTAAATTTGTATTGCTGCCCCATTCTCACGTAAAGCAACTTCGAAAGATTGATAAGAGACAGATAAATATTCTTTAGCTTTGGGCAGAGTTCCTTTTCCACAGGCGCGTGTTATACACACCTGCTGCTCATCCAAATGCCAGGCGTGGTGCGCATCAGGCGGCGGTCCGGCTGTCGGGTCTGGTGCTCCACAGATTCGGTTGATAGCCGACCGAGCTTGCAATACCTCGTCTGCTAACCGCTGCGCCGTCGGCAACACCTCCGTATGGTGTTCCGCTATCAGGTACTGGACGAACTTCTGTAGTTGCTGCCTGTCCATTTGGAGCAGGGTTTCTGGAATAGAGGGGCACTATGTTGAAGATCATTATCATTATCCGCCTACTCTTAACCCACTGAGGTCAGTAGTTATTTTTACTCCACTCATGCCAGTAGATTAGGTTTTTTACACTGTCTGCCAGCCTGACTTTTCAACCTTCAGAAATTTTGAAGGACAGGCACTAGTCAGCTATTTTTGGTTTATCTAATACTGAGACTCATAATAAAATGTATCTATTAAGATTATTACCTACCTACCTACCTGGATAAAACCACGCCAGTGTACCTACACTGGCGTGGTTTTATCCAGCTCTTATAGTATCCATGTGAGTGTTAGAGACGGCGCAACATTGGCAATACTAGTGTTTGTTACGAAACTGTCATGTCATCCAACAGGTCTTGAAGTTTCAGGAGGCTAAGCAAATTTCCCATTACATTGTAACTTTCGAAGAAATACTTCAGCAAGATCTTTACTCTAATAACCAACTCACCTGATATAGGCACGCGTAATCGCACGGAGTCCGCATTCCTGATGCGGTACAGCGCTAGAGCAACCACGTGCTGGCACCAGAAAATATCGCGCGCTTCGCAGCTGCACGTCACTCCTGTTATCTTGCATCTGGGGACCGAAAAGGTTATCTGAATCTGAACTAGTACTATCATAATCCTTCGATTCCCTTGTTCTCTATTACTTATCCTACAAGGTCGGCACAGCTACAGCATCATCTTCCCATTCATGCTGCTATTTGGCTTTTATTTACGACCGGCCGTGTGCCTGATGTAAACTCTGCGAGAATTTTATTGTGATTGATTATGTTGATTGGTGGAGTGACAGTCAGTTGTTACCATAGCTTTCATGTCCTTTAGTCAGTTTTTATGACATCCATAGATAGAGACGGGAAAGTTTTATTATACAAGGCCAAAACCGATAAAATTAGAATTATGTACAAATATGATCAAAACTTTTGGAAAAATTACAAAAGTTCTCATGCTTTTATTTGTGTCGTCATTCTATTTCGTTGAATGAAACGCTAAAATGATAAAATGGTGATTTGGTTCTTTATTATAAACATAATAAAAATGGTCCCAAGATCAGTAAAGTGCAAGAATATTCAACAGTTCCAAAAGCAGCTGATCTAAACCTAAAGCTGATCTTGTAAATTATAAGCCCATGATTAGCATTATGAAACCTCATTTTAACGGACTGCTGGCAACAGCAATGGTCAAGGCAAGAATTGGTCAATACCGCTAGCAGAAATCACGTTGCTGCAAAAAATAAGGCAGCTTCTGTATCAAAATAATTACGTAACTGTGCATTGTTAATAAACTAGAGGCATGGAATAGTTTATCCTTATGTATTAGAGGTATACACATACAGACAGGGTCTGTGAATTCCAGTTGTTTACCAAATCATAAGGGCTTGAAGCGGTAATGCAATATTACCATCATAAACGTCAAAATATCGGAAGCGTTACTAACAAATTGCTTTCTTAACAAAAAACAAAGGGCCAATAATAAAAGGGGGTCACAAAGACCCCGGGCTATTGTTGTAACAGGACATCGCTCTAAAAGGACCCTTTTTATCAGAAAGGGCAATGTACCAACATAATACCTTTTGTTGGGAAAAGAAAACTTTGTCACCTTCATAATGCTGACAATTGACTAGTTTTCTTTACGACTGTGGTTTAGAACGAGGGATTTCTATTGGGCACTAGAAAAACTAATTTCATGGTTGATCGGGTCAAAGAGATTTTTATCTTTGTAGTATTGTGGACAGTGCTGGTCAAACTTTTGCCGTAGATCGACCTATCTGGTTCTCAATCTGGTTAATTATAATCAAATCAACTGTTTTCTTCTAATGCCCTAACGGAAGGATGAGATGCTGATTTCCAATGCATTGCCGGCCTAGGCCTTTTTGTCCGTAATGGTACGAAATTGCAAGACAGTTCAATTTGAGATTGTATCTCCAACTCAATCAAATACTTCAACGTTAAGTGTATGTAACCAGTGGGTTAATAGATAGCAAAACATTCAATACATTTGGTCCAAAAACCAGCAAATTGTGTTGTTTTTCGAAGGTGTAAAGTTTAACCACCATAATTTGCCTTGATGTCTTCGGGATTTTTTAAAATTGAAAGTCATGTTAATATGTTTTTCGACTAGCCCGATAGCTTAATTGGTAGTAACCCTGCCTTCTGAACTGTGGGTTGTGGGTTCGACTCCCACCCAGGACAAACGTTTGTGTGATGAACATAAGTGTTTGTTCTGTGTCTGGGTGTTATATTGTATTCTATGTACAAACAAAAAGTATTTAAGTATTTTATGAGTTATCTGGATCTCATAGTACAAGCTTTGATTAGTTTGGGGCTAGATGGCACTGTGTGAGATGTCCACACACATTATATTATAATTATTATTTATTATTATATGTAGTTGTTCAGATTCACTATAACTAATGCTAAAGAAAGCTCTAGCTAATATTGTAGTGGTAGTAGTAGATACTCACCTGTCGAACGACACTGTGACCCTGTACAACCTCTCTGGTTCTGAACATGGCGGTACTGCCGCTGGCGCGCGCACCACTCCGCTCAAGTGGAAACCTGGAACAATACAATACAAATTTACTTAGATACTTACGTTTTTAGATTTCTTCCATTACTGTGTATTTGGTTTCATCATCATAATCATCATCATCACCAATCAGTTATCTCGTCACCGAGCCTGATCTTTGAACCTTCTCATCCAACTACGAGATTACCATTGGTGACCGAAACTCTGACCGA
Organism: Ennomos fuscantarius; assembly: GCA_905220475.3. Classification (NCBI taxonomy): domain Eukaryota; kingdom Metazoa; phylum Arthropoda; class Insecta; order Lepidoptera; family Geometridae; genus Ennomos; species Ennomos fuscantarius. The sequence goes on along the minus strand of HG992040.1, from coordinate 2,890,866 downwards.
GACAACATAACCTTTTTATTACTGGTCGACTTAACAATTACCTAAATAAAATTTCTACTTCCAACCAGCCAAATCCTCTATAGCTTTAACTTTGAAGTCTATCAAATACTCCGTGGCAGCAGTATGAAGAATCCTATAATAGTTTTAAAATTGGAATTACAAGACAGAGAGCAGCACGTCTAAGATGATTCAATGGCATTTGAAGTGAAGATATTGACGACTCACGATTCGTGGGTACTGTTCCTTTGGTGCAGAAAACCATCACAAAGCGTCTTGGCATAAAGTGTGTAGAGAGAAAAATGCTTATACTACGCTTTTCGGGCTTTGACATTTTACTCCAAGCACTGACCGCATTATAATAGTAGTGGTAGTAGTACAATGATGGCCTTTTCGCCTTTAGGTATGCCGTCAATGCGTTTTTATAACGTACCATGAAAGACTATTTCTATGTTAGTTGGATGTCATTTATTTCACTCTTTATGTTGTATCTCATAATAATTACGTACGTCAAAAAAGGATGGACTGTGTTTATATTAATGAGTCGGTAGGTATATAAGTGGTTTACACTAATGTCTAACACCAACTCATACATATTGATAGACTACATTTCGACAGAGACCGGTTATTAAAACGGTAAATGTTTTGTCACGATTCGTAGCATGCAGTTTGTCTATTCTGCCTAAAATACGCTAAACTTAAACAGTGTTTTTACACGGTGTCCCTCAAGGGTCTAAGCTAGGTCCTCTACTATACATGTTTGTAATTAGAAATATACTTGTCGTTGAAATTGTATTTTCATTCCATTTAATGAGTTCTAAAATGGTATAATATTTTGTAAATACCCACGAGGCTGGTTTACAAAACAGCTAAGTGTTTTATGAACCGTTTAAAGATTTTAACGAGCGTATACTGAAGTCTAAACTTTGAAATATTGCAGTAGAACTTCTAAAACTATCATCCGGTTGCTATTCGAAAATAAAACTGACAGTAAAATGCTTTTGTAAACATATTTAGTTTTTAGGACCACTTTCTTTGACTATGCCAAATAGCTAAGTGATATCAAAATTATCAGAATGCGAACTGTCATTTTATTAGATTGCACTGGTATTGATAGTGCCATGTTTTCTTGAGACTGCTTTTTATTATTAGAAATAAACTATAATATACCTAGATATTTTTACTAGCCTGTACTTACAACTTTTACTGTTACAGGATATTAATTAGGCCTTTTACTATTTAGTTGGTTCTCATCAAAAACAAATTCCCAAGGCTTTAGGCAAAGAACATGAAATGCGATGTAATTTAACGTTCTCACGAACACCAAAAGAGATCTCCATTCCTCGAGTGTAAGGTAAGGAAACACAATACCGACTGCACCCCAGTTTGTACGAGCCTCATGTCGACTGGAAGCAATCGGCTCCGAATCTCCGATTCGTCAAGCTTTGAAATCCGAACGCGTTTCTCTGCCAGGTTTATTTTCAAGTATTTTTAATGGACTTTTTCGTTTGTTCTGTTGTTGGCTGCCGGTTACAATTCCTTTGGTTTGCTGCAATTTATAATCTGTTCCACGTCACTGGACATAGATAATATAGCCGAAAGTTAATCACTGTTGGGTCATTACGTGCCGAAATGAGTAACCTATAGCGTTAGCGGTGCAGCTGTTATGTTATGTTAATATTTATGTAATATATGCATAAAAATAACTTCTTATCCATTGTAGGGTGCAATTGGTAAGTTTGTTTTGCAACAGATTTTGAATGAGTTGAAGAGGGAACATGGGTAAAGTCTCTGTAATTGCGTAGATAGGTAAATACACTTAGTAAAGGTTGTTTTCAAATCAATTTGAGTATAATGGTTTCTGGGTAAAGAAATAATTTGAAACGGCCAATCTACACAAAGACCAGCCATTTATGGATTTTATCAGCCGCGAGAACGATTCCGTTTTTTAAAAATCAATTACGCGGTGCTCAATAAATTGCAGTAGACCGATTCGAAATCTAACGACAAAATGGCGATTGTACCCATTGTTGTGCGACAAAAAATGCGGATTGAAAAGCAATTGCGGCAACACTACACCACGAACTCGAATGCCTTCCAGCTCACCCGTCCTTAAATAAACAGCGTAAGATTCAAATTTGAACGGAATTTTAAAGAACGAGATTAGCTTTGGAAACTGGCACTCGAGATAAAGAATAGAGGTTTTTTCTTCTTAAAAAAACTGAACTGTACGGTTGCTGATGTTGGCACAGCTGCTTTTCTGGAACAGCAGTAGTAAAGATTATACAGTTGGTTCAGTAGTTCTGATGCTAACAGAGCAACTCTTTGTTTCTTATCAACGTAATCAGAGCGTACCTTTGAAAACTTACTATTTTTTAAACTTCTTTACGCATGTTTGATTTGGAGAGTAAGCTGGTAAATGAGTGACGAGAGGGTTACGGCAAGTGATCGGGTTAGGCGAACGGAAACTGAGAGGGATATTTAATATAAGTTAGTGAAGATAGAAAGAGAGAGAGAGAGAGAGATAGAGTTACGTTTCGTATAGAAGTTTTACTTCAGTCGTGTGGTCTAAAGCACACTCGTTTTTTATTCATTGTAAGTCATTTGTCCTGACGTCAATGCTATTAGCAGCTGGTTGGTATCTACTGTACTTAATAAGTACTCACTAAATACTACTTAAGCAATAATAGTAGCTTTACTTCGAAGTACTATTATTTATACTGCGGCTGTACTAACACATTATGAACTTTGAAAATAGGCTCTACTTCTACAAGTTTGTAAGAACTGGGCAACATAGGTGAAATCGGAGTTTTGGCGGGAAAACGAAAAAGATCGTGTCACCGCATTGTATTATTTTCCAAAACTTGTGTTAGTGCATAAAATTGGCGGCATTTTATTCGTTAAGTGCTGGATTACAGGCGTGAGTGTGGTAGGTAAGTGGTATAATGATGGTGAAACGTATCTTTTCGTGTTGTTTCCAAAACTCCATAGAAGCTTCTGGTACATTGGCCACCACTTTACTAGGAGTATGACTTGACTTGACTTGATGACTTGGACTGTGACTTGACTTGACATACAACATACATAATGTATAATATAAATTAATTTGAAAAATTAATTACTTGACACTGGCTAAATACACAGAAGTGTGGAGCCAAAACGAAAACAAAAAAAGGTGAAATTGAGATGAAAAGAAGAGCTCTACTTCCCGTGTAGGTAAAGATAGGTCAAGAGTGAGCCGGTATATTCTAGGCAAGTACGTTGCATCGTCGACCGCATCAGGTGAGACAGTGGTCAAATCCGAGCCTATCAAAGGTAAAAATGAGGTAGTTCGATACCATGATATATGCCACATATGGGTAAGATTTCAAGGTAGGTTGGTAATCTACCAAAATAAAAAAAGTTTTTACTCACACGTAAAAAATATAGTGCAGGATTTCCAATTACAAAAACTTATTTCCATTTTCAAATTTCAATTCCACGTATGAAAATGTCATCTCGTACGGCGAATTGAGATTGGATTCGAATTAGGAACGTGGCGTTCGTGCCGATTCGCCGGACACGCGTGTCGTCACGTCCGATTCAGGCATTAGTGCGGGGACGCCGTGTCCGAGTTGCATCGATTACGGACGTCTGACTCGGTTTTAAATTAGTTTTCTCACGAACGCAAGTGCTAGGTGCGATAATTGATATCTAGGACATTTTTGAATTTGTAGTTTTGTACCTACGTGCTTGCAGGTTATTCTTCATACTTGCAATTTGATTGTACGTACTAAGTATAGAATGTAAACTGTCAATGTTATTGACCTTATTAAAAACATATTGATGGGAGGGTTTATTAGTTAGTTTATTCTGGTTCTCTATTTCCTTTGCCCAGTGTATGTTTTTGAATTCACCTACCTAGTACCTGGCTTGAAAGTGGCACCGATGACGGAAAAGTTGAAGAGTAATAGGCTAGCGTGATATGGCCATGTCATGCGGAGGGATGAAAGCCACGTCACCAAGAGAGTTATGAATATGAATGTTGATGGCAAAAACGGTAGAGGAAGACCGAAAAATGTGTTGTTGGACTGTGTGAAGAATGATATGTGTGCTAAGGGAGTGAATGTTGAGATGACGTCTGACAGAAATGAGTGGAAGAGAAAAACAAAAAAGCATGTACTATTAATTTGAAGTGAACAGGTAATTTGTTCACAAAAAATAAAAGAAAACAATCCAAGTCAATTAACTTGTATTAATAATATTTTAGAAAATATTTAACGTAATTCTATACTCCAAGGCATAAGTGAAATGAGCCATGAAATTGCAAAGCTACCGTTTTCAAGTAACATTATAAGGAGGCTTGTGGAAGAAACAGGATCTGATTTTGAAGTCTTGTTTTATTGGACGGTACCTACTTGAACCCCGCTAGCGGACAGGTTAGACTTGTAACTTTGTTGCTGTTATTTGACCACTTTTGGAGTAATTATTAATAACGTGTCTGCTCCCAAATGTCAACCACATGAACTTGAATAAATTTGGATAGGTATTGGATTGAAACTATGTAATTGATTTGCTGCGGCATTGAAGGACATTTTCCTGTTTTAGAAATCAGGGCTCAAAATACAATGACCTTGACTCTACTGCTCCCAGGCTAGTCACACTGACAATTTTATACTCACAATAACTTGTCTCACAGCCGGAGTTAAACCTGCCTGATACATTAATCTAATTGATCAATTGATTTAAAAGATAATCGTATACATCCGTGAGAATAAAGTAATCTTGGATAGACCAGGCGCTGCGATTAAGAAAGCAAGGAAGTATTAAGTTGAAATTGAAAGCAGCGAGCTTGACGCGACACGTGCCAGATTTACTGCAGTTCATCTTCGATCGTCATTGGTAAATGGTAATGTTAGTAATAGTGAGATAATTGTGCCCATTACAGCTGTAGAAGGTACAACGCGGCGCCTTGACCCCGCTATTGACCTGGATTGTTAACCGGGTCGGATTACATCAGAGCGCCGGACGAAACAATAACGTCCGTCTCGTGCTGCGTCAGAGAGCGGACGGCAAATTTACTTGGACAATTTTTTCTGCACCTATGTAATGTTTATTCATTTAAAACAAACATTCCACTTCCTTACTGAAAAGTAAAGAAGTGTATTGTTCGACGACTGCTATTGTAAATGAATATTGACCAAAACTATAAAAATACAGAATAATAAGAGCAATAATAATATTACACTATAATATTAGTATATACGCATACTTATCCAACATTTTGAATTAGATTAGATATTAGATTTGAGAGCTCAAATGCTGAAATACCTATTTTAAAATATTCAATAACGTAAAATATCACGTGCCTATTTTGTGACAAATTAAAAATGTTGCCTCAAACTGTTCAAACCAGCTTTCATCTGGGTTAACCAATATTACACCAGCGTTTGATTAACCTGATGAGCCTCGAATTTCTGGGATGCTTTAGAAAGTTGTTAGATTTGCCACTTATGAATCTATTAGCTTTTCATTTACGACTTTACCTGCAGTTACTAGTTTTCCAGTCAGAGCTAATTATTTACAAAATATAAGTGCAACTAATAGTGTTTTCATAAAATCACCCGTCATAACCTGCAAGAAATTTTGACACAAACATAAACCAAATTATTCAAACATAAACTTTAGATTCTAAGCTTTCGCATATTTAATGTTAGTAGGAAGTAAGATGAACCACTTTCACGATTTCGTTTGATGCTTTTTATTCGGCATCCCGTGGCGATAATGGGTAGCAGCGGGTTGCAAAACGACAGGCGTGGGCGTGATCGAAGACATTGAGCAAATGTTTGTTTAATATTCTGTTTTGTTCCAAATTTCAGTAATGTATAATATTGTTCTCGTCAAATCCTTGAATCTATTTTGATAAGTTTTAAGCTTCTAGATAAGTGAATGTAAGTAATTGATTTTATGTAATTTTTCAGCGTTGATGCCTGTTATATAGCCTTTTCTGGTGTAACTGCTTGGAGAATTACTATTCCAAGGATTTTATGCACTAATATTTCAATTTTGATTATAGCAATAAGCGAAAAGGGAGCGTTTACTTAACAACCACTGTATATAATGTAGGGTCTGAGTTCAGTGCGTCGTAAACTGGCTGAAACTGGTAATTTTTGGGTAAATGCCATAAATTTTCGAGCAATAACAGTACGCGTCGGGCCGCGCGCTATTCCCTTTTATTTACGACTGTACTTGTTTCACATCCAGCCGGTTATAACTTTCGTGCACGACTGTATTGTGATTTTTATTTTTAATTTTTTTGTTTTATTCCTGCTATCTGTGTGTCGGTTTTTATTATTCTTTGTTATGGAAGTTGGTAGCTTTCGAGTTTATTTCTAAAGGAATGATGTAGTTCATAGTTATTTTTAATACATTTTAATATTCCTCCGCCGCTGAAGTACCTGTTTTGCTGTGTGTAAGGTCTTCTGTTTAAATAAAGAACATCAGGTTAACCCAAGATGGCGGCCGCGGCGACGCGGCAGCGCGGCACCTAGGCCTTTGGCTTTCGATTGCTTTCTCTCCGCCAGATTGGAAGTGGCTGCGAACGATCTTATTTCAAATAATAGTTAGGTATCAATGTTATATTTAACTCTACCCATACATACACGGTTGCCGCAAATTTGTATAAATAGCATAGGATGATGACTTATTTCAATAAAGGTTCATTCCAGATGGCCCACTTTTGTAACGCAGAAGTTTCGCTAGTGTGAGTGTAGCGAGTTTGTCTACGAACCGGTTTGTTTACATTAATCACTGGCTGTTATCATTGTGTGCGTCGCGAGTAGTCGAGACATCGTCTGTGTGTGAGTCACGTCTTTACGTCACTTTGTTTACATCCGCGCTGGTGTGCGAGGCCTTTCTATACACGACGGATCGGAATCATGTCATAATGTGTGCCGTACTGTCGTAGTAATGGATAAAAATTCCGAAAAATGTATGGATTGTGACGGATATTCATACTATATTAATTTACATAGCATGGCGTTTTTAATGATCTACAGATATATATACAAGCTACATTCATATCAAATATTATATAAGAAAAGTCTATCGAAATATCAACTAATTTAAAAGTTGATCTTAATTAACATAGAATTTAAAATAAGTTTTTATAATTTATAATTTCTATAGAAGTAATTTTTTGTAATCTGTTGATCTGTTGAGTAATTTTTTATCCTTATAAACTGCTTAGTAATAAAAGCTAAATGGGAATTATAATTAGGCATGTCTATCTAGGCCACCATGGCCGGTATTAAATGAATAACCTGTATAAATCCGAAACCAGCCCCACATAGCACATCACTAGCAATGTATATTGTATACGTCACGTGTATAGCGCAGCACGTGTTAGTGTGGGTGTGATCGTGACGTCACATCGCATTTCGTCACGGCACGTGCCCTTGTGTGCGTGTTTCTGTACCGACAAGTTACATTTGTGTGGGTAGCGGGCGTGTCAACCATCAAGTCAATGTTACATTTTTGTGACCTTAACCGTCAGTCTCGTTGTCCTTACATAATTACATATTATCGTGTCTAATAGGAATCCGCATATTTACTGTTCAGATATCCTCATTCTTTACTTTATTCATTACCCTGTCCAACCAATACTTTAGCCGACGACGTGACGAATACCAAAGCTTTAATTTAGAATGAGGTATTCAGCTATCGAGTTAAATAAAGTAGTGACACTTCTTGATTTTAAAAATAAAATCTTAAATAGTTTATTTCATCTTACTAAAACCAGTTACAATAGGCAATTAATTTAAAGAAATGACACTAGCTTAAGGGTTCCATTTCACGTCTTAAACATGACCAACTCAACTAAATTAGCCAAAACTTTTATGGACTGATTAATAGCTGTCAATGTCACAAATAAAAACCTAAAAAATAAATTAAAGATTGATAACAATACTCATCTAGTTACACACATAATATGTCTACTTTTTGGAATCAAAATATGATTAAGTAGGTATCTACTTGTTTACTTTAGATATGCTATAAGGTTTCTATCAAATAGATGTGACCCGCAAAAGTGGATGAATATGGTTTCTTAGTACGTTTTTACATGGTTTCCTAATATTAATTCCATTATTTGGACATTTGCTTATTACTTGCATCCATAAATACTATTTTCATATCGATCATAAATGAATCGTTTATTTTTAAAATTTTATTGTACTAGATGATATGTTTCTTCGATATGATAAAGTTGGTTAACTATAATCAGTTCAATTATTTCTATAATATGTGACACTAAACTTGTGATGCTACATTTATTGGACAGATTTTCGTAAAAACATTTATTGCTTCCTACAAGGATAACTTAATAATATTGTGTTCCTTTCCTCCAACTCTCCGAGGTAGATTATTAATACTGATAGCACTTGTTTCAGAATGCCAAACAGACCACTTGTAACTTCGTGAAAAAAAGAAACAAAGCCCGTGTCACCCTCGCTGGTGCAAAAGCTGCACCAACAGGGAATCGATGGCGGACGCGTCGGTAACAAGTGGATCACAACATCTGTGACTGTCGCGAATGGCTCCTATGGGGAACATAATAGCCAACACATTTATTCTGCTGATTTACTGACAAGCGATTTTCAATCTTATTACTTTTGAGGGACTATAAAAATTGCTTATACAAATGTTTTGCTCAATGTACAATTTCAAAAGTTGGAATATATAGTGTTTTTTAAAGTCGGATCTGCTCAACAACTTTTTGTGTGTAGAGCTAGCTTGGGACGGTTAAGTTTTGCTTGCAACTGGAAACGTTACATTTGTACAGCACGTGTCATGGCAATGCACTCTCTGGAGTGAGGGTATTTATTAAACTGCATTTAAGATCTTTACACTATAGTATTATTTAAAAAATACTGAATAGTATAATTAAAACATGAAGACGCATAACATACTACTCAAGAGATAACGAACTCTTGATACTCAACCCAACATCAATACCACTGAAGAGGAGCAGCTGTGCCAGCAACCTAAAGCCATACTACGTTAGATCAAGTGGCATTACACAAAAGTTTGCCCTGAGTGCGGATCGAACCCACAACCTGCAGTGTAAAAGGCACTATGTAATACCAACCAATACTCAAACTTGTGAGGCCAATCGTTGGAAATAAAAAGGACAGACGAAAATCACAATATGCCAGCAGCGTGTTGGAAGTATATAGGAAACTATCCCTAGTTAGTAAAGACAAAGATTGTGTATTTTGTATTAGAGATTACCTAAAGCAGCTTTGCCGGATCAGCCCAGTGGAAATAATAGGTCCATTTACTTTACAGTTCGCCTAAATTTATTCATCAATTATATTTTATCTCGACTTTGAATCGTCCTCATTAGAATAATTGCAGTTCTCGACCTAATTGAATATATCATCAAGTAGCTGGAGCTGGACGTTACTTCGAAAATTGTTTTGGCTATTATCTGGCGCTCTAAAAAGTACGTTCTCGATTTCTAAAGTGAATTTAAGACGCAAATTAAAGTATTTCAAAGTTATTAATTTTAACAGATGTTCACTATTCACTTGTTTAACGATTGCTGAATACAAAGTAATTCATTTCATGTTTAACAGCTAAGATTCTTGATCACATATTTACCAAACGGGGCCAAATGCTAGAACAAAAGACAAAGACTAAATTGAATCAAGTATAAATTAATGTACGTGTTAGGCTAAGTTACACTTTAGCATTTCACAGAAAAAAAAGGCATTTTATTAAGTCAGAATCTAACCAACTAGTATCATAGAAACTCTTGAAAATCAAGAGATGATTAAAGATAACAGTGGTAAAAAGGCCATGAATTACGATACTACAATGAGGACTAAAACTCAGCAAAGAGATACAAGATTTGTTTTAGTCCAGGTTCATGGCATAATACTAGGTCTTGGATGACACCCTATTCCTTAGAGCCGGTATGAAGTAAAACCAATATCCGCAGAGGGCGTGCCCGCGATCGCAATCGCGTCGCAGCAATCGCGACTCGCACCTGCCTACCTACGCACAGGTGCCGGAAATCTATTAACACTTTACACGTACACATAGAGAAACGTGCTCTTTGTTCTAAAGAGGTGGATGCGCCATGTTTGTTCAGGAAAATATCTTAAACAAATGCCTTTCTAAGAATGTCCCGTGTGTCACTTAGAAAAGACAAGTTAACCGAAATGGTCTATTAAAAGTAACGATTAGGCAATGTAACTCTATACATACATACTTACACTTTAGAGTTAGTTGATAGGGTAGGCATTATTGACAGTGAATTCATGAGCCAATAAATTAAAAAATAACGCTTTTAGACCACACGACTGAAGTAAAACTTCTTTAGCTCCATCTCTCTTGCCCCTACGAAACGTAACTCTTTCTTTCTATCTTTAAGGTAGAGAGGGAAATATAGATATGTCTCTCTCAATTTCCGTTCCCTTCACCAACATACACCCAAGTCAAGCGTGCCTAAAGAAGTTTTGCTTCAATATGCGACAATACACCAAATGAAGCTCATTCTAATGAACCTAATCTCCAGAAAGAAAAACGTGATTGAAATCATGTGTAAGTTTTCAATAAGCAGACCAAAAGGTTTCTTCGTTTTCTTCTGTTTTTACAAATGAGAATTCCCTTAGCAATTGGTTCGTTAACACGCATGACAGCTGTCGCCATTTTCTTTTTACCAAAGACTAGCATTATAGATATGCAAGGAACGCACCTAAATGTAAATGACCCTGCATTAGCCGGATGGTAAATGATACAAATTTATTGCCCGCAAGTGGTTTAAATAAGAGCCGGCTTGAGGGCATAAGGTAAATAAAACTAAAAGAACTGATGGGTAATTGTAAATAAATAAATAATAAAACTGTTTATTTACATTGTAATTTTCAACTAATTGTGTTCCTAATTTAAAGTTTTTACCATTACGCCGGGTTTTACATTTGTGGTCGCTACTCTGAGTGTAGGAATACCTATCCAAAAACTATGTATTTCTATTTGCGGACATGATTGGGGAAATACTTGATGCCTAAGTCAAGTAATAAGTATTCAGTAATGTATAATTATTAGTGTACATGTAATTGTTTTTTTTAGTGTTAGATAGGCTTGCGTTTGACCAGTATCGAACCTGATGGTAAGTAACGATGCAGTCTAGGATGTAACACGCTTGCCTAGAAGATACCTGTTCATTCTCGATTTGAAGACTCCAAGGTTGAGTTATCGGGAAATACGGACGCCGGTAAAGCGTTCCACTCTTTTATTCAGAACTTTTGGTAGGACTTTTCTGCAAAGTTCGTCTAGGTAGGTACCAGCGCTTTGCCAGTTATTCTGCCACCAAGCAGTAGTGCGCAAGCACTACTGTGTTGCGGTTTGAAAGGCACTGTAGCTAGTTAAATTACTGGGCAATTGAGGCTTTATGAGCCTCTTTATTTCGAGTAATCTTATTACCAGACTGCGCTGATGTCTCAGGATGGTGTGCGCAGTGTGTCGCGCGAAGCATTATATTTTAGAGTTCCGAGTGACACCGTTCTGTTATGGGCGGCCGTGTCGCTTAACATCAGGTGAAGGACTAGCTCGTCACATCAGTTATCAAAATAAAAAAATTGGATTACCAAGTCCGGCTCTGTTCGGTCAGTATAGGTAAAAAGTACGTTAACGACAATGCGGGCCAGATGCTCGTCAGGGCGATGTCTGGGAAACGGACCGGATGTCGCAAGCCATTACCCGATGCTTATCTGTTAGGTACTGAATTATTCTTTGACTATTCTTCCGGTATGATATCGAAGGAAGTTACAGTCGATTACGAAAATTCTTTTTTTTATGGCTTTTACTCTATTTATGTGTTCAGCCAGTTTCAACGCGTTCATTGCATTCATCCACGTAAACCATTAGTTTTTTAAGTTTTTTCGTATTTTCTTCGTTGGATCAGCTACTGTGGTGTGGTGGTTGAGCAGATTGGCTCATAACCCGGAGGAAGCTGGTTCGATTCCCGCGGCAGGACGTATTACGTAGACAAGTATTTGTGCACAGAAAAAAAAGCGCTACTGTGTTGTTGTGGGACCATGGTCCTCGTAGTTCATGGGTCCTTAGACCAGGGTCCTGGATCTATGTATGTGAGCAATGTGCGTTATTATCTGATGGTATATAGGGTATTATATATTTTATTTATTTATTATTATAAGAAAAGTACTAGGTATATATATTGTGGATAAGATACATAACCGAAAGAAAACTTGATTTAAAAAATGTTGACTGCATTCAATGATTTTTTTAGTATGGCCTATCTAAACAAGAATCCTAGCCTTACCAATTCACCATAAGCACACATCTTTCATAATGCTTATTTGGAGTTACGTACCTGTAACAAGCAATAAATGAACATGATTAGGATATTCCATGCTTCGCACACATATTAATGGCACGCTATTTAGATATTTAAACATGTCTTAATATTGTATAAAACATTTTAAGTCAAGTGTGCTTTAGACCACACGACTGAAGTAAAACTTCTTTAGTTTAGCTCCATCTATCGGCCGGTATAACTTTTTGGTTTGGCGACATTAACATTAAAATGTTAATGTCGCCATCTTGATATTTGAAAAAACTACCGTTACTGGACGTACCAATATAATAATACAATTTTTTAACTTTGCTATGTTGACAATGGAGATCTACGTTAACCAACAACTTTCAAATTTCGTTCACCTCGCATTCACCAGCTTACTTCAAAAGCTTTTTTTATGCTATAGGTATCGAACAAGCGTACGGTTCTCCGTGGAAAAAAAGATACGTGATACGCGTCTTCGCTCTACACACGCTCCAATTTGGTGAGCAACCGCAGTACAGGATCTGTCCGTCTTGCCTGAAGTGTTGCGTCATGTGAAGCGATCCTGCGGTCGCGTGATGTAGATGTACCGTTACACGTCTCGTGGTCTCACAAGGTAGGGAGTTCGAAGTATTTCTTACTGATGGGAAAACGAGTTGTAGACATTTCTTACTGATGGGAAAATGGTACACGGACCGTGAGTTGTAGACATTTGTTACTGATGGGAAAACGGTACACGGACCGTGAGTTATGGGTATTTCTGTAGGTATTTCTTACTGATGGGAAAACGTTACACGGACCGCGTGTTGTAGGATTTCTTGCTGATGGGAAAACGGCACACGGACCGTGAGTTATGGGTATTTCTGTAGGTATTTCTTTCTGATGGGAAAACGTTACTCGGATTGTGAGTTGTAGATATTTCTTACTGATGGGAAAACGTTACACGGACCGTGTGTTGTAGGATTTCTTACTGATAGGAAAACGGTGCACGGACCGTGTGTTGTAGGATTTCTTACTGATGGGAAAACGGTATACGGACCGTGAGTTGTAGCTATTTCTTACTAATGGGAAAACGGTGCACGGACCGTGAGTTGAATGTATTTCTTACTGATGGGAAAACGTTACACGGACCAGCAGTGTGATTCAGGTGCACTTCGAACTCGACTTACTCTGACGAGTAGATGTGGACAGTTGTGTTGGGTATGCAGACCGGTATTGGTGATGGAGATGCTTTCGCGTCGGAGACCTTGCTTCGGAGGGTAGCGGGATCCGAAGCACGGTGCTCTCTGCTGGCCGACCGCAAGTTGTAGGGGGCCCAAGTAGTAGTCTAGCCAACTACGAAAGGCTGCCCCACCGCTTGTGTAAAATCCTGAGGTTGTCCACAGGGCCAGTTGGCGACTGGAAGTGAGGAACTTGTGGGCAATTTCAGGGGGGTTCGGGCGTCCCCGCAGTCTCCGCGCAAGTTCTCCATTGGCGTAGGAGCTTCTCTATTACTGAGGGTTAGCATCCCAATATCTCGTCCACTTCCTACTTGTCTACCTAACTCACCCAATTATGAAAAAGTCAAATAAATTGAGCAAGTTTAAACGGCAGATGCACGTCCTCACTCTTAAAGTGCACCTCACAAATATTCGTGGGCTGCACTCAAATCTGCAAGCGGTCCATCATCATCTGGAGACCAACAAACCGCACTTGCTCTTCTTGACTGAGACGCAAATAGGATGTCCATCAGACACGGCATATCTGGACTATCCAGGATTCATCTTGGAAAACCGCTTCCTTCCACGCGCTGGTATCTGCGTTTACGTCCGTGATGACATTTGCTGTTTGCGTCTCCGAAACCTTGAACATCCCCACTTTTCGGTGATTTGGGTGCTTGTGGACACCGGCATTGAGAAAATTCTCTATGCTGGTGTGTACAGATCACATAGCGGTGACCGGGAGACAACTCTTCTAATGGAGTATCTCAGTGAAACGGCAGATGTGGCTCAGCAACGCTATCCTTCGGCTCAGCTTGTTGTTCTGGGGGACTTTAATGCTCACCACCAGGAGTGGTTAGTCCCACACCGGATCACGGACCACGCTGGGAGAGAGACGCGTAAGCTCGCTTTGGCGCTCAATTTAACGCAGATTGTTAAAGAGCCAACGCGAGTACCTGACATTGATAGCCACACTGCTAACTGCCTCGACCTTCTGCTCACGACTGAACCAGACCGATACTCTGTGGCGGTATCCTCACCCATTGGTAGCTCCGATCACTGTCTGGTCAAGTCCGTTTCAGTATACTCCCCGCCTGACCCAAGCCTTAAGAGCAATCGGCGTGTCTGGAGATACAACTTAGCAGACTGGGACGAGATGCGACATTTCTTCGCTTCATATCCTTGGCGGCAAACGTGTTTTTCTTCTGGAGATCCGACGGTCTGCGCGAATGCGGTTACTGAGGTAATATGTCGGGCTATGGAATATTTTATTCCATTTTCCGATAAGCCCGTGACCAGCAAAGCCAGCCCATGGTTTGGAGCCGACTGTGCACGCGCTGAAGCGCAGAAGCATGCGGCATATCTGGCATGGGCTGACGCTCGAAAACGCAAGGCCTCGGACACTCGAGCTAAGAAGAAAGCCTTTAACGTTGCCGCCAAAGCCTGTAAGAAGGAATTAAGGAAGGCTCGTTTCAATCATATTGGTCGAATAGGGACTAAACTTGCTTCCTACCCAGCTGGTAGTAAGGCTTTTTGGTCCCTAGCCAAATCGGTTGAAGCGAACTTCTGTCGATCCTCACTGCCTCCATTATTGAAACCAGACGGATCGCTGGCTCACACTGCAAAAGAAAAAGCAAACTTGTTTGCCACTCTCTTTGCAGAAGCTTCGCGTCTAGATTCTGCTAATGAGGTACCTCCCTGCCTTCCACAATGCGGTGTTTTCATGCCGGAAATACGCATACGTCAGAAGGAAGTACTAAAAACATTACGCAGTCTAGACGTGAACAAAGCCAGTGGTCCCGATGGTATACCAGCAATTGTACTTAAGAGCTGTGCACCCGAGTTGTCTCCCATCCTAACACGCCTATTTCGCCTCTCTCTAGACACCGGAATAGTCCCTATGAGTTGGAAGCTAGCCAACGTACAACCTGTACCTAAGAAGGGCAGTCGTGCTGATCCTGCCAACTATCGACCCATCTCAATTACCTCCATCCTCTGTAAGAGTATGGAGCGTATAATTAACAACAAGCTCTTGGCATACCTTGAAGACAATGATCTCCTCAGTGACCGGCAATACGGATTTCGCCGAAACCGGTCCACTGGGGATCTTCTCGCGTATGCCACTCACATATTGAGCGAAGCCTTAGAGATGCATGGAGTGGCACTTGCTGTATCTCTAGACGTCTCGAAGGCATTTGATCGGGTCTGGCATGACGGACTTCTGAATAAGCTTCCATCTTACGGACTACCTGTTGGTCTGTGCACTTGGATATCAGACTTTTTGAGGGAACGATCGCTAAGAGTAGTTCTTGATGGCTGCTCCTCCGATCAATTAGCTATTAATGCTGGTGTACCTCAGGGGTCAGTTCTTTCAGCAACACTATTCTTACTCCACATCAATGATCTGCTAAAGCCCGCTACCTTTGGGTATGCAGATGATAGTACTGTTGTTGAAAGATACACATCCAGTGCCCGTGCCAGTGGTGACGACGTCCGGATTGAGAGAGAGGCTATGGTTGAGCGCATGAACCTGGCTTTGAAAGCCGTGTCCGATTGGGGCGATGCTAACTTGGTTAGGTTCAATGCTGCAAAAACACAGGCGTGTTTATTCACTGCTAAAAAGAGCCCACTCCATCTGGCTCCTTCATTCCGTGGTGTATCTGTAAGTTTAGGAAACCATCTTGAGCTTTTGGGTGTTGATCTCACGTCAAACCTAAACTTTGGATCCTACATCGAGTCCAAAGCCAAAGTAGCTTCAAAAAAACTCGGCATATTGTCCAAGGTAAGGCGGTACTTCACACCTGGACAGCTTCTAAATCTGTATCAAGCACAAGTCCGATCGTGTATGGAGTACTGCTGCCACCTGTGGGATGGGTCTGCCAAGTACCAGCTTGAGGCTCTGGACTCGATTGAACGGCGTGCCAAAAGGCTCATTGACGACGACACTTTGGTTGGTAAAAGGCTCCAGAGCCTTGCACATCGACGTAAGGTGGCAAGTCTGTCGGTCTTTTACAGAATACACCACGGTGAATGCGCTCAAGAACTGCATGATCTCATTCTCCCATCACCATTCCACTACCGGACTACTAGACGCTCGGCTAAGCGCCATCCTTTCGTGGTCGAAATACCACCCATTCGTACCAAGCGATTCGACTCAACTTTCTTAATTAGAACGGCTAAGGAATGGAATGCCCTGCCAGCGTCTGTGTTTCCGGCGAAATATGACCCGGGCGTGTTCAAGAGAAGGGTGAATAGGTATTTACTTGGCTAGCATGCTACATCTTCGATCGCATCGTCACTTCCCATCAGGTGAGAGCGTGGTCAAATGCTAGACAAGTTTGAAGTAAAAAAAAAAAAAAAAAAACTTCCAGTATCACGGAAACTTAATCTTGTTGATGAGTTGGGTGACTTGTTTTGAACTCGATTATATTGATGTCACCCCACTTTCCCCTAGCCCATTCTTCAAATTAATAATTCCTTCTAAAAAAGAGTCCAACTGACTTCAATCCCACCACATTTGTTTATCACAAAAATCATACATAGTTGAAGTCAAAATACACATTATTAATGATAACTCAAAAACTACCCATTAGATCTTGATTAAATTGAAATGGGACCACACAGGAAGCTCCAGCTTTCAATTATAAAAAGAATCATGAAATCCGTTCACCCAGTCCAAATCTCTGAAAATTTAAAAAAATACAGCTTACAGGGTTGAGAAACTCCCCTTTGTTTTGAAGTCGGTTGAAAATGTTTTGATGGATGGTTTCGCAATTAAATGATAAAATATCATAAAATGTCCTTTTGAGAGGATACTTCAACGCGTCTATATTATTTCTGCTGTCCGTAATAGCCTGTAATGTACAGTATTTATTATATTATCTGTGCTGGAAGTAGAACGTACGCCACACGCTCAAGCTCATTATAACTTCATTCTGCAATCGGGATGTCCAATCAGACGCACGCAAGTGCTCGATTTTTAAATTTAGTGGTGGCAATTAAACGTTTCCTTCTTGCACGCAACTGATGGGTGTGCGATTGTACTTTTTTTTTTAGAAAAAAGCTGTGGCGTTGTTCGTAGTCTGCTGTGTGATATTGTGCCAATACTTTGTGCTGGGCTTCAGTAGGTAGAGCCACTTTTACAGACAAAGTAGAGGATTTATTGGAGGACTCTATGGTAAAGTTGTCAATGTAATATTTGTAGTTAAATCATTATGCGTGTGTTACTAGTAAGTACCTAAGTCGGGGTATTGGCGGGAACGCGAAAAAGATTGCGTCGCCGCATTGTATTATTTTCCAAAACTCGTGTTATTTTCAGTGTTAGTGCATAAAATTGGTGGCATTCTATTCGTTAAGTGCTGGATTACAGGCATGAGTGTGGGAAAGTGGTATAATGATGGTGAAGCGCTTCTTTACGTGTTGTTTCCAAAACTCCATAGAAGCTTCTAGTAAAGTTTATAGAAGAATAATAATCAAAAGTTAAACATTTATGACATTTTTATTCTCAAAAGTTTCCGCGAGAAAACGATAGCAGATAAACCCCATCGTCACTTAATCATTGGGTAAGTAGTGGTAAAACGCAAGCCTATCAAAAATATAATAAAATAAAAAATAAATACTACTTCAGATCTTTACTGACTATACACCTATTTAAACTACAAGCAATAATCGCGCAATTAAATAAATTTGAACTCTTTTTAACTGTATCACATTTTGGACGTGTGAATATAATTATACAAATCAATTATTAAAGCTGACTACACAATAGAGAAAAATTTGCAAAGTTCCACTTGCATAGTTAAAAACTGTCACCTCAATATCCTACTATCGATTCTCGCATGCAACTCACACGGGCTGGCACGGAGCGGGTGCGGTCCAGCGATTGATCAGCGCCAGCGGGGTCGGCGACCGCTCTCTCCCCGTTCCTAATTTGAATTCGCCGCGTATTATCGCGCGGGAGGCCGTAATTGGATAACAATGAGGGCGCCGGCGCCTCCCCCACGCCATTGGCTATATAGAACCGACAGAAAAAAAAAGTTTCTTTTGCTTCTTTTAAGTCGGGCAGTTCTAATAATTTTGGTTCAGATTACTAGATTAAAAATCTTGCTTCTAAAAGCAATTCAAATGCTTATTTGCTTAAGCATTCGCAAAATAATAGATTTTCATTCCACTCATCTCCCTCCGTACCCTTACATTTTATTTTCAATGCCCATTTCTGAAATTACACTTTCAAAACCGTGAGAAAATTATATTCGTATGACAGTGTTGCCATTGTCACGTTTGCGGCATGACATAACGTTTTAAGGCTCGGCGCATGCGCGGCAGGAACGTCGTTACACTGGCAGTAAAGAGAAACCATCAGGGGTGGTACTCGTCATCGCTGAAATTCTATTACGCGTTTTATATGCGGCCCGCGCCTTAATTCCAGGGGGTTGTGTTATAAAACATGTCCATTACACTCGGAACCGAGGAGTTCCCCACTCCCCCCTCCCGACACCCCGCGAATATCAGATTTAAAGAGGTGGGGGGGACCTTCAAAAATTGGCTCTGTCGTAAAACATTGAAATCTGCGTTTGGTGCCGACTGTGAAGGGTACAGTTGATTCGATTCGCACAGTTTAGTTTAAATTATAACAGCTATGGGAGGGTGGTTTAATCCAGCACGCTTGGTGTGTGACAGATGACGGGGATAGTTTTAATTTGGAGTTATTGAAGGGTTTCTTAGAACCATTCTAAGATAGTATTTACATAAAGTAATGGCGGAAGAGCTATTTTGAAAATTTCCATAGTAACTATGCACATAAGCTGCATATTGATACTGTCAAATCCATACATTATTTGTATTTCTATTTGTTGCAATCAAGCTACGTGATCGCCCATAGGTCGATCGCTATCTCGTTCTAACAATGCAGGTAAGACCTTAATTAAAAGAGATTAAGCGATTATACATAGCTTTCGCCAGAATCGCTTTTCCAATGACTGCTTATATAAGAAAGAAAGAAAGAAGAGAGAAAAACATTATTCAACACTCACAAAAATAAAATATAATTTACAATAATATACATACAACAAGAAAATACAATTAAATATAAACAGTACCTAGTTATAAGTATTTAATAGGAGTTTTGGCAGGAAAACGAAAAAGATCGTGTCACCACATTATTGTATATGTATTATTTTCCAAAACTTGTGTTATTTTCAGTGTTAGTGGATAAAATTGGTGGCATTTTATTCGTTAAGTGCTGGATTACAGGCATGAGTGTGGGAAAGTGGTATAATGATGGTGAAACGTATCTTTTCGTGTTGTTACCAAAACTCCATAGAAGCTTCTGGTAAAGTCGCCACCACTTTACTAGGAGTATCACTTGACTAGACTAGACTATGACTTGACTTGATGACTTGGACTGTGACTTGACTTAACATACATATATATTACTTAACTCGAAAAATTATCAATTACTTGACACTGGCTAAATACACAGCAGTGTGGAGCCCAAAATATGGATACCAAAACAAAAAAAAGTATTTAATAAGAGAAATAAAAGAGTAGATATAGCACGGAATCAGTGGTGTTAAAAAGGGTTTAACTCAGCATTCATGCCGGTGTACTCCACACCAGGCGCTGATTTTCAATTACGCCATAGGCCTTAACTGAAAATCAGCTATATCACAACAAGCTATAGCACAAGAGAAAATCTTAGATTACATTCTTTGTTGTCATATGTACAAGTCATTAGACTTGTACATATGATAATAATTATTAATATCAAGTTTAATTATTATTTGTAAAATCAGGTGTTCATTATTGCGTGCTCAAGCTTTAGTGCTACTATACCGCTAGACGTGAGGACCTTTAATTGGCTTCCAAATGTGTAACATGTTTCTACAATGTAAGAAAAGCTGTTGGTCTTCCCAAAAATAAATAAATAAATAAATCAGATTCAGAGCACATTCTAAAGAAAAAGACCAAGAGCATGTCGTCCGAAGGTAAACCCAATTAGCGGAATCCATAGAGCAAACATTTCAACGTGACCGCTGGGCCGTTCTGCAAGTAACTCGTCCTACGTGCGGGAGGATTATGTCCGACCGCTTTATGCTCGGCCACGGCTCGTCCGGCATTATGGGGCATTATGCCGCGACACGAGGACTCGGTGCCAGACTACGCGTGTTGGAATCCATGATTAATTCCGGACTTGGATTAGTTTCCGATCGGTAAAGGCTAATGAAGAATGAACATTGATGTTTTTGTGGAGTTTTTACTTTTGCTGTCAGATATATTCAGATTCAGATTCATTTATTTCATTTTTTACAACATTACAGTTTCATCCAAAGCGTCACAAAAATATAGTCAATAAAAAAAGTATTATTCTTGTCATTTCGTTATTGATAATAATAGGTCTTTACCTATGAAATTGCCGTATTGCAGTACAGACTTTTTCAAACAAAAAAAAGTTTTGATTGGCTATGAATTCTAAATTCAAATTAATTTTGTTTTAAAAATATGACATTCTATTTACAATATAAGTCTTTTGTTTATTGATTAGCGTTGTATTTTCATTACATTTCAACATTTTTCCTCATAATGGATACTTTGAAATTTCGTGTAATTATGGAATATGAGTTCCGTCGTGGCACCAACGTGGCACAAACGACACGTAACATCAACGACGTTTACGGAGAGAACTGTACAAACGAACGTACAACCCGTTATTGGTTTGCTCGGTTCCGTTCTGGGAATTTTGACTTGAAAAATGAACCTCGTGGTCGTCCGGAAACTTTGGTCAACACTGATGAATTAAAGGCGATTGTGGAAGCTGATGAATCTCAATCTACAGCTGAGCTGGCAGCAGCTTTTGATGTTAGCATCAAAATAATATTGGTCCATTTGCGACAGATTGGCAAGATAAAAAAGCTTGATAGATGGGTGCCCCACGAACTTAACGATCGCCAGCGCAACGTACGCGTCGAGACTTGCCTTGCGCTGCTTAACAGGCACAGAAATGAAGGAATTTTGAACCGAATTGTTACGTGCGACGACAAATGGATTCTTTTTGACAATCGAAAGCGCTCAGCAAGTTGGTTAGATCCTGGTTCGGTACCAAAGCAATGTGCAAAACGAAAAATGACCCCTAGAAAGGTGATGGTCACAGTTTGGTGGTCTAGTGCTGGTGTGATTCATCATAGCTTTTTACAAAACGGCGAGAGCATTACTGCAGATGTGTACATTGAAGAACTGACCACAATGATGGCGAAACTCGCACGTCTGCAACCAGCTTTGGTCAATCGGTCGTCTCCACTGCTACTTCACGACAACGCGCGACCCCATACTGTACAACAGACCGTCTCTAAGCTGCATGAGTTGGGTTTGGAAGCTCTCCCTCATCCGCCATACTCGCCAGATCTTGCGCCTACCGACTATTACTTTTTCCAAAATTTGGACAACTTTTTAGCGGGAAAAAAATTCAATTCCCGAGAGGCAGTACAAAACGCCTTTGAAGAGTTTGTTGTCTCCCGTACTGCTGATTTTTTCAAGAAGGGCATCCATAAACTGCCACAGCGTTGGCAAAGATGCATTGATTGCAGGGGTGATTACTTTGAATAAAAGAAATAAATAAGTTCGAAAAAAAAATACTTTAACTTTTTTCAAACAAAACGGCAATTTCATAGGTAAAGACCTAATTATAGTGTATATATAATAGGTCTTTACCTATGAAATTGCCGTATTGCAGTACAGACTTTTTCAAACAAAAAAAAGTTTTGATTGGCTATGAATTCTAAATTCAAATTAATTTTGTTTTAAAAATATGACATTCTATTTACAATATAAGTCTTTTGTTTATTGATTAGCGTTGTATTTTCATTACATTTCAACATTTTTCCTCATAATGGATACTTTGAAATTTCATGTAATTATGGAATATGAGTTCCGTCGTGGCACCAACGCGGCACAAACGACACGTAACATCAACGACGTTTACGGAGAGAACTGTACAAACGAAAGTACAACCCGTTATTGGTTTGCTCGGTTCCGTTCTGGGAATTTTGACTTGAAAAATTAACCTCGTGGTCGTCCGGAAACTTTGGTCAACAATGATGAATTAAAGGCGATTGTGGAAGCTGATGAATCTCAATCTACAGCTGAGCTGGCAGCAGCTTTTGATGTTAGCATCAAAACAATATTGGTCCATTTGCGACAGATTGGCAAGATAAAAAAGCTTGATAGATGGGTGCCCCACGAACTTAACGATCGCCAGCGCAACGTACGCGTCGAGACTTGCCTTGCGCTGCTTAACAGGCACAGAAATGAAGGAATTTTGAACCGAATTGTTACGTGCGACGAAAAATGGATTCTTTTTGACAATCGAAAGCGCTCAGCAAGTTGGTTAGATCCTGGTTCGGTACCAAAGCAATGTGCAAAACGAAAAATGACCCCTAGAAAGGTGATGGTCACAGTTTGGTGGTCTAGTGCTGGTGTGATTCATCATAGCTTTTTACAAAACGGCGAGAGCATTACTGCAGATGTGTACATTGAAGAACTGACCACAATGATGGCGAAACTCACACGTCTGCAACCAGCTTTGGTCAATCGGTCGTCTCCACTGCTACTTCACGACAACGCGCGACCCCATACTGCACAACAGACCGTCTCTAAGCTGCATGAGTTGGGTTTGGAAGCTCTCCCTCATCCGCCATACTCACCAGATCTTGCGCCTACCGACTATTACTTTTTCCAAAATGTGGACAACTTTTTAGCGAGAAAAAAATTCAATTCTCGAGAGGCAGTACAAAACGCCTTTGAAGAGTTTGTTGTCTCCCGTCCTGCTGATTTTTTCAAGAAGGGCATCCATAAACTGCCACAACGTTGGCAAAGATGCATTGATTGCAGGGGTGATTACTTTGAATAAAAGAAATAAATAAGTTCGAAAAAAAATACTTTAACTTTTTTCAAACACAACGGCAATTTCATAGGTAAAGACCTAATATTGAACGAGCTTCTGCCCGCAGCTTCGCCTTAAGGGTGGAATTTCGTAAAACCTTTCTTAGCGGATGCCTACGTCATAACACCTGCATGCAAAATTCAGCCCGTCCGTCCAATGGTTTGGGCTGTGCGTTGATAGATCACTATGTCAGTCAGTCAATCAGTCAGTCACCTTTGAGTTATATATATTTAGATGTATGACCAAGCACTTTATTATTAGACGTCACCTATATGTACTCTTCTAGAATAACAAACGCCAAGCGTAAGAAACCGACTTCAGATGTGGTTTTCTCATGGATGCTATTCTTAGAACTGGACCAAATTGAAATGGGACCACACGGGAAGCGCCAGCTTTCAAATAAAAAAGAATCATCAGAACCGGTTCACTCAGTCAAAAGTTCTAAGATTCGACTATAATTTTTTAATGTGTATTACATTAAAATAATACAGTCGATTTAGTAACCTCCTCCTTTTATGAAGTCGGTTAAGAATTAAAAAGTTTTGTGAAGAAAGCCTTGAAATGCAACAAAATTAGAAAAATCAGTTTTTAAAGACGAATAAAATAAGAATTAAATTTAAACAAATTGAAGAAAGCTCATGTACTGAAATGTACGTAACTGCAGTTTGTTTAGCAAACAAAACTGTGCCATTAAAAAAAAAAAAAAACTTCTTTTCTGATGTATCTGATAAGAAAATCTTGGCAAGGAGACGCTAACAATTTCATTAAAAATTCTACTAACAGTTAACACTGCCCAAAAATGTTTGCACCAACATAAACCATGTAACCGTTAACAATATTTCCGAGCATTGGCCGTTCTCCAGTCTCCAGACACTTCCAAATAATTTTAACTTTACCTCCCAATAAATGGAATTGTAAGAATATCGTAAAAACGTAACAATATGTCGTATTTCTTAACGACGAGGACACGGGCATAAATCGGCTGCGTGACTGCAACATTTCGGGCATAAATCTGTGCAGTCGGTGCAGTCAGTGCAGTCACACGTCAAGAATTCATGTGCTTTGGAAATAGGTACAAAAAACGTTTATTCAGGACTGGGTACCTGAACTACAATGGAAACTCGCTCGATTCACGTTTTGAAAGTCGATCCCTCGTACATTGTATCAAGTTGTGTCAGTGGCAGGTTCTTCAAGGCTTTTGACGTGACGACCCTTTTGGTTTTAAAGTAAAACTTTTTACGCACGCTTGACTTGGGGAGTAAGATGGTGAATGCGAGGCGAACGGAAGGTGAAGTTGGTTCAGATAGATCTCCATTATTGACAATAGAAATCTACGTGAACAATTTTTTAACAAAGTTATTACGTTGGTATGTCCAGTAAAATGACAATTTATAATTGAAAAGATGGCGACATTAACATTAAACAAAGTTACACCGGCCGATACATAGAGCTAAACTGTTAAATGATTAAATGTTAATGTCGCCATCTTGATGATTGTAAATTGTCATTTTACCGGACATACCAACATAATAATACAAATATGCAGTAATTTTTAACGTTTTATGTTGACAATGGAGATCTACGTGAACCAACAAATTTCCAATTCCATTCGCCTCGTGACGCATTCACCAGCTTACTCCCCAAGTCTGCGTAAAGAGGTTTTACTTTAAAAAATTAATCCACTTTTCGTCCAGTGGTACTCCCCTGTCGAGTGACCACCTAATAATGGTCCTCGACCGGCCTCCCCGCGGGCCAGGGGCCTTACCGCGTAAGTCTGGTGGAGATGGTAATCGTGTTCTCTCTTGCTCGCACTCGTGGACTTGTTAATAGGCGCGTGCAGGATGGCAGGCGAAACCGATTCCCAGAACAGTTACGCGGTAGGGGTGCAGGTCCACCATCCACTATTACACTTAATCAGAACTTACGAGCTGTTACAATGCGCGTAGTGGGTTTTTTAAGCAAACGTTATGGTATGCGCAACTTTTTAGATGTTGCGGCTTTGGGAGGGAAGGGTTAATGGCGAAACGTGGTTTGGTCTATCATGTTGGTGGAGTAGGAAGGTACGTGGGTTTGTCTATAAAAAATTGTGTGGCAAACTTTTTAAAGTACTTAGAATAGTATTTTGTGTATTGTGTAATTATACCGATAGTGTTCTACGTCACTGTGTAGGTACTGTGCCGTGCTACGCTGCCCAATCCATGTTACAAATACCTACAACCTTGGACAGCACGTCTTCTACAGTAATCTAAGATGCAAACAAGGGTGGCGGGGCTTTCCTGACATTAGTTTTTGAAACACGTCTCGCTTTTGCACCACACCTTGCTACCTAATAAATAAAGTTCAAAATAGGAATAAAACTTTAAATGAAAAAAGAGGAAAAGGTACTGGCCACTTAGAAAAAAATGCCCCTTTGCCCCCACCTTCGAATATCGAATCGCGTCCACAAACTCGCATCGCTATCCGGTTATCATTATCACGTTTGAAAGTAGAACGCACGCGAGGCAGGCAGCCGAGTAATCGGGCAAAAGCTTTTATACACCCCCAGTATAACCTGAGCTCTCGGTTTATACGCCCATTTCCTTGTACGGCCTATTTGGTTGGGAGGTGAGGGGTCTTTTATGGTGGTATTAGTTTAAAGGCCCGAGGCACGGCCGCTCACATGTGCCTGAGCAGATAAGCGGCATCCCCACTCGAAAACTTGTTTGGTCGGACCGATAACTTCGTATTGTCTGCGATGTGGGCTGGGGATGAGACTGGAATCGGTTTGACGCTTTGACGTTAACTATTGTAGACGGTGACTGATTTTGTTAAATTATTTTCATACAGTAATAGATAGGTAGGTTTTGTGTAGAGGTCTCAGCAAAATTGAAAATAAATTACAATTCAAGAAGGTATAAATAATAAATTATACACGTACAAAACTAAGACAGGAGGAAAGCACGATTCATTTTTGATTAAAGGTGGATTTTGACTAAATAGACTCGGACATTCAGGATCAGGACCAACCTCTTATATGTCAGGGTGATAAATTTCAACACTCCCCTCACTCAAAAGGGGTTAAAAGTACCTAATTTAACGATAATATAGAATCTATAAAAATATCCAATATGATCTATCTAGAGTCCAAAAATATCTTTTTAATAAAAACAATTTAACTTTAACTAATTTATATACCAGTTACCACAGCGTTGCCATGTCATATACAAAACGCCAACATCGTTTCAAAACGTAACTAAACTCCCAAATTCAATCTCCACTACGTCTCAAATTAGTCACCGTCAAAGTTTAATCCTGCGCAGTTTACAAAGTGTATTCCCCTGGCTGTGCGGCCGTTACATAAATTTCTAGGCCTAATTCAGCTTAAGACGCGGGGGAGCACGAAACAAAGATCGATATCAAGAGCCGATGGCGCCAATGTGTGCCCCTCCTCAAGTCTCACCCACCATTAAATTAAGACCCCTCATGTTTCCAGCAAATTCCCCTGCGACACGAACAGATAAAACGGCCATGAAGAGGTCGGGAGAGGCGGGGAGGTTCAGATTACGCTGGTAATCAGCGGGGTGCGTTCCGTTTATGGCATAGGATCGTGACGCATCTGTTCCGTTGCATAAAATATGAAATTTAAAAACAATGGGCTGTGGAACGGAGCGGTTTATAACTTTCGGCTTTGGTCGTCGTTTTTCTTTCGTTCGTTTGTGGCTTCGAGCGAGCTGTGTAGGCTTTGGGAGAGATGGAACAGTGTAAAATAGGGAATATTTCCGAGTTCGATGCATTTTCTACATCACCCTTTTTGGTATCCATGTCATTTGAATATACTTGAAAGGTCTGACAGGATTGATCTCATCTTGAGCACCAATGAGCGTAGTTCTGTAGCTGTAATCCGAGTACCAGTTTATTGTATATTTACTGTGCTCGCTATAGAATATCGTACAATATTTGTAGAATATCCTTAGTTACGTTTTTTTTATGTTAGTGAATGATATGACGAGCTAGTCGTTCACCTGATGTTAAGTGACACGGCCGCCATTAACAGAACAGTGTCACTCGGAACTACAAAATATAAAGTTTTCCATGACACTGCACTGCGCACATCATCCTGAGATATCAGCACAGTCTGATAATAAGATTATTCGATTGTGAGATCAGATCATAAAGTCTCAATTGCCCAGTAATTTCACTAGCTACAGTGCCCTTCGAATCCTCGGAACTTCAAAATATAAAGTTTTTCGTGACACTGCACTGCGCACATCATCCTGAGACATCAGCACAGTCTGATAATAAGATTATTCGACTGTGAGATCAGATTATAAAGTCTCAATTGCCCAGTAATTTCACTAGCTACAGTCCCTTCGAATCCTCGGAACTTCAAAATATAAAGTTTTTCGTGACACTGCACTGCGCACATCATCCTGAGACATCAGCACAGTCTGATAATAAGATTACTCGACTGTGAGATCGGATGATAAAGTCTCAATTGCCCAATAATTTCACTAGCTACAGTGCCCTTCAAACCGGAACACAGTAGTGCTTGTACACAGTAGTGTACCGCTTTGCCAGTTATTCTGCCGCCAAGCTACTGCAGAATAACTGGCAAAGCGGTGGTACCTACCTAGACAAACTTTGCAGAAAAAAGTCCTACCACCTAGTAAAACGTCACAGGATAACTTGTTACCTAAACATAGTGACGAAAATGCTGATCTCTATTTAACCCTAAAGCAAAACATTGCAATTCAACGGGGCAATGCCGCTAGCATTTTGGGTACGTTGCCTACTGGTAGCTTCTTCTTAGATTAGGTTTTAAGAGCGAGGGCATTTCCCCCACCCTCAAAAAAAAAGGTTTTGCTATTGCATTGTTTTTAATTTTAAACATAGTTAATTAGTTATTGGTAGGCTTTGCTGGGTTTCATTAAATATTTTACGACTGTCGATAGCAATACAGTAATGTACATTATAATAAACTCATACTAAGGATCATACGGGCCTAAGTTACAAAGATCAATCTTAAAGGTATTACTAAACATGAAGTCGCTAATCCAAAACTAGAAGAGGCCACGTGGGTGTCATTTAAGATTACAAAGATGTGAATTTTGCATAATCATACGCCTACGTACATAAATGTAAAGAAACGATGATAAATATCCAAAAACATTAAAAACTTCCGCCATATAAATGAATGCCAGTCGGCATTATATAGCCTTAGTACATAGCGTTCATAGAGTACTAGAAGATATATAAAACTTCTTATTGAAACACCACATTGTAGGAACAATCAACAATTAAAAACTAAGTGTTAATGTGGGCGGTGTTATCGCTTAAAGCGATCACTTCCAGACAACTCAGAAATATAGGAAAAGGAACAACAAAAGTAAGGACGGCGGTTTTCAGTACAGGTAATTATATAAAACTATACATGAGGTATAATTAAGAAAGGTGGGTAACTATACAAATAAACTAAACTTTATAAGTACTAAGACAATAATAATAAAATATATAAATACACAATAATATAAAAACATATACATAAATAGAGATGCATTTAATAATTAGCCTATAATTTTTGCTGCTAAATAAGATAGATAGATAGATAGATAAACTCTTTATTGTACACACCACATAATAACAATAAGTTGTTGGTGGATAAAAGAACTTCACCACAGAGTTGAATACTAACAGTAATGAAAGCCAGACTGAAGACTGACTGACTGAAGAAAAACAGAATGAATAACAGTATTCTTCAGTGTGGTAATAACACACTGGTGCGGCCTGACACGCAGCCTATGACGCGATCCACGCACGTTAGCCACGTGCATATATATATTATGAAGTTATATTACGCGACAGTGCTGCAAATTTTTGGAGCTAAAATATTCAGTCTAATACTTTCGGAATAGCCAAACGGTAGCATACACTTTAAATCAATTAAAAACTTGTCCAAAAAGCTTTCATTTCATCTCCAACTCCATACATCATAAGTAGAACTATCGACCGCCGTCAAATACTCCTTCCACTTGAGTTTGAGGGTTCAGAATCAGAAGTACTCCGAACTAAAGGAAGTGGTCCACTCAAGGGCTCTGCGCATGAGATATTAATTGAGTTGGATGCCTCCGTCGTAGATAAGGGAGGATGTGGCCGACTTTAATGAATAGAGAGCTCTCTTCAGAGCTTTGGAAATAGGATGTAGTGTTAGAAACACAGGATATACATACAAGTTGGTAATCTTGGTAGCGGTTAAATTATTTTTTGTCATGGTGCTTTACCACAGACTCCTGAGTCCGTGCTCTTTTTTAACATACTACTTACATATTTGTTAGTTGTGTTATTTTTTTTTAACAAATCAATACTGGTTGGAACAATAAATTTTTATTGGACATTATATTAATATCGGGAATATCAAATACTTTATTTCTATTTGCGTATACACCACGAGCAGACCAGCTCCCGCGGTTACATATTTGAGCCGTTTTGTTTGGCCTAAGTCCGTGGGAAACGGGAGCTCATCGCGTTTTCCATAGTTTATCAGTGTCTGGTCAATGCGACCAAAATGGTGGCACTTATTTGGCACTGAGAATCAGCATTGCAATTCAACGCGGCAATGCTGCCAGCATGTTGGGTACGCTACCTACTGGTAGTGGGAGCATTTGGACTGTCGACTCTATCGGGGCTAGTATAGTATAGTTCAAATGTTTTTAGTACTTAGTGTTAAGTAGTATCATTGTAGTATTCAGTTATTTCAAAGAATATATGTGTTTTAACTTGGTGAATAGGCTTCTTCGAATTAAGTGTAAACATTTGTTATAAGACCAAATGGGCCGTTTGCCACCCAATTAGTTCGACTATGTGTGTGCTTGTGTTGGGTTGTTTTTTGTGTGCTTGTGTTGGGTTGTTTTTTTTTTCTCCCGATGGTAGAGGAAATCTTCATGGATTGTGTTGGGTTGTTTACTACTTCTATGCCCAGTGCCACATAGTTGATCTGACAAAAATAGGGAGGAGGAATATAATGTAATGTAATTAAATGAATGAAAATGATGAAAATGTAATGTAATGTAATGAGCAAAGGGAGAATAGGCTAAAAATGGAGTTAAATGGTGGAGGAGGGCGAAATAAAGTGTTAAATTAATAAACCCGTGAGAAGCCGGGGCGAAACAGCCAGTATACAATAAACCAATATCAATAGTGCTTGCTATAACATCTCACATCTTTTAATAAACATACATTTTATATGTATGTCAAGAAATAAGCCGCTACAGCAACTAAATGCATTCAGTTTCCACGAATCAGTCTTTGTGGATGCGATCATAAGCATAACGCCGAATTCACTTCCCAGTAATCATAAAAACATGAGGCCAGCTTCCTAGTAACATGTGACTAATAAGAACAGCTTACGAGGGAAGAAAGTGATGATTACAGCTTCTCTGTGGGCGTCGGATAGTAGACAATTACAGTCTTATTAATAAACACGAACTAGCTTTAGACTAGTTACACCATCTTTTGTCTCTTTCGACCGAGCTAAATATTCCAGTAGCAAAAAAAGGACAAAAGCTGAAGTAACTAATCCGAGACTAATACCCGTTTATTAATAAGGCTGTTAAGGTTTTGGAAGCAAAACAGAAGTTTTACGATTTTAGGTCTACATTAAATATCGTGAGAGAGATGTGAGAGATAGATGAGAGAATATCTTTTTGATAATTTATACAATTATATTTTTATTCGTTTTTTTTTAAACCTTTATTTTGAAATTAAATACTACAATGATATAATAACTAATACTAAACGCTACCTACTACTACAAAAAAATTGGACTCTATACTGGCCGCGATGACCTATAGACAGTCCAAATGCTCCAGCCGACAACCAGTAGGTAGCGTACTCAACATGCTGGCAGCATTGCTAGAATTAAATGTAAAGATCTAAACTTCAGCTAAACCATGGTCTTAAGCTAACTTAACAAAGCGTTTCCAGTCCCCAGAAATATCACATCTTAACACAAGTACACTCATCCAGAGGATTTGCTCCAGGTAGACTAAATCTACCGCCTTTTAATAGCTAGAATTTCAATGCACGATGCTCTTATGATTATCACACTACCACATCACTCTAATATTATAAAGGCGAAAGTTTGTATGTGTGTCTGTGTTTATGTGTGTATGTTTGTTACTCCTTCACGGCTGAATGGATTTGGATGAAATTCGGTACCAAGATAGCTTATACCCTGGATTAACATATAGGCTACATTTTATCCCGGAAAAGTGAAATTTTCCCGTGGGATGAGCAAATAATTAAAATACTTTTTATCTGCGGGTGAAACCGCGGGGCGCAACTAGTCTCTAATAGTAATGACATTTCAATTTGCTGCACGACACCTGGTTTACTTTTCAATATTTTAAATTGATTTCATCGCCTTATTATATGACTTTTCAAAATAGACTCACTTACAGAGCACGATCGGAGGCAATAAGCCAAATCCTACCAAAATTAAATTGGGCTAAGTTTGGCCCTTTCAGTTGTGCAAGATTAAGCAGACTTAGTTTTCCCGGCTGTACGTGTGGGGGTTTGTGTTTGCTCGCGTCCGTAGGCTTTAACCCTAGTTTCCCTACACGTGACCCCTGGGTGGTGCCAAAAGAGCAACCAAATAACTGGTGGAAGGCCTTAGCCGCCGGCTTAGTTACCACCCATTGGACAAAACCACGATGCCAAGCGACTCGTCGTGTTCCATCGTGACGTCCAATGAAGCCGTTCTGACGAGTAGATGTGGACAGTTGTGTTGGGTATGCAGACCGGTATTGGTGATGGAGAGGCTTTCGCGTCGGAGACCTTGCTTCGGAGGGTAGCGGGATCCGAAGCACGGTGCTCTCTGCTGGCCGACCGCAAGTTGTAGGGGGCCCAAGTAGTAGTCTAGCCAACTACGAAAGGCTGCCCCGCCGCTTGTGTAAAATCCTGAGGTTGCCCACAGGGCCAGTTGGCGACTGGAAGTGAGGAACTTGTGGGTAATTTCAGGGGGGTTCGGGCGTCCCCGCAGTCTCCGCGCAAGTTCTCCATTGGCGCGGATGCTTCTCTATTACTGAGGGTTAGCATCCCAATATCTCGTCCACTTCTAACTTGTCTACCTAACTCACCCAACCATGAAAAAGTCTAATAAAGTGAACAAGTTTAAACGGCAGATGCACGTCCTCACTCTTAAAGTGCACCTCACAAATATTCGTGGGCTGCACTCAAATCTGCAAGCGGTCCATCATCATCTGGAGACCAATAAACCACACTTGTTCTTCTTGACTGAGACGCAAATAGGATGTCCATCAGACACGGCATATCTGGACTATCCAGGATTCATCTTGGAAAACCGCTTCCTTCCACGCGCTGGTATCTGCGTTTTCGTCCGTGATGACATTTGTAGTTTGCGTCTCCGGAACCTTGAACATCCCCACTTTTCGGTGATTTGGGTGCTAGTGGACACTGGCATTGAGAAAATTCTCTATGCTGGTGTGTACAGATCACATAGCGGTGACCGGGAGACAACTCTTCTAATGGAGTATCTCAGTGAAACGGCAGATGTGGCTCAGCAACGCTATCCTTCGGCTCAGCTTGTTGTTCTAGGGGACTTCAATGCTCACCACCAGGAGTGGTTAGTCCCACACCAGATCACGGACCACGCTGGGAGAGAGACGCGTAAGCTCGCTTTGGCGCTCAATTTAACGCAGATTGTTCAAGAGCCAACGCGAGTGCCTGACATTGATAGCCACACTGCTAACTGCCTCGACCTTCTGCTCACGACTGAACCAGACCGATACTCTGTGGCGGTATCCTCACCCATTGGTAGCTCCGATCACTGTCTGGTTAAGTCCGTTTCAGTATACTCCCCGCCTGACCCAAGCCCTAAGAGCATTCGGCGTGTCTGGAGATACAATTTAGCAGACTGGGATGAGATGCGACATTTCTTCGCCTCATATCCTTGGCGGCAAACGTGTTTTTCTTCTGGAGATCTGACGGTTTGCGCGAATGCGGTTACTGAGGTAGTATGTCGGGCTATGGAATATTTTATTCCATTTTCCGATAAACCCATGACCAGCAAAGCCAGCCCATGGTTTGGAGCCGACTGTGCACACGCTGAAGCGCAGAAACATGCGGCATATCTGGCATGGGCTGACGCTCGAAAACGCAAGGCATCGGACACTCGAGCTAAGAAGAAAGCCTTTAATGTTGCCGCCAAGGCCTGTAAGAAGGAATTAAGGAAGGCTCGTTTCAATCATATTGGTCGAATAGGGACTAAACTTGCTTCCTATCCAGCTGGTAGTAAGGCTTTTTGGTCCCTAGCCAAATCGGTTGAAGCGAACTTCTGTCGATCTTCACTGCCTCCATTATTAAAACCTGACGGATCGCTGGCTCACACTGCAAAAGAAAAAGCAAACTTGTTTGCCACTCTCTTTGCAGAAGCTTCGCGTTTAGATACTGCTAATGAGGTACCTCCCTGCCTTCCACATTGCGGTGCTTTCATGCCGGAAATACGCATACGTCAGAAGGAGGTACTAAAAACATTATGCAGTCTAGACGTGAACAAAGCCAGTGGTCCCGATGGTATACCAGCAATTGTACTTAAGAGCTGTGCACCTGAGTTGTCTCCCATTTTAACACGCCTATTTCGCCTCTCTCTAGACACCGGAATAGTCCCTAAGAGTTGGAAGCTAGCCAATGTACAACCTGTACCTAAGAAGGGCAGTCGTGCTGATCCTGCCAACTACCGACCCATCTCAATTACCTCCATACTCTGTAAGAGTATGGAGCGTATAATCAACAACAAGCTCTTGGCACACCTTGAAGTCAATGATCTCCTCAGTGACCGGCAATACGGATTTCGCCGAAACCGGTCAACTGGGGATCTTCTCGCATACGCCACGCACATATTGAGCGAAGCCTTGGAGATGCATGGAGAGGCACTTGCTGTATCTCTAGACGTCTCTAAGGCATTTGATCGGGTCTGGCACGACGGTCTTCTGAATAAGCTTCCATCTTACGGACTACCTGCTGGTTTGTGCACTTGGATATCAGACTTTTTGAGGGAACGATCGCTTAGAGTGGTTCTTGATGGCTGCTCTTCCGATCAATTAGCTATTAATGCTGGTGTACCTCAGGGGTCAGTTCTTTCAGCAACACTATTCTTACTCCACATCAATGATTTGCTAAAGCCCGGTACCTTTGGGTATGCAGATGATAGTACTGTTGTTGAAAGATACACATCCAGTGCCCGAGCCAGTGGTGACGATGTCCGGATTGAGAGAGAGGCTATGGTTGAGCGCATGAACCTGGCTTTGAAAGCCGTGTCCGATTGGGGCGATGCTAACTTGGTTAGGTTCAATGCTGCAAAAACACAGGCGTGTTTATTCACTGCTAAAAAGAGCCCACTCCGTCTGGCTCCTTCATTCCGTGGTGTATCTGTAAGTTTAGGAAACCATCTTGAGCTTTTGGGTGTTGATCTCACGTCAAACCTAAACTTTGGATCCTACATCGAGTCCAAAGCCAAAGTAGCTTCAAAAAAACTCGGCATATTGTCCAAGGTAAGGCGGTACTTCACACCTGGACAGCTTCTAAATCTGTATCAAGCACAAGTCCGATCGTGTATGGAGTACTGCTGCCACCTGTGGGACGGGTCTGCCAAGTACCAGCTTGAGGCTCTGGACTCGATTGAACGGCGTGCCAAAAGGCTCATTGACGACGACACTTTGGTTGGTGAAAGGCTCCAGAGCCTTGCACATCGACGTAGGGTGGCAAGTCTGTCGGTCTTCTACAGATTACACCACGGTGAATGCGCTCAAGAACTGCATGATCTCATTCTCCCATCACCATTCCACTACCGGACTACTAGACGCTCGGCTAAGCGCCATCCTTTCGTGGTCGAAATACCACCCATTCGTACCAAGCGATTTGACTCAACGTTTTTAATTAGAACGGCTAAGGAATGGAATGCCCTGCCAGCGTCTGTGTTTCCGGCGAAATATGACCCGGGCGTGTTCAAGAGAAGAGTGAATAGGTATTTACTTGGCTAGCATGCTACATCTTCGATCGCATCGTCACTTCCCATCAGGTGAGAGCGCGGTCAAATGCTAGACAAGTTTGAAGTAAAAAAAAAAAAAAAAAAAAAAAAACGTAACTCTGGATTAGTAAACAGAATGGAGTCCCTACCTCGATAGCCTCGCTATAGTCTACCGAAGTGATTTTGCGATTTGATTGAGGTGTAGCCTATTTCTTTTGTTTTGGATGTTGTTGTCTTCGCTAATAGGTAATTTGGTACCACTGGGGTTTTAAGCCACTAAGTATGTCCTAAATCTGAGAGGCTAGTCTGCTAGTTATAACTAGTTTTGTCTCGATATATTCACTTCAACTTCTTATTATTATGACTTCTGCGGGGTTGCCACAATTTCGCCAATCTCGCGTGGATAGATTAGAGATATATTTTCATCTTAATACCATGGACGTATCATCCTCTACTTATCGTTTCTATATTCCATGTCTGAAGCATTTGACGTTCGTCGGAATTCTCATGATATTTGTTACTTTAATGAGACTTAGGTAAGATTTAGCGTATATTGAATGGGTTAAATTGAAAGATGTATTTATAAAGTTTTAAATTACGAGAATATTGGCCTTCTGTATTGGTTGATTGGTCATTTAGACATTTGGCGGGTTCGATTCCCGCGGCAGGACAAGTAGGTATTTGTGGACAGATAAAATAAAAACGCTTGTTCTGTCTGGGTGCGGTGGGACCATGGTCTTCGTAGTTCCTCGAGTCCCTAGACACAAGGAATCCTGGTTAGGGTCCAGAACCTATGTATGTGATCGTTGGGCGTTATTTATTATTATTTATAATGTCTTGTTTTATAAATGTAAGTACAGCTACAATTTGTATTCAGATCATAGATAATTTAGCCACTGCAATATTTTAAAACCGCATTATATGTATGTGAAGGGAAATCATGAAAAATCACAAATTCTCAATGGGAAATATATCGAAAAATGTTTCAAAATTAATCGAAAGCATCGCGTTCACTTGAATTGAATTGTATCTGAGTAAGTGTCTTCTATGATAATTTCACCACAATTTCTTCAACGTCATTTACACAATAACTGTAATAATATTTTTATGACACAAAACGTATACGAGTCATTCCAAACTTCACAATCACAATCAAAATCTCGCCAATGGCAAAAAGGATCATACTCTTTAAGGTAAATAAAACATGGCAACCCTCAGCTCTGTGACTTCTGCTGTTGACATCCGATATAGTTGACTTCCGTATATTTCCGAAGCTCTCACGTGTTCGTTTAATTGAATATATGCATATGGGATGTCTATTCTGATGGTAATGTTTTGATGATAGATATTATAGGAGGGGAAGCAGATTTAATCAAGTGACAAGTGTGTTGTTCTGTGAGATCAGATCATAAAGTCTCATTTGCCCAGTAATTTCACTAGCCACTGTGCCCTTCAACCGGAACACAGTAGTGCTTGCAGACTACAGCTTGGCGGCAGAATAACTGGCAAAGCGGTGGTACCTACCTACATGAACTTTGCAGAAAAGTCTTACCACCTAGAAAATGTAGTAGTGTATGTAAATGCAATGCAATATAGCATAATTTAAAGACAGTAATTCTCAAAACTGAAATAAACCAAGTTGCACTGTCCTCTGCCCTTTCGAACTTAAAATCAAAGAAACTTGGGTCAAAAAAGACGCAGGGCTAGCAGCAATAAACAAAAGTCAAAGGCACAACCCGTATCGGCACGCCACGTGACAATACGTCAATGGCCGTCATCGACCGGGCGCATGTCGCCGACATTTCCGGATACCGCCACTGCGGTCTGGAGCCGGTTCGACGGCAGCCCACTTCAGTACCCTTTTGAAGTGGCAAAGTTGACCACCGTTTCGGCAACTTTTTTGTTTTTGGAGTGTAGCGAAACGGCAGGTATCTGGCTCAGCGTCCCAACGCCGACCGGCATGTTTTGGTTTTTGAGAAAAGAAATTGGAGAGTGATCATGCAACTTTTACCGTGGATTGGTAAAAGTTGCAAGTCTCCAATTTCTCCGCTTTAACGGTTGTAGGCAATGATATTTATGTATTTTATTGAAAACTAACTGACCAGACAGTTGTTTTTCTGTCTAAATCCCATTTCCGTATTGGAAATATTTCGATTTAGTACAAAATATAGCCAAATTTGTCCACAGTCTAGCCCTATCCAAGTCATACGCTTAAAAAATAAAACAAAATATTACACACCATTTTACTTAGGTACTTGATAATGATAACTAGTTTTTATTAATATAGAGCTAAGTGCCTTTATTACAATAACATAACAACTACTACTAAATACTACTAGGTGCTACTACTTACTGCAGATTTTTTTTTAGATTAATATAGGTACTAGCCGCAATGACCTATTAGACAGTCCAAATGTTTCAGTCACTACCAGTAGGTAGCGAACCCAGCATGCTAGCAGCATTGCCCCGCTGAATTGCAATGCTGATTCATGACGTCAAATAAGTGCCCGTTTAATTATTTTAATACGCTAAGAGAGCGTTAAACAATAAAATAAACTTAAATGAAAACCAAGAACATTACGCAAACTGAAAACCCTTTCAAAGTATTGGATAATATACCAATAATACCTTGAAAGTTGAAACAGAATCAGCAGTATCTACAATACAAGAAAAAGTTTGATTGCGTACATCCGGATGAGCCTCTAAACTGAATTGTTAAAGAGAAAAAAGAGCCAGAAACAATAGCCTTGCCCTTCAACGGGGTAAAAGAACGAAGTAGTTTAATTACGACCTTATTTGACCGAAATAAGATTGAAATACGGCTACAGATTTTTGATTCACTAACATTGTTAGAGCGTAGCGTCTCAAACCATGAGGTTTCGAATCAACAAAGTCAATCCTTAGTTTCTCAAAGTCAATTATCAAGTTTTTTTCACAACTTCGATAAAAATAATGAGTATTATTGTAATCTTATTTGCAAGTTAAAGTATTTTATGTAAAGTACATTATAAAAATACGATTAGAGATACTAATTTGAATCGGTACATAAATCACTGGAGCAAAAAACGCAAGGTAAGTAACAGTCGCAAGAAACAATGCAAAACGTGTTCGTAAAGTAAAAACTAAAAAACTAATTTGTAGGCAAGGTAGACACGCAAATGGCGGAGATTAAAAACCTTTCCTCCCTAGATTATGCAACGTGAGCCAAAACGAACCTCTTCTTCAGATTACATGTGTATTGTGTTGAATGCAAGTGCATACATCTGGGCCTATTCGCTTAGGCCGGGCATGTATAGCGTTTTTGTCGAGGCAGGTACAAAAAAAAAACAAAAAAGAACTCTCCAAGGGGGTAACATAAATTGTTATTTAAAAGCATTGAAAAATAAACTCTATTGCATACGATATAAGATTCTGTAACCGAAATAGATCGGTGCATCTTGGCTCGTCTATGCAGGGGTCTAATGACACGCGTTACTATTTGTATGTTTTTTTTTGTGTCTCAGTTGATTAGAGTTGATTTTTTGTTTGTTTCTAATTTGGTTTTAATTGGTGGGTTGCGTAAGAACATTTTAGCTGAGCCTGTAGCTAACCCTGAATATAGGTAAAAAAGCATTCAAACGACAGCTTCTGTGGTGTGGTGCTTGAACAGGTCGGCTCATAGGCGGGTTCGATTCCCGCGACAGGAAAATTATTTGTGCACAGAAAAAGCGCAAATACCTGGGTGTTGTGGGACCGTGGTCTCGTGGACTCATGGACTCATAGTTCCCGGGTCACTAGACTCAGGCATCTTAGAGGGTCCAGGATCTATGTATGTGATCGTTGGGTATCGATACATTTTTAAGGTTCCGTACCCAAAGGGTACAGACGGGACTTTATCACTAAGTTTCCGGTGATAGGCACAACCGTTTATTGGTCGGATAGACATATCTGATTTATAAACGGCTGTACCGGCGGCCATAATAGGTAGCAGATTGAAATTTTCACAAAACTGTCTTACTACGGCGGCTTTTCCAACATTTACTAAAAACTACAACAAATAATATCTATTCCATTTTAAAGCCACGAGAGCTGTATACTAAAAAAGAGAGAGATCAACGTGCATCCATTACTGTAATTCAAAGCCCTAGGTAAGCGGACGCAGCCATAAACCATGCCAAAGGAAACTGCATAAATCCTGCGCCACAGCGAGTGTGCCGAAACACGCGAGGTTGCCAAATCTGGCCAGCACATTATATTGGCAGATGCATTAACGCGAGACGCCAACCAAACGAGCCAACTCTGGCCACTTTAAGCCAGGTAAAACTTGCCAAGCCTCTTTTTCTACAACCTGGCGCTTTAATTCTGTGTGGTAATATTGATTTTTAAAAGGAATGAATTAAGATAACTTCTTCTAAATGCTGCGGGCAAGCTGCCAGAGCTAGATTTAAAATTGTAATTTTGATTATATTGCGATAGATTTTTTGTGAATCCATTTTTCTATACGTTACGTAATTGCTTACAACACGTAGAATTTAAGATCGCAACATTATAGCATTAACCTCAAAATGTTATTTTGGCTCCACACTTTTGTGTATTTAGCCAGTGTCAAGAAATTAATAAATTCTCAAGTTAATCTAAATATTATATAATTCAAGGGTGACTGACTGACTAACATAGTGATCTATCAACGCACAGCTCAAACCACTGGACGGATCGGGCTAAAATTTGGCATGCAGGTAGATGTTATGACGTAGGCATCCGCTAAGAAAGGGTTTTTCGAAATTCCACCCTTAAGAGGGTGAAATGGGTGGTTGAATTATTTTCCCATAGGCCACGCCGCGGGCGAAGCTGCGGGCAGAAGCTCGTTAATATGTATGTGTCAAGTGAAATCACAGTCCAAGTCACCAAGTTAAGTCATAGTCTAGTAAAGTCATACTCCTATTGAAGTGGTGGCAACTTTACCAGCTTCTATGGAGTTTTGGAAACAACACGAAAAGAATCGTTTCACCATCATTATACCACTTTCCTATACTCATGCCTGTAATCCAGCACTGAACGAATAAAATGCCACCAATTTTATGCACTAATACTGAAAGTAACCTAAGTTTTGGAAAATAATACAATGCGGTGAAGCGATCTTTTTAGTTTTCCCGTCAAAAACCGACATTGAGTTGTAAGCTTGTTACATTTCGAGTTCGGCCCACCATCATCGAGTCAGGTTACGACCCCACAGGGGCTTGAAGTTTTTAAGGCGCGCTAACTCCCAGCCACCTATGGCCAAGTCGTAACCATCCTAAGACCCACCCACCACCTCACGGTTATGGTTATTGTCAAATTAATATATCCATACTTTGTTGTTTATTGCTCGCGCGTTTTACGCCGGCCATTTTGTATTTGATTGATTTAGCCTGTTCGTATCGTATGCACGTTGTATGCGGCGAGGCACGCGAATTGTAAATCAATACGTAAAAACGAAATGTTTAAACAATGGTGGTTTTCTTAAAATAGTCGTAAAAATGCAAATTGTAAAAGGTGCAAACAACGGTTAACAAATTAAGTTGAAATCGCAGATTTAATTTTACCGCTTTGTATGGATTGAATGGATAAATAGACGGTTCGTGTCGTGGCTAGGCGCAATAGCATAAGTAATGCGGTTTCGCTAAATTAAAACAGCCATAATCATCGATAACATTCAACATGATGATTGCTAAACGTGCATCGATAATGGAATCAGCACTGCATTTTATTAGCAGAGGTATAATATTCGCAGAATTCCGATGCTATTTAACCACAAATATTTCAGCTGATTAATGTTTACAATTTTTAATACAGAAGTTTGGTAAAATACTGGTAGGCGATGACAACGGTAATTAGTATAATCCATATTTAAACAATATTTATCTTAGATTTCATATTTTTCTACGATTGCAATTGGTTTTGTACTTATAAACTAATATTATAAAGAGGAAAGATTTGACTGTTTGTTTGCATTGAGTATGTTCTGAAACTTCTGGACCGATTTGAAAAATTCTTTCACCTTTAGAAACATACATTATTCCTGATGAACATTGTAGTGTATAGACATGCTCATAAGTAAGTATTATATTTAGATATTGATACTAGGTCTGTCGTCTCAAGCGATACACTCCGCAGGCCGCGGGAGAGGTACGAAGTGTGGCAACACTACGACCGGGCGGAAACAAGAGACGGGAGTGTTTGCGCTGGAGCCGATATCTTATTTAATATATCATAGGTATATCAATAGTATTGTGAGTGTGATAGTGCATTCCACAAACATAGGCGTTAATGTATATTTAAAATACCCGTGCGAAGCCGGGGCGAGCCGCTAGTAAATAAAGAGGCAAGCAGCCGCCCCAAGCGGCGTTCTATGGGGAAAGTTGATTGCGGACACTACTTCTATAAGTGACTGCTACAAAAGGTCGTATAAATTTACAACTGAGCGCTACCACGCTTCGGAGGGCACGTAAGGCGTCGGTCGCGGCTGTTCTCGTAAGACAATAATCGTTAAGCCAAGTTGCCTTTGAGTGGCTTAAAATTTCTGACACCAAAGCTGGCCACTTGCCTACACAAGAAGTAAGGGAGGCCATGTTCAGCTGTGGGTGGAAGTCTTCAGGCCGTTGACGATGATGATGAATGACTGATGCGATAGCTCAGTTGGTAGTATAGCTCGCGCAAAACTTTATGAGCTTTCAGAAGTTGATGGCTGCGCAGTACGCATATTATAGAATGTATGGCCGCTTTTACAATGCACTCAACTGTGCATGAGCATTTTGGTACTCGGGCCTAACTTTCGAGAGCTCATAAAGTTTTGCGCGAGCTCCTCTACCTTCTGACCTGCAGGTTGTGGGTTCGATTCCCACCCGTGACAAATATTTGTGTGATGAACATCGATGTTTAATCTGTGTCTGGGATTGTATAATACAAACAAAAAGTATATAAATATTCTATCAGTTATCTGGTACCCATAGTACAAGCTTTGCTTAGTTGGGGCTAGATGGCGCTGTACGAAATGTTCGTAAATATTTACTACAAAAATAAATAAATGATATAAACTGATGTTTAAAGTGGAGAAAGATATTCTGAGCGGAAAAGGCATACGTAATTATGTTTGACATTACTTTTATTTATTTTGATTTACTCAGTGACAGTGGAAAGTTAAAAAAATTACGTATTAGTTTAAATATATTTAGTTAATGGTTTACTCAATTTATTTGTGACACCAATTTTACATTAGTGTTTGTAAATAGGCTAATTTTAGCACTTTTACAAGTCAAAATTATATTAGGT
The DNA here is from genome assembly GCA_905220475.3 of Ennomos fuscantarius. Taxonomy (NCBI): domain Eukaryota; kingdom Metazoa; phylum Arthropoda; class Insecta; order Lepidoptera; family Geometridae; genus Ennomos; species Ennomos fuscantarius. The sequence goes on along the minus strand of HG992040.1, from coordinate 2,848,078 downwards.
ACTTAAAATTAAGTTATTTCACTAAGCATATAAAATTACAAAGTGCTTATTGTCAAATAATATATAGCCCATTACAATATATGAGTTTGAAAATAAAAGCAGTCTTTCTCACTACTGGTGCAAGCAATCCGGCACAATGCAGAATAGAAAACTTTGATCCGAAGCTTCGATTACAACTGTAAAGAAGAAACTACAAGAAACTTTACAGTGATGTATATTTTTTCTTCTTTCTACTGTCTTTTACAATGTATGTAATTTATTACAGTTGAGATAAAAAAAATTGGAAGAGTAGAGCCGAAGACCGGGCTCAGTGGCGTGCCTTGGGAGAGGCCTATGTCCAGCAGTGTACTATTGTAGGCTGATGATGATGATGATGATGATGATGATGATGATGATGATGAGATAATGAATATGTTACAAAAGCAACCACCACGTCACACCGGTGCAAGAAAAATACCGTGATTACCTTAATTGAAGGGGTGAGAATAAAAAGGATTTAACTGATTTTTTTGACAAAATGACTTATGGGTATTGTTGGATTCAGCGTGAAATTATCTTCAATAATACATTCTCAAAATACCGAAATGAGGCTTAAATCTCGAGATTTTGAGTTTAAAAATGGTTTATCTGTCACAGGAATACAGTTCGCTTAGCATAAAAACATTACTATATTTATTTTATTATATTATATTTTTACAGTAATTGTATGAATTAGTACTTTATTTAGTAATTTTAAATAGAATTAAAACATTTTAAAGCAACTGAAACTGACAGACAGTTAAACCCTTTTTATTCTCAACCCTTCAATTATTGTGTATTAAGTACATATTAATCTAATGAGGTGCAGGTTTAATGCTACTCAAAAAGAACACAAGAACAATGTACCTTCACATTAATAAAGAATAAGGAAAATGTTATTGGACACATTAAGATAACTATATTAGAAGTTTAGATTAAATTAAAATTACTTATTTTTAGCCAAATAGATGGCTAGATTGTCATATAAATCTCTAATTATATGACATGCTTAATCGTAATTAGGAGCACCAGGAATAGAAAATAATTATTTTTTAAATTACCTTGAAGAATTTATGAACTTAGTTTACACTAATGATGTTTTTTATATCAGTTGCAGTGTCGCTCGTAACTCGTAAAATATATAGAGTTTGCGTGTTATTGTATTGCGCACGTCATCCTGAGACATCAACACAGTCTAGTAATGTATTATGTATTACATATGTATATTATCTTATTAAAGTTCAGGTCATAGTCTCATTTGCCGAGAAATTTCACTAGCTGCAGTGCTCTTCAACTGGTGCTTGCGCACTACTGCTTGGCGACAGAATAACTAGCAAAGTAGTGGTACCTATCACACTATCACACTAATATTATAAAGGCGAAAATTTGTATGTGTGTATATGTGTCTGTGTGTATGTTTGTTACTTCTTCACGCTCAAACGGCTGAATGGATTTGGATGAAATTCGGTACCAAGATAGTTTATACACTAGATTAACACATAGGCTGCATTTTATCCCGGTAAAAGTAAAATTTTCCCGTGGGATGCGTAAATAATTAAAATACATTTTTCCGCGGGTGTAGCCGCGGGGCGCAACCAGTAAACTATATGAAAGATTAGCCGAAAATTCGAAACTTCAAGTTTGTTTCCGTTAGAATTTCATCGTGGACCCAAAATATAACAATGAAAAAAAAACACATATCGAACCGGAATGGAAGGGCAGGTAAACGGTAATTTATTTTTATTATTGGTACAAGTTATTGTCCCAAATTACAGATGATTGCCGTGTGCACGTTTTGGGTCAAATGGGGCCCGCGTTTTGGGTCAATTTGGGAATATAAGCGCGCGATGACGCGACGTAGGGTTTTATTTAATAGTTATAGGTTTTATTGCTTTTCAAGTGAGACAGAGAAAAGTGGTGTTTGGGCTATTAAATATTAATTTTTATATATCATATAACAGTTGCTATCAAGCTGAAAAGTTTTAGTATAGTAATAATATGAACAATAGAAAGCTCTTTTTATGTTAAATAATATACGTTATATAACTCGGAATTTTACTAAGATAGATAATAGAATAGAATAGGTTTTTGCTTTTACTTAGTGGTAGGACTTTTCTGCAAAGTTCGCCTAGCTACCACCGCTTTTCCAGTTTTTCTGCCGCCAAACAGCAGTGGGCAAGCACAACTGTGTTCCGATTTGAAAGGCACCGTAGCTAGTAAAATTACTAGGCAAATTTAGACTTTATGACCTAATACAATACAATACAAAACGCTTTATTGACACCAAAAATAAACATGTAGAAAAAAGAATCACATAATAAGATAGGTACAATGGGCGGTCTTCTAGCTAAGAGCGATTTCTTCCAGACACTAACTACGACTAATCTCACAGTCTAGTAATAGTCTAGTCTAGTAATTTGTGTTGATGTCTTAGGTTGACGTGCGCAGTGAAAAACACGAAACAATATTTTAGATGTCCGAGTGACACTGAATGAATTGAATTTGAACCTAAGGGAAGGACTTATACGATATTTTTTACCACAACAAAATGTGCGAAGGCAAAGCCGCAAGCTGGTTACATATAAAACAATGCAAATTTCCACTCTAATTTATCCATTGCTTAGTGCCGTGGCATCCGTACAAAGTGGAGATTTAACAACCATCTTCCGGCAGTCGAACCTGCACTACCGTGCCTAATGATAGCAGTGACCCCGCGTTCATGGGGCCCATTGTTTTACTCACTAGTATGGACTATAGATCAAGGTTGGTTCGAGACCAAATGATCTCGGCAGCATGGTAGTCCTTCCTTCTTTCTTCTAGGCTGAAAATCGGCGCTGGATGTCTCTGATGACCAGCAATATGCTGAGCCTACGCACATTCGATACTTGTTTTTTGTTCGTTATGTACATATTATTTATGAATATAACTTGTTTTTTTTTATGTTAGTTAATGACGTGACGAGCTAGTCGTTTACCTGATGTTAAGCGACACGGCTGCCCATTACAGAAAAGTGTCACTCGGAACCCCAAAACATAGTTTCGAGCGACACAGCACTGCGCACATCATCCTGAGACATTTTGGTAATCACTCGACTGTGAGATCAGATCATAAAGTCTCAATTGCCGAGTAATTTGACTAGCTACAGTGCCCTTCAAACCGGAACACAGTAGCGCTTGCACACCACTGCTTGGCGGCAGAATAACTGGCAAAGCGGTGGTACCTACCTAGACGAACTTTGCAGAAAAGTCCTACCACCTAGTAACTTTTTAAGCAAGTATTGAATAAAATTAAATTTTAGCTATATCTTCGTAGTCACCTAAATTGAAGATCTTTTTGCGTCGAAATGGTGACGTCGAAAGTTATTTTTAATTAGAATACAAAACATATTTTCAATAAAATCTAAATGTATTAAAACCTATTCGAACGATTGACCTCAAAAGGCTTCGTTTAGATTTAGAGGGTGAAAACCATTTTCTCCCAAAACACTAAAATCTAGGTAAATTCACTCACGGGATCTACCGTCTCTGTCGCACACGCAGGTAGCAGAAAGATGGCAATAACATTTTCAAATACCTGGACGGTCTCCAAAGCACTGTACCTTACAGACACTTACAGCGGTCCTAGAAGCTCTAATTTTAAAAGGAGTAATGTAGAGTTTTTGCGTTATCCATGGAAATGAAGAGGCAATCGCGAAACCAATCGGTTTATTAGGATTTAACATTACAATAATAACAAAATTTACTGACTGGCCCGATGGCTTAGTTGGTAGTAACCCTGCCTTCTGAACTGTGGGTTGTGGGTTCGATTCCCACCCAGGACAAACATTTGTGTGATGAACATAGGTGTTTGTTCTGTGTCTGGGTGTTATATTGTATTATATGTATATGTTTACAAACAAAAAGTATTTAAGTATTGTATCAGTTATCTGGTACCCATAATACAAGCTTTGCTTAGTTTGGGGCTAGATGGCGTTGTGTGAGATGTCCGCACATATTTATTATTATTATTTATTTACATTCTCTTTTTTCATAATCGTTTAGATTAGATTCGTTTTATTTTAGTACTTATATTTAATTTTTCACTAATAACTTACGTAACTCATTTCTTTAATTAAATATGAAGTACTCCTCCAGTGAACAACCCCAAGTCCTCTAACAATTAATGTTACAAATCATTACCAAACAAAAACAAACATTTCGCAACTTTACTGAGAACTTCAGCTGTTCAATGATCTAATCATCGGTGGCTTCCTAATCGCCTGTAACAGCTTTCACGTTACTTACACCGTAAAATACCTCATCTGGCATAAAATAGAGTTTAGAATTGCATAAGTGATTTCCAATTTGGTTCACGTTATCAAAAGATATGGTTTTGTGTCAACCACCCTATCTAGGACAAGAGGTTGTGTGTGCGTGTCATACAAATGCGATAGTTCTGTTACGCAAGCTAATATTTGATTCCAATGTCTAATATCTTTGAGTGTTTGGAGTATGGGAGATAGAGTAACGAACCGGCCACCTTGTAAACAATCCAGGAAAGAATTTCAGTTTCAAAACTATTATTTATTTAGTTATTTAATACTTTATGCACATAAAAAGTACAGAGTCAACCAAGGCGTGCAGAGAAACAATTTGATTAGACGTGCATATAAGGAAATGAGCATAATTTTGAACATTAATTTTGGATCATCATATAAATTGAAATAAAACTATAACAACAATACAAATATTAAGGTACAAATATACACATTTTACAAATTTAATATAATACAAATATTAATAAATACTACAATATAGATAATATGTACATAATTAAATAAAATACAATCTACATAATAAAAAATAATTCTATGTTCTGCTAGTTCAAGTATTAACTATCGTGAGTATGACACATTTTTTACAATAAAAAGTCGAAAATTGCTCCGACCAGGTTTCGGACATATTCGATGTCCTTCGTCTGGGAGCCAGTTATTAACAAGCCGCACTGGCTCCCAGAAGAAGGACATCGAATATGTCCGAAACCTGGTCGGAGTAATTTTCTTGAAAAATCCCCGAAATCAGCTATGTATCTTAATATTCTGTGAAGATCTGCTAATAATGGTTTTATTTTTCCCATAGACGATAGCTAACTTCCAGTTGGTAATGTATGAAACACACTTAAGCACACAAAAACAAAAGAAGAACACATATCCATCACAGCCACAGGCCATGGAAAGGATAGGATAAGTATAATACCAACCCAATATCAATAGAAACTAACCAAACTGTTCGAGATTCACAATCCCGTACAGTAGTCTGAGGAAGAATTTGAAATAAATAACAATAATCCAACGATCACATACATCCTGGACCCTAACTAGGATTCCCTGGGACTACAAACTACAACTACTGGGAACTACAAGGATCATGGTCGCACAACACTCAGACTCAGGACAAGTATTTACGCTTTTTTTCTGCACCATTATTTATTTATTTATTGCTTAAATATATTTGGTGCTTAAGTATACACTTAAAGTAACCTAAAATATATACTCTGACAAGAGTGTTGCAATTTGTTAAGGCTAACAGTAACTTATGAAGTAAGCTAAAGGTATTTAAGTATTTACAATAATAAGTAAAGTAACAAGTAATAGTAGGTAATATGTAAGTAATAGTTATAGTAATAATAATTATGAGTAATAATAGTAGTATAAAAAGTAAATGGGTTGACAAGATAGTATTAATATGTTGTTTTATGAGATTGAAGTATTTTGTCATTAAAATAATCATCTAAAGAGTAGTAAGATTTGTGAATTAATAATTTTTTCAGTTTACTATGGAAAATAGAGTTTTTAGTTTCGGTTACGAAATTTTTAGATATTTTATTGTAAATCTTTATTAACATATAATGTGATCCTCTTTTATACATTTCTAGTTTGGGCTCTGGTAGAATAAGTTTTTGTCTGCGCGGGTTTTGATTGAGTTCGTAAAAGTTAGGGTATTTTCTTACAAACATAGCGGCCTCTAATATGTACAAACACGGTAGAGTAAGAATTTTGTGTTGTATGAAATGTGGCCTGCAGCTCTCTCGCTGTTTAATGTTTACTATTATCTTGTCCTAGCGCGGGAGCCGAACCCACCACTGGGTTATGAAACTGCTCAACCACTACACCACAAAGGCTGTCAAAGCTAAACATTACGAAAACCTAAATATTATATCGGTAAGACTCATACAATAGATGGTTAACTTCTTAATTTCTCAACCCAAACAGACGTAAATATGTGCGACATTTGCTTAGCATGTTCATGACCCCAAGATATTTTGCGCTTGCGCAAAACTTTATGACCTCTCGGAAGTCAGCGCGTATAGATGCGCAGAACGCATCTTATCGTTATTGTATGGCCGCTTTTACAATGCACTCAACTGTACCATGCGTAGTTTGGTACTCGGGCCTAACTTCCGAGAGCTCATAAAGATTTGCGCGAGCTATATATTCACCAAAAGATTCATCAAATAAATCGACAAAATGAGTCCTCGAAAATCGTTTGTCAAAACAACTGCAGGATTTTTTTCATAATTATACTTAAGACTGGTATTCTCAAGGGTTCAGTTCAGGGGTCTCAATCCTTTTTTGTGTAGCATCAGCCGAGTGCTAACTTCATTAAATAAATATTAAATAATCTATCTATTTTTATTGTTGTTGTTGTATATATAAAAATGAATATCTGTTTCCCTTGGACATCACGCGTGAACGGATGGAACATTTTCGCTGATAATTTTTTGTTGTGTTTATTATTGATGAGAAAGTTGAGCGGAAAATTAGAAAATTTTCACCGCGCGGGTGAAACTGCGGGGCGCAGCTGTTACAATAATAATTATGATTCTATCAGCTATATTATAATGACTCAAGGAAATTATGCATCGAACATAATTTAAATTGTGACCCATTCGGTAGCATCAATTACAACATAGGTACGTACCGATCGATACGGCTTTTTCTCTCGACACTAATATTATTTCATATCGATTCTCCTCACTTCCAAGAACATCAATAAAGCTACAGCATGATCCATCATCATCGCAAACTCATTATTAATTAGTGTCCTATCAACTCATTATTAATCTGTGTCAATTCTACTCGCTACTAATGTGTGACGGCACAATACATCCTGACACAAGACAAGTTTTGTAACGATGATCCCGAACCATTTGTTAATGTCAATAAGAAGTGGGCTTGACGGGCTCTTTTGTTATGTTGGTATAACTGAGTGACATGTGTTTTTAATATGTTGGTAGTACAATGAAAAGTTTGATATTGATGTCTTGCATTGGAATGGACTATGATGAAGCTTAAAATATGTCGGTTAAGTCGTGAAGGCAGAATCCCTTAACAGGTCTAATAATGTTTTTTTTTGCATATAAAACTTTTATATATCGAATTTTTCATATGTCAAATAGTTCTGCGTATACATAAAAGTTCTGTCTACTTATAAGCGATTATAAGTAGACAGAACTTTTATGTCCCGTCAGTAATGGGACAAACGTGAATGGCCATATGTCCCCTATTTTTGGGTAAAATAATTTACTATCAGATCTACTAAAAGTTTATTTAAAGTATTACGAAGAAAAATAGCTTCTACAAAAAAGAGTGTGCTTTAGGCCACACGACTGAAGTAAAACTTTAACAGCCTTATTAATAAACGGATATTAGTCTAGGATTAGTTACTTAAGCTTTTGTCCTTTTTTTGCTACTGGAATATTTAGCTGGATCGAAAGGGACAAAAGATGGTATGACTAGTCTAAAGCTAGTTCGTGTTTATTAATAAGGCTGCTTTAGTTTAGCTCAATATATCGGCCGGTATTACGTTGTTTTTGCTTTGTTTAATGTTAATGTCGCCACCTTGACAATTGTAAATTGTCATTTTACCGGACATACCAACACATAACACATTTTTAACTTCATGTTGACGATGGAGATCTACCAACTTCAACTTCCATTCGCCTCGCATTCACCAGCTTACTCCCCAAGTCAAGCGTGCGTAAAGAAGTTTTACTTCAAAAAACATGTTCATCTCAGTACGATAAAATTACTGTAAAGCCCAGAGACTGCGTAGAAGGCTATAATAACTTAATTCGTATTTCCTGCCGCCTGATTGGCTTAATTGTCGACCTGCCACCTCTCACCCCTTGTGACGATAATTGGAACTGACCTGGGGGTATTTGACTCTTTTCATTAGAGAGGATAGAATCTATCTACGTATCTTAAAGGAATAAATTGTGTTGCTGTTCAAACGCAAACTCTATGTCGTAGAACTATGGTATAAAAACGCTTTGATTACCTACAGATATAAAAAACAATTGATTATAGAAAGGTCCTTTGTCTCTAGTGTAGTTTATGGAACTTTTATCAACTTTATTGTCGTTCACATAAGCATTTTTCAAATCAAGCTCAGTAATAGAGTGGGGAGGTTAAGGAACTACGGTCAATTTAGAATAGGTTGGTTCTTTAAATTTAAATTTTATTATTTTACTTAAATTTGACAGGCTCTGTGATGTGGTAGCTGAGCCGACGGCTCATAACCCGGAGGCGGCAGGTTTGATTCCCGCGGCGAGACAAGTATTTGTGCACTGAAAAAAAAGCGCAAATACTTGTTCTGAGTCTGGGTGTTGTGGGACCATGGTCCTCGTAGTTCCGAGGTCCCTAGACAAGGTGAATCCTAGTTAGCGTCCAGGATCTAAGTATGTGATCGTTGGGCGTTATTATTATTATTATTTTAACGTTGAAACTAACGCTAAACGCCAGCACGTAATATCTACGTAGATATTTAGATACCTGGTACTAAAAGGCAACCACTTGAAAATTTTCAACTTCATGCGTCACAAACTCATAAACTTTTTTTTTGCATTCATCAAGTTATAAAGGTACTCCTTACTTTTTTATGAGATCGTGATCTCGGGTCATTCGCGTTTACGCAAGAGAAGTCAGCAAAAAGTTTACATTTGAGATTATTTTCCTAAGAACATACAACAATGTACCAATATTGTGTACCATTAGGTTTTGATATAGCCCTTACGCCTGTTAGTTAAGGTCGCTTGTTGTATGCTGCGATTGCTGCCGACTTTCCTTTGTGTCGCTTCTTAGTAACTTTGTCATCAGTTTACTCAGTCACAGTTGGTTTGCAAATATGTCTGGCTAGTGTGAACATCGAATCATCCTCATCACACCTTTTGTATACTGACATAGGCAGGTTCTTACCTCCTTAAACAGTGTGTAACAGTGAAATAGTTTTTTTTTGTTTGGCACACTTGTGTATTAAGCCTTGTGTACGAGTTTCGAGTAATTGATAATTTCTCAAGTTAATTAAAGTTATATGTATATGTGTCAAGTCAGGTCACATAGGCGTCAAGTCATATAGTTGAGTTTTGGCGGTAAAGCGAAAAAGATTGCGTCACCGCATTGTATTATTTTCCTAAACTTGTGTTATTTTCAGTGTTAGTGTATAAAATTGGCGGCATTCTATTCGTTAAGTGCTGGATTACAGGCGTGAGTGTTGGAAAATGGTATAATGATTGTGAAACGTTTCTTTTCGTGTTGTTTCCAAAACTCCATTGAAGCTTTAAGTAAAGTTGCCACCACTTTACTAGGAGTATGACTTTGACTAGACTATGACTTGACTTGATGACTTCGACTGTGACTTGACACATATTTGCGTGAAATATGATTAACTTGATAAATTATCAATTACTTGACACTGGCTAAATACACGGAGGTGTGGAGCCAAATCGTAATTTTAAAAAAAGTTCGGGAGTTTTGGCGGGAAAACGAAAATGATCGCGTCACCGCATTGTATTATTTACCAAAACTTGTGTTATTTTCAGTGTTAGTGCATAAAATTGGTGGCATTTTATTCGTTAAGTGCTGGACTACAGGCATGAGTGTGGGAAAGTGGTATAATGATGGTGAAACGTTTCTTTTCATTTTGTTTCCAAAACTCTATAGAAACTTCTGGTAAAGTTGCCACCACTTAACTAGGAGTATGACTTGACTTGACAATTATATTAATTAAGTCAAGAAATTACCAATTACTTGACACTGGCTAAATACACAATAGTGTGGATCCAAACCAAAACAAAAAAAAATTTAATATCGTCTGCAAACGATGCTACTAAAACATAATTTATTTTAATATAAGTCACAATTTATTGAATAGTTCGTTAACTTTCTAGACATTTTCCATTGTAACTGGTAATCGGTAATAATAAAAGCCATTGGTTCCGTATGAATAAATATTCACGGGAATTTTATTTCCGAATACATTGTAGCACGGAAATGGTTCGTGATCCGAGGTAGATAGGGGTAAACGGGAAATACCAGAAAACATTACAGAATTATCGAGCATATGACGAATGAATAAAATATTTAAGTACATAATTATTTATTGTTCATATATACTTTGTTTATTGTACCTATTGTGTTTGGCACAGAAACAAATATTTTCTCATTGCGATGTCTTGCTAACACACATTGTTAAGTATATTCAAGATTCAGATTTTTGTCAAGATAAAAAAGGAATTCAGTACTAATGAAAAAAGTCAGTCGTCATCATTATAACTATGCATGTATATGCCTTTACTATGTTATACATATAATTGTAGTCAAAACAACACAAACCTAGGCATTTTACAAGCATTACGGTTGGTAATTTTCAATCGACTTCAAAGAACGCCCATCGATCACATACATAGATCCTGGACCCTAACTAGGATTCCCTGTATATAGGGACCAGGAACTACGAGGACACAACACAACATCCAGACACAGAACAAAGTATATGCGTTTTTTTTCTCCGCACAAATACTTGTCTTCGAATCGAACCCACCACCTCCGGTGCATGAGCCGACCTGCTCAACCACCACACCACAGAAGCGTGCTTAATGAAAGCAGGCCAGTAGTCTTAATTCTTCGCAAAATCTATATTTCGTAGAAGCAACAGTTCCTGACATGAATTTTAATTCAATATGTCAGCGGTTAGCCGACAGGACTACACAAGTATACAGTGAATGCAGAATGGTGGAAATCGCGGTGGACTGTGAATGCCGTGACGCAAGACACGTTATAAGGTAGATGTGCACCTAAACGCCTTTCCTCTAACGCTATGAAGTCTGCTGCTCCAAATCAGTCTACTATGCATCGCATTACAATCACAATATCTTGCTGCGTTCACTAGTCTTCAGTCTCGTTAGCCTTCCAAAGATTTCATTCCATCATACTTTTCATTGTGGGTTTTGATTAACACTTTGCAGTTCCCACACTGAATAGTACTTTTATGGGTATTGTTATTTTGTATCGACTGCGTTGTGCGTACGGTTAAGGAAATACAGACGGTGGCCTCACTATTATCTAATCGATACATTTAGCATTTTGTTATTAGCCTTTGTCTCAATCAGGAACGATTCATAATCATGATCAGTCACCTGATTGTTTTAAAACGTCATGTTCCTCTAAATTCAAACTTTGGGACGAATTCAATGAAGCAATTGTATCAATTGAGGTGAAGTGGATCACATTGAATCTATTGACTTTTACATTTATTAAAGGTCTCGTTCTTTATAATATTTAGAAGAACCTTGAACCGTAATTTAGTAGTTCTGCCTGCCCAATGTACATTTACAAGCCCCCATACATCTAACAATCAGCGTTTATCCATACACCATCAAATCAAGCATTCACGACTCTTCACAATCTTGTTTGCCTTCAACGATCCACTATGCTTCTGCAACTAGTACGCAGTATCTAATTCACTGCAAAATCTGCTTTAACACTTCGTCATAAAGTTTAATAGAATCGCAGACGAAAGCTTGCAATTGGGTTCTAAAATGCGGAGGTGCTTTCGGTACTCACAAGCAGGTCTTTGTAAATGTGGCCAGTTTCTTGAGATCTACCTCGTCTCTCGTCTTCCATATCGACGCAGGCGTCAATGGGGAGGTTTCGAAGGTAATTCTGGTTCTATTTATAACAGTTTCTGATGCGAGGTCGTGCGACAGAATCGTTCTTGTGTAGACACTGTGAAACTCTGTTATTGGACAGAGAAGCATTCAGTTTGTCTGTTTGTCAGTTTGTTCAGTATTTTCTTTGTTGCTATGAATCGCGTCTGTGTTGGCAGATGTATAGCTTTTTAAGGATATGACGTGTTGGTTCTATGGATAGATCTCTATAATAGCGAAGTCAAAACCCATTTCTATGTACTGAACTAAATGATGACACGAATGACAGCAAATAGCCCAACGAGAAATTAAAAATGAAACCGTAACATCTAGTTAAATACAATTGCCGTTCATCATGCACCTTATCATGGTTACATACATGTTCCGTTTTTACATTAACAGGTTGTATGAATATTATCGCACAATTATCGATACTGTTAAATCACGAGCTCGATTTGCAATTCAATGTGTATAGGTATCGGACAATAAAAATACTGGAGATATTATGGCTATAAGCAGAATGTTAAACTAACATTATCATTACGTGCATATGTATGTACCAATATTACGTTATCATGGTCTAGTCACTTCCAGAGATACCGCCAGGGGCGAGTTGGCTGGACTGCAGTCGCGACCCCTTCTCACCCCGGTATGGCGGACGGCTCACGGGGGGGTTTTAGTGGGTTCGAGTCTCACATACCCCCCCCCCCCCACTCCTGCCTCTACCCCCCCCCCCCCACTCCTGCCTCTACCCCCCTGCCACTACCACCGTGTGTGAACCACCACGGAAGTGCGAGGACATTTCCCCCCTCGAAAAAAAAGTTACTTCCAGAGATATTCATGTGGATGTACACAAATCAGTATTTTCAATTGTAATGATAATGACCTTAAAAGTTCTAAATTCAAAGTAATCTGAATTTTAAATTTTTAAGCAAGCTGCAATTGCAATCAAAATAAACCCGTTTATTATACAGAGTGACTAGGCACGCTTGGCTTGTATTATGCTCTATGACTTAATAGATTCACAACGGAAAGGCTGCTATTATTATTTTTTATTTAAAATAGTGAATAAACTGTTTGAAAATCGACCATTACTGTTATTTAAAAACGATAAAGGATAATTACAATGTGTGTATTTATAAAGTGGATAACGTATAGCGTACAGTGTATTTGTTGCATTTTCATAAATATAGCAGATAACAACATTAATGCTTACGCCCATGAAACTTATTTTGTAATTTCATGGAAGTACCACTTTTATACCACCCATATACCATTAGTAGCTTATCCTTAAAATGAAAAATATAGAGCAATATAATACTATTAGTTTCTGCATAATACATAATTGCTTATTAATAAATTATTGTTTACTTTTTCCCATGCATTTATGATTTCCTCTTCCAAATTAGCAATAATTTTATGTCTATAAAATTATATCTTCAATCATAGATGAGAGCAGCAATTATTCAAATTAGTCATCCATTTTAATAGTTCACCATATTACTAGTAGATTCTCATCATTATCATCATCCATTGAAACTAATTTAGTAAGTATTACTAAAATAGTATATATAATTCAAGTATTAATATATTCATTCTAATTAATTTTTTGTTATTCCAAATCGTAATCGAAATCTTCCATTTAAGACCTCAAATCCAACTGGTAGTAAAAATAAAACCAGAAATCATAATCCAAATTTCTGTAAATAGCCAAGCCGACAAAAAACCGATGCTTAAAGCATCACAAGAAACTTGTTACTAACAAGAAAGGATATCAAAGATCATCACGGAGCATGAATCATGGCCGCGGCCTGATAATAAAACGTTTGACTTTAAACCTTCTGGGAACTACAACTATGGAAGAACGTGATAATGATTGAGATTTATAACCTCAGCTTGCAATATACGAACCACTAAAAGCAGAAAAGCCAGTGGACGTTGAATCATTCACTGACAACGCAATATTTAATGGTGGGGAACGCGGACTGTACGCTTAAAAATTCAATACCACCATTATACTAGACAATGGAAATCGATTGAATTAAATAATCTATGGAATCCTTCGATTTTGTCCTACTAGCCGATGTGAACGTGCTCCCCATCTTTGTATATTTATTGATAGTCAACTTAAGCTCCTCAATTTTTGGTATTGCAACATTAGGGCTCATGCTAGGAAGTAGTTGGAAGGGTTGCCGTTGTCCAAGTTGACAGGGAAAAAATCATCATCATCATCATAATCTGTCTAATCTAATATTAAATCTTAATACGGCTTAGCATTCAATAATTCAATCGAATTTGCCCTTATTCAGCGAACTCGATCCCAGAACCGGTTCGTTCTACATCGAGATCGGAACGAGACCGACTGAATTGATATGAAGTTATTAACATTGAATTAAAATATTTACAGAGCTGTGCCGGGTGCACTCGTTTATTTTTGCATGACAATTAAATATGCTCATGAGACTTCGACATGTTAAAAATGTGGGGTTCGTTTTCGATCATTTGCATGTAGGTACCTTCAGGGCAGACAGTGTTCTTTTATTCATGTCCACGAATCTGGCAATTCTTGTTTGGTGAGTCGCTGTCGTTCGAACGGTGCCAAGCTGCCAACGTGGTATTTTTTCTTTTACATTACATTTAGTTCTACGTTTGCTGTCACCATTGGAACCTGATATGCTGCATTATTAATTCAGAAATGAACAGAATCTCCATCGCAGTCTGATTTTCTGAGTACTATAATATTTTCGCATACCTACGTCGTGTTTTTGAATCATTTTTGTTGTAATTCGTGGTTTTCCCTGACCTCGTTTGAAATTTACATAGCAAACAAAGTAGTCTTTCCTCAGCACAGGAAAACCTCCTCCAGCAAGACTTCTCAGAATATAATTCAGCCTGTTTTTACTTCAAGTGGGCGGTTCCTACTGATCGTAGATTGTGTGACTCAGATGATATGGGTGTGGGAACTTATATCACTTAGACACGAAATATATACGCTCCTAAAGCGTTTATCTCCGGCATAAGTACTCGATTCATATCGAAAGTGGTATCTCGGAGAGGCGTTACTCCCATCGCCCTAAACTTGGATAAAAGCCAGTGCCTAAAATCGGACTGCGGACATGATTCAACTATGAATTCATGTTTATAGAGTAGTTTATACTCCATAAATTTATCAAATTTGTGCGTCTGACGCTCTCCAGTGACGTGACAACGTTATGAAAAATGTCGGCCTCCAAATGTGGCGTATGCGACCACGGCGCGGCCCAAAATGACTAGTAATTGCCGTTCCGATGGCAGATAAGCACAAATGAATATGTAACGCCCGTCCTCCCACGGCCGAGCACAATAAAACCGAGCCTGGCCCTATAAAATAAAAAACAGGCAATTAATATTGTTTATTCGCGTCCGTTATTCAGAGCGGCGGCGACAGTAACAAACGACGCCTGCATGGATTAATGTTGCTCTTGCGAGCCGTGGCCTGCCTCAGCCGAGTGTGCCCACTGCCCACAGTGAGCGCAGAAAGAATCCGGTTGTGTAATTCCCTATGTAACGGGACTACCAGTTATGTAAATCTTAGCCGAATTTTATGGTGCACCAGCATACTTTGAAAGTAGATCTTAATCGCGCTTTCGATTAATCGAATCACATGTTTTTTTAGTAAACGATACCAGTTTTTAGGTCGACGTGGAAGTGGTCTATGGATTTATCGATGCGGATCGGACTCGATGTACGGACTGGTGATTAATGCGGTACAATATTATCTATAGGGCGACAGGTGTGCCACAGGGGTATATTATCTGTCCTGAATTGTATATTGATTATTGATACATTTTAGCGATTGTTGCAAATGTCTCTCGAGTTTGATTAAACGTCAATGCAATAACAGGTTATCGGTATCGCAAAGATAAATCTATTATCCGCGTGATGGTGAGGGAGCCGGCGGCCGGCGGCGGTGGCGGGTGGTGATCAGCCCCGCTAGGGCTCCACCTGACAGGCCCTAATCTCCTGAAACTTTTACGAGCCGACGCATGAATAATTCCCGAGAGGAGCAGCTATCGATCGCACACGTCGAGGTTTTTATTTATACGGCGCGGGTGGGCGAGGCGCATATTAGTAAACAGGCGCAGGCGCGCTCGCGGCAGCGGCCGGTCCGGTGACACTCACCGACTTGTAGCACGTTCTCCACGCAGCCAGCCTCCAGCAGCTTGAGGCCGCGGCAGAAGGCGATGTTGCGGTGGTCGTCGGGCGGCGCGCGCGCCAGCGACGAGTACATGCAGATGTCGCGCTCATCCCGCGGGAAGGACCAGTATACCACGCGCCGCTGCACCGGCTCCGGGATGCGTTCGTAGCGCTCTTCAATGCGCTGGAAAGGGATTGCGGCGGCCACGATCTTGGCCGTGATGTCGAGTAAGGTCGGCGGGGCGCGCGGCCGGCAGCAGGCGCGCGGCGCGCACGCGGACATGGCGCTCGCTCGGCCGCTCAGCGCGGACTGACGGAGCGAGGGAGGAGCAGCGACGGTCGCCCCCCTCGCCCCTCGGGGCCACCCCGCCAGCCCCGGGGATGCGCGCCCCGCATCGACACGTTGCGATAAATAATTCATTTGGCAGGCATAATGTGCGATATATTATTAAAAGTTGGCATTTTTGTTTTGTTCTCTCTTTGTGGTATCATAAATCGATGAGTAAGTGGAAACTTTGTTTTAATGTATTAATGCTCAATTGCAGCCGCGTGACATAAATATTTTACTGTACGTATACGTGCTACTGTATGATTAGGTATTGGTAGTTATTTATTTTATCAACGGTAAACTCAGGGGGAAATTGTAATTTGAAATTTGGAATATGTTTCATGTTTGTATTTTAACTAGAAAGGTACCTACTCATTTTCTTATTACACACTGATCATCACATAAATCCGTTTTTCAACATAACAATGTACACTGTGTGTTGTCTGTGTTTTATAAAATCACAGTTATACTTTTTAGAAAGCGCATATTCAAAATAAACACAAGACATCATTGTCAAATTGAACAAAAACGAAGCAACATTTTGTACAAAATCAACAAATTGGGTTACATTCCGTCGGCGCGGCGTGCCAATTTGGGCGCACCTCCTCGCATTACACAAACGAAGGGGAAAGCCGGGTGGTGGCGGGGGTGAGGGGACATTAACAGCTGATGGCTGAGGGGTGCGGGGGGCGGGTGACGACGTCAGGTGTCCGACCTGGTGGACCTACTAGCGCGTATTCTGTGGCTTGCTTGGTGCGTGCTTAGTACATCTCGTGTATTCTGTGTAATTCCCGCGGCTCAGCGCTGCGCTGTGCAGCGATGTAGCGCTTATTTACTCGTACTGAGCATTGACCTCTTTGTTTATCATTTTTTTGTAAACATTACGTGGTACCTACTATTTGTTAATCTATGTGGAACGTGGAACTAATACAGGCACACGTTTGTTTACTGAGGTGGCTCTCAGCCAGTCCTTTCTGATGGTTTCTATAGAATTATTTTAATGGATTTTTATGTAGGGTAGGGTACCTAATATAAGTAAAAGGTGTTATAATATTCGAAAAAGGAAGTATAACGTTAGTAATTAAAATGCATGCACGCAAATTATATAATTAGGAACTACTAGTACATGAAATAATAATATAATAAATAAAAATGTCATGTGTGAATGCATTTTAATTATTAACGTATACTGCCTTTTTAAAATATTATAACACCTTTTACATTTAATCATGTACATAATGATAATTATATGTACTGTCAATACAATGAAAAGATACCATAGGTACTCGCAGGTAGGTAGGTATTACATTTATTAGGATATAAACAGATTTATGAGTTACAAGTAGGTAAGTTTTACACTACATTTGAACCCCAATTTGGCACTAAACTTTAGTAAAGTAGATTAGTGGCTAAACATTGTTTATGATTTTCTAAACTACTTATAAAAATAACTTACTATTTGGGGGCTGTCCTCACTTGTTTCAGGAGGTGCTCTACGAGTACCTCTAGGTATCCCGTTTGACACTAACTTTTTGGGCACTCTGTATCATGAAAATAGGCATAATTATTATAGTAATTATGCCTATTTTCGTTAGGCATCATTATTATAGTAATTATGCCTATTTTCCACAGCGAATTTAATTTACTTAATATTAATTTATTATTTGCAGTCATGTCCAATTTCAAATTAATACAGTCCCAAGATTTTGATTGAACTATGGGCGAAAGAATTGGCCCAATGCTCCATTACGCCAATATAAAAAAAATATTTTATATATTTTTTTTTTTATATTTGTCTTAGTATGTATGTATACAGTAACTTTTTAGCACCACTGTCCTTGCTCGTTGATCTATCTCTGTCCATCCAAAGGTTGATCTCACAGTCGAGTAATCTTACCAGACTGTGCTGATGTCTCAGGATGACGTGCGCAGTGCAGCAGTCACGCGAAACTTTACATGTTGGAGTTCCGAGTGACACTGTTCTGTTATGGGCGGCCGTGTCACTTAACATTGGTGAACGACTAGCTCGTCACATCATTCAATAACATAAATAAGGTTGTCTGGAAGAGATCGCTTTTTAGCGATAACACCGCCCATTGTTATCAGTTATTTCCTGTTTTTGTATTTGTTACCTTGGTGTCAATAAAGAGTTTATCTATCTATCTTTATTTCGACAAACTGGGAAACTGGTCAATAATTGATCCAACATTCGTTGCGCAGGATTACGAAAAACCCAAGTAAAAAATTTAATCAGACCAATGACGAACTCAGATACGATTAAAATGGATAAATAAAACTAATTTACGATAACTTACAATTTGAATTTAATCTAAATATATATATCTCAAAGGTGACTGACTGATTGACTGACTGACTGACATATATAGTGATCTATCAACGCACAGCCCAAACCACAAGACGGATCGGGCTGAAATTTGGCATGAAGATAGATGTGATGACGTAGGCATCCGCTAAGAAAGGATTTTTCGAAATTCCACCCTTAAGAGGGTGAAATGGGTGGTTGAATTATTTTCCCATAGGCCACGCCGCGGGCGAAGCTGCGGGCAGAAGCTCGTAAATAATAATAACCAACGATTAAATACATATACCCTGACTAGGGTTCCCTGTGTCTAGAGACCCAGGAACTACGACAACCATGGTCCCACAACACCCAAACTCAGAACAAATATTTGCACTTTTTTTTTCTGTGAACAAATACTTGTCCGGCTGCGGGAATCGAACGGGCTATGAGCCGACCTGCTCCACCACCACACCACAGAGGTTGTCACTTACTGTGCTTATAGTGCATTTACTTAATATACTTTAATAAATTAAAAGACCATAAATGTAACTGATTTTTTAACAACAACATAAGCAAGGACTGGCCCGGTAGTTGGTAGTAACCCTGCCTTCTGGACTATGGGTTGTGGGTTCGATCTCTATCCAGGACAAACATTTGTGTCATAAACATCAATATTTGTTGTTTCTGGGTGTTATATTTTATTCTATGTATGTATTTACAAACAAAAATGTATAAAAGTATTGTATCAGTTATCTGGTTCCCATAGTACAAGCTTTGCTTAGTTTGGGACTAGATGGCGCTGTGTGAAATGTCCACACATATTTATTTATTATTTATATACGACTGCCCCAATACAGATAATCTTATTCAATTCAATTCAATTCTTTATTTGCATGATTATGGGTACATATATAGATGATAACAATAATAGTTTGTTTCTCCATGTTCTGCCGGAATGGCATGCAAAATTTTTTTTACAATTATTACACATAGAAATAAAACTAAAATAAAAATGATCTAAATTAAGCATTACTTAAACACTACACTAGGTATTATGTCAATATGCCAAATGAAATAATCTAACCATACTTAATGATTCCCAGAATTATATAAATTGAAATTACAGTTGTTTATCATTTAAATATTCATCAACTTTGTAATAGGCTTTTGTCACTAAAAAGTTAAACAGTTTAGTTTTAAATATTAATACACTCTCCGAATCCAATATTGGCTTTGGCAAATGGTTATAAATTCTTGGCGCCATACTAAATATGCTTTTGTCAAACAGTGCTGTCCTGTGAGATGGCATGCAAATTTTTTTGTTATGTCTAACACTTCTCAGGAAATCATGCATCTTTAAATTATTTCTAGTAAATAACGCAACTTCGTAAATGTACAAAGATGGAACAGTCAGGATTTTCAATTTTATAAAATGTGGTTTGCAGGAGTCCATTACTTGTAAATGACAGACTGATCTTATGCATTTCTTTTGTGCTTTAAATATTGTTTCCCTTTCTGAACAGTTACCCCAAAATATAATTCCGTAACGAAGTTCCTTATACTTTGTTTTTAGCGGAATTACACAAGAGATTCTTGTTTTATTTTGTATTGAACATGAGGAGTGACGAGGTGACTCCAGACCCCAGAGTCAATCAAATTTGCACAACGAATAAGCATTGCAATTCAACGGGGCAATGCCGCCAGCATGTTGGGTACGTTACCTACCGGTAGTGGGCTGGAGCATTTGGACTGTCTATAGGTCATCGCGGCTAGTACCTATATGTATAGTCCGAATGTTTTTTTGTAGTAGGTAGTGTTTAATAATAGTTGTTATATGATTGTAATTTTTAGTTGAAAGAAGCAAATACATTATTTATGCTAGAGCTGCCTTATTTTAAGGTCGATAGAGTCCAAATAATTCCAAAAAGATCATCATTAATTAATCATTTATATTCAGATACCTTAAAATAATCACAGGCGAGCTTATCGCTCTTACTTACTCTGTGGTGCTACTTTCTACCATGCAAATATCACATCACATCACACTAATATAATAAAGGCGAAAGTTTGTATGTGTGTATGTGTGTTTGTTTGTTACTCCTTCACGCTCAAACGGCTGAATGGATTGGGATGAAATTCGGTATCAAGATAGCTTATACACTAGATTAACATATAGGCTATATTTTATCCCGGTAAAATTGAAATTTTCCCGTGGGATGAGTAAATAATCAAAATACTTTTTATCCGCGGGTGAAACCGCGGGGCGCAACTAGTACATAATAATTATGACTCTACCATGAATCATAGGAAACTTATTCTATGCATGCCTGTTTCAATCAACTATTAAATTTGTCTGTAAATCTAGGAAACCTCGGCTTACAATTTTTATTTCTTTTGGAATATGCATAAAGATGGAAACGCATAGAATAAAATAGATATGTATTCTACCCACAGATACAACAAGCGATGTAGAAGCGACAGCCTATGTGGTGTGGTGGTTGAGCAGGTCGTCTCATAACCCGTAGGCGGCGGGTTCGATTCCCGCGGCAGGACATAATTTGTGCATAGAAAAAAAAGCGCAAATACTTGTTCTGAGTCTGGGTGTTGTGGGACCACGGTCCTCGTAGTTCCTGGGTCCCTAGACACGGAATCCTACTTAGGGTCCAGGATCGTTGGGCGTTTTTATTATTATTATTATACATTTCTGTGGCTCTTCCTAAACATCCCTCTAGAATTACATAGTGTTTTTTTTTGTTTGCTTTTGGTTCCACACTTTAGCGTATATAGCCAGTGGCAAGTAATTGATAATATCTCAAGTTGATTATTAATATCATATAATGTGTCGAGTCAAGTCAAGTCACAGTCCAAGTCATCAAGTTAAGTCATAGTCTAGTTTAGTCAAGTCATATTCCTAGTAAAGTGGTGGCAATTTTACCAGAAACTTCTATGGAGTTTTGGAAGCAACACGAAAAGAAACGTTTCACCATCATTATACCACTTTCCTACACTCATGCCTGTAATCCAGCACTTAACGAACAAAATGCCACCGTTTTTAAGCACTAACACTGAAATAACACGAGTTTTGGAAAATAATACAATGTGGTGACGCCATTTTTTTCGTTTTCGCTCCAAAACTCCCCTTACATAGTGTTATGAACCAATCTCACTTTTCACTAACATAAATTCGCTGCAGTATCCTATATACAAAGTACATATATAAACAGTCAGACGGTATATAAAAGCTATGTACCGTTTTTGGGATATCCTTTCCGACGAGACGGTTTCCGTGGATTCAGCTTTATAGCGCTTTATTCAATCGCTAGTTTAGACGGCTAGTTCTAGACAAATGTTCTGTTATGGGCGGTCGTGTCACTTAACATCAGGTGAACGACTAGCTCGTCACATCATTCATTAACATAAAAAAAGTAAACGTAAATTAAATTGTTATGAAATTTCGAAAGACGTAACTGTTTTAATTAAGTACTTAGTCTAAATTACAAATTTAATCAATGTAATTGATAACAATCACTACATAGTATAAAACAAAGTCGCTTTGCTCTGTTCCTATGTATGCTTACATCTGTAAAACTACGCAACGCATTTTGATGCGGTTTTTTTTAATTGATAGAGTGATCGAAGAGGAAGGTTTATATCACACTAATATTATAAAGGCGAAAGTTTGTAGTTGTGTATGTGTGTATGTTTGTTACTCCTTCACGCTCAAACGGCTGAATGGATTTGGATGAAACTCGGTACCAAGATAGCTTATACACTGGATTAACATATAGGCTACATTTTATCCCGGAAAAGTGAAATGTTTCCGTGGGATGAGCAAATAATTAAAATACATTTTATCCGCGGGTGAAACCGCGGGGCGCAACTAGTAAGACAATAAAATTGATAACAGCTGATCTATGTTTACTTACCCAATAAAGCGGTTATAAAGCGCTTTTCCGCTAAAAATCGGTGGTACGGGAGCGGCCCGAGAATCCCGATGCCCGACTACTTATCTATACACCTATATATCTATTATTGTACCGACGACTGTTTGTACATATAACCTTATATTGTAGGTAATTGTGTCAGTCGTGATGAAAGCGAAGTTGTTTTAGTTATTGGCCCAATTACCCGACTTCGGCGAAGCAAAATGGAGGGTTATGATTTTAATACTTACATTAGCTATTACTGTGTAGTGTGTAATCCATAGTCCATAAAAAACGAGTGTGCTTTAACCACGTGACTGAAGTAAAACTTCTTTAGCTCCATCTATCGGCCGGTATAACTTTGTTTTTGCTTTGTTTTTTTTTTTTTAATGTTTTGGCTCCACATTTTTGTGTATTTAGCCAGTGTCAAGTAATTGATAATTTATCAAGTTAATGATATGTTTCAAGTTAATGATATTTCACGCAAATATGTGTCAAGTCACAGTCGAAGTCATCAAGTCAAGTCATAGTCTAGTCAAAGTCATACTCCTAGTAAAGTGGTGGCAACTTTACTTGAAGCTTCTACGGAGTTTTGGAAACAACACGAAAAGAAACGTTTCACCATCATTATACCATTTTCCCACACTCACGTCTGTAATCCAGCACTTAACGCATAGAATGCCACCAATTTTATGCACTAACACTGAAAATAACACAAATTTTGGAAAATAATACAATGCGGTGACGCGATCTTTTTCGTTTTTCCGCCAAAAAAACTCTTTTTGCTTTGTTTAATGTTAATGTCGCCATCTTGACAATTGTAAATTGACATTTTACCGGACATACCGACATAATAATACAAATGTTTGACTTTCTTATGTTGACAATGGAGATCTACGTGAACCAATAACTTTCAACCGTTCGCCTCGTCACGCATTCACCAGCTTACTCCCCAAGTCTAGCGTGCGTAAAAAAGTTTTACTTCGATAAATACTATAAATTCTAAAGCAACTCTCTTTGTCTATTAGTTACGTTTTCAAGACTAAATGACTAATCGAATTTGATGAATTTATGTATAAAGATAGCTGAACTCTGGAGAAGGTCTTTGTAGCTACTTTTTACTTATCGTGATATACTGTAGTCTGTAGCAGAGAAATGATACATACGGACAACAACGTCTAGATTTTTTTTTAAACGTCTTATTTTTATAAAATAAAGCCTTTTTTGTTGTTAACTTATTTAACTAAACATTAGGTACTTACATATTAGCAGAAAGATGAAAATGATGACAAATATTATAAAAAACTATAAATAAATAAATAAAATAAATATGCGTGGACATTTCTCACAGCGTCTTCTAGCCCCAAACTAAGCAAAGCTTGTACTATGGGAACCAGATAACTCATACAATACTTAGATACTTTTTTTTGTTTGTAAATACATACATAGAATACAATATAAACACCCAGACACAGAACAAACATCGATGTTCATCACACAAATGTTTATCCTGGGTGGGAATCGAGCCCACGACCTGCAGTTCAGAAGGCAGGGGTACTACCAACTGAGCTATCGGGCCAGCCAAATATACTAATATTTGACTTAAATTTTACTTAATATTTGACTTTTTAACTATAAATAAACTAATACATATTCTCGGCATTCGGCTCATCTCTCCCCTTAATTTCCTAAGATTTCCATGTGTTGCTGTCCTTTGCTGTACGTAACCATTCTGGCCCAGCTACTTGCTTCAAGTCGTCTTCCCATCACTTTGACTGTCTTCCTCTACTTCTTCTGCTTTCTTTAGGGTACCATTCCGTTATTATTCTGGTCCATTTCTCTTTCTTTTCTCTCAGCATATGCCCTGTCCAACGCCATTTTAATTTTCTGCATATTGATTGCACTTTTATAAACTTAGTCTTTCCTTTGATCTTTTTTAATCGTATTTTATCCCTTCTTCTTACTCCCAATACGCTTCTCTGTATCCCATTCTGACATATATTTAATTTATTTTGTTGTTATTTATTTATTATAAAAGTGGTTAAATAATTACGCCTAACAATCACATATATATCCCACATACAACCCAGGAACTATGAGGACCATGGTCCCACAACATCCAGACTCAGAATAAGCACTTTTTTTCTGAAATACTTGTCCTCCCGCGGGAATAGAGCCCGCCGCCTCCGGGTTATGAACCGACCTGCTCAACCACCACACCACAGAGGCTGTAATTGCCTTTACAACAACAAAATTCAACACAAAACCTTGTAATTTTCAGCTCAAATTGCCTGAAACCCCCACAAATCGATCCGTATTACAAATTAACGCAATGAATGCCGGATGATTCATTCATTTGAACGAGGAGGAGGAAGGGGGTTTGGAGACGGAAGCCACAGTAAATATGTAACGAGGAAAGACAACTTGTACTGGCAGCTTTGCGAAATGATGGATCTGGCAACACAGGTAATTCTCGCAACTCACAACCGTTTCCGAGTATTTTTGCTATTGGCAACAGTTTAGAAATATGAAACTGTTTTATACCTATATGGTTATATGTATTTGATTTGGTATGATCGAATGGTAATAAAAGTTCATAAGAAAAGTTAGTGAGATGCTACATAGCAACATTATGCCGTCAAATATTAAAAAAGTACCTAAAAGCCCTAAAAAAGAGAAAACAATCTGACACGTAATCAAACCATAAGCGCCGCAGCCGCCGCCATTTTGAACAAAACCTCTTTCCAGCCATCATAAATGGAAATTGTTTAACAGATGTATCCCCCCCAATCGATAGAACGTTCTGAATTTAAACTGTCGTGTCCCCGCCATTTTTGCCAGATCTAATGAACTATTAAACTGCAATTTGGCTGCGCGATGGGTGGGTAGATGGCGCTGCGCACACGTATTGATCGCGAGATGGGGCCAAATATCTCGACATCAAGTTCTGCCAAGTCACGGAATGTATTGCCGCTATTGCCGGGTATTGTGGCGAAAAATGGGGGGAGGATGGGATAGTGAATGCCGTCCGCCCGGCCCGGCTTTACAGCCGTGAGTCCTGCACAGATTATATACTAGTTACTACGCAACTGCACGCTAGAGGATAGGGTTCGTGAATCCTGCACAGATTATACACTAGTTACTGCGCAACTGCACGCTAGAGGGTAGTTCGTATTCGTACGCAGGCAGGTAATAAATACATCCTTTCTAAAGGAGACGATTTTGAGGATGCAATTAAGGTTATTTCGCTTAGCGGGTGGTAGGGATGCTATTGGAGTTTTTAAGTTTGGAATTTATGTTAGCTATGGCGTTGTTCTAAATCAAAGAGAAAACACAATTGACTAAATTCAAAATATTAGTTAGTTAAAAAAAATATTAACCCGAACGGGATTTGAACCCGCATGGATCCACCCGTCCCTGAAGCGTGATCTGTTAATTACCTTAGCAGGCAATACTGCTATAAAAATCATCCGTGTTGCCGCAAATACATAAACAAGGCTTAGACAGACGTCAAACGTGTGTTACAGCCTTATTAATAAACGGGTATTAGTCTCGGATTAGTTACTTCAGCTTTTGTTCTTTTTTTGCTACTGGAATATTTAGCTGGATCGAAAGAGACAAAAGATGGTGTAACTAGTCTAAAGCTAGTTCGCGTTTATTAATAAGGCTGTTAGTGTTTAACAATACAAAAAGGTTGTTTAACTTTTGTCTAAGCCTTGTCTTTTGTGGTTACACCACATAATAGGCTATTTGACTACTATTAAAAATGAACAAGTAAATATTATTTATCATTAGGGAGCTGAAGACCGGGCTCAATGGCGTACCTTGGGAGAGGCCTATGTCCAGCAGTGGACTAACACAGGCTGATGATGATGATGATGATGATGAAATATTATTTTCATAAAGTAGGTTAAAAACGAATGTAATCATTGTAAAAATAAGTAAAATCGGTAAATTAATCACGGAGTAGTACGCTTTTAAAGTTTCATCACCTGTCCCTTTCTCGCAAAACAGAGATCGTGTTGAGCTTCCTCACAGCTACTATGAAGGCATGGCTTGTGACGTCACATGCCAAAAAGTTTGTATGTAGAGCTACCACAGCTTAGTAATGAGTTACTGTGAGAACTGGTAACTGACGTCACTGTGTGTTTGAGTTGTCTCTTTCTATTTCTGTATTTTAAAATGCCTGTAACTTAGTCATTTTTTGAGATATTCAAGTTTTGTTTTCACAGTTATCTGTTTTTTGAGGTATATTATCTATGTATGTAATAAAAATATAGTAGTCAAATAGCCTATTAAATCTAAATTCAAAATGAGAATTATTTTTAAAAACATTCTAATATTTGAAACTAATTTCATTCCAAATGAAATTCGTTAGAAATCATACTTTTTTTGCTCGGGCCAATGCTTTTCGTCTCAACCGACCTTTACAGCGTCACCGGGCAGTAGAAATCATCATTATTAACCTATCTAGGTTCCTGAGTCAGTAAAGTCAAAATATTTTATTATTATTATTATTATACTCTTTGGATTGAATTTCATCCATACATTAAATAACGAAAAATGTTACGTATATTAATATACTAGTTGCGCCCCGCGGTTTCTCCCGCGGATAAAAAGTATTTTAATAATTTGCCCATCCCTCGGGAAAATTTCACTTTCTGGGATAAAATGTAGCCTATATGTTAAACCAGTGGTAATATAATATATATATAATAATAATAATAACATAATAAAATATAATATAGTATAACCTGGTACTAAATTTCATCCAAATCCATTCAGCCGTTTGAGCGTGAAGGAGTAACAAACATACACGCATACAAAGTTTCGCCTTTATTAGTGTGAAGTGTGATTTAGGTTCCTGAGTCAGTAAAGTCAAAATATTTTATTATTATTATTATTATACTCTTTGGATTGAATTTTATCCATACATTTTTATAACGAAAAATGTTACGTATATATATAGAATATAATAGAATAATAATATTTTAAAATATTCGGTTGGTGGTTAAATCATAGTATTTAGATTTCTTAGGGTTAATTTAACAAACGTAAGGAAAGTATTGCTTAGCTAAGTTGTATTTTAATAGATTTAGTACAGAGAGGCATATGAGTTTTTTTTTTGTGGTAAAATGGGCATGCGTTTGACAACAACTCACCTAATGGTAAGTGACGAAGTTGTCTAAGGTGGAGCACGCTTGCCCATGAGATGACCATTCACTCTTGACTTAAAAAGACCCAGGTTATACCTTGTATCTATGCCTGAATGGTATCAGGTTTATATATAACGAGAAATGCGAAACTATGTAGACTACAGGTGACCCGGCCGACCCGGTTTTAAGCTTGTTTTCATTTCGTAAAGTATCGTACAGCCAACACTAAAATAAAATTGGACCGAGCTGATTGTGTTGGCGCTGATTCTTGGTATAATTAATAAAAATACAGTTAAAAAAACAAGTCTGCTGGAGACCACACGTTTAAAGTAAAACGTCTTTAGTTTAGCTCCATCTATCGGCCGGTAGTATTATTACTTTGTTTAATGTTAATGTCACCATCTTGACAATTGTAAATTGTCATTTTACCGGGCATACCAACATAATAATACATATTTTTAACTTTGTTATGTTGATAATGGAGATCTACGTGAACCAACTTCCGTTCGCCTCGCATTTACCAGCTTACTTCCCAAGCGTGAGTAAAGAAGTTTTACTTCAAAAACAATTTAAATAGCTAACGTAATGTATGACACCATTTTTAAATGAGTACCCAAATTTAATAGGTAATTAAAAAACACAACCCGATTACGTGTTTTGCAAAGAAACTAGCGCCAAAAGCGCGAGCGGTGGCTTCACTAAATTGGCTAGTTAAAATACCTGCTTGGCAGGGTTCTTTCTCTAATAATATGCAGTCAGAATATCGTAGAGGGCTGTCTTCGGAACTCTTAACTATTTCATGCCCCTGTCTGGCCTGTTCTAGAATATCTGATCGGTATAGGCATGTATTATTTACAAACTCCGGTCTGGAATAAGCTATTTAAACTTTCATGGCTTGATAGCTTCGTTTACAGTACCTAGACTCTAATGCTGCTAATACCGTCTTAAAATGATAATTTATTTTGTCAGCTATAACCAAATATTTTAGATTTTTGGTAAAATGAGTTGTGTTATATTGAAAAAAAATCAGATAAACAAAAAGGTTGTAGTGCTGCCCTGTTACAAAGTTAATTGTCGTAACAGCGCCATCTGGCGTATATGTTCTAAAACTTAATCAAAATCGTTTTGGTGTTTGGCTGACTTCTCATTTCTTGTTTGGGTTATGTTCGTTCGCATGACTCATAAGTAAACCATGGTATTTCTCTAAGTAGTTCGAAGAATCACCGATGTGTGGCGCAAATTTAAATTATGATAGCTAAAGCCATTATGTCACATAGCTCCACGGCAAAATCATACTTGGGTCTCTATGAGCTAATAATCAAAAAGTTGTTGATGAATAAACAAATATATAAATAATAACGCCCAACGATCACATACATAGACCCTGGACTTTAACTAGGATTTCCTGTGTCTAGGGACCCAGGAACTACGACGACCATGGTCTCACAACATCCAGACTCAGAACAAGTATTTGCGCTTTTTTTTCTGTCCACAAATACTTGTCCTGCCGTGGGAATGTATTAGTTTATTTTATATTATTATTAGCTATTATTCAAATTTACCTGAACTTACATACAGTTCACCTAAGTAGGTAATAGGTACCTAAATGTAAATAAAATGGGGAAATCACCGAACACCGAACAAAATGATGTGGGTAATAGCTGTACTGCTGGGAAAACCTTCAATATATTATATTATTTTACAATGTTTTATAGGTATTTGCCTTTATCTAAATATGCAATCGGTCAGCGATGTGCCAATGTTATGAGCTATGAAAAAAAAAAACTATGACTAAATTTTTCCTTGATACAAATAAGACGTTTTATCCTACATGGTCAAGGTTTTATCAAGGTGCCTTTCCAATATCTGTGGTGTGACTTTCCCACTGACCTAGAAAGTAATTAATTTCTTTGCTAGATAGTTTTGTGTTGGTATTGCTAGAATGATAGCTACTTAAGAAAGACGTTTTAAAATTAAACAACAAAATGCTGTACAAAAATTACTTTTATTTATTGGCCATCAAGGGCCAGGCAATTCGTTGTATCGTACTGGATACGTCAGCTGATTCCCACGGTCCCATGAATAGAGCTCCTGAAACATACAAATGTATTTGAGAAAGTGAAAAAAAAAAACCAAAAACAAAGAAGAGAAATAAACAAACTACATAACATGATAACATAATACTATACTTAGATATATGAATTATAGCAAATTTGGGTGGATCTGGTTAGGTTTGCTGCTGAAGTAGTTTTATCGGTTTGAACCCGCATCTACCGTAAGAGATCTCATGTCCAAAATCCTTTATCTTTTTTTTATGTTTTGGCTCCACTCTATTGTGTATTTAGCCAGTGTCAAGTAATTAATAATTTATCAAGTTAATGATATTTCACGCAAATGTGTGTCAAGTCACAGTCGAAGTCATCAAGTCAAGTCATAGTCTAGTCAAAGTCATACTCCTAGTAAAGTGGTGGCAACTTTACTTGAAGCTTCTATGGAGTTTTGGAAACAACACGAAAAGAAACGTTTCACCATCATTATACCATTTTCCCACACTCACGCCTGTAATCCAGCACTTAACGAATAGAATGCCACCAATTTTATGCACTAACACTGAAAATAACACAAGTTTTGGAAAATAATACAATGCGGTGACCGCAATCTTTCTCGCATTCCCGCCAAAACTCCCTTTATCTTATGTAACCAACTCGCGGGGTTGGCAGCGCCAT
The DNA here is from genome assembly GCA_905220475.3 of Ennomos fuscantarius. Lineage (NCBI taxonomy): Eukaryota > Metazoa > Arthropoda > Insecta > Lepidoptera > Geometridae > Ennomos > Ennomos fuscantarius. The sequence goes on along the minus strand of HG992040.1, from coordinate 2,817,485 downwards.
CTATTAAGATTCGTAAGAATCATCTCAACCAGCATGGTAAAGTTACATACAATATACTGAAATGGAGTTTTGGCGGGAATACGTAAAAAATCGCGTTGCCGCATTGTATTATTTTCCAAAACTTGTGTTATTTACAGTACTTATGTACTTACCCTATGCATATGATCATATCCAAGCTGCGTGGTCTTCCGGAAGGGGTTGGTGAACTGTAGAGAGACTTCTACGGGCTTGCTGAGGTACAGGTCGATAGCGACCGTCACCTTGCTTTCTCGCTCTGTCGCAGAGTCCAGGGCATACAACACCCCGCATACTATGAACATTTCTCCAACCTGTATGGGTAGGTTTGTTCATTATCATTTATCATTATTTTCAGGAGTTGCCTTTGGCTATGACTTGATTTGAAGATTCCCAAGATTTTATCCCCTTCTGGGATTAGTGCGTGGCAGGATTTCAAAAACGGTCAATCGTGGTAGATGTAGATAGAAGTAGGCAATGAATGCAAATTAGGGCGCCTTCATGTATAAATGAATAGGCCAACCATAAAATTTATTTGTGCATGGCTAAAACCGTTTACAAACTTTTGATGGGATTGCGTTTGACTACATCTCACCTGATGGTAAGTGATGATGGTCGAAGGTGGAGCACGCTTACCCAGAAATAACTTACATACTCTTGATTTAAATACACCCAAATTATAGGTGGATGGAAGTGCCCACGACGAGAGTGAGTTCCACTCCCTAGTCGTACGCACATTAAAGGAATGTACAAAGCGGTCGTATTATTCATCTTCCGTAGATTGAATTTAGTAGATATAGACAAGACTTAGGTCCGTATTACAGACCGATGCTCAGTCATCGATCGGTGCTCAAGCAGAGATTTCATTCTCTAATTTATCACTTTATGAAGGTCCGTATTACAGAACAATACAATATAATAACACAACACAGAGCACCGACCGATGACTGAGCCATCGGTCGGTGCTCAAGCAGAGATTTCATTCACTAATTGATCACTTTATGAATGAAATCTCTGCTTAAGCATCGATCGATGACTGAGCATTGAATACGGACCTTAGTACCAAGTACTTATATTTATAATAGAACAACAAATAATCACTCACTTGCTTATGGTTCAATGAAATATTCCAAGTGTATTCAATCTCCAGACCTTCTTTGTTGGAGTCGAATTTGAGCTGAAAACAAAAACATAATAAGCCAAGATGCAATTAAAAAATGCATGGTTACAAAGTTCCAAACGCATCAACTTGCCTTTGCAACTGCGGTGTTGTTAGATCCTTCTATTGAGTAAATGGCCCAGAGTCCGTTGTCATCAGCGTTGAAGTCAACCTGTCAAACATTGACATTAAATAAATATCGTGCTACGTGAACAAAATGATAGGCACTTATTTGGCATTTCATTGGAATCAGTATTGCAATGCAACGGGGCAATGTTGTGTGTCACACGCTGACCGTGCCAAGCTGACCGATCACGGTTCAAATTTTCCAGCCCACTTCCAATAGTGTACCCAACATCCTGGCAGTATTAACCCATTGAATTGCAATTCTGATTCGATGTGCCAAATAAGTGCCAGCATTTTTGATCACGCATCGCATCGACCATGACAAACTTTGGAGAAACGCTCAGCTCCCAGCCGTTGATTGATCAGCTAACATTATAAGCACCATGAAGGAAATATAGCGTCTCCCTCCGACCATCCCAGACTTACGGACTCTTTGAAAAGTTACCTACTTGGTTATGCTGAGCGCTGTACAGTCTTCCAGCAGCATGTGGCAGCTGCACCGACTTGATCCGGCTCTGCGTCAGGTCATACCGGATGATCTCGCCCGGCTGGCCTGACTCGTTGGCTTGGTAGAAGAACGACCCGCTGTACACTATGTGGCCGTTGCCCTGGAGGGAATAGTTACCATTTCACGACCTCTCCATCATCGGCATCATCATAAAACATAGCTCAAGTAGAGCATGTGTGGGTCTTAGAGTAATAATAATATTAATATGTGTGGACATCTCACACAACGCCATCTAGCTCCAAACTAAGCAAAGCTTGTATTATAGGAACCAGATAACTGATACAATAGGTATATACTTTTTGTTTGTAAATACATACATAGAATACAATATAACACCCAGACACAGAACAAACACCTATTTTCATCACACAAATGTTTTTCCTGGGTGGGAACCGAACCCACAACCCACAGTTCAGAGAATGATTCTGACTGCGAACTGACGTTTAACAAGCGAAAAATTACACAAAGTACATAATATCACCTACAAAGAAAGGCTTTTGCAATTTGTGGAACTCGTCGACGTGGTCTGCTTTGAAACTGGCTTTGCTCCTGTACTCCCTCAATCTTTCAAAATCATTCTCCTGAGTCGTCCAAAGCTTTTCTCTCTGAAACCACATTAAACATTTTATGCAAGCCTGTAGTAAGCTGTGGATCTCGTTGACAATAAGCTGTTTTTTGGTAGGAAAGGTGCTTGGGTAGGGACTTATGCAACAATATATATATATTGGGGCGCAGCTGGTCTATATATATATATATACTAGCTGCGCCCCACGGTTCACCCGCGGATAAAAAGTAAAGTCTAAAAAACAATTTCAATTAAGGTAATTAATTTAGACGTTCATATAAACTGTGTTATATCTGTGTTATATATTTCATCCAAAACCGTTCAGTGGTTTTTACGTAAAAAGCCCGCGGCGCGGCATCGCTCTCGTGTTGTACGATAATTGTCCCACAGGAACATACTATCGGGATGAACGTCCTAATTGTTGATCCAGGTTATATATTATATATAAACTATATAAGCCTTATTAATAAACGGGTATTAGTCTCGGATTAGTTACTTCAGCTTTTGTCCTTTTTTTGCTACAAGAATATTTAGCTAGATCGAAAGAGACAAAAGATGGTGTAACTAATCTAAAGCTAGTTCATGTTTATTAATAAGGCTGTATGTGTTCCAAATTTCATTCAAATTCGTTTCGTAGTTTTTGCGTGAAAGAGTAACAAACATACATCCATTCACAAACTTTCGCATTTAAAATATTAGTAGGACTAGCTGCGCCCCGCGGTTTCACCCGCGGATAATAAAGTATTTTAATCATTTACTAATTCCACGAGAAAATTTCACTTTTCCGGGATAAAATGTAGCCTATGTGTTAATCTAGTGTATAAGCTATCTTAGTACCGAATTTCATCCAAATCCATTCAGCAGTTTGAGCGTGAAGGAGTAACAAACATACACACATACACACAAACACACATACAAACTTTCGTTCATATAATATTAGTGTGATGTGATTATCATCCCTTCCCTACTAATGTAGAACTGAAACGTAGTCTATCCGTTTGTTTATTATTTTAGTTATCCTGTCAAAATTACTAAATTGATTTAGACGAAATTTTGCACATAGACACATACTTGATCAATATAGATTACTTTTTACTTTTAGTTTTTTTTTTTTTACTTTAGCTTTCTTTTGATAAAACGCTAAAGTTATATGTGAAGCCGCGGGACACTCTATATTATATGGATACATAGATATAGGTATTTTTAAAGGATTTTAGATAGAATTTATATGATAGTTTTGGTCATATAATGGTTTTCTATAATTCATTAATTATTAAAACTTACTTGAATATCGGTAGCATTGGAATCTCTGAGCCAAGCGCCGAACAGCTCGTCTTTGAAGCGATGGTAAACTGGTTTACCGATAGCGTACAGCAGACAATCTGAAAAAAGGGGTTTGAAAAAGTTCAAACACTGATAGGTACTTGTGGAAATGTTGTGAGACCTTCGTAACCCGTTTTTTGTGGATCTTGAATCATCACTGTCATAATAATCATCAGTGGGTTTTTTACATAGGTAAAAATAATCCTTCATTTTTTAAAATTATTTTACCGAGTTTTTACCCGGAAAGAAAAGAAAGAGCTTATAGATTAGGTATCAATCGATTCGATGTTATAGTCCAGGTCACTTTTTTATTTCAGGATATAATTGAAGGGGTGAGAACAAAAATGGTTTAACTGTCAAATTGATAGTTTTGAAAAAATTTACTTTAAACTTCAACGGCTTCATTTTAATGTAGAGTGATTATTAAGTACCTTATAGAAAGGGTTTATGTAAGTTTCAGTTTCTTGAAAATGTTTAATTTTATTGTAAAATACAAAATATAGTATAATAAATATAATAATTTATGCTAAGCGGACTGTATTTCTGTGTCAGATAAACCGTTTTTAGACTGAAAATCTCGAGATTAAATTATTATTAATTCCTCATATATAGGTATTTTGAGAATGTATAATAGTAGATAATTTCACGCTGAATCCAACGACACCCATAAGTCATTTTGTGAAAAAAATCAGTTAAACCCTTTTCTCATCTCATCCCTTCAATTATTATGCCAATAGGGTTTTGGTTTTCCAACTTTAGGTATGTGGTAGCTATTCATACTTGTGTTCCTTCTAGGCTTGAACCCAGCAGTAGCGTTCATGGTGGTGATTAGCAGCTGGGCGCGGTCGCAGCGAGGGCAGGATGGGCAGCGCTGCACTTGGCACAGCTCCTCGTAGGAGGTCAGGATCGGAGGCCTCGAGCCGAACTCTCTCGGCTGCTGGTTCTCTATCGTTTGATTTGGACCGGGGTCTGTGCATTAAGCGTGCTTTGTTTTTGAAATGTAGGATTTGTACCCACTTTGATGAATATACTTGAATTCAAATGTTTTAATGATTATAACCATCAGTTTTTTGTAGCATTATTATGGTTCATTTATCACTTTGAAATAAATTAGTATTATTCAGCATTCTAAACTCTAATGTTTGAATTAGTAATTAATTATTTGTAATTAATTAGCGTTTCTACTTTTACCATTAAATTTTTTGTGCTTGGGCACATTGATTTAAGATTTTATTAATACACTAAACATAAAAATAAATACAGAAATAAATAACTTAGAGCAATAAACAATGGACAGAGCTATCACTAAAAGCGATCTCTTCCAGTCAAATTAGTACCTATTCAAAATTTCCATCCAGAAAGTACCTAGGTAGTATTTGTTAGAAATATTGTGAAATGCTGAATCACCAATTCCTCTTAAAAAGCTCATGTCGTTATTTATTTTGACTCGCTCAATTATTTTGAAGTTGGCATCTAAGCCACATTTGAAGTAATTCATCACAATAATAAATAAAAAATAAAAAATTATCATACACGTCAAATAAATAACTCCTTTCACAGTCTGATTGTTCAGCTCATTCTTAGCAACGCAGCTGTAGTTCCTCAGCTCAATATCCCTGACCCTGGGGATCTCGAGGGTCATGATCCACCGCCAGGGTTCACTGGTGGCGGCCACTTCTGTCCGATACATGCCGCCTTCGATAGTGATCCCGTCGACTTCCCATGCTAAGACCGGCTCGGGCCAGGCTTGGACCTGTAAATGGTAAAATAGAATGCAGATCCTCTATCTAAAGACCAAGTAGGTTGATGCAAGGAGCATCATCAATAGTCTTTTTGGCATTTCAAATTACACGTTTTGCAAAGTAATGCTTCATCGTCAACCGTTACGTTGAGACGAGACTTAGGTACAATGTGCCAGTGACTATTTATAGCACTTAGACGTGATCTCTTACTGTTGGCTATTGGCCTGGACTGATGACCAAGAAAATGTACGAGAAAAGAAAGAGAAAAGTAAGAGAGGAACACTTAAGGTGGGAAGGGCCAACGTTCAGCAAAAGACATCTTTAAGCTGATGACAGAAGGTTTCTAAAGGGCTAAGCCATGTCACTATAGCCTTTACGGAATATGGATATTTACTGAAAATTTACCTCACACTTGATCTTCACAGTCTTGTTCGTCACGTACACCAAGTTATTTGGCACCAAGATGTATGGACTGACTGAAACAAAGTTACAGGTCTCAGAGTTTTCGATAAGGTCTTTTTATTACGATAAATGTATTTAGATATGATTTTTTTATATAAACCAAACCCATAACGGCCTGCACACATTCTCTAAATTAATCTTCCACCCGCATTATATCATCCGCAAACTCAGATTTTGTTTTTGTCAGGTACAGTTTGATAAAGTTGGTAGTTTGTTAATATAAGTTGGCATAATCCAAAATACTGGCTCCTTACAATGTACTTCCACATCCGTGGTCTGGTTAGAAGATGGCAGCATCCCATTGTTGGCTAGACAAACATACTTCCCAGTATGCCATCTGGATACGTTAGGGATGTTCAAATGATGGCCGCTTACTGATGCATCTCGCCAGGAACCCTGAGAAAGAAAACATCATTAAAAGTAATCTGAAGCTGATGAAGAACTCTTCAGAAAGCTGGATGAAAGCTATGGTCACATTCTACACTGTCGTTATCATATTACGTCCATATCAGGCTTTTTGCGTCCACTGCGGACAATAGGCCTCCCTCATTAAAAAACACCATGCCATCAGAACTCTATACTAAGCCAAAATAGATCGGAGATCAAGTTGGGTAGATCAAGCTTATCAGTCAAAAGAGGTATTAGAAAATCTGTCCCTCACATCATCACAGTGTCCAATTTAAGCGCGTTTCTATATCTACATCTACCGTGTACTGATGGTATAAGATAGTTCACATATTTTATGCTATTGGTGTTATGGTTGATGTTACCTGTATAACTGCAGTGCCATCAGATCTCCTCCACTCGACAGTAGGTTCTGGCCGACCCATGGGGTTGCAGCTAAGTCGCAAGGTCTCTGTCTCCCGGACAATGACGCGGGTTTGTTCCTCTGGAAGACACAAACGGGAAAGGTATGAAGCTTTATTGCGACATGTGAAGGTATAGCTCTCGCAAAACTTTATGAGCTCTCGGAAGTTACCAAACTGCGCATGGCACAGTAGAGTGCATTGTAAAAGTACAATAACTATAATAATTATGCGTACTGCGCAGCCATCCGCACTAACTTCCGAGATCTCATAAAGTTTTGCGCGAGCTATATTTAGCAATAGAGTAGATTGATTGTACCCTGAAGTTAAGATGAGGCAAGTACTATTTTCTATTTATAAAAAAAGGAAGAAATGACTCAGGATCACAGCAGAAATTGGCATGAAATACATGACCCAAAGTTTAAGATTCCTTTAGCTTTAGATAGTAGTGTCACAGGAAAGAAACATCACCACTACAATATGTGGAGCAAACCAAACGCGAGTGGTAGGCAATGAGAGGGTAATGTTGGAAATGAAAAATAGCTGTATAACCATAATAATTATTTACGTGCAAAAGTGGGCGGTATAAACAACTCTTTCTCCAGCGTGTAGTTGTAGATTGAAAGTCCTGGTCGTCCCGGCATACCATCTTTGCCGTCATTGCCTCGATGCCCCTTGGGCCCCATAGGTCCTCGTTCACCTTTTGGTCCTCGGATACCTGAGGGTCCCGGTGCTCCAGCCCTGCCTGGAAAAATAAAAGTAAATATTAATGTTTCTTGGTACTTTTTTTTCTCTATACTGTGTTTTCTATCTCTAATTTGAGATATCACAAAGTTTGTAATAAATTCCTTCCAATTTCTTCACGTACCATCTTTCCCATCTTTGCCGTTCTTGCCTGGACTGCCATCTTTCCCTGGGATTCCATCCCTGCCATCTTTCCCCGGAGCTCCATCAGCCCCGTTCCTTCCAGAGAGTCCATCTAAACCTGGTTCTCCTGGAACACCATCTCGACCGTCCAGGCCTGGATTACCAGGGAAACCACGTTCACCTTAAATACATATTTTTTTTATAGTTTAGTTTAAAATATATTCCGAAACCGTTATACTTGTTCAACATTATGTAAAAAGAAGTCGATCAAGGATAATAAAGATAGAAGCGTTAAAGATGGTAGCGTTTTCGCATCATTCTCATCGTGGATGGCGTAAATACATACATCCCTACCACGCAACGAGGGTGAAAACTTAATAATCTTTATTTTATTTGTTCTTTTCTGTCACAGTAAAATCTTAGTGACCACACGCAATTTCAAATGTTACCTTTAGGTCCAGGTGGACCGAGTGGCCCTCTTCCACCACCATGCCCAGGCGTACCAGGGGCCCCTGAATCTCCCTTATCACCCTTTGGTCCAGGAGAACCAGTGGGACCTTTAGGTCCCTGCACCCCCGGGGGACAATAGTCTTGAGTAGCTTTACAGAACCCCTGAACTACTTTATACTGTAACATATAAAACAGCGATTAATTTTATCCTATGAAGAGTTGATGTTCGTTTTCACGTTATTTTTATACGGAGCAACTTCTTGTTATTACAACTTTATTATTAGTCTCATTTATTATTAGAGACCTATTCGATGATTGATGAGTATTCCACGCAACGAAGCGTAATAATAAACACAACATCTGGCAAGATAAAAAAGTTAGTTGTTGAACTCAATATACGCCTCAGTTATAATTAGATCGGTATGGTATGGTAAATATTTATTTGGCAGTCTTACTGGAACTCTTGAGTAGCTGGTCAACCAGACCCAAGTGTCACCGCCAGGTGCAGGCCCTTTAGCTCCAGTCTTCCTCATCTCTACTGCATCCTTTTCCTCCAGCTCGGATCTCATTTTTGGATTGAAGAATTCCACGTGAGGAGTAACTGTATTGTCTTCTTGAATGGGTGAAGGTTTCTGTAATTATATAGACCTTGGTATTTACCAAGTTAAGTTTTGAAGCTATTGTTTTTAAGACCGCTCACGTCAGTAGAAAACATCTATACCTACCCATTGAGTGAGATATTTCCATATTAATTATATCAAAGAAAGCAATTCTTTAAGTTTATTTTACCAAATATACTATTTTAATAGTTGAGTTGTTTATTTTCTTTTGCATTAAGAACAGTTTTAGTTAAAACTATTATTCACGCAACATTAGGTAGGTACTCTTCCATAAATGTAGGTTAATCGCAAAGTAGGTAAATCGTTTACAATTAACCCCAAGATACTAAAACTGTTGAAAGTAGTGGGTATAAAAATTTGCTAAATATATCATTATCTACCGGATGATAGAAACGACTTACCAGCATAGCTTCTCTTTTTGCTCTACGAGTCGTCGTTCCACTAATGCCTGCTAAATAAGCATCAATCTTCTCTTCCAACCTATCATCTAAAACACTTCTCATCAAATTTCTGGCTTCCTCTTCCAAACTGACCACACCTTCACTTTCGACATAATTGTACGTATGAACGAGTAAAGAAACTACTGCACAAGCACATGCAAAGACCGAGAGCTTTCTGCAGCAAGACGACTCCACACTGCAACTAGTTGATATCTTCCTTTTATTCGTCTTCATTGTTGCTTTCACAGCATTTTTTGTACCTTCTACAATAGTCTTGAACACTTTGAATTCATTACTAGTGACTAAAATCAGTATGACACGGTTTATTTGGTTTAATTTAACAGCGAACACGTGTGTATCGGTCTGGTTATCAAAACATAATCCGAGCCAATGTGGTCCTTCCGGCACATAGTTGCACAACGACTGATATTACAATTGAGCTCGGGAATATAAGTGAGCTCAATCAGACATTCGACAGCCGTAGGCCGTAGTACGCTGCCCTCCGGAATGGACCATTGGCGCAGAATACAATAGTACTACTATTGGTTTGTTCTTATTGAATAGGAATTATATAAGATTTGGAAAAGTACTGGTGGTATCGACTATGAGAATTTTAGTTTAATATAAAAATAAAAAGTTACCGATACCTACTTTACATTTTCGTATCTCAGATATGATAGTACTCTTGATAGCTAGCCTATGGAAAGTGGACACGCTAAGCTATTCATTCATAAATACTATAATTTAAAAATGGATATTTTAAAGTAGATGTCTTATGGTTTCTATTTTATTAATTGAAATTAAACAATATTATTGTTTATTTTATATTTATTTATTTAGGTTTCCAAAAAGTACACGACGGTCGTTGTTGGTGCGGAAGCAGGTCAAAGCCATGAAAACTTATATATAGGCTGTCATGCAAATAAAACACAAGTAACTTCGTACCCATAATAATTACCCCCGACGTAATAAACTCACTTCCAGGATTTTCCCGTGTTTGAATTTTCCCCAAACAAAAAGCACTGTCCGCGCATGTGCCAACCACTAGTAACCATGTCAGGGTCCTGACCTGACAGTTCCCAAGGTCGCCACTGTTTAGCTAGAAACTCTGTCATTTCTCCTCCAATAATCGACGGAGGGAGTCGCGCTTTAAGTTCCTATATTTTTAACCAGTTTCCTCAATAATTAAGTGTTAATATGGACTTGGTGCCTACATTAGCGGCAGTGCAACAAGGTATTGACTAAAACTAGTGAAATTTTTGCTGCAGTTTGTTACTCTAGTGATTTTTTTTGCCGTGTTTGTCTCATAGTCCGCAAGATGTGCTGTTTTCTAGATGTAGCGCTATACTAAATGAGTCGGTCGCTACGGAATATGTTTATAAATTGTTGGTATATAGATGGCTAATGGGTTTCTATTGAAATCCGTAGATGATTGTGTGGTGTCTTTGTGTAGGAAAGCTTTGGAAAGTTCGATTTTTAAAAGTTTTTTGTTGTTACCTATTTGATTGTCTTTTGTTTGTAATCAAAGAGAACTAGAAAAATAATTATTGTATACGAAAGTTCTGTTGACTTTAATTGTAAAGTTAATAATCAATTCTATTTTCGTTAACATTTTGTGACAAAGTCTTATAAAGTAAATGAAAATACACAAGTTCAAGTAAAATAAGTCAGAAAGACAAATGACTAACTATTTCATTTTTTTTTATTAATATATAAATCATTAGTCATTTGTTTTACTGATTTTTTATTACTAAGAAAATGATCAGTCATTTGTCTTTCTGATTTTATTTACTTGAATTTATGGATTTTCATTTACTTCATAAAAGTTTGTCACGAAATGTCGTAAACACTGTCGTGTCCTATACAAATAAAACACGAGAAAGTAACTCAATTAAGTAGGTATTCGGTACCAGCATTTCTTGTATTTTTGCCAAAAGTTATTCGTCTAAGAACTCCGCTTCTGTTACGTTAGTTTGACACGCTATTGGCTGGTATCTTTAACAGCCTTTGTACCTCAGTTCATAGCCAAGCAACTTTGTCTCTAGGGCTAGGTATATAAGGTCTTTTATATTTAAAAATACTACTTGCGTATTTTTGCTCTTTTGTCTTTTTATACACTGAGAAAAATCTAAAGCTGAAAGCAACGCAATAACGGCCGATATAGTTGGAAGTAAGGCAAAAAACCGACCAAACGTAATACGAACAAAAACGCCTTCTAATGTTGACGGCGATATTAACCTCCCAGCGTCAGGCGAATTCAACGGTTGCGATACCATGAATTCAGCTGTTCATTATGTGTTTCTGCCGTAGTATTAAATAGATTAGTCTTAATGAAAAAGCAATAAAAGTGGTAAGTCAAGCGTTATGAACCTTCTCGTTAAGCTTTTCTACCGTATAGTACTGCTCTCTTCCCCGTCCACTAAACCGTTATTTACCTTTATGTTCGTGGTTTCTGAACGTTCCGTACGCTTATATTAATTGTTCAGTAAGGTAAATTATGCTTTCGTTACTGATAAAAACTTTTTGTGCAGACTGAAGAACAAGCCTTCTGACGGCTGGTAGAGCAGTTACATGAAGGCTAGATCAACTTGCTTACGGTTAAATTAAACGTACGATAAAGTGTATAAGCCTTTCTCTTTACGAACAAAAACAAAGTAAACACCGAAGTATACTACTTCTGACGGCTAATATTGCAGTACCAGCAGTTGCCGGATGAAGGATATACGGGTAAAATAAACGTACGTTAATTTATAGTGACTTTTATTTACTGGTAACAACGTCATGCACACTGGCGAATAAGCCTTTTGACGGTTGGTAAACCAATATTCTGAAGGCGTAGTTAACTTGCTTTACTGTCAATTACATTCATATTTAGAACAGCCTTCCAGCATTACTGACGGTCGGCACCGTCCGTGCGTACCAATATACTCTACGTTCTTCTAGCCCTTTCCTGCACGGCCGACGCCGAACGTCTAGCGCAGGAAGGGGCTAGAATAATGTGGAGTATGTTGGTACGCACCGACGGTGCCGACCGCCAGTAACGCTGGAAGGCTGGTCTTAGGCCATAGTGCCGCTCAGGTGGCGCCCTCTGCTAGCGACAATGGGAGTAAATTAAATATTTCCGCACTTAAATAATTACGAATGCCTTATAATTGGGACGGGGCGACGCACCGCCGCGTCTGATACAAACAAACTATGATGTTAAAAGACGTTAAAAATGTCTTACGTATTTTTACCGTGGCACTTTGTATCGTATTAACACGGCACTAATGCTTGGTTAAAGCATGGTAACGTTTTCGCCTCAACGGCACACGAAAAGAGAACAGTTGGGCATTCGTATTTACGGAAATATTTACCTTACGCGCATTGGAACCAAGAGGCAAGAAAGACACCAAAGTAGCCGCACAACATCCTGAATATGAACTTCATATTGGGAAAGCAGTTAACCATGTCTTCAGGAAACGACGCTATCTTTAGCCTGTGTAAAATTCTGAAACAGATAGAAAAAAATCACTGAGTATTTAAGACTATTTAAAACAGTATAGAAAACTCAGGTAAAATAAGCATTGACAGGATCTTAACTAAAGAGACAACCTCTCTATACTTACTTATTTATCGAAATATAGACCCTACACCTATATAATAATCTCCATCCCATGTAATCGTAAGAAGTTTAATGGCATTAAAGTTAAAATTACCTCTTTAGAAAATTTTGAATTTATTATTCAATATTATATGATGAATTACATAGAACTAAAAACGACTCAAAACTTGTCAATTTCATTCCACGGTGTTGTTCCTTCGACAGCAATCGTAAAAGCAAGTCCTCTTTAACACGATCACTCCCAGCTGAAATAAAGGAAGTTTACTATAATATTTGTATTTTTGAGTACAAGTAATATTATGAAATAAGTGATACAAGGGTGTAAGAGAAACATACCTAAAGCTGAAACGTTACTAATACCTACACTTAAACTTATTTTTTTAATGAAACTGTAAATTTATATTTTTTTCCTCGAATTTGTGCTATTATTCTTATGTATCAGTAATCACCAGTATTATCACATGTCTTCAATTATGGAAGCGTATCTTACAGGGTACATAAAGCTCTTTAGATCAATAGTATGCTAAAACCTAAAACTCACTGTTGTAAAATCGGATAGATCAATAGAAATCTTGGAGATTCCACGTCAGATGACAGGTCACTTGACTCACTAGGAGCGCGTCGTTTTCGGAAGAACGCTGTTACTTTCCTCTTGATAAGGTTCTTCCTCTTTCTTAGGTATATATTGTTTAATATGCTAGATGCATTTCTTATAGGTTAAAAGTCCACCTGCCTGTTGAAAAATTTCATATGAGTAATTAAAAAACACAAATCAGTACATCGAGTAGGACAATGGTGTAGGACTGCCAGTACTCTATGAAGAATTATGTAATGACGTGGAGTGGTTTTGAGGGCAAGGCAACCCGGTTACTCCGACTAACTGAGTGATTCCCGTTTAATATAAACAAATCTTTAATAAAACAACACTTACCTTCTCAAACTCAGCTTCTTTTTTTAGCACATGTTCAATTAAATGAATAAATATAGGTAGCTTTCCTTCCTTTCTTCTTTAAACACAAATCTTTTTACAAACTGATGCTCAGTGCTCAGTGTTGTTAGATGACTATGTGAATTTCTCCCCAACTTTTTTCGATTTTCCCCCGAAAACTAGCTTTAAAAAAAAAGGTAATCCTAAAGCAAATTTTATTTGTTTTAAAGGAGAAATTCAAAATCATTTTTAGTATTTCTATCTGTTGGGCTAGGCGGAAATTGAGGCCTGCCTATGTGTTAACCATTTCTCATAGTAAGTAGGTATTCGATTTAATTTTTTTTTGTCTACTGAATTATCATGTTCAAAAGCTGCACCATAACGAAGAACACTGAAATTAAAATTTTTTCATTCCATATTTTATTATAGCATAATTAACTGCTGTCTAACTAGGTAGGTAAGTATCACATTGGTTTTTTAAAATAGATCCTTTGGACTACCCTAATAGAAGCTGGCTTGTTAATTATTGATTTTTCTAAATAAATAGTAATAGCCGACATTTTTTTTTGTTTGCATAAACATTATACACGAGACAAACATGTAGGATAAATAAATTCTACCTAAATGAGCCGTATTCCCAAACAGGAACGATGTTTACCCTAAAGTGGCAACACTGGGAGTTTTATTTAATTCGAAACCGAAATCTCAATGACTTTGAATGCTTTACTGCAGGTCGTTTCGTCGGTAAAAGTTTTGCTAAAAGAGCCGGTTGACCACGTATTTAACCACTTTACGGTTAAAAACGCCTTACAGTAGGTAAATTTTTCAATAAAAGATGTGTTGAATGAATTTAACCAAACCGTTCAGCCAATCGTTTTTAACGGTTGAAATTTTTACTCGACGACCACGTAGGTAAAACCGGTTTATACCTACTCTGGGTAGTTAACTCGACCTACTATTTGTTTTCCACCTGTAACTATATGGCTCGTGTTAGGCGAAATAAAGTTGTCTCATTCTATAAATCAGTATCAGAAGCCATCACGAGCTCACTACGCGGGTCTTCATCTAGACGACGTACATGTTCATTGTGGTATATCCCGTATATCTACCATGATAATAGTTGTTCATAATGATGGGTACGATTATATCCTCAAATGTTGTCCGTCGAGCGTTTGTAACACCAGTTAGTAACTGTGAAATTTTCTGTACCCCAAGTGACATTCACCTTAGTGTAAAGCTGTAGTGACCCTCTATTGTGTAGATACTTCTAACGAACTGTATTGCCCTATTTATTGCACGCTATGTTTAAAATTACTTCACACTGTATTCGATTTCGCTCTAAAGTAACGCTGTAATAATATTCTGGCATCTTATTGTAATCACTTTAGTTACGACACTTTACACCTTGTTAAAAGAGGAAAATCACCTTACACGGTTCATTTTTACCGCATTCGTACGTCATTATAAGACTTAAGCTTACGTTGGTTTAGTTTAAATTAAGTTCAAATTTCGTGTAGTTAAACACTTTTGAACGTTCTTTTAAAGCTAATATTGCCGTAATTATGGTTATATTTGCTGAACATTATTTGCCGTAACCATAAGGCGCTTTTAACCGTCCATCCTTATAAATGTAAGGTTCATACCGCAGTATTGGCAGTAAAGAGCTCAATTCCTCAACTGCTTCACAGAAAGGGTTTTTTAATGGTTGGTGTCCAATACAATTAACGGTACCATTTAAACGTTTTCGCTTAGCTAAGCAAAAAATAACGTAAGCTTTACAAATTTGCCAAATGTAATCATAATTTAACCGTATAAGGCGTAATTAGCCTTAGGCCAAAATTCCATTTTTCTCCGTGTATAATCTGCCCGCAGCTTCGCCCGCGTCGCCTATAGGAAAATATTTCAACCACTTACCCTCTTAGGGGTAGAATTTCGAAAAACCCTTTCTTAGTGGATTATTTCTTAGTGGACCTACACTTTGCAAAGAACACACCCTCTAAATTTCAAGTCTCTAGGGCCAGCGGTTTAGTCTATGCGTTGATATATAAGTCAGTCATTCAGTCAGTCAGTCAGGACTTTGAATTTTGTATGTAATGTGTCTATTTTTGTTAGGATTTTTAAAGAAATGCAGTTATTTATGCACAAGTATCGTATAAATCGAATAGTTTTATAGCTATATAAAATTCATCGGTAGCACAAGAAAAATATCAGACCATTTTTTCTTCTAGTGACAAACATATGTCAATGTAGCGAAAGCATGGAGTTCACAATTGAAGGGGTGAAAACAAAAAGAGTTTATCTGATTTTTTTCACAAAATAACTTATGGGTAGATTCAGCGTGAAATTATCTAAAATAATACATTCTCAAAATACCGAAATGAGGCTTAAATCTCGAGATTTTGAGTCTAAAAACGGTTTATCTGTCACAGACATACAGTTCGCTTAGCATAAAAACATTATTATATTTATTTTATTATATTATATTTTTACAGTAATTGTATGAATTAGTACTATATTTAGTATTTTAAAATAGAATTAAAACATTTTCAAGCAACTGAAACTTACATAAACCTTTTCTATTACCTTATAAGCACTCTACATTAAAATGACACCGTTGAAGTTAAAAGTCAATTTTCTCGAAACTATCAATTTGACAGTTAAACCCTTTTTTATTCTCAATCCTTCAATTCACATTCACAGCAAAGAGCCTTACATAAAATACTTTATTGTCCTAACTCATAGTTTCTAATTATTTTTGCCAACGTTACAAGTAAGTAACTCAATTATAATCAACGAATGCTCTACTTTTTGACACTTACATTTCAAGGGCTTCCAGTAGACGTACTTTTGATACCGAATATTCTTACCACGGCTAATCAAACTATAATATATAACAACGACGATAGACAAAGTTTTTTCCAGTAGGTACTAAGTCTGTTTCAGGAGTTTTGGCGGGAAAACGAAAAAGATCGTGTCACCGCATTGTATTATTTTCCAAAACTTTTGTTATTTACAGTGTTAGTGCATAAAATTGGTGGCATTCTATTCGTTAAGTGCTGGATTACAGGCATGAGTGTGGGAAAGTGGTATAATGATAGTGAAACGTTTCTTTTCGTGTTGTTTTCAAAACTCCATAGAAGCTTCTGGTAAAGTTGCCACTACTTTACTAGGAGTATGACTTGACTAGACTAGACTATGACTTAACTTGATGACTTGGACTGTGGACTTGATATGACACATACAACATACATATGTATAATATAAATTAACTTCAAAAAATTATTACTTGACACTGGCTAAATACACAAAAGTGTGGAGCCAAAACCAAAATAAAAAAAAAGTCTGTTTTTTAAATAATTCTGTGAACATTTGCTGATGCGCTCCGGTTTCACACGGGTTAGTTAATTTTAAGCGAGCGTAGCCACATACGGAAGCTTGTATTATTATAAAACATAGGCAGTGTCACTCAGTGATATTGTAGCTTTCTACCAGTAAAATAAATAAACACCCAACGATCACATAGATCCTGGACCCTAACTAGGATTCCCTGTATCTAGTGACCCAGAAACTACGAGGACCATGGTCCCACAACACCCACACTCAGAACAAGTATTTACGCTTTTTTACTGTGCAAAAATACTTGTCCTGTCGCGGGAATCGAACCTACCGCCTCCGGGTTATAAGCCGACCTGCTCGACCACTACACCACAGAGGCTGTCAAAGAAATAATTTTTAGAATGAAATCTGTAGCTAGCACTTACAAACAATAATACCTGTACAATATTAATAAAGTTATTTATATTATTTTAATATATTCAATACTTCGATGTAATCAAATACATATTTATCACAATTTTTCCCATGCAATTTGGCAGAAATTGATGTAAAGATTTCCAGTTTAGCAGTCTTTACTTTACGCTCCTTCGAACTGTCTAAGTAACCCGGGCTACGTAAGTAACCACTTTTGTTTTTGAAGTAAGACTTCTTTACGCACGCTTGACTTAAGGAGTAAGCTGGTGGATGCGAAGCGAGGAGAACGGAAGAGATCTCCATTGCCAACATAACAAACATACATATAAAATGTGTATTATTACGTTGGTGTATCCGGTAAAATGACAATTTACAATTTTTTTTTTTTACTTCAAACTTGTCTAGCATTTGATCGCGCTCTCACCTGATGGGAAGTGACGATGCGATCGAAGGTGTAGCATGCTAGCCAAGTAAAATTGTCAAGATGGCGACATGAACATTATAGAAAGCAAAAACAAAGAATACCGGTCGATAAAAGGAGCTTAACTAAAGTCGTCGTGTGGTCTAAAGCAATCTAATTTTTATTTTTTTGTATCTTGATACCAATTCTTCTTATTTCAGCTTGCAGCATCCAATCGCTCGATGACTACGATGCTCCCAGAGCCCCTTTACGTCGTCAAGTGTCCCTGGATGAGGAGCGCCCGGATGACTGCCAGGGTCACTGGCGGGGTCCCGAGCTTATCGGGGAGGAGGAAGAAAGGGGGGTGAGGCTGTTCCGGGCACTGTTGCTGCAGCATTTAAGACTAGAGGAGCTTCGGCCCCCGCCTTGCATGGCAGTAGCTGCCAAGCCTGAGCCGAGGTAGTATAGTATTATATAATCTGTTGCTGTGTAGGGGGAATGGGGGGAGGAGATAAGGAGAAGTACATTCTATTGGAGCAATAGCTTCATTAGGTTAAAATTAGACCTCGAATTGTTCACAAGTATTTTCCTAAGCTTTTCTATTTATATAAATGGCTTTGTCCTGAATGACTGACAGACAACGCACAGCACTAAAGCTGACTTGAAATTTGGAGGGTGGCTACCTTTTATGACGTAAGCGACACTAAACGTTAATGGTGAAATGGTGAGTCATACCATCATATCAATCGTAGGTGATGAGGCTTGCCTCTTTCGATCCCTGTCCTATTTAATGTAAGGCACTCAGGAATGGGTAATGGATGTTTGTAATGAGATCGTTGGTCATGTAGTAACTAATTGGCAAGAATTAGCGACATTGTCATGTATAATGATAAGCCTAACAATGCTGCAATGAGAGATCAATGCACGCACGAGATTCCAGCCATTTATTTATTGAAGAGGGTTAAATTAATTTTATCCCAAAAAAATTCTGAGGGATAGCCCACGCGGGCGAAGCCGTGGGCAGAAGCTAGTTATAGTATATTCCCGTTGGTATCGCTGAGCTAGCAATTTATATATCACTATGTACTCTCTCTCTCTCTCTCTCTCTCTCTCTCTCTCTCTATCTTTCTTTCTTTGATGTGAGATAAACGAAAATACTCATCTATGGGAAGCTGGGTTGGATAGCTGGATACTAGGACCTTTTAGGATCACCTTTTTACACGTTTTATGCAGTTTTCTCGTCATTGATAAATCTTTTGCGGATTTGCATGCGCGCGCGGCTGTAGTTTTTTCGGAGTGTGGGAAGCGGGCGGGGGGAGGAAAGAGACTAACTTTATGCCTCGCTTACCGCCATAGATGTAATATCTGGCAAAATTGTGTTGTGTATACGCGTCACTCTTTATATATATAATAATAATAATAATATATGTGGACATTTAACCCAGCGCCATCTAGCCCCAAACTAAGCAAAGCTTGTACTATGGGAACCAGATAACTGATAAAATACTTAGATACTTTTTGTTTGTAAATACAATATAATACCCAGACACAGAACAATCAAAATAAAACAAGCAAACAAACAATATCTTCTTATTCTTTCTTTATTCACATCAAACTAGGCACTATAATGACTGACTTTCTACTCTTCAATTTCAGAGGATGGTTCATGTACTGGCGCGACTGGCGGGCGCTGGAGCGTGCAGCTCGAAGGTTCCGAGAGACGAAGGCGAGAGGACGGCTGGCGGCGCGAGCTGAGCATATACCTCTGCTTAGCCTAGATGAGGTGGAATTTGAAGACATTATGCAGGAAATCTGTCAGGTACGGTAATTGTATCCTGAGTTATAATCTCGACCCTTGTGAAATCTACCTGTCGAGTTCCTGATTAATTAAATAATGTGTCAGGTACGCTAATTGTACCCTGAGTTTTAAGCTTGACTCTGTGAAATCTACCTGCTTACTTATAGTTCCTGATTAAGTAAGTAAGACGGCTTATAAATAGAAAAATATCATTAAAATTTTATTACTGTGCGTACCTTATAGGTATACGAGCTTCTGCCCGCAGCTTCGCCCGCGGCGTGGCCTATGGGAAAATAATTCAACCACACATTTCACCCTCTTAAGGGTGGAATTTCAAAATATCCTTTCTTAGCGGATGCTTACGTCATAACATCTACCTGCATGCCAAATTTCAGCCCGATCCGTCCAGTGGTTTGGGCTGTGCGTTGATAGATCACTATGTCAGTCAGTCAGTCACCTTTGAGTTATATATATTTAGATAACTTAGTCTGCTTCGAGCTTCCTTTGCTCAGCTTGCAAATTTTCAAAATAGGTACTTATCATTTATTCATTCGACAAATTTAAATATAAATGATGTGAAAAGGAACCGGTTGATTAATTCACGCAAATTCTTATTCTTCAGGCATGTTGTTGTTATTAATAGTTAAGTATGTAATCGTGCACACGTACTAGCGTCGACCTACGCATTTCAGTCAACGCAACAGGTTGCATTAAAAATTAACTTATTGTGTCACTTTTTTCAGCTGTTTTACTACAGTCTCCTGATTACTGATACAGTTTCATCTTTAATATATTACTCTATACAAACATTCTACTTTCCTTTTCAAATCAAAATCAATTCAGGAGGGTCTTCTGGGGATTTTATTATGTGTCATTTTTATTAGTTGTAGTTTACTTAGGTAATACCATAGTTTTGTATACCTACTACTGGAAAAAGATGTCTAAACAAAGGTATGTACTCCTAGTTTATACGTGTTAAATTAGTAGTAATTAAGTAGCTATGTATGTGAATAGGGATACAAGAAAATTAAATTTATGTTAGTGTTTTTCTATGTTATCTAGACAATCTATATGTAAGCTCCGTTGCACTGCCCTGCAAAAATTTCCATGTTACACCCAGGTTAACTGGAAGATAATGCTCTCTAGAATTAAGTTCGCCTTTGTACCTACATTTGTTATTTGTGCAATAAAGCATTTTCTATCTATCTATCTATCTGTTTCCCTATTATATAGAGCATAACTTTGAGGGGCTGCTTGTTTCTTGGTCTTCAAATCCCTCAATTTTCACCAGATCATTCGACCAGCTAATGGGTGAGTGGCTTCCGATTCGTGGTAGCTACTCGAGAACATTCCTTCACCGTCTATAGGTGGTCCTGCGAGCGATGTGGCCTGCCCATTGCCTATTCAACTTGGATTACAATCTCACTTATTGCTTTAAATGATAAGCCAGTATCATAACGTAAAATTTATTTGGAAAATACATGTTTAAAGTATAATGTTCATTAATAACTTCATTATTGAAATGGGATAAATAAAAAAAAAAATTACTTTTCACCAAATACATTGTCCACACGAACAGACTGATTCACAAAGAGATATTCATAAAATTAATAAATAAAATAAATAAATAAATGTACGTACTCCTTGCAAGTGTAACTACGACTCTACAACTCTATGCGACCGCCTTAGAACTGCTTATGCAACTGTATCATTATTAAATCCCGCGCCCTTTATATAGGTCGGCACCACGTTTTTTTTTATGTTAGTGAATGATGTGACGAGCTAGTCGTTCGCCTGATGTTAAACGCCACGGCCGCCCATAACAGAACAGTGTCACTCGAAACTAAAACACAGATATTCGCGCGACACTGCACTGCGCACATCATTCTGAGACATCAGCACAGTCTAGTAATAAGATAGACGAACTTTGCAACAAAGTCCTACCACCTAGTAGACCCGTGTGTCCACATGTGTCCACATGTGTGTGAACTTGCACATGTAATCGTTTCAGGCAGTGGCACACGTAGAGCAGCGGGCTTTGGTGGTGCTAGCATTCCTGTGCGAGGTGTGCGCCCGCGCAGTGCGAGTGGGCGGGTGGTGCCGCGCGGCGGACTGGGCGGCGCAGCACGTCGCCAAGTGCGCCACGCCATGGGCCATCCGGCACGGAGGATGGGTGAGGACTTGATCATACGCTTTAATCACTTTTTGATCAGTAAACTATAGTTTGTATTATGTAGGTATAATTATAATTGACTGGCCCGATAGCTCAGTTGGTAGTGACCCTGCCTTCTAAACTGCGGGTTCGATTCCCACCCAGGACAAACATTTGTGTGATGAATATAGGTGTTTGTTCTGTGTCTGGGTGTTATATTGTATTATTTGTATGTATTTACAGTATCTAAGTATTGTATCAGTTATCTGGTTCCCATAACACAAGCTTTGTTTAGTTTGGGGCTAGATGGCGTTGTGTGAGATGTAAAAAAAAAACATATCACACTAATATTATAAAGGCGAAAGTTTATATGTGTGTATGTTTGTTACTCCTTCACGCTCAAACGGCTGAACAGCCCAGCCTAAATGTAGCCTAAATGTTCTCCTATAGGCTACATTTTATACCGGAAAAGTGAAATTTTCCCGTGGGATGAGTAAACAAGTAAAATACTTTTTATCCGCAGGTGAAACTGCCGGGCTCATCTTGTAATATATATGTACTTAATTTCGACTCTCCTGATTCGACTGGCCTGATATCTCAGTTGGTAGTAACCCTGCCTTCTAAGCTGTGGTTGTGTGTTCGGTTCCGACCCAGGACACACATTAGTATGATGAACATGTTTACCCGTTCTAACACGAGTGTGTGTATATAAAATATACATCCCAAGTGGCGTTTTATGGCGGAAGCCTATGTTCAACAGTGGGCGTCTTCCAGCAGATGATATTTATGTATGAATCATTTTTGAAGTAAAACTTCATTACGCACGCTTGACTTGTAAGCTGGTGAATGTGAGACGAGCGGAAGTTGAAGTGGGTTCACGTAGATCTTTACTGTCAATAATATAATATATATAAAAAATTTGCATTACTAGCTGCGCCCCGTGGATTCAACCGCGTGGTGAAAGTATTCTATTTTTTCGCGTAATTTAATTTTTTCTTTCATAACAATCTTGACCTGACAATAATCAACAGAATAAAAAAAGAATTATCGTAAATATTCCATCCGTTCAAGCGTGATGCGATGACGAAGAGAAATAGAGATTCATTTTTATATCGTATTAAGATTATGTGGGCATGTTCGGAAAAAATACTATTTACAAGGTGAAGATGGCGACATTAACATTAAACAAAGTTATACCGGCCGATAGATGGAGCTTAACTAAAGAAGTTTTACTTCAGTCGTGTGGTCTAAAGCACACTCGTTTTTTGATCTGTCTTGCCTTTACTATCAGACTATTTACTTTTTCAGAGCGCAGTAGTGGATAAGGCTGGAGGCACACGAAGAGATGACGCCACGCTGATAGCTGGCGCAGCAGTTGCAGCCTTAATCGCCTTTTGGCTCTTTTGCCGCACACGATTACGTCACACACTTCTTTAAGATATACTTGAAATTTTGAACCGGGCATGATTTATAACAGCGCCATCTCTTGGCGAAAAATTGAAATGGAGTAAGTCAACATTGGTGTGAAACCTATGATGAAAATACTGGCAGGTTCCAGTGGTTACGTGGTAAAAATAAGAACGTAGTTTTGTATGTGTGTAGGTTTTCAAAATGGTCTTGTATTTTGGATTTTCATTTTATTTATGTAACATTATTTTGTACGAGAATTATGCATTTTAAATGGTGATTGTGATGTTGATAAATAGCAGTTTATTATTTTAAAATGTCTAGAAATGTGTCATGTATAGTTGTTTAAGTAGGTTTTAATTTCCTTACACCCTTCCTTCTTTGATGCACTTCTTTTATTAATAAGTAACAGATACTTAAATATTTTATAATATTATATTGTATAGAATAATATTTATCATATTAAGGATAGCCGGGTTGGAGGTTGCGGGTTCGAATTCCCGTATGCAATTAGTATTTTTTTAATATAATTTTTTGTGGTATTCGGAGGTGGACGACTTGTATTGTGATCGGTAAAGAAAGAAAGAAGGAAGAAAGAAGAAGGTAAAGCGTTATTTATGTTATAATTATATACAATATCTAAAAAGAGCAAGGCTCTAAAATATTTATATATGTGTATTTAGTATAATATTTATCCTTTAATTAACCAACGTTTCCCAACGACGGGAAGGTGGGAACGACGGAAATATACTTCATCCAGATCCAAATCATAGGTACTTTTGATTATGATCTATTTTGTATGGATATAATTTAAGATTTTTACCATCATAAAAGGTATTGTATTACAGCTGTACTTTTGGTACTTTTGCCGTTTGTATTCATGATTGTTTTATCCACATTTAATATTTTAATTTAGGTAATCTTAATATATAATAATAAATCTTTTTACTGCGTTTATTATTTTTAGGAGAATGTTCTTATGAAAGAAAAAGTTAAGTACCTATGGAAAATTTTCACCACGCGGGTGAAATCGCGGGGCGTAGTTTATTATAATAGTTATTTATTCAGATCTTCTATGCGTCATATTTCTGTATGCAAATGAGAGCTACGTGTGTCTCTTAGTAATATTTCAGCGTATAAAATAAAATTATATAATAGTCATAAAAATTTGTTTTACTTTTTAACCTTAACGTCATCCACCTTTCAACTATATGGAGCGCCTGCGCTCCATATAGTTGTCGCCTGTCTCTAATAATACTTATATTATTTAGGATAATACATAATATTATCTGAGATAACATAAGGATTATAGAATATAGGTATCATCTATATATTTATTTTAAATAATATGAAGATTATTTATTTGTTCATATATTTATTAGGCTTTTTTTTCTTGTACTGGGATTGTCCTCGCTGTAGTAAGGTGAAAAGTTGTATATTTCACTCGCCTGCAAAGTTATACTGGGTTTCATACCTTTGAAACCCTCGCTATGCTCAGTAACTAACTATTGTATATTTGATCACACGCTTCTCTCGTGGTTCTATCCTGTAATTCTTCGCTTCCTCAGATTTCAATACAAGTACTTGTTGCAAAAAGCAACTTTGCAGCGTTGCATGACGAATAACTGTAGTGAATCTTGCATAAATAAATAATAAATTCTACACTTGACGTTTTATCAACCTAAGGATTTACGGACATTCGCGAAGTCCTTGTCGTTCACGTTAATTTTGGTGCGTAAAAAGAGGAAGGAGATATGGAATTATTCTGTTTTATTCATAAGTTTTTATTGCAAATGTAAACTTCTGTATTATATAAATTATGTTAAGTAAGTAACTCGTATGTAACTACTATACTTGTGAGCTTCGACGTGACCGAGGTGATTCACTGTAAGCCCGCTATACAGGCTCATCAGAGACCTAGTGCGGGTTGCAGAGCTTCCCAAGGGTAGATACGGTAATAATTCTGATGTATAGATATATCAAAACTACAGAAAAATACTAAGTATAATGTACCAAACATGTGTGTAATTGAGACGAAATAAATAATTAATTTAATTTATTTCTATTAAAAATTAAGCACCTATTAAAACAGGGAAAAAGAAACGCTCATGTCACTCACTATTTTATAATTTTTATTGTAATTTTTCATAATACCGTCGACAGCCGAGACGAGGGCACGCCGTTGCTCCTTATACACCGAAATCAATAAACACGAATAAAAACTAATATTCATAATTATCTGCTCGCAATCAACTAGTTCAATTTTAAAACTATCACAATTTGTAAATCGTCAACAATCATTAAAAGCTTTGATTAGAGCAACAATTATAATATTAGCAAAAACGTACACATAGTAGGCGAAATGTACAAAAGGATAGACAACGTGTCGAAATGTAACGTTTCGGAGAAGCTATAGGATATTCCATCACTTTGCTTGCCTTATTGCCCACGTGCTAAGATTAAAATTATCTTTCAAAGCGTTGTTGGAAGACGGGTAGGTATTTAAAATACCTACTTCAATACAACGCTGTTCCATTCTATAACTCGTTTGACTTTTCCGAAACGCCATTTTAGGTTCGCAATCGTAACTAGCACAAATAAACTATCCAATAATACTGCTAAAACATTTCGAAAATAACAATAACTCGACACAACTGAAATCCGTCACGAGCTTCCGTCCATCCCATTTTCAATCGTTAAGTACAACATGATGAAAATGCCTAAAACTTATCTACACTTTTAAAATTAATAACATTTTTTTAATTCTTTTTTTTTTACTTAATTTGTAATATCACTATTAACAACCTACGCTGTTATCTCGATTCCGACATCATTTGTACCATTAAATTGCTTCGATTCATCGTACAGATTTAAATTTATGTAGCCAATCGAAAGAGTTGCCTATTTTGTGATCATCTTAAAATTTCTAAACATAATTTAATTTTAAATACAAGTTTGCACAATGATAATTTTTAACTGACTCAATTGAAGGGTTTCAGCAAGTTCATCTTCTCACTTATCGAAATCGAGACTTAACAGCAACAAAAATAATGAATGACTATATGGATCCAAGTCACTTTCTCCCACACGTCCATTTTAAAGCTGACTTCCACGAAGACATATTTAATGTAGACACTAAACTTCTAAAACATCAATATCATTATGGTGTTCATTATTATTTACATAGCCCGTGTACAAGAAAGTGACGCGTCATTAATATTTCTTTATCATTTGCGATAATTTTATACTTTATATAATTTTATTATTTTATATAAAAACCACCACTCTAGTAACAATCTACCTGGATATCATATATTTCAATTTGTTAGTAAATATTTAGGTAATAATAGCGTTAAGCCTAAACTTAGACTACGAAGAAGTATTAAAAGATATTTTATAAGAGGCATCGATAAGTCTGATACCGAAATATTAAACTTTATAGAGACTACTTAGTAGTAACGAAGAATTCGTTAAGTTCGAAAGTTAATGACAACTAGCTCGGCTTGTGCTATTTGGTACTGAACAAATGCAATTTTAATGTAACTACGTGGTATGACATGCAAGAAGGCGAATTTTGAATTGTGAGGACATACACAAAGTCAACTAGAGCAAAGGCATTATTCCTTTCAACAACATTATAAATAGCTACTTAAACTTTGCTCTCGTCAACTTTGGCCATATAATAATTACATAACCGTATATCAGCCCGAACCTCAACTATATAAACAATTATGGAAGGATGATAATTTACAAATTCTAATTACATTATACAAGAGATAGATAGAAATAACTAGTTTACATTATAAGTATTTAATTTATAGCGTATAGGTTTACCTTTGCATTACATACGCGTAGTATTTGGTGCTTTCGATATTACTAAATCAACGTTGTAAAAGGTTAATATTTCGTAGCCCTTTACGTCTACGTCTTCATATTCATTTATGGTACAAAGTTCCAATCGAATCTTACATTATACTTTTATAGAATGGCCACTACGTTACAGTTCAATTTCGGAAATATCGACATATCCATAAGGAAATCATTAAATAATTGTTTGAATAGAAGAAGTAATAATAGATGTAATAATTGAGTCAGATGGCATTGAGACTGCGAGTAGTGGCGCCGCTAAGCGAACTACAGAAGGCTATCAAATCCAAGCTTATGATACAGATACGAAATCCGAAGAGAAATGAACTTCTAACTTTATAAATACGTCATAAGCATGCTCTTATCACAGATTATGATCTAATCGAGTGCGGTACCTACCGATATGTCCTTATTTGTCTCGATAACATTCGTAATGCATGCGACATTATTTATCACATCATGTGTCGATGAAACCTTGGCATCAAGTCAGTTGACTTTGATTGCCTAGCTTTTTGTACTTTATAAACGTATTAAAACGAACGTATAAAAAGTTGAATTGACATAAATTTTTATTATTTTTCAAGAACTTAATAGCAGCTACTAAACCACTAAATTATTCAATAATGAATAACGAAGACAATATCAAATCCATAATGCAGAATAATAATTAATATCAAGGAATATACCAGTGGCTCAATTCATAGCATCACTGTCAAATTGTAATACCATAACATTAATATGATCTGATTCAATGTCAAAGTATCATCTATGTCTTGTACTAATTCTATTTTTGTAAAAATCACCTAGTTCAAGAGTTTTATGGAATCAATAGGGCTTGAATGTCAAGTCAGAGCAAATCTAAGATTCGCCTTTTTCTTGTGCGCATATTATATTGTTAGAATCATCGAAGAAGTCATTTCACATCTTGAGCGATACGATAACGGTTGTTATTGTTAAAGCTTATAATTATACAAATATATTTAACTATCTATTCTAGTCTATTTATTGCTATGTCATATAGGCGGGTTATTATATAAAACTTGAGGGTAATGTTACTGAACTCATGATTTTGAATTAGTTTGTTTATTAGTTTACTGGCTACATCATTGAAGAACATTATGTAAATTGCGAAAGCATTATGAGAATTGAAAAGGAAACAAATGGACGGTTAAGTAGATGTTAATAACCAACAATTTCATCCAACCGTACAAATTTGTTAAATTTTAAAAGTAGAGAGACTTATTACGATTCACATGACATTTTGAACAATTGACTATTATCCTATAAAGCTTGCGTAATATTCGTGAAAACATGTATTGGAAAGCATAATGATAAACAAAATACAAATCAATGATACATTAGACTTTACAGATTCGTAGTGTAAAAATCTAGCTACCATATAATACCGTAGAGCGGGACCAATGCGCTCTACATATATTAAGTACTCCCCTATAGATTATTATTAACCTTGCATCTATTCAATCATGTATTTAATAAGACAACATTTTGTTTCTGTAAAAATATCGAAGCTAAATGTTTATAAGTCCATACGAACTTTTAGGCACATTTTATGTAAGTAGTATAAATTAAGTTTTTAAAAAAGTTGCATTTGCCCCGCTCCTCCATCGCTTACAACCTCTACGTGTGTATTTACATCTCTTTCTTTTCTAACCGTTTGTGCTGAGACAACAACCATTTGTACATTGAACCGCGGCAATGCATTTACATTAACAACTGATGGACTGCAGGTCAGAAAGACCAAAATTAAATGTAATAAAAAAACGTATTACTACCACCTTACCTATAAAACCAAATTAATGAATATTTACAAAAATAGATACAATATCAATCAACGCATACGACTCTAGTATTATTCTGAACTTATCTGTAAAACTTCTTAAAAGCGCCATCAAGTTTTAATGAACAACTAACATTCATATAAATTACTACAGTCTCTATTGATGGCTAAATATTATTATACTTTTTAGTACAAATACATTGTATCTCTGTATTTATACATTCCGAAGTCTTACCTTAATTTGTTACTGAAGCTTCTTCGTCATTTATTGCATTTACGCTAGGAATTTATTTTGTCGTTCTTTTTATTTCACTACTGTTTCATTTTGTTGGTTACTTATGCGTATTGGTGCTTATTTAAGTCTCTCTTTTACATTTCACACGTTTGTTATTAAAAGCTTTACAATATCAAAACGTCTAAAGTATTTCTATTCGGCAAATTAATCACAACATAAAGTACATAATTTGAGCAATGTATATTACATCTGTTTTGTGCTACAACATTCAAACAACTAAAACACAAAACAAATTAACAACCTTTTACAAATTTTGAACCTTTTATCTTATTATTTTTATTATAATTATTATAGATTATTATCGTCAGGCATTATTGGAACTGTTTCAATGATAAGTCTATTTAATTTACAAAAGTACCCCAAACATCGACAAAGCTACGTCATCACTAGATGTCCTTGTCACTTTGGTACTGACTGGTATATTTGACGTAAACATGTATCTTCAGTGGTGTTCAGGGCAGTGGAGGTAGCCGTATTCAAGCCCTAAGCTTACTGCAACGAATACGAAGTACAGTAAGAACATGGTGAAACCAAGTCCTCTGTTCATTTTCCACCTGAAGCAGGCGATACTGAGAATCACGAAGATCAGCATGGCAAAGAGTAGGACGATGCTGCATATCATACCTTTGGAATTCACTTCTACAGGCTCTCCGTTGATCAGTCCATATAACAGCCATGGAAGTGGCAACCTAGAACGTAATTAAATACCATTAAGAATTTATATTCCACTTCAGCATCATCGAAATCATCACTTAATTTTAAAAATATATAGCCACAATACTCAATCGCAAAGCTCTTCACATCGAATTTTTATGCAAGTTGGCATTTGTTTGACCCGATATTTGGGGCAAGGCCTCGTGCCGAATAAGGCTGATAAATATCAAACTGTTATTTTTTATAGTAACTTTTCACCCCCATTACAAAGAAGGGTGGATCGTGCTATGACTAATAATAATAAGACTAAGGTCATGTTGGAGCCGATAAAAGTAAGCTACCTTGAGTAGTATAGATCTAGGCAATGCTTACCATCAGATTGTGATTGCGATCACGTCATACAAACAAATCTTCAAGTTAAATGACTTTAATCACGAACTGTTCTGTTTTAAATTAGTTTCCTTAAAGCAGTAATAGTAGTAGCATGTCAATGTCAACTACCTGGTTAAAGTAATTAAGTACGTTCGTGCTATACTTTCGTTATCATGTTTACTTGGATGATATTATTATGTTTAGAAACAATGACAAGAGTTATGTTCAAAGATTGAATTAAAATATGGTCACACCATTTTTATTCTGAGCCATACATTAATGCTAAAGAAACAAATGCAAGGGACTAAGACAAACACTATGAAAATAATTTTAGTGAGAAAAATATATTTTGTATGTTACTTAGGTAGGCTTGCGTTTGACCACACTTCTCCTGATGTTGAGTGACAATGTGGTATGTGTCTACTATGGAACACGTTCCCTACTATAACCCTGTTCACTCTCTTTTAGAAAACATCTAGATTTAAATTGCTTGCTAATAATGTTTGAAATACTCAAATAATATTCCGCTTTCTCTTATAAGTTGTACCTTAGCATTGATGATGCAAAAGATTGTTGCAAATGAGATGAAGTATGCACACACAAGTATCGAAAATTAACGCAGCCTAGAAAGCTCTTAGAAGCAATCATAATTCCAAACGAGCAAATCCTTCAATGCTCCATCGAACGAAAGTGGAGTTTATCTTGAAAACTTACAGTTCCCACAGCTATTCCAAAAGTACAGATTGTGCTGAAAATTTGGAGGATTTTCGACCTTATATCAAAGGATTTAGGGAATACGTTTTGTCGAGTATTGATCCAAGTATATGCCGAAATGTAACGCTCGAGAAGTCCAAGAAAAGGATTGGCTTTGTGTGCCGTAAGCAAATAGAGGTTTTCAGATTTTTGTGCCAGTTTTGGGTCAAGAACATACTCCATGAAATATAGTAGATAGAAAATACACCTATCATTTGTACACTATCATAATCAATAATATTAATGATAAGTAATTTGATAGTATTGGTAGTAGTGAGTTTACAACCAAATCGACACTGACCGTTATTAACTAAATGATGGATAACTATATAGTATAATTTCAATGTGGTCATTTGATAAAATGTATCACTCATTTGCTCAATCGGGAAGTTTATAATAACAAGGATTTTGGGTTCAATCTCGTAACATAAAATACGAATTGTATTGTTATTATTACTTATGTGATGCCAATAATACAAATAATTTAAAGACTAGCAACAAATACAGTAAGTCAGGTATCTGATGCTTTTATTTCCATGATATATCGCCCGTTAGCGGCAAATGTTCCTCGAATGCCAGCTATAAGTCCTTCGCGGTAAGATTTGTGGGTTCGAGCATTCTCCAAAACAAAACACGTTCTGTGAAGATTTACGTCGAGGTATATATGTAGATATGTATTCCTCTTGGTACGACAAGCTATACAAGTATAATTGTATTTACCCATTTATATTGTTTGATAAAGATGATGTTACTCCTAAGTGCGATTAGTTACAAGATTTTATGATGTTAATGCAGAGCCAAAGCTGTTTAACATTTTTAATGGTTTGCACTCTCAATTAGTGCCGTACCTATTTGAATCACAACTATGTCTATCTTTATTTTTATTTGGTATTTTACATTAAAAAAATAACTATATTTTTTGATGTTAAATTCCAAAGATAGTATCCAAAGATAGGAATTTGAGTACTACAACTACGTAGTACTCAAATTTTAGCGTTCGTGTTTATCATTGAACCCTTCAATTATTTAGGTGTCCGTCAAACGTAATGAAAGCGAGACGAGGCATTTTTAATCTATTTGTATTGCAGGAAGTCAAAGAGTATTTGAGAATTTTACCTTATAAATTACCATAGATATACATTTCGCATTTAGTACCGCTACGATTTAAACCATTTTAAAATAAAATAATGAATGTGCATAGCAGTCACCTCTAATATTTCAACTACAATAAAACAGCCTAATGTAATTTCATCTCGTAAGAAATGCACGTATCCTGGTAATTTCTGGCGCTGTTCCAAACTGGAGGAGGCAGGAGTGGGGGAATGGGGGGGAGAATTAAGAAGCGTCTACGTTATTTAGGAATCCGTAGAGAGCAAGTCCTGTTTAACTGGGTTAGGACACGTTAGAACTTGAATTTAATTTTAAGCCTGAATAATGGAGCGCCTCTGCGGAGTTTGCTTATTTTCAGTATATGCAACAATAACTAGGATAGTTCGAAATAAGCCATTATATACAGTTATGTTACAGAAGATGTTAATATCGGTTTTTAGTATTAGTTATTAAATCATTGTAGTATTTAGAAAATAAAGGCAATTTGCCGTGTTGAAAATAGGTATAGTTTTTTTTTTAGACATTTTACACAGCGCCATCTAGCCCCAAACTATGCAAAGCTTGTATTATGGGAACCAGATAACTGATACAGTACTTAGATACTTTTTGTTTGTAAATACATACATAGAATACAATATAACACCCAGACACAGAACAAACACCTATGTTCATCACACAAAATGTTTGTCCTGGGTGGGAATCGAACCCACAACCCACTATTCAGAAGGCAGGGTTACTACCAACTGAGCTATCGGGCCAGTCTAACCAATTAGATATTAGAAATATCTGAGGTAGAAACAACTAAATCAAAGAATTTTTCAATCTTAAGACGTCAACTGCATAGCATATTGGTCTTTCTTGCATATAGAGGCCTATAGAGGCCTATAGAGGCTGTAAACAAATCAGAAACAAGACAAGAACTAAAAGTGTTAAAATGTCCAAGTAATAAAAGTTAATATAATAAGATCTTACAAATGATATTGACCCGTTGAACGCCATTAATTTGTATAATACATGAACAATAAAAAGTCGTACTAACTGCAATGATATTTCAATATATTTCAGTTTCTATTTGGAATGTTTATAAAGATCATCTAAGTATTCTTCTTGCACGTGGTGGTTACTTTTGTAAAATATTCATTATCTCAAATATAATAAATTATAAATATTTTTATTATATTTATTAATTAATTAACTTGAAAAAAATGACATCACTGTAAAGTTTCTTGTAGCTTCTTCTTTACAGGTGTAATCGAAGCTACGGATCGGAGTTTTCTGTTCTGCATTGTGCCGGATTGCTTGCACCGGTGATAAAGAGAACTTATTTTTTTCAAACTCATATATATTATTATGGTCTTGCCATATATTATTCGATAATAAGCACTTTGTAATTTTATATGATTAGTAAAATAACTTATTTTTAAGTACCTAACATAATTTTGACTAAAAGTGCTAAAAATAGCTTATTTACAATAAATTATTTGACTTTGACATACATAATATGATAAACCGATTCGACAGTGAGTTAATTTACATTTTACTTGTAGGTGGAAAACGAATACCACCGATTTGGGAAATCTAGGTTATGCTCATTAAACACTATTGTTTTATTGAGTGTTAATTAGAGGAAATTATCGATAATATTAGTAAATATAACCCTATATATATATATAGGTGGAAAACAAATTCCACAGATTTGAGAATTGACAGGCCCGACAGCTCAGTTGGTAGTGTTCTTGCCTTCTGAACTGCAGGTTGTGGGTTCGATTCCCACCCAGGACAAACATTTGTGTGATGAGCAATGTTTGTTCTGTGTCTGGGTGTTTATATTGTATTCTATGTATGTATTTACAAACAAAAAGTATATAAGTATTGTATCCGTTGTCTGGTCCCCATAGTACAAGCTTTGCTTAGTTTGAGGCTAGATGGCGCTGTGTGAAAAGTCCACACATATAAAATATATATATATATAGTA
Source organism: Ennomos fuscantarius (assembly GCA_905220475.3). Lineage (NCBI taxonomy): Eukaryota > Metazoa > Arthropoda > Insecta > Lepidoptera > Geometridae > Ennomos > Ennomos fuscantarius. The sequence goes on along the minus strand of HG992040.1, from coordinate 2,783,539 downwards.
AAAACTAAATTAAATCACTATAAAATCAGAAAAGGGGCTATATATATATATACCCCCTTATCTATGAGCTATGACTGTATATCCCTTTACCGCAAAATGATGTCGCGTCGAGAAAAAGTGGCAAAGAAAATAGATAGAATAAATAAATAGTAATATATAAATAGTAGAAAGAAGAAGAAAAAAAAAAAGAAATACATCACTGTAAAGTTTCTTGTAGCTTCTTCTTTACAGTTGTAATCGAAACTTCGGATCAAAGTTTTCAATTCTGCATTGTGCCGGATTGCTTGCACCAGTAGTAAGAAAGAGAACTGTTTTTTTTTCAAACTCATATATTGTAATGGGCTTGCTATATATTATTTGACAATAAGCACTTTGTAATTTTATATGCTTAGTGAAATAAATTAATTTTAAGTACCTAATATAATTTTGACTTGTAAAAGTGCTAAAATTAGCCTATTTGCAATAAATCTTTTGACTTTGATACTCACCCAACAGTAACATCAAAAATATTACTCCCCACTGAGCTGGAGACCGCCATGTCTCCAAAGCCTTTCCTGGCTACAATGACAGATGTGATCAGGTCCGGCACTGACGTCCCCGCAGCCAGGAGTGTCAGCCCCATCACCTCCGGGGGAACCCTGGCCGTCGCACCAGCCACGTTCGCCCACCACACCATGAGGTACGAGAAAAACGCTATCCAAACTATGGACCCTATAAATGTTATAGGGAACAGGTTCTTCCCTGAAAAAAAACGAGTGTGCTTTAGACCACGCGACTGAAATAAAACTTCTTTAGTTTAGCTCCATCTATCGGCCGGTATAACTTTGTTTAATGTTAATGTCACCATCTTAACAATTGTATATTTTCATTTTACCATACATACCAACGAAATAATACAATTTTTTTTACTTTGTTATGTTGAAAATGGAGATCTACGTGAACCAACTTCAACTTCCATTCGCCTCGCATACATCAGCTTGCTCCCCAAATCAAGCGTGCCTAAATAAGTTTTACTTCAAATAGGTCGGGTTTTAGTATTTGTAGGCGTAAAAATCTATAAAAGTACGCACGGCCATGACCCGATTCGATCGGCCCTTGCCGAAGGTTGGGTCTTGGGACATTGTGCCTACTTTAGGATTTGCTATTCAAGGCCGATATATTTTGGAACTGTTCAAAATATTTATTAAGTTATTGACAAAAAATATGAGCAACTATTCAAAGCATTGAAACGTGATTGATTGCTCTTCAGAGTCAACACATTAGAGGCACGTCTATAATGTTATAGAGGCCTATAGGCTTTTGTGACCTCTTCCCATCAGGAGAGCTGCTTGATTGCTACCTATTTATAGCATTAAATAATATATCCTAAAAGAAGGCACTACGAGGACCACGAGGACCATGGTCTCACAACACCCAGACTCAGAACAAGTATTTGGGCTGTTTTTCCTGGACACAAATAGGTACTTGTCATTTCACGGGAATAGAACCAGCTGCCTCCTATGAGCCGACTGGCTCAACCACGATACTACAGAGGCTGTCTCATGGTTATACTTTAAAGGTAGTTTTACACAAATTTTCTGAAGCATATAGACAGTTTATAATAGTTATGAGCCCAATCTACATTTTATGGCCCCTTCAAAATATGGATTCAAATTTTTATATCCCACAACGAGCACTAGAAAATTTTGCTGACACTGCTTTCAGACGAAGCAAGTAGTCTTTGTCATAAAACATATGTCTTTTATGGCTCTTGCATACTAAGACTGTCTTTTGAAATGTCGGATTATTCGCTGGTGACCTAGAAATGTGTACGTATGTTTGTATGACCGCTTAAAATTCGGCAGCGGGACTGAGATGCGGGCGTCGCCGCACCAAAAAACATAAAGAATTTTCGTCGGTATCGGAAAAGAAACGCAAAAGGAAAACAATAACTTTATTTTTCCGCAAACATGAGTCCGGATTTGTGTTTATTTCATAGCAATTTTGCTCCATACATTTGGAGGATTCTGCGGCATAAAGAATTTACGCTCCAACTCACCATCAATATGTACAACAAGCCCAAAAAAGTGAAATATTCTTCACTGTATAATAGCTTCTGTTTCGCACGCGTTGAGTACAATTTAATCTCAATAAAAAAACTATGCCTTTCTCAGGCCACAGAATACTTAATAGTACAGATTCCCAGAGTTTAAAGCATCTACGTATTAAATTCCATCCAAATCTAAACTTTGTCTGGGTGCTGTGCGACATGGGGAGTTCCTGGGTCCCTAGACACAAAGGAACAAGGATTTGTTATGGTCCAGGACCTATGATCGTTGGGCGTTATTATTTATTTATTTATTTACTTCCCCATCAGTTGTCGGTTCTGGAAGCGGGCCAGCCCACTACTAATTTAACTCGAAATTTTATTTTATTGAATGATAGAACAAGCTTGTCGTTCACCTGATGTTAAGCGACACGGCAGCCCATAACAGTTGCAGTATCACTCGGACCTCAACTGTAATGTAAAGTTTCACGTGATATTGCACTGCGCACGTCATCCTGAGACATCAGCACAATCTAGTAATAAGATTAAACCATAAAGCCCCAATTGCCCAGTAATTTCAGTACCCTTAAAACTGGAACACAGTAGTGTTTGCACACTACTGCTTGGCGGCAGAATAACTAGCAAAGCGGTGGTAGGAGAAAAGTCCTACCACCAGCTATAAAGGTCACCTTATTCGTTTTTTTATCAGACTTGATCTTCAGTAATGCTTACCTCTCGGCGTCCTAGTGTCCGGGAGGGTGATCCATAAAGGGAAGACAATGGGTGCGACCAACAGGTACGTTACTCGCTTTCGGAAACCAGAGGGCCACGACATATCCAGCGGAGTCGTGTCCTCCTCTAGGTCTCCTATCTGGAAAGAAGAAGAACGTGACTCTCTCTTTCTATCTTCACTAACTTATATATCTCTCAACTTCCGTTCGAAACGCTCACGTATTCATCAGCTTATTCCCAAATAAAGCGTAAAAAATTGCTACAAAAATTACGCGTGAATAAAGGTGTGAAGGATGCCGCCCGCAGACGGACGGCTCTTTTATATAATTTACAGGTGTTGTGGGTCCGGTGGGGGCATCGCATTTGTTAAACTCTGTCCGGGCCCAGGGCTGGGCCTATACATCCTTATTAATAAACACGAACTAGCTTTAGACTAGTTACACCATCTTTTGTCTCTTTCGATCCAGCTAAATATTTCAATAGCAAAAAAAGGACAAAAGCTGAAGTAACTAATCCGAGACTAATACCTGTTTATTAATAAGGCTGTTAGGGTACAGGAAGATCGTTTGCGAGACGCTTTTGTGAATAGCCCAATTTTGTTTGGAATAAAATATGACTAGAGTCAAAAGAAATTAAAAACTAATAATATCCTAAAAAGCAGTTAAACTGACTTTTAATTCACACTCATAAATAAGTGCGATGTTTTTTTATTTTCACGGTGACATGACAATCTAGTCGTTCACCTGATGTTAAGCGACATTGCCGCCCATAACAGTTGTAGTGTCACTTGGAACTCTAATGTAAAGATTCGCGTGACACTGCACTGCGGACTAATCTTCTTCCTAGACTGATGTAGTCATAAGATTACTAGACTGTGTTGATGTAGTAATAAGATTACTAGCCTCAGATCAGATCATAAAGATCTCATTACTAATATCCCTAGCTATAACGCTTTACAAACCGTAACACAGTAGTGTTTGCACACTACTGTTGCACACTTACTGAACTACGTGTTCGACTCGTTATAAAAGTTGTTTAATATATTTTACTCTCTAGATAATGAAGTTTATAAAAACACTAGTTGCGCCCCGCGGTTTCACCCGCTGATAAAAAATATTTCAGTTATTTGATCAACCCACGGGAAAATTTCACTTTTCCGGGATAAAATGTAGCCTATATGTTAATACAGTGTATAAGCTATCTTGGTACCGAATTTCATCCAAATCCATTCAGCCGTTTGGGCGTGAAAGAAGTAACAAACATACACACAAACACACATACAAACTTTCGCCTTTATAATATTAGTGTGATGTTAAGATTAAATCGAAATGGCAGGCTAAGTCCTAATTCAAGCAGCCAAGAAACTCTGCGGTCAATACCTAAACTTTGTATTATGAAACTTAGATTATGCCCTCTAACTGGAATTCATTTGTCAAAGTTAGATTTTATCTAATCTAGACCAGGGCCGAACCACCCTTTGGAAGTTTGATTCGATGGGAGATTAATGAAATCTGTGAGGCACGAATTTGTCATTTATGTATTGATTTTGAGCTTAAAGTCTTGACTAAATAAACACCGCAAGCTTAAGTTGAATCTTTGTAGATTTACGTGGGTATTCGATATTTCTTGTTTGTATTTTTTTTTTTTTATGATAAAATGGGCATGCTTTTGACAACAACTCACCTGATGGTAAGTGACGAAGTTGTCTAAGGTGGAGCACGCTTGCCCATGAGATGCCTATTCACTCTTGACTTAAAAAGACCTAGGTTATATCTTGAAGGAAACATTGTTTTTGGGAGAGCATTCCATTCCTTGGCCGTTCGGACTATAAATGAGTCAGCAAAACGCTTAGTGCGGACTTGGGGTACACTAACAACGTAAGGGTGTGACGAATCACCAAGTCTTGTAGTTCTATGATGGAAAGGAGATGAAGGAATGAGTTGATGAAGGGCATGCGCACACTCTCCAAAATGTAGCCTATAGAAGACTGACAGACCGGCGACCTTGCGTCTGTTCTCAAGGCTTTGAACTTTCCCTTTAATTAGTGTCTCATCGTTGATAAGCCTCTTAGCACGCCGCTCAATTGTGTCCAAAGTCGCAAGCTGGTATCGGGCCGAGCCATCCCACAGATGGCTACAGTACTCCATGCAGGCCCTGACCTGAGCTTGGTAAAGGTCAAGCAGCTGAATTGACGAAAAAAACTGCTTAACCTTAGATAAAACACCAAGCTTCTTTGCAGCTATCTTGGCTCTGGACTCAATAAAGCGACCGAAGTTTAGGGTAGATGAGATTTGGACACCAAGGAGCTCAAGATGATCGCTAAAAGGTACTGTTAAACCCTCAAAAAGCGGAGTGGTAGAAAGAGGTGTCTTTTTAGCAGAGAACACACAGGCCTGGGTTTTGGAAGCATTGAAGTTAACCAAATTAGCAGCACCCCAATGGGATACTGCTTCAAGGATTAAGTTCATTCTTTTTAGCATCTCCTCCCTTTGTGCCTGTGTGGCACTTGCTCCAGCACGCGCGTCAGACAGGTATCTCTCCACAACAGTGCTATCATCTGCATAACCCAAAATTCCTGGCAAAAACAGGTCGTTGATATGCAGGAGAAACAATGTTGCAGAGAGAACCGAGCCCTGAGGAACACCGGCATTAATAGGTTTGAGATCTGACGAGCAGCCATCTACCACTACACGTATAAATCTCTCCGACAAAAAGTCGGAGATCCACGAGCATAAGCCAGGAGGGATGCCGTAAGCAGGAAGCTTACTCAAAAGACTCGCATGGCACACTCTGTCGAAAGCTTTTGATATATCAAGTGAGACAGCAACTGCCTCACCATGGTGCTCGATAGCTTCGCCCCAAAAGTGCGTAGCGTAGGCCAGGAGATCCCCAGTCGAACGATTCTGGCGAAAGCCATATTGTTGGTCGTTGAGGATTTCATTGTCTTCCAGAAAGTTAAGAAGCCTAGCATTAAGGACACGCTCCATAACCTTACAGAAAATGGAGGTAATAGCTATTGGTCTGTAGTTGCTAGGCTCAGCTCGGCTTCCTTTCTTGGGGACAGGCTGGACATTAGCAAGCTTCCAAGCTTTAGGCACAATACCGGTTAAGAGCGAGAGACGATATAGGCGAGTCAAAACGGGAGAAAGCTCAGGTGCGCAGCTTTTTAAAACCACCGCTGGAATACCATCGGGGCCACTGGCCTTGTTGACATCCAGGCCACGAAGAACTTTAAGAACCTCCACCTGCCTAACTGAAATATCAGGCATTACAGAGCCGTGATGGGGCAGGGTAGGTGGAACCTCAAGACCCGGGTCCAGACGTGAGTTTTCAGCAAACAGGGCAGCAAAAAGATTAGCTTTATCAACCGCTGAGTGGGCCAACGACCCGTCAGATTTAACCAAAGGTAGCAGCGTAGGACGACAAAAGTTACCCTCTATAGACTTGGCAAGAGACCAAAAAGCCTTACTGCCCGATGGCGAAGCAGCTAATTTATCTCTTATACGGCCAATTCTATCAAGACGGGCACTCCGCATGGCTCGCTTACATGCCTTGGCAGCACGGTTAAAAACTTTTTTCTTGTCCGACAGTTGAGGATCCTTGCAAGCGCGTGCTCGAGCCCACTCTTGGTATGCGCTTTGTTTTAAGTGTATATTGATATATATCAGTTTATGTTTACCCCTTATAGGGGTATAATTTTAAATTCACGAGACAAATTTGTATGTGTATATATACAAAATACAAATACAAACTTATTTATTGCCACAATTGTTTTTTTTATCTATAGCTTTAGTCGCATAGCGATTATGTCAGCAGTATTTACAATCATTAAATTCTAACCAAATATGACTTTCATCATGATGAAAAGTGTCTTGGCAGCCTCACTCAGGAAAAGCCAAGACACCTTAAATAATTCCTATTTTGGTCCTGAAACACTCCACTAGGACATGATGGACGTCCTCTAGGGCTAGCTTCTCCCATAAGTGAGTGTGTGTATTTGTGTGTGCGTGTGAATGTGCGTGTGCATGAGCGTGTGCATGTGAACATTGTAATATAATAATATGTAGATATAATGCACAAAGCAGAAAAGTAAACACTAAACGTAAAGTAGAACCTACAAGAAATTTTCCAGTGATGTTTTTTATATAAATATTTTTACGATTTTTTACAATATTTGTAATATATTACAGTTGAGACATCATAGTGAAATGAAATGTGAAGTGAAACATATTGTAAAAGTAAGTGCCTACACTTTACACCGGTGTTTTTTCAAAAGATCAATAAACGTATTTTTCTTATATAAAGCAAATACAGAATATATCATCTAAGTGGCAAAAGTACGGTTTGTAAAACAAATTCACCGTAATTTCAGCCGTAACTCAAAAGCCATTTATTGCCGTCTCTCGCAGCCACAGCAAAACTCAAACGTTACCTCGTACAATCTCGGCCATTGTGGCCCACATTGGGCCGCTGAGGGCCCCACGACGCCTATTGTTTCTGGACAGCGACATGCCTTGTTATTAATGACTCCGACGACCTAAATAAAGGTGCTTTCAAGTTGAATAAGACTCAAATTGTAAGAGATGTATTTTGAGAAACAAGAGTAAATGAATGGGCATATTTTGGGGTCTTGTTAATTTTCAGTCTTTGTAACTGCAAAACGTTGTATCAATCAGCGTACCGAGATAAATGGTAGCTTTAATGAGTTGTTGGGTATATTTTTGATTTTCTTAAATGTATCAAGGTTTTTTTGATCACGCTAATGTTTTTTGTCTCGAGCTTCGGCTTGAGCCGTGGCCGTGATAAGAGGATCGAGAAGACTACGTCCACTGGACGCTATGGAAAATCGCGACTGTTCTAGCTAACCTATGTGTGCGCGGTGTGGACATGCTGAAGGCCTATAGTTATATAGGTTGCAACCTACGCACAACCCGTTCCTGCCTACATATATATATTATATATATATATCCTATACCTGAGCCAGAAGGGCTAGACTGGTCCGGTGTTCCTAGCGCAGCCGATACTACGGCTGCTATAGGTCGTATGCTATACTATTCCATCGCTCTTTGGGTTTTTGAAGAGAAAACTTCTTTGCTTACAATGCATATTACGTGTATAGTTTCTACAATACAATACATAGTACCTATTACATAATATTATGATATCTAGCATCTTCATGCGATATACACGGAATAGCAACAAGCAAAAGCAAGCAAAAAAGTCCCTATTTACAACAGTATTTCCCGTCTTTCAAGGCTCGTCACGTCAGGACGTCAATACAAAACCATATTGCCTTCGATTCCCCTTGTCCAATTACACATAGATCAAACTCAATATCGCGTCGACGTGAATTGATCATCAACCATCGATATCGAATGGAAGAAGACACGACACTCCGTCGGAGTAACGTCTAATAGTGGAAAAATTACACCATGCTTGTAATAAAATTTCACTATGCGTTGTCGTCAGCAGTGTGGATGGAGTATATTTTACTTTTCCATCTCGCATCTTATCTTTAGTACATAAATAACATCTGGGAGTTTTGGCGGGAAAACGAAAAAGATTGCGTCACCGCATTGTATTATTTTCCAAAACTTGTGTTATTTTCAGTATTAGTGCATAAAATTGGTGGCATTCTATTCGTTAAGTGCTGGATTACAGGCGTGAGTGTGGGAAAATGGTATAATGATGGTGAAACGTATCTTTTCGTGTTGTTTCCAAAACTCCATAGAAGCTTCTGGTAAAGTGGCCACCACTTTACTAGGAGTATGATGACTTGACTATGACTTGACTTGCTGACTTCGACTGTGACTTGACACATATTTGCGTGAAATATCATTAACTTGATAAATTATCAATTACTTGACACTGGCTAAATACACGTGTGGAACCAAAATATATAAAAAAAAATAATAACATCTGCAGCGTTCTTAATTTGAAACCTCTCAAGTCTATATATCAAGTGGAAGCAAATAATCTCAGAGAATAAGTAACAATATTAAAGAATTCAATTTGTTACGACTGACTGATGTCGCGCAGGATTGGAGCTTGGAATAAAACACATTATTCATACCTAGTGAAAATGAAAATACTGGAGTCGTAATACTCTGCATACTGCATAATGAAAGAATAACCTCGAAGATCCAAGCTCGACTTGTTTAAAAATAAAATTGAAATATCACTGACTTATTGAACAATCGTTATATTACATTTTCGATAAATTCATGAGTCTGAATACATGTTTAAAATATTCCTTTTTTAATATTCTTGCAGGCATTTGCTTGAAAGTAGGTACAGTTTTGCGCGATGGTTTTTCAATGGTGTTTATGTAAAGGCATATCGTCGTTTTGATCAATCTTCAGATCTTTGCTAGGTACAATGCGCAGGTCTAGTTTTTATAATATTAATGAATGATGCGACGAGCTAGTCGTTCTTTATAAATAAATAAATAATTAAAATTTACAATGACTATTTGACGATGAATTATAAGTTTTCTTTAATGTTTTTTTTTTGTTAAGTTACGTTTTAATACCTTTTCTTTCTTCTTTCTACCATGGGTTATGGGTTGGAAGTGACACAACAGATCAATTTCGTATCAATATTGACAATAAGCTTTCAGATTATAGCGACTTACTTCTTCTATGGCATCTAACTGGACGTCCTGTGTTAGCCCACCGTTGGGCAGATCCAGGGGCGTCTCCTTTGGCTGGGCGGCTGCGGCTGAATGCCTCGCTGCCGTAGCCCCGGCTCCACCGGCTGTGGGTCTCGTAGCTTCTAGCAGAACCTTTAGAGAGGCTATCGCGTGAAGCTGCGTCGCCTTCTCGTCTACTTTACCTGCGAACAACGGGACTTGGGTAACTTAGGAGTTTATTCTTTGCGGTGGATGGTTAACTACAATTTTGAGGTGAAGGGTTTTGATCGCGAAGAGAATATTTGTTAAAACAGCATAATAATTGAAGGGTTGAGAATAAAAAGGCTTTAACCGACAAATTGACTGTTTCGAGAAAATTGACTTTAAACGTCAACGGCGTCATTTTAATGTAGAGTGCTTATAAGGTAATAGAAAAGGTTTATGTAAGTTTCAGTTGCTTGAAAATGTTTCAATTCTATTTAAAATTACTAAATATAGTACTAATTCATATAATTACTGTAAAATATAATATAATAAAATAAATATAGTAATGTTTTTATGCTAAGCAAACTGTATTCCTGTGACAGATAAACCATTTTCAGACTCAAAATCTCGAGATTTATGCCTCATTTCGGTATTTTGAGAATGTATCATTGAAGATAATTTCACGCTGAATCCAACGATACCCATAAGTCATTTTGTCAAAAAAATCAGTTAAATCCTTTTTATTCTCACCCCTTCAATTATTATGTGTTTAATTTTTAAATGTTTGATCAAGCTTACTCGTTTTTTCGAAGGAACGCTACATTTTCCAGCGTGAAAAGTAGAGATAAGAAATAAGAGAAACAGACGTTTCATTTTATATGACGTAGACATAGATCTACTTATATTATTTTGTAAACATTTCTAACTGCGTGAAACTCCGATGCCTATGCAGCATTAAACTTGCTAATTCCATTGCTATATCTACATGACCGAAGCTTTAATTTTTCACTTAACATAGTTAAAACTACCCTCGTAATCTCATTTCTATCTGCCGCTGGCAGACGGACATCGTCCAAACTTTAGGCTGTGGCTTACTATGCATTATTGTCGAGTTTTAGGTGAGGAGCTATGGGGTAGAGATTTTCTGTCAATTGTATTTTTTTTAATATAATTTCTAAAATATTATTTATTAATACTATATTTACCATGTAATTTGTTTTGAGTTGCCGATAACGTATACTATCCACCCGAAAGTTGGTCAGAAGACCTTTATTCATAGTGCTTGCAACAACGCCGAAAATAGCGGCAACTCGAAACAAATAAACTAAGTGTTAAATTCCCGTTAATAAAAAATATTTCAGAAATATTAGTGACTAGCACCATTTCTAATTTTCTCGTAATGTTTATGATCACTTCTTATTTCGATCGATTCCTTGATACTTAGATGTATTAGAATATATTTTACAGAAATGCTTTTTCATGCCAATAGTGCAAATTGCATCCTAATACTACATAAACTCTCATGCTAAAACTTGTCTTCTGCTTAGATCTTGTATATTTTTTCCTATATTATTAAAAAAGGCCATCGTTAAATTTACTAATGTACGAAATAACTGCACATAACCTGCCCACAACGGAACTATAGGCTAATAATTAGTAATAATAATAATAATAACGCCCAGTGATTACATACATACATCCTGGACCCTAACTAGGATTCCCTGTGTCTAGGGAACCAGGAACTACGAGGACCATGGTCCCACAACACCCAGACACAGAACATGTACTTATTTGCTTCTATTTTCTGTGCACAAATGCTTGTCCTGTCGCACAAATCGAACCCGCCGCGTCCAGGTTATGAGCCGACCTGTTCAACCACCACACCACAGAGGCTGTCAATAAAATGACCCTGGATTTAATCACATCTGGTTGAACGCAAAAACATTGTTATGCTCAAAAACCGAGTTTTGCGTTGTTAATATTTACTCCCAAAACAAAAATATGTACCTAAAATACGGTTAATTTTTCCTCCCGTTGTCTCCCAAACTATTCACCCGCATATTGCACAAAAGTTCGCAGTACCCTCTCGGTTGACCTATTTTGAACAACTGCAACAAGTACAAACTCTAGTTGTAGAATTCCGAATGTAAAATTAAAATGCGCAACTTGAAAGTGCTTGCTGAACGAGGTCCCGTGCAATCATCTGCTTTGAAATACTGAATGCAGGGTATAAGTATGGGTATAACCATATCTTTGTGGTATGCAGCTGCGGTTGTTTCTCGTAATGTTTTTTACATATATTAGATTTATTTTCCTTTTACACTTACAGGTGGCATTTCTCATAAAAGTTATCAACTTAACTTATCTATTACAATAATATTAAAATTCTATATTTAGACATTGTGAATTGAGTGGGAAATCCCTTAACCCCGCCCAAGGATAAATCTTTCGGTTTATAATATCTATAATAGTCATGTTTATGCTTAATTATGCTTTGGAAAAATAATAAAAACCTTTCAACACAATTTCAATCATATTATCTAATTCAAAATAATAATAATAATAATAACGCCCAACGATCACATACATAGATCCTGGACCCTAACTAGGGTTCCCTGTGTCTGTTCCCAGGAACTACGAGGACCATGGTCCCACAACAGACTAAAGAACAAGTATTTGCCTCTTTTTTTTCGGTTCACAAATACTTGTTTTGCCGCGGGAATCGAACCCGCTGCCTCTGGGTTATGAGCCAACCTGCTCAACCACCACACCACAGAGGCTGCCAAATAATGATGGTAGTTTATGATCACAATGTCGTCCATGGATTATACATATTACAATTTTATTTTTTATTGTTAATATAATTGTTTTATTATACGCAATAGAAGATGGCGGAGCTTATCATGCCATCCTAAGCACGATAGCGCTCATTTGTGAATTGCACTGTAGGGATCACCCATCCTAGTAGACAAGTTTCGCTAATGAGCACTTCTGATCCACGCAATGCGCAACATTCAATGTTACGTAGCTGTTCATTGAATAGAAGGATCTTTAAAAGATTTACGACTTGAATGATGTGACGAGCTAGTCGTTCACCTGATGTTAAGTGACACAGCCGCCCATAACAGAACAGTGTCACTCGGAACTCCAACATGTAAAGTTTCGCATGACTGCTGCAATACGCACATCATCCTGAGACATCAACACAGTCTGGTAATAAGATTACACGACTGTGAGATCAGATCATAAAGTCTCATTTGCCCAGTAATTTCACTAGCTACATTGCCCTTCAAACCGGAACACAGTACTGCTTGCACACTACTGCTTGGCGGCAGAATAATTGGCAAAGCGGTGGTACCTACCTAGACGAACTTTGCAGAAAAGTCCTACCACTAAAGATTATATGCACTACTGACTCCAACACTGTAATGGGCTAGAATGATCACCCATTATACTACGTGGGGCAACCGGTAGTACCATGGGCTATAAACGGTATTTTATCCTGAAAAATATAGTTTTTGAAGTAAAACTTCTTTTGCGCACGTTTGACTTGGGGAGTAAGTTGGTGAATGCGAGGAGACGCAAGTTGAAGTTTGTTCACGTAGATCCCCAATGTCAACATAACAAAGTTAAACATTTGTATTATGTTGGTAGTTCCTCTAAAATGATAATTTACAATTGTCAAGATGGCATCATTAACATTAAACAAAGCAAAAACAAAGTTATACCGGCCGATAGATGGAGCTAAACTAAAGAAGTTTTACTTTAGTTATGTAGTCAAAAGCACAATCGTTTTTTTTATAGTAAATCGATAATTTTTTGCATCAATATCAAAGCCATGGTCATTACTACAAATCGGTATAACCACATCTATGAATAAAGTAGACTTTTTTTTTGAAAGGGGGAAATGCCCTCCACATACCCCCTGCCACCCCCGCGGTGGCAGGGGGTATGTGGGACTCGAACCCACTAAAACCCCCGTGAGCCCTCGTCCGCCGTACCGGGGGCGAGAAGGGACTGACACGACTGCAGTCCAGCCAACTTGCTTCCCGATGAATAAAGTAGACATATCTCAACAAAAGGTAAGCAATGAGCAAGCGTTTTGCTTTCAACAAAGTCCCAGATTTACGGATACCTACTGGCTTGTCAAACGTCTGAAAGTGCTTAGGCTAAATCGACCATTTCACCGCAAGCGGACAAAGGATTCCTTAGGGTGAGTGTGTACTGTTTACTGGATGAATTATTTATGACTTACTAGCCCGTATCATAACGTATCAATAAGGCTTTTTAACTTTTTATAGGGTAGGTGATTTATGATAAAACTTAGAGAAAAAGATCAAATTGACTTATTATTATCATCTGATGTGACAGCTCAGCGGTGTGGTGGTTGAGCAAGTCGACTCATAACCTGAAGGCTGTGGGTTTGATTCCCAGGACAGAATAAAAAAAAACGAGTGTGCCACATGACTGAAGTTAAACTTCTTTAGTTTAGCTCCACTTATCTGTTTAATGTTAATGTCGCCATCTTGACAATTTTAAATTGTCATATTACTTGACATACCAACATAAAATTCAAAATTTTAACTTTGTTATGTTGGCAATGGAGATTTTCGTAAATCAATTTCCGCTCTCCCCACATTCACCAGCTTACTCCCCGAGTCAAGAGAGAGTAAAGATTTTTACTTAAAAAATACAAATAGGTAGGTAGATGTTCTGTGTGGGTGCTGTGGGATCATAGTCCTCGTAGTTCCTGGGTCTCTAGATGTAGGGAACCCTATAGAGTCCCGCAGGCGTTTTACTCACGCATCCGTGAGACTTTGCGGCAAGTTCCTCATTATAACCCGAATATTGCCGTAGGTTTAAACACAAAAAAAATGTCTCACGTTGTACTCTCGAGACAGAAAGTTGGAAAGAGCTTTTTCTTTTTTTTTCTTTTCCCATTCCTAACAATACCTGTCATCCGTGCTCAAGTGAGCACTCACCCTTACTCCATATCACTGTGTACTATTTATACTTGTAAGGGATTAACACAATAGGCACGCTAAGCTGTCCTCTTTAGGAGCTTTATCATCAGCGGACTTTGTCATGACGGGGTTTTAAGTAGGTACCTTTAATGTTGTGATGGATTGGCTTGTTTGAAGAGTGGATATAACTGTTTAAACTTACGGCAATATGAGGGTTATAAGTAAGTGAGTTTAGTTATGGGTAAGTAAGTTTTAAGTAGGTACCTTTAATGTTGTGATGGATTGGCTTGTTTGAAGAGTGGATATAACTGTTTAAACTTACGGCAATATGAGGGTTATAAGTAAGTGAGTTTAGTTATGGGTAAGTAAGTTTTAAGTAGGTACCTTTAATGTTGTGATGGATTGGCTTGTTTGAAGAGTGGATATAACTGTTTAAACTTACGGCAATATGAGGGTTAAAAGTAAGTGAGTTTAGTTATGGGTAAGTAAGTTTTAAGTAGGTACCTTTGTTGTGATGGAATGGCTTGTTTGAAGAGTGGATATAACTGTTTAAACTTACGGCAATATGAGGGTTAAAAGTAAGTGAGTTTAGTTATGGGTAAGTAAGTTTTAAGTAGGTACCTTTGTTGTGATGGAATGGCTTGTTTGAAGAGTGGATATAACTGTTTAAACTTACGGCAATATGAGGGTTAAAAGTAAGTGAGTTTAGTTATGGGTAAGTAAGTTTTAAGTAGATACCTTTGTTGTGATGGAATGGCTTGTTTGAAGAGTGGATATAACTGTTTAAACTTACGGCAATATGAGGGTTAAAAGTAAGTGAGTTTAGTTATGGGTAAGTAAGTTTTAAGTAGGTACCTTTGTTGTGATGGAATGGCTTGTTTGAAGAGTGGATATAACTGTTTAAACTTACGGCAATATGAGGGTTAAAAGTAAGTGAGTTTAGTTATGGGTAAGTAAGTTTTAAGTAGGTACCTTTGTTGTGATGGAATGGCTTGTTTGAAGAGTGGATATAACTGTTTAAACTTACGGCAATATGAGGGTTAAAAGTAAGTGAGTTTAGTTATGGGTAAGTAAGTTTTAAGTAGGTACCTTTGTTGTGATGGATTGGCTTGTTTGAAGAGTGGATATAACTGTTTAAACTTACGGCAATATGAGGGTTAAAAGTAAGTGAGTTTAGTTATGGGTAAGTAAGTTTTAAGTAGGTACCTTTGTTGTGATGGATTGGCTTGTTTGAAGAGTGGATATAACTGTTTAAACTTACGGCAATATGAGGGTTATAAGTAAGTGAGTTTAGTTATGGGTAAGTAAGTTTTAAGTAGATACCTTTGTTGTGATGGAATGGCTTGTTTGAAGAGTGGATATAACTGTTTAAACTTACGGCAATACGAGGGTTATAAGTAAGTGAGTTTGGTTATGGGTAAGTAAGTTTTAAGTAGATACCTTTGTTGTGATGGAATGGCTTGTTTGAAGAGTGGATATAACTGTTTAAACTTACGGCAATATGAGGGTTAAAAGTAAGTGAGTTTAGTTATGGGTAAGTAAGTTTTAAGTAGATACCTTTGTTGTGATGGAATGGCTTGTTTGAAGAGTGGATATAACTGTTTAAACTTACGGCAATATGAGGGTTAAAAGTAAGTGAGTTTAGTTATGGGTAAGTAAGTTTTAAGTAGGTACCTTTGTTGTGATGGAATGGCTTGTTTGAAGAGTGGATATAACTGTTTAAACTTACGGCAATATGAGGGTTAAAAGTAAGTGAGTTTAGTTATGGGTAAGTAAGTTTTAAGTAGGTACCTTTGTTGTGATGGATTGGCTTGTTTGAAGAGTAGATATAACTGTTTAAACCTACGGAAATGTGCGGGTTATAATGAGGAGCTTGCCGTTTTTTAGTGGGACAAGGTTCATCTAAGCTACTGCTCCCAGAACACAGACACACACACACACACACACACACACACGCATGTATGCACGCACGCACGCCTGCACGTACGCACGCACGCACACACGCACGCAAGCACGCACGCACGCACGCACGCACGCACGCACGCACGCACGCACTCGAGGGGTAAAGTGAATGTTAGCCGTGTAATAGTTGTAGTTATGAGTACTACTCACGTAAGTTTCTATAATATTATAGATACCTACACTTGAAAAATCCTGAAAATCTCGAAAAATAATCAACTCGCGTGTAGTGCAACTGAAATTTTCTATGTCTAAAGGATTACAATATTCAAACTCGCAAAGAAAGTACAAAATCTAGCAAGACATGGCCATAAACATTGTTCATGTCGTATTCTCATAAATGTTGCCATAACTTTAAGAATATCAAATCACATATGCTGTACAAGGGTACTGTTCATAACATCAAAAGTAATGTTACAGTGCCAACAATAATAAATCGGTGTAGGTCGCTTTGGATTGGTCCAGTGCTGCGATAGTTCACTATCATCAAACTAGCAGATGCGAGCAAAGTAGCGTGCAGTGGCAACGACCGGTGAGTGCCAGATATCACATTTTACAAAATATAATACATTTTGGACAATAGCACTATTGCTAATGAAATTAAATATCATAAAGGTTGTCTGGAAGAGTTCGCTGTATGTGATAAAAACGCCTATTAGACTAGTATTAGTTAATTAAGTAAGTTTTTTTTTACCGTGTACCCAATAATTAATTAAAAGTGTTGATCTATCTATCTATATATCTATTATCTGAAAAACATAAAAATAAAATGGCATTCGATAAGTTCATTAAAAGAAAAAATAAAAAAATATAGGCTCTATTATTATCACTTATCTATATTATATTTAGGCTCATTAAGTTTACTTGTGTTATTGCTATCTATTTTCAGTTATTTATTGTGACAAATATTATAAACCCTTATCGTTATGTATTATGCGGTTTGTTTGCTTAATTATTATAACATTCAATGATTATTACTTTGACATTATATTAAAAAAATGATATTGTTAAATTATGTTCAGTAAAATTATAAGAAATAATGTTTGTAATTATGTAACAAAATTATTTGTATCAAAAGTTTAATTGATTTTATGTACGTCATGGAAACTATTGATCCAGTAACTAAACCGACTTAAACTAACTACAAATCCTTGAAGAAATTTTACTATATCCTACAAACGGAAACCGTGGGATTTCGTGTTAGATTCGATTCCAGTGAGACCTCGCGGTCAAGGCAGGGTCGGCACTTAACGCCATGGCCTGTCAAAATCTATAGTTTTTGAAAATGTTCGACGGTATTGTAATCAGTGATCACGAAATTTTGATTGCAATACAACAGGAGAAATTTCTATACTAACTATGCACATAAACTGCGTATTCAAACTTTCAAATCCATACAAATTTGTGTTTTCGCTCACCTCTTCCCATCTGCAGCGCACTTCACAGTCGCCGTTAAGTTTGAATCACATCCTACGCACGATCAACTTTCTTAGCTGTGTTAGTTTTGGAAGTAAAACTTCTTTACGCACGCTTGACTTGAGGAAAAAGCTGGCGACGCTAATGGAAGTTGAAAGTTGGTTAACATAGATAACAACTAAAAAAAAAGTGTTGGTATGTCCGGTAAAATGACAATTTATAATTGTCAAGATGGCGACATTAAACAAAGCAAAAGCAAAGTTATACCGGCCGATATATGAGTTTAAGAAGTGTCACTTAGTCTAAAGCACACTAGTTTTTTTGACACAACTGATGGTCTAAAATATGTCACAGTTATAGCGTCTAAACAGCAAATGTCCGGTAGCTTGTGATGATGGCGATGAAGAACTCCGCCGTGATTACAACCACAAGGGGAAGTAAAGGAAGGTACCAAATGAATACGAACATTTAGTACCTAAACATTACTAATCCTCGAGGCTGCATTGCCTTCATTCTCTTCGTTCTTCTTAGGTATACTTTTCACGTCTTTAATTGATACATTGATTTACTTTAAAGTATACTAACCAACCTACTTTTTTGAATCAACCTTCTTGACTACTTTTTTTTACCTTTTTTTTTTACTTCAAACTTGTCTAGCATTTGATCGCGCTCTCACCTGATGGGAAGTGACGATGCGATCGAAGGTGTAGCATGCTAGCCAAGTAAATACCTATTCACTCTTCTCTTGAACACGCCCGGGTCATATTTCGCCGGAAACACAGACGCTGGCAAGGCATTCCATTCCTTAGCCGTTCTAATTAAGAACGTTGAGTCAATTCGCTTGGTACGAATGGGTGGTATTTCGACCACGAAAGGATGGCGCTTAGCCGAGCGTCTAGTAGTCCGGTAGTGGAATGGTGATGGGAGAATGAGATCATGCAGTTCTTGAGCGCATTCACCGTGGTGTAATCTGTAGAAGACCGACAGACTTGCCACCTTACGTCGATGTGCAAGGCTCTGGAGCCTTTCACCAACCAAAGTGTCGTCGTCTTTACGTTACTACTTTCTTCGTTCTTTTTTTTTTGAGGAGGGGAAATGCCGCACCTAAGGGGGTATGTGGGACTCGAACCCACTAAAAGCCCCCCTGTGAGCCCTCGTCCACCTTACCGGGGCGAGAAGGGGTCGCGACTGCAGTCCAGCTAACTCGCTTCCGAGTATCCTTCTTGGTATTAGTACAACAGACTAAATAAATAAAAATAAATAAATATTTGTGGACATTTCACACAGCGCCATCTAGTCTCCAACTCAACAATGCTTGTACCATGGAAACCAGATAACCGATAGGATACATACTATGATACTTTTAGTTTTGTTTGTAAATACATACATAGATACAATATAACACAAGCCAAACATTTATGTTCATCACACAAATGTTTTTCCTAGGTGGTAATCGAACCCACATCCTGCAGTTCAGAAGGCAGGGTTACTACCAACTGAGCTATCGGGCCAGTCATCTCACTTGGTAGAAAGTGTTAATATGTAGTTTTGGCGGGAAAACGAAAAAGATCGCGACGCCGCATTGTATTATTTTCCAAAACTTGTGTCATTTTCAGTGTTAGTGCATAAAATTGGTGGCATTTTATTAGTTAAGTGCTGGATTACAGGCATGAGTGTGAGAAAGTGGTATAATGATGGTGAAACGTTTTTTTCGTGTTGTTTCCAAAACTCTATAGAAGCTTCAAGTAAAGTTGCCACCACTTTACTAGGAGTATGACTTTGACTAGACTATGACTTGACTAAGACTTGACTTGATGACGTCGACTTTGACTTGACACATATTTGCGTAAATATCATTAACTTGAAAATTATCAATTACTTGACACTGGCTAAATACACAAAAGTGTGGAGCTAAAATATAAAAAAAGTGTTAATATGGTCTATGTTGCAGCTCGTTTTTCCATTCATTCTAGATGTGAAGAGAAATAAGGAAACTGTGTGGTCAACTCTCAGCTGTTAAACAATGAACTTGCAAAATCCTTTGTATTCAGGTTCGTAGTAGGTATATTGTATCAGTTATCTGGTTCCCATAGAACAGGCTTTGCTTTGTTCAGGGCTATATGGCGCTGTGTGAAATGTCCACCGATATTTATTTAAATATTGGTAGGACTTTGTTGCAAAGTTCGTCTAGGTAGGTACCACCGCTTTGCCAGTTATTCTGCCGCCAAGCAGTAGTGTGCAAGCACTATGTGTTCCGGTTTGAAGGGCACTGTAGCTAGTGAAATAACTGGGCAATTGAGACTCTATGATCTGATTTCACAGTCAAGTTATCTTATTACCAGACTGTGCTGATGTCTCAGGATGATGTGCGCAGTGCAGTGTCGCTTGAAACTCTATGTTTTAGGGTTCCGAGTGACACTGTTCTGTTATGGGCGGCCGTGGCGCTTAACATCAGGTGAACGACTAGCTCGTCACAACATTCAATAACATTAAAAAAAAGATATTGTAAAACGTGAGCCCTTTAAGCTATAAGAAACCTATACATATAAAATTCAAAGTCCTGACTGAATGACTTATATATCAACGCACAGCCTAAGCCGCTGGTACTAGAGACTTGAAATTTGGAGGGTGTGTTCTTTATAAAGTGTAGGTATCCACTGAGAAAGGGTTTTTCGAAATTCTACCCCTAAGAGGGTGAAATGGGTGGTTGAATTATTTTCCTATAGGCCACGCGGGTGAAACCACTGGCAGAAGCTAGTAATTAATAAAATAAATAAATAAAAAAAACTTACGTGAATAAATAACTAAAAGCTCTGCGGCCAATAACCCCAACGAGCAGTAATGGCTTAGAAAGTAGATGCAATTTTTTTAGATAAATTTTATCCGTATTATACCATTCGATAGGTATCATAAAAATAGGATGTTATATTCTGCGTTTGGCGGGTTTGATTCCCGGCTCAGAAACGTGTCTATAACTTTTATAATGCAGCTATGTTTACTTCTAAAAATAAAGAAACGTGTTCAATCAAATTAGTAGTTTGTAACAGACCGACAGACAGACGTAATTCATAATTTCTTTATAATACACGTGTCTTAATTTAGTTTAGTCTAACAATATACCTTATCCAGATCACACGGTTGTTTACTTGCCTACTATCAAAAAGGAACCTTATCACCGCGAGATAATGTTTCCTTTGAGTGAAACTTCTTAATATATTTAGAGTACTTCCTCTCAGGGGGGCTATTTATTCGGTCCAAACCGTATTGAAGTAGTATACTGCCACAGGGTGGCAATTTATCAAATAGTATTCCAAAATCACTACAAAATTCAATCGTTTAGATAATACTAAGAATAATCTCTAAATATATATAACTCAAAGGTGACTGACTGACTGACATAGTGATCAATCAATGCACAGCCCAAACTACTGGACGGATCGGGCTGAAATTTGGCATGCAGGTAGATGTCATGACGAAGGCTTCCGCTAAGAATGGATTTTTCAAAATTCCACCCTTAAGAGTGTGAAATCTCTAAATATATATAACTCAAAGGTGACTGACTGACTGACATAGTGATCTATCAATGCACAGCCCAAACCACTGGACAGATCGGGCTGAAATTTGGCATGCAGGTAGATGTTATGACGAAGGCTTCCGCTAAGAATGGATTTTTCGAAATTCCACCTTTAAGAGGGTGAAATGGGTGGTTGAATTATTTTTCCATAGGCCACGCCGCGGGCGAAGCTGCGGGTAGAAGCTCGTAAAGAATATAAATGCTCTCGAAAATGCAGTCTTAAGTCTCAAGCAAAGTAGATGGTGGGTACAATAACTTACTTTGACAAAGTGCAGTGCATTTTGGCGTCGGTGAGCAAGCTAGGCTTGGCATGAAGTCTTAACTAGGCCACTGTCGGACCCCTTGGCACCCGCACCTTTTTGGAAGATAACAGCTGGACCACGTAACAAAGTTGAAAAGTTTACCTAAGTTTATTGAATTATGTTTAATCTTTTAATCTTACTTACAAGCACTATATATTTTATATACATTTATATTTATTTATTTTATATATCTAAAAATAATACTTACACTATCACTCTTTAGTGAGTATTTCTCAGTCATCTGTAGTGAGTAGTATTTAGTATCACGTTCCGCGGCTTCTATCAGTTTTTCCGCAGAAACTGTTGATTTCCCGTAATAAAACCTATGTTGATTTTGGTAGTATTGAAAATCTGTGTGCAAAATTTCAGCTGAATCGGTTCAGCCATTTTGGCTTGAAAGCCATATACACAAACACACAACGTTTCATTTTATATACGAGCTTCTGCCCGCAGCTTCGCCCGCGGCGTGGCCTATGGAAAAATAATTCAATCACCCATTATGCGCAAGCCTATGTCCTATAAGCCTATGCCCATCAAGCGGATGCCTACGTCATAACATCTACCTGCATGCCAAATTTCAGCCCGATCCGTCCAGTGGTTTGGGCTGTGCGTTGATAGTGATCTATCAACGCACATGTTGACACATGTGAGTCAGTCAATCAGTCAGTCACCTTTGAGTTATATATATTTAGATTTGTAGTAGCAATTTGTAAATATGCATATTGTATGATGAAAATGAGACACTTAATTGTCTCTCACGATAATACAGTGGGAATAAAAATGACATAAACAAGAAAATCTCTCGAGTTATTAGGCTCTTAATATACCCAAATGCGAAGAACATAAAATTAATGCAAATATACGCTATAGTGCTTATATCGAAATTAATTTTGGACAAAATTATTACCTAAGCAAAATATCATTTAGCAAAATGTTAAATATTCAAAATTTTCGATGCAGTCGAGCTGTTGTCTCCCTAGAATGGCCATTCAGGACTCCGTCTGCGCAGTGCGACCCCCGCGACGGGTGGTAATGGGGCTCAGCTCTGGAGACTTCATTATATTTCGTCTATAATGTGATCAAATTGTCTAACAAATGTGTCTACAGTAAGTTTAGTTATGTAGTAAAATCATTATATTAATTTGTAAAGTATGTCCTGACCTTTCATCCACAAATCGGTTCCAACTGAAAATCAGTTATTAAGGTCTTATATAGGACTTTAATTGTATGCTGAGTCGGATCCCATTCGTGACACCAAGTAGCATTGTTTTATACTTTTGGTGTTATTTTTTTGTCAGTTGTGTGTCACGAATAATTTTTATTTTCTTTCTTTCTTTCAAATTCTGCCCTATTATGTGGCTAGGACAGAGCAAGTGCGTTTCAAAGGCAAGTGTAGCTTAGTGGTAAATCATGCGCCTTTCAATATTATACCTAATACCTACCACGGTTCGAATCACAATCGACCAATGACTTTCCAGGTTTTTATAATTATTTGATAGTCTTGCGTTTGACCACTATTTCACCTGATGGTACGTGAAGATGCGGTCAGGGGTAATAGAAGATAACAATAAAAAGATCATGGTAGATCCATCTTTATTTTACACGCTTGCCTTAAAGATCTTTGTCTCTTACTCTCGATTGGAAAACTCCAAATGTGAGTACGGAGTCACTCTATCTTGCAATTAAAATTACGAGGAAATTATTTTTTAATCTATTTTTAAGGGGATTTCAATCTATGCTAAAAATTTCAGTTTATGGTAAAAAAAATTGGCTTAGATCGTGTATCCAAGAATTACAAAATTCGTGGCCAACTCTCTCCCTATAAGTCAAAGTCAAAGTTAAAGATTGTATTGCAAATAGGCTATTTTTAGCACTTTCAAAGTCAAAATTATATTAGGTATTTAAAATTAGTTATTGTACTAAGCATATAGAATTACAAAGTGCTTATTGTCAAAGAGTGTTTATTGTGTAAGAAGACACTCATGTTTCATGGCAACTTAGGGCCGCTGATGATATCAATACAATCTAGAGTGCTAAGTCCATAGGTATAAGGTAAGTATGTAGAATGTCTTGCCATCTAAAAGCTCCATTGCTGGCAAAGAAACCGCTACACTTTGGCACTGCGCCAGTTTAGAGTGTCGAATCTTATAGGCACTAAATGATGACAATAGCGTCTTAATGATTTTAGAAACAGTTTGAAAGGAGAAATGGTTGGTTTCATTAGATGAGGTCACGCTTAGTCTTTAATGTTCTTTGTGGACTATTGCTAGGTGGATTTCATCTTATGTTGAGACAAGGAAACGGCGTAAAGTTGAAAGTGTATAAGGTCTTTATATTAAAAATAACTAACGGCCCGCCCCAGCTTTGCACGGGTATTTTATATATCTATTTTAATTTAATTTCTTTATAATTTATTTATATCTTATTAATATATAATTCTTTAAATTTTATTATAATCGGTTTTGTAGTTAAGGATTCCATAGCGGACAAACGACTTGACACGTAATTTATATCTAGATATTAAGATTTGCAGAACTTTGTTAGCTAAAATTATTTAAAATTTACACATTACATGATCACGTAAAGAACTTTTCAAAAACTTAACCTTGTTCGTACCTGGTTGCGGATGCGAACAAACAATTGTTTATATTGTAAAACTGGTTGCGACGGAAGCAAACTTGGTTACGACGGAAGCAAACTTGGTTGCGATCGCGGAAAGTCATTCCCAAAAGAACTGAGCATTCACACGGTCACGGTAAGAGCGAATAAAGCAAAGCGTGCGTACCTAACTCACCATCATGCATCGGGTCGATGGTATGTATCATGAGCTGTAGGAGTCCATGGCGGAACTTGGCAGCTGGTGGCGGTGCTTTGCTGGGGCCTGCAGTCGCGGCAGCCGTGTTGGTGCCGACTGACGTCTCACTCGACGTCGTCGCGTTGCCGTGCTGTGGGGAATTGAGGGGTTAGATTGTAGGTTATAATTGTAACCTAGCATTCACAAAACAACTAATAATTTCTGCTTTCCTGGTACTTTGAACTGACGTTGTTACAATACATTTCAGATATTTTTTATTTTAATATTAATTTAATATATTATATTTAATTAGGTTTTAAAACATATTATTGCAAACTCATTAAAGTGTAATGTCGCTAATTAGGTTATATTATGCATGAGTAGGTAAAGCAATTTGTGGATTAGATTTGTATGGTTATAAAAATAGCATATTTATTATGTTTTTAACTTTTTTTATAAGTATTTTTTTAATAAAGATTTTTTTTACTGTCAAACATCTTAGTCGACGTTTTTTAATATCTAAGTTTCATGTAGGTAGTATAATTTTGTTTTGTTGAAAATAACAAAAACTTTAAATTAAACAATCCATTGATATTTTTTTGTACAATACTTATATTTTTACTTCTTTTTAATTATTGAGATTGATACGAATAAACATAGAAAAGTATTAAATAAATGACTCGCTTCAAAATAAAGCTATAGAATATTAATAAAGTAAAGTAATCAAGAACCTATTTCCAATATCGGAATTTCCCAAAATTCTAAAATTAAATTCCCTTTTTAAGATGACCTTTTCATCGCTTCGAAAAGGTCATCACAGTTTGAACTGCCATTAACAAATTACTGTTTAAGCGTTATCCGATACTTTTATAAATAAATATTGAAGTAACAAGCGTAGACGTTGAATAGGGATGTAACCGAAACAAAATTATCGATATGATATAAATAAAATACTACTTTAAAAACACTTAATTATATCATAGTTAAGTATATCATAGTTTTATATTTTTAGTATTTTTTAAGCATTTATATGTTACAAAATCATTTAGTTTACCACACTAATATCATAAAGGCGAAAGTTTGTATGTGTGTTTGTATGTATGTATGTATGTTTGTTTGTTACTCTTTCACGCTCAAACGGCTGAATGGATTTGGATGAAATTCGGTGCCAAGATAGCTCATGCACTGGATTAACATATAGGCTACATTTTATCAAGAAAAAGTAATTTTTTTCCGTGGGATGAGCAAGTAATTAAAATACGTTTTATCCGCGGGTGAAACCGCGGGGCGCAACTAGTTCTAAATAAAAAAGAGGTAGAAAAAATTACGTAATTACTGTATGTAAATAGATTAACCGAAAATGTTTTTAAACAGTTTCTACTGTTTGGGTTAACGTTATAGCGGTATTCTACAAATAATAGGCATGGCAAAAAATAAATATTTGGTTTTTGATAGCTACCTATTTCCATCAACTCTGTAAGCAGAGGACAATCAACTAAATAAAATTATAGAGTTACTTATAGAGCTTAATTATAGAGCTTACGAAAAAAATCTGCCACTCAGAAGTAATTATAGAGCTTACGAAAAAAATCTGCCACTCAGAAGTTATTTATCGATACCGATATCGATGATAAAATTCCAAGAACCTGCGATTGCATCCCTAGTTTAAAAATATAAATTCACGTGTAAAACAGTTCAGAAAAACAATCGCGCTAAACGAATGGTGGAAAATATCGAAATTCAATATTTCACGAAGCTCAACACATGTTTAATGGTACTGGCGGTTATTGGCCGGCAAAATCAGAAATTGTTTTACGGATGTTTCATTTGGGCTATGAAAAATGAGTGTAATTTGATCCTGCAAGCCCCGGTTTTCTGATTTCCGCAGCTTTTCAGTTATTTTATTATGCGCATGAAGATACGTAAAGCTGGATGGAATGCAAATAATAAATATTGCAGCCCCAAGTGTTCCGATAGAAATAATAATAATAGTAATCATAATAACGCCCAACGATCACATACATAGATCCTGGAACAAAGATTCCCTGTGTATAAGGACCCAGCAGCTTCGAGGACCACAACACTCACGACTCAGAACCAGGCGCTTTTTTTTCTGTGCACAAATATTTGTCCTGCCGCGGAAATCGAACCCGCCGCCTCCGGGTTATGAGCCAACCTGCTCAACCACCACACCACAGAGGCTGGATGGATTCAGTTCAATTTGTCCGATACCATCAAGTTCCTTAAGTCAAATGAGGTAAAGGTATTTAAAAAATTATTAGTTACTAGTGTTCGATAAATTATTGAACAAAATGAGAAAATTTGGGAATGTGCTATACTGTCATACAAAAATCTTACAAAAACACAAATGAGTGTGTCACGCCGCCTCGGAGAGGCGCGCTGGTCATCGCGTGAGGAACGCTGGGGAAGATCTAGCATCACAAGCCAGCCTGTACATTCTATTCCACTGAATCTACTTCATTTTTTAATATCTGTTTGAAATAATTTATATCGCTTCTACACTTCAAGGAATTAAGACTAAACAAAACAGCAAAGAGGAGCATATTCAAAACAAAAATGCAGAGAACATACTGAATTAAAAGTCAAGACTCTCGGTCCCAAGTATTCCTTAATAAGTTACTCGTGGTGAAGGGAACTAGGAAGAGAGCCCTTTTGAAATTACGAAGCGTTGCAGTCGCAATAAGGCTGGAGTAGAGAGACGGGTACCACTACGCTATGGAAAAAAGTTAAAGATCCCAGCTAATGTCAAATTACCCACATCTCCATTTCCAGTATATGGAGATATATATTATCAGATGGGCTTTTTTTTATCCATTACGTAAAATAAGTCAGCGTAGCATATAATTATGAACTTTCGGTTAAGTTATTATTGATCAATGAAATATTTTTATTATATACGAAATGGGAAATTCATAAAAATCATCATGTAACAAAATAGAGAAAGAAGAAGAGAGATTAACGCTCGCGGACCAAATTAGTGCTTAAACAAAAGAAGAATAAACCTACTTTGACTTATGATTGAACATCCCGCATGCACATTTCATATACAAAGAAACACAACTGACTTTGACTATGACTGGCCCGATAGCTCAGTTGGTAGTAGCCCTGCCTTCTGAACTGTGGGTTGTGGGTTCGATTCCCACTCAGGACAAACATTTGTGTGATGAACATAGGTGTTTGTTCTGTGTCTGGGTGTCATATTGTATTCTATGTATGTATTTACAAACAAAAAAGTATCTAAGTATTGTATCAGTTATCTGGTTCCCATAGCACAAGCTTTGCTTAGTTTGGGGCTAGATGGCGTTGTGTGAGATGTCCACACATATTATTATTATTATTATTATTACAACATTAGTTATAAATACAGACACCGGAAGATAGCTGGGATGTTGTTCTAAAAGGCGGAAAACCTACGCTCCCGTTTTTTTAGCACAAACAAAATTATGGATAAAAAGAGGTTATAAATAAAACACAGAACTTAAATCACATTCTGCAACTTCTTTGCGCAAGCTTGACTTGGGGAGTTAGCTGGCAAGGCGAACGGAAGATGAAAGATTTGGCTAAAAAATTTGTATTATATTGTATTTGTATTATGTTAGTATGTCCGGTAAAATGACAGTTTACAATTATTGTCAAATGGCGACGTTAAAATTAAACAAAGTAAAAACAAAGTTATACCAGCCCATAGATGGAGCTAAATTTAAGTTTTACTTCAGTCGTGTGGTCTAAAACACACTCGTTTTTTCCCCATTGTCACTTCTGCAAGCGATGTGATCTGCTTTTCAACTTGTTAATTTTGAGACCTATGTCGCAGCAATTTTTTTTGTTTTGTTTTTACTCCACACTTTTGTGTATTTAGCCAGTGTCAAGTAATTGATAATATCTCAAGTTAATTAATATCATATAATGTGTCAAATCACAGTCCTAGTCATCAATTTAAATCATGGTCTAGTCTAGTACAGTCATACTCCTAGTAAAGTGGTGGAAACTTTACCAGAAGCTTCTATAGAGTTTTGGAAACAACACGAAAAAAAACGTTTCACCATCATTATACCACTTTCCCACACTCATGCCTGTAATTCAGCACTTAACGAATAAAATACCACCAATTTTATGTACTCGCACTGAAAATAACACAAGTTTTGGAAAATAATATAAGCAGCGACGCAATCTTTTTGGTTTTTCCGCCAAAACTCCTTCGCATCGATTTATTGACGGAAAACATCACCGAGCATAGATCATTGTCAAATTCGAGCTTACTAAATGAGGCCAACAAATACATTAATGATCAAAAATTGCATATCATCTAATAGTAAAAGCTCACAGCGTAAATCTCGCAACAAGGGTATTGCATATTTCAGAGCTGGGCGATGAGCGATCGACCCCTACTTTGCCCGGTCATTACGCGAATAGCTGCTATCCATTACGACTGTTTCTTGGGGGAGTGAACAAATATTACTGGCGACATGGGAACTCATGTCTTGATGGGAATAGATAAAGTAACATTTTAGTTATGCCCAGTTCCACAAGAATAAGTACTGTTGTTAGGAGCTTGTGGTATACGAGTTATGACAAAGAGTGTTTTAGTATTACTATGAACTTTGGAGGCAAACTACAGCGTATTTAATCTGTGCCATAGAGCATAGCAGAGCATTGAATTCCTACTATAACATTATAAATCCGAATGTTTGTGAGTGTGGATGTGTGATGTTTGTGTCCTCTTTTACTCAAAAACTACTGGATGGGTTTTAATAAAATTTGGTACACAGGTAGCTTATAACCTGGAATAACACATAGGATACTTTTTGTAGCGATAACCGACATAGACGCGGGCGGAGCCGCGGGCAACTGCTAGTATATACTTAGTAGTTGGAATATACAAGGATAAGTCGTTTTTTAAGACGATTATAGGTAAAGAATTTGACCACTGTCTCGACTGACACTAAGCAATGACATGGTCTACATACTTGCCTAAAAGAGTTTAGTATAGATTTATCTTTTTTCCACCAATGTTTTTTTACATCCATTATTTGTAAATTGGATTTTTAAAACCGCATCAGATCCCCCTGGCTCCAAGAACGTCATCAAATGTCGATTATGGCTGTAATAAACAGAACGAATGTTTTTATCTCACTTTTGGAATATTTGAGGGGCAGAAAAGCCCTGCTACTTACGTTTTGTGTCGGAACATAATTATTTTTTCAACGTGTGGAGGTGTAGAGATAACACGCAATGCGAAGTCTTTTGGAGGTTGTATTTTTGAGCAGCATTGAAAAAGATTACGCTGTTTGTTCAGAGCACGTACTTTTTGGATTTCATAACTTTTAGCAGATTTACTGAAATAACAATAAAGTATTTTCATTTTTATACATTTTTACTTTTATCTATATAGCTCTTACATTTATTTACAAAAGATTAGTTGTTTGTTGAAATATTTAAGACGATTAATTGAAGGGTTGAGAATAAAAAGGATTTAACTGACAAATTGACAGTTTCGAGAAAATTGACTTTAAACGTCAACGGCGTCATTTTAATGTAGAATGCTTATAAGGTAATAGGAAAGGTTTATGTAAGTTTCAGTTGCTTGAAAATGTTTTAATTCTATTTAAAATTACTAAATATAGTACTAATTCATACAATTACTGTAAAAATATAATGTAATATAATAAATATAGTAATGTTTTTATGCGAAGCAAACTGTATTCCTGTGACAGATAAACCATTTTTAGACTCAAAATCTCGAGATTTATACCTCATTTCGGTATTTTGAGAATGTATTATTGAAGATAATTTCACGCTGAATCCAACGATACCCATAAGTCATTTTGTCAAAAAAATCAGTTAAATCCTTTTTATTCTCACCCCTTCAATCATGAAAGAGTTATCAAAGTCGCTCTTTTATCTTAAAAAATAGACTATTCCATCTATAGCCGAATAAAAAAGAAAGGCTTTGTTATTCGGAATAGCTCTGATACTGGTGACCCCTGGCGTATTGCCAGCTGAGTCTAGCCACGGAGCCTTTTATGCAGCCATATAGTTGTTCGAATCAACTCGATACTTTTGAGTACGTTGGATACACTGGTTGGTTTGACTGCTCAGTTAGCTCAGTTGGTAGTAGCCTTGCCTTCTGAACTGTGGGTTGTGGGTTCAACTCCCACCCAGGACAAACTTTGTGTTATGCACATAGGTGTTTGTTCTGTGTCTGGGTGTTATATTGTATTCTATGTATGTATTTACAAAACAAAAATTATCTTAGTATTGTATTAGTTATCTGGTTCCCATAGCACAAGCTTTGCTTAGTTTGGGGCTAGGTGGCGTTGTGTGAGATGTCCACACATATTATTATTATAATTCAAAAATTAAAACGAAATAATGGAACAAATATTATATATAAAAAAGTTTTTAATTCATAGTTACTACAGGCAGCCTGCATTTTTCACTTGAGTTTTTTTTTTATCTTTAACACCGCATATGAAAACGATCAATTTAATAATTCACATTATTGTTATATTATATGTTTTATATATTTGAAAGGTAAAAAAATATTTATAATTATTATAGGTAACGTAGTTCATTAGTATGTTACAAACATTTAAAAATACAGCTTCTATACGTTGAATGGCAATGCTTTAGCCTTTGGGCTAAATAGTGACCAGCATTTTGGTTACGAGTTGCCTCAATCAGTCGTTCTGAAAAATTTTACTAAAGGACCTTAAAAGGCGCAAATATAATACTCTAGACGGTTACACGTTGAGACCTTTGGGCCGTGCGGACCGAGTGCCCACAAAATTTACAAAGATCTTTCGGAACGGCTGATCGAGGCAACACGTGACCAAAATGCTGGTCTCTATTTAGCCCAAAGACTAAAGCATTGCCATTCAACGGGACAATGCCACCAGCATTTTGGGCTTGTTGCCTGCTGGTAGCAGCTTCTTAGATTAAGTTTTGCTAACGCATAGTTTATATTTTATTTTAGTTTTATTGTTTAAAAACTTATAATTTGTTCTTGAATAAATTGAAAAATTCTACACCAAAATATAAGGAAGAAACATTCGATAGATATCACTTGCTCTAGAAGATCACTATGTTAAAGTTCTCAGTAAACTGGACATGGTTCAAAATGTACCTTAAAAACTTGTAAATTCCGTGAAAATCTGCAAATGAATACTTATATTAGTCACTACTACTATAGTATTCTAGGTTTAGAAATAAAAAAACGTAGCTCGCCCGCTTTAAAATACTTTACAGGGAAACAATCTACTTTTAAATACTATTTAGGATAGGAATATAATAATTATAATATCTAACTAATAATGAAATATTTCTAAGATAATGCATACAAGCTTTCAAATAACGGGGTAAAGCATATTGTTGACTCGGGCACGATCTCGCTACGCAGACTTACGGTTACAGTTTGTCAGCCCACTCTAAAAGCCTAAACAGATGTTCCGCCCGCTGCTGACACCGACAAGATGTAATGATAATATCATGCCGGATAAAAATCCTCCAACAAGCGTACACACACTCCAACCGCATGGATTCTAGCCCACCCGAACAGTTTTTTAATAATTAGGTAGGTATACAGCACCAACCGCCGTACACACGCTATGACGCGGCTGTCGTCAACCTTCCCGATACCTAACTATCTAGGTATTTAAGCGTATTGATAGCTAGCTGTAATGGACTGTAGCTTCAATAACTATGCACCTACTAGCTACTCGGTTTCACCCGTTGATAAAAAATAGCCTATGCAACCCAGTATATAAACTATTTATATTGCAAGTTTCATTAGTTTCTTTTAAATAATTTCGTATAAGATTTTCGCTTAATTTCTTGCTCATATTTAGTGAACCTTGGAACAAATAAATAGTTTTAGTATAAACATCACTATTCATGTTTCATTACCGTGGGTTACCAACGTTTTCAGTAATACCATATCAGAGTCGTGCCGATATTAAAAATAAAATAATATAAAAATTAATCGACACAAATTATTTCAACAAAAATGTTATACCGTAATCAATCGAACACAACTACAACAACCATTTTTATATAATTATTCTAGACCATG
This sequence comes from Ennomos fuscantarius, assembly GCA_905220475.3. Taxonomy (NCBI): domain Eukaryota; kingdom Metazoa; phylum Arthropoda; class Insecta; order Lepidoptera; family Geometridae; genus Ennomos; species Ennomos fuscantarius. The sequence continues at coordinate 2,751,064 of HG992040.1, read as the reverse complement.
CTCTAAAATCTAGATATATAAAGATAGTACAAATAGACGTATATAGATAGAATAAACTATTTATATTTCTATAGATATATAAAGATCAATTTTCAGGCAAAAAAAGAGGTAAATATGGCGGTATTTATAAAACCAAAATCCCACTATACCCAAATATGATAGAGTAAGCTTATGTGATGTAAAAGAGTTATTAAATTTCAGTATAACTTTTTGTTTAAACATACAAATATTTAATTATTTATTGAAATAGGTTCTGATTTTTTTTTGTAATTATAACTTCCTATACATACAATATTGTTAAGTAATACTATTATAATAGTACAAATTCTTGTTTTGAGTTTGGGTGTTGTGGGACCATGATCCTTATAGTTCCTGATTAAGTCTCTAGATACAGGGAATCTTAGTTAGGGTCCAGGATCTATGTATGTGATCGTTGAGCATTATTATTGTATTATTTTTATTTAATATAAATTTGCGCGAACAACACTCTTAGAATGTATTTGTAAGCGTATATTTTCTGCTAAATGTTCAAAGATATTTTAAAGATTCCAAAGCATTTTTATTTTATTTTTAGGACAAATACTTTTTAGAAACTTTCTTATCCAACATTTACAATTTTACTCATATTTAGTCATCCAAATAGTGTTGTACACAACATAGACCTATCTGGGCCAAGTTTCGGCCCAGTAAGGCTATGTCCCGTGGGACAGTAGGACGGTCGCCTCTCGCCGCATGTCCCAACTATTAATTAAGTGACAACTTTGATTTCTGAAGAAGCGGAGAGAGTAATGGATGCTTTCGCTTTCCATTAAATTTGACTTTAGTACATTGGAATAACAATTAACTTGTTTTAGTAAATCTTTCAAGTATCAAGAATGTTTGGATGTTAATTAACAACAATAATATTATTTTAAGTTAGTTTATTCCGTTCATATGGCCGCTCAGTTTTATTTGGCATTTGTATTCGCTGTTTGATAATATATAGCAAGTAGCAAAGCCTAAACAAAGCCTTGCTTCTCTTATTTATATCACAAACAAACAATGGAAATTATTGATATGATTACGTAGTCTGTCGTTTCGTTTTCTGATGTAGTTTCATAATAATAATTATAATATAAGTAGACATTTCACACAGCGCCATCTAGCCCCAAACTAAGCAAAGCTTGTAACAGATAACTGATACCATACTTATATATTTTTTGTTTATAAATACATACAATAGAATACAATATAACACCCAGACACAGAACAAACATTGATGTTAATTACACAAATATTTGTCCTGCGTGGGAATTGAACCCACAACCCACAGTTCAGAAAGCAGGGATACTACCAACTGAGCTATCAGGCCAGTCAAATAATGGTATAATAGTGATAATTCAATCCGGAAAGGCTTTAAAAGGAGCTTACTACAATGGAAATAATGATTTATGATTCTAAGATGAAGCCGCGTTTAATTCAAATTTCGGGAGTAATTACATGACGTTTTATGACGTAATTAAACTTTCACGTTTAATTACACGACGTTTTACAACTAGACGAATGCAAGTAGAGATACTAATGCACGTACCAAAGTTTGGCAGCTGTTTTGGCTCCACACATTTGTGCATTTAGCCAGTGCCACTAATTGATAATTTATCAAGTTAATTAATATTATATATATATGTGTCAAGTCACTGTCCAAGTCATCAAGTTAAGTCAAAGTCTAGTCTAGCCAAGTCATACTCTCAAAGTGGTGGCAATTTTACCAGAAGCTTCTATGTGGTTTTGTGGAAACAACACGAAAAGAAACGTTTCACCATCATTATACCACTTGCCTGTAGTCCAGCACTTAATGAATAAAATGCCACCAATTTTATACACTAACACTGAAAATAACACAAATTTTTGGAAAATATTACAATGTGATGCGATCTTTTTCGTATTCCCGCCAAAACTCTAAGCTCGTACTTACATCCCTAGCCCCTGGTTTCTCGTACGTTTGTCAAGCTCGTGTCAAGTCAGCATGCTAATACTGTACGCTCATTGGTTGAGACAGCTGATGAACAAGCAACCAATGAGCGTTCAGTATTTGGTCTGCCAAGTTGACACGAATTTAACAAATGTATACGAGAATCCGGTGGAAAGTGTTGCTTAGCTAAGTTGTATTTCAATAGTTTCTTGTACAGAAAGGCTTAAAACTATGTTTTTTTACCTAGAAGTATATAATAGTCGGTGTCACGTATTTGGTTCGAGGTACATATTATAAATAGTACCATTCGAAATAAAATAAAATATTATTTATTTTTTATTATTTTATTTGTTTTATGTATATTAATACTGGGCTGCACTTCGCTATCTCCATCCCAAAATTCATAAATATTCAGCAGCTGCTACAGAGTGAATACACAGACACACACACACACACACACACACACACACACACACACAGATACACACTTACGCATTTATTATATTCGTGTGATAAAATTATGTGTTTGTATTACTTTAGCCTTGATATTTTTAGGAAAGATTTCAACATTTTAACGATATTCAATATTGACAGATTCGTTCCTATCCATCCAATTATCTGTTAACTGTTGTTCTACCATTATTTGTTCTGTGTTATGTGCATTGTTCTACTTAGGTGTTTAATAAAGTATTTTTGTATTGCATTGTGAATTCCAAATCAATAAATTTCATCTTTAACAATAATATAAATCAATTGCTAAGACATTATGTAAATATATAAAAATGACAGATATATAAAATGAATTTTCTTACCATTGGAAAGTTCTTTCAGTCAACTCCATTCACAATTTCACACGTCTGAATCTTTTAGATTCTTTACGTTACGCTACGTTGTTCGTAGCTACCGTCTACGCATTTTCACACCTTCGTAGACGTATTCTACATACTTCGTAGCACGAGCTACGCAATTTTTACCTTGGTAGTTAGGTAACATACACTTCGGTTTATTAGCTTAATATTAGTTGTGATATTTTTAGCTTCCTTTTTTAACTATTTTAATGAGAATCCGATACAAAAAAAATTTTATTCGGCACGTTTCTACTCGATTGGTTCTCGCCTCGGGGGATCCCAGAGCTGGGACATACTTCGCTCAGAAGCTAAGTTTTCTAATTCAGCGAGGTAATGCTGCCAGTATTCTGGGAACCTTACCGCGCGGTGGTGAGTTGGATGGCATATTTATTTTGTAAATAATGTTTTATTAGTTGTTACTTTATATTTATGGAGTGCCTGCACATATTAATGTTTCTGTTGAATATATTTCTAATTTGCAATAAATCTTTTGACTATGAGAATACTTTATTTTATAAATTTTCATACAGGTTTTTTTTGTACGGTAGTCATAACGTTTTTAGATTGTTTTTTTTTTGTGTTGCTTTTTAGAAAAACAGCTTATGGTAACTTTTTCCTTAAGCTCAAGGGAATATTTCAAATATTAAGACATTTGTAGTATACAAAGAAATCATAACGGATAAAAATGCTTATTCATTTTATACCAGCTTTGAATTCAACTTTTTACTTTATCTCTCAAACTGACACATCTTTTACTTCACTCACCTACATCATGAGAATTGAATCTTAAATAATAAAAGTTAGAGTCCATTTTCCTTTTTTCAAGCACCCTGCGACCTAATTCGAAAAGTTCGCCTGTCACCGAATTCTCATTTTGAGTGTAGGCCAAGCCGCTGTCAAGGCAAATGTACACATCCACCGAACAGAATAGAGTTCAATTTCCTACTGACAGTGAAGTTACGTCATTGTTCGAGGGAATTTTGCTTCCTTTTGCAGGAATCCAAGGTGGTTATCGAGTTGCGACTCGAAGTGTGGCACTTCTGAATTCTTGGACGTGAAGGGTATCTTAGAAGTTATTTCTTAAACTGTGGACAGGCTTTAAAGTTATTTGTTGGCTATATTGTGATTTACAAAGCGTAGGAAATTTGTCGTTCATCATGCAACGCTTTAAAATGAGGGTCAAACAAGTATAACCACAGAGAAAGCAACTCGTTAGTAGCACGTAGCTCCCATCACCATTCCACTACCGGACTACTAGACGCTCGGCTAAGCGCCATCCTTTCGTGGTCGAAATACCACCTATTCGTACCAAGCGATTTGATTTCACGTTCTTAATTAGAACGGTTAAGGAATGGAATGCCCTGCCAGCGTCTGTGTTTCCGGCGAAATATGGCCCGGGCGTGTTCAAGAGAAGAGTGAATTGGTATTTACTTGGCTAGCATGGCTCGACGCGATCTTTTTCGTTTTCCCGCCAAAACTCCATCCCATAGATTACTCTTCCCATCAGAAAGGACGTATGCTTGTTAGCTGCATATATCATAAATAAATTTTCCTTTTAATTTTTGTTTCGCCATCTATTAGTTTAATGAATAATTACTTGGTCGACTACGTAATTACTGAAACACAACAGAAGATGAAATTTATTTTTTTAATTATTTACTTTTTATATAATGGAACTTTTTATATGTGCAAAGCCTGCATTTGAACATAAGTTAGAATAAAAAATGGGAGGTATGAATAATTTTCAACTTTTAGTGAAACTCTAAGAAATGTTAAACAAAAAAACGAGTGTGCTTTAGACCATACAACTGAATTAAAACTCCTTTATTTTAGCTCCATCTATCGGCTGGTATAACTTTGTTTTTGCTTTGCTTAATGTTAATGTCGCCATCTTGACTATAATTGTGAATTATGATTTTACTGGACATACCAACATAATAGTACAACATAATAAGTACTTATGTTTTTGTTATTGGCTGTATTGTCCTTCCTGTATTATATATATGTTCATGTTAATAATAGGCTAAATTAATAAATATAAAAATAATTTAACAAAAAGCACGGATCCAGATGTCTGTGGAAATGCAGATTTTATTAAAAAAAAACATAATAATACACATTTTTAACGTTATTATGTTGACAATGGAGATCTGCGTGAACCAACTTCAACTTCCATTCGCTTCGCATTCACTAGCTTACTCCCCAAGTCAAGCGTGCGTAAAGAAGTTTTACTTCAAAAATTTACAAACGCAAACGGGTAAGCAAGACAGGAGAGCGCAATAAATTGCCTTTTATAAAACAGCTGTCCCATTATTCGTCATTTATAATTTCGCGAACAATCCCGCACTAAAAGTCTTGCGTAACCGGTAAAAACCGGTATAATGCGGGAAACTTATCTGCGCAACTTTTACGGCTACTTTTGTGAATTTATCGAAAACCGTTCATCGGTTTTATCCCTCGAAAAATTCTTCGTATACTCATTACTTTTTGTATTGTCCTCGAACGCTCCGCCATTATTTTACTTGCAAATGTGTAGCTCGCTTTCTTTTTAACTTGGGAATAGGGCCAAGTGATTTTATCATTCTGTTATTTTAAAAAAATTGAGCTATACGCTCAATTTTTTACGCTCAAGTTGTAGAATTAAACGAAATTCTGTTGGCTAATTTTAAAAGATCAAAAACATTCAAAAATGCCTGTGAAACACGATAATTAGCAAGCGCAAAATAAGCGGTAAAAACCGCTTTTCCCTGCGATTGCGGCAATTTGACGCGAAATCAGGTTATAAATGCAGGAACACAAAGGAATAAATTAACGCGTATACACACTGATGTAATTAATCACGTTACCTTACCGTTAAAACATCTTTACGTATGTATTTAAATATGAATGGTGGTATTTACGGTCGCCTATCCTTTGATGTTTATTTGTTTAAACTATTTCCCTACATGCTCTTAACTAATAATATAATATTTTAATAATAACGCCCAACAATCACATATATAAATCCTGGACCTTAACTAGGATTTCTTGTGTCTAGAGACCCAGGAACTACGAGGACATGGTCCCACAACACCCAGACTCAGATCACGCATTTGTTTTTTTTTGTGCACAAATACTTGTCCTGCCGCGGGAACCCGCCACCTCTGGGTTGTGAACCGACCTACTCAACCACCACACCACAGAGGCTGTCGTGATTACCTTTCCATGGTGTTTTCCACAACACAAACTAGAGCTACAAAAGCTGCTTTGTACAAAAAAAAACAAGCTTAGTTCATCCGTTTGCATGTACTTTCGTGTACTGGAGCATTGGGACTGTTTATGTGTCATCGCGGCTAGAGTACATATACTCCAAATGTTTTTTTATAGTAGGTAGTGTAGCTAATAGCATTTAATAGTATTTATTATAATTGCTATTTTTAGCTTTATAGTTTTTTTTTCAATGTTAAAGGGAGCAAACAAGCATACGGCCCACCTGATGGGAAGAGGTCATCGTAGCCTTTGGACATCTGTAACACCGGAGGAGGCGTCACCAATGCATTGCTTACCCTGTAGGACTCTATTAACCCCTCTTTTAAAGTACTCCATGTTGTAACTCTGCGAAAAGACCGCAAGAAAAACGCATGAATCGAGTCGCATGATATTTCCACGACTCAATATGTGGATGAGCTTTATTGCGGTGAGGTGCGATGGTAGAAACGCGATGCCGTAATCAGGTTGAATAGCTCTTCAGAACATCCCCGTTGTAGAAGTTTAAAGTACAAAGTCAATTAAAAAAAAAGTACAGCTCCTAGAGGTAAATAATGCACATCGAGATAATCAGCTTGATATAGCGTCGTCTCTCTCACTCCCGGGGAGTAAAACGTTGTCTCTTTATACCTACATATCCATTAGTACACCAAGCTCAGCGACACTTGAGCCCCGCTCGGAGTTTCCTGCAGTTTTTCACAAAAAAACCTATCATTTTACGAAACCAACCACAATCAACACAACCTAATATCAACTCTACCACCAACGATACAAAATACAAAATCCCTGGATTATTTTTTTCTCAAAGAAATGCCAGCTTAGCAAAAGAGAGCTGAAACACTTAAGCGTAGAGACGAAAACGCTTTGCTAACGAGCTTACTCCTGCTTTATTAGGTTTTCTTTAGCTGTTTGTAGTCTACGTAGATCGTATCAATGGAATTTACTAATATAGCTTCATTTTTTAAAGAACATAATGCAACCTTTTTGGTAGCGAAGTTTTTATGTTAAAAATTTTAATGTCAAATGTCATTGCCTTAAAATGTAGTGGTATCCTCTACTTGGTCTGTGGTAGAGGTTATATACTCTTTGATTGCCTTATACATAGTATCCTCTACTTGGTCTGTGGGTGGCTTACTGTGGCTTTCATAAATAATTCACAAGATTTTTATATCGTGTCTTACATATTTACGTTTTTTAGAAGTATCGTTACAAAGAGAAAATTGTGAACTGCAAGGTGTAGATGGAAGAAGGTTCGTGCATTTATCACTTATTCAGATTTATGCTTTTGTTACTACACATCCAATCGTTCATCACTCGACTGGCCTGGTAGCTCAGTACCCTTTCCTTCTAAACTTTGGGTTGTGGGTTCGGTAACCCACTCAAGGCAAACATTTGTGTGATGAACATTGATATTTGTTCTGTGTCTGGGTGTTATATATAGTTTTCTATTTATGTATTTGCAAACAAAAATTTTATAATTATTCTGTTAGTTATCTGGTTCCCATAATATTAATAGTAGAATAGGATATTCACAAATCAGATTCTAGAAAAAACTGTAAAGCTGGCTTGCCCCATAAGTGTCGCTTAACATCAGGTGAACGACTAGGTCGTAACTTCATTCAAAAAAATTTAAAAAAACAGTACCCAAACGCGGTCGGAAAGCATATGTGTGATTTATACCGCATCAAATACTTTAATCTTTGATCAATTTGATCTAATTTTCTGAGATAATTACCCTAACCTAATCTGTTTGAGCTTGGAAAGAACTAAAGATTAAATTGTTTTTCGTAACATGCAAAATGCTTTGAGGTACTAATTTCACAAAAATAGTCTTATTCTGTTTACTTCCAGATCAGTACTCGATCGGCAAAGAAGTCGACGGAATAAACTTGGATAACTATTTTCCCCAATACAATTCATCAAATAACACCGTGATTTACATACACAAAAGATGTTTCAACAAACCTAAAAAAGAAGAAACGAAAAAAGAAACAGCTAAAGGTAAACGTGAAAAATCAAAGAAAAAGGTGAACACAGAAGATAAAGCAATTAACTGTGACATTGCAGGAAAAAAAGAATTACACAATGATTCAGTGATACAACAGACAATAAAGTTTGCGAAAAACTTAGCTCCACTTGTCATACCGCCAAGTGAAGGCAATGCGCCTGTGTTTTACACAATCAAAACATCCACCAAGTGTAAAAAGAAAGATCGCCATGAAAATAAATGCGACAAACGTGATGATGCTACATTTGAAAAAAAAGGATCAAAGAAATTAGTAGAGATGTTTAAAAAAGAGAAAAAGGGTTACAAAGAAACTACTACAGACTACAGTGGCAGATATTCTGTAACTCATTCTTCAGAAAGTATTACTTTAGATGATACTAATATCAACCAATCTTTTTGCGGCACGCTTTCTGATCTATCAGAAAAAAGAGAAAAATATGATAAAAATTTTGCAAACAGTAAGAAAAAAAGACGGGATTCCGATAAACTTGGTATATCGGAATCTTTTGAAGCCCTTGCAACTGAATTAAACAACGCTGGTGAAAGAAAAATTAAAGTTCACCTTATGAATGAGAAAGAAAAACACTGTCTTAGTGAAAGTATACGAATACCTGTCCTAGAAGCAGTGAAGGAGTGTATTACAGAATTAAATAACACAAACCTGGAACAAGAAGTAAAATCTGTGCAAAGATTTCTGAACTACAACTCACAAAAACTAGATTGTATTTTGGACAAGCTGACAAGCATCGAAAAGTATTTAGCAAATCTAACTGCAAGGACGTTAGTTTCTCCTAAAAACAAAAAGTCAAAAGCGTCAAAACTGGAACAATTAGGAGAAGATATTACTGAAAATAAGAAGTATAGTTCTGAAGAAGAAGTGATCCATCTAGATTCAAACAGAGAAAGAAATGAAGTTACTGTATTAAGAGATATATCAGATGATTTAGGTTGCGGGGAAATACCAGGATCTAAAGCTTCAACGTCAGTTGGAGTAAGAACAGATAGGAATAGATTACCAGCTAGGTTTTGCTGGACAGATGCTGCTAGAAACAATTAGTAGATAAAAGTTTACTTTTAAAATAACTATGCGTATGTTTAATGCTTTTGATACACCATTTCAGTTAATTTGTGATATCTTGTTTGAATTAGTATTGTTTTAGATCATTAGTTATTAGTATGTAGTATAGTTGCTATTTATTATACCGTTACTTTTACATTTATTCCTGTTTTTATATCATTCTATGTTATGATTATCTCTTTTACTTTCTTCTTATTAGATCAAGCAGAAAACGAATGATTATTCGTTTTTTTGAGGAGAATTTGACTTAAACTCATTGTCTTGAGTTTTTTTTAAATGTAGAAGGTTCGATTTGGAAACTGCTATTGAGGCGGCGTTCTAGCACAACTTTTAAGTTTTAAGTCTCTGTCATGTATCATGTCAAGACTCTGCCATGGCTTTGTTTAAAGTTGAAAATTGGATTTCATATTTGATGTCAAACTGTGTTAATTTTGCGGGATTTTTGTAGATTAAGTATACATATCAAATAAAAAAGTTAGCCATAGTGATATGTTTGAAACACCAGTTTGCTATTAAATTTAAAAAAAGGTATCGTTATCGTTAAAAAATTTGAAGACTACGTTGAGAAAGTATTTTTTGGGGGCAATCTACGATTTTATTACGGAAAACCAAACTATTTAGTTAAATTGCATTCGATCACCCTTATTCTTCGTATTATTTCTTATTTTTTGATCTGATTATTTCGCACTGTGTTTTCAATAATAATGCTTTTTGTTGATTTTGTGATCAGACTCCGCCTTATTAGTGATACTCATGGACGTCTATCATCCTCGATACACACTCCCCTCAATACAAACTGGAGATTTGCGATACGAGGTTATCGTTAAAGATATCCCTTAGTCTTAATATTTCTCTTTCAACCTTCATGACAAAAACAAACTTCTTATGCAATTTTGAATTCTTTTTTATTATCTTTAATTGTTTTATTCCATATTTATAATACTTTACTAATTTGGAAACTTATAAGTTTTATTTTCATTTCGCTATCCTCTTTTCATAACGTTTTTCATTAAGAAAACGAACTTTAATTGATTTGCTTCAATTCTTCTTATCAACTATAATATTTTTGCAATGTTCTTATTCATAACATGTACTAATACAAAACTAAAATTCCCTTCGAAGTTTCGTTTCACTATCTACATTAACATATAATTAATCGATTGAGCAAGTCTACTATCTCCCTCACTTTCTCCACTCCTGTAATTTCGCTCGGCATTCGCTCGCGTGCCGGCCTCTCATAAATCATCAATCGATATTGTTATTCGATTCGCAAGTATTTCAGACATGGGCGGACTTCTGTGTTGACAATTGGGGGCCCCAAGTTTAGAGTACCTTGTCCTTCATTGCAATGATTATAGTACTATATGTAAGTTAAATGGAAATACATTTTTAAAACTTGAATTGAAATTGCTTGAATTCATATTATAAGTCTTACGTCTATTTGCGTGCAAAATTTCATTAAGATATCATTTTGACTTTCCACGATGTTTCTCTTCGAATTCTGTCCGTGAATAGACTGCATTTTAACCGCTTACATTAATTTAAATGATATGAACATGGTTTTTCTTATAGAGTATTTTGTTTATTTTTTGTTAATCAGGATAGAATCAATTCTCTTTAAAAGCAATTCGTGTGCACTTAATTAACGTTTTTTACCATAAGCTATCATTTCTTCAATATAGTTACACGAAAGTTGATAAATAGATAGATAGATGAACTCTTTATTGTACACACCAAATAATAAAAGTTACAAAGAAAAAACAAATAATTATATAAAATGTGACAAGTAAAGTAAAGTATTGATTGTAATTAATACATTTATAGTATTTGTATGGTTTGCAAGCTTGCTAAGTTGCTATGGTGCAGATCCGAGATGTGTCACAAGCTAAAATTAATTGAAGCTCTATTTCGATAGTTTTTTCTCAATATCTAATATAGGCAGCCATTTTAGGAGCCCCAACTGCAAAGCTACGTCCCTGTATTGGAGCTATGCCTTGATTTGGCTCGCTGCGGACCCTCTAGCCCAACATTTGTAGATGAAATAGTATTTTGGGCGTGTCTAACTAAACAAAAGACAATAGCTATTTGTTTTACTATTACTGTAAATTCTGTGCCTACTAGCGTACGAGAGTGATTGAAATCGATACAAATATTTAAAACGGAAATAAATTTAATAGAAAATACCGCAGCAATATAGTCTTCATTGATGAAAACAGTCTTGCGTAAAAAAAATTGTACCTTATAATAAATTATGTAATGAGAAAATTTATGTAAATTAGTACTTTATACAAGTTAATCTAGCCATTGCTACAGCTAATAAATAATTTAAATTTAACTTCTATTAATGTCTCTATTAAGGGGGAAGACACTTTGTTCATGAGTCTTTTTGAGTGACACTCACTACACTATAGTTGAAAAATCATGCTATTTTCCTAATAGCAAGTTTATTTATTTATTTAGTGATTTATTAGTTATTAAACAATCTTTAATCCTTCATTAAAAGAAAGTACCTACCTATTAGAAAACTATCTATCGTATCTAAAGGTAGTTATTCATTCTGTGTCTAAGGGTAAATAAAACCTGCAACTCGCCCTTTCCTGAGGGAATGATTAATTTAACAGCGGAAATTCCTAATGGATAGGGGTCATGCTATAATTTAGTGGGACCCCTCTGTATTATTCTGTGAAGGGAAGTATGTGAAGCAACAATTTTCATTTTCATTTTTAATGCGCCGCATGCATACTCGTATGTTGCATTTGATTGTCATATAATTTTGAAATGAAGGTTTAATTTGTTATTGAAGAGTAAAATTAGTAGACGTTAAATATTAAAGGTAATTTTCTAAGTTAACTGCATGGACTGAACAAGTGGACTGGTGTCACTCAAGTGGACAAATTCTCATCTGGACAGACACTCAAGTGGACAGATTCTCATCTGGACAGACACTCAAGTGGACAAATTCTCACCTGGACAGACACTCAAGTGGACAGATTCTCATCTGGATAGACACTCAAGTGGACAAATTCTCATCTGGACGGACACTCAAGTGGACAAATTCTCATCTGGACAGACACTCAAGTGGACAAATTCTCATCTGGACAGACACTCAAGTGTACAAATTCTCATTTGGACACACTCAAGTGGACATATTCTCATCTGGACAGACACTCAAGTGCACAGATTCTCATCTGGACAGACACTCAAGTGGACAAATTCTCATCTGGACAGACACTCAAGTGGACAAATTCTCATCTGGACAGATACTCAAATAGACAAATTCTCATGTGGACACTCAAGTGGACAAATTCTCATCTGGACAGACACTCAAGTGGACAAATTCTCATCTGGACAGACACTCAAGTGGACAAATTCTCATCTGGACAGACACTCAAGTGGACAAATTCTCATCTGGACAGACACTCAAGTGATGACATACGGTTAACGATGAAGCCGTTGTTACCTAAAAGTTACCGATCTACTATTACACGACTATACTCTGTGACAAATAGACAAAACTGATAGTAATGAAATTACTTGTCAACGAATTAGTGGCACGTACGTCTAATGTTAGTGGTACAGCTATCCATAGGTTACGGTAACCCTCCTAGGTTATGCTTTTTAATATAAAAACGAACGTGCTTTAGACCACACGACTGAAGTAAAACTTCTTTACCTTCATATATCGGTCGGTATAACTTTGTTTTTGCTTTGTTTAATGTTAATATCGCCATAACAATTACCGGACATATAAGTAATTTGTATTGTTGTTTTGACAATGGAGAACTACGTGTACCAAGAGCTTTCAAGTTTCAGTTTTACTTCAAAAGCTACCTAATTATTTTCTACCTACTAAACACAGAATTCGCTCTACACATGCTACTATGTTATACACAGCACATAACCATTCACCGTTACAGAGCTCTAACAAGTTAGGCAATGCTTTGGCACGCTCAGGCCCTTTATGCCAGAGATTCATTAGTATAAGTGCTCTGATTTCAGTCGCTGAAATTTCGCGATTGTTCAATTTTTTTTTAAATTTATTTATGCACATCTTTTTAAATAATACGAAATACATATATATGTATAAAGTACTTATATGTATCTAAACTAATATTGTAAAGAAGAAAGATTTTATTGTTTGTTCGCAAACAAGCTCTGAAACTACTGGATTTGAAAAGTTCTTTCACCATTAGAATTCTACATTATCCCTAATAATAAGCGATAGAATGCTTTCAAAAACGTTAGGGATCCGTATGAAAACTGCGATAACGTAACCCAACGCGTGAAAAAAAATATCAAAAAATCTTTATATCGCGTAGGTACGCTGCGGAAATTATTGACAATAGAGTTAAATGTACTACAATTTTATAAAGACATCAATATCTACAAAAAAAGTCCACGATACAATATCTAAATATTAGGTAGGTATGTCACAGTAACGACTTTTTTAGTTAAAATATGCAATAGTAATGCCGGTTCAAACTAGGCCACATTTTTCGTACCTGGGTATTAGTCCTTATCCAAATACATCACTTTGTATTCAATTTATAATTTTTGAAATTTCTGTTAAATACTCTTGCGAACCCGGGACTGGCCGCTAGTTAACTATTATAGAAAGTTTATATAGTTCATAGTGCCTACGCATGGAAATATGGTAGTACGTATCTATGGTACTAACTCTATTACACAATAATATTGATTGATGTCGAAAATATAAAATAAAGATTAAGATGACAATATAAAGTGTAAATATAAAAAACCGTGCAAAAATAATAAAGCTATAAGCCGTGTTAACATGCATTTTGTGTAATGAGAAGTTCACCAAACAAACACTTTGAAAATGGTTTCGAGTATGCAGGTCTCATAGCCAACTAAAATAGTGTTGTTTGGTTATCTTCAATTACTACTACAGTATTATTATTGGTGCTTCAAGTTTTTAAATAATACAATCTAGAACACATCATTAAAAAGAACAAAGTGTTACATGTTTATTTACAAAACGACGTGATATAACAGAAACTGTGGAAAGCGTCCTCATTTTGACATGATGTAAATATCCTGAGGCTAATAGAATGATATAGTTAGGTTCATCTACTAAATAAAAACATAAATGGTTCAAGGATGCAATGAAGTTTGAAGTGCCACTACGGTATGCCTTTCCAAGTGTCAAAGATTACTGTTTCTTTCATTAAAATAAGCGAAAACTTATGTGCGTTGCATCTAATTTAATCGAACCATTTCTGAGCACTACTTTCATAACTTCCCTTTTCTTATCTGTAATTTACAGTAGGTATTTGGAACTTTTGCAACTTTTATTTCAAAATATTATATAATAGGATTTTCCATCTTTATCAAGGTCGAAATGTAGACGGGTTCCACAATTATTGCCACAGGCTTTATCATCTATGCTTACAATATGTGTCTACATCTCAGACTAAAAAACTAAATAAACTTAGTGTTTAGATCTAAAAATGGAATACGGAATCGGTAAATTCATTCTATTTTACTGCATTATTCTGGCAAATAGCTGCTGCAACAGCAAGCACAGAGCTCTTTTAAGTTTTGCACTAACGACAGAACTAGATTTAATAATTTCGATGAATGAAAAATGTTGAGTATAATGGTATTTGACTTTCCGATTTCGTATTCTTTTTATTATATACTTCAGCTAAGCGATATCGTAACTTGATTACAACCATTAGAAAAACAAATTTGTATAGATTTGACAGATTCAATACTCAGTTTATGTGCATAGTTACTGTGAAAAATATCAAATATGGAATGAAATTTCTTCAGTTGCAATACAATCTAAGTTCCGTGATACCCCAGGGCTACTTTTATTTGGGTTATATTTCTAGTTCTCAGTGCCAAGTCTATTTAATTTCTTTAGTCTGAGGTTCTATCTTTATAGGTAACTTAGCGTGATCATGAGAAGCCTTATTCTAACTGAATGCCCGCAGTTGTGCTGAAGAAAGAAATAAAGAAAGAAGTGCAAGAAAAGGAACACTCACCAAGGTCTGAGCGGCCGTCTGGTGCTGCAAAAACAGGCTCAAATCAGATAAGCCAGTATAGATAGACATTTACAGCCTAAGCACATGACGAAAGTTGTTTATTTGTTTAAAATCAATAAAAAATATGGAAATTTTGCATGAGTTTTAGAACGAAGACATTTGGATAATTTTTGTAGAAAAATAAAAATTTCTAGTATTATTTGAAGCTCAATAAAATCTTATACATAGTTTTAGATTATTTATATTAATATTCATATTAATTTATTTGCATTCATGTATAATTTATTTATTATATCAGGTCTTAACAATTAGTTTAGTTGGTACATGAACTTGGAACTATTTAGTTCTTATCGTATCTACAAATACAAGATAAGTAAAGCCTATGGGCGTACTCAGTATAACCTTCTTTCTGAAGTTACTATAACTATAATTTTATGTCAAAGAGTTGGACATATATCGGATAAAAAAATTAATCAGTATATTAAAGAAAGGAAAGGTTATTTTTAAATGGTTTATAGACAATGCATTTGACCACAGTCTCACATTACGGAAAGTGACGGCAGTCTGTGTTGGTGCATGCTTGCCTAGAATATATCTGTTCACTTTTAAACACTCAGATTTTAAGGTGGAAACAAGGACGCCTGCAAGTAGTTTTTCTCATTGGTTGTTCCCACAACACGAAATATCCCGTATTTCTTTATTTTTTGTTAAGTTTTGGCTCCACACTTTTGTGTATTTAGCCAGTGTCAAGTAATTGATAATTTATCAAGATAATTGATATTTTATATATATGTGTCAGGTCAAGTCACATTCCAATTCAACAAGTTCAGTCATAGTCTAGTCTAGTCAAGTCATACTACTAGTAAAGTGGTGGCAACTTTACCAGAAGTTTCTATGTAGTATGTAGTTTTGGAAACAACACGAAAAGAAACGTTTCACCATCATTATACCACTTTCCCACATTCATGCCTGTAATCTAGCACTTAACGAATAAAATGCCACTAATTTTATGCACTAACACTGAAAATAGCACAAGTTTTGGAAAATAATACAATGTGGCGACGCGATCTTTTTCGTTTTCCCACCTAAAAAACCCGTTCTTTTATATTAAGTAGGTTTGCGTTTAACCACGATGTGGTCGACGTCGCTCATATGGAATTTTCGGATGTTAATTTAATTATAAAACAGCATGTATGGCGCCTAATTATTCCAAAAAAAAAACCGTCATGTGCATAGGCTTAAAAAGAACAGAATGTATTACAAAAACCCGCGTAATAAGGAAAACTGCGGGCATTTTAATGCTCTTAATTTACTACCTGACTTATTTTCATTTTATTGTCCAAGCTCGGATAGAAATAATGATATTTTTATAGGTTAGATTTAGGTAGACTATAGTAAACAAATCCTCATAACTTTTCTCGATGAATGGAGAATTAAGGAGTTTTTTTTTATTCAAAAATCTCCATTGAGCTTACGATGAGCACAAGTGGACAAAAAACTCAAAATCCCCATCCAACCTCTTTTCATATTTATGTTGTATTATTTTTATTTTAACTAGAATAAAATGTAAGCTAAATACGCTAATCGCGTGGAGCCAAAGATGACTTAAGATGACTTCTTAAGTTAAATATTATCAGCCATATATGGTTGATAATATTTTTTATTTTCTTGATAACTACAACACTGCTTATAATATATGGTTCAAATGAACTAAATGAAGGTTTGAGAATAAAAAGAGTTTAACCGACAAATTGATAGTTTCGAGAAATTTGACTTTTAACTTCAACGGTTTCATTTTAATGTAGAATGCTTATAAGGTAATAGAAAAGGTTTATGTAAGTTTCAGTGGCTTGAAAATGTATTAATTCTATTTTAAATACTAAATATAGTATTAATTTATACAATTACTGTGAAAATATAATATAATAAAATAATTATAATACTGTTTTAAAGTTTAAAGCTCGAGATGTAAGCCTTATTTCGGTATTTTGAGAATGTATTATTGTAGATAATTTCACGCTGAATCAACGATACCCGTAAGTCATTTTGTGAAAAAAATCAGTTCAATCACCCTTTTTGTTCTCACCCCTTCAAATGTTAAAGGAATTATACGCAATATTATATATACAGCACAATTTTAACTAACATAAGTTTGTGTAAGGCCCTAAGTTATCTGGGATTTAAACTATGTACATCATACGAATTATATGTACTAAGTACATCATTACTAGGCGGTAGGACTTTTCTGTAAAGTTCTTTTAGGTAGGTATCACCGCATCTCCAGTTAAACTGCCGCCAAGTAATAGTGCCCAAGCACAACTGTATTCCAGTTTGGGCACTGTATCTAGTAAAATTACTGGGCAGTGAGACTTTATGATTTAGGGGGGATCACGAAACTTTGATTGCAATGCAACAGGAGAAATTTTATTCTGAATTTGAAAGTTTTTACTTGTAACTATGCAAATAAACTGCGTATTGAAACTGTCAAATCCATACTAGTGTTTCGTTGCATTTGATTGGTTGCAATCAAGTTACATGATCACCTAGCAGATCTTGTTACTAGACTGCTGATGTCTTAGGATGACGTGCGCAGTGTAGTGTCACACGAAATTTTATATTACGAGTTCCGAGTGACACTGCAACCGTTATGGGTTTTTTTTTAATTTTTATGTTTTGGCTCCACTCCTCCGTGTATTTAGCCAGTGTCAAGTAATTGATAATTTATCAAGTTAATGATACTTCACGCAAATATGTGTCCAGTCACAGTCGAAGTCATCAAGTCAAGTCATAGTCAAGTCAGTCTAGTCAAAGTCATACTCCTAGTAAAGTGGTGGCAACTTTACTTGAAGCCTCTATGGAGTTTTGGAAACAACACGAAAAGAAACGTTTCACCATCACTATACCATTTTCCCATACTCACGCCTGTAATCCAGCACTTAACGAATATAATGCCACCAATTTTATGCACTAACACTGAAAATAACACAAGTTTTGGAAAATAATACAATGCGGCGACGTGATATTTTTCGTTTTCCCGCCAAAACTCCCCATTATGGGTTGCCGTGTTGCTTAAGATCTGGTGAAGGACAAATTCATCACGTCATTCATTAACATTAAAAAAAAGAAATTTTAATTTGTTATATATTACTACCAAGTACACAAATCAACTAGCTACCAACTCGTACCATTAATAACTTATTTCTATCCGAACTAAGACCATAATAACATACACATATATCTTAAAGAATGTTCGCCTGAAATACATATGCATGAGCTCAGATACCAATACCAGTAACGGATCAGCCACGGGCGTCATAAAGGCACTGGTATATATGATATTATAGGGCATCCTATAGATAAGACTGGGAAAATGGTTTTATTGGCGCCTTGGGCACGGATGGATGATCAATTATTCAATTGAACAATATGAGAAACGCTCGATGGTTGAAATAAAATGAGAACATGAAAATGGCAGTCGGTGTTATTGATATTTCTTTCTATATAAAATATAGTTTGGTAGAGTAAGGGGCTAGTTTCTTAATCTCTTTTAGATGTTCCCTATAAAAGGTGTTTTTAGACCTATAGATGCATTGAGAATCTTATGATAACCTTCTTGGTTTAAACCCTACATATTAATACACAGAAGAAGAAAACTGGAAACAAGAAAATTCGCAGCTAGTGTATACTAGCTGCGAATTTTCTAATTTTCCGCTCAACTTTGTTAATTGTTTATTTCGTAAGAACTTTCTCTTGACAATAATAAATAAAACAAAAGAAGAATAAGAGCAAATTTTCCATCCGTTCACGCGTGATCGATGATCAAGAGAAATAGCGATTCATTTTTATATATCTAGATTATTCAACTAAAACTTCTTTATACACGCTTCTGGTGAGTAAGCTGGGAATGCGAAGCGAATGGAAGTTGATGTTGGTTTACATAGATTTCCATTGTCAACGTAACAAAGTAAAAATACTGCGTTGTTATGTCCGGTAAAATGATAATTTTCAATTGTCAAGATGCGACATTAACATTTAACCGTAGGCAGATACTCTAAGCATTAAACAAAGCAAAAACAAAGTTTATACCGGCTGATAGATAAAGGTAAAATAAGAAATTTTACTTCAGCCGTGTGGTCTAAAGCACACTCATTTTTATAGTCTGTGGTTTGAACTCTATTGGTTCAGTGTTGCATTTATTTTACCATTTGCGAAATATCTCTGATTAGATCGGAATATCGCTTCGCTTGACTCCGGAACTGTTGGGAGCAAGGCTTTGGAATTCGTTATCTAAACTACGCATAAGGCGGAATGCAGACTATTCCACGGTGTTTGGTATCGCAGTAGGCAACCTCTTTGTAACTATAGAGGTCGTTCTAAGGAGAATATCTGGTGATATAGATGTAGAAGCGTTAAGGTTCTCATAATACGTAAAAAATTCCTACTAGTTATACATAAGTAACGTGAAGTAATTGTACATGTTGTTTCTTAGTGTCAAAGTAATGAACCTATTTTGTTGAAATTTTACACATATATTACTTTTATAATACACACGGATAATTTTCCTTACGGGAAATTAAACGTCCACGGGAAAACTGCGCTGCGTGTTAGCTAATTGACGTCATTCTAAATCTAAGATGGCGGACTTAACTAGTCCGCCATCTTAGTGCACATCCAAGAAAAAATCAAAATTTAGTAAAAAAAATATTGAATTTTTTTTTTTATTACTTTTTCTTATTCATTTGTTTTGATTAATAATGGAGAGCATTTCGTTGCTATACTACTTTTATTTGGTTTTTAATTATGCAATAACTTAATTGTAGACACAGTCCTTCGAGCATAAATTCTCTAAGACTTGGTCAATATTTCGTCGTGGTTGAAGCGCTTGAAACAAGATCAACCATGAACTTAACTCGATTTTAACGCGAACCTACTCGCTTGTACAAATTAAATGAACAATTTTGATCGCGATAGTAAACCTTAAGCAAATATACATAGGTACCGTTTCAGTTAACCTCTAACAAATATGTACAATACCCAAGAATGATTGTTTGTTATTTACTCTTTACATTTGCCAACAAACATTAGTTGCAAACGTAGTCAAAATATTAAGTTCTGTGTTAATTTTAATAGCTATGGAACCTTTAAACATGGTAACTGTTTGCAAACAAACAGGTTGTGGCATCAGGGGTTCGTATATTCAATCTGTGGTTAAGAGGCTTTACAACAACATATTCGTTGGGTTTTTGGCGTGAAAACTAAAAAGATCGCGTCACCGCATTGTATTATTTTCCTAAACTTGTGTTATTTTTAGTGTTAGTGCATAAAATTGGTGGCATTCTATTCGTTAAGTGCTGGATTAAAGGCATGAGTGTGGGAAAATGGTATAATGATGGTGAAACGTTTCTTTTCGTGTTGTTTCCAAAACTCCATAGAAGCTTCAAGTAAAGTTGCCACCACTTTACTAAGAGTATGAATTGACTTGACTTGATGACTTGGACTGTGACTTGACTTGACACATACTTATAATATTAATTAACTTGATAAATTATCAATTGCTTGACACTGGCTAAATACACAAAAGTGTGGAGCCAAAACAATACATAAAAAAACATATTCGTTGTTCGTTATTTGTACAAGTACTTTACAGCCTGTTGGTTAATCCAAGTACATTAGTGATGATAAAGATTTTATTTTACTTAAAATCTTATAATTTTCGCATAAATGTTATAAAAGAACTTAAATTCTTCATAATTTTAATATCGCTTGAATGATATTGTTATACAAACGTTTACCAGTTACTAACGCAAGCCGCAGCGGCTTTCGCGAGCGTCAGCACGTAACCAGAAGAAGGACGTCGAATATGTCCGAAACCTGGTCGGAGTAATTTCGACTTTTAATTGACGTGAGTTTTAGCCGTTATATATCTTACAAAATGTGTCATACTCACGATAGTTTTCAAACTAAAATTCGTATATATTTTAAAAAATTACAAAAAAAATATTTAAATATAATGTCCCAAATCACGCAATGCAAACGCTTTTGGCGTTTTTATTCCACCCAACTTTAGGACTAAAAATCTTGACTGCGGTTCGTGAATATGGGTTCCGACTAAAAATCAGTTTGTAAGGTCTTACCCAGCATCACTTCGAGGACTGCTCTTTAAGCACGGTCCAGACCAATCATATGCGTTTTAAACGCTGCCCCCAGACTCCTATACCGTATTGGAGAAGCGAATGGCATAATGAAATATACACAAGCTTTCGCATCTCAAGATCTACAGGAAAAGAAGTACTTAATTCTGAATGTTTGTATTGAATTCTTTAGTTTTGTTACTGATGTCAAAAATGAGTAGTAAAAAAAGAAAATAATAGAAAATTACGTAATACCCAAAATCGTACCTAACCTCAAAATCGTCACTAGATTTTACATCTAAATCTAAACAATTTTCTTTTTCTGTGAAAATCTTTTATACGGTTGCAACTACGTGTAAAACTAAGCACTGCACTCTATTTAAAAGGACGCTCTAGCCAGCGCTGTCACCATTTTGTCACTGCCAGAGAGTTAATCCAGCTTTAGGGTTGACACTGCATCTATAATCGCTGAGAAGCAGTGCTGGAGCGACATAGAAATGATTTTTTTTTTTACTGTGGCCTAAAGTTATTATAGCGTGAAAGAAAACCTCAGTCTAGTATTACATATTAGTTCAGTATCATTTTTTGATGGTATTTTAGATACTATCACATCACACTAATATTATAAAGGCGAAAGTTTGTATGTGTGTTTGTGTGTGTTTGTTCTTCCTTCACGCTCAAACGGCTGAATGGATTTGGATTAAATTCGGTACCAAGATAGCTTGGCTACATTTTATCCCGGAAAAGTTAAATGCTCCCGTGGGATGAGCAAATAATTAAAATACTTTTTTATCCGCGGCTGAAACCGCGGGGCGCAACTAGTTAGGTATAAAACGATGAGTTATATCCAACTTACTACTACTTCAGTAACATGACGTCCGTGTGTACAAAAATTTTACAGCTCTTAAGTTCACACTTGTGGCGGCATGCAACGGACGTGTGCATCGGCTGGCGGCGCGCTGCATTCTGAGGGCACGCAGCTCCACCGTATATTTATATGGACGCCGACTGCGGCATTCGATGTAAATATTTGTTAATATTATAGACTTAGCTTTAAGACAGTATTTAATAAAGATCTAGATATGTGCGTAGTATTATTTCCCTTAGGATAGTTAGAAATAAGATGATAAATAGATTAGTAATTCATTATTTTGTACATAGGTGCTCTCTAGAAGGTAAGGTTTAGACATAGGATAGTAGGTTAATTATTATTATTACTTTTAGCTTAGATTACTATATAAGGCCGATACTTTGTAAATAAAACACGAATTATTGAACCTCAAGTTTTATTTTATCGCCAGCAGTCGAACAGTAGCCAACGGCACCACAACAATTTGGTGACCTGCCGACCGCTAAAAGAAATCATCTTAACATGTCACAAGAAGAATTATCGGAGGTGAAGAGTGAATTCGGCAAACAGAAGATCCAGTTTCTCGGGTATGAAGTCACGTCCGAAGGAATCAAGCCTACAGCAGATCGCATTGAAGCTATCACAAATTACCCCAAGCCGAAAACAATTCAGGAACTAAGAAGATTTCTGGGCATGGTCAACTTTTACCGTGACTGTCTACCACATCAAGCTGAGCATCAACATGAGCTGAACAAATACCTGCACAACAGCAAAAAGAACGACAAGACACTAATACAATGGACGCCAGAAGCAGAGAAAGCATTTGATAAGTGCCGCCAAAGCATTATTGACGCTACGACGCTGACACATCCAGTGCCGAACGCTCCTCTGTGCCTCCTGACAGACGCATCAGACATAAGTCTTGGAGGTGTTCTGCAGCAGAAAGTTCACAACATATGGAAGCCACTTGCATTCTTCTCAAAATCAATGAGTGAAACACAGCGAAGATACAGCGTGTACGATCGCGAACTTCTAGCTATGTACACAGCTGTGAAACACTTGCGACGACTCATAGAAGGCAACGATGTAACTATCTATACAGATCATAAGCCACTGTCCTACGCGCTGTCTAAGCCATCCACTAGTTGCGACACACCACGGCGAGAACGTCAGCTGCACTTTATCAGTCAGTTCTGTAGCCATATCAAGTACATAGACGGTACTCGAAACAAAGCAGCAGATGCTATGAGCCGACTGAGCAAGATAGATGAAGTCATACTATCATCAAGCATCGATTTTAAAAAACTTGCCGAAGATCAAAACGCAGATGAAGAATTGAAATTATTGAAAGAAAATCGCAACTTGACTTTTGCCAACGTGAACCTGCCAGGCGTTACGCAAGCGATCACCTGCGAGTCGTCCACTGGCAACTTGCGACCGTACTTACCGACGGCTTATCGTTATGCAGCTTTCCAAGCACAACACGATATGAGTCACCCGGGAATTCGGACAACGCGCAAGTTGATGACGTCAAAATATTTTTGGCTCGCAATGAACAGAGACGTTGGTATCTGGACAAGGTCATGCATTGGATGCCAACGCGCAAAGGTACACCGTCACGTGATCAGTCCCGTGGGCGAGTTTCCAGAATCAGCGCGGTTTTCTCAGATCCACATAGATATAGTCGGACCTCTAGCTGTATCTAACGAGTTCCGCTACCTTGTCACGATCATCGATCGCTTCACACGATGGCCCGAGGCGATTCCAATCCGAGACATAACCACAGAAACTGTCGCTAAGGCTGTCTACGAGGGATGGATATCAAGGTTCGGATGCCCACTCCGTGCGACTACAGATCGCGGACTTCAGTTTCAGTCATCACTATTCGACGCCCTGATGAAGAAATTCGGCATCGCGCACATCAAAACTACTGCCTATCATCCCTCGTCGAACGGAAAAATAGAAAGATGGCACCGCACGCTCAAGGCCGCACTCATGGCTAGGGGTGCCTGCACGCGGTGGAGCGAAGAACTACCCACCGTACTACTTGGTCTACGGACAGCCCTATGTGCGGACACGAATCTGAGTCCCGCTCTGATGACATACGGATCAACGCTACGAATGCCGTCGGATTTCTTCGTAACTATCAAGTCGAACATCGAAGACGCAGAGTTCGTACGCCGCCTTACAGAAACGATGTCATCACTGGCGCCTGCCCAGAGACGCGCCACATGTAAACAGCCCTTTGTTTACAAAGACCTGGCGACCTGCAGTCACGTGTTCATACGTAACGATAGCGTGAGAGGCGCACTGAAGCCGCCTTACGACGGGCCATACCAGGTGCTCGAGCGACGCAGCAAGTACTTCAAACTGCAACTACCACTGCGTACGTCGAACGTATCGATCGATCGACTGAAGCCTGCCTACATACTCGGCGAAGACAACGAGCGAGTCGAGTCTAAACATACGGCGATCGCAACCGCACCTGAGTCGGCGATGCCTCCACTGCAGACTGCATCAAGCTCCATGCCACCAGCACACGAATCCGAGTCGGCGAAGCCCTACACTACAAGATCAGGGCGCATCGTAAAGCAGAGAGTACGCTTCGCTTGAAGGGGGGTCATGTGGCGGCATGCAACGGACGTGTGCATCGGCTGGCGGCGCGCTGCATTCTGAGGGCACGCAGCTCCACCGTATATTTATATGGACGCCGACTGCGGCATTCGATGTAAATATTTGTTAATATTATAGACTTAGCTTTAAGACAGTATTTAATAAAGATCTAGATATGTGCGTAGTATTATTTCCCTTAGGATAGTTAGAAATAAGATGATAAATAGATTAGTAATTCATTATTTTGTACATAGGTGCTCTCTAGAAGGTAAGGTTTAGACATAGGATAGTAGGTTAATTATTATTATTACTTTTAGCTTAGATTACTATATAAGGCCGATACTTTGTAAATAAAACACCACCTCGCTCCGTAGCGTTAGCGTTTTTCAACGCAAACGGCCTCACTCGTCAACGCGACTTGGTTCATAACTTTTGTAAGACCCATCAGGTCGATGTGATGCTTGTACAGGAGACCCTCCTGAAACCTAGTAAGCGGGATCCTAAGATCGCCAATTACGTAGTGGTTCGTAATGATAGGCTTACCAATGCCGGAGGCGGTACGCTTATCTATTACCGAAGGTCTCTTCACTGCATCCCAATTGATACTCCCTCATCTTTAATCAACTTAGAAGCGTCTTGCTGTCGCCTAGCTATGAACGGCCACGAACCGATCATACTAGCGTCTTGCTACCTTCCCCCTGATAAACGTTTGCTCAGTAGTGATATCAACGCGCTACTTTCTCTGGGAAGCTCCGTCATACTGGCGGGAGACTTCAACAGCAAACACGTCATGTGGAACTGTCACACCTCCAACACCAACGGTAGGATACTTGAACAGCTAACTGACCCACGACCAGACACAGACCACCACACCTTTGACATTATCGCACCCATGACTCCGACCAGGTTCCCCGGGAACCTCGACCAACGACCAGACATAGTCGACATAGCACTTTTAAAAGGCGTAGCCCTCAGGTTAAGCTCGATAGAAGTGCTCCACGAACTTGACTCTGACCACCGCCCCGTTCTCATGAGACTAGGCTCGGATCCAACTGAACTGATACCCCAGACTAAGACAGTGGTGGACTGGAAGCGATTGGGGGAATCCCTGAAAGCTATCAGTTCACCAGACTTAGACAAGGTACCTGACGACATACAGACACTAGATGACGTCTCCACCGCGATCGATGCTCTCACTAGTCACCTCCGCACTGTGATCGGTGAGTCTTCTAAGCAGGTACCGGTGGTGGACCACCGCTGGGACTTGCCCGAGGACGTGAGGAGACTGCTGACAGCAAAGAACGCCGCCACTAGGGCATATGACGCGGCTCCCTCCCGTGATAACAAATCCACTTTGAATTTCTTACAGCGTGCTGTTAAGAAACGCATAAGTGATCTTCGCGCCCAGAACTGGACAGACCTACTTTCAGGGCTCGAGCCAACCCACCAGGCTTACTGGCGGCTGGCTCGAACTCTGAAAAGTGACACACTTAGAACGATGCCCCCTCTTGATAGGCCAAACCAAGTCCCCGCGTTCGATGATGAGGAAAAAGCCGAGTGTTTGGCTGAGAGCCTCGAGGCCCAGTGCAACCTTTCCCCCGATCACGTTGACCCTGCCCACCTCCATACGGTGGTCAGTGAAGTAGAACGTCGCAGCTCCCTACCACCTTCCGACCCCCCGCTCGAGCTTATTAGGGCCGCCGAAGTTGAGTCTGTCATCAAGGGTCTCGCTATCCGTAAAGCCTCCGGCGCTGATGGTATCAGCAACAAAGTGGTCAAACACTTTTCTGTCCCCTTAATCTATCTCCTAGTCAGCATCTTCAATGCGGCCATGAGCAACTGCTCTTTCCCCGTTGCGTGGAAGTCCGCCGACGTCATCGGCATCCACAAGCCAGGCAAGAAGGCTACCGAGCCCTCTAGCTACCGGCCCATCAGTCTCCTCAGTACTCTGGGGAAGATCTACGAGCGTCTCATTCGGAGGCGTCTCTGGTCCCATATCCACGAACATAAACTCCTTCCCGACGAGCAGTTTGGCTTTAGAGCTAGACACTCTTGCGTTCAACAAGTGCACCGCATCACGGAGCACATTCTAGATGGCTTCAACGCGAATCCAAAACCGAAAGGGACTCTCGCAGTCTTCTTAGACGTGGCGAAAGCCTTCGACAAAGTCTGGCACGACGGCTTGATTTTCAAGCTGTACCACATCGGCGTGCCAGATCGTCTTGTGCACATCATACAAGACTTCCTTAGGGATCGAAGCTTTCGCTACCGCGTCGAGGGGGAGCGATCGTCTCCCCATCCTATCAGAGCCGGAGTGCCCCAGGGCTCCGCGCTTTCCCCCTTGCTTTTCTCGCTGTACACCAGCGATATCCCGCGGTCATTTCATCCCAGTGTGCAGCTCGCACTCTTTGCGGATGACACCGCTATCTACTGCTCCGGATGGCAGAGAGTTCACATGCGTGGTCGCCTCCAACGAGCCCTCACCGAGATCGGTGCTTGGTTCAGGAAATGGCGGATCACGGTTAACCCAGATAAAAGTGCAGCGATGTACTTTTCTGACTACAAGCGTGGTCCGCCAGCGAAACCACTGTCCTTGTTCGACAAGCCCATTCCCTGGGCTTCGTCTACCAAATACCTGGGGGTTACCCTTGACACCAAACTCAACTTCAAGGACCATATTAAGCGAGTGCGCGATAGGGCTGCCTTTGTCTTAGGCCGCCTCCACCCTCTCATCTGCAAGCGTAGTAAGCTGTCCCTTAGAAATAAGGTGACGCTTTACAAAACTTGCGTTCGCCCCATTATGACCTACGCATCTGTCGCGTTTGCTCATACTCCCTCAGTACATCTGGATCGACTTCAGGTGATCCAGAACC
Source organism: Ennomos fuscantarius (assembly GCA_905220475.3). Classification (NCBI taxonomy): domain Eukaryota; kingdom Metazoa; phylum Arthropoda; class Insecta; order Lepidoptera; family Geometridae; genus Ennomos; species Ennomos fuscantarius. The sequence continues at coordinate 2,723,455 of HG992040.1, read as the reverse complement.
GCTTTGTCCGCAAGGTGGTCGGGGCTCGCTGGTACCAGCGAAACTCCGACCTCCACTGCGATCTCGAACTCCCATCCATCCGTCAATTTATGAAGGATGCATCCCGCCGCTATTTTGATGTGGCACCTCATCACCCCAACCCTCTCGTAGTCAGAGCTTCAAACTACTGTACAGACACGACAGACTCGCCACCCCGTCGTCGCCGCCCGAGACACGTCTTGAGCGACCCGGATGATCCTATAGCAGCCGTAGTATCGGCTGCGCTAGGATCACCGGACCAGTCTAGCCCTTCTGGCTCAGGTACCGCTTTCGGCACCGGTATAGGATACCAGCGTAACACAATCAGACACCGACCCCGCCGGCGAGGTCGACGTACCCCCCGTAGGTTAGCTAGAACGGTCGCGACTTTCAATAGGGTCCACTCTTCCAGTGGACGTAGTCTTCTCGATCCTCTTATCCCGGCAACGGCCCAAGCCGAGGCTCGCACCCCAGGGGTGCCCTTGAGCTAGTTGCCTCCCACTTTTGACGGCTGGGCGCCCTAAGCGCCCGCCCTCCCGCCCGGTGACGCTGTAAAGGTCGATAGAGACCAACAGCATTAGCTCGTTCAAAAAAAAAAAAAAAAAAAAAAAAAAAAACACGAATTATTGAACCTCAAGTTTTATTTTATCGCCAGCAGTCGAACAGTAGCCAACGGCACCACAACACACTTATCCCTTTTGACATACTGCACTGCATTTGGATATGTCATATGTAACTCACAGAGGAATAATGTAAAACATTAGTACAGACGGTTATAAGATTCATAGTTGAGACTTAGTTAAGAACACCCCGTCCTTTTAGCACTTCGATAAATCTTCTTCATCAAGGTTGAAATAGAGATTGCTTTTAAAGATAAGAAGTGTACAATAAAAATATAATTCCATCTTGTAATAAATAGGTAAGTAATTAATACATAATTTATCGCCTACATTTTTTTAAATGGTAAAATAGGCATGCGTTTGACAACAACTCACCTGATGGTAAGTGACGAAGTTGTCTAAGGTGGAGCACGCTTGCCCATGAGATGCCCATTCACTCTTGACTTAAAAAGACCCAGGTTATACCCAGAGGGAAACACTGTTATTGAGAGCATTCCGTTTCTTGGCCGTTCGGACTATAAATGACTCAGAAAAACGCTTAGTGCGGACTTTGGGTACATTAAAACAATAAATATTAAAAATTTTAGAAAATAAGTTCTGTTTAACAAATACAAAATTAACAAATCTGTCAGAATTTACGTCAACTCAAGCGTAAAAACTGTATCAAAACTTGAATACAAAAGCCATAAAAAATCACGGCCGATCATAATAGCGTCGGGCATTATCGTCGATATGCCCGAAATGTTATTTAGCCGCTTGTCACAGGCAGCCAGGGTTGTAGGATAAATTATGGCGCGTGGCAGCGTGCCAACCCTAGCTCTCCCTTGTATAATGCAGACTTGATGTAGCTGAGATAACTGTTTCAGGTCCACTGGATTTAAAAATTAGGGATCGCAAAACCGGCTACTTTTTTGTAGGTTTTTATCAGACTTTCAGAGGGAAGTTCGTGATTTGTCGACTATTTGTAAGTAATATATAGATACTAGCTGACTCGCCCCGGCTTCGCACGAGTTAATTAGTTGTACGCCGTATCGAAGGGAAGGAAAAAAAGATGATGGAAAAGATATATGGATGGAGGGAGCTTCATCGTCATCCCCTCCATTCATACTTTTCCCCTATCTTTTTCTTCTCTCCCCATTTATAAGTGATATACATAACACGTATAAGTAGCAAAGCAAATAACATTTTCAAATAAAAGGACGGTCCTTTATAAACAGTTTCAGCGTCTCGCTCTATTAGTATTGCTATCTCTTTCTTTCATATGGCATATGTGTGCTTTTTTACCTAATTTTAAGTGTAAGATACAGTTTCATTCATATTGTATAACCGCTTTTGCAAGTGCAACATCCTTTTGTTTTTATTTTTACACATTGTCATTCTTTTTTAAAATTATAATTATTGTTTATAATTGGTAAGTCTTGTAATTTGGGAGTTTTGGTGGGAAAACGAGAAAAATCGAGTTCGTGCATAAACTCGGTGGCGTTTTATTCGTTTAGTGCTGGATTTTACTAGGTGGTAGGACTTTGTTGCAAAGTTCGTCTAGGTAGGTACCACCGCTTTGCCAGTTATTCTGCCGCCAAGCAGTAGTGTGCAAGCACTACTGTGTTCCGGTTTGAAGGGCACTGTAGCTAGTGAAATTACTGGGCAATTGAGACTTTATGATCTGATCTCACAGTCGAGTAATCTTATTACCAGACTGTGCTGATGTCTCAGGATGATGTGCGCAGTGCAGTGTCGCTTGTAACTCTATGTTTTAGGGTTCCGAGTGACACTGTTCTGTTATGGGCGACCGTGGCGCTTAACATCAGGTGAACGGCTAGCTCGTCACATCATTCAATAACATAAAAAGAAAAAAAAAATTACAGGCACGAATGTGGGAAAGTGATATAATGATGGTGAAACTTTTCTTTTCGTGTTGTTTCCAAAACTCCATAGAAGCTTCAAGTAAAGTTGCCACCACTTTACTAGGAGTATGACACTATGGACTTGACTTGATGACTTGGATTTTGACTTGAGATATATCAGCGTGAAATATCATTAACTTGATAAATTATCAATTACTTGACATTGGCTAAATACACAAAAGTGTGGAGTCAATACAAAAAAAAGGTATTAATAAAAATACCTTTATTATGAATTTAATAAAAGAACGTGACTTTATTATGTGTGTTGTTTATGGTGCCATTACCTCAAAAAGGTAAGAAGTGCTTCAGTAAACAATAGCCTTTAAAGTAGAATGAAAACGTTTTGTGAAAGAAAATATTTTCGACGAAACGGCCCCGTGTAAATATAACGCGATTTATTTTAATTTTTCTTTCCTTTTCTGAAAACGTATACACACATATACATGTATAATAAAGAAATGTCAAATTTTAAAATTCATAAAGTCGCCACAATCTTATAAATTACTAGTTGCGCCCCGCGGTTGCACCCGCGGATAAAAAGTATTTTAATTACATATATATTAATTATTTGCTCATCCCACAGGAAAATTTCATTATTCCGGGATAAAATGTAGCCTATATGTTAATCCAGGGTATAAGCTATCTTGGTACCGAATTTCATCCAAATCCATTCGGCCGTTTGAGCGTGAAGGAGTAACAAACATACACACAAACACACATACAAACTTTCGCTTTATAATATTAGTGTGATTGCGCTGTTGGAGATACTGGTGGGAAAAATGTGATAGCTATTTTAACGAGACTTCAACTATTCCTGCCTTCTGAACTGCGGGTTGTGGGTTCGATTTCCACCCAGGACAAACATTTGTGTTATGAACATCGATGTTTGTTCTGTGTCTGGGTGTTATATTGTATTCTATATATGTTTTTACAAACAAAAAGTATCTAAGTATTGTATCAGTTATCTGGTTCCCATAGTACAAGCTTTGCTTAGTTTGGGGCTAGATGGTGTTGTGTGAGGTGTCCACACATATTATTATTATTATTATTTATTACAGTTTTCGATTCAAACTTATATTTAAAGTACCAAAAATTAGTACCCTTCGCATATGAAAATCATTTGATCATGTACTAAGTACTAGGAAAATAGTATGATTTATAATAATAATAATAATAATGGCATACTCTTCTTAAATAAACTTGTACAATTCTTGTTTACGATTGGATGAATTGTATGAATGAACTTTAAGCAACCAATCGAAAAGCGCGTATTTTGTAATTAATTTCAAGACGTCCAATAATATAACCTCGCGCGCGATCTTGACTTTATGTACGTGGTAAAGTGGTTTTAGGATTAGTGCCACACATAGGGATAAACTGGTAGGTGTTTTTTTTTGTTTTGTTTGATTTTCGACTGGCCCGATAGCTCAGTTGGTAGTGACCCTGCCTTCTGAACTGCGGGTTGTGGGTTCGATTCCCACCCAGGACAAACATTTGTGTGATGAACATTGATGTTTGTTCTGTGTCTTGGTGTTATATTGTATTCTATGTATGTATTTACAAACAAAAAGTATCTAAGTATTGTATCAGTTATCTGGTTCCCATAGTACAAGCTTTGCTTAGTTTGGGGCTAGATGGCGTTGTGTGAGATGTCCACACATATTATTATTATTATTATTATTATTTTGGCTCCACACTTTTGTGTATTTAGCCAGTGTCAAGTAATTGATAATATCTCAAAATAATTAATATCATATAGTATGTCAGGTCAAGTCAAGTCACAGTCCAAGTCATCAAACCTAGTCATAGTCTAGTCTAGTCAAGTCATACTCCTAGTAAAGTGGTGGCAACTTTACCAGAAGCTTTTATGGAGTTTTGGAAACAACACGAAAAGAAACGTTTCACCATCATTACACCACTTTCCCACGCTCATGCCTGTAATTCAATACTTAACGAATAGAATGCCACCAATTTTATGCAATAACACTGAAAATAACACAAGTTTTGGAAAATAATTCAATGAGGTGACGCGATCTTTTTCGCTTTCCCGCCAAAACTCCAGCGCGTATTTTGTAATTAATTTTCAAGGCGTCCATTAATATAACCTCGCGTGCGATGGTGACTTTATGTACACGTGGTAAACTGGTTTTCGGATTAGTGCCACATATGGGGATAATCTGGTGGGTCTTCAGTAGTTAACTTAATTGTAAAAGTGCTAAAAATAGCCAATTTGTAATAAGTTATTTCAATTTAGTTACAAACAACCCCTAATTTGAATCAACAATTATGTGGTATTGAGCTTCTGCCCACAGCTTCGCCCGCAGCGTGGCCTATGGGAAAATAATTCAACCACACATTTCACCCTCTTAAGGGTGGAATTTCGAAAAATCCTTTCTTAGAGGATGCCTACGTCATAGCAACTACCTGCATGGCAAATTTCAGCCCGATCCGTCCAGTGGTTTGGGCTGTGCGTTGATAGATCACTATGTCAGTCCGTCACCTTTGAGTAATATATATTTATATGGAATATAGATTCAGGCGTTCTGCCAATTTCGATTAAATTTTGTACACATAATATCGCTTACAATACCAAAATCAACGAAAAATACTCATTACCTCACAAAAGTAAAAGCAAATTGAGTATAAAAAGCTACACAAAAACAGCAACTTCAATCTCAACCTACAAAAGTCCTCGCAAAAGCGGAAGTTCCATTTCTACATTAATTTACTCATCCACTTAAAAACCCACCTGTCCGTAATTAAGGCATATAACTGGATAAGTTTGTAGTAAGATAAATTATGCCTCAGACTAAAAGAACAATATAAGTAGATCAGCTATGGTTCAGAGCTAGAAAGTACAGCCAAAAGAAAGGTATGCAGGGACATTGATAGTGAAAATTTACAAGACCAAATGCGGGTAGTTGGAGACGACGCCAGTTCTGCACGATGCTGATACTCGCTACTCCAGTTTCCTCGTGACCACGGCCAATGTAACTTGATCGAAAAGTCGAGGTTAGTCAAAATAATGTTTTGATAATTTTATTACGCGAATAGACCCGTTTTATCTTTACAATAAAAAAAAAGGAACACGATACCGTAAAATCATATGCATCATTGCACCTACATCTAATATACCTCTGTATAGTAGATCAGACGTACGCCCCCAACACATTGTAGATGGTGTTCTGGTTGTTCGATGGTGGAAAGGTGATGGCGGAATCAGGTTATGCAACTCTAATGCGCACTCTCCAAAATGCACTCGATAGAAAACCGATAAACCGATAGATCAAAAATAATACAGTTAATGATATGACTTTCGGATTTCGTATTCCTTTTTTTACTGTTCCGAGTGTTGATTCTGTAACCGTTAATTTAGTCTGAGCTTTATGCACAAAGTTGCAACCCCTGGCTAGCTGCCAAGCGAGCAGATGCGACCGTTTCAATGAAAATGCATTAGTATTAAAATTTATAGCTTCAAAATTGTGGATTAAATTTCACATCGCGCTGTATGAGCATAAAATTGAAGAGCTGTTAATGATATTATTAGCTTATTTTTAAGGCTTGGTACACTCCACGTGTTAATACGAAACTTCAACTATATGGAACCGGCCCGACTTGCCGGGTCGTTCCTTTACGTGTAACGCGTCAGAGCAGCTAAAGCGATAGAAAGACGCAGCTGTTTAGGTTAGGCTTGTAGCGCTGTGCGAGGTAAATTATACTTTATTTCGTAGCAGCAAGAGTCGCTATTTATTTAAATGACTTCGCGGAGTGTATTTTCTGTACCTGTGTTAAGAGTAGCGCCATAGCGATAGAAAGAGAGGGTCTTTTTAAGGATTGGAATGGCATAGTGAGTGCTGTGTAGGCCTAGTTTCCTGGATTATTGGGATGGGGAACGGTGGAAGCTGGCTTGGTGCAAGCTGAAATACACTTTATTGTTTAAAAACCAAAGCTGCTATTACTTTAAGACACTTTGCTAAGCGAAGCTTCTGTATTCGTACCCACTATTAGTTTTCTGTGTTTTACAAGAAATAACTGTAACGATTTTTTTGATTGTTTTCCCACGGGAACTAATTTTCTGGGATAAACTGGGTACGGAATAAGTTATTTCCTATCTATATAATTATACAAAACACACACACACACACACACACACACGCACACACACACACACACACAAACACACACACACCCACACACGCGTACATAAATTACCTATTATTAATTAATTAAACGTTACTACTAATAATCATACACCTAACCCTACAACCTTAGCACACCCTCATTATCACTCTTTAAAACATGCGTAACGCAGTGCGAGCTGTGTCTCTTTGATTATAAAACTTGTATTACTATCGAGACCTATTATTGGCTACATTAATATTCTGCTTTTATGTAATTACTATCTATATTATCCTAATGCTGTTGGTCTTTTAATAAATAAATAAATAAAAAATATTCTATATTGATAGTGGTCCACAGTGAAGTAATCTGTGTACAAAATGTCAAACAATTGGTATTTTTACATTTGATGGGATTGCGTATAACAGTTGCTTAATTTAGGTAACCGTTTAGCCATAAAAATCACAGATAGGTACGCATGTACACATTTATAACGTTTGATTAGAAAAATGACAATACAGTAGATTATCGATTATAATATGAAGTTATTTTTAACATAACAGCAAAAATAAAAGTTGAGGCACTGGGGCCTTGGGGACCGAGTGCTCACCAAATTTTTCAAGACCTTTCGAAACGTCTGGTTGAAGTCACACGTGACCAAAATGCTGGCCTCTACTTCGGCCAAAGATTGAGCATTGCCATTCAACGCGGCAATGCTGCCAGCATATTGGGCACGTTGCCTATTGGTAGCTTTTTATTGTAAAAATAAAATACATAATTCCTTTAAAAAAGGGTTTTAACTTTTAACCGACTTCCATCCCAATGAGAACATCATCAATGTAGACTAAATCGAAATACGCATTATAAATAATAACTCAAAAACTACTTGTCAGATCTAGATCAAAGTTAAATGGGAAGCACCAGCTTGCAAATAAAAAAGAATCATCAATATCGATTCACCTAGTCGAAAGTTACGAGGTAGCTATAAAATATATAGTACATATAAAAAAATACAGTCAAATTGAGAACCTACTCTTTTTTTGAGGTCGGTTGAAAACGACATCAATCTTACAAAGCTAGACCAATTTCACTCTGTTTACAATGTTCCCGTTAGCCTTGTAATAAATAGTAACCGCTTTAAATAAATTAAACATACCTCTACGGAAATAACAATAGTTTACCAAAAGAAACAAACACTAAAATGCTGTACCCCATTTCTGTTGGCAACAAAACAATGCATCATTTTAATGGCGGTGCACCGCCGCTGCGCCGCGCCGTAGCTATTATCGTAGAGGCCCGTAGAGATATCTACGAGGTAGGCCGGCCCGTAGAGGATCTACGTAGGCTTTTGTAACTGAACAGTATTACGTTGGATTTTAATTTTTTGGGCAAAAGCTAAAAGTTTTTTTTGCCAGCAGATGTAATACAATAATAAAGTAATACCAATAAAGGTCATGGGAGCTGGATGATGGCAATGACTTTTGCTTGAAGCGAATATTATCATAACTGACTTCAAGGCAGAGGTTCTTAAGAAGGTTGTATTAAAAAAAAAATTTCTGTATACCTCCGTCATTAAAAAATCGATTCTAATTTTTTAACATTTTCTTTAACGATATACTCTCAGATTGATATAATTAAATAATTCATCACATTTGGTTCAGTAATTTTGTTTTTAAATTAACTGGAAAAATATGTCGTGCAAGTATTGTATATTATTTACTTCTTTAATAATAACTATTATTATTATTATCATTATTATTATGGCTTCTTCAGACAATGGCGATGATAAAATACTGTTGCACAATCCTATATCAAACAAATTCTCGGTTCCTATTGTTTAGATATTACATGTATATATAGACGATAGGTAGATATGGAAGATAGATAAAAGATACACAAGATAGAAGATAAAACAGACAACAATTCACATTTATATATTAGTAGGAATACATCTGTAGAAAGTATATGTAAATTCTGTGCCAGTTTCTGTCGCTATTGTATAAACAAGTGATCGCATCGCGTGCAGCCTTCAGAGCTTTTACTTTTACACAAACAGTTTTATCTAAAGCTTTATTAATTCTTATTAAATATAAAAATATGTACGAGACTGTATACTCCTACTTCATCCGATCCTGACCATCCAAATGTTGCCTGGAAGAGATCGCTTTTAATGATCCACCCATTGTAATACCTACTATTAATATTAATAATAAACCCATATATGTCCAACAAACTCAAATAACAATTTTACTTAGAATAAAGAAAGTTTTATATATAAATGAAATGCAGATTATTTACATATCAATTTATGTTTTTTGATGCTAGAACCACAGACTGGGTATAGGTCTCCTTCAGTTTACTCCAACTCTGTCTGTGTCCCTTGCTTTTATTTGCCATTTTTTTCCTGCTGTGGCAATTATTTCGTTAATCCCTCTGTTCTCTGGACATCCTCTGCTGTCTTTTTTTTGACCAATTGGTAACAGTTGGTCCTTTCCATATCATTGATTCTTTTGGTCTCTTGTTAGATGCCCTGCCCATCGCCAGTTTAGTGTAAAAACGTATTGTAGAGCATCTAATGAGCTTTGTTTTACTTCTTATGCATTCGCTTCTTATTCTTTTTTAATGCCTACTATTAGGCAAGTTCAATAATCCACTACCATTATTGAAAAATAGCCCAAAATGCTGGCAGCATTACCACGTTGAATGGCATAACTCAACCTTTGACTTTTTTTATGTTTTGGCTCCACACTTTTGTGTATTTAGCCAGTGTCAAGTAATTGATAATTTTTCAAGTTAATGATATTTACGCAAATATGTGTCAAGTCAAAGTCGAAGTCATCAAGTCAAGTCATAGTCAAGTCATAGTCTAGTCAAAGTCATACTCCTAGTAAAGTGGTGGCAACTTTACTTGAAGCTTCTATGGAGTTTTGGAAACAACAAGAAAAGAAACGTTTCACCATCATTATACCCTTTTCCCACACTCATGCCTGTAATCCAGCACTTAACGAATAAAATGCCACCAATTTTATGCACTAACACTGAAAATAACACAAGTTTTGGAAGATAGTACAATGCAGCGACGCAATCTTTTTCGTTTTCCCGCCAAAACTTCAAACCTTTGACCTTTGATGGCTAAACTATAATAAATAATAATAATAACGCCCGACGATCACATACATAGATCCTGGACCCTAACGAGGTTTCCCCGTGTGTAGAGACCCAGGAACTACGAGGACCATGGTCCTACAACACCCAGACTCAGAACAAGTATTTGCACTTTTTTTCTGTGCACAAATACTTGTCCTGCCGCGGGAACCGAACTCGCCGCCTCGGGGTTATGAGCTGACCTGCTTAGCAACCACGCCACAGAGGCAGAGGATGTGGTAAATATATTTACAATTTTATAATAATAAATTGTACTGTATCACACTAATCACACTATCACACTAATATTATAAAGGCGAAAGTTTGTATGTGTGTATGTGTGTTTGTTTGTTACTCCTTCACGCTCAAACTGCTGAATGGATTTGGATGAAATTCGGTAACAAGATAGCTTATACACCGGATTAACATATAGGCTACATTTTATCCCGGAAAAGTGAAATTTGGGGTGAGAAAATAATTAAAATACTTTTTATCCGCGGGTGAAACCGCGGGGCGCAACTAGTTGTAACATGTACGTGAACCAACAACTTTCAACTTCCGTTCGCCTCGTTACGCATTCACCAGCTTAAGTGTTACTTCACTAATAATTAACACAATTCGTGACATTAACCTAGTTATTAAAACAACAGCTATTTATTTAACAATAATAGTTACCACAAAACGCACACAGCTATCGTTAAAATCAAATCAAGCGTACACGTGAATGTGTCACGCTACGTTACGTAAAACGACGTAGACGAAAGCTGGCACGCCACGTAGAAACGTAAACGTAACTGTTTCATATTAAACTTGGTATTTCGTAGCTTGACTTTAAGGCGAAGACTATATGGTCAATATCAGTTCAAAGTAATATCAATCGTAAATATGTAGACTTAAATATCAGTTTAGTCTGAGTCTGAACTTCAGCGCGACGCTTACTGCAAAGACTGATTTGGACGGTTTTTAATGAACATGAACTTCATATGAATTTCAAGATATGAATGAACAGAATGACAATAAACAATCAACACGTGAATTCAATGCTGGCCTCTACTTCGACCAAAGATTGAGCATTGCCATTCAACGTGGCAATGCTGGCAGCATATTTACCACGTTGCCTACAGGTAATAATTTTATAGAATTTTTTTTTTTCTGTTTTTTAATTTATTACAAAAAGATATGAATTACATGTTATACGAGCTTCTGCCCGCAGCTTCCCCCGCGGCGTGACTTATGGGAAAATAATTCAACAACCCATTTCACCCTCTTAAGGGTGGAATTTCGAAAAATCCTTTCTTAGCGGATGCCTACGTCATAACATCTACCTGCATGCCAAATTTCAGCCAGATCCGTGTAGTGGTTTGGGCTGTGCGTTGATAGATCACTATGTCTGTCAGTCAGTCAGTCACTTTTGAGTTATATATATTTAGAGATTAAATTCAAAGCTCCTACACGCGTTTTCGTGTAGAAATGTACCTAAAATACCGTGTTTGCCAAACCCTTCTCCTTAAGTTGGGGTGCCATAACTTAAGTATATTATCGTCGGATATTTCTCATATTATGCGATGCGTTAAGTGAAATAATTATTGAGGTTTCCGAAGTAGGGAATTATGTTATGATGTTTGTAATAACTTATAAATATTTATTAAACGTAATTCGCAATCAACCAGTTTCATATTAAAATTGGTAAGTTAAGGCGACATAGCATGGTTAAGTAAGTACTTCATTGTTGGATATTTCTGGATATGTTTCATTATGTATTAAGAACTATATAGTTACCTTACATTAAGTATAATATTAAATGTTTGTAATAATTACAGATGTTAAGGCAGTTAACATTCGGTTGACTTGTTTAATTTTGGACAGATGTTTAATTTTTGACAATTATTTTTTAATTTTAAAGGGAGCAAACAAGCGTACAGCCCGTCTGATGGGAAGTGGTCACCATAGCCTATGGACAACTGTAACACCAAAGGTGCATTGCTTACTCTGTAGGACTCTTTTAACCCTCCATTTAAAGTGCTCCATGTTATAACTCTGCGGAAAGACCGCTGGCGGGAGCTAACATGATTCACTTTGGGACTCGAAACCAAAAGCACGCACATTATCCGTTAAAAAAAATTCAATGCTTGTGGTAGATTATAGATATGATGTTCAACCTGCAATTTAGTGATTTCAATTAAGATTCCTAAGGAGTTTAATGTTATTTTTCATTGTATTGGAAACCAGACTCTTTTGACTAGAGACACCAGATCAACCAACACTAATCCGTATCGTTTCCAACAATGCAAACTCTGTGAAATGTACCGCTATGAATTACATCGAATTGCTATGTATGTGATCGTTGGGCATTATTATTATTATTAACTAGTATATTAATTTAGCGTAATGGTGTTTGTTTTTGATTGCCAGACATTATTACTTCGATGATTTGTGTTGGAGGACTTTCCGTAATTAAAAGAACCCCAAAGAAAGCAATAAATTATAGTACTTCGGGACCTTTTTCTGTCATCGACAGAAGGCAGTAAACATAATTATTATTATTGGTCATAGTTTTTGGCAAAACTTTTTTTTGTGTTGTTTTGGCTCCACACTTCTGTGTTTTCAGCCAGTGTCAACTAATTGAGAATTTTTAAGTTAATGATATTTCGTATATATATGTTGTGTCAAGTTAAGTCAAGTCACAGTCCAAGTCATCAAGTTAAGTAATGGACTAGTCTAAGTCATACTCCTAGTAAAGTGGTGGCAACTTTACTAGAAACTTCTATGTAGTTTTGGACACAACACAAAAAGAAGCATTTCACCATCATTATACCACTTTCCCACACAAACGCATGTAATCCAGCACTTGACGAATAAAATGCCACCAATTTTATGCACTAACTGGTAAATATTTTAAACAAATAGTTGAAATTAAATTAGAAGTCATTTGAAAAATATAATCTATTAATTAATCCTTAACTTTGTGATTTTAATTTTACTTCGCGCTGTACTTGAGTTGCTGTAAAGAAAGTTGGGGCATGGTCCAATAGATAGGTATATGAAAATAGGGCTATTTCTTTTGTATAATTTGACAGCTGTCAGTTTAAAACGATTCTCCTTAGGACTGAGAAGTATTACTTTCAAACCGCTCCTGAGGCAACTTCAGTCCTACTTTCCAAGTATTAGTAATGAAAATATAATATACCCAGCACTTCTCAATTTGATGAAAGGAATGCCGTTTTTTTTCTAATTTCGTACAAAATTCCTTGTTGTTATTGTAAGGAAAAATATTTTATTTACAAAACCAACCCAATATCACAGCCTGAATAAAAGAGGGCAGGTTAAAAAGAGCGTCCAATTTTTCGAATTGAACCACGGAAAACCCTCTACGACCGAAATAAAAGTGGTCCGAGTCCCCACTCCACCTTTATAGAACCCAAATAAAGCGACTGAAGTAGGTCCGTGAGCTGTGCGATTTAACAGACAGTCGCACTGTACAGATATATCGTACGTTCATATAGCCTACACAGCTTTAGTTTATTAACTGTGTGATATTTACTAGGTGGTAGGACTTTTCTGCAAAGTTCTCTGGGTAGGTTCCACCGCTTTACCAGTTATTTACCGCTTAAGCAGTAGTGCGCAAGCATTACTGTGTTCCGGTTTGGAGGGCACTGCAGCCAGTGAAATTACTGGGCAAATGAGAAGACCTAGTCTTTCAGTAATCTTATTGCTAGACTGTGCTGTCTCAGGATGATGTGCGCAGTGAGACAGTCGAAGTGTACAGATAAATCGTATGTCCATACAGCCTACGCACCATCACTTTTAACTATACAGTTTAAACTGACAGTCGTGAGTCGCACTGTACAGATAATATCACACTTTCATACAGTGCCCACCTACATGGAACTGCGCAGTTTTTCTGCTACATATTACAATACCTAACGCTATAATTGATGACAGGTTTGACGTAAATCTTTACAGATGATCTGCTTGTTCTACAACTCCTACACACCTAAGAATTTATATCTAAAACTGTACAGATCAATTGCACAGTTAAAACTGAAGGTGTGTAGCAGGTTTTAATATTCAAGAACCATAGGACCTACCAATCTCACGTATAATCATAGAATAAGCACATAATAGCACTTAGTGATTTTATATGCTTAGTAAAATACAATTATTTAAGTATTTTAAGTAATCTCATTTGGACTTGTAAAAGTGCTAAAAATAACATATTTTCTATTAAATCCTGTGGCTTTGAATAGTAGTAGTACAGGTATGCTAATTAGATGCTGGTAAAATTGCTAATTCCATTCGTTACCACTAGGTTGTATCTCTATCTAGTTTGTGACCACTAGCTCCGTTTCCGATTATGATTAAGATTTCAGATTTTACATGATTGTTTAAAATCTTATTTGCAAGAATAGAACAAATTGATTATTATTGTTTCAACAAAAAGTAGCCCTGGTCCGTCTTTAGTTCCATTTTAAATTTGTCTAAGTTCCCACAATATTTATTTATTGGTATTATAAATCTTCATCCGATGAAGAATGCGCTGGATAAAATTTTGATATATATCACAGTTTCATAGATTAGTTATTAATAGTTTCACTGTGGTAAATGATGGTACTACTTTGGTTTGAATAATAAATGGTAAACTACATGATCGCTGATGGTAATCGAGCCGTATGAGGGGTATTAGGAACTAACATTAAGGGATAACATTAATGTAACATTGCAGGCTCTATCGAAAATTGCCTCTAGAATGGCGTAGACTTGGTTCCAAAAAAAGTAGGGAATCGAAAATATCGGTCAATATTTTGAAACCAAATCTAAGCCTTGTTATTACTTAGTGGTGCCACACCTCGAAAAAGGTGAGATGCGAATCGTAATTAGACGAGACGCGTGCTTGTTTTTGTAAGTTAACGCTCGCATCCCTGACGAAGCCAAGGGATGTGGCAGATCCAAGCGAGGTGCGGCGCCACACTAGCCATGCATCTAGCGCTAGCGGGCGAGCTCACCGTGGGCATCAGCTGATCAGTACTCCTGACGCGCGTCACCTTGTTCTTGTAGATGAGCTTCTTGACCGCGCGCTCCACTGGCTGGTTCCACCGCATAAACAGCACGTACGCGATGTAAAGCGAGAACAGCGCCAGCGCCTCCTGCCAATAAATGGCGCTGTCCCGAAAACAGTATATTAACACCAGCAGGCTGATCGAGTAGAACGTGCAGTCGCGGAACAGCGGCCACCAGGTGAGCGACAGCGTGGTGCGGGAGAACAGAGCGCACGCACCGATCACGAACAGGATGTTGAACACGGCCGAGCCAACAATCGTCCCGATGCCGACGTCGTCGAAGGAGACGAATACGCCGATGACCGAGGTGAAAAGTTCCGGCGCCGAGCCTCCCGCCGCCATAAAAGTGGCGCCGGCGACGTCGTCGCGGATGGCGAGCCGCTCGATGATAACGTCCAGTGCAGGGACGAAGAACTCGTCGCAGACGATGGCGAGGGCGACGAACATGTAGCCCATGCCGACCACGTGCAGCAGCACGGCGCCCGAGCGGCGCTGTTCCTCCGTGAATAGGTCGGTGGGGAATAGCGGCGTCTTCTCGTCGAGGGGTTGCGTGGGGCCGGGCGCGGGCGGCGACTCGGCTGCTCCCGGCGGTTCCGTCCCGTTGTCCTGGCCGCGCGCCGCGCTGGCCAGCAGAGCCAGCAGCACGGCGCGTCGCATGCCTCCGCCACTCCGCGAGCTACTGCCGCCGCCGCCGCGCCGCCGCTCGATAGCGCCGCACTGCGCCGACCGCCCCGCCGGCGCACCGCCGCGCCCGCGCCCCGTGCGTGTCTCTGGCCCGCTCTGCGTCCCGTCCCGTCTTACCGTGTCGGCTTTCCGCCCCGGGCCCGCTAACAACCGATACCTATAGATTACCCTGAATTATCGAGGTGAATCGTTAGCGGTTTGCTAAAATCCACAATTTTATGGTGCGTTTTTTTGAGGATAAAAGCTAGAGGAGAGGGGTTTTGTTATTTTACAACGTTTTTTTGAAACAAGCGTTATCGTGCTGTCGTTGAGTCGTTAAAATGAATTATATCATTTGGGAATAAATCCACAATAAGATGGCTGCGATGTACTTAACTGTTTTGATGTTCAAAGCTTTCGTGTAGGTATTTCATTTAGAAATAACAACTCATTTTGAATAGATACTAATTTCTGCTCTAGATAATATTTGTTTCTAGATTTCACTTAGTAGCAAGAATAGGAAGGAATTAATCCATTTTATATTTGTTGAGGAACATTACCTACTAGGTGGTAGGACTTTTCTGCAAAGTTCGTCCAGGTAGGTATCACCGCTTTGCCAGTTAGTCTGCCGCCAAGCGGTAGTGTGCAAGCACTACTGTGTTCCGGTTTGAAAGGCACTGTAGCTATTACTGGGGTAATTGAGGCTTTCAGATCTCGCAGTCGAGTAATGTTATTACCAGAATGTGCTGATGTCTAAGGATGATGTGCGCAGTGCAGTGTCACGCGAAACTTTATATTTTCCGTTCCGAGTGACACTGTTCTGTTATGGGCGGCCGTGTCGCTTAACATCAGATTAGCAACTATTAAGTCACTTTATAATTTGTGCTATAAGCCCGTCATATCATTCATTACATTAAAAATATAAAAAAAATATGCCATGCAAGCAGGTACCTAACCAAAAATGTTTTGATACATTAAATGTATCAATTCTAATTTTAAAAATTATTTAATATCTTTTAAGTTTTATTTAATTTATAATTTATAGTAGTATCGCCTGCTTATCGTAATCAACAGTTTAATTTTAATTTTAATGTAAAAAAAACCCGAATCACGAACTGGATTTGAACCCGCATCCATCCATGCGTTGGTTAAAGGTTTACGGTACTAGCATATGAAAATGATTTCCCGCATTTATGCAATACTATTATCACAGAATTCGGTCTATTACCTACAAGAAATTCTTTGCTCAGGTCAGACCTAAAAGTTGCGGCTTTGATAAAGTACACTCTATATGGTAGCGTAGCTACGAGTAGTAAGTTAGTAACTAATAGAACAGTTATTAATTTTATTATTTGGTCTAGACATGAATGATATAGTATTTTCCAAGTTCTTCAAACCTCTCGGTCAAGAGTCCTTAAAAACCACAGACCAAGTAGAGGATACTTCAAAACAGAAACGAAAACTTTTTGAACAATGCAATGATTTAGATTACTTTTTGGCTCCACACTTTTATGTATTTAGCCAGTGTCAAGTAATTGATAATTTCTGGAGTTAATATTTCATATATATACATATATATATGTATGTACATATATGTGTATATATATTATATATACGTGTCAAGTCATACTCCTAGTAAAGTGGTGGCAACTTTACCGGAAGCTTTAATGGAGTTTTGGAAACAACACGAAAAGATATAATCCAGCACTTAACGAATTAAATCCCACCAATTTTATGCACTAACACTGAAAATAACACAAGTTTTGGAAAATAATACAAAGCGGTGACGCGATTTTTTTCGTTTTCCCGCCAATAACTCAATGCAGGCAGGGTGGGATTGAGGAATTAACCACAGACTACAGATTTGTAATAATTATGGATATAACCATGGGCCTAGGATATAACTCTCTTCATTCAATGGAAAATTGGCAGTATAGCACAGGTTATGTAGAATGTAGATTATACTGCGGCAATAGGTATTTCGAGCATGACATTTTCTGCGTATAAACGAAACGTTTTCCAGCCATCACACCATAGACGATAAAAGTTAGTAGTTAGAAATGTGGTAATAGTTTTAGTCGATTAATAGATTAAAATTG
Organism: Ennomos fuscantarius; assembly: GCA_905220475.3. Lineage (NCBI taxonomy): Eukaryota > Metazoa > Arthropoda > Insecta > Lepidoptera > Geometridae > Ennomos > Ennomos fuscantarius. The sequence goes on along the minus strand of HG992040.1, from coordinate 2,705,831 downwards.
TGAATATCGTTTATTGGTGTTGTGGTGGTGACTTTATGTCAAGTTGTTGTACTGTGACACAAGCTAGGTGATATATATTGCATGCAAAAAGCTTAAAATTATCACTTTAAACTTTTCTAAATTTACAGTATTACACAGTACCTACAGGCTATTTATTTATTATTATTATTTATTGATTCAAGAACCAATACAACATGTAAACAGGAGGGAACATTATTAACTGCATTATAATTTGGATACTCTAAAAACCCGCATTTTTTAGACAAATTTTGCATTAAGGATAAACTGAAATTCGTGCATTTTATTCGATATCAATATGGTGAATCTGAGATAATTATTACCTATTCCACCCATGGTTTTCTGATTTTGGTAACTTATTAAAAATGAAAACTTGTCAATGAACGCTCCAGATTGGACATCCACCATAAATATTATCAGGCCACGTAATTCTTAAAAATCCTTGGCGTATAGCCGTCTGTGTTATTTAAAGCGATCTCTTTCAGGCAAATGAAATGGTTGTGAAAACTAGATTTTATTTAAAACTCAATACCTTATTTACATAAGTATATCGATTTTAAATTTGTATCCATTCCTACAATGCTAGTCGATTTACAATCAGCTGTTAGCTCCGCACTAAAATAAAATTTAATCACACAAAAAAGACGAATGTCATTGACCTACTTATCACGCGTATTTAGTACCTATTTATTGGATTATGTGCTAATTATTATTGGTTTTTGTGGTAATAACATTAGGAGATTATAATAACTAGTCACCAAAATGTGGCTGGACGAAGCGGACAGCTTTGCTGAAATATTTAAGGGGTATTTACCCTTCTACTTGCTGGTCGCCGTACCTCTTTTGCTCATAGTGGCTCCGACTTATCCAGTTGCGGCTTCTCATGAGTTCTCTGTATACAGAATGCAGCAGTACGACCTGCATAATGTTCCACATGGTAAATATCCACCGTTTTATGACTACTCATATTAAAATATAAAAATCGATTCTTTTGAGGTTATTAGTTCTAGGTTGGTTTCTTAGGCTGTCACCGTTTGCTTTGCCTTTTAAATTATCTTATCAGATAGAGAAAGTAAATAATACTTTTTTACATTAAGGTTCTTACATAAATGTTCTGCCATAAATATATTATACTCAAGAATTTGTTTGTTTCCTCATATCCCGAGCCTGCATATCACATCCATTCATGTTTTTTCTCTTATTTTTACATAATTATAGGTCGATAACAAATCCGTATATTATTCTTTAATATAAACTGTGGTTTCTGTAGAATTATTGTAGGGAAATAGTTAAATTAAAATTTACAAATGTAATCGGATTGATTTGGCGTAACAAGTATATGATATTATATTTGTAAAAAATCTATTCTAATCATAATGATCTCAAAATATAACAAATATGTGCTAGGTATATCTACCGCTATAAATCTATAATCTAGGTAAGCATGTTACATCCTAGACTGCATAATCAATTCATCATTTAACAATAACTGTGATATTAGTAAAGTAGAAGCATTTTGAACAAAGAAAAAGTTAATAGCCCTTTGTAAATCAATAATAATTTGGAGTTTTAATTTAGGTTGCCGTAGTGCCAGCTTCAATCTCGAGGGCCGTTCACTCACATCATGGAGCACTTCCCGGCACTGTGTAGTGGCTCGGGTTCAAGACATCACTATTGACCAGTTCATGGAGATCCGTAATAAAGCTGGAGCTCTCTTGCTGGTACTGCCGAAGAATGATACTTTACTCACAGTGGAAGAGAGAGAGGTAAATACTAGGAAAGAAAATACATTTACTCAGTACATACAAACATTCTAGTAATTAATGGATTTATTTTTATTTCAATAATCGTTAACACAAAACTAAACTAGACCTAAAAACTAAACTAAACTACACCTAAGAACTTAAAATAAATAAAAACTAAAAATTTAAAATAAACCATTGGTGGAAAGGAAAGTTCCCAGAATGCTGGCAGTATTACCACATTGAATGGCATTCAAACATTCTTATATACAAATATAAAATAACTATGAACATTTACTATATAAAAAAAACGAATATAGGTAATGTTAAACTGTGTCCCTTTGGTTAGCAAGAATGGTTGCAATAAAAACAGTGTGTCCTCTCCCAACAACAGCCTAAACCAAGGCTTACATTCCAGAGGTGCCATTGAGTGTTAAGCAGCATCTAAATTACATTTATATTTATCTCAAAACATACATTAATTTACTAAACACTTGACTTTCAGCATATCCAACTGCTAGAGATGGCTATGTCCCAGCAAGAAGTGAATGCTCCGGTGTACTTTGCTAAGTGGTCCCCAGATGTGGATGAAATACTCCAAGACCTGCAGCACAGCTTCATCACCGATGAGAAGTCGGGCACTGCCCTTGAGGCTATGTTCAACTCGGTGTCTTCTAATGGATATCAAATTGGTAAAATTATATTTAAAATACTAGAAGATGCAATGCTGTTATATAATATAATAAGATCATCTATGTATCTATTATCTAGATTTAGCGGAATCACATTATTTCATTAATGGGGTAATAATAATAATGTCCAAAGATCACATACATAGATTCTGGACCCTAACTAGGATTCCTGTGTCTCCCTAGGAACTACGAGGACCACAGTCCCACAACACCCAGACACACAACAAGTACTTGCGCTTATTTTTCTTTGAACAAATACTGGTCAAGTCGCGGGAATCGAACCTGCCACCTCCAGGCTATAAGCCAACCTGTTCCACCACCACACCACAGAGGCTGAACTTTTAAGATGAACTTCCGCAACGCCTGATTCTGAAACAACCATGTTTTTCGTCAACAGTTGTAACAGCGCCGACTCCTCAGAAGCTGGAATCCAAACCAGTGACCCTCCACGGCCGACTGGCTGGTCGAGCGGGCTCCGCACAGACTCTCGTGGTAGCTGCACATTATGACTCCTCAGCTATTGTTCCTGTAAGTATAAGTAGTATAACCAACTTTAATTTGTTCCCTCGCCAATATCGAACAAAATTTAACTGTTAATGTAAATAACCTACCTATCGTATACTTAAGGTTCTGTATTAACTTTTTTTTTGTTTATTGGCTCCACACTGTGTATTTAGCCAATGTCAAGTAATTGATAGTTTCTCAAGTTAATGATATTTCACGCAAATATGTGTCAAGTCACAGTCCAAGTCATCAAGTCAAGTCATAGTTTAGTCATACTCCTAGTAAAGTGATGGCAACTTTACTAGAAACTTATATGGAGTTTTGGAAACAACACGAAAAGAGACGTTTCACCATCATTATACCACTTTCCCACACTCACGCCTGTAATCCAGCACTTATGCCACCAATGTTATGCACTAACACTGAAAATAACACAAGTTTTCGAAAATTATACAATGTGGTGGTGCGATCTTTTTAGTTTTTCGCCAAAAACTCTAAATGTATCGTCTTTGGGGACTGCCGATAGAAGTGAAAATTAAGTAACTTGTGAAGCTAATGGGAAGCGTGCGGTGATGATGACGCGAGTTTCACGCTTTTTGTCCACCAAAAAGTACACATATATACATAGTATACACATAGCTCATGGAAAGCTTTCGGTGACGATGACGTGAGTTCCACGATTTTTGTTCAACTATAAAGTGCTCAACGCGCCTAAAGAAGTTTTCATTGAAATTTTTATTTGAATTTTTTTTTTCTTTGGGAACATTGATTTGAGCCTTTGTAATGCTATTTGGTGATTTGTGAGAAAGGAATGATTGGATTCCCATCTTCCAGGAGCTATCCCACGGTGCAGACTCTAACGCGTCAGGCGCAGTGGCAGTACTAGAACTCGCGCGGGTTTTCTCGCGGCTGTACTCTGTCTCGGCGGTCCGCGGCGCCGCGTCCATACTGTTTGTGTTGCACTCCGCCGGACCCATGCTTAACTACTTCGCAGCTAAGAAATGGTTGGAGGAACAGTTGGATGGAAGTGAAGCTTCTCTGTTACAGGTTGGTAATATTAATAATGATAACACTCAGGAATAAAGTTTATTTCATTTCATTTTCATTTCATTTCACTCAACGAGAACTCACGCGGTATTTACGCTACTGAATTGTCTCGCAGATATTTTCGCCTCTGTACTCTCGGACATGATTCGAAAGGATAATTATCTTTGATAACTACGGGTGGATAATTATCGATTGATAATAACAAAAAATTGCGTTGTGAAAGTGAACTGTATTCGAACGTGTATATCCGCACTTGCGTATATCCGAACGCACGAAGTGTCAACGTGCCGCGTCGCGCCGCCGCGGGGATTCCCCTTACCATAAAAATTCAGTTCGGAATTATGCAAAGTTGAGTAAATACGAGTTCATTGGTTTGTATATTGTTTATTGCGTTGAATTTGAAAAATGCTTCGTGAGTAAAATCCAATGGTCATACTTTATTTGCACGACGATAAATAATAGTGGGATAATTATTATCAAGAAACAATTATCTTTATAATTTCGAACCCTGCTCTCGGGTTGTCGTGCGGATATTCTCGCACCCGCTGTCCAAAATCAAAATAATCACATGAAGCTCACTGCACGTTTTGTTTTGGTGGAGCTGTTCGTACTTCTATGTAGCAAAACTCGACGACAAATTACGACACAGATAAAAAGATGACTTCTTTTGCAAGATCACAGCTGCTGTACTTTAGAGCGGATATTCTCGCGCCTGTATTCTCGTTCAGATAGATTTTCTCGAGACTGTACCCATGCCCTGATCTGGTGGTTTAAAAGTAATGCTTTCAATAATATAACAATGGTTTTAAAATGTACAAATAAAACCATATTACAGTAATAATAATTATAACGCCTATCGTTCACATACATAAATCCTGGACCCTAACTAGAATTCTATTAATTTTTTTTCTATTCTATAATTTTTGTCTCCCCAGGACGTTTCATTCGCAATGTGCCTGGACTCGATCTCATCCGCCCCGGGGCTACAGATGCATGTATCGAAGCCCCCCAAGCCAGGCGGGGCTCCGTATTCTCTGCACTCGCGGCTTAGGGCTCCACTAACGCACAAGAAGATCAATTTGGCTGATGAGGCGTTGGCTTGGGAGCACGAGAGATTCAGTATTAGAAGGATGCCAGCGTTTACTTTGAGCGCTTTACAGGTAAATAAATTATAGCTTATCTATTTCAGGTTTAAGCATTCATAGGTCAACATGCTAAATATTTTCATTGCTCAACGTGCTAAACATTTTCATAGGTCAACGTGCTAAACATTTTCATAGGTCCACGTGCTAAACATTTTCATAGGTCAACGTGCTAAACATTTTCATAGGTCAACCTGCTAAACATTCGACTGAATCTTCGCTTAACATCACCTAATCGTCGGCCTATTATACCTTCCGAGTAGCAGGAAAGAAAACAAACAAAAATATTTTTCCCAACGATCACATACATTGATCTAGGAACTAGATTTCCTTAGGTTAGAATTAGATCAGAGAGAACTAGGATTCCTTGTCTCACACATACACATACATCCACTCATACACACGTGCACATAAAATAATTTTTCCTAAAATATTACATTTAGTTTTTTTTTATAACATTAGTCTTACTTTTGCTTTATATAACGTTAAACCTTTGATAGCTTTAGAAGGGTAAAATATCTAACAACTGTCAAATATAGTTAATATGACATAATCTGTAAGTCCTAAGCCATGGCTCCTGAAATACAGTGATAAACTAGTTCAGGAGTCAATGGAATCTTCAATAAATGTAAATATTTTATGTCAATAAAATATTATTTGATTGATTGTATCTACGGACTCAGGAACTATGAAGACCATAGTCCCACAACACCCAGACACAACAAGTACTTGCGCTTTTTTTCCTGTGTCACGAATACTTGCCCTGTCGCGGGAATGGAACCCTGCTCAACCACGGCACCATAGAGGCTGTCAAAGTTTTAAAAAGATATTATACTACCATTTATTTATACCGTGTGGTCCCGGTGTGCGACTATGACCACCCCATCTCTTCCCGTGGGTCCTACAATAACCGACTAAACGAATACCCAAGGGAATTAGCAGCAGCAATGTACTACGTACATGTTCTTTTTGGTTTTGGCTCCACACTTCTGTGTATTTAGCTAGTGTCAAGTAATTAATTTTTCAAGTTAATTTATATATATATGTATGTAGTATGTGTCAAGTCAAGTCACAGCCCAAGTCTTCAAATCAAAACATAGTCTAGTCTAGTCAAGTCATACTCCTAGTAAAGTGGTGGCCACTTTACCAGAAGCTTCTATGGAGTTTTGGAAACAACACGAAAAGAAACGTTTCACCATCATTATACCACTTTCCCACACTCATGATTGTAATCCAGCACTTAACGAATAAAATGCCACCAATACACTTACATTGAAAATAACACAAGTTTTGGAAACTAATACAATGCGGTGACGCGATCTTTTTCGTTTTCCCGCCAAAACTCTACGTACATGTTTCTTTATTACAATGGTATTATGGTTTATTATTCAGTCGCACAAGGACCCGGCGCGTGGTACGATCCTGGATGTGCCAACGGAAGCAAGCATACAGAACCTGGTCTCCAACATCCGGTCGGTGGCTCGAGCGCTCGCTTCACACATCTACAATATCACAGCGGATGACAATAACGAAGATGCTGCGTTGTATGATGAAGCTTTAGTAAGTAATAATAATAATAACGCCCAACGATCACATACATATATCCTAGTTAGGGTCCACCTAACTAGGATTCCCTGTGTCTAGGGACCCAGGTACAAGGACTATGGTCCCACAACACCCGGACTCAGAACAAGTATTTGCGCTTATTTTTCTGTGCATAAATACTTGTCCTGCCACGGGAATCTAACCCGTCGCCTCCGGGTTATGAGCCGACCTGCTCATCCACCACAGAGGCTGTCTAATACTGATAGCTTTAGTAAGTAGTTTACTAGGTGGTAGGACTTTTCTGCAAAGTTCGTCTAGGTAGGTACCACCGCTTTTCCAATTATTCTGCCTCCAAGCAGTGCAAGGACTACTGTGTTCCGGTTTGAAAGGCGATGTAGCTAGTGAAATTAGACTTTATGACCTGAGTTCAGAATATAGTCTCATTTGCCCAGTAATTTCACTAGCTACAGTGCCTTTCGAATCGGAACACAGTAGTGCTTGCACACTACTGCTTGGCGGCAGAACAACTGGCAAAACGGTGGTACCTACCTAGACGAACTTTGCAGAGAACTACCAACTAGTAAATTAACAGGAACCGGGTGTAGTAAATAATTTTATTCCTATTCACAACAAAAGTACTCAATAAAGCCGTGTTTATTTTCAGAATGTAGATGCTGAATCTATCAGGCATTGGTTCAAGTACTTGTCGTCACAGTCGCGATCGCCACATATCATTACAACGGGTCCTTCAAACGCAGGTACTTTTTAAACACAAAAATGAAAAATTACATCACTGATTTTCTTTACGGTTGTAACCGGAGTCTGGATCGGAGTTTGTTTTTTAAATAAAACTTTTTTTTTTATTGGTTGATAGGCTTGCGTTTGACCACTATCGCACCTGATGGTAAGTGACGATGCGGTCTAGGATGTAACACGCTTGCCTAGAAGATACCTGTTCACTCTCGATTTGAAGACTTCAAGGTTGTAGGTTTCGGGAAATACGGATGCCGGTAAAGCGTTCCACTCTTTGGCTGTTCGCATGATAAATGTACTAATCAACTTCTTTACCTGCGTTGTCTCAAGTCTTATATGGTGACGTGTGAGCGTCCTTGGATATTCAAGGCAAAATGGTCACTAAAACAGTTTTATTTAACACCCTTTCTGTAATCGTAAAGACGGATTTTGCATGAATATAAAAATTGTAGATCCTAATATCCATACAAACTTTTATTGGAAGCTATTTTTCATATTTCAAACCGTTTATGTGATATAGGGTGTTGAAAGTTGACAGACTGATGTGATAAAATGGAAAACGGGAAAATGTGTATTATAATTAATCAATTAATTTAAATGCACATGTGGGCAGAAGGGGTTGTGCGTAGGTTGCAACCTATATAACTATAGGCCTTCAGCATGTCCACACCGCGCCGTGTCTGGAACAAGAATGATTCGTAGTACACCGAGCGGTCCCTTTTTATAGCCAGATGGGTGGGGAAGCGATGACAAATGCCGGTGTTGCCACTGTAATAACTTTAAATGCTGCCACAGAGTAAATTACGGTACAACCCGTTGCGCATAGAGTTTATAACTGGACGTTGCCGCCGACACAAACATTTTCCAGTTATATTGATTTAAAATCAAAACAACTGAACTGATTGTGATAAACATTTCTATGGGACCAATTTGACAGTATATTCTTTAAAATTTTACTTGGCTAGCATGCTACACCTTCGATTCATCGTCACTTCCCATCAGGTGAGAGCGTGGGCAAATGCTAGACAAGCTTAAAGTAAAAAATAATAATAAAAAAAACGATTTTCTGGAATCTGTTTACAAAAATGTTGTAGATATGAGGTAACAAAGATAAAAAAGAAAGAAAGATTTTTTTTTACCACAAAGTTGTCTAGCATTTGACCGCGCTCTCACCTGATGGAAAGTGACGATGCGATCGAAGGTGTAGCATGCTAGCCAAGTAAATACCTATTCACTCTTCTCTTGAACACGCCCGGGTCATATTTCGCCGGAAACACAGACGCTGGCAGGGCATTCCATTCTTTAGCCTTTCTAATTAAGAACGTTGAGTCAAATCGCTGGTACGAATGGGTGGTATTTCGACCACGAAAGGATGGCGCTGAGCCGAGCGTCTAGTAGTGCGGTAATGGAATGGTGATGGGAGAATGAGATCATGCAGTTATTGAGCGCATTCACCGTGGTGTAATCTGTAAACTTTAACAACTGTTAAAGTTCCATAAACGAATGGATATGTCCCGATCGGTCAAAACAGGGGCAAAGATTTAAATGGATGAACACAAATGAAAGACAAAATCAGAAAGAGGGCGTGCTGGGAATGACCGTCTGATTCTAAACTCGTTAATTCCAGGTGTAACAGGATCCCTCGAGCGAGCGCTGTCCCGGTACACCGATGTGACCGTGAGCGTGCACGCGGTGGACAAACGGGAACCGGAGTTCACTTTGTACGGTCCCACCGGCGCCACGCTGTATGTGTACAGGTGAGACAACCCATCTTTTCCACGAATGCAGTAACATAGTGAGACAACCCATCTTTTCCACGAATGCAGTAACATAGTGAGACAACCCATCTTTTCCACGAATGCAGTAACATAGTGAGACAACCCATCTTTTCCACGAATGCAGTAACATAGTGAGACAACCCATCTTTTCCACGAATGCAGTAACATAGTGAGACAACCCATCTTTTCCACGAATGCAGTAACATAGTGAGACAACCCATCTTTTCCACGAATGCAGTAACATAGTGAGACAACCCATCTTTTCCATGAATGCAGTAACATAGTGAGACAACCCATCTTTTCCATGAATGCAGTAACATAGTGAGACAACCCATCTTTTCCACGAATGCAGTAACATAGTGAGACAGCCCATCTTTTCCACGAATGCAGTAACATACTTTTTAGTGCTTTAAAATCTTTTAACTTTTTTAAGTGACACGGCTTCCCGTATCTGGTTCAGTGTTACTCGGATCTCGAATAGAATTTCGCGTGACACTGCATTGCGCACATCATCCTGAGACATCAGAACAGTCTAGTAATAAGATTACCAGACTGAGAGATTAAGGTTCGTATTACAGAACGATGCTCAGTCATCGATCGGTGCTCAAGCAGAGATTTCATTCACTAATTGATCACTTTATTAATGAAATTTCTGCTTGAGCACTGATCGATGACTGAGCATCGTTCTGTAATACGGACCTAAGTCATAAAGTCTCATATGCCCAGTGATTTCACTAGCTACAGTTTCCTTCAAATCGGAACACAGTAGTGCTTACACACTACTGCTTGGCGGACTGCTGGCCTGACCGAATATTGCAAAAAAATCCTACCACCTAGTACTTTGAGCCGACGCCCATTCGATACTTGTTTTTTGTTTTAAATTCGTTATATACATGCCACCACGGGGGTGGTGGCAGGGGGTATGTGGGACTCGAACCCACTAAAACCCCCCCGTGAGGACCTCGTCCGCCGTACCGGGGCGAAAAGGGGTTGCGACTGCAGTCCAGCCAACTCGCCCCCGAGTTCCATGGCACCAAAGCTAACACCCGCCAATATCTTATCTTCCAGTGTAAAACCAGCCGTATTCGATCTCATCCTATCTCTCGGCATCGCGGCATACATCGCCCTAGTTTACCTTCTAATGAACGCGTTTCCATGGTTTTACGATGAATACGCGAAACTGGTTACAGGTAAAGCCAAAGGACAGTAGAATTTAAGCTGCAAAGATTATTGTATTGTGTAACAACTTGGCTAGCGTGTGCCAGAAAAAAAAGCGAGTCAGCTTTAGACCACACGACTGAAGTAAAATTTCTTTAGTTTAGCTCCATCTATCGGCCGGTATAACTTTGTTTTTGCATTGTTTAATGTTAATGTCGCCATCTTGACAATTTTATTGTGAATTGTCATTTTACCGGACATACCAACATGATAATACAAATTTTTAACTTTGTTATGTTGACAATGGAGATCTAAGTGTATCGATATTCAACTTCTGTTCGCCTCGCATTCACCAGTTTACTCCCCAAGTCAAGCGTGCGTAAAGAAGTTTTACTTCAAAAAGATATCTCTTGAGAGCGTTCGACGATCACGCAGCATCTAAATGTGACGCGGCTGAATACAATGTGCAGCCTCTGTGGTGTGGTGGTTGAGCAGGTCGGCTTATAACCCGGAGGCGGCGGGTTCGATTCCCGCGGCAGGACAAGTATTTGTGCAAAGAAAAAAAAGTGCAAATAATCTGGGTGTTGTGGGACCATGGTCTTCATAGTTCCTGGGTCCCTAAACACAGGGAATCCTAGTTAGGGTCCAGGATGTATGTATGTCATCGCTGGGCGTCATTATTATTGTTTTGTTGCGTTTTCATTGGTGAAACGCTTTCATGTGAGAGATATCGATTTTTATAAATCATGCTAGCCATGCTAGTGAGTCAACTCTGTTGGAAAATTTTAACAAAAAGCTTAGAAATCAGAAAAAGTAACATTCCGAGCTACTTTTTGTTCCTTACAATTTTTTTTTTATGAATATGGCTGTAATTTTTTTTTACACGAATTACGATATCCTTATTTATGGATTCGTGTATTTTATGTGAAAATTTAAAAATTAGACAAATTTAATTTTTGTGTAACCGTTAAAATTAAAACACAAAAAAATTAATCGGCTTCGATTATAGAAGTTTGTGAGGGCTAAAAACTGCTATTGAATAGCCATTTTTTAGAACTTAACCCAAACTTGCGTGAAAAAAAAGAGTAGACAGCCTCTGTGGTGGATGGTTAAGCAGATCGGCTAATAACCCGGAAACAGCGGGTTCTATTTCCGCGGCAGGACAAGTATTTGTTTACAGAAAAAAAAGCGCAAATACTTCTTCTGAGTCCACGTGTGTTGTGAGACCATGGTCCTCGTAGTTCCCGGGTCCCTAGACACGGAATCCTAGTTAGGGTCCAGGATCTTTGTATGTGATCGCTGGGCGCTATTATTATTTATTTTATTGTTAACTGGTAGGATCGTTTTTCAATAAGAAACAAAAGTATTACAAAAATCTTTATGCCATCAATTAAGGTAATTCTTTTCTTTTGTATAGCACCAATCACCTCCACCTAAACTAAATTTAATTAGAAATTAATATAATCCTGGCCCCCTTTTTGAATAAAACGTGAAACACAATACAATAATCTATTTAAAAAACTAGTATGTAAGTGTTGAACAATTTTCGTTTATAAAGGGAATTCCCGTCTGCACTTAAGCTTGACAACTCTTAAGTTCGCACTTATGGGCCATCCATAACGGGGTCGACGAAGTGTGACATTGTGTGACAAGAGGGGGGAGGTGTCCCAAATTTTGTCACATCACATTTTATCAAGATAATATATTTTATATCTAAGTATTCCAACACTAAATTTATTATTTCATAAATTTCTAATATAATTCATAATTTCTAATGTAAAATTGCAAAATATGTGACATCAGAATAGGTAGGGGGGAGGTCTCACAAATGTGACCAAATATGACAAGGTCAAAAATCACGAAATTCATGTGACGTAATTATGGATGGCCCCTTATCTCTCTTGGGCGTACCCAAAAATGCGTTACAGTAGGTACGCCATAGAGTGTTTGAACTTAAAAGCGGTCAAACTTTAATGCAGACGGGCAATAGTCTCGAAATGTCTTTGAACGTAAGTACAACAGATTTTGTTAATTTAATCTTTAAATAAATCAATTATTTATGGTGATTGACTTAAAAGACATTTCTTATGGAAATACAACAGTCATTATGCATTTCAGATAATATTGTTCTACATTCTATGAATAAGTTAACGCGGTACCCGTTTTGGGGGTAGTTAAAGTTTTTAGAAATACTAAATTGTAAAGCAATACTTTTATATATTTAGAAAGATACATGTGTAAACTTATTTATTTGATCACTCAATACTCGTTTAAGTATTACTGGAATAAGAAATTAACTGCTTTTTTATGTGTGCGATTCCATCAGAGATGTGTGAGTTGTGCTACAAAAAAAAATCTTAAAGAACTGCAGATATCGCAAAACAAACTAGTGATAACCTCTTTTCAATTACGACTACCTGACAAACACACAAATCTATGAACAAACAAAAATATATAATTTAAAACAACTTTATACATAAACACCTTGCATTCAAATTAAAAAAATATTAACTAACTAAATACACAAATGTCATTTACAAAAATATCTTTTAAACGTAGCTTGCGGAATACAAATAAAATCAAATTAAAATCTCCAGTAACTTCATATGGTACAAGAAATATTATGTATGAATGTGCACAATTATTTAACCATCTATCAAACGATACTAAACATTGTAAAACCATGACTATATTCAAAACGAAACTAAAAAAATATATTTATGCCAATGTTTTTTAAACGTATATACCGCCAGACCATCTGGATAATATTTAAATTAATTGTAACTAGATTATTTACTTATCACACTAATATTATAAAGGCGAAAGTTTGTATGTGTGTATGTTTGTTACTCTTTCATGCTCAAACGGCTGAATGGATTTGGATGAAATTCGGTACCAAGATAGCTTATACACTGGATTAGCATATAGGGTACATTTTATCCCGGAAAAGTGAAATTGTCCCGTCAAATAATTAAAATACTTTTTATCCGCGAGTAAAACCGCGGGGCGCAACTAGTAATTTATATATACTTAAGCTCATTCTAAGTGAATTATGTTCTCTATAAAGTAAATAATTTCGTTAAAACTATGTGCGAGACAGCTAAGCGGTGCGCTTGAAACCCACCATTAGGATCTCTTCATTTTGCGATACCTACACCAAATCAATCAATATTGGTGCATTTTCCCAAGCGTTTTGCTAGCAAAATCCCAAGCACATCTCTGGTGTAAACGCACCCTTAAATCATAAGAAAATCAAAGTGTAAATTGAAAATAATATGTAACATAAAAGTTGAAGTGATATTGGTTAAGTGTATAAAAAAAGAACAAGCCCATAATCACTGTTTTAAATCAAATATATTCAAGAACAATGAAAACAAATTTCTTACCATAATAGTTATAAAAAATATATAAATTAAATGTGAGGTTTTCTGACAGCCGACGGAAAGTAGTTCTACAGCCGAAGCTAGATGGCGCTGACGAAACGTTCCCTTTTCTTTTCTCGGAGACTTCTCCTCGTTTAATGGCTTTCTATCGCTTATTAGCCATAATTCTTCCAATGTCAAATGACGAATTTTGTACGGTTATGTCATGTCAAATTCTTATTTTGTCAGTCAAAATGCCACAGTAAAATGGTGAATATTTTACTGAAGGCTCTAAGAAGCCTTGAAGAGAAAACGAAAAGGCATGGTTTTAAAACTTGAAACCATTTGCCAATACTCGTGCACGTTCACGAACACATAACGGATAAAATCCGCCCTTATTACACATTAAAATTCAAAAATACATGGGTAATAGAAAAAAGTTCAAAATTCACAACCGCCATTTTCGGATTCATTTCAACGACCCTTCTAGGAGACATTTTCTAACACGGCTAGACAAGGCGCACTCAATAATTGATCTTGTGGAAGAACAAAAGCATAGGAAATAATACGGACAAGTACTTCTTCGTCCTTTAATGGCTTTCTATCGCTTATTAGCGATAATTCTGCCAATGTCAAATAAGGAATTTTTGTACGGTTATGTCACCTCAAGTCAAACAAACAAAACAAATAATTGTCAGTCAAAATGCCACAGTGATGTATTGAATTGAATCTTAGTTAGTGGCACAGTAAAATGGTTTGTTGGACAAACAACAACCTCAAAAAAGTAAGACTGAAACAAATGAAATAACATTTTTTAATTTTTTTTCCTATTCACTTTGCTTCATTCATTCCAACTCTTCAAAGCCACAGACTAAGTAGTGATATTATTCAGATTCGTGGCTCGTCAACGCCATCTAACGGTTTATTATTAACTATTTTTAAAGTGAAAACTTCTTTAGGCGCGTTGAGTACTTTTTGGGTGAACAAAACGCGTGAAACTCGCGTCATCGTCACCGCACGCTTTCCATGAGCTATATGTCACAAGTTACTTTTCACTTCTATCTATCTATGGGCAGTCCCAAAAGACTGACACCTTTTTTTTTTTTTTTCATTTTAATTGTCTGTCAGAAAGCCTCCCGTTTGAGTAGGTAGTTTAAAGAAAAATACTTGCTTAGAATAATTGAGAGTTCAATCGAATAAACTTGAGCGTTAAAAATCATCATAAATATGAATACTGTACCTACATTTTTGTATGCAATAGTTTCGTTGACCGTCCTAATAGGAAGTTCCTTCAAATGATGAATAAGAGGTTACATTTTTTTATGTACGTTGTTTTATGCATTTTCGTATTAAAGTCGAAATTTACCACGATGTAAAGATATTTAAATAGCAATGCAGAAAAAGTAGATGCAATTTAAAGGCAATTCAAAATTGCTTTAAATATACTCTTTTAAAATAACTTACTCAAGAGCTAGTCAATGGAGTGTCAAAAAAACGAGTGTGCTTTAGGTCACACGACTGAAGTAAAACTTCTTTAGTTTAGCTCCATCTATCGACCGGTATAACATTGTAATGTCGCCATCTTGAAAATTGTAAATTGTCATTTTACCGGACATACCAACATAATAATACAAATGTTAACAGTATGACACATTTTGTAAGATAAATAACGACTAAACTCACGCCAATTAAAAATTCGGGGCCGTCTGTGGTCGATCGCAGCGCCAGTTACGTGCTGACGCTAGCGAAAGCCGCCGCGGCTTGCGTTAGTAACCGGCTCCCAAAAGAAGGACATCGAATATGTTCGAAACCTGGTCAGAGTAAATTCGACCTTTTTAATTGACGTGAGTTTAGCCGTCATTTAAATTAAAATTTTTAGCTTTGTTATCTTGACAATGGAGATCTACGTGAACCAACTTCAACTTCCGTTCGCCTCGCATTCATTAAAGAAGTTTTACTTCAAAAACTTTCCTAATTTTATTAACCCTTTTATAGGACAAAAGTTACAATTTAAAGATGCATTACGATAATATCACATATATCGTGTTCCGATATCTTGCGTTGAAATAACATCACTTTGCGATAATTTCGCGTCGAGAAAGTTTGTCGAGCGATTTTTGTTTGTTTATTATTGTATCCCTAACTAAAGAACCAAGCTCCAACGTAATAGTTGTTTATAATCGTTCCGCGTTCGGTTGCGCCATTTTTTGTTTAGAATCATCAAAATAAACTGTAAATAGATATAAATTGTAGTTTATATGGTTGATGGTGAATTAGTATAAAGAATACGTGCTGTATCGGGTGTGGTTCCAAAAATATGGGAGTTTGTTAAAAAGAGTGCTTTTCGATTCTCCTTTTCAGTATCTTTTTTTGCTAAACGCTTTGTCCTAAAACACATGTGTTCAAGTACTTCTTTCGTAAAGCAAATTATACACTCTCGCCGAGAAATTTTTGAAGGAGAACAAATTTTGCATTTTGCGAGGAAAGTCTATCCTTGTAAATTATGAAAGCGAAATACAAATATTGTTGTTTTCATTATTTATTTGCCCAAGAGTTCTCGACGAGTGTAGTTGCGATGTAACAAATCCCGAACAAGATGTTATCAAACATTTGCATTTTGTGTAAGTAAAAATTGTCGTTTTATGGAATTGATCAATAAATGCTGTTTTTTATATAAGTTGATTTTATTTCATTTTCTGCTTATCCTACTACTATTATAAATGCGAAAGTTTGTCAGTATGAATGTATGGATGTGTTTGTTACTCTTTCACGCAAAAACTGCTGAACGGATTTAGATGAAATTAGAAACACCGATAGTTTATAACCAGGATTAACACATAGGATACTTTTTATCCCGATAGTATGTTCCCGTGGGACAATTATCAAAAACACGAGGGCGACGCCGCGCCGCGTATTTTTTACGCAAAAACTACTGCATGGTTTGAAACACACTCGCTAGGGGCAAAGTGGGAGGCAACTAGCTCAGAGGCACCCCTGGGGTGCGAGCCTCGGCTTGGGCCGTTGCCGGGATAAGAGGATCGAGAAGACTACGTCAACTGGAAGAGTGGACCCTATTGAAAGTCGCGACCGTTCTAGTTAACCTACGGGGGGTACGTCGACCTCGCCGGCGGGGTCGGTGTCTGATTGTGTTACGTTGGTATCCTATACCGGTGCCGAAAGCGGTACCTGAGCCAGAAGGGCTAGACTGGTCCGGTGATCCTAGCGCAGCCGATACTACGGCTGCTATAGGATCATCCGGCTCGCTCAACACGTGTCTCGGGCGGCGACGACGGGGTGGACATTCTGAGGGCACGCAGCGTCACCGTATATTTATATGGACGCCGACTGCGGCATTCGATGTAAATATTTGATAATATTATAGATCTAGCTTTAAGATAGTATTTAATAAAGATCTAGATATGTGCGTAGTATTATTTCCCTTTGGTTAGTTAGAAATAAGATGATAAATAGATTAGTAATTCATTATTTTGTACATAGGTGCTCTCTAGGAGGTAAGGTTTAGACATAGGATAGTAGGTTAATTATTATTATTGCTCTTGGGGTTAGAAAATTAAGACTTCGTATAAAAATACAGTATAAGTATATTTTATTTTACAATAAAGATTACAAAAGTACAATATAAAATACACTTAAATCTTCAAACTACGAAATGAGTATACGTAATGTTTGATACGTTATTGACTAATAAAACACTGGTAAAAAGCTACCTTATAAACCATTTTATGGCACTATACTTAACATTTAATTTTTTGAGTGTTAATTGATCGTTTTTTCATAAAAATATCGTGAAAAAAGATTCTTACAATAATTCAAACGTAAATGCTTAATTTATTACGTGAGTTGGTGTAACTTAGTTATTTATCCTTCGAAAACTTCAACGCTAGCCGCTCCGTTGATGTCTTTTAATTCTGTCGATTTGAATGTCGCCACAAAGTTGATCTGTCCAAGTTTCTGTGAAAGGAAAATAAAGTTGATAAACCACTAAAGTACATTAATCGACCTATGTAAGGAAAAACCTATGAAGGAGTTAAGATCGCGTCGACACATTATATTATTTTCCAAAACTTGTGTTATTTTCAGTGTTAGTGCATAAAATTGATGGCGTTTTATTCGTTAAGTGCTGGATTACAGGCATGAGTGTGGGAAAGTGGTATAATGATGGTGAAACGTTTCTTTTCGTGTTGTTTCCAAAAATCCATAGAAGCTTCTAGTAAAATTGCCACCATTTTACTAGGAGTATGACTTGACTAGACTATGACTTAGCTTGATGACTTGGATTGAGACTTGACTTGACTTTTGACTTAACTTGAGAAGTTATCAAATACTTGACACTGGCTAAATACACAAAAGTGTGGAGCCAAAAAAAAAAGCCTATGAAAGGAAGTACGTTTTAGGTGAACAGTTTTCATTCGTAAATCCATTGCAATGAAGCGCGTCCATGTTTTAGAACAGATCGCATTACGAATGTTCGCTGAGGGACGCCCAGTCACTAAGGCTCGTATTACAGAACGATGCTCAGTCATCGATCGGTGCTCAAGCAGAGATTTCATTCACTAACTGATCACTTTATGAATGAAATCTCTGCTTGAGCACTGATCGATGACTGAGAATCGTTCTGTAATACGGACCTTAGTCTAAAAGTAACGCTCAATCTCTGAGAGATGCACTGTGGTCGAAATATAACATAAAAGACATGAATAGGAGTCCCTGAAAAATAAGAGTGTTATACGCTTTTCGGTGCAGGAAAATTTAAAAGGATCCATGTACTTACATTGGGCTGCACAGGAAGCTGTGCCGTCAACGGCTGCCCAGCTTGAACATCTTCTGCGTTGAACCGGAGCGTTCGGCCGACGATGCCGGATGATGTCACCCGGAACTCGCAGTTGGTGAGAGCGCGGTCGAGTGGATTCACGAATGAGAGAACAGCCGTGGCAGGCTGTCCTAGGACTAGGTCTTCGTTGAACTGAAAAATGAGAGGTAGTTTTATTACTCGTTGTTGACTTGTTGCTAGATTTTTCTATTTAGTTTTATATTGTTGTGGAATAGAGCAAATTAAAGTTCCTAAAGAACAAAGGCCAAGTTTTGAACTAACTTGTCACTTACTGAAGCCCCTGTATTTAAGAGAATCTATACACATATAGATTTAAAAGTTAAGGGTTCGAAGTTGAGAGACAACATTTAAGAGCTGGATATATTTAAAAGATAAGAAAAAAATTAAGGTTCAAACTCAGAGTCATAAGATTTATTGCAAATAGGCTATTTTTAGCACTTTTAAAAAAGTCCAAAAGTTTAAAAGGCCATACAATGTGAGCAGCCTAAGATCAACGAACCTGATTATGTGCTAGTGAAACCAGCATCTAATAATATTCTGAGAGAACTAAATCTATAGGAAGCGCGAGGGGGCCTGCAAAGTCAACCCTGATAAGCAAAAAATTTAATATCCGCGTTATCGCCCCCATGAAAAAGGCAATCAACCGCTCAAAGTGGTGCCCTATAGCTCTATGCTTAGCCGTGAACGTCTTCAAGCTTATGATGACAATGCATGATGATGTTATGGCTTAGATACCTTTGTACCTACAGTTTTATCACAGAGTCTATATTATAGAAAGCTACTTTTAATGTTTCCTCTCACCTTAATGGTAATATTTGGTTTGAGGACCTGGAAGTCATCATCATCGGCCCAGGACTGCTTGGTCTCATCAACGATAGCCATCGCTGATATCTTCATGTTGCAGTACTCCACCAGTTTGGGGAGGTAGTCATTAGCTGTCACTAAGATGCTTATTCTCTCCTCTGTAAAAAAAAAACAAGTCATCTAATAAAAAAAATGGCGGTTAAAAGTATTAAGAAAATACTGAAACCACGGACTGTCAGTTTATAGATCTTTTTCGTGGTTCAGCTAGGTCGTTAGTTCGTCTCGTAACCTGGAAGCTGCGGTTTCGATTCCTGAGACAGAACAAGGGTTTGTTTACAGAAAAAAAAGGAAACATATTTTGTGTCTGTATGGAACCATGGTCGTCGTAGTTCCTGGGACCCTAGATAAGGGAATCCTAGTTAGGATCAAGGATCTATATGTGATCGTTGAGCATTATTTATTTTAATTTTATGTTTACCATCAATTAAAAAAAAAACAAAGTTAATAGGTATTCTCTAACCCGAACTCAACTATAAATGATGATT
Organism: Ennomos fuscantarius; assembly: GCA_905220475.3. Classification (NCBI taxonomy): domain Eukaryota; kingdom Metazoa; phylum Arthropoda; class Insecta; order Lepidoptera; family Geometridae; genus Ennomos; species Ennomos fuscantarius. The sequence continues at coordinate 2,685,889 of HG992040.1, read as the reverse complement.
GCAGGCTTTAAGCAAGTTGCTTAGTCTGGTTAGAACCCCATATTTAATCTATTCATATAATCAGTAAGTAGTGATAAGTAATTGTTCTATGTACTAACGCTTTTTAGGTCCAACAAAGAGTTTTCCTTCGATCTTCTTGACAGGTTCTGCTTTCACGCCATTGTAGAAGACGCTGGTAGCCGACAGAGAAGCTTTGATGTTCCGACCCTGTGCAAATAAAACTTTGTGAGTTTGGTATACATATACGTTATGATATTGGACTTTTCATTAAATAGCCAATATCTAGAGGCTGATGCACCTCATGGTGCATAAGCCTCTAGATATACTGATATACTACGGAAACTATGCACAAGAACTGCATGATCTAATTCCTCCAGCACCTTAACAGCCATCCTACTGCTATAAGAAAGGCCTTTTTTATGTTAGTGAATGAAGTGAGCAAGTCATTCGCCTGATGTTAAGCGATACTGCCGCCTGTAACAGAACAGTGTTTGGACTTCTCTTACAAGGAGAAAATAAGACCAACGCTGCAATAATTATAGCTTTCCCTGCTACATAAAATATTGCCATGAACGCAGTGGTTGGTGATGAGTACTGAGTACATAAAGAAACGCGGTCTATTCCCATCGATACATTACAACCTGCAATAATACTTTGGTGAACAGCCATAGATAAAAATATGCAATGGAATGCAGGTAAAACGAATGGTAAACCATCGTGTAGCTTATAGCATCAAACGATTTTTTCCAGGCTACCTCTTCATTTCGATCACCATTTCCAGGTCTTTATCTGGGGAATAAAAGTGTGCCTTCATTCATTCATTCATTCAATTCATTTATTCATTCATACCTTATCAGACGTATTCTCGATGTCGACAGTGACCCTGAAGTCCTTGCCGATCTGTACAGTGTCGATGTCTCTGAGCTTGAAGGTAAGGTCATTCTGGACATTTGATGCGACGGAGTAATATCTGGAACAAATGTGACCATTTGAAAAAATCTCTGCGGTGTTTCCAATTTGGCTTTTTAGGAGCAAAATACAGCTTCATTTTCTATCGAAAGCAGAATGAGTAAGAAAATAACAGAAGAAAAGAAATGAACCTTATAACTTTTTTCAAAAATTATCTTGACTGGCTCTAGCTACCTCTTTTCTATTTATTATAAGGTCTATATACATTTTACATTTCAATTAGGTAGTAATTAGTACAAAAAATATTTACAGGCACTATAAATAAAAAGTTACAACTAATAAAACATTATTTACAAAATAAATACGTTATCCAACTCACCCACCGCGCGGTAAGGTTCCCAGAATACTGGCAGCATTACCTCGCTGAATTAGAAGACTTAGCTTCTGAGCGAAGTATGTGCCAGCTCTAGGATCCCCCGAGGCAAGAACCAATCGAGTCGAAACTTGTTTAATAAATTTTTTTGTGTCGGACGACCACGGGCCTAATGTTTCTACGGCCAGCGCCACAAACTCGTGATTTGCGCTGACCTGTGCGTATTTGCGCCGTTTTTTTATTTGCGCTTGTTCAGCCGCGGTCCCGACGCTTTGAGCCGTGCTGGAGACGTGAGAAGGTGCCAAGGTATCCACACACGTGGCGTCCCAGACAAGTGTGCGTCCAAGACACCACGGGACTAAGGTGGCACCATCCGGTCTCTTGCCGTAGTCTCTCAGCAACCCAGTCGGCTCCAGCGTAGAGGGCACGGATGCTGTGGAGAGTGCCCGCCTGACTAAATCATTGATCGCCCAATGACGAAATAGCCGACCGGCACTCTACACACATGAGAGCCCATGTCGTCCGAGTTGGTCCACGCCTTGCCCGCACTGGCAGTGATGAGGCTCGCACAGCTTAACCCCCAAACGTAAACCCACGGCTACACGTAAGCTGCTGGGGTCTAATACAGTCGCCAAATTGTCGGAGGGAAGGGCACGGAGCCAGTGACTTGACTCCACTACATACATTACTACTACACATTTTACATTTTAAAAAAGATCAGGAACTAAATTCCTGTCCGTATCAGGATGACTGCTTGGCTAGATGTCTAAGTATAGGCAAAATGTCTGAATCGTAAATGTCCATATATAGCTGTGAGGCTAAACGGTTTGATTCCGATATAGTCTCAAGTATCTGGACAAATTTGGTGAATTTCGATAGTCTCTAGGCCAGTGAAATTACTGGGCAAATGAGACTTTATTATCTGATCTCACGGTGTAGTATTGCTAAACCGTGCTGATGTCTCAAGTTAACGTGCGCAGTGCACTGTCACGCGAAACTTTATATTTTAGAGTTCTGAGTGACACTGCTCGACCGTGTCGCTTAACATCAGACAAACGAGCAGCTCGTCACACATTCAATAACATGAAAAAAAAGTCTCAGTAGGTATCTGTAACGACAAATATGTACATACCTAATTTTTAAAAGTAAATTTTAAATTGGTGTAGTTAGATAGATAGATAGATAAACTCTTTATTGTACACACCACATAATAACAAAAATATCAAATAATACAATGAATCACAAGTAGTGGTGAACAATGTAGTTTTGATGGTTCTATCTCTTATACGAGTATTAATCGATTTAATTTACATTAAGTGTAAATTTTTATGGGCCAGCTATCTTTTACTATTAAATTATGGTATTTTAAGAGTTTATCAACTTTACCTCTTAGCCCTCTCGGAGTATCGCACCCCATTCATAAGCGCGAGCCTCTCGGAAGCGGTTCCTTCTTTGAACTTGTACTGCACGGTGATGTCCTCGCGGTCCTCGTCACCGATAGGATCGAACACGTACGGCTTCTTTGTCAGGATCATGCGGCCGATGCTGTGAGGCGAAGAAAGGGTTGGGTAAGAAATTGGAAACTGCGCACGTACACTGTCAGTATTCTACGATAGTCTATGACTCCCTGTAAGGACCCAGGAACTACGAGGATCCAGACACAGAGTACGTTGTTGCATTGCTTGTGCAGAAATACTATGCAATGAGTTAACCTGCCAACCACAAAGATATGATCGCTATGATTTTTATGGGCGGCATTAGACGCGCCATGTTGATAATAATTATAATAAGGTTTTTCAAACTACGATTTTATCATCGTGAACGTCGAGTCAAGGACATATCGAACCGTTTCTACGCAATACATATATATCGGACATACGTATATACGTATCTACTAAACGAACAAGAACAACGACCACGGGATCAACGGCAATTGGTCTCCATACTACCCATACCATCAAATTTAAAAACACAGGAACAGTTGTGCCAGTGACCCGGGGCAGTGCTCCGCTACATGAAGGAGCTGGGCTGGCTTGTGTAGATGCTGGCAAGGGAAATGCACAATACACACCATGCAGGACGTGAGTTCAGGCCTTACCGCCCCAAAATAGAATTAGAATCCGACATAGTACATACTGGACGTTCGTAAAGCATCATATAATAGGTCTTTACCTATGAAATTGCCGTATTGCAGTACAGACTTTTTCATACAAAAAAAAGTTTTGATTGGCTATGAATTCTAAATTCAAATTAATTTTGTTTTAAAAATATGACGTTCTATTTACAATATAAGTCTTTTGTTTATTGATTAGCGTTGTATTTTCATTACATTTCAACATTTTTCCTCATAATGGATACTTTGAAATTTCGTGTAATTATGGAATATGAGTTCCGTCGTGGCACCAACGCGGCACAAACGACACGTAACATCAACGACGTTTACGGAGAGAACTGTACAAACGAACGTACAACCCGTTATTGGTTTCCTCGGTTCCGTTCTGGGAATTTTGACTTGAAAAATGAACCTCGTGGTCGTCCGGAAACTTTGGTCAACAATGATGAATTAAAGGCGATTGTGGAAGCTGATGAATCTCAATCTACAGCTGAGCTGGCAGCAGCTTTTGATGTTAGCATCAAAACAATATTGGTCCATTTGCGACAGTTTGGCAAGATAAAAAAGCTTGATAGATGGGTGCCCCACGAACTTAACGATCGCCAGCGCAACGTACGCGTCGAGACTTGCCTTGCGCTGCTTAACAGGCACAGAAATGAAGGAATTTTGAACCGAATTGTTACGTGCGACGAAAAATTGATTCTTTTTGACAATCGAAAGCGCTCAGCAAGTTGGTTAGATCCTGGTTCGGTACCAAAGCAATGTGCAAAACGAAAAATGACCCCTAGAAAGGTGATGGTCACAGTTTGGTGGTCTAGTGCTGGTGTGATTCATCATAGCTTTTTACAAAACGGCGAGAGCATTACTGCAGATGTGTACATTGAAGAACTGACCACAATGATGGCGAAACTCGCACGTCTGCAACCAGCTTTGGTCAATCGGTCGTCTCCACTGCTACTTCACGACAACGCGCGACCCCATACTGCACAACAGACCGTCTCTAAGCTGCATGAGTTGGGTTTGGAAGCTCTCCCTCATCCGCCATACTCACCAGATCTTGCGCCTACCGACTATTACTTTTTCCAAAATTTGAACAACTTTTTAGCGGGAAAAAAATTCAATTCCCGAGAGGCAGTACAAAACGCCTTTGAAGAGTTTGTTGTCTCCCGTCCTGCTGATTTTTTCAAGAAGGGCATCCATAAACTGCCACAGCGTTGGCAAAGATGCATTGATTGCAGGGGTGATTACTTTGAATAAAAGAAATAAATAAGTTCGAAAAAAAAAACTTTAACTTTTTTCAAACAAAACGGCAATTTCATAGGTAAAGACCTAATATAAGGGCATGATCCCATAAGAAGAAACATTTTCTACTTACTGGTAATTATTAGTCTCCACCATGGAATACCCAGTCTCCGCGTCGGGGTCCTTCCTCCACCTCATGAGGTCAGCGTTGACTGATGCCAGCATGAACTCTACGTCGTACCCGAGGCCAATGACTCCTTGCTTGATGGCCTCCAGAGAAGCTGGCCCGCACTGATATATGTTTCCAGACTTCTCCTGAGGAGTTGCGTCGATGGCTTGCCAGCCACCGTAACCTGATAAAAGATTTCAGGTATTTAAAAGTCATATAAGTATGAAAATTGCCCTATTTTTATGAAGGGAAAATGCGATGATCGAGATTTTATCTACTTGCAACAAAAATGTATTTAAATAAATTTGTAACACAGACCTTAGTGCTTTCAAATAAGGTGTATGTTATTTAGGTCTATCTTTACACCATGTCTACGCATGTATAGCTGAAACCATCAGCATGAAGTCCAGTTTCAGGTCCCTGAGTCTTCTTAGTTTTATCATCAGACTAACCACTGCTAGACATGCTCCCCCCATAGAGTGCCGCTTTGAGTGCTTGCCTCCTCCATCCATCGGCTTCTCGTAGTTTTGACCAAGTCGTCTTTCTCCATAGTGGGGGTCTAGCTTAAGTTGCGTCTTCTGATTTGTGGTCGCCATTAGAGAACCTTCCTTCCCCATCGGTTGTCGGTTCTGCGAGCGATGTGGTCTACTCCCTGCCATTGCCTGGGCTCCAATTAAGCAGGAAATCCACGTGACATAAAAAGTTTACCTTAACTGGCAAATAAATTGACCATAATAGTTTGGAACCCAATCACGGGCTTTTCCAGTTACCATCAAAGCCTTAACATCAGGTATCTATCCATTAACAATATTTACCTGAAGGCAAGTCAGGCCTGGACATCCAGACGTCGTTCCACACGTGGTAGTTCCAGATGGAGTCAACGCCCTCTGGGTTGGTGGGGTCGAAATCCAGCTCATCCATGGTCTCCGTGTAGAACTTGTCGATGGTGAGCGAGCTGTTCGCGTCGTGAGCTGACACCAGGTTGGACACCACTCGAGAGGGAATGCCTAGTGCGCGGCATACTGGAAGAGGGGAAGGGCGGAAGAACATAGGTAAGTGGATAAATTGTTTATTACGAAGGCCAAAAAAGCCATTGCCTTTTTGGTATGTATTAGCGGAAGAAAAGGGCATATCTACTTTTCCAACTGTTTATGCATCGTTAGGTACGTAGAATATAATATGATGAGTTAGGAAAAGAGCATTTGAAAAGCTTTTCTTTGCCATCTCATATGCAAACATTTACTGTCGGTTGATCATGCGATAGGCATCCCATTGAGAAAAATTAAACGTTATTTTGTTCACGTCACTTTTGATAGTGTATTATTACCTATTTGGATGAATTAATTCGTCCAAGATCAATTGTATGAACTTTGTTGTTAGGAAGAATTATCTTGACCCAGGCATGGACCTAAGATTACATTATCTTAATTATTTTTAAGACGAAATGTACCTAAATGATAATAATGAACAACAAATTCTCAAAATACTATAACGATCTTAATCTAAACAGGCCCTATACCTATATTACATTCTATAAAAGTTGCCTAAATAAACTCAATAAAAATACCTTTAGAAATGATTTACGAAGTAGAAGATCTCATTGATGATGGCGACTTTATAGTCAAAATTGAACACTACTATTATGAAGTAAGTGTAAAGTTCCGGTCCACAAACACAAATGTACCTAACGATCACAAAGCCATGAAAGGATTATGATCACATATTGTTGGTATAGTGTACCTATTGGATGATAGTATAAAACTGACTTATACTTTGAAGTGGAGTAGATGCGATAATAGTATAAATAAAATAAATAATTATAAGCATTGGTGGACATTTCACATCTAGCCCCAAACTAAGCAAAGCTGGTACTATAGAAACCAGATAACTGATACAATACTTAGATACTTTTTATTTGTAATAACATACATAGAATAAAATATAACACCCAGACAGAACAATTATTTATGTTCATTACACAAATGTAAGTCCTGGGTGGGAATCGAACCCACAATCTACAGTTTAGAAGGCAGAGCCACTACCAACTGAGCTAACAGGCCAGTCAAGAAGTTGGAAGTAAACAGCTAACAACCAAAAGAGAACTACGTTTAGCTAATTGTTCCAATTTAAAAAATACCAAATACCTGTGGTAACAACTCCAGCGAACACCCAGCATTGTCCATAAGGCACCTCCTGGCTGGTTTCTAAGAACTGCGCCAGGATGTCTACAGAGCCTGTCCACTCGGAAGGTGCAGTGCCATCATCATACTGTCCGTCCCAGCGTCCTACCAGGACTCCACCGTCATCGATGGAGTTCACAGCTGCAGAGATCGTGCGAGCCATTTTGATTGGGTCGCCACGACTGGGGAAGGAAAGATTTATCTTATAATTTTTTATTTTTTTTTATGTTACTGAATGATTTGACGAGCTAGCCGTTCACCTGATGTTAAGCGCCACGGCTGCCCATAACAGAACAGTGTCAATCGGAACCCCAAAATAGAGTTTCGAGCAACACTGCACTGCGCACATCATCCTGAGACATCAGCACATTCTGGTAATAAGATTACTCGACTGTGAGATTAGATCATAAAGTCTCAATTGCCCAGTAATTTCACTCGCTACAGTGCCCTTCAAACCGGAACACAGTAGTGATTGCGCACTACTGCTTGGCGGCAGAATAACTGGCAAAGCGGTGGTACCTACCTAGACGAACTTTGCAACAAAGTCCTACCACCTAGTAAAATAAATAATTGTGGACATTTGACACAGCGCCATTTAGCCCCGAACTAAGCAAAGCTTGTACTATAGGAACCAGATAACTGATAGTACACATAATTTTTTTTTTGTAAATACTTATAATACAATATAACACCGAAACACAGAGCAAACATCGATGTTCATCACACAAATGTTTATCCTGGGTGGGAATCGAACCCACAACCTGCAGCTCAGAAGGCAGGGTTACTACCAACTGAGTTGTCGGGCCAGTCAATATTTAAAGTCTTATATTTAAAGATTTTCTTGTTTGCGTCATTTTAATTATAGATACAACTGCGTCTGACTCCTCTAACCGGCAATTTTTTTTTAAATCAGATGGTTATAAAGTTTCGTTATAGTCTTCAGTCGCCTACTGGGATGACATATTTTACCCAATCATTTTATTTAAAAACCAAGCTACTGGGCCGATTTTGATGAATTTTCCTTAATGCATGGATTTTTAAAGATGGAATTTCCAGTATGGGATTTGAAAGTATTTTCCGATTCTGCTTATAAATCACGAATTTCTGACGTAACTAACATATAAACAAAATAAATACAACCGAAAGCCCGGTTGAACTTCCTTTTTTGGAAGTTGGTTAAAAATGCCCCATGCTACGCCCCATCAAGAGGTTTTCCTTCACTGAAATCTCGAGGTCATTACACGATTTGACCATGACCGACGGATCGCAAGATCGATCTCACTACACCAGCTGATCTATCCGTTGAAATCACTTTAACAGTGAATCAAGTAAATGTTAATTCTCTATAAATTTTGCGATAACATGGCCAAAGTGTAGATTTGTAGGTCCTCGCATTTACCTGCCTACTAATAGGTTTTCACCAACATCGCGTCACAGAATAAATAGTAGGTAGTAAGTATATTTAACTAATCGCGTGAAGAACGGATCAGCTGCTATTTCTGCACAGCGTACGTGAGTAGCTTAGCAATCATAGTGCATAATAGACACAGAACAATGATTGCATACAAAATTAAAAACGCATTAAAACTGTAAAGCTTTTCTGTGAATAAAGGGTATATTTACGAACGGATTTTCCTTATTTGTTTTTCTTTGAAGTAAGATAATTACACAAAGTAGAAAAAAAGACCCCGTTGTCTTTATTTTTGCATAATTAAATAATGGGCAGCGTATTACGGGTCACCATTTTTAACCGATTGTTAAAATAATAAATAAATATCTGTGGAAATTTCACACAGCGCCATCTAGCCCCAAACTAAGCAAAGTTTGTACTATGGGAACCAGATAACTGATACAATACTTAGATATACTAGCTAGCACGTGACAAAAATTGTTAGCCGTCCAAAGGCTTGGCTTTTGCCTTATCGAGAAAGCAAATAGGACGGACGTGCCCTTTGTAGTACAATTAGGTATAGAGGTTACCCATCCAAGAAGGTACCTGCTGACCAAAGACAATATTGTTTAACTTAATTTATATTGTCTGGCCCGATAGCTCAGTTGATAGTACCCCTGCCTTCTGAATTGTGGGTTGTGGGTTCGATTTTTCCCAGGACAAACATTTGTGTGATGAACATAAATGCTTGTTCTGTGTCTGGGTATATATATTGTATTCTATGTACAAACAAAAAGCATCTAAGTATTCTATCAGTTATCTGGTTCCCATAGTACAAGCTTTGTTTAATTTGGTGCTAGATGGCGCTTTGTGAAATGTCCACCAATATTTATTTATTTTTATACGTCCATTATTAGGAACAGTTTTCCACGAAATACCCACCACCCAATCACACTGGTGGAGATTAAGGGGATTTAAAAAAAATTGTAATTGTTTTGTATTAAAAAAAACAAAACGTTTAACTTACTGATGGTAAGGCATCTCCACTTTGTCCAACATAAACATGCAAGCTGGAAGGACTACGGCGTCAAACTGGCCGTATGCCCACGGCTTCCCACGCGTGGTCTTGATGGGGCCCACCCACACCTTGCCCATATCATTCATAACGTATTCTTGCAGGAGACTCGTATCTTCCATGTAGGTCTGATCATCTGGGGATTAAATATAGAATTTAGTCAGTCTTCAGACTATAAGGGTAGACGGCTCGCTTAGAACTACAAAACTAAGAAATTAACTTACATAAAAAACATGGTATTCCGTCTACAATATTAAAGTCAAAGTCGAATAAATTTATAGCAAATATGCTGGTTTTTTTTTTAATTTTTACAAGTTAATTCAGAATAGGTTACTTATACTTACTAAAAATAATTTAAATTATTACTCTAAGCAATGCTTTTATTCAACAGAAACATTACAGGCACTCTATAAAAAATAAAAAAAAGTTACAACTAATAAAAACATTATTTACAAAATAAATACGCTATCCAACTCACCACCGCGCGGTAAGGTTCCCAGAATACTGGCAGCATTACCTCGCTGAATTAGAAGACTTAGCTTCTGAGCGAAGTAGTGCCAGCTCTGGGATCCCCCGAGGCAAGAACCAATCGAGTCGAAACTTGTTTAATAATTTTTTTTTTTAAATTTTTTTTGATAATTTTTTTTTATCTCTAAGCATATAAAATTAAAAAGTGTTTAATGTCAAAATATTGTAAGCGAAAAATGTGAAATTAAAAATGAGTTTCAAAACTCTCTTTCCCACTACTATTCTAAAGTAAAATCAGCTTTGGGGAAAGGACGTAGGTATAGTGGTCGTATACATCCTATCCTCGGGGTCCCCCGGTGAAGCTGTAAAGATCGGTAGAGACCAACAGCATTCGCCCGTTCAAAAATCCAATCCTCGCACCAAAACTGACAGTTTACAAGATGTGTGGTGTTAATTAGGTACGTCTGAAAAACTACAGAAATTTAATAAACTTTCCATAGTCTTTTTATTCACAAACCTGGGTTCCAAGGGTTGAACAGGATATAAAGATCCTGCTGATACTCGTATATCTCTCGGGCCGGGGAACTCTTTTGCCTGGTCACCACACGTAGCTGCCAGCAGCCAACGGGCACATTCACTGGAGTCGATACCTTGTCGGGACAAATATTTCAAATATTAGATACCTACCTTGGATAGGTAACTTAACAGGTACAGGGCTTAATAGGTTTAGGTAACAGGAAGAAATCATATAAAAAAACGAGTGTGCTTTAGACCACATGACGACAAGTAAAACTTTTAGTTTAGCTCCATATATCGGCCGGTATAACTTTGTTTTTGCTTTGTTTAATTTTAAATCTAGGCAATTGTAAATTGACATTTTACCGGACGTATCCAACATAATAATACAAATTTACTTTGTTATGTTGACAATGGAGATCTACGTAACCCAACTTCAACTTCCATTCGCCTCGCATTCACCAGCTTACTCCCTAAGTCAAGAGTGCGTAAAGACGTATTACTTAAAAAAAAACCAATGAAAACATTTAGAAACCACTATAACTAAGCAGGACCATTTGTATGGAAAATAAATATAATTTGCGACTATGTAGGTAAATAACGTATCCTGTTTAGATGAGTATCTATCTAGTCGGCATACGTATTTATTGTAGTTTCACTCAGACAGGACCTAAAACATCTGATAATATCAAAATGTAAATTAAACGGCAAACATATTTGCATTAATATTACGACAAATAACGTGGAATTCTTGATGATGTTACAATATTACTTAGCAGAATCCAGTGGCGTAGCTAGGTAACCAAAGGCCCCGGGGCAAAAAACTAGAGCCCCAAGTGGACTATTTAAAATCAGCCTCTGTGGTGTGATGGTTGAGCATGTCGGCTCATAACTTCGATTCCCGCGGCAGGACAAGTGCAAGTGCAAGTAAAAAAACGTGCAAATACTTGTTCTTGGTCTGGGTGTTATGGGACCATGGCCCTTGTAGTTCCTGGACACAGGGAATCCTAGTTAGGGTCCAGGATCTATGTATGTGAATTTAAAAAGGAAAAATAAAATGTTTGTTCCCTATTCGTCGTGTTTCGAATTCGGTGTACAGCACCCCTACCGCGTAAGCGTTCTGGGAATCGGTTTCGCCTGCCATCTCGCACGCGCCAATTAACAAGTCCACGAGTGCGAGCAAGACTCCACCAGACTTACGCGGTAAGGCCCCAGATTTATCGTAATCTAGATTCGTCGTACTCCGTTTATTTGTATTCCTAAAGTGAAAGAAATTTTCACTTGATTAATAGTAGTAATTAAGTAGTTATGTATGTGAATAAGGATACAAGAAAATTAAATTTATGTTAGTATTTTTATATGTTATCTCGACAATCTATATCTAAGCTGTGTTGCAATGCCCGGCAAAAATTTCCATGTTACAACCACGTTAACTGGAAGATAATATCTAGCATTAAGTTCGTCTATGTACCTACATTTGTTTATGAGCAATAAAGCATTTTCTATCTGTTCACGCACGCATTAGTGTGCGTCGGCCGGTCGGCACGCACGCACACCATGAAGCAACCGGTTGCGCCCGGCCGCGGCCCCGCGCGGCCGGGCGGCTCGTTCCCGCCATTCGGTCGCTGCGACTCCCGCGCACGACACGTCCATAACGCATTTAATAATAGAAGAACGTCTACCGTTTTGTAGTAAAAGTAATTACAAGATATTATCAAACACGCCTGCTTTTATTCAACGCCCTATTCCTGGCTGAATCCTCTCCACTATCTATCTATCTATCAATAGTTTCTAAGTCAGAGTCTGAGGGGCCCCGCGGTACTGCTGGGGTCTAGTCCTCCGGTAGCTACGCCACTGGCAGAATCATGACTAGGTTTAAAATATCTTAAAACCGGTTTAACTCGACCCCAACCGTCGATAATATAAATAAAACTCGCATTTTCTACTGTCATTTAGCTGGTATCACTTATGCTAGACTATAATAAAGTTTGACAGTTTCCTAAGTTCACACTTATCCCTCTATGAGACCTACTGCAACACAGAGTCACAGAGGTAAGTGCGAACTTAGAGCTAACAAAATCTATCACAGAAGGAAATTAGATATACCCATAATGGTTAAGATTTAATAACTAATACTAAAAACTACTTACTACTACTATTACTACAAAAAAAAACATTTGGACTATATACTGGCCGCGATGACCTATAGACAAACCAAATGCTCCAGCCCACTACCAGAAGGTAGCGTACCCAACATGCTGGCAGCATTGCCCCGTTGAATTGCAAAGCTTATTCGTTGTGTTATGGTAAAGATACATCATAGATACCTTACTTGATACGCATCTATACTTTAATAAATTTTAAATACAAGAGACAACTAATAAAGAGAACACGAGACAAGTATAAGACAACCTACTTTACTTATTCTGTCTCTTAACAATATTTTTTTTTATTTCCTACAATTCTCTTTTTTTTCGAAGAATCTATTTAAGCCTTTTAGATAGGTATTTTTAATAGAACTATTTCTAGTTACAAAGTTTAATGAACACGGAAAGAAAATTAGTATGAAAAAAAAGATAGCTTAATAGTTTTGGAGCTATGCAAAAATACCGCTATAACATCTTTTTTCTTTTTTTTTCTTATCTATGTAAATATGATGTCATAAACTTAGCCTTCACGATAGAAACAATGTTTTCACTCAATCACTGTTCGCTAGGCAACTGCATAAAAGTCTAGATAAAAATAGGCATTACGCCATGGGATGCAAGTCTACCACAAACATACATAAATCGCTTGTTCAAACAATGTAGCGAGTTTATTATTGCTGGCGAATTTAGAGCTAGCCTTGGAAAATTAAATTTTAAACACGTAGTACACAAATTTTATTAGGTATTCAGGACGCTTATTTTCAAAATAAATAAAGTGGACATTTCACACAGCGCCATCTATCCGCATACTAAGCAAAACTTGTACTATGGGAACCAGATAACTGATAAAATAATTAGATACTTTTTTGTTTGTAAATACATACATAGAATATAATATAGCACCCAGACACAGAACAAACATCGATGTTCATCACACAGAATGTTTGTCCTGGATGGGAATCGAACCCACACAATCACAATCATCAGTTAGATTAATCAGATTACAAAGTCTCAATTGCCCAGTAATTTCACTAGCTACAATGCCCTTCAAATTATCATCTTCATTGAATTTTGGGGTTCTTATTAACGGATGGAACTCTAACTCTGAAGATTTATGATGTACTAGTTGCGCCCCGCGTTTTCACCCGCGGATAAAAAGTGTTTTAATTATTTCCTCATCCCACGGGAAAATTTCTATTTTCCGGGATAAAAGGTAGCCTATATGTTAATCCAGTGTATTAGCTATCTTGGTACCGAATTTCATCCAAATCTATTCTGCCGTTTGAGCGTGAAGGAGTAACAAACATACACACAAACACACATACAAACTTTCGCCTTTATAATATTAGTGTGATGTGATGTGATAGTGTGATATCGCCTGCTTTACGTAATAAACAGATTAATCTTCACTCTCTTTCCAGAATGAGAATTAATCCTTTGATTCGGGATTAATAATAATAATAATAACGTCCAACACATCGTAACACATAGATCCTCTGAGATTCCCTGTATCAGTAGGGACCCAGGAAGTATAAGAAACATGGTCCTGCAACACTCAGACTCAGAACAAGTATTTGCGCTTTTTTGTGCACAACTTGTCCTGTCGCGGCAATGGTTCTCTATATGTAAAATTCTATGCAAATCTGTTGAGCCATTTACAAGGCGTCACTGAATTACGAATACAGCTGTTTAACTTTGTACGTGAGTTCACTGATCTATAATTAGTTATAATAATAATAGCGCCCAACGATCACATACATAGATCCTGGTATCCTAACTAGGATTCCCTGTGTCCAGGGATCCAGGAACTACTAGGACCATGGTCCCACAACACCCAGACTCAGAACAAGTATTTGCGCTTTTTTTTCTGTGCATGAATACTTGTCCTGCAGTTGGAATCGAACCCGCTGCCTCAGGGTTATGAGCCGACCTGCTCAACCACCACACCATAGAGGCTGTCAAAGTTATATAAGTATTTAGATATATTCTAGTTGTATGTACAAAATTTAACTAAATACTAAATATTCAAGGGGCCACCAAATTCCATACCTAATTCTATCTACAATGATAGAGCCGGCACATTGTTGTTATTATAGACTAAACAAAATAGTTTTACAATTCCATATAATTATTTAAATAATCTATTTTATATTCTGAATTCCATATATAAATGACACAAAATAAAAATGCTAAGTTATGTTCAAAAAACAAAAGCGTGAATAATTTTCATTGATGTTACAAATCTATTCTATAAATTACAATTTTAATTGATTGATTAGGCGCCGCCTGTTACGATTAATTTGATAATTCGTTGTTGAATTGTATAAATAAGTGATGGTAAATAATGATTTATTGTCTTACGTAAAAGGCAGAAAGATGCATTGAGGCACTAAGATTTTAAATTAAATGAGCATTGACGTCATCAGCTTGTGGCCACACACTGAACTAATTTGTCAGAGAATTTAAAACAATCATTATTAGTTTACTTTGTTTTCTTTTATAATTTACCTACTAAAAATCAATGTGTAGGTTTATCTGATGCAGATAAATCACTAGTTGATAAACTATACTGCACGGAGTTGACAAAAGCTTTGTTTTTTTTCTAGCTGCATTACCAGACACTTCGTGCTTTTCTTGACTTTTAACTTAACTTGAGAAATTATAAAATACTCGACACTGGCTAAATACACAAAAGTGTGAAGCCAAAACCAAAATAAAGAAAACGTTAATTTTATTGACATGAATTTAGCCTTGCGCAGTCCAGTTTTTCAACTGCGCTGACCTAGAAACTCCAACTCACCTCAAAAGACACGTTGTTTCCGTCACTGGCGATAAACTTAGCAGACCAGCTGAACTTCTCCGTGACGACGTCACGCCGGATGAAGATCGACGCTTGCGTGTCCATCTGTGGCTTATCTCCTGTAAAAGGTATAGACTCCTGAACTAGTGTTCACTGTGTTTCAAGAGTCAGTCGCTTCTCCTATTTAATATATACATGTGATTTATGTCAGAGAATGTGTGTGCGTGTGTGTGTATGTGTGTGTGTGTGTGATGTGATCGTTGTTATTACTATTTTAAATAGAGGAACGGTTGTCCGCAGATATTTCTGGGCGGCGCTGACGAAGGCGGTGGTGTACGCGATTGTTTATAAAATTATACAGATTTGGTGCTCATACCCAATACTTCGAACACCTAAACATTCAATCCTTTTAGGTGCAAACTTCGAATAAGATAATAATAATATTAAGGACATTTCACACAGCGCCATCTAGTCCCAAAATAAGCAAAGCTTGTACTATGGGAACTAGATAACTGATACAATAATTAGATACTTTTTGTTTGTAAATACATACAATATAACACCCAGACACAGAACAAACACTTATGTTCATCACTCAAATATATGTCCTGGGTGGGAATCGAACCCCCGGTCCAGGAGGCAGGGTCACTACCAACTGAGCTATCAGGTTAGTCAAAGATATTTGATAACCTTACAAATCGTGCCAAGCAGACATTCATGGAGTTGTCATTGACAGCCTGAAGTCGTCCACTGCTGGACCACGGCCTCCTGCGAAGCCACTTTGAGCAGCAGCTTGCCTCCTACAGTTTTAACCAGCTGGGCGATTGCTTAACTCGATTGCAACCAATAAAAACGCAAATTTGTATGGATTTGACAGTTTAAATACGCAGCTTATTAGTATGGAAATTTCTCCTGTTGCATTACAATGTTTCGTGATCACCCCCTAAGTTTAGCTTCTGTTACCAAGTGTGAACAGCAGCTGGATGACGTCATCGTTTTCATCGTAAGGCCTGTTGAAAGCGACCACTCCGTTGAAGGGCTGCCCGCGGCGAACGATCGCCGTCGTCTGCGGCTCTTCGTTTACTGCTTCATATCTAAACCAATTAAGATAGAGATAGATAGAGAACTGTTTACTGTCTCACCAATGATATATACAATAAAATGTATTAACTCGTGTTACTATGCGCTGTCTTTTCGCTGACAGAGATCTCTTCCTAAGTTAGGTAAGTACTAGTTTTATGTACGGTTAAACTTTAACCAATTATATTATTACTCGTTACACTTTAACCAATTCTATTAGTACTGGTTACACTTTAACCAATTATATTAGTACTTGTTACACTTTAACCAATTCTATTTAACTATAGGTTACTAACCTGGCTGTATTATGTATCTGCGCATTATCCCTCGGGTAGAAATAAACGATATCCACGGCTAGAGGTGCGGCCATTTTTGCGGTTTAGTTTCTGAAAACCAAATTGATGGTTAAATAAATTACTAGCACGTGAAAGTTTGAAAATAGCTGGAGTTAGAAGGGTCGTAACATTGCAACCGCAGGCGTAATAATTAAACGCCCAACGATGACATCCTGGACCCTTACTAGGATTCCCTGTATCTAGAGACCCAAGAACTACGAGGATAAGGTCCCACAACAACAATGATTTGCGCTTTTTTTCCTGTGCGCAAATACTTGTCCTGCCGCGGGAATCGAACCCACCTCCGACTGATTAACCGATTTGAGGATCTCCCCGTTTTTGAAATCGATTTTAAATGAGTATAAAAAGACGAGATATTATTTACAGATATCTGCGTTTCACTTTTTTCTTTCAAAATTTTATAATGATATGGAATTTCCATGACAAAAATAAATTACATTTATTCATGTAAATTTTATCTACAAACTAGTCTCACAACTTTGATTTGCGTTTTGTTTTTTACAACAGCTTTTATATCAGCATCTGGCATCTATTTCGGGATATTTCAACCTCAACTTCATTCCAATTTTACAGCCTCTATATATTTCTGTTCACGTATTAAAAATACTTTATGTAACAACTGAAACTAAACGAAAGTTGACTGATTAAGCGCTACAACTGCTTCGCAACTGTTATGTTCGCTTAGCGAAACGACGGCCCATAACAGTTGCAGTGTCACTCGGAACTCTAATGTAACGTTTCATATAACACTGCACTGCGCACGTCATCATGAGATATCAGCAGATCATAAAGATCAGGTCATAAAGTCTAATTGGCCCAATAATTTCACTAGCTACAGTGCTTTTCTAACCGGAGCACAGTAGTGCTTGCAAACTTTGCAGAACTTTGCAGAGTCCTACCACCAGTAATTTCTCCTATGGCAAACAGCTTGTATAAATAATTATGATGTATAACTGCGCACTACCGCCCACCCTGATTGCACCAATCCACCGATGATGCAGCCCGCTCTATATTCGTACCAATTGATATCTTGTGCTCATCGACTATTATTATCTAGATTCATAGAAATATGTTACAGATTCAGAATTTGACAGCCTATGTGGTGTGGTGGTTGAGCAGGTTGGCTCATAACCCGGAGGCGGCGGATTCGATTCCCGCGGCAGGACAAGTATTTGTGCACAGAAAAAAAGCGCAAATACTTGATCTGTGCCTGGGTGTTGTGGGACCATGGTCCTCGTAGTTCCTGGGCCCCTAGACACAGGGAATCCTAGTTAGGGTCCAGGATCTATGTATGCGATCGTTGGGTGTTATTATTATTTTACATGATAAAGTGAAATATTATAGTAAATAGAAAGATCAAGTAGGACGTATTATATCATAATGATTTTGATAATTCGGTGTATAGTAATTTTTTCATTTTCCTTATAATAATTAGTAAATAAAAACTACTCCCAAGAACATATCGTCTTAATTCTACACTAAGAACTCGGATCATATATGTTAATTGTTATAAATAATAAATGGTACTTTTTCCAGTTATTTTCATTTAAAAACCAAACTATGATTTGATATAATTTCTATGGGATTAATGTGACAGTTTTTTTAAGGGCAATCGTTTATTTCTTTATACATCAACTAGTTACGGCCCGCGGTTTCACCCACGGATAAAGGGTATTTTAATTATTTGCTCATCAAATGGGAAAATATTATTTTTCCGGGATAAAATGTAGCCTATAATATTAATACAGTGTATAAGTTATCTTGGTACCGAATTTCATCTAAATCCATTCAGCCGTTTGAGCGTGAAGGAGTAATAAACATACACACATACAAACTTTCGCCTTTATAATATTAGTGTGATAGTGTGATATAGTTGTTATGCTAAAACTAAACTAAAAAAAAACAATAAAAATGAAGCTTGTTAATAAACTACAGCTATCACAAGAAATAAAAAAAATTGGTTTATAAATGGTGCAGATGTGACGTAACATACATTAAAAAGATTGAGAAACTCTTTGAACTGAAGTCGGTTGGAAACAAAATATAATAATAGCTAGTGAAATTACTGGGCAAATGAGACTTATGACCTGATCTCACAGTCTAGTAATCTTATTACTAGATTTTGCTGATGTCTCAGAATGACGTGCGCAGTGCAGTGTCACGAGAAACTCTGTACTTTAGAGTTCCGAGTGACACTGCAACTGATATGGGTAGCCGTGTCGCTTAACATCAGGTGAACTGTTAGCTGGTCGCGTCATTCCTTACAATAAAAAATAATAATAATAGGTAGAGATCGAGCAAGTCATAATTTTTTATATAATTATATTGATTGTATTTTATCTACAATATTATTATTGAAACGTAAAAAAAATATACCTACGATACGATAAAAATATCTTGGATGCCAATTAGTTTTTTTATTGGTTATGGGCAATGGCGTGGTCTTAGATGAATATTCTTGCCTGGTTCATATAAATAAACAGATCTTTAAAAAATAGATAATAATAATAATAACACCCTACGATCACATACATAGATCCTAGACCCATAACTAGGGTTCTCTGTATCAAGGGACCGGAACTCTTAGACACAGAACAAGCGTTTCCGCTTTTTTTGTGCACAAATATTTGTCCTGTTGCCGGAATTCAACTTTTTTTGAACGGGCTAATGCTGTTGGTCTCTAGCAACCTTTACAGCGTCACCGAGCGGGGCTTGGTGACAGATTTTAAAGTCATTGATGTGCCGACTGACTATTTACATAAACACGCTAAGTTTTATATAAAAAGACGGGTTTATAAAATATTTATTGTAAACTCCTTAAAAAATCCAATATATTTCTATAACTTCCTAACGCAATTTTTTGAACCATTCAAAAAGCTATAATAAATCAAACCAATAAATACCTCAACGAAAATTCAAATCACAGAGCAAAAAACACAACACTATTTTCGCGTTCCGCGTTCGTAATGCTAATTCAAATTTAGAACGCGCGTCCAAGTTGCGCCCGCGCACTGAACTCAACTGACACAAGATTTCGCGCGTCCCGTCTATATGAGTAAGATGTGATATTGGGACGGCGCCTGTCAGTCGGGTGACTAAGCAATATGTAAAATGTAGGATTTACCTACGTCGTATTACGACTGGACAGCAGAACTTTTTTTTGTTATGAACACCTTAAAATCTTTGAATTTAAAGGGATTAAAAAGACGTTCAGATGGCATCTTTCGAAGTCTCAGTTGTTCAGTAATGTGATCAGTTTTTTGCCGTGTTATGCCAAGCGAAAAATGGCCATCTCATCTCGTGGCTTAAGAGCCAGTTTAGCACCCACCCACGAGAACGTATGGTACTCACTCCCGCTTTCCTCAAATATCACTCATTCACCTATAGAATCTTGAAATGAGCAGCAGCATCCTTATTGGTCTGAAAAAAAATTAAGAAAGTTGAGCGGAATATTGGACAATTTTTAGCACGCGGGTGAAACTGCGGGGCGCTGCTAGTATGGGATAGAAAAACTTTTATAATAAACATTTGACATAGTACTGTACTATATATAGATAGCAATTAGTATGTAATCCTTCATAAAAAGCAAATATCCATAAATGATGGTAACCATGTACCATCAGACAAGCCATCCGCATGATTGCAACGATTTTATAAAAAGCGCACATGGACAGAGAAACGCAGCTCAGCTGGTATTACTAACTAATGACCTTGAATTATGAACCGTTGGTCGAGGTTTTCAACGTATTAATGGAATGAGCTTCAACCTTTGGTAATGTACAACTGTAATCATATAAAAACAAACGCATAGCGTAAAAAAATCGACTTCAATAACTAACCAAGCTCTCATCGAACTACCCTTGAAGTACATCCTTTCCAATAAAAAAAGAATCATCAAAATATATTGGCGTGATATTGGGTTATTCGTCCATCGTACAATTTTCATAATCACCATGCACAGAGTGACTTGGCACTTGGTATTACTTGGTATAGTAGAAGATTTTAATGAACTATGTAAAACAGAAGCCCGGCGGCGCCCGCGGGAAGAGAAGATATTATGAGGTGTTTTTATTCACAAACTGGCATCAAGAGATTCATCTGAATGACCTAAAAACGCCCCTCAAAATTAAACGACGTTACTTAAAATTGATCACTTTCAATTCAATTCAAATTATTTATCCAATTATGTAGATATAATTATGTCACTAAAAATTACATCGTCATCAGAATCCTAAGCCATTACTAACAGATAAATAAACGTTGCATATTTCCCAAACGTGTAGTCACCCTACATCATCAGTCGATCCGAATTCTCTTATTCTCTAAATAATAAAAACCACTGTCTACAAATAGTGTTTCCCAAAGGCCGGCCGCGTGTTGACGTCAGAGCGAGTCATATCACCTTGCGGTGATTATGTCAACAACGTTTTACACTGTAATAAAATTGATTACTAATCAATTAATGTAAATCTGTGATTGTAAATAGTAAATTCTGTAAATAATACGGCAGCTATCTTCTTCTTCTTCTTGTAAATATATATAACTCAAAGGTGACTGACTGACTGACATAGTGATCTTTTAACGCACAGCCCAAACCACTGGACGGATCGGGCTGAAATTAGGCATGCAGGTAGATGTTATGACGTAGGCATCCGCTAAGAAAGGGTTTCTCGAAATTCTACCCTTAAGAGGGTGAAATGGATGGTTGAATTATTTTCCCGTAGGCCACGCCGCGGGCGAAGCTGCGGGTAGAAGCTCGTCTCTATTTATAATCGCTCTATCCCGCGGATTCACTGATACTATGAATGAATGGAAAGTACCTGCTTCACGAACATCATTATTTAATGATTGTTTATATTTATTATTTTTTTATTTATTTTTTGAGGGGGGAAATGCCCTCGCACTTCCCTGCCACCACGGGGGTGGTGGCAGAGGGTATGTGGGACTCGAACCCACTAAAACCCCCCCGTGAGCCCTCGTCCACCGTACCGGGGCGAGAAGAGGTCGCGACTGCAGTCCAGCCAACTCGCCTCCGTTTATATTTATTCTACACTAATGTAAGTTAAGCCCTTTTCTTAACTTTGACTTAGCTAGTATCCCTCGTAGGTTAGCTAGAACGGTCGCGAATTCCCATAGGGTCCACTCTTCCAGTGGACGTAGTCTTCTCGATCCTAGTATCCCGGCAACAGCCCAAGCTAAGGCCCGCGCTGCTCTTTACCTATAGTTGCCTCCCACTTTTGACGGCTGGGCGCTATAAGCGTCTTTCCTCCCGCCCGGTGACGCTGTAATAGTCGGTAGAGACTAACGGCATTAGCCCATTTAAAAAAATGCTACACCTTAGATCACATCATCACTTCCCATCAAGTGAGAATGTGCACCGTCAAATGCGAGATAACTCTAATTTTAAAGAAAATATATATACTATATAATGTATATAAAGATTATATATAATATATAATCTTTATATAAATATATAATATAATAATATATATATATATAATAATATATATATTTTCTTTAACGTCTAGACGTATCCCTATTTCTATTTAATAATGGTATTACGCATAAATTCTACAAATTAAAGGAATAGTCATAACATACGCAATAATAAACTTTGTATTAATAGCTACGTCACAATATGCGTTACTTATTAATTAATCATAAGGTAATTACAATTCCAATAATAATACTTACTTATTAATGAACGCTGTGCCATAGGAACGATAACTTCCCTAACTTTAACTCCAAAACATTCCTTCTTTCAAAGAATATCTATACACAAATTCAATGAAAATTTAAACAAACAAATAAATTAATAATGTACAGTGAGTTTGAGTCAGCGGTAGCGCGTGTGGCTTTCAAATTCAAACCGACATCCTGGTCGAATCATTTCGGCCCTAGCTAATGACTTTTCATTCTGTACGGAATAGCACTCACTGTTATAACTGTGAAGGAAACGTGAGGAAACGGGCACGATCAAGAACCACAAAAAATCGCGACGAAAATTGACATACAAAAACATAACGTCAAGTCCCTTTTGAGATAGGCAGAGTATCTAATTATTTTATTCCATGTAACATCTCTTAATTATTTTCATCAACATTCATCATTGTATACCTGACACAAAGTAGTCGGGGTGGTTTGAACTGGAACTAGGTGGTAGGACTTTTCTGCAAAGTTCGCCTAGGTAGTAGGTACCACCGCTTTGTTATTCTGCCGGTAAGCAGTAGTGCAAGCACTACTGTGATCCGGTTTGAAGGGCACTTTACCCAGAGAAATAAATGAGCAAATGAGACTTTATGACCTGATCTCATAATCTTGTAATCTTATTGTTAGACTGTGCTTATATCTCAGGATGACCTGCGCAGTGCAAGTCACACGAAACTTAATATTTTAGATTTTCGAGTGACACTGTAACTGTTATTGGCGACCATGACGCTTAACATCAGGCGAACGACTATGAGCTCGTCACGCCATCTATCTTCTTTCTTTTTTAAATATATAAAATTCAAAGGTGACTGACTGATTGACTGACTGACATAGTGATCTATCAACGCACAGCCTAAACCACTGGACGGATCGGGCTGAAATTTTGCATGCAGGTAGATGTTATGACGTAGGCATCCGCTAAGAAAGGATTTTTCGAAATTCCGGGCGAAGCTGCGGGCAGAAAACCTCGTTCATTAATATAAAGAAACTTATCTTTAATTTTCAGAAAAAAACAATCTATTTGTAGAGAGTAGGCAAAACATCACAGAACACCTTATTCAATATTTTTAAAATCCTCTGATCTTGGCATCAGACCAAGTGTCTACGTTTTTGCAACAAGAACAAAATATCCCCGTAGGTAAAAACTGGATAGATGCCCCACTCTTTTAAAGGATCTCGTAGTTTACATAAGGAAGCCTTGCAGTTGATAGAATTGCGTTTGGTTAATTAATCCGAACGCACTGAAGTTTGTCATCTGACAACACTTTTAAAAACACTTTTTTAAAAGTATTTATAGGGAGGTTTTGGCGGGAAAACGAAAAAGATCGCGTCACCGCATTGTATTATTTTCTAAAACTTGTGGTATTTTCAGTGTTAGTACATAAAATTGGTGGCATTTTATTGTTTAAGTGCTGGATTACAGGCATGAGTGTGGGAAAGTGATATAATGATGGTGAAACGTATCTTTTCGTATTGTTTCCAAAACTCCATAGAGGCTTCTGCTAAAGTTGCCACCACTTTACTAGGAGTATGACTGACTAGACTAGACTATGACATGACTCTGACTTGACTTGATGACTTTGACTGTGACCTGACACATATTTATGTGAAATATCATTAACTTGATAAATTATCAATTACTTGACACTGGTTAAATACACAAAAGTGTGGAGCCAAAACAAAAAAATAGTATTTATATTACAACTTTTGATTCACAAACTGACAGCCATGAACGCCATGTGTAATAGTTTATTTCATTTAATAGTTACCTAGTACGTCCTCTACTTGTTATAAGAGGAAAGATTTTGCGTGTATTCGCAACGGGTTTTTACTTCGTCTTAATATGGTGAAATAATTTCGGCCAATGCTATCTTGTCTGACCACGTTTCCGATCGGATTATGCAATGTTAATTTTATCCAGTTTTTTTTCTTGAATCTAGAGGCTATATATCTTATTTTATAGTAGTGATTTTTTTTGGTTGTTTTTTTTTGTTTTGGCTCCACACTTTTGTGTATTTAGCCTATAATTGATGGTTTCTCAAGATAATTAATATTATATAATGTGTCAAGTCAAGTCACAGTCCAAGGCATCAAGTTAAGTCATAGTCTAGTCTAGTCTAGTCAACTCATACTCATAGTAAAGTGGTGGCAAATTTACCAGAAGCTTCTATGGAGTTTTGGAAACAACACGAAAAGAAACGTTTCACCATCATTATACAATTTTTCCACACTCGCGCCTGTAATCCAGCACTTAACAAATAGAATGCCACCAATTTTATGCACTAACACTGAAAATAACACAAGTTTTGGAAAATAATACAATGCGGCGATTCGATCTTTTTCGTTTTCCCGCCAAAACTCCCTTTAGTTGTTTTAAATGGGAAAATCGAGATAATAGGCTTGTGTCGGCGTCGTAACTGTTTGCTTACCTCCGGTGTCGTACGCGGCTGAAGGGCAGCATTTCTCAGCCTCTCAGCTTCAGCCTCTGTAGTGTGGTGATTGAGCAGGTCGGCTCATAACCCGGAGGCGGCGGGTTCGATTCCCGAATTTTCCCAAATACTTGTTCTGAGTCTGGATGTTTTGGGACCATGTTTCTCGTAGTCCCTGGGTTCCCTGGGATTGTGTCTAGGGACACAGGGAATCCTAGTAAGTCCTTAGTCCTAGTCTTAGTTAGTATCCTGTTCAACTTGTTTTTTTTTTCTTTCATATAAACCTTTTCCGGACAATAATAAACACAACAAAAAATAAGTAGCGAAAATGTTCCATAAGGGACCCAGGAACTAAGACAACCATGGTCCCACAACACCCAGACACAGAACAAGTAATTGTTCTTTTTTCTGTACACAAAGACTTGTCCTGCCGCTGGATTCGAGCCCGCCGCACCGGGATATGAGCCGACCTACTCATCTACCACACCACAGAGGCTGTGTGATATAGATAAGTGCGTACTTAGGAGCTGTCGCAGACGAAACTTTATCGCAGACGGGCATAACTAATTCTATCTATTCCCTACCTTAGTGTAGCTTTTTTTCTTGGTTAGTCTACGCGAGTACGTGCTAGCTATACGTTTGAACTAAAGGTTCTACGTAATTTTTTACGTACGGATTGACTAACCGTGACTTAACTGCATCTGATGATGGAACACGGATGTCACGCGTCCGTGACGGATCGTAGGGGATGAGTAACAGCATTCTTGAATTGAAGCTTTATTACTAATGCAACTGCGTATAAGAAAAAGGAGTAACTTAACGAGATTTCAATTAGTCATTTTATGTGGGGTTTTCTTTGACCGTGTTCGTAGAATAATACGTAGGTTTTTTTGGATAGATAGATGGTAAACTCTTTATTGTTCCACCAATTAAATTTACAAGTATCAAGGAAACCTTTTTTTTTTGGCTCCATACTTTGGTGTATTTAGCCAGTGTCAAGTAATTGATAATGTATCAAGTTAGTGATATTTCACGCAGATATGTGTCAAGTCACAGCCGAAGTCATCAAGTCAAGTCATAGTCTAGTCAAAGTCATACTCCTAGTAAAGCGTTGGCAGCTTTACCAGAAGCTTCTATGGAGTTTTGGAAACAACACGAAAAGAAACGTTTCACCATCATTATACCACTTTCCCACACTCATGCCTGTAATTCAGCACTTAACGAATAAAATGCCACCAATTTTATGCACTAACACTGAAAATAACACAAGTTTTGAAAAATAATACAATGCGGCGAGGTGATCTTTTTCGTTTTCCCGCCAAAACTCCTCAAAGAAACCTTATAAACTAGTATTACTGTTGCTAATTTGCTGTTGCTGTTGTTGTCTGGAAGATATCGCTGTCAGCTCATGTAATGAGTCTCATGTATGTCATTGTCTTCCAGACAACATTTAGATCGGCAATATCAAATGCAAAACATTAGACGGTGATTTATAACAATAGATAAATAAAACTCTTTATTGAAACAGATTACAGGAATAATTTTACTAGGACACTTTACTAGGAGTATGACTTTACTAGACTATGACTAGACTTGATGACTTCGACTGTGACTTGACACATATTTGCGTGAAATATCATTAACTTGATAAATTATCAATTACTTGACACTGGCTAAATACACAAAAGTGTGGAACCAAAACATTAAAAAAAAGTAATTCATTATAACATTGACTTTAGCTTTAGGTGATTCGAAAGTTGTTTAGAAAATATTTTTTAGCAAGTTCAGACGCAATTATAACTTTCTCGCAGCATCGATTAAATACTACGACTGAAAGATTGACAACCTAGGTATCTAATATGGTCATAATATGGTCATAATATGGTCATAATATGGTCATAATATGGTCATAATATGGTCATAATTTGGTCATAATATGGTCATAATATGGTCGTACGACCAGCACTGATCTTTTGTTGGGGCCGTTTTGGTGTCTTCGCGGGTCGGCTTACAACATTTCCATTATTATTCCATTCATTACTCATTTACGGCATAAAAGTAGGTCAATCCTGAAATCTCAGTTTAGCCTTAATTGTAAAATATAGGGATAATTCTACATAAATTCTCTTGCCCTAAATTCAAATTGAGTTCCATTTTCCTCATCGACACAAGGGGACCATTCTTTCCAGCCAGCACCAAGCTGAATACAGTAATCACTAAAGCATATTTGCCACATGTATTCTAAGAAAATACGCCCCATATAATTATTGTGGAGCTCGCTCCCACAGAGAAATGACTTATGGACATTATGACATATGACATTCCAGTAATTGTACGAAGGATCTTGACATACTTTGCGGGCTACGGAATATACCCAACCAATGTAGGTACTTATACGATTTTGAACCACAATCATAAAGATATAAAGAGAGATTTTGTAGTATCGTAAATTATGAATATAATTAAGTAGAATTAATTCGAAGAAATAAAGATTGCTGATTCATTAAACTTAATTTTTCGATACTTTGCTTTCCTATAAGTTATTATATTTGGGCATGCACTTATTGCTCAAGCTTTGGATCAGATACCACTGTATTATTATTATGGGCTTCTTTTTGGAATTTAAGCCCGTTTGCACTAAAGTTAGAAAGCTTTTACGCTTTCGGACGTAGGGGCCATCTATAAATTATGTCACATGTTAAAGGGGAGGGAGGGGGTCGACGAACTGTAACATTGTGTGACAAAAGGGGTCCCGAAATATGTGACATCACATTTTTTCAAAGTATAATATTGTAAATCTAAGTATTACAGTGTATACTAGTTATTTATTACATTAAACATAAATATTTTATAATCATTAATACAAAACTAAACTAGACCTAAAAAACTAAATTACACCTAAGAACTTAAAAAAAAAAGTTAAAGTATTACAACACTCAATTTTAATTTGATAAATTTCTAAATGTAAATTTGCAAAATATGTGATATTACACTAAGTAGGGGGGGTTTCACAAATGTGACCAGCTGTGACAAGGGCGGAGGAGGGGTCAAAAAAATCATGAAGTTCATGTGACGTAAGTTATAGATGGTTGATAGTCAACCAAATAATATGCGTCGCAGTAGGTGCGCCATAGAGAGATAAGTGCGAACTTAAGAAAAATCAAACTTTAGCACAGGCAGGCATTAGATTATAGGTATTACTTAAGTCTTAGATCTGAAGGTCTGATTAGAAGCTCCAACCCGTCTTTGTTTTATGACTTTAATTCTTATCTACTACGTAATTACCCAGGTATCATAATTAATTTTAAAACTTGTGGTAAATAACGCATATTATTTCTAGTTATATAAATTCCACACCCGAATAACTGCATAATAATTACTTAAGTACCTATCTAGTTTTATTAAGTATTTTTTTATTTTTCATTACTAAGGATACTGCGTAGTCAAAATAATGTCGGTACTGGTTTTGCTATTTAAATAACAAAGGTTATTTTTTTTAAATGTTATATTATATTTTTAGGCAATTTTTTTTATAAAAAACGTGATGTAGCTTGATCTAATATTTTAAAATAAATTTAGATAGATAGAAAATGCTTCATTGTACTAACAAAACCCTTAGAGGAACAAACAATATCTGTCAATACAATTTTGGACAATTGTAAAAAAAAGTATCTCCTGTATCGATTTTGTTAAAAGAAAAGCATTAATAAAATAAAATAAACAGTAAATAATCAAGCACATATAGCAAAGCAAAAGTCTTTGTTTTGGCGGAACCCTGAAAAGGGGAGCCACAAAATTAATTCGTAACGACAAAGTAATAGAGTATTATGGCTACTTACTGGCAGTAAACGTGTCATTACCGTTGCCTAAATGGATTATAATATTCTGTGTGTTTCAACAACACGGGTACTGGCAGGGAGAAAAGTTTATTCATGAAAATGGGCCATTTTGTTTTCATTCGTTTATTAATTTGTGTACCTATATAAAACTCCGGTAATTATTATTAAAATAAACATATTTACTATTTACATATTTCAAGTCTTTTTGAACATTTTTTTTTATGTTAAGGAATGACGTGACGAACTAGCCGTTCGCCTGATGTTAAACGACACGGCTGCCCATATCAGCTGCAGTGTTACTTGGAACTCTAAAGTATAGAGTTTCGCATGACACTGCACTGAGCACGTCATCCAGAGACATCAGCACAATCTAGTAATAGGATTACTAAACTGTGAGATCAGATCATAAAGTCTCATTTACCCAGTAATTTCACTAGCTACAATGCCCTTCAAACCGGAACACAGCAGTGCTTGTGCAATACTGCTTGGCGTCAGAATAACTGGCAAAGCGGTGGTACTACTGGCTACCTAGACGAACTTTGCAGTAAGAGTTTTTGTGAACAAAGCGATTTGCCTCCACGTTTATCATGCGGACAGCCAAAGCGTTTCCGTTTTACAGGCTGGCCCGATATATGGGTTCAATTTCCACCCAGAACAAACATTTGTGTGATGAACATCGATGTTTTTTTCTGTGTCTGGGTGTTATATTGTTAAAAATATACAAGTATTGTATCATTTATCTAGTTCCCATTAATGCATCATGCAATCATCTCATCAATGTATAGTTTGGGGCTAGATGGCGCGGTGTAAAATGTCCACAAATATATATTTATTATTATTATATGATTCATCCAGGCGTCCGTGTTTCCCGAAAACTATAACCCTGGAGTCTTCAAACAGGGTGAACAAGCATCTGCTAGGCAAGAGTGTTACATCCTAGACCGCATCGTCACTACCATCAGGTGAGATAGTAATCAAACACAAGCCTTTCAAACATTTTTTTTTATAACATACACAGAAAAACAAGCAGACGACCTGCCTGATGGTGAGCAGTTACCGTCGCCTATAGACACCTGCAGCACCGGAGGCGCTGCCGATTCGTATTTTTTTTTAAATTATATAATGGGCTTTGTCGCAAATTAAATAAATTGGTAAAAATCACAACGTTATCTTAAATTTAAACCTAATTCTAATAGCCTATATTGCTATATAGGCTATTAGAATTTTTTTTATGGCTTGATTAGATGGTGGTAAGGCTAATATACTATTGCATCGTCTGACGTCACATCCGTTCCTACTGAGCCATGATCTTCTGTACGTCTCATTTCGCACACACTCTATCAACAAGCCGATACGTTTTCTAAAACTCTATTTACCCGTTGTTTGAAGTGCACCATGTTGCAGCTCAACGTTACAAAAAAATACAATGAAATACCTAAAAATGAAACCGTGAAACAACCATGAAAGCTTAAAATACCTAAAGCTAGATTGCCATTGCGGGAGCTGGTCTGGTCGTGGTATACCAAAATAGAAATAAAAAAATTATATTCCCGATATTTATATAGTGTAAAAAAAATTAAGAAAAAAGGAAAAAATATTAAATTCGTCCTGTATTGATTTTGTTAAATAAACACTACTAACAAATATGTAAGTAGTATATTAAAGAGAGAGCTGTGGTGATAAAATATGCTGCATAATTTTCAAAAAAATGCTAGAGTACCAGCAGTGCAGCAGTGGGGCAGAGTCTGTAAGCTATTCGGTGATTAGGGCTGCAGAGTGAGGAACCTCCTGATAAGCTTTAACAACATTTTCTCAGCTACTAGTCCTATTATCATTACCAAACTGCCTTTTATAGTACTATTTTTTTTTATTATGTTAAGGAGTGACGTGACGAGCTAGCCGTTGGCCTGATGTTAAACTACACGGCTGCCCATATATCAGCTGCAGTGTCACTCGGAACTCTAAAGTATAGAGGTTCGCGTGACACTGCACTGTGCACGTCATCCAGAGACATCAGCACAATCTAGTAATAAGTTACTAAACTGTGAGATCAGATCATAAGTCTCATTTGCCCAGTAATTTCACTAGCTACAGTGCCCTTCAAACCGGAACACAGCAGTGCTTGCGCACTACTGCTTGGCGGCAGAATAACTGGCAAAGCGGTGGTACCTACCTAGACGAACTTTGCAATAAAGTCCTACCACCTAGTAAAGTAAGTAAGTAGGCACAAACCTAGATTATAATATTATAGTAACTGACGTGATTATTACTCATAACTACATCTATTCCGGTCGACCGGACCGGTCCAGTTATTCGACTGTATCTCGCAAGTTTTAGCCGTGTAATAGTTCTAGTTATAACCTAGATTATATTAAGAACTTTATAAATCATTTAAAAATAAACTCAAAGTTTTTTTATCAAAATTAATGCTACTATACTGTTCAAGAATACTTGGTAGACAAATACGTAGCAAGCTCACGATGATGACACATACTTGATTACTATATATGAGTATGATATATTTCTACTTAAATTTATTCTTCGGAATTTCCATAGTCAACATTTTATTATTGTGTAAACTTAGTTAGTACTTTCTTTTCTTTATTTGCTATGCCCTAGCAGGGTTGTGTAACTTGTGTGATGTTATATGTATCTCCTTGTTACATAATGCAATAAATAAATAAATATAAATAAGGAATATAAAGGTACTTAGGAACGAAAGCAAATATTTTGTTGTGAATAACTATTATATTAATAACAGTAAAATATGTGTAGGTACCTAGCCTGCCCGATTTATTTCATACATTTAAATAAATATTATCTCAACGCATTAGGTATTCTATCTTTCAATTGAATCGGGTGATCTATGACCTCTATGACCCTAACTGTGACCTCATAAAATTTGCATCACAGGAAAATCCAGACGTCATTATGTTTCAGCAAAAAACACATTGAAATGTAAGGATAAGTACTAATATAATAATCAAAACTTTTTTTTGTTTGAAAAAGTCTGTACTGCAAAACGGCAATTTCATAGGTAAAGACCTAATATGTAACAATACTAATACATCAATCGACAAGGAAATTTTTGCAGAGATGTATTTTAATTTTTAGATCATGACAACCATTGTATATTGTTATATTGTATGTGATCATGACGTAGGACTTTCATTTATGACGAATTAAAAACCCCATTTGATCAACATAAATAAAATTAAATTATGATGATTTTTTCCTGTATAAAATAGGCTATTTGACTACTATATTTTTATTACATACATAAATAATATACCTCAAAAAATAGATAACTGTGAAAACAAAACTTGAATATCTCAAAAAATGACTAAGTTACAGGCATTTTAAAATACAGAAATAGAAAGAGACAACTCAAACACGCAGTGACGTCAGTTACCAGTCCTCACAGTAACTCATTACTAAGCTGTGGTAGCTCTACATACAATCTTTTTGGCATGTGACGTCACAAGCCATGCCTTCATAGTAGCTGTGAGGAAGCTCAACACGATCTCTGTTTTGCGAGAAAGGGACAGGCGATGAAACTTTAAAAGCGTACTACTCCGTGATTAATTTACCGATTTTACTTATTTTTACAATAATTACATTCATTTTTAACCTACTTTATGAAAATAATATTTACTTGTTCATTTTTAATAGTAGTCAAATAGCCTATTCAAAACTTTTTATACGCTTTATAACAGACTTTAGTGATAAATATTACGTAACATGCATTTTAAACACAGCTTATAGATTTAAAAAAAGCGTTAAACTATACAATTAATATAAGAAAAGTAACTTAGCTCTGAACAATTTTGGATGTCTTTTCAAACAGTTTTATCGACGTCTGTATTTTCAGAATAAGCCCATGTCATGTCCAACGTTCCATTTTAAATTATTAACAACTTAGTTTACTTATGAACAGCATAATTGAACGAAAGCTTACTCTTTAACCAACAACCAGGCTGTCGTGAACATGAAATACAAAGAAATGTTTATATTTTTATGTGTAGCTAGCTTAGGAGAATGTGACGTAGAAGACATGGTTACGGCCTTTGTGAGGATGGATGGAAAGCCATCGGCTGTGCTGATGCCTTATGGCTGCTGGAGTGATTGTAAGTTACAAAGCGGATTTTGAGGAGATTATAGCTTCTCGAAAATAGTCTGCTTTAATATTTTATAAGCTTGCCCTTCTGATGGCAAGTCACCGTGGCCTATAGACATCTGTAACACTAGACGTGTGACCACGAATGAGGTATCATGCACCTGGTACCTGTTACTAGGTGGTAGGACTTCTCTGCAAAGTTCGTCTAGGTAGGTACCACCGCATTGCCAGTTATTCTACCGCCAAGCAGTAGTGCGCAAGCACTGCTGTGTTCCGGTTTGAAGGGAACTGTAGCTAGTGAAATTACTGGGCAAATGAGACTTTATGACCTGATCTCACAGTCTAGTTAAGTATTAGTAGATTGTGCTGATGTCTCTGACGTGCGCAGTGCAGTGTCACGTGGAACTCTATACTTTAGAGTTCCGAGTGACACTGCAACTGGCCAGCCGTGTCGCTTAGCATCAGGAAAACGGTTGGCTCGTCACGTCATTCCATAACAAAATTAACTCTGCACCATTTTTTGACCTTCCTTTTAAAGCGTTACATCTTGTAGCTTTAGCGAAAATCTCTGTTGAAAGCTCATGCGACAAAAAATGCCCATGAAATAATTTAATTAAACTTTTAATTAGGTTCCAATTAGATGTATCAAAAAAGAGACAGCAATACATGTCTTGGGCAATCAGTAAAGCGGGAAGAGCTCACACCATCGCTCACCATCAGGCGAGTTGGTGGTCAAACGTAGATCTATTCGCAATGAAAAATATTTGTGATAAGCAAAGTACTTACTTTG
This sequence comes from Ennomos fuscantarius, assembly GCA_905220475.3. Taxonomy (NCBI): domain Eukaryota; kingdom Metazoa; phylum Arthropoda; class Insecta; order Lepidoptera; family Geometridae; genus Ennomos; species Ennomos fuscantarius. The sequence continues at coordinate 2,652,187 of HG992040.1, read as the reverse complement.
GTTTTCATTTCCAGATCGTCTAAAAGTATTGGCAAAAAGACTCGGAGAAGCTGGAATTTCCTTAGCTCATTCATTGCAACCAAAGAGAACAGAGTTCTATCTACAGCACGTGGTAGTACTGTCTGACCTCTCCTGTCCAGGGAACGATCGTTTCTTGATGAAGGTAAGTACTAAATTCCACTGACAGGAAAATTTAACATTTAGCAATATGTGCGAAGGTGACTAGATCGTACGTCATTTATTATCAAAAAAAGGCGAATGATTTTAGTTAACTCCTTTTGTTTTTAACTGTACGTACCGTTTAAGGCCAATATTTGCAAACGGTTTTTTTTTAATTCACTATGAAGAAAGATGTCTCCATTGCTTTCTCACTCCCATTACATATATATATATATATGACAGCCTCAGTGATGTGGTGGTTGAGCAGGTCGGCTCATAACCCGGAAGGGGCGGGTTTGATTCCCGCGGCAGGACAAGTGTTTGTGCACAGAAAAAAAAAGCGTAAATACTTGTTCTGAGTCTGAGTGTTGTGGGACCATGATCATCGTAGTTCTTGGGTCCCTAGACCAGGATCTATGTATGTGATTGTTGGGCGTTATTATTATTATTATTACACTTTTGACAGAGGTAGGAGCGAGAAAACAATATTTTAATAACGTGAATAGGTAATACCTATACCTTTTTATTTTTAGCCGATTTCCTTTCATATAATAATAGTTTATTCAGATGTTTTAACTCTAGTTTTATTTCATTCCATACATCTAAGGCAAGTGATGAGGAGTACTTCAAGTCCCCTTACCGCTGGCTTCTCATCAGCACTGATGATGACCAGCAGTCAATTCTGGAAGACCTCAGCATCTTAATAGACAGCGATGTGGTGGTCGCCCAGAAGGTGGATGATGAGCAATACTTGTTTATTGAAGGTAAGAACTTGTATATATTGCATCTGTGGCGTGGTGGTTGAGCAGGTCGGCACGTAACCCGGAGGCGGCGGGATCGATTCCCGCGACAGGACCAGTATGAAAAAACGCTAATACTTGTTCTGAGTCTGGGTGTTGTGGGATCATGGTCCTCGTAGATCCTGGGTCCCTAGACGCGGGGAATCCTAGTTAGGATCCAGGGTCTATGTATGTGATCTTTGCGCGTTATTATTATTTATTATTATTATTACTATGGAAATATTCAAATTAGGAATGAAATTACTTTTGTTGCATTTCAATCAAATTTTCGTAATTACCCCCAAGATAACATACATATAAAAAACAACCGAATTAGTAACTTTCTCCATTTAAAGTCAGTTGAAAATCCAGGTAAATAAAAATTTGAAGGAATTTTTAGTAACTAAGTTGTCTTTTTTTTATAATCGCATTCATGATTTCGTATTCAGTTTACAAACAAAGTGGAGGTAGGTAATACTTGCCTGCTAAGTATCTAGACTATTTTTGATATATAAAAAACTCTGATTTCCGTAACCTCCAGACAGTAAATCGTCATTTGGAACATTGGAAGGACGCAATAGAATGCCTTATCTTGCATTACCTCCTTATTAACATATATGTTCTTGTCTAGAATATAAATAAACAAAAAACTAACTTATGCTATAGAATCATTAATGTTATAATTATACTTGTGTTCTACGCCAAACCAGGTCATCATTACTCCCGAATATGGCCTCTGCCTTTCACAGTATTGAGTAATGTGTAAAACTAGGACTTCCTGTGTCAAGGAATTATGAGGACCATAATTCCAACACACCCAGACACAGAACAAGTATTTGCGCTTTTTTTCTGTGCACAAATAATTGTCCTGTTGCGGGAATCCAACCCGCCACCTCCAGGCTATGAGTATGAGCGAAACTTCTGAACTACCATACCACAATGGTTCGGAGATTGAGAAGGAAAAAGCGTAAACTGGTCTTCCAGGTGGACCGACGTCAATACTGCGGTAAAGAATACTCATAAGTAGGTAATAATAATAATAATAACGCCCAACGATCACATAAATAGATCCTGGACCCTAACTCGGATTAACTACAACTATTACAAGGCTAACACTCACGAGATGCAGTCTAACTAACTAGGAGTCACTGTGTCACCCAGGTACTACGAAGACCATGGTCCCACAACACCCAGACTCAGAACAAGCTATTGCGCTTTTTTTTCTATACACAATTACTTGTCCTGCCGCGGGAATCGAACCCGCCGCCCCTAGGCTATGAGCCGACTTGCTCAACTACCACGCCACAGAGGCTGTCTAACTAGGTAACCAGCCGCGGCGGAAATAATAATATGTGTGGACATCTCACACAACGCCGTCTAGCCCCAAACTAAGCAAAGCTTGTACTATGGGAACCAGATAACTGATACAATACTTAATGTGTGTAAATACTTACGTAGAATACAATATAACACCCAGACACAGAACAAGGTCGAAAACCTCAAACGACACAAATATGCACTCCTTGACAGGGCCTACATGTTTGTGCCGTTTGGGGTGGAGACAATGGGTCCGTGGGGACTCGCTGCCATAGAAACATATAGGGACTTGGCCAAACGTTTGGTGGAAGCATCAGGTGACCAGAATGCTGGCTTTTATTTTGCACAAAAAATAAGCATTGCCATTGCCAGCATTCTGGAAACTTTCCCTTCGACCAACGATTTATTTTAAATTTTTAGTTTTCTTTTATTTCTAAGTTGTTAGTTATAGTTTAGTTTTTTAGGTCTAATTTAGTTTTGTATTAACGATTATTGAAAAAGTTATTGTGCCTACTAATCACACACTATTAATAAATAAATACATACGTACAGACGACGAATTCTAGAGCTAGTAATAAGTCTTACATTCCCACAACAAATAGCGGCAAATAGCATTACACAAGTATCTAAACGATTCGCACATAAAACAGATGGCTTTGACCTGGGTTTTAATCACTAAATCGACGCCATTAGCACTCTAGGCATCTTAGGATTCCTAGCTAACTATTAGGTATATATCCTTCCAACGTACTTACTTGGGTTATGTAATATCTTTATTAAGAAGTATAGGGTAAAGCTTTACAAATTATTGTTGTCGTGATTAATTAATTGCGTTGTAATTTAAATGTCATAGCTGTCTAACTAATTATAATTTTACTTGCAAACGCGTTAAGTAATGTTGTAGTAAAATTTTACTACGTACCTTATTTACCTATACTAACTTACTTGCCCAGGTACCGCACAGTTTTTGTTTTTTGGCTCATGTAGGAAAGTGATTAGGATTACCCACGTCTTTACGTCTCCAGCTCTCAATGCTGCTGCCAGGAAGGAAATATTTACTATACATTGATCGATTATGATCTGGAAATGTACACCATTATAGCGATAAGGCCTCATAATTAATTAATATTGGTATGCCAGTTTCTATTTATACTTTTGTCGTGGTATTCTTAATACACCGATAATCTGATGAAAATGAAAAGATCTAATAAGAGACCGAAAGATAAAAATAAAGAAAGGAAATTCATTTATTCAAGACATCACAGAACATTATATTCCTACTCGTACATACAAAAAATAAAAGAATAATAGAACAAATAATAGATCATTGAAAATGTAATGTTTCGTGACGTCATGATATAGGTCCCGACTCAACATGTAATCAAACTCATAAGACCTTAATAACTGATTTTTCAGTTGGAACCCATCATCACACAGTTCTCTAATTTATCGATTTCTGTATGTCCATTCAAAAGTTGACTGGAAGAAATCGCTGTAAGCGATTAGACTACACATTGTATATACTTAACCTCATCTTCAATTTTCGTATCGTTATAGTTAAGTTACCTTTATTTTGTTAACTATCTAGGTACTAAAATAATATAAATAAATGTGTATTTTTATTTTGGTGTGTAATAAACTATTCTTGCATTCTATTCTATAAATATATTAATATTAATTAAGTAAACCTATGGGTTATGGGTGCGAAGTATCTTGCATTATATTCTGTTCTATTTATAGAGTATAATATAATTCAAGATACTTTGAATAATACACCCGTAACCCATAGGTTTACTTAATACCCCACGAATTTAAGTTACCGAAATCGTTGAGTCATATTAACAGATGACCGTTCACCGTTCAGGGTAACCGTCTAAGTTAGGTACCTACTTTGGTTTTTACAGCTTACAAAATAACGGAAACCACTGAAGTAATCTACACTGCAAGAGGTTCTTGGCGAGGCTGCAAAGCTCCAATCCCCATTTCTGAACCCGAAAGTAACTCCAGCAGCTTTGCCTTAGAGGATATTAACCCTGCTGTAAAGAAGTATGGCTGTGTAGAAGACTACAGAACTTCGAAGGTGCTGTCTTCTAGAAGGAAAAATGTGCAGAAGAATACACTGACAATGGTCAACGTGATCACTGACAGCAATGAGACCAGAAAGCACATGAATGATAGACTGTGAGTAATAAATAATAACGCCCAACGATCACATACATAGATCCTGAACCCTAACTAGGATTCCCGGTGTCTAGGGACCCAGGAACTACGGGGACCATGGTCCCACATTACGCAGACTCAGAACAAATATTTGCCCTTTTTTAATGACTTTTTATTTTATTTTTTAGTCAGTGACGAGCTAGTCATTCACCTGATGTTAAGCAACACGGCCGCCCATAACAGAGCAGTGTACGGAACTCCAAAATATAATGTTTCGCCTGACACTGCACTGTGCACATCATCCTGAGACATCAGCACTGGTAATAAGATTACTCGAATGTGAGATCAGATCATAAAGTCTCAATTGCCCAGTAGTTTCACTAGCTACAGTGTGTGTACTGTGTGTGTGTATAGAGAATCTAGAATTTTGGATTTTCGCAGATATCAGATGTTTTTGGATTGTCCAAAAGGTACTTACTGACTTGTCTTAACGATTGTTATCTTATCATACGGGGCTTAGCGTCAGGTGTAAATACCACTCAATACATAGTGGTCATTCATCCAGAAGCACGTGTCTTAATTTTTTTAAAATATATTAACGCCAATCGACCACATACATACCTGGATCTTAACTAGGATTCCTTGTATCTAACACCCAGACTCAGAACAAATATTTAAGCTTCTTTGTGAACTAGGTAGTTGTTCTGATGCGGAAATCGAACCCGCCGCCTTCGGGCTATAAGCCGACCTGCTCTATTCCCCGCTGGCCACAATATCTGGCAGGTTGTAGGCCGTAACCAAAAATTAGCTCCACCAGAATCTGACTATGCTAAAAATCTATACGTTCTGTACCAAGCAGACGTCAAAATTATATTTATTTAATTACCTGATTAGATATAAGGGTAGCATATTATGTAATAATAAACCCAGTATAAAATAAAAAGAAAAAAATAACACCACACCACAGAGGCTGTCAATTATATAAGCAACATTCGCTCCTATCTTCTAATATTAATTGCCGCAGACGAATGTAGTTATGGGTCTGTTTTTGCATAAAAACGTGTTTGTGGACCCGTTTGAATACAGTTATCGTGTATGTGCGAGGATAAATATTAATAACCCATAATCAAAGTCGTTTGGACAGAATATCTATATGAATACTTACTATCTTAAACTTGCTTATAAAATAAGCATGATTTGCCTGCTATTTTTTCTATAATAAGTTTTGCTGACACGTTTTCCTTCTATGGGTGTAGCCAATCAGAAATAATTTGAAGATTCAATCCGCGTCAATTAGGATTAAGATACTGCAGGGAAACATATTTAAAAGATGTTTGTATAGTTGGCTGATCGACAAGTGTTTTACAGCATGCAAAAGTTTTTACATTTTTAGTAGGTAATAAATTATGTGATAATTTTAATTAAGATAAGTCATACATATCATACCCTCTTTTACTGTACCAACATTCGATGTACCAATTTTATCTGATGTATTGTTTTTTGTCAAATAAATTATCAATTATCAATAAATGACATGTAATAATAATAATAGCAATTTGAATTTCCATAAAATTATACAAATATTTGCACGCCTGCTTGCGGGCTGGCCACAGTGACTGTGACATTACTGTAATCTGAAATATGGTTTGATGCGTGTATTAGCAAATAAATGATTGATTATGATTATGATTATGAAGAGATGCGCGGGTAAAGGGGCTACACTGAAAAAAAGTTCGTTATATGTAACTAAACTTACTTCTACCTGTAACTTAAAAAAGTGACTACATAAAATAACTTGAGTAATACTCAATCAAAAGCAGTTGTATCTCTTGTTAAATCGTTGGCTTATAAAATTAAACTAGTTGTGTCAAATCAACCTGACTGTAGTTAGACCTTGCCAAATTTTGTTTAAAAATGAAATTACCGAAACAGTTTGGTTAAATATTTTTTTCAGTGTATTTGTTTAATAAAATTCATTAGCAATTATAAACCTATCATTCATGTAGTATAAAAAATCAATTAAAAAATATGTTTGTCAATTATTAGGAGGTAGGTATACTAATAACAGCAATGTCATCAGCTGTGCGATTATGTAACTCGATTGAAACCAATAGCAACATACATTTGTATGGATTTGCCAGTTTGAATACGCAGTTTATGTGCATAGTTAGTATTGAATTTACTCCTGTTGCATTGCAATCAAAGTTTCGTGATCACCCTTCAGGTATATATCGATGGCGCTTAATTAATTAAATAGTTTCGAAAACCACCACCATTTAAAAATACATAAGAACATTCTCTTACAGGAATCTCCACCAAGACTCCATTTCAAAGATGTCATATTCGATCGTAAGGATCTGCTTCGAAATGCTGAATGCGACAGAGAAGCTCATCTTCACGCATACCTGGGGGTACAAAGACAAGAACGGGAGCTGGCAGGGGATCGTTGATTACTTGATGAAGAAGGAAGGAGACCTTGGTATGTATAAATGCCCTCCAAATCATAACAATTCACTTACTATAAGTTGTGTTATGACACAACTTATAGTATGTGAATTGTTATGCACATCATCACAATTTGTGAGTGTGCTAGGTGGGATTCTTCGCTCTAAAATCCAATGTTGGAACACGAAGTTAACATCTGCGAAAGCCTTTTTATGTTAGACATGACGATCTAGTCATTGGCCTGATGTTAAGCGACACGGTTGCCCATATCAGTTGCAGTATCACTCGAAACTCTAAGATATAATAGAGTTCCGCGTGACACTGTACTGCGCGTCATCCTGGGTAATAATCAGAAATCCTGTGAGATTAGGTCTTAAAGTCTCATTTGCTCAGAAATTTCACTAGTGCCCTTCAAACTGGAACACACTAGTGCTTGCACACTACTGCTTAGCGGCAGAAGAACTGGCAAATCAGCGGTACCTACCTAGACAAACTTTGCAGAAAAGTCCAACCACCTAGTATTATATGTATAGATTTCTCATAAAAACATTAACAGACCATTGCGTATCTTCAGGAACCTTAACCATCTTCACCCAAGAACGCATGCAAGTTGTAGACTACATCGCCATGGTTGGTTCCACGGCTGTCCGCTTCGTCTTCAGAGAGCCTCCTCTTGCTTTGCTGTCCAATATCTTCGCTCTTCCCTTTACCGGGACCGTGTGGCTGGCGATCTTCATTTGCGTGATGGGATGCGCTTTGTTCCTGTACATCACTTCAAAGTGGGAAGCTAGTATGAGCATGGTAAGTAACACAGTGAAGACAGAAAGATTGCTGATAGTAGGTAAATCTCTCGTATTCCATATCCTGGAAGCCTATTCTGTAGAGATTGCTGTGCTACCGCCGGCTGGCTGGTATACTCTCGAATCAGTTCTTGTTCTATATTCACGAAGACAATTATTTATGTCAATTTGAAGATCTGTGTCTAAGTAAACATGTGGAAAAGATACAATTTTGATATCAATAAACTTTTGGTTTCAGTTCTAAATTGAAAATATGAGTGTGTTTTAGACCACACGACTGAAGTAAAACTTCTTTAGTTTAGCTCTATCTCTCTATCTATCGGCCGGTATAACTTTGTTCTTACTTTGTTTAATGTTAATTTCGCCATCTTGACAATTGTAAATTGTCATTTTACCGGAAACACCAACATAATAATACAAATTTTGAACTTTGTTATGTTGACAATGGAGATCTAAGATTAATCAACAACTTTAAACTTCCGCTCACCTCTTTACGCATTCACCAGATTACTCCTTAAGTCAGGCGTACGTAAAGAAGTTTTGCTTAAAAAATCTTTGGTTTTTTTTAATTCGTAGGTACTGTTAGCTTAAACAGCTAGCTTTTTGTATTTTGTATTTTCACTTGCAAATGAATATGATTCTTTTAGTGAAAATAAATATCTTAAACCTAAACCTAAACAGTACCTACCTACGAATTCAAATAAACCTGAGTGACATACAGATTCCCCAGTTGTGATGTGAACTCTTGAAATATCTATTGCGTTTACCTACCTGTGACCAACGTAGTAGCTACCTAGTACTGTGTCTCTTTGTACTGTGGAAATAGGTAAAATAAATACAAAACCATAATGTCGAAAAATAGATAGGTACTTACCATTGAAGTTTAATCTTGTTAAACTTCAAACAAGTGTAAATTTATTTCTTAGATTCTGCTGAAAAAATCCTTATTATTACTATTATTGCTATGTTTTTTTTTAAATAATAACGCCCAACAGTCACATCCATAGATCCTGGACCCTAACTAGGATTCCCTGCGTCTAGGGACCCAGGAGCTATAAGGAACATGGTCCTACAACACCCAAACTTAGAACAACTATTTGCGCTTTTTTTCTATGCACAATTACTTGTCCTGCCGAGGGAATCGAGCCAGCCGCCTCCGGGCTATGAGTTGACCTGCTCAACCACCATACCACAGAGGCTGTGGAGTTTTGTTAGAACCTTTTCAAATATAACACAGCATCTGATTGATTTTTAGCACCAACTCCAGCTAGACGGATCGTGGGCAGATGTGTTAATATTGATCATTGGAGCAGTTCTGCAGCAAGGTTGTACGGTTGAACCAAGATACGCAGCAGGTAAGCTGGTCTACCCACCATTATGAGCATACCAAGAAATCCAAGGGTATAGTATAGTATAGTATGTTACGAAATGACATGACGAGCTAGTCGCTCGCCTTACTAGACTGTGAGATCAGGTCATTAATTCTCTTTTGCCCAGTAATATCACTAGCTACAGTGCCCTTCAAACCGGAACACAGTAGTGCTTGCACACTACTGCTTGGCGGAGAATAACTGGCAAAGCAGTGTAACCTACCTAGACGAAGTTTACAGAAAAGTCCTACAACCTAGTAGTATATTTCTGTACAAGGTATTATAGTAACAAGTAAGTAACAAGGTATTATGGTAGTTCTGTAATCTTTACATATAAAATTCAAACTCCTGACTGACTGACTTACACCTATATCAACGCACAGCCTAAACCACTAGTCCTAGAGATTTGAAATTTGGAGTGTGTTCTTTGTAAAGTGTAGATATCTAAGAAAGGGTTTTTCGAAATTCCACCCCTAAGAGGGGTATATGTACCGAAAAACTGTTCATACATATTTCAGGGGGTATCGTGTCGACTTATCGGTTTTTCAGACCATGGGCTTTATGGCTATTGAAAGCGGTTAATCCACTATTCATAATTTAAGCCTTTTAATCTTCCTCGTTCCAGGTCGCGTGGTGATGCTGATCCTATTCGTGGCCATGACGGTCCTTTACGCCGCGTACTCAGCTAACATTGTGGTGCTCCTCCGAGCGCCCAGCTCCTCAGTCAGGAGTCTCCCTGACCTTCTGAACTCACCACTCAAACTTGGAGCTAGTGACTTTGAATACAATCGGTATTTCTTTAAAGTAGGTACCTATCTCATTTTAAATAGATTAAGATTTCTTACTTTAAGTTGTGTACGGTTATAATTGGACTTTAGGTTTATATAGCTGTATCAATGTTGATTTTGTACTAGTGTATGTAATGGCCTATTGTCTGTTATCGAACCTATTACAATAAAATAAAATAAAATAAATCGACTTCAAAACCCAAGCTACGCTACGCTTTTGAAGTAAAACTTGTAATTTTGTGTTAATTATAAGTTTAAAGAAATAAAATCAGTTTGCCGCTAATTTAGCTTCTTATTGATGTTTCTTGCAAACACATGCACATTACTGCTTGCCGGCAGAATGACTGGGAAAGCGATGGTACCTCCCTAAACGAATTTACCACCATCTAATAAAGTACCTCAAAATTTTATTCAAATTTAACTTATAGAATTTCATCTGAATGTATAGTTTGGTTTTTAAATCCAAATAACTGAATAAAATATGTACCTAAAAATTTGTCATCCTAAGTAGTACTTTTCAGTATGTGTTTTTTGTAAATATCTATGTCTGGGCATCTCTCTCAGCGCCATCTAGCCCCAAACTAAGCAAAGCTTGTACTATGGGAAAACCAGATAACTGATACAATACTTAGACACTTTGTTGTTTGTAAATACATACATAGAATAAAACACCCAAACACAGAACAAACACTTATGTTCATCACGCAAATGTTTGTCCTGGGTGGGAATCGAACTACTACTACTACCGACTGAGCTATCAGGCCAGTTAACCCCCTTGTTTTTAACTTGATATCAATGAATTTAAAATTTTCAGAAATTGAACGAACCAGTACGTAAGGCGATTTACGATAAGAAGATAGCGCCGAAGGGCAAGAAATCTAATTTCTATACTATGGAAGAAGGTGTGGAGAAAATTCGACAGGTGATTGTTGATTATTAATAATAATAATAACCCCCAACGATCCTGATTAAAATTGGAGGTGTTTTCTTCGTTAAGTGTTGGATTACAGGTATGAGGGTGGGGAAGTGGTATAATGATGGTGGATCGGTTCTTTTCGTGTTATTTCCAAAACTCCATAGAAGCTTCTAATAAAGTTGCCACCACTTTACTAACAGTATGACTTGACTTCATGACTTTGACTGTGACTTGACTCATATATCTGCGTAAAATATCATTAACTTGATAAAAATTATCAATTACGTGACACTGGCTAAATACACAAAAATGTGGAGCCACTTCAAAAAATCCCATTTTTGATAATGTTATTTTCACTCACCAGAAACATAGATCTATATAAGAAATAAGGGTAAAATTTTTGTGCATAGAATAATGCCGCGTTTTATAAATACTGGTAATTATAACTTAATTAATGATAAACACACTTGTGTAAATGATTATGGAGGTACTAACTAATCTATTGTAATGGGAAAAAATACTACATGCATTGCTACGTGCTATAAGTACCTACTTACTTGATAGCACAATCGCTTAATTGGAACCAGACCATACATGACGAGGTGGCCGAGAGGTTAAGGCGTTGGACTGCTAATCCAATATGCTCTGCACGCGTGGGTTCGAATCCCATCCTCGTCGAAAGGTTTTGAGTTGGGAAAACTGTATTTTTAGCGCAAAACTGAAGTGCTTTTTACTTCTTACTTTGGGGTATTTCTTTTTTTTTTTTTTTTTTTTTTACTTCAAACTTGTCTAGCATTTGACCACGCTCTCACCTGATGGGAAGTGACGATGCGATCGAAGGTGTAGCATGCTAGCCAAGTAAATACCTATTCACTCTTCTCTTGAACACGCCCGGGTCATATTTCGCCGGAAACACAGACGCTGGCAGGGCATTCCATTCCTTAGCCGTTCTAATTAAGAACGTTGAGTCAAATCGCTTGGTACGAATGGGTGGTATTTCGACCACAAAAGGATGGCGCTTAGCCGAGCGTCTAGTAGTCCGGTAGTGGAATGGTGATGGGAGAATTAGATCATGCAGTTCTTGAGCGCATTCACCGTGGTGTAATCTGTAAAAAACCGACAGAATTGCCACCTTACGTCGATGTGCAAGGCTCTGGAGCCTTTCACCAACCAAAGTGTCGTCGTCAATGAGCCTTTTGGCACGCCGTTCAATCGAGTCCAGAGCCTCAAGCTGGTACTTGGCAGACCCGTCCCACAGGTGGCAGCAGTACTCCATACACGATCGGACCTGTGCTTGATACAGATTTAGAAGCTGTCCAGGTGTGAAGTACCGCCTTACCTTGGACAATATGCCGAGTTTTTTTGAAGCTACTTTGGCTTTGGACTCAATGTAGGATCCAAAGTTTAGGTTTGACGTGAGATCAACACCCAAAAGCTCAAGATGGTTTCCTAAACTTACAGATACACCACGGAATGAAGGAGCCAGATGGAGTGGGCTCTTTTTAGCAGTGAATAAACACGCCTGTGTTTTTGCAGCATTGAACCTAACCAAGTTAGCATCGCCCCAATCGGACACGGCTTTCAAAGCCAGGTTCATGCGCTCAACCATAGCCTCTCTCTCAATCCGGACATCGTCACCACTGGCTCGGGCACTGGATGTGTATCTTTCAACAACAGTACTATCATCTGCATACCCAAATGTACCGGGCTTTAGCAAATCATTGATGTGGAGTAAGAATAGTGTTGCTGAAAGAACTGACCCCTGAGGTACACCAGCATTAATAGCTAATTGATCGGAAGAGCAGCCATCAAGAACTACTCTAAGCGATCGTTCCCTCAAAAAGTCTGATATCCAAGTGCACAAACCAGCAGGTAGTCCGTAAGATGGAAGCTTATTCAGAAGACCGTCGTGCCAGACCCGATCAAATGCCTTAGAGACGTCTAGAGATACAGCAAGTGCCTCTCCATGCATCTCTAAGGCTTCGCTCAATATGTGAGTGGCATACGCGAGAAGATCCCCAGTGGACCAGTTTCGGCGAAATCCGTATTGCCGGTCACTGAGGAGATCATTGTCTTCAAGGTATGCCAAGAGCTTGTTGTTAATTATACGCTCCATACTCTTACAGAGAATGGAGGTAATTGAGATGGGTCGATAGTTGGCAGGATCAGCACGACTGCCCTTCTTAGGTACAGGTTGTACGTTGGCTAGCTTCCAACTCATAGGGACTATTCCGGTGTCTAGAGAGAGGCGAAATAGGCGTGTTAGAATGGGAGACAACTCGGGTGCACAGCTCTTAAGTACAATTGCAGGTATACCATCGGGACCACTGGCTTTGTTCACGTCTAGACTGCGTAATGTTTTTAGTACTTCCTTCTGACGTATGCGTATTTCCGGCATGAAAACACCGCATTGTGGAAGGCAGGGAGGTACCTCATTAGCAGTATCTAAACGCGAAGCTTCTGCAAAGAGAGTGGCAAACAAGTTTGCTTTTTCTTTTGCAGTGTGAGCCAGCGATCCGTCTGGTTTCAATAATGGAGGCAGTGAGGATCGACAGAAGTTCGCTTCAACCGATTTGGCTAGGGACCAAAAAGCCTTACTACCCGCTGGGTAGGAAGCAAGTTTAGTCCCTATTCGACCAATATGATTGAAACGAGCCTTTCTTAATTCCTTCTTACAGGCCTTGGCGGCAACGTTAAAGGCTTTCTTCTTAGCTCGAGTGTCCGAGGCCTTGCGTTTTCGAGCGTCAGCCCATGTCAGATATGCCGCATGCTTCTGCGCTTCAGCACGTGCACATTCGGCTCCAAACCATGGGCTGGCTTTGCTGGTCACGGGTTTATCGGAAAATGGAATAAAATATTCCATAGCCCGACATACTACCTCAGTAACCGCATTCGCGCAGACCGTCGGATCTCCAAAAGAAAAACACGTTTGCCGCCAAGGATATGAAGTGAAGAAATGTCGCATCTCGTCCCAGTCTGCTAAGTTGTATCTCCAGACACGCCGATTGCTCTTAGGGCTTGGGTCAGGCGGGGAGTATACTGAAACGGACTTGACCAGACAGTGATCGGAACTACCAGTGGGTGAGGATACCGCCACAGAGTATCGGTCTGGTTCAGTCGTGAGCAGAAGGTCGAGGCAGTTAGCAGTGTGGCTATCAATATCAGGCACTCGCGTTGGCTCTTTAACAATCTGCGTTAAATTGAGCGCCAAAGCGAGCTTACGCGTCTCTCTCCCAGCGTGGTCCGTGATCCGGTGTGGGACTAACCACTCCTTGTGGTGAGCATTAAAGTCCCCCAGAACAACAAGCTGAGCCGAAGGATAGCGTTGCTGAGCCACATCTGCCGTTTCACTGAGATACTCCATTAGAAGAGTTGTCTCCCGGTCACCGCTATGTGATCTGTACACACCAGCATAGAGAATTTTCTCAATGCCGGTGTCCACAAGCACCCAAATCTCCGAAAAGTGGGGATGTTCAAGGTTTCGGAGACGCAAACAGCAAATGTCATCACGGACGTAAACGCAGATACCAGCGCGTGGAACGAAGCGGTTTTCCAAGATGAATCCTGGATAGTCCAGATATGCCGTGTCTGATGGACATCCTATTTGCGTCTCAGTCAAGAAGAGCAAGTGCGGTTTGTTGGTCTCCAGATGATGATGGACCGCTTGCAGATTTGAGTGCAGCCCACGAATATTTGTGAGGTGCACTTTAAGAGTGAGGACGTGCATCTGCCGTTTAAACTTGCTCAATTTATTTGACTTTTTCATGGTTGGGTGAGTTAGGTAGACAAGTAGGAAGTGGACGAGATATTGGGATGCTAACCCTCAGTAATAGAGAAGCTCCTACGCCAATGGAGAACTTGCGCGGAGACTTCGGGGACGCCCGAACCCCCCTGAAATTGCCCACAAGTTCCTCACTTCCAGTCGCCAACTGGCCCTGTGGACAACCTCAGGATTTTACACAAGCGGTGGGGCAGCCTTTCGTAGTTGGCTAGACTACTACTTGGGCCCCCTACAACTTGCGGTCGGCCAGCAGAGAGCACCGTGCTTCGGATCCCGCTACCCTCCGACGCGAAAGCATCTCCATCACCAATACCGGTCTGCATACCCAACACAACTGTCCACATCTACTCGTCAGAACGACTTCATTAGACATCACGATGGAACACGACGAGTCGCTTGGCATCGTGGTTTTGTCTAATGGGTGGTAACTAAGCCGGCGGCTAAGGCCTTCCACCAGTTATTTGGTTGCTCTTTTGGCACCACCCAGGGGTCACGTGTAGGGAAACTAGGGTTAAAGCCTACGGACGCGAGCAAACATAAACCCCCAAAATTTCACATTTGACCATAAATATCACAAACTCCTGTGCTTAGTTGACGATCAATCATCGTTGTTTCCATCTTCCAGGGTCTGTTCGCATTCCACATGGAGCTAAACCCAGGGTACCGCCTGATCCAGGAAACGTACCAAGAAGACGAGAAGTGTGACTTGGTGGAAATCGACTATATCAACGAGATCGATCCATGGGTACCGGGACAGAAGCGAGCTGCGCTCAAGGACTTGTATAAAATCAAGTAGGATAATAAAAAACAAGTGTGCTTTAGAAAACACGACTGAAGTAAAACTTCTTTAGCTCCATCTATCGGCCGGTATGACTTTGTTCTTGCTTTGTTTAATGTTAATGTTGCCATCTAGACAATTGTAAATTGTCATTTGGCCGGACATATCAACATAATAATACATTTTTTTAACTTTGTTATGTTGACAATGGAGATCTACGTTAATCAACAGCTTTCAACTTCCGTTTGCCTCGCTACGCATTTACCAGCTTACTCCTCAAGTCAAGCGTGCATTAAAGAAGTTTTACTTCAAAGATAGTTAGGTAATCATGGTCATCATCTGGGAAATAGATCTTTCACATTGATCAAAAATCAAAACAGCGAACAGTTTCTTGTCGACTCTAACAGGGAAGGCGAGTGTGGCTCAGCGGTTCAAAACGACGACGCACCCAGGTTCAATAACAATAAAACGATAATTCTCAATTATGACGTTGCATCCAGAACCTAGATCTAGTTTTCTCGTTGTTTTTTTTACTTCTAACTTGTTTAGCATTTGACCACGCTCTCACCTTGAAGTGACGATGCGATCAAAGGTGTAGCATGCTAGCCAAGTAAACTACCTAATCATTCTTCTCTTGAACACGCCCGGGTCATATTTCACCGGAAACAGACGCTTATGATGATGATGATGGTAATGATGTGTTATGTACATATAGAAGAAAAGAAAGAAAGAAAGAAACACTTTATTTGCAAGAACTGTACACAACATTCGCTCAACTACACTAAAAAAAAACAAAACATAATCTAGTGAAATTTAAAACTAACTTATAACTATAACCTATTCCTTGCTGTGTGCGAACATCGTTGCTGTGTACAGTGCTGTACAAAACGGTCTGGGCTTAGCATGTGCCGTGGACGAGTCCAGGGCGCTGATTTTCAGCCCAGACCTCGAGTGGCGAAAATATTTATCTTAATTATATAGTAATAACATTTAGTGTAAAAAAATAAATAAATACTGTAAGGAGAGGGCGCACGGGGAATCGAATGAGAGAGAGAGAAGTTTCGAGAGAGAACACTGATTTTATTTGAAAGATTACAACAGGGTGGACAACACTACTAGAACTAGATCGGCCGTCCCAACGAGGTGGAAGCGGTCGATTGGGTGACTCGTAAGAAGCAGGTATTATGGCGTTCAGATGGTGTCCCAACGTGGTGGAAGCACCTTCATGCAGCTACAATACTGGATGACGAGTACAACAAAACTTATTTCTATGAGGTGGCCCTTGATACTTTGTGAATGAAACGCTTGCGTGTTTTAAGGGTTGAGAACGCCATCTAGTTTCATTTGGTGGAAGCTCTTGGTTGGGGTGTTACAGTCTCCCCCTCTGTCTACGATGTCGACCCGACGAGAAAGACAGGAGATCTTCATGCGTGGCATTAGTTTTTACGGGGACGGCCTCTTTTCCGAATGGGCTGCGCTGGCTTGGGCAAATCTGCCCCATATGCATTTCGGAAGATACGTAGTGCTGACCCATGATATACACCAATGGATGTGTTAGTGTTCGGGAAGGCAAGCTCGTTCTCACCCTCCCCCTGCACCAAAACTGCACCAATAGCAAAGTTACTTGCGTCTGTTGCGTAAAACTCGTCGCTCATCCGATTCCTGGTTTGACCTCTTCACTTTTTATGGGTTGACTCGACGATGTTTTTTCGAGCCCCACGTTGGGCGCCAGTGTAAGGAGAGGGCGCACGGGGAATCGAATGAGAGAGAGAGAAGTTTCGAGAGAGAACACTGATTTTATTTGAAAGATTACAACAGGGTGGACAACACTACTAGAACTAGATCGGCCGTCCCAACGAGGTGGAAGCGGTCGATTGGGTGACTCGTAAGAAGCAGGTATTATGGCGTTCAGATGGTGTCCCAACGTGGTGGAAGCACCTTCATGCAGCTACAATACTGGATGACGAGTACAACAAAACTTATTTCTATGAGGTGGCCCTTGATACTTTGTGAATGAAACGCTTGCGTGTTTTAAGGGTTGAGAACGCCATCTAGTTTCATTTGGTGGAAGCTCTTGGTTGGGGTGTTACAATACTTTATATAAATAATTTAATTTAATAACAATAATCAGAGATTTCAAAAAGAGTATAAACAGAATGTAAAGGTGGAAAAAAAAATAAACAAAAATAAAATAAAGAAACAACCAATATAGCAGCCATACAACCATCGAATAATGAGAACGAATTTTCAAATAAAATTAAAAATAAACGTAAAAAAGCCGTCACGGCACATTTTGGGGATATATCATTTTTAATATAGCTACAAATATACAAGCACATATACATATATATTTAATATATATTTATTTTAATATATATATATATAGGCCTTTTCATAATACTATTGTATTTAAAAAGTGTCGCTATCCTGTATCCCAATTTCAGTTTCATAAAGATTCGCGAATCAGGCATCCAAGCCTGTCACCACCATCGCCTCCACGTCCCCAAGCCGAAGTGTTCGGGAGTTGTCTCCAAGCAAGGTAGTACAGCGGAGGTCATTAATATAGATAATAAACAGGGCTGGTCCTAACGTACTACCCTGCGGGACACCAAACGTACACTCTGCACTTTCACTTTCATGTCCTTCGACCCGAACACATTGTGATCTTCCACTGAGGTAGTCCGTGAACCACTTAAGTGCCAAACCTCTTATTCCCATGTTCTCTAGTCTTGTTATTAGTATCGGAATAGAAACGGTGTCGAAAGCTTTCTGGAGATCCAGAAAGACTCCCATACACTTATTTCCACCATCCATGTAACACGTTATTCGAGAAGTTAAAGCTAATAGGCCTTTCCATAATACTATTGTATTTAAAAAGTGTCGCTATCCTGTATCCCAATTTCAGTTTCATAAAGATTCGCGAATCAGGCATCCAAGCTTGTCACCACCATCGCCTCCACGTCCCCAAGCCGAAGTGCTCAGGAGTTGTCTCCACGTTCAGCAGCGTGGGCATCACGGACATGTATCCAGCCATGCTGGCTACATTGTATGGGTTCCTCATGGCGCCAGCTGTCTTGGTCGTTGAGATCATGTATCAGAAGCTGTAAGTATACCCTTCAAGTTCTTTAGCATCAGTACTAAGGTAAGGTAGATAAGGCACATCTATAAGTACTTCTGGTCCTTGACAATTAGCCGTTTTTGAAGTAAAATTTCTTTACACACGCTTGACTTAGGGGTAAGCTGGTGAGGCGAACGGAAGTTGAGAGGGAGATATACTTATATCTGCCTCTCTAGGTGGAAATAGAAGGAAATAATAATAACACCCAACGATCACATGCATAGATCCTGGACCCTGACTAGAATTCCCAGGAACTACGAGGACCATGGTTCCACAACACACGCTACATGAGGTGCCACTATGAAGGTCGGTAGCATTGGCTATAAATCCACGGGCTTTATTATCTTTGGTCGGTAGAGACGAAAACTAACACGACACACAAAACAAAACGGCGAAATGAGTTTAGGCGGGAAAACGAAAAAGATCGCGTCGCCGCATTGTATTATTTTCCAAAACTTGTATTATTTTCAGTGTTAGTGCATAAAATTGGTGGCATTTTATTCGTTAAGTGCTGAATTACAGGCATGAGTGTAGGAAAGTGGTATAATGATGAAACGTTTCTTTTCGTGTTGTTTCCAAAACTCCATAGAAGCTTCTGGTAAAGTTGCCACCACTTTACTAGGAGTATGACTTGACTAGACTAGACTATGACTTAACTTGATGACTTGGACTGTGACTTGGCTTGACACACTATATGATATGAATTAACTTGAGATATTATATCAATTACTTGACACTGGCTAAATACACAAAATTGTGAAGCCAAAACCAAACAAAAAAAAAATGGCGAAATCACCGTCTGCTTACATTAATAATCCCTGAGTATGTGCCTAATGCTGGCCATTACATTTTCCTGGTTAGATTAATGTATTTGAAGATGTAGTAGTATGTTCATGAAGAGCATAGCCAAATAAATTATGGAGTTATTTCGTTTCCCTAAGTTATTCTTTATTTTGTTTACAGGTTGCTGGAGAGAGCGAAGAGAGGTGGAGTGGTCCAGCTAGACCAGGAAGATTCATCTACGCGTTTCTATTATGAATAAAGCAGAGCCCAGTTATAGCTATAAAAATATATAAATTTCAATAGTAATTATTAGAGCTTAGATGTAGTAGCAAAGGTGCTGTACTCTCTACCGAGAGATTAGTGTAGAAACCCTCTTGATAGGAGCCCAAGTTTGTAACCACAGATAGTGTATAATTTATTTATTTCTATGACGTCATCTGTGTATATTACCGTATTATGTTGTACCGCGTGTAACTATCGCAGATAATGGTATCTCCATTTAGATAGAAATAAAATTATGCCGTTCACCCACCAAATGAAAAAGGGTAAAGGGTAGCTATGTACTTACGTATCTTTCTATTCGAATATACAAAATCAAACACCATAATTGAATTCTTTATTTTTTTATTTTGTGACCCTAAACCACCAAATTATTGACAAAGCCACCAGTAATCAATTCACTAATTAACTACACTTTACAAAGTATTACTTCGCTTCTTGTCAATCGTTTTTTGGGTTCGCAAAGTTGTAGCTTTGCGTGGAGCTTCAGCTTTACTAGGCCTTGTACATTTAATGTGAGAGTTTTTCCCTGGTATTGTTCGGGGGCTGGATGCTTTATTAGCCATGGAAAAGGGATTCTGAACCACTTCCGGTTTTCGGAAGCTTTTTATTAGGACTTTCGCTTTCGATGGCAACGGCTGGACTCCGTTTTGCCTTCTTATCTTGGGAAGAACATAATCTTTAGTTACCATATTCATATCAGAATCGTACTGCATAGTGCTGGTCCCATGATTAGAGCTTAGCATGTTTCGTTCGCGCGCACGTTTGGAATCAATTTCTATTCCATCAGGGTTCGCTATAGTGCTAGCTGCGAGACCAGACACCAATGTCCGGAGTTCGATCAAAGTTTTACCCTGGTAACTGACATCTTCTTGCAGTTTATCCAGCTTTTTCTCAAAATCATTTAAGGTTTTTAAAATTCTCTGTACATTCACGTTGGCTGGAGATTTATGAAACGACATTTTAAGCAAAGAGCATATAACCACTACGTTTTAATTTTAAGAAGGGAAAAGGGTCACAACTTTGCTGTCTTATCTAATTTTTTTTTTTGTTAAACAGCACAAATGTTATTATTTTTCAAAAAGAATTTATTTGTAATTTTGTATATCACAGTATGGACTTATATTTTTATTGTAACATCTGACCTGAAAAAAAACCATTCTCGAGCCATTATTGTTTGTAGACTACCAATAGTGTCAAAATCGGTCATTATGGTGCAATTCATGAACAATTGTGACACAATTGAAATAGTAGACTTGAGGCCCTGCACCCCTACCGCGTAACCCTGCCACCCCGCACGCGCCAACTAACAAGTTCACGAGTGCGAGCAAGAAAGAACACGACTAGGATCTCCACCAGAATTACGCGGTAAGGCCCCTGACCTGTTTCTCACAAAATAAATGATTTGATTTGAGGACTATTATATACTTAGGTCCGTATTACAGAACGATGCTCAGTCATCGATCGGTGCTTAAGCAGAGATTTCATTCACTAATTGATGACTTTATGAATGAAATCTCTGCTTGAGCACCGATCGGTGACTGAGCATCGTTCTGTAATACGGACCTTAATTAAAAAATTAAAATAGTTTCAGCGCATTCATATTCTAGCAACACCATCCTTTGTCTTAAGTTGAATCGAATGTCAATACTGTCAATTTAAGTGTCAAAGTAAGTTGTCAAGTGTCAAACCGCAAACGTGGTACACGGGCGCGATGGGTGATAACGTCGCTGAAGGAGTTCAAAAACTCAATATTGACGAAAAGGCAGGGTTTTTTCTAAGCACTAATATCTTCCCAGCAGTGTTACGTACTGTATTCGAGTGATGCTAAAGCTCCTCGGGCTCCGTGGCGCGTGTGTGGTCCGGTGCGCCGAGGGCTACTCATTTGCCACATGGGTTCGTAGGCTTTGCAGGACTAATTCGTCAGCGGTTTCGCGGAATAAATATCGGTATTTTAGATTTACCCCGGAAACCAATACGAACACTCATATTTTGTTTTGTGCCTTTTCTTAGTTTTAATTTAGAGTTACAGACTGATACATTTGGTGCTGTTTTTAGTTTTATAAGAGAATACTTATTTACTTTCACTTCCATACAGAGCGCTTCCTGTTGATCATTATAACCTGAAATACACGCAAACAAAATGATCAAGATTTTGTCATAACGTGTTTTTATTTTTGAGCACCATCATGCTGCTTACGGTTCAGAATCAAAACATGAAAACAGTTCTAATAACCTTTGGTGAAATTTGATACTTTGACTGCAGCATATTTAAACTAATGTTCAGTCGTTTAGCTCAATACTGTCATACATTCAAAATTTCCTGTCAATCTTTTTTAACTAAGCTGCAAGATTAGCAATCTCTTGTGCAGTCCTGTAAAGAAAGAAGGTATGATTAAATAAACTTTCATGTAACATCTAATTTCTTTTTACAGTCAAAAACTAAAGCTATGAAGGAGAAAAAGAAGAAAACAGAATCACCCTCAGCTGGTGCGATGGAGTTGAATCCATGGCCTGAATTTATTCAGAAACGCATTACTCTTTGGGACAAATATAAAGCACAGTACCAAGAGCAGCTTGCTGCTAAGCCCGAGATGAGTATAGTGGTCACATTACCTGATGGCAAGACTGTTGAAGCGTATGCATGGAAGACATCACCTTATGATGTGGCTAAAGGAATAAGGTAAGTGCTGTGTGTGAATTGTATGGCTTTTAGCACAATATGAATTGCAACACCTCTCTCGAGCTGTATTAGACTTGTTCCTATCGTTGTTCATTTATCTTTGTTTAAAGCCAGATTATGTTTTCTTTTAATACATTGAAATCTATCTATTTATTGAATAAAATTAATGTGATATGTTGAATAGTGTTATTAACTTTGATTAGATTATTAAAAGTCATTACATTTTGAATAAATTATATTTCTGTTATACATATTATTTCCACCGAATAAAAATAAATTATACACTAAGCTAAAACCCTAAATAAATAAAATAAAGGGTATATATTTGTGGGCTATAATTAATTATGGTAAAACTGATAAAACGATAAACAAACTGATATATGTTGAGTGTTCAGTTTTCATTCATGTATCCAATATTATGCAGCACTTTATTGTTCCAGTGGTTACTAAGCTGGCCTGCTTGTAAATAGCCAGTCTTATTTTACCTAGTATTTCTTCCTTATTGCACAAACTTATTTTAAACTAAGCTAAGGAAAAATTGTATTACCATAAACACAGCTTAATGCTAAGAACCTGTGTTTTAATGGCAATTCCCTTTAGTAATGTTTATTTTATTTTATTTGCCAACAAGCGAGTTTTGGAGCCAATAGTAAGTACAATACAGGGGCAGGCAGTTTGAAGTTGTGACTTTGGTTGTTTGTTTAAATACAAAGCATGGCATTTAAATAATATTGAAATGCTTTCTTATAATATTTAGGGCATGAATTCTTGTGCATAAAATGACAAAAATAAGCACCGCTAGAAGGGATGTAAATAGGTTAAATTTATAAGCCAAGAATTTACTGATATCTTTTAGGTAAGCATGATCCATTGTCAAATGCATCGTCACTTACCATCATGTGGGACTGTGGTAAAATTTTTGCATATATAAAAAAAGGTTTTTTTTTCCAACAATAAAGTGTCAATATTCATAATTATTAATTAGTCTTCCATCTAAATATATCTTAAGGGACCTACATTCTAGGTCAAAGTGGTGTTACATTAACCAGCATGTGTATGTTAATGCCTTCTCATAAAATAGTCATATTTTATAGATAAACATGTTTCACATTCATAAATCTGTGTAATATAGGTACTTAGGTAATAAAACATGTTTTCCCTGATAAATAGTACAAAATTGGCACATATATCTATTAATTATTAATATATCAATTATATAATATGTATGTTAAAGAAATATAAAAAATAACGCCCAACAACCACATACATAAATCCTGGACTATGTTCCCACAACACCCAGAATTATTGTCATTAATTTGATTGGCTCGATAGCTCAGTTGGTAGTAGATAGCTGCCTTCTGAACTGTGGGTTGTGGGTTCGATTCCCACCCAGGACAAACATTTGTGTAATAATAATTTGTGACATTGGTGTTTGTTCTGTGTCTGTGTGTTATATTGTATTCTATGTATGTATTTACAAACAAAAAGTATTGTAAGTATTGTATTAGTTATCTGGTTCCCATAATACAAGCTTTGCTTAGTTTGGGGCTAGATGGCATTGTGTGAGATGTCCACACATATTATTATTATTATTAATGTCCTGGTTCCCACAGCATGGGTTTCGAACCAGCTGTTCCAATCTCCACCATTATGTAATTTAGCCTTATGTCAAATAAATGTTTATTTCATATAATAAAATAGTTTCATGTTTAAACCGATGTCTGTAAACTTTAATATACTATTTCATTTTAATATGGGGCTAAAGTGTAATGGAAATTGTGTTTATATTGCCTATATTATTACCTGTTGTTATCAGTAGTAACACAGGCAATAATACTTTTTTTTAAATGTTATTGAATGATGTGACGAGCTAATCGTTCACCTGATGTTAAGCGCCACGGCCGCCCATAACAGAACAGTGTCACTCGGAACCCTAAAACATAGAGTTTCAAGCGACACTGCACTGCGCACATCATCCTGAGACATCAGCACAGTCTGGTAATAAGATTACTCGACTGTGAGATCAGATCATAAAGTCTCAATTGCCCAGTAATGCTAGCTACAGTGCCCTTCAAACCGGAACACAGTAGTGCTTGCACTCTACTGCTTGGCGGCAGAATACCTGGCAAAGCGGTGGTGAAAAACTACACCTAGTAACACTTTCCCGTAGTACTGCACAAGCGCTTAGTAGTAAGACGATGAATTATTTTTACCTTGTACTATACCCATAGTAATGTGAGCAATAATACTTCTCTAGTTCTTTTGACTGGCCCGATAGCTCAGTTGGTAGTAACCCTGCCTTCTGAGCTGTAGGTTGTGTTTGATTGCCACCCAGGACAAACATTTGTGTGATGAACATATGTTTGTTCTATGGCTGGGTGTTATGTATATATTTACAAACAAAAAATATAGTAGTATTGTATCAGTTACTGGTTCCCATAGTACAAGCTTTGCTTAGTTGGGGGCTAGATGGCGCTACGTGAAATATCCACAAATATTTATTTATTCATAAAATTGGTGTTTTCTTCATAGAATGATTATGAATATTCATAAAATTATTATGAATAAAATCTCTACCTAAGCCCAGGTTCATGACTCCTTGTTCTGTATTACTTACTAGTTGCGCCCCGCGGTTTCACCCGCGGATAAAAAGTATTTTAATTATTTGCTCGTCCCACGGGATAACTTCACTTTTCCGCGATAAAATGTAGCCTATATGTTAATCCAGTGTATAAACTATCTTGGTACGGAATTTCATCCAAATCCATTCAGCCGTTTGAGCGTGAAGGAGTAACAAACATACACACACACAAACTTTCGCCGTTATAATATTAGTGTAATCTTTACGCCGTAAATTTATCTGTAATTGCTTCTGCGCATTTGATTAAATATAATCCATCTCTCTTACTCTCGTTCTTTTCGTACCTCTAAGTAAGACCGAATTTTAACCCCATTTATATTGACGGTAACTTATCTACTTATAGGTAAACAATCGTTACCATCAGGCGCCATGACTATAGTAATCAAACTCAAAGCCTATAACTATGTAACAATAAACTGTAACAAAAAAAATTAACTATAAGCAACTATGTCTCCAAACTTAATCACAACTATAGCTCGCGCAAAACTTTATGAGCTCTCGGAAGTTAGGCCCGACTACCAAACTGCGCATGGTACAGTAGAGTGCATTGTAAAAGCGGCCATACAATAACTATAATATGCGTTCTGCGCATCCATCCGCGCTAACTGAGAGCTCATAAAGTTTTGTGCGAGCTATATCCAGGCAGCCCGCCCCATCACCTCTTAACCTCATTCTGACGTTCCCCCTTCACAGCCAGGGTCTGGCAGACTCCACCATCATTGCCCGGGTGAACAATGAGCTCTGGGACCTTGACAGGCCGTTAGAAGGTGATTGCCGCTTGGAACTCCTGAGATGGGACAATACTGACGCCCAGGCTGTGTTCTGGCACTCCTCAGCGCATATGTTAGGAGAAGCTATGGAAAGGGTAAGTTTTACTTACAATAGAATTTATACATATAAAATTCAAAGTCCTGACTGACTGACATATATATCAACACATAGCCCAAACCGCTGGTCCTAGAGACTTGAAATTTGGAGTGTTCTTTGTAAAGTTTAGGTATTCACTAAGAAAGGGTTTTTCGAAATTCCACCTGTAAGAGGGTGAAATGGGTGGTTAAATATCTATCAAAATCTTCTTCGTTTCCTATAGGCCACGCGGGCGTAGCCGCGGGTAGAAGCTAGTTATTTATAAATGAAATTGTAGCTACTGATTTGTTCGAGAACCATCGTGGCGCTATAGCCGCGCGCTCACCTCGCTTAAATCGCGATACATTGCCTGTTTGAAAAGAATTTCGCTCTACACGCGCACAATGGACAAACCTTTTTTTAAAGTACTGATATTTGAAAAGCATTTTGGGATCTTCGTCTAAAGAGCGTACAGAAAAATATCAGATATTTAGATAGAGAAAGGGACATAAAGGGAAGATAATCTATATAGATTATAACTAAGAATTATATTTACAAACAAAAAGTATATGTTTTTTAAATGTCGAATAGGCCAACATTTAACTACAACACACCTGATGTTAAGCGACGATGCAGTCGAAGGTGAAGCATGTTTACCTATGAAGGGCCTATTCACTCCAGTCTTAAAAAGACTCAATTTATGTTTTTCAAGTATTCTATCGGTGAGGTTCCCATTGTACAAGCTTTGCTTAGTTTGGGGCTTGATGGCGCTGTGTGAAATGTACACAAATATTATTTATTTATTTCCAGGTGTATGGAGGCTGCTTATGCTATGGTCCCCCAATAGAGGAAGGATTCTACTATGACATGTATTATCCTGAGAAAGGAGTAAGTTATCCGGATCAATATTAATTACAACTAAGTTAACGAACTTGCTAGTACAAAATGAACTGATGACCTTTATTGGATATTGGCCATATTGGATATTTTTATTTAGAATTGAGTATCGAACGTTTCAGCAGCACACGTTTTTTGCGGGAATACCACTCCAATCAAGGATCGCCGGCTATAAATAAATCTATGATATTGTAAAACCTGTGTACCAAGTTTTGTCAAATTTTTTCTATGATTTTGTAAAACCTGTGTACCAAGTTTTGTCTATGATATTGTAAAACCTGTGTACCAAGTTTTGTCTATGATATTGTAAAACCTGTGTACCAAGTTTTGTCAAACTTTGTCTATGATTTCGTAAAACCTGTGTACCAAGCTTTATTAAGCTTTGTCTATTATATTGTAAAACGTATTTACCAAGTTTTGTCAAGTTTTCTCTATGATATTGTAAAACCTTTATACCAAGTTTTGTCACATTTTGTTTATGATATTATAAAACCTGCGTATCAAGTTTTGTCTATGATATAGTAAACACTATGTACTAAGTTTCGTCAAGTTTAGTTGATAAATGCGACTTGTATGCGTGTACCAACATTCAATCGTCGCGCACAGTAATTTTTTTACCTGGCTACTGCAAAAAGAGGGTTATGATTTGGAGGACCCCAAACCCTAAATTACCCAACGTACTGGTCAAAACCGCAGGGAAGTCGTTGGATGCAGGCAGCAAGCAGCCTCTCAAAGTGACGCTCCATGGGGGAGACCTATGTCCACAAGTAGATGACTTCAGGCTGATGATAAACCCCAATTTGTACTACTATTTAAATAATATTTTATCCCACAGATCTCCTCAACAGACTTCCACGTGCTAGAAGGTCTTATAAAGAAAATCGCAAAGGAAAAGCAGCCATTTGAACGGCTTGAACTCACCAAAGAGCAACTACTAGAAATGTTCGACTACAACCAGTTCAAAGTGAGGATATTGAACGAGAAGGTCAACACCGCTACAACCACTGTGTACAGATGTGGACCGCTGATAGACCTTTGTAGAGGACCTCATGTGAGGCATACGGGGAAGGTTAAAGCGTTGAAGGTTACCAAGGTATGTTAGTTTGAACATGAAATCACTTGTCTATTTATGTCTATGTCTATCTATTTTATTTAAAACTAGAGGCCCTTCCCGGCTTCGCACGGGTGGATATTTATTGTTTGAACATTTTGGCATAAACATTTTTTTCTTGCATTTAAAATAGCCTATATTAATCAGTGATAATGTAGCATTCAAATGGTGAAATAATTTAAGAAATCGGTCCATTAGTTTTTGAGACTGTTCGTTACAAACATACTTACATACAAATCTTTCCTCTTTATAATATTAGTATAGACAAGATTTTTTATTGATATCGTCACTATAAGATTTTGTTAGGTTAGCTAATTACGTAATATAATAATTTAAGACAGAAGGTCACTTAATAAAGTAACCGACTTGGTATTACATGGATCCCATAACTTTTTACGGTAGAAGCACCGAGTTGCTTGACTTGGTTTTGTTACATGTTTTGTTTTTGATGGTATATTAATAATCTCTTAGCAGTTTAAAAATATAATTAATTAATAAATTCATATTTATGTTAGTCATTAGCACATTTAACTTACTCTGATTAAGTTGATAAACAGATAACCAAACTTTTATCTTGCACATTCTGAAAATTGACAGAGGTTAGTAAACCTTCAGCCAGTAGTCCATACTATAAAACTCTATGGCACATCCACAGAGTAACCAATTGTATATTTCTCTTATCTGTACATAGTGAAATTGAACAAATATAAAACAAGAATTACAGTGGGAGTTTTGGCGGGAACGCGAAAAAGATTGCGTCGCCGCATTGTATTATTTTCCAAAACTTTCTATTTTCAGTGTTAGTGCATAAAATTGGTGGCATTCTATTCGCTAAATGCTGGATTACAGGCGTGAGTGTGGGAAAATGGTATAATGATGGTGAAACTTTCTTTTCGTCTTGTTTCCAAAACTCCACAGAAGCTTCAAGTAAAGTTGCCACCACTTTACTAGGAGTATGACTTTGACTAGACTGAGTTGACTATGGCTTGACTTGATGACTTCGACTGTGACTTGACACATATTTGCGTGAAATATCGATAACTTGATAAATTATCAATAACTTGACACTGGCTAAATACACAAAAGTGTGGAGCCAAAACATAAAAAAAAGGAATTACAGTTCATTCAATAGTAATTTATATTGAATACCTGTCTGTTATTTTTCACTTAAATTTAATACAATCAATAAAAGTCAGGGTCGAATATTTGAAAGGTTACCAATTCTGCCCAATTTTTTACCACCCTCCCACTCAATGAGAACCAATGATGTTTTATTTATTTTGTAATATGTTTAATTTTATGTTTGATGGTTATAAGCTAAAAACATTATTGTGTTCAGAATTCTGCGACGTACTGGGAAGGCAAAGCGGACGCAGAAAGTCTACAGCGAGTGTACGGAGTATCGTTCCCGGAGCCGAAGCAACTGAAGGAATGGGAGATCATACAGGAAGAGGCCGCTAAGAGGGATCATAGGAAAATTGGGAAGGTATAATAATAAATAATAATAATATGTGTGGACATCTCACACAACGCCGTCTAGCCCCAAACTAAGCAAAGCTTGTATTATGGGAGCCAGATAACTGAAGGGGTGAGAATAAAAAGGATTTAACTGATTTTTTTGACAAAATGACTTATGGGTATCGTTGGATTCAGCGTGAAGTTATCTTCAATAATACATTCTCAAAATACCGAAATGAGGCTTAAATCTCGAGATTTTGAGTCTAAAAATGGTTTATCTGTCACAAGAATACAGTTTGCTTAGCATAAAAACATTGCTGTATTTATTTTATTATATTATATTTTTACAGTAATTGTATGAATTAGTACTATATTTAGTATTTTAAAATAGAATGAAAACATTTTCAAGCAACTGAAACTTACATAAACCTTTTCTATTACCTTATAAGCACTCTACATTAAAATGAAGCCGTTGACGTTTAAAGTCAATTTTCTCGAAACTGTCAATTTGACAGTTAAACCCTTTTATTCTCAACCCTTCAACTGATATTGTAGGCAGAACGGGTTGTGCGTAGGTTGCAACCTATATAACTATATGCCTTCAGCATGTCCACACAGCGCCGTGTCCAGAACAAGAATGATCCGTAGTACACCGAGCGATCTCTTTATATAGCCAGATGGGAGGGGCAGCGACAACAGTTGCCGGTGTTGCCACTGTAATAAATTTAAATGCTGCCACAGGGTAAATTACGGTACTGCCCGCTGCGCATAGAGTTTATAACTGGACGTAGCCGCCGTCATACTTAAATACTTTTTGTTTGTAAATACATACAATATAACACCTATGACACAAAGACAATACTATTGACACTAATTTTTAGTCTGTGCCCCGTGTACAAACAAACTTACGCGTTTACCTATTCGCTATTGTTATTTTACACCCCGAATCAAGCGCCTACAAAATAAGTTTCAAGCTTCCAGCTTTAAAAATGACAATACTTCCATACAACTTCATTCCCCTTTCAACCATTTTCTTTCATTAAAAAGTAGCCCATGATCTTTCTCAGACTATCTGTGTGCCAAATTTCATTTAAATCGGTTCAATAGTTTTGGCGTAAAAGCTCGACAGACAGACAAGTGTTACTTCCGCATTTATAGTATTATTAAGTAAGGACGAGTCAGCTATAGTGCCCCGAAAAGCTTTGTGCTTACTGCGGAATGTGATTATCCTATCTTGTCCTACTAATTTAGAAAAGCAAAGTAGTAGCAAAAGCAAAGTATGGATTTATTTATGTCATAATCACACTAATATTATAAAGGCGAAGGTTTGTATGTGTGTTTGTGTGTATGTTTGTTACTCCTTCACGCGCAAACGGCAGAATGGATTTGGATGAAATTCCGTACTAAGATAACTGAAACACTAGATTAACATATAGGCTACATTTTATCTCGGAAAAGTGAAATTTTACGATGAGCAAATAATTAAAATGCTTATTATCCGCGGGTGAAACCGCGGGGCGCAACTAGTTATTTATATTTTGGTTTATTATTTTGTTACTAGGGGGTAGGGACTTTTCACTAGGTGGTAGGACTTTTCTGCAAAGTTCGTCTAGGTACCTACTTAGACGAACTTTGCAGAAAAGTTGCCCACCACCGCTTTGCCAGTTATTCTGCAGCCAAGCAGCAGTGCGCAAGCACTACTGTGTTCCGGTTTGAAGGGCATTGTAGCTAGTGAAATTACTGGGCAATTGAGGCTATGATCTAATCCCATAGTTGTGTAATCTTATTACTAGACTGTGCTGATGTCTCAAAATGACGTGCGCAGTGCAAACTATATTTTAGAGTTCTGAGTGACACTGCACTGTTATGGGGTGTATTGTGTATTTCCTTTCCTGAATTTCCTTGAAGTATTGAAGCGCGTGTTTGGGGTGCTGCCACAACTGCTCCAGTGTCGGTATCGCAGGTGTTCATCAAATCACACAGTAACGGATTGCCAAAAAAATTAAAATTAATTATAATTAATTAATAAATTAATATGTATGGACATCTCACACAACGCCATCTAGCCCCAAACTAAGCAAAGCTTGTACTATGGGAACCAGATAACTGATACAATACTTAGATACTTTTTGTTTGTAAATACATACATTAAATACAATATAAACACCCAGACACAGAACAAACACCTATGTTCATCACGCAAATGTTTGCCCTGGGTGGGAATCGAACCCACAACCCACAGTTCAGAAGGCAGGGTTACTACCAACTGAGCTATCGGGCCAGTCAAAAAACCAAGCCAGTCAAACGAACGCCCTGTAGACGATGTGGTTTCATTTTGTTTTAACTACTACTTTAAACATATACACCACTCTAAAACCGATCTTATTGTTTCAGGAGCAAGAGTTGTTTTTCTTCCACGAGCTGTCGCCGGGATCTTGTTTCTTCCAACCCCGGGGAGCGCATATTTACAACACGCTTGTCAACTTCATTAGAGAACAATACAGGTAATCTTTTATCTGTGGCTACATTATATAAAACAAAACAGTGATAAAACAAGAATTACAGTTTATTCAATAGTAATGATGAGTGTAAGAGATGAATAAATACTTGCAATATATGCTTGTCTCAGTCACACTTATTTGAATTATGTAGAACTGTTTCAAATTCCTTTGTTTTTTTTTAATTTTAGTTTATTTTTGACGATGAAACGTATCAATGGAAAATTTTGTGCCACTGTCAAATGTCATCATGACATCATGTCAAAGTTTCATATAATGTCTTCTATTTAATTGTGGTGAAATTGCTGCAGAAGCCACTAAGAATCAATTTAGATTAGATTATTTTATTATCCTTAATTACGTCTGCCACTATAGCCATTTCAATTCAATCAATTCAATTTAAACAACTTAAATAAATAAATAAATAATAATAAGCCCCAACGATCACATACATAGATCCTCGACCCTAACTAGGATTCCCTGTGTCTATGGACCCAGGAACTACGAGGACCATGGTCCCATAACACCCAGACACAGAACAAGTATTTGCGCTTTTTTTTCTATGCACAAATACTAACCCTGCCGCGGGAATTGAACCCGCCGCCTCCGGGTTATGAGCCGGCCTGCTCAACCACCACACCACAGAGGTTGTCAAAATATAACGGGATTAGTGGATAATTTTTTAACGTGCCAGATAAAATAGAGAACTAACCCTGGGTTAGTTATCACTACTCGTTAGTTTTCACTTGGTGGTAGGACTTTACTGCAAAGTTCGTCTAGGTAGGTACCACCGCTTTGCCAGTTATTCTGCCGCCAAGCAGTAGTGCGCAAGCCCTACTGTGTTCCGGTTTGAAGGGCACTGTAGCTAGTGAAATTACTGGGCAAATGAGACTTTATGATCTGATCTCACAGTTTAGTAATCTTATTACTAGATTGTGCTGATGTCTCTGGATGACGTGCGCAGTGCAGTGTCACGCGAAACTCTTTACTTTAGAGTTCCGAGTGACACTGCAACTGATATGGGCAGCCGTGTCGTTTAACGTCAGGCGAACGGCTAGCTCGTCACGTAATTCTTTAACATAAAAAAAAAAAAAGTTATTTACTCAGCTAACCCGGTGTTAGGTTAAGTGGACCTAAGTATGATTAATCTACTGATTTGTTCAGAGCTCGAGGTTTCCAAGAAGTGGTGACACCTAACATGTACAACTCGAAGCTGTGGCACACGTCGGGCCACTGGGCGCATTATGCTGAGAACATGTTTTCGTTTGACGTTGAGAAAGAAACATTCGCGTTGAAGCCTATGAACTGTCCGGGACATTGGTAAGTAAAGTGGGGAATGCCATCAAAAATAATGTTTACAATTATTACAAATCATTACAAATTAAAATGTAAAGTAAAGCTACACTGAAATTAATATTTAATTACAAAAATAATATTTAATTAAAACATTTTATTGTACAACCAGTTATTATAATACTAAATACATATATAGGCTCAGGGGTTTGCCATGGCGGGCAAACTATAAAACTATAGGCCTTCAGCATGCGCACCGGGCCGTGTCCGGAGCAAGAACGATCCATAGTACACCGAGCGCTCCCTTTTTATAGCCAGATGGGTGGGGGAGCGATGACAGCTACCGGTGTTGCCACTGTAATAAATTTAAATGCTATCACAGGGTAAATTACGGTACTGCCCGCTCCGCATAGTTTTCAACCGGTCGTTGCCGCCGTCACATACATCTAAAATGTAATCTAAATCACTGAAATTAATATTTTATTACAATATTTTAGTAAAGAAGGAGCCATCCATCATCATAGTAAAGGGGGGCTTTGGCAAAAATCACGAAATATCACAAGGGGGGGAGGAGGGTGTATTAAGATATGTGTAATTATTTTTCGTCAAACGCGCAATATAAAACCCAGACACAGAGCAAAATCGATGTTCATCACACAAATATTTGTCCTGGGTGGGAATCGAACAACTTCAGCAGGGTTACTACCAACTGAGCTATAATGCTGTCACTAAGGTCCGTATTACAGAACGATGCTCAGTCATCGATCGGTGCTCAAGTTGAACACGAAATCTCTGCTTGAGCACCGATCTATGATTGAGCATCGTTCTGTAATACGGACCTAAGAAACAACCATGTTTTATTGATTACAAAACATTCAACATTCCAGCCTGCTATTCGACAACCGCACACGTTCTTGGCGCGAGCTGCCGCTGCGGTTGGCCGACTTCGGCGTGCTGCACCGGAACGAGCTCAGCGGAGCCCTCACCGGCCTCACGCGCGTGCGGCGCTTCCAGCAGGACGACGCGCACATATTCTGCGCGCCACACCATATTGAACAGGAAATGGTAAGAGAGTGTAGGTGATAAGTGTTAACCATATAGGATTATTTACACATTAAATGTAAAAGAGTTGCTATAGTTAGTCAAGTTATTTACAATATTTATCGTCAAAAGTAGTATTGAATAGTGTAATTGACTTGTGGACGGTTTGTTGACTTGCCACTAGGTGGCGTCGTTATCGACTGTCATGGCCGAAACTTGTTCCGTCGCCTCTTTAAAAAGGGCAGAACGTTGTTCATTGGAGTTCAGTTGGTCTTCGGCAGCGGAGTGAATAACACGAAACTATTGCCGATATACTGTGAAACAGGAAACATATCTGGAGGTTGTTTATTAATTGTGCAGCAAATGTCTATGCAGATAATATAAGGATGAAAATTCTGTAAAACTTTCTTGGGGATAAGGTTTAAACTTAGATGGCTGGTTCACGTACACATATTCTGGTGCCACACCATATTGAACAAGAAATGGTAAGAGAGTGTAATAATAAGTATCAAAATTCTGTAAAACTTTCTTGGGGATAAGGTTTAAACTTAGATGGCAGGTTCACGTACACATATTCTGGTGCCACACCATATTGAACAAGAAATGGTAAGAGAGTGTAATAATAAGTATCAAAATTCTGTAAAACTTTCTTGGGGATAAGGTTTTAACTTAGATGGCAGGTTCACATGCAAATATTCTGATGCGCATATTGAACAGGAAATGGTAAAAAAGTGTAGGTGATAGGGGTCAAAATTCTGTGATACTTTCTTGGGGATAAGGTTTCACGGCAGGTTCATGTGCATATTATACTGATGAACAGAAACTGGTACGTACAATTGTGTTATAAGGGTCAAAGTCCTATGAGATGATCTCGGGGATAAAGTTCAAATGTCTGTCGTGAACTTAGATCGACGTAGATATGTTTTAGCCATACCATATTGAACAGGATATGGTAAGGGAACCTGAATGATAAGGGCCAAAGTTCTGTGAGATTATCTTGTGGATAGGATTTAAACTTAGATGTTAAGCTGAGGTGCACGTCTTCTGGCGCCACACTGCATTGGCTAGGAAATGGTACATAGGACTGTGTGATAGGGGCCAATGTCCCGTGATCCCAGATCCCAACTATCACACCCCCGGCATACCTACGTGCCTGGTACTACTTTTAATATTAAATCTAGTCACTATCAATAAATAATCATCACTATCAATAAATAGTCATCACTGTCAATAAATAGTCATCACTATCAATAAATAGTCATCACTATCAATAAATAGTCACCTCTATCAATAAATAGTCACCTCTATCAATAAATAGTCATCACTATCAATAAATAGTCATCACTATCAATAAATAGTCATCACTATCAATAAATAGTCATCACTGTCAATAAATAGTCATCACTGTCAATAAATAGCCATCACTATCAATAAATAGTCATCACTATCAATGAATAGTTATCACTATCAATGAATAGTCATCACTATCAATAAATAGTCATCACTGTCAATAAATAGTCATCACTATCAATAAATAGTCATCACTATCAATAAATAGTCGAACGAAGCCTCCCGTCCGAACTTCGACGTTGTCTACGAAATTTGTTATCTGTTTGATACAGGTGAGCTGCCTAGAGTTCTTAGAAGCAGTATACACAACCTTTGGCTTCACGTTCCAACTAAAACTGTCGACGCGCCCTGAGAAGTATCTCGGCGATCTCGCCTCTTGGGATCAAGCGGAAAAGGTAACCTTTCTTAAATGTTTTAAAACTTGGATAAGAATAAATTACTAGGTTTTACTAGGTGGTAGGACTTTTCTGCAAAGTTCGTCTAGGTAGGTACCACCGCTTTGCCAGTTACTCTGCCGTCAAGCAGTAGTGTGCAAGCACTACTGTGTTTTGGTTTGAAGGTCACTGTAGCTAGTGAAATTACTGGGCAATGGAGACTTTATGACCTGATCTCACAGTCGAGTAATCTTATTACCAGACTATGCTGATGTCTCAGGATGTGCGCAGAACACCGTCACGCGAAACTTTATATTTTGGAGTTCCGAGTGACCCTGTTCTGTTATGGGCAGCCGTGTCGCTTAACATCAGGTGAACGACTAGCTCATCACATTATTCACTAACATAAAAAAAAGTCTAAACTATTCGTTATCGAATAGAAAAAAAATGAGTGTTTTTAGACCGCACGACTGAAGTAAAACTTCTTTAGCCTCATCTCTCCTGCCCCTATATACAAAACGTAACTCTCTCTTTCTAAGATCTTTTAAAAGTTTTCATAGCAAAATCGTTAGCAGAAAACGACTCCGCTACGACATCAATCTAAATTGAACCCTATTACATGTTATTTTTAAGTCTCTAACCGCCTCTCTTACATGCAGGCGTTACGAGATTCCTTGGAGCGTTTCGGCAAGCCGTGGCAGCTAAATCCGGGCGACGGCGCTTTCTACGGCCCTAAGATTGACATCACCATTCAAGATGCTCTGCGTCGCTCGCACCAATGCGCTACCATCCAACTCGACTTCCAATTACCGGAGAGGTTCAACCTCAACTACGTCAGGTAATCACTTACTAATTAGTCGTAACTATCAATAAACAGTTGTCATTGCCAATAATTAGTCGTCACTATCAATAAACAGTTGTCATTGCCAATAATTAGTCGTCACTATCAATAAACAGTTGTCATTGCCAATAATTAGTCGTTACTATCATTAAACAGTTGTAATTGCCAATAATTAGTCGTAATTATCAATAAACAGTTGTCATTGCCAATAATTAGTCATCACTATCAATAAACAGTTGTCATTGCCAATAATTAGTCGTCACTATCAATAAACAGTTGTCATTGCCAATAATTAGTCGTCACTATCAATAAACAGTTGTCATTGTAAATAATTAGTCGTCACTATCAATAAACAGTTGTCATTGCAAATAATTAGGCGTCACTATCAATAAACAGTAGTCATTGCAAATAATTAGTCGTAACTATCAATAAACAGTTGTCATTGCCAATAATTAGTCGTCACTATCAATAAATAGTCGTAACTATCAATCATTAAAACATTTTTGCTAGAGACTGACTTGCACAGTTGTTTAATAAATGTATTTTTTCGAATGTGTCTCGATAATCTTGTTCATAAAATCGAACTCTTGCAGTTATGTCCTGTTAGAATAAGCTACTTTTTAATAATCAATTCCTCGGTAAATATAGCTTAGATTGGAAAAATAAAAAGAATACGTAGGTACCTATATCTGTAGAAAAAATAAACGAGTGTGCTTTAGACCACACAACTGAAGTAAAACTTCTTTAGTTTAACTCCATCTATCGGCCGGTATAACTTTATTTTTCTTTGTTTAATGTTAATGTCGCCATCTTGACGATTGTAAATTGTCATTTTATCGGACATACCAACATAATAATACAACTTTTAACTGTTATGTTGACAATGGAGATTTTTTTTTTTTTTTTACCTGGAGTAAATGCTCTTACGCACACCCGTGGCTGGGTGGGCCTACGGGTAGTGTCGGACTCGGTGCCAGAAGGGCACCCATACCGACTAACAACTCCACGATGTTCCACCATCTCAGCTGATAGCAGGGCCTCGGGTCCGCTTGTGCATTCTCCGCTGCCCTGCTTGCGCTGGACAATGGAGATTTACGTGAACCAACTTCAACTTCAGTTCGCATCGCGTTCACCAGCTTACTGCCCAAGTCAAGAGTGCGTAAAGAACTACTTCAATAAAAAATATAAATAATTATAAAATTTGAAAGTTCTAAAATAGGTCATAAGCTACACCCTATCTGACATAATACCCAATATATCTAACCCTTCATCCCTCTAAGGGCCATAAGCTACACCCTAGTGGACAAAGTACCCTTATATCTAACCCTTCATTCCTCCAGCGAAACGGGAGACAAGAAACGTCCAGTAATAATTCACCGCGCGATCCTCGGCTCTGTGGAGAGAATGGTAGCGATATTGAGCGAGTCTTACGCTGGCAAGTGGCCTTTCTGGCTCAGTCCGCGACAGGCGGCTGTCGTTCCGGTTGGACCCGCCTTCGATGATTACGCGCAAGAGGTAATTTCAACCATACTTTTTTGCCTTTAGGTGCTTTTTTCTTGTTCTATTTCTGTTTATTTGGGTGATTGACTACACTACACTCGGCCGTCAATGATTACGCACATCAGGTAAAATATACTTTATTAATTATGCGTATAGGTGTTTTTTTCTCTGTGGAATGAATGGTGGCAATACTAAGCGAATTATACGCTGGAAAGTGGCCTTTCTGGCTGTCGCTGTCGTTCCGGTTGACCCCGCCTTCGATGATTACGCGCAAGAGGTAATTTCGACCTTATTTTTATATCTTTAGGTCCTTTTTTCTTGTTCTATTTCTGTTTATTTGGGTGATGGACTACATATACACACATATACACTCAGCAAAGCAAGTGGCCATTCTGACTCGGCCTGTGACACCTTCAATGTTTACGCACATCAGGTAAAATAGACTTTATTGATTATGCGTGTAGGTGCTTTTTATCTGTGGAATGAATGGTGGTAATACTAATCGAATCATACGCTGGAAAGTGCCTTTTTGACTTGGAACAAGCCGCCGTCGTTCCGGTTAGACCCGCCTTCGATGACAACGCCCAAGAGGTAATTTGGACCATATTTTTTTGCTTTTAGGTGCTTTTCTTGTTCTATTTTTTTATTTGCGGGGTAAAGGACTACGCTACACTCAGCAAAGCAAGTGGCCCTTCTGACTTGGCCTTTGAAGATTATAAATAAATAAGTGAATAATAATAATTTAAAAAAAAAAACAAGTGTGCTTTAGACCACACGACTGAAGTAAAACTTCTGTAGTTTACCTCCATCTATCGGCCGGTATAACTTTTTTTTTTGCTTTGTTCAATGTTAATGTCGCCATCTTGACAATAATAATTGTAAATTGTCATTTAACCATGGCTACGGTCACCGCTAGGGGCCGTATGCTTGTTTGCTCACATTAACATTAAAAAAAAAATATTACCGGACATGCCAACATAATAATTAAAAAAAATAACTTTGTTATATTGACAATGGAGATCTTCGTGAACCAACAACTTTCAACATCCGTCCGCCTCGCCAGCTTACTCCCCAAGTCAAGCGTGCGTAAAGTGTTACTTCAAAAATAAACCAACTCATAATAGAGTTACAGATAGGGACTCGAATCGTTGTCTCATAAGCATCGAAATGTTATTCGCGCCATTGTCTTGCGCTTTTAATTGTTTATCTATAATTATTATGAAAATTAGTGGCATCCGAACGATAAAGGACTAAACTCGTTATAGACAACTCATAACTTATCACTTGCCAATAAATGGGACCATGGTCCTCGTAGTTCCTGGGTCCCTAGACACAGGGAATCTTAGTTAGGGTCCAGGAATCTATGTGTGTGATCGTTGGGCGTTATTATCATAAATGTAAACGTTTTTCTGCAGGTTAACGAGCAGCTGTTCAAGGCAGGCTTCATGTCGGAGGTAGACACGGACGCCGGAGACACTCTCAACAAGAAAGTTAGGAACGCACAGCTCGCGCAGTTTAACTATATCTTAGGTGAGTTAACTTTACACTTCTTAATTAAATCTAATATAATTAAATCTATAATTCTTAATTAAATTACCGCATAGCTTGATAAACCTTCATGCAACTGACTTTAAAAGAAGGATAAAACAGTTCTGCGAAGAAAATCCATTTTATTAATTGAATGAGTTTATGAATCAGCGTCTAACAGAATCTTCATTCTTGTAGGATGCGGAATATTCCTAGTATAATGTTTAATATTATTATATTTTATTTGTTAGATTTTGATTCAATTTTATTCAATTTTAATTTTTATAATTTATCATTATTTCAATTTTTTATTTTATTGCTCTTTTACAGCAGGTTTAACAGTTTTAGTGGTATTTCTGTAATATTTTAATTTTCTTTGCCATATGTTTATATTTTAACAATTAATTTCGAAAAATAATATTTTTATTGTGTAAAATGAGTTGCCCAGTATGACAATGTGTTATAAGGCCAATAAATATTTCTATTTCTAAATCATATTTTTTGTTTAACTTAACTCTAGATGGTTATAGGAGGACATTTCTGCAAAGTTTGTCTAGATAGGTACCACCGCTTTGCCAGTTGTTCTGCCGCCAAGCAGTAGTGTGCAAGCACTACTGTGTTCCGGTTTGAAGGGCAATGTAGCTAGTGAAATTACTGGGCAAATGAGACTTTATGACCTGATCTCACAGTCTAGTAATCTTATTACCAGACTGTGCTGATGTCTCAGGATGACGTGCACAGTGCAGTGTCGCGCGAAGCTTTATATTTTAGCGTTCCGAGTGACACTATTTTATAATGGGTGGCTGTGTCGATTAATTCACACAATAAAAATATGTCTGGTTGTTAGATAACTCGGCTGTAAGATCAGATCATCTCAGTTGCTCAGTAATTTCATTAGCTAATGGCCTTCAAACCGAATTAGCGCATTTAGCCAATGTATAACAACACTATAATAAGCCATCTATTATGATTAACATAAAATGTAACAATAAGTTGGTAAACCAATAGAAAAAACATGACATTGTAATGATTAAATGGATGACCTAATGTTAATCCAATAATAGTACTAATGTATAAGTTTATTACTAACAATTTTTTTATATTATTTGCCTAATTTAAATATAATTGCCAGCCTCTGTACCTACTACAAAAAACATTTGGACTATATACTGGCCGCGATGACCTATAGACAGTCCAAATGCTCCAGCCCACTACCAGTAGGTAGCCCAACATGCTGGCAGCATTGCCCCGTTGAATCGCAATGCTGATTCGTTGTGCAAATTTGATTGACTCTGGGGTTACCACGCCACTCATGTTCAATACAAAATAAAACAAGAATCTCTTGTGTAATTCCGCTATAAACAAAGTATAAGAATATCTGTATGCAGTCGTAACTTGTGTTGTTGTTCAAAAATCAGTTGCATTTATGTTCTTTTAATTTATTTATGTATATTAAGTAAATGCACTATAAGCACAGTAAGTGACAACCTCTGTGGTGTGGTGGTGGAGCAGGTCGGCTCATAAGCCGGACGCGGCGGGTTCGATTCCCGCGGCAGAAGTATTGTGCACAGAAAAAAAAGCGCCAATACTTGTTCTGTGTCTGGATGTTGTGGAACCATCCTCGTAGTTCCTAGTTAGGGACCTGGATCTATGTATGTGATCGTTGGGCGTTATTTGGGCTTTTGATTGGCCCGGTAGCTCAGTTGGTAGTATCCCTGCCTTCTGAACTGCAGGTTGTGGGTTCGATTCCCACCCAGGACAAACATTTGTGTGATGAACATTGATGTTTGTTCTGTGTCTGGGTGTGATATTGTATTCTGTGTATGTATTTACAAACAAAAAGTATCTAAGTATTGTATCAGTTATCTGGTTCCCATAGTACAAGCTTTGCTTAGTTTGGGGCTAGATGGCGCTGTGTGAAATGTCCACAGATATTTATTTTATTATTATTGTAATAATTATGTTGATTGTTAATTGTTATTTGTTTTGTACCTCAGTTGTAGGCGAACGCGAAAAAACCTCAGGGACTGTGAACATTCGTACCAGAGACAACAAGGTCCACGGAGAGATGTCGGTCACCGCGCTCATAGACCATTTCAACCAGTTGGTTAAAGATAAAACTCTTTCGGAGGACACAGCTCTTATACTATAAGCTACACAGATGGGCAAGCCTGATAGAAGTGTTGTATGATTACTATAAGTTTTATTATTTTTATGCCCATCTGCACTGAAGTTTGAGAGCTTTTAAGTACACACTAATTTTCTCTTTAGGACATACCCAAATACGTTGCGTAGTCATCTATACATGTAAAATTCAATGTTCTGACTGACTGACTTATATATCAACGCACAGCCTAAACCGCTGGTCCTAGAGACTTGAAATTTGGAGGGTGTCTTTGTAAAGTGTAGGTATCCACTAAAAAGGGTTATGCGAAATTCCATCCCTAAGAGGATGAAATGGGTGGTTTAATTATCTATTAAAAAATCTTCGTTTCCAATAGGCCACCCGGGTGAAGCCGCCGGCAGAAGCTAATAGATAAGTGCCAACTTAGGAGCTGTCTTTAGTGCAGACGGGCATTAATGTTATCATTCTAAAGCATTCAGCATTTTCAATTGTATTACAATTTAGCTTATTTATTTTGTTTATTAGTTTCGCCAACCATGTTTAATGAACAGTATCAACGAAAACGGTCTTTAATGCAGGTTAAAAATGTGTTTTATTTGTCATACGGAAATATAAACTTAAAGGCGTAGAATACATAATAGTACTGCGTACTTAATGCGAATAAGGTTGTAGAACCTTAATACAGGGTATCCTAGAAATTTTGTAACGCTAAACTATCAGCCTTATTAATAAACGGGTATTAGTCTCGGATTAGTTACTTCAGCTCTTGTCCTTTTTTTTCTACCGGAATATTTAGTTGGATCGAAAGAGACAAAAGATGGTGTAACTAGTCTAACGCTAGTTCGTGTTTAATAAGGATGTATCTTTAGCGTTAGCTAATTTCTAATTTGTGCGTATTCCCGTCCCTTTTGGGACAGCCCTGAGTATGATTAATTACCGTTTATTTACACTGCATTTTCTTTTCGTATTGATAAATAATAAATATCTTTTATGAAATAAAACATAAATTCTGCTTATATTAAAATGGCGCTCACATGAAAGATAAATAAAGATGTATTTATTTGGATGGATTTATTTATTTCACAAAAATGGTGAAAAATTATGATTTATGGTACACTTATTTCAAAATCGGTACAATCGAAAATGATTCTTATTTGCATATTTTTAAATTACAATAAAAGCATTGCAAAATTTCCGTGTGCAATATAATTTCTTACCCATAGTTAGTGCTCTTTGTAGTTTTAAATATTATCTTGATATTACAGTGTGATTTATAAAGAACATTTTTATTTAGCCTAAAAAATTCGGTGGGTTTTTGCCCTTGAATTGTTATCCATTGATCGCTTCATTTTCACTTTCCTGTGGATGTAAAATTTTGTTTTTGATTATCTTTTCAGGCATTTATTTAATTTATCAATTAGATAATATTGTAAGGCATAGTTTCCATTAAAAGTTTTTAAAACAAAATGAGTATTTATTTTGCATGATTGCAGCTTCTGATTCTGATAGGACTTGTCTCTTCTTGCCGAATTCTCGTGTAGGAAAGTGATTTTAGTTCAATTCAAAATTATTACAGCAAGGTCCTTGTCAGAATTTTTAAGCCGGCCCAAGACTTCTGACTTGGCTTAACGACTATTGTCTTACCGACAGTAAAACATATAGGTACTCAGCACGGTAGCGCTCGGTTATAAATAAATACCACTTTCTACAGCGGTCACCCATCCAATCACAGGCACTTGAAACCTGTTTTTGTACGTTAATTTTAGGCAATTATTGAATAAATGTCTTTCTACTTCTATTTGTTGGTGACAGGTGTGACGCTTCGACCATCAAGCGGGCGTTTATGGATGAATGCACATTTGGACCGATTTGAGTAATTCTTTTTAGTCCGGAAGGAAATGCTTTTGGAGCGCACTTAGAATTTGCGTTTTAATCGGGTAGTTATTGAGAAAAAACTAGGTAATAACTTACAGGTACCTCTAATAAGGGGGAACGCTGAGCTGCTTGAAAATTAACTGGTTTAATCGTAAATGTGTCTAAAAAAGCCAGCAGACAAAGGAGGTTTTTTTTTATTAACAATGGTTTTCAAGATTTTTGGCGGGAAAACGAAAAAGATCGCGTCACCGCATTGTATTATTTTCCAAAACATGTGTTAGTGTTAGTGCTTAAAATTGGTGGCATTTTATTCGTTAAGTGCTGGATTAAATGCATGAGTGTGGGAAAGTGGCATAATGATGGTGAAACGTTTCTTTTCGTGTTTCCGAAACTCCATAGAAGCTACGGGTAAATTTGACACTACTTTACTAGGAGTATAACTGGACTAGACTAGATTATGACTTGACTGGATGACTTGGAGTGTGACTTGACACATATATATATATATATTAATAAACTTGAAAAATTATCAATTACTTGACACTGACTAAATAAACAAAAGTGTGGAGCCAAACAAAAAAAATGGTTTTCAAATGATTGATATTTACCATTGAAACACAGCAATCTCCAGCCCCAATATTCCAACGCTAGCAGCCGCGCCGATTAACATCAGACAGATGACAGGCTTCAAGTCTAACAATCCTACGCTACTGAA
This sequence comes from Ennomos fuscantarius, assembly GCA_905220475.3. Lineage (NCBI taxonomy): Eukaryota > Metazoa > Arthropoda > Insecta > Lepidoptera > Geometridae > Ennomos > Ennomos fuscantarius. Next base: position 2,607,939 of record HG992040.1, on the reverse strand, counting down.
AGCAGAGCCCTTTGAGTTGCATCGGGGCTTCGGTACGTGGTTCCTTTTGTTTAGGGCTGCGGTGATACCTGTCTCGCGGAGTCGTTTGAACCTATATGAAATTAGAAAAAAGTGTGTGAAAGTGAACAAGCGCTGGCAAGCTGGATTGTGCGCATGCCCTTCATCCCCTTTCCATCACAGAACTACAAGACTTGGTGATTCTTCACATCCTTACGTCGTCAGTGTAGCTCAAATCCGCACTAAGCGTTTTGCTGGGTCATTTATAGTCGGAACGGCCAAGGAATGGAATTCTCTTCCAACAACAGTGTTTCCTCCTGGGTATAACCTGGGTTTTTTTAAGTCAAGAGTGAATGGGCATCTCATGGGCAAGCGTGCTCCACCTTAGACAACTTCGTCACTTACCATCAGGTGAGTTGTTGTCAAACGCATGCCCATTTTATTTTATCACCATATTTTTTTTACTTACGCAACTTTAACTAGTTCCAAATAAGGCGAGTCCTTCCGCATGGGTGTATACGGATCGAAAGCGTTCATGTAGTCGATCTCCATTAGATCGCATTTCTCGCCAGCTTGGAAGGTTTCCTCGATACGTCGGTATATTTGTTCGTCGAATGCGTGGAGAGCAAATAAACCCTGAGGAAGGCAAACGATTGAAGGCTTTATCGTGAGTAAGGTGAGTCTTGACTGGGGCAAGCAATAGACCGTTAAAAACTTTTTCATTGTGATAAAAACAACAAAATCAATTACAATTACACATTAAATATTTCATACATCAACAAAAAACAATCATACTGGAAGGTAAAGTTACGATTCAGTTGACAGCAACTAATATGCTCTGAAGGTGCCTAAGTCACAGGAAGGTTAATTTAGGACTGTTATGAAAGGCGAATATGCCCTAAGGAAGGCAAACCATAACTACAGTAGAAGGCAAATAAGAAATCCAAGTAAGCCATAACTGAATTGAGATGTGCTCTCCTGAGAAAAGTAAGTTACGCTTTTTGACAAGTTTTAGATTTTATAAATCGCCATCACGAACTGCTAAGGAATGTAACTCATTGCCATCTGAGTTACCTGAAACGTATAACCTGGGGTGTCTTCAAAGTCAGAGTCAATCTATTACAGTAAAAAGCGTATATTTTGTTACCATGGGTTTGCTAACCACGAGGCGAGTCTTAAACTATAAGTGTGGGGACCATTATTATAAATCGGTAGAAAATGCAAAATATATCTTCTAAAACTGACCTGTCGAATTTTCTCGACTCCTTCGTGCAAGTTGTAAAATGATCGTTTCCCTTTCTCCGGATCAATCCTTTTCCCAATAGCAACGTGCACAGGATCATTGAATTGCTGAAATACATTTTTTTACTAAGTACCTACCTAATTCTTCCTGCTTGTGTAAGCAATAGAAATGGTTAGCCCTAGTAGGTATGGGAAGTTCTTTGAAATCTAGTTTTTTGTTGTGCTGAAGTCTACTAGGTTTGTTCTATATTGTTCCAAAATAAAATCGTCTAGCGTGAAAATTGCGGATGGAAAACAAAAAAAAACAATGTTTTTCCCGTAGCCCGTCTTTGTCGTTCTGGATTGTTCTAGTTTTGTTCTCAATTGTTCCAAAATATAACGCTCCTAGCTCTGGTGTCAGTATTTCTAATAAACCATCAAAAGACTTCTAACTTGGCTTGGTTAATAAGACCAGCTTGCAATCTCAAACAAAACATCCAACTCGTAGCTTTCACTGTTTATTGTAAAACCATTTTTGGTTCTACCCGCTAACAACAACATAATCAGAAATGTGCAAGAGAATCTGATACAGTTTGTGTCAAAATATTCAACCGACTGCCATCAAATTAAATATAATAATTCTTAAATTTAAATCAGTTGAAAGGCAAACTACACTTACAAGTGTTCCTTCTCTATTCTCTTAGACAGGTTTAGGACGTAAAACTATTATGTCAACCACATAAATAAATAAATAATTTAGGTACTTCATTACAAAATGCTGCGTGAAAGCAAAAATAATTATGTGCAATACCAATCGTTGTCCATGTTTCTGAGTCTTCAGGTCAAGAGTGAACAGTAGGTATCTTCTAGGCAAGCATGCACCACCATACGCCGCGTCATTTGCCATCAGGTGAAGCAGTGGTCAATCACTATGACTATGATTAATAAAAAAACAATCTACTACTATCAGACTCTGTGGTATGATGGTTGAGCAGGTCGGCTGATAACCCGGAGGCGGCGGATTCGATTCCCGCAACAGGACAAGTATTTGTGCACAGAAAAAATACTTGTTTCGAGTCTGGGTGTTGTGGAACCATGGTCCCCGTAGTTCCTGGGTCCGTACACACAGGGAATCCTAGTTAAGGTCCAGGATCTAAGTATCTTATGTATGTGATCGTTAACGTTGGGCGTTATTATTTATTTAATTTATTTATTATCCAGGCTCCTAATTTCATTGATTTTTAACCAGGCGATTAATCACAAACCTAAAAAAAAAGTCAAATGCTTTGCACCCTTGTCTTTTTTTGGCTTTGCAACTTTATAGTGATTTGTCGCTGTATGAAATATAATCCTGAATATTGTCACGTCAGTCTTCTCACTTTAAATATGAAGTAGCTGTAGTCCACATCAAGAGCCGCCAGTGTGATCTTCGAAGAGGCCAGTTGGGAAAGAGTTCTGATGGAGTTCGACGGGGCTTGGAGTAACACCACAATGTTTGCTGAATACGCGGCGTATAGCGCCATCACAGCGGTGAAAATTACCCATTCCATTATACGACCTAAAAAACGTAGTTACACAACAAAAAACGAGTGTGCTTTAGACCACACGACTGAAGTAAAACTTCTTTAGTTTAAGTCCATCTATCGGCCGGTATAACTTTGTTTAATGTTAATGTCGCCATCTTGACAATTATTGTGAATTGTAATTTTACCGGACATACCAACATAAAAATAAAATTTTATAACTTTGTTATGTTGACAATGGAGTCATCTACGTGAACCAACTTCAACTGCCGTTCACCTCGCATTCACCAGCTTACTCCCCAAGTCAAGCGTGATAGATTTATACTAAAATAATAATAATAATAATATTTGTGGAAATTTCACACAGCGCCATCTAGACCCAAACTAAGCAAAGCTTGTACTATGGAAACCAGATAACTAAAATAAAAAAAAATAATTGTTTGTAAATACATACATAGAAGATATTTTTTTTTAATGTTACGAAATGTCATGACGAGCTAGTCTCTCCCCTGATGTTAAGCGACACGACTGCCCATATATAACACCTAGACACAGAACAAATACCTATGTTCATCACACAAATGTTTGTTCTGCGTGGGAATTGAACCCACAACTCACAGTTCAGAAGGCAGGGTTACTGACCAACTGAACTATCGGGACAGTCAATTAAACTAAAACCCCAAAGAAAATAAAAATAAAATGTGCGTTTATTCTAATGTTCGGCATTATGGATATAGTTCACATAGATTCGAATTATCGAAATAGGCAGGTTAGGGTTGCATTTATATACCTACTTATCCATTCACATTAAGAAATGTATGTATAATACAATAATGTAATTTCACCTGGAGTCCGCCTCGGTTCCATTTCACAACCTTGTTGGCTCACTGCACTCATCGTCAGAAATAGGGCATCGCTGATACCACCATCCAGTTGTGATTTACTCTGAAAATAAATACGAAATAAGGGTAATTTACCTGGATTTTTAAACTGTCCTATTTAGGTTCATATAAGAGGTGCTAAAAATAAAATTCACTCAAAAGGTAACATCTTGATAAGTCGGACATTCAGATACCCACAAAAAGTCAGAAGCTGACGTAGAACTATATATCAGGCGGGCACTCTCCACAGCATCCGTGCCCTCTACGCTGGAGCCGACCGGGTTGCTGAGAGACGACGGCAAGAGACCGGATGGTACCGCTAAGTCCCGTGGTGTCTTGGACGCACATTTGTTTGGGACGCCACGTGTGTGGATACCCTGGCACCTTCTCACGTTTCCAGCACGGCTCAAAGCGTTGAGGCCGCGGCTGAACAAGCGCAAATGAAAAAACGGCGCAAATACGTACGTCAGCGCAAATCACGAGTTTGTTGCGCTGGCCGTAGAAACATTAGGCCCGTGGTCGTCCGACACAAAAAAAAATATTCGACAAACTTCGACTTTATTGGTTCTCTCGCCTCGGGGGATCCCAGAGCTCGCCTCAGAAGCTATGTCTTCTAATTCAGCGAGGTAATGCTGCCAGTATTCTAGGAAGCTTACCACGCGGTGAGTTGGACAGCATATTTATTTTGTAAACATATTTATGTTAGGTAATACTAAAACTATATGATATGCATATTAAGCATATTTATGTTTTAACTTTTTATTTTTAGAGTGCCTGTACATATTAATGTTTCCGTAGAACTATTATAAAGCGTTGACCGTTAAAGATGCAGCATCAAAGAAGGCCCTTAGTTCTCTTGATTTTCATACGAATTGAATTATGTATTTTATTAGAATTAATTTTATAATCGTTAATACAAAACCAAAGTAGACCTAAAAAAAACTATAATCCCAAGAATTTAAAATAAATAAAAATTTAAAATAGCCTATTGATGGAGAGGAAATGTCCAGAATGCTGGCAGAATTACCACGTTTTCTGGCAATGATTATTTATTGGGCGAAACAGAAGCCAGCATTTTGGTCACCTGTCAATGCTGGCTATTTTTTAAGTAAATAACCTCACCCTGCCAAATCGGAGTTCCCATCTTGTGGCAATGCCAATAGCAGCCACAGAAATTGCCACGCACACGGCGGTTCCCGCCCAGAGGTTCGAACTGAACGGCAGCAAGTAAATGTTTGACGCGTACGAGAGAGGAGGCTGTCGGAATATGAAGCGACATTGGAACGGTGCTAGCGTATCGGTGTAAGCGACGACTGAGAGACGCTCGATGTTTGATACTACGCAGTTTGTACCTAAAACATACCTATTTGCATAAAACACACTTAAACACACTAAAATCGTTTTTGCTAAAAATACCAAAAATGTATTAACGGGCTAATTTCGTTGGTCTCACCGACCTTTACAGCGTCACCAGGCGACGGCAGGCGCTTAAGGCGCCCAGCCCTCAAAAGTAGGAGGCAACTAGCTCAAAGGCACCCCTGGAGTGCGAGCCTCGGCCTGGGCCCTTGCCGGGATAAGAGGATCAAGAAGGTTACGTCCACTAGAAGTCAATTTAAGTCACACATACCAAATTTACGTGGCTATTCCAGTGTTAAACGACTCAAGACATACCTAAATCTGCCCTCCCAGAATACAGATCGTCGATCATTCCAGACCATTTGCCGTTGACCTTGTACCCCCATCTATAGCTGAAAATGTACCGCGGTGTTGCATTCAGCATCAGAAAGGCCAAGTTCGCGTTCATCCAACTTACTCTTGTATATGGGTCGTTTTGGAACTCCCTGGATACAAAAATAATGTACGTCAAACAAAGCCATTCTCGTTCTTGGAAAATAATTTTCTGAATGGATTTCCTTAACTACTTATTTACTTTACTGCGCAAAGAAACTATTGCCCTTATTACTACAGAATAATTTAAAAAGTCACTTAAGACTTTACTGCTGTTTATATTTCGGAGCTCACTTTGTCTGTTTGAAAAATATCTACCTCTAAATACTTCTAGCCCAGGCTTATTTTATTTCTATGCCGAATTTCTAGCTAATCTCGAGCCAAGATTTGATAGAAAGAAGTAATATCAATCCTAGATATTGGTATCCAACCAAACAGACCATGCCATTATCGACCAGTATCCAACGGTTTTAACTGCGGGATCAAATTTTCTGGGATAGTGTCCTATGTCAGAATTTAGTCTATCTATCTATCGCGGCTGGTGGCATACAGCCCAATTTTTTTTGTAGTAGATTGTGTGTCTGGTAGTATTTAGTAGTAGTTGTTATATTATTGTAGAACTTATTTAAAAAAATAAAGGCACTGCCCGTTATAAAAAGAAAAAAAAAATGTTTAAAAAATACATTTTGTGCTAATAAACGATTTATTATTAGGTATCTATTCTATTCGTAGTAGCACTAGTAGGGATTGCTTTACTTTATTATAAACTTTACTATAAACTAGTTACACCCCACGGTTTCACCCGCGGATAAAATGTATCCTATGTGCTAATCCAGCGTATAAGCTATCTGCATTCCGTTTCATGAAAATCCATTCAGTGGTTTTTGCGTGAAAGAGTAACAAACATCCATACATACAAACTTTCGAGTTTATAATATTAGTAAGGAGGATATAAATATTGTTGTCGTGGAAGCTTCACTCACCGGCCATCTTCCCTAGGGAGATAAAACTTCGTCTTGTTGCTGTCCTGTATAACGTTGGACATGGTCAGGGGATGTCCCATGAGGTCTTTACGTCTTCGGTACAGCTCCCGACGTGGTCTCGTGTCGATGAAGCTTCCGTTGTAGAAGCCGCGAGGTTTAGATACCATGGTGTGATTGAGGGAAGCCTTGTGCACTTGAAAATCCAATTTGTTTAGTTTTTAGTGTAAAAAAGACATTCGAAATTGAGATGTTAAGACTAGAATAAAATGTGCACTAGACATAGATCTCCTCAATGTTACCTAACATAGGCATCTGTCTGTAAATTAAACCGATTTGGACATAATATTTTTTTGAATGTTTAAGAAACTTCACTAGCTGACCCAATCGACGTTGTCCTGTCAAAATTTCTGACAGAAAAAGGATTTCCCGAACTTAAATATTTTCCTGGAACCTCTTCCTATGTTTTTGGTTCGAGAATCCCAAATCCGATCTATTATGAACATTTTAAAACAAAACATACCCAAATATATCTCTGTTTTAAGGTGATGCGTTTACCAAGGAACAGCATTTCTATAAATGTTAAATTAATACAAAAATACTAGCGCAAAGCTAAACACGTAGGTAAAAGAAGTAGACATAATGTAAGCCCCAAAGCAAACAAAGTAAATTAGATATCCCATGTACCTACTACGTAACTAATTACCTGCTCATATAAAGAAACTTACTCTCCGTCATGATATATGTATCATCAATCTGGACAGCTAACACCAGGTCGCTATCAGGAAGTAACGGACTGTTCCAAATAGTCTCAGCTTCTGAAGAATTGGTAAGGACGAGCCAACGATATGGTCCACGGAAAAGGCCATTTGATGATACCTGTTTTAGAAACAATTACTTAGCTAATTTTTAATTATTTTTTTATGGTGGTGAATGTTGTACCACCCGATGTTAAGCGACACGGGCGCCCATAACAGAACAGTCAGTCGGAACTACAATATATAAAGTTTCACGTGACACTGCACTGCGCATCATCCTGAGACATCAGCACAGTCTGGTCATAAGATTACTTGACTGTGAGAGCAAATCATAAGGTGTCAATTTCCCAGTAATTTCACTAGCTACAGCGCTCTTCAAACCGGAACACAGCAGTGCCTGCACACTAATTCTTGGCGGCAGAATAACTGGTAAAGCCGTATTACCTACCTAAACGAACTTTGCAGAAAAGTCCTGCCACCTAGTATTCAAAGTGTCACCTAGTAATATTATTCAATGTTTGTGTAAGTTTTGTTGTTAAAGCTTATGCATTACATAGGTGTTAAGTATGATTCGACTATTTGCTTTTTAATCCATCGACCAACTGGTTTGTAGATACAATAGAATTCTATTGTCACATGGCCGCTAATGACCCACAATTTGTGAGGAAAACCAGTGTTTCACCAATGGGAACATATTGAGCTGAATAATATTTAGATCTCGTGAAGTTACTATTTTATTTACTACTACTAATCTAAGACGAAATAAAAAATCTTACCAATTCAATAATTAGGTCTGCATAAGGGCAATCTAAATCCAAAAGAAAGAGTAACTCATGATCTTGATACTTCAGGCCTTTCTTAAGTGACGTTGATACTCTACTCCCAAGTTTAAATATCACATTCGCCAGATCCACTTTATCATCTGAAATACAATCTCAAATCTCCATAATAATTACAATAGGAATTATTACAGAAGCTAATTATTATATATAGCACTTACTTTCATTCCAGCACAAATCACAGAAAATAACAAAAGTCGGTTTTTGTTCGTTCAAAATGTAAGTCTCAATAAACTTTGACCTAATGTCGACCCTTGCGTAACCTGTACCTAAAGTAGTAAAGAAAAATAACAACACCGATATAAACTTCATTGTATCGTTCTGGAGCGGGTAGGTTTAAAAAAATTGAAGAACCTGAAATTAAAAGGAATTCAAAGTTTTGGAACTATTGCCGTATTTCATTATGGGTACATTATCGGAAGCTTTTGACATGCCACAGTACTCTCAGTCGACAAAATCCATACAACTATTGTCATTTATAAATGAACATAACAGCTTTTTTTTATTAAAAAATAGTCCACTATTCTATACGATCTACGTATCTTTGAAATATGTCATCAGATTTTGTTCTCTTCTTTTTAAACGTTGAAATATGAAAGGCGAGTCCACTGGTTGGAAATCCACTATGATATTTCTAGGGTACATTATTTCAGCATGTTTGCACTAGTATTAAAATTTCATGTCGTAAACACAAGGCAAACAGAGCTTCGACATAATCGCTTGTAATTACCAAATTGGCTTCACTATAATTACTAGTCTTTAGTCTACTGGTTGATTCGGTAATGGTTGCTTTTGGATTATTAATGAATTTGGCATTATTTGCTGCATTTAGTCAAATTTGGTGTTGAGAAGTATTGTAATTTGATATTTTCTTTTTTCGGGAGTGAACAGGTATCTTCTAGGCAATCGTGCTACATCCTAGACCGCATCGTCACTTATCATCATGTGCGATAGTGGTCAAACGCGAGCCTATCAAACAATAAAAAAAATCGCGTGGTCCCTTTTACTTATGTTTTCTTAAATAAAGAAATAGGCTTTATGTATAAAGTCCTTTTGCTTTATTAGCCCCTATTTATACACAGATATTAAATTTTTTGGACAGTTTTTTTAACGTACAGAGCCCTTTAACTGCACCTCGGGGCAACGGGTAAAATTTCATTCCTAATTTGAAAATTTATATTTATGTATATATTATTAAAGCTTAAGATTTTTTTTGTAAGCGGGGTAGAGTGTGGTATATTATTACTCACTCTACTATACTCTTGGGATTGACGAGTTGTAGCGGGCTTTAGGGTAGTGTTCGTTGTATTAAAATGGTAGTATTATGTGAATAAAATATATAAACTAAAGTGTCCATCCGGTTCAGTGTATCAATTAATTACCTCGAACTAGTGAACCTTCAAGTTATAACAGAAACCATGCAAATAAACTGCGTATTGAAACTGTCAAATCCATAAAAATCTTTGTTTCTTATGGTTCCAATCAAGTTACGTGATCACCTAGCAGTTCTACGTAACAAACTAAATTTTATGAAAATTATTGTTGACATATCTAAACTAGCTTAATTCTAAAATAAAAACTACCATACTCAATAATAAAATGAAAAGATGAAGAAATTGTAGCGAAACATTTATTTTGCAGTATAAAAATAAATATATTAGTGCATTAGTTTATTTGATTTGGTTTGGCTTACATTATGTACTGGTTTTAAAGCTGCACCAATGCTTATTGGACATAGCCAAAAGCCAATAGCATAACCCTAAAAAAAATCTGACACTTCAAAAAATATTCAATTTACTTACATTATTTTAATTTGGGAAAAGATTCAACATCTGAATAAAAATAATCTGTAATAGGCGTAATATGATTTTAATTATAATGTATACACGGTGGAATTTAATTCGTTCTTTTCCTTAAATGTATGTAATCAGTCCATGCTATAGAACGCTCTATATAACTATATAGCAAAAGTACTTATGAAATAAAACTTATAACAATAATTATATAGGTATTATCAAATTACTGCGAATTCAAATTCTAAAGAAAAGCCTTGCGACATTGAACAAAGCAGATGTTTTCCTGCCTACGAAACATTTAGCTCCTGTGTGTAGCGTTAAATAGACATTTCCGTTGTTATCCAGTTATTTTAGGAGCCATTTAATTATTATTTTTAAATTGCGCCTTGTATGATTATAGCATGGTTTGAATACACACATTTAAGGAAAACAACGAATTAAATTCCACCGTGTATATTAATATATGTTAACCTACGTTCTTTTCAAAAGCAACATTCACAAGACTTATGTACGATTTTTGGTAAAAGGAATGTCTATTAATTTTCCTCTAAGGAATTTATTACCCTATTTTAAAAAGGTCCGCCTTACAAATAATAATAAGCTATCGTCTATAAAATGCATTTTTTTACTTCAACTATGTAAAACTGGTATAGGGAGTGAGGGAGAAACAAGTTGAGTCTTGGCGATACTTAATGTGATTGGGACTGTAATCTCTACTCACTATACTACACTACATACATAACTTGGATCATGAGGAGTAATAATTCCTTTTAAAAAAATAGTCTAACCGACTTGACTCACAAAAATGAGAACATCATCAATGTATTATTAAGGGTAACTCAAAAACTACCCATCAGATCTTGATGAAATTGAAATGGGACCACACGGGAAGCACCAGCTTTCAAATAAAAAAAGAATTATCAAAATCTGTTTATCGATCGAAATTTCTGAGGTAACAAAAAAGTGTTTAGTTGTAGTAGTCGAATTGAGAAATTCCTCCTTTTTTTGAAGTCATTTAAAAAAGTCTTTAGTGCGATCGAACCAGGACGAGTTGGTATGGAAGTCGCTTGAGCTACCGCTGAGCCACACTCGCTCTCACTCAAATAGCAGCAAAATTACGCTTGCGCAAGCGTATTTTTTTTCTGCTCGTTGTTCTAGAAAGTTTTGAAGGTTCAACTTGTTTCCCCTTACTATGTTACGTACTAGCATAAATAAGTCAATACAAATAATAAATAACAATTTAAACCAATTAATTGTATATCTACAATTTAATTAGAAAAGGAAAATCCTAGTTTATGACTAGGTAAATACAAAAATGGAATACCTACGTTTAAAGCAATCACAGACAACGGAAATATTTACACAACGAACGGAAATCGAACCCATTACCTGCCTTTGTGCACTAAAAATAATAAATTTATACTAATGAAACATAAGTTAACCGAAAATAGTCACTCCAAGATATAAGTGATGTTTATTCGGTTAAAAATAAATAAATATTTGTAGTAATTTCACACAACGCCATCTAGTCCCAAACTAAGCAAAGCTTGTACTATGGGAACCAGACAACTGATACAATACGCATATACTTTTTGTTTGTAAATACAATATAACACCCAGACACAGAAAAAACACCTATGCTATGTTCATCACACAAATGTTTGTCCTGGGTGGGAATCGAACCAACAAACCCACAGTTTAGGAGGCAGGGTTACTACCAACTGAGCCATCGAGCCATTCGCACGGCCGTTTGCACTGGTAAAAAATATTGTTCTAAAAAAAGAAGAACTTTGAACAATTATTGTTTAAATGATATTAGCTATTGACTAAAGGTTTTAGGTTTAAGCTTAAAACTTAGCATGACTGTCCGAATTACAAAATTATAGAATTGATTTCATTTCAGTTTCGTTCCTATATTGGCACTGGTTATAAAACAATAATGTCAATGTTTACGTTTCCTTACTATTAATTAAATGCGCATTAATACTTGTACTTGTATTATCTTCCGTACATATATCTACGTCTTGTATTGTAACGTTTCCTTCGCTCGGCGCCGGCGCTTCAAAATTTCTGCAGAGGTAAAATATCTGAAACAAAAGAAAAAAAAAAATCAAAAGATTAGTCTCCTGTAATATCTAAGGACACTCGCTTTTTTGGCGGGAAAACGAAAAGATCGCGTCGTCACATTGTATTATTTTCCACAACTTATGTTATTTTCAGTGGTGGCTACTTTACCAGAATATTCTATGGAGTTTTGGAAACAACACGAAAAGAAACGTTTCACCATCATTATACCATTTTCCCACACTCACGCCTGTAATCCAGCACTTAACGAATAGAATGCCACCAATTTTATACACTAACACTGAAAATAACACAAGTTTTGGAAAATAATACAATGCGGTGACGCGATCTTTTTCGCATTCCCGCCAAAACATCTCCATATGTTATGTTATAATCATGCCAAAAACGCACGAAGTATCAAAGTAATGCGTAATGTTAATTTTTTTCCAGCTACCCTAAAGTTTATAATTTAAATAGAACTGTATATTAATAAACTTTGTTAAGTATTATTAGTTTTAAGAGACGCTTTCAGCCTACAAAACAATTTACATTCTTAGAATTTGTAACTTAGACACGCTAAGTCCTACAAAATATAACAAAATTTTATGTCAATAAAGAAATTTCAAAATCAATCAAATCAATGTATTAGGCTAAGTTTTAGTCAAATAAATAAATAAACAAATAAATCAATCAATCAAGACACTCGGAAGAAATGGGGTGCTCCTATTATCTATATTTTTTTTTTTAGATTTGGCTCCACACTTTTGTGTATTTAGCCAGTGTCAAGTTATTGATAATTTATCAAGTTATCGATATTTCACGCAAATATGTGTCAAGTCACAGTCGAAGTCATCAAGTCAAGTAATAGTCAAGTCAGTCTAGTCAAAGTCATACTCCTAGTAAAGTGGTGACAACTTTACTTGAAGATTCTATGGAGTTTTGGAAACAACACGAAAAGAAATGTTTCACCATCATTATACCATTTTCCCACACTCACGCCTGTAATCCAGCACTTAACGAATAGAATGCCACCAATTTTATGCACTACACTGAAAATAACACAAGTTTTGGAAAATAATACAATGCGGTGACGCGATCTTTTTCGCATTCCCGCCAAAACATCTCCATATGTTATGTTATAATCATGCCAAAAACGCACGAAGTAATGTAGTAAAGTAATGCGTAATGTTAATTTTTTTCCAGCTTCCCTAGTTTATAATTGAAATAGAACTGTATATTTATAAACTTTGTTAAGTATTATTAGTTTTAAGAGACGCCTTCAGCCTACATAACAATTTATAATCTTAGAATTTGTAACTTAGACACGCTAAGTCCTACAAAATATAACAAAATTTTATGTCAATAAAGAAATTTCAAAATCAATCAAATCAATGTATTAGGCTAAGTTTTAGTCAAATAAATAAATAAACAAATAAATCAATCAATCAAGACACTCGGAAGAAATGGGGTGCTCCTATTATCTTTTTTTTTTTTAGATTTGGCTCCACACTTTTGTGTATTTAGCCAGTGTCAAGTTATTGATAATTTATCAAGTTATCGATATTTCACGCAAATATGTGTCAAGTCACAGTCGAAGTCATCAAGTCAAGTAATAGTCAAGTCAGTCTAGTCAAAGTCATACTCCTAGTAAAGTGGTGACAACTTTACTTGAAGATTCTATGGAGTTTTGGAAACAACACGAAAAGAAATGTTTCACCATCATTATACCATTTTCCCACACTCACGCCTGTAATCCAGCACTTAACGAATAGAATGCCACCAATTTTATGCACTACACTGAAAATAACACAAGTTTTGGAAAATAATACAATGCGGTGACGCGATCTTTTTCGCATTCCCGGCTAAACTCTATTATCTATGTATTAAGGAAGAATTTATAATGTACTTACAGTATACATCAGTATGGGTACTCCAATGATAACGCCTGCCAACACGTCCCACCAGTGATGTCTATGGTCCGTTATGCGAGATACGCAACAGTACACTGTAGTAAGCAGTAGCATAACTTGCGCACTTGACACTGTGCTCGAACGAATAGTCCTTTTGTATAGATAATACTGGAAATAAATAAATGGTTTAATGTTGATTATCATCATAGCTTAGTTGATAGTAGCTTTTTGTACTGTAAGTTGTGGGTTCGATTCCTACTCAGGACAAACATTTGTGTGATGAACATCGACGCATGTTCTGTGAGATGATGAGATGCATGTACTTAAAATTAATTTATTGTACTAAGCATAAAAAAGCGAGTGTGCTTTTAGACCACACGACTGAAGTTAAACTTTTACAGCCTTGTTAATAAACACGAACTAGCTTTAGACTAGTTACACCATCTTTTGTCTCTTTCGATCCAGCTAAATATTCCAGTGGCAAAAAAAGGACAAAAGCTGATGTAACTGATCCGAGACTAATACCCGTTTATTAATAAGGCTGCTGTAGTTTAGGTCCATCTACCAGCCGGTATAACTTTGTTTTTTATTTATCTAATGTTGATGTTGTACCGGAAATACCATCATAATAATACAAACTTTTAACTTTGTTACGTTAACAATGGCGATCTACGTGAACCAACTTTAACTTCCGTTCGCCTCGGATTGACCAGTTTACTCCCCAAATCAAGCGAGCGTAAAGAAACCTGGTCGGAGTAATTTCGACTTTTTAATCGACGTAAGTTTAGCCGTTATTTATCTTACAAAATGTGCGTAAAGTAGTTTTACTTCAAAATTACAAAGTGCTTAATGTTAAATATTATATAATTACTTATAAGTATAATAATAATAATAATAACGCCCAACGATCACATACATAGGTCCTGGCTCTAACTAGGATTCCCTGTGTCTAGGCACCCAGGTACTACAAGGACCATCGTCCCACAACACCCAGACTCAGAACAAGTATAACGAGGATGGGCCTACAAAGGACTTGTAGCTTAGGACCTAAAAGGGTACTTACTGCTAAGAATACTCCTGCATGCAGAGCCATAGAAGAGTGTCCTGATGGAAAACTCCTATCGGACTGACTGAGCCAATGCGCCTTAGTGCAAGTGTAGCTGGGGACATATTCAGAACTGAAACAAAAAAAAATGAATTAGTCACAGATTTTCCTCGACATAAACACAAATGAAAAATTGTAAAAAAAAAATATAGTCATAGATATTTAATCTTTGTCATTAAACTTACTTTTTACAGTTCAAAGCCTCAGTAGGGCTGCAGGTGTCAAAGAAGTGTGGTCTAGGTGATCCCACAATAAGCTTGATGGTTTGCACAATTGTTATATTAAGCAGCGTTCCGAATAGGTACTCTTTGTACCATCGCAGAGCTTGTTTCTTAGGCTTCATAGTTTTGTCACTGTGGTTTATCCTTTCCACTAGTAGCAGCTAAAAAATTTTTTTTTATAGATAGTGCATAATATTACAAGAGTAGTACAGGTACAATAAAGTTCAATTCAGCTTGCACACCACTACAAAGGTGCCTCTCTTTCTATCGCTCTGTTATTCTAGCGCGGCACGCATAACGACGTGATCCAGATATAGATGCCGGTTTTGTACTTGAGCTTAGTAACTGAAATGCAAAGTGCGTCAAGCCGCAATTTGATGAATCTCCTATTATCTCCATAGCTCCATACCTAATTTAATTTAGTTTAGTTTTTTATTCATGGAAAGGTAGATGGATGGAAGAACCGGGTAACTTTCTAATCCCTACAAACCCCAACATCTCTAGTAGTGATGTTGTAGTCGGGATTAAGGATTCCCTACAATATAGTCGCGTCACAATTATATAGACGTGATTTTTAAATTCTGTTGTCTGTTTTATGGCTTTCATGAGCAAACGGCTGAACTAATTTGGAACAAAATATAAACATAGCAACATCATCACACTAATATTATAAAGGCTGTGTATGTGTGTATGTTTGTTACTCCTTCACGCTCAAACGGCTGAATGGATTTGGATGAAATTCGGTACCAAGATAGCTTATACACTGGATTAACATATAGGCTACATTTTATCCCGGAAAAATGAAATTTTCCCTTGGGATGAGCAAATAATTTAAATACTGTTTATCCGCGGGTGAAACCGCGGGGCGCAACTAGATATAACTACAACTAGATATAATTATATAAAATAAATATATAATTTTTATCTAATATCAGAAACATGTGATGATAACGTAATATTAGTAAAATCACCATTACATAGCATAAATCACTACATAAAGTATGCTGACGTAATGTATATATCTATACATAAATAATAATTATGATTTGTGACTCCATGACTCAAGGTTCAGCTCATTTGAACCTATTTACTGTTTGATCTTGAACTTGAAGTCAAGTGTTTGTTTTTGCTCTGAGCAAAGGTGTTATGAAATTCAATAAGTACATAATAAGATTCGCCTCACAGCGCAGTAGCTTTGCCTTCTGAACTGTAGGCTTTGGGTTTCATTCCCACCCAGAACCAACATTCGGATAGTGAATGTTTGAAACAATGAAACAATGTTTGTGCTGTGACACCCAGAGGTGTTGTATTGAATCCTAAGTATGTATTTACAAACAAAAAGTATTTTTATTCTATTTTAATTTATTTATTTCTAATAATATTATGTGTATCAAGATGTTGATTTGTGTACAAAAATTGTTATGAATTATCTCGTCAATTCTCTGATCAAATAAATATATGCAATTTTAAACAAAAGATTTATTTTATTGTCGAAATATACAGTTTTTACATAGTTTTGTAGGTAATATTAAATATTCTAAAAATAGATAACAATGGAACTTTTTAAAATGCAGTTAAAAATACATTTTTATTATTCTCAATTGAGTGCAAATGACACATAATAGGTTGAATGTCATTAGAAGATAATTTAAAGCAGCACAATATATTCAATTACAATATAATGAAAAAAAACACACCCATTTCCATTATTTTCATTTATAAAAATGAGTGAAAACTAAAATAATCCAATAAGAAAAACAATTGTGTCACGTTATATACTTGTATGTATTCTGTTTATAGAATATCTCATAGCTGAGGATAGCATAATGTTGGTTCAAGCATTTCCAGTCCAGAAATTTTACTCTCAATAATGGAGCTATTTCTGTACTTTTGATGAGCTCTCTGAATTTTTAAGTCATCTTTACCTATCAGCCTTACTTTTTGATTTTATTATAATTATGTTATATAGTTACACTTACCACAGCTAATGGCAGAAACAGTACTACCCCAAATAAGTGTTTCCATGTGATGGTGTCTCCAGTAAAAGGGTGGGATAATGCAGGGTCATTGCATGTGAAGCCAAGTTTACCTCCTGGTATCAGTCGCAGTTCGACTATCAGAAATATTAGGAACCCTGAAAAGACAATACAAGGACATTGAGCAGTGATATTTGTTAAATTTGTGGCAACTTAGCACACAACATACTGAACACTCATTTGCCTGTTGATTATGGACTGTTTCAACCAATAAGCTTACAGTATTTGGCATGTTCACTTGACATGAGTTTAAAAAATGTATGATATAATAGCTAGGGATATAAGAAGGAACTTAGAAGCTGCCAAACTTTATTACAGACAAAAGTAGTTAAACAGGCAAAATAAAATAATATAATATGCTTGTGGCCTTAGTGGAAATGCCCTGAATGATTGTTAATGACTCATATTGCAATTGATTACAGGTATGTGTTGAGGAAGACACTAATAATTTCATGACAAACATATTATTTTACATACTTAATACTAAACTAAACTGAGCTGAAAATCTAAACTATATAATATAAAAATTTAAAATAGATATAACTAAAAACCTTAAAATAACTCATTGATGTAAAGGAAAGTGCCCAGAATGCTGGCAGCATTACCATGTTGAATGGCAATGCTTATTTATTGTACAAAATAAAATTCAACATTCTGGTCACTTGATGCCTCCACCAAACGTTTGATTAATTCCCTGTATTTTTTTAAAGAAAAGGGGCAGTTTACCTTATTATTATAGATTACTTATATACACCTTTATTATGTCTATAAGGAAAATACCTATACATACATACATAAATCAATAGAAGAATACAACGATCTACAATCTCTTAAGACTATCGTTACGTAATGATAAGTTTATTTTTTTTATATAAAAAAGTAAGTTGTAAGTACTCGAGAAAGCTGAACCAAAGTACCTTTAATATGACTTTTTATGAGATAATTAAATAGTAAATATTTTGTGTATAATTAACTCACCTCTATGCCATCGGTTCGTCTTAGACCACAATGATTTCATTTTATCTATCATTTTTAATCTTTTTCCGATAGTTTTACGAAACAGCAGATACTTTTAAATACACAAGTAGATATTTTATGACTGTGCTAAACTAAAAGTTAATGTCGAACCACTGCCGAACCGAACCACGCCGCGCTAGCCTCACTAATAATAAAATCGCGCCAAAACTGACTCACAAATCGAACGGAAAATAAATTATAGTATCCCCTACTCGGTCGGTGTTAAATTCATAAACTCGTTCGAGAGGCGAAACTAGATGCGGCTATAGAAAAATGTTTGTTTTTACATTTTAGTAAGAGTACGAATCACAGACCAAGTAGAGGATACTATGTATATACGAATACAATAGTAAACAATTTCCCATAGACTAAATGAAATTTGTTCAACCAGTGCTGCCAGTCTTTTTTCCTAGGATATGTCAACGTGAAATTCACTTTAAAATACCGTACAAATGCCGTACCTCTACGTGGTAGTCTATATCCATTTAAAATAATGTTATTTATAACATGGTATGTAAGGATTTTAGGTACACTATAAGATTACAGGGTTGGGGTACCTACTTACCCCTTCAATTAGACCTTGGTGTATCGAAGTTGAAGATTAGCATAGCCCCTAACCAACGCCCATTCAATAATACAAATCATAAATAGTCAATTTCTAATGTCAGTTGAGATACCGGCAAACATTATTTTAAGTAATATTTAGGCTCTACACTTATTCCGATCTGTACTAAAGTCTATTAATATACAACTTAGCTAAGTAACACTTTCCCCAGGCTCTCGCATACATTTGCTAAATTGCCGTCAACTTGGCAGACTTATACTGAACATTTTCATTGGTGGCCTGTTGATCATCAGCCTTCTCAACCAATGAGTGAACAGAAATGGGCATGTTGACTTGACACAAGTTTGACAAACATACGAGAAACTTGGGTCTAGGGATATAAGTGCGCACTCAGGAGCTTACAAACTTTATTGCATACGGGCATCAGTGTACCTATTTAGCCAGTCGCAATGCAGGGAAACCTGATATACCGATGATATACGTTTGGATACTCAAACCATTACTGCTAATATTAATACTGATATTCATATTACCATACAATTATCGTATTACTGTACGAGCCTATGAAAGCATATGAAATTACCGTACAAATACGGTAATCACCATATGCTTGGCAGCACTGATCCGGCTATTCTTCTTCATTTTGACAAATCAGTGATTTATGATTAGTAGCTTTTTTAGTTTGGCTCAACGTAATTAGCGTACTTAGTCAGTACCTACATTATTTATTATTCAAGTTATTGTGTTACCTACTTATTTAAATATTTATTCAAAGTCTTACGAATGATTTTCATACAACCTTGTACAAAAAGCCCAAAGATACGTTTTTCAACTTGCTTTCTTGTTCTCATATCATAATAATTATACCTAAGTAATTAGAACAGATACACGAGCTAGGGTAAAACCAAAAGATGCGTCGTTTTTTGGATTTTACAAAGACATGAAAATAGGGCGATTTTGTATTTACAATAAGGCAAATATATCGATTGTGAAAAAAGTGGTGAAAAGAGTGTTACCTATCTATTTTCACTTTTTA
This sequence comes from Ennomos fuscantarius, assembly GCA_905220475.3. Classification (NCBI taxonomy): domain Eukaryota; kingdom Metazoa; phylum Arthropoda; class Insecta; order Lepidoptera; family Geometridae; genus Ennomos; species Ennomos fuscantarius. The sequence goes on along the minus strand of HG992040.1, from coordinate 2,588,262 downwards.
AATTGCCAATTTCTATTCCTAAGTGCAAGTAATTTAATAGGGACTTTCATACAACTTGTATGAAGGAAAAATCGCAAAGATAAGTTTTCAACTCCCTTCTTGTCCTATATACTTCATATGATATTAATATACTTTGGAAGTGAATTTGTTCTCATGAGAAATAAATTCTTTAACCGTCATATTCATATCGCGGACCGCACAAACTTTTTTATTGCTTCGTGTGTGGTCACGGTAAACTTTTATAAATCCTAGTCGGGATGTTGGCCAACCGCGACTGTAATCTACGTTAATTTACAGCCGGGAACAGATAAAATGGTCTGCTTTGGATTAGTATTAATGAACGAGAATAAAGTGGGTATATTGCTAGTGATAACGGTTTTATGAGAGGCTGTGGGATTTGCTCATCAAGAAATTTTTTTTCTTAATAAATATCTGATCAATGTTAATCCATTTATGTTAGAGAACATAAAATTAAAAATGATAACGCCCATCGGTCGCATACATAGATCCTGAACCCTTACTAGAGTTTCCTGTATCAGGTACCTAGGAACTACGAAGACCATGGTCTTACGATACCCAGACTCAGAACAAGTATTTGCACTTTTTTATGTGTCTAAATACTTGTATAGCCGCGGGAATTGAACCTGTCACCTCCGGGTTATGAGCCGACTTGCTCAACCACCACTCCACAGAGGCTGTCTAAGGTACCTATCTATTTCTATAATACCTACGTATATAATATTAAGGCGCAGAATTAATTAGGTTGTTTCCGCCGGAAGATTACAGGCCCCAATGAAATGCTGTTTCTTGAATTAGTAGGTAAGTTACCTACTTTACTACTAACTAAGTAGACACTTATTTTTTTATGGTGTAATAATAAAATTTTATGAAATTTCATAAATACGTAGGTAAAATACCTAACATATGAAAATAAACAAATTCTTCTATAATTATTATTGTTATATTTAGGTAATAGTGATGAACGGATTTTTTTTTTATTTCTTATAATTCTTACCAATTTTTTTTTATCTGACGCGCCAAATGTAACCAACCACTGTTATAAAGTCTAAAAAAATATGAATCTGAATCTGAAACTAATTAGAAAGCAAAGGTTTTTTAAAGCTGCTTTACCACACACGCCTGGGTCCGTGCTCTTTTAATATATTACTTACTAGTTGCGCCCCGTGGTTTCACCCGCGGATAAAAAGTATTTTAATTATTTGCTCGTCCCACGGGAAAATTTCACTTTTCCCGGATAAAATGTAGCTTATATGTTAATCCAGTGTATAAGCTATCTTGGTACCGAATTTCATCCTAATCCATTCAGTCGTTTGAGCGTGAAGGAGTAACAAACATACACACATACAAACTTTCGCCTTTATAATATTAGTGTGATTTATTTATTGTTGAAGGCAAAGTTCATAATGCTTAGGTTAGGTACCCAAGGTGCGTAAATTTCGGAATTATTTTATTGATTTATGAAATGTTGGACGTCAAAAGATATAACAACGTTCGAAATTCGAATGGATTTATCTCACCAAATCCCCTCTTGATTCCCATAAGCTGCTAAAAGTAAAATCTGCTAAGAGCCTTTTAAAAAAAGAAAGTGCTATACGTCTACATTGAAGACGGTAAACCAGTTTCGGAGCTAAAACCAGAATAAACATGGATAATATAGTATACCGTATACAATACGAATAATATTTGCCCTTCCGTGTGTACTTACTTGTTTAATTTCTTAAATGCAGCGTAATGCTGCAGGTAGGCGCAAAAATGGAGACAGATATTATAAATAAGTGTGGACATTTCACACAGCACCATCTAGCCCCAAACTAATCAAAGTTGGGAACCAGATAACTGATACAATAATTAGCTCCGTATTACAGAACGATGCTCAGTCATCGATCGGCGCTCAAGAAGAGATTTCATTCACTAATTGATCACTTTATGAATGAAATCTCTGAGCACTGATCGATGACTGAGCATCGTTCTGACCTTAGATACTTTTTGTTTGTAAATAACTTACATAGAATACAATATAACACCCAGACACAGAACAAACATCGATGTGCATAAACAAATGTTGGTCCTGGGTAGGAATCAAACCCACAACCTACAGCTCAGAAGGCAGGCCAACTGAGCAAAATATTATTAGATAAGTACTAAGTACGTAGAAATAAGTAGATACTTATTACCTTTGATTTATCTATTGATAAGAGAAAAAAGCTATTATACCGAATATGAATAGCTATAATGGTATGTATGCTCTTATTATTGCAAAGTGACTAGGTGTTTCCTTAGGTACCTACCTAGATTACTCTAGGAACCTAACCAGGCGAATTCTGCATAACCGATATATTAGGCAGAATTAGACTGGTTAAGTACAAACTTACAAAGTATGAGAAGTTCCTCACCGCAGTTTCGCCTGTAATGTCACCGTTTTGCCGTAATACAAATACGGGATGAAAGTATAAGGTAGGCAGTAGGTAGGTAGGTAGGCTGTAGGTACTATTAGGTGATAAGTAGGAGCTGATTGGTCACTCTATTATACCAGCCTATCACCTCCCTACTCATGATGAATGATGAAGAACTGAAAAGGTTCTTTATTTACAACTAGTTGCAATGTTCTTTATTACAACCGGCTTCGCACGGGTGAATTAGTGAAGCGCAGTCGCACGGTATAAAAAGTATCCTATGTCCGTCTCCTGGTTCTAAGCTACCTCCCCACCAATTTTCAGCCAAATCGGTTCAGTCTTTCTAGAGTTATAATTAGTGTAACTAACACGACTTTCTTTTATGTATATAAAGATTTACGTATCTGTTCACAATTTCTAGATATTTTAAAAAAATCCCAAATTTTCTCCAGCGCACAGCAGCACGAGCATAGTGAAGCAGCGGAATAAAAACCAACAGATCAACAAAGGGCTCGATTAGCGGTGAAACCGAGCTGTCGGCTGTTTATCTTTCAAGTTAAAGCTTCGGTCAAACATGCGCGTCAAATAACGTCTGCGACGGAAGCGCCCGCGCGGGGGACGCTGCCCATGTTTGTGGAGCGGGCAATCTTACATAGGTACCAACGCAATATAGACGCGGGACTTAAGACCGTACCAGAAATTCCGCCCACTGCTGACACTGACAAAAAGTAACAATAATACCACGCCGGATAAAGATCCTCCAACAAGCCTACACACAGTCCAACCGTATGGCTTCTAGCCCACCCGACCAGTATTTAATAATAATTATGTGTGTATACAGCACCAATCGTCGTACACATAAGAGAATTTTTATTATAAATGCTCGAAGACGCGAGAAAACGGGGCGCGTTGGCATCGACACGGGCCGAGTGCAACGCATGCGTTTTGTGGCCAGAAAAGTACTCGACTCGCGTTGTGGACGCTCCCGCTTCGCGGTCACCCTTGCATATTTGACGCGCTGGTTTGACCGAAGCTTACACTCTGACACACAGACCGTGAGGTTACCAACTCAAACATGCAGTCAGGTGGATTAGTGAACCAGAACACACAAACAAATCGGTATACCACTACAGAATGTGCTAACGCAATTTAAATTTTAACGCACTTCAAAGCGCAATACCTGCGCTGCATTCTCAACACTCACTTCTAGTTGTGTAGGTCAGCCTTCACTGGTAGACCGACGCGAAGACCTGAAACTGTGAGGACGGAATCTGATGAGATGCAAGAAGTAGAAGTAGGCATTCAAAGCTATAATAATAATAACGCCCAACGATTACATACATAGTTACTGGACCCTAACTAGGATTCTTTGTATCGAGGGACCCAGGAACTACGAGGATCATGATCTCAAAATACTCAAACTCAGAACAAGTATTTGTTTTTTGTTTGCGCACAAATTCTTATCCTGCCGCGGGAATCTAACTCGCCGCCTCCAAGCTATAAGCCGATCTGCTCAACTACCACACCACAGAGGTTGTCAAAAGTGGAGCACTATGGGAGAGGCCTATGTTCAGCAGTGATGATGATTATGCAATCAAAAACTCTCAGATCAGTAATTGCTGTTGGTCACTAATTGCGCACTGCAGTAAGGTTTTGCTTGTCAAGCACAGAGGCTTGCAGTTATATTTTCAGACACTTACACGTATACTGCATTGCACGCTAACAGCTTCACTAGTTAAGTAGGTCTAGATCCGCATGTTTCTCCTTCGTGGGTTCTGGAAGAGCTGGCTAAGGGAATATCGAACGAATGGGTAGCAGCATTCTCCTCGGTACATTAAAATCTTCTGCGATCACCAAGCTGTCTGCTAAGAGATGTGATTATGGCATACGCCCACCTCTAATGGGAGAGGCCATGTTCAGCACTAGACGCTAGCCTATATGATGTGCATGTTTAAAAAGGTCAGCTTGAGACGATATCATCCTCCTTCATCATCATTACAGCTTTCCACCTGCTTTCGTAGTTTTCGCATCAAATATTGGCCATTCACAATTTAGATTCAAATTAAAGTTTAGAACATTAGTTGCATTTTCATTTTCTTTACATTTTTGGCATTCTACCATCACACGCGGAAGCGTAAAGTTCGCTCCTCGCTCCTTTTAAAACTAAAAACCAAATTTTATTATGTTACAGCATTTGTTCAAATTGCAGCAAATTGTCGCTTAACGTCAGGCGAACGACTAGCTAACATCATTCTGCACTATCGTAACTTTTTTTTATATTGTTTTTACCAAAAATATACCTACAGTATCCCGAAGATTTTACTTAATTTTATTTTATTCGTGCATTCACACAATTACTACGTGTTCCCGTGAGTGTCTTTCTCTACAGAGCTGCTGGGAAAAGGTTAGGAAGGACCTCCGGGACAAACTGGATGATCACGTAACTCGATGACAACCGATAGAAAAACTTTATATGAATAGGAAAAAAAATAAAAATATGGATTTGACAGTTTGAATAGCAGCTAATGTGCATAGTTATAGTATGGAAATTTCTCCTGTTCAAAGTTTTGTGATCTACCCTCCCGGTAATTGGTCGACGTATCCAGTCAGGTAGTCAGTGTGTCACAGCTATGTTGGACTTGGCTCGTGCTTTGTCGGTTTGTGTTGACAGATGTAAAACTTGTCTGTGGGAGGTATTTTACTTGGCTTTGGTGGTTTTTTAATTTATTCGTTTGTGATACACGTGCGTGGAAATAGCTAACCATTATTTGCCGGCGTTTTAATTATTTTAAGAGTCTGCTTAAGTAGATTGGACTCTATAGGACCACCTCTATTGCATTTCCTAATATAACATTTATCAGTAACGCAAAAGGCGCATTATAGGCTCTTCACCAAAGTGCAATGGTAATGAGCAAGCTCAAATAACCGAATATCTTTAGTTAAAAAACGAGTGTGCTTTAGACCACACGACTGAAGTAAAACATCTTTAGTTTAGCTCCATCTATCGGCTTGTTTTTGTTTTTTAATGTTAAAGTCGCCATCTTTTCAATAGTACATTTTAATTTACCGGACATAACAAAGTAATAATAAAAAAATAACTTTGTTATATTGACAATGGAGATCTACGTGAACCAACTTCAAATTCCATTCGCTTCGCATTCACCAGCTTACTCCCCAAGTCAAGCGTGCGTAAAGGAATTTTACTTCAAAACGTTCCATGGGATCCAGGAACCAGGATGCAAGACTAATTGTGAGCGTTGGATATATTTTTAATAATAGCATGGATTAAAATTTATGATGCAGGACTTGTCAACTTGTCTTCCATTTTTCTTTCAACGCTCAATATCGATTTAAAAGCGAAGGACTTTAGATTCACTTGCTTAAAAGTATTTTGCAACGGTATTTCCTTCCACATACTATGATCTGCTGATCCACATATAATCCAGGCTGCTGATCCACATTTTATAATCTACCTTATACTCTATACCCTATTAAGTTTTCTGTGCCCTAAGTTATGAGTTTCGTTATACTATAAATACCTTAACACAAAATAGTATCTCTTTTCACGCTCTTTTGTTTTTTAGTCTACGTAATAGGTATAGAACAAGAAGGGGCAAAACAACACAACCAAATAAAAAGGTCATTGAACTCCTCCAATATCTCACCCAAAGTCCGCTATTAAGAAACAGGTGGGTACATATATTATCATATTACAGCATTGCATAATCCAAGTATGCATTACAACATAAACATAAATTGTGTGTATAGATTTGTTAACTTAGGTGGGGACCAAAAGTGCTATTGACTGTTATGGAGGCGAGATGATAACGTATGCGATGCGCGTGGCTTGGTCCAAGTTGGTTAGGCTTGGTGACCACTGGACTATTGAAGATATTTTGGTTAGCGGTATGGAGAGTGTGAGGCATTTAAAAATAGCAAGGATTTTTGGAACTCTAGAAAATACCCAAATAGTAATCCACTACCGAATAAATAACATATATAAAAAAAAGTTATAGTCAAATTCGTTTGTTGTTTGTGACCAAATGGAAAGTGACACCGCAATCTAAGATGGTGCATGCTTGCCTAAAAATAAACAATTTATTATAAATATTTTTAGCATTTTTAGATATAAAAATTAGAATAACACTTAGAACAACACTAAGGTTTGACAGCTCGTAAGTTTGCTCTTACCTATGTCTCTAGGACGTACCTAAAACGACTAAATGCGTTGCTGTAAAAGTACGTTATAGAGGGATAAATGCGAGATAAGGGGCTGTCAAAGTTTAATGCAGATGAGCATCACTATAAATATTTTCAATCAATGCTCTAAACAAATTTCATTAAATTTGTTCAAAAAATTTGTTAAAATTTTTCTGTGCTTGCAACAGTAACTCATTAGTTATTGTCACAAGCACAGAAAAGAAAACGCCGAGCTGGAGCTTTTTTATGTTTGTGAATGATGTGACGAGCTAGTCGTTCACCTGATGCTAAGCGACACGGCCGCCCATAACTGAACAGTGTCACTTGGAACTCAAGAATATAAAGACGCGTGACACTGCACTGCGCACATCATCCTGAGATATCAGTCTGGTAATAAGATGACTCGACTGTGAGATTAGATCATTAAGTCTCATTTGCCCAGTAATTTCACTAGCTACAGTGCCCCTCAAACCGGAACACAGCTATAGTGCTTGCACACTACTGCTTGGCGGCAGAACAACTGGCAAAGCGGTGGTAAGTACCTACCTAGACAAACTTTGCAGAAAAGTCCTACGACCTAATAAAGCCTAGTTTGTAATTCAGTTGCAACATATACTTGTAGATCTGTAGCATTCGTTTGTGCCGTCAATATGATGTCATAGCCAAGATCAGAATATCCTTTAGTTGTCCGCTACCCGGATATATTTCACTGGACAATACTCTTTAGCTAACCTCAAAATAATGTCAAAGTTTATTAAGCTTAAGTTAATTAACCACGGCTTGTAACTACCTCTATACGTCTCACGCGTTTCGATAAAGAAAAGAGCAGATATTATATTGCTTTTTCACTCCGACTAAACGTAAGTAATGGTGGAAATGGGAAAACAATATTACTTTATGTTCGTCGGAATAGTAATTCAATGACACGCGTATGGATGATATGATTTAAACACCTGTCTAACATGCCGGTTTGGGACACCTAATTAAAATTTATATTCATAGGTACTAGTAGCGTCCCGCGGTTTTATCCGCAATTAGCCGTTTCCCGCGGGAGTTTTTATTTTTGGATACAAGGTACGCTATGTCAATTGCGTCAGTGTAAGCAATCTGTGCCACATAAAAAGCATAGTTTAACTTTTATAAATGTTAGTAAGAAAAAGCTTAATTATAGTGACTGAGGCTCGTATTACAGAACGATGCTCAGTCATCGATTGGTTTCAAGCAGATATTTCATTCACCAATTGATCAATTTATGAATGAAATCTCTGCTTGAGCACTGATCGATGACTGAGCATTGTTCTGTAATACGGACCTGAGTAAGTTATCTCGTTATCTCTCTGGAAGGAGACTTTGATGATGTGTATGTGACAGGCACAGATCCTATAAACAAAGTCAGATACAGTTTTCGGGAACAACGCTGTTGCACCCGGTAATTAATTAAATTAAATGAATCACGACTCCTTATTAACTTACAATTTTACCCTTACTTCTAGGTAAAATAATCTCAATGTAGACTGACCACACTAACCGATTCTCGTTTAGGTTTTGTGTTTCGATTGTAAAATATCACACGGAAAAATGTTAAAGCTAATAATCAAATTACTTGACTTTACTTGTGAAACTAGGTATATTCCATCTTTTCGTCTTGTTTTCTGGAAACATTTTTTACAATGTTTCAATACGCAATACGGCATAGTTTGAGCTTTGAGCACTGAGATTCACGCATCGTACTACAGTACTCGCTCACCCAGCTTTCCGTTGCGTACTGACTCGACGCAGTATCTGCTTTGTGTATAAGATCTGTGGTGACAGGGGTCACATACACTATGACGTCACACGTGCACATGCAGGGCATGAGCTTTTATCTATATATATAAAACTCAAAGGTGACTGACTGACATAGTGATCTATCAACGTTCAACGCACAGCCCAAACCACTGGACGGATCGGGCTGAAATTTGGCATGCAGGTAGATGTTATGACGTAGGCATCCGCTAAGAAAGGATTTTTCGAAATTCCACCCTTAAGAGTGTGAAATGGGTGGTTGAATTATTTTCCCATAGGCCACGCCGTGGACGAATCTGGGGGCAGAAGCTCGTTAAGTCTATACGTATTGAACCTGTATTACAGACAAATTAAACAACAAGAGAACAAGAGACAAGACAAGAGAATTACGCTCAATCGTGAATAGGTGCTGAAGACGAGACAAAATGAACAATTTATGAATTAGATTTCTTGAGCACTGATGGAACGGAGCACTGCATTATTGTACGGTACTCTAATATGGGCCTAAGATTCCTATCAAATTTCTACGGCTTTTATTCTAGCGGGATGTTCCACTTTCTCACACAATATGCTAACTCAATTAAACACAAATTATAATTGCGTGAACGAACACACAAACAAAACAGGGAAATGTAATTTGTACCTTATTACAAGAATTTACAATCTTTTGATACAATCTGTGGTGATATTAGAGCCTTGACTTGAACAAATGGAAGGAGCTAGAGATCCTGAAAGGAATATGATTTTACAATTAGGTTTACATGGGCCCATAAGCTATAAGTTTTGTTATTTACGAACGCAGAGCTAGATTTTTTTATAATAGCATATGGCATATGGCCTATGGCCTGGCCTATGTTCTAGAATATCAAAATTCGAGAAAATGTGTCATCCACTAACCTGAAATTGGCCAGCGTTGTGGGATATGCCTGCTGATTTATTCCTTGTTTGAATTAGAATTTCATATTTATATATAATTTACATATGTAATTATATTTGACTTGGTTGCCCTTAAAAGTTCAATAACCCTGTAGTTACGTGGGTACCTTTAGGGCAGAGGTCGTCACACTTTTCTGGTCAAGGGCTACATAGGACTATCAATGTGGTCCGCAAATTACTGTCAAAACGCAATTGCCACGTAGATTTTTGTATGGCGATTGCTACCTGTGAAGTGTAAGTCATTTATGTATTTGCCAACTCAATTAATTAAATATTAATTCATTTCAAAACAACTCAAAATCTAATTTGATGTTATATGAATTTAATTTTTAGGTGAGAATAATAATGATATTTATAAATAGAGTAAGTTAGCAATTTGCAGGAGGAAGCTTATATACCTACCATACGTGTGTTCACGTATGTATTTCTATCTAATTGATTACATGTGCCAATTGAGTTTTGCTCACACCAGTAGTGAGAAAGAGAACTTCTTTTTTTTAAACCTATCATTTTATTATCATAACCTTTTGCTATATTTGACATTAAGCACTTTGTAGTTTCATATGCTTAGAACATATCATAAAGTATCTTAAGAACTCGGATTTTTTACTTGTAACAGTGCTAATATTTGCCTATTTGCATTTAGTTTGTTTGAGTTTAAGTTTTTGATATTATCTACTAAAATTATTTGCTGTGTCACTGGCCGCAGAATTAGCATCTGCGGGCCGCAGTTTGGCGTCCACTGCTTTAGGACCTTCGTGCACAACCTCTATAACATTCATGATATATCTGGACATTGTCGCATCGTAATGACGAGACAAACTATCGAACAAGGGTTGTGGGTCTGGGTTAACCCTATAAAGTTAAATTGATGGTTATTCGTAAAAAAACAATAAAGATAAAGATCTATGTTAGGGTTTTATCGATGGGGTAAATAAAAGTACACTAAAAATAGTTAAAACAAGAGGTAAGTGCCTAGTGGTCGTTTTGTACATTTGGCAAACTTATATTTCATTCACTATTTGATCTCGTCTTGAGCAACGACTCACGACTGAGCGTAGTTCTGTAATACAGGCCTAAGAGATAAGATGTATTAAGATCGGATATTTTAAGATTCGATTCAAACAAATTTCGGTTGACGTCGTAATCATGCTATTTTCGCACCTATTGTACTATATATAAAGTTGCACAAATTCGACGTCGATCGCTGTATCAGCATAACCCTCCGAGTCCTGAAGATCTCGACAATACAATCAGAGAGTTTTCAAGGCAAACCGGTATCTTCCAGGCAATGTTCCATTATCGACCGCGTCGTCACTTACCATCAGCTGGGTGATCATGCAATTCGATTGCATCTAATAGAAACACAAATTTGTATGGATTTGACAGTGTGAATACGCAGTTTATGTGCATAGTTAGTATGGGAATTTCTCCTGTTACATTGCAAAGTTTCGTGATCACCACCCAGAGAGATAGTGGTCAAATGCAAGATTATAAAAAGGTAAAAAAATAAAGAGTTAGTGCATTATTTATATTTTTGAGGACAAAGTTGTAAAATGCGTACATGCTCTCTGCTATCCTCTTTGTGGAGGCGTTTTAAGTCACGACTAGATTTATGTCCTCGTGCATTTGTGTGGTTGCTGCGACAGTCTTATTTTTATTTTAAAAGCGATTTATGTTCAGAATGTGCGTTTTGGTTTACTGGCTATTGTAATACTTAGTGAAAAATGTTATGAAACGTTGATAATGTTTGATGAAGGTATCTACTAGGTGGTAGGACTTTTCTGCAAAGTTCGTCTAGGTAGGTAGGTACCTTTGCCAGTTATTCTGCAAGCATTAGTGTGCAAGCACTATTGTGTTCCGGTTTGAAGGGCACTGTAGTTAGTGAAATTACTGGGCAATTGAGACTTTATCATCTGATCTCACAGATGAGTAATGTTATTACCAGACTGTGCTGATGTATCAGGATGATGTGCGCAGTGCAGTGTCACGCGAAACTTTATATTTTGGAGTTCCAAGTGACACTGTTCTGCTATGAGCAGTCAGGTCTCTTAGCATCAGGTGAACGACTAGCTCGTCACATCACTCATTAACAAATAAAAAAAAAATAGATAGGTCCATCCATTTTAAGACTTAAACCATTTTCAATAATACGTTAAACTTATAATCAAATATTATACAATAGTGCCATCATGGTTAATTCATGGGAAACTGTATACGCTTTTATAACATTATAACAAGATGCCTGATGGTATCGATCGAACATTTGTCAATGCGTACGTTTAAATGAACAATTCAAACCTGATTAAAAATTACCCAATGATTATTATTTCGACAAAATAACTGACAGACAAGTAGTAGTTAAAACTAAAAAAAACTTGCCTGGGTATTGTCTGTGGCTATATAAGTTCAGTTGTCTATGTGTAATTTTGAAGATAATTTCAATATTATATTATTATAGTCTTCATTACAGAATATTTATTAGTAAGGGAAAAAGCGTGCAAGCCAAATGAGAGGAGAGCATTGCCACGTCATCCAGATATATACGATTTTAGGCTGCAAGATCCTAGGCGATCATGTAACTTGATTATAACTTATCACAAATTTGTATGGATTTGACAGTTTCAATACGCAGTTTATGTGCATAGTTTTGGAAATTTCTTTTGTTGCATTGCAATCAAAGTTTCGTGATCACCCCGCTGATCACAATACATACATAGATACATACACATACCTACATTTATAGATGGGTACTTGCTTACATAGTTGCATCTGAACATTTATTGCTGCACCATTTATTTACTGCACCTCACAAGCCAGCAAGCATGCGATGTGTATTGCATTTTGTGGTTTACAATCTCTTTGCTTCACTATTTTTCTTCTAGGTACATTAAAAATACTGAATAATCGAGTCGGTCTTATATATTAAAATAAAACTTTTATTTATCAAAAAAAAATGTACAAATCTATGTATATATAAAATAAATCTCTATTTCCCTTGTTCATCGCATCACGAGTGAGCGGACGGAACATTTACTTTACTCATTTTTTGCTGTTTTTATTATTGTCAGGAGAAGGTTCTTAAGAAAGAAAAAATTAAGAAAGTTGAGTGGAAAATTAGAAAATGTTTACCATGAATCACCACATCAGTTTCACCATGGTGAAACAGCGGGGCGCCGCTAGTAAGGAATAAAAATACCCGAAATTTCGTAACAGAAAAAAGATCTGTATAATCAACGCCCTGGACCCTGACTAGGATTCCCTATATTTAAGTATGGACCCAGGAATTACGAGGACCATGGTTCCACAGCACCCAGACTCCGAACAAGTATTTGCGCATTTTTTCCTGTGCACTAATACTAGTCTTGCGGCGGGAATGGAACCCGCCACCTCCGGGCTATAAGTCGACCTCTCAACAAAATAACAACCACACTACAAAGGAGTCAAACCGTTATTAAGCAATTTATGTTGACTGCTTTTAATTTTATTTATTCCTTCCGCTACCATCACATGTTACATTATTTATATTTACACTAATGGTATAAACCACCAGCGCTATCCCCGTGGGCCACAGCCCACATACACTGAACATTAAACCACTCGTGGGAGAAATTAATAAAAATCTATTAAACTGGTCCAATAATTCAGGTGGTAGTAACCCTGCCTTCTGAACTGCAGGTTGTGGGTTCGATTCCCACCCAGAACAAGCATTGTTGCAGTGTCACTCGAGACTTTAAATGTAGTTTCGCGTGACACTGCACTGCGTACGTCATCATACCACATACTACGCTGTCCAAGTTCGGGTTTGTGGATAGAGTGGTTTGTGATCAGTGACCGTATTACAGAACGACGCTTAGTCAACGATCGGCGCTCAAGCAAAGATTTTATTCGATAATTGTTCACTTTATGATTGAAATCTCTGCTTGAGCAGCGATCGATGACTGAGCATCGTTCTATAATACGGACCTTAGAATACTATTACTTAGACTACTTATTGTCCTTCCTGTATAGTATATAAATTTATAAATATTAACATACTTTAACAAAAAGCACGGAAACAGGTGTCTGTGGAAATTCAGATAGGAAAAAATTAAAAAATAGCTACTTAGACAAGTTCTGTAATGATAATCAGGTATCTGTATTTAATTAATTATTTATATGATCGAGCAATGAATAAAGTACTTATATTTTGTAAGATAAATAACGGCTAAAACTCACGTCAATTAAAAGTCGAAATTACTCAAACTAATTTTCAACTAATTTTCAAACTAAAAAGTACTTATATACATAATATATATTCTAAGTTATTGTAACAATGTATAAATATGTACAATGTACTTAATATTGAAATATTTAAAGAAATAAAGAAAGAAACATCATTTATTCTTGAGAAACAACTGATAACAAATACATAACACCAAAATAATAAAACAATCCTACGTGGTGTCATGAATGGGCTTCCCATTATCTCTATACATATAAGTATAAATACTCTATAAATATACAGTCCTGACTGACTGACTGACATATTTCAACGCACAGCCTAAAGCGCTGGACCTAGAGACTTGACATTTGGAGGGTGTGTTCTTTGTAAAGTGTAGGTACACACTAAGAAAGGGTTGCTTGAAATTCCACCCCTAAAAGGGTGAAATGGGTGGTTGAATTATCTTTGAAAAATGTTCTTAATTTCCTATAGGCCACGCGGGCGAAGTCACGGGCAGAAGCTAGTTAACTTGTAGGTATAACTTTGTTAGAAATAGAGGAAAATTGTTTACATTAAGATCCACTATGGAATCTCTTTGTTCGACTCCTCGGAGAAATGAATTCTTTTGATGATTACTTAGCTAGCCGCTTTCATCTTGTCATAAATGTTATACTTAGCAGAGACATTTGAATATTTTTTATTTAATTATTTTTGAAAGAAAAAAACAAAGATTGAGCATTGCCATTCAACGTGGCAATGCTGCCAGCATAATGGGCACGTTGCCTACTGGTAGTGGTTTGTTTGATTAAGTTCCCTTTTTATTGTTTTATGTTTGTTAAGTGTTAGTTATTATATGGATTATTTGATTATTTCGTAAAATACAAAATAATTTCACTAAATTACATAACAAGTTGATTAATTTCGTCATTAACGCTATTATAGACTATATTATTTTTAAATACTACAATGATATAATAACAAATACTAAAAACTACTTACTACTACTACAGAAAAGAAATACATTTGGACTATATATAGTCCAAATGTCTATATAGTTCCAGTATAAACTTTTGAAAACGCGATGAGCTCCCGGCCCCCAAGGACCCAGGGTCTCAACACCAAACGGCTCAAATATGTAACCGCTACCGAGATTACTATATTTCCGCCGTTTTAGCTGCTCAGCCGAATTAGCCGCGGCGCCGGCCCTAACGTGTGTCTCGGGAAGATGTGACGGCGCCATAGTGTCGACGCAAGTAGCGTCCCACGCTAAGGGCCGTCCCATCTTCCAGGGAACCAGAGTCATTATTATATTATTATTTTTACTCAATATAATGATTCCTGTTAGTAGTTAGTAGTAGAAAAACTGTAATTTGATAATTTTCATCCAATATGAAAACTCCTTTTTGGTGCCTCTGCGGTGGTGGTTGAGCAGGTCAGCTCATAGCCCAGAGGCGGCGAGTTCGATTCCCACGGCAGGACAAGTATTTGTGAACAGAAAAAAGCGCAAATACTTGTTCTGAGTCTGGGTGTTGTGGGACCATGGTCCTCGTAGTTCCTTGTATCTTGAAGACACAGGGAATCCTAGTTAGGGTCCAGGATCTATGTATGTTGGGCGTTATTTTTATTATTATTATATTTTACTAACGAATAAAATAACTTATTATTAATAAAAACTAAGTTATAAATCTGGTTAGTTAGGGTCCAGGATCTATCTATGTGATCATTGGGCGTTATTTTTATTATTATTATATTTTACTAACGAATAAAATAACTTATTATTAATAAAAAATAAGTTATAAATGTAATTAGAGATGTCAATACGGTGGAACATAAAAGGGTCAAACAATCTTCTACTATATAAAAATAAGTCGGGTTTTCCTTCCTGACGCTATAACTCCAGAACGCACGAACCGATTTCCACGGTTTTGCATTCGTTGAAAGGTCTCGGGCTCCGTGAGGTTTATAGCAAAGAAAATTCAGGACAAATTCAGGATAAACCAACATTTTAAGTAGATGGCGCCGGTGCGTGATACATTGTTTTTCGTATATTATAAAATGTTTAATAAATAAACGTCCATCCGAGCGAAGCCGGGACGGGCCGCTAGTAATATTATGAAATCTTATTCTAATAAATAAATAAATTGATGTGTAAAGAAAAACAACATATGAAAACATTTATCCATTTATTTAGAAAAGACACATACACCCAAACGCATTTTCTAACACGACATTTAAAATTAATGTAATTACATAATATTTACAATTTCAACGTTAAAAAAATAAAACTAATGGTAAATATAACACTAAATGCGAAGGAATGTCACTGTATACAATCTTGCAGAAAAAAGTTAGAACATTTACAGAAAAATTATAATATAAAAATGTTAGTATTCTGTCATTTTAAATAAAGGTGGGTAATTTACGGATTAATGACGGTTAAATTATTGCATTTAACATAAATATCAAACTTACGACTAGACAGGTACTGTACAACAAATACTGTTTTTTTATATGTATTATTACATAATAATTATGAGCTATTACTTTAATAGATTAAGATAGTAAGTAGAAATTTGCCGTGTAAGTGTTTGAGAAAAACCAGATTAAAATCTATAAATAAATAATTCTATACAAAAACATTTGTGTTACTTATATTTTTCTCTACAATGAGAATTGGATGATAAAAAAAACTGACAATTGGTATTTGCAGACATGTTTGTTTAAATGTAAATCACTGGTTTTTAAATTATTGTTTGCTATATTGTGGCTAGAATGCACAATACACCCCATGCGGGACGTCAGTGCATGCCTTATCGCACTCAGATAGAATCAGAATTGTGGCTAGATAGCGCTTTGTGAAATATCTACACACATTGTTTTTACTACCTACTTTAATTTTATCCAACAAAACTGCGCCGTTGAATAGATTCGTTCAATTATAATAATAATATTTTTTATTTAAACAAAACTGTCTCATACTGAATTCCCATTCCATTATGTACTTATTTGCAAGCCTATTAAAGTTTGTTATGGTAAGGATGAAATTGCAGGGCATTTCGGTTTGAGATGCCCCAGTTATTGTTTATTCAGAAAAATATAGTGATCGAGTGGTTCAGCCGATAAGGGTTGACCCACATCTGTCAGCACTAAATCGAATTTTTTTCATGCTCTATCCTTGTCTATCGCTAAGTATCGTTATTTCCTAGAGCAAGAAAGGTAGCGTAACTGATCTTTCTCGCAATTTTAGGTAATCTATGGAAATCCCCACAACAGAGAGACCAAGAGCGAGATAATATTTTAACATTTAAACAGTATTTCTTTTTAGATTTAAATATCGATTTTAAGTTTGAGAATCTCCAACGATAGTCTGTACAGTCAGATATTCCCAAAACTTTTTTTTTCCCGTTCAAGATAGTAAAATATGAAAGAGAAATCAGATCACCTTAAACATTAAAAAATCTCAATAATCTTATAATAGCTGCCACTTAAATACCTAAACTATTAAAACTAGGCGTTATCACGGATTCACATTGAGGTCTACAATAAATAGATTACTTTGTTTAACTAAATACTACATTTACTAATCTAAACTTTTTGATGTCCAAAATACCTAACCACGCCGATTAATTATTATTTATTTCTGTATTATTGCTGGTTGATCGGTGTTTTATAGATTGTATTTTGGAGAGTGTGTGAAGGAATTACACAACCTAATTCCCCACCTTCTCTATCTTTCACCGGACTACAAGACGCACAAAACACAGCATCCATATATGGTTGAAATTCCTACAACCCGCATGAAGCGTTTTGCTACTAACTATATAGTGCGAACAGCTAATGAATGGAACAGCTTGCCGGCGTCCTTGTTTCCAGTTAACTATAACCTGGGCGTTTTCAAGTCAACAGTGAACAGGTATCTTCTAAAAAAGCATGCTCCATCTTAGGTCACGTTAGGTAACCAATAAAAAAATATCTATAGTATAATTATTTTATATGATACTAATTTAGTTAGATGTTCTCTTACTTGGATTATTTTTTAAATATATATTTATTAAATATTTTTAATTTTTTTTTCTCATTTTAAGGTACTTTGAACATCAATAACGTTAACGTACGCAATATTTATTTACAAATGTTTATTTTTTAAATTATTTTATCTACTACTTGCATTGTATTTAAGAAAATTCGGTATTAGTTCAAACATTTATATTTTTATGTTTAAAAAAAAGTTGTAACATTTAAAGTCTCATCTACCAATTAAAAAGCAAATACCACTAAATTTCTCCAAATACTAATCCCCCTGGGCATTTTCACAATTCACAACGCGATAAAGTTTTATTAGCTAATTAATAACTATAAACTTTCGTAATATCTAATTAATATAATTTTTCATATTGCTGCCTATTGTTTTGCTTTTAGTAAATATATTTTAATAACAGCATTTTACTGATTGGATAAGCTGAAGCTTAGTATAAGCTTATGAAAACTAAGTAAGCTGCTTAGTTTCCACTTAAAGAACACGACGTAGGTTTCGTTTTAAAGCTTATTTATAAGTGAAATAATTAATTTATATGAAAGAACCCGATTGAATAAAAGGGCATTTGTTGCAGAATCTATACTTCTCAAAATACGCAACACCAACATAGAATCTACTTCTTAAAATAGATCTGCTTCTCAAATAGCACGTTGCTAGAACCTGTTTAAGTAAGCACACTTCTTTAGAATCCGCTTTTCAAAGGGCAAGTTGCTTATATAATCTTTTTGAGTAAGCGCACTGCTTTAGAATTCGCTTCTCAAAGACCAAGTCACTTATAAAATTTGTTAAAGTACACCGCTTAAAGAATCAACTTCTCAAAAAGCGCGTTGTTTGCTTAATCTACTTCTCAAAAAGCGCGTTGTTTGCTGAATCTACTTCTCAAAAAGCTTGTTGCTTATAAAATCACTTCTCAAAGAGCGCGTGGCGTAGAATCTACTATAAGTAAGCTATTTGCTTACACGGCTTGAGGCTAGGGTACAACTACATGGGTTTTGCTGGAGAGCAGTCTCCGGACAGACTGGTGGTTGTTGCCGTCACTGCTGGAGATGTCGCTAGTGCTGACTACAGCCGGCTGAGAGAAGTTCTTGCAGAGGACCAGTACCTGGAACAAAACTGTATCGTTACTTATGGTTCTGTTAAAACCCTGTTTTGTAAGCGTTTTTGATGAGTAGGGCCGAAAAGTGCCAAACTTCCCAGCCATCAGACAATAGAACGGGGATAGTCAGTCTCGTCCCAACTCTCTTATGAGCTACACATATTCTAAATCAAATATTTTTATGTTAAATCCAAATGAATTCTAGTTTAAAGTTTTTTTTAACAATGTTCCGTGATCCGTGAGAACCCAAAACCCAAAAACAGTTCGTATGGTCTCAAGCTGGTGGAATAATTTACTGCTGCAAGTGATCTACCATGGTAATGTAATATTTTAATCAAAAAATACAAATAACCAAATCAAACCTAAACTAAAAACCAAAGGTTTTCTGTATTCGCTTAATTACGTCGTCACCTGCACAATACTTTCCCACTCGTGGAGCACGCGGTAGGGTGCTAAATTATATGCCATTAAAAAAACAGCCGACTTCAAATAGAAGGTACGCAGGTACAATAGCTCAGTTGGTAGGTTCCTTCTGAGATGTAGGACGTGGGTTCGATTCCCATCCAGGACAAACATTTGTGTGATGAACATCGATGTTTGTTTTGGATGTTATATTGTATTCTATGTATTTATCTATGTAAGTATTGTATCAGTTATCTGGTTCTCATAGTACAAGCTTTTCCTTACATAGCGCCATCTAGCCCCAACTAAGCAAAGCTTGTATTATGGAAACCAGATAACTGATACAATACTAAGATACTTTTCGTTTGTAAATATATACATAAAATACAATATAACACCCAGACACAGAACAAAAACTTATGTTCATCACACAAATATGTGATAGAATACATTATAGTAGACTTACTTACAAGCCATGAGTAAATGAGGTACTTTAAAATCGTTTACATTTTAGGTTGGGACCTTTACGTGAGTCAAGTACAAGCCCTTTATTAGAAAACCTTGATGGCGACATGCACGAGGATAAAATTACAGGGAAAACTATTACAGTACAACTTATCAAGGGCCCATGTAATTTATTAATAAAGAGAGATGCTGCACGGTTTCAGTTTACCCGTTTTCCCGCAAAATCTTTCAGTGTTCTGGGATAAACAGTAATCGTGTTACCACAAATACATAAACAAGGCTTAGATAGACGTTAAACGTGCGTTTAACACTACAAAACAGTAGTTTAACACTTGTTTAAGGCTTGTTTAAATCTTTTGTGTGTTAAAAATCAGCGTCTAGTACCTTTGGTATATAGACGCTGATTTCCAGCTGAAACCCTGCAGTGGATAAATGTTATAAACAAAGAATGATATCAAAGTATGCATATAACAAATATGCACTTTATATTAATACCCAAAAGTATACTTATCGACTAAATAAAAATTTATTTAACAAATATATTTTGATTATTAAAAATATTTTTTTAACCTCAGTATATAATGTCATTTATTCGCCGTCTTTGATTATTTAAAACTAGCGGCTCTTCCCAATTTTGCACTGGTATTTCACAAACATTTCAATAGTTATAAATTGAATACGAAGTGATTTATTTGGTGAAGGATTACCCGAGGTACGAATAATGTGGCTTAGTTGGAACCGGCATTACTACTGCATATTTTAGCATAAAAAAGTAGTTATTGTGTCACACTGTAATTGTTAGACATATGGTATAGCAGCATTTTTTTTATAGATATTGATGTCTTTTATAAAATTGTAGTAAGTATATCACTTTGCTTTATTGTCAATAATTTCCGCAGCATACGCGATATAATGATTTTTTTGGTATTTATTTCACACGTTACATCATCGAAGCTTTCATACGGATCCCTAGCTTTTAAAAAATATTTTATCGCCTATGTTCATCAGGGATAATGTAGGATTCTGATGATGAAATAATTTTACAAATTGGTTCAGTAGTTAAGAGTCTATTCAATGCTAATAAACTCTCGAGCCTTTCCTCTTTATAATATTAGTTTAGATAATCAAAGACGGCATATAAATGACAAAGTACTGAGGTTAAAAAAATATACAACGATAATGAAACACTTAATCGAAGGCGGTTCAAAAAGGACAACTTACCGTGTAGACAACAGCTAGTACGCCCATAATCCCTCCGATGAGTACGTCCCACCAATGGTGGCGGTGGTCGGTTATCCTCGTCAAGGCGCAGACAGCTGCGTAAATGATGCACAGGATCTGCACCAGTGGGACAACTAGAACTGATCTGTTGTGCCAGCTGAATGCTCGCCTTTGGAGGTACCACTGGAAGGAAAAGGAAATATTATACTGTGAATTTCGGATGATGCTTTGATTAATATATAACTCTGTGAATACGAATAGACCTTAATATTTACTAGCTTTTGCCCGCGGCTACACCCGCGTGGCCTATAGGAAACGATCAAGAAAATTTTTCACAAACAATTTAACCACCTAGGGATGGATCCTATACAAAGGACACACCCTCCAAATTTCAAGTCTCTAGGACCAGCGGTTTAGACTGTGCGTTGATATATGAGTAAGTCATTCAGTCAGTCAGGACTTTGAATTTTATGTCTAGATTCATATTATTATATAACTATTTGTATATATAAGTTATAAATGCTTCATGCCAAATTATAGCTCGATCGGACTGTTGGCAGTAGTCTTAAAAATCGTTTCCAAGTAAAAACGAATAAATAAACAAATGTCGTCGTGAAGTTTAAAAGCTTTTTATAATATTACATTATTATTAAGAGCTTTTAACTTTGAATTGATTAAGGCCTAAAAGTAGGTTTATTTTTAATGAGTAAGTTTATTATAGTTTAAAAATTTCATGAGCTGCCTTAATCCGTTAGAGCCGAATTTTACAAAATGTAGGTATCATAAATTCAAAGTCAAAAGATTTATTGCACATAGGCTAATTTTAACACTTTTATAAATCAAAATTATATTAGGTAGGTACTTAAAATTAAGTTATTTCACTAAGCATATAAAATTACAAAGTGCTTAATAATATATAACAAGCCCATTACAATATATGAGTTTGAAAAAAAAGCAGTTCTCTTTCTCACTACTGGTACAAGCAATCCGGCACAATGCAGAATAGAAAACTTTGATCCGAAGCTACATTTTGTAAGATAAATAACGGAATAATTCACGTCAATTAAACGTCGAAATTACTCCGACCAGGTTTCGGACATATTCTATGTCCTTCTTCTGGGAGCTAGTTACTAACGAAAGCCGCGGCGACTTTCTCTAGTCTAGTGGACCGTGGTCCTCGTAGTTCCTGACCTAGTCTAGAGGACCATGGACCATGAGGACCATGGTCCTCGTAGTTTCTGGGTCCCTAGACACAGGGAATCCTAGTTAGGGTCCAGGATCTATGTAAGTGATCGTTGGGCGTTATTATTACTATTATCATTATAAGTTTTTTCTGGTTCCACAGTACAAGCTTTGACTATTTAAAATTTTAAATTTAAAAAAATCCTTGCTTACTGTGGCGCTAGATGGCGCTATGTGAAAAGTCCACATTATGTGCTAAGTATTTATTTTCAGGCTGTGAACCATTTAATCATTCAGTTATAAAAACTGATTGAGTCTAAACATGGCTATCGACAACAGCCATACACAACTAAACATAATAACAAAGCATTAAAATTTGAATTTTTAATCACAATCTATATATTAAGGCGTAGGTTGTGTCACTGAGGTCATTGGCATGCTGGAAACCGAAACTAGCTGGATCTAATTTTATACGGTACCATGACAGCGTGACCTCATGGTCAGACGAGTCAAGTGGGTATCAAATTCAAGAAGCTCTAAAGATCGTTTCAGTACATTTCAGCAGGTTTGTTGGAACGGTATTTACAGTGTAATGGTGGAGTTCACCAGATTTATAAACGGCCGGTTATCAGTTTAACGGTCGGTTAAACCATTTTTGGCGTTCACCGCAACATAACAGACGGTTAAATACCATAAAGTCCGATTATTTTAACCGTCCTCGACAACGTCGTTTAAATCTCGGTTACGTCATATGGTGCACTTTTCTGAGCTGTCTTTGCGATCAGAGCAACATGGTTGGTTACGTTATTATATTCCTGGAGTTATAAGCGAAAAAATAAATAAATAATAAATAAATATTTATGAACACTTCACACAGCGCCATCTATCCAGAAACTAAGGAAGCTTGTACTAGGGGAACCAAAATAACTGATAAAATACTTAAATACTTTTTGTTTGTAAATACATACCTACATAGAATACAATATAACACCCAGACACAGAACAAGATCGATATTCATCACACAATTTTTTGTCCTGGGTGGGAACGAACCTTTTTGAACGAATTTTAATCAAGTATTATATACGTATAATGTCAGCCTGAGAACTATTGTACCTACATAGGTAAATAAGTATGTCTTTATACCTAGATGATGTAATTATTTT
This sequence comes from Ennomos fuscantarius, assembly GCA_905220475.3. Classification (NCBI taxonomy): domain Eukaryota; kingdom Metazoa; phylum Arthropoda; class Insecta; order Lepidoptera; family Geometridae; genus Ennomos; species Ennomos fuscantarius. The sequence continues at coordinate 2,565,157 of HG992040.1, read as the reverse complement.
TTTACAGAAATAATTATCTGGCAATTTACCTACCTAAATGGAAACTGTAGTGCAATAGTTCTACGCGTATGTTACTAATGCACTTTTAAAATTGAAACTGTATTATAATGCTAGATACAAACAATCCGTCATGGTATCGACTACGTACCGATAAATGACTTCGCAAATAAGTTGCCTTACAACGTTCGTGCATTCACTCTGAATGCCGCACTGACCGGGCGATTTGCCAGTTATTTTGCCGCCAAGCAGTAGTGTGCAAGCACTACTGTGTTCCGGTTTGAAAGGCACTGTAGCTACTGAAATTACTGGGCAATTGAGACTTTATGATCTGATCTCACAGTCGATTAATCTTATTACCAGACTATGCTGATGTCTCAGGATGATGTGCGCACAGCAGTGTCACACGAAACTTTACATTTTGAAGTTCCAAGTGACACTATTCTGTTATAGGCGTCCGTGTCACTTATCATCAGGTGAACGACTAGCTCGTCACATCATTCATTAACAAAAAAAAAATATCATTGTGACAGATGTACTCACCTAGGCGTACAATAATGTTATATTTAATTTTTAGGTTTCATAAAAGCCGACACATGGTTAGTTTAATCTAGTTTCTAGATACCCTGTGGTCTTACCCACAAACCTAAATTCCTTTAATTACTGTCCATCATCGCAGATGTTCTAAAACTAAGTGGAACATTACGCACATGTGCGAATTTCAAGACGTACCATTTTAGTACATAATGATAATGAGTTCAGTGATATTAATAAATCAGCGGTGGTGATTACTTAGACAGATATCACTCAATAAATTAGAAGAGTCTGTTATATGATTAGAAACCGTATGTGATCTTGATTGCGGTTCGATTTAATAAATAGTAAAATTAAAAATAACAGCAAGTATATTGGTCCTTACCTAATGAATGTTAGGTGATTCCCAAAATTGGCAGTTTTTTTTTAAAATGTTAGTGAATGATGTGATGAGGTAGTCGTTCACCTGATGTTAAGCGATACGGCCACCCATAACAGAACTATTGTGTCACTCGGAACTCCAAAATATAAAGTTTGACAAAAGTTAAAAGTTCGTATGACACTGCACTGCGCACATCATCCTGAGACATCAGCACAGTCTGGTAATAAGATTACTCGACTGTAAAATATGATCGTAAAGTCTCAATTGCCCAATAATTTCATTAGCTACAGTACCCTTCAAACCGGAACCCAGTAGTGCTTGCACACTACTGCTTGGCGGCAGAATAACTGGCATAGCTGGTACCTAACCAGAGGAACTTTGCAGAAAAGTGCAACCACCTAGTATGTTGGTACATACCTAATTAATGTTAGATGATTTCAAACGTTTACTCAACATTAGCATTATTAGTTTATTAGTTTTAGGGTTCCGAGTGACACTGTTCTGTTATGGGCGGCCGTAGCGCTTAGAATCAGGTGAACGACTAGCTCGTCACATCATTTAATAACATTTAAAAAAAAAAAAATATCACGAGCAAAAATGAGACAGGGGATTTTAAGCACTGATAGGTACATTTTCCCAACGTTTTTAAATAAAGCCCTAAATTCATGTTTGACAGCTTGCATTTATCTCTCTAGGACGTAGGTATCCAAATACGTTGCAGTTCATAGAGCAACGTAAACGTAAATGCGAACTTAAGAACTGCCAAATTTCAGTGCAAACGGGCATTAGAACCTTACTGTCAATATTTTCATACTCACGGCTAAAAATAGTCCACAGTATATTGATAAAGATGAATGCGCAGAAGGGAAACTCCTGCTGGAGTCGATCTGCAAATACCTCGTGTATTTCGTCGAGGCGCAAGTGTAGCTACTGACGTATTCAGAACTGTAGGAAAAAAATTAGAATTTTAATTATCCTACACAAAATTTCATAATCACACTAATATTATAAAGGCGAAAGTTTGTATGTGTGTTTGTGTGTATGTGTGTATGTTTGTTACTCCTTCACGCTCAAACGGTTGAATTCGGTACCAAGATAGCTTATACACTAGATTAACACATAGGCTACATTTTATCCCGGAATAGTAAAATTTTTCCGTGGGATTTTGGATTGGCACACGAACTGCGTATTGAAATTGTTAAATCTATACGATGTCTAAGTACCTTGATTTAAGAGAGGGTTCCGATATCAAATAACTATGTATGAACCTACAAGCTTTTCTTAATTTGGAGATGAATCGCTATGACTGTGCCTTATAAATATACTTACTCATTGCAACTCTTCGCTTCCTCCGGGGCGCAAAGGTCAAAGAACGTAGGCCTCGGCGACCCCACCACGCATTTGACCACCTCCAGGATAGTCAAATTGACTACCGCCCCGTATATGTAGTCCCGGTAGATGAAAGCTGTGGTCTTCGCGCTGGCGAGAACTTTGCTCTGTTTGAGGGTGTACTCATCATCTTGGTGGAGCGTCACTTCCACGGCCCATATCTATAAGAATAAAGATTCTGGAGTCTAGTCCCAAACTAGGATTCCTTGTATCTAGGGACCCAGGAAGAACGAGTACCATAGATCACAACCAGATACAGAACAAGTTTTTTCCCTACGCGGGAATCAAACCCATCGCCTCTGGGTTAAGAGCCGACCTGCTCAACCTCTACTCCACAGAGGCTTTTGAAAAGCGTTGAAGGATTAACGTTATGGAAATATAATTCTTAGCTATATTACGTTTATTTTATTCGAGTGAAAGTAAGCTCAGCGGTGTAGCCCGTGTGCCTTTCAAACCACTGCACCTCACGTTCGAATCCCACTTGGCCCTGCACCAATGCCTTTTCAAGCCAAGTGCATGTCCGCACTCGCCCATACAAAGGTAAGGAAATGAAAAAAAAAACTTAAACTTAAACCTTGTGAAGAAAGAAGGTATGATCAAGAATCAGAAAATTTGAGAACATGACTCTATTATCCACCAACCCGCACGTGGGCCAGCGTGTTGAATTATGTAGTTCTCTCTCTCTCTCTCTGCTACTACAACTTACAATCAAGAACGGTACTATCACAGTGACGGCAGCGACGATTGAGATAGAGAACGTGTCGCCAGTGTGAGGAAAGGAGAGAGCAGGATCGTTGCAGGTGAAGCCACTCCGTCTGCTCGGGAGCGCTCCTACCTCCAGAAGGATGCATACTGCTGCAACTGTGGACAAAGAAATTACTTTATTAAACTCAGGTTTATTATATGTCAACGTTAAGCCTTAACAGATGTTCCACCGCTGCTGACACCGACAAGATGTAATAATAATGCCATGCCAGATAAAAATCCTCCAACAAGCGTACACACACACACTCCATCAGCATGGATTCTAGGCCGCCGGACCAATCACACTAATCACACTAATATTATAAAGGCGAAAGTTTGTATGTGTGTATGTGAGTTTGTGTGTATGTGTGTATGTTTGTTACTCCTTCACGCTCAAACGGCTGAATGGATTTGGATGATATTCAGTACCAAGATAGCTTATAGACTGGATTAACATATAGACTACATTTTTTTCCTGGAAAAGTGAAATTTTTCCGTGGGGTGAGCAAATAACTAAAATACTTTTTATCCGCGGGTGAAACCGTGGGGCGCAACTAGTTTTTAATAATAGTGAACTCAAGAATATTGTTCAAAGAGATCTATGGGTAGGCAACGCACTGGCAATGCCCTCGGTATTTGTAGATGTCCATAGTCAGTGGTGACAACTTACCATCAGGATCGTTAGCTCATTTCATAAATAGTAAACTTTAAAAAAAACTGACGTCATCCGAAGAGTATTTTCACTAATATATTCAAAACTAACATATTCACTAACAAAAAAAGTTACAGACTGTCTAAACTTGAAAATGCATTTGAACGTTCGAAATCAGCCCAAAATATTGACTCATTTATTGCTGTACCGTAAAAGACTAAACTTTTACTGCATCCAATTATAATTTTAACGATTCTATGATTTACTGGAGGCTCAAATCAAAAGGATTTTAATGGTATACCTTTTGATTGTAAATTATTTTTATCGCTTTGAGTTATGGAATGATATTCGGAAAGGTTTTAAAACTTCTTACAAGAAAGTTTCATCGTACAGAATGTACTTTTACTTACCTACATTATTATATAATAAGGAAAAGTGACACTTGTGTTATTTTCAGTGTTAGTGCATAAAATTGGTGGCATTTTATTCGTTAAGTGCTGGATCACAGGCATGAGTGTGGGAAAGTGGTATAATGATGGTGAAAAGTTACTTTTCGTGTTATTTCTAAAACTCCATAGAAGCTTAAGTAAAGTTGCCACCACTTTACTACGAGAATGACTTTGACTAGACTATGACTTGACTTGATGACTTCGACTGTGACTTGACACATGTTTGCGTGAAATATCATTAACTTGATCAATTATAAATTACTTGACACTGGCTAAATACACAAAAATGTGGAGCCAAAACATAAAAAAACGGACCAGAAGAATTCGATATTTTTGAGTTTATTGTTAGAGCTGTTAAAATCACATAAACGTGATAGGTTTATAAGATAACTCTAAGCCATTAGTTAACAGCTACTTGGAGACACATTGTTTGAAATAAATGATAAAGCATTTGGGTCGCCAGCCTTTGTGAGCTTAAGATTTAAAACTGTTTATTTTATTTCACTGATTGTTTCTTTTTTTAAGGTTTACAATGGTTTAAAGTAGGACAATTTAAATTACTTTTTATGATAAGATAAACAATTTTATTTACTTACACTAAATATAACAAAACAAATTACTACTACCTAATAAAAGTAAACTAAAAGCTAACTAAACTAATCTATAAATATAAAATTCAAAGTCCTGACTGAATGACTGACTGACTGACTGACATATATCAACGCACAGCCTAAACCGCTGGTCCTAGAGATTTGAAATTTGGAAGATGTGTTCTTTGTAAAGTGTAGGTATCCACTAAGAAAGGGTTTTTTGAAATTCCACCTCTAAGGTCCGTATTACAGAACGATGCTCAGTCATCGGTGCTGAAGCAGAGATTTCATTTATAAAATGGTCAATTAGTGAATGTAATCTCTGCTTGAGCAGCGATCGATGACTGAGCATCGTTCTGTAATACGGACCTAAGACTGTGAAATGGGTGGTTGAATTATCTATTTTTAAAAAATCTTCGTTTTCTATAGGCCAAGCGGGCTTATTCTAGGCAAGTTTTACCTTTTTTATGTTAATCAATAACGGGACGAGCTCTATACTAGTGACTTTTTTTTTTGAACGGGCTAATGCTGTTGATCTCTACCGACTTTTACAACGTCACCAGGCGCTTAAGTCACCCAGCCGTCAAAAGTGGGAGGCAACTAGCTCAAGCACACCCCTGGGGTGCGAGCCTCGGCTTGGGACGTTGCCGGGATAAGAGGATCGAGAAAATCACGTCCACTAGAAGAGTAGACCTTATTAAAAGTCGCGACCGTTCTGGCTAACCTACGGGGGATCACTATGATCTGACATTACTAGTGCAGCTGCTGAGATATCTTGACAGCCTCTGTGGTTTGGTGATTGAGCAGGTTGGCTCGTGCCTGAGTGTTGTTGGGATCATGGTCCTCGTAGTTTCTGAGTCTCTAGATACAGGGAATCCTAGTTATTGTCCAGGATCTATGGGTGTTATTATTATTATCTGATTATACAGCTCTGTATTTACGAAATTTTTGGTATTTTTATTCCAGGATGTATGTGGCGTTGGGCGTTATTATTAATATTAGGTCTTTACCTATGAAATTGCCGTTTTGTTTGAAAAAAGTTAAAGTATTTTTTTTTCGAACTTATTTATTTCTTTTATTCAAAGTAATCACCCCTGCAATCAATGCATCTTTGCCAACGCTGTGGCAGTTTATGGATGCCCTTCTTGAAAAAATCAGCAGGACGGGAGACAACAAACTCTTCAAAGGCGTTTTGTACTGTCTCTGGGGAATTGAATTTTTTTCCCGCTAAAAAGTTGTCCAAATTTTGGAAAAAGTAATATTCGGTAGGCGCAAGATCTGGTGAGTATGGCGGATGAGGGAGAGCTTCCAAACCCAACTCATGCAGCTTAGAGACGGTCTGTTGTGCAGTATGGGGTCGCGCGTTGTCGTGAAGTAGCAGTGGAGACGACCGATTGACCAAAGCTGGTTGCAGACGTGCGAGTTTCGCCATCTTTGTGGTCAGTTCTTCAATGTACACATCTGCAGTAATGCTCTCGCCGTTTTGTAAAAAGCTATGATGAATCACACTGTGGGGTATTTACATATTGTTGCGGTTTGTACTACATGAGGGTGGTTCGAAAATAAATCAGTTATTCACCGGATTCCAAACTTTCATTTATTGTGCCTTAATATTTCCCAATATCTCACTGGCGACGAGGATGGACCCCACACGTCCCCCCTTAAACAAATATGCTAATACATGGAACAAAAATCAACAAATTAGGCAATTTAGGTCAACAATTAGGTGAATATTAAATTACTTTTATAAAACGATGGTTAACCAAGTAGGTAAACAATAGACATACCTATATGGGTACTCACATTTAATATTACCACAATTTTATTGTACTGAAGCAACCAAAATGTATCCTATTTGATATTATACGAGGCATAATAAATCGAAACTTTATACAACCAATAAAAGATTTACAAATAAATAAGTATGCACACTATCTAACAGCCGAACTATTATCTCATTAATTAACCTGACTTAACCTTTTATTAGACATTAATCCAATACAAAGTAAGTAACTATTATACCGATAAACATATTAGCACGAAATCCATTTACAATCATACAAATTGGATGTGCAGTCTGTTCCGGGATGGTAAGTAGATCATCCGATGATATATGAAATACCCAACAAATAGGTGCCCAAGTAGTACAGAATAACCTTTTTAACAGCCATAGAAAAGAATAATAATAAAAATGAAAGGTTAATAAAACGGTATCTATCCGAAAAGAAAAGTGAGCTGGGTACCAACTTATTTTTGCTTACTTAGTTTTTTTTTTTGCAATTAAGTGGTATATAGTTTTGGTATTACTTCAATACTCAAGGCCAAATTTGTAGTAAATGAAAACAAAACTAGGTAGGTGGAAGCCCATAACATCAGATATTTCGTATGACGTATTTATATCCTATAAAATATTTCAAAGAAGAACCAAAAAGAAGAAGACAAAAAGTAAACACTCCACTCTAATCTATTTACCTTCCTATAATCTAAACAGAAAACTGCAGCGCTAGTGTCGAAAATTACACAAATAAGGCTGTCACTTGCCACAGCGTGTCACTTGGAATAGATATACAATAAACTTATATAGCTATAAGTATACAAAAGTCCACACTCAATAATTATCGGTTGTACAATAATTGAAGTTATACGGGGATTAAGTTTAGGTAGATATGCGTCGCACTTACAGAAATAGATCATAATAATTAAGCTAGACCTTATCGATTAAGTTTACATCCGATAAATTCATTTCTCATTAAATTACCAATGTTCAACGGCCTTCATCATGAAATTTAAAATTAATATACTGAAGCTCGCATTAGGTGTAAAACTAAGTCTACAGTAACCAAATCACCAGCGAATATTTGACTAATTTGCCAGTAGCCAGCATAAAGCCCATGTTGTACAATGACAATATTGTTGAGTCATCAATCGAGCATTGGATTAAGCGGCGTATAAAACAATAATTAAAACCAGTCATGATTAACTTTGGAGCCTAATTATACTAAGTAGCTTTAATTAATATTAATTCCGTGCGCTCAGAATCTAATGCCCTACATATACAGTTTACAATGGTATATCGCTATCGCTATCGTTGCACACTTTGATATAATATTGATCGCCATCAGAATCAGTATCACTTTCTATAAAATTTAGCCTACGCCTTTGTACCTTATTCTCCTCTTGAGAAATACGTTTGCACATCACTTTTAGATGACCTTTCTGGCCACATTTATCACATATATAACCTTTGAAGCGGCACACTCCAGGGCGATGTCCTCTGCCGCACCGCCAGCAAGACTGCGTACCGCACGGCTCAACCGCGCCGGCACCGCAGCCTCCGCAGCCGCCGCATGACTCGCCCGTTCCGTCCCCGCGAGACCTAGCTCGCTGCCCCGCCATCCGGTGGAGTGGCTCAGCCGCAGTCGCCATGCCCTCTAATATCGCCGCTCCGCAACCCGAACTGCTTGCCCGCGAATGCCGTTCAGCTGCCTCGAGCGCGAACGCTAGCTCCACCGCTCTTTTGTACGTCAAAGTAGGTTCCACGAAGAGCCGCGACCTCAACTCGTCACAGGCCATACCCGACACGAATTGGTCGCGCAAGTTTTCTTCGAGACCACTTTGGAAATTACACGTACTTGCTAGGTGTTTCAAGACCTGCAAGTAATCACCCAGGCTTTCTCCTGGATTTTGACGTCGAAGACGAAATATGTGCCGTTCTGCTATCTCAGAACGCTTCGGTTCAAGATGGTCGCCGACTATCTTCACCAACTCCCTAAAACTTTTGTCCTCTGGATTTATAGGAGCGCACAAATCACACATTAACTCGTACGTCGCCTCCCCAACCAAAGTCACTAATGTAGCCACTTGTAAATCAGATTTAATCTGGTTTAACGCTATAAACTGTTCCACGCGTCGAATGTATGCCGACCACTTTTTGCTAATTAAGTCAAATTGTTCGATTTTACCGATAGGCATTTTATTACGGGTTTATGAATACACTTGAAACAAACAATTAGAAGTGGTTTTAACGCGTTTATCCTCGTCGCCAGTGAGATATTGGGAAATATTAGGGCACAACAAATGAAAGTTCGGAGTCCGGTGAATAACTGATTTATTTTCGAACCACTCTCATGTAGTACAAACCGCAACAATATGTAAATACCCCACACACACCAGCACTAGACCACCAAACTGTGACCATCACCTTTCTAGGGGTCATTTTTCGTTTTGCACATTGCTTTGGTACCGAACCAGGATCTAACCAACTTGCTGAGCGCTTTCGATTGTCAAAAAGAATTCATTTTTTGTCGCACGTAACAATTCGGTTCAAAATTCCTTCATTTCTGTGCCTGTTAAGCAGCGCAAGGCAAGTCTCGACGCGTACGTTGCGCTGGCGATCGTTAAGTTCGTGGGGCACCCATCTATCAAGCTTTTTTATCTTGCCAATCTGTCGCAAATGGACCAATATTGTTTTGATGCTAACATCAAAAGCTGCTGCCAGCTCAGCTGTAGATTGAGATTCATCAGCTTCCACAATCGCCTTTAATTCATCATTGTTGACCAAAGTTTCCGGACGACCACAGGGTCATTTTTCAAGTCAAAATTTCCAGAACGAAACCGAGCAAACCAATAACGGGTTGTACGTTCGTTTGTACAGTTCTCTCCGTAAACGTCGTTGATGTTACGTGTCGTTTGTGCCGCGTTGGTGCCACGACGGAACTCATATTCCATAATTTCACGAAATTTCAAAGTACCCATTATGAGAGAAAATGTTGAAATTTAATGAAAATACAACGCTAATCAATAAACAAAAGACTTATATTGTAAATAGAATGTCATATTTTTAAAACAAAATTAATTTGAATTTAGAATTCATAGCCAATGAAAACTTTTTTTTGTTTGAAAAAGTCTGTACTGCAATACGGCAATTTCATAGGTAAAGACCTATTATTATTACAAAATGTTTTAGATAAAAGAATGAGTGATGTACCCAAAGGCACGCGCGAATCACTAAAGCTGAATCAACAATATCCTGCTCGAGTTACCACACTTCTGATGAAACAGTTGGGTTTTTAACTTATCCGGAATCCAAGATGCTTCGTGGCCTTAAATATTTAGTCAGAATGTCGATGACTTGGCGCCACTTAGTAAGCATAATATGACGTAGGTACGTAAATAAATTTGAATACAGATTTTTTAAATAAGCTCTTTTGTAAAAATATTTAATATAAAACATGCTTAAACAAGGTAAGCGTTAAAACAAAAATACAACAAACAAATATAAATAAACTGTGGACATTTCACACAGCGCCATCTAGCCCCAAACTAAGCAAAGCTTGTACTATGGAAACCAGATAACTGATATAATACTTAAATACTTTTTGTTTGCAAATACATACATAGAATACAATATAACACCCAGACACGGGACAAACATCGATGTTCGTCACATAAATGTTTGTCCTGGGTGGGAATCGAACCCACGACCCACAGTTCAGAAGGCACGGTTGCTACCAACGGGGCTATCGGGCCAGTCAAATCAATATGTCAGTAGTATATGTACTTATTTAAAAAGAGCACGGACCCAGGAGTCTGTGGTAAAGCAGATGTAAAAAAAACTAGGTAAGTAGGCGGCTTCTTTTATAGTCACATCACTCAATGTCTACTTACTTATTTCAACTTTCAATCTGAGGTTTAGAAATACCTTTTGACAGTTTGATTAAATACCATTTACACCATTATACTTAACTTTATCTTCACAACTTTAAAATACATTTAAGGATGCGTTTAAGACCCTTATCGAAACAACCATTAGACAATACTGGAATACCCATTAAAGGCCCCCAACGGCTCTTTACGGTACTTACGGTACTTTATCGGTACTATGTGTACTAGACCTAATCTCTCAATGCCTGCACAGTTGAATAGAGAAAGCTGTCTGATAGATCGTCAGCTGATGAGACCACAATAGTGATGGCGAGATTACCACTAGAGATGGTAAGTTTATTCGAAAGATCGGATGATTGGAGAATCGATATAAATTATTTTAGAGGGCTGCTTGCGGAAGTTGGTTTGTTCGCTGGTGTACGCACAATTAGAAATAAGTACTTATGTTTATGTGTTATTGGCTGTATTGTCCTCCCTGTATTATATATATGTTCATGTTAATAATAGGCTTAATTAATAAATATAAAAAAAAGTCTGAGGAAATGCAGTATGAAAAAACAAATTATAGCTATTTGTATCCCGTAGTTTTAGCCATGTGGATAATTTTCTGGAATAAATATCAATTTAAGTAAGATACTATGTCACTCTCCGGTTAATAATCTACTAGTTATCTCAATACAAAAAACATGGCAACACATCCGTTACTCAGTTGCTGAACGAAAGAATACATGGTTGCCAACGCCATCCCTTCTATTCGTACCAAGCGTTGATGTAACTTTTATAATGCTAAGGAGTCGATTTCATTTTGTTTTTGAAATAAAACTACGCATACATGACTTGGGAAGAAAGCTGGTGAATGCGTAGCGAGACGAACGGAAGTTGATTCACGTAGGTCTCCATTGCCAACATAGGAAAGTTATACATTTGTAATATGATGTTGGTATATCCGGTAAGTTAACAATTCAAAATTGTAAATGTGGCGACATTAACATTAAACAAAGCAAAAACAAAGTAATACCGGCCGATAGATGGAGCTAAACTAAAGAAGTTTTATTTCAGTCGTGGGGTCTAAAGCACACTTTTTTTTTATAATCTGGACGCTTTTAAGAGGGGAGTGAATAGGTTTCTTCTAGGCAAGCGTGATATTTCGTCGTCCGCATTGTCACAACATAAGGCCAAATGTGGTCTCAAGCCAATTTGATATACGAAAAAAGGAAATATCAATCAATGAAACACACTTTCGTATTATGATAAATAGACCAAGATGTAGTCATTTTACGATTTGGTCTCTCTGGGATGAAGGAAATCTGCGATGTGGTAGTTTTGCGATCTAATCAATCTAATAATAACTTTACTATAGTAATTTTAAAGAAATAAAAGGGAATGGTATAATTATTATGCGCCCACTGTAGACGGTTGCGGTACTACAAAGCTGTCACAAAAGCCACGCAACCATGCATGATATTCAGTTCTTAATTTCTAGTCATTACGGTGGATTTCTTTTATTGCAAATTAGGTACTTATAACTAATGAATCCACAAATTTCACAATACTTATTTCTTTCACTATGTGAGAATGACATTTTGGAATCGATTTTGTTCCGATTCGATTTCGATTCGATTCGTCATTTCGATCCGATTTCGTCGAATCGATCTAATAATCTTACAGCAGCCTTTCCAGCCCTACAGCAATGTTAAGTTGATGAGACAACTTGATTGGTGTTAAGCGGCTTATCTGATTATGCTGATTTTCATGCAGGATTCGTACAATGCGTCTGGCGATAAGATTAAAATAGCGGTTATAAAGGGCTTTTAATGTTTTAATTGCACTTTCTAAAAGGGAATCGTACCCGATGTTACAAAACTTTTTGAAGTAAAACTTCTTTACGCACTCTTTGCTGGGGCAGTGAGCTGGTGAATGCGAGGCGAACGGAAGTTGAAGTTGGTTCACGTTCTCATTGTCAACACAACAAAGTTATTTTTTTTTATTGTTATGTTGGTATGACAGGTCAGTTCAGGGACAATTTACAATTGTCAAGATGGCGACATTAAAAAAGCAAACACAAAGTTATTTGATTAGATGGAGCTAAACTAAAGAAGTTCTACTTCAGTCGTGTGGTGGCACACTCGTTTTTTTTTCTTTAGTTATACGACTTTTCAAAAGTGAATTCTATCACCTATTAAGACAAATGACTATTTTACGTTATGTGCGAAGTTAAAGATGACAAGTAGATATAACCGTAGGTCAAAATGAGGCCGACACCATCGACCCACAGGCTGATTGTTAAACTGACCTGACCTGTTTTGTTTTAGGTCACTATTATAAACGTAGTAGGTACAATACTTACTTTAGTAGTGTCTATTTCTTTCTCTATGCCTTGAATTAATAAACTTCTGTAATATATAAATATACTAGCTTCTGCCCGCGGCTTCGCGCGCGTGGACTATAGGAAACGAAGAATTTTCATAGATAATTCATCCACCCATTTCACTTACGGGTGGAATTTCGAAAAACCCTTCCTTAGTGGATACACTTTACAAAGAACATACCCTCCAGATTTCAAGTCTCTAGTACTAGTAGTTTAGGCTGTGTATATATAAGTCAGTCATTCAGTCAGTCAGGCCTTTTAATTTTATATGTACAGAAAATATACCTACCCAAGCAAGTATGTGTAATTGTGTATCAACATGCACGCACAAGTTTACCTACCTAAAATTTCAAACTAAAACAGAGCAGTTCAATATTGGAATTTTGTTTGAGACCACACCGAAAACTTTGCCTAACTAAACACCTGTGTTTTGTCGACAAAACTTTGGATCCACATATAAAAGTACAGATCCGAATTTTCGATAAAATGCCTAATTATATGAACTTTTATTTTGGAATGAAAAACTGTTAACAATTAATATTTTTGTTAGAGTATTTTTGCGTTTATTCCCATTAAAAACCAAGTTTGATATAGGTCACGATTAATTATATAGCGAGTAGAAAAAATCTTCTTTACTGATGTATGACATGGCTATACCACGCTAGCCTATTAAAACAAACAAATTTATAATAATAGACTTATCATATTTTGATGCACTTTTTAATTTTACATGCTTAAAACAATAACTTCAATTAAATATTCTGGTTTTAAAGTACCAAAAATGTACCTATTTGCAATATTTTAGTTTGGAAACTATCGTGAGTATGACGCATTTTGTAAGATAAATAATAAAAAGTCGAAATTACTCCGACCAGGTTTCGGACATATTCGATGTTCTTGTGGGAGTCAGTTACTAACGCAAGTCGCAGCCGTACTCTATTTGCAATAAATTATTTGATTTTCATTTATTTATTGCTTTATATTTAGTAGGCAATACGGATACAAAATCGCAATCGAAAGCCATAATTATAAATAAACATTTCCAATATAAATCCTAATATAACAGACGATAAAGTAAATCGTACCAATAAACCCGACCTGATTACGACTGTAATCAAATCCAACGATTTAGTTATAGTGTTTCACGCGGTTTCACACCTGCCATGGGCGCGCAGAACCGCAAGCAAACAGTGTAATGAATGTCTCAACTTTATCACGGAAGAATTAATTGTACAGTACGGGCGTTTGTCTAAGTCGGTATCCCTAGTGCAAGATTATTAGAATGTACATTACTCTACTAACTAGCGAGTACTATACTTATCTAAAAGATTTCATACAAATAATGTCTGACTAGAAGAGACTGATTAGAGGATTTTCTCGCGGAAATTTAATATTCCGTTAGTATAATTACTTACAGTATAAAAAGCATGGAAGGATACCTAACATAGTGAGAGGATATACAATTAGGCAAGATTGTTTTTTATAGAATCAGCGCCTGTAACCGCGTATCCACGTATATAATTTTATCTAGACCAAACAATAACAACGCTGTATGAACACGCAAACTTTCGCATCAGAACTAAGAGTGATTGGTTTCCAGCCATATACTAAATTACCCTAAATCATAATATGATATTTTATATTTTATACAATTTCGAGCAATCGAGATTTCGAACAATTGTCAATGCGTAAATTTAAATTATTCATAAAGTCAAACTTAATGAAAAAAGCCTATTACACAATAAATGATTATGTGTCGGACAAAAAAGCTTGGCCTGAATATCCCAAGCTTAACGGTATGAAAGCTTAGGTACTTTGCCTATTGCCTATTCCTATCTATAAATTCAGTTTCTATTTGTAATGTTTATAATAAGATAATCACGGTATTTTTCTTGCACCGGTGTGACGTGGTGGTTGTTTTTGTAACATATTCATTATCTCAATTGTAATGAATTATATACATTGTAAAAGACAGTAGAAAGAAGACAAAAAAAAAATACATCACTGTAAAGTTTCTTGTAGCTTCTTCTTTACAGTTGTAATCGAAGCTTCGGATCAAAGTTTTCAATTCTGCATTGTGCCGGATTGCTTGCACCAGTAGTGAGAAAGAGAACTGCTTTTTTTTCAAACTCATATATTGTAATGGGCTTGCTATATTATTTGACAATAAGCACTTTGTAATTTAATATGCTTAGTGAAATAACTTAATTTTAAGTACCTAGTATAATTTTGACTTGTAAAAGTGCTAAAATTAGCCTATTTGCAATAAATCTTTTGACTTTGACTTTGACTTTATAATCACTGGAAAAGCAATTAGGGCTTATTGATTTCTAGTCTCAAAGCTAAAATGTCCCAAAAATTATATATTTATAAACTGCGAAGTCGCTAAAAAGCAGTAAAGGCTTATTGATTTCTAGCCTCAAGGCTAAAATGTCCCTATAAAGTCTCTAGAAAAAGCACAAAGTCACTAAGCAATAAATAATAGTAGGTAAACAAAAGACTATCAATGACCACTAACGATTTATTTGTCTTCCTCACTGCATTCTACCACTTTGTTAACCATTCACGGTAAGTTAATCTTTAGTATTGCAATAATACCGTCGAAAATCGATTAAAATGCCGTAAATATTACGCCGACACAGAATTCTAATGAGCTAAGTAAGCAGTGGCACAAGCCAAAAGGCTGGTTTGGTGTCGCAAACGTAACTGACCGGAAAATCGTGGATTTTTCTCTGCATCTCTTTATTTGGCTGTTGCAAGAATATTTTCCTATCTTTTTTTATGTTTTGGATCCACACTTTTGTGCATTTAGCCAGTATCAAGTAATTGATAATTTCTCAAGTTAATAATGTTTCATGCAGATATATGTCACAGTCCGAGTCATCAAGTCATACTCCTAGTAAAGTGGTGGCTATGGAGTTATGGAAACAACAAGAAAATAATCGTTTCACCATCATCATACGACTTTCCCACACTCATGCCTGTAATCCAGCACTTAACGAATAAAACACCACTAATTTTATGCACTAACACTGTAAATAGCACAAGTTTTGGAAAATAATACAATGCGGTGAAGCGATCTTTCTCGTTTTCCCGCCAAAACGTTTCTGACTTTTGTGAAAGACGATTTCTGGATTAGTTTTGAGGAGCAAGTATTATAGACTAATTTACTCATTGCACTGAAAATGTTGTATAGCTTGTCTATTAACGCTATGCTCCTGTAGTATAGACTTATTTAAGTTTTATTTAGACATTTTGGGCCCGCCAATATTAGTGGAACCAAAAGTTTTTTTTTCATTTAATGTTACTGGTCGAACGCAAGCCTATTAAACAATGAAAAAAACTAGATAATACAGCGAACCTGCTGGTTCAAGTTTGCGCCAAAAATGTGCATATTCTAAACACTTGACAGAGAAATAAAGCAGACAGAACGTCTAGAATATCATTGCCGTGTTGAATTTGTGCCAAAAGAGCCTGATTTAGCTAAGAAGCGTTCTCCATATTTTTAGGACCTAACTTGCTATAAAGTATGGTTTTATAGTTGACTGTAATCAGATTATATAATTATGCTACAACAATATTCAATTAGGTATTAAATGTCGCTTAACATCAAGCGAACGACTAGCTCGTCATGTCATTCCTTAACAACAACAAAAAACGGGCGTGCTTTAGACCATACGACTGAAGTCAGTTTTATACAAAACGTAACTTTCTTTCTATCTTCACCAAC
This sequence comes from Ennomos fuscantarius, assembly GCA_905220475.3. NCBI lineage: Eukaryota > Metazoa > Arthropoda > Insecta > Lepidoptera > Geometridae > Ennomos > Ennomos fuscantarius. Next base: position 2,548,658 of record HG992040.1, on the reverse strand, counting down.
TTATATCTCCCTCTCAACTTCCGTTTGCCTCGCCCGATCAATTTCCGTAACACTCTCATCGCGCATTCACCAGCTTACTCCCCAAGTCAAACGAGCGTAAAGAAGTTTTACTTCAAAACTGATTAATAACGCTGCGTTGTTTGGAAATCTAAACGAATTGGTAATATTGTAACAGCTGCCTCTATCGGGGCGCCAGCGTATTTTGTCCCTTTATTTGAGGGAGGGAAATGCCTTCGCGTTTCCCTTCCACCACGGGGGTGATAGGCTGATGGTATGTGGGACTTGAACCCACTTCCCTCCCGTGATCCGCCCGCCACCGGGATGGGGCGAGATGGGGTCGCGGTAGCATTCACCATCTCTCCCCGGTAGGCTCTTTCAGGCTGAGGCCTGAGAGATGGTGGGTAACTTTACACCTCGGTTACCCAACAGACGTTTGGGGCAGTATAAGCCTGTGTAATTTCCTGCTGTGTGTGGCTAAGCCAGAATAACCTCAGATGCAAATCGCGTGGGAAAACCCGTAAGCCTAACTTAGATTTCAATAATATTACAGTATTCCGCTTTCCATAACACTTTCTGATACCCACGCAAGTTGTTAAGCAGATTCTGACCATGTCGTGTCACTAACATGCTTATAAATATAGAATTAACGGTTTGGCACGTAGTAAAAAAAAGGCTTACTCTATATTTAGTAGTAGTTTTTATATTTGTAGTATTTACTTAGTCGGTTGAACGAATAAAAACTCTTTTTTTTTTATTGAAAATTGATACCTTTGTCTCATTTTATTTAAAACCAACCAACTCGTGTTTAGACACCCCACTTGCGTCAGAGATTCAGGCTATTATTTATTCTGTGCCCGTACCTATCTATTACAGAACCACGCTCAGTCGTCGATGGACTTGAAGTGGAGATTTCATTCACAAAATAACTAAAAATTTCATGAATTTTTTTTTTGATATGTGAAATTAGACACAGGGCCATCTAGCCCCAAACTAAGTAAAGCTTGTACTATGGGAACCAGAATGATACAATACTTAGATACTCTTTGTTTTTAAATACATACATAGAATACAATATAACACCCAGAACAAACATCGATGTTCATCGCACAAATGTTTGTCCTGGATGGGAATTGAACCCACAACCTACAGATCAGAAGGCAAGGTTACTACTAACTGAGCTATCGGGTCATTCGAAATCTCGAATCGTCTTGAGTTTTGATTTACGACGGCAGCCTAAAGGTCCGTATTAAAGAGCGACGCGTCACGATTCATGTCCTAAGTCGAGTAAATTGGTAAAATACGGAACTGAGGCTTGGCCTACGGATTTCAAATCTAAGGCGTATATTGCATTTTATGAGGTACCTAAATTAAGAAAAAATGATAACAGTATATCATGTTGTCACACGTAAGAAATAAAGACATAAAACTTGGTACTTCTGGATTCGTAAAACGCTATACACAATCCTAAATGGATTTGATCCGTTATATAATAAAGTTACATATTTGGTACGACATTTAATTTATGGAACGACTTGAATATAAAGGAAAGGTTCGTAGGTAATAATAATATAGCTCCTTGGCTTATTTTGTATCTCACAGTTTAGAATTTTTAATTCCAAAACCAGCTTGTAAATTGTAAACTACCTAAATTAAAATAAAATATTAATTCGTGACAAAACACATTTTTTGGCATATTAATTAAAAATATCGTACTTATAATCAGAGATGCAACACATAATCGCCTGTGTCGCTTAACATCAGGCGAACGACAAGCTCATCACATCATTAAGGTGTAGACGACAAATGTACGACAAAGGAAATTTATGAAGAAAAACGTTTCCGTAATGTATACTTTTTTAAAACCTTTCTTATTTTTACAACAAACGCATATTTTTATACGAGCATAGCCGTGTTGACTATTGCCTAGTCATTGTAAATCAATAAATTACGGCCTTATCACGATAACTGTAAGGTCTATAAAAAAGGGTGTCAGTGAATTTGGGATAGATTAAACAAGTCAAAGAATGCCGTAACTGCTCTTAATAAATCACTTTTCCAGAACCAGGTAGGTGAAACAACCTTTATCTGGTTCAAAACCACTTTTTAATAGGTTTTCCATTTCACAAGGGCTATTATCTTCCCACGGCGGATAGTGTCGTCACGCCTACTGCATCAGTCTAAATGTCACAGAGTACGAATGTTCTTTATCGCGTATCTAATGCTGGGGCTACAATTATGTTGACAGTTTTGTTTGACAAACCTGAACTGTCAACTCAATGTAGGTATCCTAGCAGAAGATATAAGAAAAGAGGTCGTTGAAAAGAATCTGCAAATGGCGGTTGTCAATTTTTTTTCCATAACCCGTGTATTTTTGAATTTTAACGTGTGATATGGGTGGATTATTATTTAAAACCATGCCTTTTGGTTTTCTCTTTAAGGTTTCCTAGAGCCTTCAGTAAAATATCAACCATTTTACTGTAGCATGTTGACTGACAAAATAAGATACTTGATATTGGCAGAATTATCACTAAAAAGCGATCGCATGCCATTAAACAAACAGAAGAGGAAGAAGGTATAAGAAAAAGCACAGTCTATATAATACTATAGTGAGTAAAAGGTAAAATTTTCTATTCACCATCAATATATAGTATAGTTTGAACTGTTCGGAATACGCCAATTAAACAACAAAATAAGTAATTGTACGATTAAAAAGGTTATTTATAAGGAAGTGGAGGATGCAGAAGAGAAATTAAGATTTTGTATTTATCTATTTTTGAAATTAACAACAAACAATTATTATATAATGTTCATATTTCACTAGTCCTACAATGTAAGATGGTGCTTACGGCCCCAAGGCTGGGACTGGAGCACCAAAACGCGTGAAATGACATAATACACTCTCTCCTGCGTCGACGCATGCCCGGATGCCACCAGTCGCGGTGCACTGTGGACTGACGTCAACCATGACGTAACAAGGACAAAATTGTGATTCGATACTCTTATCAAAACACGAACTTATCAAACAACTTTCCCACTGCTGAAACGAGCAATCCGTCACAGGGAGATGCCACACTGGTCCAATTCAACTTGGTGGAGATCTTAGAGGACTCTTCCACCACAGAATTATTTTCTCGATTTTTATGATACTTAAACATATTTTCATTCACCGTTGTGCACTTGCCGCACATTACTTAGATAATAATCGCTTGCTTAGTACAGGACCAAACGGTATTCAAACCAAGTTGCCAGTGGATTAAAAGTCGCACCAGCTACTGCTAAGCCATTACTGGCTATCAGTATTTAAAATTTAGGCATTAATTGTACTATTTGTATAATAATTCCGTTTAACGTAAGTGTGACCCCAGCACAAGTACAAACTCTTATCTACACTGCATTCAAAGTGCGGAAGTCATTCTACTTGTCTTGGTTTATCTCGGAACTTGCGTGCTTGATCGCGGTACCTTGTAGGGCGACGGGCCGGATTATCGTAACTCTGATTTGTCGAAGGCTGGTTGACAAGAGATTACGTAGAAAGAAAGTTAATTAGAAACACGGAACGAAGTAGTTTTAGTTATACATAAATTACGCCCAACGATCACATACGATCCTGGACCCTAACTAGGATTCCCTGTGTCTAGGGACCCAGGAACTACGACGACCATGGTCCCACAATACCCAGACTCAGAACAAGTATCTGTGTTCAACCACCACACCACAGAGGGTGTCGAAGGCTGTTAATCAAAAATACATACTAAAACCAAAGAATACTCTTTTAAATGTGATACGAAAACAGATTATAATTTGATTATTATGCACTCGTCCAATTAGCGTAGTGACGTCAAGCTTATATACTTGATACTTTCCCAGGGCGATTGATTTACGGATTTGAGCCTTATTGCACGGTTAGCCGCAGTGATACAAATCCAATAGTCATAATATTGAAGTCTAACTAAATATACAATACTAGCGGCTTTGCTCGGGTGGACGTTTATTTATTAAACATTTTATAATATACGAAAAACAATGTATCATGCACACGCGCCATCTATTTAAAATGTTGGTTTGTCCTGAATTTTTCCTGAATTTTCTTTGCTATAAACCTCATGGAACCCGAGACCTTTCCAACGAATGCAAAACCGTGGAAATCGGTTCGTGCGTTCTGGAGTTATAGCAGGAAGGAAAACCCGACTTATTTTTATATAGTAGAAGATTTAAATATTTTTATACAATAATGCCAATCATTAATAACTGAATGCTACATTATTTGGTTCTGCAAAATAGAGAGTAGGCATGGTATCAGGCTAACAATTCAATCAACAATTCTGTAATATTAGATACACACATCTGTTTATTTATTTTAATGAATGATGGGACGAGCTGGAGTTCAGGGAATCCTAATGGGGGTCCAGGATGTATGTGATCATTGGGCGTTATTATTATTATTAATCTAGAAGATATATTAGCCGACCCATCATTCCATGTACCAAATATTCTCAGTTTTCAGTAAAGAATAGGCTTACACGTTAAATAAAACCACTTTTGAGTTCCTCATCACTACGCCGAAAGAAGGAAGTCGGTCGGCAACATTTACTTACCTCTAATGCCTAGTAAACTGCTTAATTACCTACGAGTACCTACTCGTTGAGATAGGTAATCATCATAATCAACATTTGGTCTTCCACTACCGTCTCTCCTAATTAAAGTCAATAAGCGGTGTCTTCTCTTACCCAGTTTAACCTGGTCACTTCCACATCTCACAGTTTAGGTTATATTTGTCTAGCTAAGACATAAATCTTCTTCTTCTAAATATATATAACTCAAAGGTGACTGACTGATTGACTGACTGACATAGTGATCTATCAACGCACAGCCCAAACCACTGGACGGATCGGGCTGAAATTTAGCATGCAGGTAGATGTTATGACGTAGGCATCTTTTAAGATAGGATTTTTCTAAATTCCACCCTTAAGAGGGTGTAATGGGTGGTTGAATTATTTTCCCATAGGCCACGCCGCGGGCGAAGCTGCGGGCAGAAGCTCGTAAGACTATAAAAACAAATATTATTAAAGCCCTATTATACGAGTTTATGAGAGAGGAGAGGATTGAGGACGAAATAACTTTGTACCCCCCGTAGGTTAGCCACAACGGTCGCAACTTTCCATAGGGTCCACTCTTCCAGTGGTAGTCTTCTCGATCCTCTTATCCCGGCAACGGTCCAAGCCGAGGCTCGCACCCCAGGGGCATCGTTGATCTAGTCAGCTGGTTGGCATTTGACCTTCCGCCCAGTGACGCTATAAAGGTCGGTAGAGACTAACAGCGTCAGCCACAGGTAAAGTAACAACGAATAGACTCCGTTCTGATGCTCTTCATTCGTGTTTTTCTTGCCTTAATAAATTTCGCCTATGCAAATTTAAAGAAGGAACTTAAGAAGTGAGATTCAATGACATTGGTACATATTCGTACAGCGGGTTCAAAGGTTAAAATAAAATAACAATAATTTCCCGTTTGTGAACGAGTGTGGATTAGCAGTAACTCGTGCGACTTATAAAACGACGCATCCAGATTCAAATCCCGTTCGGCTCCACGCCAATGGTTATTCGAGTTATGAACTGTGGTGTGATAGCTCAGTTGGTAGCAGCTCTGCCTTCTGAACTGTAGGTTTTCGATTCCCACCCAAGACAAACTTAGACAAGTCAGGCAGTCGATAATAAAATTAAAAAGCGCATAATCATCTAAATTTATTTATGAAACTGTCTAGTGACTTTATTTCAGGCCCTTTCTCTATGAAAATTAATGGGACTTTTATATTTACAAAATCCATAAATATTTACCGAACCCATAAATAATTCTTGTAAATGTTCTCGCCAGTTTTCTCGATCTATTAATTATAGTGACAAATTATGTAAACAAATATTTTTCTTTTAGAGTTGGCAATTCTAATGATCAAAGCCGGACGTATAGCTTTTCAGTAGTATGAGAGAAATTGATTATCACAGAACACCGTGGGGAGTCTTTGGATGCAAGAGGCAAATCGCCGCTCAAAGAGGCGCTTTGTAGGTGATATCTATGTTTGGTAGGACGTTTTGAGGCTAATAATAATAATAACAATAATGCCCAACGATCACATACATAGATCCTGGACCATAACTAGAATTCCCTGTCTATCGACCCAGAAACTACCAGGACCATGGCTGGGGGCAACACCCAGATTCACAACAAGTGTTTGCGCTTTTTTTTCTGTGCACAAATACTTGTTTTGCCACGGGAAACGAACCTGCCAACTCCGGGTTATGAGCCGATCTACTCAACCACCACACCACAGGCTGTCAATGCTAATGACCACACAATAAACAATAGAAAGTACTACCAACTACTACAAGACGTGCTGTTTATAAACCAGGATGAGCGCGATGCTTAGATAAAGATTTAAATGAATTTATCTAAATCTATATAACTCAAACGTCATTGACTGATTGACTAACTGACATAGTGATCTATCAACGCACAGCCCAAACCAGTGGATGGATCGGGCTGAAGTTTAGCATGCAGGTAGATGTTATGACGTAGGCATCCGCTAAGAAAAGATTTTTCGAAATTCCACCCTTAAAAGGGTGAAATGGGTGGTTGAATTATTTTGCCATAGGCCACGCGGCGGGCGAAGCTGCGGGCAGAAGCTCGTTGTAAAATGTAACTTGCTTGGCATTGGTTATAGTAAAAACATGGACTATATCAGTACATTCACTTTGATATTCTTATGTAGCTAACACAGGAACAAGCTTCACCATAAATCAAACAAAACTATTGCTCCTCCCATATTGTATAACACCTCAGCTTTCTTGCTCCATCACTGTCAATTAGAAAAATCGACACCCAAAACCAACCGCGTGAGTTTATTTTGGGGGGAAAACGAAAAATATCACGTCACCGTATTGTATTATTTTCCAAAACTTGTGTTATTTTCAGTGTTAGTGCATAAAATTGGTGGCATTCTATTCGTTAAGTGCTGGATTACAGGCGTGAGTGTAGGAAAATGGTATAATGATGGCAAAACGTTTCTTTTCGTGTTGTTTCCAAAACTCCATAGAAGCTTCAAGTAAAGTTGCCACCACTTTACTAGGAGTATGACTTTGACTAGACTGATTTGACTATGACTTGATTTGATGACTTGGACTGTGACTGGACACATATTTGCGTGAAATATCATTAACTTGATAAATCATCAATTACTTGACACTGGCTAAATACACGGAGCTGTGGAGCCACCACATAAATAAAAATAAAAAAAAAAACCAACCGCGTAATTATGAGCTACTGTTCGTTGGTCATTAATTTGATTAGTTAGTTTAATTTAAATTAAATCGGCGCCATCACACTTTCGTTATCGCCAGACGATTTCCGTGCGTCATTAGCATCAGAATGCGTATAGAACAGTTTTCACGACCGGCCAGTCCACTTGTCACTTTTTGAAGTCTGCTAATCTGCTGGGCCCTTAAAAGGTATTGTGGCGTAACGAGATGTAATTACGTAAGTCATAGATGTAAAGGGAGCCAAAGCAGCTTCTTGAAAGCGGTCCGCTTGAATTAGGTGCACAGGGCGAGTTGGCTGGACTGCAGTCGCGACCCCTTCTCGCCCCCGGTACGGCGGACGAGGTGCTCACGGGGGGGTTTTAGTGGGTTCGAGTCCCACATACACTGCACGGAAGTGCGAGGGCATTTCCCCCCCTCAAAAAAAAAAGGTGCACATGCCCACAGTAATTTACGATGCGTGAATACAGAGGAAGAAATAGGCGCTTTTAAAAAAAAAATGTCAACAGTTTTGACCAATCGATCTAAGTACGTACCTACTTCATCGATACGATAGTGGTCAAACGCAAGCCTATCAAACAATAAAATATATATAAACTATAAATAATAAAAAAATCTTCTCCATTGTGTGTTCTTTCCATTGCTGTCATTTGTCAGTTTATTTTTGTAATTATTTCAACAATAAATATGATTTCAGAATGTGTGTATTGTTATTCTCACATTCTTCAGAAAATTCTAAAATTTAATTTTATAATTATTTGATGTTAGCTGCGCCCCGCGGTTTCATCCATACTAACTGGGCAATTATATAGATATATATATAATCACCCAGTTAGTTCAGTATATATTTATATTCCAAATTTTATGCAAATCCGTCCAACCTTTAAAGCGTGAAAGAGTAAGAAACATCCATACATACAAACATTATTACTATTATATTAGTATATTATTACTAGTTGTGTTCCGTGGTTCTACCCGCGGATAAAAAGTATCATATGTGTTAATCCAGCTTATATGCTATTTGCATTCCAATTTTCATTAAAAATCATTTAGTAGTTTTTGCGTGAAAGAGTAACAAAAATCCATACATACAAACTATACAAACTTTCGCGTTTATAATATAAGTAAGTAAAGAAGTAGGACTTAAATTTGCTATTTAAATCATGTTACATATCTATTCAAAATTATTGCACAGGTAGACTTTATACGACTGTAAAAAGAATCAACTGAATCTTGACTTCAATGATATATAATATGAAACCCGGCCTTTTGCTTTGCTCATCCTTCTGTTTGAACGATGAGCAAACCATTCGGCTTCAACACCTGCTTTTCTCTTATACGTTTTTTGGACTGGATCTGAATTTTAATTATCTTATGCTATTCTTTGTACTTTTTTGAATTGATAATAATCTTGATGATCTAATGAAGGATATCCGATAGCTTTCTTTCCGGTGTGCCAATGCCAACCCTTTTGTATAGATAGGATATAGAATATATAAATATTCTATAGATAGAACTAGTTCAGACAGATGACGCAAATCCGACAGTCTGTAGTGCAGCCAGTGCAGCTCTAATAGAATGATCGGTTCTGTCGTTAGAAACGCTTAACCAATAAATAGAAGACGTCATATGAATTTTAGGGAACGAATAGATTTATTTGATAGTAGATTGTTACACAAGGAATTAAAGGGACCTTATTAGGTACGAGGTACGCATACGCAAGGTAGCTGGTAGCAACTGGAAGAGTAGAGCCGAAGACCGGGCTCAGTGGCGTGCCTTGGCAAAGGCCTATGTCCAGCAGTGGACTAATATAGGCCGATGATGATGATCATGATGATGAATTAGGTACGAGATAGTATATATATATGGTTCCAAGCCGGTTTCGGCCACGGCGACCAATGTTTCTGTTAAGTCAATGCAAGGCTTCGCTCGTGTGCCTTCATATGACTATAGTACCCTATTTTAGCTTTAAAAGTGCGCAAACATATGCTACACGTTAGGGTACCGTTAATATAATTATAGACCATATTAGAAGGCGGCCTATTTTTTAGATCGTCACGTTTAGAGTCAAGATCGCGCCTTCTATCGTCCTCAAAAGTGTATACACTCTGCTGCACCAGGCGCCTCCACTTGGAACGATTCTGAGCAAGTACTTCCCAATGAGAGGGCTCAATATTGCATCTTCTCATGTGCCTCTTCTGAACATCTTTATATCTTAAGAACTGGCCACCGCTCTTCCGCTTACCATCCAGGAGCTCAGAATAGAAGATGCGCTTTGTTACACTCTCATCGGGCATCCTTGAGACATGACCACACCAACGCAACTGACGCCGCATCAGATAAGCCTCTACCCCACTAACGTTAGCTCTTCTCAAAATCTCCGTGTTTCTGACACGATCTGACCACGTTATGCACATGATGTCACGGAGATACTTGAGGTGAAACCTATCCAATACGCGTATATGCTTGCGATATAGGCACCACGTCTCAGAAGAATAAAGTAAATTTGGCAAAACAATGGCCATGTAGACTTTGACTTTAGTGTTTAACGAGATGTCGTGAGAATGAAACACTTTTTCCCGAAGCTTTCCGTAAACAGCAGAAGCAGCACCAATCCTACTATTTATTTCTGGATCCAGGTTCCCTTTATATGTCAGCGTACTGCCAAGGTATTTAAATTTGTCTACTTGCCTAAGGACATGAGTTCCGAGCGGTATATTCAAACTTGTGTGGTCCATTGCCATGACTTCGGTCTTCGTGGCGTTGATATTCAAACCAAATTTGTGACATGCATCATTAAGGCTTTTCATGAGATGCTTCAAACCATCCGGACTTTCTGCCACAAAGCAGAGGTCGTCAGCATACATGATCTCCCTGATGGTGTCAAATGAACACTTGGTGTGAGCTTTAAGTCTAGCCAGGTTGAAAAGTTGACCACTAGTTCTAAAACGTACACGAATGCCATGTATTGAATTTCGTAGAGCTTCCTCCACAACAACAGCAAAATATAGAGCGAACAGAGTCGGCGCTATTACACAACCCTGTTTTACCCCACAGCTGACTAGGAAGAAGTCAGACCGGTCACCATTGGCTGAGACACAACAGTCCATGCCATCATGCAAAAGCTTTAGCATTCTGACGAACTTGTCGGTACACCCCAGCTTACGCAAAACAATCCACAGAGCCTCACGAGGAACACTGTCAAAGGCTTTCTCCAAATCGACAAAACAGAGATAGAGACACTGGCACTGTTCTCTACTTTTCTCTTGTAATTGACGGATAGAGAATATGGCTTCACAGGTCCCTCTACTGGGACGAAACCCAAATTGAGTCTCGGGTAATATAGTTTCAGATAGCTTGACCAGGCGATTGAGGAGAACTCTAGCAAATATTTTTCCAGGGACAGAGAGAAGTGAGATACCTCTGTATGAATTGCAATCGGCTCGATTGCCCTTATTTTTATAGAGTACGCATATATTCGACGTACTAAAATCCGAAGGTATACGTTCTTCCAACCACATTCGCTTAAAGAACTTCCACAGGACATCGTGCAATTCATCTCCGCCATATTTTATAAGCTCTCCTGCAATGTTATCAAGGCCTACAGCTTTTTTATTCCGTTGCTGTCGTATGGCAGCTACCACCTCAGAGAGCGTGGGCTCAGCATCTAGCTCAGTGACTTGCGGGCGTTCATGTAGCAAGTTAATGTAAGTAAGATCAGCTGATCGATCAATGTTTAATAGCAATCTAAAATGTTCTGCCCACCTCTGCAAAGTCTCGCTTTTATCAAAAATCAACCTCCCATCAGCAGTTTTTATGGGCACATTAAATTTATACTGCGGTCCAATCAGTCTTCGCACTTCTCCAAAGAAGAGACCAAGTTGGTTAGTATCAGAAAGCATTTGCATAAGGTCAGCTTTTTCCTGCCACCATTTATCCTTAATGGTCCGCGTTAGCTTTCGTAATTGGGATGAGCTTTCTTTGATCTTATCTTTATCATAAGTATTATCAAGCGTGAAACTCTGTTTATGTAAGAGCTCCCGGTGTCTGGCGATGGCGTCAATAAGGACCTTATTATTTTCATCAAACCAGTCTTCATTAACTCGCTTTTGTAATCCAAGCGTGTCAGAAGCAGTTTTAATTATGTAACTAGCAAGGCCTTGCCACTTTAGTTGCAAATTTCCACCCTCAATATCCATTTGCGATACGTGGTCACCAATGTTTTGTTGGTATAACTCCCTTATCTCCATATCCTGCAGTTTATCTAAATCCATGCGACAAATTTTGGATCTGCTAGATCGACGAGAAGGGTGAAGCCGTATCTGTAACTTACAGACTACCAGTCTGTGATCGGACCAACAATGAGCTCCACGCATAACTCGAGTCAAATGAACTTGAGAAATGTCTCTTTGACGTACGATAGCATAGTCAATGAGATGCCAGTGTTTGGACCTCGGGTGCATCCAAGTTGCCTTGTACTTAGCAGGAAGTCTAAACATAGTATTGGTAATCGCTAATTGGAACTGCGAGCAGAGGTCAAGCAGCAACTGCCCGTTACTGTTCATGCTTCCAATACCATGCCTGCCCAAAACACGAGGCCACGATTCATAGTCACGCCCGACTCTAGCATTGAAGTCACCGAGCAGAAGAATTTGTTCCTTAGGCTGAATTTTTGTTAAGGTTTGAATGAGATCTTCATAAAACTTATCTTTTATTTCATCCGTGTTATCCATCGTGGGCGCATATACGCTGATAACATTAAGGTAATTGCCATCACCTATATGAACACGCAAAGATATTAGGCGATCAGAAATAAACGCCGGGTACTCATCCAGTTTAGTGGCTATTTGGGTTTTGATAGCAAATCCCACGCCAGAGCGTCTTGGATCATTAATTGTAGTTCCCTTCCAGTAAAACGTATACCCACCACCATGCTCTACCAGCTCACCTTCTTCCGCTAAATGGGTTTCGCTTAAGGCAGCAATGCTAACATTATAGCGTTTTAACTCTCGAGCGACAATGGCAGTTTTACGTTCAGGGCAAAGGTTGTTAGGACGATCAAGTAATGTTCGCACATTCCATGCGCCGAAAATCATTGGTTTGGTTCTTATTTTACTGTTGTTACGTCGACCACGTTAATGGGATGCGCAGGCAGCCGCGGTTACTACCTCCCCAGTGTTTTGGAACAAGCGTTTTTTTAGGGCACCTTTTCTAGCCCCCTCCCCGGCTGAGCGGGGGAAGCAGTGCTTCTCTAAATAGAGCTGCTTCGACGCATAGTGTGCTGCCGAGTTACATCGTTGCTCCAAATCGATGCTGAAGCGACCACTCTCACTATGCCGCCTCTGTGCAGACATAAGACAAAGCCTGACAGGCATCATTGTCAGACCTCTCTACCTCTGTCTGTCGCCAAAGGTCTTTCATCTCAGGATCCAGTTAACAGAAACAGGTCATTTACGCAGGAAATATTTAAGTGCATAAGTGTTTGCGCACACACAAATGCACTCTCTCGTCCACACTCCCCAGACCCCAATGGAACGGCTGCCCGCTACAATTGAGAGGGAGCAAGATGCAGTGTCTAGCCGACGGTAACTACTCTGACTCCTACCGCCGCCTTGGGCCTTCCACGATGCCTTGCTGCCTCGCCGACTCCGCCAACATCGAGTGCTTATCAGCTTAGATGTGCCTTCGTCACCAAGACAGACTCTTATACACTAAAACGGGGAGTAACCGTTCAGGGCTAGATTGTGAAACACAATAAGCCCCCCTCTACCAGGTTTAGCCCACGAGCTGACGTGGTGTACCGGGGTGTGGCCGCTGTGTGTATGACAGCTACTAGGAGCCACTGGTGAGAGAATGCAAGTTTTAAGTGGTTTGAATCTACGTCAAGAGACCAGCCAGTAGATTGAATTACCCTTACTACCTACTACACCCCACGAGATAGTATACGTACATCACACGAGATAGTATACGGCGCACGTGCATAGTGAAGGCGGCATTAGTTTTTTAAATAAGAGATTCGCACGAGGTACACTTTTTTTGAACGGGCTAATGCTGTTGGTCTCTACCGCCCTTTTCAGCGTCACCGAGCGGGATGGCAGGCGGTTAAGGCACTAGCTCAAGGGCACCCTCGGGGTGCAAAAATCTGCTTGGGCCGTTGCCGGGATAAGAGGATTGAGAAGACGACGTCCACTGGAAGAGTGGACCCTATTGTAAGTCGCGGTCGTTCTAGCTAACCTACGAAGGGTACCTTGCCGGCGGGGTTGGTGTCTGATTGTGTTACGCTGGTATCCTATACCAGTGCCGAAAGCGGTACCTGAGCCGGAAGGGTTAGAGTGGTCCGATGGTCCTAGCGCTGCCGATACTACGGCTGCTATAGGATCATCCGGTTCGCTCAACCCGTGTCTCGGGCGGCGACGACGGGGTGAAGGTAAACAGCCTGCTTTTCACTTCGAATATGAAGAATAATTAATAGAAACCTGATTGTTTAAACAAACTAAAATAAAATATATTATATAATAATATAATATAATAATAATATAATATAATAATAATATAATATAATAATAATATAATATAATAATAATATAATATAATAATAAATGTATAATATAATAGCGCCCAACGATCACATACATATATCCTGGACTCTAACAAGAATTATCTGTATCTAGGGACCCAGGAACTACGAGGACCATGGTCCCACAACACCCAGTCTCAGAGCAAGTATATGCGCCTTTTTTTTCTGTGCACAAATACTTGTCCTACCGCGGGAATCGATCCCGCCGCCTCCGGGTTATGCGCCGACCTGCTTAACGACCACATCACAGAATCTGTCAAAATATTGTTTATGTATAGGACTGTGCTATGTTTCAGGATGATGTGCGAAGTGCAATATCACAAGAAACTTTATGGATTTATATGTGGCACTGCAACTGTTATGGGCTAAACGACTATACTAGTGTTCAGAATTCAAGACCAAAAAGGGGATAACAGCACAAAAATAATGATATAAAATTGTGCAGTCTAGAATTTGATGATACAAATTAATTTTACTTATTTTTAGAGCATATGATACAATTTAATTATTAAATTATTTTAAGCTTTTAGTTTTACATGGTTATGTATTATTATTTTAGACTAACCGAAAGTTTTTCTCGTGCAGTTATTATTCTTAGACAGGGAACCCTGCCGAGGTTCAAAACATTTCGTGCAGTCGCCGCTTTTATTATTCGATTCGTGCTTCAATCCTCAAACTCGAATGTAATTCACCTATTAGGTAGCATATATATAGGTATTTTCGTATGTTGAGAACTTTAAAAATGCTGCATGAAATTCAGGCGGTCTTATAATTATTGATCAATGCGTATCACAAGATAAAAGCAATCCTCATAAAAAATATTAGATTAATTCATGAATACAACTATACCAGTACTAGTACAGTACTTATTATATAATCTGTGCCAGTACCTACTTATTTTATACCAGGTATATAATGTACTTAAGAATGTTTTGATTTTTTTCAGGTGAAAATATGTAATAAAATATGTAAATAAAGTGTGGAGCCAAACTAAAACAACAAAAACCTCTGAAATATCGCTTTGACACTGACATATTTTGACATTTTTATACACAGGTATAGCTCGCCACATATTTCATTAACATACAAAAGCTAGTATACTAATTACAATGAAACCCGACCTCACACAGTTACACCAATTAACGTAACAACTATTAAATTAATGTATACACATAAACGTGTCATAAATCCATAGTCACGTAGGTATGTATGTGTCGACAATAGAGTACGGACACCGACGAAACAACGGTGAATTATTATGTTATTAGTTAGACATCGGACTGGGGACCTAATTTCGAAAGAGAAAGTACATGGACAAAAAATGTAGTCGATTGCTATGAAGGATTGTTATGTAGCGGAAGACAAGTAACAAACGCAAAGCGTGAAAACTGATTTCTGGGGGGTGATGACGTAACGTTGATGAACAGGAGAAATTTCTATACTAACTATGCACATAAACTGCGTCAAATTCATACAAATTTGTGTTTCTACCTGTTTCAATCAAGTTACATGATCGCCTAAATGACTTATATGGTTTTCTCATGGATGCCATTGTCAGAACTGGACCAAATTGAAATGGGACCACACGGGAAGCACCAGCATTAAAGTAAAAAAGAATCATTAAAATCGGTTTAACCAGTCGAAAGTTTTGAGGTAACCAACATAAAAAATATGACAAAGATGTTAAAAGGCATTTGGCTTACTATTTCAATTAGTAGTTAAATAATTCAAAGATGCCAGGAAATGTGCTAAATTAAAAAAAAATCTTGCGACATCACACTAATATTATAAAGGCGAAAGTTTGTATACGTGTTTGTGTGTATGTGTGTATGTTTGTTACTTCTTCACGCCCAAACGGCTAAATGGGTTTGGGTGAAATTCGGTACCAAGATAGCTTATACACTGGATTAACATATAGGCTACATTTTATCCCGGTAAAGTGAAATTTTCCCGTGGGATGAGCAAATAATTAAAATACTTTTTATCCGCGGGTGAAACCGCGGGGCGCTACTAGTAAATATATATTTTTAAAAGCCTCCCACTTTATATCTATTCATGAATAACGCCTACAGCGCTTAGCAGAGAATTAATAGTAGTACATTTACCACAGCTCAAACTTTATAGTTGTATTACACAAACTGCATTCATAAAGTTACTATCATTGATACACTTCTGGATTAAAAGGTCATCTATTTAACGTTTATTATTATTAGTATTATTCAATTTAGGCTAGCGAGGCATTTCTGGTAAATATTTTAGGTACTCAGACTTAAAGAAAAAGGTAGACAGACTGTGATCGTAGAATTAGAGTGTAAAAAATTTCAGGGAATTACGTAAAGTCATACCATTGTGCCCGTAAAGTTATCGAGTAGCAATCAAGAGCGCGCCCTATTTGCTCTGAGAAAATAATAACAATAAATCATACGTCACTACATGTAAGGACGAAATAAAAATAACAAGATTACGTTATGTTTTTACTTAACGTAATCTTGTTATTTTTATTTCGTTGCGGTTACCTTCCTACGGTTGCTCGTATATGGGCTTTTGGCATAGTTTTTCGCTTTTTGTTATTACAATACAATATAATACAAAATATTTTTATTGTACACCAAATAAAAAAACAGATACTGATGATAAAACTTAAAGTTATAGTACAGTGGGGGACTTATCGCTAAAAACGATCTCTTCCAGTCAACCTTTAGATGGAAAGAATTATTGGAGAGATAGAGGTCGGTGGCGTAAACAACAACGGTGGTTGGTATTCTATACATATAAAATTCAAAGTCCTGACTGACTGACTTATATATCAACGCACAGCCTAAACCGTTGGTTCTAAAGATTTGAAATTTGGAAAGTGTGTTCTTTGTAAAGTGTAGGTATCCACTAAGAAATGATTTTTCGAAATTCCCCCTAAGAGGGTGAAATGGGTGGTTGAATTATCTATAAAAAAATCGTCTTCGTTTCCTATAGGCCACGCGGGCGTAGCCACGGGCAGAAGCTAGTACTCTATATATGTGGCTTGATTTCATAGTTCTACGCGCTTCCATCTACGTAATTTTTAAACTGAGCGTTTATATCACACAGCGAAGTAGATAATGAATTTATAGCTTAAAAATGTATAAATTTGATTTCATCAACGTATAATCGTAAGAATTTTATTGTCAGCTAAGTGCTGTATAGAAAGCTGCGGCTGTTGCATTTTTCTAATCTTTTGTATGGGACGGGTACTCCTACGCGCCGCAAGAATGTATGGAATTATAATGAATTGTAGTGCGATTGATTATCATGTTGGTATGTGTAAAAAATATTTGTTACTTTTTTATATTATTGAATGATGTGACGAGCTAGTCGTTCACCTGATGTTAAGCGACATGGTCACTCATAACAGAACAGTGTCACTCGGAACTCCAACATGTAAAGTTTCGCATGACTGCTGCACTGCGCACATCATCCTGAGACACTAGCACAGTCAGGTAATAAGATTACTCGACTGTGAGATCATATCATAAAGTCTCAATTGCCCAGTAATTTCACTAGCTACATTGCCTTTCAAATCGGAACACAGTAGTACTTGCGCACTACTGCTTGGCGGCAGAATAACTGGCAAAACGGTGGTACCTACTATTATGTATTTTCCAAAACTTGTGTTATTTTTAATGATAGTGCATAAAATTGATGGTGTTTTATTCCTTAAGTTACGGTGGGGGGAAAGTGGTATGATGATGGTGAAACGTTTCTTTTCGTGTTGTTTCCAAAACTACGTAGAAACTTCAAGTAAAGTTGCCACCACTTTACTAGGAGTATGACTTTGACTAGACCATGACTTGAGTTGATGACTTCGACTGTCACTTGACACATATTTGCGTGAAATACCATTAACTTGATAAATTATTAATTACTTGACACTAACTAAATTCACAAAAGCCTGGAGCAATAACATACAAAAAAAAAAAAACAATCAATGCGATAATTTTAACGTGTCAACTTTTAAATTAAGAAAAGAGTTTCATCATCAAAAAGTCATGAATACTCTTTATGTTAGAATCGACTACTACTATTATTAAAAAGTAATATGTACCTAGATATAGATTTAGTTTTTTTTTTTTTTTAATACTTTTTTTACACTTTTTAGACTTTACTACATACAATGCGCTAAATATTCTAATTTGAAACATTTTCAGACACTGATTGTACTTAATATCTAGTTATAAATAAATGTATCTCAAGATATATTTCAGGAGATAAACCTTAGTAATGGCTGGTAATATTTAGTGCATTGGTCTTGTAATAGAGACCATTTGATATCATGGCTTATTGGTAACGGTATCTTATGGGTATCATTACTTTTTATCACACTAATATTATATTATAAGGGCGAAAGTTTGTATGTGTGTTTGTGTGTATGTGCGTATGTTTGTTACTCCTTCACGCTCAAACGGCTGAATGGATTTGGATGAAATTCGGTACCAAGATAGCTTATACATTGGATTAACATATAGGCTACATTTTATCTCGGAAAAGTGAAATTTCCCTGTGGGGTGAGCAAATAATTAAAATACCTTCTATCCGCGGGTGAAACCGCGGGGCGCAACTAGTGAGCATATATATGTCTTATGGAAGCAGATTTGGTATCCATGATATTTATTTGAGTAAGTACTGCCCGTTTGTACTTAAGTTTAATAGCTCTTAAGTTCGCGCTTATCCCTCTATGACGTACCGCAATGGGTATGTCGCAGAAGAATAAGTGTGAAGTTATGAGCTGTCTAACTTTAATGCAGACGAGCCTACGACAATGTAGGCGAAAAGCCATGTTCAGATTAATTAAGTAGTAGATATAAAATGACTATGTTTTATTTAACTGTAAAAATATTCATTTTTATGCCCTATTGACCTAACGTTAATAGTTCAGTTTTTTAAAATTAATATGCTGAGAAACTTCTTTAAATGCAGCTAAACTGCTTATAATTTTGTATAATTTGAACTAATCATGCAAATGAACCATCGTATTGAATTTAATTACCGTATATAACAAATAATTGAATCGTTTCACTGTTATTTGAATAAATATAACAGATTAGTTGATATAAATCAGTATCAGGTTTAAGAAAGTGGATATCAGTACCTAGCACTGACTAGCAAAAAACTCAGATGTTTTATCAAATACTATTCAAAGTAAAGATTATGTTATATGATACTCTATCCTCTTTTCTACTAGGTGGTAGGACTTTTCTGCAAAGTTCGTCTAGGTAGGTACCACCGCTTTGCCAGTTATTCTGCCGCCAAGCAGTAGTGTGCAAGTACTACTGTGTTCCGGTTTGAAGGGCACTGTAGCTAGTGAAATTACTGGCGTGACGAGCTAGTCGGTCATCCGATATTAAGCGACACGGCCGCCCATAACAGTTGCAGTGTCACTTGGAACTCTAAAATATAAATGTTTCACGTGACACTGCACTGCGCACATCATCCTGAGACATAATCACAGTCTGGTAATAAGATTACTCGACTGTGAGATCAGATCATTAAGTCTCATTTGCCCAGTAGTTTCAATAGCTACAAAGCCCTTCAAACCGGAACACAGTACTGCTTGGCAGCAGAATAACTGGCAAAGCGGTAGTTCCTATAGCTCGTGCAAAACTTTATGCACTCTCAGAAGTTAGAGCTGCGCAGTACGCATATTGTAGTAACAGTATGGCCGCTTTTACAATGCACTCAACTGTACCATGCGCAGTTTGGGACTCGGGCCTAACTTCCGAGAGCTCATGAAGTTTTTCTCGAGCTATACCTAGACAAACTTTCCAGAAAAGTCTTACCAACTAGTAGCTTAGTCCCTTAAGAGGCTGTGCTAGGGGATATAAGTGGGAGTAGCGAATATTACAAGTTAATAGAGTAAGTATCAACTTTAAACCAATTCCATGAATATTTATGAAACATCTCTAATAACTATAATTGTGTATTATATTCAGGTTCAGACATTAGGCCTAGATGTCTAGATTTGAGACGGTAAATTACGCGCAAACTAGGGCACTGCAATTGCGGTTGCAATAGAATAGCATTCGACTACGGAGGCCTGCGGCGTCAAAGTGGAAACACACGGCATTTAAATTAGGACTCGCACGCTGAGTTTCTTGATTAGTTTATGTTAGCGAATAAGTCATACTTAGGTTTGGTACTGCAGCTGTGCGGAGAACTAAAACTCAGTGTTTATGAGTCAATAATCTTTATATATAAAAATGATAAAATGAAATGATGGTAGATGGCAACGACGCCCGTTCTGCACGATTCTGACACCCGCTACTCCAGTCCCCTCGTGACCACAGCCAATGCAACTTGGTTGAAACGTCGAGGTTAGTCAAAATAATGTTTTGATAATTTTTGTGCGCGAATAGACCCGTTTTATCTTTACTTATGAGTTCAAGCCGCGAAAGTTTAAAAAGTGTTATATAAAAATAAATCTCTATTTCCCTTGATCATCGCATTACGCTTGAACGGATGGAATATTTTTGCTTATGCTTTTTGTTGTGTTTATTATTGGCAGGAGGTTTTATAAAAGAAAAAAATAAGTTGAGCGGAAAAGTAAGAAAGTTGAGCGGAAAATTAGAAAATGTTCACCACGCGGGTGAAACCGCGGGGCGCAGCTAGTACTCAATATTTACAATTTAGGGTCCATAAGTAGGTACTGGTTTTAGAAAAATGGAACCCTTATCTTTAGTCTCAATTTGTTGTGCGTTTGTCTATTCTCTTTTTAGTGTCATTTATTTTTAGTGTCTGTTGTCCAATATCTGATATTGGACAAGAGACAGTAAAAAAAATGTGAATGTGAATCACAATCCTGCAATAATTTAACTTAATGAACTTCGTTGTTTTTGCCAATTTGTTCGTTTTCTGGCATCTAACCTCTATTGTAAGTATAAGTACTTCGGGTTTTCATCTATAAACTTACTTACACTTTAGTTGACAAAACAGATTTGCTAACAATTGAAGGGTTGAGAATAAAAAGTGAAACTGTCAAATTGAGAGTGTCGAGAAAATTGACTTTAAACGTCAACGGCGTCATTTTAATGTAGAGTGCTTATAAGGTAATAGAAAAGGTTTATGTAAGTTTCAGTTGCTTGAAAATGTTTTAATACTGTTTTAAAATACTAAATATAGCACTAATTCATACAATTACTGAAAAATATAATAATATAATAAAACAAATATAATAATGTTTTATGCTAAGCGAACTGTATTCCTGTGACAGATGAACCGTTTTTAGACTCAATATCTCGATATTTAAGCTTCATTTCGGTATTTTGAAAATGTATTGTAGTAGATAATTTCACGCTGAATCCAACGATACCTATAAGTCATTTTGTGAAAAAAAATCAGTTAAACCCTTTTTATTCTCAACCCTTCAATTTTAAGTTTATTCATTCGTTATTCAGAAACAGGAAATATTTTGTCTTTGTAGTATAGTAAGAATTGCTAATTACAACGATTACAATAAATAAAACACATTTCCATGCAGTTTGCAACTCGCTGGTGAAGTTCAAAGGGACCGGCGCTGGACAAATGTCAGTATTTCATAGTGTTTGTTTAAGTTCCTTAGTTAATGTGTAATTAGTGTTAACATCATGCAAATTTTACTTTATATCTATGTTATGACAAAGAATAATTATGAGTATCTTATTACTAGAAGTTACTATTATTTATTATGTGTTATTAATGAGCTACAAAACACACACATATAAATAAATAAATATTTTTTTACAAAAGCAGTCTATCGTACAAAGATCGTTTATAGATTTTTGATTTATCGCAGTATCAGCTGATTAATTTTGTCACCGGGAAAATTTTAAGCACAATAAAAATTCAAAGTCGCGTCTATTCATCCGGGACAGCTACGTGACAACAGTGCAGTGCGGGTTCAAATCCCATTCGTAATTCAATTTATTTAAATTAATCTGTTAGGTTGTCGTATGTTTTCAAGATAGGAAATTGCTGGTTATCACCAATAGTAACGTTGTGTTGTCTTAGAAGCGGTGTATTTGATGTTCAAACGTATTACAGAACGATGCTCAGTCATCGATCGGTGCTCAAGCAGAGGTTTCATTCATAAAGTGATCAGTTAGTGAGTTTTTTAATACGGAGGCGGTGTGTTTGATATTGAAGCAAAACATGTGCTTTGATGATGCACTCTTAGAGGTGGTGTGTTTGATGTTGAAACAAAACTTGTGCCTTGGTGATGCACTCTTAGAGGTGGTGTGTTTGATGTTGAAACAAAACTTGTGCCTTGATGATGCACGCTTAGAGGCGGTGTATTTGATATTGAAACAAAACTTGTGCCTTGATGATGCACGCTTAGAGGCGGTGTGTTTGATATTGAAACAAAACTTGTGCCTTGATGATGCACGCTTAGAGGCGGTGTGTTTGATATTGAAACAAAACTTGTGCCTTGATGATGCACGCTTAGAGGCGGTGTATTTGATATTGAATCAAAACTTGTGCCTTGATGATGCACGCTTAGAGGTGATGTATTTGGTATTGAATCAAAACTTGTGCCTTGATGATGCACGCTTAGAGGCGGTGTATTTGATATTGAAGCAAAACTTGTGCCTTGGTGGTGTACTCTTAGGCACGTATTACAGAACTACACTCAGTCGTGAATCTCTGCTCAAAACGAGATTTCATTCACAAAATGAATTCGTGAATGAAATCTTGATTCTCTATTCTGATCTCTCGTTCTGTACAGTACTTAGCAAATGATAAACTTAATAATCTAAGTGTGAGCTTAGAAGCTGTCACACGTTAGTGAGGTTATTAAGGATATCCCTAGCTCCGGTTTCTCGTACGTTTGTCATAATAGTGTCAAATGAACATGCCAAATACTGTACGCTCATTGGTTGATAGAGCCGATGTTCAACAGGCAACCAATGACCGTTCAGCATTTTGGTCTGTCAAGTTGACACGAATTTAACAAACTTATACGAGAACCCGGGGGGAAAGCGTTGCTTAGCTAAGTTGTATTTTAATAGACTTTAGTACAAACGGGCATTGGTCTATTAACTTAATAACTTAGATTAGCATGCAAGCTTGCAATTAACATGCAAATTATGGATTTTGTACATTCATTAGTACACTTGTTAGTTCAGTAAGAACTGTACGTTTAGGTACTTAGATTTACTGTTAAGTAATCTGTGGTTTAGGTCGAGAGTTAAAGATGCTTTTAGTTACTACTAACAGAACCATTTTAGTCGGAATAAGGTTCCTTAAATTCAGTTTTTTTTTCATGGTAATATATACTATTAGCCGATCTTGTGGTAGGCAATATCGGTACCCACCACCGGCTATAAAAGCAAGCGCTCAATCGAATGCCGGCCCATTTGCTGCTCAGTCGCCGGTCGGTAAGGTGGTTGGTTCCGACGCTGCCTACTGTGAGTTTGTTCCATATTTTAATTTGTTGTGATTTTGTCTTATTGTGAATTCTTATTCTATGTAAATTAACGGCTGTTTGTGCGCTCGAAACTTTATTGATTTATTAAATTATTGCTTAAATAAATTGATTCTGAATTAAATTAGTGTAATGACGTGTAAATGTTTGTTTTTTTTTTATATTTTAACACTTCTGATTCCTAAAATCAGAAGTGGGATAGGATTCCGCTCACAACTTGCCCTAAAAATCAATCAACTAAACGGCCGTTAATTTACAAGCAAGAATGCCACGTGCGTCACATGCACGGTCCGTTGCTACGCCGCCACGCTCCGGAGTCGTGCCTACTAGTCGCAGGGAGTCCCCGCGACGCAGCAGACGCCGTTCGCGGTCGCATAGTAACAGGTCACGTCTACACTCGAGTCATAGCAGGGAGCGGTCGCGTGCGCGTTCACGCTATGCTGGAAAACGTTCGCGTTCACGTCACGCTAGGGACCGTTCACGTTCTGATAGCCCACGTTCGCGTGCACGTTACGATAGAACTCGTTCACGCCGCAGTCGCTCACGTACTAGTGTCTATTATCGTTCACGTGAAAGGTCCAGGTCTCGTTCGGTTATATCGTTCTTGCCAGAGTGAATATCGACACCATCATCACGATATATCCATAAACGAAGCGTTAGGCTCAATAATGTCGCGGCTAACCGCCATCGAAGAGAACACGGCTAGTAGTTTGCAGGACCCACCAACCGGTCATGATAACACGCCCCTGCCAGATGCAAGCAATACTTCCACGAATAAAATGCTCGTCGATGCGTTAGCCGTGTTGACAAAAAATAGGCCTAGCAATTACTATGTCTCGAATTTTGACCCAGCTATAAATAACTTTGAGGTATGGTGCAATGAAGTAGAGAGAGCTAATCGTGCGAACCACTGGGATGATTTTGAGTGTTTTTCCCGTGTGGCTGATTGTTTAAAGGGGGATGCGAAAACTTGGTTAAGCGAGTGGACTACGAATGATCGTTCTTGGTCCAATTTTGTTAGGGAGTTTAAGTCCTT
Organism: Ennomos fuscantarius; assembly: GCA_905220475.3. NCBI lineage: Eukaryota > Metazoa > Arthropoda > Insecta > Lepidoptera > Geometridae > Ennomos > Ennomos fuscantarius. The sequence goes on along the minus strand of HG992040.1, from coordinate 2,524,311 downwards.
ATGTCCGCAAAAAGTGAACTACGCGCAGATCCTCCATGAGGTTATAAATTCGACATCTGACAAGTTCTTGTCATACGCCGAGTATGCACGTCGTTCTTTGTTACGCTTACGTGTAATAAGGGGCTTAAGCGAAGAACTCATAGTCCAAATAGTAATCCATGGCATTAGTGATGTACAAGTACGTGCGGCAGCTACCAACGCTGACCTGACGACAGACAATCTAATTTCATTTTTAGCCACTTATGTCAAGCCTACACGCAAATTCGATAATCGCAATACCGATAAACCGGTATCATCCAATTCAAGTGCAGTTAAAAGGCGTAATTTCAATGGTCCTGACAGAGGTGAAAGTAGGTGTTTTATTTGCAACCAAAAGGGCCATTTTAAGGATAAATGTCCCAAGAAACGGAGTACTGTCGAAAAAACCAATAGTATTAGTAATGCTAGACCTGTTTGTTCCTTTTGTAAAAAGCCAGGGCACAAAGAAAGTGAGTGCTTTACCAAGGCTCGATCTGAGGCTCAAGGCAACAGTAACAACCAACGTAAAGTTAACTTATGTAGCGAGCTCTTAGATGCTAAAGGTAACAACGACATTAGTTCAGCCGTGATTCAGGGTATACCGGTTGACATCCTTATAGATAGTGGTGCACTCAACGTGTCTTTGATATCGTCAGCTATAGTCGATCACTTCTCTGGTCCACGGAAACATGCTAACTGTTCTTTGAAGGGAATAGGCGATAGAGAGTTTGTTGCTAGTGAATACATTAACCTAACAGTAGAGTTTAGTAATATCGCGCTTGAAGTAGATTTTTATGTTGTGCCCGCACCGTACATGAACACTCCCATCATCATAGGGACAGACGTACTCAATCGCGATGGTGTTACGTTTATTCGTACGAAACACGGACAATATCTGACTCACACACCGTCTAAGACGCAGGATAAGTTACTAAAAGTAAACATGGTTAATGTTAGCGAGCCTGATAGAATAAATACGCCTCTCGAAGGTGCGGAGCTCGCCAAGTTGATGGCCGTCGTAAATGAATTCTCTCCGTTTCTAATAACTGGTACAGCAACCTCAACTGTAAAGACTGGTAGGATGCATATCAACTTGACAAGTGACGTACCTGTAGCCTATCACCCATACCGACTATCCTATCAGGAGAAACTTAAAGTCCGCGACATATGTCAGGATTTATTAGACAAAAACATCATTAGGGAGTCTAATTCCGAGTACGCAAGTCCGGTCATTTTGGTCAAGAAAAAAGATGGCTCAGATAGAATGTGCGTAGACTTTCGGGCACTTAACCGTGTAACTGTCAAGGATAGATATCCTCTACCCTTGATTGATGACCACATAGATAGGCTTGGGGGCTCGAAATTCTTTACATCCTTGGACATGGCATCGGGCTTTCACCAGATACCAATCGATGAAGACTCGATCCATAAAACAGACTTCGTAACAACTGACGCTCACTACGAGTACCTAAAAATGCCATATGGCTTATGTAATTCTCCTACTGTGTATCAACGCATCATTAATAATACCTTGCGTAAATTCATAGAAGCCGGGAATGTTCTCGTATATATCGATGACGTCTTATTATTGAGTATGACTATTGAAGAAGGCATTTCTCTGTTGCGCGAAGTCCTGCAAACTCTGACAGAAGCCGGGTTTTCTATAAATGTACGCAAATGCTCTTTCCTTGCCACAGAAATAGAATACTTAGGGCGCGTTATCAGCCGAGGTCAGGTCAGGCCGAGCTCCAACAAAGTCGAGGCACTGGTCAAGGCCCCTACTCCTAGTAACGTTAAACAAGTGCGCCAGTTCCTAGGACTTGCGGGATATTTTCGGCGTTACATCGAAGGGTATGCGACAAAAACCGCATGTATCTCGCGACTCACAAAGAAAGACGTAAAATTTGAATGGGGATCTGAGCAAGATAAAGTACGCCAAGATCTGATAAGACTATTAACAAGCGAGCCTATACTTGCGATTTTTGACCCAAACCTCCCCACTGAGCTGCACACCGATGCCAGTAGTGCAGGATACGGTGCTGTGCTCATGCAAACTCACGCGGATGGCACTAAGCGAGTGGTAGCCTATTTTAGTAAGGTCACTCAAGGCGCGGAAGTGAGGTATCATTCGTATGAGTTGGAGACGTTGGCGGTCGTCAAGGCATTGCAACATTTTCGCCACTATTTGATCGGTGTAAACTTTAAAATTATAACCGATTGCAATGCATTGAAGGCCACCGAGCGCAAAAAGGACCTTCTTCCACGAGTTGCACGCTGGTGGATTTACCTGCAGGACTTCAATTTTGAAATTGAATATCGTAAAGGCGAGTTGATGGGCCACGCGGACTATTTGAGCAGGAATCCACCGACGTTGCAAGTCAATAACATCGAGCGACCTTTAAATTGGGCGCAAATCGCCCAATCAGCTGATTCTGAAACTCTTGGTCTCATACGAGACTAAAAGATGGTTTATTAGACTCCAGTCGGTACGTATGTCAAAACGACGTCCTCTATTACCGCTATTCACCGGTCGGGGAGGAGTCGCGTCTACTATGCTACATTCCCAAAGGACACAGGCTCAGCTTGTTACGTGTCTTTCACGACGAGCACGAGCATATCGGGGCTGACAAAACTTACGACCTTATACTAAAACATTTTTGGTTCCCCGGTCTAAAACGATTTGTCCAGAAATACACCTCCCATTGTCTGATATGCATATCTAAGAAACGTATCCCAAGAGCTCCTTGCCAGCCTATTACTTCCTGGGAAAAATCTGATGTCCCATTTAACACTGTTCATGTGGACGTGTTAGGTCCCTTACCACAGTCCAACGGATATAAATTTGTGCTTATTATGGTAGACTCCTTTACCAAATTTTGCCTACTTTACCCGATGTACCGACAGGACACGAGTGAATTAAAACGAGTTTTTAGTAGCGCAGTGTCTTTATTCGGGACGCCCAAACTAATGGTTTGCGACCGTGGTCGCATGTTTGAGGCGTCAGCTTTCACTAGCTGGGTTTCCGAGATGGGTTGTGTTGTCCACTACATAACGCCCGAAATGCACCACTCCAACGGGCAGGCCGAGCGGTATGTAAGGACTGTACTTAACTTGATCCGTGTAGAGAGTAATAATAAGAAATCTACTTGGTCTGATGCTCTGTGTAAAATTCAATTAGTTCTAAATGTCACGAAACAGAAGACCACGCAATATTCGGCCTTGTATTTACTAATCGGTACTAATGCGGCTACTCCTGTTATCCGTGCGCTGGTCCAAGATGTTGCCATCGAGAATTCCAGCCCCAATCGTGAAGCCACAAGAGAACTCAGCAGGAGCAACGCGAAGTCATCGCTCGACAAAAACAGAGTTGGTCAAGATGCACGGGTCAACCGTCAACGACACCCGCCAAAGAAATTCCAGGTCGACGATCAAGTATTTGTAATAAAGTACTCTCAGTCCGTTGGAAAACTTGATTCCGGCATGAGGGGTCCATACCGTGTTACTAAAGTACTACCAAGCGATCGCTATGAGATGAGACTGCTAAGCGGAGCTAGAGGCAAGACCACTCAAGCAGCAGCTCAATACATGGTACTCTGGAAAGGCGAATGGTGTCCTGAGAGTTGTTCTGCATTTTTTGATAGTAAGTTCCAACCGAACCATTTAATGTTATTCTGTTTACAGTACACTTGGTGTGTGTGTGTGCGTGCGTGCGTGAGCGTGCGTGCGAGTATTTGCCTTGATGGTTGGAACCAGCTGCCGGTGCGGTCCAGTGGTGGCTCCCAAAGCTGAGGTGCCAGGATTCGGCGGGCGTGCACTCCACGTGCATGGGGGACTTGGTCCCATGAAGTCGTGTTCTTTGAACGCGCATCAGGCGCTGTCCTGGGGGACTCGGTCCCATGAAGTCGTGTTCTTTGAACGCGCATCAGGCGCTGTCCTGGGGGACTCGGTCCCATGAAGTCGTGTTCTCTGAACGCGCATCAGGCTCTGTCCTGGCAGGCGCAGTCCTGGTTCACGTTTAGCGTGGAAACTTGCAAGTTCAAGTATGAGTATGACAGAGTTGTTACGATTGAAGATGTATGCATACTTTTGAAAGTGAAGTGGTTTAATCTGGTGTGAGATGGTATTTTTGTATGAGGGCCTTGTATGCGTGATGTATGACAGAATAGGCAACAGCGTATGTTACCATGATTAATTGACAAAACATTTCTCATGCAGATGACAACTCTGACGATGACGATGCCAGTGAAACTTCCGGTGCTCCTACAGATCTCGCTGGTACTCGAAGTACAGGCGAATCACACACGGGTGAAGATGACGAGCAATAGTCCCATCGTAGTCGTCAGACAAGCTTCTGAAAAGGACAACTCCAGTGCGGCCGAGGACGGCGCACGATCAGGAGAGGCCGTATTAGCCGATCTTGTGGTAGGCAATATCGGTACCCACCACCGGCTATAAATTTGCTGCTCAGTCGCCGGTCGGTAAGGTGGTTGGTTCCGACGCTGCCTACTGTGAGTTTGTTCCATATTTTAATTTGTTGTGATTTTGTCTTATTGTGAATTCTTATTCTATGTAAATTAACGGCTGTTTGTGCGCTCGAAACTTTATTGATTTATTAAATTATTGCTTAAATAAATTGACTCTGAATTAAATTAGTGTAATGACGTGTAAATGTTTGTTTTTTTTATATTTTAACACTTCTGATTCCTAAAAATACATACCTACCCAATTTATAGAAGACTAGCGGCCCGCCCCGATTTCGCGCGGGTATTATATAGCCTGGGAGATGTGGCCGGAAAGAGCGAGAACGGAAGAGAGAGAGAACGAATCTTTAGGTTTATCTATTTTTTTTGGAGAAAAGACAGATTTTCTCTATCCCTATCTCCCTTATTCTCGACTGGATGTAAAGTAATAAAATCGAACAATGTCTCCCTGTTCTTTCGCTATATTGAAAGAAAGCACCAATTCTCCCAACTTTTCATAAATTTTATCACCATGAATTAAGGTTCAAAATGGCAACAATTCGTACATAAATATGTATGAACATAGGTGCAAGATTACATACAACGTGCTCTTTATTAAATTAGCATACTGCATCGCATGACCCCATTTTCAAATCTGACAATCATAAAATTTGAACTCTTATTTCTAAATAAATAAGGTTGATTATAAGTTTAGTGAAATGTAGAATAGCGTTGTTTGGTCATGGTAATTAACGTTAGAGCTGAGAGGTCATTGCATGGGGCTAATGATCGCGGTTTTGTTTCATGTATGTTCATGTATACAGTTTATATCAAAGACGGACTGCATATCGGGATTAGAAGAATGCGATATATGAACGCTAGGCGAACGGAAGTTGAAGTTGGTTCACGTAGATCTCCATTGCCAACATAACAAAGTAAGAAAATCGTATTATTATGTTGGTATGTCCGGTAAAATGACAATTTACAATTGTCAAGATGGTGACATTATTTTAAAAAGTTATACCGGCCGATAGATGGAGCTAACCTAAAGAAGTTTTACTTCAGTCGTGTGGTCTAAAGCACACTCGTGTTTTTACACGGTAGTTTAGTCATCATTTTACTTCAGTCACGCGGCAACGACTGAGGGATAAACTATTGTCCATCAGCTATAAATGTATCTCCACACTATCCAATCTACTTACGATGAGATCTGTCACACGATCTGAAATCATGGTCAATCGAATCGCAACTCACTTGTAATACGATTTAACTGATTGAATTGACAAATCGTGTGGCAGATTGTATGGTGTATAGAGTACTTATTACATTAGTCATAATCTTTTGTGACCAGTCAGAATGACCGTGTTGCTATTCATCCATTAGTCAGCGTAAATATTGACTGATGGAAATGAATGACGGTCCAACAGTGAATGTTAATATTTGGATTGATAATTGATTGCTGTGTAATATTTGAACACCTTGTAATTCTATATGCTTAGTACCAATAACTTAATTTTAAGTACCTAATATAATTTTGACTTGTAAAAGTGCTAAAAATAGCTTATTTGCAATCTTTTAACTTTGACTTTTTTTTTAATTTTTTTTTTTAATGTTAAGGAATGACGTGACGAGCTAGCCGTTCGCCTGGTGTTAAACGACACGGCTGCCCATATCAGCTGCAGTGTCACTCGGAACTCTAAAGTTTAGAGGTTCGCGTGACACTGCACTGCGCACGTCATCCAGAGACATCAGCACAATCTAGTAATAAGATTACTAAACTGTGAGATCAGATCATAAAGTCTCATTTGCCCAGTAATTTCACTAGCTACAGTGCCCTTCAAACCGGAACACAGCAGTGCTTGCGCACTACTGCTTGGCGGCAGAATAACTGGCAAAGCGGTGGTACCTACCTAGATGAACTTTGCAGTAAAGTCCTACCACCTAGTGACTTTATACAGATCAGTTTTTCAAACGTGTCTAAACACTGGAGATAGAAGTAATGGAATTTATGTTTTATTAATATTCATAGATGTTTAATATTTTAATTATTAAGATTTTAAATTGCTTATCATAGTTTTCTGGGTGGCATTTTAATTGGTTAGGACAGGACGAGTTATTACGACTTGTCATGTGCTATTAGAAAGCAATATTTATAATAGACTATAACTATTACCCACGACTTGGATTGCATAGTACCTGGCAGCTAACAGGTTCAGCTTTCTGCCAAGCCATGGTCCCCTTTCAAATTATTCTTACTTTATTTATTGACTGGCCCAATAGCTCAGTTGGTAGTAACCCTACCTTCTGAGCTGTAGGTTGTGGGTTCGATACCCAGGATAAACATTTTGTGTGATGAATATCAATTTTTGTACTGTGTATGGATGTTATATTGTATTCTATATATGTATTTACAAACAAAAACTAACTTAGTATTGTATCAGTCATCTGTTTTCCATACTACGAGTTTTACTTAGTTTGGGACTAGATGGCGCTGTGTGAAATGTCCACAAATATCTTATTATTTATTTAACAAAGATACTACTACTAATAAAAATAAGCTACTTTTTATCCTGGAAATATAAAAGTGCGTGGGAAAACCAGTAGCGGATGACATCCCGGAGCGTTTCCAAACTCAAATAAAATTTCACTTCTATTACTCAGTACCCAGTAATTTCAGTCATCTAGGCAGACCCATTGAGTTCAATTACTTTACACAATGACATGCAATTACCTACTTGCAAACATTATTGTGGTAAATTTTTGTGGTCATCGAACGTGAGTCTAGCCCAGTTTCCCGCTAAGCCTAACATCCGGTGTCGTCGGTCAAAACAATCTATTACAATGGACAACGGAAAATAACAATTTTACCTTTCTCTCTTCTCATTTCATCCACATTTTTGCATTTCTCGATAGCAATCAGCGTGTGGGAAATGTTGTCAATAGCAGTTATTTTTATAGCAGACTAGTTGCGCTCCGCGGTTTCACCCGCGGATAAAAAGTATTTTAATTATTTGCTCATCCCACGGGAAATGTCACTTTTCGGGATAAAATGTCTACATGTTAATTCAGGGTATAGGCTATCTTGGTACCGAATTTCATGCAAATCCATTCAGTCGTTTGATACACACTTAAAAACTTACAAACTTTCGCCTTTAATATAAGTGTGATAGTGTGATTAGTGTGATAGTGATAGTGTGATAGAAATGTGTTATGACTTGATAGGAAGTTAACAAAATGTCGAAGCTTATTAGATCGAATGATTTTCAATCCTATACGCACACTGCTTCGGTTGTTTATTAAAGTTCTGGATTATGTTGGATCATAAAACTCTCCCGACATGTGTTTTACAATAGCAAGACGTTGGTGGTCGAAATAAGGGCCATTCGTTATCAAGTTGCTCAAGTAGGCAACGATTATGTATGAAGGGATGTGGTGGCACATAATTATGTTGGACAAAAGATTATATAATTTTGTAAATACACAAAAGTGAATCTTTTGAATGACGTGACGAGCTAGCCGTTCGCCTGATGTTAAACGACACGGCTGCCCATATCAGCTGCAGTGTCACTCGTAACTCTAAAGTATAGAGGTTCGCGTGACACTGCACTGCGCACGTCATCCAGAGACATCAGCACAATCTAGTAATAAGATTACTAAACTGTGAGATCAGATCATAAAGTCTCATTTGCCCAGTAATTTCACTAGCTACAGTGCCTTTCAAACCGGAACACAGCAGTGCTTCCGCACCACTGCTTGGCGGCAGAACAACTGGCAAAGCGGTGGTACCTACCTAGACGAACTTTGCAGAAAAGTCTTACCACCTAGAAAAATTGGATATTATTAACAAGTAAATATTATTAAACTCGTAAAAATTGTAAAAAATAATGTAACCATAACTTTGAGCCTTTGTGGTGTGGTGGTTGTGCAGGTTGGCTCATAACCCGGATTTTCGCAATAGCACAAGTATTTTGGACAGAAAAAAAGCGCAAAAACTTGTTCTGTGTCTGGGTGTTGTGGGACCATGGTCTTCGTTGTCACTGGGTCCCTAGAAACATCCCTGTATCTAGGGACCCAGTGACAACCCAGATCCTCGTCGCCCAAGATATGTGTTTGTGATGTGTTACTATTTTATTTTTTCTTTTTTTTTTATGTTAAGGAGTGACGTGACGAGCTAGCCGTTCGCCTGATGTTAAACGACACGGCTGCCCATACCAGCTGCAGTGTCACTCGGAACTCTAAAGTATAGAGGTTCGTGTGACACTGCACTGCGCACGTCATCCTGAGACATCAGCACAATCTAGTAATAAGATTACTAAACTGTGAGATCAGATCATAAAGTCTCATTTGCCCAGTAATTTCACTAGCTACAGTGCCTTTCAAACCGGAACACAGCAGTGCTTCCGCACCACTGCTTGGCGGCAGAACAACTGGCAAAGCGGTGGTACCTACCTAGACGAACTTTGCAGAAAAGTCTTACCACCTAGAAAAATTGGATATTATTAACAAGTAAATATTATTAAACTCGTAAAAATTGTAAAAAATAATGTAACCCTAACTTTGAGCCTTTGTGGTGTGGTGGTTGCGCAGGTTGGCTCATAACCCGGATTTTCGCAATAGCACAAATATTTTGGACAGAAAAAAAGCGCAAAAACTTGTTCTGTGTCTGGGTGTTGTGGGACCATGGTCTTCGTTGTCACTGGGTCCCTAGAAACATCCCTGTATCTAGGGACCCAGTGACAACCCAGATCCTCGTCGCCCAAGATATGTGTTTGTGATGTGTTACTATTTTATTTTTTCTTTTTTTTTATGTTAAGGAGTGACGTGACGAGCTAGCCGTTCGCCTGATGTTAAACGACACGGCTGCCCATACCAGCTGCAGTGTCACTCGGAACTCTAAAGTATAGAGGTTCGTGTGACACTGCACTGCGCACGTCATCCAGAGACATCAGCACAATCTAGTAATAAGATTACTAAACTGTGAGATCAGATCATAAAGTCTCATTTGCCCAGTAATTTCACTAGCTATAGTGCCCTTCAAACCGGAACACAGCAGTGCTTGCGCACTACTGCTTGGCGGCAGAATAACTGGCAAAGCGGTGGTATCTACCTAGATGAACTTTGCAGTAAAGTCCTACCACCTAGTAAATATATTATTATTATTATAATAACTTGGATTGCAACCAAAACTAATTTTATCTCTCTCGCTCTATCGATATATCATTCTCACTTTCTCCCAGGCTAGGAGTATTTAAATAAAGAAAATAATATTAGAAAACAGTTGAGTTGTATCTTCAATGCGTGGTTCAGCGACACCCATTTAAGATTAATTACCAGTGGAGTGTTGGTAACCTTTCCTTTCTGTACAGAGATGCCTGTAGATGCAATACAAAACAGTTATTATATCATCTGTTACTAAATACATAATTACTATCTATAACTACACGACTCAGTACATACTATTCCCTACTCCATAGAACTACACGGCTCAGTAATAATAATAATAATAAATCACCCAACGATGACACATAAAATAATATTAGAAAACATTTGAGTTGTATCTTCAATGCGTGGTTCTGCGACAGTAAATTAATAACCAGTGGAGTGTTGGTAACCTTTCCTTGTATATACAAAACACGTACATAGATCCTGGACTCTAACTAGAATTCCTTGTATTTAAGGACCCAGGGACTACGAAGACCATGGTCCCACAACACCCAAACACAGAACAGGTATTTGACCTTTTTTCTGTGCACAAATACTTGTCCTGCTGCGGGAATCGAATCTGCAGCCAGTTATGAGCCGACCGGCTCAACCACCACACTGCAGACCTTATACCTACATACTATTCCCCTCCATACATACCTATTCACAATCCGTGATATTTTTGACGTTCTTTGACGCTATTGTCTATGTTTCAGTTATTTGCAGTTTCATTCAGAGTGAACATAATGTCAATCGCGCTGTCGCAAATCGTCTCGTTTTGTGACAGCGCATTTCGCTTGACATTGACATGGACTACCTTTTATTTTATTTCACACTCATTCAACAGAATAAAAACTTTGTTTTAAGATTAAGACAAAATTTAATATGAAAAAGAGATTTTTAAATATCACATTCATTGTACAGTATTTGGTTTGTTATAATAATTGTAGGCAATATTTTTTGTTTCCAGTTGTACACTAAATAAATAAATATTGGTAGTCATTTCACACTGCGCCATCTAGCCCTAAACTAAGTAAAGCTTGTACTATGGGATCCAGATAACTGATACAGTACTTAGATACTTTTTGTTTGTAAATACATACAATTGGGGTTGAAACAATGGGTCCCTGGGGCCCGCAGGCGCGGCTTCTCGTCAAGGAGCTTTCCAGACGCCTGGTTGAGCTGACGCGCGACCAAAAGGCTGGCACATACCTCGGCCAACGAATTAGCCTAGCTATTCAACGAGGGAATGTTGCCAGCTTTTTGGGTACGCTTCCCGCAGAAGGTGATCTAAATTCTGTGTTTTATTTATGACCCCTTATTACCTACAATATTACTTTTTCTTCAATAATTAAATATAGTTTAGCTTTGACAGGAATTAATGTATCAATATTACTTAAATAAAATTTACATTTTTGTATTAAAAAAATACATAAGTACATAGAATACAATAACATCCAGGCATAGGAATATCATCGATGTTCATCACACAAATAATAATAATAATAATTAAAAATAAATAATAAATAAGTGTGGACATTTCAAACAGCGCCATCTAGCCTCAAACTAAGCAAAGCTTGTACTATGGAAACTAGATAACTGATACAATATTTAGATACTTTTTGTTTGTAAATACATACATAGAATACAATATAACACCCAGACACAGAACAAACATCTATGTTCATCACACAAATGTTTGTCCTGGGTGAGAATCGAACCCGCAACTTGCAGTTCAGAAGGTAGGGATACTACCAACTGAGCTAACCGGCCAGTCAATTATATAATCAATTGTATAATTGTGTAATCAAATGTATGTTCTGGGTGGGAATCGAACCCACAATTTGCAGCTTATAAGGCAGGGTTACTACCTATATGCCCAGCCAACTCATTAAAGAGCATTCACAGATTATAAATCCACTTGCTCATTCAATTATGGAACGGGTTATTTTCTCATCGAGGTTAGTAGAAACCGACTTAAAGTAAATCACTTTTATATTAAACTGTACGAGGTATAAAGGATTATCCACATTATTATTACGAAAACCGTCACGTATGAAATTATGTTTATAATTTATTTGATGACTTTAAGATTAAGTTCAATAATATCATCTTTAATTGGTTTTCTTTATGAATGGAATTAGATATGGAGCTGAAATGTGGATATAGGTATTAGTTTTAAAGTTTTTTAATCAGGCTTTCTTTTATCACGTGATTTGCATAATAATAAGAATAAGTTTTAAAAAATAGTAAATAAATAATTATGTAGAATTAAAAACATACACTTCGGATATAATAAATACATTGTAATTTAAAATTTAAAAAAAATTATATACCTATTTACCTATTAATTTTAACCGACTTCCATAAACGATGAGGTAAATGTTCTTCTGTGTGTATTTTTTTAACATGTATATTCGCCGATTGTGAAACAATTTAATTTTTTTATGTATTTAATTTAAATTATCACAATATCCTTTGTAAATTAAAAAAATCACTAATATTATAAAGGCGAAAGTTTGTATGTGAGTATGTTTGTTACTCCTTCACGCTCAAACAGCTGAATGGATTTGGATGAAATTCGGTACCAAGATAAGCTATCTTAACATACACTGGATTAACATATAGGCTACATTTTATGCCGGAAAAGTGAAATTTTCCCGTGGGATAAACAAATAATTAAAATACTTTCTATCCACGGGTGAAACCGCGGGGCGCAACTAGTAAAAGATAAATTACAGTACGGTTCTGTTTAAAACAATAATATTTTACCTATTTAGGAACACCTATTGAATGCCTTTTGTTGAAAGCCTAAATACGAGCAATGTAAATTTAACAATTAATAAAATACATGATTTGAAATTTGAAGCAATTCTCGTGTTCATTTAAAAGGCAACACTATATCACTCGCCCTTGACTTTGTGTATACTCGTGTAAAAAATAAACTTTGACATCGCAACCCGACACAGACTATCGACGTGTTACAGCTTACAAGATAAACAATCAGATAACATTGTTACATGAACTCATGTTATTTAACATGGTATGCGGTACAGTTAGATTGAAAAGAGATTTATAGCTGAATAGATTACCGATCGATCGATCGATTAGACGTAAAACTTCTTTACTCTCTTGGGGAGTAAGTTGCCGAGGCGAACAGAAGTTGAAAGTTGTTGGTTAACCTAGATCTCCATTGTCAACATAACAAAGTAAAATATTTAAATTATTATGTTGGTATGTCCGGTAAAATGACAATTTATAATTGTCAAGATGGCGACACTAAACAAAGAAAAAACAAAGTTAAACCATCCGATAGATGGAGCTAAACTAAAGAAGTTTTACTTCAGTCGTGTGGTCTAAAGCACACTCGTTTTTTATATATTTGAACTACGATAAATTACGATTCAAACTTTTTAAGTTATGTATTCAAACAACCATGCCGCAGGACAAGGATTCGATTGGATTCTGGATAACTTACTCTGGAATGTGGTTTCTTAATGTCGTTTTTTCTGTTCTTACCTACATTTAGGGGAAATAACATGTAGTATTTATTATTTAAAATGTAATCAGAGATGATAATATCCATCTAAAATCCGACTTAAATCGCTTTGTCATACTGAAAAATACTTGGGCGATATTTTATCAATATATTTTTTTTTTTTGATCTTTTTTCTTATTTTGATTGAAAAACCCAACTATTGAGCCAATTATGATAAAATTTCTAAACGAATATCAATTCAAATAATAGAACTATCACAGCTTATAAATGACTTAAACTTGAGACTAACTTCGTTCCGCCTAACAGTCCATGAATATTTAAGTTTTTAAGTTTTTTTTTATTATCCTACTCCAGAATTCAGAAAAAATGAAAGTCAAAGTCACTCCAAATTAAGTTTTTGTTTGGTTTGGCTTCACACTTTTGTGTATTTAGCCAGTGTCAAGTAATTGATAATATCTTAAGTTAATTAATATCATATAATGTGTCAAATCAAGTCAAGTCATCAAGTTGCGTCATAGTCTAGTCTAGTCAAGTACTCCTAGTAAAGTGATGGCAACTTTACCAGAAGCTTCTATGGAGTTTTGGAAACAACACGAAAAGATACGTTTCACCATCATTATACAACTAACATTATACTTCCCACACTCATGCCTGTAATTCAGCACTTAACGAATAAAATGTCACCAATTTTATGCACTAACACTGAAAATAACACAAGTTTTGGAAAATAATACAATGCGGCGACGCGATCTTTTTAGTTTTCCCGCCATATCATTAACTTGATAAATTGTCAATTACCTGACACTGGCTAAATACACAAACGAGTGGAGCCAAAACATACAAAAAACCCATTATTAGTGTTAAACAAATGGTCCTGTCTAAGCATTAAATTATAGATAATCCAAGAGAGAAAAAAGGTACAAGACTAATTTTTACAACATATTGAATTAATTAAGCAATCATTATTAATTTGATAAATATAACTTATTTTTCATTGATAATTACTGTCCGGTTCAATGTCGGTTAAGTAAATGTAGCGATAATTTATGATTAATAGTTAATGCATACCTAACGTGTGTTAATTAAAAATATGATTAAAAGGGTATATTTATTGATTGTTAGAGAAATACACTGTTGGTTTATTTATTTAAAAGCAATTTCTAATTAATAGTAAATAGATTAATCATGTTATTCGTAGATATAGAGTTTCTGGATGCACTAATAATAAAATAAGTAAGTATCAGATAGGTATTTCATCGATACATATAAAATTCAAAGTCCTGACTGAATGACACAGTACAACCTAAACCGCTGGTTTTAGAGACTTGAAATTTTGGCGGTGTGTTCTTTGTAAAGGTATCCATTAAGGGTTTTTCGAATTTCCACCTTTAATAGGGTGAAATGGTGGTTGAATTATTTTCCTATAGGCCACGAGGAGAAAGCCGCGAGCAGAAGCTAGTACGATATAGACAGCGATTAAAGCATACATTAATTCTATGTAGATAAAACCAGAAGTACCTTTTTTTTTAAGATTTGGCTCCACACTTTTGTGTATTTAGCCAGTGTCAAGTAATTGATAATTTTTCAAGTTATCGATATTTCACGCAAATATGTGTCAAGTCACAGTCGAAGTCATCAAGTCAAGTCATAGTCAAGTCAGTTTAGTCAAAGTCACACTCCTAGTAAAGTGGTGGCAACTTTACTTGATGCTTCTATGCAGTTTTGGAAACAACACGAAAAGAAACGTTTCACTATCATTATACCATTTTCCACACTCATGCCTGTAATTCAGCACTTAACGAATAAAATGCCACCAATTTTATGCACTAACACTGAAAATAAGACAAGTTTTGGAAAATAATACGATGCGGTGACGCAATCTTTTTCGCTTTCCCGCCAAAGTCAAAGTCAAAGTCAAAAGATTTATTGCAAATAGGCTAATTTTAGCACTTTTACAAGTCAAAATTATACTAGGTACTTAAAATTAAGTTATTTCACTAAGCATATAAAATTACAAAGTGCTTATTGTCAAATAATATAGACTCCAGAAGTACCTTTTGAACTGTTTATTTTATATTATTCAATATAGGAACATCCTACTCCTACTGATATTATAGATGCAAAAGTTTGCGAGTTGGAAGTATGCATGTATGTTTGTTACTCTTTCACGCAAAAACTACTGAACGGATTTGGAAGAAATTTGAAACACAGATGTTTTATAACCTGGATTAACATATAGAATACTTTTTATTCCAATAGTATGTTCTCGTGGGACAATTATCAAACAACACGAGGGCGACGCCGCTCCGCATGGTTTTTACACAAAAACTACTGCACGAATTTGGATAAAATTAGGAGCACAGATAGTTTATATTAACATCTAAATTAATTATCCAAATTAAAATTGATTTTTAGAAATTTTTAGCGTTCCCAAAATGGTAACAAGGAATCTTTGGAATATAGATAGCTTATATAGTGTATTAACACATAGGCTACTTTTTATCCGATGGTGAAACCGCGGGGCGCAGCTAGTCGTATATATATGGCTTTGGGCATTGGGAAACCAACGAATATTACTGTCGTTTTTTTATCGTGTTTCATACTCACGCTGACGTTCATCACAAGCAAACTAGTGTTGCCAGAATAAAAGAAAAATAATCCCCAACTTTATTTTGGAACGTATCAAAATATAGCAATTTAAAAAAGTTGTTTTAATGTAGTTTTGTCTTCGCCAGTACCTACATAAATTACTAATCACACTTCACACTAATATTATA
This sequence comes from Ennomos fuscantarius, assembly GCA_905220475.3. NCBI lineage: Eukaryota > Metazoa > Arthropoda > Insecta > Lepidoptera > Geometridae > Ennomos > Ennomos fuscantarius. Next base: position 2,508,355 of record HG992040.1, on the reverse strand, counting down.
AAGGCGAAAGTTTGTATGTGTGTTTGTGTGTATGTGTGTATATTGTTACTCCTTCACGCTCAAACGGATGAATGGATTTGGATGAAATTAGGTACCAAGATAGCTTATACCCTGGATTAAAATATAGGCTACATTTTATGCCGGAAAAGTGAAATTTTCCCGTGGGCGCAAATAATTAAAATACTTTTTATCCGCGGGTGAAACCGCGGGGCGCAACTAGTGTTATATAATTTTGAATTTAGTTAAACTAGTGATGTGCCTGACGATACATCGCATCGTGGCGAAGTGTCAAGGTGTCAGGGCTGTGTCAACAGTGTCAGGTGTCACGACGCTGGCATCGATGGCCACCCAACTAGATGTAACCGATACCCGCCGTGACCACGAAAATGGACCATTCCCAATGGTACATTTAAAAACAATATGGTTTCTATTTACAATATTCGATGACTCATTAAATTTTGTATTTGGTTAGGTATTTTTAGACAAGTTGAATGTCCTATTGCAAACAAAATTCAATTAAATGTTTGCTCACATCCCTTCCACTCTTCTTCTGTTTACACAGGAGTGTTACCAGGGTGTGAAAGTTTACCGCAAAAGAGTTCAGCTCTAGAAATGGCTCCCCACTTACAATCCGACCAGGAAGAGGTGTGAGGAAACATTTATATGACAAAATATATCAGGTATAATGTTGATACATTATTAATACCAACTTACACTTTTTTTAAATATACATAATTATGTAACCTACAAATATGGATTGCCAATTGCTATGAACTTGACTTATGACCAACAGAGATATCAACATAATTGATATCGAAATGGTTATGTCACAATATTTGTATTAAAAACACTACTAAGTAATTAAAAGTAGTTTCAATTATTTTTCATAATCCATTTCGGATTTATTAACATCTTACTAGGTGGTAGGACTTTTCTGCAAAGTTCGTCTAGGTAGGTACCATCGCTAGCCAGTTATTCTGCCGCCAAGCAGTAGTGCGCAAGCACTGCTGTGTTCCGGTTTGAAGGCCGCTGTATCTTGTGAAATTACTGGGCAAATGAGACTTTATGACCTGATCTTCACAGACAACGCACAGCCCAAGCCGCTGGACGTAGATACTTGAAATTTGTTTCACTTTTATGTCGTAGCAGTGCATTAAGAAATGATTAAAAAAAAATTGTAATTTAAAGTATCAAAATTTAAAAATTGCGATTGTTATGAGCTTAGATTATCACGGGTGTTATATTACAAACATTTTTTTTTTTCGTTTTAGTCTCAAAGTATACATAATTTATTGATGGCAATTAACAGAGATTTCGAAAATCCCTGTTTAAAAAATACCCTATTTATCTATGAACCCTTTTACTTTGCTCACAAAAAAGGTAGGTCAATTTAATTTTATTATGAAAAATAAACGGTTTCTGAGGATATTTCGGATAGCCGCGGGCAGAAGCTAGTAATCATTAATGTTCTTATCCAATGGCCGTGTTTCTGCAAAACAATAATGATTGTGTAATTTTTTGTTATTATGACAAAACAGTGGTAGTTTTCCGGAATTATTATTTTAATCATATTATAATAATACAATATTAATATAAATTAAAAAGTTGATTTAATTTACGAATAACATGAGCCCAAATAACAATCCAAAATTAAATTAAAATAAATCGTTTGATATGCTTCGACCGAATTTTGGTTTATTCCGGTTAGAAATAATGCTTTCGCTACCTCAATAAAGAATCAGTTATTATTTTTATATTACGAATAAGTCATACAAGATGTTAAATTATTTATTATTGTTTTACATTCTCGGTGCAGCGTTGTGCAAAAAGAGACCTAACTTCGTCTTTATTATGACTGACAATCAAGATGTTGTTTTAAACGGAATGGTTTTTTATAGTGACGTGTTGAATCGATCAGCTGCTTTTCATTTAACGATTATTTGTTTACGTTATACATATTAAGCTAAAATTAAAAAAATATATATAATTACATATTTTTAATTATTTGTTTTGGCGGATTTACCTGTGTAGGTAGTAGAATTTAATTCTTGTAGACACCTATCAATCATTCTTGAACTTTCGCATTGATAGCAACAAATCTTTAAGGCAATTAAAATATAAAAAAACTTTAGATATCTTTATTGAAGGTCATTGAAAAGAATCAGAAAATGGCGGTTGTGAATTTTGAACTTTTTATTTTTTTAATTTGAATTTGAATTTTTTGAACCATGTATTTTTGAATTTTAATGTGTAATAAGGGTGGATTTTTTTATTTCATTTATATAAGGGTGGATTATTATTCTCTAAGTGCACGTTGTAACGTGCACGAGAACCATTTGCCAACGCAAATGGTTTCAAGTTTTAAAACCATGCCTTTTCGTTTTCTCTTCAAGGCTCATAGAGCCTTCAGTAAAATATTCACCATTTTACTGTGGCATTTTGACTGACATAATTGACAAAATAAGACTTTGACATGACATAACCATACAAAATTCCTCACTTGACATTTGCAGAATTATCGCTAAAAAGCGATAGCAGGCCATTAAACGAAGAGAAGAAGAAGAAGATATTTTTATTATTATTCTTAAACAATCAAAATCCATCATTTTCATACATATTATATACATTGTCACATTACACAGCTTCTTAATAAGGGTAAATAAAGACATAAACTTTATAACAACATAATTTATTATAACTTTATAACAATCCACAAAGAAAGAACCTAAGTAACTCCAGGATTATGCCTTGTCCAGGAATGATGTATTTGTACACACATTGAGTCGTTTATAAGCACTATAATCTGTCCCTGAGTCACGCACTAATTAAGTACTTGCGGCGAACGCATCAGTGATTCACTAAGTCATTTATTTAGGTTTATCTTCACGCTGAATAATCTATTAATAAATAGATAGTTAAATTAGCGTGATTCATTTTAAATTATTCATTTGCAATTTTAGATTGAAAACTATCGTGAGTATAACACACTAGTTGCGCCCCGCGGTTTCACCAACGGATAAAAAGTATTTTAATTATTTGCTCATCCCCCGCGAAAATTTCACTTTTCCGGGATAAAATGTAGCCTATATGTTAATCCAGTGTATAAGCTATCTTGGTACCGAATTTCATCCAAATCCATTCACTTTTTTTTCACACACATTTCAAACACAAATTAACGAATAGAATGCCACGAATTTTATGCACTAACACTGAAAATAACACAAGTTTTGGAAAATAATACAATGCGGTAAGGCGATCTTTTTCGCTTTCCCGCCAAAACTCTCAACTGTGACATTGTACATACTTGTTAATATGTATATATTAGTATAATTCATGTCCACACTCTCAGCATTCTACAAACAATGCAAATCAAAACAAAGATATCACATACCAGCGCCACAGATTGCGAAACAGTTGTCGCCATAGTAATTTGAGGCGTGCGGTTCTCATGAACTCCAGTTATTGTCACGGCTTGTCTAGCAGTTTGTACTTAGAGATGGATATCCGATATATTACGGTATATTTGCGGTAAAGTAGATACTTTATTCTTTTGTCAAGTTTTGGCATCATCGTCATTTTGATCCACTGTTGGACATAGCTTATTTATCACAACATTTTTTTTTGTTTTTACGTTTTGGCTCCACACTTTTGTGTATTTAGCCAGTATCAAGTAATTAATAATTTATCAAGTTAATGATATTTCACGGAAACATGTGTCAAGTCACAGTCGAAGTCATCAAGTCATAGTCTAGTCAATGACATACTCCTAGTAAAGTGGTAGCAATTTTACTTGAAGCTTCTATGGAGTTTTGGAAACAACACGAAAAGAAACGTTTCACCATCATTATACCATTTTCCCACACTCACGCCTGTGATCCAGCACTTCACGAATAGAATGCCACCAATTTTATACACTAACACTGAAAATAACACAAGTTTTGGAAAATAGTACAATGCGGTGATGCAATCTTTTTCGCTTTCCCGCCAAAAACCCACAACATTATTAAGTTGTTTACATCTAAGTATTAATATAAATAAATGTACACAAATACGCTTAGAAAGTCAATTTCAAGCATCCACAACTAAATTTATAATGTCGATAGATAAATGTATAAATTAAGCCTATTTATTGGGTTTCTCAGTCCCTCTAAATGCCGACTTTAGCAGCATCGTTGGTTATTGTTTTATATCTCTTATTTATGTAAAACAAAGTCGTGTAAGTTACACCACTTATAACTCAAGAACTACTGGACCAATTTATATGATTTTTTTTGTTTTTCGATTTATCTTCGCCCGGAATAGAATACATATAAAATTCAAAGTCCTGACTGACTGATTTATATATCAACGCAGAGCCTAAACCGCTGATCCTAGAGACTTGAAATTTGGAGGGTGTGTTCTTTGCTAAGTGCTGGTATCCACTAAGAAAGGGTTTTTCGAAATTCCAGCTCTAAAAGGGTGAAATGGGTGGTTGAATTATCTATGAAAAAAATATCTTCCTCGTTTATTATAGGCCACGCGGGCGAAGCCGCGGGCAGAAGCTATTAAGTAATAAAATTGAAGTCGAACAATAAAAATATAAAAAAATATGTGAAACAATTTTTTTTTTTATTAGAATTAATTATATTTAAAATTAATCATAAGCATTCAAGTTCATCATCAGGCGGAACGAATTTGCCGTGTCAGTTATATTTTACGTCGCAGGAAGTCACAGTTTATCTACTAGTATCTTAGTTTTAAGTTTATGTTTGTCACAGTAAAGATAGCAGTTGGCCAAGGCCTGATTCCCAAAGCAGTGAGTGAGCCGTACTTATAAAAACACGCTGATAGATTTGCGGTATATAAGTTTTTTATAACGCTTGTAACACTTGATTGATTGGTTATGGAAAAATAACGTGTGATGGGAGAATGAAGCAATCATTATTAATTTTATAAACATACTTCTCGCTTGTCAGTCTATCAATTCTTGGATGAAGTTATATCCGTTAGCTCAATCGTAGTCTTATATTTGGATGTTTATTTTCATATTTTTATTTTTCTGTCGAGTTGGGAACTTAGGTTGTGTCGAGCTAAAGTAAAGCGAGTTAAGGAGCTTTTATTAGGTGTAATATATCTGTGTTGTCGAGTTAGTGTTTTTTTTTTAAGAAATGACGTGACTGTGTTACCACCGATATCAGTTGCAGTGTCACTCGGAAATCTAAAATATAGTTTCGTGTAACACTGCACTGCGCACGTCATTCTGACACATCAGCAAATAGTAATAAGATTACTAGGCTTTGAGATTAGATCATAAAGTAGCAGTAATTTATTTATTTTTGGAAGACCAACAACTTTTTCTTACATCGTAGAATCATGTTATGCATTAGGAAGCCAATTAAAGGTCCTCACGTCTAGCGGTATAGTAGCACTAATGCTTGAACACGCAATAATGAACACCTGATCTTACATAAAAATAATCAAACTTTGACAAAGATCGGGAACATCGGATTTGTGCTATTCTGAATAAGTAAGTACTACGCATAATAAGGAAAATGAATAAAACATGTAACAATCTAATCAACAAAGAATTTCACTAGCTACAGTGCCAACGGGAACGCAGCGGCGCTCGCGCACTACTGCTTGGCGGCATAACATTACTAAATAACTAACATTACTTTGATGCTTACAAAACATTAATCTAAGTTTAACAGTAAAATGCCCCGCATACCGATCTAACGAGCGATTACTGGTTAAAACAAGCTTTTAAACACCTGTTATGAATTCGAGAAATTATTATTATTATATATTGGAGCAAGTTTTTTTTTTATGTTATTGAATGATGTGACGAGTTAGTCGTTCACCTGATGTTAAGCACCACGGTCGCCCATGACAGAACAGTGTCACTCGGAACCCTAAAACATAGAGTTACAAGCGACACTGCACTGCGCACATCATCCTGAGACATCAGCACAGTCTGGTAATAAAATTACTCGACTGTGAGATCAGATCATAAAGTCTCAATTGCCCAGTAATTTCACTAGCTACAGTGCCCTTCAAACCGGAACACAGTAGTGCTTGGCGGCAGAATAACTGGCAAAGCGGTGGTACCTACCTAGACGAACTTTGCAACAAAGTTCTACCACCTAAAAATGCATGCAAATTCAATAATTTTTAATCCCATTTCAACAAAGCGTTTAAGTAGACAGTTAGACTTGGTGGGCAATCACGTAATTTTCCTAGCAATGTATTGACAGCCTCTGTGGTGTGGTGGTTGAGCAGGTTGGCTCATAATCCAGAGGTAACGGGTTCAATTTTCCTAGCAATGTATTGACAGCCTCTGTGGTGTGGTGGTTGAGCAGGTTGGCTCATAATCCAGAGGTAACGGGTTCAATTTTCCTAGCAATGTATTGACAGCCTCTGTGGTGTGGTGGTTGAGCAGGTTGGCTCATAATCCAGAGGTAACGGGTTCAATTTTCCTAGCAATGTATTGACAGCCTCTGTGGTGTGGTGGTTGAGCAGGTTGGCTCATAATCCAGAGGTAACGGGTTCAATTTTCCTAGCAATGTATTGACAGCCTCTGTGGTGTGGTGGTTGAGCAGGTTGGCTCATAATCCAGAGGTAACGGGTTCAATTCTCGCGACAGGTCGCAAATACTTATTCTGTATCTGGGTGTGCCACCAGCATTTCAGGCACGTTGCCTACTGGTAGCGGATTCTTAGATTAAGTTTTTCTAATTAATAGTTTTTAATATAATTTTAGTTTTATTGTATAAAGTGTCAAATTGTATTCTATATATATGTTTACAAGCAAAAAGTATCGAAGTAAATCAGTTATCTGGTTCCCATAGTACAAGCTTTGCTTAGTTTGGGGCTAGATGGCGCTGTGTGAAATATCCACGCATATTATTTATCACATTTTGTATTGTGTTGTATAAACAAGTCTATATTTTCGTTTAAAACTAACGGTAACAAAATTTACATGCAGTTATTAAACGACTCAATGGTCCGCGATAATGATGCAATTAATTGCAGCCAGTGACGTGTAGGTAATTACTAGGTAATTAATACGTTTCATTGAAATATCGTTACCTGTAAGTATTAACGAGATTTCGATTTTATTATGAATACTTACCTATTGTATTACCAATTGCATATAAAATTAATACTTCTTTACGCACGCTTGTGGGGAGTAAGCTGGTGAATACGTTGCGAACGGAAGTTGAAGTTGGTTTACGTAGATCTCCATCGTCAATTTAACAAAGTTAAAAATTTGTATTATTGTGTTGGTATGTCCGGTAAAATGGCAATTTACAATTGTTAAGATGGCGACATTAACATTAAGCAATAACAAAGTTATGCCGGCCAATGGAAATAAATAAGTTATTTCAGTCGTGTGGTTAAATTACACTCGTTTTTTTTATTGGAAACTTACGTAATTGTGTTAGGGTTGGGTTCAAACATTATAAAAATCGCACGCACATATTTTTACCAAAATATAATTTTGTCCAAAACCTGGATGTTTGGATTTAAGTCGTAGTCAAGAGAGACTTCGACGCAATTAGTCAAAATATATACTTATTATACATTTTGAATTAACGAATGAAATCTTTACCCATGGGAAGAGGTGGAGTGGTTCAAGATTTAAGCCCAAAAACTACGCAGAAACTGCTCTTATTTTGATAAAAAAGTTATATATATGTTAAGTTATAGTCTATACTATGTTTATGTAAAAGAAAACATAGAAATGTTTATGGTAAAAACTTACCTAAGAGCAGTATGGGTAGATCAACGAGCAGATGCCACCAGAAACTGTGTCGCGCCTGCATTTCCGAAGGCGCCAGGGACTGCTCTGTAACTCTCTGCAACAATAAAAATGGCTGTCTTTAAAGTCGGTAGACGATAATTTTACGTGATAACGTCCGATCGGAGTTTTGGCGGGAAAACGAAAAAGATCGCGTCACCGCATTATATAATTTTCCAAAACTTATGTTACTTTCAGTGTTAGTGCATAAAATTGGTGACATTTTATTCGTTAAGTGCTGGATTACATGTTTGAGTGTGGGAAAGTGGTGACTTAGACTAGACTATGACTTGACTTGATGACTGGGACTGTGACTTGATTTAACACAAATATACATAATATTAATTAACTTGAGAAATTATCAATTACTTGACACTGGCTAAATACACAAAAGTGTGGAGCCAAAACAAAAACAAAAAAAAAAGTCCGATCGTGCCTCGCTTGTTCCGCGCTCTCGCTTACACGCTCGGCTCACGCAGAATGGGACAATATTTCGTGCGTGCAGCCGGCGTTCATCGATTCATAAGACATTACATGAATGATGAACATATATGTTTGTTCTGTGTCTGTAGTTATATTGTATTATATGTGTTCAGATATAAAACGCAGACAAAAAGAATATAAGTATTGTATCAGTTATCTGGATCCCATAGTACATGTTTTGTTTAGTTTGGGGCTAGACGGCGCTGTGTGAAATGCTCGCGTCAAAAATATTATCGATTAGGAATCACCTAACAAAAGTCAAGAATTTTATTGCAAATAGGCTATTTTTAGCACTTTTACTTGGCTAGCATGCTACACCTTCGACCGCATCGTCACTTCCCATCAGGTGAGAGCGTGGTCAAATGCTAGACAAGTTTGAAGTAACAAAAAAAAAAACTTTTACTAGACGTAAGACTAGATATAAGGTAACTATAATAATAACTGTCACAATCCGTTTTGAGAATTTGACGGGTTCTAAACATGGGTTTCAACCTTAGCTTGAAGGGTTTAAACAATCGTTAATAATAGATTTCATCATCATCATCAGCAATAATAGATTAGCTGTAGTCAAACTACCGTAAATTAAACAATACCTACCTACTAACGTGGAGCTAACAACATTGGTCGTGCTCCCAGCAGTAAACCTAGTTCTAATCCGTCGTTAACTTAAACGTTTACTGCTGTTAAAACCAGTACACTACATACGGTAACAGTTTCGGAAGCTATTCTATTTAGTAACGCCATCTATTGTCGTAACAATAGAACGAGAGAACAAACAAACAGTGCTGGGTAAGCTGGGTTATTGGTTGTGTTTATGAACGGAGATTGATGGAAATTGTGTTTTCTATCCGCGTTATGGTTTTCCATCGGTTGAAACGGTATAGCGACAATACCTAACGCGGATTGTAAAACTGTTGATATTATTTGTGAAACGCAAAAGTGTAAAGTGAAACGTTCCCGTAGATACTAGTTGCGCCCTGCGGTTTCACCCGCGGATAAAAAGTATTTTGATTGTTTGCTTACCCTACGGGAACGTTTCACTTTTCCGGGATAAAATGTAGCCTATATGTTAATCCAGTGTATACACTATTTTGGTACCGAATTTCACCCAAATCCATTCAGCCGTTTGAGCGTGAAGGAGTAACAAACATACACGCATACAAACTTTCGCCTTTATAATAGTGTGATTAGTGTGATTTATAATTGGAGAATTTAATTTCCAATCAGGAAGACCTATATAGTAGTTACGAAGAACATTCTGACTGTCCCGATAGCTCAGTTGGTATGCCTTCTGAACTGTAGGATGTGGATTCGATTCCCACCCAGGACAAACATCTATGATGAACATAGTTTGTTCTGTGTCTGGGTGTTATATTGTATTCTATGTGTTCAGATATAAAATATAGACAAGTATGAAGTATTGCATCAGTTATCTGGATCCCCTAGTACAAGATTTGCTTAGTTTGGGGCTAGGTGGCACTGTGTGAAATGTCCACAGATATTTATTTATTTATTTATCCCAACCTACTAAAATTCCTATGCTAATCAAATTCGGAGAATCAAGAATCCAGGTCATCAAGCAAAGCATCAGTGCCTAGCGATGTTATAATGTAACGTTACTTCAGACCTAAGAGTTAGAATACCTAATACATTACTTGGTACCTATTAACATAGGAATGTACACCTACATGGCGCCTAGTTCGGGACGACAAATGTACCTATGTACTTAGTGCCTTGGGGTCTTCGTGGAATGTTACTAATAGTTATACCATATAAACAACAATAACATAGTAATACCCAATATATTTTTGTATGTCTGGGGTGGATCTACGATAAATGTCTGTTAAACTTTAGACGGGTATAAATTTATTATACCTGTCTAAATCTTTTTTTTGTTTTGTTTTGGCTCCACACTTTTGTGTATTTAGCCAGTGTAATTGATAATTTTTCATGCTAATTAATATTATATAATGTGTCAAATCAAGTCAAGTTACAGTCCAAGTCATCAAGTTAAGTTATAGTCTAGTCTAGTTAAGTTATACTCCTAGTATAGTGGTGGCAACTTTACCAGAAGCTTCTATGGAGTTTTGGAAACCACACTAAAAAAACCTTTCACCATCATTATACCGCTTTTCCACACTCATGTCGGTAATTCAGCACTTAACAAATAAAAAACCACCAATTTTATGCACTAACACTGAAAATAACACCAGTTTTGAAAATAATGCATTGCAATGCGGCGATGCGATCTTTTTCGTTTTCCCGCCAAAACTCCCTGTCTAAAGTTTAACAGCTTTTAAGTTTGCACTTTATTTCTAGCCCCCGGTGTCTTGTACGTTTGTCAAACTCGTGACTCTCGCCGAATACTGTACGCTCATTGGTTGAGACGGCCGGTGATCAACAGGCAGCCAATGAGCGTTCAATATTGGGTCTGCCAATTTGGCACGAACGTATATCAGAACCCGGGGGAAAGTGTTGCTTAGCTAAGTTGTATTTTAATAGACTTCAGTACAGACGGACATCAGAGTAATTCATTGAACGGTGTGATTATAACTTTTGAAGTAAAACTTCTTTACACACACTTGTTTTGGGGAGTAAGTAGGTGAATGTGAGGCGAACGGAAGTTGATTCACGTAGATCTCCTTGCACTAAAGTAACAACTAATTATTAACTTATGTTGGTATGTCCGGTAAAAGGACAATTTACAATTGTCAAGGTCGTGACATTAATATTAAACAAAGCAAAGTTGTAACGGCCGATAGATAGAGCTAAAGAAATTTTACTTCAGTCGTGTGGTCTAAAGCACACTCGTTTTTTTTTTAATTATTATAATAGGTAGTCATATAACTCCATCATTAGACTACTACGTTACGCCACCGGATCATCAAAGCCTGTCCGCCTTGCCCTCGTTTCTTTCCTTCCTCTTTAAGCACCATCTGTGATATTGTGTGCCATAAACTTCTATTTTTAGATTCATTCATAAATTACCACCACGCAATAAGCGCTTGCGCAGAGTCAACGACAGTTTGACAGCTGCCAAATATGGTTTGACAACTACCGTCCGTGCCGTCCGCCATATTTGATTTGGCGCGCGAAATGCCACTCAGCTTATTAAAATTCTGCATGACCTCTTAACTATGTGGTTAGAATAAATATAGGTATTATAATGATCATTTGACAATAATGTTAATCGTTGTCTATTGTTTAATGTTATTTTTTAAATTGGTGACACTAGCCCGTTATTGGGGGCCCGTTATCTAATGGAAGATCGTGAATGCTAAGCCTATTGTGTCATGCGCTTTGTAAAGTATCTCATTTTTTGTTGGCTGCTTTCTAACCTAGTTTTTGTTAGTAACATCTTGTTGAATTAAAATAGTACTTAACTAAAATAATAATAATAATTATTAATTACAATGTACGGTGTAATGTGCCAGGTAAATGACAATCAGTAGAATTAAAAAAATTATGTAAAAATATTACTTTATATTTAAGAAGGTGGCTATAATAGAATATTTGCATCGATCATTTAGGTACTGATGTAAAAGACCAAATAGGAGTCTGTGACAGAATCACAGAAATGTATTTTTTTTCTTTATAATGTTTTCTCTAGACGTCTTTAATAGCAGGTCCATATTGTTCAGTTTCAGCAAATAATACTGAAGTATTAAGTGTTGATAGGTAGCAGTAATGAAACCATATTCTTTGACAGAAGTTTGCATTTATGAATGTTTATTTAGTGACAGGAACCAAACCTTCGCAATAGCTTTAGTAGTGAAGACAGCACAAACACAGTGCGAAGACTGTAAACAAAATGGTTGCTTACAAAACATAAACATAATAATGTTTAACTAGAAGTTAGCACTTGAATGTCAAATATTAAAAGGTTAGTTCGAGGGTACAATAGAATCTCGAGAAACAATGATGTAGACTTGTTTGAGGGAAGCATAAGCAAGTTAAAATCTACTACTAAAGATATCTGAATATTAACTTTTTTTTATTCTATAAAGTTTTTAGGTACACTTTACTAAAATTTTAAACTTAACCAAATTATAAACTATTTCATTATCACTTTTCAAATTATTCTTTATATAATTTCATAAAATGATATATGCATACAAATTTGTTTCAAATTAATACACGCTAATTTACTTCATATGAAGTTGCCACCACTTTACTAGGAGTATGACTTTGACTAGACTATGACTTGACTTGATGACTTGACACATATTTGCGTGAAATATCATTAAATTATCAATTACTTGACATTGGCTAAATACACAAAAGTGTGGAGCCAAAATAAATAAGTAAGTTCATATGAAGCGTTTGCCAACAGTTGTAATGGCAATGACATAACTGTCATTGTCATGTCTTTATAAAATTTAATCTGTAAATAAATAAATATAAATGTAATATTTGTATTCTTGTTGTCATAGTATACATTATGCTGCTGTTCAATAAATAAATAATTACATACGCTGTTTGTAATATGAGTTAAATCTAACTACTTTTTTTGGTTTGGCTGCATACTTTTGTGTATTTAGCCAGTGTCAGATAATTTTTCATATAATATGACTGTGTCAAGTCACAGTCCAAGTCATCAAGTAAAGTCATAATCTATAGTCTAGTCTAGTCAAGTCAAGTCATACTTCTAGTAAAGTGGTGGCAACTTTACCAGAAGCTTCTGGAGGATATATATACATAGATATTCTGGAGGATCTACCAGGAGTTTTTGGAAATAACACGAAATGAAACGTTTCACCATCATTATACCACTTTCCCACACTCTTGCATGTAATCCAGCACTCAACGAATAAAATGCCACCAAATTTATGCACTAACACTGAAAATAACACAAGTTTTGGAAAATAATACAATGCAGTGACGCGATCCTTTTCGTTTTCCCGCCAAAACTCTATCTAACTACTTATTTGCAATCTCTTGCCTGTTGCTATGTCTTTGATTTGGTGATATGAAAAATCTATTTATTTTACTGTTTATTTATTGTTTGCTACTGGACCCTTAGAACGGGTTAAGTTTCTGCTTTGCTGCGTGCGAGATATGAGCCTGTTAATGCGTTGGCGTTCCAATTAAAATTCCAAAGATGCTCCGCTAAAAGAGCTCTTCCGGGCTATAGTTTCCATTGTTAGACATCTTTAATTCTATGTACTTGTCTACTTCATTTTACGCGCTTTATTTTCCAAGGTTTTTGTTAAAAATCCTAAAAATTATATATATAAATACATTATCAAAGATTTACCGTCGAGATGTTTTTATTCAATATCAATTTTACAGCAACGCTACCATATTTTTCTTGCACATCCAGGTTGACTGGTAGATAATGCTTCATAGCATTAAGTTTCCTTGTATATTATTTTGTTTTAAAGTATAATTCCACTACCGGACTACTAGACGCTCGGCTAAGCGCCATCCTTTCGTGGTCGAAATACCACCTATTCGTACCAAGCGATTTGATTCCACGTTCTTAATTAGAACGGCTAAGGAATGGAATGCCTTGCCAGCGTCTGTGTTTCCGGCGAAATATGACCCGGGCGTGTTCAAGAGAAGAGTGAATAGGTATTTACTTGGCTAGCATGCTACACCTTCGATCGTATCGTCACTTCCCATCAGGTGAGAGCTTGGTTAAATGCTAGACAAGTTTGAAGTAAAAAAAAAATCTTTTATGAACTTAGGAGCTAGAGAAATGTAATGATTTAAAGATATTTAAATGACTATAATTATTTTCGTCTTGTTGGTACAGTCTTGTTGGTGCAGTGTACAGTGCACAGTGCCAGAACAGTCTGGCCAGTGAAAGAATTGTTCAATATAATTGATAATTGCTTTTTTTTGAGACGTTAACTATTTTACTATTTTATTGTTCAATATAATTGATAGCCGCTGATTAGTAGTTTGAAGATTGTAAAATAGTTAATGTCTCAAAAAATCAGCGGCTATCAATTATATTGAACAATATTATTCAGAGTGGATATCTATAGTTTTAATTAGCGTTTTCACATTTCAGGACACAGTATAAAATTAAAAACGCAACCTGGTTTGAATCCCCTTCGTCCCTGCCACCAATGACTTTTCAGTTATGTGCGGAATTTGATCTCAGTCTTACAGTGAAGCAAAAGATTCGGCGTGTTCGAGAATCGCAACGTTGGAGGACATGTATCATTTCTAAATACAGGGAGTAACAAAAACCCTGTTATATCCGCGAGCTGCGTATCCAGTGTCAACTCAAGGTTGTAGTAATACTAGTTCTATTTCAATACGAGACATACAAAACTTACGTGTGCTTTTTATTAAAACCTTTTATGCCGTTACTAAAAATGTTTACGACCTCAGATATTGACAACATAGGTACTTGCACCACCGACGCAGCCTGCTGCCTGCCCGCACCCCGCACCGCCCGCCATGGTACGCTAAGTCTATTCAACTTGCATACCTACTGCGACGGAACTAGAAGTGCGAGACTGAACTTAATGACGTAAAAGATCTCTTTGACCAATAGTGGTAGGCACACAAGTGCTGCGCGCCTTTCTGCCACACTCTAAACAATCGAATTCACGTGTGATTTTGTATTGTCAAGAAACAAGATAAGTACGTAATTTTTAGCTCTTAAAAGAGCTTTCAAAAACACATCTGTCGGCAGGCGATTTTCATGTTCAGTCAATCAATCAAAATGCTGATTTGGCGGATTGGATTTTCCACAGCCCATACGTGCTCATTATGGCAGTTAAAAACGCCAGATCGGACGAACGAGCATTCGTCGGTTAATAAAATACGACTCAAAAACTCTGCGTCATCTGCCACTCGGTCGAGAAGCCACTGACAAAATGCCACTCTGGGCTCATAATCACTGGGCAACAATGATTGCACTCGTTGATAATGAAACGGGTGCTGACCGTCTTCCTTCAATGCCCTCCATACACGCATGTGATTAATTCCAATTTCTCTTGCCATGCTGCGTGTGCTACGTGTTGGGTCTTGCACAAACATATCGAGCACCTGTTCTTCAGCATCATGTAATACTCGTGGTCTTCCAGCATCAAATCTTTGCTGATCACGGCCCGTTACACTACCGGTGTTGTAAACACGTAAGTGCAATCGCTGGAATGCCATTAATGACGGTAACTCAATTCCACGCGAAATAGAAAAATTATGCTCGTATTCTCTACGTGCTGCCGCATAATTATTGTGACTTCTACCAAGGCACATTAACATATTGTAGTATTCGTCGTTAGAATACGACATCACACTCGACACTAAATTCGCGACGGTCAAACTGGAAACGACTAAATTGCATGAGAGAGCACGTGCGACTGAGCGTAAGCCGCGGGCCGCGCCGCGCCTATGCCGCACCGCCCGCGCACCCCATTTCCCCGTAGGCACACAGGTGCAGGAGCGGCATCCTACAAAAGAGCCGACAAAGGCGGCCCCCGTTTGTCGGTTCCGCGTCTACTTTTACCTTAGTTACTTAGCTATTTAAAAATAGGCACGGCTTGTGGCACAAACATTTTTGGGAAATGGTATTATTTTTTTGTATTTAGATACTGCCTGTAACTTCAGATACGTATAACTTAGGTATTGTTAGACATTTTTATATGACTACTTGTAATGATCTGTACACATACTTCATTTATTTAACAGGGTTTTTGTTACTCCCTGTATATATAACTCAAAGGTGTCTGACCGATTTCACCCTCTTAAGGGTGAAATTTCAAAAAAACCTTTCTTAGTGGATACCTACAAAGAACACACCTTCCAAATTTCAAGTCTCTATGACCAGCGGTTTAGGCTGTGCGTTGATTTATACAGGGAGTAACAAAAACCCTGTTAAATAAATGAAGTATGTGTACAGATCATTACAAGTAGTCATATAAAAATGTCTAACAATACCTAAGTTATACGTATCTGAAGTTACAGGCAGTATCTAAATACAAAAAAATAATACCATTTCCCAAAAATGTTTGTGCCACAAGCCGTGCCTATTTTTAAATAGCTAAGTAACTAAGGTAAAAGTAGACGCGGAACCGACAAACGGGGGCCGCCTTTGTCGGCTCTTTTGTAGGATGCCGCTCCTGCACCTGTGTGCCTACGGGGAAATGGGGTGCGCGGGCGGTGCGGCATAGGCGCGGCGCGGCCCGCGGCTTACGCTCAGTCGCACGTGCTCTCTCATGCAATTTAGTCGTTTCCAGTTTGACCGTCGCGAATTTAGTGTCGAGTGTGATGTCGTATTCTAACGACGAATACTACAATATGTTAATGTGCCTTGGTAGAAGTCACAATAATTATGCGGCAGCACGTAGAGAATACGAGCATAATTTTTCTATTTCGCGTGGAATTGAGTTACCGTCATTAATGGCATTCCAGCGATTGCACTTACGTGTTTACAACACCGGTAGTGTAACGGGCCGTGATCAGCAAAGATTTGATGCTGGAAGACCACGAGTATTACATGATGCTGAAGAACAGGTGCTCGATATGTTTGTGCAAGACCCAACACGTAGCACACGCAGCATGGCAAGAGAAATTGGAATTAATCACATGCGTGTATGGAGGGCATTGAAGGAAGACGGTCAGCACCCGTTTCATTATCAACGAGTGCAATCATTGTTGCCCAGTGATTATGAGCCCAGAGTGGCATTTTGTCAGTGGCTTCTCGACCGAGTGGCAGATGACGCAGAGTTTTTGAGTCGTATTTTATTAACCGACGAATGCTCGTTCGTCCGATCTGGCGTTTTTAACTGCCATAATGAGCACGTATGGGCTGTGGAAAATCCAATCCGCCAAATCAGCATTTTGATTGATTGACTGAACATGAAAATCGCCTGCCGACAGATGTGTTTTTGAAAGCTCTTTTAAGAGCTAAAAATTACGTACTTATCTTGTTTCTTGACAATACAAAATCACACGTGAATTCGATTGTTTAGAGTGTGGCAGAAAGGCGCGCAGCACTTGTGTGCCTACCACTATTGGTCAAAGAGATCTTTTACGTCATTAAGTTCAGTCTCGCAATCCTACAACGTTGTGGTATGTGGTATAGGGCACATAATCGTATGAAAAACGCTTAAAAAGTAATCTGTGGAATAAATAGCTTCTAGTTCCGTCGCAGTAGGTATGCAAGTTGAATAGACTTAGCGTACCATGGCGGGCGGTGCGGGGTGCGGGCAGGCAGCAGGCTGCGTCGGTGGTGCAAGTACCTATGTTGTCAATATCTGAGGTCGTAAACATTTTTAGTAACGGCATAAAAGGTTTTAATAAAAAGCACACGTAAGTTTTGTATGTCTCGTATTGAAATAGAACTAGTATTACTACAACCTTGAGTTGACACTGGATACGCAGCTCGCGGATATAACAGGGTTTTTGTTACTCCCTGTATAACCTCAGTCAGTCAGTCAGTCAAGTTTTTGAATTATATATTTTTTGGTAAGTGCGAACTCAAAAGCTGTCGACCTTTAGTGCAAACGGACATTTGTAAGTAAATGGTGTGGGATAGTGTGATTGTTGACAACGTGGGTAAAACTATGGGGCACAACTAGTTTATCATAAAGTAACAATATCCTTAAAATAGCCTAATTTAACTGTGTTTTTTCACTTTGGCCTCTAAAACAGCTTAATCTACAAATCTACTTAAATGTGACTCTTAAGTCGAAGGGCAAAATTGGGCAAGATTTTTAACTTGCTAGCGACATTTTTATGCTAAGTATATGAGTAGTTGTTTTTATGGTTCAAAACGCAATAACCCATTTATTTAAAAACTTAAATAATAATGTCAAAAGAGAGAATTTTAAAATTATAGTAATCTATTATGGATAAAATCGAAATGGATAATCTGCTAAGATTGTATGAAATTTAACAACTTTCTTCAACCCAATCACTAGCACAGATTAAATAATATCTCGTGGGCCTTTCTTCTGCGCTGTTAAATTAAAGCTGCGTCTACATGGTCAACCGAAAATGATTGGTCAACCAAGTCGTCTGGCCGCTAGTCAGTTTTGGTTAATTTTGCGTATGTGAGTGTGTAAGCGTCTTACGTCATTATTTCCCAAGCCCATCTATATTAATAAAATACTTATAATTGGCCCAGAGTGTCTGACTGACAGACCACTATTATTATTAGTAAGTACTTAGTTTCGAGACCTATAATTGGCTGTATTTAATATTCTGTGTAATGTTATTATTATTAACTGTATTATCCTAATGCTTTTGGTCTCTCAATAAATAAAAAACTCAAATATTTGTTCTCTAAGTCTAAGTATTGTGGGACCATAGTCCTCGTAGTTCCTGGCTCCCAATCCCAAGGGAATCCCAAATAGGGTCCAGGATCTATGGATGCGATCGTTGGGCGTTATTATTATTAATTATTAGGTTTATAGAAGTTTAAGTTGAAGTAAAATTTCTTATTAGCCAAATATGGCTAGATTGTAATTCTATTAGAGTGCCTACCTTGAAGGTACTCTAGGAATAAGGAAAATAAAATACTGTGATAAATAAATAAATAATTCTTTTTTTGGAGTCACTAAAACTATTTTGGACAAAATTGAAAAGTAATTAGTTAAGTTTTGTAGGGTCATTCTTGTTTTTATATTTAGACATTTTTTTTCCTTTTATTTTGACACGTTAAGTCACATTACACAAGTCAAAAAGTGATATTTGTTGATTTTGGTTACACCGTGCCTTAACACTAGAATGCAAGCGTGACTGCAACCAAATGACAATCAATCGTAAGCACGACCATCAAACCGCAAGCTCGTGCGTGAGCAAAGATTGATCGTGTTACCGCGCCTTTACAACAGATTAAGACCAATGGAAAGCGCTTGAAGGTGATTTTCGCTGGTTTGTTACTTTTATTACATTTTCACTTGCGTCGTAACCGCCGCTGTTTGTTTGTCTGGGAGATTCCACATTTATAATTCAAACAGCAAAGGAATGGAACACCGTACGCGAGTTTTTGGCGGGAATGCGAAAAAGATTGCGTCACCGCATTGTATTATTTTCCAAAACTTGTGTTATTTTCAGTGTTACTGCATAAAATTGGTAGCATTCTATTCATTAAGTGCTGGATTACAGGCGTGAGTGTGGGAAAATGGTTTAATGATTTCTTTTCATGTTGTTTCCAAAACTCCATAGAAGCTTCAAGTAAAGTTGCCACCGCATTACTAGGAGTATGACTTTGACTGGACTATGACTTGACTTGATGACTTCGACTATGACTTGACACATATTTGCGTGAAATATCATTAACTTGATAAATTATTAATTACTTGACACTGGCTAAATACATAAAAGGGTGGAGCCAAAACATTAAAAAAAAAACACCTTACGCGTCATTGTTTCCTAGGAGTTTTTAAGGTAGAGTGAACTTCTTCTAGGCAAGCATGCTCCATCATCGACCGAGTCGTCTCTTACCTTTACTAGATGGCAGGACTTTTCTGCAAAGTTCGTATAGGTAAGTACCACCGGTTTGCCAGTTATTCTGCCGCCAAGCAGTAGTGTGCAAGCACTACTATGTTTCGGTTTGAAGGGCACTAACTAGTGAAAGTACTGGGCAAATGAGGCTTTATGACCTGATTTCACAGTCTAGTAATCTTACTAGATTGTGTTGATGTCAAACTTCAACTTATGTTCGCCTCGCATTCACCAGCTTACTCCCCAAGTCAAGCGTGCGTAAAAAAGTTTTTCTTCAAAGCTTAAAATACCTGGTTGGTGGAGGAAAAGTGCCATCTACTGGCAGCATTACCACATTGAATAGCACTGCTTATGTTTTGTGCAAAATAAAAGTCAGCATTCTGGTTACCAGGCACAGGTTTAATTTATTTAGTTGTTTTATCGCTTACATAAGGTATCTATGGTTGCACAGGCGATCTGCATTTTCTGTGCATAGACTGACAATACACGCTTTCTAGACGCCGTTTCTCTGGCAGGTAGGCGCCTTGTCTCACGCCACTGAGTAGTATCAGTAACTTCACAGAAGACTGCGAATGGTAGGTACGAACTTTACGGTTATTGTCCATAGAGAAAGAGGCTCAAAATCGCCAAGGTTTTACTTGACTTAGTTGACTGGGCCGATAGCTCAGTTGGTAGTAACCCTGCCTTCTGAACTGTGGGTTGTGAGTTCGATTCCCACCCAGGACAAACATTTGTGTGATGAACAGGTGTTTGTTCTGTGTCTGGGTGTCATATTAAATTCTATGTATGTATTTACAAACAAAAAGTTTCTATGTATTGTATCAGTTATCTGGTTCCCTTGATACAAGCTTTGCATAGTTTGGGGCTAGATGGCGTTGTGTGAGATATTCACACATATTATTATTATTATTTACTTGAATATTGTAAATTCTTAGGTGTTACAGTGAACGAGTGGTGCCTACAAGTGAGAGTGGCTGAGCGGTATCCCATGCGACTTCTAAGCCGACGCACCCCGTTCAAATCTCGCGCGGCTTTGAACCAATGATTTTCAAGTTAATTGCGGATTTCCCTCTCGCTCTTGCATTGGTGAAGGAAACCTATGACGAAACCAGCATGTTCAAGAATCAAAAAATTCGAGAGTGTGTATAGGTCAAACACCAACCCGCGCTTGGCCAGCCTGGAAGATTGTCACATTAATAATAATAGACTTTTTTTAAACTGCGATCGTGTAATTGACATTTTAAACTAAGAAGTTCAAAGAAAGAAAGCTCTTGCTGAAACGTAGGATAAATTATCTTAAAAGTACATAGTCCGTGATAAAAGATGTTTTTCCTAATATATGTATTATATGGCAATGGCGTGGTGGTTGAGCAGGTTGGCTCATAACCCGAAGTGGCGGGCTCGATTCCCGCGACAGGACATTTTTGCATGAAAAGCGCAAATACTTGTTCTGAGTCTGGGTGTTGTGGAACCATCGTCTTCGTAGTTTCTGGGTCCCTAGGTACAGGGAATCCTAGTTAGGGTCCAGGATCTATGTATGTGATCGTTGGGCGTTACTTTTTTTGCCATCAGCGGGATCAGTGAGTTTAAGGCCTAAGTATAGCCTACAGCCAGGTGTCAGTAAAGTTATATACTTGTCTTGGAGATTTGAGCTGTCGCTAGCAATATCATTCCTTACAACGTTCGTTCAGTTTTTGGCGGGAAAGCGAAAAAGATTGCGTCACCGCATTGTATTATTTTCCTAAACTTGTGTTATTTTCAGTGTTAGTACATAAAATTGGTGGCATTCTATTCGTTAAGTGCTGGATTACAGGCGTGAGTGTGGGAAAATGGTATAATGATGGTGAAACGTTTCTTTTCGTGTTGTTTCCAAAACTCCATAGAAGCTTCAAGTAAAGTTGCCACCACTTTACTAGGAGTATGACTTTGACTAGACTATGACTTGACTTGATGACTTCGACTGTGACTTGACCACATATTTGCGTGAAATATTATTAACTTGATGAATTGTATATATCAATTACTTGACACAAAAAACGTTCGTTAATATACGTACCTTGTACCTGTCGAAGACAGATGTCTTTGGTAGGTGTTTATATAATTTCTCTTCTAACGTTTTAACCTAACAAGTTGTCAAAAGTTTTTAAAAGCCCTTTTTTAATCACACTAATATAATAAAGGTGAAAGTTTGTGTGTATGTTTGTTACTCCTTCACGCTCAAACAGCTTAATGGATTTGGATGAAATTCGGTATCAAGCTTATACACTAGATTAACATATAGGCTACATTTTATCCCGGAAAAGTGAACTTTTCCCGTGGGATGAGTAAATAATGAAAATACTTTTCATCCGCGGGTGAAACTGCGGGGCACAACTAGTATGTGTATAATGTGTGGCTGGCCTGATAGCTCAGTTGTTAGTAGTTCTGCCTTCTGAACTGAAGGTTGTGGACTCGATCCCCACCCAGGACAATCATTTATGTGATGAACCTCGATGTTTGTTCTGTATCTGGGTGTTATATTGTATTCTATGTATGTATGTACGAACAAAAATCATCTATGTATTTTATCAGTTATTTAGTTTCCATAGCACATGCTTTGCTTAGCTTGGGACTAGATGGCAGATATATTTATTTATACTTATAAGTATAAATAAATAGCATAGTTGACTAAGTGGTAGAACTTTTCGCGTATTATACAGTTTCGCGTGACACTGCACTGCGCACGTCATCCTGAGACATCAACACTATCTAGTAATAAAATGACTAGAATGTGAGATCAGGTCATAAAGTCTCATTTGCCCAGTAATTTCACTAGATATAGTGCCCTTCATTCTGGAACACAGTAGTGTTTGGACACTGCTGCTTGGCAGAAGAATAACTGGCAAAGCGGTGGTATCTACCTAGACAAACTTTGCAGAAAAGTCTTACCACCAGCCTATTTATAATAATGGTAGTTATTATCAATACCGTATGAAGTATTTCCGTAGGTATGCTGTTTGGTCTAGCAAGCTGCATAACCCTGAATATAAATGAACTACTAAAATTGGAAAATAGCTTTATAAGGAAAGCACGTACACTCCTAGGAATTAGTTGTTTTGATTGTTGTAATAACAACATTATTTAACTTAGGAGAGTGAAGTGAAAACTTATATTACTACTTATACTTAACTACTACTCGTATTACTTAAATATATTTTAAACATAACTGCCTCATGGAATTTCACACATTTTTTTTGTACAAATCATAGTCAAAGTCAAAGGATTTTATAGCAAATAGGCTATTTTTAGCACTTTTATAGGTCAAAAGGATATTAGGCACTATCCCCATAGGAACACATAATTAATATTTTGCAGGTTCAAAAGGTTCTATTTAGTTTTTAGGGTATTTTTACATGTTGTAAAAAAAAATTCACAACCGCCATTTTCGGATTTTTTCAACGACCTCTATATTTTTTTTTGTGTATTGGCTCCACACTTTTGTGTATTTAACTAGTGTCAAGTAATTAATACATATCACGTTAGTGATATTTCACGCAGATATGTGTCAAGTCACAGTCCAAATCATCAAGTGAAGTCATAGTATAGTCATACTCCAAGGAAAGTGGTGGCAACTTTACTAGAAGCTTCTGTGGAGTTTTAGAAACTACACGGAAAGAAACGTTTCACCATCATTATACCACTTTCCTACACTCATGCCTGTAATCCAGCAATTAACGAATAAAACGTCACCAAATTTATGCACTAACACAAATTTTGGAAAATAATACAATGCGGTGATGCAATCTTTCTCGTTTTCCCGCCAAAACTCTATAACGACCTCTATTATATAGCAAGCCTATTCAGTCACGTCATTGACATATTTTTTTACCAATATTAAAACTTCCTATATATAGTCTTCACCACCACAAAAAAGGATCACTCTCCTAAATTTTCTTAGCCATTATTTTCGTGCGTAAATTATTAGATTAGATTCGGTATCAAATAACTTCCTAACGTTATAACATCTTCCTGTCATTATGTATTTTTAGCTGTCGGTCTGTGTGTCCATTGAACGGTCCAGTTAGGAAATGTATGGAGTTTCCGTATCCGGGATGACATAAGGATGTCAAGCCCTGTTTTATTTACAAGTGTTATGTTAAGGCGGAATCTCGTTCGTTGAATAGAATCCGAAAATGGCGCTTGTGGATTTTTTTTCCCAACCTGTGTATTTTTGAATTTTAACGTGTGATAAGAGTGGATTATTATTCGTTAAGTGTTCGTGAACGTGCACGAGTGTTGGCAAATGGTTCCAAGTTTTAAAACCATGCCTTTTCGTTTTCTCTTCAAGGTTTCCTAGCATTCCTTCAGTAAAATATCCACTATTTTACCGTGGCATTTTGACTTACAAATCAAAAAATATGACATGACATAACCGTACAAAAATTCCTTACTTTACATTGGCAGAATTATCGCTAAAAAGCGATAGAAAGCCATTAAACGAAGAAGAAGAAGGCGGAATCTCATCAGAAAATCAACAAAAGCACTATTTTTGAAAGCTATTTGTGAGACAAAATATCAGTCGAGACAAACAAAAATTGGCTGCTAGGATTTTTATCTAAGATCGAACGAACGATTCAATCAATCGATACGATACCTGCAGACTATACTTAGCCCAAAATTGGAACGTACAGTTTTGATAGCCTCAGTTATCTCGCTTACAACTGGATTAAGCATTGTATCACAGAAAATTAAATTACCTAATACGTTAACATGGTTATCACACTTCACACTAATATTATAAAGGCGAAAGTTTGTATGTGTGTTTGTTACTCTTTCACGCTCAAACAGCTGAATGGATTTGGATAAAATTCGGTACCAAGATTGCTTATATACTGGATTAACATATAGGCTACATTTTATCCAGGAAAAGTGAAATTTTCCCGTGGGATGAGCAAATAATTAAAATACTTTTTATCCGCGGGTGAAACCGTGGGGCGAAACTAGTTTATAATATTACTAATTGCGTCCCGCGGTAAAAAGTATCCTATTTGTTCATCCAGTGTATAATCTATCTGCATACCAAATTTCATCAATTTTTTTAAAGATAGATGAACTCTTTATTAAACACACCAAATAATAAAAAAATACAAAAAAATAGATTATTATTTATATAAAGTGTAACAATGGGTGACCTTATCGCCAAAAGCGATATCTACCAGGCAACCTTTGAAAGGAGAGAATTTAATAATAATAATAATATGTGTAGACATCGCACACAACGCCATCTAGCCCCAAACTAAGTAAAGCTTGTGCTATGGGAACCAGATAACTGATACAATACTTAAATAAAAGTATTTAAGTATTGTATCCTAACAAAAAGTTGTTTGTAAATACATACATAGAATACAATATGACACCCAGACACATAACAAACACCTATGTTCAGCACACAAGTGTTTGTCCTGGGTGGGAATCGAACCCACAACCCACAGTTCAGAAGGCAGGGTTACTACCAACTGAGCTATCGGGCCAGTCAATTTAACGAAGTGGTAACGGTTCAGTAGTTACGGAGATAATGATAACAAACATTCAGACGCACACAAACTATCGCATTTATAATATTAATAGGATGCCTACAGGTACAATACAATACAATACAATAATACTTTATTGAACACCAAATAAATACATAACAATGCACCTTAAAAAACTTACTGTACTGTATTTATAGTAGTAGTAGTACTGTTGTATATTTTCATACTCACAAGAGGACCTTTCTTAAAGTTCTTTTTCAACAACACTCCAAGTTCCCAACAAAGAAAGTACCAAAGTTCACGCCTGCCGACCCCAGCTGTTATTTATAAGCGCAAAGAGATAACAACACTTTGAAGTGCAAGCCCATTTGTTCTATATAATTACCGCTATTAAACTATATTAGTGGTCGGTTGTATTGTGTGAAATATTGCGCCGTTTAAAAGATTTCTGCGTGGGAACCAGAATACGAGAGGTTAGATTAGAGCCAGTGTTAGGTCGGGGAGAGTGGGGGGACTCTCCGGTGCACTCACATGGACCCACGCGTCTGGTGGGCAACTGAGGTGGAAGGTTGCCCACCCACTGGCGCAGTGGCAGGGACGTGCGAGGGCATTTCCCTCACTAAAAAAAAGAGCCAATGTTAGGTGCGACTTTCAAACGAACGCATCCTAGTTCGAACCTCGCTGCGCCCCGCATGATTTGTCAAGTTGTGTGGAGTTTGCACTGGCACTTAATGATAGCCTGTGGTGGTGTGGTGGTTGAGCAGGTCGGCTCATAAACTGAAAGTGGCGCGTTTGATTCCCACGGCAAGATAAGTGTTGTGCATAGAAAAAAACGTATGTGCTTTAGACCACACGGCTGAAGTAAGACTTTATGCACGCAAAATTTCTTTATGGTGAATGCGTACCGAGGCGAACGGAAGTTGATTTACGTAGATCTCCATTGCCAACATAACAAAGTTAAAAATTTGCATAAGTATGTTGGTATATCCGGCAAAATGACAATTTACAACTGTCAAGATGGCGACATTAATATTAAACAAAACAAAAACAAAGTAATACCAGCTGATAAAAGTGATAGCTAAGAAGTTTTACTTCGGTCGTGAGGTCTAAAGCACATTCGTTTTTGGCTTTCTATAGAATTGTCGTATATGGATTTTTTTATCAACAAAGGAAAAACACTGCATTACTCGGAGATAAGCAAAAAGCCTTCTTATCGAGGTGGTGTCTAAAGGTGGCCAAATTTGTAAAATCATCAAAACCCCATTAATGGAATGCTTTTCGTTAATTAACGGCGCTATTTTACTTGTTATCTATTCTTTGGAGGCTTAACTCGTTGTAAAACCTGGTTTTTATGTATGTTAATATATTAATGTGTGGTAATTTAGGTAGATAATTACATAGTGTTTAAGCTTAAATTATGCAGCAATAATATTAATCGAAGACTAAAAAAATTTTTAGGTACAATCTTTTATTTTGGGAAATATGTACCTATTTTTTTTCTTATATTTTTACCTATGAAATTGCCGTTTTGTTTGAAAAAAGTTAAAGTATTTTTTTTTCGAACTTATTTATTTCTTTTATTCAAAGTAATCACCCCTGCAATCAATGCATCTTTGCCAACGCTGTGGCAGTTTATGGATGCCCTTCTTGAAAAAATCAGCAGGACGGGAGACAACAAACTCTTCAAAGGCGTTTTGTACTGCCTCTCGGGAATTGAATTTTTTTCCCGCTAAAAAGTTGTCCAAATTTTGGAAAAAGTAATAGTCGGTAGGCGCAAGATCTGGTGAGTATGGCGGATGAGGGAGAGCTTCCAAACCCAATTCATGCAGCTTAGAGACGGTCTGTTGTGCAGTATGGGGTCGCGCGTTGTCGTGAAGTAGCAGTGGAGACGACCGATTGACCAAAGCTGGTTGCAGACGTGCGAGTTTCGCCATCATTGTGGTCAGTTCTTCAATGTACACATCTGCAGTAATGCTCTCGCCGTTTTGTAAAAAGCTATGATGAATCACACCAGCACTAGACCACCAAACTGTGACCATCACCTTTCTAGGGGTCATTTTTCGTTTTGCACATTGCTTTGGTACCGAACCAGGATCTAAACAACTTGCTGAGCGCTTTCGATTGTCAAAAAGAATCCATTTTTCGTCGCACGTAACAATTCGGTTCAAAATTCCTTCATTTCTGTGCCTGTTAAGCAGCGCAAGGCAAGTCTCGACGCGTACGTTGCGCTGGCGATCGTTAAATTCGTGGGGCACCCATCTATCAAGCTTTTTTATCTTGCCAATCTGTCGCAAATGGACCAATATTGTTTTGATGCTAACATCAAAAGCTGCTGCCAGCTCAGCTGTAGATTGAGATTCATCAACTTCCACAATCGCCTTTAATTCATCATTGTTGACCAAAGTTTCCGGACGACCACGAGGTTCATTTTTCAAGTCAAAATTCCCAGAACGGAACCGAGCAAACCAATAACGGGTTGTACGTTCGTTTGTACAGTTCTCTCCGTAAACGTCGTTGATGTTACGTGTCGTTTGTGCCGCGTTGGTGCCACGACGGAACTCATATTCCATAATTACACGAAATTTCAAAGTATTCATTATGAGGAAAAATGTTGAAATGTAATAAAAATACAACGCTAATCAATAAACAAAAGACTTATATTGTAAATAGAATGTCATATTTTTAAAACAAAATTAATTTGAATTTAGAATTCATAGCCAATCAAAACTTTTTTGTGTTTGAAAAAGTCTGTACTGCAAAACGGCAATTTCATAGGTAAAGACCTATTATAATTAAGCTTCTATAATAATAATAATAATTCCCAAACAACATTTACCTATCTATCGACAGACTCTGTGGTGTGGTGGTTGAGCAGGTCAGCTCCTAGCCTGGAGGCGGCGGGTTCGATTTCCGCGGCAGGACAAAGTATTTGTGCACAGAAAAAAAGCTCAAATACTTGTTTTGAGTCTGGGTGTTGTGGGACCATGGTCCTCGTAGTTCCTGGGTCCCTAGACATGGGGAATCCTAGTTAGGGTCCAGGGTCTATGTATGTGATCGTTGGGCGTTACTATTACTACTACTATTAGTGGTATCGATTCTGTATAGCAAACTCTAAAGCTAAACGAAATTAACATATTTCCGTCTTTTTTATTTCCCCTTTATCAGAAGAGTACCGCCATACTTTAAGTTTACTTTAGTTTTAGAGAATGCGGCGCAGAATCGGCACCTTTGAATGCCTAAATTAGTCACTAGCTATCGGGTAGTTTATCAAAATTATGTGCATTAATTTCGCCTTCCAGTTTAGACATGACATAATCCTCTTGTAAGAACTACTAAGCAGCTTACTGGTATTATTACTGGATCAAGTACAGTGCACTTTAGAGTCTTCGAGGGAATGTGTACTAATTGAGTATCTATGGTGCTTCGTAGGATGGCATGGTTTCAAGTGACCGAATTAAAATACTAGCGTGGAAAAGTTTTTGAAGTAAAACTTATTTACGCACGCTTGACTTGGGGAGTAAGCTGGTGAATGTGTAACGGAAGTTAAAAGTGGTGGTTAAAGTAGGTAGGGCAGATCTCCATTCATCAAAATAACAAAGTTAAATATTAATTACTAGTTACGCCGGGGCGCAGCTGAGATTTCATTCATGAATAACTTTATGAATGTAATCTCTGCTTGAGCACCGATCGATGACTGAAAATCGTTCTGTAATGCGGACCTTAGATATTGTTTATTTTTTCAGGACAACAATTTAATGGAGGCCGTTGAGCTTGAAACGATGTCATCAGCTGAGAGGACGATGCGACACGGGCAGTAAAAGCAACTGAAAGATATATGAACTTATTGCAGACACAATGTGCTATGGTGTGCTATGTGGTTCCTGTTTTCTCGTGACTTTTGTAAATTCTAACCTTTCCCAATGCTAGTATAAATGTAGCACAATTCCAAAGTTTCACCCGCGGATAAAAGTATTTTAATTATTTGCTTATCCCACGGAAACATTTCACTTTTCCGGGATAAAAGTAGCCTATATGTTAATCCGATGTATAAGCTATCTTGTTACCGAATTTCATCCAAATCCATTCAGCCGTTTGAGCGTAAAGGAGTAACAAACATACGCACATACACACAAACACACATACAAACTTTCGCCTTTATAATATTAGTGTCATAATTTGTATAATTATGTTGGTATGTCCGGTAAAATGACAATGTACAATTGTAAAGATGGCAACATTGACATTAAATAAAGCAAAAACAAAGTTATACCGGCCGATAGATGGAGCTAAACTAAAGAAGTTTTACTTCAGTCGTGTGACCTTAAAGCCCACTCGTTTTATTTTAAAATTAATTTAAGATTTATCAATTTCACTTAAATATAATAACCATGTTGTGTGTGATTAGTACTTTCTGTTATTCTTATGGTAAATAACAATTAAATATTGATTCTTTTTATATCCAAGACTTTGTTTTATTTAATGTTGGTACTTAAAATTTATTTAATTTTGATACCTGCAGCAATTTCAGTTTGCAATCCAGAAACTTAATTACTCATTACAAAATAATTTATTAGTCAAGCCCTGTAACAATAAATTAGGGTTGCCACACATACATTGTTACATTTCGTTCAAAACTTTTTATTTAGCATTAATTTTGTTTTTCGATTTGATTTTGGGTCATTTATCATTAAGTGTTATACAATAGCATAAATTAACACTTATTGCCCGTTTCTTTATTTGAAAATATGAGATTCATGTATACATATAACCTTAAAATAATTTGTAAAACATTTTCTCAATAACACCTACTCACGTTTTTTTTTTAAATTAATTTTACGAAAGTCGTGACGAGCTTGTCATTCGTTTGATGTTTATCGCAACATAGATGCCCATGGCAGTTGCAGTGCCACACGTAACTCAAAGTTTCGCGTGATTCTAAACTCCTCACGTCATCCTGAGACACAGCACAGTCTCTTTTGCCCAATAATTGCACTAGCCACAATGCCCTTCATACCGGAACACAGTAGTGCTTGCACACTACTGCTTGATATCTGGCGAAGCGGGTACTATCTATAGGTACGAACTCCGCAAAATAATCCACCACCTAGTAAAGAATTAACGTCCTCAGTTTCCCTACTTTTTGCAACTAAATTATTTTGCTTATACCTAATGCGTGACAACCCTAAAATAATTTACAAAGATAACACATTGTACGTTATTTTTATAACCCTTTCTCCCGGATATGCCCTGTTAAGTGTTGCCATGTCTAAATATAGCCCGCAGGCGCCAGAGACATTAGTCACAGGAATTAGCAGCTGTCATCTCCAAGGTCAGATCTATTTGTTGTTATCGGTCATCGTTTATCCGGTACGAGCTTTTATGATATATTTCGCAATTTTTTAATTTGTGTTGTTACTTCAACTTTTTTTTATGTTATTGAATGATGTGACGGCTTAACAACGGTCGCCCATAACAGAACAGTGTGTGGAACCCTAAAACATAGGGTTACAAGCGACACTGCACTGCGCACATCATCCTGAGACATCAGCACAGTCTGGTAATAAGATTACTCAACTGTGAGATCAGATCATAAAGTCTCAATTGCCCAGTAATTTCACTAGCTACAGTGCCCTTCCAACCGGAACACAGTAGTGCTTGCACACTACTGAAGTTCAGAAAGAAAAAAAAACAGAAAGTTTCAGAAGGTTCCAATATTCTTTCTAATAAAACTCACTGAAGGTACCTATTAAATAAGTCATGCCACGATGAAGCAGTTTCGCTCATTGTTTTATGATGTACCACATTATTACCATAATGGATGGGATGGTGACAACGACACTGTTCAATTGCAACATCAATTCACTAGCTCTGACGCCGTTTCATGGCAGCGAGTGTCTACTTGCAATTATGGTGTTGGGTAATCGTGCATCGGCATCGCAACCCATAACTGTATGGTTGGCAAATTGAGCAGAGATGGCGTGGTCCTTGTATCTCGTAATACTATTCTGTTTTGTTAAAAATTTGAGTTTTTTTATGTGAGAGGAAAGAGGAGGGGGGAGGGGGAGAACCATGATAACTAATAAGAAATTTTAAACGTAATAAATCGAAGTATCATAAATATGACTTAGGCAAAAGTTATTTTGAGACCAATCTTTTCGGGTGGATTTTAAACGTTACGGTTTCAGCTATTACGAGACAGAGATGTTTTGAGATATTTCCAAGATTAGGCTCTATCAAGTTGAATGCTTGTTCAAAAATTATTTAGATATGCACGAGTGTGGAGTTTCTCACAAATTTTCTTTCAAAAATTCTTCAGTAAATTTTGTGGTTTTATGTGGGATCTTAATAATTACCTACCACAAAAAAGTACAAGCATTCACTTAAATTATGAGTTTGATTTAATTTACGTGTTGCGCTGGTACATTTAGATGTCAAACACATGCATACATAAAATACTACGATACTATTTAAAAAAATTACACAGACACGATGTCATGTGTCTAATAATACCAAAAATTTAAGTTCAAACAGTATATCTTCACGAAATATTTAAACATGGCTTGGAACGTCAGATATTCACGAACAGCATTCCACAAACGGACAGCGAGTCAAGTGATCGTAAAACTCTGACTTATGGACAAGGGTAGCAGAAAATTGTGAGGAATGAAGGAAATGAAGGATTAAACTAACATGGACAAATTCGAAACATGAAAAACAAGTGAGTAAAAACAAAGTGCCTAAGAAATTAAGGTCGGTATTACAGAACGATGATCAGGCATTGATCGGTGCTCAAGCAGAGATTTCATTCATAAAGTGATCAATTTATTGAATGGAATCACTGCTTGAGCAGCGATCGCTGACTGAGCATCGTTCTGTAATACGCACGCTGACGTAGATGACGTGACAGTTGAATAAGTTACCATTTAATTAAATACGAGTTGTTATGCAGCAAGCTACATTTCAATGCTTAAAATTCTAGCAAGATTAGGGTATACGTAAAAAATGTAAAACATAATCTCGGAACCAAAGTTCCGTTTGTTTACAGCATAGTGCACGATGACAACACTATTGGTTAGGCTGCGGTATTATTTGACACTTTGTAAACGGTTGGCACACAAACAATTGCCGCAATTTATACGAGTGGCTATTACTGATGCACAATGAGTTTGAAATTCGAACGAGTGTAAACATTACCTACATGTCTTCCTGGTTAGTCCTTTAAATTAGCAATAGCTTCCTGGTTCATTTTGCCATCTTTGTAACGCCTGATTGGTGTTTATCCTTGTTGTTCTTAATTTAAACTTATACCTTCCTGGTTGATATTTATTTTATCAACGTTTGATTGGTTATTAGTTTACTATTTAGACATAGTACTATCCAACTCGCACGATTTTAAAACTGGTACAACGGCCAATGCAATTTAGTCAAAACGAGGTAAATAAAAATATGTTTTAGCGAGATTAACAGCTCTAACTAAAGTTTGGTAGCTCCTGAGCTCGCATATCCCTAGCCCCCGGTAAAAAGGTTTTATCAATATCCCGTATATTGGTAAAGTAGGTTTAATAAAGTAGGTTTTACCAATATCCCGTATATTGGTAAAGTAGGTTAAAAAAAAGTAGGTTTTACCAATATCCCGTATATTGATAAAGTAGGTTTTAAAAAGTAGGTTTTACCAATATCTCGTATATTGGTAAAGTAGGTTTTAAAAAGTAGGTTTTAAAAAGTAGGTTTTACGAATATCCCGTATGTTGATACAGTTTTACAGCGACATGGAAACGCATAGATTCTGTAGCTGCATTTTTAAATCTATTTTTAAATTCATTTGGAGTATCCAAAAATATCGAATCTAAATATCGAACAGTTTACATTTCACTGGAATTTCTTGCAACACACGCGTAAAAATATTCAACAAACTTGTCTATTAAATTAAGCGGGAGATATTTTTTACAAGCCCACGAAGAATACATTCTTTGCGTTCACAAATTTTATTTATTTTGCTCTTATTTCTTGTTGCGTTCATAATCTTGTGCTGTTTATTTTCGTGCGCCTATTGTGTGCGAGAAGTGTTTGTTCAACATGATAAAAAATACAACTTCATATGAATAGCGTATTGATATAGACTTGGAGCTAGATGTCATGTAAAATGTAATAGTATTTTGACAGTTAAAAAGCCCACGTGCAACCTCCGTAGGTAGATATACTTTTGTCCTATACGCTGCTAGGTTGTCAAGGTTACATTAACTGTACGAAAGTCTGAAATATTTCAATATTTATATCAATATTTTAGTCTGTCACTGCAACTTTTAATTACCAATCGTTTTTATGCAAAAGTCAACGTTGGACTAGTTAGAGAAAGGAATGTTTTATAAACGTTTCCATAGGCCGGGTCTAAGCACGACTTTTGTATATTTAAAGGGGTCTCAAAGGGTTTTTGTATAAAATTGATAATCGCAGATAACTTTGATGTCGAAATGGTTTTGTATTCAGATTTTGTGTTAATTTTGCAGGGTTTTTTGTGGATTACGTGAAATATGGATATCAATTAAGTATCATAACTGCTTATGGTTTCAAAAATAGTGATTTTTGTTGTTTTTGTGCGTAGACCTCGCCTTAATCAGATTTGTGGAAAATTACAACGAATACGGGTACCTATACTATTAAACAGTAATCTCGGCCACCAGCTCCTAAGCTATAAAAGTAACTGTGGCCTACCACTTGCGTCTATTGTTGATGATTTGGGACTCTAACCGAATGGGACAAAAAGTCATTGATGTCTTTGATTCCTTTTGTAGCGTCTAACGGGATGATCAGGCGATTGTAGCCGAAATGGGACGGAAGATATGACACGCTTGGTGATTTAGGAAACGTGATCTTTCTTGCTTGGTTTAATTCTTTGGCTTGAGTATTTATTTGTATTTCTAGATAGTATTTTAAGATAATATAAGCACAGAAAAATTAATAATAATATTTTATTAGATACCTACGTATATTCATTTTATTTACATATTGCATTGAATTTACTAGGTGGTAGGTAGGCTTTTCTGCAAAGTTCGTCTTGGTAGGTTGTGCTATCAGGTTGATGCGTGCAGTGCAGTGTCACGCGAAACTTTATATTTTGGAGTTCCAAGTGACACTGTTCTGTTACGGGCGGCCGTGTCGCTTAACATCAGGTGAACGACTAGGTCGTCACATCATCCACTAACATTTAAAATAAATTCAATACGATTTCTATCTACCATCTAGATATCTCCATTGAAACCCGTGCAGCCTATTTAGCATTAAGAGGGAACAAAAACGTACACAAACGTTTACATTCATATACAGATTTCCATAAACGAATATAAACCACTTACCATCAAGTGAGTGGTCCATTTGTTTGGCACTAATAAAAAATACCGCAAAGTTTTGAGTACGTGCATTTTCAACCAACCACAACAAAAGAGGTCTTCAATTCGTCAATAATAAATTTTTCGTTCTCTATTTTACTTCAAAAACCTATATTTATTTAAGTATAGATATATATATCGGCAGAACGGGTTGTGCGTAGGTTGCAACCTATATAACTATAGGCCTTCAGCGTGCGCACCAGGCCGTGTCTGAAACAAGAATGATCTGTAGTACACCGAGCGGTCCCTTTTTACAGCCAGATGGTTGGGGGAGCAATGATAGTTGCCGATGTTGCCACTGTAATAAATTTCAATGCCACCATAGGGTAAATACGGTACTGCCCGCTGCACATAGAGTTTATAACTGGACGTAGCCGCCGTCATATACACAAAAGTTTACGTACCGACTACCGCATATTAGTCACTTCATACAGATATAAAATGAATACTTGGTACCAAGTTTACTAATATTAAAATAAAAAAAACAATGGACATGATAAAAAACCTTTGTACCCGATGACGTGTAGGTACACATAATTACACATAACTATTGGTTGGGAAGCACCCATAGGTACATATTTATAAAACAATAATTGTGCAATAATAAATAATGAAAATATATAATAAGTATGTGTGGACATCTCACACAGCGCCATCTAGTCCCAAACAAAGCTAAACTTGTACTATAGGAACCAGATAACTTATACAATATAACACCCAGACAGAACAAATATCGATATTCATCACACAAATATTTGTCATGGGTGAGAATCGAAACCAAAACCTACAGCTCAGAAGGCACTATCAACTGAGCTATCGGGTCAGCCAATAATAATAATAATAACGCCCAACGATCACATACCTAGATCCTGGACTCTAAGTAGGATTCCCTGTGTCTAGGGACCCACGAACTACGAGGACCCTGATCCCACAACACCCAGACCCAAGTATTTGCGCTTTTTTACACAATACTTATCCTGCCGCGGGAATCGAACCCGCCACTACACCACAGAGGCTGTCAATCGAGAAAGATCCACCATGATAATATTACTCAGTGGTAAAACTTAATAACATATTTATTTTACGATTTTGTCACACGATCACAGTAAAGTCAAACTGTCGACTAAAAAAAACTTAAAAGAAATAAACACACTAAAACCTCATCAAAATAATGACGTCAAAAATATTTCCGTTATTTTTCAGCTATTGTTAATAGGTACAAAAGTGACACTTTTTGCAGTCGTCGAGAACTCGATGTAAGTGACAGACAGAAAGACATGTGTTATGCTGTTAATATTTATGATTTACGAGTTCATGTTTAACTGGTTATAACCGGTAATCATAACGATTATGTAGTTGATCTGTTAAATCAACGAGTCATCAGCGCCACAGAATAAATATTAGCATAAAGATAGTTTCTGTAGTGTGGTGCTTGAGCAGGTCGGCTTATAGCCCGGAGCCGGCGGGTTCGATTCCCGCGGCAGGACAAGTATTTGTGCACAGAAAAAAAAGCGCAAATACCAGTTCTGGGTGTATTGGTCTTCGTAGTTACTGGTCCCTATATACATGGATCTATGTATGTGATCGATGGGCGTTATTATTGTTATTACTATTTGTTCGTTTTGAAAATGAATTCTCTTGGACAGAATTTCACGACTGACCGTAGTTAGTACGGGCCTATCAAATCTTTGCGCCCGATGACGCTAAATAACATTAGCCCATATAAAAAATAGGAATGTTAATGACAGTTTGTGAGTTGCCACATTCTGAAAACTCAGTTTTTCTATTACCTATTTTATTTTTCAATAAATACCTTCATCTAATTATTGAAAAGCCGCATTTATTTCCGTA
Organism: Ennomos fuscantarius; assembly: GCA_905220475.3. Classification (NCBI taxonomy): domain Eukaryota; kingdom Metazoa; phylum Arthropoda; class Insecta; order Lepidoptera; family Geometridae; genus Ennomos; species Ennomos fuscantarius. The sequence continues at coordinate 2,471,931 of HG992040.1, read as the reverse complement.
TCCTTACATTTTCTAAGATATTGTTTACTTCTCAACAGCCTTAATAAAAATTTACATTTCTACCGTTTCCCATTATGTCTATTGCAATTGGCAGATAAAATGGTATTGCATTATCGTGTAGAGTGAATTTATTCGTTTGTTTACTACAAAAATCTTGATAAAAAGGTTATCGCGACTTTTAGAACGGAAGATGTCGGCAGCTAAATATGCGCGGCGAACTTAAAAAGATTTTATCGGTAATAGAGACGTTTCGAATGAAGATGATGGTTGTCGATGATAATAAAAGATAATCGTATCGATAATAATAATTTTATCGATACCATCGCATCTATAAACTTAGTGTGATATCTCCGAATAGGTGAGCTTTTACGATAACAATATTTTTTTATTTATTAAACAGACACAAATGAAAAAAGTTATTAAATCTTAGTAAATGTTGCTTAATAAAGAAAATTAAATTAATTATACATATTATGCGAAATATTATACTTATTACCATTTTTTTATATTTGCACGTTTTATTGCATGCTGAATGCACGTATCTATTACTTACTATGTGAATATGTACCCAAATTAATAGGGTATTCTTGCAAATAAACATTTAATTTTATCAATAACATTAAGTTAAATAAATGCCATGCTAAAAAATTATACAATTTCTTTCCGATAATTAAAAATCGTACATTGAATGAGAGCAACTCCCTTGATCAGCAAGATTAACTATATATAACTTCAAAGGTGAATTGAAGTCTAGTTATAGAAATACGCCATAAACTTGACATACCAGTTCCTTTCCTTTCCCTTCATTCATCACAACGCTGGCAACACTCTGTAACCTAACCTTAGCAGCTATCACATAACTACCCCATCACTAGCTATCTGTCAGACGCATTCGTCGCACTTTCAACTTGCTTACTAGGAATGCCAGTATTGCCAACTGAAAAGTACTATATTATTTATTACAATAATTACATTGCATTTTTGATTATTCTTGGAGATCATTATCTAAAGACTAGTAGATATAATGATTTTAAGTAATTTAAAATATTTAAAAATTAGTAAATAAAATTGCATATCTTTGCTGCCTGTACACTTTTTCTAAAATTTGTGAGTGTAGAAATTTGTATTTTTGCAAAATCTTACGATTTGATTTGGTAAGGCTACTTTGGGAAAAGTTATTCTGATGAGAAATAGAGTCGATTGAGACCAACTTATAAATTATGACAAAAGTAATGGGAAATAACGTGAATTTCGAGTTGAGACCCAACTTTTTATTTTATGCATTTTAGGCTGACTATAATTTAAAAAAAAATACGAGTGGGCTATAGACCCGAAGTAATACTTCTTTAGCTCCATCTCTCTTGCCCCTACACGTAACTAACTCTTCATTTCTATATTCACGAGGGAGATATAAACTTCCATTCACCTAACCAACTTACTCGTACCTCCAAGTCAAGCATGCGTAAAGAAGCTTTACTTCAAAAAACCAGTTCTCTTTTATTAAAATTGAGCTATCGTTTCCTAACAGTAAAATATTATAAATATTACCTACATTTAAGATCCCGTGATTTTACATTATTCTACATTATTAAGTGTTAAGTAGCGAAAATATAATAGGTCTGTGGTTATTAATCTTAGGCGTGGTTTTTCAATAATAAGATAAAAACTAATCATTAGATGAAACAAAACACAGTGAAAAATAAAATAATTATTTTGTATTGTAAACACTGCAGTTATAATGGTACTTTCATTTTAGTTTAGCAGATTATAACTTGTTGGTTGAATAACATTTATCCCGTCATTGAAAAATCGTACCTTAGTCGTAAAGAACGGGCATTCTACATTATTCATGTCTATGGTAACCCTCGCTTTCACTCAAAGCCTGGAGGAAACACGTCGACAGGTGATGGGGAAGCTATTATTAATCCGAACCCACAGAGCAGATGATCTTTAGTAATGCAAATGGAATTATAGCAACGCTATTGTAAATTCAGCTTTGGTGAACTTGTCTGTGTGAGATTTCCACTGATCTACAGCTATATTAATAAAAGGCCTTATTTTGGAGTTTTGGCGGGAACGCGAAAAAGATTGCGTCGGCGCATTGTATTATTTTCCAAAACTTGTGTTATTTTATTTTTCAGTGTTAGTGCATAAAATTGGTGGCATTTTATTCGTTTAGTGTTGGATTACAGGCGTGAGTATGGGAAAATGGTATAATGATAGTGAAATGTTTCTTTTCGTGTTGTTTCCAAAACTCCATAGAAGCTTCAAGTAAAGTTGCCACCACTTTACTAGGAGTATGACTTTGACTAGACTATGACTTGACTTGATAACTTCGACTATGACTTGACACATATTTGCGTGAAATATCATTAACTTGATAAATTATCAATTACTTGACACTGGCTAAATACACAAAAGTGTGGAGCCAAAACATAAAAAAGGCCTTATTTTGAGCCACTGACAAATAAAGTACAGCCCAAAAGTCAAAGACAGAAATGAGTAATATCCACTCTTCTTAACAACTTTAGTTCAAAGACATTATTATTGGCATTATTATTGTTTTGTGACATCTGTAAAGTAAACTAAGAATATATAATAGGTGTAAGCGAGGGTAGCCCAATACGCTACACCCAATAGGTACGCTGATATTCGGCAATTTGGTATTCGTTTTCGGTATATTCGGCTTTTATCATGTTCGGTATTCGGCCGAATATTCGATTGAAGTGCCAAACGTCGCGGTGAGTCAAAATTATGTTTTGATAATAATTTTTGTACGCGAATAGACCCGTTTTATCTTTGCAATAATGTGCTCAAGTCACGAATGTATAAAAAGTGTTAATGTGGTAAAAAATATATCATTATTATGATTAATTTGATTAATTACCTTTATTATGATTAATTACGTTTATATACAAATACCTGATAAAAAGTTAGAAAGCTTCTAAAGTACCCATAGCAAATTTATTGGGTGATTATGTGGCAAACTTTAGAAATCCTGTTGAATGCAACACCGGGAATGGTTCACAAAGCTATTTATTGAATGTCCAACTTGCAATCGGTAATTCTACCTGTCAGGTGTATCTTAGGATTAAGACTTTCGCTTTACAGACCGTATATCGAGATTAAGTTACTTGTTGAGAGTTCAAGTCAAGCTCTCCTTGGAAGATAGAGTTTGATGATTATCCCTAATATGTATATAAAGCGTTGTCTGTTTGTTTGTATGAAGGACTGTAATACTGAATTTTGAATTGTAGTATGAAATTGCGATGTATGCTAAAGATACGATATAGATCCTTCCTATGATATCTCAGGATGACGTGCGCAGTGCAGTGTCACGCGAAACTCTGCACTGAAGTGACACTGCAACTGTTATGGGCAGCCGTGACGCTTAACGTCAGGTGGAGGACAAGCTCGACATGTCATACATTAACTTTTAAAAATTTATAAAAAAGAGTGACTAGACCACGAAATGAAACATAAATATTTATAAAACTCTTTTAACGTTTTTAGCGGAGTAACGCTAGATTTGTAATTAATAATTTTGTAATTAGTGCGTGTTTAGTTTTACAACGATATTTTAGTGGGTACATTTGATATCAATGTAGGACACAGTTCGTCTATTTATGCATTAAATTACCATAGATAGGCAAATATAAAAGTTAATTTCAATTCATTAGACTTCAGTACGTTCTTTATATCACAATGAATTAGTAGTACGTTAAAATATTACGTTTGTACTAATATTTTTTAATTATCAAGTAAATATTAGATAGGATCAGGACATCTAGAATAGGACATCTGGGATTCGGAACATACCTCAATTTTTTTTCTTATTCATTTTTAGGTCAAACTACACCTACGTATTTTATTATTTTTGTTTATCATCGTTTTGTATTTGACCTAACGAAATTTAGTCGAATCATGGATAACCTAGTATGTATAGTATACCTATAAAAATGTCGGATTAACGACTGAGCGAAAAAATTTGAATGAATGACGATGAAAAATTAATCTTTAAGACGTGAATGTTATAATCCAGAGAGTGGACCATTATATGGTTGTTTATTTATCTAGCTTTCACTGCAAAATTTGAATCGATTTGGATGAACTTGTGTAAGCAGATTCTTTACACTATATACGTGATAACATACTAATATATGGATTATTTTGACCCTCTTACGGGAAAACGCATTTACTGCAGAGAAGAGCTTGGGCCACCTCTTAGTATATAATAAACTCTTTAAACCAAATATTTCTATAAAAACATTAAACCAAAGTGGTTGAGTTCGTTTAAGATAGGTACCACCGCTTTTCCAATTATTCTGCTGTTCCAGTTTGAAGGGTACTGTAGCTAGTAAAATTACTGGACTTTATGACTTGATCTTACAATCTAGTAATCTTATTACTTTTAGTAATCATATTACTAGACTGTGCTGATGTATCAGGATGACGTGCGCAGTGCAGTATCACACGAAACTCTACACTTTAGAGTTCCGAGTGACACTACAACTGATATAGGCAGCCGTGTCGCTTAATTAGACGATTAACACGTCATGTCATTCATTAAATTAAAAAAAATTAAAAAAATCCTGTTGGATGAACTTATGTTAGCATAAGCTTCTGGTAGCAGCTTCGCCCGCGGAGTGGCCTATGGGAAAATAATTTAACCACCCATTTCACCCTCTTAAGGGTGGAATTTCGAAAAATCCTTTCTTAGCGGATGCCTACGTCATAACATCCACCTGCATGCCAAATTTCAGCCCGATCCGTCCAGTGGTTTGGGCTGTGCGTTGATAGATCACTATGTCAGTCAGTCAGTCAGTCACCTTTAAGGGATATATATTTAGAAGATATTCCTTACCACGTGGATGGATATAATTTTGGCTCTCTTACGGGAAAACGCGCTGCCAAGATGAGCCTCGGACCATATCCCACCCATCTTAATATACCATAAATTCTTAACCCAACAAAAATCCGTTTACACATCCCAAACCATTCATAAGAAGAAATAAGATGTCAGAGTGACAACCGTTACTACTAGATAAATCTTTTATGATCGACATTAAACTGTTTCCAAAAAAAGGTGCAATTACTAAGCATTTTGATATCCCAATCATTGTGGGCGATGCAATTAACCAAATATTGGATGTAGGTATAAAACGTAGCTTAATAGTGTAGGTAGTGGACTAGATTGATATGCATGTCGAAGATTATCGAGATTAGTGGGAAATTAGTCGAACAAGAATACGAGATTAGTGGGAACAGAATAGTGAGTGTTTATCGCATATTTATTATAGTTGTCTTAATTTTTTAAGAGCTTATTCATTTATAAAATTACAAAATTTATTTGAATGAAAGCAATGGAGATAGCTTAAACACCTACTTCACTCGCGGATAAAAAACTCAACTCGCGGGCGAAGAAATCTTAACTCGCGGTTAAAAAATCCAAACTCGTGGGTAAGAAATCTATATGGTAAGAGTTTTTATTTGCAAGTGAGGCCGTAGCTAACAAAAAAAATAAAACAATTAAGTAGGAACCTCTGCCTACGTAAACGTCTGTAAACCAGTACCCCAGTAAAAAAAGTAATAAAGTAAATTGATTTATAACACCACCTATACCTAAATCAGTGTAACAGATTGTGTAATAGTAACTTGTAAGGAGTTGTAATAAAACTGTAACGGCAGCTACGTCTCGTGCCTTTGAATAAACTTACGGCGCGTGCCGTAAAACTTTTGGGTCCATCTAGTGTTGCCAGGTCCAATCTGTCAAAATCCTCAAATTATCCAGGTTAAAATAATCGGAATTTTGGTTTTCAAAAAAAGGACAATGAACGTTAAGAACAGATTTTACTATTTTTTAGAATTTTAGATTTTACTAGGTGTGCTGATCTCGCAGTCTAGTAATCTTATTAAGATTGTGCTGATGTCTCAGGATGACGTGCGCAGTGCAGTGTCATGCGAAACTCTATACTTAGTTCCGATTTTTTTTTTAATGAGCTAATGCTGTTGGTCTCTATCGACCTTTACAGCGTCACCGGGCGGGAGGGCGGGCGCTTAAGGCGCCCAGCCGTCAAAAAGTGGGAGGCAACTAGCTCAAGGGCGCCCCTGGGGTGCGAGCCTCGGCTTGGGCCGTTGCCGGGATAAGAGGATCGAGAAGACTACGTCCACTGGAAGAGTGGACCCTATTGAAAGTCGCGACCGTTCTAGTAGTATACTTAGTTCCGAGTGACACTGCATTGCTATGGGCAGCCGTATCGCTTAACATCAGGCGAACGGTTAGCTCGTCAGGTCATTCCATAACATAAAAAAAAGATTTCTGTGGATTATTATGTAAATCACATGGTTAGTTTTTTAATGGTATGTTGGTTCAATAAGAACATATGAAAGAAAAAATATTTTTATCTATATACAGATACAGCTTACAGATCTAGTCGTTATTCCTGTCAAAATTATGGAATTAAGTGCAAACTAAGATAAGGTGGTAAAATATAAAATCTGGACATCGTGAAAAAAATCTGCGAGTTACTTGAAAATCGGGACGCCTGGCAACACTGGGTTCATCCGACATCAGAAGTGAGATTGCCGGTAATCTGGTTCCGTAAGAGTTAGTAAAGTCTTTTCCCTTCAGCTTTTCCCACGTTCCTTTTAGCTTATCCTGATTTTTAGGACGGAACTCGTAAGAGGGTAAGATTAGGAAGTTAAAGAAAGTACGGATACTTCTTGTGTAGATGATTGGATAAGTTAGGCGAGGTGAACGAACTCGTGAAAATGTTTGAGGAACAAAAAGATCAAGAAAGTTTCACTAACAATGCCGTTCGGTTTTATTTACAGTTAACCTTTTTCTCCTTGGGAAATTGAATTTTTTTATGTATGTACGTGACGTTTACTTCATTTTACAATTTATATGTTACTGTAAAAGCTTGAATGTTTAATACAAAGAATTTCCAGTAATAAAACGGAATATTTTTTTTGTAGACACCACTGTAATGTTTCTTGAAGCTTATACAATGTGTAAGGGGATTGGAATTTAAATTCTCATATTATATCGTAATATAATTAAATTATTTTATTTATTTATATAGACCTCATTCGGAATATAACGTAAATTTTAAAAGAAATTATAGCGAAATCAGTTCCCCTCTTAAGTGATGCGCTTATTATCAAACAGCATTTAATTTTTATTTATACCTGTGAGAATTGATCACGTATAGATTGGTGTCTGATTTTCTATTGAAATTAACGAAATATTTACAGTTCTTCGCAATGTTTCACAGGTAACCTTTGAGTGGATATAGGTGATACCTATGTTACAGCATTGCAATTCAACGGGGCAATGCCGCCAGCATGTTGGGTACCCTACCTACTGGTAGTGGGCTGGAGCATTTGGACTTGGATGGATTTGGATTTGGTTATCGCGGCCAGTATGTAGTACATTTTTTTTTTAAGTGGGTTGTGATTAGTATTAGTTGTTGTATCATTGGTGTCGATTCTGTGTCGCATACTCTAAAGCTAAACTAAATTAACATATTTCCGTCTTTTTCATTTCCCCTTTATCAGAAGAGTACCGCCATACTTTAAGTTTATTTTGGTTTTAGAGAATGCGACTTTACACCATTTTAGTATTTATTATCCTATGTTACTCATATTCACGATGTCAGCCCCTAAACCGCAGAGTCTGACGTATCGTCGAGTCCTTTCTGTAAAGTCCTACATAGTGGTTTAAGTACTCTTTGGTCCTACGTGCCATGATAGGTCAGCATGGCCGGCGACGCATCATAGCTAGTTGGCGTGAAAGATGCATTTAGTAGATAGACTAATAGATTTTGCTCTCGCTTGTTTTTGATTCGCTCATAAACGATTTATAAGAAAAAAAAAACGGATTCCTGTATAACAAAAGCACATTCATCGTTCACAAACTGAATTGTCACATATATTATAATACTTAAACTATAATTATAATACTTAAACTATAAATAATCGAGCTTCTGCTCGCAGCTTCGCCCGGGCGTGGCCTATGGGAAAATAATTCAACCACGCATTTCACCCTCTTAAGGGTGGAATTTCGCAAAATCCTTTCTTAGCGGATGCCTACATCATAACATCTACCTGCATGCCAAATTTCAGCCCGATCCGTCCAGTGGTTTGGGCGTTGATAGATCACTATGTCAATCAGTCACCTTTGTGTTATATATATTTAGATAATAGGTTAGCCCTGTAACTGCCTGAAGCAGAGAATTATGAATACTATAGAAAGGGGCTTTTAAAAAAGGAAAGCTTATAAAGAGTAGTCAATATAACTTTTAAATAAAAAAAATGTGAATATTAAGGTTGATAATAATGATAATACCTACGATTTCCTGTGTCTACGGACCCAGGAGTTACGAGGACCATGGTCCTACACCCAGAATCAGAACAAGTATTAGTTCTGTGTTTTCTGTGCACAAATACTTGTCCTGCGCGGGCATCCAACCCACTAATATAGATAAAGAAACATGAAAAAAGAAGAAAGGGAGGGAAGGGGAAGGCTGCACGAAATGTTTCAAAAATCAATTATCAATTGACAATTACTCATGGAATTACAAATATTCCATTTTTTTATGCTGATTAAAGTTTAAACAATACTTAGCTCTAGGCGGTGAACATTCTTCACCAAAATTAACTTCAGACTAGTGACGCCTATTTCTTGTAGTTAGAATTGTAATCCATCAGTGACACTGTAGTCTATACAAAACCAAACCTTGTTAATGGAAACTAACCATTCATACAAACAGAAACCCTATATTAAACGAGTTAAGCTTTTAATTCAGTTTTAACAGTGATCTAAGATTGATCAAATAATTTTACTTATTGTACTTTGGTATTTAATTTAGTTCTGCTCATCCATTGGCTTCTATTATAAAGAGCGCAAGCTTCGAAATCAATACACTTGATTGTAAATTATCATTTCGTCAATGCATAGCTTTAGGAAACGCTTTTAAAAACGACTTTAAGTTGTAATAGAATAGAGTGCATTTAGTAATGAATAGAGGCTTCAACATGCAATAGAAAGACTGTGTATTGTTGGTCAACCTTAACGCCCTTTATATAGAGTTTAAGGTTACGTGATTTTAGGAGCGTAATTAAGTAAGAAACTAATTGCAGGGAGTAACGACTGGCGATAAAACTGAAGCATTGTATCGTTGCCATGGCAATAGTAAAGTTCAAAGTTATGACTTGCAACAACTCGGAGGAGAGTTTTGGCGGGAAAACGAAAAAAATAACGTTACCGCATTGTATTATTTTCCAAAACTTGTGTTATTTTCAGTGTTGTGCATAAAATTGGTGGCATTCTATAAGTGCTGGATTACAGGCATGAGTGTGGGAAAGTGGTGTAATGATGGTGAAACGTTTCTTTTCGTGTTGTTTCCAAAACACCATAGAAGCTTCTGGTAAAGTTGCTATCACTTTACTAGAAGTTTGACTTTGACTAGACTATGACTTGACTGTGACTTGACTTGTTGACTTCGATTGTGACTTGACACATGTTTGCGAGAATAATCAACTAACTTGATAAATTATTAATTACTTGACACTGGCTAAATACACAAAAGTGTGGACCCAAACATAAAAAAAGCAACTCAGAGGCATTTTAGAAGTTAAACTTTACTATATATGCGTATGAATACTATCGAAAAGAACATCGAGAACCTAACGTCAGTTGGTGTTTCTTTACGGCTGGAATCGAAGCTCTAACACTGCACCTAATATTGCATTAGTTCTTACAAAAAAGTTTGAGTACTTTCTTTTGGAATACAGTCGACTCTCGTTAATTAAAACCTGCGAAAATTCGAACCTCTCTATATTCTTAGTTAGTCTAATTCATAGTTATTATTAGTTCCCTAGAAAATCTCTTTTATATTTCGAACTAAATCAATACATTTTTATACGCTTGGTAATTGAAACGAAAAAATCAACGATACGCAACTAAATGACGCGTTAATTCGAACTTATCGTCAAACACTCGATACTTGATCCTCTTATAAACAAGTCCGAGTAATCCATCCCGCCGCGGAGACATCTAAGTACATTGCAGAACAAGTTCAGTTCTTTCGAAATATTATTTAATTCCCATTATGAATATGAACACGAATGTACAGTGTATCTCTTAACCTCTGTCATCGATAAAGAATAGCAGGTAATAAATATTATGTAATTGATTATCAACACTCAATAATTCGTAACATTTTAAGAGTCACTAGAATTTCGAATTAACGAGAGTCGACTGTACATATTTTTTACAGCTTTGAACTGATTTTGATGAACCACTAAGTGGTAGGACTTCTGCAAAGTTCGTCTAGGTAGGTACCACCACTTTGCCAGTTAGTCTGCCGCCAAACAGTAGTGTGCAAGCACTACTGTGTTCCGGTTTAAAGGGCAATGTAGCTAGTGAAATTACTGGGCAAATGAGACTTCATGATCTGATCTCACAGTCGAGTAATCTTATTACCAGACTGTGCTGATGTCTCAGGATGGTGTGCGCAGTGCAGTGTCACGCGAAACTTTACATGTTGGAGTTCCCAGTAACACTGTTTTGTTATGGACGGCCGTGTCGCTTAACATCAAGTGAAGGACTAGCTCGTCACATCATTCAATAACATAAAAAAACCACTGAATCGGTTTATAAATGAGGAAGTTCTAAGGTTACAAACATAATAAAGAAACCGAATTGAGAACTTCCCCCATTTTTGAAATCAATTTTAAACAAAGAGAATTGTTGTTTCTTACAAAGCTTGTTCCTATTCCTTCACAAAAAGTTTCTGTACGGAAATTAACTAGATTCTCATTTATACCGAAACCTTTACCTTTATTCGGTTCCGAGTTTTTTCCACTCTGTGGGTTTTAGTAGTTAGTCAGAGGAAGCTCCTACTTATTAGTATTCCTCCCGGGTTCTCCCGCGGATGAGCTAACTGTATGCCTACTGCAAGACTGTGCCAGGGTCTAGGACGTACACCTATGGATAGGTTGTGAGATTAGTCAGACGTTGTGAGATTTTTTAAAGTTATAGTATTATTATTTTTTGCCATTCAACGGGGCAATGCCGCCAGCATTTTGGGCACGTTGCCTACTGGTAGCCGCTATTTAGAATGCTACTGCGTTGTTTTTTTATTTTAATTTTGCAAATAAACCTTTTATAGTATTAAATTAGTATTGATTTCGACGCATGCTGGTAATTTTTTTTTTGCTTATAAATATTCAACTAAATCATGGAGATTCCTGAACCTAAAACTAAATTTTTAAATAGAACCAGATTCTTGTAACTTGTACTAGATGCGTGTGGCTTGAATTAGATTCTTGTGACTTGAATTAGATTCTTGTAATAAACTAGATTATAGAAAATTGAACTATGTTTTCGAAACGAATGTATAAGAACCAGAAAGCGGGCCAAGGAACGTTTGGCTTACTTACAGAAAGGTGGGTGCAACTATAGTTCTACATAATTTGATTACCTAATTAGTTGAATTACTGAATTTACTCATATGAAGGAGTTAAATTTTTAGACACTACAGCTCCAAGTAATCCCATTCCGTCCAGTTCCATTCCGGAGGCTGGAAGTCGTCTACTGCTGAACATAGGTCTGCGCTATAAACGCCACTTTGAACGCTTAACAAAAGAAGGTGCTTGGCAGGCATCTTTGTTATTTTAACGTGGCGAATGTTACCCATTCCCTCAGCTGGCTCTTAAGGTGCCCGCGGAAGAGATTAAAGTGGTACCTACTATTGTCGTTACACCGGGATCAGACGGTAATAGGTGTTTACGTTACGTTAGCATATTTATATTTCGACGAGCTTCTGCCCGCAGCTTCGCCGCGGCGTGGCCTATGGGATAATAATTCAACCGAAAAATCCTTTCTTAGCGGATGCCTACGTCAAAACATCTACCTGCATGCCAAATTTCAGCCCGATCCGTCCAGTGGTTTGGGCTGTGCGTTGATAGATCACTATGTCAGTCAGTCACCTTTGAGTTATATATATTTAGGAGAAGAAGATAGATATTAAAATAAGTTATTTAACTAAAGTATTCTTTGAAACATACTTATCTTTAGTTGTAATCGAGTCCAACGACTTTTAATTAAAGGATTATGAGAACCAGTCCACAGTGTACAATGCACAGTATCACAATGTATTCACTCACAATGGAGCTTCTTCACAATGAACAATGCTCAATTTTAATCTTATCTGTGTATTAAAAATACTTAACTCTCTTTGTTGACTTAAAATTATGTGTACTTAATCATAAGTATAGAAAAATAAGTACCTAAATAGATAGGTATATGTAATCTAATAGGTGGGCAAATGAGTCGATTTGTTAAAACAAAGAACTAATGTATGGGACGAATTTTTGAGAATCAGCTGATTAAATCTAAATATATATTAGGTCTTTACCTATGAAATTGCCGTTTTGTTTGAAAAAAGTTAAAGTATTTTTTTTCGAACTTATTTATTTCTTTTATTCAAAGTAATCACCCCTGCAATCAATGCATCTTTGCCAACGCTGTGGCAGTTTATGGATGCCCTTCTTGAAAAAATCAGCAGGACGGGAGACAACAAACTCTTCAAAGGCGTTTTGTACTGCCTCTCGGGAATTGAATTTTTTTCCCGCTAAAAAGTTGTCCAAATTTTGGAAAAAGTAATAGTCGGTAGGCGCAAGATCTGGTGAGTATGGCGGATGAGGGAGAGCTTCCAAACCCAACTCATGCAGCTTAGAGACGGTCTGTTGTGCAGTATGGGGTCGCGCGTTGTCGTGAAGTAGCAGTGGAGACGACCGATTGACCAAAGCTGGTTGCAGACGTGCGAGTTTCGCCATCATTGTGGTCAGTTCTTCAATGTACACATCTGCAGTAATGCTCTCGCCGTTTTGTAAAAAACTATGATGAATCACACCAGCACTAGACCACCAAACTGTGACCATCACCTTTCTAGGGGTCATTTTTCGTTTTGCACATTGCTTTGGTACCGAACCAGGATCTAACCAACTTGCTGAGCGCTTTCGATTGTCAAAAAGAATCCATTTTTCGTCGCACGTAACAATTCGGTTCAATATTCCTTCATTTCTGTGCCTGTTAAGCAGCGCAAGGCAAGTCTCGACGCGTACGTTGCGCTGGCGATCGTTAAGTTCGTGGGGCACCCATCTATCAAGCTTTTTTATCTTGCCAATCTGTCGCAAATCGACCAATATTGTTTTGATGCTAACATCAAAAGCTGCTGCCAGCTCAGCTGTAGATTGAGATTCATCAGCTTCCACAATCGCCTTTAATTCATCATTGTTGACCAAAGTTTCCGGACGACCACGAGGTTCATTTTACAAGTCAAAATTCCCAGAACGGAACCGAGCAAACCAATAACGGGTTGTACGTTCGTTTGTACAGTTCTCTCCGTAAACGTCGTTGATGTTACGTGTCGTTTGTGCCGCGTTGGTGCCACGACGGAACTCATATTCCATAATTACACGAAATTTCAAAGTATCCATTATGAGGAAAAATGTTGAAATGTAATGAAAATACAACGCTAATCAATAAACAAAAGACTTATATTGTAAATAGAATGTCATATTTTTAAAACAAAATTAATTTGAATTTAGAATTCATAGCCAATCAAAACTTTTTTTTGTTTGAAAAAGTCTGTACTGCAATACGGCAATTTCATAGGTAAAGACCTATTATTATATAACTCAAAGGTGACTGAATGACTGACATTGTGATCTATCAACGCACAGCCCAAACCACTGAACGGATCGGGCTGAAATTTGGCATGCAGGTAGATGTTATGACATAGGCATCCGCTAAGAAAGAATTTTTGAAAGTCCACCCTTAAGAGGGTGAAATGGGTGATTGAATTATATTCCTCTAGGCCACACCGCGGGCGAAGCTGCGGGCAGAAGCTCTTTATAAAAGTGTTAGTAAAATAATTTACTTTTTATATCATTAATGTTTTTATTGTTAATTACTTCACTTAACTTTAACTTCGGCAGGAGATAAATAACAACAAAGAAATTTAAATATAATTACACATATCTATGGTCCAATGTCTTATTAAATAATGAAACAATGCATTTGAAAATAAGTACTTTGTATTGTATAATTTTATTTGAATGTTCTTTTAAGTAAATGTCAATTTAAAAAAGCGTGCGGGGCAGTCTTTGGGGTCTGCCGATAGAAGTGAAAACTAAGTCACTTGTGACATATAGCTCGCGCGTGACATATAACGCAATTTTCACGCTTTTTGTTCACCCAAAAAGTACACATATATATACACAGTATACATATAACTCATGGAAAGTGTTCGGTGACGATGACGCGAGTTCCATGATTTTTGTTCAAACAAAAAGTGCTAAACCCGCCCATAGAAGTTTTCACTTCAATAAAGTCTTAATACTTTGAAACTTCAAACGATAGGTGACTAAGATCACATAAAAGCTGCGAAGTATTTTACCAATTGTTCACGGTTACCGTAGCTAATCAATAATTCCAACAGAATTGACTCCCAAGTCATAAATCTTAGACTTGATACTATATTTAAACCTACACTAGTCTCGGCCTGTGATTATATTAGCGCGTATTTAGGCTCCCTTGCGCTTGTCAGGATTAAATTATAAATGAATAGCTAACCCAGAGTTAAATACATCGGATTAAATTGATAAAGAGATGACTAAACTTTTATGATGCACAGAGGTTAGCTAAGCCTCCATCATGTAACCTATTTTATAAAACTTTGTAACATATTCTCAAAATAATCAATTATGTTTTCCATAATCTGTGGATACATAGCGAAATTTAACCGATAAAACAAGAATAGTTTTGGAGGCAAAACAAGAAACATCGCTTCACCGCATTGTATAATTTTCCAAAATTTTTGTTATTTTCAGTGTTAGTGGTGGCGTTTTATTCGTTAAGTGCTGGATTGCAGGCATGAGTATGGGAAAGTGGTATAATGATGGTGAAAGACTTCTAATCGTGTAGTTTCAAAAACTCTATAGAAGCTTCAAGTAAAGTTGCCACCACTTTAATAGGAGTATGACTTAGACTAGACTATGACTTGACTTGATGACTTGGACTGTGACATGACACATAATTATCTGCGTGAAATATCATTAACTAGAGCAATTATCAATCACTGACACTCGAAAATACCAAAGTGGAGCCAAACAAAAAAAAACTAGGATAAAAGTTCATTTGTACGTACGAAACGAAGGAAAAAAAAACAGAGCATAAAAAGATGTTAAAATTATTTTTAATTAAGATACTTTCTTCTCGACTATTTTACCAGCTCTACCGAATTCGCATTGCACCATAGATGCAGCTTTAGAGCTACGCTTTACGCTATTTCAAACACTCCTAATTATTCAGTACCTACACATTCTAGAACTGAGTAAATGTGTTAATTGAAGTTATTTCCGATTGAGAACGAAACGTGTTTTGATTTGATTTGATTATGGTGCATAACTTACAAGCTTTTGAAACTTTGGCGTTCTATAGGTAGGTAATAATAGGGTTGGCGCTGAAATTCAAAATTGAGTCTAGTATTTTGAGACTGTATTCTGTAGCAAACAGAAATAAACCTAGGTAAGTAGTACTTCAAAAGTCTAACAAAATATAAAAGTTTAGTAAAACATAGCTTAAAATGTAGAAAAAGAAGTGAAATAATAATTAAAAGTTAATGAACGATTGACTTAATAACCTAAAAGCACATTAAATAATACTTAAATTAATATTCAAAATAATAATAATAACGCTAGCGTGAGAGGAAATATACAACACGATGTTAAATTAAGTCACTAAATATTTATCTACTTTTAAGTTTTATCATAAATATTATTCCTAATAGAGATATTACTTTGGTTGCATCACGATAAATATTGCGTTTCCCAAACCCATAAGACATTACGAGGTACCAGAGGCTAGGGTTGTCAGATCTGTTAAATACTTGCCTGTAATGTTTATGGGGACACGAAAAAAAATTTGATCAGAAATTTCTTAATTTAAGTGGTAAGGAATATTTACTACTACTAATGGTACTTGGTGTTTTTTTTAACGAAGAGCTGTTATTGTTGTGGGCAGCCCTACCTGCAGCTTATTATCCTACCAATTGCAATATTCGTGTTTCATCTTAGACTATTATATGTGGCAATGTAATAATAGCTCTAAAGTCGTAGGTCGTAGACTCTAGGCTCTATACGGAGTAGAGAAGCATCATTAAAGTTAATAAATAGCTGTATTGACCCTTTGTACGCCAATCTCTTTTGTGCAATACTGTACTTTGGCTAACAAAGAGTGTTGATTAGCAGTTCAATAACAAAATTATTCTTACATTAAAGAGGCTTAGTTGGCTATTGACTACTAGCTGCGGTCAGCTAGTAGTCAATCGCTCAGATCTCTTAATTTTTTCTTTAGTAAGAACCTTCTCCAGACAATAATAAACAACAAACCTTTCGAAAATGTACCATCCGTTCACGCGTGATGCTATGGCCAAGGGAAACAGAGATTCATTTAGACCTATACAGCCTTATTAATAAACGGGTATTAGTCTCGGATTAGTTACTTCAGCTTTTGGCCTTTTTTTGCTAGTGGGATCGAAAGAGACAAAAGATGGTGTTACTAGTCTAAAGCTAGTTCCTGTTTATTAATAAGGCTGATAGATACCACTGTAGATACCACTGTAGATACCACAGAGCTCTTGAGACGTCAAAGTGGTTTTTGTTGATTTTGGGCATACTTGTGTATTCCCAAAATCAACAAAAGCACTTTTAGACATCGCTAAGGTGACGTGACGTATCAAAATAATCATATATGAAAAAAGTGTGAATCGCAAATAAAACTACAAATAGGAATTATCGAACAAAATATAACTAAATGTTTTAGTTTTTTTTGTTTTTCAATAAAATCATTCTAATGACCCCAAAAAAATCTTTATGAACGTAAACGATCTCCAAATTTTCAGCTGCAACAATACATTGTTTTAAAATTATTTTATAAAAGTATAACGAAATAGAATATTTATTTGATATTTATATTTCACATAATCCACAAAAACCCGCAAAATTAACTCATTTCCACACCCAGACCCAATTTGACATGAAATTATAATGCGATTATTTTATATTATTACCTGCAATTTTCGACTTTAGATAGAGCAATATAGAGACCGGAGTTTTTTTTCTGTTATATTAAAAAAAACATGCTCTTTTACAAAAACATCCATTACTTTTTTAGTTACGGAGCTACATCTGATTCTATTTCTTTTTTTCTACTTAAGAACTTCACTTAATAAATCAATAGATCGAATCTAAAATAATGCATGTTCCGTGTCCATCATCTTGTCCCTCAATTTAGGCGTCTCTTCTCCCTTCATACTGCACTCGAACAAAGTGCTGTACTCAGGTAAAGGGACAAATCTTTTCAATATTTACGGTTACGTTCAAGTTATACTTTAGTTAGTTATTTGTTTACACGGGAACAACTTAAGGCTTTAGTTGGTAATGTCTTTAAAATACTACGGTCCGTATTACAGAACGATGCTCAGTCATCAATCGGTCCTCAAGCAGAGATTTCATTCATAAGTGATCAAATAGTTACTGAGCATCGTTCTGTAATACGAACCTAAGATGAATTAAATTCTTAATATGATATAATACTAAATTAAATATGTGAGATGTGGTCAAACGCTAGCCTATCGAGTATAAAAATCTCTCGCAAATGTTCTAATTATATTTATTTATTTTTTCGTCATGTTTTTGTGTTTTATTTTAAATTCGGTAAAGCAATTATATGTTTGATTTTTTATTTATTAATATTTGTAGCGACATTAGTTTTCACAAAACGTGGTAAAACTAATAATAACCATTCTAATAAAATAAATAATAATTTTAATTAAAATCTATCTATTTATTTTACTTTACTTTATAAACACCTCTTAAGAAGAGATTAAACTCCATCTTAACGTAACGAAAAGTTGTTAGAACTATGGAAGTTATCTGCGTATTTAAAAGCAATAAATTCTTGACACCTGGTACTTACAAATATTTTACGTAAATTGATATTTTATCTTTTGAAATACCACGACATGTTGCTCGTTGGTTTTTTTGAGCAATTGACACTTATCCGCTAGTTGACCAACAGATGTCTGGCGATTTAGACCAATTACATGGGCATTCGAAGTGTGAATAGCATTAAATATTTATTTACATTTCCAAATAGATGTTTATTTAAATTTTCTATTAAGTTCATGAAAATTTAAGGTTATTTATGGATATCATAAAAAAAACCGTGAGAACCAATTTCGTAATGAATATTTTGTGTATCATGATATTAAATAAATAAATAAATATTTGTGGACATTTCACACAGCGCCATCTGGCTCCAAACTAAGCAAAGCTTGTACTATGGGAACCAGATAACTGATACAATAATTGTTTGTAAATCATTATGCTCTTAGTTTAGATTTAATTGTCAGAAGCTACTCCGAGCAAATATGCGCAGGTTAACGAAATCATTAATTGTTATTAGCTTGGAAATTATTCATACGGTAGCAAATTGTCGATTACAACTCTTAACTTTTTAAATTGTTATTCTCTAAAGCGGCGGCTCTTAAAAAAAAGTATTTGGACATTTTTTATGCAAAATTATCTGATCTACAATTTTTGTCTGTGCAAATTTTATGATAAAACTTACAGTTTTGCTGAAAATCGCGAAAAAACAGTTTTTGTGAACTTTGACCCCGAATAATTTTCTTTCCAGGAGTCAGATCGATGAGGACTTCACATTTCTTATATAATAGTGTTTTAAACAATCTTACCAGTGTACTTTTTTGTAATTTGGATGTCTAATTTGACCGAATTATTCTGCCCCATTTTAACGAAAAATCTGGTTCTTAATCCACACCTGTCCCCTCTTACATCTTTATAAACTAAACAACATGGTTTGTTCAGCTGTCGATCGCAGACACGAGTGCCGTAACTTGTGACTCGTTCTGATATTTGATGGATGGCTGATTTAACGGCTCTTAGTTTATTGATTTTATAAATGTGGGTGAATGAATGATTCTGTAGAAATGACAGGTCTAAAGAGCGGAATAAAGCGTACTAGTTTACTAACGTAGTTTGAAGGTCCATTTGTAGTTTTGATTAAGACACTGTGTTAAGGAGTTTAAGTGGTTTATTTACCTAAATGAGACATTACGACCAGAACGACGAAGCCCATTACAATCATCTATGTTTATCACACAAAAGTTTCTTATGTGTGATCAATCGACCCCAAAACCTAATATAAGAAGGCAAAGCTACCGCCAACTGCACTGTAAAGTCAATCAATATAATTATAATGTAGGTCAGATCGGTACATTAACTGTATCCACAGATCCAATCATAAAAATCATCACCGTTCCACTACTGGACTACTAGACGCTCGGCTAAGCGCCATCCTTTCTTGGTCGAAATACCACCCATTCGTATTTGATTCCACTTTCTTAACGAACGGCTAAGGAATGGAATGCCCTGCTAGCGTCTGTGTTTCCGGCGAAATATGACCCGGCCGTGTTCAAGAAAAAAGTGAATAGTTATTTACTTGGCTAGCATGCTACACCTTCGATCGCATCGTCATTTCTCATCAGGTGAGAGCGTGGTTAAATGCTAGACAAGTTGGAAGTAAAAACAAAAAAAAATACACATTACAATTTCATTTAGAAAAAAAAAGAATCTTTTACGAGATAACGGGTAAAATGCGGGTGAAACTTATTAGATTACCAATAAAAGGTGTAATGCGTGCTACCTAATTACTCACCGTCTTATAATAGCCATCACGTAACAGGAAGCGCATAGATTAGGCAACTTAACACAATTCGGGCTAAACAATCCACGGGAAATTTTCTATCTGTGAATGAAGCTTACGCTGCGTTTTCGCTGAGCGTTTCACCACTAACTTTAAAATGCGAACAGGGCCCGTACCGTGAGCTCTTAGCGCGAGCCTGAACTGAATCGCTTTGACTTCCGTCTTGTTCTCTCTGCTGGAGAAAAAGCGAGACAAAGGTTAACGCGGTCCAATTCAGGCTCCCGCTAGGAGCTCACGGTACGGGACCAGCTAATGAATGAAATAGCTTGCCGACGTTTTTGTTTCCAGGTAACTGTAACCTGGAAGTTTTTGAGTAGAAAATGAACAGGTATATTCTAGCAAGCATTATAGACTGTGGTCTATAACGCCCCATCTAATACCACGTAATTTAACATCAGGCGAGGAAGTGGTCAAATGCTTTGCGTATCTGTATCTTCTATAATATAAAAATGAATCTCTATTTCCTTTGGCATCACGCGTGAACGAATGCAACATTTTCGCTAATTATTTTTTGTTGTGCTCATTATTATCAGGAAAAGGTTCTTAGGAAAGAAAATATTAATAAAATTAAGCGGAAAATAAGAATATTTTCACCATGCGGGTGAAACCGCGAGGCGCAGCTAGTAGCCAATAAAAAAAGAGGTTCCGCGTGTGTTCGGGTTTACAACCACTGTTTTGGGCGAACATCATCTCAGGATGATGTGCGCAGTTCAGTGTAGTGGCACTGCTCTGTTATGGGTGGTCGTTTGCTTAACATCAGGTGAACGGCTAGCTCGCACATATTTCAGTAACGTAAAAAACTTCGTATTTTGTGTGTCCAAAATATACAAGTGCAGTGAATATATTAAATAAGTATCAGTACACATCAACTAGGTACATAATTTTAATACTTTTTAATACTTGACTTATAATAGAACTCATTTAGAGGTGAAATTATAATCGATTTGTGAAAATAATTATGTAACTGCTTTTTGATTTGAATTGTGCGTGAGCTTATACAATCAAATTGCACGTAATAGTGGTATTGTTGGTATGAACAAAGGAACTAATTACGTGTGGGAAAATGTAATGTTTGTAAACGCAACTTTAATATTTACGACACTCGATATTTTTACGTAAATCTAATGATTTTTGCGGATAGACTCAGTTGCATGTAAGGATTTTTTCATTGTATTGGAAGAAAAAATCGTACAATTGGTTAATTTTATGGAGCTTCGCCCGCGGCGTGACCTATGGGAAAATAATTCAACCACCCATGTCACCTTCTTAAGGGTGGAATTTCGAAAAATCCTTTCTTAGCGGATGTCTACGTCATAACATCTACCTGCAAGCCAAATTTCAGCCCGATCCGTCCAGTAGTTTGGGCTGTGCGTTGATAGATCACTATGTCAGTCAGTCAGTCACCTTTGAGTTATATATATTTAGATTGACGCTTAGCCAACAAGAAAATAACACCGATATCGTTTTCATACAAAATGAGTAAATGAACCTAAGATTGTTCCGTATTTCATAAGGATTCAAATATGCCCATACGGTCCCAGTTAGTAGCGGCAACTGACTCAAAGACATCTCTAGAGTAACAAAGTTTTGTCAGGGTGTAATTACTATTAGCAAAGTATCTTCATCCGATAACTAAAACGAACACAATGAGAATTTGCGAAACTTCGATCAGATTTCGTAGAATACGTCTTGTCGCTAAAAGCCCTTCCAGGCAACCTTCGGACGAAGAGGATTTATACAAAGTCGTAACAAGTGATTGCGCTTTTTATTCTGTGCACAAATTCTTGTCCTGCCACGGGAATGGAACCCGCCGCCTTCAAGTCATAGCCGAGCTGTTCAACCATCACACTACATGACAGAGGCTGTCAAACGATGTCCGTAAGTACGTATGTTTGTTACATCCATGGCGTCAACCAAAACACACCTTAAGGTACCATAAACACCTGCTTTTGTAGAATTTCGAGGGACTTTTATTGCGCCGTGTCTCTGGCATGCACAAAGGGTTTTGTAATTAACAAGTAGGTTTTATTTTAACACCTTTTTATATACGGTTTTGAAAAAAGGTTTTTGGGTTAACGCCGTTTTTATGCACCTGCGACAATGCAGCTTTCTCATTTGTATTTGTGAATCACAGTTAAATTGTTAAAATAACTTTATCTATAATACAGTTTTCAAGTTAGTTGAGTTGTCTGGAAAAGATCAGTCCTAGCCATAACACCGCCCTTTGTACCTAATAATTATGTGATAGCTATTAAGAAATGGCGGCTTTTGAATTCAACGCTCCCGCGCGTATGAACTGTCAAGTCAAGTGACGGACGAGGGGCAAGGAGCAAAAAGGTTTTTTTGCGAGAAAACGAAAAAGATCGCGTCACAGCATTTTATTATTTTCCAAAACTTGTGCTATTTTCAGTGTTAGTGCATAAAATTGGTGGAATTTTATTCGTTAAGTGCAGGATTACAGGCGTGAGTGTAGGAAAGTGGTATGTAGGTACAATGATGGTGAAACGTTTCTTTTCGTGTTGTTTTCAAAACTCCATAGAAGCTTCTAGTAAAGTTGCCACCACTTTACTAGGAGTATGATATATCTAGAGTAGACTATGACTTGGAGTGTGACTTGACATGACACATAAATATATATATGAAATATCATTAACTTGAACATAATCAATTACTTGACACTGGCGAGATACATAAAGTGTGGCGCCAAAAAAAGAAAAGGTGCAAAAAAAATGTCAGATGAGAATAAGTAAAAATGGTGGATAGACAATGGAAAAAGCGGTACAAGAAGAAAAATAAGATAAAACTACGAAAGAAGCTACCTGCAGATGTCTGTGATGAGCCCCCCAGATATTAAGAAAAATGGTAAATATAAAAGAGATCATAAATATACCAGAGGTGGGAGCGGTTTAGTTGTTACAATAAATTTTCGCGCATTTCAATATGGTAAATTAATTTTTATTGCCAGCAATATTTAAATTAGTCTGTCTGTCTTAATTGAAACTGAAATGAGATACTATGTTTGCGTATGTTTGGTTTGTGTAACTACAGTTTTTATTGGACATGCGTCGTAAATATTCCATCATTACATTCAATAAATAAACTATATTTGTGGACATTTGACAGTACGCCATTTGTCCAAAACTAAGCAAAGCTTGTACTATGGGAACCAGATAACTGATACAATACTTAGATAATTTTTGTTTGTAAATACATACATAGAATACAATATGACACCCAGACATAGAAGAAAAATCTATGTTAATCACACGTTTGTCCTGGGTGGGAATCGAATCAACAACCTGCAGTTCAATAGGCAGGGTTACTACCAACTGAGCTGAGATTTGATTTGATTCCCAAAATAGCACCGATACTTTTTGTTTGGGCGCTGTTACAATAATAATAACACCCAACGATCACATATGTAGATCCTGGACCCTAACTAGGATTCCCTGTGTCTAGGGACCCAAGAACTACAAGGACCATGGTCCCACAACACCCAGACACAGAACAAATTTTTGCGCTTTTTTCTGTGCACAAATACTTGTCCTGCCGCGGGAATTGAACCCGCCGCCTTCGGGCTATGAGCCGACCTGCTCAACCACCGCACCACAGAGACTGTCACCTCTCTCTAAATACTTACGGTGCTATTTTTATTGGTACTATAAAATTAATGCTATTCCTTAGGAATACCTCCTAAGACCAGTGTTCCAGTCGCCTTTTCCTTAGCGTCACTTATCTAAAATATATAACTCAAAGGTGACTGACTGACTGACTGACATAGTGGTCTATCAACGCACAGCCCAAACCACTGGACGGATTGGGCTGAAATTTGGCATGCAGGTAGATGTTATGACGTAGGCATCCCCGCTAGGAAAAGATTTTTCGAAATTCTACCCTTAAGAGGGTGAAATGGGTGGTTGAATTATTTTCCCATAGGCCACGCCGTGGGCGAAGCTGCGGGCAGAAGCTCGTATTAAATAAGCTATCACTTAACAAACGCCTACAGACAGACTGATCTTACGAATTTACTATAACTTACTATAGATACTTATGCATTTTAATAGATTAATAACTATGCTAATAATTATGTATCTACATTCGCAGACAGGTAAAATATTGTGGGTCAATGGACTCGATATGCAAAGATTCAATTCATAACCATGTAGGCTAGGTTATATAGATTTATTTGTATGTAGGTTTATCAGGTACAGTTATATATTTAGATGTATCTAGGTTTCTCTGTGCAAGTGCTTATCATATTTTTTCTCTAATATATGCATTATAACTATATAAGACCAAAAACGCACGAAGTAGCAAATTTATGCGTAATGTTAATATTTTCTTTTTTCCATCTACCCTCAAATTTAGAATTTAATAGAACTAGATATTTATAAACTTTGTTAAGTATTATTAGTTTTAAGAGGCGCCTTTAGCTTATAAAACAATTTACATTCATATAGTAAATTTGTATGTATCTAAGACACTAACTAATTACTACAAAATAAAATGTATTATGTCAATAAAGAAATTTCAAAATAAGATCAATGAACCATATAAGAAAATGTGAAAACAATGTGAAGTCCACTAAAAATGTTATTTTGTACTTCCGTAATATTTTTCCTTTTTATTGTTTGTTAGGTTAGGTTATGTTTGTGAACATTTCAACTGGCCACGGAGAAACCCGGTTGACATCAAATGACATAGTTACACCGGATGCCCCATTCGGTATGAAATCTATAAATCAGAATAAATAAATAAATATTTGTGGACATTCCACACAACGCCATCTAGCCCTAAATTAAGCAAAGTACTATGGGAGCCAGATAACTGATACAATAATTAGATACTTTTTGTTTGTAAATACAATTATATAGAATACAATAGAACACCCAGAGACAGACCAAACATCGATGTTCATCACACAAATGTTTGTCCTGGGAACCGAACCCACAACCTACAGCTCAGAAAGCAGGTTTACTACCAACTGATCCATCGGAGTCAGTCATATATCAAGACTTTGGTAATATACTCGTCTCAAATTATTTTATAAAAGTTGCATGAGAAAAAATAATATAATAGAGAAAAATAAACGTCAATGACTCATAACCACGGATGACATGTCGGATAGACGGGCGGTTAATACGCTACAGTTACTTAAGATGACATTTATCGCATTTACTGATGAAAATTAACTGTAATTGGGTCATTTCACTGCTCGACACGCGTGAGAGTGGGTGTAAGTTTTATAATTAAAATTATCAATTGACTGACTCTGTGGTGTGGTGGTTGAGCGGTCGGCTCTTAACCCGTAGGTGGCGGGTTCGATTCTCGCGATAGAACACTAATTGTCCTTATACCACAGCCCACAAATACTTTTTTTTTTTAGTTTTGGCTCCACACTTTTGTGTATTAAGCCAGTGTCAAGTAATTGATAATTTATCAAATTAATGATATTTCACGCAAATATGTGTCAATTCACAGTCCAAGTCATCAAGTCAAGTCATAGTCTAGGTCAAAGTCATACTCCTAGTAAAGTGGTGGCAACTTTACCAGAAGCTTCTATGGAGTTTTAGAAACAACACGAAAAGAAACGTTTCACCATCATTATACCGTTTTCCCATACTCACGCCTGTAATCCAGCACTTCACGAATAAAATGCCACCAATTTTATGCACTAACACTGAAACTAACACAAGTTTTGGAAAATAATACAATTCGGTAACGGAATCTTTTTCGCGTTCCCGCCAAAAAAACCCATAAATACTTATTTGTGCACAGAAAAAAAAAG
The DNA here is from genome assembly GCA_905220475.3 of Ennomos fuscantarius. Lineage (NCBI taxonomy): Eukaryota > Metazoa > Arthropoda > Insecta > Lepidoptera > Geometridae > Ennomos > Ennomos fuscantarius. The sequence continues at coordinate 2,446,282 of HG992040.1, read as the reverse complement.
CGCAAATACTTGTTCTGAGTCTGGGTGTTATGGGACCATTGGTGTTCGTAGTTCCTGGATCCCTTAACACAGGGAATCCTAGTAAAGGTCCAGGATCTATGTATGTGATCGTTGGGCGTTATTATTATAATTAAATTTCAGCATGAAGCATTCGGTGACGATGACGCGATTTTTACGCTATTTGTTCACCCAAACAGTACACACATATAAACAATTTACATTTTAGCTCATGGAAAGCGCTCAGTGACGATGACGCGAGTTCCATGACTTTTGTTCATCCAAAAAGTGCCCAATGCGCCTAATGAAGTTTTCACTTCAAAAAATATTGGACGAAATCGCAGTTACAGTTAGTAATATTACAATGCACATTCCATATTCCATGACCACGTGGCAGAATAATAACTTTGTAAGTGCGTTTCCTTTGTGTAAACATAAAATAGATTTTATATGTGTTCGGTGCATTTATGCCGGTAATAAAACTGGAAACCTTTACTGCTACTTCCGCAGTTCACCTTTACTGCTTTATAGAAAATTTAATACTTAGATGCGGAAAAGATTTTTTTTTAACGGGAAATGTGCCTTTATTATTTTAAATAACTTACTACTAATAACAACATGTAGGTAGCCCACTACAGGTAGGTAGAGTACCCAAAATACTGGTAGCATTGCCTCGTTGAATTGCAATGCTGATTGAAGATGAAATATAAGAAAAAAAATAGCACAACACTTTACAATTACTTCGTTGGACAAACATTCATTATTTATTTCACTTTTTATATTTTTAAATATCTTTACTTTTCATTGGGTGAGTGCCTATTTGTAAAAATGTAATGTTGTGTGATGTCTTGTATAATTGTATTTTCTTCTCTCTAATCTTCTATCTAAATATATATAATGCAAAGGTGACTGACATAGTGATCTATCAACGCACATCCCAAACCACTGGACAGATCGGGCTGAAATTTGGCATGCAGGTAGATGTTATGACGTATGCATCCGCTAAGAAGGATTTTTCGAAATTGTGTGAAGTGAAATGGGTGGTTGAATTATTTTCTCGTTTTATATATAAATTAGTGATACGATGAAAAATACTACTTGAAAATTACAAAACTGAATAATAGGTTAAAAAACTTGCAGTAAACTTAAGTAAAAATAATACTAATATATTAATCATATAGTCATTAATATATTTATTTCTACGCGTTTATTTTTGGTGTCAATAATGCGTTTTGTATTGTGTTGTATTTTAGGTAAATATTTCATTTAAAAAAATATATAACAAAAGTTACAAATAAAATTTAATCATAAAATAAAATCTTACATTCTAAGTTTCCGTCCGCACGCAGCATCCAAACGCTGGTCTACATGGAGCTGCACTATCGACCACATTAGGGTGATTCATGCCCGCTAAGGTCAAGGCACCTAGATAAGGGATAGAATAGATGTTACGAGATACTGCGGAGAAATGGACCAGACGCTCGTCAGATTGTTTTCTTTCTGACATTTATTTATTCTTTTTTTGTTTGGTTTTGGCTCCACACTTTTGTGTATTTAGCCAGCGTCAAGTAATTGATAATATCTCAAGTTAATTAATATCATATAGTGTGTCAAGTCAAGTCACAGTCCAAGTCATCAAGTTAAGTCATAGTCTAGTCAAGTCATAATCCTAGTAAAGTGGTGGCAACTTTACCAGAAGCTTCTATGGAGTTTTGGAAATAACACTAAAAGAAACGTTTCACCACCACTATACCATTTTTCCACACTCATTCCTGTAATTCAGCACTTAACGAATAAAATGCCACTAATTTTATACACTAACACTGAAAACAACACAAGTTTGCTGTGTGCGTCGCCGCATCGTATTAGCGTTTAGGAGTATTATAATGTGGGTAACTTTTAAAGCGCCCGGCTTTTCTGTTTTAAAGTTTTATTTAGGTAGTATTAATAATTATGTCAATATCTTTAACAAAAAAGAAAAAAAAATATATAGATAATTTTAATTATAAATTAATTTTAATAGAATTAGTAAAAAATAAAAATAAAAACGCTAGTAAATATGAGCAGGTTAATTAAGTACATAGTACATATTAAATTTAAGTTAATTCGTTTTTTATTATCAAGTTTTTTTGCCGGCATCCTTGTCTCCAGTTAACTTGTAACCTGGGAGTTATCACGTCTAGAGTGAACAGGTATTTTCTGGGCAAGCATGCCCATCTTAGACTTCGCCATTGTTTAACATCAGGCAAAACAGTGGTCAAATGCATTGCTTATAAACAATTTAATAAAAAGGAGATGACGTTATATACATTAACCAAATTATTGTAAGTGATAACATTTAGTTATTTTAGTTAACGACTTTTTTTATGTATGCTCCAAGTCATTATGATAAAGTTATCGCCCGGTTTACAGAGTGGCATACTTACTTATGTATCAAAATTATTTGAGTTAAAACCTTGTGTTATTTTATATCCCTAAACTTTCAAAAGTTTAATTAATATTCAAGTAGCAAAACCATCAGTTTGTTTTTTTTTAAGAACTAAAATCAGTGAAAGTCTAAAGATTTATTGCAAATAGGCTATTTTTAGCACTTTTACAAGTCTAAATTATATTAGTTACTCAAAATTAAGTTATTTCACAAAACATAAAATTACAAAATGCTTATTGTCAAATAATATATAGCAAGCACATTACAATATATGAGTTTGAAAAAAAAGCAGTTCTCTTTCTCACTACTGGTGCAAACAATCCGGCACAATGCAGAACAGAAAACTCCGATCCGAAGCTTCGATTACACCTGTAAATAAGAAGCTACAAGAAACTTTACTGGTGTTTTTTTTTTCTACTGGCTTTTACAATGTATCTAGTTTATTACAGTTGAGATAGTGAATAATATTACTAAAACAAAAAATAAAAATAAAATAATCTACTATATTTCAAAAACTTACCAGTCAAAATCAGCTCGACAAGCAAGCGGTCAATATTCAGCGGGCGATCCCCGTAAACATTTTCCAAAATATTTTTCTCTGTCCAAAACAAAACAAAATCACGTCACTCGCACAAAACAAAACACAACAAAAAGTTAAAACGAAAAACAAATAAATTGAGTTCAATCGGAATTCAAATTCGAAGGGGAGTTCAAAGTTTAAAATTCGAGTTAGTTTTCGATCGCGTTCGTCCATAAACGGAATACGCGGGAAGCTGAGTCGCGTTCGGTTCGCGCAATGAGCATTTGCCGACTGACTTGATGCAAGCCGCTGCCGGCAGCGTGGCTGACTGCCTCGATTACGTTCCTTGATTCAACTCTAAACCAAATGGGAGTTCGAGAATTAAAAAGTTGGAGGGACCGGCTCACCCACACCGGCGGTTGACGACGGATGCGGCTTGTTTACTGTTTCAATACAAACAAAACTGCGGAGTGCGGAACAAGTTCTCAAAACAAAGACATCACAACCTTTTTAGATTACCAAACTTTTTGGTTCATCAAAGCAATAGTAGGTAAAAAATTAAGAAAAGTTTTCTTACAACATTGCATTTTTACCACTACGTCAATTCGTAGCTCGAAGAAAACTCGGAGTCCATAGCCGTAGCTTGCTAAACTTTCGTAGCATTTTTTACTGAAGTTTTATTACTTTGGTTGCGATTATAGTTGCGCTACTCGATCATAGATGGCAGGGGCGTCAGATATCTGACTCGCTCGCCGCTCGTCAGCAGATGGCAGCACTAGTATAAATTAGTAGCTGCTTGAAAAAATTGGATATTTCGTATTCGCAATGAAGATTAAAATTATGCACTGTAATTTCACCTTGAATTTTAATTGGATTATTATATTTTTTGCTTGTGAAGTGGGCAATGCCCGATAAAACCATTGTAAGATTTTAATTGTAGTGGAAGATAACAATAAATTGATTGGTCAGAACTATTTGCCTATGGTATTTTATTATCTGTGGTCAGAACTACCTAATGTATCATTTTGAAGATTAAATTGATTGCTACTTTTTAGAGCGATTATCCTCAGTCAGATCAGAGTCATATCTGATCTCTATTACTATATTTCTGTGTGTTGTTTTTGTGGTTTTTTTTTGTTTGAGACACTAAAGTCTCATTTGTCCGTAAATAGATAGCCCCTTTTTTGTGTAGAACCATAGAATTACCACCAATAGTGGCACAAATGTTAACTAAAAGTAGTATTAATTGTTGTAAATGAAGGATGTGACGAGCTAGTCGTTCACCTGATGTTAAGCAACATGGCCGCCCGTAACAGAAATTTGTCACTCGGAACTGAATATAAAGTTTCGCGTGACACTGCACTGCGCACATCATCTTAAGACATCATCATAAGATCTCACAGTCTAGTAATAAGATTACTCGACTGTGAGATCATGGAACTATAATTGCAATGCAACAGGAGAGATTTAATTCCAAATTGAAAAATTTCCGCAGTAACTATGCACAAAAACTGCGTAGGTATTGTAACTGTAAAATCCATACATTTTTTATTTTTTATTCTGCATTTCCACAGACGCCTAGGTCCGTGCTTTTTGTTAGATTCTTTTGTTATATTTATTAATTAAGCCTATTATTAACATGAACATATATATAATACAGGAAGGACAACACAGCCAGTAACAAAAACATACCTAAACATAAGTACTTAAGTTCTTATTTCTAATTGTGCGTACACCACCGAGCAAACCAGCTTCCGCAAGCAGCACCCGTTCACGAGCTTGACGCATGTTCCAGCCATCGTCCTTCTCGACTATATTTGAAGGAAAAGGACGACCCGACACACGAAATCCATACAATTATGCGTTTCTATTTGTTGCAATCAAGTGTTGTCGACAGAACTTCTCGACTCGCAAAACCCTCCATTTTTCAGTACATCAAACAACTATAATGCCTCTTTAGCTTAATTTGCTAAATGTCTAACAAACAACAAAAAAGTTATATATGTATCTACTGAATTAGATAGATGTTAGAATAAATCAGATAGCGTCTATATAGGCTAGATAGTGTGCCAATTCGAGAGTAAATAATGCAGATGCCTGCAAATTTTTGGTGCGGAAATCTTAGCAACAAAAACTATAATATTTTATTTTTATATAATACGAGATTCTGCCCGCAGCTTCGCCCGCGGCGGCGTGACCTATGTGAAAATAATTCAACCACCCATTTCACCCTCTTAAGGATTTTCACACAGCGCCATCTAGTCCCAAACTAAGCAAAGCTTGTACTATGGAAACCAGATAACTGATACAATAATGGAAAATATTTTTATATACTTAAGAAATCATGTAACCAAAAGCTATAAAGAATAAAAAAATAATTAATTTGGAAATAATTTAAATTCTCAAATACTTTTTGTTTGTAAATACATACATAGATGTAATTTTTTGTGTTGGAGCAAAACTTATTTAAATGATTTTGTTTGATTCGGAGTAAGCCTTCTTTATCGAGTACTATTATGTATTCTATGTATAGAAGTAGAGTAGTTTTGGTTGCCTCAACGCTGCCCACGTTCACTGCGTGTGTTTCATTCTACATTATGCTGTTAGTTGTTACATAAACCCCTCGACCTTGCAACGACAGACGTAAGACGAAATGATTCAAATTATTGTCTCAGACACTGCTTCAAAGGTCAGACGAATAATTATGACAAAATATTATGCATAGATATCGCTTTGCTAAGAAAATAATAACAAAAAAGAGTGTGCTAACGACTGAAGTAAAACTTCTTTAGTTTAGCTCCATCTATCGGCCTAACTTTGTTTTTGGTTTATCGCGATCTTGATAATTGTAAATTGTCTTTTAACCGGACATACCAACCATACCGTTTTTTTACTTTGTTATGAGACTATGGAGATCTACGTGAACCAACTTCAACTTCCATTCGCCACGCATTCACCAGATTACTCCCCCTCAAGCGTGCGTAAATAAGTTTTACTTCAATAATAACGGTCAACGATCACATATAAATGGGCAACCTACAGCTTAGAAGGCACAGTTACTACCCACTGAGCTACCGCGCCAGTCAACTATAACAACGATATAAATCGAAATAATAACCGATTTGTTAATAGGCTATTTGACTGCTTTATTTTTATTGCATAGTTAATAATATACTCATACGAGCTTCTGCCCGCAGCTTCGCCCGCCTACGGGACCTACGTGGCCTACGGGAAAATAATTCATCCACCCATTTCACCCTCTTAAGGGTCACCTCAGTCACCTTTGAGTTATATATTTAGAAGAAAAGATAGATTAAAAAAAACAGTCGTGAAAACAAAAATTAAATATCTCATAAAATTACAAAGTTACAGGCATTTTAACATACAGGAATAGTAAGAGACAAGTCAAACGCGCAGTGACGTCAGTTCCCAGTCCTCCATAGTACCTCATTACTAAGCTGTGGTATACAGTCTACATACAATCTTTGGCATATGACGTCACAAGCTATACTTTCATAGTAGCTGTGAGGAAGCTCCACAAAATCTGTTTTGAGAAAGGGACAGGCGATGCGATCCAGAAACTTTAAAAGCGTACTATACAGTTTTACTTATTTTTTTAATTATTACATTTATTTTTAAACTACTTGTAAAAAGTGGTAAAAAGTAACATGGTTAAAATCGAAAACTTTAGGATAGACAGTGAGTTTTCAAACAATAAAATTAAAGTAAAATTAAAAATTATGCATTAGCAAAACTTACAAGCCGCTACCAGTAAGCAACGTGCTCAAAATACTGGCGGCATTGCCCCGTTGAATGGCAATGCTTAGTCTTTGGGCTAAATAGAGACCAACATTTTGTACAGTCGTTCCGAAAGATCTTTGTAAGCTCAGAATAATAATATAATAATCTCGGAGAATGGCCAGTTAACCGTACTTACATTGTTGGATTTCAGTAATGCTTTTAATACTGTTAATTTCGATATTCTCCTTGCATTACTTCGTACAATTAACATATCTCCATCAGTTATCGATTGGCTTCATAGTTACCTATACGGGCGCCGGCAACGAGTTCGCTTGGATGAGACTTTCTCTACCTGGTGTAACACGACAGCTGGCGTGCCGCAGGGCGGCGTCCTATCACCTCTTCTCTTTGCTATGTTCATTCATTCGATATCTCTTAATCTTACTTCTTCTTACCACCTATATGCAGACGATCTTCAAATTTATCATCAAGCTCCTCTCTCTGAAATAGACAAAGCTATTGAAGCAATAAATTGTGATCTGAGTCGTACAACGGAGTGGAGTCAATCTTTCGGGCTGAAAATTAATCCAATTAAAACACAGGTCATTATTTTAGGTAGCTCACGAATGATTGCTAAGATGGACTGGCTGACACTTCCTCGTATTATTTTTGACGGAGTGATCATTCCTTACAGTAAATCCGTTAAAAACCTCGGAGTCATAATGGATCGCTGTATGAGCTGGGGTCCTCAGTTGGAGGCCATTAGCTGCAAAATGTTTGCTTCGGCAGCTTCTCTAAGGAGGCTCCGTAATTTTTTACCCACTGCCACCAAGGTTTCGCTTGCACAATCTCTCTTACTCCCCATTTTAGATTACGCTGACGTCTGCTATTTTGATCTTACGGAGGACCAGCTGAATAAGCTTGAGCGTTTACAAAATCTCTGTATCAGGTTCATATTTGGCTTGCGCAAATATGACCATGTTTCTCATTTTCGTGCTAAGCTCAAGTGGCTTCCCATTCGTCTGCGCCGGAATGCTCATATCCTTGCCCTATTATACAATGTATTGTTTAACCCCTCCACACCGCGTTATCTTAAGGAACGCTTTAACTATATGCACAGTTCGCACACTCTGTCTCTTAGGTCGTCGGAAAATCTGACTCTTAGGATGGCCTTACATCGCAGTACCTTCTATGATCGATCTTTTACTGTTCAAGCTGTCCGCCTCTGGAACGCTTTACCTGTCACTGTGAGACGGGCACCGTCATTGCTCAGTTTCAAAGAGCAAGTAAAAGAATTGTATTTGTCTGGGCAATAATATAATTCAATGTATTACTCCCTGTTACTAAGTACCACGGATTTAGCATCGCTATTGCTGTGTAAATCTGTTGTCGTCATTATGTTACATATAGGTATAGGCTTAGGTATATTATATGTATATATATATATGTGTATTTATTATATATATTTATTAGTACCTATATATTATTATTGTGGTTTATGTAGGTATATTATTATGTGATAGAGGAATATGTATATGTATGTTTATGTAGTTAATATTATATTATGGTAAATTATCTCATTAGTATGCTGTAGTTAAGTGCACCCCGTCTATACGACTTTGTAATAAATCCTCTCCGTCCAAAGGTTGCCTGGAAGAGATCGCTTTTAGCGATAAGGTCGCCCATTGTTCCCCACTACTTGTGTTTCATTGTATTATTTGATATTTTTGTTATTATGTGGTGTGTACAATAAAGAGTTTATCTATCGATTTATCTAACTAATCAAATCTTTGTATCTTTTTGCTTTTGACAGGCCTGATACCTCAGTTGGTAGTAGCTCTGCATTCTGAGCTTAGGTTGTGGGTTCGATTCTCAACCAGGACAACCATTTTGTGTGATGAACATAGACGTTTGTTCTGTGTCTGGGTGTTATATTGTGTAACGGTTTCGCTACTTTCATACGACTATTTGACTGTGAAGATCTCGTTTGCAAACCGAGTCGCGGGCGACCAATCGCAAGGCGACTTTCAAACGTTTTGATGAGCGAGGTGAGCGGTGAGGCGATTTCAACGGTCAGGCGGCGCTCGACTACCACTGAGAACGCACGCACGTACTGCGCTGTGAATTAAATGTTCTTCCGAGAGCGCATTATTACAATTTTAAAATATTATTTGCCATCCGTCTGCTTGTGAAGTGTATAAAATCCCCAATTGGGTGAGTGTTGCAATCTATTACGTGTATTCTAATGGTTTCAATCTTGTGGTGAGTACATTTGAATATCTAACGGTAAAAATGTCTCCGCCAAATAATGTTCTGATTTTGTATGCGCCTGTTTCTGCTATTTATTTCTTTTCTTCGCCTATGTGTAGTGTTGGGTGAAAACTATAGCATGGTTGAACTTTTGTTGTAAATAAAATCATAAATTATTCACTCATTATATAATTTCATAATTATTCCATACATTTATTATAATTTTATCAACTGTAATATTCTATTGCTTAGTATTTTCGCCTATTTCTTAGTTAACGATCACTCTGTATAGTCCCTGGTAAACGTATTTTGTAATTTGCGTCGCAAGGACCCTAAACCCGGAATTAAAAACTGGGACACTTTTCATAAATGTATTTTTTATACCGGTTTTAATCGCAGGACGGCTTCTTACCGTTTTTTGTGTATTTCCTGTTATTATGTACAAAAAAATTGTACATGAAAAAATAGCGGTATATACCGGTATTTTTTCAAACTATTGTTTTATTGTATTTAGAGGTAGTGCGCCGTATTCTATCGTGCCTTGCATAATATTCCGCATCTTAATACTGCATACGTAGTTATCGCTGTGCTTTTGTTGTTCATGCATTATAGATGCTTGGCGTTCTACCACTATATTTACCTGTGTTTTCGCTGTATGACTGCCTCATCGTTGATCACTATCTCTTGCATGACTACCATTGCGCATTGGCTAGGAGAACGGATGTGGCAGTCAGACAGGGATAATGCACAGTACCTAAGACGACTGGTTGTGCGGATTCCAGGGCTCTTACCTTCGGCTGTGCCGCCGACGTTGCTGCGCTGCGTAACGAACTTCTCGCCGCAGACTTAAGGCCTACCTTCACGCTGCACTTTGGGGCCACAGCTGACACCAAATTGTCAACCCGCTGACTGCGCCTGCTACTATTATCTCCTGCTAAGGCCAGTGGTTAATTACATAGTTGTGTAATACCGTCCAGACTGCGAATGGAACCCACACCCTGAGTTTTTCTCAATATAATTCTGTTGTTAACCTTTTAGCTGTCGTCTCTTTTCTACCTACCTACGTTCACCTCTAGTTGTAAGAATTAGGTAGGCACGACAGTAAGAAGTGTTACACTGGCGCCCAAGACAGGTTGCATTCGCGTCTGAACTGTGTTGCTCAAACTTTTCGCAATTTATAGTAGTCTATGGTGTTGGCTTTAATTTTTTTCTTTATCTGTTTCTTCTGCTTAATTTTATATTCTAAGACTGATTCTGTGCATTAATCGACTTAAGTGTTAGTGCTTCGTTATCACACTACTATATTTAATTCTTATTGTTAAATTTCACTGGTTAGTAATTTATAAATAATATCTTTTATTTTAAACTACTTACACTTAAGTCTTTTCACATATTTTACCTTGGTGGCGTGTTGGGCGCTTACCAATCATTTAATTGCGTTAAATATTAGTTTTACGAACTTGTTCTTTTGCAACACACACCCAATAATGGCGTTTACCATTAAATTTCTTTCTCTTCAAAAAGCTGAATTAGAATACGAGGTGGAACTTCGTGGTGGTTCTGGTGAGTCAGTGCAGGAGTTGCGTAAGCACATTGTTAAACTTTCCCAATTTTTGCCTTCGGAAGACATTCTGGAATCGCATCTAGAACCTAGTGATGACTTGAAAAGTGTCTCAGAATCTCTTTCGAAGTCACAAACCAATCTAGTTTCGCTCAAACAAAGGTTAGATAAAAATCTATTTGCTAGAACCGAAACCTTGCTGCACCATATCTATCATAGACTAAATAGAATTACTAGTGTGCCGGAGGTTTCAGATGTATACAAAAACTGCTTGCTAAACTTCAACACTCAATACAAGGAGCTCACAACCTTGCGACCACAGACTTCTCAAGTAAGACCTGCAACTCCGGTTACTCCTAGCACCTCTACGGAACCTACTTCTATATCTGTTTCCTGCGAGCGTAACCTAAGTGCCGATATTGGTAAACTGAAGTTTTCAGGGAAGTCATGCGTGCGTTCTTTTATTTTGAAAGTCGAAGAGTTTGTCGAGTCACGTGGGATATCTTATGACAAAATACTGTCGTTGGCTTTCGAGATCTTCACAGACGATGCTTTGCACTGGTACCGCTGCAATAGAAAAAATGTTCAATCTTGGAACGACTTGTGCCAATTGCTGAAGGAAGATTTTAGTACGAGTGATTATGATTACAGACTCTGCGCCGATATTCGTTCTCGTACACAGGGCGAGAGCGAAAGCATAACTATTTATCTCTCGATTATGCATGGTATGTTTTCGCGCCTAAGCAAACCCCTCTCTGAGGAAGATAAGTTAGAGATTTTGCTACATAACATCCGGCCTTGTTACGCTAGCACCTTATCTGCCGTACCGGAAATTAAATCTGTCGATATCTTAAAAAGTTTGTGTCGTAATTATGAAAACGTACAAACGCGATTTGCACAATTCCACGAGCCTCCTCAAGTGTCAAGCCGTACGGTCGCTCCAGAATTTGCGTATAAGCCAAGTGCTGGCGCATCCACTTCTACAGCTAGCAGGTATAATAATTATAATCAAAGAGCAACGTTCACCAATTCGAACCAAAATACTTACGGTAAGACTGATTCTGCATATAATTATTCTAAGGGGGCTAGCAACACCTATCCAAAAGTCGCTGCATTGGCTGTTAGTTCCCCAAAACAACTCTATTGTCCAAGATGTAGAACTGATGATCACACCTTGAGGAACTGTAAGCAAGAACGTTTCCTTATTTGCTTTAGATGCGGAAAAAAAGGCTTCCGTATAACGGATTGCCCCGTCTGTAACCTGACTTGTGAAGGAGACCAAAAAAACTAGTTGAGCAGGATTGCGGAAATAGCATTATTGCCACGAGAATCTACTCCAAAACTGATAATTCTGAGTGGCAAAGTTGGTTAAATTTTATAACTACGTTTTTCACGTATAATGCTGTTTCTTCGATCCGCAATGTTAATCCTACTGTTGATAAATCTCGACCCTACATCGTAGTCAACATTAATAATAAACCAATCTTTGGTTTGCTTGATACTGGTTCTTCGACCACTATTTTGGGGAATGGGTGTCATGAGCATTTGTTGAAGGCTGGTTTCAAGCTTGAGGCATGTGACTCCGTGCAATTTGTCGCAGCGGGAGGTGAGAAACTCAACTCTATCGGAGTTTTACACATTCCCGTTACCTTCTCGGATCACACCCACAACCTCAAGGTATACGTGGTTCCAGATATTAAACACTCTCTCATTCTAGGGATGGATTTTTGGAGATTGTTTGACCTTTTCCCGAAACATCTGGATCGTATAGCTTATTATACCGATTCAGACGAAATCTTAACGACTGATATAGGAGATCGTCAAACCCAAATGGTACGTTCTTACGATCATCTATCTGGCGAACAAAAAGCGACAGCTGACCACATTATATCTCAGTTTCAAGATATCTCTTACGAGGAACGTGGTTTGGGTCGTACCACACTAATTACACATTCAATTGACACTGGGGATGCTGCCCCCATTCGTCAACGGTACTACAGGATGTCCCCGGAAAAGCAACGCATCCTTGTTGAACAATTGGACGAAATGCTCAAAGAAGACGTCGTAGAGCCGTGTGAGAGCCCATGGTCCTCTCCTGTTCTTCTAACACCAAAAAAGAATGGAGAATTACGTTTCTGTCTAGACAGCCGAAAACTTAACACGGTTACCAAAAAAGATGCTTATAGCCTACCTTATATTTCCGAGATTCTTGACAATCTACGTGACGCAAGATATCTCTCAAGTTTGGATCTTTCTAAAAGCTTTTGGCAGATATTGATTACGAAAGAGGACAGAGAAAAAACGGCATTCTACATTCCTTCACGTGGCACGTTTCAGTTTAAATCCATGCCTTTTGGCCTCACTAATGCTCCCGCAACCCAACAACGATTGGTAGATGCCTTATTTTACGGTCCGGAGTTTGAGCATAGGGTTTTTGTTTTTATCGATGACGTCATCGTGGTTTCTAACAGCTTTGAGCAGCATATATCATTACTGTTGCGCGTGTTAGAAAAACTGAAAACCGCTAACCTAACAATAAATTTTCAGAAAAGTCAATTTTTCAGACAACAACTCCAGTACCTCGGTTTTATTGTTGACTCCAACGGGTTACAGGCTGACCCTGAAAAGGTTTCTTCCATAGTTAACTACCCCACCCCGGCCAACCGCAAGGAAGTCCGGCGATTTTTAGGAACTGCCTCATGGTACAGAAGGTTCATTCCCAACTTTAGTTCTCTGGCTACCCCATTGAATCAGTTGACGTCTCAAAGAAAGAACGCCCCTCCCTTTGTGTGGTCACCAGAGGCAGACGAAGCTTTTAAAAAACTAAAGAACCATCTCATCTCTGCACCTATTCTTTCCTGCCCTGATTACACTAGGCCTTTTCAGGTTCACACTGATGCGAGTGACTATGGCATTGGAGCAGTTCTCACACAGACACTCGATGGAAAAGAGCATGTAATTGCGTACATGAGTAAATCTCTATCTCTTCAGGAGCGCAACTACAGTGCCACGGAACGCGAGGCTTTAGCCGTACTCACCGCCATTGAACATTGGCGTTGTTATTTGGAGAATGGTCTCAAGTTCACTGTGTATACTGACCATTCTTCTTTAAAATGGTTTCTCAACCTAAACAATCCTACAGGAAGATTAGCTCGCTGGGGTGTACGTCTTTCGGTGTATAATTTTGAAATAAAACACCGAAAAGGTACCGAAAACGTAGTTCCAGACAGTTTAAGTCGCGCAGTGCCTGTCTCTGCCATCGACGCCACACCCCAACTGCCTAACCTAAGAACGAGTGACCAATGGTATTTGAATGTTTTTGAGGGATGTCTTAGATCACCAACTTCGTTTTTAAATTATCGCGTGGAAAAGGGGAAGTTGTTTCGCTACATTAAGTCTCTAAATCCTCTTATTAGAGAATTTGACTGGAAGGAGGTGGTACCTTTAGAAAACCGCCAAGAAACCATCTCTCAAAATCATTCGGAACCTACTTCTGGGCACCTAGGCATTTTTAAAACACATAAACGTCTAAGTTTAAATTATTTCTGGCCCAGCATGCACAAAGACATCTCGAAATTCGTCACTAGTTGTCAAACGTGTCTCTCCCACAAACACCCTAACCACACTACTCTCGGAACAATGGGTCGCCCAAAAGACTGTAGTCGCCCGTTCCAAATGATAAGCATGGATTTAGTTGGACCCTTGCCAGTTTCTAGAAAGCAAAACAGCTTTTTGCTCGTGATCACTTGTTGCTTTTCTAAGTATTGCTTACTGTACCCGATCAGACGAGCTACAGCTGATGTGATAGCTAAAATCTTAGAAGAGAGTGTCTTTCTCGTTCACGGAGTACCAAGCACCATCTTAATGGATAATGGTCGACAGTTTATTAGTAATACCATGAAAAACTTATTCACTACCTATAAAATTCCTAACATTTTCTACACCCCACTATATACTCCCCAAGTAAATACGGTCGAACGCTATAACAAGACCATCATAACATCAGTATCCACCTTCATCGATAACGATCATAGAGCCTGGGATACTAACATCTCTAAGATACAGTTTGCTCTAAATAGTGCCGTCAATGAGGTGACTAACTTTACGCCATCATTCTTAGTTTTTGGACGTGAACTTGTAAATTGTGGCTCACACTATGTGGATTGTGATTTAGAGGACCGTTTAATTTTTACACCTCGTGACGAATATGCCGAAAACTTGGGTACCTTACACAAAATATTTGATAAAGTGCAACTTTCGCTGATTAAAGCTCATTCCAGAAATTGCACTCACTATAACCTTCGACGCAAAAACGTTGAATTTAACGTAGGAGATACGGTCTGGAAGCGAACTTTTTACCTTAGTGACAAAGATAAACGTTTTTCCAAAAAACTAGCACCCAAGTTTATTAAATGCCGTGTAATTGAAAAGAAGTCAAAACTGGTATATGAGCTTGTAGATGCAGCAGGTCGTAACTTGGGAGCGTGGCATGTAAAAGACTTTAAATTGACATAATAAAATGCTGAATTTCTGAACTCGTGGATTTTTCATAGGAAAAACCCCAACCTAAAAAGGGGGGTATGTAACGGTTTCGCTACTTTCATACGACTATTTGACTGTGAAGATCTCGTTTGCAAACCGAGTCGCGGGCGACCAATCGCAAGGCGACTTTCAAACGTTTTGATGAGCGAGGTGAGCGGTGAGGCGATTTCAACGGTCAGGCGGCGCTCGACTACCACTGAGAACGCACGCACGTACTGCGCTGTGAATTAAATGTTCTTCCGAGAGCGCATTATTACAATTTTAAAATATTATTTGCCATCCGTCTGCTTGTGAAGTGTATAAAATCCCCAATTGGGTGAGTGTTGCAATCTATTACGTGTATTCTAATGGTTTCAATCTTGTGGTGAGTACATTTGAATATCTAACGGTAAAAATGTCTCCGCCAAATAATGTTCTGATTTTGTATGCGCCTGTTTCTGCTATTTATTTCTTTTCTTCGCCTATGTGTAGTGTTGGGTGAAAACTATAGCATGGTTGAACTTTTGTTGTAAATAAAATCATAAATTATTCACTCATTATATAATTTCATAATTATTCCATACATTTATTATAATTTTATCAACTGTAATATTCTATTGCTTAGTATTTTCGCCTATTTCTTAGTTAACGATCACTCTGTATAGTCCCTGGTAAACGTATTTTGTAATTTGCGTCGCAAGGACCCTAAACCCGGAATTAAAAACTGGGACACTTTTCATAAATGTATTTTTTATACCGGTTTTAATCGCAGGACGGCTTCTTACCGTTTTTTGTGTATTTCCTGTTATTATGTACAAAAAAATTGTACATGAAAAAATAGCGGTATATACCGGTATTTTTTCAAACTATTGTTTTATTGTATTTAGAGGTAGTGCGCCGTATTCTATCGTGCCTTGCATAATATTCCGCATCTTAATACTGCATACGTAGTTATCGCTGTGCTTTTGTTGTTCATGCATTATAGATGCTTGGCGTTCTACCACTATATTTACCTGTGTTTTCGCTGTATGACTGCCTCATCGTTGATCACTATCTCTTGCATGACTACCATTGCGCATTGGCTAGGAGAACGGATGTGGCAGTCAGACAGGGATAATGCACAGTACCTAAGACGACTGGTTGTGCGGATTCCAGGGCTCTTACCTTCGGCTGTGCCGCCGACGTTGCTGCGCTGCGTAACGAACTTCTCGCCGCAGACTTAAGGCCTACCTTCACGCTGCACTTTGGGGCCACAGCTGACACCAAATTGTCAACCCGCTGACTGCGCCTGCTACTATTATCTCCTGCTAAGGCCAGTGGTTAATTACATAGTTGTGTAACACCGTCCAGACTGCGAATGGAACCCACACTAGTCAACCTATTACAACAGTTAAAAAACCTAACTTGTTACCACTAATCAAGATAATTAAGGCAAACGAGTTCGCGTAACCAGTTCTTGGTATTTTTACCGATATCAGTATCATTAGTACGAGTGCATGTATCGTTTCGTGATTTAGTCTCGAGTTAATAGCTAGATTTAGGCCCAACGTCCACCAAAGCGGAGAGGACGAGAAGAGATGTGTTTTGAATACCCGACCAGATTTCGTTATTTCCACATCTCATCTCCGCTTAGCTTCGGTGGATCAAATGGATCAAGCGGGAGAGGAGATATGTCTAATTTTTCTATAGAATTTTGCCCCGCATGCGAGCAAGAAACTCGGCAGAGCGGTGATGTGAGATGGCAGGGCTTGGTTACCGGGTTAATTTTCGAACCGGTTAACGCCAAGTACATAGGGAACTTTTATTTTCGGTTTCGTTCTACTGTAACCGCTATTAAACTATTGTTGGTTAAAAAATTCGTAATAAAGGTTTCGTTCAATAAACCGGTTTAGAGCGGTTTTTGTCACCCTTCCATTCAAGCACACAGCCGTTGGCCGTGTTTTGCAGCAAAGATGAGTCGTATGTAACAAACACACATTTAACCTACCCTCAAGTCGACGGTGGCAGCGACGCGACGCAATCATGCAATCGCGAAATAAACCGGTTAATAATAGGTTTTCATAACGTTACTAGGTGATAGGACTTTACTGCAAAGTTCGTCTAGGTAGGTACCACCGCTTTGCCAGTTATTCTGCCGCCAAGCTGTAGTGCCCAAGCCCTGCTGTGTTCTGGTTTGAAGGGCACTGTAGCTAGTGAAACTACTGGGCAAATGAGACTTTATGATCTGATCTCACAGTTTAGTAATCTTATTACTAGATTGTGCTGATGTCTCAGGATGACGTGCGCAGTGCAGTGTCACGCGAACCTCTATACTTTAGAGTTCCGAGTGACACTGCAGCTGGTATGGGCAGCCGTGTCGTTTAACATCAGGCGAACGGCTAGCTCGTCACGTCATTCCTTAAAATAAAAAAAAATTATAAAAAAAACGCGGTTGGGCGGCGCCCGCGCTCTCGCGCTGCTTTCAAGCTCTCATAGCAGACATAGAATCTCCGCTACACACAGCTCACATCTCCTCTCCGATTTGGTGGATGACGGCATTTAGAAAGAGGTATTTCTAGGCTGCTATACTGGGTATAGAAAATACCTGGTATGTATGAAAGTACAAATATTACTGAATGACTGGCCAGATTTTTTTTTATGTTAGTGATTGATGTGACAAGCCAGTCGTTCACCTGGTGCTAAGCGCCACAGCCGCCCATAACAGAACAGTATCACTCGGAACCCCAAAACAGAGTTTCTAGCGACACTGCACTGCGCACATCATCCCGAGACATCAGCACAGTTTGGTAATAAGATTACTTGACTGTGAGATCAGATTATAAAGTCTCACTTGCCCAGTAATTTCACTACATACAGTACCCTTCAAGCCGGAACACAGTAGTGCTTGCACACTATTGCTTGGCGGCAGAATAACTGGCAAAGCGGTGGTACCTACCTAGACGAACTTTGCAACAAAGTCGTACCAGATATCCGCTTTAAGAACCATGCACTGCATTGTTGAAATTATTAATTGGTAATTTCATTAAAACTTGGTCACGTTTCAACTCGACAGGCATTTGTTATGGGCTCATAGGGATCAACATCTTTTGTTCGCAAAGAAACAAAGCGATGGAAATAGGAGCCTATAAGCATTTTATTACGAATTCGATCCTTCCATTGCATATACACAGGTTGGTTAAATTTGATGGTGATGGTGAGTTACTAGCTTCTGCCCACGGCTTCGCCCACAGGAAACGAAGGAGAAAATAATTCATAGATAATTCACCCTCTTGAAATTGGAATTTGAAAAAACCCCTTCTTAGTGGATACCTACACTTTACAAAGAACACACCATCTAAATGTCAAATTTCCAGGACCAGCGGTTTAGGCTGTGCCTATATATATAAGTCAGTCAGGACTTTGAATTTTATATGTAACGATCAACACCAGGCAAAACTGGGGCATCGTTGCGCTCTTATAGTATTGCTCAAGACGCGTACAGCATCTCTTTTTCCGCACGACAATCACGACATAGTGTGTGAGTTGCTTCTATTGTAGACGGAACACTTTCTAGAAGTTTCTAAGAAGTGTCTAATCTTGTCTCATAGCAATGTTACAAAATTTTCTAGTGTTTTCTAGCTAGTTATAGTTATAGCCAAATGGCTATAACTTTTCACTGTCAATGTAACCACTACTCTACTGGTGTGCTGGGACCATGGTCCTCGTAGTTCCTGTGTTCCTAGACACATGGAATCCTAGTTAGAGTCTAGGATCTATGTATGTGATCGTTAGGCGTTATCTACTTATGCATTTATCTCTGAATAGTGCATGCTGTGTGCTGTTGTAATAAGTAAACTGTTGGTCAACAAAATAAATAAAATGGAAAAACTTAAATAATTAAAATATTATGTATCAATAACATAAACTTCAATGTAAATGGCTGCAGGGTTATTAATGACGATAGTAAGTTTACAAACAAAACGAAAAACAATAACAAGACGTCACAGCATATTAAATATCATAATACCACATGTACCATAATATTGTTATTAAATAACTTAATACACTATAATACTTGTATAACAGGTTAAGGATTTTCTTAGTTTTATTGCCCCTTAAAATAACCCTCGATCGCACACCGCATGCAAAACAAGTAAACACAGCTAAAATCCAAGTTGGTCTTCCCTGCAAATTTTCCAGGGTCCCCGTACTAATAAAATTGTGTAATGGAGAAACAGTATTGTGTTTTGTCTTTATATTCAGTTTGAAATCGGCGCGGATATAAAAGAACAAACGCAAATGGCAAATAAACTGATTTCAGACTTTTCAGATTCAGATTCAGATTCATTTATTTCATTTTTTGCAACATTACAGTTTCATCCAAAGCGTCACAAAAATATAGTCATTATATACATTATACATTATACAACCAATAATTTAAAAATAAAGTATTATTGGTGTCATTTCCTTATTGATAATATTATAGTGTAAGTATACAATTAGATATATGATAATTATACATTACGTATAAAATAAAATAAAATAATTACAGTCACCATTTCAATAATTTCATTGCAATAATTAAAATAAAAATTGCACAATCAATACTTAAAATGATAGTCAAAATGTCATAAATAAGACTTAGGTATATAGTTTTCTTTTTGTTGTTTTTTTCGTTTTGTTTTTTTTTTGAAATGAGCCCAACGGGAAGCACCAGCTTTTAACAAACATATATATAAAAAAGAGTGTGCTTTAGACCACACGACTGAAGTAAATCTTCTTTAGTTTAGCTCCATGTATCGGCCGGTATAACTTTGTTTATTTTTTTTTGGTTTGGAGTGTCAAGTAATTAATTTTTCAAGTTAATTTACATTAACTTTTTTTTACTACTTTATGTATGTTGTATGTGTCAAGTGAAGTCACAGTCCAAGTCATAAGTCAAGTCATACTCCTAGTGGAGTGGTGGCAACTTTACCAGAAGCTTCTATGAAGTTTTGGAAACAACACGAAAAGAAACGTTTCACCATAATTATACCACTTTCCTACACTCATGCCTGTAATCCAGCACTTAACGAATAAAATGCCACCAATTTTATGCACTAGCACTGAAAATAACACAAGTTTTGGAAAATAAAACAATGTGGCGACGCCATATTGACAATTTTAAATTGTCATTTTACCGGACATACCAACATAATATTACCAATTCTTAACTTGCCAACTTATGTTTGCAATGGAGATCTAACTAGTGCGAAGCCGCGTACATAATAACTATAATCTAATCTGCGGTCACTACTAGTGGATCGCTAAAACGGATGGCGTGTTTCCACAAACCAGTAGACTGTGACGAAAGTGAAACAGGAAACTTAATGGAATGACTCACCGCATCGGTCTTTTGTACGATGCATAACGCACGCGTTGGCCAAACTGAATAATAAACATTGGGAATTTGTATGAATTGAGTAGATATTTGTATTTTACTTGTTATTTAGCCGTGTAACGCAAGTCAGATCAAAAACATTAGCGAATATAGGATTAGCTAAACCAGAACACGCAACGTGGGCTTTTTTTGAACGGGCTAATGCTGTTGGTCTCTACCGACCTTTGCAGTGTCGCCGGGAGGGCAAGCGCTTAAGGCGCCCAGCCGTCAAAAGTGGGAGTCAACTAGCTGGCGGGCACCCCTGGGGTGCGAGCCTCGGCTTGGGTCGTTGCCGGGATAAGAGGATCGAAAAGACTACGTCCGTAATGAGGCACTTTAAATAGTACATCGTTAAAATTACAATCTAGCCATTACTACGGCTAATAAGTAGTTTAAATTTGACTTAAACTGCTATAGTAATAATAAGAATGTGTCCATTAACACTTTTACTTAATGTCTCTGTTAGAAAGATACTTTATTCATGAGTCTTTTTGAGTAACACTCACTACACTATGGTTCAATGTCACTATCACTAGACGAACACAAAATGTTTTTTTCTTTTTATATTCTCACTATATCCGTGTTATGGAGGCAAATAGCACATAGAAAAAGCACATATGTGTTTTTTTTTTCTGTGCACTGCGAATACTTGTCCTGTCCCGGGAATCACGGGACAGCGTTATGAACCGATCTGCTTAACCACCGCACCACAGACGACTTAATCATCAACGCTTATACCAACAGCTACTTCTTAATTCTATCTTTCTCTACTACAACATTTACAAAGCGCGTTTCGCATACTAAACTCGCTTACCAGCATTGTTCTCAAAGCATGAAATACTCTAAGGAATTCCCAGTACACAACCATCCAAAGTATTTCCTACAAAGGCTTAGCTACTTCCCTTTGTGATTAAATTTAAGCTGAAAGAAACCTTATTTCAATAAGATAAGGGTAGAGTTAGATAAGGGTTAATAAGCGTCCATATAGGTAGTAAAGTCGGGTGAGGTGAAAGCCCTCTCTCTAGAAGTATGAATGTTATTAAATGGTCAAGTATGAATTTCCGTTTGACCAAAAGGTTCTTTTTGTATTATATTTTTGTATATTATTTTTTAAGCTAAGTTGATAAAAAATGCTATGCAATAGCTTTACCGCGGCAGTCTCCGAGTGCCACACGTCTTTTTTTTTATTTATAAATTGTACAAATTTAAACCTTACATTTATATATAAACATAATACTAAAATAAACTAGACCTAAAAATTTAAACTATACCTAAGTTCTTAAAACAGATAAAAATGAAAAGCCTATAATAACTTATTGGTGGAAGGAAATGTGGACAGAGTTCTGGCAACATTACCACGTGGAATGGCAATGCTAATTATTGTTCTAAATAAAAGCCAGCATTCTAGCCTCCACCAAACGTTACATAATTATGTTTCCATGGCAGCCATCCCCCACAAACCCATATTGGTGGATAAAGATGATTATAATGTCTTTATATGCTATACTTACTATGTATACATAGCTATTATTTATGATTTATTTTTTATTCTTTCTATTTATAAGATTTCATGCGATTTTTTAAAGATTTGTGATCCTTTTATTTCTATTCTACTAATTATTATTATTAATGCGAAAGTTTGTATGTATGGATATATGGTTTTTTTTTTATGTTAAGGAATGACGTGACGAGCTAGCCGTTCGCCTGATGTTAAACGACACGGCTGCCCATATCAGCGCAGTGTCACTCGGAACTCTAAAGTATAAGCTTCGCGTGACACTGCACTGCGCACGTCATCCAGAGACATCAGCACAATCTAGTAATAAGATTACTAAACTGTGAGATCAGATCATAAAGTCTCATTTGCCCAGTAATTTCACTAGCTACAGTGCCCTTCAAACCAGAACACAGCAGTGCTTGCACACTACTGCTTGGCGGCAGAATAACTGGCAAAGCGGTGGTACCTACCTAGACGAACTTTGCAGTAAAGTCCTACCACCTAGTATGATATATATTATAGTAGATGTTTGTTTTTCTTTCACACTCAAACGACAGGACTGATTTGGATGAAATTTTGAATAATTATAACATAGTGGATAAAGCATAGGTTAATTTTTATCCACGGTTGAAACCACTGAACGAAGCTAGTTAAAATGTATCCTTGTGTATCATTGTTTATTTTTTATAATCTGTGATCGTACCTACTCAACGACGTGTAAGCTTTTTGAATAATAAAAGCAGGTAAAGGTACCCTAAAACGGTGCATTTTTAACGTTCGGCCTTTCCGGTATTTTATGACGCGCAAGGGGTGAAAATACCGGTATTTCTAGAGTACATTCACGCAATACGTAAATAACTGAATAGGTACAACAACTGTGCCAGGAAATAAGGAAGTACTAACTTGACGAATTATCCTCGTAACCATCTCTGCGATTACTAAACAATTTTGATAAAAATTAAAGGCAGATAACTAATATTTAAAAGCAGATTAACCCATAAGATACTTTTTATCCGCGGGTGAAATTCCAGGGCGTTATCTATTAAATAAATTAGATTTTTGTTTAGTTTTTTCCACTTTGTTCACAGGGAGGAGGGGCAAGTAATAATTGTTTTTAAAATTAATAACTTGGGGTGACAAAGTGAAATAAGTCCTTTGAAAATCAGTGTAATTTATTGCGGAGTATTTAAATAATAAGATTTTAATATTCATCTTCCGAAGCTCGATCAAATCATTGAATCACTCATGAAACAAAGATAATAAATTGGATAAGTGCCACAGACTACACAAAGAAAAGACTTCGTTCGAAAACGTCAACTGTCAAACACCGATGAAAAATAGACTGCCGTTTTTCTTGGTGTTGCCACTATTCATTTATGAGTCTAATTAAAGAAAATCTTTAATTGAATACCAATTTATTTGTATATAGATAATCTCTATCTATGGAATATCTATGGAACAGTAGCTAAACAGAAAATGCTTTATTGCACAAAAAAACAATTGTATAGATCTCTATAGGTGAGCCTAATGCTATAAAGCGTTATCTTCCAGTTAACCTTTCAATTAAATAAATCCCCCACTTGTGTGACTATTGCAAGGTTCACAATAAGTATATTTAATTGCGATAAAAAATTTAGGTCAATACAGTCATTCTATTTAGGTACCGCCTGTGTGACAACAATTTTATATTAACTATTCTTGAGCAAACAATACTACAAATATAATATAATATCTATAGGTATTGTTTTAACAATAAATGTTGTTAGGTGGTTTGTAATATAATAAGACTATTAATACACAAATAAAATGTAAAAAATAGTCTTATACGCTATTATTTTCTATTTTATACAGAAGGAATTCACAGTGTGAGGCATCATGGCGGAAAGAATCTCAGTGGATATTTTGCAACCGCATGGTATTAGAATTACTCCTGAAGTGGGACACTTGGGAGTTTGCAGATGATCACGATCAGTTGCAAGTAAAATTAATAGCTTAAACTTCCTTGCACGATACCAGATTAAGGTATGGGACCAGTCTCGTAAGAAGAATGCTAGTTGTTGAGCTGCGCACGGACGGTTTTGATTAATTCCAGCTTGTTTTAAGGTACTAAGTAGCTGGTTAAGTACCTACGTAATATGATTCCACAGAAATTATTATACATATAAAGGAGATATACGTGAACCAACAACTTTCATCTTACGTTCTCCTCGTTACGCATTCACCAGCTTACTCCCCAAGCAAAGCGTACGTAAAGAAATTTTACTATAAAAATATTCCCAAGGGAATATTTTCAGTAGTTCCGTCGGGAATAAACGCAACAGCTGATCAGAAGAGCCAGATACTCAGGGAAGACTCTTGAAAGCGACCTGTCTAGATAGCCTAACAGAAGCCCTATAATTTTTCCGGTGGAAAGAAATTGGGGTTAGTCTACATTATAATCAGCTTCTTCAACTTTTAGTATATAGCTTTAGGTTATATCATTATGTGTTTGTCACTCTCTGGCACAAATACTACCGATTAGCAATGGTTTAGTCACAGTGATTGTGCTGCCCACGCCTCTGTAAGCTGTACGAGTCTGTTACTATCTAGTGGGAAGTGGAGAAGAGATTAGTTAAGTACCAGTCTCGCTTAGTAAGTTTTAATAGTAAAATTTTTTTTTGGCAATGGGTTTGCGTTTGACTACATCACACCTCATGGTAAGTGACGATGAGTTCGAAGATGGAGCATGCTTACCCAGAAATAACCTAAGTATTTATTTTTGATTTATTTTATTTTAATTTCATAGGAAAACCTACAGCTAGTTATACATACACATAAATATCACACTTATAGGTACGGAAAGCTACTTAAAAGTTTTCACAAATATTTTATAAAAAATACAACATAGAACAGTAGAAAGACGGATGTGCACAAAGTTACAATTTAAATTTAGCGTGTAGAACTAATTTAAATTGTTTATGAACGTTTATTACAGTAGTCTTGCTTTATTAATTGACGATTAGAACTTCAAAATTCTATATGCTCAGAACAATATAATAAGTTAAGTTTTTAAAGGCACCCAAGTTAAGAGATCTGACGGGCAATTTCGTTTATTTTCCTTCGATATTACCATCAGTTCCGACTGCTGAGGCACGGGCATTCGGATCACGCTGGCCAAGTTTGTGTTGGTGAATGACACATAAGAATTTTTGTGGGTCAAGGACATACCGGTTTCTGCACGATATTATTACATTTTTAAGAGCGAGTACTAATTCCGGACATAAAAGTCATTGGTACTTGCTGATTGGGTTTGATCTGGGTGTATTGGTTTGAAAGCACCGCTGAACCACAGTGATACGTCATTTAAACTCAATGAAATGAAAAGGTGTGACAACGATCAATTTATCGCAAAAATTACCATGGATAGGGTTGCCAGATCGCCAAATCTAATAGCCGGACAGAACAGCCAGTTTGGCCGGAAATTTGGGTAAAAGGGCGAACACTATATTATTGAGGATTTTGTGTATTTAGGTTATGCGTCGGTGTATACGTTATAAAAGTGCTAAAGCCTATTTGCAATAAATCTTTTGACTTTAACTTAGGTACGACATTAAAAAAAAATGTATAATCAAGCTTTTTTGATAACTATTTTATCATAAATCTTGTTAAATTATAATGAAGTAATGCATGCGTGCGCACTTGCTCGTTTGTAATTTAAAAACGCCTAACAAAAGCCAGACACAGTTTTTTTGGCCGGACACGCAAGTAAAAGCCTATGTCCCTTAAGCCTTTATGCGGAGGCCTGGCAACGCTACCAGTGGAGATAGAGCTCACGATCCATATGTTTTGTGCCTATATAACATCGCTATAATTTAGCTGTTTAACTTACATTATTTACTGCAAGCACTCGTAATGTTTCTTATCAAAACGCAAATTGATTTAAGTAAATATATCTGCCCGAAGAGATATACGTTTCACACTTGTCAGCTTTATAGTACGACGGGTCAACATAATTGATAAAGTTGTAGTTATTTATAACTTACATAGTAAACAAGGTTCTTGGCACATTATGAATGACGCGCATGCACTTGGAATGTACTTATAGAAAAATAATTACTATACAGAGTATTCATAACTATAATATAAGTCCTATTTTAAGGGGAGAAGCCATGGCTCCTGAAATACAGTGATAAACTAGTTCTAAGAGTCAATGGAATCTCCAATAAATGTAAATCTTTTATGTCAATAAAATATTCTTTGATTGATTGAATATTATATACAGAGTACGCTCAAAAATTACGAAATAAATGAGTAGGTAATGTTTTTTCCAAGTTGTTATAGGAAGAAATGGGCCGTGTAGTCCCGGAGGTGTGAGAGATGTTTTTGAATGGGTATTAATTATGTAGTTCTGTAAATATAGAGTAATAAAGAAACAATAATAATAGTAACGCCCAATGATCACATACACATCCTAGACCCTATATAGGATTCCCTGTCAGGGACCCAGGAATAACGAGAACCGTGGTCCCACAACACCCAGATACGGAGCAAAATATTTGCGATTATTTTTCTGTGCACAAATGCTTGTCCTGCATCGGAAATCGAACCCATCGCCTCCGGGTTATGAGCCAACCTGCTCAAACACCACATCACAGAGGCTAATAAAATAGCATTTGTATAATACTTGTCAGATCTTGATCAAATTTAAATGGGACCACACGGGAAGCACTAGCTATCAAATGAAAAAAAAATCATCAAAATCGGTTCCCCCACTCGAACTTTCTAAGGTAACAAACATAAAAAAAATATAGTCGAATTGAGAACCTCCTCCTTTTCTGAAATTGGCTAATTTACTGCTTAATAAAGTCTTCTTACATCATAGAAATAAAATTATCAGAGCAGCCTTCACATTTCGCATTTCAACAAAGTAGTTATGAAAAGGCATTGGCTCGATCAATTTTACCCTCCAAAACCTGTCAAACCGGTTGTCCAGGCCGCCACAACTACATCTCAAGCGGTATAGTATAGGTACCTTTACAAATATTGGCACTTACTGGTTATTTTAAATCGGATACACAAACTATATAAAGTGAGCTAGATTTACCTATTTTATGACGTGAAAATTTTTTTTTGAACGGGCTAATGCTGTTGGTGTATACTGACCTTTACAGCGTCACCGGGTGTGTTGCTAATATGATAAATGGGTACCTAACCAACTTATTTAATATATACAGCTTTAAACTGTAAAGTGCGTTTGACAGCTTCTAAGTCCACTTCTAAGACAGCTTCTAATCCCTAGCCCCTCGCAAAAAGCACGATGTAGGAAATTACTGCGAAATGTAATTTTTTTTTCATCTACCCTTAAATTTATTATTTGAACAGAACTTGGTATTTATAAACTTTGTTAAGTATTATTCGTTTTAAGAGGCTCCCTCAGCCTACAAACCATTTATATTCTTAGAATACATGCTAAGTTACACAAAATATAACGTATTATAATGAAAAATAAAGTAAAAAAAAACAACCTCCACTATTCACTAAGACAAAATATAATGCTAAAAAAGAAAGTCCTACACGAGAATAAGAACTACTTTTGAATTAAAAAAACTTTCACGCTCAGAATTAATCACGATTCTATTGTAATTTCCGAGTATTAGTCCACGAGTACAGTAGACTAGGCAAGCCACACGTGCACGAGCTCGATATGCATTATGTACGCACAACTTGTGACGTAAGCTGTACGATATATATACACCGTCCCCGTCGGATCGGTGCGATGACATGTTAGGGTTGTCAGATCATAGGCCATGTCAAACTGGGGTCCGTATTACAGAACGATGCTCAGTCATTGATCACTTTATGAATGAAATCTCTGCTTGAGCACCGATCGATGACTGAGCATCGTTCTGTAATACGGACCTAAGATCTCAACTTCCCTATTCTTACTTATTGATATACTTATAAAAGTATAGTTGTTGTGTCAAAATGGCTAAAGCGATTTGGATGAAAATTGTCCACTGATCGTTCATTATACATGTCGGAGACACCATACGAGGGAGTGGTTGTTATATTATTGAAAATTCTACTTGTCCCCTTAACAAATGCTGTGAGTTAATCGTTAACGACAGTTCCTAGACCTAATTTATTTTTACTTTACTACTTACCTACTTAGCTACCTGGACCTTAGCCACTCGCGTTGACTCAATGACTTCCAGAGAAAGATTGTGGCTTCCAAAGCCAAGACTGTCCATCAAGGTTCTGTCAAACGGCATAATTTTGTTTGAACGACAATTTTTTACATGCCAATTGTTTATCACATTTTGCCGGTGTTATGTCAAGAGAAACATTTATTAACTCATCAATTACTGGTCCCGTAGTCTACTAACTAATTAGCAATTGAGTTTTATTTTTGTATGTTTTGGGTTCTCGTTTTGTGTATATATCCAGTGTCAAGTAATTGATAATTTATCAAGTTAATTAAAATTATATATCTGCCAAGTCAAGTCACAGTCTAGTCAAAGTCATACTCCTAGTAAACTAGTGGCAACATTACTAGAAGCTTCTCCATAGAAGCTTCAAGTAAAGTTACCACACACGAAAAGAAACGTTTCACCATCATTATATCACTTTCTCACACTTATGGCCCTGGCCAGCACTTACAGATTAAAACACCACCAATTTTAAGCACTAACACTGAATATTTGGAAAATTATACAATGCGGTAACGCGATCTTTCTCGTTTTCCCGCCAAAACTCGTGCGATTGAGTTGCTTTACAACTGTTACTTTTTGACAAATTTTCTATAGAAATTGTATCAAAAATCACTCTAATATTATAAAGGTGAAAGTTTGTATGTGTGTTTGTGTGTATGTGTGTATGTTTGTTACTCCTTCACGCTCAAACGGCTGTATAGATTTGGATGAAATTTGGTACCAAGATAGCTTATACGCTGGATTAACACATAGGCTACATTTTACCTCGGAAGAGTAAAATTTCCCCGTGGGATGAGTAAATAATTAAAATACTTTTTATCCGCGGGTGAAACCGCGGGGCGCAGCTATTCGACAATAAATTATAAAGCAATGCAACCGTAATTTTGTTAGTAGACTTGGATCTTGTATTCATGTCTATCACTGGCTCCGACGCACATGCTATAAGTTTAATAAATAAGCTATTGTGAATATGAATTGCACAATAGCAGCTCCAAGACAGTATAAATAGATTACTGCAGTTGAGTTGCAGTCAAGAGTAGCGAGCGAGCGGGCTCCTAGTCTAAGCAGCAATGTTAATGATCACAAAGAGTAATGTTTATAAACCATTTTTAAACATAGTTGTGACACAGTATGTGGGAAACTTGAAGGCGTCTAGAAACTATAGTATAATGATGAAATTAAGCATGATTAGATTATACTACAATGGCTCAGTACGCAGGGCGCGAGCCCCTTACTCCCGAGGGTTGTTTTGTAAGCGGGAGTAAAAATATGGCAATATTAAAAAATATTGCCATATTTTTACTATTACTAGGTGGTAGGACTTTACTGCAAAGTTCGTCTAGGTAGGTACCACCGCTTTGCCAGTTATTCTGCCGCCAAGCAGTAGTGCGCAAGCACTGCTGTGTTCCGGTTTGAAGGGCACTGTAGCTAGTGAAATTACTGGGCAAATGAGACTTTATGATCTGATCTCACAGTTTAGTAATCTTATTACTAGATTGTGCTGATGTCTCTGGATGACGTGCGCAGTTCAGTGTCACGCGAACCTCTATACTTTAGAGTTCCGAGTGACACTGCAGCTGGTATGGGCAGCCGTGTCGTTTAACATCAGGCAAACGGCTGACTCGTCACGTCATTCCTTAAAATAAAAAAAATAAAAAAAAATTACGTAATTTTTTTTACTTTTTTAGAACGATGTTATCAACTTAAAAATATAAAATACGCGTCATTTGAGCAAAGTAAACATCTATGTTGTGGTTTCATCCACGTGGACACGGCTTAAATTCCGGCATAAATATCAGGTTATATGCCAAAGAATAAACAATTGTACTCCTATGGGCACTATATACATACCCATATACAATAGTTAGTATATATAGCTATACGAACTCCTAAATTTAATTCAAATCTATTCATCTGCTTAGAAAGAGGAAACAAATACGACACTTTCGTTTATTTCGTAAAGAGAAAGCGGGAAAATACAGAAATTAATTATCTTTGACTAGTACAGTATTGTGATAAACAGTAACAGCTATTATACTAAACTGTTATCATATTTTTCTTTTGTAGAGACTGACATTTGTTAAATTGTTACTAAGTTAGAAGCAAAACTCTTGTTTGTTTGTTTGTGCATTTACTTAAGTGCTCATTTTCATAGATTTACATATTGTCTATAAAATGTAGCATAAAATAAACAATAGTGAGCTAAACTTAACTGTATGAGTAATTGATGAAGGAAAAATGACCATTACCATGGTTCAACTTACGTATGGAGCGGGATTAAATATGCCGATCGTATTATTGAAAATCGTGCCAAAAAATTATAATCTAGACAAATTACACTTTTTATACAAGTGATATTTGACTTGACTTGACTTCTTGGTTTTGGCCTCTGCGACTAAAAGACGTCGCAATTTTGCCAGTGTCACGTACTATACTAGAATAACAAGTGATGGAGAATAATCTGTGTGTACGTAGTAAGTACGGTGTATAATATGGGAGAATCAAACTCCAGCCTTCAGATTCAAGGGATTTTTATCTACAACAAATGGAACATCACATAAGCACAACACAATTTATGCCCGTCTTTGCGAAAGTTTGACAGTTCCCAAGTTTGCATTTATCCCTCTATGACACACCTATATAAGTGTATGTCACAGAGGAATAAGTGCGAACTTATGAGCTGTCCAATTTTAGTACAGATGGACATAATTACAATCACTATCTAATCTAGTGTCAGTTACGGCTAACTATATTAAGTGTAGGCTATGCTGAAACCTACGACACAAGATTATTCTTATGCCCGTTTTACAGAACGATGCTCAGTCATCGATTGATGCTCAAGCAGAGATTTGATTCATAAAGTGATCAATTAGTGAATGAAATCTCTGCTTGAGAACAGATCGATGACTGAGCATCGTTCTGTAATACGGACCTTAGTGTAGATTAAATACGACAAAATAGAGTGATTCTACGAGCTATAGCTTTGTCTCAGAAACTTGTGTACATCTACAATAATTGTATATGTTTTTGTGAAACAATATAAATACTCACACTAACATCCAACGTAGACGTCGATGACATATCGATAGTGAATATCCCATCACTACTCTGTGTCGGCACAACCTTGCCTCTCCTCGGCAGTTTGAAACAACCACCCATTTTGATAGGCCTCACCATTTTCACAGCACTATCACCACTTTTTCATTGATAAACGAGTAATTTTATAAGTAGCTCGGATAAACGACGCGTCGCGTGCGCGCGCGCAAGGCTGGCGCGTTCGAATGACAGCAAGACAGC
The DNA here is from genome assembly GCA_905220475.3 of Ennomos fuscantarius. Taxonomy (NCBI): domain Eukaryota; kingdom Metazoa; phylum Arthropoda; class Insecta; order Lepidoptera; family Geometridae; genus Ennomos; species Ennomos fuscantarius. The sequence goes on along the minus strand of HG992040.1, from coordinate 2,414,880 downwards.
ATACCTGAGTGTGAATTCTGTGATTAAGCTGCGAGGTTTTGCCGTGACTCAGACAGGTAGGCAGTAATACTGGCTCTTATGTATGAATCTATTGTTAAATGGTTTAAGACCATGCTTTTTGTCCATTGAATGGGTCCCATGGGGATCGTAGATAAAGCTTTGTGTTATAGGTTTCTGAGAAACGTTGTTTATGATTCCCGCGAAAAGATACTGTGTAATTTTGCGATATTTAGCAAATCAATATAAATATACACACACAAACACATGTACATATTTGTAATATACACACACAAACACATGTACATATTTGTAATATACACACACAAACCCATGTACATACATGTAAACTAATGTATTGCCAGCACACAATAAATAATAATACAATACTGTTTTTTCTTTTAAACACAAAATTGTGTGCTATGATCCTAATTTCAATAGATCATTTTTGCGAAGCTACTGTCTTACCTGCCTTTTATTTATATCAATGGTCTAACGGACGGATGAATTGACAATGGGGTTGCCCACCCGGTGACGTTGTAAAGATCGGTTGAGACCAACAAGAATTAGCACGTTAAAAAAAATGGGTTTGGCCTAAGACATTTTCAGCGATAGCATTTTAAACATTTTCAGCGATAGCGTTTAGACCTTCAATCATTTATAGTACTTTTACATTTATAGTAATAGATCATTTGATCGAAGGTCTAAAATAATATTTGCGGATTGTAACGTCAACATCTCTTTTATGTTAACGTTGCAATCTGCAAATATTATTTTCTGCCGATTTTACGGGAGACGAGGTAAACACGCATAGCACACGCGCAAATCGAAATCTTATCCATGTAAACACTATAACAATCCCGCACACCATCTTAAAATACGCACACATCTATAAAATATAGCGTACTTACGCTGTGCTTAGACGCGAGTGAAACAGTTTTATATGACGTGTATGGCCAAGTAGCGCCAAATGGCCAACAAAGGGGTACGCCGCGCCTTGCCATCTTCTTTGCTAAATTCTCTAAGGTCTAGACCAAATTAATTAGACACAGTAAATAATTATATTAACGATTGAAATTAAAGTTTAAAAAAACCTGACCACAAAATTAAATATTTGACGCGACAACAGTGAGTATAAAATTCCGTTTGAGGAAAATGAAATTGTGTGAGGAAAATTATATTGTATATTACGTACTTTTGGGAACGTTAAACAAACCATGTTATTTTCAATATTTCCTTTTCAATGCTTATTCCATTGACAGCCTCTGTGGTGTGGTCGTTGAGCAGGTCGGCTCATAACCCGGAGGCAGCCGGTTCGTTTCCCGCGGCAGGACAAGTATTTGTGCCCAGAAAAAAAAGTGCAAATACTTGTTCTGAGTCTGGGTGTTGTGGGACAATGGTCCTCGTTGTACCTGAGTTCCTAGAAACAGGGAATCCTATTATAGTTAGGGTCCAGGTTCTATGTATGTGATCGTTGGGCGTTATTATTATTTTATTATTATTTATGTAAACGTATAATGTGCGAGCTAGTCATTCACCAGATATTCAGCGTCACAGCTGCCCATAACAGTTGCAGGCTGCAGCGTCATGCAGTACTCAATAATACAGTGATATGATTATAAAAATAACTTAGTAACTTAAACTGGGAGCAGGCATGAAATGCCAATTAATAATAACGCTCAAAAATCGCATACATAGATCCTAGACCCTAACTAGGATTCCCTGTGTCTAGGAATACAGGAGTTCCACGAGGACCATGGTCCCACAACACCCAGACTCAGGACAAGTATTTGCCCTTTTTTCTGTATACTAATGCTTGTCCTACCGCGGATATCGAACCCACCACCTCCGGGTTATGAGCCAACCTGCTCAACCACCACACCACATAGGCTGTCAATAACAAAGCTATTAAAAGTTAATCGTAATACCAACTATTACATTTATAAAAATTTCAAAACGTTTCATCCTGACTTGCCTTTATTATTGGTAGATTAGTAAGCGTAGGTAGCGTAATCTTTTTTTATATCCTTAGAAGCTATATCATTGTACACAAAATGAATTAATTTTATTCAACGTATTTAAATTTCAGATCTGCTGCGCAGTGAAAGTTCCGACGGTTGCGTAAAACAAGGACAATTAAATTACTGTGAATAGAATAACCTGTTTCCAATGAGTTAGTATTGTATTAAAATAACATAAAAATTTACAATTTATATAATAGTTTCTAAGACAATACTGAAAGGAAAGGTAACTAAAAAGGTAGGTCTATCTTTTTGAGAGCGAGAATGGGATGAATATAAAAATTTTAAAAATCATGCATGGTTGTTTTCATAGTAACCGCAGATTTAGATTGGCTCGATAGCTCAGTTGGTAGTAACACTGCCTTCTGAGCTGTAGGTTGTGGGTTCGATTCCTACCCAGGACAAACGTTTGTGTGATAAATATAGATGTTTGTTCTGTTTCTAGGTGTTATATTGTATTCTATGTATGTATTTACAAACAAAAAGTATCTATGTATTATATCAGTTATCCGGTTCCCATAGTACAAGCTTTACTTAGTTTAGGGCTAGATGGTGTTGTGTGAAATATTCTCAAATATTGATTTATTTTTAATATTTATTAAATAATTCACCGTATTTAGGTACGGTAGTAGCTACTATTAAATTTTTTAACTTTTTTCAGTTGTGTGTGTCAGTCATGTCAGTCAGACTTCAACGCGTTTGCTTGCCCTTTTCAATATTAGGCTAATGAAAAAAGTTATGAAATTATTTTCCTACACTTACTTCACCCAAAGGTTGCCTAGAAAAGATCGTTTTAAGTTATAAGGCCACTCATTGTGATACCAATTACAAGTTATTGTGTTACATTAATTAAAAGTTTGTAGTATACAATAAAGAGTTTTTGTATTGTATTAAAAGCGCTTCTTGTTCGTAACATGCACAGATTAGAGAATAGTATAATTTGGTAATACAGTAAATAAGTAAAGTGATAAAATTTGATTTCCACGAATTATTATTATTATTTATTAGATTCTTAGAAATTATTCTAACATTTTATTTATATTCAATACTAATCAAAGGTCAAGACCATAAAATTGTTTTCTAATTACAATATTACTGCACGCTTTCAATTGTTTTAAACTTTTAGGTGATTTCTTTTTTATCTGTAACTTGCCAACGGTGTGAAAAAGTGAACTTCTTTTTTTTTCAAACTAACTTGCTATATATATATATAAAATACAATATTTGACAATAAGCACTTTGTAATTCGATATGCGTAGTACAATATCTTTATTTTAAGTATTTACCTTATATAATTTTGACTTGTAAAAGTGTTAAAAATAGCCTATTTGCAATATCTTTAACAATAATCCTTTGACTTTGACTATAATAATATCACATGTGTCAGATATGTGCTTACATATGTAAGCACATATAGTTAAAGTCAAAGTCAAAGGATTCTACAAACAAAAGGATATAGAACTAATTACTAGGAGTAACATGGTTAATGCCATGGCATTAACCATGTTACTCCTAGTAATTAGTTCCATTAAATAGTAATAATGTAATAATGTACATTGTGTCCAATAAATAAATAATCATATATTTTTTATATTTTTTTCTGGATAAGCGTGCTCCACTTTTGATCTCATCAGCACTTACTACTACTGTCGAATAATAAAATAAATAATAATAATATAATATAAATAATAACTCATCGAAAGAAAAATACCTGAGTTTGAGTTAGAGTTTTAATAACGTTTAGGGAAATGAGCTACGTAAATATACGTTTTTTTATTTGCGTTTATTGTTTTTGTGCGTCACCTGATAGTAAGTGCTGATGAGATCAAAAGTGGAGCACGCTTATCCAGAATAAAATATAAAAAAAGATATGATTATTCACGTAAATCATTTACTCATTACGCTCTCTATCATTACGCATTATTTTGCTCATTAACGAAATATACGTAGCTCATTTAGAACACAAATTAATTTTACCGGACATACCAACATAATAATACAAATTTTAAGTAATTTTTAACTTAGCTATGTTCACCGATGTGAACCGAAAACTTTCAACTTCCGCTTACCTCGATACACATTCACCAGCTTATTCCCTAAGCCAAGCGTGCGTAAAAAAAATATTAATTCAAAAATTAACTGGTTATTAAATGTAGGTATTAAGAACAACCATTCCTTGCAATTAAAACCTCGATGCAAATATTATTCTACAAAACATCTTTGCATCTATGATCTGCGATGATCACACGCCATTACTAAAAACCTTATCACAATAAAAACTTTTATCGTTTCCGCATTATAGAATATTATAAGTAAAAAAAGTTAAATGCCACCTTATCCTTGAATATATCGTGCAGAGCTTTAATTAAAATACCTACAGACCTCAACCGTTAAGATAAACTTTGTAAATTAATATTTCGAAGAATCAGTAATTCTGTAGAGAATGACTCATAGGAGACTCCTTCGCGCTTTAATCTTTTAACTGAAATCTATTTTTTCTTCTTAATTTATGTAAATTATTCTCCTTGACTCATGGGATGATCCAGTTCCATGAACCAAGCCATAGACTATTGTAATGCCGAGATCTTTTATAGATAAAAGGATGAAAATTAACGCCGCCTCTCTAATTTTTTTTATCAGAATATTTATAATAGGTTAGAAACCATTAATATAAGAATAAATAATTAGGAATTTTGGGTTATTCTACCAACTCTTGAAGAATACTAGCTTTATCTTAAGGGTGACTAGGATCTAGTCTGAGAGCCATGAAGCATCTAAACAACCTATTCTAAATAGCCTATCAAACAATAATGTCTAGTAAAACTATAAACAATAATAATGTATCCTCTAAAATAATCTCAACGCCTCGATCCTCTTAAAAAACTTAAGTTTCATCTGAAGAGCAGCTAGAATCCAGTCGGCAGTTAATGTCACGAATCGGACGTCGTATTTGATAGATTGACCTTCGATTTTGAAAATCACCTGAAAACATATAAGAGAACGTAAGTTTTAGATCAGCTACTCCCCTGTATGGAGTATTGTAGCTGCTTACTGCTCTGGACTTTATAGACAGACGTGCCACAACAGTGGCTAAAGAAAGAAGGAAGAAAGAAAGAAGAAAGACAAAGAAAGAAAGAAGAAAGAAAGAAAGAAAAAATAAAGAAAGAAGAAAGAAAGACGAAAGAAAGAAGAAAGAAAGACGAAAGAAAGAAAGAAGAAAGAAGGAAGAAAGAAATAAGAAAGAAATAAGAAAGAAAGCAGAAAAAAGAAGAAAGAAAGAAGAAAGAAAGCAAAAAAAAAAGAAAGAAGAAAGTAAGAAGAAAGAAGAGAGAAAGAAGAAATAAAGAAAAAAGGAAGAATACGTACAACAAAAGAATACAATTAAATATAAACAAGTGCCTAGTTAAGAGTATAATAATAATAAGAGAAATAAAAAAGTAGACTTAAAAAGCACGGAAGCAGTGGTGTGAATTAACGACGTACATTGCAAAAGTGTTTTATCGCTTCCATATCGGTGAATGTGCTGAGGAACTAAACAGTTCCTCAGCACATTCACCATCTTATTTTACCATCTCCATTTCTGAAATCGGACGACAAGGCGCGGAAACGTGTTCTACTCCTATGCTGTTCAACTACCACCTGTACATAATAAGCGATTCCCTAACTCATTTATCATACGAATACCAGAGGAGTGGGTCAAGCTCCGGGCATGAGTTTTCCTTGCCACATACAATCTCGGTGATAATCATAATCATAATCAATTTATTCATAAAATGTCAATTTACAAGTCAAAATAATTCTTACAATTTAAAATAGCCTACATTGTTATCATGTGCATTTAAATCATAGAGCCCTATGTAAATAGGGTGAATGCTGTAATTTAAATAAAACATTTTTTAATTTTTGATATCAAAACAAGAGTAAATAGGTATCTCCTGAGCAAGCGTGATTCATCGTCGACCACATCTTCACTTTCCATCGGCTAGGCGATCATGGAGCTTGTTTGCAACGGATAGAAACAGAAAATTGGAATTGACCGTTTAGATACGTAGTTACGAGTAATGTTGCATTACTGCGGAAATTTTCAAATTAGGAATGAAATTTCTCTTGTTGCATTGCAATCGAAATTCCATGATCACTCCTAGTCATACTCCTAATATAGTGGTAGCTATTTTACCAGAAGCTTCTATGGAGTATTGGAAACAACACGAAAAGAAACGTTTCACTATCATTATACCATTTTCCCACACTCATGCCCGTAATCCAAAACTTTTTACTTAACGAATAAAATGCCACCAATTTTATGCACAAATACTGAAAATAACATAAGTGTTGGAAAATTACAATGCGGTGACACGATATTTTTAGTTTTCCCGCCAAAATCTCCAACGAAACGTTATTGACGAGTTAAAATGTACAGGAAAAATTTTAATGACCAACGTTGTCAAACGTATGCCGAAATTAGCATTCAAAATAATGAGTGTGCTTTAGACCACACGTCTGAAGTAAAACTTCTACACGAAACGTAACTCTCTTTCTATCATCTCTCAACTTCCGTTTGCCTCGCCCAATCAATTCCCGTAACGCCTCGTCACGCATGCACCAGTTTACTCCCGAAGTCAAGCGTGCGTAAAGAAGTTTTACTTCAAAAATAATAACAGCCACGCTAACAACATTTTTATAATAATTCCAAGAATGCCACTGTACAATATTTGCTTTACATCGTAACAAATGAAAAATACCGAGTCACTTCAAACAGCACTACTTTATTTGCACATCTGATTCCGTCTACCTCGCAAATATGGAGAGCTAAATACTTAGCAGAGCTATAGGTATATATATGTCGGATCGTCAGGAATTTGACCGTTACAATCAGACATTATGGGGGCGTACGGTGGGTAATCGAGCAATGATACTAAGACAAGTTCACAACACTGATTTTATTCCACAAGTAAACAACAATGTCACTTAACGAAACGGTAGGACAGTTCCGAGTAGTCTGTACTTCGTGGCAGCTAGGAAGCAAGTGTGAGCCCGCCACGCCAAGCAAGACGACATCGACTCTGTCAAGCACACCGGTGTGAAGTTGGTAGCTGAACGTCAACCAATCGGTGCGCTTTCGTTCCGTTCACCATCTTGACCGGATGCGACATATATATATATAGATATCCCCTTGGGCACTATATTTATAGATATACGAGCTTCTGCCCGCAGCTTCGCCCGCGGCGTGGTCTATGGATAAATAATTCAACCACCCATTTCACCCTCTTAAGTGTGGAATTTCGAAAAATCCTTTCTTAACGGATGCCTACGTCATAACATCTACCTGCATGACAAATTTCAGACCGATCCGTCCAGTGGTTTGGGCTGTGCGTTGATAGATCACCATGTCAGTCAGTCAGTCACTCAGTCACTCAGTCACCTTAAAGTTACAAATATTTAGATAGATTTATTTATTTCCAACTGTTTTGAGTTAACTGTTTTTTCTTGTATTGGCTCCACACTTTTGTGTATTTAGCCAGTATGAAATAATTGAAAATTTATCAATTTAATGATATTGTACGCAGATGTGTCAAATCATGGTCCAAGTTATCAAGTCAAGTCATAGTCAAGTCATACTCCTAGTGAAGTGATGACAACTTTGCACACGAACAACACGAAAAGAAACGTTTCACCATCATTATACCACTTTCCCACACTCACGCCTGTAATCCAGCACTCTGCCACCAATTTTATGCACTAACACCAAAAATAACACACGTTTTGGAAAAAAATACAATGCAGTAATGCTCTTTATATCAATTATTAAATCTTTATCGTTTTCCCGCCAAAATGTTGACTGTTTTATTATCTGTGTTTAATTTGTTCGTTTTCATATAATTAAATCAAATTGTAATTGTATTTATGTAGTAATTAGTGCAATTGGTGTAACCGTACTAATTAAATAAATAAAATAGGATGTCCATATTTTAAAACTCTAGACTTAAAATAAACCAACTTCGATTCGTACAAAACGGTTCGACATTTATCAGGGAAGCAATGGTACACTTTTTTTTGTTTTGGTTTGGCAAGTATTTGATAATTTCTCAAGTTAATTAATATATGTGAGTCAAGTCCCAGTCGAAGTCATCAAGTCAAGTCATAGTCTAGTCTAGTCAAGTCATATTCCTAGTAAAGTGGTGGCAACTTTACCAGAAGCTTCTATGGAGTTTTGGAAACAACACGAAAAGATACGTTTGACCATCATTATACCACTTTCCCACACTCATGCCTGTAATCCAGCACTTAACGAATAAAATGCCACCAATTTTATGCACTAACACTGAAAATAACACAAGTTCTGAAAAATAATACAATGCGGTGACACGATCTTTTGCATTTTCCCGCCAAAACTCAGGTTACACTTTTTTTTTGTATGTTTTGGCTCCACACTTTTGTGTATTTAGCCAGTGTCAAGTAATTGATAATTTATCAAGTTAATGATATTTCACGCAAATTTGTATCAAGTCACAGTCGAAGTCATCAAGTAAAGTCAGTTAAGTCATAGTCTAGTCAAAGTCATACTCCTAGTAAAGTGGTGGCAACTTTACTTGAAGCTTCTATGGAGTTTTGGAAACAACACGAAAAGAAACGTTTCACCATCATTATACCATTTTCCCACACTCACGCCTGTAATCCAGCACTTAACGAATAGAATGCCACCAATTTTATGCACTAACACTGAAAATAACACAAGTTTAGGAAAATAATACAATGCGGTAACGCAATCCTTTTCGTTTTCCCGCCAAAAAACCTGATTTACTTCTTATTTTTTCTTATACCCTGTGCGTTTATTTTAGTGTTAAGTACAAAAAGTTTATATGTGGACACCAAAGAGGTTTGAAAGCAATGAAAATTTAGGAAATTCGTTTTATAGTTTTTCCTTGTATAGGGACTCAGAAACTACGAGGACCTTGGTCCCGCAATACCCAGACACAGAACAAATATTTGCGTTTTATTTCTGTGTCTAAATACAAGTGCAGTTTATCTGCCGCGGGAATCGAACTCGCCTCCGGGCTATGAGCCAACCTGCTTAACCACCACGCCACAATACATGGGCTGTGAAAATTGTCCACGTTAAGACTAGGCTCAGTGCATTGCAGAACTCTAAAATAATAATCAAATCCAATATAATCCACATTCTAGCTTCCAAAAAGCATTAACGTGGTCAAATTTGATGCCACTACATAAAGAAGGCAAAAGGTCGATGATGATAATGTAACCCGATGATGAATCATCATTTGCAAACCGGAACTCTCACCAGTCGCAGTAACCTACAAAACCATCATCTTGCAGTGGCTTACTCGTAATCACAGAATAGGTTACAGTACATATTGCTCACGTGCATGACTCATATATTTGCATATACTTACCTTAAGTGCAGAGGAATTAAATAGTTACATATTTATACTAGATATGGCATAGAAGATATACATATACATACATACCTTAGTAGTAGTTGACTAGCCCGATAGCTCAGTTGGCAGTAACCCTGCCCAGGACATACATTTGTGGGATGAACATCGATGTTTGTTCTGTGTCTGGGTGTCATATTGTATTCTATGTATGTATTTACAAACAAAAAGTATCTAAGTATTGTATCAGTTATCTGGTTCCCGTAGTACAAGCTTTGCTTAGTTTGGAATTAGATGGCGCTGTGTGAAATGTCCACAGATATTTATTTATTTCAAATTCAAATTCCAATTTTAATATATTTTATTTCAGACACCATGATCCATATTATTATTAAGTTAAAGTCAAAGTTAAAAACAGATTAAATTAAAATGTTTAAAATTATTTTAAAATTGTAAAGACTATTACTTTATATATATAATTATTTAAATTTGGATTAACTTATGTACAAAAAAAATTATGTTTTGTTTTTTTTTAGTGACAATATTAAATTACCTATTTAATGACAGTCCACAACATGATGGGGTCCGACAAAAAACAATAACCCCTTTATGAGCTACCCTTCAAACACAAAATTACATTATTTATATTGATTTTAACCCAGAATTTTTTTTTGGAAATGGTATCGCACTTCCCTGCCACCACGGGATGATAGCGGGAGGTTTGTGGGACTCGAACCCACTGACTACTTTTACTAGGTGGTATGACTTTTCTGCAAAGTTCGTCTAGGTAGGCACCGCTTTGCCAGTTATTCTACCACCAATCAGTATTGTGCAAGTATTGTGTTTCGGTTTGAAAGGCACTGTAGCTAGTGAAATTACTGGGCAAATGAGATTTTATGACCTAATGTCACAGTCTAGTCATTATTATTACTATTAGTAATTATTACTGTGCTGATGTCTCAGGGTAACGTGCGCAGTGCAGTGTCACGCAAAACTATTCTATTAGTGACACTGCAACTGATATGGGCAGCCGTGACGCTTAACATCAAGCGAATACTAGGTCGTCATGCCATTACTCAACATAAAAAAGTTAGTAGAAGAATAAATATAAAATATAAATATATGTATATTTTATATGGTACGTATTTGGATAGCAATTTGAGCCCAAGAGGAAATACCTTCTAAAAAGGGTATTTACTGTTACGTGTCTGTATACGTGTATATGTGTGTTTGTGTGTGTGTGTGTGTGTGTGTGTGTGTGTGTGTGTGTGTGTGTGTGTGTGTGTGTGTGTGTGTGTGTGTGTGTGTGTGTGTGTGTGTGTGTGTGTGTGTGTGTGTGTGAGTGTAATACCTCCATGGCCCTTCTGCTCAGGTGTGTTCAGGAATTTATGTACTTATTTTGTACGAGTCACAAAATATGCATATGGTTTTTTTAAACATGCATATAAATATTATGGATGATCAAATGTTATTTTTGAAAAAAAAAAATTCTTATAGTAAAATGTATCTAGTTTAGAGTCTACCGATCTTTGTGGTATAGGAAATGCACACTATAGAAATAAAGAGCTCAACATTGCTATTTATAGTAAATAAGCGATGAATATTGTTACACAGAACCACAGATAAAAAATAATTACCACAATGTACAACGTAATTATATTGTTTTCAGAACAAGCTTTAGACATGATATGTGCTAAAAATAGAACATGCATACAATATGCAAACACTTACTTTAAAGAACTTTAGAGACAGGGGCAAAGAGTACAATAACTGTATTAAGTTAAGATAGGGGGTCATTGAGAGGAATCCGAAAATGGCGGTTGTGAATTTTGAACTTCTTTCATTACCCGTGTATTTTTGAATTTTCATGTATAGTAAGGGTGGATTATTATCCGTTAAGTGTTCGTGAACGTGCACGAGTATTGGCAAATGTTTCCAAGTTTTAAAACCATGCTTTTTCGTTTTCTCTTCAAGGCTTCCTAGTGCGTTCAGTAAAATATCTACCATTTTCCTGTGGCATTTTGACTGACAAAATAAGACTTTGACATGACATAACCGTACAAAATTCCTCACTTAACATTGGCAGAATAAACGCTAAAAAGTAATAGCAGGAGTTTTGGCGGGAAAACGAAAAATATCGTGTCACTGCATTGTATTATTTTCCAAAACTTGTGTGTTATTTTCAGTGTTAGTGCATAAAATTGGTGGCATTTTATTCGTTAAGCGCTGGATTACAGGCGTGAGTGTTGGAAAGTGGTATAATGATGGTGAAATGTATATTTTCGTGTTGTTTCCAAAACTCCATAGAAGCTTCTGGTAAAGTTGCCACCACTTTACTAGGAGTATAACTTGACTAGACTAGACTATGACTTAACTTTTTGACTTGGACTGTGACTTGACACATTATATGATATTAATTAGCTTGAGATATTATCAATTACTTGACACTGGCTAAATACACAAAAGTGTGGAGCCAAAACAAAAAACAAAGTGATAGCAATCCATCAAACGAAGAGAAGAAGAACTTTAGAGATACTACTGCTGCAATCCCATGTTACAAAACAAGTAAAACGTTATAAATTTATTGTTCATCTTTACATAATTACTTGTTTAAATATAAATTAAACCTTTCGCAATTATCTTATCACATTTTATGTAGATACAAGTCTCAGTGCATAACACGTGTTGAAACTAGGTACACACTTACACAGACAAATATGTTCATCACACTTGTGGCGTTCGGAACGCGCCTTTCTGTGCTAGGTATCTTTGGGAAAAATGGGAATACATATAAATAGCGCTGCTACAAAAGCCACGCAGATTTATTAAAAAAAAAAAAACGAGTGTGCTTTCGTCCACAAGACTGCAGTAAAACCTTAAAACTTATTAATAAACACGAACTAGCTTTAGCCTAGTTACACCATCTTTTGTCTCTTTCGATCCAGCTAAATATTCCAGTAGCAAAAAAAGGACAAAAGCTGACTAATACCCGATTATTAATAAGGCTGTTTTGGTTTAGCTCCATCTATTGGCCGGTATAACTTTTTTCTTATATATTTTTTTTAATGTTTTGGCTCCACACTTTTGTGTATTTAGCCAGTGTCAAGTAATTGATAATTTATCAAGTTAATGATATTTCACGCAAATATGTGTCAAGTCACATTCAAAGTCATCAAGTCAAGTCATAGTCTAGTTTAGTCAAGTCATACTCCTAGTAAAGTGGTGGCAACTTTACCAGACGCTTCTATGGAGTTTTGGAAACAACAGAAAAAAAAACGTTTCACCATCATTATACCACTTTCCCATACTCATGCCTGTAATCCAGCACTTAATGAATAAAATGCCACCAATTTTATGCACTAACACTGAAAATAACACAAGTTTTGGAAAATAATATAATGCGGTAACGTGATCTTTTTCGTTTTCCCGCCAAAACTCTTTAATTTTAATGTCGCCATCTTGACAATTGCAAATAATTGTCATTTATCAGATATACCAACATAATAATACAAATAACTTTTTTTTTTAATGTTTTGGCTCCACACTTTTGTGTATTTAGCCAGTGTCAAGTAATTAATAATTTATCAAGTTAATGATATTTCACGCAAATGTGTGTCAAGTCACAGTCGAAGTCGTCAAGTCATAGTCCAGTCAAAGTCATACTCCTAGTAAAGTGGTGGCAACTTTACTTGAAGCTTCTATGGAGTTTTGGAAACAACACGAAAAGAAACGTTTCACCATCATTATACCATTTTCCCACAATCACGCCTGTAATCCAGCACTTAACGAATAGAATGCCACCAATTTTATGCACTAACACTGAAAATGACACAAGTTTTGGAAAATAATACAATGCGGTGACGCAATCTTTTTCGCGTTCCAGCCAAAACTCCCAAATAACTTTGTTATGTTGACAATGGAGAACTACGCGAATCAACTTCCGTTCACCTCGCTACGCATTCACCAGCTAACTCCCCAAGTCAAGCGTGCGTAAAGAAGTTTTACTTCAAAAACTTCCTATCTCATCATTAAGTTTGCAGACATTTTTATCGGCATGTCGTTACCGATGACGCATCCAGCACCTCTTATATCATATATCAACGTCACACGTTGTCGTTCGTTGCGCGCACGCAGCCAGTTTTACAACATAAGTAGAAACACTTGAACGCTTCATATGGAGCGCAAGATGTTAGCATCTCCTTTGATTAAACCGGTATATAAAAAATAAAATGTTCCAAGTTTAAAAAGACCGCGCTCGCTGTAGAGCCTTGACGTGCCTCGACGTTCATTTGTTTAAAAAGTGAAGTGTTTCTTTTTAAATTGGAGATTAAGCGATCGCTTTTGTTTTTTTTTTGTGGATTTCATTAATTTTTTCGGTGTGCGATATTTTTAGTTGTTTCTCGTAGTTTGTGTGACATAAAAAATGAGGGGAGCGTTGGACTGTGTTTCTGCGAACAAAATAACTCCAACAGAGAGCACAGAGGTGTTTACTGTAAATATGCGTTCCAGTTATAGTTTAAATGAAGTGGTAAGTCAACATCATTATTTGTATTTCGTAAAGTCAAAGTCAAAAGATTTATTGCAAATAGGCACTTAGCACTTTTACAAGTCAAATATACTTATACTCTGATTAATTTTGTAAAATTAATAACGGCAAACTCACGTCAATTTAAAAACGTCGATTAGGTTTCGAAATGAACTGAAATTTATTTCATATAAATGGAGATAGATGTAGGTGTTAAGTTTTAGTAGGTAGTACTTCCATTTAGTCCATACTTTGACATGTGAAAATTATTATTAAGTTTAGGTCAATACTATAATATAATTTTCAAATAAATAAACTTAAACTATTCTATCGAACATATTCGGTGTCCTTTTTCTGGAAGCCAGTTACTAAAACAAGCCGCTGCGGTTTTCGCGAGCGTCAGCACGCAACCTGTGGGTTTAAATTTGATTGCAATGCAACAGGAGAAATTTCCATAGTAACTATGCACATAAACTGCGTATTCAAACTGTCAAATCCATACAAATTTGTGTTTTTATTGGTCGAAATCGAGACGTGATAGCCAAGCTGGTCGGAGTAATTTCGACTTTTTTAATTGACGTGAGTTTAGTTGATATTAATTTTACAAAATGTGTCATACTCATTATTGTTTTTAAACTAAAACTCTGATTAAATTTTATCAATACACATTGCTATGCTAGAGTAAAAAAATACCTCTGAAATATTTAATTTCTTAGATTTATTATTGCCTTGTAACACAGAGAGAAGAAAAAAAGGAATAAAGGTTTACCTGGAGTTTTGGCGGGAAAATGAAAAAGGGCGCGTCATAATATTGTATTTTTCACAAAACTTGTGGCATTTTATTCGTTAAGTGCCGGATTACAGGCATGAGTGTGGGAAAGTGGTATAATGATGGTGAAACGTTTCTTTTCGTGTTGTTTCTAAAACTACATAGAAGCTTCTGGTAAAGTTGCCACCACTTTACTAGAACTTGAAACTGTATGACTTGACTAGTCTAATAAATTATTCGAAGTAGTCCATTATCTTTACTGTCCTTAACTTAAATATCTTACACACACACACTCGTTCTAGTTATTACGTTTTAAACTTTTTCTGTGTAGATATAAGGTAAAAAATAAAAAAAATTAATGACTTATATATTTCATGCATCATCCATGCGGGCCACTATCTTGTGTGCAATAAGCTCTAGGTCGCACACCTTATAACATCGAATGTTGGAGGTCTCTTGAACTCGATAGATGAGTAGACGGCTACGTAACGTAATTGGAAAATTGTCCCTATCCGTATGAATTAAAGACGAAAATGGTGTACTGAATTGCTGATTCAAAATGTACACGTGTAAATTAGTTGAGTAAGAAGGGGTAAGGAGGTATTCCCAAAAAGAACCAGTAGTTGAAAAATACTAAAGAGAGAGAAAGGGGATTGAGGAATAATAAAAAAGGGCTTGTTAAGATTTTGCTGCTTGCTACTTGGGCGCCGTCATCTCGTTTTTGGCGGTAGAAAAACGCCCTTAAGGCCTATACTTAGTCCGTGGAGGTTATTCTTCTCCGTATAGAGCAATAGCAAATCCACTTACAATGTTAATTAGTTGATAAAAAGGTGGTCGTTGCGGTCTCTTTGAAATACCTAATATGTAAATGTTTATTCAGTTTTAATAATTACTTATTGTCATAGAATACAATAAATTACATGGCATTGTTTAGTTTACTCTAAGATTAATTGGTTCGTTTTAACTTTTGTTATTTTAAGCTGCGGATGAATTAAATTTTACGCGGAACTAGGAAAACATATAAAATTATATACACTATAAATAGCATGTTGGGTACGCTACCTACTGGACTGTCTATAGGTCATCGCGGCCAGTGTATAGTCCAAATGTTTTTTTTGTAGTAGTAGGTAGTTTTTAGTATTAATTTCTACAAATTATACGTTTCAAATTCTTGCCAATACTGGCATATAATAAACTAATCAAGTGCTATGACTTATAATCATCATCATTATCATCATCAGCTTGTGTTAGTCCACTGCTGGACATAGGCCTCTCCCGAGGTACGCCTTGACTTATCATTGGGAGGTAAATGCCCAGAATCGCCACGCTGGGCAGGCGGGTTGGCAATTGCAGGCGTAGCTCTTTGCACCGGTGACGCTGCTGCCGTCACCGGTCAGTAGGATTCAACTACGCTAGTTTGGGATGGGTATACTGCCATCAGTCGGTCGCCAGAGCCTTGTTCGTTATCTATCAGGATGACCACGGGCAGGTGAGGTTGGCTTGGAGTATTAAGGTGGTGATTTACTCCCTTCCATCACTGACTTATAATACTACTCTGTAATATAGTACATAGTCTAAACAAGTCCTGACAGAATTACTGACTTATATATCAATGTACAGCTTAAATCGCTGGTTCTAAAGACTTGAAATTTTTAGGGTGTGTTATTTGTAAAGTGTTATCCATTCAGGGTGTTTCATAATTCCATCTCTAAGAGATAGAGATCTCTAATGGATGGTTGAATAATATATTAAAATTTTTCTTCTTCGTTTCCTATAGGCCACGCGGGTGAAGCCGCGGGCAGAAGCGAGTATTTTATGATATTAGTAGTATAGTACTATAGTACAAAAAAATTCCTTTATAATATTATAAAGGCATTTTTTTTGTATGGATGTGAGTCCTACAGTGTAAGCAATACATTGGTGACGCCTCCTCCGGTGTTACAGACGTCCATAGGCTACGGTGACCTCTTCCCATCAGGTGGGCCGTATGCTTGTTTGCTCCTTTTAACATAAAGAAAAAATATATGAATTTTTGTTGGTTTTCATTTCAATTAAAATAACTGGAAGAAATATGTCACCCGACTTTTCAGTATGAAATTAAGAAGTTACGTTGACCCTTTTTTAACGATATTGTATAATGGTATATTTGGGTTATTGGCGGGAAAACGAAAAAGATCACGTTACCGCATTATATTATTTTCCAAAACTTGTGTTATTTTCAGTGTTAGTGCATAAAATTGGTGGCATTTTATTCGTTAAGTGCTGGATTACAAGCATGAGTGTTCGAAAGTGGTATAATGATGGTGAAACGTTTTTTTCGTGTTGTTTCCAAAACTCCATAGAAGCTTCTGGTAAAATTGCCACCACTTTACTAGGAGTATGACTTGACTAGACTAGACTATGGCTTGACTCTGACTTGACTTGATGACTTCAACTGTGACCGAACTCATTATTTACGTGAAATATCATTAACTTGCTAAATTATCAATTACTTGAAACTGGCTAAATACACAAAAGTGTGGAGCCAAAGCACAAAAAAAATTGTATATTTAATTGCACAGAATATAACATAGTACAGAATTGACAGGTTGTCAATTTACTTTTCCAGACATTTGACAATGATAAGGCATATCTTGTTTTCACATGATCATACCACAATAAGGCATTGGTAGTCTTGATAAACAATAATGATAATAATAATAACGCCCAACGATCACATACACAGATCCTGGTCCCTAACTAGGATTCCTTGTGTCTAGGGACCCAGGAACTACGAGGACCATGGTCCACAGCACCCAGACTCAAAACAAGTATTTGTCTGTGCACAAATACTTGTCCTGTCGTGGGAGTCAAACCCGCCGCCTCCGGGTTATGAGCTGACCTGTTCAACCATCACACCACAGAGGCTGACATTATGATAAACAATATTATACCTGATAAGAGATTGGGTTTCTATACTTCTTCAGTATTAATCACAATCGCCACTTTAGGTTCGTACCTATACCTCAAATCTAGCTATGAAGCTACTATAGGAAATTGAGGTTTGCGGCAATAAAATATATAATATAATATAATAATATATGTGTGGACATCTCACACAACGCCATCTAGCCCCGAGCTAAGCAAAGCTTGTATTATGGGAACCAAATAACTGATACAATACTTAGAGACTTTTTGTTGGTAAATACATACATAGAATACAATATTACGCCCAGGTACAGAACAAACATCGATGTTCATCACACAATTGTTTGTCGTGGGTGGGAATCGAACACACAACCCGCAGTTCAGAAGGCAGGGTTACTACCAACTAAGCTATCGAGCCAGTCAATAAAAGAGCGTGGTGTAAGGATTTAAAAGATATGAATGTATATTAACCTTTTTTATGACTAGGAAGCGATGCGACTGACTCCTACCACACAGAATGACAGAATAAAAATCTAAGATGGCGGTTCATTATCATGTAAAAATCGATATTCTGTAATCGAGTTTACAGATTAATTTTTGCAAATCATATGAAATAAGTCAACAGCTACAAGCACAATGGGGTCGACCATTATGATATTATTGATATGTCATATGACATTGTTGATTATTGGTCTGAAAATAAGCAGTTTTGTATTTGTATGAGCCAATACATAAACAATATAATACATAACGTACTATATTTTTGTCGTGTTGTTTTATCTATATCTGTAAAAATATATTTAAAAAAAAACGATAGGTATATCTTAATATATATAAATCTCGTGTCACAATGTTTGTCCTCAATGGACTCCTAAACCACTTAACCGATTATAATAAAATTCGCAAACCAAATATAAAATACCCGTGCAAAGCCGGGGCGGGCTGCTAGTATATATATATAAAACAAAGTCATGTTAGTTAAACCATTTATAACTTAAAAACGGCTATACCAGTTTGTGATTTGTGATGATTTTTGTGTTTTTGGATTTATCTTCGTCCGGAATAGGATAATAAGTCATAAAATTGATATTAATCGGTTAAAAAATTAAAACCTTAAACATGCATATTCATTACATCATTACAACTAATACAATAGTTAGATACTTTTTGTTTATAAATACATAATTAGAATATAATAGTTTAAATAGAAGTATACATAGTTATGTGTCTGGGTGTGAACCATCGAAGTTCATTACACAAATGTTTGTCCTGGGTAGGAATCGAATCCGTTAATCCACCGTTCAGATGGCAGGGTTACTACCAGAGCTATTGGGCCAGTAAAATCTAACAACAATCAATCTCAATTTTTTTTTTAATTTTGGACTTTATTTATTAAATTTATTGAAATATATTATTTGTAGCTAAATATGGTTGACGACCAAAAAAATAGGTAAAATTGGTCGGTGCCAACTCATGCGCACTCTACGTATTTTCCATTTAAGTACGCAGTAGGTACTACGTGTTAGTAAAATCCGTATATATAAATACATCAATGCTTTATTGAAACACAAATAATTAAAAAAAAAAAATAAAGAAGAAAAATAATCTATGTCTAGCTGCACTGCAAGCATTTTTAATTTTCCGCTCAAATTTCTTAACTTTTTCTTTCATAAGTACCTTCCCCTGACAATAATAAACACAACAAAAAAGAATTAGCAAAAATGTTCCATCCCTCTGTTTTTATATAGGATCCGCGATAATATCATACATGGTTATTGAACCAATTTAGCTAAGTACCTAAACAAATCGCGTAGAGCCAAACAAAAAAAAATTAACAATTGTTGAATATCAGATAGATAATTAACAGATTTTTTCTTTTTAATCTACAATGGAATAGTAATAATAATAATAGTTACACGGTTGGATTAAGGGTCAGATTCAGAAGGTATCTGAATCTGACCCTTAATCCAGCCGTCTCCCTGACATGGCACGTATTGTCAGGTTCCTCACTCTGCAGCAGTGATCATGGTCAGAGCTGCAGAGTTCCTTGCCGGGAGCTTGCACCTTGCCCCGCTGGTGGCGTGGCGGCACCCTAGATTTAGGTTTTTTATTCTATTTTTGTAATATTACTTTTATAAAAATCATGTTAAAAACTTGGATTTAAGATTGTAAATAAATAAGTGAACAATAATAATAACGATCACATACAGAGTTACTGAACACTTTTTGGAGATAATAGCTAGATAAATCTTTTCAATATAGTGAACTGATAATAACAAATTGTTTTTTTCGACAGATAAGATACTTATTTTAAACATGCGCAAGAACGAAGAGTCCTTCAGTTTTTCTCTTAAATGGAATAGTTTTTAATTTTTGAAATGTGAATTTTTATCTATACGAAGACTGCTTAGCCAGTACATAGTAATGGTACATGGAAATAATTAAAATCCTAAAGATTTTAGCACCTGAAGATTTTATGCGACCATAGCTTGGTTGGCGTCTAATAAGGTAAGTTGGAAGGCGAAAATTCAAACTTTACTGGTTGCTATAATATTTCTGAACTGTATTCAAATAAAATCAAATCAAATATCGACAGCCTCAGTAATGTGGTGGTTGAGCAGGTCGGCTCATAACCCGGATGCGGCGGCTTCGATTCCTGCGGCAGGACAAGTATTTGTGCACAGAATAAAAAGAGCAAATACTTTTTTTGAGTCTGGGTGTTGTGGGATGGTCCTCATAGTTCCTGGGTCCCTAGACACAGAGAATCTTAGTTAGGGTCCAGAATCTATGTATGTGATTGTTGGGCGTTTTAATTATTATTTTATTTCAGAAAAATTTACCAAGAGTAGTAACGTTATTTTATAAGAGCATCTTATAAATATATTATAATTATAATTGTGTAAGGACACAATAGAACCAAACCGCCCCATAACGTTTAAAAAGAGGTAAAATTATCTGTGTAGTTACTCGACAACAGATGGCGCTATTATAAAATAAAGTCAAGAAGAAAAAAAACTCCGTCGAGAAAACTCTGTATCTATCACTGTACTACATAATTATTCCGTGACACAAGTATACCTTTACCATCCCAGCTTGGTTGACCCGATAACTCAGTTGGTAGTAGTAACCTTGCCTTTTGTGGGTTTTGGGTTCGCTTCCCACTCGGGATAAACATTTGTGTGATGAACATCGATGTTTGTTCTATGTCTGCCTGTTACATTGTAGTCTATGTCTGTATTTACAAACAAAAGTATCTAAGTATTGTATCAGGTATCTGTTCCCCTCCCTTCCCATAGTACATGCTTTGCTTAGTTTGAGGCTAGATGGCGCTGTGTGGAATATCCACAACTATTTATTTATTCATTCATTTCTTAAATCATGTATTGGCTGTTTGCATTAATTTTCTATATAAGGACCTAACTACTAAATAAACTTATAGGTATTGAATAATTTGCTCTAAAATATATGTGTATTATAGTATTCAGTCTATATGAATAGGTATGGTAATGTGTACCTACCGTATGATTTTAGGATAAGCCAATGATTTAGAAGGTAATCTTTTATGCCCATCTTGAGTTATGCATTTTACAATGGATGGCCTTATACCATAAAGAAATTAAATCAATTTTCTAATTGAGTTCAATTATTTTTACAACTTTATAGATCGAATATTAGTACAATATAAGGCATATAATAGGTCTTTACCTATGAAATTGCCGTATTGCAGTACAGACTTTTTCAAACAAAAAAAAGTTTTGATTGGCTATGAATTCTAAATTCAAATTAATTTTGTTTTGAAAATATGACATTCTATTTACAATATAAGTCTTTTGTTTATTGATTAGCGTTGTATTTTCATTACATTTCAACATTTTTCCTCATAATGGATACTTTGAAATTTCGTGTAATTATGGAATATGAGTTCCGTCGTGGCACCAACGCGGCACAAACGACACGTAACATCAACGACGTTTACGGAGAGAACTGTACAAACGAACGTACAACCCGTTATTGGTTTGCTCAGTTCCGTTCTGGGAATTTTGACTTGAAAAATGAACCTCGTGGTCGTCCGGAAACTTTGGTCAACAATGATGAATTAAAGGCGATTGTGGAAGCTGATGAATCTCAATCTACAGCTGAGCTGGCAGCTGCTTTTGATGTTAGCATCAAAACAATATTGGTCCATTTGCGACAGATTGGCAAGATAAAAAAGCTTGATAGATGGGTGCCCCACGAACTTAACGATCGCCAGCGCAACGTACGCGTCGAGACTTGCCTTGCGCTGCTTAACAGGCACAGAAATGAAGGAATTTTGAACCGAATTGTTACGTGCGACGAAAAATGGATTCTTTTTGACCATCGAAAGCGCTCAGCAAGTTGGTTAGATCCTGGTTCGGTACCAAAGCAATGTGCAAAACGAAAAATGACCCCTAGAAAGGTGATGGTCACAGTTTGGTGGTCTAGTGCTGGTGTGATTCATCATAGCTTTTTACAAAACGGCGAGAGCATTACTGCAGATGTGTACATTGAAGAACTGACCATAATGATGGCGAAACTCGCACGTCTGCAACCAGCTTTGGTCAATCGGTCCTCTCCACTGCTACTTCACGACAACGCGCGACCCCATATTGCATAACAGACCGTCTCTAAGCTGCATGAGTTGGGTTTGGAAGCTCTCCCTCATCCGCCATATTCACCAGATCTTGCGCCTACCGACTATTACTTTTTCCAAAATTTGGACACCTTTTTAGCGGGAAAAAAAATCAATTCCCGAGAGGCAGTACAAAACGCCTTTGAAGAGTTTGTTGTCTCCCGTCCTGCTGATTTTTTCAAGAAGGGCATCCATAAACTGCCACAGCGTTGGCAAAGATGCATTGATTGCAGGGGTGATTACTTTGAATAAAAGAAATAAATAAGTTCGAAAAAAAAATACTTTAACTTTTTTCAAACAAAACGGCAATTTCATAGGTAAAGACCTAATATTAGGTGTATATTAGATGAGGGTAATTACCCTCATCTAATTTTTATTGTTTTAAATACTTTAATACTCTAATACTCATTTATTGATAAACTATGTTTACATGTCATTATATCTTGATATATATAAATCTCGTGTCACAATGTTTGTCCTCAATGGACTCCTAAACCACTTAACCGATTATAATAAAATTCGTACACCATGTGCAGTTCGATCCAACTTGAGAGATAGGATAGTTTATATCTCAATCTATAATAGATATATATTAAATACCCGTGCGAAGTCGGGGCGGGCCGCTAGTTATTTATTATATTTACTTTACTAAATAATATAATTATATTATTTATTATATTTACCTTTATATATAAAAAAATACATAAAAGTAAATCTGCCAAGAACAAGAACTACCCATTCTATTAACTACAACTAACAGGATAAAATGCTGTACATAATATATACACTACAACTACAACTATTATATATTATTACTCAAATTGACTTTTTAAATGTATGACGTGTAATGTAAACATAGTTTTTTTTTTATGTTACTGAATGATTTGACGAGCTAGCCGTTCACCTGATGTTAAGCGCCACGGCTGCCAATAACAGAACAGTGTCAATCGGAACCCCAAAATAGAGTTTCGAGCAACACAGCACTGCGCACATCATCCTGAGACATCAGCACAGTCTGGTAATAAGATTACTCGACTGTGAGATCAGATCATAAAGTCTCAATTGCCCAGTAATTTCACTAGCTACAGTGCCCTTCAAACCGGAACACAGTAGTGCTTGCGCACTACTGCTTGGCGGCAGAATAACTGGCAAAGCGGTGGTACCTACCTAGACGAACTTTGCAACAAAGTCCTACCACCTAGTACAAAAGTTAAAAGTTTATCAATAAATGAGTATTTGAGTACTGAAGTATTTAAAACAATAAAATTAATTTGCATTAATTTTGCATTAATGTTATTATTAGATAAGGTAAGGGCACACTTTAATAAGAAAAAACCGCAAAGGAACGTTGGTATACATATTATTTATTATGGTAACCTAATACAGCCATTGTAAAATATATGTAATCTAATGCTACAATGATATAATAACTAATACTCAACTACTATGTATTAGTTTATTTTATTTTAAAATATGTAAGTATTAGGATGTATTTATATATATTTTTACCAAGTTATAGGTAATAGTTTATTTTTTATCTGTATTTCTTTTTATTCTAAATTGTTTTAGACCGCCGTGTTTTATCTTATGATACTTTCCATCCAAAGGTTGTCTGGAAGAGATCGCTATTAGCGATAAGACCGCCCATTGTTGCACTAGTATGTAAGATTTAATAATTCCTGTATTGTATGAATTTCGTTGGTGAGACAATAAAGAGTTATCAATCTATATATCTATCTACTATTAACAAAAAAAATTGTATTTGATACATACAAAAAAATATAAATAATAATATATAAACTTATATGGTGTAACCACAAAAGATTTAAACAAGCCTTAAACAAGTGTAAAACTATAATTTTGTATTGATAAACACACGTCTGACAAGTCTTGTTTATTGTTGGTTTATTGGTTGTTATGTATTTGTGGTAACACGGATAATAACTAATTTAACAACACTTAACCATTTACACTGGAGATAAGCAGTACCTAATTAATTTACCGGCTATTCAAAGTTCAATGCAGTTAAATATTTGTAGGATAATTTGTAATTAATTAATTCATTATAATATAATAATTATTATCAACTTTTAATTAATTGAATTTGACTGAAACTGGGAAATAATATTTCAGTAATTAAGGATACCGTTCATCAGAAAACATAATACTAGGTGGTAGGACTTTGTTGCAAAGTTCGTCTAGGTAGGTACCACCGCTTTGCCAGTTATTCTGCCGCCAAGCAATAGTGTGCAAGCACTATTGTGTTTCCGGTTTGAAGGGCACTGTAGTGAAATTACTGGGCAAATGAGACTTTATGACCTGATCTCACAGTCAAGTAATCTTATTACCAGACTGTGCTGATATCTCAGGATGATGTGCGCAGTGCAGTGTCGCTTGTAACTCTATGTTTTAGGGTTCCGAGTGACACTGTTCTGTTATGGGCGAGCGTGGCGCTTAACATCAGGCGAACGACTAGCTCGTCACATTATTTAATAACATAAAAAAATAATAATAATAAATTGAGAATAATTTAATATTTTTAACTGTATAGGTGCTTACTACTTTTAAGTCCTGACATACATGCTGGACCCTAACTAGGATTCCCTGTATATAGGAACTACGAGGACCATGTTCCCATAACAACCACACACGAAACAAGTATTTGCGCTTTTTTTACTGTGCAGAAATACTTGTCCTGCCGCGGGAATTGAACCTGCGAATATTAAACTTGCTACTATGTGCTGGCTTCTGCATAAACCTTTCCCAGATAATATAACAGATAACCTATCCCCCGACCGCGGGGCAAGCAGGCAGCGCCGGCGCATATTTATTGCTACACTGTATTTATTGTGCGCTCACTTAAGAAGATATATTAACGTCATTTGTCGACGATTGGCGTCTAAGCTAGTAATTGACCGTGAAATTGCTGGAAGTTGGATTTATGCGATTGAATATGCAGTTTCGTAATTTTAAGGATACATAGATCAGCAGATAAAACCATTTATTATAATCTATACCTATACATAAAATTCAAAGTCCTGACTGACTGACTGACTTATATATCAACGCACAAACAGACTAAACCGCTGCTCCTAGAGACTTGCAATTTGGAGGGTGTGTTCTTTGTAAAGTATAGGTATCAATAAGAAAGGGTTTTTAAAATTTCATCCCTAAGAGAGTGAAATGAGTGGTTGAAATATCTATAATAAAATCTTCGTTTCCCGTGGTCCCGTTGTCCCGGTGGTGGCCACGCGGGCTTGGCCACGTGCAGAAGCTAGTAGATAAATAAAACAGAAAACAATAAAAATAAACCTAACAAATCACTACTAGTAGGCAACGTGCCCAATATAAATACAAATATAATATAAACCATTTAAAAATTAAAATTATTTAGAGAAAACATAGAAATAAATATTCTTTGCAGTTTTTGATGAAACAGATTTTATGGATTCGCGTTCTGGATTCATAGCTTATATTTATACATGGTTGAGACTTGTTTGTACATACAATATTATTATTATTTATTATATGCTATTACTTAATGCGATAAATTTGTTTTTAAGTAAAAACCAGAAAAAACAATTTTTCAGTTTATATTGTATACTCCTGCGCATCGGCTTTACGTAACATATTTGTTAAATTAATTCACTAAACAGTATGTATCCATGATGAGTAACCATTTATTGTCGACCTCACTTTATTGACGTCAACAGTGAAATGTCAATTAATGTAAAAGTCAGCTTTCGACGTCACCAAATATAGGTTAGTTCAGGAATGTGTAACAGTAAAGAACTGAGTACGGTCAATTCTCACGATATTAATTAGATTTATTGCTAAAAACCACTGCTGATCTGGTTACAAGATGCACCTATAAAGTACAGTCAGCTATAAAATATTTTACAAGGACATTAAGTACAAATGATCGGCACAGTGCGTGTACGATGGTTAGAATTTATAAACGTGCCTGCTCACCTCTTGGTCTCCCATTTATGATTGATTTATGATGATACATTTTGATTTCTATTCAATTTTCAATTAGACAAAAGCCTTATATCCTTCGCACGTTGCACTAAAGTTTGACAGCTCCTAAGTTCGCATTTATCTCTATGACGTACCTGTAACGCATGTAGTACGCCCTGGAGAGATATGTGTGAACTAGAAGCTGTCAAACTTTAATGCAAACGGTCTTAGAACATTGTAGCTACATACTTAGTGAAATTACTGGGCATCTCAATTGCCCAGAGACTTTGTGATTTGATCTCACGGTCGAGTAATCTAGTATTACCAGACTGTATTGATGTCTCAGGATATGCGTAGTGCCGTGTCACTACACACACACACTGTCAAATTCAACTCTCAACTTTATATTTTAGAGTTCCGAGTGACACTGTTCTGTGATGGGAGGCCGTGGCGTATAACATCATGTGAACAACTAGCTCGTCATATTATTCATTAACATAAAAAAATACATCACTACTACATTATATTCAATACGTATAATGTGCAGAAACTTTTGCAGCTAGGTGTATTTACTGGGATTTTCCTTAAACTTAGTCATTATTATAAAGCATGTAGTAAAATTACGATCACGTACTCAAACAGCAGTTATTCATTAACAAACACAAACGTGAATTGTAGTGTATAATTATTTTATGAAATTATATTATTCCTCTAAACATAATAATAATAAGTGATTATAAATCTTGTGTCAAAAATAAAGGAGCAGTTTTACTACAGCTACAGTTCGTTTTGATTTCGTCGAGTTTCGATTATACGTGTAATGCAAAATTGAAACAGTAAAAGTATTATTAAAAATCATACCCATTAAAATTAAGTACTATAATAATTAATAATATACAAATTTATATTAAAATAAATTAATAAAAAATAAACATAAGTGATTAATTTCATTGTTAAACAAAAACAATAATGGTTCAACAAAACTCAGCAATGCGTACAAGCATAGAGAGCATCAAGAAAATGGCACTCTTTACTCGCAGCATCAGGAATGAGGTAAAATTATTATTTATTATTAATATTATTACAAATACATTATTATTGCATGGACAACCCTTCTGTATTTGAATAAAGCAAAAATGACGACGAATGAATGACGTTTATATTGAAAATAATGATTATTATGTGTACTTTTTTTTAGCCTGCAAAGCATCTTTTCTTTCAACTAAATATTACAATTATATAATACTAACTACTACTAAACACTACCTACTACAAAATAAACATTTGGGCTATATACTAGTCACGGATCTATATATAAAAAAATAACCCTTTCTTCGTAAGTACAACTTTATACCCTAAAAAGAAACTGATTTTAACTTTCTACGCTAATACATATCATTGCCTTCCAGTACGTCAAGTCTTCTTTCTGTTTTATAGCTCTAGGACATCTTTTAATGATTATTTCAGTTATGTTTATTAACATTAATGGCATTTATTTGCAACAATTAACACTAAATTAAAGATTCAATTTACATATAAACATAATCCTAAACTACCTAACTAACCTAAAAACCTAATTATTTGAAAAAGAGTAATATTTTAGGGAAAAAGGGGTCATAAATAAAACACAGAATTTAGATCACCTGCGGGAAGCGTACCCAAAAAGCTGGCAACATTCCCTCGTTGAATAGCTAGGCTAATTCGTTGGGCGTGGTTTACCATA
Organism: Ennomos fuscantarius; assembly: GCA_905220475.3. Classification (NCBI taxonomy): domain Eukaryota; kingdom Metazoa; phylum Arthropoda; class Insecta; order Lepidoptera; family Geometridae; genus Ennomos; species Ennomos fuscantarius. The sequence continues at coordinate 2,386,933 of HG992040.1, read as the reverse complement.
CTTAACTATACTTTAAAGGATAAACTATATTTAATTAAAAAACCTAATTGTAAGTAAAAAGGGATTAAAAGTATACTAATGATACCATTACTATTAAATTACAGCAATTTTTTGATAGATATAATAAGTCATTACTATACATACTTAGTGAAGGCCAAATATGTAGAATTTGACGTCAAACAAGCATGATTGTATTCTTCTGCTTTATAAATAGCTGTATAAGACATTTATAGTCGTAATAATACGTAGAAAGAACTAATTTTAATATAAAAATATAATAAATTTAACGTATTATTATAAAAGGCATAGATAAAAAAATATTTATATAAAAATATTTAGATTAGATACTATTATAATAAGAATTATTATTATGATAAATAAACTATATGCAAACAAGGAATACCAACTGATATCAATTCAATTAATAATAATGTAAAATCAATAACAACTCCGACTGTTATCAAATAAGATTGTTAGACAGTAATCATTGATGTTGATTCTGATAAGATTTTTTATTAACATTTCGACAATTTTTGCTCTATTTTTATATAGAGCGTCGTTTGTTTTTTCTCTAATCTGTGAACAAGCATCGAAAATTATTACGTTCTGTCATTGTGTCGAACTGAGTGCCCGTCTGCAATTAAGTCTGACAGCTCCTAGGTTCGCACTTATCCGTTTGTAACTTACCTACTAAGAGATGTCAAACTTAAGTGCAGACGAGCAGTAAAAGTGTATTAAACTGTAGCTAGCAGATGAGTCATCAAAGAAAAATGTAAATGACTGGTTGCGTTTATAATAATAATAACGCCCAACAATCACATACATAGATCCTGAACCCTGACTAGGATTCCCTGTATCTAGGCATCCAGGAACTACGAGGACCATGGTCCCACAACACCCAGACTCTGAACAAGTATTTGCGTTTTTGTTCTGTGCACAAATACTTGTCCTACCGCGGGAATCGAACCCACCGCCTCAAGGTTATGAGTCGACCTGCTCTATTACCACACCACAGATGCCGTCATATAGCCTTTGCAATTTTTACTGGCGAGTACTTATACACAATGAAAGATAGCTGAGCACGTGCATCACCTATTTGTTATCAATTCTTACATATTATATAGGTACTTATGTATTTACTCTCTTATCGTTCAGTTTCGTTCAGCAACTGGCAAATAAAGGTGGTTTATTATCAATATTAGGATCACAAACGTGCTTTTTACCAATATTAAAGGCTTATTTATTTGTGATTGGTTAATATGATGCTGAATTTTAGTTCATATGGCGCTGTTGAGGTAAGAAATACCGTTTTAGAGTTTTACCTGACCTGATAGCTCAGTCGTCAGTAGCTCTGCCTTCTGAACTAGGTTGTGGGTTCGATTCCCACAGGTCATACATTTGTGTGATGAACATAGGTTTTTGCTCTGTGTCTTGGTGTTATATTGTATTCTATGTATGTATTTACAAAACAAAAAAGTATTTAGGTATTGTATCAGTTATCTGGTTCCCATAATACGAGCTTTGCTTAGTTTGGGGCTAGATGGCGTTGTGTGAGATGTCCAACACATATTATTATTATTATATTATTATCAGCGCAGCAGTCGTACATCAGTGATCTAAAAATCTTTGCTATTTCGATCTGTGGAGTGATCACGGAACTTTGATTGCAATGCAACAGGAGAAATTTCCAACTAACTATGGACATAAGCTGCGTCAAATTCATACCATTTCTACCTGTTGCAACCCAGTTACATGATCGCCCAGTTGGTCAGAGATTATAAAGAAAACAAGTGAATTCGGATTATACGTCTGTGAAGATAGAAAACATAACGGTAAATTTGGATTCTGGAGGGCTATGCTGAATTACAACTTCGATAAACCGACGCTGATTTCGATAAATTGACTTCGAAATCATACACGAAAATGTCGTTAATTCGACATCTACGACCGGATTAGCAAAGATAGGAATAATAATGTAATAAGAACGTTACATAATTTTAGCAATTTTTTGGTTTGTTTTAGCACTAAACCAAATAGATAGATAAAGACGTCATCTACAGCTACAGGTGGCGTCGTTTTTACCAACGTCTTAAGATTAAAACTGAACTGATAATAAATATTAGTAAGTTATAGATTGGAATTATCAGTTTATTACTCAGTAAGCGTGACTTACACTGTGAGTAACGGGTGAATCATTAAAAATAGATTAACCTATACATATAAAATTCATAGTTCTGACTGACTGACATACTGTATTACTGACTTATATATCAACGCACAGCCTAAACCGCTGGTCCTAGATACTTGAAATTTGGAGGGCGTGTTCTTTGTAAAGTGTAGGTTAAGACCCACTAAGAAAGGGTTTTTTGAAATTCCATCCCTAATAGAGTGAAATGGGTGGTTGAATTATCTATGAAAAAATTTCTTCTTCGTTTTTTTTTATTGGTTGATAGGCTCGCGTATGACCACTATCACACCTGATGGTGACGATGCGGTCTAGGATGTAACACGCTTGCCTATAGGCAATATTCTATAGGCAATAGGAAAATATGTTGATTTTTACATTACCTCATGCTAGCCCCGCTGGTAGAGGGTAATAATGTATATCTACTTGTACTATATGACTGTACAGTTCAACCACAAACATTTATTTATATACTTAAATTACATAATAAAATGCCTGTTACGTCGTCACAATAGCTGTATTCCAACCTCGCCTACCACAAACAATAATCTATATAATACCTAATATACTTTTCATACTAGCTTATTGTATGTACCATAATGTGTAATTAATAATAATAATAATATGTGTGGACATCTCACACAACGCCATCTAGCCCCAAACTAAGCTAAGCTTGTGCTATGGGAACCAGATAACTGATACAATACTTAAATGCTTTTTTGTTTGTAAATACATACATAGAATACAATATAACACCCAGACACAGAACAAACACCTATGTTCATCACACAAATGTTTGTCCTGGGTGGGAATCGAACCCACAACCCACAGATCAGAAGGCAGGGCTACTACCAACTGAGCTATCGGGCCAGTCACTCAATTATGTGGGTTATGTGTTTATGGGTGCTTAACATCAGACGATCGACTAGCTCGTCGCGTCATTTGTGCATATAATGGTGTCGATTCTGTGTCGCATACTCTAAAGCTAAACGAAATTAACATATTTCCGTGTTTTCATTTCCCTTTTATCAGAAGAGTACCGCCATACTTTAAGTTTACTTTAGTTTTAGAGAATGCGACACAGAATCGACACCAATGTGTAGGTACTTAATTTTTAATGGGTATTCCTTTAAAAGAAGAAAGAAGAGGAAAATGTTTGGCCACCTTATTATGACAACCTAATGAAAATCATCTTATAAGGAACGGTAGAAGGGAAGAGAGGAAGAGGCAGACCTAGAAGGGCATACACAGATCAAATAAATGAAAAGATAAATGTTATGTCGTACGGGGAGGTTGAAGCATTGGCCGAAAGTCGAGAACGATGGCGATTACTCCACCAAGAGCAGGACTCTTAAATATAATATAATATGTGTGGACATCTCACACAACGCCATCTAGCCCCAAACTAAGCAAAGCTTGTAGTATGGGAACAAGATAACTCTTATATAAGAAGAATAAGATTCCTTTACTTATTGTTACAGAAATGGAATTAGCGTACCTAAATTAAAATGCTTAATTAAAATTCATAAAAATAAACATGACTAATATTGTGTATTGTTAAATTTATAACTAGTTGCGCCCCACGGTTTCACCCGCTGATAAAAAGTATTTTAATTATTTGCTCATCCCACGGGAACATTTCACTTTTCCGGGATAAAATATGGCCTATATGTTAATCCAGTGTATAAGCTATATTGGTACCGAATATCATCCAAATCCATCCATCCGTTTGAGCGTGAAGGAGTTACAAACATACACACATACAAACTTTCGCCTTTATAATATTAGTATGATTAGTATGAAGTATTATGTAAAATTTGAATATGAAACTACATTACAGAGAGCTCCGAATGACACTGCAACTGTTATGGACGGCCGTATCCCTTACCATCAAACAAACGACCAGCTTGTCACGTCATCGTTAACATAAAAAAATAACGTTTCATGAATGCCCTATGGTAAAAAAACAAATCGTATATCTTGCTCACTCTCTTTTGATTAAGCAATCAAAACAAAAGCATTCAAGCTCAGACAAAGTGGACTAATCCAACAAAAGGGGTCAACGTTTGTCCTTGTGAAAGGTCAACCCTGTAACCTACAGGGTCAAACGAGGTCAAGCGCCAAGGTCAGACTCGCTCCAATGGGGCTGAGATAACAATATTATGTTCTCTTTGTGAGGACTTCAAGTTCATCTAGAATAACTTTGTAGAGAATAGAGATGCTCTGTCTTGATAAAGCTGAGCTAACTATTCATGGGCGAACAAAAGGTTCGACTACAATTTTAAGTTGAATATTTAATTAAAAGTTTATGTGGTAACTGAAGGCCTGAAAACTATACAACTATCAATAATAATAATAAATAACGCCCTACGATTTCATACATAGATCCTGGGCCCTAACTAGGATTCCCTGTGTCTAGGTACCAAAGATAATAAATCCCGAACAATAACTCGTTTTTCTAATATTCTGGGATTTTTTCGTTAGCTGTTCCTCCGCGGCAATCCAAAACGAAACTGACGTACTCGCAAAGGCTAGTAGTGGAAATCAACTACTATTTTTCGTATGAGGGGGAAGTTGTATCATTGGTCTAGTGGATTTATAGTCAATGATAAGGACCCAAGAACTGCGAGAACCATGGTCCCACAAGTTGTTTTGAGTCTGGGTGTTGTGGCCCACAAAGTATTTGCCAGTATTTGCCACTTTTTTTTTTCTTGTGCACAAATATCGCGTACAAATATCCTGTCGCGGGAATCGAATCCTCCGCCTCCGGGCTATGAGCCGACTTACTCAACCACCACATCACAGAAGCTGTCAATAAACAATAGATGCTAACAAACGACTAATAAATGATAATAATATGCCATGACTCATCCCGGTTTTGAAACCTCGTAAAACGCCAGTTTGGATGCTTTTCCTAAGGGAGAATTTACCACCATGCTCGACAGGTGGCTTAGAGATTGCAAATTTTATGTAGGTACTGAGGAAGATTCTGCTGTTATTCATGATATTTCCTAAGCTGATTCTTACGGCGCCCAAGGGAAGAGATGGGGGTCATGTTCGGAAACCGGGACCACACCGGGCCTCATACTTAATTATATTATATTATTGCAAATGTGTTCAGTCTTTCGGTATACCAAATTGCTATATACCAGGATGAAATTATTCTTATTCGGGTAATAATACTTTTAATTGTGTAGAAAAATAAAAACATTAAAAAAAGTCTAAAGCTCGCGTATCTATATCCACTTCACGAACTTATCAGGCCGTAAACCGAAATAGTTAGTTTTTTTATGTTAGTGAATGATGTGGCGAGCTAATCGTTCACTTGAAGTTAAGCGCCAGGGCCACCCATAACAGAACAGTGTCACTCGGAACTCTAAAACATAGTTTCACGCACACTGCACTGCGCACATCAGCTTACTCAAATTACTCGACTGTGAGATCAGAACATAAAATCTCAATTGCCCAGTAATTTTACTAGCTACAGTGCCCTTCAAGCCGGAACATAGTAGTGCTTGCACACTACTGCTTGGCGGCAGAATCACTGGCAAAGCGGTGGTACTTACCTAGACGAACTTTGCAACAAAGTCCTACCACCTAGTCTACCTGTAATAGCTATTAAAATATGTGATTGTTGGTTCCAGAGCCGGGATGTAGAAGCGCAGTCGAAGGAAGAGCTGTGTTCCACGAAACACGTCTGCTGGAAGTTGGGGATCGATCTACCTATTTTTGTCATTGGTGAGTGTATACAAGATAACGAATAGCTTGGTGACGTGGCTAGGACCAGTGGCGTAGCTAGGTAACTAAAGAAAAAAATAAACTAGTGCCCCAACTAAACTATTTAAGTACGTTCGTTCCGTATTCGTCGTGTTCCGAATTCAACCTACTCCAGAGTTTTCGTAATCCAGATTCTTTATTCTATTTAATTTACAGTTTGTAAGCCAGAATCCGAGACGCCCCTTGAGCTTTGGGGCCCCGGGGTACTGACGCGTCTAACACTCCAGTAGCTACGCCACTGGCTAGGACACACAACTTAGACTACTAGATGTGCCAGTGGCCTAACACCACACTCCGTTACTTCGAAGAGCTGGGATGGCTCGGGTAGATCCTAGCAAGAGAAAATTCACGATACACCTGAAACGGTAACACACTGCAGGACTTATCACCCCCATGTATGAACAAAATGAATCTCTACTAGGTATTATGACGCGCTCTTGATCAAAACGAACTAATGTGAACTGAAAATTACAAATTTTTCGTAACAGGAATGAAAATGAAAAATCATTTATTCGACAAAAGGAAAATTTACATAACGGTGTAGAATGGAAACACCTGATGGCTTCCACACTAGGCACGAAACCCATGGGAACCAGGACTCTTTCGTCGGAGATACAGTTTTTAAATGACTATTAGAGAACTTAAATTCATATCAAAGCAATGCCAAAAAAACAAGTTGACGTGCCTAATTGCTAATTTAATTTTTTATAAACTTTAATGAGTATCAAATCGAAAGAAGTCACCATAATCAGTAGACTGGAGTTTTGGAAAACGAAAAAGATCGCGTCACCGCATTGTATTATTTTCCAAAACTTGTGTTATTTTCAGTGTTAGTGCATAAAATTGGTGGCATTTTATTCGTTAAGTGCTAGATTACAGGCATGAGTGTGGAAAAGTGGAATAATGATGGTGAAACGTTTCTTTTCGTGTTGTTTCCAAAACTCCATAGAAGCTTCTGGTAAAGTTGCCACCACTTTACTAGGAGTATGACTTGACTAGACTAGACTATGACTTGACTTGATGACTTGGACTGTGACTTGACCCATACATATGTATATTATAAATTAACTTGAAAAATTTATTACTTGACACTGGCTAAATACACAAAAGTGTGGAGCCAAAACCAAAAAAAAAATCAGTAGACTGGGTTGTCGGTTATAAAGGTTGTTAATCTCTTTTAAATAACGCCTAAGCTTTAACATTGGATTTATGTAAGTACCAAACAAACTGGTGTGGTATACTCCGCTCGGTCTTTGATAATGAAGAACCGCCGTCACAAGCCGCACCGGTTTGTGCTAACTTAAAATAATGATAGTTTTATGACTGCATTATGAGCACTTGAACGCACAGAAATAATAAAAAATATTTTAATGAGCTCAGCGATCAAGTCAAACTGACTCCATATTTATCTCATAAACATGCCTTTCATAATTAAGACGCCGTAAAAAAAGCACCGTTTTACCATTTAAAGATGTCAAAGATAATCAAAACGGTATTTAAAAATAACCTCCATCAATCTGTGAGGAATAAAAAGTTACAAACTTAAATGTAACACATGTTGTGGGACCCCACGGCGGTGGTGCATGAGGCAGAACGCAATTTAAAAAAAAAACTCTGTTACTTTGTGTTGTTACTTTTTTAATATCGTCGAATTGAGAACTGCTCTTTTTGTTGCAGTCACATTAAAAAGAAAGTTAATCTAATTATTTCTCTGCACGCTTTGATTGACTGGTAGAAAATTCTGTTAGCATTAAGTCCGCGTTTGTACATGTTCTGTGTTAATCTATACATATAAAATTCAAAGTCCTGAGTGACTAACTGACTGACTTATATATCAACGCACAGCTTAAACTGCTGGCCCTAGAGACTTCAAATTTAGAGGGTGTGTTCTGTGTAAAAGCTATCCACTACAAAGGGTTTTTCTAAATTCCGCCTCTAAGAGGGTGAAATGAGTGGTTGAATTATCTATGAAAAAAATTCTGCTTTGTTTCCTATAGGAAATGCGCTATGTAATATATATGCCTATAGGCCACGCGGGCGAAGCCGCTAGCAGAAGCTAGTATTTAATAAAATAATGATGCGTTATAATTTTAGAACTGAAAAGATTTGTAAATGTATTATTTAACCAGTCGCGTCCATATGTCCGACAACTCTTGGATTACCTAACGCTGTCTGGATTTCATATGAATGTTAATGAACAGACTGAAATAAAAATAATGTCAGCTAGTTATCAAGATTTTGTATTTATAGCGTGGATAAAGTCTGGATAGATTAATAAATGAATGAAACAATATTAATTTACTAGTTGCGTCTCGCGGTTTCACCCGCGAATTGAAAGTATTTTAGTCATTTGCTCATCCCACGAGAAAATTTCACTTTTCCGGATTAAAATGTAGCCTATATGTTAATCCAGTGTATAAGCTATCTTAGTACCGAATTTCATCCAAATCCATTCAGCCGTTTGAGTGTGAAGAAGTAACAAACATACACACAAACACACATACAAACTTTCGCCTTTATAATATTAGTGTGATTCTCCGAAATAGGTAGCTCATACCTAAGTAGGTAGGTTAGGTAAAGTTACCTATCCTATATATATTAAGTATATACCTTTTAGTGACTACTTTAGCACTAACTTCCCGTCACCATTAAATTAAATCTATTTATGTATCATTCGATAACAGGGATCTTTATGGATCATTCCATCACCGAGGGAGTGTCCGTAATAATCGATTAAGTTTAAACTTACGACCGTGCAGCGTTCAAGCCCGCATAATCGATAATTGATGGGATGCAAGAATCTTAGCGCACGATTGGAGTTTCTCATGACATTTAATTAAACAAAAATACATTTAGTAGTATTACGGAAGAAATTGTGTCGAATTTCATTATTAATTTATAGATTGTATATCGACATGACCTGACTTGATAATGTATATACCTATAAGGATTTTATTCATCCAACGATCGAACTACTGGTATCGCCATCTAGCGTCGAGTAGCCGCACTAGAACTATAAATATAAATTTTCACTTACAATCTTTATTGTTTTATCACACTATCACACTAATATTATAAAGGCGAAAGTTTGTATGTGTGTATGTTTGTTACTCCTTCACGATCAAACGGCTAAATTGATTTGGATGAAATTCGGTACCAAGATAGCTTATACACTGGATTAACATATAGGTTACATTTTTCTCCCGGAAAAGTGAAATTTATGTAGACAATAAAGTGATCTATGTGATGTGCATTGGGAAATAATATTTACTTATCGAAGCCTACATACTACATTAATTATAATTAATTTATTTTATGAATATCGTATGTAGGTAGAATACAATAAAAAACACAAATATTTAAAAAAAAATAGTTTTAATATTTTACTTACATAATTTAAAAAGTATATCAATTATGGAAATTGAAATGATATGTAAAATCTATGAAAAAACGTTCTTTTTCTGCTTTGAAAGCGTTTAAAATCGTTACATCAATCACATAATATGATAATAATTATAGTTACTATAATACATTGTTGCATACTTAGATGTTTTTAGTTACTGCCGCCATCTGTTGGTGAGTAGCAAAACTAAAAAAAAATGATAATATAACTGAAAATAAATACATATTCAGAAAGTCTTAATCTGTTTCAAATACAAACTTTGTAAAACTTTTTTATTGCAAAATCATTAATACAAATTGTTCGTGTTCATGAAACGAAATAACGTCAAACTAAATATGTATAACAAGTTCGAATATCCACTTGTACTATTTGTACCTACTACTATCTACTATCCTAGCCGCGTATTCCTCTGATTGAAAATTTCAATTGTATTATTACATAATAATTGCCACATGCCACATGCACGTCTATTGCATACGCGTGGGTTCCAACGTGATCCTCCGAGGATGTCACTCATCATATATTCTATGCCTGAGTGCTTAGGTTACCTAATACGACATAACGCGTAGATATTGGACTACTACTGCTAATATTATAAATGTATGTATGTATGTATGTTTGTTACTCTTTCACGCAAAAACTACTGAACGGGTTTGAATGAAATTTAGAACACAGATAGTTTATAACCTGAATTAACATATACTTTTTATCCCGATAGTATGTTCCCGTGGGACAATTATCGAACACCACGAAGGCGACATCGCGGGCTTTTTACGCAAAAACTACTGAACGGATTTGGATGAAATTTGGAATACAGATAGTATATAACCTAGATTATAACGTAGGATTCTTTTTATCCGCGTGTGAAACCGTGGGGCGAAGCTAGTGTTGCATATATAACAGTTTAGGTTGAGATACGTCACTATTATCCATTTAGATTCTTCAAAACCATATTTTGTAGTAAAACTATATAAATTATACTGTAAATTTTCTTAGCTCCGACATTATTATGGATATTTTTTGTATCACCGTAAATACGTCTGATTTCTGAACTGTAGGTTGTGGGTTCGATTCCCACCCAGGACAAACATTTGTGTGATGCACGTGGATGTTTGTTCTGTATCTGAGTGTAATATTGTATTTCTATGTATATGTTTACAAACAAAAGTATATAAGTAGGTATTGTATCATTTATCTGGTTCCCATAGTACAAGCTTTACTTAGTTTGGGACTAGATGGCGTTGTGTGAAATGTCCACAAATATTTATTTATTTAAATGATAGTGGGCTATGACTGAAGTAGACCCAGCCAATCTCAAAGTGAATTTAATGAAGCTACGACTGAATCAAAGTTTTTAGAAATAACAGTAACTAACTAACTATAGATAGATGCTCTCGCAAACTCGGCTAGTTCGTTCTCACTGTAACTGGTGCTGTAGGTACCTACCCTGCTCTGTGTAATATAGTGCAGGTACCCTAAGCTCGTCCTTAACACATGTATATACAATTAAACTACACTAAGTTAAAACTGTACTTATAATATTTTTCGAAAATCTTATTTGCACTGCACTTCTTTACCGATATAAGTAGATAGAAACAATTTTCTTCTTATTTCTATCTGTCTGCCTGTCCCTTTGAAAATGCATTAATTTTCCCTCTATCTTTTTCTCTCTGCCTTCTCTGTTCCTTTTGACAGAATTATAGGATCTAAAATGAACTAGCCCGTGGGAAGCCGGGGCAGGTCAGTTAGCTAATATAACCTATTAGACGACACAGATCGTCATCAGATCTATCGAGAATGATCTAATTCATGGACGCACATCTACAAATAGACCAGGAATTCCTGGTTCACCAGCGTCCTTTGCACGTGTGGGTACGAACCCGAATGGTACCATTATGCCATTACCCAATTTATTTGGCAACACCCGCATCCGCCCGAGTTTCACCCGAGTTCAAAGTCAATGTCAAAGTCGTGCGAATTACGTATGAGGATGTTGATTTGGCTGGATTGTACTTGAAACAACGAGGATTAAACTACTCTTTAACGAGAATGTACGCGTAACGGGTAACGCGTAATGTGGGCGTATTTGATTGATAACTGAGGCTGAGATAATTTTCTCATTTTAAGACTGCATCCGTCTGCCAAGAAGCGGTCACTTAGATTATTTTTTTTGTTTTTGTTTTTGCCACCACCGTTTCACCGCATTGCAATGTTATTCTGCCGCCAAGCAGTAGCGCGCAAGCACTGCTGTGTTCCGGTTTGAAGGGCACTGTAGCTAGTGAAATTACTGGGCAAATGAGACTTTATGATCTGATCTCACAGTTGAGTAATCTTAATACCAGGCTGTGCTGAATTTCTAAGGAGCTCGTCACATCATTCGCTAACATAAAAAAGCAGGTACAAGAAACATCTAAGCCCTGTTTTCTCTTGTTTCAGTATTAGCACTGATTGGGCTGTTCGAGCTTGGAGTGATACCGTGCCACAAGTCCGGGTTTTACTGCAACGACCCTGCGCTCTCGTTCCCGTATCTTGGAGACACGGTCACCTCAGCCATGCTCATGTCTGTTCTCTTCTTCTGGCCGTTGATCGTTGTAAGTCGTCCGTATGTCATTAAAATATATATATATATACACACAGCGCTATCATCATTTGACAGCGTCTGTGGTATGGTGGTTGAGCAGGTTGGCTTATAACCCGGAGGCGATCGATTTCCACGGCAGGACAAGTATTTGTGTACAGAAAAAAAGGCATATACTCGTTCTTAGTTTGGGACTATTAATAATAATAACGCCCCACGATCACATACATAGATCCTGAACCCTAACTAGGATTCCCTGTCTAGGAATCCCACAACACCAAGACACAGAACGAGTATTTGCGCTTTATTTTATGGGCACAAATACTTGTTCTGCCGCGGGAATCGAACCCGCCGCCTCCGGGTTATGAACCGACCTGCTCAACCACTACACCACACAGGCTGTCCGTATAATAAGTAAATAGTAAATAGAATTTTATATTCATTAGATAGACTTATCACCCAATGCCTCCCTTTTATTCACAAGCATTATCCTTTTTATTGGTTTCGTTAACGCATGCTTTTAGCAAAGCTGTCAGCTACCGGCTATGTAGAAGCCAAAGAGAAATATTAATTTATGATTCTTCTCTCTATATTTACCCAGTAACTAAGTTACAATAATTCTCTTTTCCAGTTCTTCTTCACGGAATTCCTGTTCAGTGAGAGTGAGAATAACCAGTCTAAGCTGGTCCAGACCATAAGGAACGCCAGTTGGGTGTACAGATCATACCTTTACGGTCTGTTAATGAACCTGTGCATTGTGGAGGTGATGAAGGGGATCGTGGGGGGGCCACGACCCACATTCTTCCATCTTTGCGAACCGGACACCGCGAGGACTTGTAATGGGTAAGTAATGAATAGCTATTTGAATCAAATAAGTATCTAAAAATGGTAAAAATGCCTGAGAATAAATTTGTATAATTTATGCAGAAATTCCATTGAACTTATTCAGAAACTTTCTTGATCTTATTCAGAAATTTAGTTGACCTTGTTTAGAAACTGAGTTGAACTTATTTAGAAACTTAGTTGAACTTATTCAGAAACTTAGTTGAACTTATTCAGAAACTGAGTTGAACTCATTCAGAAACTTATATTACTTAAAAACTGAGTTAACTTATTTAGTAACTTAGTTGAACTTATTTAGAAACTTATATTAACTTATGCAGAAACTTAGTTAAAATTGTTTAGAAACTTGACTAAGCTGAATACAGTCTCTAACTAAAATAATCCAGGTAGAAATAATGAGACTTTATATCTGTTTTTTTTCGTTAGGTCTGAATTCGTGAGCACATTTGAATGCACCTCGGAGAAGTACTCATGGTGGGATCAGCTAGACTCGTACCGGAGTTTCCCATCTGGACACACATCGATGTCTGTCTTCTGTGGACTTTTCGTAGCGGTGAGTACATTTTGATCCAAATAAGTTCTGCGCAATACAAAAATGATTGATAATTAACTTTGATTTTAAAGGTATCACCAACACACAAAGTCACACTGATTCGATCAAGTATGACTATAGTTGTAAAAAAAACAGTTTGAAACTATTTAAAACTATAATAAGGCTGAATACCCGACTGCGCAGAGGAAAAAGGAGGCCTTATTTCGTATAAAACAAGCGTTTAAAATAGCGTTTTATTTTGTTATTCATTCATTTCACTCATTAATTATTCAATATTTTGCTGTTCTAAATAACAAAGGTTAATTTTAATATTTTTACAGTTGCCTAATAAATGTAGGTACGTTTTAATCATAATTATAATCCATGTCGAAAGATAAAGTAGAGAGAAGTTCTCTCGAAAATACAGAAGTTTGTCCCCCAGTTAAGTGAATTGTTGGGGTTGCCAGTGAAATAAATTATGAATAATGCAATGTTACTCAATAAACCGTTGTCTCCAACAGTGGTACCTCCAAAAGCGCGCGTTCAACTGGAGCCACCGCACCATATTCCTGGTGCCGGCGCTGCAGCTGGCCAGCATTTCGTTCGCAATAGTGTCCTCCCTCACGAGGATCACGGACCGCCGGCACCATTGGTGGGACGTTCTCGCTGGGACCGGAATCGGGCTCCTCACACTGTTCTATGCTGTAAGTTCTTATAATAGTTTATTACTTACATTTTATTTTTGAATTTTACCGATAGCTCAGTTGGTAGTAGCCCTGCCTTCTGAACTGTGGGTTGTGGGTTCGATTCCCACTCAGGACAAACATTTGTGTGATGAACATAGGTGTTTGTTCTGTGTCTGGGTGTTATATTGTATTCTATGTATGTATTTACAAACAAAAAAGTATCTAAGTATTGTAACAGTTATCTGGTTCCCATAGTACAAGCTTTGCTTAGTTTGGGGCTAGATAGCGTTGTGTGAGGTGTCCACACATATTATATTATTATTATTTCTTTACGTACGCTTGACTTCAGGAGTAAGCTGGTGTAATGCGTAACGAAGCGAAGGGAAGTTGAAAGTTGGTTCACGTAGATCTCCATTGTCAACATAACAATGTTAAAAAATTGTTTTATGTTGGTATGTTTGGTAAAATGTTCATTTACAATTGTCAAGATGGTGACATTAACATTAAACAAAGCAAAAACAAAGTTATACCGGCCGATAAAGCTAAAGAAGTTTTATTTCAGTCGTGTGGTCTAAAGCACACTCTTTTTTTACTAGATGGCAGGACTTTTCTGCGAAATTCGTCTAGTTAGGTACCAGCAAGGTCAAATATATTGACAAGAATCGTCAGTTAATTGATTTATTTCGTATTGTTTTCAGGTAACGTTCCTATGCAATAACTTTTCGTATGCAAGTGAGAAAAATGAAGAAAAAGTTGAAGACAGTCGGAAAACTACGAGAACGTTACTATTCGACGAACAAAGAATCATTACTTAAAAAATAGATTTATATCTAGTAGTTTTTGTCCCTGTACAATTACCTATACCTATCCAGTGTAATAGGTGACTAGTGGCTGTGAGCGGATACCGAATGGTATTTCAGGTTGAATGCAAATCATATTTATTTCTTTGTAATGTTTTCTGTCTACATTTTGATTGGAACCCGTATTCATGGATTGAAACGTGAGCTCAGGTTGAATTTTTTTTTATTGTTATTGAATGATGTGACGTTCACCTGATGTTAAGCGCCACGGCCGCCCATAACAGAACAGTGTCACTCGGAACCCTAAAACATAGAGTTACAAGCGACACTGCACTGCGCACATCATCCTGAGACATCAACACAGTCCGGCAATAAGATTACTCGACTGTGAGATCAGATCATAAAGTCTCAATTGCCCAGTAATTTCACTAGCTATAGTGCCCTTCAAACCTTCCGGTTTGAAGGGCACTGTAGCTAGTGAAGTGTAGTGTGCAAACACTACTGTGTTCCCACAGTAGTGTTTGCACACTACTGCTTGGCGGCAGAATAACTGGCAAAGCGGTGGTACCTACCTAGACGAACTTTGCAACAAAGTCCTACCACCCAGTACATAGCAAAATGTAAGCGAATGACGCAAATTTACTTAAGTCATAGTATTTTTATAAAATAAATTAGTATGTATTTGTTCTGTGTTAAGACTTAAGACAATAAATTCAATTAAATTCCAGTGACCTAGATAGATGATAGAAAATTCATTATTGCACAAACATCAACAATAGAAGGTTAAGGCGAACATAATGCTATAGATTATTCTTCCAGTTAACTCCGGTGTATTGTGGAAGGCTTAAAGGAAATAAAAAGTTAACGACAAGACATATCAACAAATAAATAATATGGCTAGATAGGTACTGATGAAAGGTAGGTATTTTAGTATTAGGGATAATTGTAAGTGCCCGTCTCTACTAATTTTTGACAGCTCCTAAGTTTGTACTTATATCTATCTCTATGACATACCTAAGTGCATTGCAGTAGGTTTTTTATACAGGGATAAGTGCGAACTTAGAGAAAACAAAAGGATGGCATAAGTGCTCGAGAGAAAATTAGCTCAATGCAAAACAGTTCTTATTATATGTATATAAGTTATTTTTTATTTTATGTAAGTCTCATATATTTATTTTTATAGAATTATTTTGTCATAAGGTGCCAATCGTGCCATAAATGAATGGTGAAAACGAGAAAATAAAAGATTTTAAATAGATAACCTTTTTTTTCTCATTCATTTAGTTTAATTGTAAGGATTTCAATATAAATATCTAAAATTTATCGGGTATTAAAATAACTAACCCCTAACTAGGATTCCCTGCGATCAGGGGCCCAAGAACGACAAGGACCATGGTCCCATAACACTCAGACACAGAACAAGTAATTGCTTTTATTCCTGTGTACAAATGCTTGTCCTGTCACGGGAGTCGAACCCACCGCGTCCGGTTTATTAGCCAACCGCTCAACTTCCACACCACACCACAGAGGCTGATATCAGATTAGTAAGTAAGTTCAAATTACTAAGATACCTGCATATTAATTAAGGATTTTTTCACTCCTTGGTATCTAACGCCTTTTATTTTTTCGAGTAGTCTCCAGGTCTAGGACAAATTCTCCAATGTATCATGGTTAAGGTCCAAACAGCCCATAATAACACAGGTTGCGCAACCGACCGACTTTAGGGTCCATTACGACCCATTACCGAAATGAGGATGTAGCGGGATCGGTTCCCATGTGATGACCCTTTGTTCGAGCCTGGATGGAAGGGTCCTGATAGGACCAATTGTTATTGTTATTAACAATTTTCTTTTCTTTATTTACCTTTCATAGGCTCGCATTAGATCATTGTCTTACTTGATGGTAGGCGACAATGGAACGCCTAGAAGCGTAGAAGATTCGGTTCACTCTTGAAAACTCCCAGATTATGATGTCCCATTCTTTGGCCGTCCGCGCAATAGGTAGGACTTCATGTTTCTATGGTTTTCCAACATATATGATCTTTTGGAGTATGAACGAGAATGGCCAAATTTGATGCCACACCTATGATAAGAACTAAAAGTAAGTTTCCAAAGTATTCCAATACCCAGCCAGATTCTTGAGAAAATGCCATCTAGACTACACTAATAAAAATGAAGAAAGAAACGTGATATTTTCATGGAGGTCACGTGGCCCTGCCCTGCTATTAAATAGCCTACCTATAAAAATACAAAAAATATAGGTGAAGGCATTCGTATTGTATTGTTAGCTCTTAAGGACCTAAATGAATACAATACAATACAAAAATTCTTTATTGTACACCAGAAGAAAAAACAGTTACAGATGAAGAAACTTAAAGCTATAGTACAATGGGCGGACTTATCGCTAAAAGCGATCTCTTCCAGTCAACCTTTGGATGGAAAGAATTGTTAGAGAGATAGAGGTCCACATTTCTCATCAAAAATTTTACCATTTCTACAACAACTATAGGATAGATAACTCGGACGGTTTTGCACGATAACCTTCGACACAACTGTCTACGTTTGAAATACAAAACCTAATTTTGTAAGTAATAAGCATTAGAATGATAATTTTGGCGCCTAGATGTTATTGGAAATTAGAACAACCTAAAGCGAAATGCTTATCTTAAACTAGACTTTGATCCATCTGTCTGTACTAATTAGTGCAGTCAATAGCACAGTTGATCAATAGAACGGTATACTTAGGATACCTCAACAAAGAATGTACGTAGGTAAAAGTATTTAGAAGATACCTATCTGTACTTACACACAGACAGATCCTAAGTTATATTATAACTTCTTCAAACTTAAGTACAGACTTATATTATAAGTGTCAAAAGTGCGGGGCTACCACGAAAAAGTTTTTTTATTTTCCGACTTCAGTTTTCATTCTAGGATTCTTGAGAACAAACCTAGAACAGTCCAGCACAACAAAGAAAAATAGGATATATCAAACTTGGGGGCTACGGTGAAAATTTGTTTTTCGGGTTTTCCACACATAATTTTCACGCTAGACTTTTTTTATTTTGGAACAATATAGAACAAACCTAGAACAATTCAGCAAAATAAAAAAATCTAGATTTTTAAAACTGCGGGGCTAACTTCACACACACGGCTACTAGGGATAATTATATAAATCGGGTATATAATATAAAACATATATAATACATCCTTCAGCATAAATCCTGAAAAACTTAGTACTCAATGAATCAATGGCTGTACCTAAATATATTTTTAATTTAGCAAATAAATAATTTACTTTAACATTTTTAATTTCATTTTCCTTATGTTACAATACTAAGCTAAATAAAAAGGTAAAATTTTTTTAGTAAAATAATTACGAAAATAACTTCAACAATTCTATTACGCGCTATTAGGTACCTACTCTTATAGCTATGTAAGGGGTGTATCAGGCACGTTGTGGTGAAGGGAAATCCTATTACATGTTATGACTCAGCCTACGTGTGGTGGTTGGCAACATGACTCAGCGCGTTACGCGAGGGTGCTCACAATTAGTTCTGACCGTTGAAAACGTTACTGGCTGCTCAAAGTACAGGTATTTAAAGTAATTTTAATGCACTAGAGCTAAAGAGAACCCGACGAAGCCGACTATCTCGCTCATCTCCCTGGGAGAGACAGAGACGACGCTCTACCAAGCCGATTATTTCGTGCATTATTTAACGATAGCCGTACTTACTTACACTTTTTTATATTAAGGAATGACGTGACGGTTAGCTCGTGAGACACGGCCGCCCATATCAGTTGCAGTGTCACTCGGAACTCTAAAGTAGAGTTTCGCGTGACACCGCACTGCGCACGTCATCCTGAGACATCAGCACAATCTAGTAATAAGATTACTAGACCTTACAGTCTAGTGATCAGGTCAAAAGTCTCATTTGCCCTGTGCATTTGTGCAGTGTCCTTCAAACAGGAACATAGCAGTGCTTGCGCACTACTGCTTAGCGGCAGAATAACTGGCAAAGCGGTGGTACTTACCTAGACGAACTTTGCAAAAAAGTCTTACCACCTAGTAAAACTTGTAATTAGTATAACCTACTTTCATAGGGTACTTCCAATAAGCGTAGTCTTTTCGAGCTTCGGCTTGAGTCGATCCTCTTATCCCGGCAACGACTCAAGCCGAAGCTCGTACCTGAGGGGTGCTAAGCTGGTTGCCTTCTATTTTTGACGGCTTGGCGCCATAAGCGCCTGCCCTCTCGCCCGGTGACGCTGAGAACAACAGCATTAACCCGTTAAAAATATTGTGTGACGTTTGGCAGTCTAAAGTTAGGCAGGTATGCGCTCAGCTATAGTAAAATGCCATAGGCTACGATTTTGGGATTATTATAGATTTTCCCAGCCACTAAAAGTTTTAAATAAAATATAAATAAATAATTATGTGTAGGACATTTCACACAGCGCCATCTAGCCCCAAACTAAGCAAAGCTTGTACTATGAGAACCAAATAACTGAAACAATACTTAATTATACTTTTTGTTTGTAAATACATACATAAAATACAATATAAACACCCAGACACAGAACAAACGTCGATGCTCATCACACATATTATGTTTGTCCTGGGTGGGAATCGAACCCACAACCGTTAAGGAGGCAGGCGTAAAGAAGGCAGGGACACTACCAACTGAGCTATCGGGCCAGTTAAATTTAAGTGGATATAACTGACAAAAGTGATTACACCTTGCGGTCCCAATTCAGATTTTGGCAATGTTATTGTAACTGTCCCAGAGCAATAAAGAAAATACGCTCCCCTCCGATAAAAAGCGCTTGCATCTGAAACGAGTGTATTTTTTTCTTGATGTAACTCCCAACGCATTATTCTAGTGACAAGATTTTCATAAAATGATCTTGTTATCGTAAGATTGCCTTCTTCTTGTCCATCAATTTTCTTAAGCAATTATTGATTGAAGTCTATTAAATCCCTTTCCTTTGCCAACAATATCTTAAAAAGCAGGTCACGTCAGCAATAATAACTCCATCCACAAACAAACATTACATTCTGCATTACTTTATGGACCTAATTAACTCATACCTAATTCTGTCAGTTGATTATTTTAGCAGATAGTTTAGGAGACACTGGTTTGATTTCTTAATAATACGTTTAGACTATGTAGTTGAATGTCACTGAAATAATAAAAAAACGAGTGTGCTTTAAATCACACGACTGAAGTAAAACTTCTTTACGCACTTGACTTGGGGAGTAAGTTGAAAGTTGTTGATTCACGTAGATCTCCATTGTCAACATAAAAAAGTTAAAAATTACTTAAAATTTGTCTTATGATGGTATGCCCGGTAAAATGACAGTTTACAATTTGTCAATATGGCGATATTAACATTAAACAAAGCAAAAACAATACCGGGCGATAGATGGAGCTAAACTTTGTAAAGTTTTACTTCAGTCGTGTGCTCTAAGCACACTTTTTTGTAGTGATTGTTGCTATATTATTGTAGTATTTACCTAGTTAGTAGAAAGACTCAAGGAACTTTGCCCGTAAAAAAATTTAAAAACAATGCAGCACAATCATTATTATCTTAGCACAAATGTATTATTGAGAGAGTGTGACCTCTTGGCAGACCGTGTGACTTTCAAACAGAAACAAGCACGTTCAATTTCCACTCGACCTGGCACCAGTGACTTTTTGAGTAAAGTCCAAGTCAAAAGATTTATTGCAAATAGGCTAATTTTAGCACTTTTACAAGTTAAAATTATATTAGGTACTTAAAATTAAGTTATTTCACTAAGCATTTATAACATTACAAAGTGCTTATTTTCAAATAATACATACAAATAATGTATATAGCAAGCCCATTACAATATATGAGTTTAAAAAAAAGCAGTTCTCTTTCTCACTACTGGTGCAAGCAATCCGGCACAATGCAGAATAGAAAGTAAATAAAAATAGTAAGTCCTGCAACTACAATAGGTTTTTATTTTAATTTTATAAGAGTCCTCTTCGATTTCCAATGTGGTTAAGTATTAATTATCTGGTATTTTTGCATGCTGTGTTTCCTTTAAATAGACTCATTAAGCAGAATTGTAATATGTTTAGTAAGTAATCTTATTTTAAACAGTGTAATTGTCAATAAGAATCCGAAAATAAATAAATATGTGTGGACATTTCACGCAGCACCATCTAGCCCCAAACTAAGCAAAGCTTCTACTATGGGAACCAGATAACTGATACAATACTTAGATACTTTTTTTTTCTAAATACGTATGTATTTAGAAAAAAAAGTAAAGTATTAGATACTTTTTTTTTCTAAATACGTATGTATTTAAAAAAAAAGTATCTAATACATATCTAAAAAGTATCATAAGTATCTAAAAAGTAGTAATACATACGTATTTAGAAAAAAAAAGTATCTAATAATAATAATAGAATACAATATAACACCCAGACACAGAACAAACATCGATAAAAAAATAATAACAATAAGCACGGCATTTGCACTCGTCCTTACAACGGTTAAGGAAAACGTGCAGTGACTCCTCACCTAAAAGTTTCGTCACAGAAGAACGGGGTCAACGACCGTAGTAAACAGATGTTTTGCAATACCATAGGTATCCAGACAGTAAGATAATGCAGATATCACTGCGCTTTGATCGAGATTGTGATTGCTGAATTATGAGACGTTTGTTGGATATAATGATTCATGTATGATGCGATTCTGTTTGATGAATATTTGTACTTAGTACAGCAATTTCGAAATCAGATAAAATGTAGCGAGGTATATGAATTATTTTAACCCATTCAGTGACGCAATTTTTTTATTTCTTTTCTTTATGACCCTCTACTTTTTATTGTTTTTTTTTGGGTTTTAAATAAATGTTATTTATTTTACAATTACTCAAATAATTGACAAATACACTCTTAATGTAATTTGTTGTTTTGTTGACTGGCCTGATAGCTCAGTTGGTAGTATTCCTGCCTTCTGAACTTTTTTTTCTTTCTGCCTTCTTCTTTCTGTAGGTTGTAGGTTAGATTCCCACCCAGGACAAACATTTGTGTAATGAACATCGATGTTTGTTCTGGGTGTTATAAATGGTATTCTATGTATGTATTTACAAATATAAAAATATGTAAGTATTGTATCAGTTATCTGGGTTCCCATAGTACAAGTTTTGGGGCTAGACGGCGCTGTGTGAAACGTACACAAATATATATTTTTTAGATAAAATTATGTATTATCATATATCATGTTCCCGCTTGTGAAAATAGTTGGCCCATCTCCTCCTACGGGTGCCGTAAGAGCAGGCTTAAGCAATATCCAGATGATAATAATAATAATAATAACGCCCAACGATCACATACATAGATCCTGGACCCTAACTAAGATTGCTTGTCTAGGGACCCAGGAACTACAAGGACCATGGTCCCACAACACCCAGACTCAGAACAAGTATTTGCTTTTTTCCTGTGCAAAAATACTTGTAATGTCGCGGGAATCGAACCCGCCTCCTCTGGGCTATGAGCCGACCTGCTCATCCACCACACCACAGAGGCTGTCAAATGAAAATGTGAGCAGCATTCTCTTCGGTACATTAAAATATGCGCTCACTAAGACGCCTGAAGCGTAAGGGACTATATAGGAAACTCCCTAATAAGCGTCCAAATTGGCCTTTTATAGTAGAGATAGGATAGGGTGGGGCTTTACTAGGTGGTAGGAATTTTCTGCATAGTTTGTCTAGTACCCGGTAGTACCTTTGCCAGTTATTCACCCGCCAATCAGTAGTGTGCAAACACTGCTGCGTTCCGGTTTGAAAGTTACTGTACCTAGTGAGATATTTTTTTTTATGTTACTGAATGATGTTACGAGCTAGTCGTTCACCTGATATTAAGCTTCACGGCTGCCCATAACAGAACAATGTCTCTCGGAACTCTAAAATATAAAGTTTCGCGTGACACTGCACTGCGCACATCATCCTGAGACATCAGCACAGTCTGGTAATAAGATTACTTGACTGTGAGATCAGATCATAAAGTCTCATTTGCCCAGTAATTTCATGTCTCAGGATGATGTGCGCAGTGCAGTATCACGCGAAACTTTATATTTTGGACTTCCGAGCTACTATGTTATGGGCGGCCGTGTTTCTTAACATCTGGTGAACGACTAGCTCGTCACAACTGTCGTACATAACTGTGTTCCATAACCGGTTACAAAACAGATGAAATTCACTAACATGCATTTTTTACTTTTTAGTAACTACGAAAATGAATGCTTTTCCAATCTTATGAAAAAAGAGACAGCATCAAGACATATATATTAGGTCTTTACCTATGAAATTGCCGTTTTGTTTGAAAAAAGTTAAAGTATTTTTTTTTCGAACTTATTTATTTCTTTTATTCAAAGTAATCACCCCTGCAATAAATGCATCTTTGCCAACGCTGTGGCAGTTTATGGATGCCTTTCTTGAAAAAATCAGCAGGACGGAAGACAACAAACTCTTCAAAGGCGTTTTGTACTGCCTCCCGGGAATTGAATTTTTTTCCCGCTAAAAAGTTGTCCAAATTTTGGAAAAAGTAATAGTCGGTTGGCGCAAGATCTGGTGAGTATGGCGGATGAGGGAGAGCTTCCAAACCCAACTCATGCAGCTTAGAGACGGTCTGTTGTGCAGTATGGGAACGCGCGTTGTCGTGAAGTAGCAGTGGAGACGACCGATTGACCAAAGCTGGTTGCAGACGTGCGAGTTTCGCCATCATTGTGGTCAGTTCTTCAATGTACACATCTGCAGTAATGCTCTCGCCGTTTTGTAAAAAGCTATGATGAATCACACCAGCACTAGACCACCAAACTGTGACCATCACCTTTCTAGGGGTCATTTTTCGTTTTGCACATTGCTTTGGTACCGAACCAGGATCTAACCAACTTGCTGAGCGCTTTCGATTGTCAAAAAGAATCCATTTTTCGTCGCAAGTAACAATTCGGTTCAAAATTCCTTCATTTCTGTGCCTGTTAAGCAGCGCAAGGCAAGTCTCGACGCGTACGTTGCGCCGGCGATCGTTAAGTTCGTAGGGCACCCATCTATCAAGCTTTTTTATCTTGCCAATCTGTCGCAAATGGACCAATATTGTTTTGATGCTAACATCAAAAGCTGCTGCCAGCTCAGCTGTAGATTGAGATTCATCAGCTTCCACAATCGCCTTTAATTCATCATTGTTGACCAAAGTTTCCGGACGACCACGAGGTTCATTTTTCAAGTCACAATTCCCAGAACGGAACCGAGCAAACCAATAACGGGTTGTACGTTCGTTTGTACAGTTCTCTCCGTAAACGTCGTTGATGTTACGTGTCGTTTGTGCCGCGTTGGTGCCACGACGGAACTCATATTCCATAATTACACGAAATTTCAAAGTATCCATTATGAGGAAAAATGTTGAAATGTAATGAAAATACAACGCTAATCAATAAACAAAAGACTTATATTGTAAATAGAATGTCATATTTTTAAAACAAAATTAATTTGAATTTGGAATTCATAGCCAATCAAAACTTTTTTTTGTTTGAAAAAGTCTGTACTGCAATACGGCAATTTCATAGGTAAAGACCTATTAGCAGTGGCCACCTTCCAGCTGATGATGTACGTGTAAGATTTAATTATACATTTTAAAAAGTCTAAAACTGTCAGATTTATTACACTATTTTTACTAAGCCAATCTACTTAATGTGTGTGTTTAAAGGCGTGTACACACAAATCATTCCTCACTTCTTGCTTTAATGGACTAAAGGTGTTTACTGCGTCCTGTCAACGCTGTCAACTATATTGAGCCAATGACACATTTCAAAACGACTCGGAGTATTTTAAAATTAACTTAAAACTATGTTGACAGGTTAGAATTTCTAAAGATATCGGCGGCTAGTGGTGTAAGTGCGAACTTAGTGCAGGGCAATAGCTAGTGTTGAATTTGAGGTAGGGAAACATTGGTTACAGGTAGGGCGGAAGTAAAAAAATTATCATAATTGATCCGCTCTCGAAGCACGGGCTCCTAAGTCATTCACCATCAATAGCTATTCGTAGACGAATAATTTCTGTAACAGAACACGAGCATGGATCTAAGATTTTTTTTTATCTCAAACTATGAAGGAAACAATTTAATTATAAGTAGTTGCGCCCTGCGATTTCACCCGCGGATAAAAAGTATTTTCATTTATTTGCTCATCCCACGGGAAAATTTCTCTTTTCCGGGATAAAATGTAGCCTATATGTTAATCCAATGTATAAGCTATCTAGGTACCGAATTTCATCCAAATCCATTCAGCCGTTTGAGCGTGAAGGAGTAACAAACATACACACATACACACAAACTTTCGTCTTTATAATATTAGTGTGATAATTTATAATAGTTTTTAATTTTTAGGTAGGGCATTGTTATTTCAGGGTAGGACATTGCCCCAAAATGCCTCCCTCCCGTTCCTCCCCCTAACTACGGCCGTGACTTAGTATCCAGCTTTAGTACAGACGGGCACCACGAGTCAGGATATTGTACCTACAGGTAGATAACGAATTTAAAATTACTTGTACTTTGTATATAGATCTTGCGTGATGTATGGAGTTTGTTAACGAGATCATCCTGCCTTGCCTTGTTGGAAAGCACAATGTGAGGTGGGAGGACAAAAATATATGGAGAAACATCGTTATTACAAATTAAAGATTTTTTACATCAATGTGTTTATTTTATTTATTATTTAGTTATTTAATTATTCATAAGTACTTGCACGCCGAAAATTGTGACGAGCCAGAAATACAATAATAGACTTAAAAGTAAATAGTATATTATGTATAGTATGTATTACGTAAACCGTTCAGTTCGCCACGGAAACCGATTGGTACTACCTTCTTCCCGGCTTAAGCTGCATGCTTCTGGTACACTTGTTATGTCTATTAATATATATTAGGTCTTTACCTATGAAATTGCCGTTTTGTTTGAAAAAAGTTAAAGTATTTTTTTTTCGAACTTATTTATTTCTTTTATTCAAAGTAATCACCCCTGCAATCAATGCATCTTTGCCAACGCTGTGGCAGTTTATGGATGCCCTTCTTGAAGAAATCAGCAGGACGGGAGACAACAAACTCTTCAAAGGCGTTTTGTACTGCCTCTCGGGAATTGAATTTTTTTCCCGCTAAAAAGTTGTCCAAATTTTGGAAAAAGTAATAGTCGGTAGGCGCAAGATCTGGTGAGTATGGCGGATGAGGGAGAGCTTCCAAACCCAACTCATGCAGCTTAGAGACGGTCTGTTGTCCAGTATGGGGTCGCGCGTTGTCGTGAAGTAGCAGTGGAGACGACCGATTGACCAAAGCTGGTTGCAGACGTGCGAGTTTCGCCATCATTGTGGTCAGTTCTTCAATGTACACATCTGCAGTAATGCTCTCGCCGTTTTGTAAAAAGCTATGATGAATCACACCAGCACTAGACCACCAAACTGTGACCATCACCTTTCTAGGGGTCATTTTTCGTTTTGCACATTGCTTTGGTACCGAACCAGGATCTAACCAACTTGCTGAGCGCTTTCGATTGTCAAAAAGAATCCATTTTTCGTCGCACGTAACAATTCGGTTCAAAATTCCTTCATTTCTGTGCCTGTTAAGCAGCGCAAGGCAAGTCTCGACGCGTACGTTGCGCTGGCGATCGTTGAGTTCGTGGGGCACCCATCTATCAAGCTTTTTTATCTTGCCAATCTGTCGCAAATGGACCAATATTGTTTTGATGCTAACATCAAAAGCTGCTGCCAGCTCAGCTGTAGATTGAGATTCACCAGCTTCCACGATCGCCTTTAATTCATCATTGTTGACCAAAGTTTCCGGACGACCACGAGGTTCATTTTTCAAGTCAAAATTCCCAGAACGGAACCGAGCAAACCAATAACGGGTTGTACGTTCGTTTGTACAGTTCTATTCGTAAACGTCGTTGATGTTACGTGTCGTTTGTGCCCCGTTGGTGCCGCGACGGAACTCATATTCCATAATTACACGAAATTTCAAAGTATCCATTATGAGGAAAAATGTTGAAATGTAATGAAAATACAACGCTAATCAATAAACAAAAGACTTATATTGTAAATAGAATGTCATATTTTTAAAACAAAATTAATTTGAATTTAGAATTCATAGCCAATCAAAACTTTTTTTTGTTTGAAAAAGTCTGTACTGCAATACGGCAATTTCATAGGTAAAGACCTATTATAACAAGCTTCCAGAAGCAATGAAAAAGGAATCAAATAATGTAATCTTTATAAAACAATTAAAGCATTTTCTAATAAATAAAAGCTATTATACTATAAATGAATATCTAAATGATAAAATTTAAGCATATTATGTAAAAATAATAATTCATTTAACTTTAGTATAAAATAAGTAACCTCTTTCTAATCTAATAATATTTAATTTTGTCTTCCTCTCTTCTAATTTTGCGTGCCCGACAGGGTCCACGATGAACTGTTATTTAAAAAAAACTACCTACACTTGTACAACATTGTGGAATGCAAATAAAAATTGAAATTGAAATTGAAATAGGTCTTTACCTATGAAATTGCCGTTTTGTTTGAAAAAAGTTAAAGTATTTTTTTTTCGACCATATTTATTTCTTTTATTCAAAGTAATCACCCCTGCAATCAATGCATCTTTGCCAACGCTGTGGCAGTTTATGGATGCCCTTCTTGAAAAAATCAGCAGGACGGGAGACAACAAACTCTTCAAAGGCGTTTTGTACTGCCTCTCGGGAATTGAATTTTTTTCCCGCTAAAAAGTTGTCCAAATTTTGGAAAAAGTAATAGTCGGTAGGCGCAAGATCTGGTGAGTATGGCGGATAAGGGAGAGCTTCCAAACCCAACTCATGCAGCTTAGAGACGGTCTGTTGTGCAGTATGGGGTCGCGCGTTGTCGTGAAGTAGCAGTGGAGACGACCGATTGACCAAAGCTGGTTGCAGACGTGCGAGTTTCGCCATCATTGTGGTCAGTTCTTCAATGTACACATCTGCAGTAATGCTCTCGCCGTTTTGTAAAAAGCTATGATGAATCACACCAGCACTAGACCACCAAACTGTGACCATCACCTTTCTAGGGGTCATTTTTCGTTTTGCACATTGCTTTGGTACCGAACCAGGATCTAACCAACTTGCTGAGCACTTTCGATTGTCAAAAAGAATCCATTTTTCATCGCACGTAACAATTCGGTTCAAAATTCCTTCATTTCTGTGCCTGTTAAGCAGCGCAAGGCAAGTCTCGACGCGTACGTTGCGCTGGCGATTGTTAAGTTCGTGGGGCACCCATCTATCAAGCTTTTTTATCTTGCCAATCTGTCGCAAATGGACCAATATTGTTTTGATGCTAACATCAAAAGCTGCTGCCAGCTCAGCTGTAGATTGAGATTCATCAGCTTCCACAATAGCCTTTAATTCATCATTGTTGACCAAAGTTTCCGGACGACCACGAGGTTCATTTTTCAAGTCAAAATTCCCAGAACGGCACCGAGCAAACCAATAACGGGTTGTACGTTCGTTTGTACAGTTCTCTCCGTAAACGTCGTTGATGTTACGTGTCGTTTGTGCCGCGTTGGTGCCACGACGGAACTCATATTCCATAATTACACGAAATTTCAAAGTATCCATTATGAGGAAAAATGTTGAAATGTAATAAAAATACAACGCTAATCAATAAACAAAAGACTTATATTGTAAATAGAATGTCATATTTTTAAAACAAAATTAATTTGAATTTGGAATTCATAGCCAATCAAAACTTTTTTTTGTTTGAAAAAGTCTGTACTGCAATACGGCAATTTCATAGGTAAAGACCTATTATTATACTATATATATACTATATATTACTACTATATATATATAAATACTATAGAGTCAGATGTCAATTACAATGAGGTTAATTATACATAAAATATAATCAATTTAAACGAAATGTTTCATGTCATTAAATTAATAAACACATTAACCCGCGCACCCGCGGGGTGAAAATATTCCAATTTCATGCTCAACTTTCTGATTTTTTTCTTTCATAAGAACCTTATCCTGGCAATAATATTTATTATTTACAACAAAATAAAGAATTAGCGAAAATGTTGCATCCGTTCACGCGCGATGCGATGACCAAGGGAAATAGAGATCCATTTTTATCTATATTTTATAAGTTAATTGACAATAAACAGTCACTCCGCCAACATCGTTTAATTTTATTTTACACAACTTTTACTTCATAACAAATAACAACAACGTTAGTGGTATCCTACATATACAAAAGCGCCCCTAACTGATAAAATAAATAAATAATCATAATAAATAAATAAATTCGTGGACATTCCACACAGCGCCATCTAGTCCCAAACTAACTGTTTGTACTATAGGAACCAGATAACTGATACAATACTTAGATACCTTTTGTTTGTAAATACATACATAGAATACAATATAATACCCAAATCATATCAATCTGTGTTAAACTTATATTAAACCTTTGCTTCTCCACCCCCTTTCTATTCCGTTCTCCTACCACGTGGGCCATCCTAGACAAACAAACTGACACCCTGACATGAGCTTACACAGCACGTGCGAGACGTTTATTTTTACACATATACTTTGGAAAAAAAAAAATATTATCTGTACGCATTGCTACCGAATATAGATCGGCTAGATTCTATATCAAGATAATATTTTATTCCTGGCGCCATTCAGTAGATACAGAGTATTTTTTTTAAATAAAAATATTATTCTTACTTAGGTAGGTTATAAAATATACTGTAGTAGGTAGGTATATACTATTGCTTGGCGGCAGAATGTACCTAGGTACCTAGATGAACTATGTAGAAAAGTTTAAAGCTTACCACCTAGTAAAAGTGTACCTATTATACCTAACAGCCACCAAAACTTCTTAAATATAATGAAAATCTTATGCATTTAAAGATAATAACTCTTTATTTGAATACCCACTTATTAGAAAAGAAAACGCAGAGAGTAAATGCAGATTATGTTGACTTAAGTTGATTTGAATGTGATCCACCACTTACATAACACATTATATTTATTTCTTCCGATACTTTCCTTTTATTTGCTCATCATCATTTTATATTCTGTAAACAAAATTGTAAAAGCATCTTTGGAATCGAAATATTTCGCAAAGAAAGTTAGTACTTACCAGGCTCCTTGTAGGTAGGACAAGCGGATACTCAAGTGCTCCATTCTAAAACCTGCATAAGAAACACTGTCAAAAGGCTTTGGACCATAATCACTGACAAGGAAGTCCTAAAACGCTTTGCATAAGCTAACTAAGACCAATGTCATGCAACTCTATGCAAATTTTAATGCCAGGCCATTTTAAGCGTTATTATAATAGTGGTAAAGTTGGAAGGTTTGAGCGGTGAAATGGTGGTTGAATAGTATGACGTGCATATGGTGCCATAGAATAGATGATAGAACGTACAATGCTGTGAACTGAAGGATGCTTGAATGCACCCAGTTTCTATGTAAATTGTAGGCGATAGTTTTGGTACGTGCCCATTCTACTGATATTATCAACTGCATCTAGCCCCAAACTAAGCAAATCTTGTACTATGGGAGCAAAATAACTTATACACTACGAATCAGACACCTTTTTTTGTAAATACCTACATATCTTCTTCTTCTTCGAAATAATATATATTATAACTCAAAGGTGACTGACTGACTGACATAGTGATCTATCAACGCACAGCCCAAACCACTGAACGGATCGGGCTGAAATTTGGCATGTAGGTAGACGTTATAGCGTAGGCATCCGCTAAGAAAGGATTTTTCGAAATTCCACCCTTAAGTGGGTGAAATGGGTGGTTGAATTATTTTCCTAGGCCAAGCCGCGGGCGAAGCTGCGGGCAGAAGCTCGTATAATATAAATATGTCCAGCACACAAATAATTGTCCTGGGTGGAAATTCAATCTACAGTTCAGAAGGCAGGGCTACTGCCAACTGTTGAGTTACACCTAAATATATATAGCTCAAAGGTGACTGACTGACTGACTGTCTGTCTGATATAGTGATCTATCAACGCACAGCCCAAACCACTCGACGGATCGGGCTGAAATTTGGCATGCAGGTAGATGTTATGACGTAGGATCCGCTAAGAAAGGATTTTTCGAAATTCCACCTTTAAGTGGGTGAAATGGGTGGTTGAATTATTTTCCCATAGGCCACGCCGCGGGTGAAGCTGCGGGCAGAAGCTCGTATAATATAAATATTTCCATCATACAAATAATTGTCCTGGGTGGAAATTGAATCTACAGTTACCAGGCCGTTGTGAGTTACACTACGGCAATATACCTAAGAATTAGAATGCAATGGAACCACACACGAAACAAAGCGATGGAAGCAACTTTGAACAGCCGTCGAGGACGCTCGATGGCTTTCATGCACGATTGTACGTCGCAGATAGACACTTCAAACACTTCTGCTTGCCTTATGCACCGATGCCTTATGCTGCTGTCAATAAGAGCTCTAACTTAGTCGATAAGTTGTTATTGAAGATTAGAGAGTATGTACGTACGTACCTATAATTTTATTTTCGCAGCCTCAGCTCTGTGTTTGTCAAAATCTAGTCCGTTCAGTTGGTTGGAAGACGCACGCGGATTCAAACTCCACTGCATGGTTTTTAATTTTTTTTAAGAACGAATAATATTAGTTATGTGTACAGCAATAATTAAGTACCTATTTACATATTAATATTTTACACAATTATTGTTTACGGTAATACGAGAATGCACAGTGTTCTAAAGAAACTAGAAAGCTATTTTAAAAAATATGACAAAAAATGAAAAACTCCTCAATAATGTCAAGATTTACTAATAGTAAAAATTAAATGTAATTTTTTTGTTGGAGTCATTTAAATTGGATTTTAAAATCATAACTCTGTTAACATACTTAGCTAGATAATTAGTTAAGCCACGCTATAACTTAGTTTAGAGGAAAAATCGGAGAAATGACTAAAAAATATTTATGTAGTCCAAGAGCTGTGGTATTTATATGTACATTTATATATTATACTAGTTGCACCCCGCGGATAAAAAGGATTTTAATGATTTGCTTATCCCATGGGAAAATTTTCACTTTTCCGGGATAAAATGTAACTTGATGTTAATCCAGTGTATAAGCTATCTTGGTACCGAATTTCATCCAAATCAATTCAACCGTTTGAGCGTGAAGAAGTAACAAACATACACACATACAAACTTTCGCCTTTATAATAGTAGTGTGATTCGTAGGGGTAATCCAAATGTGTCAGAGTATGTCTAACCCCTAGACTTGAGCTTGGCATTGATTCCTGTGACGATACCATGTACCTAGGTTGAAAATTATTGAGGTAAGACTTCTTTACGCACGCTTGACTTGGAGAGTAGGTGAATGCGAGGCGAACGGAAGGTGAAGTTGGGTCACTGAGATCTCCATTATCCACATAACAATATTTTTTATTATTATTATGTTGGTATTTCCCGTAAAATGACAATTTACAATTATCAAGATGGCGACATTAACATTGAACAAAGCCAAAACAAAGTTACACCGGCCGATAGATGGCGCTAAACTGAAGAAGTTTTACATCAGTCATGGAGTCTAAAGCACATTCGTTTTTTGACGGGCTAACCAACTGCGCAGCAAGTAATAAGGTATCAACTCGTCTAAACCAAAAACAACATCGCAATCAGCCGAAATTGTGTCCGGACTCCTGCCCCAGCGACCTTGAACCCTTGTGTCGTTCAAGTGCGAGGGTACCCTGAAAGTGCCCGGTACACTCGGTGACAAACAACATCCCAGAGATGTGGTCCCCAGTCACAGTAAGTCTAGTAAATTCTCAGAGCAAGGAAAATAATTACCTTCGTGCCCCAACAGAGACGAAATAATATTCTTTAAATTGTTTTAATACCCATTGTATGTTCGAAATGGAACATACTATTTAGCACCATGCGATCATTTTGTACACACACAACACAACTGAACAATTAAAAACGAGTGTGCTTTTCACAGATAATTCAACCATCCATTTCACCCTCTTGGGGTGGAATTTCGGAAAACCCTTTCTTAGTGGATACCTACAGTTTACAAAGAACAAACCTTCCAAATTTGAAGTCTCTATCAGCCTTATTAATAAACGGGTATTAGTCTCGGATTAGTTACTTCAGCTTTTGTCCTTTTTTTGCTACTGGAGTATTTAGCTGGATCGAAAGAGACAAAATATGGTGTAACTAGTCTAAAGCTAGTTCGTGTTTATTAATAAGGCTGTAAGACTCTAGGACCAGCGGTTTAGGCTGTACGTTGATATATAAGTCAGTCAGTCAGGACTTTGAATTACCTATAAATGTATAGATAAGATTTAAATTTGGCTGGCATACTCCGGCGGCGCGTGGAACGTTGAGAAGTAGAGCTTCGATTTACGACACAACGACAAAGTTCTCCACTCGCATTATGAGCGTGACTGTAGATGCCTATATAATATAGATATAGCATAAAGGGGTATCCAAATTGGCTAATGGTCTTATTTAATGGGCCAATCTGTGGCTTTTCTTTCATACTTATTGTCAAACATGAAATTGATTTATCTATCTTTGTGACGCACGGAGTCTCAATGCTCGAGGGTATACATAGATATTTACTGTCAGTGATGATTCGTGTCCCACTTCCTTCATCTCATTCGATTGACAAAACGAGTGTGCTCTTAGTGGTCTAAGAGCACACTCGTTTTGTCCCCACTTACTTCAGCCGTGTGGTCACGGCTGAAGTAAAACTTCTTTAGTTTAGCTCCATCTATCGACCGGTATAACTTTGTTTTTGCTTTGTTTAATGTTACCGGGCATATACATAATAATACAAATTTAGTCATGTTGACAAATGGAGATCTACGTGAACCAGTAACTTTCAACATCCGTTCGCCTCGCCAGAACTCCCCAAGTCAAGCGATCGTAAAGAAGTTTTAATGCAACAGATTAATAAAACATTTATTTAGTTAAAGATTTATGTGCCTCTGCTATCCGACATAATTACAATTTTATACCTATATTTTCTTTTTCCTGAAATTTATAGCCTGGGTGTCTTCAAGGTGTGAGGAGGTACTTACTAGATTTACGTGCTCTATCTTCAGCTACTTCGCCGTTTACCATGAGGTGCCACGTAAATCTATAAACAATAAAAAATGCAGTACATATAACATTTAATAATAAAAAAAACGCCTGCTTTACTTAAAGTATAAAAAATTTTGAGATAAAGAAAAAAATGAAAAACGATAGGGATCAGAACGCGCATTCATCCATCTCTAAATCCGGGACATGTTTTACTAAAGTTACCGTGATAAATCATCTCATAACCAATCCTTCACCTAGTTTTTTTGGTTGGATTTTTTATATTAGTATCATCTATCTATAGTACATACATATCAATTTTCACAGTATTAGTCTTTTTACTACAGTAATACAAGTTTTTTGCAGAATCTAGTCTGAGTGAAAGCAATTAAAACAAGCTAAAAACTGGCTAAGTATCGTATAGTACTAGTATCGTGTTGAGACAAACTATATAAAAATCAGTAACTTTGTTTGACAGATATTTGATAGTTTGTAATATATCAAAGTCATTCATTTTGATTTTGATTGTCACTGTCGCTGCCTACTTATCTTAGTAATACACTATAAAAATAGATACCCGTAAATTAAGGAAGACCTCTCGATCATGTCATGGCAGTGTATATCGCGATATATAAGCGAGAGCGTCGTGGGACTCACGCAACTATAGGCTACCTCGAGATGTATCGAGGCGACCAAAATAGCAATTGGTGACTCTTGCTATTTCGTTTACTTCTAAAAAAATTTTATTTGCTTGGGTGATATCGCGTCAACTGAAATCTCATAAGATGATAGCAAAAACGAATGTAACGTAAGTATGATTATGTCACTAGATAGGAGATTTGATTTGGTAAACAGGCCTCACTTTTACTTCAAGATTCATGATTTTTATAGCAGTATATATAGTCTAGTCACGTCTAGAATTACAGATGTCCATAGGCTAGACAGGACGCTGGTTTGCCACCTAAAGCTTAAAAATATACGTTTAAGTATGCATTAAAATCGTATTTTGTTACCTATATTTGTTATACTTAAAATGACACGATATAAACCAATATGATTAAGCAAATTTAGGCTGCTTGGCATCGAAATTGAAGGGTTGAGAATAAAAAAAAGGTTTAACTGTAAAATTAGTATTAGTAATTAGTAAAATTGATAGTTCCGAGAAAATTGACTTGATCGAGATTTAATTTTCGGTATTTTGAGAATGTATTGTTGTAGATGATTTCACGCTGAATCTAACGATACCAATAAGTCATTTTGTAAAAAAAAAACAGTCAAACCCTTTTTGATCTCATCCCTTCAATTATGTCGGAGTTGGTCTTATTTGATTTGGAAACTAGTTTGCAGTTTGCGACGTGTTTGTAGTTTGCAGTTTAGACTAAAGTTCGCTTTCTGACGCTCCCATTTCGCAATTGCGCAAGTTTAGTCAAGGCTTAATTGTGTGTATTGTATTAATGACTGTCTGTACTAGTTTGACAGCTCTAAGTTAGTACTTATTATGAGCTCTAGGATAAATTAATTCTGAGGTAGGCTATATTCCCGATCCCGAGTTAGGGTAAATTAACATGTAAATGCTGGCAGCACCGAGTGATTTTTTAATCTGTTTTGTTTGCGTTTTGTTCGCTCGCGCGTTCTGTCACAAACTAGATAGAGATACTATGTATCAGACGGACATGTGAGGAACAAAGGTTGCTAGACTTGAGTTCTCATTCCTCATTGGTTGATGCAAAACGATACATGACATTTCTTTTTTTTTACTACTAACCCTACAGGCACTGACAAGGTTAAACATAATGCCAAATCTACAATGAATAATAATAATTTCTTTACATAATTTAAATTATAATTTTATGCGCTAGAATGTAGAAAAAAAACTACAGAAAAATCTAAATGACCCTCATTTATTTTTATTCTTCAATTATTTTTTAATTTCGTTAGCGCTATTTTTTTCTTTCATTTCAGGAAGTATTGCACTTTGCAACCTAATAATATCAGTTCCTTTAAAAATTTTGGTCGGTGTTGCACCAATTATGAATGCACAGCGTCAAAGATATACTGCAATATTTCTTTTCTTCTGGCCTATGAACCTAAAATCAGAATAATATTATAGATATATTTATTTATTATGCTATATGAAATATGTATAATCTGATATTCAATAGAATGCAAAAAACTATAAAATATGATTTATCCCATATTTTGCCTAGGCATGCTATATAAAATCAAATGTTTATCCGTCAATGAATGAAAATGCAGTTAAATAGATGAAAAAGTCTTCTATTACGTCTTACTCAGACTTTAATGCCCATCATTGTATACTTTAACTAATCGTCTCATGGCGTTTACACAATATCTGAGGCACTGCATAGATTGTCTAGGCAGTGTATGATAAACAATTGATGGAATATTTTATGCAATACCTGAATTATCAACTTTCCCAGTAACATATACACTAACTCAAAAGTTATTTCCGAATATTACATACTTCCTATTTGATGCAATCAAATATTAGAGGGTTGATGCCAGAATTCACATTTAATTTGGCAACCAACTTTTTTAATGTCGTAAGTGATAGCAAGATAAATATCTTTTGTAAATGGTCCTTGTTTTAAAATTGCCAAGGATATCAGCTTCTTATCTAGAGTGAATCTCCATGCTTTCATCTTTTTAGTGCTTATCTTGACTTACATGTCAAAAAAAATTTCTTGTGTATGGATTCATGCCTGGAACCTTTTCCTCAAAAAAATCTTCTTTTGAAAATTTGGTTGATTTCTTATATTCATTGTAGATTTTTCTGCATTTCGGAGTTAGTGCTTTTACTGTGTTCACAACCTTATGTTTTTTGTAGCCCTGTTTTTGTATTTTTGTCACTTGTGGATCTGAAAATAATATTTTAAGAATGATATTACTTTTCTAATACATAATTGAATTAATTTGATCAATATTATCTTATTATAACTTCACATTTGTATTTCATGATGATGGTTGTCTTGAGATGAAGACAATTCAAGGGGTGAGATCAAAAAAGGTTTAACTGTCAAATTGATAGTTTCGAGAAAATTGACTTTAAACTTCAATGACTTCATTTTAATGTAGAGTAATTATTAAGTATTATAAAAGGTTTATGTAAGTTTCAGTTGCTTGAAAATGTATTAATTCTATTTTATAATACAAAATATTGTACTAATTCATACAAATTAGTGTAAAAATATAATATAATAAAATAAATATGATAATGTTTTTATGCTAAGCGAACTGTATTCCTGTGACAGATAAACCGTTTTTAGATTCAAAATCTCGAGATTTAAGCCTCATTTCGGTATTTTGAGAATGTATTATTGTAGATAATTTCACACTGAATCCAACGATACCCATAAGTCATTTTGTGAAAAAAATCAGTTAAACCCTTTTTGTTCTCACCCCCTTCAATTTTCATGTAAAGTAGTAGATTTTAGTAAGTAAAATATGTAAACAGCGATGAGAAGCATTTTTATTGCTTATTTTTTATTAAATCAATGAAAGGATCTATATGTGCAGGCAGTGATGACACTAAAATGTCTCTTTAGGTTTAAAATATTTTTGAACAAATAAACTATTGTATTCCTCATAAGAGCAATAATTATTTTATGCAGAAAATAACTGATCATCCAAGACTTTAACATTATTTTATATAGCAATATTTAAAATACTAACCTAACAATTGGACTTCATGAATGTCTTGTGATGAAGATGGCACCGAAGATTTAGGCTGACTTAGATTTGAAGATGGCTCCTGTACATCTGAAATAATTTAGATTTAATAAGTTTAGTGGTGGTTCTATCTCTCGTATGCACGAGGCTGTCTGGGTTGGTTACCTCTGCTTCAGTTATTCTGCCACAAATCAATATTACGCAAACATTATAATCTTTCTATTTAGGGTCCAGGATCTATATATGTGATCGTTGGGTGTTTTTCTTATTATTATTACAGTAAAAGCTCTTTATTCGCGGGATATACGTTCTGTAAATATGCCGCGAATACAGAAACTGTGA
This sequence comes from Ennomos fuscantarius, assembly GCA_905220475.3. Lineage (NCBI taxonomy): Eukaryota > Metazoa > Arthropoda > Insecta > Lepidoptera > Geometridae > Ennomos > Ennomos fuscantarius. Next base: position 2,348,960 of record HG992040.1, on the reverse strand, counting down.
ATATGGAGTGGTTATTTATATGGGATTATAGGGGATACGTTCCTAGGTGACAAAATAAAAAACAAAAGTAACAAAACAAAAGTATATAAGAATGAATTAAATTGAAGTTTTTGACCATATTGATTAATTATTACCTTCAGGCTTTGGCAATGGTTTGGCAAAGGCGGAACCAATACAGCGGCGACATCATTTAACAAAATACTTTAGGCTTAGTTGTAATAAGGACTATTTTAAATTTTTATTAGTTCATTTGACGACGCGGTTACAAAGGATATTCGGTTGAATATCTAGATATTAAAATCCTTTTTATTAATGTGTATGTACCGATTAGATCCGCGAATAAAGAAATCTTTAGCCACGAATATGGGAAATGGTTCGCATTTTCTCAATCCGCGAATAGTGAAAACGCGAATGAAGGAAGCGCGAACAGGGAGCTTTTACTGTATTATATTACCAACTATAAAAACTATAAGAAACAAATTTATTAAAGCATTCTTTACCATTGTGGTTAGACTCCACTTGAGTAGTGAATTCTTTAGGAGGTGCTTTGCAGTATGAGTGGTCAATGTGTTCCTTCTTTGCATATAAATGCTCAGCAACAGGTTTCACATATTCTGCAAGTAATAACATAAATTAATAAGGAAACACTCAAAATAAGATGAAATAGTTATCTACTATAATGACATGTCACATCTTGGTTTGCTTGCTCGGCTTGATTTTATTAGGTCAATTAAGGGATTTAAACTTAATCATTGGTTACTTTGGCTCGAAAACTGCAATAATACCACATGTATGTAGAGGCTAGTATGTTGACTTTGTTGACTCATGGACTTTACGACAAAGATCACAAGATGTGACAACGTATATTTTGAAAATCAGACTTCACTTACCAATATTCGGGTTCAGCGAAGTACCACTGCGAATTTCCGATTCCAGAAACAATGATGGACATGCATTTCTAAGAAGACGTGATTTGGGAGTCACATACCGTGCTTCGAAATGCTTGTGACACACTTGAAGCTGAGCAAGCTCAGCAATATTTTTGCTTCGCAAAGGTTCACAGTTAATAGTCGAGCCACTTTTTGAGTATTTTCTCACACAATGGACATTTATGTAAAAAAGCGTCCTATCTCGAATTCAAACAACCCGGTACACAGCATTTAGTATATATCGCACTGAAGGTCTAAATAGTACAGTCATTGCAGTAAATAATGAATAGAAATAGGCGGAAATTAATCAACGCAAACTACCTCGCTCAACAGAATCACTACAATCACAGACCAAGTAGAGGATACACTACAATGCACAGATTAGGTAGAAATACTTCGTATCTATGCTACAATGACTGTAACAAATAAAATTGACATGCCATGTAAATCAAAATGGCGATTGCTCTAAGTTAGAAAAAAAACAGGTGCATGCGGAGAGACAGAGGGGTTCGGGCGGGTGGTATCTGTCACTTATCGTCTTGCTCAAGGACATCTCAAGTCAACTTTTTTTTCTGTGAAGATTACTACCCGTGCGTTCTGTTGCGATGATACGGTAGTTCGTTGTACGTTCTTAATTTTCAAACATCAACAGTTAATATGATAAAGTTAATTTAAATACACTTACTTTAATATTTATACTCTTTAAGGTTTCCTTTGAAGACGTTGAGTGCATTGTGCAACCGGTAACTGTATAAGCTTCCCTATTTTTATAGGTACTTATGGAAAAAGCCAAAGGAAGTTATAATAAAATGTAAATGTAGTACATATTAATATTATGGGAACATGAACGTACATCCCCATAGTGTAAAATTCCCATAGTATAACGTCTAATTAATTTCAGATGAAGCACGGCAGATAATTAGGTATAATTTGTGAAAACATGAATGCTCTAAACGATATAAGTGATGATGAGTTCGTACCATTCTTACATGGTTTAGGCGTGGATACTCACAAAAAGTCATTTGAGTGGATGTTAAACGATCCAAATTTTTCGGGAGTTTTACGTTGGCTTTATTATAATTTGGATCACAATAACGCATTATCCGCGCGTGAAGAATACAGGTATGTGATCTATGAGCATTTTAATATACAGTCATGACCTAAGATAGGTACTAGATATAAAGTATAACTACAATGCTTATCCACTGCAGTGGGGAGCCATAAGCTATTGGAAACTACCATCATTAAGAAGGAATGTTTCTCAGTTGAGCAGACTACTGAGTGTAGGATGGTTACCACTGTTTTAACATCTGCTTTTGCTTTTCAGATATATTGAATTACAGAAAAAAGGCAATCTTCTTCCTCCCGATGACCTAGAAGATTCCATAAAATCAACACAAAATCAATATCCTGGTATTTGTCTACCAGGAGATCAGATAACTAAAGAAGATGTAAAGTTAGATATATCTTTTCACAAAGAGAATCTTTGCATTTTGGAAAAGCAGGAGAGCATTTACAAGAATTTGATTAGACAGAATGAGTAAGTATGTCATCGCAACATTTTCTGCCTAATTGGATTATCAAGATTGGAGACTGGCAGGTATATATATATATATATGTATATGCTGCATATCACTTACTACTCTCGCAGGAAATCTATTATTAAGGTTGTTGGTAAAATTGTATGTTTGTACAAATCCTAAACTTAATTTGTTAATTATAATACTGCTAGTTATTATTTATTTATTTATTACCTAAACGCTAATTACTTTGATGATTTTGGTGGTAAATAACTAATCTCTCTTAATTATTGTGATCTACATTTATGAATACCTTAACATTTTAAGGATAGGTAATGATGTATAATTTAGTTCTTAGATTCAACAAAATCAACAACTGATGCCAATCAATACCATGATTAATTATAATTTATCACAGTTATTATTTATCCAGCATTATATTTTAAGTTCCTTAGATGTCGTCAACCTTTGAAAGCACCACTATTTGCCATATTAATATCACCATGTTGTTAACCCACATGTCATTAATCCAATTAAGCATCAAAACTAAAAAGTTATAATTCTCATTCTAGGCTTAACAAAGATGAGTTGACTTTGGAGGTTGTGCAGCTTAACTCGGCTCATCAGCAGTGCACTGAGGATGAAGCAGTAGCGGCTGATGAATGTATCACACTGGCTCAGGAGGTGGAGACCATAACTGATGGAGTTATCAATGTGATAGCTGAGAATTTGGATGTGTATTATAGCTGTAAAGGAGATAAGGTGCTGAGTACATGCATATTAAAACCATCCGAGTCCAGTCCCTTTATTTTCTACTGCCATCATATATTTTTTTGTTTGATAAGCTTGCGTTTAACTAGTATCTTACTTTATAGTAAGTGATAATGCGGTCTAGGGTGTAACATGCCTAGAAGATACCTGTTCACTCTCAATTTGAAGACTCCAAGGTTGTAGTTATTGGAACTTTGGCATTTTACATGATGAATGTTGAGGCAAATCACTTTGTTCACTCATGTGGGATATTAACCATGTTTTATTACACGTGTTTTGTTTTATTAACCACGGTTGTGTCTTCTGTACTTATGTAAGTTGTTAGATGTTGGAACACTGATGGTGGAATTAGGTTATTCAACTCCAATGCAATCGATGAATTGGTATAATTTTGAAATTTTAAGAATTTGATTGATAACTTCTCAATATTTCTCATTATTATTGTTAATTAATATCTTGTATAATTTATTCTTGCCTATGTGGCTAAATGCTGGAGATTTTATACCAACTGCCCAACTGGTGGGAAATGACCAAATGGGGCCCATTTATTGTTTACAATTGAGATAGACAATAAGTGGGTTTGTTGATGTTGTTATGCAACCATTGCTAGTGAAGGAAATATTGTGAAGTAACCAACATGTTCAAGAATCATCAATCAATCAAAGTCAATAAAAATCAATCAAAACAGAATTCGAGATCCCCATTGACTTCTTGGTTTATGGCTTCTGTGACTTGTCACAATTCTGCCAATGTCCGTTTCATGCTAGTGTCATGAACTTTTGGAGATGGTGCTAATACTAGTAAGAATCATGAATGATATGAATATGATCGGTGGAGTAGAGGGAGGCTCAGTCCGAATGCTAAAGGCTAATGCTAATAAGAATATGGTTGGTAGAGTAGAAGGAGACTCTGCCCGAATGCAGAAGACCAAGATGATTTATTCTGAAAACATATAGACAACACAAACAAGACACAACACTGTTAGTAAGACTACATATATAGATTATTTTATGGTTAGTTATAAGTACATGTATCTTGTTATTACTACTTATATTCGAGATCCCCAACCCATCCTTGGTCAACATGGGAAATATGGCCTACATTTTTTCCCTGTGAGAGAATGTCCATGTCATGGAAAACCATTGCTAATCCAAGTCATACATCTTGGGCGGCTGAAACATATTTGATGCCAAGGCTGACCCATACGTGAAGGAAGGAGAAATACCCTCTTTTTAATTAATATTTCGTTCTTGAACAAAATCTCTAAGTTGAACATAGTAGATATCTTAATATTTGATATGGACAAAGAAAATAATGTCATTGAGAATTAATTGTACACAACTTCTGTAAACTGACTCCAGCTAATTTAGGCGCTGATTCATCTGTCATTTTCTAATAATATTACATACATTTTTTACAGGAAGTGGCTAAGAGATTTTTCACATTCAGTCCTCTAGATTCATACAGACAGTCGCAGGCTTTGTTTCGTTCACTGTTTGATCTGTATATGTCCAAGAATCTTCCTCAACGGCAAAATGACACATATGATGAAGACTTAAGGACTGCTATGATAGAAGCCAAAAGTTTGGAAGAGAGGTGAGGTACCTTTAGTTAATAATAGTAAGTAGACACTGTATACATGTTGGCTTATTGAAATTGTCTTAAGCTAAATGCTAACTATGTGATATATCTGTTCCGGCCTTTCGTCGTAGACTGCGGCCCGGTGGTAGTTGTAAATCCAAACCACGCACTGTTCTAATAGTTGTTGTATTTTGTTAAATGGAAGTCTACGCGCAATTCGGTGTCTGAGCCGCACTAGTTAGAATGGACACATTAGCGCGCGACGGTGGTTAAGTGACGACTCACTTAAGTAAAGAATGTACAGACTATAGTTTACCTAAGCGTATATAAAACTGCTGCACGTGCTGTAAACTCTCGTACAATATCTATAACCTAGGAGTCTTCAAATTAAGTAGTAACATTTAGAAAAGCATGCACTACCATAGGCCGCGTCACCACTTACCATAATATATTCATATTATTATCCTTTTTCAGACTGTTGGCAGCAGCTTTCGCATATGTTGAGTCCAAAGCGGAATTGAGTGGAGCGCAAACCAAATTAGCTCTTATATCCAACTACAATAATGTTCACCCCAGTCAAATAACGTAAGTAAATGCTTTGAAATGAAGAGTTAAGATTGAATAGGACTAGAAATAAAGAAGGTTCCATAACTGTACATACTTTAATGTTTCATAAATTTTAGGTTAACAAAAAATAAACTAAAAGTACTTGGCTGAGTTTCATCTAGATAATATTTATCATGTGCCTAATGATTATAACATTAAATTTACAAAAACCATGGTTTTTGATGTCGAATTATTACAAAGTATAAGAAAAATCTACAAGCTGTTGAAAGCTTTGGGCAGCCTATTGATTTATCAAGTTACTCCTAATTCAACTATATCAGGCCAGATTTGTTTATTTTTAACTAGGTTTATTGAAGTACGTCGGGTAGGTAGGTCTTAGCAATTGAAATTTAGTCCAATATTCAAAGGGTGTTTTGATTGGACCTTTGTAATGTAAACGGCTAAGGAGTGGAACTCCACACGGGTCTGTCTCCAAAGAGCTATGATCTGGACGTTTTTAAGAGGAGAGTGTAGCACGCTCACCTTTATGACAGTTGTCATAAAGGTGAGCGTGCTACATCGTGGAACACATTGTCACTTAACATCAGGACAAATGCCCAATTGCAATGCAAATGGACCAAGCGCAAGCTGAAAAAAGGGTAGAGAGTTATATTGAAGTAAAGCTACTTTATGCACGCTTGACTCTGAGAGTAAGCTGGTGAATTCGAGCGGAAGTTGAAGTTGGTTCATATAGATATCCATTGTCTAAATAAAGTAAAAAAATTGTATTATTATGTATGGTCTCTACATCTGGCAAAATGACAATTTACTATTATCAGCATGGCGATATTAACATTAAACAAAGCAAAAACAAAGTTATACCGGCCGATAGATGGAGCTAAACTAAAAAAGTCTTACTTCAGTTGTAAAGCACACTCGTTTTTTATTTTCCAATTAAATTTTTTGACAGCCTCTGGTGTGGTGGTTGAGCAGGTCGGCTCATAACTCGGAGGCGCGGGTTCGATTCCCGCGGCAGGACAAGTATTTGTGCACAGCAAAAAACGCGTACATGCTTGTTCTGAGTCTGGGTGTTGTGGGACCATGGTCCTCGTAGTACCTGGATCCCTAGACATAGGGAATCCTAGTTAGGGTCCAGGATCTATGTGATCGTTGGGCGTTATTATTATTATTTCTCATATTACAGGACATGCTTGATGGAAGCCCGAAGTGCCTTAGAACTGTTAGAACAAGAAGAGAGCATTGCTGATCAACAGGTGGCGAATGCTGTCGAAGAATTAGCCCAAAGTCGCACAAACCTTGCTGTCAGCACAGTCACTGTTGCGGCATTAAATGTTAGACAGTAAGTCAGATATTAAGCCAAGGTTTCCAATTAACTAAGCTTTGCTTAGTTTAAGGCTAGATGGCGCTGTGTGAAATGTCCATAATTAAACCCAAAAAAGGTTTAACTCATTTTTTTTCACAAAATGACTTATGGGTTACTTTGGATTCAGCGTGAAATTATCTACAATTATAAATTCTCAAAATACCGAAATGAGGCTTAAATCTCGAGATTTTGAGTCTAAAAACGGTTTATCTATCACAGGAATACAGTTCGCTTAGTATAAAAACGTTATTATATATATTTTTTTACAGTAATTGTATGAATTAGTACTATATTTAGTATTTTAAAATAGAATTAATATATTCTCAAGCAACTGAAACTTACATAAACCTTTTCTATTTCCTTATAAGCACTCTAATTTAAAATGAAGCCATTGAAGTTTAAAGTCAATTTTCTCGAAACTATCAATTTGTCAGTTAAACCCTTTTTATCCTCAACCCTTCAATTATAAATTTTTATCAATACCCTTTCAGACAGATCCAATCATCCCTTACACATCTAGCAGATGTGTGGCAGCAAGCTTACGCGTTAGACAGACTACTGTACTACTCTTTAAGGCATGAATTGAGGACCCTGGAGGAATTCGTACAGTTCGCGTCACAGTTGAGGCAGTACGTGGTGTTTGAGGCGGCTGCTGTCGTTAGTAGAATGGTAAGTGTCTGTGATGAATTAAATATTAGCTAACTCGCAAGGATTTCACTAAGACTCAAGCAGCCTTATTAATAAACGGGTAATAGTCTAGGATTAGTTACTTCAGCTTTTGTCCTTTTTTTGCTACTGGAATATTTAGCTGGATCGAAAGAGACAAAAGATGGTGTAACTAGTAGAGTAGTAGTAGACTTTTCAGCCTTATTAATAAACACGAACTAGCTTTAGAAAGCTAGTATGTGTTTATTATTATTAATATATAATATATGGCATATTTTTTCTGTTGACAGTTTCATACATTTCTTTTAATGTACTTAATTATTTTACTTACCACACAATTTCATGCAAAATCTAATAGTAATTAACATAGGTACTCTTAAATGTATGGCATAAGTTTTTACCTATGTAAATCTTTTATTATAATAGATAAATAAAACAGAAAACAATAAAAAGGAAACTTAATCTAACAAACCACTACCATTAGGCATTGTGCCCGATATGCTGGCAGCATTACCATGTTGAATGATAAAGCTCAATCTTTGGCCGAATCAGAGGCAAGTGTTTAGGTCTTGCTTCAACCAGATGTTTAGAAAGGTCTTCGTATTTGCCTTGCCCTTTACATTTAAAAAAAAATATTGAAAAATTGAACACATCTTGATCCTGAACACAATTCCAGGAATCAATGAACGAGATACACGATGAGCACTCATCAAAGCTACAATCATCGAACCATTTCTTACAATCTCTATGCACATTGCTCTCAGTCCAGACAACTGATGACGCTGTAGTGCTAGCGAAGGTGTTGAATGAGCTGCAAGCAGATGTTAAGGAGTTGAGGGAGAATGTGAAGGATGGGTTAAGGAGGAAGGAGTTGGCTTTGAGTGACATGTGAGTATCAATATATTATAATAAATAAATATTATCAATCAATATAATAGAGATAATATTAAGATACTGCAGGGAAACATATTTAAAAGATTTTAAATTAATATATCCCCGACTGTTACTCACGAATAATATGTCGATTTCTCGACCAGGATTCGAGCATATCCGATGCTCTTCCTCAGGAGGTGAGTTCACGCAGCGAGATCGCGGCGGTGACTGCGGACGGCCGCCCGTTCGGCCCGGCGCGAGCGCTGAGGGGTCACAGGGGGGGGCCGGACTTGCACCGACGTCAGTGAAGGCAGCTCTGCATTTCCATTTTCGTGTGCGTCATAGGTGTCATCGCACACTACACTAACCGTATCACTTTCCAGATTGACCGTTGCAACATATTTTGGAGTACTGCACATAATAATTGGTTTCCACGCAGATGGTAGCACCCAACCACTGTCCCTGTTAAAATTGGGATGCCGACTGATCTCTATAGCCTCCCGTATTTTCCTAGGCACGAAAAACTTCTCTCTCGTTAATGCTCGAAACCTGGTCGAGAAATCGACATATTAATCGTGATTAACAGTCGGGGATATATTAATTTAAAATGAATCACACTCATGAGAATTTTAATACTAAAATATTTAAAAGATGTTTGTATAGTTGGCTGATCGACAAGTGTTTTTACAGCATGCAAGAGTTTTAAAATTTTAAGTAGGTAATAAGTTATAACTGTGATAATTTTAATTAAAATAATTGACATGTAATAATAATAATAATAGCAATTTGAATTTAAATTAATTTATATAAATATTAGCACGCCTGCTTGCGGGCCGGGTACAGTGACTGTGACATTACCTTTATTCTGAAATGTATTTGATGCAAGACATTCTGAAATGTATTTTCGTCATGTCTTTTCATCGTCCATACCGCAATGTCTCAAGACGAAAGTCTTCAACCAGTGCGTCCTACCAGTCATGACCTACGGAGCCGAAACGTGGACACTCACGGTAGGACTGGTCCACAAATTTAAGGTCGCTCAGCGAGCTATGGAGCGAGCTATGCTCGGTGTTTCTCTGCGGGATCGAATCCGAAACGAAGTCATTCGCCAGAGAACTAAAGTTATCGACATAGCTCAGCGAATTAGCAAGCTGAAGTGGCAGTGGGCTGGTCATATCTGCCGAAGAACCGATAACCGTTGGGGTAGACGTGTTCTAGAGTGGAGACCGCGAACCGGCAGACGTAGTGTAGGACGCCCTGCGGCAAGATGGAGCGATGATATACGCAAGGTAGCTGGCAGTAACTGGAAGAGTAGAGCCGAAGACCGGGCTCAGTGGCGTGCTTTGGGAGAGGCCTATGTCCAGCAGTGGACTATTGTAGGCTGATGATGATGATGATGATGATGATGATGTATTTGATGTGTGTATCCTAGCAAATAAATTATTGATTATGATTATCTTTTGTGATTTCGTACCGAATTTTGTCTATACGTTACGCTAAATTTAATTACTCGATTAATTTCGTTTTGGCGATTTTTCGTCCTCTTTTGGTGAGATGTAGTAGGTTGATGGATGTGTTTTGTCACGGGGGCGAGTTGGCTGGACTGCAGTCGCGACCCCTTCTCGCCCCGGTACGGCGGACGAGGGCTCACGGGGGGTTTTAGTGGGTTCGAGTCCCACATACCCCCTGCCACCATCCCTGTGGTGGCAGGGAAGTGCGAGCGCATTTCCCCCCTCAAAAAAAAAGTGTTTTGGCTAATCTCACGTGAGATTTAGTTTTTCGCTTGGCTGGTCGCTATCGCTATACAATCGAGGCGATTAATATTATTGTGTAGATTTGAAACATATTTTATTTACTTAATTTAACATTAAGTTTCTCGCAATTTTACACGTTTCTTGCATAAATAATAATAATAATATGTGTGGACATATTATCACACAACGCCATCTAGCCCCAAACGAAGCAAAGCTTGTACTATGGGAACCAGATAACTGATAGAATACTAAGATACTTTTTGTTTGTAAATACATACATAGAATACAATACAACACCTAGACACAGAACAAACACCTATGTTCATCACACAAATGTTTATCCTGGGTGGGAATCGAACCCATAACCCATAGTTCAGAAGGCAGTGTTATTACCAACTGAGCTATCGGGCCAGTCTAAGAAATAAAGAATTAAGTGATATTTTCGTTCCTACCCAGGTAGGAACGTGAGATCGGGTGAGGTTTGGCTCGGAACCCCTAATAATGCCTTACGTAATTTTTTAAAACAAATTTTTCGGATATCTCAAAGCTTGAATAGTTTTTTATTTATTTATTATATCTACTCCAATGGTATGATCCAAAAGCATTAGGTTTTTATACTGTAAGCTTATTGTGTATCTAAATAAATAAATAATAAATACATTATTCACAGTAAGTCGTCAACAAAGCTTCTAGAGGATCACATTTGGAGCGGGTGCACGAAACAACCGAGCAGCCGGGATCGAACGGTGGCTTCGTTGACCCACTCGCTGAGACAGCAGATGGAGGCAGTGGAGAAGAAAGTGGTGGAGGCAAGTGGGCGGTTTACTAGCTTGAAGGTAAATACCACAATATTTAAATTTATTTTTTTACCCTTTTATGGGTGACTAGCTTCTGCCCGCGGCTTCGTGGCTTATAGGAAACAAAGAAGAAAATTTTTCATAGATAATTCAACTACGCATTTCACCCTCTTAGGGATGGAATTTCGAAAAATTCTTTCTTAGGGGATACCTACACTCTATAAAGAACACACCCCGCGAATTTCAAGTCTCTAGGATCAGCGGTTTAGATTGTGTTGATATAATAAGTCAGTCAGTCAGGACTTTCAATTTTATATGTATAGATAGAGTACTTTCGACATTGTAATAGATGGTGGTTCTTGTTACGACGCAATAAAGTGCATTTCTCGTGTTAATTTTTATTCTACGTTCAGTTGCCTCTATTTCTATTGCGCATCTCTTCTGACGCATTAAGTGTAACCCATAATTTAACACTCATTTTGAGTGCGCCTTCACCTGACCATTGCTCTTTCTTGCCTAGAAAAGTGATCAGCTTTGGTATCAGAATTTTTAAGCCGTCTGCAGTTACCGACTTGGCTTACGACTACAACCAGTCAACGGCTTAAAGTGCGCTCCGAAGTACGGTTGCTCAGTTGTAAATACTAATAAATATAAAAATAAAATAATAATATAAAAAGAGAGTTGCTTTTCGTATATAGGGTATGTATGTAGGGGCAAGAAATAGGCGGGTTGTACTGGTTCACGTAGATCTCCATTGCCAACATAACAATGTTAAAAATTACTTAAAACTTTGTATTAATATTCTTTTAATATTCTGTATAATTATTTTGCCATACATAAATTTGTTTTAATTTCTAAGTACTCGCTAATTTACTTGCATGCAGTATTCACCCATAATTGTAATGACACTTAGCCTTAATGTAATGTAATGTTATTTTTATTATTGTAATAGTGTACATTATGTTGGTGTTCAATAAATAAATAAACATTATTATGTTGGTATGTCCGGTAAAATTACAATTTACAATTATCAAGATGGCGACAACAACATTAAACAAAGTTATACCGGCCGATAGATGAAGCTAAAGAAGTTTCGTTTTTTTTTTTACAGAATGGTGATAAACAAAATCTAAGGAAGCTGTGGCAGTGGTTTCTCACTGACCCCTCCCGTCTTCTCGCTGCAATGAAAAACGCAAGAGGTTTCTAGCAATAAGGTCGAATTAATTCCTACTATTATTTAATTTTAAAACTTTTTTTGATATTATCCTGTAATGAGCATACATTTGATGACTGATAGAAAGCTCTATATAGGAAACGATCTGGACTACGGTGCGCATTTACCTGCTACATGCCATTTTATTCTAAAAAAAAAAAAATTTACAGCCTTTGTGGTTTAGTGGTTGAGCAGGTCGGCTTATAAACTGAAGGCGGTGGGTTCGATTCCCGCTACAGGAGAAGTATTCGTGCACGGGAAAAAAGCGCAAATACTTCTTCTGAGTCTGGGTGTTGTGGGATCACGGTCCTCGTAGTTCCTGGGTCCCAAGACAGGAATCCTTGTTAGGGTCCAGGATCTATGTATGTTATCGTTGGGCATTATTATTATTGAGTTATGTATAATTTAAGCCTTATTGTAATACCATAGTAGAGGAATACTACAGTTTGAAGTGTGTTCCATTCCTTGGCTGTTCGAAGTTGGTATTTACCAAATTAGGTTGTCTCTCTAAATCATATTTTAAATCATAGACAAACTTCAATTCACGTTAAATATTACAAATAAAATTTGGACCAAATCCTATTAAAAAAAACGAAAGTTTCATGTTATTCAAATTTGAATACATAGATAGCCTATCATTGGTCCAATTGTTATTCAAGTTTCAAATTTCAAATAAGTAGATATGTTCAAAATTTTGTAATATGTATGTATCGTAGTTTGATATTTACTCTTTACTCTTGAATTGTAAAGTAGATTGAGTTTATTAAAATTTTTCCTTGTAGTATACATATATTTAATGTTGTACTGTTGCATATATTAATAGTTATAATATATATATAATATCGATATCATTTATGGTTATAATAATAATAATAAGTCTATGTATGTGAACGTTGGGCGTTATTATTATTTATGGTTATATTATAATATATTTGTAATATGGATCAACGAACGAAACACCTCTGTTTCTTATACATAACTGACTGTATTTTTAATAGCACCATATATTTTTAATAATATAACATTCCTACTAAATTCCTATAACAGCAACGAAAATGTGCCTTATTTATACATGTATTAAAGTACAGTTTAATTGATTATAAATAATAAAATAGCGTTCTGTATAAAATCTTAATTATATTTTCATTTACAACCTATCACATAACAATGGTATAAAAAAGTTCTAATAATAAATTACTAAATCACAACATTGCAGTCTGCAACCGTAGTTATTACAATAATTCTAACTTGTAATTAAAGTCTTAGTTTAAATAGTTGACAGACTAAATAGTCGATAGACTAAATAGTTGATAGACTAAATAGTTGATAGACTAAATAGTTGATAGACTAAATAGTTTAATATAAACACTATTTACAAATAATTAGGTGTAATAATAGAATTTAATAGTAAACGACTATCGTTTTAGACATAATCATGCCCAATATAACATCTTATAAATATAAATAAACTTTTATTTACTTTTCTAACTTATGTACTTTCGTGATTTCGTGTAGAACTTTTTTTCCAATTTCTTTGCTGCCACTTAATTTATATAAATTCACTGAATAAAATTACGGGGCAAGGATGAAAAAAATTCTAATAAAAGCACCATCTAGACTAGCTTTGACCATAAAAACTTATCTACACGAATATTATTTGCATTTGAGATTATCTTTGTTTTTCTATCTGTAACGTTTTCATGACGGCTAAACCGATATTGGTATAATCAACTGACTTCAAAAAAAGTAGAAGGCGGCAGGCGCACGGTCAATTACCTAAACTGTGGAGTGAGACCGCCGTGCTACAACGCAATAAAGTGTAGTTCAGCTTGCACTGTGCTACAAGCTTACTCTAAACAGTTGCCTCTCGTTCTAATGTTATATCGGTGCTCTTCTGTCGCGTTACGCTAACGAACCGATCGGATAAGATGGTCCTAGGGAGTTTTGGCGGGAAAGCGAAAAAGATTGCGTCATCGCATTGTATTATTTTCCTAAACTTGTGTTATTTTCAGTGTTAGTGCATAAAATTGGTGGCATTCTATTAAGTGCTGGATTACAGGCGTGAGTGTGGGAAAATGGTATAGTGATGGTGAAACGTCTTTTCGTGTTGTTTCCAAAACTCCATAGAAGCTTCAAGTAAAGTTGCCACCACTTTACTAGGAGTATGACTTTGACTGGACTATGACTTGACTATGACTTGATGACTCTGACTGTGACTTGACACATATTTGCGTGAAATATCATTAACTTGATAAATTATCAATTACTTGACACTGGCTAAATACACAAAAGTGTGGAGCCAAAACATTAAAAAAAAAGATGGTCCTATGTACTTGTAGCTTTGTCCATGAGCCAGGCTCGGCATTAGTCCCAAGTAGGTCGTGTTTTCTTTCTAATAATTGCATCTTCTGGTGCAATGTGTATCGGATTGTTGAAATCTAGCTCTATGTGTTCCGGGATTGGATCGTAGTACGTGATGTGCTCGTTCACGCCATCTGTTTACGAATAAAATACGTAAATATGTGTGGACATGTCACACAACGCCATCTAGCCCCAAACTTGTACTATGTGAACCAGATAACTGATACAATACATAGATACATTTTGTTTGTAAATACATACATAGAATACGATATAACACATATACATAGAACAATGTTCATCACAAGAATGTTTGTACGGGGTGGGAATCGAACCCACAACCTGCAGTTCGAAAGGCAGGGATACTACCAACCGAGCTATCGCGCCAGTTGTAAAATAAAAGGCTTCATAGTTTTTAAACGTATTTAACTAAAACATTATTCAACTAACTATAACTCCGCTCAACTAACTATGACCCCATTCAATTAACTATAACACTATTCAACTCACTATAACTCCATTCAACTATGACTCCATTCAACTAACTATAACTCCATTCAACTAACTATGACTCCATTCAACTAACTATAACTCCATTCAACTAACTATGACTCCATTCAACTAACTATAACTCCATTCAACTAACTATGACTCCATTCAACTAACTATAACTCCATTCAACTAACTATAACTCCATTCAACTAACTATGACTCCATTCAACTAACTATAACTCCATTCAACTAACTATAACTCCATTCAACGAAGTATAACACCATTCAACTCACTAGTAAGGTTGAGCCCGGCTATGATATCGTCCAGCTGGCGGTGCAGTAGGGTGGCGGTGACGGGGGCGCGCTCGCGCGCGAGGCTGCGGCGGCGCCGCGCCGCGGGCGGGCGCGCCCCCGTCACGCCGCGCCGGGGCCGCGCCAGCAGGGGCAGCGTGAACACTGACGACGGGAGCGGGGTGTTGTCCGGCCCGAACTCCTGGGATACATCACACTAATATTATAAAGGAGTTTGTTACTCCTTCACGCTCAAACGGTTGAATGGATTTGGCTGAAATTCGGTACCAAGATAGCTTATACACTGGATTAACATATAGGCTACATGTTATCCCGATAAAGTGAAATTTTCCCGTGGGATGAGTAAATAATTAAATTACTTTTTTCCGCGGGACGCAACTAGTGGTATAATAATAATTGAAAGGCTGAGAACAAAAAAGGTTAAACTTTCAAATTGATAGTTTCGAGAAAATTAGCTTTAAACTTCAACAGCTTCATTTTAGTGTAGAGTGCGTATTAAGCAATAGAAAAGGTTTATGTAAGTTTCAGTTGCTTGAAAATGTATTGATTCTATTTTAAAATACAAAATATAGTACTAATTTGTGCACTACTGTAAAATATAATATCACACTAATATTATAAAGGCGAAGTGTATGTGTGTATGTTTGTTACTCCTTCATGCTCCAACGGCTGAATGGATTTGGATGAAGTTCGGTACCAAGATAGCTTATACACTGGATTAAGATATAGGCTATATTTTATCCCGAAATAGTGAAACCGCGGGGCGCAACTAGTATGGTATAATAATATGGTAAAGAAAGAAAAGGAAAAAATGCAGTCTGTAAAGTCGGTGACGAAAGATAATTTTACGTGATATGAAAACACTTGGGCCGATCGTGCCTCTCTATCGCTAATTTTACGTGATAACGTCATATGAAAACACTTGGGCCGATCGTGCCTCTCTATCGCTTGTTCCGCGCTCTCGCTTGCACGCTTGGCTCAGGCGGAACGTGACAAGAGTCATGCTATTTCGTGCGTGCAGTCCGCGTTCATAGATTTATAAGACGATCTGCTTAAGTATAACTTTAATCCAAACAACGTTAAACGTAATTCGTACCCATCCATTGTTATGCAAAACGGCAACATTCGACAAGTTAAATACAACGAAACAAACAAGATGATCAAAAATATTTCTTTTAATATAACAATATATATATATATATATATATATATTCTCGATAGGCTTGCGTTTGACCACATTTCTCCCGATGTTAAGCGACAGTGTAGTCGGTGATACAGCACACTCGCCTATAAGAACTGCTTACTTTCAGTTTTCATTGGACGTACCAAGCATTTCCCGCTTACGCAGTATGAAGCGTTCTTCTTCCCGCATGAAGTGCCGAGAGGGAACCAGCCCTCCTGACCGTTGACGAGGTAGAACCGGTGAGGGACGCGCTCGTCTTGGCACGCTATGCGGCACGGCCGGTCCGGGTCCTCTGGAATATATTAATCAGCGTTCTAAAATCTATATAAACAGGTCTTTACTAAGCATTGTGTTGCGGAAGAATAGTTATTTTGTGACTATCTATTCAGTTTAAAATGGGCAAGGAAAAAAAACAAATGTTTGTTTCTGCTTTGTTTATTGTTAATGTCGCCATCTTGACAATTGTAAATTGTCATTTTACCGGATGTGTTATATTGAAAATGGAGATCTACGTGAACCAGTGCAATTCCCGTGACGTCCTCGTTACGCATTCACAAGCTTACACTTCAAGTGAAGCGTGCGTAAAGAAGATTTAGGTACTTCAATAAGAGAAAACACTGCGTAGTTATTCCACTGTGATGCAGTGTTTATTAGTAAGAAGGTCAGGCTTTATATTGATGGACGATAAACTTCATCATCGGCCCAAAGGCGTCCACTGAACTGAACATAGATCTCCCAATAGATCTCACCAATTTGAGTGGCGGCTTGCGTCCTACATGAGTGTCATAAGAGGGCCGTAATGACCGCTCTTGGCAGGCGCTTTGTTGATCGCAGTAGCTTATAATGAAGACAGGAAAATGCTCTTTTTTCTCATTTTCTTGGCTGCTGCTGCAGCATTTTTTAATCAGCTAAGGGCATCCTTAACTAGATCTTGTGGCACCCACGGGAAAAGATGGGCTTGGGTATTTTCTATTATTATAGCAGAAGCCCAGATTAAAAGCTTCTACTCTGAAGGCATAGCTTACCTAAAACCGGCGATATCTGCATGCCCAGACCAGACAGTCTTCTGACTCTCTCCTTGTATTTGCTGCAGACCATCGTCGCGTACTGGTATGGTGACTTACGTTGAGTGCAACCCTGGAAAAATTACAAATAAAATCAAGCTTTAAAATCTAAGTGTATATGTGGAATTCGCGTCTTTCTAAGTTGAAACTAGATTGATTCATGAGACAGTGAACTGCTGAAACAACAGCCGAAAAACGTCCACTGCTAAACCTAAGCCTCCCCCATTAAACACCACTTTGGACGAAGTGTTTAATCTCATAGCTTGCTATATATTATTATTATTATATAGTCACTTTAATATGTATAGTACATATTGATGTGAGTTTGAAAAAAAAGGAGTTCTATTTCTCACTATTCGTGCACGCAATCCGGCACAATGCAGAACAGAAAACTCCGATCCGAAGCTTCGATTACAGCTGTAAAGAAGAAGCTACAAGTTGAACAGTACAGTGCACTCACCAGGTCCTCCCGCGCGCCGTCGGGCCGGCACAGCTGTATGGAGGCGGCGCGGGCGGCTTGCACCAGCCTCACGCCCACTCCGCCGGAGATGCAGTGGTAATGACATCCGCTTGTCGGCCGCCACTGCGACCCGACTGCGCGACGCCAAGATGACTTCGTGCTGGAATAATAATGACAACAAATGCCCTACGATCACATACATAGATCCTGGACCCTAACTAGGATTACCTGTGCCTAGGGACTAAGGAACTACGATGACCATGTGATGGTCCTACAACACCCAGACACAGCATAAGTATTTGAGCTTTTTTTTCTGTACCCAAATACTTGTCCTGTCGCGGGATTCGAACCCACCGCCTCCGAGTGAGCCGACCTGCTCAACCACTACACCATAGTGGCTTTCACCTTTGAAGGTATGATGATACAGATAGAGTTGTCAATGAAAACCGCTGCTCTGAACGTTAATCATTAAATGACGATTGATGATAATTCATTTAATGACGCAGTTCAGACTTAAAATAGCTATAGTTAAACTCTTAAACCCCCACCCCTAGGGTGAGCAACGCATTAGTTGGCACATCTATAGTGTTCCAGATGTCCAAAGACGTGGTGACCTGGAAGAGGAACCTTATAACTACGTCTACCTAAATATAGCATGGAAAAGATACTTACGATGTGGTATGAGAGTGTGGAGTTGCCGTTTGCAGCTGTAATGCTTCCCATTCACAATCAGATTGCTTTAGAGAAAACTCTGCATCGACGTTCGAAGAGCATGTGAACTTCTGTAAATATCGAAGACGCAATATTTTAGTGAAATATTCCTAACAGTCTTTCCCTCTAATTTAAACTGATTGGATTGAACTACCAAACAGTGAAGGAAAATGCCCAAAGTTAAAGGAAAACAATGCGACGAAACCGACATGTTCAAGAATCAGAATATTCGAGAACATGTGTCATTCACCAACCCGCGCTTGCCTAGCGTGGTGGATCATCTTCATGTGAAAGAAGGCCCAGCTGTGGGAACGTGTTGGGCTGATGAAGCAAATCAAGTTTTAGTAGTTCTTTCGTCTGAACTTTATAATTTGATTAAAATTCATCGCTTCACCCGAAGCTTTACCTACTCCAATCACAACGACCAACCTCTAGCTAGATTAGTTGAACCCTCCTAAGCTTGACCTAACGAGTCATAAAAAATTCTTCCCACCTGACAAATCCCAGAAATGCAAAACATAGGTGACATTCTAGAGCAAGCTGTTCCATCGGGTAAACTCCATCCTCTAGACTTGTAGCCACCACCTCTTGTGTCGCACCATACTGCGCAAGCGCTGCTTACATCTGAAAGTAGGTTTTAAATTCCTGAGCACAGACGCTTGGTTGCCAATCTGTCCATCTTTTATAGATTACACTATTGCAAATTTGGGCATGACTTTTATCAATTGATTCCGTCATCTCCTTTCTATTGCAGAACTACAATGGTCAGTGATTGTTTGCATCCTTACGTCATCGTGAGTGCACCTTCAGTCAAGTCAAGTAAGTTAAGTCTTAACTGTTACTTTTGTATGGTGTCAGAAATACCTGCAACTCGCTGTGACTATATTGCTGTGGCTCGATTGTATGTACCTATTGCCATTTACTTTTAGGTGTGGTGATACAGTTATAAGTTTTGATCCTCTTCTCCAAAGATGCTGTGTAATGTATCAATGGAGTAATATTTATCGCGCATTGTTATAAAAGAGAATGTACTCGTAAGATCTTTTGACAGAAGCTCACCATCAGAATCAATCCTCTGTAGTCCAGTTCCAATAAGATCAGGGTCCACATCCCGAGCTCTCGAGCAAATCTCGTCAGCAAACTCGCGTACTGTCATTCTGGGCACGTTGTTACACTGAAATCATAATACTTTTAGTGGAAAACCAATCAAACCCAAATCCATTTAAAAATCCTTCAACTGCGAAATGCATCATAGGTACCAAAACGTGAATTACCTGTTGCGCATGACAAGATTGGTACTTTTTATCGTGACCCATGCAGTATTTGTTGCCATTGGTATTTCTGCAAAACAGAAAATAAGGATCATTAGATTAGATACCAAATTTAAATCATAATACCGAATAAAGTGATTGCAACATTGCGCAGCTGCATTTTTGTGTTATACGGTATTTTGTCTGCTGTGAATGCAATACATTTAATTTTTTTCCAATTTCCTGATTTTTTTTTCATAAAAGTGCAACCATTATCTGACCATTACGGTACCACCAGAGTCCTCTACATAATAAACTGAATACGTTCAAAAATTTATTAGGGACTCAATTTTACATCCCTACAAAGTACCTAACGTAGCTGCTGGTGTTCTAACATTCGTTCACCTCACTTTTAATAGTAGGTACTTACGGAATCTTTACCGTGATTGAAACTATTTCTCGAAATCCCGTAAATACTATTAATATATAGCGAACCATCGACCTAATAGAACATATGAATATGGTCTCACCTTGGTCGAGAGCACCTTCTTGTCGCTAAGGCCACTCCGGCAGCGGCCGGTGCTAGCGTATCGTCCAGTAGGCACGCTGAAGCGCATTCGGTCCATGGCGACCAACGTCCCCAAGCTCCACGCACTGTTTGAGACCCAGCGCGTTCTACGCACTCTCCTCCTCGACAGTACTTTATAAAGAAAGAAGAAAATTAATGTGCAAACAGGCACACTCACCGATACTGAGAACTAATACTAACACAAAACAATGTTGCGCGATATCGTCGAAGTTCCTGAATCATCATATAAAACTTCTTGATGAAGACATCATGAATATCAGGAAGAACGTTGGAATAATACGAACATTTTGGAGTGGGATGGTTAACTGGTCAGGGTAGATAGATTTATTTACAATATTATCTTTTGGGGCTTGCACATATGAAATGGGAATACGGTGGGTATGGGTAAATACGAACTTTTTATTTAATTAATAGGCTTGTGTTTGACCACGATCTTCGAAAATAGCTTTGTTCGCACATGTGATATAAAAGTGAGCGGCTTATGTACTAGGAATACTACTAACAGGTGAAAACAAATTTAATATCATCGGAATGGTCTTTACCATTTCTTCACCACATTTCGTCCCCTCCAAGGCTGGGTGCGAAGTCCAAGTATATCTCTCCCTTTGACAGTGAAGATCTCTACAGATATCTTCCAGGCTTTGAGCTGCTGAATGACGACTACCACGCCCGTATTTCAGCATACCTGGCAAATTTTGAAAATAATATAGTCACGGCCATTAGAATTTTCCTAATGTGTGATGAAAAAGCTATTTTGAATATTTCACACGTCTGCTGGGTGTTTTTGCCTGATTGCTTATATGGCTCAATTTTGACTAGCTACTCACATTGTTGGTCTGCGTCAAATCTTTCTCCTGGCAAGATGCCTTCAGCACTGTGATCTAATTGACCAGCTGAGTTGCCGTGATCCAATAAACATCGTGATTGTACTGTGCTGTGAAATAATAATCATTATCTAAACATATCTCGTAAATATGCCGAATCATATTTACTTAAGTTTTTTCAGACATCAGCAATTCAACATGCTATAATACCATTCAATGTTACAGTATTTCCAAAAGCTCAACACAACAAGTTACACACAATATAAGAAAATAAAAATTCATAAAACAAAATGGAAGCATACTCAAGGAATTTCTGCAAGTAGGTCTTGCTGCACTGAGACCAGGTTATTTTCCCGCTGCCTAGAGTTGGACTCATGATGTACGCACTAGGATCGCAACCATTATCAGCTAAAGGTCCATCGTGACGCATGCCTAAACTGTAAAATGAAAATCTTTAAAACCAATTCGATTTATAAAGAATGGGGTGAAAATTTGATGGTGATTGACTTACTTATGTCCAATTTCATGTGCAACTACGTAAACGCTTTCGAAATGTCTTCCTTCATTAACTGTACAACTGCTGGTTACTGTGCACATTCCAGCTACTGGCGCCAATCCTGGAGTTTTAGATTTTTAGTATATTGTTGGAGTCAAAACTATTAACTGGTCGAAAGTACTGTACGAGTTTTGACTACAATTTGCCAAAACTCTCCTGATGTTAAGCAATGGTGACGCCAATTTAGCCAATAGTGTATAGCTGCGTGCTATACAATTGGTTAAATTGACCTAGATGATACCTATTCACTGTAGCCTCGAAAATGCCCAGGTTATAGTGTTTACTTTCTAGGAAACAAGATGGTAAAGAGTCTTATAGTCAATGCAGGCTAAAATAAAGTGGAATGCTTAAAAACACGCTACACGATGTAGCGTGTTTTTAAGCCTACCTTTGAAAATAAAGGACAGAGATTAAATACAATAAAATTAATATCACTTTTAAAATTAAAACGTTTTTTGCACTCATTTCTTTATCGGTTCCTTTTACATATATTTTTAATTTATTCATATATTTAAATATGTTATATATACGTTACATATCACATATTATCTTAAAGAAATGAATGGAGTAGAATCTGTTGAATGCTATTGCACTCAAGGTGACATTCATCAACAAGACAGCGAAAGAAAACGTTTCGTCCTCTCAAGAAAACGGCAATAAATCTGAGATAGTAAACAAGATTAATGTTACGTCATCTATCTGATCAGACTTTAGAAACGCCTGTTAAAACTGATTCGCAATGAAAGCATTTAGAATTACGATTGACGATCATTTGTGTAATGAACTTTTAGTCGTCACTTGTACCAAAGCATTATGATTGTTTGTGTTGTGTCACAAATGTTAGGGAACTTTGAAATCTATGCAATGTTCCACTTTAATCACAGTCATCGCGTTCAGTATCAGAAAAGTAAACCGTCACTACACCACCGTCTTTTCTGTATCATATTTTTTATGCAAACCACATACATTTTTGGCGTTTTATTACTAAACTTATAATAGTAGAAATATTTTCACTAGAAAACTTACCCACTACTTGACTGCTGACTTTCCCGTTCTTATTCACAACATACAGGTCTAGTCCAGTAAGTATTAAAGCGTGATCCCAATGTAGCGGATCGTTGTCTCCCTGAGGATTCTCTAACCTTTGCCACGTACAGAAGTTACTCAAAAATCTATCTATATCGTGTGGCCTTTTCAAATTAGTCGGATCTTCGTGCAAGATTTCCAATCTCTTCAGTATGAAATTCACAGGTCTTCCCAAAGAGGAATCGTGATACAAAAGTTGTACTGCGTTGATCATGGCTAATACGAATCTTACTAATTCTCTTTCAGTGTCTTTAGGAAAATTAATCGTCATGTGCTTGTATAGGTCTCTGTCTACAAAAACTGCCGTTTCTACAAAGACTGCTGGTAAGATTCCTCTTTTTTTTCTTGCACCAGCTTCACTTAGTTTCTCTATAAACGCGTCTATAGTTTTGTTCCTATGAGTTATATTTATTTTGAAATTTTCTAAATTGTTTTTGCCTACATTGTTCACAGTCACGTCTCTTTTTCTTCTATGTTTGCTCCAAATTTTAGTCGTTTCTGGCATATTACCACTAATGTTAGTACTTTCGACACACATGTCCTTATTTTCTCCATTAACGATAGGTTTTTCTTTGCGTTTGACTATAACGTGTGCTATCGAGTGTTCGTTGTGAAATCTTTTCGGTAATGGATGTATGTAATAGTAACTGTTGTTTGATTTGACTAAACCTCTCTGAAAAATAATTGTGGAATGTGTGATAAGTGCGATTTGATATGAGAGCGGAGCCTATTTTGAAAATAGCTCATCCTTGAGAAAAGTAAAAATAGATGTTTTTACGTCCTGTACAACTGTATAGTAAATAGTAAAAATTAAAGCAAAACTTCCCCATCACTTTCTCTCACACATTATCGTTGTCGGACACCAACAAAGACCATTATAAATACAGGCTGGTATTTAAAGTGTTCTTAATTGGCGATTTTTTTTACTAACCACGTCTCCACACGCAAACAGCGCAGCTCTATCGCTCTTGTAATAGCATCTATCCCACTCATCACTATGATCATCCACCGCCTCAGTCGCGTTAGACCACCTCCTCAATAATAGAAACTTGGGGTCGAGGAAGGTGTTCCTTGGACTGAGCTTTACGTCTAGGTGCTTCTTTAGGCCGACTAGATCCTGGTCATCGTAGGATAAGGAACGCTTGCGACGTTTCTGGTGATGTAGATGTGCTATTTCAAACTGTGTTTCTGAAATTGAAAAGTATATTTACTACATAGTTTCTAATTTCTAACTGACAACTGTGACAACCACTGATATGAATAAGTCTTTCGTAGTCGATAAATACAAGAACGAGAGTTTAGTATACCAAAATAAATAAAGACATGATCGACAACTGAACGTACCAATGTAAAATGTTGAATAGTAAAATATTTTTATGAAATGATTGGTGAACCTTACCGTGAGGATTGACCCCGAATAGAAACAGCTTTTCCGACTCTGACAGATGGTCTAATAACTGCTTGGAGTATTCCTAAAACAAACAAAAAACAGTACATAATAAAACGATAATTATCAAATATCATATAATAATCTATATTATACTGATGGAACACATAATGGTTAAAGTTGAATAATAGATTTCAACAAAACTAGTTTTGTAGTCAAACAGGCAATAAAAACTAGTAATTATTTTTGCTGAGAGTACTAGTAGTGTTAAAGATAGAGAAAAGAAAGAAAAACTACATTCTACTTTCCACGTTATGTTTTTATCTAAGCAGCAAAAGAAAAGACCACCAAAAAAATTAGCTCAACACAATATGTCATAGGTACCTCGCGATAGCAAGCTATTTGTTTTACCTGTTTTATCAAAGTTTTCTAAACATTTACTACCATTAACTCTATTCTTGCGCGAGCTATTGTCTCTGCTTAGTTATTAAGCAAATTCAGTAGCCTCGACACCTTAATTTGGACAATAGATGGTTTTCGCACGGAGACTGGCGATTAATCGGAAGTTTGGGTGAAAGGAGATGAAGTTGGTCGATTGCATTAAGATTTAATAACGCTCTGCTGCTTTCGTTGTCCATTTTAAGATATACTTAGAATTATCGGTGCTCAGAAGTAACGTTTCCTAAATCTTTTATCTTCAGCCGAATTTTTTCTCACCTGGTTACGTGATGTATTTTTAAAACCACAATGCCTGCGTTATATATGGGATTATCCATTTGTCTTTTGGAGTCTTTTGGAATATGTAATAATGGTGAGAGTCGGAAGTTACATTCCAAACTAGCCTCGTCGTTAAGAGACACAATAATTTTATAATGCTTTGTAAGAATTCAATGTCACTCAAATAATTTAATTAGTATAATCATAAAAAATATATTCACGGAAATACAAAATCGTATGTAATGGCTAAAATTTTTGACTTAAAAAATATGTTAAATTAAGATTTATCTGTGCATTGCAAGGTTGGAATTCAATTTACACGTATGAAGTATTTAATGTATTTAATTGTATGCTAAGTGAAGAGAATTTGAATGTTATCTTTGTTAGAGACATCATAATTTTTAGTAGGAAGAGGTAGCATGCTAAGTAAAAGATTTTTATCAAACTTGCGGTTTCATCGTGTTTAGGTAGATACTTGTATACTTAGTACTTATCTATTAATCTGTGCTATTATGAAACACGCTTAGCTACTATAAAAGGGAGTGTGTTGGGCTAACTGTAAAGAACTTAATTACAAACAAAAAAATTACTAATTTCAATCTAAACCAAAAAAAGAGTGGTGGAAAGGTAAAATAATAGACAACAAACAAATAAAAATTGGAAAATATAGTTTATAATACTTACTAGGTGCAGAAATAATTAATTAGCCCTAAGTAATTATTTCTTTCTGTACCTAGTAAGTTATTACCTTTATTTAGTTTATGATTTACGAGCCTTTTTTGGAGAGATCGACTATATCACTTTTAAAACTCTCTACTATAAAAACACACATTAGCACATACATTAACTGCTTCTGCTTAATCATCACTAAACAAGACTTTTACTGCATTACGTGGCATAATTTCTTGCGCTTTCTTCATGGTCCATTCTGGTACAATTATCCAATTTTTCACTAATTTCCGTTCCAGTAACGCCGAGGCGTGAAAGTGTGTAATTGCCTTATACTTGGGATGTACGGATCTGAATACAATGGGTTGCGAGCTGGTTGGGCTTACGTAAAAGCTGATACAGCTTAGTGATTGCCTTCGGTATGTTTACCTGAGTGTGGGCTAGCTTGGGTAATAGTTATAAATGGCTTCATTAAAAGTGTACACGATTTACAAAACACAACACAAACAACAGTATAAACGCATTAGCTGATGATCCTTTACTGGTGTAAGGAATACGGGTCAGTCCATTACTATCACCATCAGTACTACTGTCATATTTTAAAGGTTTGTTAGTATTTATATGATAATAAATTTTGATTTTGATATTTATCACGTCATCGTCACTACATTTTTTCATGTGCAGTAATGTTACTGATGCTTGCACAATATATTTAGTACCTAATATATCGATGTCTCCGGTCTGGTTTAGTTCAGTAAGTCGCGATCGAGTGCTGACTACTAAGTAGAATTAACTTTATCAAAATCCTTTGTCAAATTCTTTAAGTGTATCTTGATTTGCCAAAATAAAGCTCATAGGTCAGGGTTGATCTTTGTTCGACAGGTGAAAGATATAGTTCAAGTTTGACATTTGGATTCCTTCAATTGTTTGCCTTGACAATACCAAGGTGGCAGGTATACCATTCAGAATTGGTCACGGTTTGCCTTCACGGATGTAGATGCTAGATCGAAGAGGATAAATTGCGATGACAATCTGCTGAAACCCTTAGGTGACTTCCTAGTTACTAATACCTATTGGTTTGTAATTGAGGTCTACAAAGTAGAACAATGTGTGGTCGTCTCAATGTATTCCTATGTTGAACAGCTGACGAAAGAAACTAGGATATCAAGTCAATAAAAGTTTACTACGTTTCAGGACGTTTGTTGTATTTCGTAATGTTCTAGAGCTAGAGGATTCCACTTGAATTCTCGACATTTTGTTTCTTTTGGGTGTATTTTGTACATAATTCTAACAGATTTATCAGCAGCATTTGAATCTATTTCGATCATTACCAACGTAATAAGCGATGGCGATGGGTATGATTACCCAGAACACAAACCGAAATTTGCTAATGAAATACTGCAACTTTCATTTACCGATTCGCAGCGTCGGGTCTAGACTATGCAACAATGGCATAATGCTGGCAAGAGGAATTGTGTTCATCGTGCATCATGAAATGTCTGCTATAGAAACCGTTACACTTTCCGCTATCTCTTTGGTTGTAAATTAAATTGTTAGACGGGTATTGAAATGTCAGTTAACAAGCGAAGTTGGTCGAGAACTGTTTCCATCGTTTCAAGGGATAGATATAGATCTTTAGATCTCACTTTCGGAGTATTGTATGGGAGTAAATTAAAACAATGAAAGTATCATTATGTTTGTTTCACTGTTTCGTTTCTCCGAATCCTTTTTCTTGTACTTGTACCACTAATGGGCACAAAGAACTAAGTTATACATTTTTTTGCTCTATATTTCGGGGCAGGATCACAAATGTACCAAATACATTTTTACTCCTGCAAGTTTTTACTCAAATTTATTGATATCCGTTTATGTTTAGATTTACTATACACTATTTAATTATTCTCTTTTTACTTCATCGAATCTCGCTCTGGTGCGTCTTCCTCCACAAACATAAACTACTAGCTACTATAAAGTACGTAACATGTAATTAAGAATGTGGCGAGCCGAGACGAAAAATGCAAGATCTTGATGTGCGCTATTCAGGCAACGTGAAAAACAAAAGAACGTACAGATTCGAGCTTAATTTTTACGAAGGATTTGATGAAAATTTCCGGGTATTTATGCAAATTTTGTATGATTGCAGTTGTGCGTTTGTGATAATGATTGCGCTCGTTATGGAGTGTGTTGGCGACTGGTGTTACACAGAGATTTTTTAAAAATTGTAATATATTTATCTTTCAAGTAGTTTTAATTACAGTTTACTTTTAAGACTATTAATAGGCTGAGCAATCAACGTACTTACTACTACTACTACTACATACTTTTACATTTTGCTTCTGCGGTTGAAATTATTTCATACATTTTTGAAATGGTTTATGTATCTACCTATTAGATATTTGTATATTTTACTGTTGCAGTTGATGTTATTTTATAAACGTTTCTTTAATGAAATTCTATCTTATTAGAAATTATTATTAATGATTGCGTATGTAAGTAAAGTAAGTATGAAATAGTTTTATAATTTACAAATAAGATAGTGCGAACTTCATAATTACACACATAATTTACGTTTAACATTTTAGTAACTGTTGATTTTTGTTTTTCCCTTAACTGTTTATACTTTAAGTACCCACGTAGGTACTTAAGTAACTACTTACTTGGCTACTTAAGTGAGTAATAAAAAATCAAAAACTATATTCTCAGAGGACAGATGAGAAGCTTTCTATATGAATCATTATAAATGGTAACTAAACATATCGTACAAAAATTATCAGTCACGACTTGCGGTGGCGGTGCATTGCTAACGATGAGCAGCTTCTCGTAGAAGATCTCTTGATTTGTTTTTTAAGTATAGTAGTAAGTATATCGGGAGTAAGCTAGCGAGACAAACGGAAGTTTAAAATTGTTGATTAACGCAGATCTGAATTGTCAACATAACAAAGTTTAAAAAAAATATTATGTTGGTACGTCCGGTAAAATGACAAATTACAATTGTAAAAATTGCGGCATTGACATTAAACAAATCAAAAACAAAGTTATACCGTCCGATAGATGGAGCTAAACTAAAGAAGTTATATCAATCAATATAGTCTAAAGCACACTTGTATGTTTTCTACATGAATGTATTGATCGTATCCATACGTTTGAAGTTTTGCCAAACTTCGGTCCCAGCAGTGTTCATGTAAGTAAATGCCATATTAGTAATCACAACTTCAATGCAAAGCTTGAAGAAAACAACTTTTTGTCGTAACACTTGTGGCATCGACTGTAGTCATTTGTCAGTGATATTAACAACACTGTGGCGCTTCTCAATGAACCTTACTGCTAGTTTTACTATGATTCAAATTATAAGAGGTAGCGACGACTTATTAATTTCGTATTATTCTAGGAAAAAAAATTTAAAACTTATTGCAAGGTTTAAAGACTTGCAACGTTTTTACTTCTATTTATTACTACAACTATTACACGGCTAACACTCGAAATACAGTCGAGTCAGCGCCGAGCCGCCACCGCGCGCCGCCGCGCTTACTCCTTGAGGACGCATCTATATTGCCCGAACACCGGTCGAGTTATTCGACTATATTTCGTGAGTGTTAGCCGTCTAATAGTTGTAGTGATGAGTACTACTCACGTCAGTTTCTATAATACTTCTATTTATTATTCATTTGAAACTTGTATGTCCAAATGTGCTAAAGTTTGACAGCATTTAAATTCGCGCTTTTATCTCTAGGATGTAAGTATAGAGACCCAAAGCATTGCAAGAGGATCGTCATGAAGGATAATAAGGAAACTTAGTAACTGTCAAACTAAAGTGCAGATAGATGTTAATGCCGTCGCGCGTGCGACCGATACAATTGCAGCCTTGAGTGAATTTATCTACGTTTTAGCGTTACGGGGGAAAATGTTTTTCACCCTCTTAATCTTAACAAAGCCGCTTCGTTCAATCGTTTGAATTAATTATAAAATATGCCCATAAGTTATGATTTTTTTGAAAATATGTTTTATGTTCAATTTATAACTAGGTACTTAGGTACTTTCTTCGTCGTAATTTTGACGCAATAAATTAGTTATTCATTGCGTAGACAACATATAAGGAATTATCGAAATCGGATAACATCTATAGGTAGAAAAAAGTTGGCGCTTTTAATATGGATAACTAGTTGCGCCCCGCGGTTTCACCCGTGAATAAAAAGTATTTTAATTATTTGCTCACCCCACGGGAAAATTTCACTTGTCCAGGATAAAATGTAGCCTATATGTTAATCCAGTGTACAAGCTATCTTGGTACCGAATTTCATCCAAATCCATTCAGCCGTTTGAGCTTGAAGAAGTAACAAACATACACACATACACACACACACCCAAACATTCGCCTTTATATTATTAGTGTGAAGTGTGATTAGGGTTGTACCCCATACTCCCGTCTTAATACATTCTTCCTCTTCATTTTTGTTGTCCTTTATACCAAACGTAAAGAATTAGCCGTATTGTACAATTGTTGTGGATTGTTGCTAAAATTATAATGCGGCCATCAGAAGCTGCTCGTTTCCATAAACGTTTTTATTATTGCCATTGTTCGTTTTTAGACGTCCTCTGAAGATGTGATTTCTTGATTTTTTGAAGTAAAACTTTTTTACGCACGCTTGACTTGGGGAGTAAGCTCACAGAGTAAGCTGATGAATGCGTGACGAGAGTGTTACGGAAATTGATCGGGCGAGGCCAATAGAAAATGAGAGGGAGATATAAGGTAGAAGTTAAAAAGAGAGAAATAGAGAGTTGCGCTTCGTATAGAAGTTTTATTTCAGTCGTGTGGTCTAAAGCACACTAGTTTAAAAAAAATGAACATGTTTTGTTCGGATCTATTTAAATAATACATATAGTTGATAATTCAATTTGGAGTTTTCTATTTGTTTTTTTTTTTCTTGACCGAAACGTTTTTTTCACGCTCATATAAATTTGACCCAATAAATAAACAAGTAAAACTAAAAAATTATCATATTAACAAGCGTGCTCCACCTTAGACAACTTCGTCACTTAGCATCAGGTGAGTTGTTGTCAAACGCAAGCCCATTTAAACATTAAAAAAAAATAAAAAAAAAATTACATTTTATATTAGACAGTGAGTATGCAGTCTCTCAAATGCAGGGTCAAGACTATAAATTGAAATTATGTATTTACCTGTCGTTATCTTGACATTAGGTGCGCGTGCGCCGGTAGATGCGCGCAATTATGCCAGTTAGGATGATTGCAATGACATAATAGTTGAAGTTTAATTTTATGAGTAGCCTCCACTTAGATTTAATTTTTTTTATTGAGGTCATATTAAATAGACTTAAATTGCGGCTGAAAATAACTTTTACTAGGGGAGAAACTTAATTACTTATAGCCTGCTCTGAGGGAAAGAAAGCGAAAAATATAATTAAGTTTTATTACGGGTGTCTCGTTTCTTGCAATCAAACTACAATACTACAACATTATTTAGGGAATAAACGTCATACTGCTACTACTACTATTCAAGTCAATGATCTACCTACATTCATATTGCTCTCTGCTATATAATTAATTATAATAAATATTAATTATAATAAATAATAAAAGTAATTTATAAGGTTTCACTAGGTGGTAGGACTTTGTTGCAAAGTTCGTCTAGGTAGGTACCACCGCTTTGCCAGTTATTCTGCCGCCAAGCAGTAGTGCGCAAGCACTACTGTGTTCCGGTTTGAAGGGCACCGTAGCTAGTGAAATTACTGGGCAATTGAGACTTTTTGATCTGATCTCACAGTCGAGTAATCTTATTACCAGACTGTGCTGATGTCTCAGGATGATGTGCGCAGTGCAGTGTTGCTCGAAACTCAATTTTGGGGTTCCGATTGACACTGTTCTGTTATGGGCAGCCGTGGCGCTTAACATCTGGTGAACGGCTAGCTCGTCAAATCATTTAGTAACATAAAAAAAAAAGCCAAATTTTTATAAGATAAGTTGAAAAATACGAGCTGTAGGCGATTAGTTACCAACACACATCCAGACTGATGAAAGCCGTAATTTGAAACAGAGACTGCGATTAAGTTCTTATCTGCATGTGCATCTGCATGAATTTTTTTAAAGCGAAGAATATTACAATATCTGTCACACCTAATGTAATGCAGTATATTCTATGATAATCACAATATTAGCACACTATGCGCTTGCCTTCAAATATTTGAAAGTGCATACATTTCAGGTTCTCTACTCTACCCAATGGAATTTGGGTCAAACTGGGCCTTAACTGGCTTGTATTTTAGGGTCTAATTTAGTGCTTCAACGTATCCGAAACCAATTAGGCAGGTATAGTTGATGACTATGTTTGTGCCTAGCTAATGACTGTATAGCTCAGTAGCAATAAAGCACTGGATCAGTAGAAATCGAGTAACCAATTTTAACCGCCTCAGTGTCATATTCAAAAATAATTGGATGACAATAATATCAAGCACTGGCTTCTGCCCGCGGCTTCGCCCGCGTGGCCTATTAGGAAACGAAGAAGAAATTTTTTCATAGATAATTCAACCACTCATTTCACCCTCTTAGGGGTGGAATTTCGAAAAACCCTTAGTGGATAGCTACTCTTTACAAGAACTCACCCTCCAAACAAGTCTCTAGGTCTCCAGGACTAGTTTAGGCTGTGCGTTGATATATAAGTCAGTCAGGCAGTCAGGAATTGAATTGGAATTGAATTTTGTAAGTATAGATATATTTTTTCCAGTTATATTGATTTATAAACCAAACTACAGTACCGGTTTTGATGAAATTTTTATAGTCTTATGAGAAAGTATATCGAACCAAAAAATTTTTTTTTAGGTCTTTTCCTATGAAATTGCCGTATTGCAGTACAGACTTTTTCAAACAAAAAAAAGTTTTGATTGGCTATGAATTCTAAATTCAAATTAATTTTCTTTTAAAAATTTGACATTCTATTTACAATATAAGTCTTTTGTTTGTTGATTAGCGTTGTATTTTCATAACATTTCAACATTTTTCCTCATAATGGATACTTTGAAATTTCGTGTAATTATGGAATATGAGTTCCGTCGTGGCACCAACGCGGCACAAACGACAAGTAACATCAACGACGTTTACGGAGAGAACTGTACAAACGAACGTACAACCCGTTATTGGTTTGCTCGGTTCCGTTCTGGGAATATAGACTTGAAAATTGATGACAGGCGATTGTGGAAGCTGATGAATCTCAATCTACAGCTGAGCTGGCAGCAGCTTTTGATGTTAGCATCAAAACAATATTGGTCCATTTGCGACAGATTGGCAAGATAAAAAAGCTTGATAGATGGGTGCCCCACGAACTTAACGATCGCCAGCGCAACGTAAGCGTCGAGACTTGCCTTGCGCTGCTTAACAGGCACAGAAATGAAGGAATTTTGAACCGAATTGTTACGTGCGACGAAAAATGGTTTCTTTTTGACAATCGAAAGCGCTCAGCAAGTTGGTTAGATCCTGGTTCGGTACCAAAGCACTGTGCAAAACGAAAAATGACCCCTAGAAAGGTGATGGTCACAGTTTGGTGGTCTAGTGCTGGTGTGATTTATCATAGCTTTTTACAAAACGGCGAGAGCATTACTGCAGATGTGTACATTGAAGAACTGACCACAATGATGGCGAAACTCGCACGTCTGCAACCAGCTTTGGTCAATCGGTCGTCTCCACTGCTACTTCACAACAACGCGCGACCCCATACTGCACAACAGACCGTCTCTAAGCTGCATGAGTTGGGTTTGGAAGCTCTCCCTCATCCGTCATACTGACCTGATCTTGCGCCTACCGACTATTACTTTTTCCAAAATTTGGACAACTTTTTAGCGGGAAAAAAATTCAATTCCCTAGAGGCAGTACAAAACGCCTTTGAAGAGTTTGTTGTCTCCCGTCCTGCTGATTTTTTCAAGAAGGGCATCTATAAACTGCCACAGGGTTGGCAAAGATGCATTGATTGCAGGGGTGATTACTTTGAATAAAATAAATAAATAAGTTCGAAAAAAAAAATACTTTAACTTTTTTCAAACAAAACGGCAATTTCATATGTAAAGACCTAAATATAAAAATTATCTAATAAATGACCAAGTTCTGAAATAACAAACATTAAAAACATACAAACTAATTTAAAATCTAATTTTTTGATGTCCGTTCATAATCTTTTGCAGTTGTATTGAAGCCTGTTCTGCTACAAGACTTAGCACTTAGAAATAAACAAGAAAACCGTCAAAAACCTAATCTTTTGGGTCGGATCTTTTGTAGAACTTTTTATCGCTTTTATAAATTAAAATTGGCGCATTAAGGAGGTATACACTACATTTTATTCTAGACTGGCCTGATAGCTCAGTTGGTAGTAGCTCTGCCTTCCTTTACGGTTGTGGGTTCGATTCCCACCCAGGACCAATATTTTTGTGATGAACATAGGTGTTTTCTCGGTGTCTGGGTGTTATATTGTATGTATCTATATACACATATAAAGTTTGCTAATACATTTAGCAAACTAAAAAATTGTATATAAGTATTCTATCAGTTATCTGGTTCCCATAACTAGCTTTGATTGGTTGGCTTATACTCCTATTATTATTAACTGTTTTTAATACTTTGCTAGAAACCTGGATGTGTTTTATTCTATGAAGATCTTTTAGGTAATTGAGTTTTATGTTGTAATAACCTTATGCATGGCACAGTAGATTGTAATATCTTCTGTGGCTTACTTAGGATACAATAGTGTCTCTGCTTGCGATAAAACACCACTTGCTAATTACTTAATTAGCGTTAAGCCCAATTAAACACTTAACTAGGCCATTATTATGTCATACTACGCTCATTTGCAATACCTGAATGTTGCGCTACATAACATAGAAACGTTTTACAGACACCTTTGTCACATAGGATGCTAGTAAAAATTTTCCACTTAGGTTTTACAGCTCATAAGTTCACACTTATCCCTTTATGACGTACCAAATGCAACGCATTTGGGTACGTCCTGAAGGGATAAGTCAAAAGTTAAAACATTTATTGCAAATAGGCTAATTTTTACATTTTTACAAGTCATAATTATATAAGGTACTTAAAATCAAATTATTTTACTGAGCATATTAAATTACAAAGTGCTTATTGTCAAATAATATACAGCAAGCCCATTACAATATATGAATTTGAAAAAAAAAAGCAGTTCTCTTTCTCACTACTAGTGCAAGCAATCCGGCACAATGCAAAACAGAAAACTGCGATTCGAGGCTTCGATTATAACTGTAAAGAAGAAGCTACAAGAATACTTTACATTGATGTTTTTTTTCTACTATCTTTTACAATATATATAATTTATTACATGTGAGATAATGAATATGTTACAAAAGTAACACAAGTGCGAACCTAAACGCTGTAAGCTAGGCATGAGAAAGAAATATTAACAAAGTCCTTAATACTCTAGTAAAAGATTAAACAAAACATACTTACATACCTCTTATGTTTTTTTTTATGTTGCATAATAGAAATGCTCTAAAAAGTTTGTGACAATGAGGTTAGCCGCAAATGAGTTTCGTAAAATTTCTTATAGTTGCAGCTCGGTATCGGTATGTATGGGAAAAGTTGAATTTCCTTGTTCTGTTACTAGTTTTGGTATACTATATCTGGGGATTAGTGGGAAAAGTTATACGTATAAAACAATTATCCTATATACCTATAAAAAGATTGGTACGAGAATTTAACAGGATCCCAAATAATGTCACTATTGACCTATTTGCGGATAACATTCACAAGTTTAAGGAGAGTATTGAAGATCAGTGATATTGTAATGTATTTATTAATGTAATTATCCATTTTTAAATCTTTATCTTTACATTTTTATGTTATTTCTACATTCTTTTTATTTTAATTTCATTTAATCAATATGACTATTGACTTATATATTCCTAGTGTTTTATCGATTTTCCAAACAGCTGTTATAATAACAGCTGTTTGGAAAAACTCTTTTTTATTATGCATGCCGTCTTTACCTGTAACTGTGATGACATTGTAACAGCGATGTTTCCTTTTTAATTGTCTTATTGGATCTGGCTACGGTGTACATTATGTTTGTAATCGAAATAAATAAATAAATTAATTATTAATATCCCCGTAAGTTTTCTCCCGTAACAGTTCTATAACAATAAGTCTCGGCCATACTTGACGTTCCTTATGATATCGTTATGTCTCTGCCATTTCGTAGCTTTGTTTTTATATTGCTTCTATGATTTTAATTCAAACAATTCTAGAGCCAAACTTATACTTTTTCCAGCAATATACAATAAGTAATTTGTTCTACAGTTGAGTTTCCCAAAGCATAGATTTCGAATTATTACAATAAACATAAAGCTAATTTTTTAGAGTTGCTTGTATTTCACATGTGAAAAGTTTTGAAATATTCAGTGTGTTTCCACAAATCGGGGTTTACATATGTTTCGAAATTTTTAATTTTTCTCCTGTTTTTTTTTCGTATAATAATTTATGTTTGTAGCGTTAGCTATTGTACCGCGCCTTTGTACAGAATAGGCTATTAAAAATGCACAAGAAAATATTATTTTCTTAAAGTAGATCAAAAATGGATGTACTCAATAATTATTGAGTACATCCATTTTTGATTACTTATTTTATCAATTGATAAAATAAGTAAAATCGATAAAGAAATCACGGAGTATAGTACGCTTTAAAAGTTTCATCGCCCATCCCTTTTTTGCAAAACAGAGATCGTGTGGAGCTTCTTCACAGCTACTATGAAGGCTTGTGACGTCACATGCCAAAAAAATTGCACGTAGAGCTACCATAGAGGTACCACAGTTTAGTAATGAGGTACTATGGAGGACTAGTAATTGACGTGACAGCGTGTTTGAGCTGTCTCTGTTCTTGTGTTTTATAATGCATGTTACTTTGTCATATTTTGAGTTACTTAATTTTTGTTTTCGCGTCTGTCTATTTTTTGAGGTATATTATCTATTTATGCAATAAAAATAATGCAGTCAAATATCCTATTGTTAGGCCGCCCTGTTTATGACCTACGTAAAGTAATCAGAAATGCCGTTGGCTTGGATATAGATACTGCTTTATAAGCCTCCAAGAAATATCTTAACTCGCTAAAGATAGTTAACTAACTGCATAAATCCCTTACATCGGCCATTCCCCGTGAAACCAACTTTTGGTATCGTTACACTTGTTCGAGCTGCCGGATAAGTAATTGATATTGCGATATGTTTAGTAAATAGCCTGGAGGCTGCGCCCTAACAAGTTTTAAATCTAGTGTATTATTACTAGGTAACTGTCTAATTAAAGTAAAACTGTTTTACATACGCTTGACTTGGGGAGCAAGCTGGCGAGGCGAACGGAAGTTAAAAGTTGTTGGTTCACGTATCTACGTGAACCAACGGAGATCTCTCCAATATCAACTTAACAGAGTTCAAAATTTGTATTATTATGTTGGTAAGTCCGGTAAAATGAAAATTTACAAGATGATAACGTTAAATAAAGCAAAAACAAAGTTATACCGGCCGATAGAGTTTTTCCGAAGTTTTACTACCGTGTTTAAAGACTTTAAAGCACACTCGTTTTTTGTATGTAGTGGAGAGTATTTTTACGTTGAAACTTGGATCTCAAAGTCTTGGAGCCATCGCAGTGCTGTGCCAGAATAGATTGGCTTGATTAAATTCTATATTCTGACCATGCATTTATGAGTTTCAAAGTATCTTTACTAGTAATATATGTATTAGTTTATTTTTTTATTATAAAATATGTAAGTATTAGGATGTATTTATATATATTTGTACCAAGTTATAGGTAATAGTTAATTTTTTATCTGTATTTCTTTTTATTCTAAATTGTTTTAAACCGCCGTGTTTTATCTTTTGATACTTTCCATCCAAAGGTTGTCTGGAAGAGATCGCTATTAGCGATAAGACCGCCCATTGTTGCACTAGTATGTAAGATTTAATAATTCCTGTATTGTTTGTATTTCATTGGTGAGACAATAAAGAGTTATCTATCTATCTATCTATCTATATCTATGGAATAAATATAAGTAAACGAAGACAAAGCAAGCAATAATGTTCCACTATATGTGCAACAACAAGCTCATGAATATTTACAAATTTGCCTTTCGTTCCGCTAGAGTTTCGACATTTTATGTATAGTGGTAGTTTTATTTTCTACTAGCGGCCTGCTCCGGCCTCGCACGGGTATAAAATATATAGGCTATGTCATTCACTGAAAAAATTATTAAAATCGATCCAGTAATTTTGATTTATTCATTACTGCCCGTGGCCCGCACGCGTTAAATTTAGAGTAAAACAATCCTTCTTTCTCTAAACTATGAAGATTTCCTGCTATCTTTGGAATATCTGAATTCATACACTACATTTTTACTGATTTATTTTTTACATTTTTACATGTAAACACACATGTGTACATATAAACCTTCCTTTTCAATCACTACCTATTAAAAAACCGCATCAAAATCCGTTGCGTAGTTTTAAAGATTTAAGCATACATAGGGACAGAGAAAGCGACTTTGTTTTATACTATGTAGTGATTACTTACTAGTTGTGATCCGCGGATTCACTCGCTGATCAGAATATGTAACTTATGTGGAAATCCATGATACAAAGCTTTCATTTTCATCTTTATTTTATTTCTTTCCAAATTTTAATATTAATATGTTGGAATGTCCGGTAAAATGACCATAATTTACAATGGAAGGGATGAGATCAAGAAGGGTTTAACTGATTTTTTTCACAAAATGACTTATGGGTATCGTTGGATTCAGCGTGAAATTATCTACAATAATGCATTCTCAAAATACCGAAATGAGGCTTAAATCTCGAGATTGTCAGATTAAAAACGGTTTATCTGACAGGAATACAGTTCCCTTAGCATAAAAACATAATCATATATATTATAATTATAGTATATTTTTACAGTAATTGTACAAATTAGTACTATATTTTGTATTTTAAAATATAATTAATACATTTTCAAGCAATTGAAACTTACATAAACCTCTTCTATTACTTAATAAGCACTCTACGTTGAAGTTTAAAGTCAATTTTCTCGAAACTATCAATTTGACAGTTAAACCCTTTTTGTTCTCACCCCTAGATTATTGTCAAGATGGCGACATTAACATTAAACAAAGTTACACCGGCCGATAGATGATGCTAAACTACAGAAGTTTTACTTCAGTCGTGAGGGATGAAACACACTCGTTTAAAAAAAAAGAAGGTTGATATGTTTATATAAACCAAACGTAGTAGTAAAATTGCCTTTATTACGCCGCAGGCAAAAGCAATATCAATAAATACATCAGTTAGAAAAACGTCGTGATAAACTAAATCTTGCGGTTAATCACGACATGTTTTTTAACGTGTGGTTAACATGATGTGAATGACGGAAACATCACTCACTAACCCACTGTTTTACTTTTAACCATTTGCCTGAATTAGAACGACTGTGACCCTGGGTGGCGAAGGTTAGTATGTGTAACAATGATTGGATGTAATATTTTTAATGAACAATTAGTTTCCAAGTTCTAATTATACTACATATTCATTCTTAAAGCGCTAATACTACAAATGTTTTCATTTGTTGACAGTGTTGTGGTGTGGTGGTTGAGTAAGTTGCCTCATAACCTGGAGCTAGCGGGTTCGATCCCCGCGGCAGGATAAGTAATTGTGAAAAGAAAAAAAAGAGCAAATACTTGTTCTGTGTCTGGGTGCTGTGGGACCATGGTCCTCGTAGTTCCTGGGTCCCTAAACACAGGATATCTAGTTAGGGTCCAGGATTTATGTATGTGATCGTTAGGAGTTATTATTATTATTCAACAC
The DNA here is from genome assembly GCA_905220475.3 of Ennomos fuscantarius. Classification (NCBI taxonomy): domain Eukaryota; kingdom Metazoa; phylum Arthropoda; class Insecta; order Lepidoptera; family Geometridae; genus Ennomos; species Ennomos fuscantarius. The sequence goes on along the minus strand of HG992040.1, from coordinate 2,309,397 downwards.
CTACTGAAGGAAAGAAGATTTCGTTTTTCTTTCCCCAGGTTATTAAAAAGATTATTTATTATTATAACATACTCCTATTTAAAAAAGTAAAAGTTATGGTATTTTTATTGTTAAATGAAATCCATAACTTTACAATGTGAAAGTTTGAAAGGGGTTAAGTTTAAAATTATTGAAAATATTTTTATTAATGATGTAACTAAAAATTGATGCTTTTCGCAATTTTTCCTCTATCTGTGCTGTAAGTCGTTACTAAGTACCAAATTTCAAAATTCTGAGTTCACGGGAAGTACTCCGCATGATTTGATTCCATTGCGAGTGTCGAAAATTTGCATCATGAAGAATTGCACGGCTGTATCTTTTGATTGCGTTGGTTTAGAAGTTTGATTTTTTCACAGTTCCAAGAAAAAGTAGACCTGAATATTTGATATGAATTTCAGCTTGATACCTCACGTTCCTGAGAAAAAGGGTCTTGACTGACAGACAGACGGAAAACAAAGTGATCCTATAAAGGTTACGTTTTTTCCTTTTGAGGTACGGAACCCTAAAAAATAACAGCCACAACATGTTCTGCGGACATATGAAGCTGGAACGTTGCAAACAACTCCAAGAGATATGTAATTCGAATCGCCGTTTATTGGCATAATATGCACAGTTTTATACATTTAATAAATAATCAGCCTTAAAAAACGAATATTGAATGTAAAACATCTTTGTATTTTTGAATACAAAGATGTTTTATAGTTTTGTGACCTTAATAAAAAATATTCTATGAAGGTAAACATTTATACTATATTCAACGTCTTGAGAACTAATTGCGTTCATTATTTGATAGACTCCAACAAAACATCGACCTCACAGCAAGGCCTCATTCTAACTGCACATTAGTGTTATAACTAACTGATAATTAAAATCGTGATACGTAATACAACAGTAAACTAACCAACAGCTGGTATTGCACTAAATATTGCGACCATGCAGTAAAAAGCAAATGGAGAAGTAATATTGAGTTTCTCATACCGACTCACCGCGCACTGTTTTGAATCGAGGCTGAAACAAATGTACGTCTTTGATTCATTCATTTCATTTCAAAAATTCTTTATTTTAATAAATATTACATGTTACGTACAACTTAGCGCTAGAATCTAAGCTATAACTGTCTTAAAATTAAAATGTTTTACTGGCTAAAGACCGCCTTTTTAAACTTTTAGTACAATACGCAAAAAATTTGAAGTTCTCACTAAATCATAATCAAGGGTAGTTACATTAAGTTTTAACATAATTATTGTTTCTACGTACTACTGAGCTACTTCATACGTTTATGTCCTGAGAAATAATTGGATTATCGTAAAGTGATATTTACACAGTTTAAATGCATACATAGTATAGGTAGGTATACCTACATAGTTTATATTTTACTTTAAAAAGAATAGAATAAATATCTAAATTCTATTATTAATAATCTGTGGTTACCTATTTTTTTTATCAAATTAATTTTAACCCAGTACAGAATATCTAATCCGTAACGTCTTTGATTGATCGTTGAAATGCTATTTTTTGTGAATCAGTCGTTTTGAATCGTTGAAATGATATGTTTAAAATGAAATGATGAAAAAAGCAAATGTTGACTTTCTGAGCCATTGGATGGGCATCGATTTTAATTTCAGGAACATTTCTCGTGATGCAACCAGTTGAACACTACGGGCTTGGAGCGAGAGTATGCTATAAGTAGCAGCTATTTTGCAACTAAAGGGAAGCCGTATTAGGAGTCTGTTAATACCATACAAGATATTACGAGTATTGCGACACTCCGTTGTTGCCGTTCTGCATAAACTTAATTGAAGATGGCTCCAAGATTATAACGGTTTGTTGAATACAAAAATTGCTATTAACATTGCTCAAAGCAATTAATTTAATAAATAGACTACTGGCCTACTTTTGGTGTGAAAATAGCTCAGTTTGAAATATTGACGTTTGTTTGAATGATTCCCGTGCACTTGATTATTTTTTCCCATAATTCAGTGCTAATTTATTACTACTTATCCTTCTATAAAATACCTATTGCAATGCATTTAGGTATGTCAAAGAGGAATAAGTGCGAACTTAGGAGTGGTCTATCTTAAGTACAGATGGGCATTATTATCATTTAATTTTGAGTAGCAACGTGTGTAATGCTTTTATTAAACTGGCGCTGCCGTTTTTGTAGCGTATAGGTATATTGGTCACCAACTCGCCAGATGAAATTGAAATGAAAATGAAAATTATTTATTTGCTCGAAATATGGTACAAAATGATGACAATTATACATGAAAATAGTTCAGTGACTGATGAGACGTGATGATATGATGATATGATGGTAAGTGACTGTGTGGCTGAAGGTGTAGCTAAACTTTTAGATGGTGCCCAGGTTATAGTACAAATTAATGTACTTACGATTTTTGACCTGTACTTTTATATACCAATAAAATGAATATGAATATAGTTATCAGAACAAAAGTAAGATGTGCAGTGTCATGTGAAACTTTATATGAGTTCCGATTAATACTCATTGTTATGAGCGGCCGAGATTTTTTTTTTATGTTAAGGTGTATCGTAACGAGCTAACCGTTCGCCTGATGTTAAGCGACACGGCTACCCATATCAGTTGCAGTGTAACTCGGAACTCTAAAGTATAAAGTTTCACGTGACACTGCACTGCGCACATCATCCTGAGACATCAGCACAGTCTGGTAATAAGGTTACTCGACTGTGAGATCAGATCATTAAGTCTTATTTGCCCAGTAATTTCACTAGCTACAGTGCCCTTCAAAACGGAATACAGCAGTGCTAGCACACTACTGCTTGGCGGCAGAATAACTGACAAAGTGGTGGTACCTACCTAGACGAACTTTGCAGAAAAGTCCTACCACCTAGTAAGTAGTAGAGATGGTAAATACTTACAACTGAGTATCACATCTGAGGTCTGACGCGTGAATAAGTCACAGCAAGCAGCATATTATGCACTTTTTAGAATTATAGCTTACCACCGTAAATACGTACTACGAAAATAAAAGCAACACTCACTATTTATATATAGAAATAAAACACTAGATTTACAAAAGTATTAGTTTCATAAAAGTCACCTACAATTAGTTGCATTGAAAAGATTGCCGTGTGAATGCTAGCGTATACCTACCTTCTTGGCTCCCGCATGGCGGGATCCGCCGGGAGCTATGAAGCTAGGGATGTTTTAGGTACTTACATTTATTATGCAATTATCCACCCTAGTTATAGTACTTGTAGTTTTTATTAAATCTGTGGTCATAGCAATGGAATATTTTAATAGAAATTATTATTTAAAGTAACTTTTTCCATCGCAGTCAGTGCGATTGACCGCATCGGAAATGATTACAGTTTTTACTGCGGCACCAGTGAACCGTGTACTCTGGTTGCCGATTACAACATAATTTGAATTTATTTTCTGCAAGCAATCATAGGAAATGTTGGTTAAAAATTGATCATTTCAATAGCAAATTGCTTTGAGGTTTGGGAAAATGTAAAAGATTTTGGATAGAATACCCATTCCTAAAGAAAAGACTTCAACGGGCGCGAAGTTTCATTGCATTTTCTAATGGAAATAATAATAATAATAACGCCCAACGATCACATACATAGAATCTGGACCCTAACTAGGATTTCCTGTGTCTAGGGACCCAGGAACTACGAAGACCGTGGTCTCACAACAACCAGACTCAGAACAAGTATTTGCACTTTTTTTTTCTGTGCACAAATACTTGTACTGCCGCGGGAATCGAACCCGCTACCTCCGAGTTATGAGCCAACCTGCTTGTTGGAGATGAGGATCACGGAAGCGACAAGAAAAAGATAAAGGTTTAAAATGAACGTATATACATCGAATGAAAGGGTAAAAAAAATATAAAACAGAAAATATCACAGAAAATTGGCCGCCTGCTAGCTTTTACTTTTGACAACTAATATATGACAAAAACTTAAAAAGGGAATACATAAAATAAAAACCTAAGATATACATGACTGCGTCGCTAACACTGCTCAAGCACCACACCACAGAGGTTGTCGAATAAAACGTAATATCAAAATATATTGTAACTCGTAATCAGTCCAATTATTTTCCACTGACACGGGGCTTCTCTCACATGGAAAGACTGCCGGGTATTATCCACTAGGTGGCCAAGAGCAGGTTGGTGGATGCCACATCACACATGTTCCCGAATTTAGTATGTTATATACTGGTTTCCAAACTCTTCTGAGAGAGAGTGCAAATTCCACGCATAACTTGAAAAGTCATTGGCGCAGACCCGAGTGGGATTTGAACCTGGATCCGCCGATTTTAAATTGGCACTGTTTACAGCTTACACTCACTTTGAAATATTGTAGAAAACTTGTTTAATATGATATGATTTGAACTTTTCTAGATGTAATTTTGAAGATTTAAGACAATTTTCGTCTTTAACATGAACGTCGCACAAACAAACAGACAACGTTTCGCTTAAATATTGTTGGGATATGGATCAGGATGAAGGAACAGATGGGACGGGACAAAAATATTACAGGAGGTTATTTTTGGAGAGATTAAATTAAGTTTAATAAAAAATAGTTAAACTTTAGCCTCTTCAAGGACCACTAATATTCTAGATAACTTAAACCTTTCCTCTTAAATCGCCATAATTAATATTGCACTCGACGCGTGCCAGACCAAAGATAAATCAACAGTTAGTAACGTCTCCGTATCAACAAGCCACGGAGCGTGACCGCGTCGTGCGGAAGAGCAGAAACGTGACATTATCGTCTGCATTCCGGAGGCAACCCGTTACGATGTTGTTAAACGTCTGAGAGATCACGCTGGTGCCAAGAACCCGTTAAATTTTAATAGAGCATTATTTACCTTCTAGAGGCGTTTTGTACCTTCTACCCATTTTCCCGTGAAACAATAAATTTTCCAAGACAAAAATATGATTTCGTTAGAGGTAAATAAGTAGTTTAAGGAATCTCTGTGTAAAATACCATGCAAATCAATTGGCACGAAACACACACGCAAACAAACATACAGATAAGCAAACAGGCGTTTTGAAATATAAATATAACAAATATAAAAAATAATAAAAGGGAATGTAATAATATAAAGTATACTGCAGTAATTTTATTTTCAAAATTAATCAGCTTATATTGTTTCTTATTTTTTTTAATGGCTAGAATAAAAAGAAATGAGGTTAAATAAATATTTTGCAAAGAAATGCAAAAATAAACGTTAGAGCCGTAGGAATTGATGACCCGAACAAATCAAGAGACCTTTATTGTGTGGTGTGATGAAATAAAATTAATTAAGCATTTGCGAAACCAACATTGGTACCGGGAAACTATCTAAAATGTTATAGCAATGTATTAATAGGCCTAAGACCGTGACGGGAACAAAATGTGCGTGAACTTTATGACGCAAAACTCTAAAAAGCTACGTAATCATATGACAGACATTCAGACACGCTAACCGTAGACAATCAATACGAGTTGATCTTTTGTTAGAGTCTATCTGTAAATGTTTGTATATGTGGGTGGGTGTTAGATCAAACTGTCAACATCACCCTGAAAACATCCACTACTGAATATACTTTGAATATACTTATGGTTGTCTGGAAGAGATCGTTTTAAGCAATGAGACCACTCATTGACACCCGTTGACTGGCTCCGATAACTCAGTTGGTAGTCCTGCCTTCTGAACTGTGTGTTGTGAAGGGTAGGCCTATATCCGCTGCGTTTTCTGGTTCATACAACAGCATCAATATTGTTATAACTGGAAGGTTCACTAGTTCGAGGTAATTAATTAATACCCTGAACCGGATGGACACTTAGTTTAGTTTATTATAATATTTTGATACAAAGAACACTACGCTAAAGCCAGCTAAAACTCACCAACCCAGAGTATAGTAGAGTGAATACTAATATACCACAAATATTAATCTAAGTACTCTTCTAATAATAAAACAAATCAAAACAAGATAACCGACAACTTCTAGTAAAGTTCAAACCCTACAGTCATTGCAGTAAGCTTTTGGTGGTGCAAAAAAACACGTTGGCTAAACCCTTAGTCCTGTGTTTTTATTTTTAGTTCTCACCTTCTCTATCTTACCACTTACAAGAAGTTGTTTTGAAGCACTAAATATATTAACACTGTGATAGTACACACAACCAATAGAGACACACATTTGTATGGATTTGACAGTTTGAATACGCAGTTTATGTGCATAGTTAGTATGGAAATTTCTCCTGTCTCATTGCAATCAAAGTTTCGTGATCACCCCCCTGGTGGCATGTTGATATTTTGCGATCAAACGCAAACCTTGAAAGTTGGACAATAGCGTCATACTTAAAAAACGTAAGCGGATTTATATGCAAGTGCTTTGGTTATTATTTATGTGGAGTTATATAGGTAGATACATAAACGGGTATATGTAGATTGAGTCGTGATGGAATGCGCAATGAAATACCGAGTAAGATATTCAGCTAAACGTCTATCTAATTCTAATCTAAGCAAGCATGCACCATCGTAGACTACTTCAAATTCCATCAGGTGAGACAGTGGTTATATAATTGAAGGATGATTTAATGATTCGAATTTTCGCAAAAACCCATAGAGTATTTAAAAAATACGGATAATTAGACAATGGTGAAAACATTTCTCAATCTTAATGGAAAAGTAGGATTTTTGCAAAACACTGGATCCGTGTTTTATTTATTTATTTGTTAAATACAGTGTGAACTTACAGCTACGCCAAAACATTCACATTGTTATACTAAGTTGTTATATGGACTAAGCTATATATATATCTGTAAAGCCGACTAATGGGGTCAGTATGTATGTCAGCATCTTGGACTTCGCATAAGAAGCGGTTGATAACAGCTACAGCCCTTGCCGTTGGAGCATTATGAGCGTGCCACGTGCTTAAGGCAGGAGGCGCAGCAAACAGCTGGTGGCGACGTCTTGACCCGCGTGCATACATGATTTTATTTAATAATTCAAATTTTCGTTGAAACCCTAGCAGCCTTATTAATAAACACGAACTAGCTTTAGACTAGTTACACCATCTTTTGTCTCTTTCCATCCAGCAAAATATTACAGTAGCAAAAAAAGGACAAAAGCTGAAGTAACTAATCCGAGACTAATACCCAGTTATTAATAAGGCTGTTAGGTTTTAACGAAAATTTGAATTATTAAATCATCTTACGACACATACACCACGAATGACCGTATTATCGTGATTGCTTGCACACAAGTATATTATACGCTGAATACTTAAAATGTAGAGTAACTCTATCAAAATTGCATTTGCATCATTGGATGGAGTCGATAAAGTTATTATTAACGAGCTAAAAGGCGGCAAGTTTTCATCTATTAACTTATTAACAAGGTTAGCTAGATATTTAATCTAGTTGAGGACTACATTAATTACGAATATTATGGCCCTCGTCGTCGTTGCAGACTGACTTATATATCAACGCACAGCCTAAACCGCTGGTCCTAAGGACTTGAAATTTGGAGAGTGTGTTCTTTGTAAAGTGTAGGTATCCACTAAGAAAGGGTTTTACGAAATTCTACCCCTAAAAGGGTGAAAGGGGTGGTTGAATTATCTATGAAAAAATTACGTGTTCGTTTCCTATAGGCCACGCGGTAAAAGTCGCGGGCAGAAGCTAGTCAAAGTATACTTCTGTAACTGTAATAAACTCCTGATGCTCACATACTTTGCGAATACTATTGAGAAGGGAATGAAAAACACAGATGATTTATCTTCTAAATATATATAACTCAAAGGTGACTGACTTACTGACTGACATAGTGATCTATCAACGCACAGTCCAAACCACTGGACGGATCGGGCTGAAATTTGGCATGCTGGTAGACGTTATGACGTAGGCATCCGCTAAGAAAGGATTTTTCGAAATTCCATCCTTAAGAGGGTGAAATGGGTGGTTGAATTATTTTCCCATAAGCCACGCCGCGGGCGAAGCTGCAAGCAGAAGCTCGTTTATCTATACAAATCATATTGGATAGTGTATGTACGCTAAAGATTTTTTCACAGTCATCTTGGTTATACCATCTTTTACGAACATGTCTTATGGTAGCAACGATGCGAATGTCAACAAAAAACCTGTTCAATAAGAAAGAAGCTTTGCACAATTATTTACCATAGTGCATAGACACGGCATATTGAAATTAATAGTTTTTGCATAACAATAAGTAAAGCATGTTGCGTTCAAACCAGTTCTAAAATAATGTCGTAAGACATAATGTTACTATTTGTTTCGTGACTTGAATTCATTCATGTTTCCATCAAGGTAACACTGGAAGTGAAACTACTTGAAATTTTTTTTGAGAATACTAGAAGTATCGAGTGTGTATCTTTATTAGCTGGAAGACGTCCGTTGCAACATCAGGCTGCTCGCCTTTCATTAAAGGATGTATTTACCATAATTACAACGCTTGGCAGGCGTTTTGATGACCGCTGATTCCTTGGATATTTACATAACTGGATTTTACCACCCACGGGAACATAACAACTATAAACGAACAATATTGTTGCATCCATGTTGTAAAAGGACAAATATTTCTGTACAGAAAAAAAGCGCAAATACTTGTTCTGTGTCTGGGTGTTTTGGAACCATGGTCCTCGAAGTTCCTGGGTTCTAGATAGAGGAAGTCCTAGTTAGGGTCTAGGATCTATGTATGTGATCGTTATCTATACATATAAAATTCAAAGTCGTAACTGACTAACGGACTTATATATCAACGCACACCCTAAGCCGCTGGTCCTAAGAATTGAAATTTGGAGGGTGTGCTCTTTGTAAAGTGTAGGTATCCACCAAGAAAGAGTTTTTCGAAATTCCACCCGTAAGAAGGTGAAATGGGTGGTTGAATTACCTATGAAAAATTTTCTTCTTCGTTTCCTATAGGCCACGCGAGCGAAGCTGCAGGCAGAAGCTATTTAGGTATATTAGGTATTCTTTGTAATTTTGTTAATATTCGATGTGTACAATGAAAAATTCATCTATCTATCTATCCATCCACCTATCCATCCTGACCTATAATCTTTACATAGGTAGTTTTATATTCCCTGTTTTTTATTAAATTCGTCGGTACAATGCAATTCTGCTACTGTAATATAACTAAATGTGTAATATAACTAAATTTGAATGAATACACGTCTAAAATTAATCTCGTAATTTTCGCAATTGCATCATCACATTTTTTATTAGATCTATCATCTACAACAATAAAAGTTCAAACAATAAATGACGATATTACATAAACCTAATTACCGATATTACACATTCCATGCAATAGCAAAAAAACAGTACTTTCTATAAGAGCTGGCACAGGGAAGTTATCTCCGCATCTCATCGGGGCAAGCGTTGCGTATCGTGGTGCAGTTTCTAATACCATCTCTAGCTCTCGTTGGTATTTTATGATTATAAGTAGGCAAGCTGTTAAAGCTTACTGCTTATTTTTATTGAGTTCTAGGCTACGTTTCTTTTGGGAATGTAATAGATCTATACACATAAAATTCAAAGTCCTGACTGACTGACTTATATATCAACGCACAGCCTAAACCTCTGGTCCTAGAGACTTGAAATTTGGAGGGTGTGTTCTTTGTAAAGTGTAGGTACCCAATAAGAAAGGGTGATTGAATTATCCATGAAAAAATGTCTTCTTCATTCCCTATAGGCTACGCGGGCGAAACCGCGGGCAGAAGCTAGTTACTTATATTACAGGGCAAACCATGTCTTGTTTTGTTTTTTAGTCGAAGTACAAGTATAGAGTTTCGCGTGACACTGCGCGCACGTCATCCTGAGACAACATAGTTTAGTAATAAGATTACTAGACTGTGAAATTAGGTCATGAAGTGTCATTTGTCCAGTAATTTTACTAGTTACAGTGCCCTTCAAATCGCAAATAACCGAAAGTAGTGCTTGCGCACTACTGCTTGGCGGTAGAATAACTGGCAAAGTGGTAGTACTTAAAAACCCTAATAAAAAAAAGGTAAAAAAGGCAAACTTTGCAGAATAGTCCTACCACCTAGTAAACTTTTTTCAGATAATACCTATACTGCGTACAGCAATAATACTGCGGGTTAATTTCTGTCGTGTTTAACTTCTGGGTTAGGCTAGAACAAGACGCGTTCAATTGTCGAACGCACAGATTCACGACTGAATTCGTTCCAATTTAATAAGGGCTTTAGACAACGTCCCAACACCTATTTCTGAAAAATGTTTGGGGCACATACGGATCATAGTCAAAAAGTTTATTGCAAATAAATTTAAGCTATTTTTAGCACTTTTACAAGTCAAAATAATGATCGATTATTTATTCCTTGTCCACTACAATATAATTTGTACTGTAACGATTATTTTTTGGTCGAATCGCACTAAGAGGTGATGACTAGGCCCTGAAATTTGTTCCGTCTGTGTCCTATTTATTTTATTTATTTGTGATAAAAACGATAAAATCAATTACAATTACCACAGAAAATATTTCAGACATTAACAACAAACAACTTTTTTTGGTGGGAAAACGAAAAAGATCGTGTCGCCGCATTGTATTATTTTCCAAAACTTGTGTTATTTTCAGTGTTAGCGCATAAAATTGGTGGCATTTTATTCGTTAAGCGCTGAATTACAGGCATGAGTGTGGGAAAGTGGTATAATGATGGTGAAACGTTTCTTTTCGTGTTGTTTCCAAAACTCCATAGAAGCTTTTGGTAAAGTTGCCACCACTTTACTAGGAGTATGACTTGACTTGACTTGACTATGACTTAACTTGATGACTTGGACTGTGACTTGACTTGACTTGACACATTATGGAATATTAATTAAGTTGAGAAATTATCAATTACTTGACACTGGCTAAATACACAAAAGTGTGGAGCCAAAAAAAAAACAAACAAATTAGGGTTGTAAAACAACGATCTCAAGCTGCTGCTAAGATTTCTTTTCCCACATCGCAGAACTGTCGCGCACGCATTAGTTTCGCCACCATCTGTCACAGGTCGAAGTGGTGCGTTGACACCACTCACAATGCGCATACAGCAATTAGTCTCGCACTATGGCTTTAGTAATGCCGAAATTGTGTTGTTTAGAGTTGGACGGTACTGTGACTTTGTAAGCATTGGAAGAGAGAGTAGTTTGATTTGGTGACACAATAATAATTTATGAAATTATTGGACCTACTATAGCCGAGGACTAAATGTAAGCCTTTCGTAGGACAGATTTAGGTCCGAATTACATTATGATACTCAGGTCCGTATTACAGAACGATGCTCAGTCATCGATTGGGGCTCAAGCAGAGATTTCATTCACTAATTGATCACTTTATGAATGAAATCTCTGCTTGAGCACTGACTTATGACCGAGCATCGATCTGTAATACGGACCTCAGTCATCGATCGGTGCTCAAGTAGAGATTTCACTCATAAAGTGATCAATTAGTGAATGAAATCTTTGCTTGAGCCCCATTCAATGACTGAGCATCGTTCTGTAATACGGACCTTAGACTCCTTAAAACTTGTAAAATCAAGGACGTTCCGCCATCAAAAATTGCCTCGAAGAGTCAAAGATGAAAATTAAAATATTTTAAATTAATAAATGTTCACATCGAGAGAATGATTGTGACGCCATCTTACGACTTTAATTTTACGTGTATTTATACTTATCGTGCTTTTGGAATAATTTATTAATGAACATAATGGCAATAACTATTAATATTAATTAAAATTAATAATTGTAATTCATTTTAATTAAATTATGTTAGGCAATTGTTTTACGTAATGTTTGATAGTAATCTTCGTATATGACATCTGATATTTACATAAATAAAATTATATACATCTGGCATGTTTATAGGATAAATGTAATATTAAAAAGGTCGTTGGAACAAAAGACAGACCAAGACATTTAGAGGACGCCCTAATAAAAATAATAAAAATAAGGATAACTTTGTCTGTTTACCATGAAACCGTCCATAATTTAATAAATTATCTGTATTAAATATTTTTTGATATTTGATATTTTCTGCTCGATCCTCTTATGAATCCAAGCCGAGGCTCGCACATGATTACCCTTGAGCTAATTGCCTTCCACTTTTGCCGACTGGGTGTCTTAAGCACCTTGTCTCCCGGTATCATAAACCCGGTGACGCTGTAAAGGTCGGTAAAGGACAACAGCATAATCCCGTTAAAAAAAAGTATTTAATATGCATAGACAAAAAACGTCAAACAAGATTTAATTTATCTAGCATATCAAAGTAAATAAGTACCTTTTGTAGACGGATTCATTCTGTTGCTCTCTACCGACCTTTACAGCGTAATTAGTACCAATACTAAGATTAAGGTTGTAGTAAAATTATGGCTGACTGAAAATAACGGGAACTTTTCAAAGCTGGTGAAATTACCATGAGAAAATATTATTAGGTACTGACAGAAAAAAGCTAAAATCCAACTTTGTCCAAAAGCTGTTTCAAATGTTGGTTTATTAAATTTCCGTAATCTACTCCAGGAGTTTAGCCTGGTGGAGAATTCGAAAATAAATGTATATTAATAACTTCGTGTATAGGGAATTCCTGGATAGGGAAAATCACTGTCAAGTAAATTTATGAGGAACGCCAAACAGCAATTACCATCATAATGAATGAACCCAGTTACCTACTGTCAAATATTAATCGGTGTCGATGACAGACACGTTTTAAAATAGTTTATCTTAATTATAATTATATTATTGTTGAGTTACTAGGGGAAAAATTTTCTGCAAAGTTCGTCTAGGTAGGTACCACCGCTTTTCCAGTTATTCTGCCACCAAACAGTAGTGTGCAAGCACTACTGTGTTCCGGTTTGAAGGGCACTGTAGCTAGTGAAATTGCTGGGCGAATGAGACTTTATGACCTAATCTCACAGTCTAGTAATCTTATTGCTAGACTGTGCTGATGTCTCAGAATAGCGTACGCAGTACAGTGTCACGCGAAACAATAATTTAGAGTTTCAAGTGTTACTGTAACTGATATGGGCAGTCGTGTTGCTTAGCATCAGGCGAGCGACTAGCTCGTCACGTCATTTCGTAACATAAAAAAAAGTTTATCAATGTTTCGTCATTAGGTCATCGTTAGAAAAAAATCATCTTAATATAAAATCTGAGTTTAAGTTTTAATATAACATTTTTAGAGTTTTTTAAGTTTTAGTATAAAATCCACAAAAAAAAGACAACATTTCACTTTTATGTATAAAAAGATTGGGATAATTAACCCAGATCTGTCCCAAAAATTTTAAGTGATATTAAAACGTGTGATAAAAAGGTTATCGCGTTTAATCTATAAGGTTATCTATACCTACTACTTACTCATTATAAAAGTGAGTCTTGATAAAAAACATGTTATTTATTATCATCCAAATTAGATACCTCGGTGAGTGAACTATTGTTCGCGCCAAATGTCAATGCTCCGTTTCCCAAGTGGGTGATCTGGTCTTTGGTTCAAGTGAGAACTTAGCTGTCCTTTATAATTAAGTACTCTAGGTGACAAATTGGTGAAAGGTTTAATAGTAGATAGCGGTTTTTTGCACTTTTGGTTAAACCGCAAAAAAAATAAACACGCCTTAAACTTGTATTGTTTATATTGTTACTTATACTGTTTTGAATTGTTAAACACACATTTGACGTCTTTCAAAGCCTTGTTTATGTAATTGTGGTAGTACCGACGGTAGTGTATATTATAATTATGTCTGTTTATATAGGAATAGAGTAGGCTTTAACTTTTGACATTTCGTCATATGTCATTTATTTCCCTTTTTCACTAAAATGTTGGTAGACGTGATAGATCTATCAAAGTTTTTAAAAAAAATTATCTATTAAATATGGTAAAAAATATGATTGAAAAAAAAATCAATGTGTACCCTTATGAATAAAACTACTACTACTACCGAACTATCACAGTTAATCTCCAGTAAAAGATTTACTTCATTCTACCTAGGAAAAATTTTCACAGCTAACATTAATAATTTTCGAAGAGTTCACCATTTAAACGCGAGCAACTGAATAGTATCGAGCATTAAAATGAATTTACACAGATTAGAACAGATCGGCCATATTAAAGTTACGAATATATCACCCACAGTCTATAATAATAAAGCATAGCATGATTTCCCCATCTGTCCCCCTCTCCAACACGTTTCGATCTGCGATTCAGGGCATGTCGTGCTTTGAGTTACTAATTTTGGACAATTTCTTTGACAAGTAGTTAGGCAGTCGTGAGTCGACGCCGACGACTTGGTGAATTAATTTAAATATTTCTGTAATTGTTCACGATTTTAGAGAGCAAACAGCGTGAGTTGGGCGTTTTGTTTTACTGTTTTCCTGACATTGATTAAAGTTTTTAGAACTGATTTTGTTCAATAAAATGATTGAACCAAAAATTAAATGTCAAAGTCAAAATATTTATTGCAAATAGGCTAATTTTAGTACTTTTACAAGTCAATTATATCAGGTACTTAAAATTAAGTTATTTCACTAAGCATATAAAATAACACAGTGCTTATTGTCAAATAATATATAGCAAGCCCATTACAATATATGAGAAAAAAAAAGCAGTTCTCTATCTCACTACTGGTGCAAGCAATCCGGCACAATGCAGAACAGAAAACTCCGATCCGAAGCTTCGATTACAACTGTAAAGAAGAAGTTACAAGAAACTTTACAGTGATGTATTTTTTCTTCTTTCTACTGTCTTTTAGAACGTTTATATTTTATTACAGTTGAGATAATGAATATGTTACAAAAGTAACCACCACGTCACACCGGTGCAAGAAAACTAACATTTTTGAATACAACAAAACAGATGTAAGCTTACTGCACAATAGTCCAATTCAATATTAATCTAAGGTCAAGATCATGCTATTGAACATCAAATATTATTGTTTAGATATCATTAATTCAATTAACAAAAAGCAGGCATTCGCAGTTATTGCAAAACCTACCTGGCGTTAAAGTCATTGTAACGATTTGAATAAAATAGCAATAAACCGAGTTGGGTTGAGACCGTGAATTGTTGGCGTAATTTTTTTTGGGTGTAAAAATAAACACATGAAATGTAAATGCTTGTATCCATGAGACAGAATGTACTTTGACTTGGGTTTAATGAAGAGGTCATGAGAGAAGAATACGAGTTATTCGAGCTAACTTTGGTAAACATCTGGCATTTTACAGTTGGTTTTTCTATCTATTGTCAAGAAATAGTTACTAGATTGTAGGACTTTTCTGCAAAATTCATCTAGGTAGGTACCACCGTTTTGTCAGTTATTCTGCCGCCAAGCAGTAATGCGCAAGCACTACGGTTTGAAGCGCATTCAGCTAGTGAAATTACTGGGCAAATGAGACTTTATGATCTAATGTCATGGTGTCTTAGGATGACGTGCGCAGTGCAGTGTCACGCGAAATTCTATACTTTAGAGTTCCGAGCTGGAACTGATATTGTGATATTGATATTGATGGAAGCCGTGTCACTTAACAACAGTCGAACGACTAGCTCATATCATTCCTGAATATAAAAAACAGCACCGAACCAAGAGTAGGGTTCTTACAGTAAGTGTAAGTGTGTAAGTTACAGAGTACTTTGTAAGTAAGTAATGTCTATGACATTCCAAGATAAGAACTCATATTTATAGAATGCCTATTGAATTATGTAAGAATGTGTCCAATTACAATTTTCTTATGTCATCATTGTCTTCGTTGATCGTTCAACGTCCACCAATATTTATGTTTTGACCTGACTTCTTCTCTGAGACTACAAAGTCTTCTCTGAGACTACAAAGTCTTCTCTGAGACTACAAAGTCTTCTCTGAGATTACTTATGAAATTTTGTCAGGTTTAGGTTTTCCAAATGACTGTGAACTTAATAAATGCTAGAACACAGTAGATAAGTGCTTTAATAAGAGGTTTTCTCTGTGCTTTAGATTGCCTAGTGCTAAGCTAGATTTATTAGTTCTTACTTAGATGCCTAGAATATATATCTACAGCATGCCATAAAGTAATTGTGGGTCCTTCAACTCTGACTTTTTTACGTTATGCATATAATTATAATGTTACTGTTTATGGAAATTGAGTATTGAGTTTTTATTGTCCATTGTCTTTTGTTAGAACTTGGAAAGCTTTTGAAAGTCTAGTGGTGAAATTGCTTTCTGAAATGGATTTAGTTTGATAAGTAGCTGAAAAATAAATAAATAATAAGACTGAATTATCGGGAGTGTTATTTTTTAAAAGTTAATGGTTAGAGGTCTATTATCCATTAAAATTAGCATTTCCTATCGATTCGAACAATTTGAACTTTTTAATGCTTGAAAGCAAAACAATTGGACTGATCTGTATAAAATATTGCAAATTTTACCGGGATTAAAAGAGATAACTTTTTATTCCGGAAGCTGAGTTTTGGTAAGGAAATGGCTAACATGCGGGTAGAACCGTATGGTGCTTCTGGAAAAGGTAGATAAACCAATGTACCTATTTCCGTCAATGCCATGCATGCATGTGCTCTTTTGTTTTGTCCTTTTGCGTTGCGCCACTTGCCAAGACACTATTATGGGATAGAAGTCATCCTAAGCCTTATTATGGCGGTCTATACAATAATTAGTCTAAGAAATATTTAGCCAGAGTTCTTTCTACACTTAACGTATTTGGAAATGTTACCGTTTTTCTATGTCGTAACAAATAATGCACTAAAAACATTTGTTTCTGTCACGTAACTTTGCGTAAACTTTGGAACAGCAACTGAAATTAAAAGTATAAAATATATACTTATAGACTTAGTTGTAATACTAAATCGACAAGCGTGATTTCTTTTTTCTTTTCTAGGTTAAGTTTAGTGTCAGAATTATTAGGCCAACCGAAGGGATTATTACTCATTAAGTACTTATTTGGGTTTGTAACAGTATGATTCGTTATTTTGGTTTGTGTTTCTGTCAATTTCAACTTCAATTGTTTATTTGACACCTCAAAAGTTTGCCAGATCCTACAAAACGAGACTCATATCGTGTGGTAGACACGTCTTGACAACTACGAGGGAACATTCTAACATTCATCTCTACTAAAACCATTATCATCAGTCCTTTTGCATCTACTGCTGAACTAGGCCTCCTTCATAAAGAGGGTTGTCTTAATAACCACGTTTTGCTGGCGTCTTGATAATCGTAGTAGATTATAATGCCGAAGAAAATACTGCTGCATATTTCCTGTACATTCCATCAGCTGGCTCTATTAATATAGTATAGAGTGGAACGTTCTCTGTTTGCTTATATGGCTTTTAAGCAACATCAAAAAAAGGAGGAGGCTCTCAATTCGAATGTATTTTTTTAAGTGTTTGTTAACTCAGATTTTTCTACTGGCTTAACCGATTTTGATGATTCTTTTTTTATTTAAAAGCAGCTGCTGCTGGTGCTTCCTTGGTCCAGTTCTGACAATGGCATCCATAAGAAAACCATATAAATTTGAAATCGGTTTTTTGCGTTTTGCGTTTGTTACTTGTTAACACTACACTTAGATGAAATTTTACAAACTGATTGCTCATACTGAGTTATATATTGGGTAAAATGGGATGTGTCTCTCTCTCTTTTTATCTCTATTTTTTGATTAACAAGTACCTCCCTCACGTTTTGTAAAAGGTATTGTTCAAACCGGTAGTTGTATTGTTATTTGGCGGCTAATTGTCAGCATCTAAATGTGACGCGGCTGAGTACAATGGCGTAATAACTGGCGTGTTTTAGAGTTAGGATTACGATGTTTCATTTTTAGTAGGGAGGCGTCGAATATCGGTAGTTATTCGAATTTGACATAGTTTTTTAATGTTCGATACTCGGCCGAATATTCGATTGAAATCATTGATAAACGAGCCCTAACAAAGTATAGAAGGTCATAGGCATAGGGTAGGATTTTGTGCGGTATCTAATCTAATTATTTTTTTAGGTTAATGCATTCACAAATTAAATCAATTCAAAATACGCAAAATTCAGCGTTTCACTTGTTTCTAAGATATCGTTTATTTTAATTTTGAGTGAAATCGATTAACGTATGCATTAGATATTTTTTTTAGGAAATATTCGAGAACAATTAATTGTAAATAGTACCTAAAAATTTTACACAAAAAATTCGATTGCAGTGGAGTTTTTGTTAAAGTTTTATTGCGACTCAACGTACGGAGTTCGCGTAAAGTTATACGAATAGTTTAGCCGAATATTTAGTTCGGTAAGCGCTGAATCGAATAGTAAAGTTCGTTATTAAGTCGGTTCAAAAATCCATGTTCGATGCATACCTAATTTTTAGGGTTCCATAGAAAAAGGATAAATTATATTTTTACTATTACTGAGTCTTTGATGTCTGTCGGAATTGATTTTTTTCCTGACAGATAATTTAACTAATCACTCGATACGTATCTAAAATACCATGATATTGACCCTAAAGCAGCAAGAATTTAGCACAGCATTGACCTAGGTCCTAGGCCATAAATGCGCGTGTAATCGTCTAAGTATGAGTAATAAATGCCTACGAGGCTACCAGTTACATCAGAGCCTTATCTGTTGGTAAAGAATTTAGAAACTTTAAAAAAATTCACTAAAAAATAGACGAATAAAAATACCTGGTCATTTTATTCGTCTATTTATTTTATGTAAACTATAATAGGGTTAGTTATCCCAAGTGCAAAATAATAATAAAAAACGAGTGTGCTTTTAGACCACACGACTGAAGTAAAACTTCTTTAGTTTAGCTCCATCTATCGGGTGGTATAAAAAATAAACATAGTTATGTTTAATGTTAAATCTTGACAATTGTAAATTGCATTTTACAGGACATACCAACATAATAATACAATATTTTTAATTTGTTATGTTGATAATGAAGATCTGCGTAAACCAACTTCAACTTCCGTTCGCCTCACATTCACCAGCTTACTCCCCAAGTCAAGCGTGCGTTAAGAAGATTTACTTTAAAAAAAAAACACTGGCCCTACTTTATCATTTCTGTGCAAAGTAGGTATGTGACATTGTTTGAAAAAGGTAATATGTGCGCGTCAGGTCATTATTTCAATTTGAAAATTGAACCTTATAAAAGTATATTTATTTAGACTTGAATGACCAATGACAACCATGAATATAAAAATGTCTAATTATCAATTTTATAAATTTTTTCTAGGCCATTCATTTTGCTTCGTGTTGATAGCCAAAAATACCAGAATACGTTATAAAAAATCACATTAGGTATGATTGGCACTGAGTTGTGAACTACGTTTTAGAATGAAATAGATAAAGTTAAAATTAAAAATTCAAATTTAATCTATCATAAACAAGTCAAAAGCTATCGTACTAGATAAGGGAACTCATTACATAATATCTGGTGATACTGACATGATAAGTGGTTCAGGTTAACGACTTGCCTAGAGACCGGATGGCTAGAATTACGTAAAACCAAACAGCATCATAAATAAATAGAACAATTGCTAATCGATTGTCATTTGATATTATTTTGTATGGAACGAGGCTAATTTTCTCGCGAATGCGTCGTCTGACCCCACAGATTATAATAATTTAAAAATATCGAGCTAAGTTATTAGAGGTCAACTGTTTGAGTTGACCTAATGGACACATTATACCTCTTACGTACTGTCGGGGTCCGGTAGCTATTTCTAGTCACTTCCCCTTTCAGTTCAAGCTTGGACCATTGGTTCCTTCACCTCGTCGTCGCCGCCCGAGACACGTCTTTAGCGACCCGGACGATCCTATAGTTTGCTATAGTATTGCGTATTGCGTAGTATCGGCTGCGCTAGAATCACTGGACCCTAGCTCTGGCTCAGGTACCGCTTTCGGTAAGGATACCAGCGTAACGCAATCAGACACCGACCCCGCCGCCGGGTTGACGTACCCTTCGTAGGTTAGCTAGAACGGTCGCCACTTTCGACTCCACTATTCCAGTGGTCGTAGTCTTCTCGATCCTTTTATCCCGGCAACGGCCCAAGCCGAAGCTCGCTCTCCAAGGGTACCTTTAAGCTAGTTTTCTCCCACTTTAGACAGCTGGGCGCCTTAAGCACCTGCCCTCCCGGTGAACAGCCGGAAGCATTAGCCCGTACAAAAAAAAACATTTATTTCTTATATTTTTTTGTTAAGACAGTTAATTTGCTATTTCAGGCAGCTATCATAATTGAAGGGTTGAGAATAAAAAGGGTTTAACTGTCAAATTGATAGTTTCGAGAAAACTGACCTTAAACTTCAACGGCTTCATTTTAATGTAGAGTGCTTATAAGGTAATAGAAAAGGTTTATGTAAGCTTCAGTTGCTTGAAAATGTTTTAATTCTATTTTAAAATACTAAATATAGTACTAATTCATACAATTACTGTAAAAATATAATATAATAAAATAAATATAATAATGTTTTTATGCTAAGTGAACTGTATTCCTGTGACAGATAAACCGTTTTTAGACTCAAAATCTCGAGACTTAAGCTTCATTTCGGTATTTTGAGAATGTATTATTGTAGATAATTTCACGCTGAATCCCATAAGTCATTTTGTGAAAAAAATCAGTTAAACCCTTTTTGTTCTCACCCCGTCAATTATGGTTTAACGTGTGGCTATATAATAATAGAAACTTCAGTGTCGAAATAAAAAGCGCATCTTATGGTGCGTTATGCCTACATCTGGTCGGTTGGGCTAGAATCCATGTGGTCGGAATGTATACGCTTGTTGATGGGTGGTTCTCAGGCATAGTACTATTATTGTAGTAGTGTGCCCTACGGCTTTATTTACAGTCTATTTTGACGGTTGCTTTCAAGAACATGGTTTAATAGCAACGGCGATTGCTCGCATAACAATACATAACTGGACTCGAGGCGTCTGTCTGGCAGCATTGACCGTGGTCACGGAATATCTATTTAATTTGTGCCCGCTGGCATAAATAATGTCCCTCTGCGCTTAAGTTTGACAACTCCTAAGTTCGCACTTATACCTTACTAGCTTCTGCCTGCGGCTTCGCCCGCGTGGCCTATAGGAAACGAAGAAGAAAATTTTTCATAGGTAATTCAACCACTCATTTCACCCTCTTAGAGATAAAATTTTGAAAAACCCTTTTTCAGTAGATACTTACACTTTACAAAGTACACACCCTAAAAATTTCAAGTCTCTAGGACCAGCGGTTTAGATTCTGTGTTGATATATATGCGTCAGTCAGAACTTTGAATTTTATATGTATAGATGTTATACCTACTGCAACGAATTTAGGAAATTTAAGAGATGTCAAACTTCAGTGTAGACGGGCAACAGAGCAATTCATTTTATCAAGTTCAATGATGGTCTTGTAGAAAATATTATCAAAGCACCTGAAAGCTTCTGACTTGACTCAATAACTGTCGCCTTATGATCACAACCGGGTTTGTCGACTTAACCGTTTTTTTTCTTATATAAATATTGGTACCCTTTATTGTAAAGATAAAATGGATATACTCGGGCACAAAAATTATCTAAACATAATTTTAAATAACCTCGATGTTTCGACCGAGTTACATAGGCATTGGTCACGAGGAATCAAGGAGTCAAGAACAAGGAGGGGACTGGAGAATATATGGAGTGAGTATATCTTTATATGAGTTCAAGTCGCAAATGTTCAAAACGATTATTTGTATCCCTATCCAAGAATGTCTTCTTCCTGCAGGTCAATGCCAACAATCGTCATTAAACTCCTTTCATTGTTTAAATTAAGCCGAAACCTTGAACTGTAGGTCTGCGAGTGGGCTACTTGTATTATTTGTTACTAACCGTGATATAAATGCGTAACCTTAGACAAGAAGAACAATGTAGATTATTCACATGAGAACTAGAGAGTCAAGCCAAAAAGGAATACCAAATCTAAAAATCATACCCTCACATCCGCTTTGTATTAATGATCGGAAGCGTATATATACAACTAACGTCTAATTATTGTATGTCTAATTGTTGTATTAGCTAGACAGATATAGCGTGACTAATAAAATTAACGTTGCTCTTGATCGTTGCGCTGCTCGAAAATAATGCAACGGTATTTAAACATAAACATAACATAAACATAAAAATTTATTATCCACAAAAAATATTGATGAGTTATACATACAATAATAAATTAATAAATAATATTTCCATAGCTTACATACTAAATCTTAAGTAATGGCATAACATTTGTCGCAGTATAATAACTCAATTACCTACGGGCCCCAAACTAGGCTTAGCCTGTATCCTTATTTAAATTGTGATTCTATATTTAATTTATCTATTTATGAAAAATATTACACATTAAATAAAGCATAATAACAACGTTTAGATCTGGATTATAATTCGAAACTATAATATGCAAATAGCTAGCAGGCATGT
This sequence comes from Ennomos fuscantarius, assembly GCA_905220475.3. Taxonomy (NCBI): domain Eukaryota; kingdom Metazoa; phylum Arthropoda; class Insecta; order Lepidoptera; family Geometridae; genus Ennomos; species Ennomos fuscantarius. The sequence goes on along the minus strand of HG992040.1, from coordinate 2,286,975 downwards.
AGGTATTCCTTTTTTGTCTTCACATTCTACATGCTAGGCCTACGCTGTCTTTTAGTCTGCGTGCGTAATGCAACCCGGCGCGTGGGCTTTTTATGCCTAGATTTTATGGTTTTATTAAGTTTTATGACCCTAGATTGGACTGTTGCTACCTACCCACTGTCTTGGTCTAAGGTACACGTGCTGGGTACAAATATGTCTCATCTACTTACTACTTAAGCCTAATATCTTTTATGGAGCGTACAGATTAAAGATTTATTAAAAGTTTTTTTATTTCTAGTTCCGTCCCGGAGTTTCAAAGTAAATATCTACCCTGTGTGTTAATCCAGTGTATAAGCTATCTGCATTCCAAATTTAAACAAAATTGGTTAAGTAGTTACGGACATTAATGGTAACAAACATTCACACAAACTTTCGCATTTATAATATTAGTAAAATCATGTGTAAATATGATACTTACGTTGGGTCGTAAGACTTTTGGGCCCAGGCTCCGTGGGTCCAAATGACGAACAAAAACCGTGAAGTTTTGGAATAGAGGTCATTTCAAAAATGCTTTGGTAAAATGCAAACCTACGTAATAAGACATATCACGTCATCATAATAAGCTTGAAGTTGTCAACTGCTGAACATAGACTTCAGTACAGTTGAATAAGTCGTTGTTACTTACTTAAATAAAATAATTCAGTATAGGTAAATACTTACTTAGTATTTACAAGTAAGTGCCTATAGATAAGTCTAAAATATACTCATCAATCACAATAAATCTATAGTTTGATAAATAAATATTCTAACAAGGCTCTACAATTAATCATAAAGCTATTATGTAAGTACTTACGTCGTCTCCAAAAAGCTCTTCAGTCCTAACATTCAGGATCACCAAAAGCACGCCTGCAAGAAACACCCTCCAAAAAAGCACCATAGTTATAGAAAAAAACTACAAAACTTGAAAAAAAGCTTTCACATTGTTTATCTATTTATCTACTTTCGATAAATAAAATTATTTTTTTGCAACATTTCACTTCCCGCCAAAAAGTGACTACTTTTTTATAGTGTGGCAAATGCAATCACATGCTTGCAGACGAACTTTTTTTAAATAACTTCATCGCGTGCTATCTTTTTAATTGTTGTTGTTAATTGCCGGTGTTTTCGTATTAGAAGTTGTTCGCAAGCGGCAGTTCGCGCGGTTTTGCGGCTTGCGACTGCGCGCCTGCGCGGTATTGTGCAGGCTATTCGGAACAAGTGTTAGAATCAGTAGGGATGAGAAAAGGCGAGACTATCGTGCTAAAAAATGAGTTAGTTATCTGAATTATATTTTGAAGAATAATATATGTAAGTGTCTACCCATATTGTATTAATTACACAATGTTTCATAAACTATTAATGTTTTAACTTGGCCAGCATGCCACACCTGCGAATGCATCGTCATTTCCCATCAGGGTTTGAATGGCCAGATACCTCGGTTGGTATTAGCTCTGTCTTCCGAATGGTAGGTCATGGGTTCAATTCCCGCCCAGGACAATGTTTGTTCTGTGTCTGAGTATCACATTGTATTCTATGTTTATGTTTTTAAAAAAGCACCTAAGTAAATGTATCTGCACCGCCCATTACACATTGCAGTATCACTCGGAACTCTAAAGTTTCACGTGACGTGATACTGCACTGCGGACATCACACAGTCTAGTCTAGATTGTGAGATCATAAAGTCTCATTTGCCCGGTAATTTCACAAGCTACAATGACCTTTAAACTCGAACACAGTAGTGCTTGCACTCTACTGCTTGGCAGCACAATAATTTGCAAAGTGGTGGTACCTACCTAGATTAACTTTGCAGAAAAGTCCTGCCACCTAGTAATGTTATTATTTACCACCAACTTAAAGACTTTGGTACAGCAGCTATAACAATGATCAATTTTATTTATTAAACTGCCAACTTCTCCTTTGTTAAAAAAACTTATAACCAGCAAAGATTAATAATTAATATTTTTTTACGGTGTCGATAAAATAAAAGCTCAAAGATACATCTCTATTCTAATGCAATTCGAACTAACAAAAACAATTTTCCAAACTATGTCAGCTGTTACTATGATATGAATAGACGTGGTTTTACTTTCGTTAATTATTTAATTCACACTTTTACTTTTGTTGTTTGGAAATAGTGCTACATTTTGCGTGATATTTACCTTCATAAGATTATTAAGACTATATTAAGATTCAGTACTATAGTCTAAACTAATATTATAAAGAGGAAAGATTTCATTGTTTGTTTGCAATGAACAGGCTCTGAAACTACTGGATTGATTTGAAACATTCTTTGACGATTAGAATTTTACATTATACTTGGATTATTCATTTTTTATATAGATAACATCACCAATCTTCATGATTGTCCCCCATTGACGCCACTTTTACGATGGATAAGTTTACTTTACCGAAGTCATAGTCATTATGGTTACAGAGTCATTAGGTAAATAAGAGAAGGACTAATCTACTCCGTAATGACCGCCGTTATAAATAGTAGCCACATAAAATTTGCTTTCTACGGTTAGAAGTATTAATCTCAAACTTTCGCTGAGAAATGAAGAACTTTCAGTTTCATTGGTAGCTAGAATACTAACATGATGTTTTCTTATTTGGTAGGTGTTGCCATTTTCAAGAATCTCGCCATAATAGGTGGTTTTCGGAATGCTTGGTTTTTGGAATAATTTTCAATTATTTTTGTTTGTTCATTTTATAATTATTAAAAATATTTTGTAAATATTTTACTCATCTTTTTAACTGCTCAGACGCAGCTGCTTAAAATTATTTTAATATAGCTCGGTACACAAAATTGACAGGGTAATTTTAAATAATAATAAATGGAGAATTAACTTAATTATATTTTCTTCTACGAATTTCGTTAAACAGTAATTATCAGATATTTGAGCATATGATTTTTTGACATATTTGGTACCTATGTATACATAGGTACTAGTTATTTAAATCTAACAAAAAGTATTTACGAAACTATTTCTTGAAATGAAAGGTCTAATCTTAATGTTGCCTTTGGTATTATTAGTGCGTTTTCCCAATTTTAATCTTGCAACACAGGTCAACAGACAAACAGAAACACGTGCTCTGAATTCACATTGATAATATGGTCAGTTGTGAATACTAAAGCATTGTGTTTACGGATACGGGTATTATTTTTAGGTGAAAGTATTTTTGTTGGTTTTTACTGAATCTCTGTTGTTTAAATCATTGTAGAAAATGCGAAGAAGCTTGTTCGGTCACTTTTCATTTAAGTATAACAAAATCATCACCATAATCATCATCCTACCTACTTATCGTAATTATATAATAATTTCTATTGCTTTTGCCTTTCCAGTAAAAGATGTACTAAGAAATTCGATTCGATGTCAGGTTGAAGATCGGGTGAGTAAGATTTTTGGGTGAGTTTCTTTCTTTAAGTGCTTTTATTGGACTTTCGTTTTTTTAGGGAATCGAAACACAACTCTTGTACTCTTGTGTTTGTGTATTAAATTATTTAAACATTAACCATGTTACCACAAATATTTATATTAATATGACGTTGTGTGAGATGTCCACACACATTATTATTATTATTATTATTCAAACAAGTCTTAGACAGACGTCAAACGTGTATTTAATAATACAAAACAGCAGTTTAACACTAGTTTAATCTTGTTTCAATCTTTTGTGGTTAAACTGTAAGTTTTTCAATTTGTCCCAACTGCAATTTTCCCATTTTTGTAGTGTCATTGTAGTTCTATTCCTATACCTACCCAAGTACTTTACCATTCACATCACATTATCAGCTGGAAGACGTCTACTGGACCTCTACCATTAAATGCCACTTTAGGCGCTTATGAATGTTATACCACACTAATTTAAATGTTGTAGCTGAGCAGTACGTATCTTTAATACATAATAAATAATAATAGTTAGAAGTATCATTATCAAGTAGATGTTCTTTAGGTTTGTAATATTTGTATAAGCTAAATACATTCACGTTTACAGTGTGTTAGGCTAGGTTTTCACAAATGGGAGGCGAGTTGGCTGGCCTGCAGTCGCGACCCCTTCTCGCCCCTGGAACGGCGGACGAGGGCTCACGGGGGGGTTTTAGTGGGTTCGAGTCCCACGTACCCCACGTACGTACGTGCGAGGGCATTTCTCCCCCTTACAAAAAAAGGGGTTTTCACAAATACATCATTCATTCGTTATCATAGAGGACTGGGGGTTTGCCATAACCACCACACACACACATGAAACATGAAGAGATTGAGTGATCCTATTCTCATACCGCCAGGACCACACATTACCATTAGACATCTTCTAAATATATATAACTCAAAGGTGAATGACTGACTGACATAGTGATCTATCAACGCACAGCCCAACCCACTGGACGGATCGAGCTGAAATTTGGCATGCAGGTAGATGTTATGACGTAGGCATCCGCTAAGAAAGGGTTTTTCGAATTTTTTTTTTACTTCAAACTTGTCTAGCATTTGACTACGCTTTCACCTGATGGGAAGTGACGATGTGATCGAAAGTGTAGCATACTAGCCAAGTAAAAAATTCCATTCTTAAGAGGGTGAAATGGGTGGTTGAATTATTTTTCCGTAGGCCTCGCTGTGAGCGAAGCTGCGGGCAGAAGCTCGTTCAAAATAATTCCACACCATTCCATACTAACAAATGTTCAGCATGTTTTAATTGTGCTACTGACCCAGACATATGAACAATGACAAAGGCGTATATTTTATGCAAAACAGACCCGATGCGTTAATTTGTTCCGACTGATAATGAAACAAAGGACTAACGGGTAGTTGACACGGGTCAGAGGGGATGGAATAATATTGCCAAATAAGAAGTGTCCAGGAATTTCACACAGAACTTACCCGTTTTCCCGTGGTAATACTCTATTTTCCAAGATAAAAAGTATCATATGCTGATCTAAGAAGTGTCCAGGAATTTCACACATAACTTACCCGTTTTCCCGTGGTAATACTCTATTTTCCAGGATAAAAAGTATCATATGCTGATCTAAGAAGTGTCCAGGAATTTCACACAGAACTTACCCGTTTTCCCGTGGTAATCTCTATTTTCCAGGATAAAAAGTATCATATGCTGATCTAAGAAGTGTCCAGGAATTTCACACATAACTTACCCGTTTTCCCGTGGTAATACTCTATTTTCCAGGATAAAAAGTATCATATGCTGATCTAAGAAGTGTCCAAGAATTTCACACAGAACTTACCCGTTTTCCCGTGGTAATCTCTATTTTCCAGGATAAAAAGTATCATATGCTGATCTAAGAAGTGTCCAGGAATTTCACACATAACTTACCCGTTTTTCCGTGGTAATACTCTATTTTCCAGGATAAAAAGTATCATATGCTGATCTAAGAAGTGTCCAGGAATTTCACACAGAACTTACCCGTTTTCCCGTGGTAATACTCTATTTTCCAGGATAAAAAGTATCATATGCTGATCTAAGAAGTGTCCAGGAATTTCACACAGAACTTACCCGTTTTCCCGTGGTAATACTCTATTTTCCAGGATAAAAAGTATCATATGCTGATCTAAGAAGTGTCCAGGAATTTCACACATAACTTACCCGTTTTCCCGTGGTAATACTCTATTTTCCAGGATAAAAAGTATCATATGCTGATCTAAGAAGTGTCCAGGAATTTCACACATAACTTACCCGTTTTCCCGTGGTAATACTCTATTTTCCAGGATAAAAAGTATCATATGCTGATCTAAGAAGTGTCCAGGAATTTCACACAGAACTTACCCGTTTTCTCGTGGTAATACTCTATTTTCCAGGATAAAAAGTATCATATGCTGATTTCGGTAATGTTTACAATATTTGTGCAAAATTTCAGTCAAACTAGATAAACTTACTCTTTATTGTACACATTACATAATAACAAAAATTTCAAATACCAAGCTGTATTGGCGTGGAAGCCATACAAACAAACAAATATTAGTATGGAACTGGCCTATATTACAGAACGATGCTAAACCACCGATCGGTGCTCAAGTAGAGATTTCATTCATAAAATTATTAACTTATGAATGTAAGCTCATCTTTAGCACAGATTCACGACTGATCTTAGTTCTGTAATACAGCCTTATAGATGGATAGATAGATAATTCTTTATTGCAAAACAATCACAATATAATGTACATAGACGAACTTAATGCTATGGAGAATTAACCTCCAGTTAACCCTGGTGTATTGTGGAGGGCTTAATACTGCCTTAGACATTATTAACACATTCAGTTTTTTCATAAGGAAATATTAATTTATTTCAAATAACAATCAACCCTACGTTAGTCCAATAAGACTTTATTTCTATAAAATAAAGTCTTATTGGACTGACGGGAATTAATTTATATAAATAGCTTTAAATCTGTGTTAGAGCATAAATATTCTGTGCATTAGATAAATTAGTTAACTTCTATACTAAATCTAGTCTTTCTCTGCATTTACGAACAATACAATCAAACGACAGTAAAATATACGTAGAGAAAGGCCATGCAACAATGAGTCGTATGTGAGATGCGACATATTGATCGGGAACTGTATCCATTCAAAGAGGGAACAAGAAATCGTTGAGACGACACGTGTAAAATAATTTTATTTGATGTTTAACTGTAACTTGATTGAGGCCAACAATCATCATATTTTATAACCTTTTATAATGCCCTTTTATCTTTAACTAGTTGCGCCCTGCGGTTTCACCCGCGGATAAAAAGTAAGGAGGAAAATTTCACTTTTCCGGGATAAAATGTAGCCTATATATTAATCCAGTGTATAAGCTATCTTGGTACCGAATTTCGTCCAAATCTATTCAGCCGTTTGAGAATAAAGGAGTAACAAACATACACACAAACACACATACAAACTTTCGCCTTTATAATATTGGTGTGATTAGTGTGATACGTTTTTGATATTTGCGTTTGTATATACATTTTTCCATACTTAAGTAATTACTGCTGTTAAAGACGTAGTTGTGTGTATAAAAGGGAAACGTTGTTGTATGTTTGTGTGGCATTCACCGTGAAACGGTTCAACCAATTTGGCCGAAATTATTCACACAAATAAGAATAATAATAATAATGCCCAACAATCACATGCATATGACGGCGGCAAAGTCCAGTTACAAACTCTAATTTACCCTGTGGTGGCATTTAAATTGATTACAGTGGCACCACCGGCAACTGTCATCGCTTCCCCACCCATCTGGCTATATAAAGGGAGCGCTCGGTGTACTACAGAGCATTCTTGCGCCGGACACGGCTCGTTGCGCATGCTGAAGGCCTATAGTTTTATAGTTCTATAGTTTGCCACCCATGCATAACCCCCGAGCCTATACATATATTGATGATTCTGATCAAACATACACTTTTTACAACACACACTACAAAACACTTTTTATTGCATAAAATTAAGAGTTCTGGGTAAACAACCAAAGAAAAAAAAAGTGGATGGAACTACCGATGGAAGTGAAAACTAAGGAATTTGTGACATATAGCTAATGGGAAGCGTGCGGTGACGATGACGCTAGTTTCACGCTTTTTTTTCACCCATAAGCACACATATATACACTGTATAACATATAGCTCATGGAAAGTGTTCGGGGACGATGACGCGAGTTCCATGATTTCTGTTCACCCAAAAAGTGTACCACGCGACTAAAAAAGTTTTCACTTCAAAACTTATACATCCTTATTAATAAACGGTATTAGTCTCAGATTGGTTACTTCAGCTTATGTCCTTTTTTTGCTACTGGAATATTTAGCTGGATCGAAAGAGACAAAAGATAGTGTAACTAGTCTAAAGTTAGTTCGTGTTTATTAATAAGGCTGATATAGTATAATCATGTATCATCATCGGGTGTCATATTGTATTCCATGTATGTATTTACAAACATAAAGTACATATCTAAGTATTGTATCAGTTATCTGGTTACCTTGATACAAGCTTTGCATAGTTTGGGGCTAGATGGCGTTGTGTGAGATGTCTACAATTCTCGTAAGGGCCTGCCGCGCGCCGGGGGCGAGTTGGCTGGACTACAGTCGCGACCCCTTCTCGCCCCAGTACGGCGGACGAGGGCTCACGGGGGGGTTTTAGTGGGTTCGAGTCTCACATACCCCCTGTCACCATCCCTGTGGTGGCAGGGAAGTGAGAGGGCATTTCCCCCCTCAAAAAAAAAAGTCTATAATTATTATTATTATAAACTACTCCGCATCACTTCTGTTCGGCCCGAGAGTACTTGTACTCTGCCGAGAGGCAATCGAGGCGGAACTCTTGCCTCATTCACATTTTCACTGTTTCACCGGATTTCGTTCTTTGCATCGTGATCGGAATAACTTAAACCCAGTGGAATAGATAACTAAATCCGATTTTTTTTGTGATAATGTTGCAAAACTTCTTCATAAAGAGTCGTTTTACTTATAATTTAATGTGTCGGCGTCGGTTAATTTCAATATAAATGAAATTATATAAATATATGTAATTTCATACCGACTTCAAAAAAGGAAGAGGTTCTCAATTCAACTGTATTTTTTAAATGTTTGTTGCCTCAGAATTTTCGACATTTTTTTATTTGGTACTTCTTGTGTAGTCCCATTGGAATTTGATCAGGATCTGACGAGTAGTTTTTGAGTTATCCTTAAATTATTAAGCATGTCGTATTTCGATTTCGACTACATTGATTTTTTTTTGTTTGGTTTTGGCTCCACTTTTTTGTGTATTTAGCCAGTGTCAAGTAATTAATTTTTCAAGTTTATGTAAGTGTATTATACATATGTATGTTGTATGTGTCAAGTCAAGTCATAGTCTAGTCTAGTCAAGTCATGCTCCTAGTAAAGTGGTGGCAACTTTACCAGAAGCTTGTATGGAGTTTTGGAAACAACACGAAAAGAAACGTTTCACCATCATTATACCACTTTCCCACACTCATGCCTCAAATCCACACACAAATAAAATGCCACCAATTTTATGCACTAACACTGAAAATAACACAAGTTTTGGAAAATAAAATGCGGTGACGCGATCTTTTTCGTTTTCCCGCCAAAAACCACATTGATATTCTCATTGGGATCGAAGTCGGTTTAAACCTCTTTTTAAAGGATTTATCCTTCTTGTCGCATACGCAACTGCTATTAGAACTTTTGGGCCGCCCAAAAACTTCCGGAGAACTTACCAATGTTTGTCTTGCGAACGTTTCAAGTACCTACCGACGGAGCTCAGTTGTATAAATAGTAAATACCACTTTTTGTTCATAGGCTCAGGCATTTCTTCCATTTAGCCACGAGTGATAGAGATATAGATAGTGATAAGTCAATCTATTCCTAGAAATGTTTTTGTAATTATATAAATAATACAAATAAAAATCTGTAGACATTTCACACAACGCCATCTAGCCCCAAACTAACCAAAGCTTGTACTATGGGAACCAGATAACTGATACAATACATTGATATTTTTTGTTTGTAAATAGATAGATAGATAAACTCTTTATTGACACCAAGGCAACAAATACAAAAACAGGAAATAACTAATGAGTAGGTAACAATGGGCGGTCTTATCGCTAAAAAGCGATCTCTTCCAGACAACCTTTGGATGGACAGAGATAGATCAACGAGCAAGGACGGTGGTGCTAAAAAGTTACTGTGTAATATACTAAGACAAACTAAGACAAATATAAAATTATATACTACTTAAAATACAATACAACTATACATAAACATGCACAAATAATACATATACAAAGGAATCAATGAAGGTTTATTTCGAAGTCAAACTAGAGAGATAGAAGTGCTTAATTTGAGTTTTAAAAGCAGTGAGTATATACATACATTGAATACAATACACACCCAGACACAGAACTAACATCGATGTTCATCACACAAATGTTTGTCCTGGGCGGGAATCGAACCCACAATATACAATTCAGCGGGCTGGGTTACTACCAACTGATCGGGCCAGTCAGAAATTACAACTAATGCTGTTCAGCATTAGTTGTAATTTCTGACTGGCCCGACTGTCTGACTGGGTTCAAATTTTGACAGCTCTTTAGTTCTAAAGAGCTGTCAAAATTTGACATCTTTTACTACTACCTACATCTTTTACAGTTCAGACGAACATTAAAGTACCAAATTAAAAGTAATTATTTATAAACTAGATATAATTTTAACATTACTATTTAATTAAGCGATGTCCGTCACTACAAAAACGATAAACCTAACAGTTGTACAATAAATTATGACTAGATATCGATAAAAGAAATGCAACACCTTACCTTGTAATAAATATACTTAAATTATACTAAATTATTAATCTGTACTTATACAAAATGGAGGGTATACAAAAAAGTAGAAAATTTTATTATGTGCTAGCTTGCAACTACTATTTATATCTCTACTATTATATATTATTACTCCAATGAGAATGACGCCTGATAGTTTTTATCTAGCAAACGCAAGGTGCTTCATTTTTTTTAAGGTAGTTACCAGCTTCTGCCCGTGGCTTCGCCCGCGTGGCCTATAGGAAAATAACTCAACCACCCATTTCACCCGCTTAGGGCTGGAATTTTGAAAAACTCTTAGTGTATACCTACACTTTACTAAGAACACACCCTCCAAATTCCAAGTCTCTAGTACCAGCGGTGTGCGTTGATATATAGGTAAGTCAATCAGTCAGTCCGAACTTTGAATTTCATATGTATAGATTTCCAATACTTAAATCGTATTTTTCCCTTTTTTATATACCCACGTAGCATTTTCTGCTTTAAATTTTCTCAAAAATGTTATCTTTGTTAAAAACTTTATCATATTTGTTACATTGTTTTAAGTTTGGAACTTTACTGTCCTATTTACGGAGGACGTTGACATCTGCGACACAGTCTTGTACTTCTGCAGGTGTCTCTCTATTCTATTCTCATTTGCTTTTAAGTAAAACTGTTTTTGGTTCCTAATACATACTTAAATTTTATCATACCTTCTCGTATAGATTAATCTGTAAACATTTTTAATCTATTTGGCTTTTGACATTTTTGATGTCACTATAACGACCTGATCCTTAAGCCGAGAAGTCTGAGTGCACAGTTTATAACAATAATAACGCCCAACGATCACATACCCGATCCCGAACCCTTACTAAGATTCCCTGTATACACAAAATACAACACCCACACACAGCACAAATATTTGCGCTTTTTTTTCTGCGGGGATTGAACCCGTCGCCTCCGGGTTATGAGCTAACCTACTCAACCACCACACCACAGAGGCTGTCTTCTTCCGCCTTCCATTCTTATTTCTAATGTCATGCAGCGTTCTTCATTGATATATATATATATATATATATATAATAATAATTTACTGAAGAGTAGAATTCGTCCAAATATCGAAAGCAAAGAATGTCTTGTACTTCCAAGTATTCCATCATATTCTGTGGCTCTATTAACACTGTTTCACTGTATATTATACAGTAGAATATATATGCTTTTACAGCCTTATTAATAAACACGAACTAGCTTTAGACTAGTTTACACCTTCTTTTGTCTCTTTCAATTCAGCTAAATATTCCAGTAGCAAAAAAGGGACAAAAGCTGAAGTAACTAATCCGAGACTAATACCCGTTTATTAATAAGGCTGTTAAAGAATATGTTAGCTTAGCTTCTAGATCCTCATAGTTTTCAGAAGTAATATTAAGTAATTTCATCTAAAAAATTGTATGATCTGCATGCGGTTGAAGACACCATGTGAGGCTGCTTCTGAAACATAAAATAAATATTATCTACTTAACCCCGTAACGTATTGATTACCTTATTAAAACACTTAACAAACATATTGCACCTGGAATAAATCTTTACTACCTAATCTCACAGCCTTATTGCTAGATTGTTCTAGGATGACGTGCGCAGTGCAGTGTCACGCGAAACTATGCTTTAGAGCTCCGAGTGGTACTGCTGCAACTGTTATGGGCAGACGTGACGCTTAGCCTCACGCTAATGGCAAGCTCGTCATGTCATTCATTTTAAAAAACTGTCAGGTTTTGTACCACGTATTAAACTAACAGAAGACTAAGGTATAAAGTAACCTAAATATAGTTTTGCTATACAAATTTAGCCAGGCGTTATGCGTACAGAAATATGTATTGTAGAATGAAACCGGACTTGATCTCTTAAATCTTGTAGGCACTTAACTATTTTGAGATTGTGTTACGCTTACCATCATATTTGTTGACAGTACGGAACAGTATTCAGATTCTCATACAGAAATTATTAGCCATAGTTTTCGAACCATATATACCTTAGACAGCAGAACTAATACACCATGCAATATATTTCTTGATGTAATATTTATTACATTATCAATTACCGACTATACAAAATAATGTACTCAAGAAATAAATTAAGTGGTTAAAATATCTTTTGAGTTTTGAAATCGGGAGTATTATAGACGAGTCTTGTACCTAAATGGGTTGTCTGGTAAAGATCGCTCAAAGCGATAAGACCGCCCATTGTGATAATTAATTTTTAAGTTTGGGCTTGTAAATGGCTCCTGTAATGTGGTGGTGCTCAATAGAGTTTTATCTATATCTAAATAAACTGATCATAAATATGAATTGACGATTGACATGGAAACGGATGGAAGATGGAAAAGTACTTTCAGTAAATAACGACAAAAGAATGAAGAGAAAGATATCAAGCATAGAAAAAACGAGAGACTAATGATGGATAAACACTGCATAACCGTGGAATAACTGCTCGGTGGTTGCTCTTGATTTATCATTGTCTATTTCAAATTTGATTATTAAAGGACTGGATATAAACTGACTGCTAGAGGTGTCCTTACAATAAAAATTTCTCCAGCTCCTGCTTACTACAAGGCGACCAGCTTGTCACAGGATGTCGAGGGTTGTACTTGGCTCCCATGATGTGCCGCTGACTGCGACATTGGTTGTTTGGGGGACCGTCGTGAGATACTCCAAGGCTGGAATCATTTTGAAAGCTGGACTTAGTATACCATCAGTCGGAAAACGTCCATTGTTGAACATAGGCCATTAGATAGAGTTTGCTATAATCCTCTTGGCAGGCGTATGGTGATTGCAGTAGATTGTAATGTAGACTAAGGAGAAGTTCTGCTGCCCAGTCCGCTTCTCACGGTTAATAAGATAGACCTTACCTTACAGCACGCCCAGTTTTATTATATGAATTAAACTACACCTAAATATATTGAACGCTCACTGCGGGCTATGTGATTTTTTCACTATCATATCACAAAAAAAAAAAACAGTTCGTGTGTATTAATTAGATGGGCCCGAGAATCTTACAAATACGATATAACAAACATACAAACGTTCCCATTTGTTATATCAGTGAGCAAAGCAATTCGTTTTGATAACATTCTCTTCCCATCACACATACAGATGTGTGATTATGTGTATGTGATGGGAAGAGAATGTTATCAAAACGAATTGCTTTGCTGAAATTATAAGGCGTTATCCCACCACACTAATATAATAAATGGAAATGTTTGCGTGTTTGTTCCCTTTTCACGCCGCATCTACTGAACGGCTTAGACGTGAGACATCCTCGGACTTTCCTTGAACAAATCAGAGCGTCCAAAATCATTGCCAATATTTTGACCCATCGTTTTCCACCAGTCTGTTTAAAAGTTGCCACAGTAGTTCTTCCTTCTCTTCTACGTAACCTTCAACCTTCTGTTTTGGGAATCTCTTCATAATAGTTTTGATATAGTTTTCTTAATAAAAATGGCGTACCTGTGTGCAATCTCGTGGGCCAATATGTACGCAATATTTTGTGGATGCCATTCCAGTAAAGAACAGCTGTTGGCGACACTGCAAATGCCTCGCACGTATCCTCGACCTGAAATCATAATTTTTTCGTTTATGATTTTAAAGTTGCTCGCAAACTGTTCCAATAAGGCTATTTTTTTATTATTAGTGGCATATAAACCAGTATACCTACGGCCACACCAGAGTATGTGGTCACCGTAGGTAAGTACTCACACACACACGGTTAGGTAGGTAGGTACAGGTAAAGAATTTATTTCTCACTAGCTAAGCCCCGCGGTTTCACCCGTGTGGTGTACATTTTCCGATTTCCGCTCAACTATCTTAATGATTCTTTCATAAGAACCATCTCCTGACAATAATAAACACAACAAAAAAAGCATTAGCAAAAATGTTCTACCCAATCACAGGTGATGCGATGACCAAGGGAAATAGAGATTATTTTTTTATATATTAAGATAAAAATTTACGAATTCACTTACAGAGAAATATAATTCAAATCGAGATTTCATTCATATGAAGTCTTGATATAAGCAACGATTCACGATTGCGTGTCGTCGACCACGACTCTTTCTTAATCAACCACGTTCGTCTGTTTTTAGGGTACCGTATGGAAAAGGTAAAACGGAACCCTATTACTAAGCTAAGCCCCCGGTAACTTTCCGACCTACAAACGGCCTTTTAAACCGTAATAAACTATTTGACTACTATTAAAATGGACAAATAAATATATTTTCATAAAGTGGCTTAAAAGTGAATGTAATCATTGAAAAAAATAAGTAAAACCAATAAATTAATCAAAGAATAGTACGCTTTTTTTTTGTTTTGTTTTGGCTCCACACTTTTGTGTATTTAGCCAGTGTCAAGTAATTAATAAGTTCTCAAGTTAATTAATATTATATAATGTGTCAAGTCAAGTCAAGTCACAGTCCAAGTCATCAAGTTAAGTCATAGTCTATTCTAGTCAAGTCATACTCCCAGTAAAGTGGTGGTAACTTTACCAGAAGCTTCTATGGAGTTTTGGAAACAACACGAAAAGAAACGTTTCACCATCATTATACCACTTTCCCACACTCATGCCTGTAAATCAGCACTTAACGAATAAAATGCCACCAATTTTCTGCAATAAAAAAATATCAGTCAAATATCAAATAGCCGGCTGAAGTTTTCACAGAATATGCGTTATTACGGAGGAAATAATTAGTGGGATACAAGAAACGTTTTTTTCTAACCGTTTTCTTTATTTTTTATTAAACGGTTATACATACCTCAAACTTGGTATGATCATAGTGTTGTATACAAATACTAAAAACTAGCCAAGTGTGAGCTGGACTTGCGGTGAAGGTTTTAAACTATGACAAACTTGCAATTTATGTACGGAACACTAGGTTCGCAATCTCATATTTAGCTAAGTTTTTCTTTAACTTTTGTTGCCACATCGCAATCTTCTATCATTAAAATCTTACCAGTGCTACTTCTAACTTGATTCTTCCGTCCATCTAGATAATAAACATCCAGACCCGTGAACAGCACAGAGTAGTGCCACTTATTCTTCTCAATCTTCCTCTTCCCCTGCCACTGGCAGTAACTTTTCAAGTACTTTGACACATTCTCGCTCATCTGAAACTTCTTCGTTGCATTTTTTAGCATTTTCACATCAAGCAGTACGAATTGGATCGTGTGGTTCAAGCTCGGATGCTTGAATACGTTTTCAACACTAGCAAAGACATCTTTGAAGTATTTTTTTATGGTTCTCTTGTAATCGCGTGTCAGGTTCTTCGTCAAGGCTTTGTCTAAATGGACCATGATGGGGATGGAGATTGCGCGTGTGTGCGTGTCGGTGTAGTATTCAAATGTGTTAGTGTACTGGTCTTTTGGTGTCACATTGTTTCTTTGGTTAGATATGTTCTGAAAAGAGACAAGATAAAATTCAAATTCTATTGACTCTTGTGTGACTTAAGTTGATAAGTGTAATCGTTTCTGAAGGAGTATATTTCGAGGGCGATAAAATAAATTTGTATAATAATAATAAATAACGCCCAACGATCACATACATAGATCCTGGACCCTAACTAGAATGCTCTGCGTCTAGGGACCCAGGAACTACGTGGACCATAGTCCCACAACACCCAGACTGAGAACAAGAATTTGCGCTTTTTCTGTGCACAAATGTTTGTCCTGCTGCGGCAATCAAACCCGCCACCTCCTGGTTATGAGCAGACCTGCCAACCACACCACAGAGGATGTCTAATGATGAAAATGGATGAATAAATCTCTAACATTTCGCTAAAGTTCACCTTAAATACAATACACCCAACAGCCTCTGTGGTGTGGATGAACAGTGCGTTGCCAAATGCGTTGATATATAAGTCAGTCAGTGAGTCAGGACTTTGAATTTTATATACATAGATTATTGAAAAATTTGTTGTACGTCTGTGAACGTGAAATCTATATGTATCAGGTTGAGCAGGTCGGCTCATGATCCGGAGGCGGCGGGTTCGATTCCCGTGACAGGACAAGCATTTGTGCACAGAAAAAAAAAGCACAAATACTTGTTCTGAGTCTGGGTGTTGTGGGACCATGGTCCTCGTAGTTCCTGGGTCCCTAGACACAGGGAATCCTAGTTAGGGTCCAGGATCTATGTATGTGATCGTTGGGCGTTATTATTATTATTAAGAACGCAAAAAACTAAAAACCCAACATCCAAGTATAATTAATATAATAACCACTGTAGGTGAAATTGAAGTTTGACATGAATTTGGGGAACAGTGCTGCAGAGGAAGGAAACGAGATTTTTATAGTACCTAAAATTATTTAATTGGTAGCTATTGCCCGTTAGGCAGATAACTGTCGCTACTACGGGTTAATCAAATAATACAAAAGGTGACCTAATACGGTTGGCCGTGTGCGTCCACATGGTCCCAGTTTGCGAACAGGACCATCCCATCTCTTCCCGCGGGTGCCGTAAGAGCCGACTAGGGAAATATCCATATTCTTACTAGGTGGTAGGACTTTGTTGCAAAGTTCGTCTAGGTAGGTACCACCGCTTTGCCAGTTATTCTGCCGCCAAGCAGTAGTGTGCAAGCACTACTGTGTTCCGGTTTGAAGGGCACTGTAGCTAGTGAAATTACTGGGCAATTGAGACTTTATGATCTGATCTCACAGTCGAGTAATCTTATTACCAGACTGTGCTGATGTCTCAGGATAATGTGCGCAGTGCAGTGTCGCTTGTAACTCTATGTTTTAGGGTTTCAAGTGACACTGTTCTGTTATGGGCATCCGTGGCGCTTAACACCAGGTGAACGGCTAGCTCGTCACATCATTCAATAACATAAAAAAAAGAATAGCAAGAGCAGTTTTCTGGGTACATTAAAATCTTTTCCAATCACCAAGCCGTAAAGCGTGATGATTATCGTACATCCCTCATATTATAAGGAGTGAGTGTGGCTTAGCGGTAAACCGTGCCACTTTCAAACCAAGGCACACTAAGGGGTGATCACGAAACTTTGATTGCAATGCATCAGGAGAAATTTCCATACTAATTATGCACATAAGCTGCGTATTCAAAGTGTGCAATCCATAAAAATTTGTCTTTCTATCAGTTGCAATCAAATTACGTCATCGCCTAGCTGAACCTGTTGCAGAAAAGTTAGCTAATCAATTATGTAGTATCCTATTGTCCTCAAAGCTTACCTAACCTAGCTAGGCTAATAATAATAATAATATGTAATAATAATAATAAACGCGCAACGATCACATATATAGATCTTGGATCCTAACTAGGATTCCCTGTGCCCAATAACCCAGGAACTATAAGGACCATGATCCTATAACACCCAGACTCAGAACAAGTATTAGCGCTTATTTTTTTCTGTGCACAAATACTTGTCCTGCCGCGGGAATTGAACCCGCCGCCTACGGGTTATGAGCCCACCTGCTCAACCACCACACCACAGAGACTGTCTATAAGATATTTTATAGAGATTATTTATCTATAACGTTTCAAAGAAAGCTTCTGTTAAATCATAAAATAATATAATATCTTCTAATAAAGTGGTCGAAAAGATTTCGATTCCCGTAATTTCATGCTGAATGATATCATCATACATTTATTAGTTCCAGTTATTTTAATTTAAAAACCTAATTACTGAACCAATTTAACAAAATTTCTATAGGACCAATCTGAAAAATAAAATAAGGATTTTCCAAGGTGATTTATAAGTGACGGAGTAAAACTTGGAAAAAAGCCACAACCAAAATGAAAACCTCTTTTCGTTCGTAAGTCGGTTGAAAACATTAGTTTTAATACCCGAAGTAATCGGCGTAAAATATTTGTAGAGAAAAACTACTTTCTTAAAAAAGTTAACGGTTCTTAAAAATTCTCTAAACAAAAATTTCTCCTGTGTTCTCCAATACACGCTGAATAACAGTAAAACATAAAAAAATAAAACTCACAGAATATAATTTACCAAGACCACACTCAATACACGCAATAAACACAAAAAGCACAACACTGAACTTCATGTTCACAGTTCCTAAGTTGGACTAAGCTCGCGATTAAGCATCGATCATATCATACGGGAACTGCGGCGGTAAATGTGTGCGTTGCGTACTGGCAACTAGAGAAGTGATCAAGCAATGTTTAGTCTGTTCTCATTTAGAATAATGCCACAGAATAATAGTGCGAGTTGGGTTTTGGGGGGAAAACGAAAAAGATCACGTCGCCGCATTGTATTATTTTTTCAAAACTTGTGTTATTTTCAGTGTCAGTGCATAAAGTTGGTGGCATTTTATTCGTTAAGTGCTGAATTACAGGCGTGTGGGAAAGTGGTATAATGATGGTGAAACGTTTCTTTTCGTGTTGTTTCCAAAACTCCATAGAAGCTTCTGCTAAAGTTGCCACCACTTTACTAGAAGTATGACTTGACTAGACTAGACTATGACTTGACACATTACATAATATTAATTAACTTGAGATATTATCAATTATTTGACACTGGCTAAATACACAAAAGTGTGGAGCCAAAACCAAACATACAAAAAAATAGTACGTGCGGGTCTTCTGTACGGAACTCAAATCGAATGATGTTTATACAAATTGGGAACTCGTAAGCAAGAATCTTCTTACTGCATGTTTCGCCGTTAAAACAGTCGCAATAACTTATCGCCTAAATTACTAGCTAATAATTATCGTAGACGACAATTCTTGCTGTATAAACATTAAGGTACGATTATTGTTTGTGATAGTAGCTTACGATTTATTGCCCTGAAAAGTGGAAAAAATCTCCATCTAAATTAGCCCTTCACCGTGCAGAAGACTCGCTCCAGACGTTTTTACAAATAGCTACTCTTGCTATTAGTAGCAAGAGTCGCTATTTGTAAAGTGCAAGTTAACAAGACAATTTTTTTTTATTGTTCCTTTTTATATCGAATGTCTCCTCTTATTTCCGTTTCCTTTTTGCACGCATTGCGTTTAACGGAGATTGTAAATTCAGCATACTTCAAGATTCTTTCTATGTCAATGTTTGACGTGACGAGCTAGTCATTCACTTAATATTAAGCGACAGGGCCGCCCATAACAGATGGCAGACATTTTTTGTTCCTAAAATCGACGAGTGTGCCGGGCCTGGTATTGCAGACAAAACATGACAATAATAATGTAAACGTAGGAAACCTTGTCTAATGCATTCCCACCGCATCTGTTGAGCAGATGTAGCTCTGAGTTGGAGGGTAAGATTCTAAGTTATATTTAGCATAGCATTATCGTCCCCTTTAGCTTGATTTGAATACATTGTACTGTATTCTATACGTCACAGAACATAACGGCTGTATTTTTATTTACAAGGTTTTTGAAAAAAGTAAGATTGTCACTGTCAGTAGTCGCACTGACGTAAACTGTCACATGCGAGAGCCGAACGCAACAGACTTTTGTGATGAAAGTTTTAAAGGTATTTTAATTTTAGAATTAAATTCAAAAAATTTGATAGTGCCTATATTCTATACTAATTAAATGTACTACAGAAATTCCTTGATTGAACCATATTAGTTAACAAAGTCGGTGACTTTCATCAACTGTCTCGCTCTTTCTGAAATAATAAACTAGACTTTTGAAAAATTATTGAAATTCTTATATTGTTTTAGACAAGTATTTGTTTATTACAAGTTTGTATTTTGTTTGTAAATGATTTCTTACGTATGTATATTCGGTATGCTATAAATGTTTTCATTTAGAAATATAGTGAATAAATCTGGCTAGTGAACCAAGCTATAGTGAATGAAATGGGCTAAAATGATGAGTGGGGAAATGATAGTGCAAGTAGGAAGTTGTCATTTGCGTAAATTAAAATACTTACAACATTGCCCTTTTTGCGTACAATTTGTTACAATATAGCCTAATTTTCGAAAAATATTTATTAAGAGATACTACTAAAAATCAGTTGTAATAAAAAGAATTTCGTGCGCAAGTGTACACGTGTGCACTACTAAGGTATAATTAGCAATAGCTTTCCACTAGTCTATTCATAACCGGAGTAGGTATAATCGGACCCTCGGGGAGCTTCATCAATTTCTTCCCTCCATTGCTCTTTAACAAGTGGATATAACATTTTACAGCAATGTTAGCTTACTTGGTGAGACGGCTTAGAGCGTCAGTCAACTGCATACGACAGGTTGTATTCAAAGGGTTCAGTTACATCAAAATACATTCAAAAATCGTAGTTGGTGTATGGTCATCGACGTAGAATATTTTAGCTACTCTCAAAAGACTCACGAAGCGTGAGAGTGATAAGTACTTATCAAGTATACATCGCCCGAGAGGAAAAGAGATGGAATAATGACAAAATATAAGACACCATTTTAGCGAGTAAGAGCCAATTAAGCATTCATATCAGCCCAGTCTATTCCACGAATTTTAGAATGTGATGTCCCAAAACACACTTAGGCGCGGTAAAACAAAATAAAAATAAATAATCATTTTGTATAGTGAACACTACAGTAATAATGGTACTTTTAAAAGTAAATAATCATTTTGTATAGTGAACACTGCAGTAATAATGGGACTTTTAAAAGTAAATAGTCATTTTGTATAGTGAACACTGCAGTAATAATGGGACTTTTAAAAGTAAATAATCATTTTGTATAGTGAACACTACAGTAATAATGGTACTTTTAAAAGTAAATAATCATTTTGTATAGTGAACACTGTAGTAATAATGGGACTTTTAAAAGTAAATAATCATTTTGTATAGTGAACACTGCAGTAATAATGGTACTTTTAATAGTAAATAATCATTTTGTATAGTGTAGACTGCAGTAATAATGGGACCTTTAAAAGTAAATAATCATTTTGTATAGTGAACACTGCAGTAATAATGGGACTTTTAAAAGTAAATAATCATTTTGTATAGTGAACACTGCAGTAATAATGGGACTTTTAAAAGTAAATAATCATTTTGTATAGTGAACACTGCAGTAATAATGGGACTTTTAAAAGTAAATAATCATTTTGTATAGTGAACACTGCAGTAATAATGGGACTTTTAAAAGTAAATAATCATTTTGTATAGTGAACACTGCAGTAATAATGGGACTTTTAAAAGTAAATAATCATTTTGTATAGTGAACACTGCAGTAATAACGGTACTTTTATTTTAGTCAGATTATAACTCGAATAAATACAAATTACATTGCATTTTTGATGTTCATATATCGCTATATTATTTGGCTGGAAAACATATTTATATTGTAGATAGAGAATGCTTTTTCGGATACATCAGAATATTTCAGAGTTTCTGGTTTTTTATTATTCAGCTATTTTACCCCAAAACTTTGAAGAATCTCAGTAAATAAAATGACTTGTTTAAAAATCGGAACTATTATTAATTAGAATTAAATTTATGGAATTATATGAAATAAAAATAATTTAAATTAAAAATATATTCACGGATTTATTTGAAACAGCGGAACAGAAGAGCGCGACGCTTGGATGATGATGATGAAATCATCTGTATTTAGACATAGGCGTCTCCTTAGGTACACCCCTGATGTTGCACTAAAGTTTGACAGCTCTTAAGTTCACACTCTATTTATGACTTACCTATTGCAATGCGTTTGGGTACGACCTAGAGAGATAAGTGGGAACTTAGGAGCTGTCAAACTTCAGTGCAGACGAGCATCCAATATTATTCTAGTTATAATCAATTATTCTCGGATTAAAACTAAAATAAAATATCGAGCAACCTTTTTGATAGATTTTCATCGCTAGAAAAATAAAGATCAAATACGACTTTTTTTTGTTTTTGTTTTGGCTCCAAACTTTTTTGTATTTAGCCAGTGTCAAGTAATTAATAATTTCTCAAGTAAATTGATATTATATATATTTGTCAAGTCAAGTCACAGTCCAAGTAATCAAGTCAAGTCATAGTCTGGTCAAGTCATACTCCTAGTAAAGTGGTGGCAACTTTACCAGGAACTTCTATGGAGTTTTGGAAACAACACGAAATGAAACGTTTCACCATCATTATACCACTTTCCCACACTCATGCCTATAATCCAGCACTTAACGAATAAAATGCCACCAATTTTAAGAACTAACACTGAAAATAACACAAGTTTTGGAAAATAATCTAATGCAACGGCGCGATCTTTTTAGTTTTCCCGCTGAAACCCCCCAAATACGATTTCTTTGAAATCTAAAGCAGCTAAGCAAGTTCATGTCGATGTGTGTGATTGTGGCTGAGTAACAAACACACATTTGATTCATAACTTTTTCAAAAAGAATGAACTGATAGACGATCTGAAAATAGCTATGGCGCCACTTCCAATTCTCTCTCAATCTCCCAATTAAGCTGTTGTGTGGAATAATAACCTACAATTTTTTAGGTAGATACAGTTTTTTATTTAAGGAACGATCTAGTTTTTTTTATATAATTATACATGCATTCTATTTTTAAAACTTAATTTGTCTACGTAAATTTAGCATTTCAAAATTGTATGCCGAGTTTTATTCATATTAAGGCTTTTACTTTGACTGGCCCGATAGCTCAGTTGGTAGTGACCCTGCCTTCTGAACTGCGGGTTGTGGGTTCGATCCCCACCCAGGACAAACATTTATTTGATGAACATCTATGTTTGTTCTGTGTCTGGGTGTTATATTGTATTCTATGTATATATTTACAAACAAAAAGTATCTAAGTATTGTATCAGTTATCTGGTTCCCGTAGTACATGCTTTGCTTAGTTTGGGGCTAGATAGCGTTGTGTGAGATGTCTAGACATATACTTATATTTTTTTTTTTTAGTATTATCTTCTTTTATATAAAACGCTTTGTCCTGACTGACTGACAGACAACGCACAGCCTAACCTAAACCACTGGACGTATAGATTTGAAATTTAGAGAGTGGCTACCTTTTATGACGCAGGCGCGTGCTAAGAAAAGATTTTTTAAATTCAACCCCTAAGTGGGTGAAAAGGGTAAAAAACGTTTGTATGAAAACTTAAATTTTGTGACGTATCGTTTTGAAACTTAGCCATATTGTATACTAGTTGCGCCCCACGGTTTCATCCGCGGATAAAAAGTATTTTAATTATTTGCTCATCCCACGGGGCGTTTCATTTTCCGGGACAAACGTAGCCTATATGTTAATCCAGTGTATAAGCTATCTTGGTACCAAATTTCATCTAAATCCATTTAGCCGTTTGAGCGTGAAGAAGTAACAAACATACACACAAACACACATATAAACTTTCGCCTTTATAATATTGGTGTGATATTGGTACCTACCAACATAACAAGCTCCTGT
Organism: Ennomos fuscantarius; assembly: GCA_905220475.3. Taxonomy (NCBI): domain Eukaryota; kingdom Metazoa; phylum Arthropoda; class Insecta; order Lepidoptera; family Geometridae; genus Ennomos; species Ennomos fuscantarius. The sequence goes on along the minus strand of HG992040.1, from coordinate 2,263,345 downwards.
AAGACTTGCGAAAAAAGATAAAACAAACAACAAGCAAATGAGCTAAATAAAATCGTTAAATAAAATTAAAGAGCATTGAACTTAGAGCAAGGCAGCTTTTAAAATAAATCACACCCATTTGATTCATTCCCTGAAGACGCCTTGAAGACTCCGTGTGGTTATATCATTGTTCCGCGAATTATGATTTCATTGCTTTTATGTATTAGTTCCAAGCAATTTAACGTTTGTAACCTACATCGATGCTTGTTCTGTGTCTGGGTGTTATATTATATTCTATGTATATATTTACATTTTTTAAAATGTTTGTTACCTCAGAACTTCCGACTGGGTGAACTATTTTTGATGATGCTTTTTTATTTAAAACCTAGTGCTTCCCAGTTTAGTCCTATTTCAATTTGATTAAGATCTGATGGATAGTTTTTGAGTTATCCGTAATAATGTGGATTTCTTGTGTATCTAACTAACTCATGTGTACACATATTTAATCTAAAATTGAACCTACATAATAATGTCTCTAAGTATTTATTTTTTAAGCAAATATTATAATTGAGCACAATACCAGGAAACATTGGCTTATCCTGCTTGACGGAAACGGGCTGCTAAAATTAGCTCTTTAGTATCAATTCTAGACGTCTGCGTGGGATTAGCAAAATTTGATAAAACTACATTTGTTTCAATAATCCATAGTATAAGTGGTAGGACTTTTCTACAAAGTCTGTCTAGGTAGGTAGGTTGGTACCTACCTAGAATATCTGTTATATTCTGCCGCCAAGCAGTAGTGCGCAAGCACTTCTGTGTTCCGGTTTGAAAGGCACTGTAGCTAGTGAAATTACTGGGCAATTGAGACTTTATGATCTGATCTCACAGTCGAGTAATCTTATACCAGACTGTGCGGATGTCTCAGGATGATGTGCGCAGTGCAGTAGTGTCACGCGAAACTATATTTTAGAGTTCCGAGTGACACTATTCCGGCCACTGGTGGAGAGTCCCCCGACTCTCCACCAGTGGCCCCACTACGGGGGAGGGAGGAGGTGCGCGTAACGCCTCCTCCTCCCTCCCACTCGTCTGCGCCGGAGCGGGTCAGCTCCAGCGGCCTCCTCTCTGACCCGCTCCGCGGTCTCCTTCTGCGCCATCACGTACTCGCAGTAGGAGACTACCGCCTGCCACGATCTCTCGCTGAAAATGCTGAAATTGAAAGTCCTGACTAACTGACTGACTTATATATCAACGCACAACCTAAACCACTGGTCTTAGAGACTTGAAATTTTGAGGGAGTGTGTTCTTTGTAAGGTGTTGGTCCACTCAGAAAGATCCACTAAGAAAGGGTTTTTCAAAATTCCATCTCTAAGAGGGTGAAATGGTTGGTAGATCTATGAAAAAAATTTTTTCGCGGGCGAAGCCGCGGTCAGTAGCTAGTTTCCTATATATTAGAAGAGTAAAGAGAGAGTATAGGAAAAGTACCTACCGAACTATAGGTACATATTACAATGAAATTTCTCCCCAATAAAAAATATTTAATACGTCGAAATTACATTTTAAATTTGTCACAATTTTGTTGTAAGCTTAATCTACTGCCCCATTTTAACATTGTAGTTTTATCAATTCTTAGTACATTTCACAGTAGTGTTTCCTGTCCCTGCCTAAATATATATAAAAAGTGTCCTATGACGGTCTGGCTGGCATTCTCTACACATTATGATAAAATGGATTTCATAACGTTTATCACTTTTACCCCCTCCTACAAATAAATAGCGGAGGAATAGTTATTTCTATAGAGTTATATTGGCCAAGATTTATCTATCTATCTACTATCTATATACGAGAGAAAACACTGATAGCTACATAACTGCTGTATAACAGTGGAATAGTAAAGTGGTATCTAAAACGATAACATTACGCCGTACGTCGTTCTTATTTTTCTTCTCTATTATTCGTATCTCTATTTTGTGTTTTATTATTATTTGTAATTTTTAATTGTCCTATGATATTTTATTTTATTGTTATGGGTCTATTGTCAGTTTTTTAAATTCAAAAATTTTAGCAACTACCTGATTTCTCAATTTAAGATTGCTTGTGGTCGGTAAAATTATAACAAACTACATATACTGTAGTATCTTTTAAATTAATTATAAAATCATTAATACATTTAAATAATTAAATCAACGGAATAATAAATGGATCTATAATAATAATAATGATAACATCAAACGATCACATAACTAGTACTTAGATCCTGGACCCTAACTAAGATTCCCTGTGCCTAGGGACCCAGGAACTACGAGGATGATGGTCCCACAAGACCCAGACACAGAACAAGTATTCGCACTTTTTTCTCTGCACAAATACTTGTCCTGCCGCGGGAATCGAACCCGCCGCCTCCGGGTTATGAGCCGATCTGCTCAACCACCACACCACAGAGGCTGTGTCTAATCTTAAAATCGCTAATAAAATACCACAATCGTGAATTCGTGGTTACGAACGTTGTTATGAAAAGTAGATTATGCACATTTTCAAAGAAAAAAGTTAAATCGGTCTAAATCGGCACACGTTTCCCGGAGCTAATACGATGCTATATACATCGGTATAAAAAAATAAAGACCTACATTAAGGCGGGTACTCAACGGGAACATATTTTATTTGCGCAGATTGTGTGATGCTCCGGTTACAAAATCAAAACTGTTCCTACCCTCAGCTGGCACTGTTATAATGTAATGTTCAAAATGTATTTTGCGTTGCTATATAATAGGCTATTTGACTACTATTAAAAATGAACAAGTAAACATTATTTTCATAAAGTAGGTTAAAAATGAATGTAATCATTGTAAAAATAAGTAAAATCGGTAAATTAATCACGGAGTAGTACGCTTTTAAAGTTTCATCGCCTGTCCCTTACTCGCAAAACAGAGATCGTGTTGAGCTTCCTCACAGCTACTATGAAGGCATGGCTTGTGACGTCACATGCCAAAAAGATTGTATGTAGAGCTACCACAGCTTAGTAATGAGTTACTGTGAGAACTGGTAACTGACGTCACTGCGTGTTTGAGTTGTCTCTTTCTATTTCTGTATTTTAAAATGCCTGTAACTTAGTCATTTTTTGAGATATTCAAGTTTTGTTTTCACAGTTATCTATTTTTTGAGGTATATTTTTTATGTATAAAATAAAAATATAGTAATCAAATAGCCTATTATAAAATTAAATAACTTTATTTACATATTTCACAGAACGCCATCTAGGCCTAAACTAAGCAAAGTTTGTGGGTACTATGGGAACCAGATAACTGATACAATACTGAAATACTGTTTGATTTGTAAATATATATATAGAATACAATATAACACCCAAACACAGAACAAACATCGACGTTAATCACACAAATGTTTGTCCTGTGTGGAAATCGAATCCACAACCAATAGTTCAGAAGGCAGGGTTACTAACAACTGAGCTATGGGCCCAGTCCATAAGGTAGGAGTACTTTCCGATTCCGAATCCGAATGCTCCCAATGAGTATCCACCTTTATACCCAATTTACAGATGCCCTAAACATCTCTCCCACTGTTTTTGCTAGATATAAATAGGCAGAAATAGATAGTCTGCCTAGAGTGGTAACAGATTGCTAGCATGTTTGGTTTTGGTCTATTCCTTAGAAACATAACACGAAGCCCAAAGTATTATCCTACCTTTTTTAAACCTATGACCGTTCATTTGTTGCCTTTAGATCATATGTTGACTATTATATTGATTATATATATTGACTAGGTGGTAGGACTTTATTGCAAAGTTTGTCTAGGTAGGTACCACCGCTTTGCCAGTTATTCTGCCGCCAAGCAGTAGTGCGCAATCACTGCTGTGTTCCGGTTTGAAGGGCACTGTAGCTAGTGAAATTACTGGGCAAATGAGACTTTATGATCTGATCTCACAGTTTAGTAATCTTATTACTAGATTGTGCTGATGTCTCTGGATGACGTGCGCAGTGCAGTGTCACGCGAACCTATATACTTTAGAGTTCCGAGTGACACTGCAGCTGATATGGGCAGCCGTGTCGTTTAACATCAGGCGAACGGCTAGCTCGTCACGTCATTCCTTAACATAAAAAAAGGGATCATATGTCTTATGTATGTACAAGCTTCTGCCCGCGGCGTGGCCTATGGGAAAATAATTCAACCACCCATTTCACCCTCTTAAGGGTGGAATTCCGAAAAATCCTTTCTTAGCGGATGCCTACGTCATAACACCTACCTGCATGCCAAATTTCGGCCCGTTCCGTCCAGTGGTTTGGGCTGTGCGTTGATAGATGTGATGTGAGTTAGTCAATCAGTCAGTCACCTTTGAGTTATATATATTTAGATTTACAAGCAAATAGTATCTATGTATTGTATCAGTAACCTGGTTCCCATACTATAAAAGCTTTGCTTAGTTTGGAGCTAGATGGCGGTGTGTGAAATGTCCACAGATATTAAAATTTATTTACGCAAGTTTGGTGACACCGAAGGTGCCACTGCCACGCCTCTTCAGTATTGAATTCTTATGCTTCACTTTTAATAAGAGCTGTATGTGTAAACTTTCTAGACATCCCAAATTTAGTATCTAAGTACACAAGCCTGTAACAAAAACCAGCTTGTGTACACAAATCATTTGGCCAATTCATGACTCATCCCGTAACCATTCCACCTCGATTTGATTCTGCGTAACCACAGCCTCACGCAAATTGTCGTGACGAATTCTTAATAGATAGGTGTAGAATGAGATAACTGTATTCATATCAAGGTTAATTTGAACCTGTAGATATGGCCTGATGTCATGGAATATAATATGATTCTTTCCGCGGCGGCGTCGTGTGTCAGGTCGTCCTCTTCCCTCAAATATGGTCGAGGAGAGCGATGGATGGAACATGCGTCAAGTTGTGAACGGGTGCTGCTTGCGGAAGCTGGTTTGCTCGATGGTGTTTGCAAAATTAGAAATAAGTACTTATGTTTAAAAAGTTGTATTCTCCCTCTTGTATTGTATTTATGTCCATGATTAATAATAAGCTAACCAGGTCCTGGCTTTTTGCTAAATTATTATAATAGTGTCTGTGGAATGTAAAAAATATTTTGAGATTCATGTCAGGATAATGTTCGTGGAGTTTTAGGTAAGTCAGTGTTCATTCGTGACTATCCTGGTAGCTCAGTTGGTAGTATCTCTGCCTTCTAAGCTGTGGGTTGTGGGTTCGATCCCCACCCAGGACAAACATTTGTGTGATGAACATCGATGTCTGTTCTGTATCTGCGTGTTGTATTGTATTCTATTTATGTATATACAAACAATAAGTATGTAAGTATTGTATCAGTTATCTGGTTCCCATAGTACAAGCTTTGCTTATTTTAATATGGCTAGAAGGCGTTGTGGGACCTCTACCAATCACTTTCCTTAGTAATATTCATCGAAATATTATGTCATTTACTTAGAAACTATTCTAGTATTGTGACATCATCTATGTTCTACCTAAGTAACAGTAGGCGACGCGCCTTTTTGGAGTAAAATAAAAAAATAATTCCTTTAAAAAAGTGATTACTTATCATGGCATTGATACATATTTTTTTCCTTTTGGCTTCATTAGTAAGCTCAAAAGCACGTAACGATCTAAGAGGGCTATTCCTCGAATATTAACGTAGCTAGGTAACCAAAGGCCCTGGGGCAATAAACTAAGGCCCCAACTAAACTATTTATTAAAAGTATTAAAACTAATATTTTCTTATGAATATAGGAATAGCAATTAACTAATGAAAATAATAATAATAACGCCCAACGATCACATACATAGATCCTGGACCCTAATTAGGATTCCCTGTGTCTAGGGACCCATGAACTAAAAATAACTTATTTGTTAATATAATATTAAACAGGTATAATATTTCGATTCATTGTAATAAAAAACAATATCAGCATTTTATAATCGTTAATACAAAATTAAACTAGTCCTAAAAACCTAAACTATACCTAAGAACTTAAAATAAATAAATACTAAAAAAATTAAAATAGTTGGTGGAGGGGAAAGTGCCCAGAATGCTGGCCGCATTATTAAACTAAACTATTTAAAATCGCCTATTTGTATTGTACTCCAGAGGTTTATTTATATTCCGAATGTGGGAGAAATGTTTACTAGTTCAATTTATAGTTTTTAAGGCAGAGTCCAAGGGGCCCCTAAACTTGGAGGCCCCGGTGCTCTGCGTCGGCTAGCCCTGCTGTAGCTACGCCACTGTACTCGGGGTTCTCTTTCGAGAGAAAATCCTAAATGAGGCGATCCGCAGGAGAACTAACTGGTTATCTAAATTAGCAAGTTCTAATGACAATGAGCAGGGTACATCGCCCGCAGAACCAACAATCGACAGGGAAAAGAGGTTCTCGATTGATGACCATGAACAAAACGGATGTAGTGGGATAATGGAGACAAAGTCAGAAAATAAACAAAAATTACAATTTAAAATATACGAATATTTACAGTATTTTATTAATATCAACAGCTAACAACTATTTGAACACATACTGGCCATTTTGTCCAATCAAACACACGTTAAATAAAAAAATAAAAAGCCTAAATAATTCTTCACAGTACACTTGGAGACTAAAGCGTAATAAACCTGCAGTTGTAAAATTGCAACTGCTTTGTTACCTCGCAGTTGCATATCACTTTCAGTTACTATTGTGGTAACATATATGTAGGATTAGTTAAATATATAATATAGCAAGTTTAACGTAAACAAGCAAAAGTTGCAAAGTTATGGCTTAATAAGATGTCTTTCTTTCTTCCTTCTTTCCCCCTATTTAGGGATCCTTAAGACCTATGGCTGGTGCAAGTAACTAGAAGTTTCCGGTGTTATGTGGAACTAGCAGTTTGTTGTTAATATCCGGCGTCTGCATCGTAGCTGCTTTTCTGTTTGCTGTATTGACCTGAAATTTGAAGAAATATTAAGAAATTGTACGGAAAATAGCCTAATCTAAAATAAAGTTTCCTTAAATGAGTACCTCTGTTTTTTGGCGGGAACGCGAAAAAGATTGCGTCACCGCATTGTATTATTTTCCAAAACTCGTGTTATTTTCAGTGTTAGTGCATAAAATTGGTGGCATTCTATTCGTTAAGCGCTGGATTACAGGCGTGAGTGTAGGAAAATGGTATAATGATGGTGAAACGTTTCTTTTCGTGTTGTTTCCAAAACTCCATAGAAGCTTCAAGTAAAGTTGCCACCACTTTACTAGGAGTGTGACTTTGACTAGACTATGACTTAACTATGACTTGACTTGATGACTTTGACTGTGACTTGACACATATTTGCGTGAAATATCATTAACTTGATGAATTATCAATTACTTGACACTGGCTAAATACACGGAGGTGTGGAGCCAAAACATAATAATAAATGAGTATCTATGACATCTATAACAAACTATACTAAACAGTACTATGACAGAGATTCATAATCTAATTCCACCATCTCCGTTTCACCATCGGACGACAAGACGTAAAGCTACACGTCTTCCATTTATGGTTAATATACCTTCGATCCGTACAAAGCGGTTCGACTCGACATTAATAAAGCAGTGAAGGAATGGAACACTTTACCAGCGTCTTGGTTTCCCAGTTAGTAAAATCTGGGGTCTTAAGTCCCAAGTGAATAGGTATCTTCTAGCCAATCATGTACCATCGGATACATGAACACATGAATGATGTTATCAGCACACCTGAAGCTCAGAATAGAAACTATGCTGAACAGGGAACTGCCAAATAAACCCCCAAAAAATTGAAATAACAATTTTTATGGTGAAATTAAACGCCTTTTAATTTTAATTGCGCAACATGTTGAAGTGACTTTGCCATGGTATTTTTGCGTCTATGTCATTATAGTTTATTCGTACCCGTAGTAAACTGGGCCATTACCATCTTCTCTTAGATTCAACTAATGCCTAAAGTTAACCGCGTAAATTACCTCTTACGCGACTCAAATAAGACCTCTGAAGAGAACATTGACTGACCCGATTAACCTTCTGTAGATGTTGCATTCAATTCCAATCCAAGACAAACAAATTGTGTGATGAACATCGAGGTAAGTTCTGTGTCTGAGGTTATATTTTATTCTATGTATGTATTTACAATTAAAAAAGTATGTAAGTATTGTATCAGTTATCTGGTTCCCATAGTACAAGCTTTGCTTAGCTTGGGGCTAGATGGCGCTGTGTGAAATGTCCACACATATTTACCTAAACACAATACCACTACACTACTACACTACGATACTACAATACTACTGATATAAACTGTAGTAAAAATTGAGTACATGTGGATTTTTTGTTTATTTTCATAACATAGGTAAACTATGTCCATTTAAATAATCTCTATAGATTACCGTACATAATTCTAGATTAAAAATTATCATGAATTTAATTCAATATGGATTATGATATAGAACTAAATTTTCTATCTTACCTTCTCCACGATTGCTGTCCGTAAGCTGCAGGCTTTTCAGAATTGCTTCAGGAATTGGGGGTGAGGTCGGGAGATGAGCACCTTCCGCGTGATACCCGTTCTCATCAGCAGTGTAGGTGATGGAGTAGGTCTGGCCATCATCACCGATGTAGGAGAACGAGCCGGACACTTGGAGGGAACCTTCTTCGGGAGCTGCTCCTGGGATCACGCGACCTGAAAATAATTTGCATTCAGAAATATCCACAATTTTATATACAAAGGTGTACACAATGTGAACTTAAGACTATAGATAATTTTTAAACAGAAAATCTGAATTTTAGGGGATTTTAATAACGTAGACTTGTTTTGGATATTGAATATTGTACCTGCAGTAGAAATTGGTTCAGAAATGAAGATTATTATGGCATAAAATACCTACAAAAATTAGAGAACAGAACCTTTAGAGAAACTTTACCTTAAAATAATCTTAGGAATACCCAGAGAAGTGACTTTGGCTCTGGATTAGTTGCAACTAGTATTATTAAAACCAATTTGAATTTGTTTAGTAAGTTTTCGATGATGTTTGATTTATTACCCAACTAGTTGCGCCCCGCGGTTTCACCCGCGGATAAAAAGTGTTTTAATTATTTGCTCATCCCACGGGAAAATTTCACTTTTACGGCATAAAATGTAGCCTATATGTTAATCCAGTGTATAAGCTATCTTGGTACCTAATTTCATCCAAATCCATTCAACCGTTTGAACATGAAGGACTAATAAACATACACACATTCACACAAACACACATGCACACATACAAACTTTCGCCTTTATAATATTAGTGTGATGATAGTGTGATAGGTAGATGTTATTATTATCAATCGAGTTTATCTTCACAGCAGAACGGACGTTGTCATCACGACGTGAGATGAACTGGCTTGTCTCCCGATATATTATCATCTACTAATGCTGATTGTAATGCACTCCTTGTAATTGTTATTACTGTAGGATAGGACCATCATAATTAAACCATCTAAAATGTTTAGCCTACTTTTTATTGGTATGTATGTGCCTGTCACATACCTTCTTGCTCAGCTTTGGTTCCGTCGCTAGTCTCATAAGCGTAGTGGTATCCATTCTCTGTAATCTCGTTGTCGTATTTCAGGATTTCTGCGTTAGCTGATGCAGATGCTGATGCTGAGCCTGACGCGAAGCTGGGTTGGGCACCGAAGTTCTGAGGAAATATTTATGTTTTACGCTCAAAAATAGAGATTTTTACATAAATATCTATGTTTCTCTCGGTTCAGAAAATTTCTGTTTAGTGGGATTAGATTATGTTGGCTTATTATTATGAGAAGTTGTAATTAGCTAAACTATTATGTTTGCATTTTCACCTCAGCAGCTGATGATGTTTGTTGGCATGTGTTCCTAAAGATTGTGTTTTTCAAATAAACATGTTCTTCTAGATATACTTAGGTAGGTACCTATTGAGAATTAATACCAATTCATAATGGTTATAGTTAGATTACTTAATTTTAATGGTGTTTTGAGGATCTTCGAACTTTCTCAGATCAGGTAAATTACCAGGTCTTAATGTACCTGTTGCTGTGAAGCTCCAACGGGTGCCTGAAGACCAGCGTTAGCTCCACTAGAAGCCCTAGCACCAGGTGGGAGATACACATTATCCAGCTTGTCTGCTGACGCCATCGAGGCTACGGCTATGATGATAAGCTGGAATTGAAACAGGGGACTTATAATACTAGTAATAGTGTATGGCTTAAGTTTGCCAGTACAACGACAAAAAAATATCTACAAGTTACTATCAATGGTAGGCATTCTTTACGCTACTGGAGAACCTAAGAGAGCTGCAAGTTGAATGAGCAAGACAGGATCTTCTACAATGATACGCCATGGTTGGAAAAGAAATACCAAAGAATTTTTCATCTAATTTTTATAACCTTTTTGTGGCTTGGCATTTAAAAGTTGCATTAATTAAAAGTACCTGTAACGGACAGTTAATTAGATGGCAGGTGAAAATATTGTAAAATCTTAAAATACTTGAATAAATTTAAAGCAAAACAAAACAAAGTTTAAACGTAGCAAAATTCACACAGGTCAAGAGATTAAAACTTTTCTTGCGGTTGAATAATATTTTTATCATTTACACATAAACACTACCTTCCGCGTTGCGGCCACACTGCGGTTATTGCATACCTTCGCAATTATTAAATAAACTTGCCTTTACCACACTTGCGAGAGAAGTGTTAAAACTTGGCTTTTAGTTCTATAAATGTCATCACGTGGTTACCGAGTATAATTAGTCTGTGACACAAGGTGACACAGTTAGACAATTACTGTGTATCTAAAATTATTACCCAAGAAATAGTGGCTAAGTGTATTTTTTTGACTGCCTCTGTGGTGTGGTGGTCGGCTCATAAGACGGAGGCAGCGGGTTCGATTTCCACTGCAGGACAAGTATTTGTGCACAAAAAAAGCACAAATACTTGTTCTGAGTCTGAGTGTTGTGGAACAATGGTCTTCGTAGTTTCTGTGTCCCTAGACATACGGAATCCTAGTTAGGGTTCAGGATCTATGTATGTGATCGTTGGGCGCTATTATTATTATTATTATTATTTAATATTTATATCTATGTAGATGTCACTAGATAATTGGATGTAGTTCGTCTAAATAAGGTGCAACGCACTCAATTTATCTGAAAGTATAGCAATACACGATTGGAACGACAAGTAGGTATCTGTAACGAGATTTGTGGGTTTTTTTTACTAAAATGAACGCATTGCTTAATTGTTTCAATTACATACATAATGAGTTGAGGAGTCAAAATACAGCATAAAACGAGTAAAAGAAGCTTACTAGATGCACGAAGAGACGAATGGACATGAGTGTGACCTATGAGGGATAGCGACAAAATAGCTAATATGACGAATGGTCATCGCATTCTTGTTGAAATTATCACAAAAATATTTTTTTAAAGAACAATGCTGATCATTAACTTCGTAATAATCAAACAAATTTAGCACAAATGTGACAACGGATAAGACTTTAATTAAGACATTCAAATCTAAATTAATACCACGTTCTAGTTTGTAGATCAAATTGCATTTATCTGGGTAATAGAACTTTGAAGCTGGTCAAGTCGAACGCTAACCACGCAATATCTTTAATTGGTTTAAACACCACAAAAATTACAATAATAAAAAAATTATGAAAATTAAATACACGAGTAGCCGTAGACTCTACATTTGTAATTAGTAATAAGCTTTGTACTTTCGTTGGCAGAAATTTCATTTGTTTTGTTACAAAATTTCTGCAAAAAATGCTTCATTAAATAAACATCAATTTTGTTGTTTTTCAAAGTTTAAGGTAATAAATGAATAAATAATAATAATAATGCCCAACGATAATCCTCCATCATCCTGGATCCTAACTAGGATTCCCTGTGTGTAGGGACCCAGGAACTACGAGGACCATGGTCTCACAACACCCAGACTCGGAACAATTATTTGCGGGTTTTTTGTGCACTAATATTTCTCCTGCTGCGGGAAACGAACCCGAGCTATGAGCCAATCTGTTCAACCACCACACCATAAAGGCAATGGATCGTACAAAGTTATTAGAGCATTAGATGAAAAGTTTCGTCCAGATGCTTCAAATGAAATATAACTTCACCGTCTATCCGAAATTTTTAACATTAATGGCCGAATCATAAATCGCGGTAAAACTGACGTTTTAGTATCCTCGAAACTCAAAGGACATTATTAAATTAATTTTGTTTGCAAGCACTTAATATGTCAAGGTCGAAATGACTAGAACATGTTTCAGTTACTAATTGAACGACAATCAGTCTGCAAAACCATAAATACTTGACTAAATTTAAAAAGCACAGAAACTATATGACTTCGACGAAACTTTCAGATTAAATCAGAGTTTTTATTTAAAAAAGACGTAAAAAGAAACGTAAAGATCACAGAATCACAACTGGGTCGTCATCCCAATTACAAAACCACTTATTGTATTATTGGCCGCGAATCACGCATCTGACGACACATATAGACATGTAAATAGAAAGGTAAACACTTTATCACTAATATTGCTAAAAAATAAACACTACTAACGAATTTCATGGCTGAGGAGCGTTCACTAAGGGTGATACAACTAAAATGTGACTGCAAAGTGAATCTGCCCACATTATATACTGATGCGTGTACAGTTCAATATTTTGACTGATATACAATTTCGATTGGTACGTTCTTGTTCGTCCCTTCACAGATTCCATTCCACTAGGGTCGATTATCGCATGAAATTCGCAAGGACTTTTAGGTATTTGTTCTAGCAAAGGACTACGTTGTAGAGTAGATCTAGTAATTAAAATCAGAAGTGCGCATATTTAATACTTAGTTAGCTTTAATTACGAATAATTATGACATTGGATAATTGCATGGTTGTAATAACTCGCGTAATTCATGCGGATCTTTAATGAAGAAGAACAAAAATAAAAATGTTTATTCAAAATCGATTAAGCTGTTACTACCGATAATTATGTTCGTTTCATTATAATTAATTATTTATTGCTATATGAGCTTTTGCTTGCGGCTGCGCACGTTACAAAAAGCATTGGCTTTTTGTAACGTGCGCAGTCCGGTCCTAATAGCGAACTATTAGGATCACCGGACCAGTCTAGCCCTTTCGACTTTGTACGGATTTTGGTATGTACGGTATAAGAAAGAGAGGCGTATGGAGAGAATAAGCAGGACTGGGCGAAAAACCAATGAAGAAGTTTTTACCCCGGTTCAAGAAAAACGGAACATACTAGCGACAATAGAAGCGAGAAGAGGAAAAATGTTTGGCCACCTTATACGACATGACAATCTTATGAAAAACATCATAGAAGGAAAGATAGAAGGGAAGAGAGGAAGAGGCAGACCTAGAAGGGCAGGTCAAATAAAAGAAAAAATAGATGTCATGTCGTACAGGGAGGTGCAAACGTTGGCCGAAGACCGAGAACGATGGCGATTACTCCATCGACAAGAGCTGGACTCTTAAATAAGAAGAAGAAGGTATAAGAAAGGGTAACATAAGCAGACACCGACCTCGACATACCCCTCCTAGGTTAGAGAAAAACGGTCGCGTCTTTTCTATATAGTCCACTCTTTCAGTAGACGTAATCTTCTCGATCCTCCCAGAAAGGGCTAACATCCTAAGGGTGCCCTTGAGCTAGTTGCGTCCCACATTTGACGGCAGTCCTTGTGCGAGGAGAACGCTGTAAAGGTTGGTAGGGACCAGAAAAATTAATTCGTGAAAAAAAAGCTTTCCATTAGTGATTCATCAAAATTGAATCAGTAGTCCTAGATATTACCTTCTACAAACATACTCACATACAACTTTACCTCTATATTGGTATAGATAATTCTGTACATAAGTACCATTATAAAAAAAATGATTATAATTATACTTTAAATCTTATTTCAATCGGCGTAAAGCATAGAATAAATATAAGTACCTACGACGTAGAAGGCCATACTCTTTATGCATAAAATGATCGACTCTTATTGACAATTTAATAGATCTTAATAAAATACACTTACATAAATAAACTACAAGGAAGAAGCTTAAGTATTAGATAATTAAGATTTTGAGACTTTAAATGATAACAAGAAAATACCAATTTTGATTGGAGACGCCTTAAAAGTAGAAATATACAAAATATAATAAATAAATAAACGTACCAATCCTGCCTTGCCCTGCACCAATAACTTTTCAAAGAAAGTGCGGAGTTTCGATTTGCTTTTACAACGGTGAAGGAAACCAAGTTCGAGAATCACAAAATTCCAGAACATTACTCTGTCATCTATCAGCCCACACTTTGCGTCCATAGTGGATTTTTGCCTAAACATAAAAATAAACCTAAATATACCTAAATTACATTATAATAAACGCCTTAAAAGGCAATTGCGGTGCTCCCTGTGAGACTTCGTGTCGCAGCAGTGGAAACGTATCAGTCTGATAACGAATGACGAGTAATCATTTACCAATTTTATGTACTATTTATTTATAGCGCACGTAAGCTTAATTTTGATTTTCATGATATACTAAGAATGAAGAAGACGATTGTGAGATTTCTAGGCTTACTGAAAAGGATAGGTATTCTAATTTAAAATGAATCTTATAGCTCATAATATAATAATAATGAGAAACACTATAATTTTGTATGCTATGCAAAATAAATAGTGTAGTCGTCGTTTCGAAGCGGCTGACGCAACGTGACTCTCGGAAAAGTTAAAGAATCAGATAGATAAAGACTTTTGTATCGCTTATAACTTGATATTTCTGGAAGTAATCTTCCAGATATATCAAGTTATTTAAAGTTAATTTAAATTAACACTAATGTGTAGGACTTAATTTCACATTTATATGTAACTTGGCATATCTGAAACATTCATGCAGCACTTACAGCCGCAGTTACTGAACAAACTTTGATAAAACACACACACACACAATATTATAATATTCATATAATTATTATTAAGTCGAATCTTAGGAGCTGTCAAACTTTAGTAAAGACGGGCATTGGACTCTTAGTACATCCTGTGTATAAAATTTTACCGAAATTAGTTTAGTTATTGACGTGAAATATACAAGTAGTACAACGTTTCATATATTAAAAAATGTAAAGAAAAACAATGAAAATAACTCCTTGAAGTTCGCAGTTCTAAGAATAATTGATGTCGTTTAGAGCCATCTTAAATTAATCAAAAAGTTCATGAATGTGTATTGGATTTACCGTATACAGAAATACATGGTACGTCTTCGTTGATAGAGATGCGCCACGAGAACTTGTACGGTAAATACGGACGATTACGGATACTGGCTGAGCGTTTGTTTTGGTCATTCTGTAATGTTATTTAGGTATGAATCGATATTTTTATAGAAAAAAAATTCTAGAAAAATGCTGTCATCTTTATTGAATTCTTCCGGTCAATCAAATGGGACCGACATAAAATGTTTAGGACTATTCAATAATAATTGAAAAATTAGGTTGCCTCTTTGTTTTAACTAAAATTTCTCGTTGTTTCGTTATAAAACTCTAAATTTCGTTTCCGTTGACTTTTGTAGCCAGTTCCACAATTGATAATTTCAGTCATATTTGTACCACACATACGACTGAAATTATGCTGTAGGTAGCCACACAAACATCCAGACAAAGTTTCACGTTTGAAATTTTATTAAAATAAATAAAAATAAATGATATACACGTGGTGCCCCGCGATTTACCCGTTATTAACGGGAATTTAATATTCTGGGATAAAAATTATGTATACAAGGATTACAGGAAAAATCGTGCTAGATCCGTTAAGGGCGTTGAGTACCCATCATTTCTGACGTATTTCACTATGGAACACCCTAGCCTAAACATAACCCTTTTCGAGATATTTGAATTTAATTTTTTTTATTGAAAATTGCTGATCTGTACACCTCCTCGCCCCCGGTACGGCGGACGAGGACTCACGGGGGGGAGGTTTAGTGGGTTTGAGTCCTGCCACTACCCCCGTGGTGGCAGGGAAGTGCGAGGGCATTTCCCCCCCTAAAAAAAAAGGCGTTTCATAGTGAAATAAGTTAGAAATTATGGGTACTCCACGCCCTTTACGGATCTAGCACAATTTTTCCTGTAGCCCTGTATAAGCTAGCCATGTGCAAATTTTCATCAAAATGTTCAGTACCTTTGACATATAAACAAACAACAAACAATCGCACACGGTTTTACTTTTATATATAGTAGGGAAGTATACATTGCTACGTACTAGATTTACCTCAACACTGACTTATTCAAATTTCACTTTAATTTCGAAGAGGGTTACGTTGTGTTTTTCTTTGCAGATTTTGATTAATAATTATAAATTAAATTTACCATGGAAAAGTAAATTTTATTCGTAAATAAATACGGATTATTTATACCATCACTATTCAATAGATAACATTCGTTGAATATGGATGGGAACTCAATACGTATGTTACCAATGGCATTTTACCTAATACTAAACTCTGACTTGTAAGCTGTAAATCAACTGAATACTTACTTATTTATAGTGCTGTAAAATAAATTATAAGGAAAAAAATGGACCCAATATGGGAATCACTGGGCTGGCATAATTCGAAGTTATCTTAAACAAGACCACGGTTCTGTGTATGGATTAATAATAAATATATGTGTCCTAGGGCATTGAAAAAAAAAAAAAAATTTTCTTCTTGGAACCAGGCTCAAAAGTTTCGTTTAGATGCCAAAATAGGTCTCTGAAAATATGAGCTCTTAATATTAATATTAAGGTGTTCCGCATCGCACTTTTCGATTTCCCATAAGAATAACACAGAAAAAGAAAATATTTTGTTTTCTGATTTTTGTAACTACTGAACCATACATTTTTCTGCAAATTCCATTAAATACTTTTGTAGATAATTGAACGCTCTACAAAAAAGTGCTGACATCATTTTTCGTAAAATCAACTCATTCAAAAGTTATTCGCGGTCAAAGAGGTCAAAGTTAAATCACAATTAAGTAATGAAACTTTATGAATGCAAAGTTTTATTATCATATCAAAATATTTTATAATCGTTAATACAAAACTAAACTAGACCTAAAAAACTAAATTATACCTAAGAAAGGGGGCTAGACGGAAAAATTAAGACCAAAAGTTGTAACGACACTTTTTGAAGCCGTGCTGCGTGCGCGTGGTTCTCTGTCCGTCTCTCTTATAGAAAGCAAGCCAGTTATTTTCGTTTCGTCTTTCTATTTTGCATTCATATTATATTAATATTCTTTCTGTTTACATTATATTTGTTAATAATAATTAAAAAATTGTATAACTTAAAAAACATGAAATTTTATTACAATTCCTTCACTGATTAATCGAAAGGAACTTAGTTCTATCCGGGTGTCCCTTGAAACCTCTCAAGTTTTTTTTTCCTATATTTTAAAACAAGCAGTTACATAGCATACAAATCTATATGCTATGTAACTGCATCTTTTAATATTTTGGTAACGTTCTGCTGTTGTGAAACTAGGTTCAACTAGGTACATAAACATTATTCAGCATTCTCCATGCACCATTCAAAATTTCTGTGATTTAATTATTTTTGATGTATGCCATAATTCACGTCGCAATATCTAATGTTCTCTCATAAATGAGGAGCCTTGTTCTCTTTTGTGTCCCTAAGTAATAAAATTTGAGATACAATCAACCGGTACAGCTGAAGCTATACTTAGAGATGTGTGCAGATGTTATTTTAGCCGGTTGATGCGCAGTTATGATTTTGGCTGGTTGATGCGCAGGTATTATTTTGGCTGGTTAATACGTAGGTATTATTTTGGCTGGATAATACGCAGGTATTATTTTGGCTGGTTGATGTGCAGGTATTATTTTGGCTGGTTAATACGCAGGTATTATTTTGGCTGGTTGATATTGCGCAGGTATTATTTTGGCTGGTTAATACGTAGGTATTATTTTGGCTGGATAATACGCAGGTATTATTTTGGCTGGTTGATGTGCAGGTATTATTTTGGCTGGTTAATACGCAGGTATTATTTTGGCTAGTTGATGCGCAGGTATTAGTTTGACTGGTTAATGCGCAGTTATTATTTTGGCTGGTTAATACGCAGGTATTATTTTGGCTGGTTAATACGTAGGTATTATTTTGGCTGGATAATACGCAGGTATTATTTTGGCTGGTTGATGTGCAGGTATTATTTTGGCTGGTTAATACGCAGGTATTATTTTGGCTAGTTAATGCCCAGGTATTATTTTGGCTGGTTGATGCGCAGATATTATTTTAGACGGTTGGAAGCGAGTGATAGAGCCGGTAACAATGCAGTTCACCACATTGGACATTGTTTCTTGTAAATTTGAGCTCTAGAGTATTTTTGGAGCATGCATTATTTTGTAGTTTTGAACAAAAATGTATTATAACTCGCCTTTTGGTGTATTTTATTCATATTCTAATTAAATGGTTTAGATCCAGCAAAGGCAAGCTTCGTTAGTGTCAGCATTACTTCAGCATGTTAAATTATATACATTTCTATTTTACATTAAAATGGCTCTAGAGAATACAAATGTTTCAATTAATAAACGAAAACAGCTTTTTTGTATATGACGGCGGCTACGTCCAGTTATAAACTCTATGCACAGCGAACGAGCACCGTAATTTACCCTGTGGTGGCATTAAATTTATTACAGTGGCAGCACCGGCAACTGTCATGGCGCCCCTACCTGTCTGGCTATATAAAGGGATCGATTGGTGTGCTACGGATCATTCTTGTTCCAGACGCGGCGCGGTGTGGACATGCTGAAGGCCTATAGTTATATAGGTTGCAACCTACCCACAACACGTTCCTGCCCACATCAGAAGTGGGATTGCCCATTTCTACATCACTCTTCAAGCAACGCGAAACGTGACGAGACGTGATGTGAATGATGACGTGACGGCGGGTGACACTAATATCAAATTTAGTTGCAGGGTTAACCCAAACCAGTGAAAAAAAAAATGGAAAAAAGTAACGATTCGTTTTTTTCGAGAAAAAAAGAGAATGTAAAAATGATGACAAGAAAAATGTGTCTGAATGCTAAAGGGATAATCTATCCGGACTAGCACTAATGGTCCATAAAAAAAAATGTTGGTTGCTAAAGGGATATCTATCCGGTCTAGCACTAATTGGTCCATTAAAAAAATGTAGGAATGATGATTTTTGGTTGCTATAGGGATATCTATCCGGTCTAGCACTATCCGGTCCATTTTTTACAAATGAAGGGATAAGGTAAATGATGATTTTTGGTTGCTAAAGGGATATCTATCTGGTCTAGCACTATCCGGTCCATTTTTATAAATGAAGGGATAAGGTATTAGTTTGTTGATTTTTGGTTGCTAAAGGGATATCTATCCGGTCTAGCACCATCCAGTCCACTTTTTGTAAATGAATGGATACTGATGGTCCTGAAGGGTTAACCCTTCAACTACAACTCTTTGTAAATGGCCTTTCTGGAGAGGAGACCAGGGTTAACCCTGACGATGACTGGCAGGTTAAAATGCTTTTGTCTAATCAAATTGAAACCTGATCTTTTGACTTTGACTCCAAGTTTAACTCAATTTAATTGTCAGGATGAACGAGCAATAACACTGATGTCCCTCACCAGGTACAAAGTGACGCTAAGCGTACGAGGACGTACGCACGTCAGTATGGCCGTGACGGCGGCTACGTCCAGTTATAAACTCTATGCACAGCGAACGAGCACCGTAATTTACCCTGTGGTGGCATTAAATTTATTACAGTGGCAGCACCGGCAACTGTCATGGCGCCCCTACCTGTCTGGCTATATAAAGGGATCGATTGGTGTGCTACGGATCATTCTTGTTCCAGACACGGCGCGGTGCGGACATGCTGAAGGCCTATAGTTATATAGGTTGCAACCTACGCACAACCCGTTCCTGCCCACATATATTTAAGATTTTGTTTTATTTATTTGACGTATGACAATGATGACCGGAATTTACCTACGTAGTGGATATTAATAAATAAAAAAACGGCTTTTTTGTATATATCGGCTGACGGGTTATGCGTAGGTTGCAACCTATACAACTATAGGCCTTCAGCATGTCCACACCGCGCCGTGTCTGGAACAAAAATGCCCCGTAGCACACCAATTGATCCCTTTATATAGCCAGATGGGTGGGGCAGCGACGACAGTTGCCGGTGTTGCCACTGTAATAAATTTAAATGCTGCCACAGGGTAAATTACGGTACTGCCCGCTGCGCATAGATTTTATAACTGGACGTAGTCGCCGTCAAATATTTAAAATTTTGTTTTATTTATTTGACGTATGACAATGATGAATTAACCGTACGTAGTGGCCGGATATCCCATCTCTACAAAACAACCTTTATTTTCTAAGAATGTGCTCGTGATCCAATCGGAGGTATTGCTAACTTAGGTCTCTTTAGGCATTCAAAATTTACGAAATGCTTAGTACTCTTTGTACTACTTACTAGTATCAAAGAGTTTGATGTTTGAAAGAGAAATAATTTACCTATACGTAGGTAAAATAAACAGTTATCTCTTAATCTCTATCTATCTGCTATCATACTGCATAGTTTTGTAGATACTGTGTACCTGATACACACTAAATTATTTTTTGGCACAACGAATCACTCTACTCATTCATACAATTACGGTAAAAATATATTATAATAAAATAAATATAATAATGTTTTTATGCTAAGCGAACTGTATTCCTGTGACAGATAAACCGTTTTTAGACTCAAAATCTCGAGATTTAAGCGGTATTTCGGTATATTGAGAATGTATTATTGTAGATAATTTCACGCTGAATCCAGCGATACCCATAAGTCATTTGGTGAAAAAAATCAGTTAAACCCTTATTGTTCTCACCATGGGTTGTAGATTTTTTATTGCTCCAATTTTTGAAGTCGGTACGTATAATAAAATGAGAAATTACGAACATTCAACGTAGGTACCTTATCTTATTTCTGTGTAATCTCGTACCCGATCACAGCAACGTTTTGATGCCTACAAGTTTACCCAAAGGTTGGATTGTTCCTGCAAAGTTCATGTTGACAACTGATGTTATGTGTTATGTAATATCAACTTTTATGTAATATTTGCAATGAAACAGCAATAAAACAATTCATATTACACCAAAGTGTTTGTTTACATTCTTCTCAATAATCATTCAAAATGCTTTTGATGCCTTTTGATTGATTATTTATTGACTTATAAATTTTTTTACGGGGAAGTGCCTTTATTCTTTCAACTATATTTCTATTTTTAAGAAAAGTATTTGTGCACAGAATAAAAAAGCGCAAATACTTGTTCTGAGTCTGGCTGTTGTAGGACCACGGTCCTCGTAGTTCTTTGGTCACTAAACATAGGGAATCCTAGTTAGGGTCCAGGATCTATGTATCTGATCGGTGGGCGTTATCATTTATTAGAACTAAACACTTCAATGTTATATACATCCACATATATAGGTATTTAAATATTTTAGAGAGATATAATTATAGCGGTTATGTATAATGATGGGTAAATTCCTTTTCACTTGCCCTCCGTATGGAACTTCTACTAGCTTTCTAGCGTTTAATGGGATTTTTTAAAATTAAGATTGGGGGCAGATATCAATTATATGTCTCTGTACATGTGATATATGTGTCTGTATATGTGTCTGTAATTATATGTCTCTACACTCATGTACACTAGCTGCCTTAGTTATAAACATTGTGTAGCGGAAGAATTGTTAATTTGTGTTTTGTTTATTTCTATAGAGTTTGAAATAAGCAAAGATAAAACAAGAGGAAACACTGAGTAGCTTTACCACTGTTACAGTGTTTATTGTTAAGGAATTAGGGGAGCAGAAACTTGTAAGAGGTTACTGTTTATTTCTTTAAATAATCCCACTAATATTATAGTTCCGATAGTTTGTATTATTATCGTAGTATCGTATTACTAGACTGATGTCTCAGGATGCGTGTGCAGTGCAGTGTCACTCGAATCTTTACATTAGAGTTCCGAGTAACACTGCAACTGTTATGGGCTACCGAGTCACTGAACATCAGGTGAAAGACTAGCTCGTCACATCATTAGTTAACATTTTTAAAAACACATATATTTGTACCCATTGTACCTATCTTATTATATAATTCTCATTTCTATATGTTTATTTTGGTGTCAATAAAGCGTTTTGTATTGTATTGTATATACTATAAGAAGATATAATTATAGGAGATGCACTATTAAAGTGACACCTCTCTAACTACGTTAACTTACTAACTAGGTAGTATCTTCTGCAACATGTATATTAGTAATACTTTTACGTTTATAGTTGGCCTTTCGACATAATCTAATAAGTTATCTTTAAAACATCTTCAAATCAATGCCGACATCCAACTTGGTAGAATATCAAATCCTAGCGATGTCAGCGACAAAACGTTTAAAGTAATGCGCTCCACTTTACTTGAAAAGGTTTGCCTTTCATCGTTGATAGTCAAAAATAAACCTTACCATCTGATAATCAAGGTTAAGTCTTCGCTAACTACCATATGTTTACAAGAACAATACATAATACACCTTAATTTAGCAAAATATAAGTTCAAGTTTTGAGTAAATATCAAGTTACGTATAAAATTGTTGTAATAAGTAGGTATAAAGAAATATAATCTCTATTTGATAGCAAGATAATGATTAGTTTTGTGTGTGTCTAAATTGAGAATGCATCACATCGTAGTATTAACGAGCAAGCTTAGGCTTTTTTTGAAAGAGAACGTGAATTTCAATTCCAAGAACCAATAAGAAACTTTACAGTGATATCTATAGATATAAAATTCAAGGTCCTGACTGACTGACTGATTTATATATCAATGCACAGCCTAAACCACTTATCCTAGAGACTTGAAATTAGGAGGGTGCGTTCTTTGTAAAATGTAGGTATCCACTAAGAAAGGGGTTTTCCAAATTTTACCCCTTAGAGGGGGAAATGAGTGGTTGAATTATCTATGACAAAAATCTTCGTTTCCTATAGGCCACGCGGGCGAAGCCACGGGCAGAAGCGAAGTAAATCATAGAACTTTTGATTCTCTGCAGTAGAAAAGTGCATACGAGAGAGAAAAATTTAAAGTTAAAGGTTGGTTATGTTGGTTGCGTGTCTACATGACTGCACTGTAAGTTGGCAGACCTTATTTTTGGCACCTTGTTTTCGCATAACATTTTTAATCGTTTTTTAATTTAAAACTTGACTTAAATACCTCTATAAACTTTTACTTTCTACTTTCACTTCTTTTGTTGCCATTGCAACTTAGTAAATTTAAAATAAATCTGATACTTTAAATATATTACTACTATACCATTTTTTGTTGTCTTTGAAAATTAGTCAAAATAATTGAAACAATCAGTAATATTGTTTTATTTTTACCAAATTAAAAAATTTACACTAAAATATGTGTAGAGTAAATGTAGTGTATTACAAATAAATAAGTAAGTAAATAAATAAATATGTGTGAACATTTCACACAGCGTCATCTAGCCCCAAACTAAGCAAAGCTTGTACTATGGGAACCAGATAACTGATACAATACTTAGATACTTTTTTTTGTTTGTAAATACATACATAGAATACAATATAAACACCCAGACACAGAAAAAACATCGATGTTCATCACACAAATGTTTGCCCTGGGTGGGAATCGAACCCGCGACCTGCAGTTCAGAAGGCAGGGGTACTACCAACTACTAGTAAGGAAGTAGTAAGTATGTATAGTAAGTAAGACTGTCCAGTGGGTGCAACGTTGTTTATTGTTTTGTTTGTTGTTTGTTATTATTCCGGACGTGATACGGATTACTTGCGACAGAAATACAGCTAATTTCGTACGTTGCAGTTTCCAACAATTATTATTATTATTTTTTTATGTTAAGGAATGACGTGACGAGCTAGCCGTTCGCCTGATGCTAAACGATACGGCTGCCCATATCAGCTGCAGTGTCACTCGGAAGTCTAAAGTATAGAGTTTCGCGTGACACTGCACTGCGCACGTCATCCTGAGACATCAGCACAATCTAGTAATAAGATTACTAAACTGTGAGATCAGATCATAAAGTCTCATTTGCCCAGTAATTTCACTAGCTACAGTGCCCTTCAAACCGGAACACAGCAGTGCTTGCGCACTACTGCTTGGCGGCAGAATAACTGGCAAAGCGGTAGTACCTACCTAGACGAACTTTGCAGTAAAGTCCTACCACCTAGTAAAACTAGAAAATATACGAAGAAACTTTTCCCCCGATTTTATATAAATACATATAAATGTATAGGTCAAGGTTTTATGTATGTGATCGTTCAGCGTTATTAATTAGGTCTTTACCTATGAAATTGCCGTTTTGTTTGAAAAAAGTTAAAGTATTTTTTTTTCGAACTTATTTATTTCTTTTATTCAAAGTAATCACCCCTGCAATCAATGCATCTTTGCCAGCGCTGTGGCAGTTTATGGATGCCCTTCTTGAAAAAATCAGCAGGACGGGAGACAACAAACTCTTCAAAGGCGTTTTGTACTGCCTCTCGGGAATTGAATTTTTTTTCCGCTAAAAAGTTGTCCAAATTTTGGAAAAAGTAATAGTCGGTAGGCGCAAGATCTGGTGAGTATGGCGGATGAGGGAGAGCTTCCAAACCCAACTCATGCAGCTTAGAGACGGTCTGTTCTGCAGTATGGGGTCGCGCGTTGTCCTGAAGTAGCAGTGGAGACGACCGATTGACCAAAGCTGGTTGCAGACGTGCGAGTTTCGCCATCATTGTGGTCAGTTCTTCAATGTACACATCTGCAGTAATGCTCTCGCCGTTTTGTAAAAAGCTATGATGAATCACACCAGCACTAGACCACCAAACTGTTGGTCACAGGACACACCTTTCTAGGGGTCATTTTTCGTTTTGCACATTGCTTTGGTACCGAACCAGGATCTAACCAACTTGCTGAGCGCTTTCGATTGTTAAAAAGAATCCATTTTTCGTCGCACGTAACAATTCGGTTCAAAATTCCTTCATTTCTGTGCCTGTTAAGCAGCGCAAGGCAAGTCTCGACGCGCTGTGTCTTTACGTTGCGCTGGCGATCGTTAAGTTCGTGGGGCACCCATCTATCAAGCTTTTTTATCTTGCCAATCTGTCGCAAATGGACCAATATTGTTTTGATGCTAACATCAAAAGCTGCTGCCAGCTCAGCTGTAGATTGAGATTCATCAGCTTCCACAATCGCCTTTAATTCATCATTGTTGGCCAAAGTTTCCGGACGACCACGAGGTTCATTTTTCAAGTCAAAATTCCCAGAACGGAACCGAGCAAACCAATAACGGGTTGTACGTTCGTTTGTACAGTTCTCTCCGTAAACGTCGTTGATGTTACGTGTCGTTTGTGCCGCGTTGGTGCCACGACGGAACTCATATTCCATAATTACACGAAATTTCAAAGTATCCATTATGAGGAAAAATGTTGAAATGTAATGAAAATACAACGCTAATCAATAAACAAAAGACTTATATTGTAAATAGAATGTCATATTTTTAAAACAAAATTAATTTGAATTTAGAATTTGAAAAATTCTGTACTGCAATACGGCAATTCCATAGGTAAAGACCTATTATTATTATATTTAACTCTGGATTTACTAATCGTTCTACGTCCTCAATGAGGCCCTATAAGCAAACACTTGACACATTGAACTTTCTTCAACGCTGTCAAAAGGCGTTGATTAAATAACTATCGATAAAAGCGAAGATCCTCTATAAAATCAACGATGAAAGGTAAGTTGAGAGCCACACCGGAGCATAAGTTACAACATTTATCAAATTATGTAATTTAAGTTGAAAGTAAAAATAGTTTAGAATCACGAATGGTTTAATTGAAGTTACAAAACTTTGTATCGTGATTGGAATTATTTATTAGAGGGCGCTTATAACTGGATTGAACCTTGAACTTAGCGTGTGGTCTAATCTATGAGAACTTAAGCCCACTATGGTTTCAGCCGCTACCCATATTCTAAAACTTCTTAGTTTTTCGAGATAGGTATATATAGTATTTATCGATCGGATGTTAATCTTGAGCAACCTGTAAAATCCAAATTATCCAAATAATTTATCCAAATCGATTCCTTTAAAAGTTTTGAGGTAATAGTCGCACAAACAAATATAATATTGGTATGGGTTTAAGTAAAATAGTGGGTACTTAACTATTATTTTTTATTATTTATAACTTAACTATAAATGGCGAAATTTCAAATATAATATTAGTGTGGATTTTAAGTCAAATAGTGAGTACTTACCCACTCTATTTTTATTTATAACTTAATTATAATTGACCAAATTTTCTGCTTTATGTACCAACATCATAAATAAAAAAATTATAAAATTGTTATGTATGTGTAAAGTACAATAAAATAAAATGATAATAACTGTTGTAACTAGCTACTACCGATATCGACTAGCGACCACTCAGTAGGCAGGTCACTGATGGTATCAAATAAATATTGAATAATACATTTGTTTCATGACTTGTACCACAGAATCACCGCACTTGAATCGCATAACTACTTCTAATTAGATTCTGATGCTGTCACTTGATCTTTAAAACAAGTTTTTTTTTTTTTTTAATTCGAGACTGAGTGCTACTTAACTAGTGGATAAAAGTTTTATATTTTTACATTAATAAAAGTCATGTAAATAAGTGTGTTCATAATTTAAAAACATCAATTATTTCAGGCTACAGCTTAAAAAGAAACAAGCTCATTACATAATTTTCTACATAAATAAAAAGCGCACAGTTTTAGTTTTCTTTTTTCAGTTTTTGTAAAAGTGCTAAAAATAGCCTATTTGCAATAATACTTTTTGACTTTTACTTTGATTTTGACAGTCTTTTCAGTATTTAAGAACTAAATTATTTTTATTTCGGTTCATAAACACATTGCATCAGAACATTTTCCACAGGTTAACATAGGCTTCAAAACATATTTATTTCATGTTCATTAAATAAAATAAAATAATTGTAAATGTTTGCTTTTACTGCCCTAAACCCCAAAATTTTTAATCCTTTTTGAGGCTTAAAAATAATCATAAAATTTTAACAACTTAGTTATTTAATCTGACTGCGGCAGATATCCTTTGATCATCGTTTGATCTCTGTGAAGTCAGATGATTGAAATTTAAAGTTCAAAAATAATATTGTTATTTTTTTCTATTACACCCATTATAATAGGAATATTATATTTAAAACCTATCAAACGCATACCTGTTTAACATTAATAACAATCTTTACACAAACTTAAAAACGGGTAGAATGATACCGTATTTCCAGAAAGTGACACCAATTTTAAAAAAGTAATACCATTCCACACATCCTAGAGTAAATTAAGTGAGATTAGGGTGCGTTGGTAAGGGATCATTCTCACACTACGAAAAACCACATTAATAATTAAAAAAAATAATAATAATACCCAACGATCACATACATAGATCTTGGATCCTAACTAGGATTCCCTGTATCTAGGGATCCAGGAACTACGAGGACCATCATGGTCCCGCAACGTATATGCGCTTTTTTTCGCTGCACAAATACTTGTCATGCTGCGGGATTCGAACCCGTGAAATAGTAAGTTAATTATATTATGTCTGTTCCACATGTCGAATATATTCGATATCTTACTTAATTATAAATAAATAAACAAATAAATATTTGCACACATACAAATACACAAATATTATAATTAGAAAAGTCAAAAAGTGAAAAGATTTTATTGCAAATAGGCTATTTTTAGCACTTTAACGAGTCATAATGTTGACTTGTAAATTTTAGTAGGTACTTAATTATAATGTGTATTAGTTACTTAGAATTAAGTTATTGTACTAAGCATGACGACTGGCCCGATAGCTCAGTTGGTAGTAACCCTGCCTTCTGAACTGTGGGTTGTGGGTTCGATTCCCACCAAGGACAAACATTTGTGTGATGAACATAGCTGTTTGTTCTGTGTCTGGGTGTTATATTGTATTATGTGTATATATTTACAAACAAAAAGTATTTAAGTATTGTATCAGTTATCTGGTACCCATAATACGAGCTTTGCTTAGTTTGGGGCTAGATGGCGTTGTGTGAGATGTCCGCACATATTATTATTATTATATCGAATTACAAAGTGCTTATTGTCAAATATATAATAATAATTATTAATTATTAATATGTAGAATTATGGTATTACTTTTGCGCTTTTAACATCTAAATCAACGCCTATAATTTGTGCTTTTAGTCTCACCTACCACAAGGTCATTGCTAAGCGATGTGTTAGATTGCCCTATAATTTACTCGGACGTCTTCATAGTGCGTGCTCAAATTGGACTATTGCAGCATACAGGGTGTTGCAAAAGTGAAAGTTAATAAATAACAACTGATACTTGGCTTGAAGATGATCTGTCAGTCTGACATTTATTTTTTTGTCTATGAAGTAAGCCTAAAGTAGCGGAAGCTGCAACTATTTATGAATAGTGGCTCGCGATGAACTAAATAATATGGTGATGAAAAGGTTTTTGAGTGTTCTGCAATCGTATATAGAGCAAGTGGCAAATTGAAGATGATTCTTATCTTTTATTTGAGCGTGCTAATGGTGTTGGTGTCTACTGATCTTTACATCTTGATTGAGTGGGACGGTAAGCCAGCCCATAATGGGAGCAACTAGTTTAAAGGCATCGCAGTCTGGGCATATATTATCTTTAGAGTTAGATCGTCTTATATTCTACAATTTTTTTAACACATTCCACACATAGTACATTTCTCAACTGATAATTTTATAAGCGTACATATTACAATCCTTTAAATAAGGGTTTAATTTCATACTGAGAAATACTTGGATGATATTTGGAGAATATTATTATTTTGATTTAAAAAACCAAACTACTAAATCGATTTGATAAAATTTCTATGGGACCTATTTAAAGGTATATCCTTTAAAAAAAAATAACGCCCAACGATCACATATATAGATCCTGGGCCCTAACTAGGATTTCCTGTAATTAGGGACCCAGGAACTACGTAGACCATAGTCTCACAACACCCAGACTTAGAATAAGTATTTGCGCTTTTTTGCAGTGCATAAATACTTGCGAGAATCGAACCTGCCACCTCCGGGTTATAAGCCGACCTGCTCAACCACTACACCACAGAGGCTGTTATGTTGACGAAGTTCTGTAATAAACATTTAAAAGAACAAACCACTGAATTTAGAACTCAGTGTTATGCTTTTTTGTCCTTCTTTTATTGTAAAGGAATACAAAGTAATACCACCCCATAGATCCACCTGCAAGCGCTTGCGCAGTAGATCGCGGCGTGTCAATACCTCACGACTCCAAAGTTCACGCATAGTCTCAAACTCAATGTCGTATAAATGCCCTAAATAGTTTATAATGTCGCCGAGGTTCCGTTTCAAATTATAGTCTCCGGAAAGATCTAGCTGCTGGATCTTTATAATGCCTAGTTTACACGAGCTTTGCACTTGTCTATGTGCAAAGCTCTTTGTCGTGTGTTAACCGCCTAGTACTAACCTACGTAGTGATTATATGAAAAGTAATATAATAATAATATTAGCCGAAAGGTATTTTTAGTGATCAGACATCCGCTCGAAATTGATTACCTCCACCTCCTTCTTCCCGTCATTTAATGGCTTTAGGTATATCGCTTTTTATTGATAATTCTGCCAATGTCAAGTTAACTGTGTTGAGTTATACAGAGTCGATTTACCGTTTAGTAAATAGGATCAACTTCTGTTCACTGGCACTGACACTTTTTGTAAGCACTAGTTCAGTATACGCAAGGTTTTATAAGATAACTCACAAATTGTAATGACCTTGTACTATATGAGTAATATTTGACAATAAGCACTTTGCAATTTTATGTTTACGAGCTTCGCCCGCGGCGTGGCCTATGGGAAAATAATCCAACCACCCATTTCACCCTCTTAAGGGTGGCATTTCAAAAAATCCTTTCTTAGCGGATGCCTACGTCATAACATCTACCTGTTTGGGCTGTGCGTTGATAGATCACTATGTCAGTCAACCTTTGAGTTATATATATTTAGATTACAATAACTTAATTTCAATTACGTGACTTGTATAAGTGACAAAAATAGCCTATTTGCAATAAATCCTTTGACTTTGACTTAAAATAGACATAGGTTAATTTGAGAAAAAACTTATTAAAATACAAACTATATTGGCCAGTATCGATTACATTTACAAAATCGCTTGAGCATAAGGTGCAGCTGGTAAAGAGTGACATCTGTTGGCTTAGTCAAGCAATAGAGTTAATACCGGATTTTAAGTGTAGCCTTTATAAGCAACTCGTTTAGTAACAGTAACTTACTTGCCAAGTTAGCGTAGGGTCTCGCTGTTTGATGAGTTAGTTCACCTCTTATTCACTAGATGGCACCGTGTAAAAGTGAGAAACCTACAATTTTACTGTTAACAATTAATAACATAAAAAACGGATTTAACTCTATATAAGAACTTTTTATGTAGGTACAGCTTTTTTAAATAAACATATTACTTGTAAATTTTTTAATGTAAAAGAATAAATACCACAAACGAGTCAAATGATTCTATTTTTTTCTTTAGGTACATTCAAAATAAATTAGTTGATTACTCTAGGAAGGTTGCTATAAATCATAAATAACTTTTAAGTACCTATGTATTTAAAAATAATAAAAACTATTTACTACGGCCCACGTTTTACCCGCCATTTATCAGTATACTCGATCTGAGTTTAACGTGCGCAGTGCAGTGTCACGCAAAACTTAAATGCAACACAACTGATAAGGGCAGCAGTGTCGCTTAACATCAGCCGAATGACTAGTTCATCAAGTAATTCCTTAACATAAAAATTACTATTTTTAGCACATTTACAAATCAAAACTGAATACTTAAAAAACATAATTTAAGTTTATGTACTCGTATTAAGATAGTTCGAAGCACAGACGTAGGATATATTCGTTATGATTCTAAGCAAATAAAAATATAATCCTTAATGTCAAAATATAGCGAGCAATAACAAAATATACTTGTTATATTTTTTCTTATTTATTCTCTTTCCCATTGTCGCGGCTCAGCATTTGACCTCTTCAACAATTCAAATATTTTTATTCAAGCTACTGCTAACGCCTACCAGAACTCAAGAGCATTCGATTTATTTTTCATAACCACCGTCATAACTTTTACTTTCCTACCTTAACTTCACACACATTAGACTACGTTTTCAAAATTCAACACAATATCTTTGTACTCTGCATTTTATATTGAAAAACTGAAGTAAATAGCAAACCAATCTATATTTCGGGTTTTATTTCGTCAAGCAATAGAACTCGCAGTCTCCTCGCGTAGACAACCATGTTGATTGAGGCGTTGTGTGCACAATTCTGAAGATAAAACTCAAATCTGGAGCTTTGATTACATTTGTAAAGAAGAAGTATACCTACACATAATGTAACTAATTAAAATCACATATCCAAACATAAATTACCATCACTTTACAGTGCCACCAAATCATATCTTCAAGTTGAATACTCCGACGTCTTTTTTTAATGAGACCATTCCCTGCATTATTAGAAGGTATCGATCGACGATAATAAATATACTATATATATCTTCTACTATATAAAAATAAGTCGGGTTTTCCTTCCTGACGCTATAAATCCAGAACGCACGAACCGATTTCCACGGTTTTGCATTCGTTGGAAAGGTCTCGGGCTCCGTGAGGTTTATAGCAAAGAAAATTCAGGACCAACCAACATTTTAAGTAGATGGCGTCGGTGCGTGATACATTGTTTTTCGTATATTATAAAATGTTTCATAAATAAACGTCCACCCGAGCGAAGCCGGGACGGGCCGCTAGTAAATATATAATAATAAATAATTATTTATCATATATATTAATATAATAAATAATGATTTCTTAGCTTTAAGGTTTTTTAACAATATTTAAAAAAAATTATTATATTTATTATTATTATTATATTTAATCTACTTGAATATCTATGATGCATAGATACCAAGAGATGGGCGTACCAAATCTGCGCAGCGTGTGTAGGTGCGGCCGGCACCTTGCGCGCTTCATAAAGAGTGTGACCTTTCTACGCAGCGGTCATCAACAGTTTTAAGTTGACAATGACAAATTTGACATAAATAACTTTATGAGTTTTTTTGTGTTAGTGAATGCTAACCGTTTTTTTTAACGGGCTAATGCTGTTGTTCTCTACCGACTTTTACAGCGTCACCGGGCGGGAGGGCAGGCGTTTAAGGCGCCCAGCCATCAAAAATGGGAGGCAACTAGCTCAAGGGCACCCCTGGGATGCGAGCCTCGGCTTGGGCCGTTGCCGGGATGAGAGGATCAAGAAGAATGCTAACCGTTACAGCCGTCCACAACAGTCGCATAATTCATAAAAAAGCATTATAAAAATCCGAATTCATAGAGTTTTTATCAATGTACAATACCTAATGTTGGTGCAGAGCATAATAATATAATCCGACTGAATTATGTGCCAGCTCTGTTTTATTAAGTACCTAATTTTAGTAAGACATTCTTCTAGACCTTTTTAAAGTAACGGTTATAACTCGGTTAGGTACCTATTATACATCGTACAAAACGTCATAACATCTACCTGCATGCCAAATTTCAGCCCGATCCGTCCAGTGGTTTGGGCTGTGCGTTGATAGATCACTATGTCAGTCACTCACATTTTAGTTACATATATTTAGTTAAAATTTGAATTTCAGACGGGTTTTTACCTGCAATCATTCACCTCTATAGACGGGGCATTAACATGCTACACATCCAACGCATCGTCACTTCTTATTAGGCATGGTCAAATGTTAGATGAGTCCGAAGTAAATAAAATTAATTAAGAAAATTAAGAATAAAAAAACAATAAAAAAACCTCGTTTATACTAATATTATACTGAAGCAAGGTTTTGATGTCATTATTATTATAATTAGAGCTAAAAAAACAAAGCCCTGAAAATGTTTGCAGCCTCTGTAATCGCATCACTCAGACACTATTATCTAGGTCGCCGGCTCGGTCTAGGTTAGGCAACACTCTAATCATTCCGGCTGCCTAATACTAAGAAATGTAACGCAGTTACGTCAAAAAGATGTTTTAAAATTGAATAAAAAAATTCATTGCATCCTTTCTGTGTTACACATCAGGCCTTGTCAATAAAACGCCTTTTTTGAACGGGCTGTTGGTCTCTACCGAGTTTTCCATTGTCACCGAGTGGGATCAATAAAACGCCTCTCTGGACGCTTATTACTGGAAAGTTTGCCATAATCACCACATTTCACAGGAGAGCCTTAGTGATTGCAAAACATTTTACTGTACTGAGGAGAGCCTTTGTGATCGCAAAACATTTTACTGTACCGAGGAGAGCCTTAGTGATCGCAGAAGATTTTACTGTACCGAGGAGAGCTTTAGTGATCGCAGAACATTTTACTGTACCAAGGAGAGCCTTAGTTATCGAAATACATTTTACTGTGCTGAGGAGAGCTTTAGTGATCGCAGAACATTTTACTGTACCGAGGAGAGCTTTAGTGATTGCAGAACATTTTACTGTACCGAGGAGAGCTTTAGTGATCGCAGATCATTTTATTGTACTGAGGAGAGCCTTAGTGATCGCAGAACATTTTACTGTACCGAGGAGAGCTTTAGTGATCGCAGAACATTTTATTGTACTGAGGAGAGCCTTAGTGATCGCAGAACATTTTACTGTACCGAAGAGAATGCTGCAGAACATTCCCTGGATATTCTTTAGCCACGTCTTATATCACCCGCATGAAGAGATGGGGTGTTCTTAATCCAATCACACACCGCAAACGCGCGGTAAACGTATGAGGTAACATTGCTTCAAAAAACAAACGAGTGTGCTTTAGACCACACGACTGAAGTAAAACTTCTTCAGTTTAGTTCCATCTATCCGATGGTATAACTTTGTTTGCTTTGTTTAATGTTAATGTCGCCATATTAGTAATTTTAAATTTTAATTTCACCGAACATATTAATAATAATAATAACATCCAACGATCACATGCATAGATCCTGTACCCTGGTACTAGGATTCCCTGTGTCTAGGGACCCAGGAACTACGATAACCATGGTCCCACAACACCTAGACTCAGAACAAGTACTTGCGATTTTGTTTTCTGCACAAATATCAGTTCTGCCGCGGGAATTGAACCCGCAGCCTCCGGGTTATGAGCCGACCTGCTTAACCACCACACCACAGAGGCTGGTTTCAATATAATAATACAAATGTTTAAATTTGTTATGACAATGGAGATCTACGTGAACCAACTTCAATTTCCGTTCGCCTCGCAGTCACCAGCTTATTCCCCAAGTAAAGTTTTACTTCAAAATTTTTGTAAAAACTGCAATTTATTTTACCTTAGTAATAGATTATGACCCGGAATTGAAAAGTCATACTTTATTATGAATGACGAAGCAATTGAACTTTATATCCAATTGGTCTCTCGTTTTAATTTTAATTTTACAATATCAAAATATTTCTAACGCTTCAAATTAACCTTAATTACAATTTACTACTTCATGTTATTAATTTACAAGTGTAACGGATTATTACTGTGGACTATTTTTAGCACCTGTATTATATTGATTATATTGATAACGAGTTTCTGCCCGCAGCTTCGCCCGCAGCGTGGCCTATGGGAAAATAATTCAACCACCCATTTCACCCTCTTAAGGGTGGAATTTCGAAAAATCCTTTCTTAGCGGATGCCTATGTCATAACATCTACCTGCATGCCAAATTTCAGCCCGATCCGTCCATTGGGCTGTACGTTGATAGATCACTATGTCAGTCAGTCAGTGAGTCACCTTTGAGTTTGTTTTTTTTGTAACTTTTGGCCAGTGTCAAGTAATCGATAATTTATCAAATTAATGATATTTCACGCAAATATGCCAAGTCACAGTCGAAGTCTCCAAGTCAAGTCATAGTATAGTCAAAGTCATACTCCTAGTAAAGTGGTGGCAACTTTACTTGAAGCTTCTATGGAGTTTTGGAAACATCACGAAAAGAAACGTTTCACCATCATTTTTCCACTTTCCCACACTCATGCCTGTAATCGAGCACTTAACGAATAAAATGCCACCAATTTTATGCACTTACACTGAAAATAACACAAGTTTTGGAAAATAATTTAATGTGGTTACGCGATCTTTTTCGCTTTCCCGCCAAAACTCCCCACCTTTGAAGTATATATATTTAGAAATTTGGTGTAGGGACTAATAGGACATGATTATTACGTTTATTATAAACCACATAGGTTAATTGTCGACTTGACTTTTTGTTTTATGGCTTCTGCGGTTAGTTATCACAATTCTGCCAAAGTTAAATGTCTTTGACCACAAGGATAAATATATAAAATACAATTATGTCCTTTAATCGTCTTTTTCATTTATTTAATGGACTATCAGTTAATGTCGGGATGTTTGTTTTATTATTTTAATTTGTAAGCTGGCTTTTTTGTTTGTTTTAGCTCCACATAAAATAAATTAAATGAATAATTATTAATTAAGTTAATTTTTTCAATTAGCTATTAATGCTGGTGTACCTCAGGGGTCAGTTCTTTCAGCAACACTATTCTTGCTCCACATCAATGATCTGCTAAAGCCCGGTACCTTTGGGTATGCAGATGATAGTACTGTTGTTGAAAGATACACATCCAGTGCCCGAGCCAGTGGTGACGACGTCCGGATTGAGAGAGAGGCTATGGTTGAGCGCATGAACCTGGCTTTGAAAGCCGTGTCCGATTGGGGCGATGCTAACTTGGTTAGGTTCAATGCTGCAAAAACACAGGCGTGTTTATTCACTGCTAAAAAGAGCCCACTCCATCTGGCTCCTTCATTCCGTGGTGTATCTGTAAGTTTAGGAAACCATCTTGAGCTTTTGGGTGTTGATCTTACGTCAAACCTAAACTTTGGATCCTACATCGAGTCCAAAGCCAAAGTAGCTTCAAAAAAACTCGGCATATTGTCCAAGGTAAGGCGGTACTTCACAACTGGACAGCTTCTAAATCTGTATCAAGCACAAGTCCGATCGTGTATGGAGTACTGCTGCCACCTGTGGGACGGGTCTGCCAAGTACCAGCTTGAGGCTCTGGACTCGATCGAACGGCGTGCCAAAAGGCTCATTGACGACGACACTTTGGTTGGTGAAAGGCTCCAGAGCCTTGCACATCGACGTAAGGTGGCAAGTCTGTCGGTTTTTTACAGATTACACCACGGTGAATGCGCTCAAGAACTGCATGATCTAATTCTCCCATCACCATTCCACTACCGGACTACTAGACGCTCGGCTAAGCGCCATCCTTTTGTGGTCGAAATACCACCCATTCGTACCAAGCGATTTGACTCAACGTTCTTAATTAGAACGGCTAAGGAATGGAATGCCCTGCCAGCGTCTGTGTTTCCGGCGAAATATGACCCGGGCGTGTTCAAGAGAAGAGTGAATAGGTATTTACTTGGCTAGCATGCTACACCTTCGATCGCATCGTCACTTCCCATCAGGTGAGAGCGTGGTCAAATGCTAGACAAGTTTGAGGTAAAAAAAAAAAAAAAAAAAAAAAAAAAAAATTTTTTTTTGCACCTTCTGGGGAATTTTGGCTTATTGAGTTAGTTTAGTGTTTATTTAATTTTCAGTGTCAGTGTGTCATTTTTATTTGACTCATAATGTCAAACTTAATAAGTTAATGGGTCTGTGGTTCATAACGACATAAGATTGTGATAGATGTCTATGGCTTAAAGTCAATTATCTCTACCCCACATTTATATGGCTAAAAGCCTTTCATGAGAAACTGTATACGCTTTTATAACAAGTTGCCTGACGGTATCGAACAATTGTCAATGCGTAAATTTAAATTATTCATAAAGTCAAACTTAATGAAAAAAGCCTATTACACAATAAATGATTATGTTTCAGACAAAAAAAAGCTTGGCCTGAATATCCTAAGCTTAACGGTATAAAATATTAGGTACTATGCCTATTGCCTATTCCTATCTATAATTTTAGTTTCTATTTGTAATGTTTATTAAGATAATCACGGTATTTTTCTTGCACCGGTGTGACGTGGTGGTTACTTTTGTAACATATTTATTATCTCAACTGTAATAAATTATAAACATTGTAAAAGACACTAAGAAAAAAAAAATACATCACTGTAAAGTGTCTTGTAGCTTCTTCTTTACAGTTGTAATCGAAGCTTCGGAGCAAAGTTTTTTATTCTGCATTGTGCCGGATTGCTTGCACGAGTAGTGAGAAAGAGAACTGCTTTTTTTTTTCAAACTCATATATTGTAATGGGCTTGCTATATATCATTTCACAATAAGCACTGTAATTTTATATGCTTAGTGAATAACTTAATATTGAGTACCTAATATAATTTTGACTTGTAAAAGTGCTAAAATTAGCCTATTTGCAATAAATCTTTTGACTTTGACTTTGACGTTATTTCATTTTTTTTTTATTTATCATTACGGCTCAACTTTGAGCGAAATCTTATGAAATATATGTTATAGAATATTTAAATCGAATGACGCGTGTAATAAGCTCTCATAGTTACTGTTGGTAATTTAATTTGTTGTTTAATTTCGCGTGAATTTAATTCTGATTTTTTTTAAATTGGGG
This sequence comes from Ennomos fuscantarius, assembly GCA_905220475.3. Taxonomy (NCBI): domain Eukaryota; kingdom Metazoa; phylum Arthropoda; class Insecta; order Lepidoptera; family Geometridae; genus Ennomos; species Ennomos fuscantarius. The sequence goes on along the minus strand of HG992040.1, from coordinate 2,225,629 downwards.
AAATCGTTTTACCTTACCTTACGGTACTTTATGTAAATTAGTAATTACGGGGAACTAAATCATCAGTCCAACACATTCCCACTGAGTCTTCACATGAGTCTTCTCACAAAGTGTCATTACCTACCTGGGTGGCCAAGTACGGATTGGTGGTTTCTTCTTCTTTTTTTCGTATAATGGCTTTCTATCGCTTTTTAGTGATAATTCTGCCAATGTCATGTAAGGAATTTTTGTACGGTTATGTCATGTCAAAGTCTTCTTTTTTTTATTTTTTATTTAAGTTTTGGCTCCATTGGCTTTTGTGTTTTGTGTGTATTTAGACAGTGTCAAGTAATTGATAATTTATCAAGTTATCGATATTTCACGCAAATATGTGACAAGTCACAGTAGAAGTCATAGTCAAGTCAGTCTAGTCAAAGTCTTCCTAGTAAAGTGGTGGCAACTTTACTTGAAGCTTCTATGGAGTTTTGGAAACAACAAGAAAAGAAACGTTTCACCATCATTATACCATTTTTTCACACTCACGCCTGTAATCCAGCCCTTAGCGAATAAAATGCCACCAATTTTATGCACTAACACTGAAAATAACACAAGTTTTGGAAAATAATACAATGCGGTGACTCAATCTTTTTCGCTTTCCCGCCAAAACTCAAAAGTCTTCTTTTGTCTTTATAGAGTATTTGGCATATTGACTTGACACGAGTCTGACAAAGTGCCAACTTAGGAGCTGTCAAACTTCAGTAGTGCCGGGCATTAAGTCTATAATTGATTAAGTTAATTTATGTCACAGGTGCCATTCATGTGCATGTCATTGATAATTAATTGTCTATTTTATTACATGTCACGATAATATCTAAAACTATGATAAAATATGAATAATGGTGCCTGCGACAGACTTCAATATACACATTAATAGTTTTTTTATCACAAAAAATTATATAAAGTAATTTGAAGTTAGTTTCATTTTTAAGCCAAAAAAGCCTGAAACTAATAGATGACAGCACACGCATTGCAAATTTTAATGTCAAAGTTTAAGGAATTTATTGCAAAAGGCTATGTTTAGTACTTTTACGACTAAAGAGATTAGGTACTTAACATTAAGTTATTGTATTAAGCATGTAAAATTACAAAGTGCCTAATGCCAAATAATATAAAGCAAGCTCATGTATGTGAGTTTGAAATGTAAAGTTATTTTTCACACTACTGCTGCAAGCAATCCAGCACTATCTCAGTGATTCCCTGTGAAATTAGATTCGAAATTAGGAGATCCACAGGAAAACTGTTGTGACCGATATAGGCAATGGTTGAAATGGCAATGAATAGGCCACATTGCTCTCGTAGAACTGACTGATGGGGAATAAAGGTTAAATAACACTAATATTATAAAGGCGAAAGTTTGTATGTGTATTTGTGTGTATGTGTGTATGTTTATTACTCCTTCACGCTCAAACGGCTGAATTGATTTGGATGAAATTTCGGTACCAGATAGCTTATGTACCAGTTTTTGGATTAACGTTATTTTTATTTTTAATTTTAGTGAATGATGTGACGAGCTAGTCGTTCGCCTGGTGTTAAGCACCATGGCCGCCCATAACAGAACAGTGTCACTCGGAACTAAAACACAGAGTTTCGCGCGACACTGCACTGCGCACATCATTCTGAGACATCAGCACAGTCTAGTAATAAGATTACTCAACTATGAGATCAGATCATAAAGTCTCAATTGCCCAGTAATTTCACTAGCTACAGTGCCCTTCAAACCGGAACACAGTAGTGCTTGCACACTACTGCTTGGCGGGTAAAACCGTGGGGCGCAACTAGTAAAATAGGGTAAAGCGTAGCCGCGCCGATCAATGCTCTGTGGGGATGACTATATTTAGCAGTGGACGTCAGACTCTTGATACTTTCAGTCCAATCCCAAGACACCCCACGGAACTCCTCAACGACAAACATCTAATGTATTGCTTATAATTTTGCGTCACTATTGTTTGGCGTCCTACGCTCTGATCTGCATCCATCAAAGGCATACAATTTTCACATCCTGGTTCTACAAAAACAAGTTATCGTAACATCTCTGTGTACCAAATGACCTTATGTTTTTACCTTTACGTCCATTGCATCAATTGAGGTATAAATAAACTATCATTTAATTAATCTAGTATTCAAATGTGTTTAATTATTAGAATTTACGAAGACTTAGCTGGGTATTAGAGGGTGGTGAGCGGAGCGATTTTTAAAAGACTTAGGACTTAAGACGACTGTGCTTCGGTAATTCTTTGGATTAAACTCGACAATATAATGTTGTGATGAATAGTTTACACCTAATTGTTGTGCATACTAAGTAAACGATATAATATATTTTTGTGGACAATTTACGTAGCGTCATCTAACCCCAAACTAAGTAAAGTTTACACGGTGAGAACCTGATCAGTGATTACAAATTTTTTTTTCTTTTTATTTTAAGGAATGACGTGACGAGCTAGCCGTTCGCCTGATGTTAAACGACACGGCCCATATCAGCTGCAGTCTCACTCGGAACTCTAAAGTATAGAGCTTCGCGTGACACTGCACTGCGCACGTCATCCAGAGACATCAGCACAATCTAGTAATAAGATTACTAAACTGTGAGATCAGATCATAAAGTCTCATTTGCCCAGTAATTTCACTAGCTACAATGCCCTTCAAACCGATTGTTTTATAGATAGATTGTTCATATTCGTTTTATTTCTTCGTTCTTTTAGTAACAGTTATAATGTTTTATATAAATATTGTTACAGCGTTAAACGCAATTCGTATGTGTGCAGCGTTTTTATTCACAACTAGCTTCTGCCCCTAGTTTTGCCCGCGTAGACTGTCCGTTATAGGTTATTGTGTTATCCTTTTTAATCATTAAAAAAGTGGCCATCTACTTTAGTAAATGCATTTTTTTTAAACATATACGTTAAAGTTACTTCGAAAATAAAAAAGCTTTGAAAGTTATTTTTCTTCTCATTTTCGTCCCTTCAAATCAACCCTGACAAAAAATATTATAATGATATTTTTTGTTTAAAAAGTATATACAAATACCAATTATTATCGTAACTTTAAATACAAAGAACTTTGCATACAAAGTTTCTTCCCCTATTTCAATCAATTAAGTTATTCCTGTCCAAAGTAAGTCAGGGCAAAAGCTTTTATATAAGAAGATAACGGTTTTAATTTATAATTTATTTCATTTAAGTTTTTGGGTTTGGTAACATATTTTATGTCATTAATTAATAATAATAATAATAATAATAATGTGTGTGGACATCTCACACAACGCCATCTAGCCCCAAACTGAGCAAAGCTTGTACTATGGGAACCAGATAACTGATACAATACTTAGATACTTTTTGTTTGTAAATACATAAATAGAATACAATATAACACCCAGACACAGAACAAACATCGATGTTCATCACACAAATGTTTGTCCTGGGTGGGAATTGAACCCACAACCCACAGTTCAGAAGGCAGGGTCACTACCAACTGAGCTATCGGGCCAGTCAAAATTAGTCTTACGTGTCAGATAAATTAATGCGAGATACAGGAAAGTGGTTTCTATAATTTAAAGAAGCAGTAAAAATTTATAAAAGGTGTATTTCTCGACTCTATAATAAAATCTAATAAATCTTTATAAAGCAAAGATTTTAAAATTAGGTGTGATAGGTGGTAGTACTTTGTTGCAAAGTTCATCTAGGTAGGTACCACCGCTTTGCCAGTTATTCTACCGCCAAGCAGTAGTGTGCAAGCACTACTGTGTTCCGGTTTGAAGGGCACTGTAGCTAGTGAAACTACTGGGCAATTGAGACTTTATGATCTGATCTCACAGTCGAGTAATCTTATTACCAGACTGTGCTGATGTCTCAGGATGATGTGCGCAGTGCAGTGTCGCTTGAAACTCTATGTTTTAGGGTTCCGAGTGACACTGTTCTGTTATGGGCGGCCGTGGCGCTTAACATCAGGTGAACGACTAGCTCGTCACATCATTCAATAACATAAAAAAAAGATTTGATGTTCAAATCGCGTTCCGCTCCGCTTTTCACACAGTCAGTAACCTACTATTATAATTATAACTAGATCAGGTAACAAACCGAGAGTACCAAGTGAACTCATCTGCGAAATGCCACAGCCTTGGATGGTCAGTGCTGCTTGACGATTATTGCTCTTAGGCTTATCACACACCACGGCGTATAGCGTAGCGGAGATGGGAAAATTTGGACATCTTTAATATTAACAAAAATGTGCAGGTCACCTTTGGTGACTGCCGATAGAAGTGAAAACTGAACTTGTGACTTAGCCCATGGGAAGCGTTCGGTGACGATGACGCGATTTCACGCCTTTTGTTCAGCCAAAAAGCACACACATATATATTTACACACTACACATATTTATTTATTTATTCATCAACAGAATTGTAGCATCATTACAGACAAATTAGCCTTGTGTAGTTCGCGAACGACCTAGTTCAAAAGAGCGCTCCTTTGTGCGAACTACATGAACTAGGTATCGGTTGTGTCTGATTTTAGTTCGTTCGTTCTTTGACCGACCGACTTGCGGCGAGCGGCGAGAGAGCCGCGCTCCCCAGCGCGCCGCGCTCCGAGGCGCGAGTCGCGAGCGGGAGAGAGAGCGATGATCATACATATCACTCTTACTTAGAATATATTAAATATCGATTGCATAAATGCTGGTTAATTTTAAAGACTTTTTCACTTTAATAAATATTAAGAATACCTTCCTACATAGTTTTAATAAATACTTACTTATGTTCGTCGAAACTACCTATATCATATTTTTAGTACTCACCTAGTTTAATATTTTTCTGTCATTAACTAATTAGACTGAGTACCTATAGGTACTAATAAAAAAAGATTTTCTTAAATACCATGCAATTACACTAATATAATTAATAAATTTGGAAATGTACCTAGTTAGTAATTATTACAACAGAAGCTTTAACAATTTGTAATCAAAAGAGAGCATAGTAGTAGATATAAGTACAGTACAGTATAAGATATAAGTTGCCTGCTGCGAACTAAGTAGGTCACTCTTGCGGGACCAGGCAAAAGATCGCTAAAAGCAATTGTCTTCCCCGCTCTCGGTCCTGCCGCGAACTAGTGAACTAAAAGAACGACCTAGTTCAGCAACGACCTGCGAACTAAAAGGAGCGCTCTCTGTTGCGAACTAAAATGCGCAAGGCTAAGACAAATATCCAATGCGATGTAACAACTTAAAATAAATATTATTATTACAATATGTATTTATAGTTAAGATATATACACAGTATACATATAGCGCATGGAAAGCGTTCGGTGACGATGATGTTCCATGATTTTTGTTTACCTAAAAAGTACTCAACGCGCCTAAAGAAGTTTTCACTTCAAAAATATTCCGCCAAAGCTTCTGGGTTTAACTGTGAATTTGATAAGTGGTTTAACCGGTTAATTGTCACCGGTTAATCATAATTATTAATAATAATAATAATATGTGTGGACAACTCACACGACGCCACCTAGTCCCAAACTAAGCAAAGCTTGTACTATGGGAACCAGATAACTGATACAATACTTAGATACTTTTTGTTTGTAAATACATACATAGAATACAATATAACACCCTGACACAGAACAAACACCCGTATTCATCACACAAATGTTTGTCCTGGGTGGGGATCGAACCCAAAACCCACAGTTCAGAAAACAGGGTTAGTACCAACTAAGCTATGGGGCCAGTCACTAATTAATTGTATGAAATCCAGGAATCGCGACCATTCAATCTAGTTAAGGGTCAGATCTTTGATACTTACTTTTCATGATATAGTCCGTGATTTGATTTTCCTATATGCGCTTTAATCGTTATTTTACTCCCGCTGATTTAAAAAATAAGCTTCCACCTACCTATCTTTTTTCCGCATTATTAACTTCCAACCAAACAAAGAAGTGTTAAGTTTATACTTACGCTTAAGTAATATTATTAAGTTATTAAGTAATCTGGGTAAGGACTAAATTTTCGTGGCCGTGCATATTTCGAAAACGGATTCACTAATTTTACTTTTTTTTAAAAAGTAAATATATAATCTTAATTAACGTATTCTTAATTTTTCTTAGCTATGGATCGACAAAATCTGTTCAGCCGTTTCAAGATCATTAGCCCTTTGTACATAATAAAAAATAAAAGATATTGAGGTTCTCTAAAACTTTTAATGAAATTATTTTGCTTTGATGTGTGACATGCTTTAGACCTGACCATCGATCAAGCGGTACATCTGAAAAATTTTAATATTACATACATACTTTATTTTAGTATCGAATTAATAGATACATAAGTTTTCAAGATTTATAGTTGTTTTGATTATAAGTGAATTTAAACTCGAGTCCATTTCAATTAAATGAATTTCAATATTTTATATTATATCTGTAATTAGACGTCTACCAGTGTATATATATATATATATATATATATGTTACGGACAACGACCCGGCCCCTGTCATATATATAAATTAAGCGTACTTTTACTTATGTTTTTATATAGAGTCCGTAGCTTCGTAGTTGAAAATAAGTTAGGAAATAAGATTGAGAATTTTGTATTATTGTGAATAAGGATTTTATGTGTATGCGAGCGGTTTGGAGAAAGTTATCCCGCTCTGAGCAGATGTGGCTCGCGTCACAGATGTGGCTTGCGTACGCGAGACCAAGCGGGATACTTATGCTCCTCCGCGCGCCTATAAATATAAGGCGATGCTGCGCCACGCCGTCGCTCACTTACTGCTCTGACGCTGAGCCAATAATACAGTCCACCTTTTTATGCTATCGAAGTATTGTTTTAATTTAAACAACAAATATCCCGCTACCGTGGCAGGCAAGATACCAAATAGTTTGGTCCTCCGGTAGCCGGATAGTGAACCAGCGAGAAGAAAAATCGACGCTTCGTTGACACCAGATACCGATCCTTTGGTGTCCTGCGCCGATCAAGTAGTTTAGTCGAGTGAACAAGAAGATCGGCACCGGTCTTGGGAACGATATATCCCAAGAGGCCGCGCCGTGAAGCAGACCAGCGACGACACCAGATACCGAATCTCTGGTGTCAGTCGAGTTGAAGGCGTCGGCACCTACCGAACCTGGTGCCCGCCCGCCGTGTCGAAGACGTCGGTACCTACCGAACCTGGTACCCGTCTATCGAGTTGAAGGCGTCGGTACCTACCGAACCTGGTACCCGCCTGTCGAGTTGAAGGCGTCGGCACCCACTGAACCTGGTGCCCGCCCGCCGTGTCGAAGACGTCGGTACCTACCGAACCTGGTACCCGTCTATCGAGTTGAAGGCGTCGGCACCTACCGAACCTGGTACCCGCCTGTCGAGTTGAAGGCGTCGGCACCCACTGAACCTGGTGCCCGCCCGCCGTGTCGAAGACGTCGGTACCTACCGAACCTGGTACCCGTCTGTCGAGCTGGAAGCGTCGGCACCTACCGAACCTGGTGCCCGCCCGCCGTGTGTGAAAAGTTACGCGATCGAAGATCACCCAACGGTGCGACCACGTCGTGCTCGTCGTGTTTCGAGAAGATCACCCAAAGGTGCGACCACATTGTGTTTATCTTGTTTCGAGAAGATCACCCAACGGTGCGACCACGTCGTGTTCGTCGTGTTTCGAGAAGATCACCCAACGGTGCGACCACGTCGTGTTCGTCGTGTTCGAGAAGATCGTCAACCTTTAGTTACGTAAGAACCGTTAGGGTTGTTAGGAAAGTAGGACCGTTTAGGTTGGTAGTATTTCCGTTAGAGAACGAACGATAGAAAAAATGCCGAGAACGAGAAAACAGGCAGCCGCCGAGGAAAACATTTCCCGTGTCTATGAAGATCTCCCTCCGTCAGCGTCAGCGTCCGCGTCCGTACATTCAACCGCGACCGCGATCCGCGCGTCCGATACTCTGCTGCCCGAGGTAGCCCGCGTTACGACCGACTCATCCGCGACCGAACCGCAGATGACTACCGCTCATACTGCGAACGCACCGGAACACCGATCGCGAGCGTCGTCGGTTCGCTCACATCGTTCCAGCGCAAGCGCAGCCGCCCGGATCAAGCTAGTTGAACTGAAGGCGGAAGAGCGACTCGCTGAGCTGCAACGACAGGAGCTCAAAATCCAAGCCATGCTCATAAGAAAACGGCTGGAGACCGACGTCGCAACTATCCGCGAAGAAACGGACAGCATAGGCGCCGGCGAAATCACTGATGTCGAGAAAAGGATTAGCGATTGGGTCCAAGAAAGCACTCCGTTACGGGAGGAGCCGCGTGAGGTCGAGGCGTTCGACGATGGCATCGACAATGCTAGCTGTAAATCGCCAACACGCCATAAAAAAAGGGAACAATGCCAACTTTCTCCACAGCCTCCGAAACAAAGGATACAACGGCAACTTTCTCCACTGCACCCGAAACAAAGGGAACAACGGCAACTTTCTACATCGCACCCGAAACAAAGGGAACAACCCTTAGTGCCTTTGCGACTTTCTCCAACGCGCCGGAAAGAGACAGAGCGACCAATGCAGCGCTCTCCAACGCGTTGGAGCGAGATAGAGCGTTACCCTCCGGTAACAAAGCGAGCTCAGTGGGACCTACCGAAAGCGCTTTCACCGACACGGTCGCAGGGTTTCGAACGCCTGGCAGACACGTTAGAACGGATGACTAGGTTAAGAGCACCGACCCGACATGCCCAAGATTTACCAATATTCAGCGGGGCTGCGGGGGAATGGCTGCCATTCAAAGCCGCTGTGAGAGAGTCTTCCGCGCTATACGGAGTCTCACCGGCAGAAAACCTAGCTCGTATGCGATCGTGCCTCAGAGGCGAAGCGCGACAAGCTGTTTCAGCGTTACTCTATACCGCGACCGAACCATCGAAGATTATGAGTACACTGGAACAGTGCTTCGGTCGGCCGGAAATGATCATAGATCAAGCACTGGATGACATAAAGAGGTTACCACGACTCGGCGCCACGGCTAGCGAACTGAACAACTTCGCGATTAAACTCCAAAATATTACTACTGTGATCACGTGCTTAGACGAGCGAGGATACCTGCACAATCCTATGTTGACACGGCAAGTAATTGAGAAGTTAGCGCCGCACATTAAGTCGAAATGGTGCGACTATGCGGAGGAGTTCAGTCAGCGAGGCCAACCAGAAATTGTATCGTTGTCACAATTTCTGATGCGCGATGCCGACCGCGCAATGCGGCACACCTACTCGTCGACGGTAATTTCGAATGCCGCCGCACGGCAGTTGAATAAGGCTACAGACCAACCGCATCGCAGCCGCCCAGCTAACGTGTATGCTACAACGGAAACTGAGAACTTATGTTTTTGTTGCGGAGCCGAACACGTGACTACGCAGTGTAAAAAGCTGGCGGCAATGCCTTTAGCGAAACGGTGGGACTGGGCTAAGGAAACGCAAATTTGCTTTTGTTGCTTGAACAGTAAGCACAGGCGTTTTCGCTGCAACGCGAAGAAGTGCGGTATCGACGAGTGTCGCCAACCACATCACGCGTTATTGCATACACCGAAAGAACAACCGATCGCTGCGCCAACTGCCGTCGAAGATTCGGTAATTGCAGCTTCGGCACATGTCACAGCGAGCGATACCCGGGTGCTTTTGAAAGTATGCCCAGTTTCAGTGCGGGGCCGAGACGGCAGAGTCGTGGACACGTACGCGCTCCTAGATGAGGGATCAACAATAACCCTGATCGACGAAGAGATCGCCGGGATGATTGGACTGCAAGGACCAAGAAGGGCTTTGAACATCCAAGGCGTCACGTCGACTCAGAGGGAACCCGACAGCCGCGTGGTCACTATGGGGATCCGCGGCCGAGTCCAGGGCGAGTATCACTCAATCAAGGCGCGTACGGTCACCAACTTGACTCTAGGGAATCAGTCGATAACAACGGATGTATTAAGGCAGGAACATCTCCGAGGATTACGGCCGGAGAACGTATGTTATGCCAATGTCAAACCGCGAATGCTAATAGGAGCCGACAACTGGCATTTGATTGTAACGCGCGAACTGCTTGTGGGAGGAAGTGACATGCCCGCCGCCTCGCTCACACACCTAGGGTGGGTAATACACGGCTGTGTACCTAGGAGTGTAGTGATTACGGGAGAGAGCGAAACAGTGCTACATGTGCGAGCCCAGCAGGAATGCCAGCGCAACTTAGGAACAACGGGGTGGAGTTTGAACCGCGACTCGACACTGAGCGGAATTCCAGCTGAGAATAGTGCAAGTATGCCACGTGAAGTGGGCGCGAACGCCCACGCATACGAGAAAACACTCGGCGTAAGGATAGCTCAAGCCGACGAACTTGCGTTCGACACCACCATGAATCGCGTGCCGGCTGAGGTTAAGGCCGGAGAGCGTAGGCCAACCAAGCGCCAAGCCGATCGCGCGATGCAGTATACCTACTCGTCGACGGTAACTGCGAATACCACCGCGCGGCTTTTGAATAAGTCTATAGACCAACCGCATCGCAGCCGCCCAGCTAACGTGTATGCTACAACGGAAGCTAAGAACGTATGTTTCTGTTGCGGAGCCAACCACGTGACTACGAAGTGTGAAACGCTGGCGGCAATGCCTTTAGCGAAACGGTGGGCTAAAGAAACGCACATTTGCTTTTGTTGCTTGAACAGTAAGCGCCGCAAAGCGAAGAAGTGCGGTATCGACGAGTGTCGTAAGAAAGTACAGAAGAAACGTAAAAAACGGCGACATCGGCGTCTTGATTATCGCCGACAGATGCCTAGAAAAGTGTGGCCACAAGGCCAAGTGTTGCGCACCTATCCTGGACCGAATGGACCGTAGTGCGGAGCGCGGATGTGCGGACACGGGGGGAGTCTTCCGGCGCCCGGTGAAGTGGCTCGTCGTCCTGCCGATGAGAGGAAAGGGCTGCGAAGATCTGCGCCGGGGGGAGACTGTTACGGACAACGACCCGGCCCCTGTCATATATATAAATTAAGCGTACTTTTACTTATGTTTTTATATAGAGTCCGTAGCTTCGTAGTTGAAAATAAGTTAGGAAATAAGATTGAGAATTTTGTATTATTGTGAATAAGGATTTTATGTGTATGCGAGCGGTTTGGAGAAAGTTATCCCGCTCTGAGCAGATGTGGCTCGCGTCACAGATGTGGCTTGCGTACGCGAGACCAAGCGGGATACTTATGCTCCTCCGCGCGCCTATAAATATAAGGCGATGCTGCGCCACGCCGTCGCTCACTTACTACTCTGACGCTGAGCCAATAATACAGTCCACCTTTTATGCTATCGAAGTATTGTTTTCATTTAAACAAGAAATATCCCGCTACCGTGGCAGGCAAGATACCAAATAATATATATAGTATAATACACGTCTACTAAATAAATAAATAAATAAATAAATAATTCTTTGAATTAAAATTATATCTGCCCTTATTTTAGGTACTCTTGAGCTTAAAATTATTTTGTTTTGAATGTTCCTCAAAATCGTTATTACAATAAAATAAGGTTGTAAATTGATTAATATTGTTAAGTCTACTGGGTCTTTTTCGAATTAATATACACTGGCTTACAAAGTAGAAGAGAGTTTATTATTATTTTATTTGCCAATAAAGAATCACTGATTTGATTGCTCAGTCTCTAGTCCTGCGGGTTTTTTTTCTACCCCCGCATAAATGGCCTCAGCCACGCCCCAATCAGTCAAACATGTCAAGGTCATCTTGACGTTTTTATATCAGCATTAAAGATGATCAAGAGTTTTGTCGGGAAAACGAAAAAGTTCACGTTACCGCATTATATTATTTTCCAAAACTTGTGTTATTTCCAGTGTTGGTGCATAAAATTGGTGGCATTTTATTCGCTAAGTGCTCGATTACAGGCATGAGTGTGGGAAAGTGGTATAATGATGGTGAAACGTTTTTTTCGTGTTGTTTCCTAAACTCCATAGAAGCTTCTGGTAAAGTTGCCATTGCCATCACTTTACTAGGAGTATGACTTGACTCTGACTTGACTTGATGACTTTGACTGTGACTTGACACATTATATGATATTAATTAACTTGAGATATTATCAATAACTTGACACTGGCTAAATACACAAAAGTGTGGAACCAAAACCAAACAAAAAAAAGATGATCAATACTTAACAATATAGACAAATTGGTACCCAAAGTTCAAGGAGATGTTAAAAATTCTAACGTGGCTAAAGTTGTTCGGACATTTGATGTATTTATTTAAAGGTAACATATTCTTGGTTCTGTGATATTTACGATCAGTAACGACTCAGTGGGATGATATGAACCGACAAGCTTAGGTTGTATTTATTCTTTGATAATGTCGACCTATAAAAACTAAAGTTGTTGAGATGTACACAGTCTGGGTTTTGATTTCATTGCATAATGAACTTAGGAAAAAATCTGATTTTGAAATCGATGTTGTATTACCATTTATTTGTAAAAAGATATTCTGTGGCCACCACATAAAATCTTCATTACACCAGTGTTTTTGGAATATAATACTTTACATCACTTAGTTAATAGCATATAAATATTTGACTTTCTGTTTGTGCGTTGAAGTTTTGAAATAAATTATAATAAAATAAACCTGCCTACTGTTAAAAACTGAACTGGATTTACAATGTAGAAAGTATTGCTGCACTGCTCAAATATAATCAGCGAATTTCTATCCAAAACCAACCCAAAACTACTGTAAATTGTAAACTAACTCCAATCTATGTCAAAGAGAGAAGAAAAAAAAACAAGTGTGCTTTAGACCACACAACTGAAGTATAACATTTTTTTATGTTAGTGAATGATGTGTCGAGTTAATCGTTCACCTTGTCACGTGGTAGGCTACCTAGCCTAGGGGGGTATAGGGGCAAGAAATTAGAGAGTCGGAATTGGATGACAATAATTTATTTCCTAGCTAAGTTGGTAGTACATCGCAGGTCCCTCTCTAAATAGGTTGTTAATTCTAAGTCTTAAGTTATACACCCTACCTAGCTTTAGCCACAACGGATGCCAGCGTTACAAAAAAAAGGACCAGCTCAACGGTTAACATTAAGGGGTGGGTCAGTGAGCCTCACCGTACGGATTCCTTGTCAAATCAAAAGTAATAAAAAAGGGCGCCACCCTAGCCAGACGGGCTAGGGAAAAGAGTTACTTGTGTTCTGATCCTCGGATGGTGTCCTCGGAGCCGGAGGGAAGAGAACACGGGAGTACGCGCACCAAGAGGGGTACGCGTCTCCCACGGGATACCTTGGGGGCAACTGCCACCTGGTATCGCTGGCAGCTGGGGGAACGGGCCCAGAACGCACAGGGGGCCGTTCCGGTGCTAACAATGAACCCCTGAAATGCGGGAAACGATCCGCATTACAATAAATTCAAAAATATGGGTGGTCGGAAGGACCTTACCCCAAAAATAAATTCAAAACATCAATAAATAACAGCTAGCCCTATCCCAGACGGGGATGCGAACAGATTAAGATGCTATAAAGAATGGATGGTTCCCCGGAAATATGGAAATATAGCATTTAGACATGATAATCGCTTCCGGGGAAGCATTCCACGGCACAGGCATAACACAAGAGAAAGAAATATGGGTGCAGTTGCATAAGATTTACAAAAAAAACATGTGGATGACAAATTAAAAATATTTGGTCGCTAGGCGCGGGCCGTCCACGGGGCCCTGGGCCGCATGGTCACCACACAAAGCATGAGGCTCCAATTAATTTAATGTATGTCATGGTGCACAGGCAAAACAAGAAAATTAACGCATATAAAATGGCGCAGTGCAATGAAGAAATTGGTTAGGATTAGCACGGTGTTTTATTTCACAGGCCCTAAGCAGGCCGGTGGCCCTTGGACCTGTGGCATGCCACATGGTCGACCGGAAAGATGGCCACGTAATTATCCTAACAGAAATAAAAGTCAGGCAGTCGAATTACACGAATTTACCGTCCTAACCTAACGAGTCAAACATTAAAAGAAAACACTATAAATACCTTTTTAGGGGTTGTTATACTCTTGGCGCGGTGCTACCGCGGCACACCTTAGGGCAGCGAAGCTGCAACCAGCAACCTCCGCAAATAGCGGCCACAAATGCAGCCAAAAGCAGCGAAAACACGCGGCTAAAACCGACGGTAAAAATCTGTAAAGAAATAGACAATTTAGTTGCGGAACGGAGGCCTCTCGAGTTTGCTCGCCGCCATCGAAAACGCTTTCGATGCTCTGCTTACCTGTGCTCCCAAATTTGTGGGCACGGGGCGGCACGGCAGCACCGCAGGCACGTCGGCGCTTGCGCCGGATTCTCCGAATAGAAAAAGGCCCGAGAACCCCGCGGCGGGCTTTATATAGGCCTCTCACGGCGCCTCGACGAAAGCAAAACGTAGACCCCCGTCGCAAAATTAAGAACCGAAAAAATGACTGCTAACCGTAGACTATTGCTACTTTCACATCACAGACCAAATAGAGGATACTATTATCGACTATCGGTAAAGCCGTCTGAAACACAGACTAACAAAAAAATAACTTGGGTACTCCATCTCACGCGACAGACTGCATCAGACTACCTCACGGCGAAATGGAGAATAGCTCCCTCCAGCCAGCTGTCAATGTGAATCCGATGTCACTGGCCGTCTCTGTCGGCGAGCTAACCAAAACAACAGACAAAAAACTAACAAGCGATGAGTTAAAGATCGATTGTTACATTCCCCCCCACTAAAACAGCTGAAACCTGATGAGCAGACTAACAGGTGAAGCAAAAAAACGGTGCCCTCACCGCTAATCCAACCTACTCATCGAGGAAGTTACTAATTGACTAACTCCACTGGCATCAAAATATATAAAAGTAATAATTGGGATTACACTGGGTAGGTAATCCTAAAATCTAAAAGTAATAGAAAACAAAACACACTTCAGCATCCAACAACAAAAAATCTCCGTCGAACTTGACTGACAACTCAAAAAAGAAAATCAAGTCCCGCTCGTTACAGAACGTGATCGGTACATCCCATATCTAAAATATAAAAACTGCATGCAATAACAAAATAATGGTAGCTTCTCTACCGCTCTACAAAAGCTGTAGAATATGGCTCTACCAAAATTTAAGAAAGAAAATAAAATGGCTCTACCATAATAACAAAGTGACTCTACCTCCGAGTCCCTATCACTGAAAAGAAAAAAACAACTCAACCACGCAATCAAAGTTTTACCCTAGTCTCTACACTAGAAACAAAGTAAAATAAGAATACCACACTGGTACGGTACTTAAAAACACCGGACCAGAATAATTTCCCGGTTCGAATCCCGTTCAGAAAAAAAAAACTCCAAAACACTCAAAGTCGTACCTTTCCGGGTTCGAATCCCGTTCAGAAAAAACTCCAATAGCCACTTGTGTTCCAAACACACGTGTATATAAATATATATAGTCAATCATGACCACATACGATAACAAGTCAACATTAATCACGGCCATGACTCACCTAAGTCATCAACCTAAAAAGAACAAACGCCACCCGGTGGCTGATCGATATCCTCCACCAAAGTAGCCGATATAAAAAACAAGCGCCATCTAGCGACCACACACGGAGTCGGACTGGGTCACCAGTCAGCTCCTTATCGACGTAAACCGCACGCCAACGCGTTGTCAATAACAACTCACAGAGGGCGCTAAAAATAATAAAAACAAAACAATTTTTCTAAAGTTTTGCTACCTAACAAAAGTACACAAGAAAACAAACCATTAGGCGTACCAACCAAGTGCCTAATTACATACTCGAGCGGGAAAACAACTGTATAATAAAATCAACAAAAATAAAATAATAAAATGTCACTAGAAAAGGAAGGGTTTTCGGATAACATTTTACTCAACCAAAATAAATGAGAAGGGTATAATGTGGATCATTCCGAATTTAAAGTAAAATAATTACCGGAAAGGGACTGCAATTTCTACAAAAGAAAATAATTTACTACACCAATAACAAATTAGCTTTTAGATAGAAATTTTGGTAAGGTTTTAGAGAAAACAGAAAAAAAATTTCTTCTGTTAGCATTGAACTATGTCCGGGACTATACAAAATGCTTATGATTACCGGCAAAAAAAGATGAACGTTATCCGAAAACGAAAAGAAAAAGGGTATTGAAGGGCGCGCTGGGGGGCTGGGGACGAATTGTTCAGGGGGGACGCCTCGGGAGAGATGGTGGAATAAGGGTTATGCTACTCTAATTGGTAGTCACCATAACCGTGCTCATGCAATAACTAAATTTCTCCGCCCACTAACCCGTTTATGATGACGCCTTCACTAAAAAACAAAAAAAAATGAAAGCCTTATTCCTCCCGTATTCCCTAACCGAAACGAGCCCCTGCTCAAAACAAAAAACGCAGACTAATATCAGCGATAACTCTAACAATATGAGAATAGGGATAGACACAGATTATACAGCGAAGAGTTTGAAGATATAAATAGAAGAAAGGAAATTTTTTTTTTTACCTCGGCATCGCCAACACTGTGACGGGGTGTTGACACGATAGACCGGCCTGCGGTATTCAGCCCCGCTTTAGATCTTTTATGTGCCATTGTCCTAGGCTCTTGTCAGTGTAGAAGCTTTGAAGCTCATACACCAGTTTACTCAACTTCTTTACCACTCTACATTTGTCATACTTAGGAGCTAATTTTGCCATGAAGAACTTAGCCGCGTTACTTAATGGGTAAGTGCGTTTCCATACAATGTCACCGACCTCGAACTCCTCGCAACGACGGTTCTTATTATAGTGTACTCGATTCCTCTGATGAGCCCGAGCAATCGCCTTAGATACCGCAGCAAAGGTATCGACCAAGCTTCCCAGCTTAACGGTGTGTGCCTGACGGGAACCCATCACCGGAGGCGTAGGAGACTTAGAATCCTGATAAACAGACCCGCTGCAAACTGCTTCTCGTCCATGCAAAAGGAAAAAGGGCGTATACTGCGTTGCTTCGTTCACCGAAGTATTTATAGCGAACTGGATTTTTGCTAACGAAACATCCCAGGTGCGATGGTCTTGACCCACCAAGATGGAAATAGCGGTGACTATGGTACGATTGTATCGTTCTACAGTGTTCACCTGGGGGCAGTATCGCGGGGTGAATTGCACCTGCGGAACCTCGTACTTCTGGAATAGAGATTGCACCTCATGGCCCGTGAAAACGCTGCCATTGTCCATATAGATGATTCTAGGGATTCCGTGAGTCAGAAAGACACCCTCCTCCAACCGTGGCACTATCGTACGTCCGATGGCTCGACGCAGTGGGAACAACAAACAGTACTTGCTAAAGCAACAAACAACAACCAGTAAGTACGTAAAACCTGCACGAGAACGTGGGAACGGACCCACTAAGTCGATGCTTATTGTCTCGAACGGACGCGAACACACTTTCGGGTCACCCATGAAGCCGGGAGTGGGCCGTTGCGAATGCTTATAGGCGGAACACTTGTCGCACTTCTTAATATGCTCTAGAACGTCAGCGTACATCTTAGGCCAAAAATAACGGAGCGCCAGGCGTCGGAAGGTCTTAAAGACACCAAAGTGCAGGGAGACTTCACTGCCGTGGCTCTCAGCTAATATGGACTCCCTCCGATCCTGCGGGATTACTTCCTTCCAGTCAAAATCACCATCAGAGCTAAATTTGTTCTTACAATATCGAAATAACCTACCCGAGCGCAGTATAAAGTTGGGGCAAGACTGGGGTGATCGCTTCACCCTCTCGACGAGAGTATTGTACCAGGGATCTCTCACAGGAGGTGGAATTTCCGCTATGGGAACCGCTCTCGACAAGAAGTCGGGCACCAGATTCTCACTGCCCTTGCGGTGCTCAAGAGTAAAGATATAAGGTGATAATCGGCATCCCCAACGTGCTAAACGACCAGTGGGATTGGTAAGATTGAAAAACCATTTAAGACTAGAGTGATCCGTAACGACCTTAAACTGCTCACCCCCTTCCAAGTAAGGACGGAAGTACTCAACTCCGAACACTACAGCCAACGCCTCTCTCTCTGTCACTGAATAGTTACGCTCTGCTGAGTTCAATGAACGGCTTGCATAGGCGACGGGGTGTTCTTCGCCGTCGTTCTCTGAAATTTGAGTCAGCGTAGAAGCTATACCGTAACCCGAAGCATCACAATGAAGCGCGAACGGTCTGGTGAAATCTGGGCAAGCCAGGACTGGAGCTGTAACCAACGCAGTTTTCAGGTCATTGAACGCTTTGTCTGCCTCGTCCGACCAGGCAAAGGGCGGTGCGGTCTTCTTGGTGGTGGTTAAGGCGTTCAACGGCGCAGCGATACAACTAAAATTTTTAATGAAGCGACGATAGTATGAGGCTGTACCCAAGAAACGTTTGACTTCCTTACGGCTAGTAGGAACAGGACAATCGACTATAGCACGAACCTTAGAGGGGTCAGTCTGAAGACCACGCTCATTAACAACATACCCTAAGTACTTAAGCTCACGCCGGAAAAATTGAGACTTTTTCAGGTTTATTGTTAAATTCGCTGATCGCAGACGCTCCATGACCCTCTCTAGCGTCTCTAGGTGATCCTGGAAGGTAGACGTACAGACAATAATATCGTCCAAGTAGACAAAAACTTTGTTACCGAGCTCCGGACCAAACAACTTATCCATCAGTCGCTGCTGTGTTGCAGGAGCACCTTTAAGACCAAAACACATGACTTTGAATTGAAATAGGCCGCGTCCAGGGACGGTAAACGCCGTTTTTTCCTTGTCCAGAAGAGGAATCTGCCAAAAGGCTGCTTTCAAATCAATTGACGTAAGGTACCTACTTTCCCGCAGCTGGTTCAGGATGTGGGAGATGTAGGGAAGAGGGTACGCATCCCCTTTACTAATGGAATTAAGTTTACGGCTGTCCAAACAAAATCGTAGTTCTCCATTTGCCTTGGGAGCCAACAGAACTGGATTATTCCATTCGCTGTTACTGGGTTCCACCACATCCATCTCCAACATCTCATCTAACTGTCGATTCAATTCCATCAACCGGGCGGGGGACAAGCAATAAAATCGCTGTTTTATAGGCGCCGCCGTACCTGTGTCAATAGAATGGGACACCAACGACGTACGACCCAAGCCCTTTCGCTCGAAAGACACCTCCTTCAAACGTTCAATAAGTTTGTCCGCCTCCTGACGCTGCGTCGGACTCAAATCATCCAAGGCGTGAAGATGCTTTAGCTCTGAAACGCTAGGGAAAGACAATGAAGGGGTGGGCTCGACCGCATCACCGAATAACTGAGGGGCCAACCGAAATGTCTTCCAGAAGTTAACACCGAGAATAAGGGGAGTGGAAACTGCAGGGACGATGTGGAACTTAACAACGTTGGTAACATCTCTCCAGCGCACTGGCAAGTAAACAACGCCTTGAACCTCCTCCCGCGAATCATTAGCGGTGACAATGTAAGCAGCGTCTCCTTCTGTGCAAGAGTGTATTGTCACCCCTAAGTCGGCAAACAACTTTCCGGCATTGGCACCTAGGACTGAAATAAACGCGCCCGAATCAAGCAAACCTGAATATTGCTCATCATAAATGGAAACGGTCAGATGAGGACGATTATCGTCTGCCCGTGCAAACTTGACCGAACCTACACGACAGGTGGAAAAGAACTTTTTAAGCTTAATTAAATAGTTCCCCCAATCATCTTCCTCGAAGCAGGCTTTCTGAAAAGGGGAACTCCCTACACGTTTTTTGGAACGGCGGGGTTCTGCGAGGGCAGCTTCGGTCTGCATTCTGGGCAGTCACCCATCCGGACGCCCCGTTTTCCACACGAAAAACAAACTACCTCTCTGGATGGACACGAGTTGAGCGAGTGACCTGCAATCCTACATCGAACGCAGAACATAGAAGAAGAGGAAGAAGGCGGCAGGGCTCCTCCAGCCTTGGGATATTGTACTGGCTCCACTTTAGGTTGACACTTAACATGGTAAGAAAGATCAGGGGCCAAGGTCAATGAACCTTGCTTAGGTGGCTCCCGGAAATCTGCAGCACGAGCGAAACTATGTTCAAGCATCCTGCATTTCAACTTGGGGTCCTGCAACGTCGTAATGGGGACCATGGCTAACGCAGTCACAAAGCGCGGACGGAGATTATATCGGATAGTTTGTAACTTATCCGCTTCTGGAACGGGACGGTCCAACCTAGAATAAAAGTTTTGCATAATCGAAATGAACGATGACGCAGACTCGTTCTCACCCTGTGTACGCTGAGAAATTTCACGCAGCAATCTCTGGTCATAATCTATCGGCGAATATTCTTCAATCAGAGCAGCCCTTAAGGTTGTCCAATCGCAAAACTCAGTCTTGATACCGCGATACCATAACAAAGCTCGATCTGTAAACAACTCGGCGGCTCCTTGGAAAAGTATAGGTTCTGAAATTTGTCGCGTGACGCACAGCTCCTGTAGTCGCTCCAAGTAAACCCTAACACAAGACATGCCACTATAACGATGGTTTAAGCCAGACAATGCCTTCATTTGTTTAGAAAACGAAGGTTCCCCCATTGTGGACTGTTGACTTGTAGGTGGTTCCTCTAAGTCCGTTGCCTGCTTAAAGCTGGTCTGAAATGAAGAGAACAGGTCGTCGACCCGAGGCAAGACCTTAAGCAGCACGTCCTCCACGGCTGCAACACTCTCCTTCAAATCTGAGGAAGAAACATTTAGTCTACCCAAACGATGATACAAATGGTGAGCTAAAGCTCTCATGCGGTTACATTTCTTGAAACTCAATTTGTCCTGTGCGAAGAAATCTGTAAGTTCTCTTAGGCTACGGGTAACGGCACTCAATTCAAGATTTACATCCCTATCAGTTTCAATAATTTCGTCTGCCGGGGTATCCGCAGCAAGTTGACGCAGCTGAGATTTCAAGGCCAAAACCGTGGCCTCTGGTTTCGCGCCCCTAATTTCTACCTCATAAATAAGTTCGTCCTTCAAGAGCAAGTTGTAACAAATAGGGCGTTCCATAATGACAAATTAGGTGTTTACACGAGAGTAAACTAAGATATGCAAAGCTGGACCTTTTACAGTAGAATAGAAATAAAAGTGTGGCACACAAAAATTTTACAAAAAGGTAAATACACAGTTAAAAAAAAAAATTCAAAATACATAAATTTTTCAACACTGGCAAAAAAACAAAGGAGAAATATTTCTTTGTTGCAATTAGCATGGAATCACAAAAATTACACCCAAAACCAATCACAAATAACACAGAAATATTTCTGTAAAAAAATATCAGAGGCAAATAATCATATACAAAAATTGAGAAATATTTCCTTAAAATAAATTATAAAATACAAATGAACAAGGGTAACATACCAAGCAAAATATAGACAAAGAGAAGGGAAATATTTCTCAACACAAAAATATCAAAGTTAAGGAATCCGTACTTTCCTTCCTCGCTAACCGGGGAAGAAATGGTCTCACTTAAAAGGGCCCACGTTGTGGCGTCAAATTGTCACGTGGTAGGCTACCTAGCCTAGGGGGGTATAGGGGCAAGAAATTAGAGAGTCGGAATTGGATGACAATAATTTATTTCCTAGCTAAGTTGGTAGTACATCGCAGGTCCCTCTCTAAATAGGTTGTTAATTCTAAGTCTTAAGTTATACACCCTACCTAGCTTTAGCCACAACTTTTGGGTCAGGGTAGCAGGAATAAAATCCGTAACACTGTTTTAGTATCTTCACGTTTTATTATTACTTATTTATATTTTACAACAAATTCGCACTTATTATTTATTTCACTCGCTTCCATGTTAACGCTCAACTCAGACTGCCAGCCCGCGCGCCCGCATCGTCTGATCACGCCACGAGACCCATATTGGAGGGGATCGTGCTGTGATTGGCCGATGCTTCGGATTGGCCAACGTTCCTGATTGGCCTTTGTAAATCTAGTCAACTTAGCACTAACGAAAACGGAAGTTATAATAACTCCATAATCTATATCAGACAAAATAAATCAAAATTACTAATAATGTATTGTTACAATCCGAAAAACAATTTTATATGTATATGTTGATATAATCAAAAAAGTAATTATATATATAAAACCTAACAGCTCGGCCATCCTACTCTGAGCATGTCCCATCGCTCCTTAAATACATAATTACGATGTTGTAATTGAAATCACTTATACAAACTCATTTAACTCTACATTGACTTTTGACATTTCAACACAACGTATACATCGTAATTACTAAACTTAATTATGAGAGGTAAGACCTCATTGTAATGAATTAATACAATAGTTCGGTATATTAATTTCTAAGTATTATTTGACTTTACGCTATCAATAAGTAATGCGTAAAATCATGAATCAATTCAAAATTTTTGAGCGAAGACACAGGTAGATTTAATTTATTTTAAATCATAAATCTTTTTCAGTATCATTGTCAGATGATTCAGATTCAAAATTTCTATTGAAGTTCATCCAAGGTTGAATTTTATCTAGAGCAACAACCGCTTCATATCTACGACCATGTTTCCGAGTCAGGGGTGTGTCCTCGATCAAAAATCTGTCATTATCGAGCATTTTTACTATACGATAAGGTCCTTGATATTTTACTACTAGTTTCTGTGATTTGCCATCGTGAGCTACTTGCCGCTCTACTCGTACTAGATCACCCTCCTTGTATTGTGTTGCCGCTTTTCTGTGTTTATTGTAACTATTAGCGTCTCTTACCTGTTGTTGTCTTATTTTCTCTCCAGCCTCCTGTCTCAGATCGTCCAATGCCTCTAGCGGAATTCTGTTTTGTGTATCGTTAAGGATTTCACTCAACTTACCTTCGGTTCTACCGATAATGTTAAAGCCAAACAGTAGTTCCGAGGGGCTTTTTTGAGTAGTTTTGTGCTTTGTGCTGTTGATACCAACCTGTATGTCTGTAATATGGTCATCCCAGGATTTCTCGTCTCCGTTATGGTTAGATGTAGACAACGCGTCTAAAATAGTCCTGTTGAACCTTTCAACTTGGCCGTTGGCCCTTGGTGTAGCAACAGCGTTTTGAATATGTTTTATGCCATACGTTTTAACAAAACTCTGAAAGGTTTTGCTTGTGAAGCTCGTGCCTTTGTCTGTGATTAAACGTGTTGGTACCCCGAAGTAACTTATATATTGTTTTATAATTTGTATTGAAGTAGTAGATTTTGTGTTCCTGACCGCGTTTATGCTAATATATTTAGTGAAGCCATCCACAATTACTAACAGATAGCAATTACCTTTCTTGCTTTTAATGAATGGTCCTAAATGGTCTGCATGTATTGTGTGAAAAGGTGCGCATACCTTTTCAATGGGGTGTAACTCTCCTTCGCGTTTTCCACCTGGAGCTTTGTGATGTGCGCACTCTAGACATGAGGTAACATATTTTTTTACAAACCTGCGCATCTTTGCGAACCAATAATGTTCCTTGATGCGTTGAAGGGTTTTCTCAAAACCCCAGTGCCCCACGTCATCGTGATTCATTTTAAGAATCTGCCATCTTACACCTCGAGGAACGAGCCATTTCATCCCTTCCCCTTCAATGCGATAAACTTTACCGTCTTTGAGTTTGTAGTTTTTATGCACATCCATGATTTCCTTAACCGATGAGTCAGAGAGAATTTCTTTGATTTTACTTACCTCTGCATCAGCGGACTGCACCGTCGATATCCAGTCCTGGTCAGTTGCGTCTATTGGTAAAACATCTAAAATATGTTGTTCACTTACGTCACTGCCTACTGGGTTCCTACTGAGTGCGTCTGCATGGCTCATCCGAGAACCGGGTCGGTAATCTATTGTGCAGTCATATTCTTGCAGTTGGACCCACCACCGAGATACGCGGGGTATCAAGTCTCTTTTGACTAATGTTGACCTAAGTGCATTACAATCCGTCAGAATTTTGAACGGTACTCCCACTAAATATACTCTGAACCGACTCAAGGAAGCGATAACTGCTAGGGTCTCTAACTCGTAGGAATGTAACTTACGTTCGTCATTCGTAGTCTTACGACTGAAATAAGATACTGGTTGCAGCACCCCGTTTGAATTTCGTTGAAGCAGTATACCTGCCAACCCTTCCTTGCAGGCATCTGTATGCAATTCTACTTCAGCCTTAGGGTCATACAGTGCAAGAATAGGTCGACTTGTAAGCAACTCTTTTACCTTTTCAAACGCTTGTTCTTGCTCCTTGTTCCAGTACCAGGCCACATTTTTCTTTAACAGGTCGGTTAGAGGAGCTGTGATCATGGCGTACCCTTTAACAAAACGTCTGAAAAATCCAGACAGACCAAGAAATTGGCGTACCTCATGTTGGTTGGTAGGTCGTGGAAACTTGGATACCGCTTCGCTTTTTCTACTGCCTGGTCTTATACCTGCAGCACTCACGTCGAATCCTAGAAAATCTACAGTGTCGAGAAAGAAATGACACTTACTCAACTTTAAAGTTAATCCTCCTTCTTTCAGCAGCTGTAGTACTTCTCCTAACCTTTGCAAACCTTCATTAAAGTCTTTCGAAGGAATCAGGATATCATCCATGTAGACAATGGCATACTTAACTTTCGCTGCCATTAGTATTTTGTTTATTGCCCTTTGAAACACTGATGGCGCATTAACCAGACCAAAAGGCATGCGGTTGAACTCGAACTGCCCGTCGGGTGTCACGAACGCGGTTTTGGGCCGTGACTCTTCCGATATCGGGATCTGGTAATAGCCTGAGGCTAAGTCTAAAGATGTAAATAAAGTGTTACCTGACAGTAGATCCAGCTGATCCTCTACCCGAGGCATTGGGTAATGATCCTTTTTGGTTTTCCTGTTAAGGGCTCTATAATCAACACACAACCGCTTGTCACCTGTTTTCTTCTGGACCATGATGATTGGGCTTGCATAAGGTGACGATGACTCTCTAATAATGTTATGGTCCAGCATTTCTTGAATCATATTCCTTACCGTCAGTTTTTCAGCATGTGACATACGGTATGGGCGATATACAATTGGTTCACCATCAATTAATTCTATGGTCATTTCTGTAACTGTTGTAAATCCTAAATCATGCATTCCACTAGAAAAGCAGTCACTATACCTTGCGAGTAAATCTTTCAGTTCATGCCGCTGGTTCTCTTTCAATTTCGGGTTATAATTTACAGATGTATCCATTATAGCGTCGTCAAAGGTAACGCTAAATGTGTTTCTGATGTTTTCTGCCGAAACCTGATTTCGTTCCAAAGATCGTGTCATAAGTGTACCTGCGGTAATGTAGATTGGATTCGATGAGATATTGTAGATTAGGATCGCGCCACGACTATTCTTGATCTCGTACTGACCGGGAAACAAATAATATTCTTTACCTTCAGGGCCACGTAACGTCCCGTTTACGTGAACTTCACCATCAGATATCTGCAAGTCGGTGGAAACCTGTACTGCCCGTATTGTGTTGCAAGGAACCTCAGAGTCGTAAGTGGCCGTTAAGTTAATTTTGTTTGGGGTCATTCTCTGAAACGTTATCGCGTCGGGTGTTTTAATTATCAAAATGTCTGGTTTCTCTGTAAAAGAATGACCTAATAACACCGGATGCACAAGAACATAATCTTCGACAACATATAAGTCTACTTTTTCTTTTATACCTTGAACATCTACAGTGCCAACAACTACCCCTACCGGGCTGACAAGGCTAGCCCCAATACCCCTGAGTGTCGGTAAATTTGGACGAGAGATCATGTGCAGCCCTAGAGCCTTAACATTACTAATCCTGATGAGAGAGCATTGACTCCCTAGATCTACATGGCATGTAATAGCAGACCCATTTAATTTTATCTCCATTATGTACTTGTTAATTCCGGTGTCCTCAGTCATTACTTCAGCTACCTGTTTGTGGTTTTGTTCATTACCTAATGTTGAACTCTTAACTCCATCGTTACCTGATTTTTTTGTGTTTTTATAGCAGTTTGAAGCAAGATGGCCTATTCTATCGCATACCGTGCATTTGTTAAGAGGTTTATCACATTTTGGGATTTTGTGACCTATCTCATTGCAGTTATGGCACTTTACAGAAGACATTGATTTTTCACATTTGTAGCTAGGGTGACCAAGTTCATTACAGTTATAGCATCTAATCGTAGGATTGATGGTGTTACCTGATTTGGATGTATCTGCTCTGTTCATGTTGATTCCAAACCGCCCTCTTCGTGTCGTGTCCTGGTAGTCTCTGCTCTGCCCTGTCTTAACAGTCTTTAAATATTTAAGTACCTGTTCTGGCTCTCGAAACTGGGCAGCCTGTGCACCGACCTTTACTGCTCTGTCTTCTATGCCATAGAGCAGGCAGTCTACTGCCTGTCTCCCGGTGATATTACATTTATTTAACAAGTTGACCTTTGTATAATAATAAAGCTCTAATGACTCACCATATTTGACTTTCTTAGCTAACATTTCGGTTAAGAGTTCAGCATAGTCCTCCCTGCATGGAAAGGACTCCAACAATTTCTTTTTCCACTCTGACCATGTATGCAGCATCGAAGTTAGACCCTGATACCAAGTTTTTGCAACACCACACAATTTCGGCAATGAATAGTGAATTATTTCTCTCTCTTCCCAACCATAAAGTTCGGCACATTCTTCTACTTTGGTGAGCCATGTCAAAATAGTTTGATCTTTTGATAAAGGGTCGAACTCCGGTACCACGTTGGTGTTAAATGTAATTTTAGGCTTATCCAAATTCTTAACCTTACCTAGAATAGACAGAAATTTATCCACTAATTTAATATCCTGTTCACCTTCCTTGTATGTAGACAACCTTACTCTTTTTGGAGACCGAGAACCACTTCTTGAATTCGATGGTGAGCAGCCTCTCTTCCTTCTGCCATCAAAGCCACGTTCTCTCCATAACGGTTGTTCTTCGTCAGTGTCAAACGGTGTGGAGTAGCGCTGCTTCTTCATCTTTGATCGTGACCAACGTCTTCCTTTAATGTAGCCTTGATTTAGGTCAGAACTAGTATGTGCACGCTCTTGCCTAGAGTACCGTGCATTCCCATTTGCACCACTTTGTGCACGCTCTTGCCTAGAGTACCGTGCATTCCCATTGGCACCACTTTGTGCACGCTCTTGCCTATAGTACCGTGTATTCCTGTCCGAACAAGTTTGTGCACGCTCTTGCCTGGAGTACCGTGCATTTCCTTTGAAACCAGTTTGAGCACGCTCCGGCCTAGAGTACCGTGCCTTCCCCTTTGAACTAATTTGTGCACGCTCTTGCCTAGAGTACCGTGCACTATCATCTGAACTAGTTTGTGCACGCTCTTGCCTAGAGTACCGTACACTCTCGTCTGAACTAGTTTGTGCACGCTCTTGCCTAGAGTACCGTACACTCTCGTCTGAACTAGTTTGTGCACGCTCTTGCCTAGAGTACCGTACACTCACGTCTGAATCTGATTCGTGACCCCTTTGACCTATTTCCTTGGGTCTTTTTTCGTACCTCAACCTCAACTCACCACCTCGGGTTTCCTTTTTCAAATCTTCATCTAGGGCTTCCTTCCTTTCCAGCCCTCCACCTGGGGTACGCTCGTCATTGTCGCTCATCGTTTATGCCTTTGCCTTATCTGAAACTTTCAGAAACCATCGTTACTACACGTCGTAATCGTCGCACAACTTAGTAAAACATTGCACTAGACAACTTTAATTGACCGCCGTGGTAAGGCGTCAATTGACCACTACATAACATTTACAGCAATATAAAATTCTAGGTTAGAAGAAATTTAAAATAAATACATACTAAATAAATAAATACTTAAAACATTCAATTGTGTCATTTTAAGCAGTAAATCTTATTATGTTGAATTTCTACGAAATCAAGCTTAAATTCGTGATAATCCCGTTTCTTTACCTACTAGCAAACAAAAATTAGTACAACATGATGGGGAGGGCACTATACGCTGAAGCAAGGGCTAAGAGCCAAAACGCATTAGTAACTCAATGCTATGTCTTTTTACTCTAGCCATATAAGTTCGATGTTGAAATATTGTACTTTTTCTTGTAACAGGCTATTATGATTATTGTAATAAAACGAACAAAACAACAAAAAAAAAATAGGAAAAAAAATGTGACTGGATGGGTGGGCGCTATACGGACGGACACGGCAGCTTAGTGGCAGCAGTAACCGAGTGCTATGTGTCTTCTTACACCAACCATATTCGTTTAATATTAGAATATTGTACACTTCTAATAGACAACTATAATTATTATTATTTTACATATTTTTCATAATAAATAAAGCGTTACTTACGTTTTCTTTTTGTCGAGCAGTGGGCGTGACAAGAAAATAACACAATTTTCTCGTTTATCCCACTTCTGACCTTTTGGGTCAGGGTAGCAGGAATAAAATCCGTAACACTGTTTTAGTATCTTCACGTTTTATTATTACTTATTTATATTTTACAACAAATTCGCACTTATTATTTATTTCACTCGCTTCCATGTTAACGCTCAACTCAGACTGCCAGCCCGCGCGCCCGCATCGTCTGATCACGCCACGAGACCCATATTGGAGGGGATCGTGCTGTGATTGGCCGATGCTTCGGATTGGCCAACGTTCCTGATTGGCCTTTGTAAATCTAGTCAACTTAGCACTAACGAAAACGGAAGTTATAATAACTCCATAATCTATATCAGACAAAATAAATCAAAATTACTAATAATGTATTGTTACAATCCGAAAAACAATTTTATATGTATATGTTGATATAATCAAAAAAGTAATTATATATTAGGTCTTTACCTATGAAATTGCCGTTTTGTTTGAAAAAAGTTAAAGTATTTTTTTTTCGAAGTTATTTATTTCTTTTATTCAAAGTCATCACCCCTGCAATCAATGCATCTTTGCCAACGCTGTGGCAGTTTATGGATGCCCTTCTTGAAAAAATCAGCAGGACGGGAGACAACAAACTCTTCAAAGGCGTTTTGTACTGCCTCTCTGGAATTGAATTTTTTTCCCGCTAAAAAGTTGTCCAAATTTTGGAAAAAGTAATAGTCGGTAGGCGCAAGATCTGGTGAGTATGGCGGATGAGGGAGAGCTTCCAAACCCAACTCATGCAGCTTAGAGACGGTCTGTTGTGCAGTAAGGGGTCGCGCGTTGTCGTGAAGTAGCAGTGGAGACGACCGATTGACCAAAGCTGGTTGCAGACGTGCGAGTTTCACCATCATTGTGGTCAGTTTTTCAATGTACACATCTGCAGTAATGCTCTCGCCGTTTTGTAAAAAGCTATGATGAATCACACCAGCACTAGACCACCAAACTGTGACCATCACCTTTCTAGGGGTCATTTTTCGTTTTGCACATTGCTTTGGTACCGAAACAAGATCTAACCAACTTGCTGAGCGCTTTCGATTGTCAAAAAAAATCCATTTTTCGTCGCACGTAACAATTCGGCTCAAAATTCCTTCATTTTTGTGCCTGTTAAGCAGCGCAAGGCAAGTCTCGACGCGTACGTTGCGCTGGCGATCGTTAAGTTCGTGGGGCACTCATCTATCAAGCTTTTTTATCTTGCCAATCTGTCGCAAATGGACCAATATTGTTTTGATGCTAACATCAAAAGCTGCTGCCAGCTCAGCTGTAGATTGAGATTCATCAGCTTCCACAATCGCCTTTAATTCATCATTGTTGACCAAAGTTTCCGGACGACCACGAGGTTCATTTATCAAGTCAAAATTCCCAGAACGGAACCGAGCAAACCAATAACGGGTGGTACGTTCGTTTGTACAGTTCTCTCCGTAAACGTCGTTGATGTTACGTGTCGTTTGTGCCGCGTTGGTGCCACGACGGAACTCATATTCCATAATTACACGAAATTTCAAAGTATCCATTATGAGGAAAAATGTTGAAATGTAATGAAAATACAACGCTAATCAATAAACAAAAGACTTATATTGTAAATAGAATGTCATATTTTTAAAACAAAATTAATTTGAATTTAGAATTCATAGCCAATCAAAACTTTTTTTTGTTTGAAAAAGTCTGTACTGCAAAACGGCAATTTCATAGGTAAAGACCTATTATATAAAACCTAACACAACGGATGCCAGCGTTACAAAAAAAAGGACCAGCTCAGCGGTTAACATTAAGGGGTGGGTCAGTGAGCCTCACCGTACGGATTCCTTGTCAAATCAAAAGTAATAAAAAAGGGCGCCACCCTAGCCAGACGGGCTAGGGAAAAGAGTTACTTGTGTTCTGATCCTCGGATGGTGTCCTCGGAGCCGGAGGGAAGAGAACACGGGAGTACGCGCACCAAGAGGGGTACGCGTCTCCCACGGGATACCTTGGGGGCAACTGCCACCTGGTATCGCTGGCAGCTGGGGGAACGGGCCCAGAACGCACAGGGGGCCGTTCCGGTGCTAACAATGAACCCCTGAAATGCGGGAAACGATCCGCATTACAATAAATTCAAAAATATGGGTGGTCGGAAGGACCTTACCCCAAAAATAAATTCAAAACATCAATAAATAACAGCTAGCCCTATCCCAGACGGGGATGCGAACAGATTAAGATGCTATAAAGAATGGATGGTTCCCCGGAAATATGGAAATATAGCATTTAGACATGATAATCGCTTCCGGGGAAGCATTCCACGGCACAGGCATAACACAAGAGAAAGAAATATGGGTGCAGTTGCATAAGATTTACAAAAAAAACATGTGGATGACAAATTAAAAATATTTGGTCGCTAGGCGCGGGCCGTCCACGGGGCCCTGGGCCGCATGGTCACCACACAAAGCATGAGGCTCCAATTAATTTAATGTATGTCATGGTGCACAGGCAAAACAAGAAAATTAACGCATATAAAATGGCGCAGTGCAATGAAGAAATTGGTTAGGATTAGCACGGTGTTTTATTTCACAGGCCCTAAGCAGGCCGGTGGCCCTTGGACCTGTGGCATGCCACATGGTCGACCGGAAAGATGGCCACGTAATTATCCTAACAGAAATAAAAGTCAGGCAGTCGAATTACACGAATTTACCGTCCTAACCTAACGAGTCAAGCATTAAAAGAAAACACTATAAATACCTTTTTAGGGGTTGTTATACTCTTGGCGCGGTGCTACCGCGGCACACCTTAGGGCAGCGAAGCTGCAACCAGCAACCTCCGCAAATAGCGGCCACAAATGCAGCCAAAAGCAGCGAAAACACGCGGCTAAAACCGACGGTAAAAATCTGTAAAGAAATAGACAATTTAGTTGCGGAACGGAGGCCTCTCGAGTTTGCTCGCCGCCATCGAAAACGCTTTCGATGCTCTGCTTACCTGTGCTCCCAAATTTGTGGGCACGGGGCGGCACGGCAGCACCGCAGGCACGTCGGCGCTTGCGCCGGATTCTCCGAATAGAAAAAGGCCCGAGAACCCCGCGGCGGGCTTTATATAGGCCTCTCACGGCGCCTCGACGAAAGCAAAACGTAGACCCCCGTCGCAAAATTAAGAACCGAAAAAATGACTGCTAACCGTAGACTATTGCTACTTTCACATCACAGACCAAATAGAGGATACTATTATCGACTATCGGTAAAGCCGTCTGAAACACAGACTAACAAAAAAATAACTTGGGTACTCCATCTCACGCGACAGACTGCATCAGACTACCTCACGGCGAAATGGAGAATAGCTCCCTCCAGCCAGCTGTCAATGTCAATCCGATGTCACTGGCCGTCTCTGTCGGCGAGCTAACCAAAACAACAGACAAAAAACTAACAAGCGATGAGTTAAAGATCGATTGTTACAACCTGATGATCGGCACGGTCGCCCATAACAGAACAGTGTCACTCGGATCTCCGAAATATGTCGTTTCGTGTGACACTGCACACATCATCCTGAGACATAAGCACAGTCTGGTAATAAGATTACTCGACTCGATCAGTTCATAAAGTCCCAATTGCCCAGTAATTTCAATAGCTACAGTGCCCTTCAAACTTCTTTAGCTCCACCTATAAGCCGGTATAACTTTGTTTTTGCTTTGTTTAATGTTAATGTCGTCATCTTGACAATTGTAAATTGTCATTTTACCGGACATACCTATTAACATAGTAAAACGATTTTTTTACTTTGCTATTTAGACAATAGAGATCTACGTGAATCAACTTCAACTTCCGTTTGCCTCGCATTCACCAGTTTACTTCCCAAGATAAACGTGCGTAAAGAAGTTTTGCTTCAAAAACAATTAGCATACATACATAAGATTGGTTTAAATATTAGGCAGCTGTAATCTCCGGCTTACTGCCAGTAAGCGACGCGCTCGGCAATTGCACCATTGCATTGAGATAATAAATGATTATCACATTTCTGAGTTATAGGCCCGTATTACAGAAAGACGCTTAGCAAAATCGAGGCTTAAGTTGACATTTTATTGATAAAATTTATTATAATTTTGCAAATGAGATCTCGACTTAAACACAGATTCTCAATTGAGCAACTCTTATTTAAATGGGTCGGTGCATCATGTTATTCTCTTCCACTCATTTCTATGACGTCATCACAACATTCACTCCCTTAGCACACATATCATTCTTCAAACAGTCCGACCACACCTTTTTCGGTCTTCCTCCACCTCTTTTGCCATCAACATTATTCAAAACTCTCTTGGTGACGTGGGTTTCATCCCCCCACATGTCCATACCACGCTAGCCTATTACTCCTTAACTTTTCCGTCATCGGTGCGACTCTCTCACACTCTACATACAAAATACCGACTGGCCCGATAGCCAGTCCTAATCGGGCCTGCCTTCTGAACTGTGGGTGGGGGTGTGGGTTGTGGGTTCGATTCCCACCCAGGACGAACTTTTGTGTGATGAACATCGATGTTTGTTCTGTATCTAGGTGTTATATTGTATTCAATGTATGCATTAAAAAACAAAAAGTATCTAAGTATTGTATCAGTTATCTGGTTTCCATAGTACAAGTTTTGCTTAGTCTGGGGCTAGATGGCGCTGTGTGAAATGTCCACCAATATTTATTATTATTAATTTTCATACAAATTGTACTAAATAATCTCAGTTGATATTGTTTATGACAAATAGGTAACAGACGCTACGTGCAACCTTATTTAATAAGCAAAATGTTACCAAAACATCACATATCAAGATGCAGCAACTGATAAAATCATGCAAAATGCCTAAAACCTAATGGGCAGCCTAGACAGGTAGTGCTTCTAAAAGCTAATGTTATTAGATTAATTCTATAATTTACAACGCAACATAGTCTATGGTAACGCAAATTCTGTGTGGCCACAGCGTGTGATGCAAAACGCAAATGTTGGTAGTTATTTGAACTTTGATATTATTATAGGTGGGAATTATTACGAACTAGAAACGCGCCTAGGTTTTACCCGCAACTTACTCGTTTTCTCGCGGGAACTTAAAATTCGGGATAAAAACTACATACAGTTTAGAAGGCAGAGCAACTACCATCTGAGCTATCAGGCCAGTCAAATTAAAGATTTCATACAAATACTTACTCGGTATCCAGTACGGTTATATACCTACACTCAAATCTCGTACTAGCTGGGTGAAAACGTAACTCGAATGCAACCTATAAAAACATAAATTTGTATGGGTATGGCAGTTTGAATACGCAGTTTATGTGCAGTTAGTATGGAAATTTCTCCTGTTGCATTGCAATCAAAGTTTCGTGATCACCCCCCTGACTTACTGCCACCAAACGGAAAAAAAAAAACTCAAAACACAAACACTACACTCAAAACACCCTAAATATCCAATGCCTTTCTTTCTAATGAATATCTTGTGATAATAATATATAAATATATAATATAATAATGCAGTAAAAATCCGTTTATCTACCTACGGAGTCGCCATGAAAAAAAGCCTGAATGTCAAGGTCGAATACCAAGTTAGCCCCAACTCTATAGTAAAATTTAATACCTAACAGTGTTTTTATCGTAGTCTAATAGCTTTATTAGACAATAGCGGTAATCAAGACTAGCTACAGCCTACCGATTAACTGTAATAAATTGATGTAATATAGGTACTAATCATCTCGCGTGACTTATGTCCTATCAAGATAATGTTGTAATGGTCCTACCCTATTTTGATTTGCCAAATAATGATTTATTACAATCTGTCCCCTACTTTAAACGGTAATTGCAGTAGTGAGAAAGAGAACTGCTTTTTTTTTCAAACTCATATATTGTAATGGGCTTGCTATATATTATTTGACAATAAGAACTTTGTAATTTTATATGCTTAGTGACATAACTTAATTTTAAGCACCTAATATAATTTTGACTTGTAAAAGTGCTAAAATTAGCCTATTTGCAATAAATCTTTTGGCTTTGACTTTGAATAAGGGGAGAGTTGGTAAATTTACCAAGTGTCCCCTCATCACTAACTTAGGGGGACAGATAGTATAGATATATTTTATTGCAATTCCATGTTTTGCAAAGTGACTGCATGTATAGCTTACGTATCGAATACATAATAGTAAACAAACAAGAATAAAGCCTCTGTAGTGAGGCAGTGAGGTAGCTGGCTGAGCAGGTCGGCTCATAACCTGGAGGCCGCGGGTTTGAGTCCCGCAGCAGGACAAGTGTTTGTGTAAAATAAGCGCAAATACTTGTTCTAAGGCTGGGTGTTGTGGGACCATGATCCTCGTAGTTCCTGGGTCCCTACTCACAAGGAATCCTAGTTAGGGTCCAGGATTTATGTGTGTGGTCGTTGGGCGCTATTATTATTATTATTAATTAA
Source organism: Ennomos fuscantarius (assembly GCA_905220475.3). NCBI lineage: Eukaryota > Metazoa > Arthropoda > Insecta > Lepidoptera > Geometridae > Ennomos > Ennomos fuscantarius. The sequence continues at coordinate 2,190,885 of HG992040.1, read as the reverse complement.
GAAAATGGTAATCAGGGTAGGGAATCAGTTTCTGGATCAAAGTTTTAATCTATAAGTAGGTATTCATTAATTAATTTAAACAGAATCCCGATTAACTTTTGTAACTCAAATATCAGCTCTCTCTTCCAAATGTCGAGACAATTAATGTAATTTTTTACATAACAACTATTAAAGTGGTTGAAGACAAGTTAAATAGAATTAAGATAGTTGCTCACGAAAGCGTGTAGTTAGGTAAATTATGTATAGTGGTTCCGTATAACCTACATTATATAAATTTACACACATAAATGTACGAATAATATACGTTAGTAAGCAAATATAAGCCTAACAGACAATCGTTAAGATAGACGTGTTCTTGAAGGTCACGTTTTGGCAAACTTAGGTAATGTAGGATGCATTTTGACTATTCAAAATGCATCCTACATAGCGATGAAGCGACATAATGTATTGGTACCTCAGAGAACGGTAAGTTAACTCCGTGCAATCGTTTAAATAAAAAGCGACGCTTGTTACACTGCAACAAAATGCAGTTCAGCTCGTACAGCACTGCTTTTCTTTCTTTATTCATTGAAGGGAGAAATAGAATAAATAGTGAAAATATCCTTCAGCAATATCACACCTTGTGTCGGATTTTGTATGAAACAGACGAAATTTTACACCAATATTGGTATCCCACCGTAACTTTTTTGTTTTGTAATTTTATTTTATTTCATTTATTTTTTTAGTTTGGTTACGTCACCTAGGTAGCAGCTTCTTAGATTAAGTTTTGCTAATGTATTGTATTTAATATTCATTCTAATTTTATCAATGTGTTTGCATGTACCATTTAATTAGTAAATAATTACTTAAATAATTTAATTATTAATACCAATTAAGTAGAATATATTCCAACATAATTTTGTTTGGATGATGGTAATAATAATCTATCAAAGGTGACTGACTGACATAGTGATCTTTCAACGCACGCCCAAACCACGGGAAATTTGACATGCAGGTAGATGTTATGACGTAGGCATCCGCTAAGAAAGGATTTTTTGAAATTTCACCCTTAAGAGAGTGAAATGGTTGGTTGAATTATTTTCCCAAAGGCCATGCCGCGGGCGAAGCTGCGGGCAGAATATATATACTTACTCCTATCATATTATCCGTGTCTTTTTCAGACTTCTTTTGAATGAAAGAGATGAAAAACTTGCACTAGCGATATCGGATTTAAGATTTTGATTACGCTTTGTCGAAAATAAAATTAATAAATACAACAAAGCTTTATCGATGCGCAAGGTTAACAAATCAAATGTGTTCGTCGACCTCATTAAAAAGTATCATTTAATTTTAACGATACAATATATTTTATTTATATTTGAGAACAAAATAGTGTAAAAGGAGGACTTAATGTTATGAAGCACTAGTTGCGCCCCGCGGTTTTACCCGCGGATAAAAAGTGTTTTAATTATTTGCTAATCCCACGGGAAAATTTCACTGTTCCGGGATAAAATCTAGCCTATATGTTAATCCAGTGTATAAGCTATCTTGGTACCGAATTTCATCTAAATCAATTCAGCTGTTTGAGCGTGAAGGAGTAACAAACATACACACATATAAACTTTCACCTTTATAATATTAGTGTGATTATCTACCAATCAACCTGGATTTGAAACAAAAATAAATGGTAGAGGTAGTGTAAAATTGATATTAGGATAAAATATTATGTATGTACAGAAGCTGCGTCATGTTTACCATTACCTATACGCCGAGAGGATCTATGATATCAAATGCAAATGTTAAAAAATATATTTTGAAAAATTTATATTTACCTACGCATTAATAACTACTTAAGCCAAAACACTTTTTAAACTTTCGCGACTTGAACTCATATTGTAATGATGAAGGCCGAGGTTAGTCAAAATAATGTTTTGATAACTTTTGTGCGCGTATAGACCCGTTTTATCTTTACAATACTTAAGCCAAATCAGAAGCATTCCGGTGGCTTAAAAATATATGACATTAATATGTTGAAAACTATCCTATTGTTTGTTAGTTCAATTTGTTATAAACAAATATTGACCATCTAAACTAGAGAAAAAGATAAACATATTTTGTACCACTTTTTTTTGTTTTGGCTCCACACTTTCGTGTATTTAGCCAGTGTCAAGTAATTAATTTTTCAAGTTATATTATGTTGTATGTGTCAAGTTAAGTCGCAGTCCAAGTCATCAAGTCAAGTCATAGTCTAGTCTAGTCAAGTCATACTCCTAGTAAAGTGGTGGCAACTTTACCAAAAGTTTCTATGGAGTTTTGGAAACAACACGAAAAGGAACGTTTCACCATCATTATACCACTTTCCCACACTCATGCCTGAAATCCAGCACTTAACGAATAAAATGCCTCCAATTTTATGCATTAACACTGAAAATAACACAAGTTTTGAAAAATAATACAATGCGGTAACGCGACCTTTTTCGTTTTCCCGCCAAAACTCCTTGTACCACTTTATGTAGGTCTGTAATTTCAATGACCATGATTGTATGCACAATATATGATTAATCAAATAAAAAACAACGGAACAGGTTACGTTTTTATACAAAATTAACTGAATTTTAATTAAATAAATACATAAATATTTATAGACATTTCACACAGCGCCATCTAGCCCAAATTGATCAAAGCTTATGGGAACCAGATAACTGATACAATACTTAGATTTTGTTTGTAAATACTCACATAGAATACAATATAATACCCAGACGCAAAACAAACACCTATGTTCATAACACAAATGTTTGTCCTGGGTGGTAATCGAACCCACTACCCACAGTTCAGAAGGCTACTACCAACTGAGCTATCGGGCCATTCAAGTAGATTAGTCATTCGATTAATAATAGTTCTGATGTAAAGGCGTAGATCCTACGTAACATCAGGTTTATCTTTGTAACATAACGCTATTATTATCGAGGCGCATTTACTATTTTAATTATTAATTAATAATACCCTGTTCACATGTTAAAGGAGTTTGATGATATTGATTGACTCTATTATAATTAATTTTTTGATATGATAATAGTTTATACATTATTCATTATAATTTTATTCAACACGCTTTACTTTGGAAGTAAGCTGGTGAATGTGAGGCGAACGGAAGTTGAAAGTTGTTGGTTCATGTAGATCTTCATTGTCAATATAACAAAGTTAAATTTCATAAAATTTGCATTATTATATTGGTGTGTCCACTTAAAATTAAACAAAGTTATACCGCCCGATAGATGGAGCTAAACTAAAGAAGTTTTACTTCAGTCGTGTGGTCTAAAGCACACTCATTTTTTGAAATAAAAGGTAGTACCCATAGACTCGGTAGATTATTGATTACTTTTTATTAATAACAATAATAGACACTAATAAGCATTTTTATGCTATATAATAAACATGACTGACCCGATTTCTCAGTTCTTAATAACCCTGCTTTCATCTAGTGTATTAATCTTAAGTCTAATTAATGCAATTTTAAGCTAATATTATATTAGTGTGATTCTCTTAGCTAGTATATTATAATAGGTCTTTACCTATGAAATTGCCGTATTGCAGTACAGACTTTTTCAAACAAAAAAAAGTTTTGATTGGCTATGAATTCTAAATTCAAATTATTCTTGATAATTCTCTTCATTAATTATTCATGAGTTGGGTTTGGAAGCTCTCCCTCATCCGCCATACTCACCAGATCTTGCGCCTACCGACTATTACTTTTTCCAAAATTTGGACAACTTTTTAGCGGGAAAAAAATTCAATTCCCGAGAGGCAGTACAAAACGCCTTTGAAGAGTTTGTTGTCTCCCGTCCTGCTGATTTTTTCAAGAAGGGCATCCATAAACTGCCACAGCGTTGGCAAAGATGCATTGATTGCAGGGGTGATTACTTTGAATAAAATAAATAAATAAGTTCGAAAAAAAAATACTTTAACTTTTTTCAAACAAAACGGCAATTTCATAGGTAAAGACCTAATATCAAGCTTTTTTATCTTGCTAATCTGTCGCAAAATGGACCAATATTGTTTTGATGCTAACATCAAAAGCTGCTGCCAGCTCAGCTGTAGATTGGGATTTATCAGCTTCCACAATCGCCTTTAATTCATCATTGTTGACCAAAGTTTCCGGACGACCACGAGGTTCATTTTTCAAGTCAAAATTCCCAGAATGGAACCGAGCAAACCAATAACGGGTTGTACGTTCGTTTGTACATTTCTCTCCGTAAACGTCGTTGATGTTACGTGTCGTTTGTGCCGCGTTGGTGCCACGACGGAATTCATATTCCATAATTACACGAAATTTCAAAGTATCCATTATGAGGAAAAATGTTGAAATTTAATGAAAATACAACGCTAATCAATAAACAAAAGACTTATATTGTAAATAGAATGTCATATTTTTAAAACAAAATTAATTTTAATTTAGAATTCATAGCCAATCAAAACTTTTTTTTGTTTGAAAAAGTCTGTACTGCAATACGGCAATTTCATAGGTAAAGACCTATTATTATAAAGGCAAAAGTTTATATGTGTGTATGTTTGTTACTCCTTTACGCTCAAACGGCTAAATGGATTTGGATGAAATTCGGTACCAAGGTAATTTATATAGTGGATTACCATATAGGCTACATTTTATCCCGGAAAAGTGAAATTTTCTCGTGGGATGAGCAAATAATTAAAATCCTTTTATCCGCGGGTGAAACCGTGGGGCACAACTAGTATAATATAAATAATATAAATGCTTGATTCAAATAAAGATTATTACATAAGTTGATAACTTCCATTCACAAGCAAACCCGTCTAAAATCGCTAAACATCGACCTAAAACCTTCACAAAGGAATTATAATCAGTATATCAATCAAGATGCGATTTGTCTGTCTGTCTGTAAGACAGGAAGATACACAATTACACACTAACACCCGCCCACAATCTAGTTATGGAGCCGCAGATGTCTAGGCAAATGCAAATAGCATTATAATACCTACGCGCCTAGTTAGAGTTAGCTTATTTAGTGCTCATTTTTTTTTCCTATGGTAGGGGAGATCATGACTTCTGCCATGGCGAATGGACTAAATCCCTCGCCTTTTCCTATTATAACCTTTGTGGTGTGATAGTTGAGCAGGTCGGCTCATAACCTCGACGTGGTGGGTTTGATTCCTGCGGCAGTGCAATTTTTGTCCATAGAAAAAAAAACACAAATGCTTGTTCTGTGTCTGGGTGTTGTGGGACCATGGCCGTCGTAGTTCATGAGTATATAGTGTATATATATATATATATATGTATGATATATATATATATGTATGATATATTTTTCACACCACAAAGGTTTTATAATAGGAAAAGGCGAGGGATTTAGTCCATTCGCCATGGCAGAAGTCATGATCTCCCCTACCATAGGATAAAATATATAAAAAAAAAAAAAAATATATATATATATATGTATATATATATATATATATAACCCTGTATACAGTGAATCTTAGTTAGGGTCCAGGATCTATGTATGTGATCGTTGGGCATTAATTAAACAAAATACTCCCCTAATGTTCTTCGGGAACTTTTTTAAAGTTGGTTATGATATGATAAAGTCCTGTTGCTGAGTTAGTTTAGTTAATAATACATATCTACCTAGGTATAATAAGCTATTTGCGTAAAAACGTTTCGCTTGTACATTTATTGCGCAGACGGCAAAGTAATGAGGCAAGAGTGAACCGATATCTTCTACCGGTTCAATCTTGCCTTGAAACTCCCCTCGAAAATTCTTTCATGATAATTCATTCTGATATAAAATTCATAAAAAGCATGCTCTTAACTATGCTCTAATATATATAAATAAATAATAAACTAAGTATCTAAATCTAAAACTACAAATATCTAAACTTAGAAATATATTTTGTAAGATAAATAACGGCTAAAACTCACGTCAATTAAAAGTCGAAATTACTCCGACCAGGTTTCGGACATATTCGATGTCCTTCTTCTGGGAGCAAGCCGCAATCTTACAAAATGTGTCATTCTCACGATAGTTTTCAAATTATAAATATATATATAATAATATAATATACATTTTTTTTTCTTATTCCTAGAATGCACAATGACACTCTGCTAATATAAAATATATAATTTATAATATATAATAATTCACAATGTTTACATTGTCTAATAGTAAGTAGGTACTTATGTGGTTATGTCATTTAACAATTTAATAAGCGGTTGTGTAATATAACTGGATCATTTTACACTTCTGCTTACATATGAGATTATTCTATGTAAATTATGTTTTAGCAAATGTTGTCTTAAAATGCAAATAACCTACTACACTCACATAAATTTTAGCATCTAATGTTTAACCTATTCTATATCTTCACTGTGTCCTTAGTATTGATATACGCATGTTTATGTATGTTTATTTGTATTATATAACATCCAACGATCACATACATAGATCCTGGACCCTAACTAGGATACCCTGTCTAGAGAAAAAAAAGTCTAGGGACCCAGGAACTACGAGGACCATAATCCCACAACACCCAGACTCAAAACAAGCATTTGTGGTTTTTTTTTCTTTGGACAAAAATTGCACTGCCACAGGAATCAAACCCACCACGTCGAGGTTATGAGCCGACCTGCTCAACTATCACACCACAAAAAAGTATTTGCGCTTTTAGTTATAGTATGTATTGTGTTACTCTTATTGTATATTTATCTTAGTATATATATGGTAAATTTTATTTTATAGCACCACCGTCCATGCTCTTTGATCTATCTCTGTCTATCCAAAGGTTGTCTGGAAGAGATCGCTTTTTAGCGATAAGACCGCTCATTTTAACCTACTTGTAAGATTTCTGGTTTTGTATTTCGTCATCTTGGAGAGAGTTTATCTATCTATCTATCAAACCATAGTCGTTTCGCTTAAATAATAGAATGTAAATATATGTTAAAATATTTTTAACAATGTAGCGAGTTTTATTGTTTTTCTGAGTTATCGTGTTCTTTTACGGTGTTTTTTTTTAGTAATCGGAATAACTTTAATTTTGATACGTTTTGTGTTTGTAATTCGTAAAGATCAAATACGCAACTATAACAGCTGGGATTTTATTTAGCCCCATTCCACGGAGATTATTAGTTGTATGAATCACATTCTTTGGCTTTGTAGCAAAGGAATAATTATTTATTTTTCTTTTGTCTCTCTTTACTATATTTGAAATAATCAAAGTACAATGAAAAAAAAAAAACTGATAGCTATTGCACTGTAATCTAAATATATATAGGTCTAACTCAAACATGACTGAATGACTGATATAGTGATCTATCAACGCTCAAACCACTGGACGGATCGGGCTGAAATATGGCATGCAGGTAGATGTTATGACGTAGGCATCCGCTAAGAAAGGATTTTTCGAAATTCCACCCTTAAGAGGGTGAAATGGGTGGTTGAATTATTTGCCACGCTGCTTGCGAAGCTGCGGGCGGTAGCTCGTTTTACGAATAAAGTCTTTAATTATTGTTTTAGGTTGTTTTTGTCTGCATTAAATCTTGACAGCCCCTAAGTTCGCATAAGAGTCGTCGAACATAATTGCCTCAAAAGTACCCCTACCAAAGTTACAATAATGAACACCTAAGAAGTCAAGATAAAAAATCTAGAAGCTACTTTGTCTTACCCAGGGCTGTAGCTAGAGTCGAAGTTGAGGTAGGGTTATTGGTGACGAGTGGCGTTCTGTCTGCGGTCGAGAACGCTGCGTTTATGTCTGCTCCGCGCAAAAAATTCGCCGTGGTGGTAAAAGTTTGTTCCGGAGTACAAATTTTACACCGGAAGTGTCGTGGTGGTGTGATGCACCGTTTGGTGGTTGTGGATTTCTCCTGCGGGAACTCTCCGCAGGGATAAGTGGGAGTGATTTTCGGGAAGGAAGAATATTCCTTCCAGAACATTCGAAAATTCGCTCGGCCACTTCGAGGAAGTGAGTAGTCCGCGGGCGGGCCGATATCCAGTCGGCCACGGCGCGGAGTGCGGCGCGCGGGGACGAGTCTACGCCTCTGGATAAGGACTATAAGGTGTATGAACTCTATATAGTTAGGTTAAGTAGTTTTTAAGCTAGCTTTAAGGTAGTTCTTAAGTTAGTTTTTAAGCTGCTAGGATTAAGGTTGTGTATATATGTAAATATTTAAATTTTTGTTTAATTGTTTACATGTATATAGTGTTAGGATATATATATTAATGTGTATATAGCGGGTGCTGTTGCGCAGAGCAGCCCACGTAGGAGCTTGGCTATGCCCAAGCCACTACGTAACGCCTCCGGGCGATTTTCGAAAGGCCCTTGTCAGGGCCAGGCCGGGGGTCCTCCTCTGGGCCCACCGGTTTCGGTGGACCCCGAGAAGGACTCATGCCCTTCTCAGGGCCAATTTAAAGCCCCTTCTCAGGGCACGTCCGAACGAGTTTCGGGGTCGGAGGCCAGCCGCGCGTCGTCCGCGGCTGGCTTCCTGCGGGCTTATTGCGGGGCAGATGTGCCGTCGGACTCCGACGAATCCGTGATTTTCACCTCGGACACAGACTCGATGGCGGTCGACGGCCGCACCGAGTCCCGCAAGCGAGCCTTTCTAAAGAAAGGCTCGGAAGGCTCCTCGGACAATACGGGGAAGCCGAAACGGAAAGCGGGGGCCAAGAAGGCTAAGCCGCTGGCGGCGGACAGCCATGACGTGGGTCTGGCAGACGCCCAGCGTCAGCTGGACCTGGCTCGGCGGAGCCAAGTCCCGAAAGAGTTGGAGGAGCTGGTCGCGGCCAAGGAGCAGCGGACGCGCGTCGCCCGGGCTAAGTCCGGGTACGGCGCGTCCCGCATCCTATATACGGACCACTCCTTGGCGGAGCTCGAGAGGATGGCGCAGGAGGACGAGGAGGAGATTGTGGAGGTCGTCTCGAAGTCCTCTAACTTGAAAGGGACTTTCCAAAAGTCCCTAAAATGCAGGGCCGCCAGTATGCGCAGCATCGTGAGCGAGCTGGCGCAGCGTACGGCAACGGACGAGACGAGGCAGCTGCAGGCGAAAGTGGATCGCCTGCAGGCGGAAGTCGGCCAGCTTCATAAGAAGCTGGCCGAGGCCACGTCTCACCCGGCCGAACCGCTGCTGAGGCCCGAAGCTGGGGGCCTCCCTCCCTCCAACCTTGAGGATATCATTCGCAAGGTTGTGATGGAGGAGAGGGCCTTCACTAGGGCCTGCTTCGCGGGAATAGAAGACCGGCTCCTGCCGGTGCGATGCCTCCGCCCACCGCTTGCGGCGGACAAGAGGCGTAGTGAGCCGGGACCGCCGGTGCTGTGTCCCCGCCCGCCGCCCGCGGCGGACTGGAGACAGAGCGAGCCGGGCCCGTCCACGCAGCGCCTCCGACCGCCGCCCGCGGTGGACAAGAGGAGTAGTGAGCCGGGGCCATCCCCGCTCACCCAGGCGGACGCCCTCCTCCCTTCTACCACCCCGTCCAACCAGCATGGCTGGACGAAAGTGGTTAAGGGAAAAGGGAAGGCGAAGAAGAAGGTGGTGGCCACCCCCCCTACCGTCCCTGCCCCCGGCCCGTCGGCTCAGCCAACGATCAAGGGAAAAGGGAAGGGGAAGAAATCGGCCCCCAAGCCCTATACCGCTGCTCCTACAGCGAAAAGGGCCCCGACTGGCGCGAAGAAGGGACTCGCTCTTCCCAAGTCTGCGGCCGTTGTGGTGACACTCACCACGGAGGCCGCGGAGCGTGGGGAGACATACATGTCTCTTCTGATGCGGGCCCGCACTAACGCCGATCCCGCTCAGCTTGGGATCGGCGAAATTACGTGCCGGCGGACCCAAACGGGGGCTCGAATCTTCGAGTTCCCAGGAACTCAGGGTGGTGCACACGCAGACCTCTTTGCAGCGAAGCTGAAAGAGGTCATTTCGGATGCGGCCAAGGTGGCTAGACCCACCAAAACCGCAGCCTTGGAGGTGACCGAGCTTGACGACTCGGTCACCAAAGAGGAGGTGGTGGCGGCGATCGCAGCGATAGGGGGCTGCGACGTCACAGCGGTGCAAGGGCGGGCCATCAGGCCCGGCCGCGGTGGTATGGGCACTATCCGCCTTGAGTGCCCAGTCGCCGCAGCTAAAGCTGTCCTCACCAAAGGACGGCTTTCCGTCGGTTTCGGGTCAAGTGTGGTCCGGGCACTTGCAGAGCAACCTCTGCGCTGCTTCAAGTGCTTCGGCATCGGCCACACTCGGGCCCTCTGCCCGTCCAAGGTGGACAGGAAGGGCCTTTGCTACCGCTGTGGCAAAGAGGGTCACATGTCCGCCTCCTGCAAGGCCACCAGGCCGCACTGTGCGGTGTGTGCCGCCAGTGGTCGTCCGGCGGACCACGTAATGAAGGGGAGCAATTGTAATCCTCCCCTTAGGAAGGGCAAAGTGCAGGCACTTTACCGGCCTGCCGCTGCCACCACCGTTCCTGAAACAGGAACCTCGGAGGCCGCGGAGGAGGGTGCGATGTCCGATTAAGTCCAACATCGCATCCTCCAGGCGAACACCAACCACTGCGGAGCAGCCCAGGATTTGCTGACGCAGACCGTGGCTGAGTGGTTGGTGGACGTGCTGTGGTCGCCGAGCCGTATTCGGTCCCCGGTCGTTGGCTGGGTGATCAGGACGGCCTGGTGGCACCGGTGATGCGGTCTTCCTCAGACTCCCCTCCCCTCTCGACCTTAGAGAGAGGACCGGGATACGTGGCCGCCGCCTCCTCCCTGGTGGTGATTAGCGGGAACGAGGCACGGGGGTGCCTCCTCCCGCATTGCACTGATCACCACCACCGTCGGGCGGGAGCGACCTTAAGGTTGTTCCCGGGCCCCTCCTGGAAAGGAGGTGCGTGCAGGCCCCGCTGTAAAAGCGGGCAATCGTCGGAAGAGGACTGGACGTCAAGGCTCCGCCGGTTACCCAGTCCTCCTCCACATAGACGAGGGAGGAATATCGTGGAGTTTTTTAGTCGGTAGGGGTGCCATTGCACACTGGCGCAGAGTCCGACACTACCCGTGGCCGACCCAGCCGCGGGTGTGCGTAAACGCATTTTTCTTCACGAAAAACAAAAAAAAAAAAAAAAAAAAAAAAAAAAAAGGGTTATTGGTGACAGGTAGGGCGGAAGTAAAAAAATTATCATAATAATGAAGGGTTGAGAACAAAAAGGGTTTAATTGATTATCTGTATATACCATTATCTGTATATATAAAAGGAAGTAGTGTAAGTTACACTATTTATAACTCAACAACGGCTGAACCGATTTGGCTGAAAATTGGTGGAGAGGTAGTTTAGAACCAGGAGACGGACATAGGATACTTTTTATCCCGTTCGATCGCGTTTACTAATTCCCCCGCGCGAAGCCGGGGCGGGTCAAATAGTTTAACAATAATTGAAGGGATGAGAACTAAAAGGGTTTAATTGATTTTTTTCACAAAATGACTTATGAGTATCGTTGGATTCAGCGTGAAATTATCTACAATAATACATTCTCAAAATACCGAAATGAGCTTATATCTCGAGATTTTGAGTTTAAAAACTGTTTATCTGTCACAGAAATACAGTTTGCTTAGCATAAAAACATTATATTTATTTTATAAATTATTATATTATATTTTTACAGTAATTGTATGAATTAGTACTATATTTAGTATTTTAAAATAGAATTAAAACATTTTCAAGCAACTGAAACTTACATAAACCTTTTCTATTACCTTATAAGATATATATACCCTCTACATTAAAATGATGCCGTTGAAGTTTAAAGTAAATTTTCTCGAAACTATTTGACAGTTACAGACGGAAACTACAATTTGACAGTTAAACCCTTTTTATTCTCAACCCTTCAATTGATCTGCCCTCCAAGCACGGGCTCCTTACAATACAATAGCTATTCGTAGACAAATAATTTCTGTGACAGAACATGATCATGGATCTAAGATTTTTTTAAACTCAAACTATGAACAAATAATTTATCTTAGTTTTTGGTATTTTTAAGGTAGGGCATTGCCCCACAATGCCCCCCTCCCCCCTAGCTACGGCCGTGACCTTACCTACATGTCACTCTTGCTTGAAACCCCTAAAACAACTATTTAAATAATGATTTTTCAAACATTGTTCTCTCTTTTCGGAAGCACCTTGTACTGTGTACAACATGTTAATAGCCACCTAACTGCTATCATTAAGCACCTATACTATCTGTATACAAACAAAAATATTAGAGATAAAATGTGAGGAGAATTTTGTCCGGAAACATGCCGGAGACTTTAATTAGCGGAGTTACATAACAATATTAGACTGGCGCGATTGTTCAGTTGGTAGTTACACTGTTTTCTAAACTGTGGGTTGTGGGTTTGATTCCCACATGACAAACATTTGTGTAATGAAAATAGGTGTTTGTTCTATGCCTGGGTGTTAAATTGTATTCTTTGTATGTATTTACAAACAAAAAAGTATCTAAGTATTGTATCAGTTATTTGGTTCCCATAGCTTTACTTAATTTGGGGCTAGGTGGCGTTGTGTGAGATGTCCACACAGATTATTATTACTACTAGCTTCAGCCCGTGGCTTTGCCCGCGTGGCCTATGGGAAACGAAGAAGAAAAAAATTCCGGCCGGATTCTCACAAAACGGCCGGATTACTACATCATCCCTACGAATACTCTTCCATGATTCACGGTTCCCTTGACACGGGCGTGGGAGGAACAATACTTTAAGAACACCTCTATTATGTGAAGTATGTTATGTTAGTCTGTATGTAGTGTTATTAAGTCATATAATATGGTTAAACGAGGAACTTAGCCTGGGAAAGTGTTGACTTCGATTTATTGATATTTCAGGGTTTCTTTTGATTATTTTTATACTCAAATCTCTATTACATAACAATACTCACCTTCATGAATGAAAAAAAAATTAGAAAATATTTATGTGCTCGAATGGTACAAAATTATGAAAATTATAGTAGAAAATATATCAGCATATTTCACCAGAAACTGGCATACAAAAATTAAGTGAAATGCAATGTGATAAAGTCAAGGTTAAATTTATAAATTGGTCATTTTGGGTATAAAATCTTGTCTTAGCGGAATAAAATTTTAAAATGTAATTAATTAAGGTAGTAAACACCACAGAGTTGAAAAGCGCGGGCTAAGACTCGCTGGTTGGAAACTTTTTAAGGAACTGTAATATTATAAATCTCGTCTTGAGAACTGATTGATGACTAAACGTAGTCCTCTTGAACGTAGTTATGGAAAATTAAGGGTTCTGTAAGAGAACGGGTAAGCTAGGAGATATTGACGAACCTCTAGAAGATATGGAAAGATGAAGAAAAAGAGACATAGTCATCAGCTCAATTCGGACACGGAGCTTCTCTGGCATGGGGAGGGTGTAGGGCATAATTTAGCACACTGGCCAAGTGCGGGTTGGCGGATGACACGTGTTCTCGAATTTTGTAATTCTTGAACACGTCGGTTCTTTCACGATGTTTTCCTTCCCTTATGTCTTACATAAGGGAAGGAAAACATCGTGAAAGAGCGCCCGTGCATATTCCGCACATAACTGGACTGGTCTTGTAGCTCAGTTGTTAGTATCCCTGCCTTCTGTACTGTAGGTTGTGGATTCGGTTCCCACTCAGGACAAACACCTGTGTGGTGAACATCAATGTTTGTTCTGTGTCTGGGTGTTACATTGTATTCTATGTATGTATTTATAAATTGAAATTATATAAGTACCAGTTATGCCCCGCGGTTTCACCCGCGATAAAAGTGTCCTATGTGTTAATCCAGGTTATAAACTATATGTGTTCCAAATTTCATCAAAATCCGTTCAGTAGTTTTTGCGTGAAAGAATAAAAACCATACTCAAAAAAATTTGCTATTAGTTAGATTGTATCAGTTATCTGGTTCCCACAATACAAGATTTGCTTAGTTTGGGACTAGATGGCGTTCTGTGAAATGTCCACATAAAAAAAAAACTGACGGTCATTGGTGCTTTAGCCCAGTGGGATTTTAACTTGGTTGCGTTGGTTTGAAAGACGAACGTACGGGTTACCGCTAAGGCACACTCGCTCCTAAGACATCATTTTTATATTACGAAAGGTTTTTCTTACGAGTATGGTTCTAGAAAGATATTGATTTCCGTATCCGCCTTGCTTCACTAACGAAGAAACAATGATGATGAATTACTAAACAATTTTGTATTTGTTCTTCATGTCAAAATTATTACAACAAAAAAGAAAATTATAACATCGGATGCTCATTAAACTTTGTATTTATTCCGACATCAAACTTGTTTGATTAAAAAAAAATTGAGTTGATCTACTCATCAAAAATGGCTAACGACTATACTTAATCAAATTATTGCTAATCAAAAACAAGTGCAAAATATAGCATAGGTCTTATAATATTAAGACCTTTGCTATATTTTGAAGATAATTACAAATTAAATTATCAAAAATGATGCAAGTAGAGTCAAGTTCAACTGGATCGGATGCTTTTGGATGGATTAGGTAATTTGTATGAAATATCGATAAATAACGAACACAAAAGATCGTCTGTCATAATAAGATCAAATTAAGAAATATACTCGTCCTTGATGTGAGGATGTCCATTTTGACATGAATAATTTTATCGTGTATTTCTGCTAATTTAATTTAAGTGTACCTACTTTGAAAGTATAAATGATGTGTGATAAATATAAATAAATATTGATGAAAATGATTGAACCTGATAAAAGATTCCAGTTCTGTTGTTCTGATTATATTATACAAAGAATATAAATTATTTTTAATGTCCAATGATCACATACATAGGACGCTAACTAGGGTTCCCTTTATATAAGGACTACGAAGACCATGGTCCTACGACACTCAGACACATAACAAGTATTTGCACTTTTTTTCTGTGTCTAATTACTTGACCTGCAACTGGAATCGAACCCGCGGCCTCCGGGTATCAGATCTGATCAACCACCACACCACAGAGGCTGTCTGTTGATTTACTCATACAATGAAATAGTAAAGAAAATTTTCAAAAAAAAAAATTACATAATTTAGCAATTTATTCAAGTGTTTCTGTACTTACTTCATTTTATTTCTATGCGATACACGACTAACTTTATTATATTGACAATAAAAAAATCTCACATCTTGTTTTGTAAGTTTTTCTATTTAGAAACAACATAGATAATTTGAGTCATGATTAATTGAGCCTATATCTAAAAGTTTTCACGACTATAACTGGGTAAAATCACAACCTTTCTTTGCCGTAGTAATTCTATCTGTGATCGAGTCAAAAAAGAAACATTTTTAACGATATTACAAGTGTTAATTTACCAAAACCAATTAAAATGATCTGTAATTTTATTCATTGCAAACAAGTGATCTTCGATGGGAATCAATAATCGAAACAGGTATTACGTACTCGATATGCCTCTGGTGTGATATAAACAATATTTATTAATCGATTTCTACATACGAACAACATCATAAACTTTCTAAATGTCAAACACAATAGCCGTCCTTGGAAAAAGCATAACATTTTCATCGATCCCAATCGATTTTACTCCCGTACAGAATCAATTTCCTTCGATCATAAAGCTGCCAAGTTCGAACTTACAGCGTATCTTCGCAAGCCTACTCCTGGCCCTGACATTGAGGATTAGAAGCACCTATATAAAACCCAGTGGATCGGTTCCGACAACATTCCTCGATCGATACTCCTACAGTCAACATGAAATTGGTACGTTCCAATAATCTAGTTAATTTCGTCATCCATTCAAAAACTTACTCCAGTTTTCGTAGAGTTCGGCCCAGTTTTTCCATTGTGCGAAATTTTCTTTGTGCTCTCATCACGAGCCTTAGGATTGTGTCGTGTTATAATCGGTTGGATAATTTTGTGGATTATGAGATTTGTTTTGTAATGTGACATAATTATTACGGTAAAATCTTTTTTTTTAAATTTTTCAATTCGTTGGTTTTTTGTTCTCATGAGCTTCTTTATTCACTTTTAAAGATATTTTCATATTAAATGGGCTTGTCAAAGTATACTCAAATCAAATCAATTTATTTGCTTGTGAAATAGGTCAAACATTGATTTGTGGTCTTAAAAGTAACACAGTGGTAACTCTATTTCCGTCGTCGTGACATACAAGTTTTTCCTCAGAATTCGTCGTTTCATATTTTACAATCCTTTATAAACAAAGAATATAATTACTGCAAAATGACAACATGGGATAAAATAGATAATATATATAAGATTCACAAATCTAAGAAAGAAAATTACAATGATTATTTAAGATCTTTATCATTCATAAATTCATCTATGGTATAATAGGCTTACTTAAACTTATATTTATAGTTTCGAATTAACTATATGTTGTCTAATGCATTTTTTACCTCAACGATAATTCCATTTGAACTAATTGCCAATTAATTCATTGATATAAAATTTAGGATTTAAATAGATTTTAAAAATTACACCACCTATTTAGCAGGATGTAGTCGAGTAAAAACAATAAGTTGTCGTTAAAAAAGTAATGTACAACATTTAAATAATATCCTGAATTGAGTTCTTTGAGTTTCTTATTCTATCATATTCTTAAATAATAAAACGTTCAAAGAATCGCGGTACACTCAACAAAAAAATTGCGATTTACAACGTCCATTCAAAACAGCCCCATTAAAAATCCTACTAAGTGTATTTTATCGTAAACATCTAAGCTACATGATGAAAAATCTGTCTGTTATGTCATAGGACACATATAAGAGATCAGGAGCTAAAGACCAGGATAATGCACCGGTACATTACCGCTGATATTATAGCTAATTCTCCCTCTAATCTAATATTTCCTTCTCGTTTTCTCTATCTGTCTTTTAAAAAGTTCTCTTCCCCAGATCATCCTCGCCGCCATCGTCGGAACCTGCGCGGCTGGTGCTTTGCCCGCCCTTCCAGCCCTACCCAACTATGTCGCCCCCCAGTACCGTTACCCCCAGTACTCTCAGTACTACCAGGACCTCAGGCCCAGGGCCGCTCTTGATAGGAGCGCAGCTGTGTTGAGATCCGAATCTGAGGTCAACGAGAACGGGTACCGCTACGCTTATGACACCGAAAATGGTAAGGTTTGAATATATCTTTTGTTAGGAACCGACTGTTTTAGTTTAAGCTTTATAATTGTTTTTTAAAGTGAACACTTATTATGTACGTAAGTGAGTACTTTTTGGGTGAACAAAAATCATGTAACTCGCGTCATCGTCACTGAACGCTTTCCATGATACCCGTCACAAATTACTTAGTTTTCACTTATATCGGCAGTCTTCGAAGACTGCTCCCACATTTTTTTTTTAATTGATAGGTGTGCGTTTAACCACTATCTTACCTGATGGTGTTTTGTTCAGATAGCCGATGATCAACAGGCAACCAATGAGTGTTCAGTCTGGAACGAATTTAACAAACGTATATGAGAAACCTGGCTAACGTGTTGCTTAGCTGTGTTTTAGTAGATTTTAGTATAGAGGGGCATACATTTCACAATATTTCAGGTATCTCCGCCCAAGAGACAGGCGTAGAAGCCAACGGCATTCAAGCGCAAGGTGCCTACTCTTACACTGGAGACGATGGCCAGGTCTACTCTGTAAGGTACACTGCTGGAGAAAATGGATTCCAGGCTGAAGGCTCTCATATCCCGACCGCACCTCCTATTCCTGAGGCCATCGCCAGAGCACTTCAGGAAAACGCACGTGATGAAGCCGCTGGAATCTTTGATGATGGTAAGTGAAATTTGCTATGTGGAAGAATAGGACCAACTCATCTCTTCCCGTGAGTGCCGTAAGAACCCGTTAAAGGAATATGATGCAAATAACTATTGGTCAAAAGAGACTTTATGACTTATTATCACAGTTTAAAATCTTACTACTAGACTGTGCTGATGTCTCAAAATGACGTGCGTGTAACGAAACTTTATAATTTAGAGTTCCAAATGGCACTGTAATTGTTTTATGAAAATGATTAGTATCTGAATAATTATGTGCAGTAACATTAAGCAAACAAAAGAGACAAAGCTAATTTGGTTTTATCGGTATTTTTCAAATATGTTTGTAAAATTTTAAAGATTAAATAACGTGTTAAGAAAAAACTAGCTTAAATAAATCCAGGGAATACGCTGATTTTTACTCAGTCTGCTTATAAATGTACTGCGATTACCAAGATGCCTGCCAAGAGTAGTGATTATAGAAACTCTAATCTCTATATTTAAAGGAGAATCTTATGTTCAGCAGTAGACATTTGACGACTGAAAATGTGAAGTAAAATTTACTTTGCATTTGATGATATATCACTAGGCTTAGTGAACATAGATATAATCATGCTAAGCCGACATTATGAACTGGCTCTAAAGCGAAGCTCCTAAAAACTAATGTTGTAATGCTTGGCGATCTAATTCTGAAATTCCGCGGTTTTGTTATCTATCAGCAAGTAGAACTTTTTTAACCTGTTCGGTCTCATTACTGAGAAAAAGTCAATCCCATTTCCATCCATTCGTCTCCTCTTGGGCGACCTCTATATATGTAGAGTTTCAATTTTCTGAAAGGGAATGCAAAGGGAAGGGAAATGAATTGCATATTTTAAACTTTAGCAATAGATTTTTTTATTATACTATTATTCAATCCTATATGGTTCACCTGTTAATTGATAAATTATTTAAATCAGTTTTGAGGTTGAGTAAAAGCAGTAAATTTATTTGATGCTCGTAAAAATAAAGAAGTTGTGCGTAATTTCGTCACCGCGGGCTGCGCCTCACCTTTCAAGCCGCCGAAGTATTTATAAAAATACCTATTTAATAAAACTAAAGTATCGTCAGTAATCACACTTCATTGTTTTTCTTCAAAAATATATTATTAATTGATCGTAAACATTATTTAATAGCTACCAATAACCATAAATGTTTGGTGGCTTTTGGCAACATTATTAAGCTTAGGGCTATACTGGGGTAATACTCCGTAATACAGAAATCCGGCTAGGTGTGAAAATCCACAGCAGTTCAAAGGGTTCCGTATTATAGACCCTATGGTCTATGTAGCATGTAGTCAGAAGCCACATCCATATGTCACATAAGTTTTTACTACGAATTATCATAAAGTGAAATTCGCTTTATGATAATAAAATAATAATATAATATAAATATGATAATAAAATAAATATGATAATAATAAAATGATAATAAAGTGAAAAAAAAAAGCTATACCGATAAGATATTACTTTTTTTTTCGCTTTATGATAATTCATAGTAAAAACTCGTGACATATGGATGTGGCTTCTAACTAATATATTTTAAATAATTAAATCAAGACTATCGTTTAAAAGTAATATTTCAGTTCCCAAACTGTCTATTATGACAGCTGTTTAAATTAATAGATATAATCAAATTATTAAGAATGCAAATCATGCATGGAATATGCATAAAATATGCATCAAACTGACTTCTGAAAATGTTTGCAAAGAATGAAAAATTGGTTCGGAATTTTAAATAAATAACTTCCTTTCAAGCCGAATTCAAAAAATGATAAGGTATATTTGACTGCATTTTTTTTAAATTATTGTTTTGGAACTTTTGACTGGGTGAATCGATTTTGATGATTCTTATGTTATTTAAAAGCCGTTTGTCACATTTCAATTTAATCCAATTCTGATAATGGCATCCATGAGAAAATCATATAAGTCTCAAGTCGGTTTTTTACGCTTCGCGTTTGTTACTTGTTTTGTGTAATAATTAATCCACTAACGTTTTTACATCATTGAAATAACGTATTGCTTTCAAAACTTTTTTCGTGGCGGAACACTAAATTTGGTTTACATAAATGTAGTAAATAATATCCTACGATTTATTATTAAGTATCCATTAGTGATTCCATGGCCACGCCTTTATCCGAGCCTCTGCTTCTTTGTCTTGTTGATGTTGAACTTTATCGATAAAAATGTAGATCATTTATCATTTTGTTTCGAAATGATGTATTTTAGTTAGATTAGAAGTTGACTTTATGGTCTTTATATATGCAAATATTTCAGCGTGGGTTACTCTTTTAAATCTATTTCAAGGTTTTTTATATATTTTTGTGTAGTGAGAATGTTTTTCAAGTTACGCTATTTTATTTTATTGACAAGTTAGTCTAAAAATGGGTATAGGATTGTAAAATCTCAAGGACATTTTAATCGAAAGGTAGTCAAGCCAGATTTAAAAAAAAAACTAAAATCACCCCATATCACTCGTTTTCACGCGTAATCTACAAAATTTCCTGGTTAAAATGTTTATCTATAAGCAACCCATTTACCAATTTCATCCAAGTGAGTTCACATGTTTTAGGTCAAAACCACACAAACGAAGAAACAGGGAAAGTTAAAATTACTGTACTCAATATCGAGTTTAAAGTCACAGTTTGACAGCCTCTGTGGTGTGGTGGTTGATCAGGCTGGCTCATAGCCTGGAGGCGACGGGTTCGATTCCCGAGGCAGGACAAGTATTAGTGCACAGAAAAACAGCGCAAATACTTGTTTTGAGTCTGATTGTTGTAGGATTATGGTCTTCGTAGTTCCTGGGTCCAGGGAATCCTAGTTAGGGTCCAGGATCTATGTATGTGATCATTGGGCGTTATTATTATTATTATTACTATTATTATTTTATGTAGTAAAATATTTATTCGGTCTGAATAACCACTTTTACAACTGAGTTTAAAACCAGGAGTGATTTTTTTGTATCAAAATCGTTTCCGTACTTTGGTTTTTAAATCAAAACAACTGGTATGTAATATAATATTATCGAACAGTATCAAATTAAGTTGAAGTCAGTTTAAGCCCTTCCTTATGGAATTATTTTTAATATGATATTATTTGTTTCCCAGGCTCCTACCGCGACGCTAAGTACAGTCCAGCGGTAGTCACCGCTCGTGCCCCGTTCGGGGGATCCCGGTACTTCCCGCGTTTCAGGAATGGACAGTATTACTGAAAGCTGTAAATAAACGAAAATGTATATAACCGTGCCATGTAATATTATTAAAACTGCAATACATTAATAAATGTTTTGAAAGTTATATTCGTGTTTTTTAATTAGAAGTTATCGAAATCCCTAGTTCATATCTTATAACAGAATAAAAATGGCCATATGTTTTGTTCGTGTTACCATCTCGTTAAAACAAATGCAAGCTGATCAGTTAAGTGCATGCTTAGAAGATACCTGGGTGGTGATCATGGATCTTTGATTGCAACACAACATAAAATTTAATTCCTAAAAAAACGAGGATTTTAATTCCTAATTTGAAAATTTCCCTAGTAACTATGGACATAAGCTGCATATTGAGACTGTAAAATCCATAGGAACTTGTGTTTTTATCGGTTGCAATCAAGATACATAATCGCCTAGCTATTCACTCTTGACTTGAAAACTCCCAGGCTATAGTTAACTGGAAACAAGGACGCCGGCAAGCTGTTCCATTCATTAGCTGTTTGCACTATAAAGTTAGTAGCGAAACACTTCGTTCAGGTTGAAGGAATTTCAACCATATATGGATGCTGTGTTTCTATGCATCTTGTGGTCCGATGAATGAAAGAAGATAAGGGGCTTAGATCGTGTAATTCCTTCGCACACTCTCCAAACAGTGCACAGTGTACAGTGCAGTCTATAAAACACTAATAAGCCAGCAACTATACGACGATGATCCAACCTCTGAAGCTTAGCATCAACCAACGCATCGTCACTACTCACCACTAACAGCTCATTGCCTTTTGGCCCGTCTCTGAATGGAGTCCAAGGTTTAGAGCTGGTATTTTGTCGATCCATCCCAGATGTGGCTACAGAATACAGATGGTAGTGTCCTATGATTAGCGTATTTAGGTTTGCAATTAATCATTACTTACAGTAACTGATAGGTCTTACGAGTCCGGTTAATAGATAATTAATCATTTCATAGAAGTGACATGTATTGAAATGGGTTATTTATGTAAAAGTAGGACTTTAGATAACGGTGCTTAGCAAATATTGTTGAGTTAAAAGTTATGATTTATGAGATTTTATATGAGTTGTTTGTTGGGAAACTTTAAGGTCCTTATAAGGGACACAATATTTCCTACTGTAAAAATATATTAGGTAATATACATTTTCAAAGTAATGAAACGTTCTACGAATGCAGATCTAGATCACAAACACTTGTGTCCAAAACAGACTCGTTTGTTTCTAGTACTACGTTTATATCTAGATGATTTTTTGTGTATTTTTTGTTATCTTCGATCTTATAGAATTTTGCCACTGTGATCTTCCACCTATTCGTCCATAATAAACCAGAGCCTGAAAACAAATGTTTGCAATTTGTGTGTTGCCAGTGATGACATGCTTCTGATATATCCATGGCTCTTTACTGTTGGCAAAATTGCGCAACGAGCTATAGAGAGAAATGCTTTGGGTTTCTTTTCGTGATAAAATCCGGAGTGAGGAGATTCAGTAGCAGGTCTACATCGCTCGAAGCACCGATGACCAATGGGAAAGAAAAGAGGCTCCAGACCATGAATTTGAAATTGGAAGATGCAGCGTAGGCCTGACTAGGTGGACCGACAACCTGGTCAAAACCATGGAGAGCCGTGGGATCAAAGAAGTAGGTACTTGCTGGTCAATCAAAGAAGCGTTCTATAACTAAGCCCTGCTTCTTAATTCTACATTCTTCGGATCGGAGCTTTTTTTTCTGCATTGTGCCGGATTACTTGTACTAGTAGTGGGAAAAAGAACTTTTTTTAAATTCATTTATACACACTTTTTTTTCTTTTTTTTAGTGTTTTGGCTCCACTCTTTTGTGTATATAGCCAGTGTCAAGTAATTGATAATTTATCAAGTCAATGATATTTCACGCAGATATATGTCAAGTCAAGTCACAGTCCAAGTCATCAAGTCAAGTCATAAGTGACTATAATAGACATTCTAGTCAAGTAATACTCCTAGTAAAGTGGTGGCAACTTTACCAGACGCTTCTATGGAGTTTTGGAAACAACATGAAAAGAAACGTTTCACCATCATTATACCACTTTCCCACACTCATGTATGTAATCCAGCACTTAAAGAATAAAATTCCACCAAGTTTATGCACTAACACTGAAAATAACACAAATTTAGGAAAATAATACAATGCGGTGACGCATTTTTTCGTTTTCCCGCCAAAACTCCTCCTATACACACTTACACATGCCATATTTGACATAAGAAAAAAAAAACACAAATCCGTGACACACAAAATGACATAACATAGTTATAAATACCGCCAAAAGTCTAAAAGCAATGCCACGCGGTGTCACGGATGGGTTCCTTTGTGGCACCACAAACGCCAGGACAAAGTTAACAAGTACATTAAGCACTGTGTATGTGATCCTTGGGCGTGGTTGGGCGTGACTTTATACAAAATCGTAATATATTAGGTATTTTAATTTTTTTAATAACTAATACTAAAAATTACCTACTACAAAAAAAAAAGAAACATTTAGACTATATACTGGCCTCATAGATATGTATATTTTGACTTGTAAATGTGCTTAAATTAGCTTATTTTAAATAAATTGTTTCAATATTGAGTTTTTATTCGCTTTCATGCAAATCGATTCAGCCGTTGTGACGTGAAATACTTATTTAAAAAAAAAAGTTTTGCCTTTAGGTACCTATATCTAGTTGAGAAAGTATTATTATTATTAAGCGCATAGTACATATATTTACAAGTAATTTATCATTAATTATTTTAGTTACCTTAGTTAGTAGTTTAGTTACCTTTAATTCCTCTTCCTTTTCGTTAACATAAAAAAAAAATTACTTCGTTAAATTCTCTCCATCCAAAGGTTGTCTGGAAGAGATCGCTTTTAGCGGTAAGGTCGCCTATTGTATCTCTATATTTAATCAATGTTTTTTTTGTAATTTTATATTATTTGATGAGTATAATAATGAGTTATCTATATACTAGTTGCGTCACGCGCTTTCACCCGCGGTAAAAAGTATTTTAATATTTGCTCATCCCATGAGAGCATTTCACTTTTCCGGGTTAAAATGTAGCCTATATGTTAATCCAGTGTATAAGCTATCTTGGTACCGAATTTCATCCAAATCCATTCAGCCGTTTGAGCGTGAAGGAGTAACATACACAATTACACACATACAAACTTTCGCCTTTATAGTATTAGTGTGATATCTACGTATCTACATCTATCTATCTCTATTTTTTTTTTATGTTAAGGAATGACGTGACGAGCTTGCCGTTTGCCTGATGTTAAACTACACGGCTGCCCATATCAGCTGCAGTGTCACTCGGAACTCTAAAGTATAGAGTTTCGCGTGACACTGCACTGCGCACGTCATCCAGAGACATCAGCACAATCTATTAATAAGATTACTAAACTGTGAAATCAGATCATAAAGTCTCATTTGCCCAGTAATTTTACTAGCTACAGTGCCCTTCAAACCGGAACACAGCAGTGCTTGGCGGCGAATAACTGGCAAAGCGGTGGTACCTACCTAGACCAACTTTGCAGTAAAGTCCTACCACCTAGTAAAATATTTATTTATATAAAATAATAATAAAGGCTTTTTTATTATTTTGTAGCGTTTGACTACATTTCTCCTGTTATTAAGTGATAATGATCTACCTAAAATATAATCATATTACAATATACAAGTCATTGAAACCTCTCCCACACATTTCCTACGAGCGTAATAAAATGAATCCTACATCATTCGTCTTCATTATCGCGTATGGGAATGATTCTTCATTTATAAATTGAAGTTAGTACTTTATAACCTGTGAAAATAAACAAGCCATAAGAAAATTACGTCTTTTGTTTCTTTTGAGCTTATTAATATCAATATTATATATATTTTGTCTGTCTGTCTTTCTGGATATATCTCTTCATCGATTGTACTGAAAATTTGGACTGCGAATGCTAAGATTTAAATGGATATATAATTTTAGTAATTAGCATTGAGCTATTTTTAATTACTATGTATATAAAAAGTAACTGTTTCAAAAAAGTTTGAAAACTTTTTCAGTCATTCCCTATCGTTAATACTTTTGAAGATCGATTCATAGTAACATATCGGTTGATAGAGCCAAAATGCAAAAAATAAACTTAAAAAAAAAAAAAATGTCTCACCATCATTATACCACTTTCCCGCATCTCGTGTCTGTAATACAGCACTGAACGAATAAAATGCCACCAATTCTATGCACTAACACTGAAAATAACACAAGTTTTGGAAAATAATACAATGTGGCAAATTTTTGTTCCTGCCAAAATTCCCTAATTACATAATTAACATCAAAATAAAAAACATGTTTTTTTCACTAAGTATCACATAAGTACGAACATCCTGAATATGCCACCATATTGCAGCTAAAACACAAAATAGCATCGCCTAAATCTGCAACATTATAGATTCAACTTAATTATATTTAATTGGCACAATCCCACGCCGACGCTATCAATACATCAAAAAAAAAAACATCATAAAATGAAAATGTGTAGCAATCGACACCTCTTTGCTTTTATGATTTTATTGTTATGAGCAGAAAAAAATTGAAAATGATTGGAGAAATACAAGATTTTTAGTTCCTGGTCTAAAATAATTGAATTTTAATTTACCTAAATATATAAAACTCAAAGGTGACTGACTGTGACATAGTGATCTATCAACGCACAGCCCAAACCACTGGACAGATTGGTCTGAAATTTGGCATGCAGGTAGATGTTATCACGTATATCGCTAAGAAAGGATTTTTCGAAATTCCACCCTTAAGAGGGTGAAGCTGCGGGCAGAAGCTGTGCTCGTTAGTTTATAAACTAGGATAATGTTACATACCTAGGTGTCTACTAAAACTATACCATACTTTATAGCAGTTTACTTGGCTAGCATACTACACCATCAATCGCATCGTCACTTCCCATCAGGTGAGAGCGTGGTCAAATGCTAGACAAGTTTGAAGTAAAAAAAAAGTTTATTTTAGCAAAACTTAATCTAAAAAGCCGCTACCAGTAGGTAACGTGATATTGATTAGCAATATAGATTAGTCCCATAGAGTTTTTATCAAAATCAGTTGAGCAGTTTGTTTTCATAAATCAAAATAACTGAAAAAAGTATGTAATATAATGTCATCCAAGTATAATTAATAATAATAACTCCTCAGTATGAAATTAAGGCGATTAAAGTCAAATGGATCCTTTTATTTAATTACTTTACTTTTGGAATCCAATCGCAAACTTTGCGGTAGCTGCTGAACTCTACGCCATAGGAGCGTTCTATGAATACAATTCTAGCTAATCTCTCTTATACTTTGCGTTCACAATGTCACAATCCTTCATTCAAAGCATAATTAGTGTATCGAAATGAGATACAACTGATAACTTGTATTGTTTGGCTATTTTGGAAACAATAGCAACATGTTACAATTGTTCCAGTCCATCATATTTTTTTGGTTGGCTGTACATGTTATGTCAAAATATTCTAAGGTCTCTTTAATAATAACGATAATAATAGCGATCATATACATAGATCCTGGACCCTAAATAGAATCCACTGTAACTAGGGACCCAGAAACTACGAGGACCACGGCCTACAATACCCAGACACAGAACAAATATTAAACACAATTATCTATTACTTGTCTTGCCGCGGGAATCGATTCCGTCACCTCCGGGTTATGAGCTGACCTGCTCAACGAGCCACACCACAGAAACTGTCAATGACCTTTTGCTTTGGCTCTACTACTGGAGGATGGACTACTTTTCATGTCTTTGAAAATAACTATAGGTTAGCATCTGAGCCCTTCCGCTATCACCTAATGTACAGTCAGTCTAATTTAGTTTTTCTAGCATAACTAAATAAATAATGATAAAAAGCAAGCGAAATTACTGGGAAATTGAGACTTTATGATCTGATCTCACAGTCAATTAGGAATCTTATTACCAGACTGTGCTGATGTCTCAGGATGATATGCACAGTGCAGTATTACGCTCACTGTTCTGTTATGTGTGGCCTTGTCGCTTAACGTCAGTTGAACGACTCGTCACATCATTCACTAACATAAAAAAAATTATAACAAGTGTTTTATTATGAAAAACGAGACATTGCTAGTTTATCTGTAACCATAAATTATATTTACTTAGGACATAATTAAAAAAAAAACATCTTTTTACTAAATGGACAAAGGGTACACTTTATTCTTTAAAATTACTACCATACTACCTACTACTAAATGCTACTAAGCTACTACATAATATATTTCTATCACATAATATATTTCTGTATACTAGCCGCGATGACAGCCCAAATGCTCCAGCCGGTCTACTACCAGCCTACTACCAGTCGGTACAGTAGCGAACCCAACAATGAAAAATGCTTTTTCATCGCGCTTTCCAAAGTTTATCAGAGCGTCTAGTGCGTCTATGCGACGCGTGATCGATGGCACTTACTTGGCACAACGAATCAGCAGTGGGCTGGAGCATTTCGACTGTCTATACTGCCGCCATATCATACTGCGGTCATACTTCTTACGTTATCTGACTTTTCTTTTATTTTTGTAAGATATTTTGGCGTGTTTTCTTCATCTGAGACTTCAGGTGACTCAGGAACTGTAAGAGTAATCGACTGTGAGGTGGAGATGATTTCCAGAGATGAAATTGATTCTTCTAAATTTGCACGCCCTAAACTCGGAGGTACATAATCATTGTTTAAGACTGAATTGTCTGCATCAAAATCCAGGTCGCTGTCAGAGTTGTGATGAAGATCAACATCATTCAGTATATTATCTTTGTTTGTAAGAGTAGATAAAAGCACCTTGTTCAATTTAATAATCTATGAAGAACAGGAACTGGTTGATTGCGCCATCGATAATATTTTTGAGCGTCGATTAAGCCTCATTTTGTCCGACTGTAACAACAAACGAATTGACACTTTATTATTATTATTTAAAAAAACTATTAATAACAAACTGTCATAACTATATTGTTAATTAATCTGTCATTTAGTTCTGTCGTCTTTTATGTAAGCAACGTAACACACCAAACCTGAATCAAGACAAAAAATTAGGTCATCGCGGCTAGTATATAGTCCAAATGTTTTTTCTGCAGTAGGTAGTATGGTAATACTTAGAAGCAATTCTTATATCATTATAACAATTACTACTAAATACTACTATTATAATATATATAAATATTATTATTAGACAAGAGGAACCTTCATTGGCGTTGTAGTGCATAGTATGTTTCTACGATGTAAGAAAAAGCTGTTGGTCTTCCTAAGAATAAATAAATAAAATATGATAGTATTTATTTAATGAAAAGAACTTACCCGATACAGAAAAAACACTTTTTTCTTGAACATAATTAATCACAAACGCATAAAATGCTATTCCAACGACCATAAGCACAAAATGAATATTAGCAGGTACTAGTCTTAGCTTACTTTTTATCACGCACTCAAAAGCCGGAAGACGTTCTTCCCATGGGAAGAGATGGAAGCTGATAGATTCGCACACCAGGACCACACGGTCTACGTACACCAGGACCACACGGTCTACGTACACCAGGACCACACGGTCATCGTACGCCAGGACTACACGGTCATTGTACACCAGGACCACACGTTTATCGTACACCAGGATCACACGGTCATCGTACACCAGGACCACACGGTCATCGTACACCAGGACCACACGGTCATCGTACACCAGGACCACACGTTTATCGTACACCAGGATCACACGGTCATCGTACACCAGGACCACACGGTCATCGTACACCAGGATCACACGGTCATCGTACACCAGGACCACACGGTCATCGTACGCCAGGACTACACGGTCATTGTACACCAGGACCACACGGTCATCGTACACCAGGACCACACGTTTATCGTACACCAGGATCACACGGTCATCGTACACCAGGACCACACGGTCATCGTACACCAGGACCACACGGTCATCGTACACCAGGACCACACGGTCATCGTACACCAGGACCACACGGTCATCGTACACCAGGACCACACGGTCATCGTGCACCAGGACCACACGGTCATCGTACACCAAGACCACACGGTCATCGTACACCAGGACCACACGGTCACCGAGTATTTTTTACAATCAATACAAAACATATGATAAATGATGAACTGAATAATATGCTCTGGTTATTACATAAGAAACATACTTATAATTATACGTAAGTAGATATCAATACATCGATACAATGGTAACGAATGTTGTTAATGCAATATTGACTAAGTTTTAACGAGATAATACTGACTTGATGGTTTGTTTTCGTGGGTAGAGCTAGAAAGTATGAAAGCGGGCATAGAATATTTAATCAGCATTTTTTTGTTGCATTGCTAAAATACTTACTAGGCTTAACTTTGTGGAAAATCCTACCACCTAGTTAATACTAGTTTGTCTAGATGGGTACCACTGCTTTGTCAGTTATTCTGCGTTCCGGTTTGAGGGCACTGTGACTGTAGCTAGTGTAGAAAAAACAAACACTATGGGATTATACACACAATTTTTGAAGTAAAACTTCTTTACGCACGTTTGACTTGAGGAGTAAGATGGTGAATGTGCGGCGAAAGTTGAAGTTGGTTCACGTAGATCTCCATTGCCGACATAACAAAGTTAAACATTACTTAAAATTTGTGTTATTATGTTGGTATTTTCGGTAAAATTACAATTTACAATTCTCAAGATGGAGACAATAAGAGAGAATAATAAAAATAAGAATAACACAATAACATTAATGTTTTTTCATTAAAAAAAAAAAAAAAAAAAAAAAAAAAAAAAGTGTTTCCCATTATGTCTGTCTTGTGCCTAGAACAAACACAGAATTTGCTGGTAAGTTTCCCGACTTTCTGGGTCCTTTCATTTACAATAAAATAAATAAGATTTTAAAAATTTTCAACCTTACTTCATATCAGACTAAAAAGGTTCTCTTTGAAACACTATCCGAATTAAATTACGATGCTACGGAAAATTTACTATTATCAATTAAATAAAACGTTTACCACATACACCAACACACACCACATACACCAACACACACCACATACACTAACATACACCACACACTCCAACTCACACCACATACACCATTACACAAAAGATACACTAACACACACTCATACACCACATACACTAATGCAGACAACATAATTATACCAACACATACCATGTGCACTAGCACGCACCACATACACCAACATGCACAACATACACACTTAATCTAGGTACCTATACGTGTTCATCAATATTTCACACCATCGTCTCACATCTCCACACTTACACTGAATTAGATTATATTTTTGCATGTGATGCTACACTTATCATATTTTATTCTAGTACTCTAATAGGCGTATAAAAACTGTATCTCCGACGAAAGAGTCCTGATTCCCACAGCACGGGTTTCGAGCCTAGTGTGGGAGCCAGGTGTTCTAATCTCCACCATTTTGTAATTTTGCCTTTTGTCAAATAAATGTTTTTTCATTTTTCATTTTCATTAAACAAAGCAGAAACAAAGTAATATTAACCAATAGATGGAGTTAAACTAAAGAAGTTTTACTTCAGTCGTGTGGTCTAAAGCACACTCGTTTATTCACTGTCAAAATGTCTAGTACATTTTGACAGTGAATAAACGAGTTGTAGTAGAGTAGTGAATAAACGTTTCAATTTTTAAACCAAGAACCAATATATTTGGCGACAACAAGCGTTCTTTGCGAAACTGATGAAGCTTTAGTTTAGATATAGTTGCATGTGATTGAAGTTACCGGTTATGCGGTTTCCAAAATTGGGTTAGCTGCACCGCCGCCTCTACCACTTACTGTGTCTACCCAAATCCCGCTCCACTTGTTCATCCGTCGACCGCATCTGATTACCTAACATTACCTAACAATGATCTCGCGCCTTTGTACCACCTACCGTTAGACTGCTAAAAGTGAGGACTATAGATGTTTGATTGCTAATTAAGTAATTATAATTGGTATGGCTTTTATTGGAAGACTGATACTTATTAACAATAATATTGATGAACTGTATGAACATTTTTATGTATGAATATTGATAATGAGGTTATTTTTGCTACATTTATATTACGTGCTGGCCCCATAACCTATAAATGAAACAACTTTTTATGCTAGACAGAATCAAATGACATTTAATTTTTTGATACCACAGACTGACAGTTGTCGTTAATATTACGTCTCGAGGGACCATCTCTACTTTTCATCCGTCTATTACATAACATCGATTCGGAGTTATTACTAAATAAAAATTCCAAAGACATAATTTTATATACGCTTTGCGTAAAAAAAAAGTACTAAGAAAATACACGTTCTCAAAATCAGTTATTTATTTGCTTTTGAAGCAATGTGATTAATTTAATACAAAGAGACGTAATTAATTCGTTGTGATAAACCTTTAGAGATTTAAATAAAAAAAGTAAAATGTTAAAAAATTTAGATTGGAAGTTAAATAAATTATAAAAGAAAGTCGTGTTAGTTACACTATTTATAACTCAAGAACGGCTGAACCGATTTGACTGAAAATTGGTGGGGAGGTAGCTTAGAACCAGGAACGTTTTACTAATTCACCCGTGCGAAGCCGGGGCGGGTCAGCAAGTGCATTATAAATTAAACAGTTGAACTATGATCTATTTAAACATACCATTAACAACAATGTTGAAATAACCACATATTAGTAAAAAAACCATTCTGCACTTAAATTGTCCGAGTCGCTGCTCTTCGTAGTCACCACACGCAAGTTATATCTACCTCCATACGATCACATATAAAGAAATTCAGTATATAAACGTGTTGGAGAAATTATCTGATCGCATTCACCACCTACGTG
This sequence comes from Ennomos fuscantarius, assembly GCA_905220475.3. Classification (NCBI taxonomy): domain Eukaryota; kingdom Metazoa; phylum Arthropoda; class Insecta; order Lepidoptera; family Geometridae; genus Ennomos; species Ennomos fuscantarius. Next base: position 2,158,982 of record HG992040.1, on the reverse strand, counting down.
TCTTCAGTACCACCAAAATAACAAAACAAACATAGCAAAATGAAATTGGTATGTGTTTTAGAAGTATTTTAGTGATTTTTGTGCGTCTTGTTGCGTGAATTGAGAGTGCCTAATTGTGTCACGATGAAAATTTTGATATAAGCAATTTTATAATATTAGCAAGCGTGACGAAATATTTTTGAAGTGAATTGGTTTGGTGATTAGAAAATAAAGTTGGAAATAATAATTAAAAGTGTGCATCCCTAATTTTAATACTAGCGTTGGATTTTTTTTTCGTTAATGAGTGATGTGATGAGCTAGTCGTTCACCTGATGTATTTTTGGGGTTATTGTTAGATGGTAAAATAGTAAAAAATACGTAAAATAGGCGTTCGTTCACAGGGTTTGTCATCTCTATGTATATTTATAGAAGTTTTTTTTTTGTGGAAAACTCCAACAAAATTTCCTGCCATACACTTTAAAAAGCCATTGATAAACCTTTATGGCAGACGTATGAGTGAAGATTTTTTTTTGATTCTTACTACGTTCATAGTGTAGGTTGACCTGCGACTAGATGGAGTGACGTCTTGTAAAGAGTTGCGGTACTTGGATATGCCAATGATATAAGTTGGAGACCAAGCTCAATAGTGTATCTACATCATCAAAAGATTGAAGACGTCCGCTGCTGAATACAGATCTCCCCCATAGAGTACCATTTTGACCGGCTATTTGCTTCCTGGATTCATAGATTCCCTGTGGTTTTGACCAGATCCATCAGTCTAGTTAGTGGAGTGCAAGCCTGCATTGCGTTTTCCAGCAGGCGGTTGCAACTCGAGAACCTTTCTTCCCCATTGGTTGCAAGTATCTCGCAGGGTAACACCGAGCTATATATAGCTCTCTCTAATGTCGTAACTTTTGAATTTAATAATGAAGCCAACATTAACAGACCTTGTATGGCAATGGCGCACTATACAAAAGGAAAGCCTTATTTCGTACAGAGAACTAAGTCCCAGCTGATAATAATGATGTATTCCAAATAAACCTGTTTGGTGTGAAGCAACACCACAGTTATAATGGTCATAAATAATCTGAACCCTTTTATACATTAAAACATAATTTATTCCAGCTAGCCCCAATCGCTGCCATCATTGCCGCTACTGCAGCTGGTCAAATTTATAACACGGCACCTCAGCAAGAGTCCTACGCTAACTCAGCAGAAATCTACCAATCACAACTCGAGTACCAACAGTACGGGTTGTACTCCGACCAATCACAGGCATACACTGGACACGATTCAGCTTATCAAAGCCAGCCGTCAGGGCAGAAGGCTGCAAAGATACTAAGCTTCGTGTCAGAGAGTGATGGTCATGGATATCAGTATTCTTATGAGACTGAAAATGGTAAGTAATAAGGTTTAATAACTGACATATTGTATCTGTAAAGTATATATGTGTAGATAGTAAAGACTTCTTTCTGCTTCCAATGATTCATAAAAATTCCATTGATTAATTGAATAGTGTCTGCAAATGAGTTAGGTACTTAATATACTGCCTGAAATGATATTTTAAAGTTCGTACTTTTTCCCTTAAAAAAAACAGGGTGAACTTGGTAACTTTTGGATGATATTACTTTTAGAAATCGGTTGAAGATAATGGAGATAAAAGCTAACACACAATAACAAAAAGAAACAAAATTAACATTTTATAATTTTTAAATTAATTGAATCTTTTTTTGAAATCGGTTGTAAATGCATTGGTGCGCAGAATATTTTACCGCCAAACACCAACCAACCAACCAAGCAACTGTTCGTCTGTAACCTCATTGTGAAATCAAAAAAAATCTCTATTTCAGGAATCAAAGCTCAAGAAGTAGGTCAAACAGCCAAAGGCACGGAAGCTCATGGTGGATACTCCTACACTGGTGATGATGGACAAACCTACACAGTCACTTACACCGCTGACGAGAACGGATTCAGACCCCAGGGTGCTCATCTTCCAACTCCACCACCCATTCCCGAAGCTATTGCAAAAGCTATTGAGCAGAACGCTAAGGACGAGGCAGCTGGTGTTTATGATGACGGTGAGGAATTGTGCATGACAAAACTTTTGCTAAGCCGAACGATTTTAATTAAAATCTAAAACAAACTTCAATACACTCAAAAAAATAGATAAGAAAATAAGCTTAAATATTCTAATCTAGTGATCTAATCTAGTCTAAAAAGTGACACACGTAGTGTAGTCTATTTATAATTTTTCATCTATTACTAACGCTGTTCTGTTTCTTTTATTTCCAGGAAAATACGTAGAACAACAGCACGAAGTTGAAAGTCATGTCGGTCACGGTCAAAACGCTCAAGGTCATGACTCCCAAGGTCACCAGGCTCAACTCTATCAGGCTCAGAGTCACCAGGCTCAAATTCACCAGGCCCAAATTCACGAGGCTCAGATTCACCAGGCCCAAAGTCATCAGGCTCAAATTCACCAACCTCAGATTCACCAAGCTCAAGTTTATCAGCAGATTCAGCATCAACTGCAACATCAGCCTTCTCAAGTATACCAGCAATCTCCTCAGCCCTTCCGCCACCATGAACCAAGAGGTTTCCAGCACGGCGGGTACTCTGGACATGTGGTTTCTGAATCTTTATACCACAAGCATTAATAAAACTTTCATTTATAAAAAATGGTGACGTAGAATAGAAATTGCCAAAGTTAACGAAATACACAAGGCGTTGGAGTAGCTTTTTTAAAATCAAACAAATAGTGAAATTATAATTTCACTAAAAAAACGAAAACGCAAAAAGGTGATTAAAGCAGTATTTATAATTATGAATCGTTATAAATGTTGATGTCTTCTTATTATGTTAATTTCCTGCTAATATAATCATTTTGTTACAATTCTACGATGGCTTTGAAATAGAATATTATGTCAACTCTTTGTTTCTTAAAATTTTAGTGTGAAGATTATTATCGATATTAGTGAGTTGTTATGTTTTATTAAATTATGACATAATTATTATAAAAAATAAACTTTTTAAAAACATTTTTTATTTTTGCATTCATCGTATGTTACGTACATCGTACGTATTTGCATATATCATAATACCGCTACTCGTATTATTACTTATAATCTAATATGAATGCCAATTCAAAAACTCCTGACAAAATTATAGTAGCAAATGCATTGAAGACTGAAGGAAACGAAAAGCTCCACGCATGCTTGTGTAGAGGAAGATTTAAATGGTGATTCAATACTTTGATCGGAATATAGCGCTAGGCGTTCGTAAAACTTTCTTGGTATGTATCAAGCAGTAGTAGATAAAACACGCTTTGAAGCAAGGAAAACTGGCTTTGCATAACGTTGCTTATGTTTATCATCCTTTTTTTACAGGTGTAAGAAAGGGATAAAAAAACTCAAATAGTTTATTGCAAAAGCACTAAATAAGTCAAAAAATCAGAAAACTTAAAATACCCTATTAATGATACTGTTCTAAGCATATGGAATTACAAAATGCTTCAATGTTCCAAGTTTTTACAATATAACATGCTTTTTCGTTTTCTCTTCAAGGCTTCTTAGAGCCTTTAGTAAAATATCCACCATTATACTGTGGCAATTTGACTGACAAAATAAGACTTTGACATGACATAACCGTACAAAATTCCTTACTTAACAATGGCAGAATTATCGCTAAAGAGCGATAGGAAGCCATTAAACGAAGAGAAGAAGAAGAACAGTTGCTAATTTTAATTATTCTTTAAGTAACGCTCTTAGTTGAAGTAAATTGCTAATTGATTTCTAGACAATGCAATTACATACGACAGTGCGAGCGTAACAAAAGCCATTTTGTTAGATGCTATAAAATAACAACACCTACCGAAATTAGTCAAGTCATGGTCCTACCTAAGCCATTTCATCTATTGTTAATAGTGATGCATTCTTGAGTCTTCTTGCAAATATTTGACTGTGGCCTAGTAACCTCACTGCGCAACTTTCAGACGTTTTGTGAAGGGAAATTATACGCTAGAAAAGGATTTTTAAATATGATGTAGTTAAATATTAACATAGTTATTGCACCATTTGCGTGTTTCTATATTTGTTTTAGTAATCTATAGGTAGGTTTAGTTCAAACTATAGAAAATAAAAAGTCTTAAATAGGCAAAAAACAAAACTGTAGGTAAAAAGGGGTTATAAATAAAACACAGAATATAGATCAAATCCCGCGGGGAGAGTACCTAAAAAGCTGACATATTCCCTCACTGAATAGATAGCCTTCGTTGGCCGAGGTATGTGCCAGCGTTTTGATCACGAACCAGCTGAACCAGGCGTCTGGAAAGCTCCTTGACGAGAAGCCGCGCTTGCGGGCCCCAGGGACCCATTGCTTCAACCTCAAGTAGAACAAATATGTAACCCTCACCTAGGAATCCATGCTTCTTCTGTTTGGTAATCTTTAAACTGTATTGATTCAATATTTCAAGTTTTTACTGGCACTTATGATTTATAAGAAAGTAGATAGTGAAAAGTTTCTAGCCAAAGAGTCAAGGTTAAGACGAGATCCATGAACTCTAATAAATAAATATTAATATAATATAAATATAAAAAAAACTATACTGTTTTGAATAGGTACCAATTTTTATTCATTTATTTATTACAAAACCAGATTATCTTAAGAAAATTATACATCAAATTAACCATAGAAAGTTCTACATTATTTACAGAATTCTCTATTTACAAATTCATCTGAAAAAAAAAAAATGTATGTACATTATATATATATTAGGTCTTTACCTATGAAATTGCCGTTTTGTTTGAAAAAAATTAAAGTATTTTTTTTTTCGAACTTATTTATTTCTTTTATTCAAAGTAATCACCCCTGCAATCAATGCATCTTTGCCAACGCTGTGGCAGTTTATGGATGCTCTTCTTGAAAAAATCAGCAGGACGGGAGACAACAAACTCTTCAAAGGCGTTTTGTACTGCCTCTCGGGAATTGAATTTTTTTCCCGCTAAAAAGTTGTCCAAATTTTGGAAAAAGTAATAGTCGGTAGGCACAAGATCTGGTGAGTATGGCGGATGAGGGAGAGCTTCCAAACCCAACTCATGCAGCTTAGAGACGGTCTGTTGTGCAGTATGGGGTCGCGCGTTGTCGTGAAGTAGCAGTGGAGACGACCGATTGACCAAAGCTGGTTGCAGACGTGCGAGTTTCGCCATCATTGTGGTCAGTTCTTCAATGTACACATCTGCAGTAATGCTCTCGCCGTTTTGTAAAAAGCTATGATGAATCACACCAGCACTAGACCACCAAACTGTGACCATCACCTTTGTAGGGGTCATTTTTCGTTTTGCACATTGCTTTGGTATCGAACCAGGATCTAACCAACTTGCTGAGCGCTTTTGATTGTCAAAAAGAATCCATTTTTCGTCGCACGTAACAATTCGGTTCAAAATTCCTTCATTTCTGTGCCTGTTAAGCAGCGCAAGGCAAGTCTCGACGCGTACGTTGCGCTGGCGATCGTTAAGTTCGTGGGGCACCCTTCTATCAAGCTTTTTTATCTTGCCAGTCTGTCGCAAATGGACCAATATTGTTTTGATGCTAACATCAAAAGCTGCTGCCAGCTCAGCTGTAGATTGAGATTCATCAGCTTTCACAATCGCCTTTAATTCATCATTGTTGACCAAAGTTTCCGGACGACCACGAGGTTCATTTTTCAAGTCAAAATTCCCAGAACGGAACCGAGCAAACCAATAACGGGTTGTACGTTCGTTTGTACAGTTCTCTCCGTAAACGTCGTTGATGTTACGTGTCGTTTGTGCCGCGTTGGTGCCACGACGGAACTCATATTCCATAATTACACGAAATTTCAAAGTATCCATTATGAGGAAAAATGTTGAAATGTAATGAAAATACAACGCTAATCAATAAACAAAAGACTTATATTGTAAATAAAATGTCATATTTTTAAAACAAAATTAATTTGAATTTAGAATTCATAGCCAATCAAAACTTTTTTTTGTTTGAAAAAGTCTGTACTGCAATACGGCAATTTCATAGGTAAAGACCTATTATTATATGCCTCTACGGTTAAATCTGGAGATAACGATCTAATCATTAGTTACGTAATAATTATGTCCTACCTACATATTATTATTTTTGACTCGTTTCGCCAGTGTTTTTGGAACTTCATTTTTGTCTTCAAAACTTTGTGACATCTGTAACCTATACGAAATGGTACTTAGATGCCTTTCTGCAACAGTGTTCCGCGTTACCCCATGTGACCTTATACGCAACTGGCCGGAGGCGATCATATCCAGATCTGGGGTTATTAGACGCGTAAAACTGTATGATTCGGTACAGTTATAGTGGATAAGTGAATAAGACATTTCGTTGAATGGCTAGCTAGAGCTGTTGTTGAATGAAAAAAGTTCTTTTTATATACGACTAGCTGTCCCGCCCTTGCTTCGCGCTGGTTCATTTATTTAGGGTGTTTTGATATTAAGGTAGACAGCCTCTGTGGTTGTGCAGGTCGGCCTATAACTTGGAAGCTGCGGGTTCGATTCCTGTAACAGGACAAGTATATGTGCACAAAAGAAGCGAAAATACTGTGTTCTGTATCTGAATGGTCCTCGTAGTTCCTGGGTCCCTAGATACAGGGTTATTACGAGTTATATCAGATACCTAAACCAAAACTTACTCTAATGTATTTTTGTCTCAAACTCTAGTTTTTTCATGACTTTGGTCCACGTGTGAACTAATATAGAACTAATTGGAAACCGTTTTTACATAAAACAATAAAAAGGGAACTTAAAAAAAAAACTTAAAATCTAACTTGTCTTTCTTGACTCGATAAAAATTACAAAACTTTTAATTTATTTTTGTACGTGTTACAACTAAAAGTATCGAGGTGCTAAGTTTATTGCAAGCAGTCAGTGTATAAAAGTGTACATTACTGGGGTAAATTCTAATGAGAAGAAGAGAACGAAGAAAAATGTAATTCTAATAAAAGAAGTATTTTTGAATGAGGAAAACTCTAAAAATACTGGATCCGTCATCCAAAATAATGTTAAGCAACTGGGCTCACCGAAAAATGATTCATTTCACACATTACCTGCAACACAACGCTAATATTATTGACCAACAAGCCTGTCTGCAGTTTCGATTGATACGGAGAACAATGAAATCTTTTCGAAATCAATCCGTGAATGAACTCTATACAATCTGCAATTAATATATCAGATTTAATATCATACTTGAGTTATAGCTATTTCTTTGATAGTTTGATGGCAGTTAATAAAGTGTTACGTATCATAATTACGTGATATGATTTAATGATTTAGTCCCAGATAGATGCCTATATATAATAAAATTGATTATAATGTAATAATATAAATTTGTCGTAATGTATTATAAATCATTATTTATATTGGTGGCCCCTTGTCAAATGCATTGTCATTATACAATTAAAAATGTTAATGTTAATGTATGATGTTACGAGCTTGTTGTTCGCCTGATGTTAGGTGCCACGGCTGCTCATATCAGTTGCAATGTCACTCGGAACTCTAAAGTTTAGAGTTTCACGTGACACTGCACTGCGCACGTCAACCTAAGACATGTTTACTGTTATTGTTTACAAATTTATATAAATTTATTTAAATTTTCAAATTGGAACACAGTAGCGCTTGCACATTACTGTTTGCTGGCAGAATAACTGGCAACGCAGTGGTACCTATCTATACGAAGTTTGCAGAAAAGTACTAACACCTAGTAAAGTGTGTAGATTGGAAACCGGCTCTCATGTGAAGCTGCTGCAACAAGCCAAACGAGCTCTATAAAATGCACTATAACTTTGCACTATCTTTATGACTTTTCTTCACTGAAAGCGCTTAGAGCCGGAATAAAATGTTAGGGAAGATTTTCAGAATTTTTCTTCGATGAGACAGTTGAAAAACCGTCAAATTATTGAAACAGTTTTGGGAACGTGATGCTTTCAACAACTACACTGATGTAAATAAATAATTTAAACGGGCTTTTTGGACAAGTACTATTTAAGTGATTTAGGGATGATGATGATGATGGACCGCAACTGGGTCCATCATCATCAGCTTAATACGTTCCCACTGATGAACACTTCTTGGTTAAGAGCAGGTTGGTGGACTGTTTTCGAGTTTTGCAATTCTTAAACCGGTTTCCTAACAATGTTTTCCTATACAATTTTAAGAGCGACTCTTAACGATTAACATTCCGTAACGACTTAAGAGCTTTTGGTGCAGGACCAGTATGATTATTGTGTCGGATTGAAAGACGTATGCTGGGCCACCACTGAGTCACATTCATCTCTTCTTCATACTATTAGAAAAATAACAAAATAATATATTTAATAGGATACAACAAGAACTAACCTATTCACCAACGCACTGCGCCTGCAAGGACACGATTACAATAATCGGATGCGATGATATTAAGCTATTATGAATCGAATTCCTCAGCGCATTGTGAATTAGTCACCCTGTAGGTTGCCATTATGACGCAGGTCGCTTGATTCTGTCAGGTGGGCTGGCATTCAGGAGATGACTGTCTCGAAATCCACGTAGTCAACGTGCCATATAATTCAATTTAATAATCAACCGCATTATCGCTTAAGATCAGACGAATTTCGGTTAAGCGAAAGCATATTTGATACAAGCTGTTAGAAAAGGTTTTCAGCATTTTTTATTCTTTGAGACAGTTGAAAAATCTATTTGATATATAAAAAAGCCCTGCAAAAATTTCCATGTTACACCCAAGTTAACTGGAAGATAATGCTCTCTAGCATTAAGTTCGTTTTTGTACCTTTGTTGTTTGTGCAATAAAGCATTTTCTATCTGTCTATTTTAAAAAGTATATATAGAGATAAAAGAAAAATTTGGCCCACATATTTTATTGGTACAGGGCCGAACGAGATTCAAACTAGGATTCATCAGATTGGAAGTCACACGGACTACCGCTGGAAGACACTGTTAATAATAGTAGTTGTTATTAGAAGTTAGTTTAAATAATAAAGCACTGTGCCTGTATTCAAAAATCCTTATAAATAACCTTGCCGTGACCAAAACTGTGAATTATTAGCATAATTCATAATTTTGTATGAATAGTTAGTAATAGTTTATCGTAAACTAACAACATAATTGCAGAAACCTTTACTTGTAAACATAAACGAATTATACTGAACGTTTTAAAAATAATCTTAATAAAGACATTAATTTTTATAACAAAAACAATCAAATTTTAAACAGAAATTATGATTGCTCATATCTTAACCTTCGACTAACAAAAGACGAGATGGGCTATTAAGTACCTACATAAATAACAATATCTTGTAAAGGTCGCATACCTGTGTAATATAGGTCAGAAGATCATGAATGAAGTCTAGACGAAAGGTCAGGTCAAGGGCTAAAAAGTAAAAGTGATGAGACTAGTTTATTGATAATGTGCTTTCTTTCTTTATCTAAAAGATACATGTAGTCATGCCTAGAACATTTTTGATTATATTTTTCAGGAGGCATAGACGCTGGCAAGTTGTTCCATTTTTGTGTTTGATTTACTACAGTAATTATGATATTTTATAACCTATTTGAACCTACTATATTTTGTTCTCTATTTAGCGGCTTCTTTAAATATTGATCTGTTACAAAACTATTATTAAAATAGTAGATACGTAAACAGAAACACATTTTTATATTAATAAATATATTTGTTTACATTTTTATACGATTGTGGCTAAGTCGTTATCTTTTTAAGGCAGATTTTTTTCTCTTCTTTATTCCCTATCCTAGAATTTATTTTTATTTTTCATGGTCCCATAACAAAAAAAATAAACATGAAATTGTGAAACAAAATCCTAACGGAATTTCAAACGTAAGTTAAGGTATACATTTTACATTTTAATTGATTTTATGTTCCCTATAAGAGCTCTAAAATAGAATGAATATTTTGAGATGTTAATTCAACTTACTGTTCTTAGCAAACACAACAAATATGGCTAAGCCTAGATAGTAAATAAGTTTGAAAAAAAAAGAAGTTCCCTTTCCCACTACTGGTGCAAGCGGCGCGGCATAACGCAGAATAGCAAACTCCGATCCAGAGATAATTGATAGAATTAGGCGTGACTTCGCGGAAGTTCATCTTAGATACAAAATGAAATAATAATATCTAGTGTAATTTCGCTAAATTTAGGTAATTAGATTATCTATATTGGAGCAGCCGCAGAGGATTATTGTAGGTACCTCAATTAATGAAAAAACCTGAAAAACCTGAAATTACAATAACACATTATATTTATTTTTGTCATTATGAAATTTAAATAATTTACTATAATTTTTATTATTATAAAATTAATATTATTATAAAACCTGAAATTAAAATAATAAATTTTAAAATTATTATTAAATTAATTATTATTAAAATAAATATAAACTGAAATTTAAAAAATAAAATATACAAATATTATAAAATTAACTATTATAATTACAAATAAACCTGAAATTACTAATTCATTATTAATTAATTTTGTATTATTTAAATTTCATAATAATAATAATTTATAATTAGTTATCGTAATTTCAGGTTTTTTAGGTTTTTTCATTAATTTACCTACAATAATCCTCTGCAACTGATAGATAATCTAAGTACCTACTTAGATTATCTATATTGGGGCAGTCGCAGAGGATTATTGTAGGTAAATTAATGAAAAAACCTATAAATAATATATATATATAGCGAATAAATTAATAAAAAAATTTAGCGAAAATTTAGCGAAATTACACTAGATATTCTTATTTCATTTTGTATCCAATCCAGAGCTTTGATTACACCTGTAAAGAAGAAGCAACAAAGACCTTCGGTCCGATCGTAAACGGAAGTGCGTTCCATTCCATTCCACTGATGTCGGAGAATGGTTTGTAATCTCGTATAGACAGCGCAACAATTTATTTAGCTATGACACAGAAGGTAGGTGGAAAATATAGTCATCACAAGACAGATCTCACGATCTAATTAAATGAAAAATACGACTAAGACTGGCCCAATAGCTCAGTTGGTAGTAACCCTTTTTTTTGAGGGGGGTAATGCCCTCGCACTTCACACACCACGGGGGTGGTGGCAGGGGGTATGTGGGACTCGAACCTACTAAAACCCCCCCATGAGCCCTCGTCCGCCATACCGGGGCGAGAAGGGGTCGAGCCCACCGAGTAATCCTGCCTTCTGAGCTGTAGGTTGTCGGTTCGATTCCTACGCAGAACCAACATTTGTGTGATGAACATATATTTCTTCTGTGTATTCACTGTGTAGTGTGTAAGAACTACAGTGTTCCGGTCTGAAGGCACTGTAGCTAGTAAAATTACTGGGCAAATGAGACTTTATGATCTGATCTCACACTCTAGTGATCTGATTACTAAACTATGCTGATGTCTGAGGATGGTAGTATTGCGCGAAACTTTATAGGTGTTTTATAATTCGCTTAACATCAGGTAAACGACTAGCTCATCACGTCAACATAAAAAGTCCAATGCATAGTTATCAATGTTTTAGAATCAAACCTACACTCTTCAAGTCAAAACCACAACACCGAGCTCGTGAACGGGAGCTGGGGCCTTACCGCGTAAGTCTGATGGAGATCGTAATCGTGTTCTCTCTTGCTCGCACTCGTGGACTTGTTAATTGGCGCGTGCAGGATGGCAGGCGAAGCCGATTCCCAGAACAGTTACGCGGTAGGGGTCTGGTCTGCTCATGGCGTATACGCAAATAAAAATGAAGTAATTGGTATTCCCAATATTTAGTATCCAAAATTTAAGAAAATTGGGAAAAAAGGGTAAATAAGTCCCTCCCTAATAATAATAATAATACAACTAACAATATGTAAGTGGTAAATTAAAAAAGAGCTCGGACTCAGGAGTCTGTGGTAAAGCAGCATTAAAAAAAACACAACACCATAAGAGGCTTAGAATTATTGATTATTATGAGTGTATTAATCCAAAGTTAATACTTCCGATACATCATTATGGCGTAGTTAGTAGTTATTACACATCAGATGTCCTTGACATTTTGAACGTGTATCGAAATCTCTCTAAACCATAATAATTTCATAATGTACCTTGTTCTGGTTGCTAATTATCATATATGTAATTTAATTACTGGCTGATAAATAATAAAAATTCTTGAAAAGGGACTCACCGTCCATATATTACTGAGTTATTCCTTTCCGTGCAAGGTTGTCAGGAGAAGATTGCTCTGAGCGATAAGACCGCCCATTTTTACAATTTGCTTAAGTTTGTTCACTTTTTAGTTATTTAAGATGTGGTGTTTAAATAAAGAATTTATCTATCTATCTTAATTACTGAAATTAAAAGAGTTTAGGAATGCTGAAAATCCAGAATATGAAATCAAAAAACAGATTCTGGATAAATAAATATTTGTAAACATTTCACACAGCGCTATCTAGCCCCAAACTAAGCAAAGCTTGTGCTATAAGAACTAGATAACTGATACATTACTCAAATACTTTTTATTTGTAAATATATTTATAGAATACAATATTGCATGCATATAACACCCAGACACAGAATAAACATAGACGTTCATAACACACACGATGTTTGTCCTTAGTGGGAATCGAACCCACAGACTACAGTTCAGAAGGCCGGGTTAAATAAATAAAAAAAATATAATTCGGAAGGAGACGCTGACATCGTATGATGGCTTTATCGAGAAACTTATAATGTGCTATTTCTAAATATCATTAAAAATAATACTAATTCGTATGAATTAGTGAAATAGTAATTCCCCTTAGTAAATTATATTGTATTCTATGTATGTATTTACAAAAAAAAGTATCTAAGTATTGTATCAGTTATCTGGTTCCCATAGTACAAGCTTTGCTTAGTTTGGGGCTAGGTGGCGTTGTGTGAGATGTCCACACATATTATTATTATTATTATAATTGTAATGTCTTGCATGGCACTGCACTGCGCACGTCATTCTGAGACATCAGTACTATCTATTAATATGATGAAGTCCCGCCAAAACTTGGAGCACCTTAATAGGATAGCAGGTTAAGCACCGCATTAGTGACACTTTCAGTATTACAGATGACCAATTCCCATCAGGTTGGACATATATAATATGTCATACCTATATGTATTATTCGGTTTTGCACCTTTTTATATAAAAAAAGCAATTTATTACCTCATCTTTGTTTCAAAGTCAAAGTCAAAAGATTGATTGCAAATAGGCTAATTTTAGCACTTTTACAAGTCAAAATTATACTAGGTACTTAAAATTAAGTTATTTCACTAAGCATATAAAATTACAAAGTGCTTATTGTCAAACAATATATAGCAAGCCCAAAAAAAGCAGTTCTCTTTCTCACTACTGGTGCAAGCAATCCGGCACAATGCAGAATAGAAAACTTTGATCCCAAGCTGGGTATATAACATACTTAAATATGCTATTATTAACACCTGAATGTAACCAATAATGTTTGCAATAAATGATTGAGTATTGAGTATTGAAAACTTTGATCCGAAGCTTCGATTACAACTGTAAAGAAGAAGCTACAAGAAACTTTACAGTGATTCAGATTTCTGTACCTAATAGAACAAAAAAAAAAATCACCTCTTTCAGATTATCTCCAAAACAAAATTTTTAGTTAATTAAAATACGAGATATTATGTGTTAAAGCTGCAGCAAATTATCTAAGTGAATAAAAAAAATCATACATAATTATATTCCTTGTATCTAGGGACCCAGGAAGTACAAGGAGCATATTCCCACAAGTCCCGAACACAGAAAAAATATTTTGCCAAGATCTGTACAGCATTTTTTAGCATACCACATGAAATAAATTTAGCAGGTCAACTGATGATTTAAGTACTAAATAAACTAATCATTTACAAATTACAAATCGCTAATGTCACTCAACGCTTACGCAAAAGTTCATCCTAAAACCCACAAAAAATTTCATACCGCAAAAATCAACCGCTGAACTTCAAACGAAATATATTGGGAAAAGCTACTTCATTATAATCTAGAATGAATTTTGTAACGCTTACTTTACCACTGCGTATATATATAGGGGGGAACGTCTGTATGTACATCATTCTCTGAGTTCACCTCCGACCCAAAGCATCAACATGAAATTGGTGAGTGAACCATCGATAAGATTCTCGATTAAACTATCGATTTGTGAGGCGTAACTAGTTGTGCAATCGAGTGATTAATTTCTGCAAGTGTTCCATTTATGAAAGTTTAAAAATAGTATTTTACATTAAGCGTGTTCGAAAATGAGTTTCCAGGATTCCGTATAATAAACTTTAAATTGTGACAAAAACAATGTATTTCAAAAAAGATTTTACATACAAATATAAAACAAAATATTGAGATATATAAACGTGTCTATATATATAATTCACATGCGACTGACTAATTTAACTTAATTATTATTATGTAAATATAATAATATATAGTATAGCAGCTAAATTAATTTCACAACACTCATTTAAAAACGTGGAAATAAGTTATCCCTTGATCGACAGCCTCTGTGGTGTGTTGGTTGAGTAGGTCAGCTCATAACCTGGAAGCTGCGGGTTTGATTCCCATGGCAGGACAAGTATTTGTGCACAGAAAAAAAGCAACTACTTGTTCTGAGTCTGGGTGTTGTAGGAACATGGTCCTCGTAGTTCCTGGGTTCCTAGACACAGGGAATCTAACTAGGGTAAGGATCTTTGTATGTGATCGTTGGGCGTTATTATTATTATTGTTATTATATATATTTAAATCATTTTACATCTAATGCAATAATATTAAAAGTTATTACAGCATTAAATTATGGAAGTTTCATAGATGATTTATAGTTATAATCAAACAAGATACAAATTATGCAGAAATTCAAAACCGTGAAACATAAAAATTAACGCAACAATAAACCGTCAAGGCCAAAACAAAGTACGCGCATTTTAGCCGCATGTAACAATGCACTAAGCTCTGGTATCGATCATTAAATCTCTCGCAGGATAGAAATGTTACGACACAATAGTAGGTGCGACAGTGAGATCCATGGAACTTTGAGAATCTTTTTGTGATGTAATTTAGACAATGCCTAGTTTTTATTAGTGTTTAAAACCGCAAATTTTGTATTGGTGTCCATTTTTGAAGTAAAACTTCTTTACGCACGCTTGAATTGGAGCGTAAGCTGGCGAAGCGAACGGAAGTTGAAAGTAGTTTGTTAACGTAGATCTCCATTGTCAACATAACGAAGTAAAAAAAATTGTATTATGATGTTGGTATGTCCGGTAAATGACAACTTATAATTGTCAAGATGGCGACATTATCGTTAAACAAAGCAAAAACAAAGTTATACTGGCCGATAGATGGAGCTAAACTAAAGAAGTTTTACATTTGTATGGTCTAAAGCACACTCGTTTCATTTAATTTTAAAAAGCATTATGGATACCGATTTAATGCTTTTAATAACAAGTATATTTGTAACGAAAAATTAATATTAATATCTTCTGTTTTTCCAGTATCAATATATTTGTCAGAACACTAAAAAAAAAACTAACAATTTTTGCTATATCAAAATATAAAAATGAATCTCTATTTCTCTTGGTTGTCGCATCACTGGTGAACAGATACAAAATTTTCGCAATTTTTTTTATTGTGTTTATTATTTTTAGGAGAAGGTTCTTATCAAAGAGAAAGTTAAGAAAGTATGAAAAATTTTCACCACGCGGGTAAAACCGTGGGGCAGCTTGTATTTTATATTAATACGACATTATTTTCAAACCGTAAATAATCTTTATATATCAATAAAATATAAAAAGCATACAAATAAAAATATATTCATAATTTGCACGGTCATCGTATATCGTTAGCTTTCGTAACGCGCTTGCGGAATCCTGAATACCGCTTATGATTAATGTAGCGTATCCTACAGAAAATAATGTACATATTCTAATTTATGATTCATGATTACTGACACGTTGAAATTGATTTGGCTATACCCTGGAGCTATCTTAATATCTGATGCAGTCTCTGTGGTGTAGTGGTTGAGCAGGTCGGGTCATAACCTGGAAGCGGTGGGTTTGATTCCCGCCGCTGGACAAGTATTTGTGCACAGAAAAAGAAAGCGCAAACAGTTGTTCTGTGTTGGGTGTTATGGGACCATGATCCTCGTAGTTGGGTCCCTAGACACAGGAATTCCTTGTTAGGGTCCAGGATCTATGTATGTGATCGTTGGGCGTTATTGTTATTTTTAATATTATTAATCAAAAATTTGACGCGACTAGATATCCAAATATGTAATTTATACTAGCAGCTGAACTTCACACCTTTGCCAGCAGCACTTCTAGGCCCGTATTACAGAGTAATGCTCAGTCATCGATCGGTACTCACTTAGAGATTTCATTCATAAAGCCATAAATTTGTGAATGAAATTTTATCTTGAATACAGATTCACGACTGAGAGTAGTTCTGTAATACGGGCCTTAGTAAGTACGAGTATTTTTGAATCTACGGATGTTATTGTATTGATTTAATGGTTTCATATAATCTTGTTATTTAAAATATATTTAAATTCGTATACTTTTTTTCATGTAATGGCTTCCTATTGCTTTTTAGCGATAATTCTGCCAAATTCAAGTGAGGATTTTTTGTACAGTTATGTCATGTCAAATTTGTATAAATGAGTGTAATTATTACCACGAATAGTTCAACTAAAATGAAAGCTCGTTTATCTAATGGTTAAGTATAAAAAAGTTACGTATAAAAGTCTGCACTGAGTTAGACCACATTGAAATCTATTTAACATAACGTAATTTAAATTGCTAATAAACTATGAACTTTCGCATTTAAATATGTTGCTTATGACAGGTGTTTAGTTGGTCCGCACTTAGTTATTACACAATTTGTATACAGCTTATAAATGACTGTGCAAAAACTTGGTAGGAACTGTCAGATTTGTGATAGTTTTCTTTTAAAGAAGAATTACTTCGGCTGTGCATTTTATTACGTGTCACACATCTTATACACCGGTACCTGGTCGTTAATAAAGAACAAATTTGCAGTCGTAGACAAAATAAAAAAATATGTGTGGACAAGTCACACAACGACTGAAATATTAGTCAAAATAAATCTGTGCAACAAAACGCTTGCTGTATATACTTTCTCCTATCTCGGCTGCATATCCTTTATAAATCATTCATTGTACCTAATTATAAAAATTTCAGCTCTTGATCACCGCTCTCTTCGGCGTCGCCGCTGCTGGAGTCCTGCCCTACGGCGCAGAGCAGTCGAACCGACCCCAAGCCTCCTTTGAGAGGACTGCGCGCATCATCGCCCTCGACTCGGACGTTAAGGAAGACTCCTTCAGATACAACTACGAGACCGAGAACGGAATCAAAGCTGAGGAACAAGGTCGTGAGGTAAGACTGAAAACAAATGAAAATCTAGCCACTATTTTATTTTGAAAATTATTGAATTAAACTAGGACTAGTTCATTGCGTCGTTTAGTCTATACTAATATTATAAAGAGGAAAGATTTGTATGTAAGTATGTTTGTAACGAATTGGCACTAAAAATAATGAACTGATTTTAAAAATTCTTTCACCATTTGATGGCTACATTATCACTGGTTAATGTAGGCTATTATAAATGTTTATGCCGAAATAAATGCCCACCCGTGCAAAACCGGGACGAGCTGCTAGTCACACAATAAGGTACAGAATGTAATAATAATAAATATAATAATAATACCGCCCAACGATCATATACATAGATCCTGAACCCTAACTAGGATTCCCTGTGTCTAGTTCCTCTGTGGTATTGTCCTCTGTGGTGTGGTGGTTGGTAGTTGAACCATGACCTGGAGGTGGCGGGTTTGATTCCCGCGACAGGACTTACAATTGGACACGGAAAAAAATGCAAATACTTGTTCTGAGCCTGGGTGTCGTGGGACCTAGTCCTCGTGGATCATGGGTCTTAGTTCCCTCCAGGACCTATGTATGTGATCGTTGGGCATTATTATTATTAATAATCCGTATTTATTACTTCTGGTTCGTTATTTGCATTTATAGATAAACTTAACAAAACTTGAATCATTTATAAACGTAACCTAAAATGACCCACACCCGACCTATACGCGTAGATGCGTAAATCACTACAAAGTGCAGTGGCCAATCCCATTGGCCTAAATTTTTCAACAAAAAAGACGTTCAATAATGAACCTTAAGTCAATGATGAATCATAAGATTCATTCATTCATTCATTCAGCTATAAAGCTGTTATTTTAAATACGGCCTCATTATTTAAGACGCTTTTATAGATAATCAATTCACATCGTAAATTATTTTTATTATATTCATCCTTAACTATATAAAAGTGAAACGATATCTGTTTGTCTGTTTGTGTAGATTTCATACCCAAATGTATAAAACCTCCGTAGACCGCGTCATTAGATGATGATGAAAAACGGTGAGGAGTTTTGGCGGGAAAGCGAAAAAGATCGCGTCACCGCATTGTATTATTTTCCAAAACTTGTGTTATTTTCAGTGTTAGTGCATAAAATTGGTAGCATTATATTCGTTAAGTGCTGGATTATAGGCTTGAGTGTGGGAATATGGTGTAATGACGGTGAAACGTTTCTTTTCGTGTTGATAATTAACATTTATTTAGTTCTATATTTTTAATATAATTTTACGAATTACAATTTTATACAATTATTTGACATGTTGTACTATATAATACATTATATTATCAATCAATTATCAATTAAGTTCACATTAATTTATTTTTAGTGTTCTAATTACGACTTACAAAAGTGCAAAAAATTGCAATCAATTATTTAACTTTCATTTTTCGCGCCCAGTACATATATAATCCATTTTTTTAGTAGTGTTTAGATTTGGTATTATCACTGTAGTATTTAGTTGAAAGAATAAAGGCAAAATTGCCGGTTGAAAAAACCAAAAAAATTACCTTGACTTTAACGAATGCTAAGCCATTTTTGTAATACATATAAATAGGTGATGTACCGGGTAAAGACATCCTATTTGACTAAATACCTCACAAATTTGCATACTCTAATATCAACCGCAATCGGGATGACCTGACCCGCACTCGATCTGTAAAGGGCAGCGACCACTCCGGGCTATTGTAAAGGTCACAATGATTATGTGAAGTCTGCGGTTAGAATTATTGGCACATTTTGTCTAGGACGCGTGAGTCAATTGTAGATTTCAAGATAACTTGGTTTTTTGTTGAATGCTTTTGATTAGCGTGGGATGATGTTATACTAACCTACAACTTTTGGTAGTTTGATTTTGTGCCGACCTTAAAAAGGAGGAGGATATCAATTCGGTTGTAATTAACTTTTTAACTTAGGTCTCCGTAATTTTGGAGCCGGCTTGGATTTTGCTTTTTTTTTTAAAGAATATATATTTCGGATTACTTGGTCTCATAGAATTTTTTATCAAAATCGGTTCGTTACGTAGTTAGAAAATAAAAACATAACTGGAAAAGTATAACCCAAGTACTTCTCAGTATCACGTTTAAGTAATAAAAGTCTTATTTACCTCTTTTTTTATTTTAATATATTTAAATATTTATGGACATTTCACACAGCGCTATCTAGCCCCAAACTAAGAAATTCTTGTACTATGGGAATCAGATAACTGATACAATACTTAGATACTTTTTGTTTGTAAATACATACATGGAATACAATATAACATCCAGACACAAAACCGAACCTATGTTCATAACCCAAATATTTGTCCTGGGTTGGATTCTAGGCCACAACCCACAGTTTAGAAGGCAGGGTTACTACCAACAGAGCTCAGTCATAGAGCTATTGGGTCTATTATATTGTGGCGTGCTGGCCCACGAAAAAGTTTCTATACCAATCTCATAGATAAACTTTCCAGCTAGTTGCTAGGGGCAACTAATGTTGTTGATATAGACTTGACATTAGAGAAAATTTTATTTTCCGCATTTGGTTTTTGTAAATATCTTTTTAATTAATATATCGTATACAAAGTCAATCGGCATATCATTAATTCAGCAAACCCATGGACCTCCTTCTATTACAACAAAAGTGTATCTAACTTCGCTTTACTGGTGACCTGTTTTGAACCGAAAGTCCACGTTTGCAGTAAATGTGTGTGATTTTGATTTTGTTGCTGATTGCGATAATTCTGATACTGATTCACATAAAAATGTCGCTCTCAACCGATAAGAACGAAGATGTTTGTCGTGTGGGCGTGCGAATTCCGCCGTTTTGGCCTGAAAAGCCGGCCATTTGGTTCGCGCAGATCGAGGGCCAATTCGCGATATCGAACATTACTACGGACAATACGAAGTTTTTCTACGTTATCGGCCAACTAGACCCGCAGTATGCTTCTGAGGTGGAAGATATAATCATCAACCCGCCCGACACCAACAGGTATGAAAAATTGAAGTCGGAACTTATCAAACGACTGTCCGCGTCACGAGAAAAGAAGGTCAAGCAATTACTTATGCACGCAGAACTTGGAGACCGTAAGCCATCTCAGTTTCTAAGACATTTGCAACATTTGGCTGGACCTGGAGTTCCCGAAGATTTTCTACGTACTATCTGGACCAGTCGCCTACCAAGTAGCACGCAAACGATAATCGCTTCGCAGATGACGTCTTCGCTGGAAGCGCTCGCAGATCTCGCTGACCGCATCCATGACGTTGTGTCGCCTACAGCGCACGTAGCATCAACATCAAGTGCCATACCAGGAAGCTCTTTAGAAGCCATGAACCAACAGATTGCTGAACTTACCAAACAAGTGCAAGCTCTAACTGCGCAGGTGAACCGGCATTCACGTGCACCGAATCGTTCAAACAAGAAAACGCGCGGTCTTTCTAGCTCCACACGATCACAGTCGAACTATAGAAAATTTCCTGTGTGCTGGTATCATAGTAAGTTCGGAAATGAAGCAAGTAAGTGCGTAAAACCATGTGATTATCATGCGGGAAACGCGAACAGCAGTCGGTAATGGCGACGACCGATTGCCAAACTTCCGGTCGCCTATTTGTCACGGACGGCGCTACGAAGATGCAGTTTCTCATTGATACTGGCAGTGACGTATGTGTCTTCCCCCGATCGGCACTCAAGGAACGTCGTGAGAAAACAAATTATGAGCTGTGTGCGGCAAACGGTACACCCATTTCTACTTACGGCTACGCTCATTTAGTGCTGAACCTAGGCTAGCGCCGTGACTTCACTTGGCGATTCATTGTAGCGGACGTTACAAAGGCCATAATAGGTGTGGATTTTTTATCATTTTACAACCTCATCGTGGATTGTCGAAATCAACGTTTAATCGACAACACTACAAGCCTTACGTCCCCAGCTTCACCTGCACAGTCAACTGGGAACATTTCATCGGTAAAAGTTATTTCTGGAAATTCCGTATATCATAACATACTAAGCGAATACCCTGAGATTACTCGACCTTCCGGTGTCCACCGTGTTCCGAAGCATAATACCATGCATCATATACAGACTACTGCAGGACCGCCAATTAGCAGCACACCACGAAGACTAGCACCGGATAAATTAAAAATCGCAAAAGACGAATTTGCAGATATGTTGAGGAACGGAACAGCCAGACCTTCAAAGTCACCATGGTCATCACCACTTCATCTTGCGCCTAAAAAAGATAACGGCTGGCGTCCATGCGGTGACTACAGAATGCTCAACGCTAGAACCGTACCAGACAGCTATCCCATTCGGCACATACATGACTTTGCACATTGTCTCTCCGGCTGTCAAGTATACTCGGTTATCGATCTCGTAAAAGCTTATAATCAAATTCCTGTCTGCCCTGAGGATATTCCGAAGACCGCAATCACGACGCCGTTTGGTTTATACGAATTTCCGTTCATGACGTTCGGACTACGTAATGCCAGCCAAACGTTTCAACGATTTGTGGACGAGATGCTTAGGGGCCTTGAAGAGTTCTGCTTCCCGTTTCTGGACGATTTTTTGATCTTCTCACCTGATCAGGAATCACACAAGAAGCACCTTCATCTGCTCTTCAACAGACTCAAGGAATACGGCATGGTAATCAACACGAACAAGTGCATATTCGGTGTATCAGAGGTAACGTTTTTAGGACACAGCATCTCAGCAGCTGGGACTAAACCATTACCATCGAAGGTAGAAGCGGTTGCGAATTACCCACCACCAAAAACCGTCAGAGAACTGCGAAGATTCCTAGGAATGGTGAACTTTTACAGAAGGTTTATTCCTGACGCAGCGCGGCATCAAGCGCCTCTGAATGCACTGCTCACAGGATCAGTTAAAGGTTCACATCCCGTGCATTTATCAGAAGAAGCTACTAAAGCATTCATCACCTGCAAGGAAAGTCTCTGCCAAGCAGCACTACTCGCTCATCCAGACTGCCAAGCGAAGCTCGCTATAGTCACCGATGCTTCAGACACAGCAATGGGCGCAGCTTTACAACAGCATAAAGACGGCATGTGGGAACCTTTAGCATTTTTCTCTCGAAAGTTTTCACCATGTCAACAGAAATACTCGCCTTACGATAGGGAACTTCTCGCCATCTACGAAGCAATAAAATACTTTCGTCACATGGTGGAGGCGAGAGACTTTATTATTTACACTGACCATAAGCCCATAACTTTCGCATTTCATTCACGAAAAGAAAAGTGCTCACCAAGACAGTTCAGACATCTGGATTTTATTTCACAGTTTTCTACAGATATCAGGCATATTTCAGGAAAGGATAACGTTGTGGCTGACAGTTTATCACGCATCGAAGAGATTACTCAGCCCATCGATCTATCCAAGCTTGCTCAAGCACAAAGCACAGATCCTGAACTAGAACAACTTTTGGATAGCGATACTTCTCTGCGCTTGACAAAAATCAAACTGCCTGGATCTCACACAGAAATCTATTGTGACAAGAGCAGCAATGTGGCCAGACCTTATGTGACCAAAGACATGCGACGGCAAGTGTTCGAAAACTTGCATTCTTTTAGCCACCCTGGCATAAATGCGACGACGAAACTGATATCGGAACGCTATGTATGGCCTAGTATGCGAAAAGATTGTAGAGAGTGGACTCGTTCCTGCCTAGCATGCCAACGATCAAAAATAACACGTCATGTCTCATCTCCGTTAGCATCATTCAGCTTACCTCGAGCCAGATTCATGAAAATCCACATAGATTTGATCGGACCTTTACCTCTCTCACAAGGGTATCGTTACTGTCTCACATGTGTAGATCGCTTCACACGATGGCCCGAGGCTATACCATTACAGGAGATAACAGCTGAAACAGTGGCAAAAGCTTTAGTTCACGGATGGATATCCAGATTCGGCTGCCCTGAAGATATCGTCACTGATCGTGGTCGACAGTTTGAATCAGAACTTTTTAAGCATCTGTCCCACATCATCGGATTTCAACGCAGACGAACTACAGCCTACCATCCAGCATGCAATGGACTCGTCGAAAGATTCCACAGACAGCTTAAAGCCGCCATTACATGTCATGCGACGAGCAGCTGGCTTGAAACACTTCCACTTGTACTACTGGGAATCCGGGCGGCATTTAAGGAAGACTTACAAGCGACTCCAGCTGAGCTCGTATATGGAGAGACACTACGACTTCCAGGTGACATTTTTTGTCAATCGGCTGATGGCACAGAGGACTTGACAGTATACACTGAAAGACTGCGCACATTCGCCAAAAATTTGTTGCCATTACCAACTTCTCACCATGGGAATAACCGCTCCATATTCATTTTCAAAGATTTAGCAACAGCATCCCACGTCTTTCTAAGAGATGACACCTCGCATCCATCTTTTCAAGCAGCTTACACAGGCCCGCATGAGGTGATAGAACGAGGGGATAAAGTTTTCAAGCTCCGCATAAAAGGCAAAGAAGTCACGGTATCAGTCGACCGCATTAAACCTGCCTACATACTTCGTGAGTTGGACCATTCTCCCGCCGTGGCAGCACCTGAGACCCGAGACGCTCCAGTGACCACCACTCGATCAGGCCGAACAGTGCGTTTTCCAGAATATTATCGCCCGTAGGACGGTCTCTGGAGGGGGGTGATGTGGCGTGCTGGCCCACGAAAAAGTTTCTATACCAATCTCATAGATAAACTTTCCAGCTAGTTGCTAGGGGCAACTAATGTTGTTGATATAGACTTGACATTAGAGAAAATTTTATTTTCCGCATTTGGTTTTTGTAAATATCTTTTTAATTAATATATCGTATACAAAGTCAATCGGCATATCATTAATTCAGCAAACCCATGGACCTCCTTCTATTACAACAAAAGTGTATCTAACTTCGCTTTAATATAATATATTATGTGTTATTAACGTTTTGACAAATAATACCATTTCAAAATAAACAAAATAAGTCTCTCATATTAAATTTATCATGTCGTGAAGGCGCTTAAAGCGGACATGATAATTTACCTATATACCTACATCTATTAAGACCTTTAAATTTTCCTTTCACATCAAATCAACCTTAAAATTAACTTTAGTTACAAAATTAACGTTACTAAACTATTAAGCCATCTACAGCTCATAACTTACACGTTTAATACTTGTCTCTAAAGGAAATTGCCTTCTGTGCTTATAACTTTGCCCTATTAGGAAATTACACCAACAGATAACCTACCATTCAATAATTACTATGGGCGTCTTTCTCACTCAGAGGGAGGAAAAATCAGGATCAGGAGGAGGGAGGGAAAATCAGCTAGTGACGGTTTCGTAGAGCGTTTATACAAGATGGAATTTAATTCGCTCTTTTCCTTAAATGTATTTACTCAGACCATGCTATAAAATATTCGTACAAGGTCCAATAAAAAAATAGAATGATGGTGATGATAGGTGAATGATGTGACGAGCTAGTCCTTCACCTGATGTTGAGCGTTACGGCCGCCCATAACAGAACAGTGTCACTCGGAACCCCAAAACATATAGTTTCAACGATACTGCATTGCGCACATATCCTGAGACATCAGCACAGTCTGGTAATAGTATTACTCGACTGTGAGATCAGATCATCAGCGCTGTGTGAAATGTCCACGAAGATTTATTATTCCTCTCAATCTGCATAGTAAAGGAGCCCATTAGACATCATATCTTAAGAAAATCTTCCCTCATTCTACTTTCGACATCAAAATGATGACACTTATAATACTCACATTCTATTTTCGACATTTTTATGAAAACACGCATAATACATGTAGTCATATCAGCTAGATGTATCTCATCTTATTATCTACCTACACCTTCATTCGTAAAATCTCAGACTACATTTGTAATTTACATAATAACTTGCACATACATTTATAATCAAGAACTAATTTGCCACTACAAAAAAATTAAGCCAAATTTAGTATCTAGTATTTAGTATTAGGGTGTCATATTGTATTCTATGTATGTATTTACAAACAAAAAAGTATCTAAGTATTGTATCAGTTATCTGGTTCCCATAGCACAAGCTTTGCTTAGTTTGGGGCTAGATAGCGTTGTGTGAGATGTCCACACATATTATTATTATTATTATTATAGTAAATCAAAAGTGGCGTAGATTACTTGATACAAGAAGAATCATTTTCGTGCCTCAGTTTTGAGAGAAGCTTTGTGTGATGCTGTCTCTTTCTATTTATACATTGCTTTTGTCTTTTTTTTATAACATTTGTAAAGCATCAATTTTCGTAGCTAGTTACCAAAAAGTATGGAGACAAAAATGTTATTTATTTTTTCCTAAAATAAATGAATTTCATACGTTTTTGAAGCCGGTTATAAAACACAATTATGTAGGTATATATAGATGAAATATTAATTTTTGATAACCAGTTAAAAATTAGTGCGTAAAAAATCTTTCATAGCTATTTAAAAAATAAGATTATGTAAATGAACCAAAGGGTGTTTTTACGTACTTTATGTAAAGCAAAAAATAATCATTCAGAGTTCTATAAATGTGTAAATGCTATTGTTATAAACCTTGATGTTTTTTTATAAATTTTAATAAACTTTCCTTCATATTATTGTTTAACTAGCTTCGGCCTGCGGCTTCACCCGCGTGGCCTATATGAAACGAAGACGAAAATTTTTCATAGATAGTTCGACCATCCATTTCAATTTCTTAGTGATAGAACTTCGTAAAAACCATTTCTTAGTAGATACCTACACTTTACAAAGAACACACCCTCCAAATTTCAAGTCTCTAGGACCAGCGGCTTAGGCTGTACGTTGATTTATAAGTCAGTCAGTCAGTCAGTCAGGGCTTGAATTTTATATGTGTAGTTTAATTTTTCATTTGTGTTAATCTACTGCTCCTATTTAAAGTTCTAAGCATTTGCATATTAGTTATGAAAATATGTAATTGTTACATGGTTGACCCCGCACTTGTGAAGTGAGCGGTATAGTACATGGTTATATCGGTACGTATTTTGGCATTGACATTTAGGTGAATTGCTGTGTAATTATTGCGGAGATGTTTTTATTGCTACATTGTTATAGAATACTAATGGTTCAGATTAGATCGAAACGCAAAAGTTTAATGTAACATTTATTGTAATGTTTTTTTTCCTCCTTGAGGAATTTATGGCGTCGCACGGATTTGCGTTGGTATTTAGCACGATGGAATGCGCGTGGGAATTGATGTTTTAAATTTGGATTTTTATTGAATACCTTTAAGGTATGGAATTCAATTTGATGAGAGTTTAGCGTTTAGATCAAATTTTGAGTTTTCGTTCTCTAATAATGCTTGGAGGTCATTTAGTTTTGGTTGCTCGTTTGACTAACGCCACTTAGTTAAAGTGGCGATAAGCAATACGGCTGTGATAGCCAGTTTTTAACCAAGGATCAATCCTGAACCAGGAGTATCAGGATTTAAAAAAAATTAAATAACGACTCATTCAAACATTCAAATGTACAAAAACAATAGTTAAAAACTTTTGAAGTTAAAGTCTCGTCCTCGCGGAAGTATCTAATCTTGTTTAATTTGGTATTAAAGCTTATAATTATGTTTTTTAATAAAGTCTTTATTTCTCATTCCAGGCTGACGGTATTGAAGCTCAGGGAGGTTTCTCCTACACCGGTGACGATGGCCAGATCTACTCCATCAGCTACGCGGCAGGCCAGGGTGGTTTCCAGGTAACTCATCTACCTACTTATTTCTGCCGACGGTTCACCATTAGGTGAAAGATTCACCATAGTGAAGATTTGGCCTAAACTTCATCTTCCGCTTTGTGATCATGATAAATATTATTTTACACTATTTATAAACGCAAAGCGTAAAAAAACTGACTTAAGACTTATGGGATTTTCTCATGGATGCCATTGTCCGAACTGGATGAAATTGATATGGGACGGGAAGCTCTAGCTTTCAAATAATAAATAAACATCAAAATCGGTTCAACCAGTCAAAAGCTCTGAGGTAATAAACATTAAAAAAACTGACTAAATAAGAAGCTCCTTCTGATTTTGAAGTCGGTTAAAAACGAATTGATTCGTCATGAATGACAATGATTTCTTTGAAGTCGCTTTAAAAAAAAAAATTATATTTTAGATGTGTGATTTATAATATCTGACCAAAGAGAAGAATAGCACATTTGTAAATGTGCTAAAAATAGCCTATTTGTGATAAATCTTTTGACTTTGACTTTGACATGTCTGTAAACAATTGAATACACTCCAATCAAAAATAAAATAAAGATTTACACATATTAGTTTTTAATTAAATAAACAGTACCTACCTTCACCGTATCAACCATGATGGTTATAAAAATAACACAATACAATGGTTAAAATATAACACGGTTAAACTAACGTCTATTTTATGTCTATATCACAGTCGAAATTGCTCCAACCAAGTTTCTACTGCTATTGTAAAGTAAACCTTACACCCATTGCAGACAGAAACATTCGCTCTATCGAAAATAAATTGAAGACTGGTATATTTAAAATTCTTACATTAGAAATACGTATTTTGTATCTTAGACCTTTTTGGGTGTATTAATAAAACCGTTTTTTATCTGTAGCCCCAAGGTGCGCACATCCCCACCCCTCCCCCCGTGCCCGAAGAAATCCTGAAAGCTCTGGAACAGAACGCCCGTGATGAGGCCGCTGGCATCATTGATGATGGTACGTACCACTTCTTATAGAAACTATATTTTATGTGTACTAAGAGCGACAATCTAGCGTACGATCCGCATGATAGAAAGTGGTAACTGTAGTCTATGTAGATTTGCAGCATTAGCAGCGTAATCGATGGGTTTATGCTCTTTTTAAGACTCCTTATTGGAGCATCGCGAAAAAACTATAAGGGGAATATTATTCCATAATAGAGCCAGCTTTCATCATTTTTTAAAATCGCGTTTCTGTGCATTCTTTAACTTTCCGTTCTCCATCACCTTTCTAAAGCCTTAGTGGTGTGGTGGTTGAGCAGGACAGCTCATGGCCCGGAGGCGGCGGGTTCGATTCTCGCGACAGGACAAGTATTTGTGCACAGAAAAAAAAAAGCGCAAATACTTGTTCTGAGTCTGGGTGTTGTGGGACCATGGTCCTCGTAGTTCCTGGGTCCCTAGACACAGAGAATCCTAGTTAGGGTCCAGTACCTATGTATGTGATCGTTGGGCGTTATTATTATAAGTATATTCTTAGGGGTTGAATTTTCAAAAACCCTTTCTTAGTACACCCTTACGCTATAAAAGGAAGTCACTCTCCAAATATCAAGTCACTTGGTTTTACTAGGTAGTAGTAGTGTGGAAGCACTATATTGTTCCAGTTTGAAGGGCACTGTGGCTAGTGAAATTACTAGGCAAATGAGATTTGATGATCTAATCTCACAGTCTTTGTATGTTATTATGGGAGTACAGTGTCACGCAAAACTCTATACTTTAGAATTCCGAGTGACACTGCAACTGATATGGACAGCCGTGTCACTTAACATCAAACGAACGGCTAGCACGTCATATCATTCCATAACATAAAAAACGCTTGCTTTAAATGATTTGTAGAGAATATTATATCAAGTTACAAATACTAAATGATTTGTAGCGACAATGCTAAGATAAAAATAATAATTTTATATTGCTGCAAACACATTTGTGCTGTGTTGCAAACAAATTGTGATAATTTCATGTAACATCACAATAAAGCACTGCCCACTGCATCGTGCATTTATTCACGCTTAGTCACTGAAGTCACAGAAAAGAGTATGCCGTAGTTAAACTCCAATTTTGCAAAGATTTTTATTTATATAGATCTAAAAGTTGAAGCTGTCTTTTACATTTCTTAGCTTAAATATTTGAAGATATTTGATAAATGATTTGAATATTTATGATTTATAGCACTATCGCCTGCTTAGCGTAATCAATAGATTAATTTTTCCTTTAAATTTATATAAATAGACGTTTGATTATGACGTGCTTAGTTTTCACAATGTAGATTTATTTGAAATCATTTACAGATTAATATTAAAGTAAAGGAAAAAATAATTGTTGTTTATTATTAGAAATCAATCTGCATTGTGAAAACTAAGAATGTTGTAATCAAATGGTAGAGTTGCTAATATTACACCATACCAACTTAGTTTTGTATACTTAAATATCATAAATAAGTATCCATCATTTAAACAAAAGCTATCACTGTTTTAAGCATATTAACTCTTCTTCTTAATTTAGTGGCTTTCTATCGCTTTTTTTGCAATAATTCTGCCAATGTCAAGTGAGGGATTTTGTACGGTTATGTCATGTACAGATCCTATTTTTTTCAAAGTAAAAATTGCATACTAAAATGGTGGATATTTTACTGAAGGCTCTAGAAGGCTTTGAAGAGAAAACCAAGAGGCATGGTTTTAAAACTTGGAACCGTGTGCCTATACTCGCGCACGTGAACTGATAATAATCCACCCTTATTACACATAAAAACTAAATACACGGGTTATGGAAAAACATTCAAAATATACAACCACCGTTTTCGGATTCTGTTTAACGATCTTTAGCATGCCATCTCTTTTTTACACGAGCCTTCTGTAGCTTAGTTTGTTACACTGTCGCGTCAGTGATTTCACCACGCAAGCGCTTGCCTAAGCCAACGGAACGGAGGACTAATGATAAATTATTATAACAAATACAGCCTTTGGTAACGTCACAGATAATATTATAATAGTAAACGCTAAATGTCACGATTGTGTGAAACAGATCTACTAATCTATTATTCTAAGTATTATGAATATATATCTTTAACTTCAACATATCAAATAAAATAAATATTCGTCTACATTTAATACAGCGCCATTTTAGCCTCAAACTAAGCAAAGCTGTACTTTGGGAACTAGATAACTGATAACACTCAGACACAGAACAAACATCGATGTTTATCACACAAATGTTGGCCCTGAGTGAGAATCGAACCCACAACCTATAGTTCAGAAGGCAGGGCTACATACTAACTTAGCCATCGGCCTAGTCGATATAACGCAGACGTCAAAATTCAAAACAATTTATTAATACTACCTAATTGAATGCAACGTGCTAAACAATATTGATATATTATATACTTTTATTTCCTTTATTTTTTTTATTCACGTGTGATCGCCCTGCAAATTTATGCCCCCAAACCCCGATTTGAGACGAATCCCAACCAAGTATATAAAAGAGCTTTTAAATTATACTCGGTCAGAATAATTCGACTAGGCAAGGCCTTCGTCCAATGCAAATTATTTCCTAAATAACGTGTGACAAAATTAGTATATTACCTCTGTGAATTTTCCCATGACAGTAGCTGGCTGGTGCCAGCACTCGCCCATTTGCACTGCGCTGACCTTTGCGCTATTTCACAATGACCTCTCACTTTAGATGTGCCTGGGAATCCGTGCTATGTTATTACGCTACGATTACTAAAAATAGTACCTACTCTTTTGGAGTAAAAATATTTGACAGTAGTTTGAGTTGTAACTACATAGGTATTTTTATTTAGCTTCTTTCTACAAGCGAGACAAATAGCTGAAATGGTGTTGTGTATTTTCGGATCATTATGCTCATAAAATTACTAAAAACCTTTCATTTTCTAGATTGATAGATATAACTTAGGTGTTTGTCTTGGTAACTTAATCAGCTAATAAGCAAAATGTTATCGAATGCAGTTCAGCTGTTTTGAGGTGAACATACAAAGAAACCAGGAGTACTTATAAGGGCGTGGATTTTCATAACAAAAGAATCAATCCATTACCTAAAACCACACAGTTTAAAACTTAAAACTTAAAAATAGCCCTTTAAAATTTTATTTGTTTTCATAATCCTAATCATATATTATTTTGCGTTTCAGGTCAATACAATGCTGCCAAATATAGTGCTGCCACCGGCCCCGCCATTGGACAACCACAATACGGCCGTGCATCCGCGCAAGCTTCCGCTGGCTTCAGACAACCCTACAAATACTAAATAAAGCTAACAACACCAATCTCTAGTTATAAAAATGCCATAAAATGAATGACGAAAATAAGTAGAGCAACTTTATCTGCGTTCGCACTACATGAGTACGCTTGGGAAGTGTTCTGATTGGCCATAACTTAACACCTTAGAAACGTCGGCTTCATTGGTCGATTGAAAAGGTGTTTCGAAAAATGCTCTACCCTTTTGTGGCATATTATTTTTATTCTATGAACTTTAATGATGAATAGTAAAAGTTATTTAAGATGTGAATTTAATTGTTTAATTAAAAGCGCAGTCTTATTTAATGTTTTCTATTATGACTTTATTGCTTGTAGAATAAAAGACTATGTACTTTCAATATTGTTAAGCTAATTGTATCAAAATACTCTTTAGTTGTAAAGTTTTCCAGTGATTTGTGGAGCGAAATGATCGTATTTATTTAAGGAATAAACTTTTATACATAAAATCATCTATATGTTGCTTTTAATATTACCTATACTCAAAAATCACCAAAAAAATTAGTTAATAAAAGTCACCAATACCGTAACAAAAACCACCAAATTTCGTAAATAGTGGGTGTAACAGAGTACTTAATAATTTTAATTGTCACTAGTACCTAGAACGGAAATATTTTTTATTTTTTAATGTACAAACAAAAAAGCACGAAAAAGAAGAAAAAAAGGAAGGATTATAACAGAAGAAATAGCCTCCAAAAAAGGAAATAGAAAAGAATCCAAATTATACTAGCTGCGCCCCGCGGTTTCACCCGTGTGGTGATGGGACATGGTGATAATGATGATGAAAAATAAATAACAACCTATTCTCAGTAAATGTGAATATAAAATTTCATCAAAATCGGTGCAGTTCTATTTAAATAGGGCCAAATTTTAAATTAAAAAGCATCATTATGCTAGAGTAATTGTTAGATAAACAACGTAACTTAACTGGTGAAAAAATTACGACTGAGACTGAATTTAAGGTGGAGTTTGATTTCAAAATTAACAAAAAAAACTTTAAAAATCCCAGTGCCACGTGACTTGATAAATTGTAGAGGAGTGAAAAACGAATAAAAATTCTTACTTTCCACTCTAAAAATAGCAAGAAAAAAGAGACACTTATAAATAGACACAAACGTAACTACGCCAAAAATACAAAACCTTTTTAGAAAAAACAAGATTAGTTTGGTTGATTAGATTGGTCAAAATTATAGATAAGGTAAATGATGCGAACGCTAAGAGCGATCTAACTAAAAAAAAATTTACCTGATGCAAATTTGACAAGCCGAGCAAACAAATCAAACTAAACACTAGAGAATAAAGTGTAATTAAAATCATCAGATCATCATAAACTCGTCTAGACGTGATACAACATCCATCAGCAAACTAATAAAAACAAACATAATTTTAAAATAAAAAAGTCATTAGCGAAATTGCCTTTTGTAGTCGTGTAATGAGTTATTAAGTAACACAAAGTGGAGTAGTATTCAACCTTGACACATAAGATTAGCATGTGTGAGAATTCGTGTCTGATTTTTGCTTAACTTTTTTTGAGTTTGTAGGTACACTTTATCGTTCACTAGTTGACCCACCCTGGCTTTGCACGGGTAAGTTAGTAAGCTGCGGTTGAACGGGATAAAAATGATGTCCGTCTGGTTTTAAGCTACCTCCCTACCGATTTTCAGTCAAATTGGTTCAACCATTCTTGAGTTACAAATAGTTTAACGAGCACGACTTTATATATTTTATTATTATACTTACTATTGATTCTGTTTTAGTAGTACACAACAGTACTAGATTTTACATTTTGTTTCAACATAGTTATGTAATTGATTTAAAACACGAAGATTTGAATAATGTTAATGAGAATTTGCCTTAAGCTTATAGACCTTATATAAAAAATTCATGTCATTGTTACCATACTACTCAGAAACTGCTCAACCGAATTTGATGAAATTTTATATTCACACTTGGTAGATCTGAGAATAGGTTTTCATTTATTTTTCATCATCATCATAATCACCGTGTCTCATCACCACGCAGGTGAAACTGCGGTGCGCAGCTAATATAATTATATAATTTGGATTCTTTGGCTATTCCTTCTGTTATGATCCTTCGTTTTTACATTTTGACACAACAATAATAATAATAATAATAACGCCCAACGATGGATGGATCTTGGACCCTAACTAGGATTCCCTGCGTCTAGGGACCCAGGAACTACGAGGACCATCCCACAACACCCAGACATAGAACAAGTATTTGTGCTTTCTTTTTCTGTGCACAAATAGTTGTCCTGTTGCGGGGATCGAACCCGCCGCCTCCAGGTTATGAGCCGACCTGCCAGCAGGCTGTCAATACTTATAATATAAGAATATTGAAGCTGGATGGTGAAGTCAAAATTAAACATTCCTGATGCTGTGGTCTCCTTTTTATTGTTTTTATAATAATCATCATTGAAATGTTAGTAAATTAATTATATCATAAATAAATACTTTAAAAACATATAGTGCATTGGCTTGTTAATTTTCTGTTACTTTAGACGTTTTGTAATTAGTACGTGTATCCACTGTTGGTATTAAATCCGTTTTGATGGTTTCCATTGCCGTTGAATGAGCCTCCTTGTCCGGGTCTGCTACCTCCGAAGCCACCTCCAGATTGTCCGGGCCTGTTGCCGTTACCACCGGAACCACCGTTAGCATCAGGACGGTATATACCTTAAATAAAATTAAATTAATATACAATTTATATGTCTATAAACTTTTTTTTATGTAAAGTGTAAACTGTGTAAATATCACATAATTCAATTATTTCTCGGGATATAAACATATGAAGTAGTTCAGTAGTATGTAGAAACAATAATTATATTAAAACTATGAGTAAATGTTCAATTTATGCCTTATTTAAACCTTCGATTATAATTTAATGAGAAATTTATTTTTTTACATATTGTGCTAAAAGTTTTAAGCGTTCTTTAAGCGT
Source organism: Ennomos fuscantarius (assembly GCA_905220475.3). Lineage (NCBI taxonomy): Eukaryota > Metazoa > Arthropoda > Insecta > Lepidoptera > Geometridae > Ennomos > Ennomos fuscantarius. The sequence goes on along the minus strand of HG992040.1, from coordinate 2,124,540 downwards.
GTAAAACATTATCATTTTAAGACAGATATAGCTTTGATTCTAGCGCTAAGTTGTACGTAACATGTAATATTTATTAACTTTAAGAATTTTTGTAATGAAATGAAAATGAAAGGAACCACAGGTTAACTTATTTTTTTTTATTCATACCACTTTTTTTGTTTAGTGTAATTCGTAGATATAAAATATCGACTTCAAAATGTATGTGAAAGTGTATAATTAGAAAGAAAGAAATATTTTAGTTTTTTTAAGCTAGTCGTGTATTCTATGCATTCAAAATCACATAACAGTTATCTATAACTGAATACACCTATGAGGGCTTATAGGTAAAGGCACACAGCTTCTAATATAGTCCCTATAAAGAATCATTCAAATTTAAAAAAGTTATTTCATAAACCAAAATTAGCATACCATCATCAAAGATACCAGCAGCTTCATCCTGAGCATTCTTCTGCAGAGCTTCTAGGATAGCTTCAGGAGTAGGAGGAGCCACAGGTAAATGTTCCCCTTGAGGTCTGAAGCCTCCTTCTCCAGCAGTGTAAGTGACTGTGTAAGTTTTGCCGTCATCACCCTTATATGAGAAACCTCCTTGGGATTCCCCAGGGTTACCAGCTTCTTCAGCCCTGATGCCATTCTCAGTTTCATATCCAAAGTGGTAATCTGGAGGCAAGAGGGTGATAAGAGTGATAAAGCTGTGAAAGTCTAGCAAAATAAAACTAGACTGAGTAAAGATTTTCTTCAGCCACTGCTGAATATACTTAATACAATAACCTATAAGTATTACCACAATGAAATTGGTCACAATATGTCTATATTTGGACAGGTTAGCGTTTGTATCTACATTGTAACCGATGTGAGTGACAACATAGCCTAAGACGACGATAAACTAAGCTAGAATTATTAACTGGCTCTCAAGCCAAAATAAAATAAATGAAGCCGTCAATTTTCCGCGACCTCTTCTTAACTCGGTATTCACCAGCTAAGCTAAATAATATGACACTAGCATGTTATGGTCTTTTCACTTTTATTTTCCTTCTCCAAGACCCCAAATTTGTAGCAGGATTCAAAACCTATGACAGGTTAGCAAATCTTCGTAACTAACAATTAGACATTGAACAGCTATCTCATTGAAACCTTTACTAAGTAAATAATATATTATAATAAAAATAATACTCACTTCCATTTTCATCAATAGCCTGGTCTTGTTTCAGAACTGCGGCATTGCCATCTTGTGACTGAGGCCTTCCATTTCCACCAAAACCGGATCCACCTCCAAATCCTCCATTTTGAGGACCTTGATACTGGCCACCGCTTCCAAGTCCTCCACCATTAGAGCCTTGGTTCGGTCCTCCTCCTCCAAACCCTCCTTGACCCCCAAAACCCCCGGGTCCCTGGGAGTACCCATTTTGTCCCTGCCCTTGTCCTGGAGGGATGTAGTTCCTAGAAGGCAGCTGAGCGGCAGAAGCAACAGTCATGGCTACAGTTAAAAATATCTGGAAGAAGAATAGAAAACATATTAAAATTTAGTACACATGTTGTCCGCATAATTGTAATAGTTTCGCAATTTTTGTAAAACCCAATTTAATAAATATCTAATAATAATAAACAAAAATGTATCAGTTTAGGGTTTTTGGTTTATCTTAGCCCAAAATATACACGTTACAGTATGGAAAATTAATACGCAGGTATGTTCACATTTTGTGCAGGCGCTCGTTTTTTTTAAAGCGCCTAATAAACTTAGATGGCAACAGATAGGAGCTAACCTTAAAACATTTTTCAAGATTAGGGTAGATAAATAAACTCTTTATTGAAACACCACATCAAACGAAAATGAACAAACTTCACCAAAGTGTAACAATGGGCGGTCTTATCGCTTAGAGCGTAATATATAAAATCAAAATTCCCATTCAAAATTATTTATATAGGTACGTAATTATTGATGTGTCAACATGATATTATTACATTTTATTTTATAATATTTGTTAGTTAATTTTAGTTATGTATAAGAATAATGTTTTGGTTTTGCCTTTGTCAGTAAATTATTTTGATACATTTTAGGGTCACGTATATATCGCCGTTTTTTATAGATAATAAATAAATTTATCAACGAATTTATTATTATTTGGCTAGCATCAGCCCTAAATAATAACAAAATGTCATGTAATATAGGTAATTAATTTGAATAAAATAAATAAATAACACCCAACGATCGCATTCATAGATCCTGAAACATAACTAATAGGATTAGTACCTAGGACTAGGAACCTAAAGACTACGAGGACCATTGGCCCTACAGCACTCAGACACAGCACAAATATTTGCTCTTTTTGTTTTTGTGCACCAAAACATGTCCCGTCGCGAGAACCCGCTACTTTGGGGTTAAGAGGCGACCTGCTCGACCACCACACCAAAGTGGCTGTCTTTTTATGCATGCGTTTATTGCGTACTGTTTTTTGTTTATGTAGACTATTTATGGCCACAAGGCAAGTGCATTATTCTACCAATGTCAATGACACTTCATATGTCTGAAGATTTTTTGGTAATCATCATTAGGATACTGTTTTTCAGGATTCAAGTACACATATTATAAATCGGTTTTAGAGCTGCTGAAGAATCAAAATGAGTCATTAATGTAAGTTATTATAAGTGCAATTGGACTTCCAGCGAAAAAGCTGGTTTGTTTTAAGTAAAACTTCTTTACTCACGCTTGCATTTGACTTGGGGAGTAAGCTCATGAAAGCGAAGCGAACGGAACCTGATTCACGTTGCCAACATAACAAAGTTAAAAATTACTTAAGTCCGTATTACAGAAAGATGCTCAGTCATCGATCGGTGCTTAAGCAGAGATTTCATACATAAAGTGATCAATTAGTGAATGAAATCTCTGCTTGAGCACCGATCGATGACTGAGCATCGATCTGTAATACGGACCCAATTTTTTATTATTACGTTGGTATGTTCGGTGAAATGAAAATTTGCAATTTTTAAGATAGTGACATTAACATTAAACAAAGCAAAATCAAAATTATAACAGCCGATAGATAGAGCCAAACTTTTAAGTTTTACTTCATCTTGTGTGGTTTAAAGCTCACTTGTTTTATTTTTATTTTTGTGTGATTATCATTTTGAAGCTTGCGATGCGACAGTTGCTGAGACAAAGGTGTCCGTACCGGACGCATTAGAGCACTGCACAATTTATTATGATGGTTAGAAGTTACATATATGTATAAATATAGGTATCTTCATACCTTCCTTTTTCTTTCAAAAATTATTTGGAGCTACACTAATTACACAAATATTATAAAGGCGAAAGTTTGTACGTGTGTTTGTGAGTATGTGTGTATGTTTTTTACTCCTTCGCGCTTAAACGGCTGAATGGATTTAGATAAAATTCGGTACTAAGATAACTTTTTTTTTTTTTTTCTTTGTGGACATTTCACACAGCGCCATCTAGCCCCAAACTAAGCAAAGCTTGTACTATGGGAACCAGATAACTGATACAATACTTAAATACTTTTTGTTTGTAAATACATACATATACTACATTATAACACCCACACACAGAACAAACACCAATGTTCATCACACAAATGTTTGTCCTGGGTGGGAATCGAACCCACAACCCTCAGTACAGAAGGCAGGGCTACTACCAACTGAGCTATCGGGCCAGTCAAACTTACTTACTCAAACTTATACACTGGCTTAACATATAGGATACATTTTATCCCGGAAAAGTGAAATGTTCCGTGGGATGAGCAAATAATTAAAACATTAAATAATTAAAACACTTTTTATCCACGGGTGAAACCGCGGGGCGCAACTAGTTTTCTATATTACTATTAAACCAAATAAGTGGTATAAGCTGTTGAGTATTGTGAGTGAAAAGTTCATTAATAAAATTGCCAAATAGGTAAAAATAATAAATAATAGATACCGTACCAAATGATTAATTTTTTTTTGAGATTCAACATTCAGAAATATCCTAAATCTACGTTTACTAGGTGGTAGGACTTTTCTGAAAGTTCATCTAAGCATGTACCACCGCTTTGCCAGTTATTCTGTTGGGTTATTAAGGGAAATGTCGTTAGTGAAATTATTGGGCAAATGAGACTTTATAACCTGATCTCACAGTATAGTGATCTGATTACCAGACTGTGCTGATGTTTCAGGATGACGTGCGCAGTGCAATGTCACGCAAAACTTTATATTTTAGAGTGACACTGCAACTGTTATGGGAGGCCGTGCCGCTTAACATCGGGTGAACGGCTAGATCGTCACGTCATTAATTAACATAAAAAACCAAGAGTAAAATCCTGTAACTTACCAAATTCATTTTGATTTTTGTCCTTTAATTTCAATTCACCAAAAACTTACGAAACTAAAGATGCACTGTGATATTGTTAGCAATGCATACGACTTTTATAGTGCACCAGCCTATCGAAAAATATTAAAAAACGGATATAATTGGGTGACATCGAATATGGCCGACCTTGCGATGTGTGTAGAATGTGTGAACTTGACCAAAACTATATGGATCGAGCACTTTCTATATTGGATCAAATAATAATAATACACACAACATAATATACTTACCTAGAGTTTTGGCGGGAAAACGAAAAAGATTGCGTCACCACATTGTATTATTTTCCAAAACTTGTGTTATTTTCAGTGCTAGTGCATAAAATTGGTGGTATTATATTCGTTAAGTGCTGGATTACAGGTATGAGTGTGGGAAAGTGGTATAATGATGGTGAAACGCTTCTTTTCGTGTTGTTTCCAAAACTCCATAGAAGCTTCTAGTAAAGTTGCCACCAATATGTATTAATTATCTTAAAAAATTATCAGTTACTTGACACTGGCTAAATACACAAATGTGGAGCAAAAAAAATACTTACGTGATAATAATAATAATAATATAAATAATAATAACGGCCAACAATCATTGATTCCTGGACCCTAACTAGGATTCCCTGTATCTAGGGACCCAGGAACTACGAGAATCATGGTCCCACACACCCAGACACAGTGCTTGCGCACTACTGTTTGGCGGCAGAATAACTGACAAAGGCTCTGGACTCGATTGAACGGCGTGCCAAAAAGCTCATTGACAATAGCACTTTGTTTGATGAAAGGCTTCAGAGCCTAGCATATCGACGTAAGGTGGCAAGTCTGTCGGTCTTTTCCAGATTACACCACGGTGAATGCGCTCAAAGACTGCATGATCTCAATCTCCCATCACCATTCCACTACCGGAATACGAGACGCTCGGCACAGCGGCATTCTTTTGTGATCGAAATACCACTCATTCGTACCAAGCGATTTGATTCCACGTTCTTATTCAGAACGGCTAAGGAATGGAATGCCCTGCCCGCGTCTGTGTTTCCGGCGAAATATGACCCGGGCGTGTTTAAGAGAAGAGTGAATAGGTATTTACTTGGCTAGCATGCTACACCTTCGATCGCGTCGTCACCTCCCATCAGGTGAGAGCGTGGTCAAGTGCTAGACAAGTTTGAAGTAAAAAAAAACCATATCCATATTCAGATATCCTATTCATTCACTCACGCGTCCTTGTCTCATGAACTTGAATGCTTTCATTTTCATGACGCAATGTATCGTTAACGATATAATATGCCGGTTCACTTTCCAGCCTCGCCTCTGTGGTGTGGTGGTTGAGCAGATCGGCTCATAGCCCGGAGGCAGCGGGTTCGATTCCCGCGGCAGGACAAGTATTTGTGCACACACAAAAAAAGCGCAAGTACTTGTTCTGAGTCTGGGTGTTGTGGGATCATGGCGCTCGTAGTTCCTGAGTCCTTAGACACAGGGAATTCTAGTTAGGGACTAGGGATCTATGTATGTGATTGTTAGACGTTATTATTATTATTATAACACGCGAAAATTAGTTACTTACACATACATAGAATACAATATACCACCCAGACACAGAACGAACACCTATGTTCATCACACAAATGTTTGTCCTGGGTGTGAATAGAACCCACAACCCACAGTACAGAAGGTAGCGCTATACTACCAACTGTGATATCGGGCCAGTCTAAACGAAAAATAAAATCTTGATGACCTATGAACGTAGCATAACATAAACCATTAATTAGTTAAAACTATCAAATGGCAACTGAAATAAAAACAAAATCAATTTTTCGAATGACCCATGTCTAAATTAATAATAGTGCTTTTTGTATAGTTCATTAAGCTCTACTTTAATTTTAGGGTCCCACATTTTACAAATGAGACTCAATTAGTTAAATAAATCATTTTGATCATTATTATATGCGACTGGTATTTTATTATAGGTAATAATAATAATAACAATTCAATACCGCCAGTATTTTGGGCACGTTGCCCAAATCTTTTGAGTGGCACACACACACACACACACACACACACACACATGTATCAAGCATATGAATGAAATATCTTTGGCTAATTAACTTAAAGACCCTGATGTCAGTGTTAGAAATAAACTACATTTAACAATTAATTATGAATCTTAAATGAAGGATGTCTAATGTTCAAGAGAAGAAATTTTTCCGGTTCTTGATAATGAACCATGTAGACCCATTAAATCTATGATCAATTATCAATTTCATGTGGAACCTTTAAAATAAAATATTATCCTAATTAACAGTGAAGATGTTGGAACTTGCAAAAACATCGAGATCACGATTTGCTCGTGAATTTTTTATAAAAGTTATTATTACAATTATTTCGCAACATCATCATTATTATAATCCTACCAGAACCACTGTTGCTATGTGGAATAATATATATATATATATATAATATATAATATATAATAAAACATGCGTGTCGATGGCAATTATCATCTAGCAGTGCCACTTAAAGAAAGTCAAGTTCAAACTGACAATAACAAAAGTTAACCATACTATAAGCATTTTCTAGTCTTTGTCATTTATTTGCAAGTATCTATCACTAGAGACTTGAAATTTGGCGAGTGTGTTCTTTGTAAGGTGTAGGTATTCACTAAGAATACCAATATTAATAAAGGTTGAATTATCTATAAAAAAATCTTCTTCGTTTCCTATAGGCCATGCGGGCGAAGCCGCAGGCAGAAATTACTAATATATAGAAAATAAATATGACTTTTCTCTGTCAATTGATTTTCCTAAATTATTTAACATCTTCCATCCGACTACGGCAAAGCCACAAGAAAAAGATTTGTTTTTAGTTGTTTTAGTTTCTGGATACCTTTTTTGTTGAAATAAATACCTAAAGCTTTTTGGCCTATTCCTACTGAATTAACTGTTAAATAAAGGTTAATTAATGAAATACCAAATTCAATATATAAAATCTACTATATTACATACATATTATCATTATGAACACAACCAACTTGGCTTTACATTACAACTCTATACAGTATTACTATATACTGTAATACTAATAGTGGTATCCGGTCTGCTCATCGAAAGACTGTTGCGGGTAGTTGAAAGATGAAGGAGCCTGGTACTGACGGCTGATGGAAGAGAGCTGGCTGGAGCCCTGGCCGGATTGCTGGCTTCCTCCATTCTGGTAGCGACCTTGAGAGCCGAAGGAGGGCACTCCGTATTGGGAGCTGGGAGCAGAGTTATGAGAAGCACCACCGAAGGAAGACGGGGAACTGTATTGAGAGGGCTGGTTGCCGTTGCCGAAACCTTTAAAAGAAAAAAAACGAGTTTGCTTTAGACCACACGACACTGCTGCAGACAGTCAGCGCCGAACTTTAGATTAGCTCAATCTATCGGCTGGTATAACTTTGTTTTTGCTTTGTTTAATGTTGACGTCTATCTTGACATCTTGACGAATGTAAATTGTTATTTTTACCAGATATACCAACATAATAATACAAATTTTAAATAATTTTTAACTTTGTTAGGTTGACAATGGAGATCTATGGGAATCAACAACTTTCAACTTTCGTTCACCTCGCATTCACCAGCTTACTCCCCAGTCAAGCGTGCATAAAGAAATTTTATATTATAAATGTTTTTGTAAAAGGAACTTTGAATAATTTGTCTACGGTGTATGTTGTCTGTTGTGAAACTGTCATATATAAATGAACTTGTATAATTTTAAGTGGCGTGTGAGGACTCAAACTGGTGCTTTATAGAAGATGTCTATGGCCAGTAGTGAACGTCTTCAAGCCGATGATGAGAGTTTTTTTTTATAATGACATGACGAGCTAGTCGCTCGCCTGATGTTAAGCTACACGACTGCCCATATCATTTGGAGTGACACTTGAAACTCAAAAGTATAGTTTCGTGTGACACTGCACAGCGCACGTCATTCTGAGACATCGGCACAGTCTAGCAATGAGATTACTAGATTGTGAGACTAGGTCATAAAGTCTCATTTGCCCAGTGATTTCATTAGCTACAGTGCCCTTCAAACCGGAACACAGTAGTGCTTGCGCACTACTGCTTGGCGGCAGAATAACTGGCAAAGCGGTGGTACCTACCTAGACAAACTGCAGAAAAATCCTAACACCTAGTCAATGCAGTCCTAGGCATGAGAGTTATTTATTGTATTGCTACTAAGCCAAGTTATTTACATTGTAGTTTTCTGAATACGGACACTGACTCTATTTAGTAATGTTATTTAGTCAATAAATTTTATCAGTATGTGATCGTCAAGAATATTGCTGTTCATCAATCATTTCAGTATCGTCATTTAAATAAAATCTAGATTTAATTTTTTTTCCTTAATGTTTCGTTAATCTATGAATGGGAACCCTAATAAATTCTACAAAGCTATTCATATAATCACTATGTTTGGTTATATTTTAATAATTACCATAACCATGCATCTGTCTTGTCAATTGAGATACATCAATTCACGTACAAGATGGACTAATTAGATAAAAGCTGTAACATTTTGCACGACTAACCTTGGAGAGAGCCAGAGAACGGAGCACCATTGGATCCAGAAGGTCCATGGTCAGGAGGAAGGTACTGGTTGATGGTAGCTGCTGAGGATCCGAAACCAGAGTACCTCCCAGCTGCCTGGCCATCAATTCCATTGGAGCCGAAAGATCCTGAACCGATTCCGTTATGTCCTCCTAAACCGTGGGATCCAGAGCTTCCAAAAGATCCAGAGCTTCCAAAGGAGCCAGGACCACCGAAGCCCGAAGATTCTGGGCTGAAGATGGATTGGGCGCCATAACGGCCTTGGCTGGAGCCTTGGTTGGGAGGAAGGTAGGAGCGCTCAAGGTGCTCCAGGCGGGCAGCGGTCGCTACGGTGACAAGGGCGGCAACGATGAACTGTGGAAGAAAATAAGATGACATTTTAAGGGATTGCTATATTCTTTGTCCAGTACGAAATATGGCACTACGTATTTAATTTTTTCGCAAATAATTTTCTCAACACTTTATGCCATGATATCATTGGATTTAAATTATAAAATAAATCTCTTTGTTATGGATGGAGTCCTTAACGTAGCCCACTAGTTTTAGGGAAACCATATTGATAGACAAGGTTTCAATACGCATGAGTGTTTTATGGATTATTTTTTACGAATAAATTGGTCGCGTTTGTTATGCGAAAACTGTTAATTTGAATAAAATATTAAACTTAATTACCAGTTTCATATTTGCAAAATGGCTCGACTCCAAACAGAAACTACCAAATGTGAAGCTCAAGCTGAACTGTGATGCTCTGAGACGGATTGACCTATTATATACCGCCTGACCTGATCCTAATCCTGATACATCACGCATGGACCTGACGTAACGCTAAAGATAATGAACGAGTATTTTCAACTGTGTAAGCTTTGGTAATTAGTTGCTTTTTTTCCTGCTACTGATTGTAAAGTATCGGCCTCGTCTGTCATATTGGAGGGATTCAAGGATTCGATTAATTGCCGATTGCAATCGATTCCAACGAAAGTGTTGATATGTATCGATTGTCTGAATCGTGATCTGGATGTGTAATTGCATGTTTGTATGAAGAATCGTTTTCTCGTGTTGTGCTTTTGCAAGAGCTTAGAGTGATTTGTTTTAATGAATGTTCATTAGGGATGAACAAAAGATGACGAAATATGCATTAAGTTTTACGGTGAAGCTTTTAGTTATAATATACTACTGTGAAAATTTTAATATAAATTACATACAAACCAAATAGAAACTTGGGGTCATCAAACTCGTTACTTTCTTCAACTACATATTAACTGTCTATCGTTTGCAAAACTGAGAATAGGTCAATGGAGACTGGAGATGCAAAAAAGTGGTTATTTTTGTAATATACTCATTACATACTCAACTGTAATAAATTGTAAATATTGTAAAACACAGTAGAATAAAAATACATCACTGTAAAGTTTCTTGTAGCTTCTTCTTAACAGATGTAATCAAAGCTTCGGATCGGAGTTTTCTGTTCTGAATTGTGCCAAATTTATAGCACCAGCAGTGAGGGAGAGAACTTCTTTTTTTTTTCGAACTCATATACAAGGTGGAATTTATTTCATAAGTACTTTTTTATTAAGTTATATGCTATATAACTTAATAAAAAAGTACTTATGAAATAAAACTTAAATCTGTGTATTATCAAATTTAAATTCTAAAGAAAAGCCTTGCGACATTGAACAAAGCAGGTGTTTTATTGTCTACGACACATTTACAAAGTACTCAGCTGGTGCCAGTGCTGTGTATACCGTTAAATAGACATTTCGGCTGTCAAGCAGTTATTTTAGGAGGCACTTAATGCTAAAACAAAAGCAATTTTTTTTTATTGGTCCTTGTACGAACATTCTATAGCATGGTCTGAGTACATACATTTAAGGAATTATTAATTAAATTCTACCTTGTATATTGTAATGGGCTTGCTATGTAATATTTGACAATAAGCACTTTGTAATTCTATTTGCTTAGTTCCATAACTTAATTTTAAATACCTAATATAATTTTGACTTGCTAAGTGCAAAAATTAGCCTATTTGCAATAAATCTTTTGTCTTTTTAAATTGATTTTGTCCAAATGGGAAATACAATTTTTTGGTGACTTTAGTAGGTATACGCCATTTCTTTTCTAAAAGAAAGATATATTGAAGGTTATATATAGATAATAGCCACTATTATAATGATTATGGTTTGACTACGAGCAAGTTTTTACGTTAGATCAATTTGTAAAGAATCATAATCAATAAAAATGCCTACAGTATCGATCAATTAGCTTTTTCAACGCTTTAATTCATACCTGTCAGAGTAAATTGAAGTTTTGCGTAGATTTATCAATCAACGAATACGTTTAATCAATAAAAAAGTTTAAGTTATCGTCTATTTTTTCGTTGCATTGTCTACATCATCTTGTCTATTGATTGGTACTATACCCGTCTGCACAAAAGTCTATCAAATATAATTTGCTAGTTGCGCCCCGCGGTTTCACTCGCAGATAAAAGGTATTTTAACTATTAGCTCATCCTACGGGATAATTTTACTTTTCCGGGATAAAATTTAGCCTATATGTTAATCCAGTGTACAAGCTTGGCACCAAATTTCTTTCAAATCCATTCAGCCGTTTGAGCGTGAAGGAGTAACAAACATACACACATACAAACTTTCGCCTTTATAATATTTGATGAACTAAGCTAAGCAGCACTTTTCCCCGGGTTCTCGGGCGGTTGTTAAATTCGTGTCATTCTGGCACATCATATACTGAACGCTCATGGGTTGCCTGTGCAATATACTTAATTAGTATGCTCATTGCAATAGATGCAATGAGCATACTAATTAAGTATATTTTGATTAGACACGAGCTTGACATAATTATGAGATACCGGGACCTAGATAGATAAGTATGAACTTAGAGTCTGTCGAACTTTAGTGCCATGAACGATATTTATCAAATCTAAAGCCAGAACATTCCTCTTGGCATAGTCAGGTAAAAATAACTAAATAAATAAACATTGGTGAACATATCACACAGCATCATCTAGCCCCAAACTAAGAAAAGCTTATACTAAAGCAACCAGGTAACTGAGTGAATGCTAAGAATTTTTTTGTTTGTAAATACATACATAGAATACAATATAACTCCCGGGCACAGAACAAACATCGATGTTCATCACACAAACCTTTGTCCTGGGTGGAAATTGAACCTACAACGTACAGTTCAGAAGGCAGGGTTACTACCGACTGAGCTATTAGGCCAGTCAAACACTGACCCTTATTAACAATATGAGTACAAATAGCGCAAGGGTGGCTTCAGTTATTTCAGAACCCATTAGCACCTAACCACGAAAAAAAAACTACCCAAAACCCCCAAAAAGTTTTTTTTTTTTTTATTTTTTTTTTATATTTTTTTTTTTTTTTTTATTTTTTTTTTTTTTTTTTTATTTTTTTTTTTATTTTTTTTTTTTTTTACGCCTGAATAACCCAAATGCAATAAATATATATCGCGGGTTAAGAATCAATATCATCTCTCTAAATTTTCGTTGGATTTTAGATTTCAATGCAAATAGATTTAAAGTTCAATTCCGCACAGCCTGCTCTATCACATATCTCCAAATAGGTAGTAATCTTAAAGTATGCGCTATAGAAATACCGCCTATGTAAAGATGGCGTTTATTTTTCTGCCAATATTGCCTGTTTTTTGAGTTCGATGGTATTGATTTTTAACCCACAATATATTTTAAAATACATAGTATTATTTTTTTACTACAATGATTTAATAACTAATACTAAAAAATACCTACTACTACTACAAAAAAAAACATTTGAACTATATACTGGCCTCGATGACCTATAGACAGTCCAAATGCTCCAGCCCACTACCAGTAGGTAGCGTACCCAACATGCTGGCAGCATTGCCCCGTTGAATTGCAATGCTTATTCGTTGTGCCAAATAAGTGCCAGCATTTTGGTCACGCGTAGTATTATTGTGTATTGATGATGACAACCATTCTATTTCCCAAGCTAAAATAAGGACGCAGTCAAAATTTAATCTTATCTAAGACAACATTCTTAATAAGCTCAATTCAATTAAGTACTTCTAAGTATTACGAAGTATCAAAAGCTGCTAATCAATTCTGATGTCATGTTGTTCAAATCAACCGATTTATTTTGACTTGGATTCTTATCCTCCTTGGAAGCTAATATAATATTTCTTGATTTGAAGCGCCGTTCAATATAGGTCATAACAATGCGAATATAAGGTCGTTTTTCGAATCTAACGTTACTAGTATAGTATTATTTATCTGATATATTAGCGACTTGCAACCTTTTTGGAAGAGCTAGCCGATGCAACCCAGCTTTGTATAATTTATTTAACGTCCCAACTGTTTCCTTCACCGTCTCTAAAACGCGTTTAAAGGGACAGTCAAAATGACAGACAGAAATGACTAGGTTTTATATTAATAGAATATGTACAGTAATTACAATTTTTGACCATTTTAGCCTAGTATAGGCAATGCGGATCACCCAAACAATACGCGTCTTGGTTCGGATTGCACTTCAATTATCGATGATTATTCTATTAAGGTAAGCTAGAACTATATATAGAGTTAGGATGTCTTTGAGCGTAAATTCTCTAAGTATATATATTGTATAAGGATGTACAAGACCAACAATGACAGTTGAATGGCGAGATGAGAAGTTTCAGAAAGTGTGACTATAATAAATAAATAAATATCTGTGGACATTTCACACAGCGTCATCTAGCCCCAAAATAAGCAAAGCTTGTACTATGGGAACCAGATAACTGATACAATACTTAGATACTTTTTGTTTGTAAATACATCCATAGAATACAATATAACACCCAGACACAGAACAAACATCGATATTCACCACACAAATGTTTGTCCTGGGTGGGAATCGAACCCATAACCTGCAGTTCAGAAGGCTACCGTTAGCTCAGTCTCATATCTCAGTATAATATTAACAAATTAACTAAATTTTTTACCAAATATTAAACAATAACCCGTAATAGCTATTGAATAAAATGACTGTCATTTTATATACTGAGATCCTTCAAAGTTTTGGAGTAAAATATCTGAATAATAAAAAAAACGAGAACACTAAAATATTCTGATATATCTAAAGGAGCATTCTTTACATACAATATAATAGATTTTCCAACCAAAATAACAAAATATGATTAGCAAAAACGCAATTGAATTTTGGTAAATTTGCTTTGACGTGTATTTATTCGTCATATTTACTCACTGAAAAAGATAAATGAGCTACACAAATAGTATTTTGCCCTTTAATAACGAGAGTGTGGTACATGATCACCAAATTACAAAGTCGTTGAACAGACAGGGCTGATATGGGCACTTTGGCTGTAACTTGCCAAAATAATATCTTACTTGACATAACTCTACCATCTCCTTTTATCTTGGGGGAGTGAACTTTATTATGACTTTTCGCTCTCTCGCTTCGCCGCCAAGCAGTAGTGCGCAAGCACTACTGTGTTCCGGTTCGAAGTGCACTGTAGCTAGTGAAATAGTAATCTTATTACTAGGCTGTGTTGATGTCTCAGGATGCAGTGCATTGTCACGCGAAACTTTATATTTTGGAATTTCGAGTGACACTGTTCTGTTATGGGCAGCCATGTCGCTTAACATCAGGTGCACGACGTCACACAATTCACAAAAAAAAAGATAATAAGTAACTGCTTGAATGTTCTAAAATAATCACTACTATAATTTTTTTATTTCTGTAATATTTCTGTACCTAAACTATTATTTTTCCACACCTTAACTTGGCCGGATAATACAAGTAATTATAATTAGTGGTTTTCATATATATTATTATTTGAATGTATAACACGTTTTATAAAAACAATACTTAATTAAACAATTTTTTGCCAATCGATAGCTATTGATTAGTACGTATTCTTGATACACCCTGATATTACCGTCTCTATTCTGGCACTTAGATCATCTTCCGGGTTACGATTCTCATAATAATCGTGATTATATTAATTAATTGAAGGGTTGAGAATAAAAAGGGTTTAACTGTCAAATTGATAGTTTCGAGAAAATGGACTTTAAACTTCAACGGCTTCATTTTAATGTAGAGTGCTTATAAGGTAATAGTAAAGGTTTATGTAAGTTTCAGTTGCTTGAAAATGTTTTATTTATAATTTAAAATACTAAATATAGTACTAATTCATACAGTTACGGTAAAAGTATAATATAATAAGATAAATATAATAATGTTTTTATGCTAAGCGAACTGTATTCCTGTGACAGATAAACCGTTTTTAGACTCAAAATCTCGAGATTTCAACCTCATTTCGGTATTTTGAGAATGTATTATTGTAGATAATTTCACAATTCGCTGAATCCAACGATACCCATAAGTCATTTTGTGAAAAAAATCAGTTAAACCCTTTTTATTCTTCAATTATGTACCTATCATGGAATCAATTAGGTAATTTTGATAGCTTTGTCGGCGTCGATACTTTATGGCTGTGTCGTGAACTTTTGAAGGTTTTGAGTAATGAGAAACGGAGTTGGTCAGTATATAAAGGTGGTACTTAAAGATAAAAAAGTAGTATAATAGGCTCATAACCCGGAGGCGGCGGGTTCGATTTTCGCGGCAGGACAAGTATTTATGTTCAAAAAAAGCGTAAATACTTGTTCTGAGTCTGGGTGTTGTGGGACCATGGTCCTCGTAGTTCCTGGGTCCCTAGACACGGAATCCTAGTTAGGGTCCAGGATCTATGTATAATGATTATTGGGTGTTATTATAATTATTATAAAAATAATTATGTGAAACGCTAAATTAAAAGCTTCGCCTTTATGTAAGTTATTTAAAAATGTGAGTTAACTCTTCAACACCTATTTGTCTCTAAATATTATTTTGCATAGTGTCAGAATAGTCCCGTCATAGTAATATCGCACTTACTATTTTGAAGTACGTAAACAAAACTTTGCATACACTGCAATTAGTGAAGTTTCCGCAAACTGCAAGTTTTTTAAATAACTAATTTATATTTCGCGGCCGCGACTAACACTAATGATTTTAGACGCGGAAATACGCTCCTTGAGCTAATATTACGTATTCCTTATATACTCGAAACTGCAAATTTTATTATGTATATTTATATCTTGTCAAATCATTAGGACTGAATTTGTCAGTCTGTCAAAGTGGATGCAGCAAAATTCAAATGAATTGATGGAGATAATGTTCGGTTTAGCATTTTAAAATCTTTTAAAGTAAGTATAAAAACTCAAAACTAGTTAAAGTAAATATTTTGCTGCTAACCACCAAGGGTCTCTATTTTATATTAAACGAGCTTCTGCCCGCAGGTTCGCCCGCGGCGTGGCCTATGGGAAAATAATTCAACCACCCATTTCACCCTCTTAAGGGTGGAATTTCGAAAAATCCTTTCTTAACGGATGCCTATCCGGTATCCGGAAATCCAGTACCAAGACAGCTTATACACTGGATTAACATAAATAGGCTACATTTTATCCCGGAAAAGTGAAATGCTCCCGTGGGATGAGCAAATAATTTAAATACTTTATATCCACGGGTGACACCAAAGGCCACGGAAACAACACGAAAATAAACTTTTCACCATCATAATACCACTTTCCCACACTCGTGCATGTAGTCCAGCACTTAACAAATAAAATGCTACCAATTTTATGCACTAACACTCAAAAGAACACAAGTTTTGGAAAATAATACAATGCGGTGACGCAATCTTTTTCTTTTACCCGCCATAACTCCAACGGGAGGTTTATTGACAGCTGAAAGAACTTAGTCCTACAACCAAAGGTAGATGGCGTTGACGAGACATTGTTCTCTTTTTTCGCATTTATTTAAAAAGCGAAGGGATTGGAGACTACTATCAGCAAGTAATTTGTTAGAGAAACAATAACAACAAAAAATCATGAAAGAGGCTGAAAGAGATATTTTTACGGAAATATGTGGACCAGACTGGATGCAAAGAGCAAGGGAAAGAGAGGAATGAAGAAGGATAGGGGAGGCCTTTGCTGCAGAGGCAACTTCTATAACAAAAAAATAGTTAAATAAGTGTATACCTATATATGTATATATGTAATTTTATATGCAGTAGAAATAAAGGCTTTTTTTTTAACTTTATCGATCGGTTAAAAACGACTAGTCTACGGCTTGATGTGCCTTCCAAGCGGCCTCTAGTAAATACTACTTATTCTTAACGGTCACCCATCCAAATAATGATAGTCAACAATGCGATTTCTATAGAAAAACCTTTTTTATTACCATTACTCTGCACTTTAACTTTTTCAATCATTTATCTTATTTCTTTTATCTTTATTGGCATTGAAACATCACGTACAAGGCCACCATTTCATTACATAAAATAATTCTGTATATGCTCTCATAATTAGGCAAATTCTTGCGTTATGGAGAATCATTCCATAAAGAGATGTATGACTGAGTCGTGCATCTAAGCCTGTGCAATACTATTAGTGCTGAGGTAAGGCGGTTTGATCTACCTAGTCCCGGTCTGGAAGTCTTTGTGTCTTGATTGGTTGAGGCTGCAATGCATTAGTAAATACTTATCTAACGGTCATACCCACAGTACAAGTGACTGAAAAGATTTTCGGTAAGAAAGGTACCTACTCCATAAATACTACTTTTGGGTTCCGAGTGACACTGTTCTGTTATGGGCGGCCGTGTCGCTTAATACCAGGCGAACTCCTAGCTCGTCACATCGTTCACTAACATAGAAAAAAAACTAATTATCTTTATATTTATGAATATGATTTCTAAAAGCTAGAATAGCTAGATTGTAATACTAGTAGAGTTCTAATTTCAGTAAGTACTGTAGGTAGACTTTTTTTTTATATATGAGTCCTTTACCAATACCCAAAATATTTTAATAAGCTAAATATTTGTATATCTAAGTAAATGAAAATAATGTATACTTAGGCACTATTATGTTAAATGTTTTTCTTTTTTTATGTTAGTGAATTTATTGTTAATGAGAAATAAAGAAGTATCTTTAAGCATATTTACTTATATAAATAATTCAAGCTCTATAAAAACAAAAATACTTATTTAAAAGACGCTAAAAATAACTCTTACAAGACTATGTTTTAACAGTCCCGGTCTTGTAACTGCCTACCGCATCACTAATTTGCCAGCAATCTAGTGTAAGTATCAGTTACCATGTAATGATGCGCGCAGTCTGATTTGCAACTTTGATATCTAGAACGGTCTTTACCTTATGGCGATATGAGATCGAGGTCTCAGGTACAATTTATTGAGTACCTACCACCTGCCCTTGAAAACTAAATAATTTTAAATATATATTAATAAAAAGTACAAGAAAGTGAATGATAATGGTTTTTTATGTTAGTAAATGATGTGACGAGCTAGTCGTTCACCTGATGTTAAACGACACGGCCACCTATAGCAGAACAGTATCACTCAGAACTCAAAAATATAATGTTTCGCGTGACACTGCACTGCGCACACCATCCTGAAATATCAGCACAATCTAGTAATAAGATTACTCGACTGTGAGATCAGATCATAAAGTCTCAATTGCCCAGTAATTTCACTAGCCACAATGCCCTTCAAACCGGAACACAGTTGTACTTGCGCACTACTACTTGGCGGCAGAATAGCTGGCAAAGCGGTGGTACCTACCTAGACGAACTTTGCAGAAAAGGCCTGCCACTTAGTAAAACATATCATCACAGATACATCTGATGACGCAATGGTCAAAGGTGTGGTTATATCTAGCTGGCAGCAGACTGGAAGACTGAATTCCTGGTGACGCTGTAAAAGTCGGTAGAGACCAACAGCTAAGACAGTTTAAAAAATCTGGAAGAATAGAGTCGAAGATCGAGTTCAGTGGCTTGCCTTGGGAGAGGCTTATGTCCAGCAGTGGACTAGTATAATAATGTCGTTGTATCCTTTCCATACTAATATTATAAACGCAAAATTTTGTATATATGGATGTGTGGAAGTTTTCAATCTTTCACGCAAGAACTACTGAATTGATTTTAATGAAATATGAAATGCAGATAGCTTATACGCTGGATTAACATATAGAATACTTGTTATACGTAGATCAAACCACAAGGCGCAACTAACAGTTACTGTATAATCTTAATGAGTTTAACGCAAATGCACTCTTAAAATGCTAACGGGTTACAGTACTTACAGTTACTGTACCGACAGTAAAAAGTTCTTGCTCTTTAGTTTTAATCAGGCGTTTTGATAGATAATATTTATAACTGTATCGATTGACTCTTTTATAGTGCGAACAGCTGATTAGAGTAGATAAGAAAGCCGGTTTTAGTAGCAGTGGAAACAGAGTGTACGGAGTACAAGGAATAATATTTTATTATGAAATATACATCTTCAAGATTGGTCTCGTCATAACCAAGTAAACAAAACTTTCATCTTACGATCGAACACTAAGTTCTTTTTAGCTCAAAATTTATATAAACGATATACGAACAAGTTTGTGTATCCAACAATTCGGCGGGTTCGGCGGGGTATTACAGCACTACACTCAGTCGTCAATCTTTGCTCAAGACGAAATTTAATTCACAAAATGATCAAAGAGTGAATGCCATGCCATCTCTACTTGAGCATCCATCGACAAACGAGCATATTTCAGTAATAAGAGCCATACTCATAGCATTGATAAACTGATTTTGATAAAGTCGATCAATTTGAAATACTCGTAAAAAAAAAAACTTTTACTCTTTACTTACTTAATAACCAAAGCAAATTTGTTTGTTCTATTTACTAGGTAGTTTAAAGAATAATAATAATTATAATGCCTAACGATCATATACATAGATCCTGGACCCTAGGAACTAGGATTCCCTGTGTCTGGGGACCCAGGAGCTACGAGGATCCCACAACGTCCAGACTCAGAACTAGTATTTGCGATTTTTTTCTGTGCCCAAATACTTGTCCAGCCGCGTGAATCGAATCCGCCGCTTCTGGGTTATGAACTGACCTGTTCATAACAATATTTTAATAGCAAAAACGTTTGTGTTCGTCACCGAACATCTTCCGGCTGATGATGTTAAAATACCAATAGTTAATATTAGTAGGGATACCAAGGTAATTATGACGTCTCCTGATAAAAGTGAAACCGTGTCTGTTTGTTTGTGTGCCTTTCACGCCAAAACGATTAAACCAATTTGCATAAAATTTTGCACACATACAGTTAATACAACCCACATCAATATAGAATATTGAAAACTTGTGATTTTCCCGGGGAAATATATAAATAATGAGTAAAACCGCAAGGTGTCTGTTCAATAATTTGCAGATTCACCAGCCTAGATTTCCAGTAATTTTCCTAATCATCGTGATGTAATGATTTCTATACAACCTCATCGCCAATTTAAGTGTGAATGTAGTGACAGCGCGTACTTGATACTCGCGTGCAGAAGTAACGACGAACTTGCTCGGCGAGCTTGATCGTGATGATATTACATAGCATTAAAACCACCTCACCCTTTTCAAGTTAAGTAATTTATAGTTTATAATTATTCCTATACTTAAAACTAGTTTTATTCTTCTTTGCCCCCAGCCTGTCGTCGCCAGCCGAAACACGTCTTGAGCGAAATGGATGATCCTATAGCAGCCGTAGTATCGGTTGCGCTACTCTAGTCCTTCTGGCTCAGGTATCGCTTTCGGTACCGGTTTGGATACCAGCTTAACACAATCAGACACCGACCCCCCGTAGATCAACGTACAACCATAGGTTAGCTACAACGGTGGCGACTTTCAATAGGGTCCACTCTTCCAGTAGACGTAGTTTTATCGATCCTCTTATCCCGGCAACGGCCCAAGTCGAGGCTCGCACCCCAGGGGTGCCCTTGAATTAGTTGCCTCCCACTTTGGAGGCTATAAAGGTCGGTAAAGACCAACAGCATCAGCCCGTTAAAAAAAAGACACGTAATGAAGTGAGATTAATAGTACGCTTTAATTAAAATGTTGGCCACTAACATTTTAATCGTCAATAGTTGGCGAACTAGCTCGGTAAATTCGCTCGTTGAATTACAATGCGTACGTCTGTCACTTGACAGAAATAAACAGTAAAAAATAGCCGGCTTCATGTATAGAAGTACCTGCTCCTAATAAAGGCAAGATGAGCCTAATCTCTATTCATAGACTGCTAGAGGTCAAGACTGCTTTTTTGTATTAGTGGCACAGTTGCGATTCAATCGTAAAGATGCCCTTTAGACGTTTAAGTTGGTGAAGTATAAAAAACTAGTTCTATATAAAGTTCTGGCCAGAATGTACACCTACAGCATTATTATGTTCGGTGTTTCATACTTGGACTAAACAAGAATTGGGCGCAGTGAAACTTGGAAACAATATTTTCATAGTGATGGATAGGTTTTACTAGATGGTAGGACTTTTCTGCAAAGTTTATCTAGGTAGGTACCACCGCTTTTCCAGTTATTCTGCCGCCAAGCACTACTGTGTTCCGGTTTTAAGGGCACTGTAACTAGTGAAATTACTGGGCAAATGAGACTTTATGATCTGATCTCACAGTCGAGTACTCTTATTATCAGGCTGTGCTGGTGTCACAGTATGATGTGCACAGTGCAGTAATGCGTGAAACTTTATAATTTGGAGTTTCGAGTGACTATTATGGGCAGCTGTGTCGCTTAACATTACAAGTTCAGGTGAACGACGAGCTCCTTACATGATTTACTACCAATAAAAATACCAAGATATGTGCGAACTTAAGAGCTGTAAAACTTTAGTTGGACCAAACAAAACTTTAAGAAGTGAGTTTTGAACATTGCAATAGTTGGGAATTTGAGATTCTACTATTTTTTAGTTGGAATAAAAGAGACTTGGACCAAGTGGTTAAGGATGATGTTCGAATTAAGGGTTGTTATTATTATCCACTGGCGGGTTCGATTCCTGCAGCAGGACATGTATTTTTTTTATTTTTATAATCTGCATTTCCACAGACACCGAGGTCCGTGCTTTTTGTTAAATTATTTTTATATTTATAAATTCAGCCTATTATTAACATGAACATATATATATATATATATAATACAGTAAATGTGCACAGGAAAAAAGTGCAAATACTAGTTCTGGGTCTGGGTGTAGTAGGACCATGGTCCTCGTAGTTTCTGGGTCCCTAAACACAGGGGATCCTAGTTAGGGTTCAGGATCTATGTATGTGATCGTCGGGCGTTATTATTATTATTATATTAGGTCTTTACCTATGAAATTGCCGTTTTGTTTGAAAAAAGTAAAAGTATTTTTTTTTTCGAACTTATTTATTTCTTTTATTCAAAGTAATCACCCCTGCAATCAATGCATCTTTGCCAACGCTGTGGCAGTTTATGGATGCCCTTCTTGAAAAAATCAGCAGGACGGGAGACAACAAACTCTTCAAAGGCGTTTTGTACTGCCTCTCGGGAATTGAATTTTTTTCCCGCTAAAAAGTTGTCCAAATTTTGGAAAAAGTAATAGTCGGTAGGCGCAAGATCTGGTGAGTATGGCGGATGAGGGAGAGCTTCCAAACCCAACTCATGCAGCTTAGAGACGGTCTGTTGTGCAGTATGGGGTCGCGCGTTGTCGTGAAGTAGCAGTGGAGACGACCGATTGACCAAAGCTGGTTGCAGACGTGCGAGTTTCGCCATCATTGTGGTCAGTTCTTCAATGTACACATCTGCAGTAATGCTCTCGCCGTTTTGTAAAAAGCAATGATGAATCACACCAGCACTAGACCACCAAACTGTGACCATCACCTTTCTAGGGGTCATTTTTCGTTTTGCACATTGCTTTGGTACCGAACCAGGATCTAACCTACTTGCTGAGCGCTTTCGATTGTCAAAAAGAATCCATTTTTCGTCGCACGTAACAATTCGGTTCAAAATTCCTTCATTTCTGTGCCTGTTAAGCAGCGCAAGGCAAGTCTCGACGCGTACGTTGCGCTGGCGATCGTTAAGTTCGTGGGGCACCCATCTATCAAGCTTTTTTATCTTGCCAATCTGTCGCAAATGGACCAATATTGTTTTGATGCTAACATCAAAAGCTGCTGCCAGCTCAGCTGTAGATTGAGATTCATCAGCTTCCACAATCGCCTTTAATTCATCATTGTTGACCAAAGTTTCCGGACGACCAAGAGGTTCACTTTTCAAGTCAAAATTCCCAGAACGGAACCGAGCAAACCAATAACGGGTTGTACGTTCGTTTGTACAGTTCTCTCCGTAAACGTCGTTGATGTTACGTGTCGTTTGTGCCGCGTTGGTGCCACGACGGAACTCATATTCCATAATTACACGAAATTTCAAAGTATCCATTATGAGGAAAAATGTTGGAATGTAATGAAAATACAACGCTAATCAATAAACAAAAGACTTATATTGTAAATAGAATGTCATATTTTTAAAACAAAATTAATTTGAATTTAGAATTCATAGCCAATCAAAACTTTTTTTTGTTTGAAAAAGTCTGTACTGCAATACGGCAATTTCATAGGTAAAGACAATGAACAGCTGTTGTGAAGAACATAGCACTGTCTGGTTTCCATTCTTCCTCTATTTATTTTATATTTTAAAAATAATGTATTGGATTACAGAAACAACGATAATAAATAGCTTTGTAAACCAAATATTTAAAAAATATGCTTTTTAAACGACTGCAAAAAGGGAGGGGTTCTAAAATCGACTGTTTTTTAAAATGCTTGTTATCTAAGGACTTTCGATTGGGTGAACCAATTTTGATGACTTTTATTATTTGAGAGCTGGTGCTTCTGGTGTGGTTCCATTTAAATTTGATTAAGATCTGACGATTAGTTTTTGAGTTGTTCTTAATAATGCGTATTTCTCATTGGGCTTTAAGTCACCTAAAACTTTTTTTCAAGGAATTTATTTTAGTCAGTTTATAGATTAATACTCAGCTAATCTTTATATCCAACGATCGAATAATCACCCATTAATAAAATAACTCAGAAAGTTAAAATAAATATTATAAATGAATGAAAAATTAAATACCCAGCACATGCCTAATTATGATAGGGGGAAATTTGCTTTAAAAAATGACTCATTGTAAACCATAGAACTACAACCTAGAGTAGTGTAAACAAAGAAAATCATCGCACAAAAAAATAATGAAAGAACTAAAAGAATCAATACATTGACAGCCAGCTGTCAACTTTAAAAGTATTCTATCAATCTGTCACTTTTATTCCTTAATTACCTGCAGCTGGTCGTCCATGAGTAAATAAATAAGCAAGTTCTGCGAGAAATATAAATTGGCATATTTATCTAATTCAACCTCTAATATTATATTATCAACTCTATATATTTGGGGTAAGGCCTTTTTTTGAGGACACTTCCCTGCCACCAAGGGTGTGTGGGACTTGAATTCACTAAAACCTCCCATGAGCAAACTCCCGCCATGCCGGGTCGTGAAGTGGTTGCGTTAGCAGTCAGCCAACTGTAAGGTAAGGCCTGCACTGATGTCCCGCATGGGGTGTATTATGCATTTCCTCTTTTTTTTTTTTTTTGAGAGGGGGAATTGCCCTCGCACTTCCCTGCCACCACCGCCGTGGCCGTGGTGGCGTGGGGGTATGTGGGACTCGAACCCACTAAAACCCCCCCGTGATCCGACCGCCGCTGGGATGAGGCGAGATGGAGACGCACTGCATTAACCATCTCGCCCCGGCGGGTGGCCCTTCCGGGCCTCTGCGCCAGTGGGTGGGCAACCTTCCAATTGTGCATTTCCTCTGCCAGCATCTATCCAAGCCAGCCCAGCCCCTTTATGTAGCGGCACTGCCCTGGGTCGCTAGTTCAACTGTTGCAGTGTTTGCATTTGATGGTATGGGTTGTTTGGTGACCAATTGCCGTCATTCCCGTGGTCATTGTTTTTGTTCGTTTAGTAGATGAGTTGTTTCTCTTGTCTCTTCTGTGGCTATGCTATACAGCAGTACGTGTTCCACAGTCTTGTTTTCTTGCATGCAACCATTACCTATATCTATTTAGGCACTATCTATCTATCTGTCTATCTAAGGCTATATCGAAGACTTTCCTCGCGCTCTCGCGACTTTCCTTCACCGTTGCCAGAGCGAATAAAAGTTCCATACGCAATTTAACATGGTCAAGCGGAGTTTGAACCTGGGTGCATAATTTGCAAGTTGGGCTATCCACTGGTGTGGTGGTACAGAATTTTTATTGCCCATAGGTATATACCGAAACTGATAGGTTGTGAATCTCTTTTTAACCGACTTTTTAAAAGGAGCAGGAATTCTACAGTATGTTTTATATTTGTTAACTCGGAAATGTTGACTGGGTGCACCAATTTTGATGATTATTTTTTTATTTGAAAGCTGGTGCTCCCTGTGTGGTCTCATTTCAATTTGGTCCAGTTTTGACAATGGTATACATGACAAAACCATAAAGTCTGAAGACGGCTTTTCACTCATTGCGTTTGTCACTTGTTTTTACAGAATTTAACATTGTTTTCAAACAACTTCAGATGAGAGCTAGTTGTCAATCTAGGCAGTTACCCGCATTATTGTCAGTTGAAATTAAGTGATTTCACACACAAATATGCCTTTCTGAATTAGCAAAAACTTGTAGGTAACAAGTTTTCAAATGTGTATAGGCCCATACACAGCGCCGTCTGTCATCAATGATGTTCCAAATTCGCAAATAATTCTACGTCAATACCATTTAGAGGCATGAATGTTAACTGCAAAGAATTGAATTGATTTGAATCACATTTGTAAAGGTCCTCTTCGGAGGAAATAAAACCATATTAGGATAGGAAAACTTCGACTTATTATGGGTAGAAATATCCAAGGTAAAGATAGTGAAGTTCATAATCAATTGGAACCACATACTTAGTCGTAACTGATTTAAATCTTCTTTAAATATATATAACTCAAAGGTGACTGACTGACTGACTGACTGACATAGTGATCTATCACGGCACAGCCCAAACTACTGGATGGATCGGGCTGAAATTTGGCATACAGGTGCAGATGTTATGACGTAGGCTAAGAAAGGATTTTTCGAAATTCCACCCTTAAGAGGGTGAAATGGGTGGTTGAATTATTTTCCCATAGGCCACGCCGCGGGTAAAGCTGCGGGCAGAAGCTCGTTAACTATATAAGTGGGATCTTAGGACGCTATAAAATTGATTTACACGGTGGATTAAGCCGAACTTTTACAGACAAGACGTGTCTAGCTATTCTTAGCCTGAGCTGTCACGGCCACCAGTAGGAGATGCTGTGTCATTTTGAACTCTAAAATTGTAACATTGCTTATAATTTTAATTAAAACCACATTGGACCTAACGAATGCAGTTAAATTTTCGAAAACATTTCTTAGTTGGTCTTAAATGTAATAAGAATAAAAGTTATAATAAATTTAAAAACAAAAATTAAAACAATTTAGTAGTTGATAAGCCAAAAATATCCTTAAATATGAAATATGCCAGAACACAACCAGAACAGTGAATCAGACTGTAAATTGTCTGTAACTCAATCTCATAAGACAAAAAAAAATGATTGATTGATATTAGATATTTAACTAAAATGATAAGTAAAATATTTTCAGGTATTCTATTAAGTATCTATTATTCCCAGTGGGAAAATAAACAAAGATGATGGATTGATTTTAATTGGAGATACTGGTTATTCTATTTCTTCTAGGTGCGACAAAAAGTGTTTTTAAAAGTTTCATTTCTGAGTTAATGTAAAGTTATTTTTGTAATCTTTTGCACCGTATGTGTGTTTTCAATGAGTAAAAAATCTACTAATAGTCCCTATTTGCATTACTTTTTTGACTGGACCAGTATTCATCATTGTTTAATTAAAATTATCTTTATTTTTAACATAAATAACTACTTAATAAAATACATTGAGTTCTAAGAGCTTTGTACTGTAGTAGCTTGTCCTCTTTCACACTGTTACGAAGTTTGTCATATTTTTCAACACAAATCATTTAATTATTTATAGTTTCATGATTTTTTATAATACAAAAATTAAAGAAATTACTTGCATATCATCGTTTTATTCGTTGCATCATGTCGTATTTACAGGTTCTTACATGCTAATTGAACATTTTTTTATACATTTTCCTTCTTACGTCTATAACAGTACTGTCCTTTGCTTTGCTGTATATAGTTAACCTTATGAACTATTGAACAAGAAGAAGAGACAAAATTTCCAACGGAGCTAGTTTACACAAAGATTTGAGATCACAATTAAAGAAAGAAAGATGAAGATGAGTATTTTTAAACGTAACGTAATTGTACAACAATTATTATTAATATTTATTATAAAATATAATCACATTTATCGGTTCACAGCTTTACATCGTTCTTAATCCTAGTCATTATAATTTCAGGTGCTAAATATAAATCAATGATTTCCGAAGAGTAGTCGAAAAATAAATAAGCGTTTTCAGACTATATACTATGCGAAAAAAGTAACAAACTTTAAATTATTATTTCCAAAAGATATTATTAGTAGATATTATCATTATTAGCTGATTTTTATCCAACTACAACGTTGGACAAATTGATCCTACCGACTGCGCCACAAATCCTCAAACTAATTTTTCCAAATACAATTGGTCAATACTTTCTTTAAAGTCTGTCACCCATTCGCATAGTAAAAGGCCCTCAATCAATATGCTTAGTATCGGTAACCGGATTGGGCGTTGAAGTTTCCAGATCCCGATCCACGGGAGCCAGCGTTGGGTGCGAGGTATTGACGGGAAGCTGCACCACCAAAGCTGGATCCACCGAAGGGACGACCGCCGGCACCACCAGCACCGAAACCACCAGCACCGGCACCACCAGCACCGAAACTACCAGCACCTAGAAACATAAAGAACAAATGAATATAAAGAAAAATTGTCTCAAAAATCAGAGATGGTAACAAAATCAGAGGACATCTTTCATCCATTAGCCCGCACTTTACCAGAATGGTGCCTACACCGTCTCCCAGTAAGAGAAGACTGGTATCCTAGCAGCGGGTTGATTGAAAAGTAGAGGCGATATCAATTATGATTCATTGATATCTCAAGATAGGATTTAAGCCCACTGCCCGTTCAGGCGTGAATCTAAAGAAAATGGTTTTACAACATTAATTTACATCGTTTTCAAGAAGTTAAGTATTTTGACTGCTTACCTCCAGCACCTCCAGCGTTGTAAGCACCAGCAGCACCACCTGAAGAGTAGCCACCAGCCCCGGAGTAACCACCAGCACCGCCGGCGCCAGCGCCCTCACCGCGGTAAGTTCCTACAAAGATGGAAAAGAAATTTTCATACTAGCTATGTACATAAACTGCGTATTAAAACTGTCAAATCAATACAAATTTGTGTTTCTATTGATTGTAATCGAGTTACGTGATCACCCAGCGGGCCAGTCTAATAAAATTGTTGCAAAATACTCTTCTATTTGAATACTAAATTATTATTTGCTTACTGTTAAATAAAATGACCTTTATTTGTGCCTTATTAAAACAACATCATAGTAAAGAGAGAATTTAGAATTATTTTCAATTACAAAACAATTTGGTGATAATAAATAGTCACGCATGCAGAACTGTATTGTTAGTATGTGATTTAGTTGGAGCCATTAAACCATCGGGTGTATTCAATTTTATAATTTATAAACCAAACGAAATAAACCTAAATATATTTAAGTTTAAATTTGAATAAATCTTTTATATTCATATATACGTCATAGAATGCAAAATTTTCAAGTTGAATTAAGGATTCTATTCTTTAGCATGTTGGGTGCGCTACCTACTGGTAGTGGGCTGGAGCATTTGGACTGTCTATAGGTCATCGCGGCCAGTACAGAGTCCATTTTTTTTTGTAGTAATAGGTAGTGCTTAGTATTAGTTGATATAAAATTTTAGAATTCTATGCCATAATATGAATCAGATATCTATTATTAGCAACAAACTAATGGCTAGCACGTCACTAATCTTTAACATATTTTTTTAAATAAAATGAATAAAATTTTGTAAAAAACAGATGATAGCATTTTTTATGAGGTATAATGCTAAAACGCCATATACACTAACGTATTGTAAAGTAAAATAAAAAATGCAAAATAAAAACTGTAACCCGCCATTTTCGTGGCCCCACAGTAAGAGTCTCATCGGAAAGCGCCAAGGCCGTCCAAGTCAATTCGTAACTAATGACCGTTCTTGCAGACTATACAAACAATGCAATGTTATTTAATATTACATCTTACGGTACGCCTACCATGTTACCATTGAAATGTTGATGCTTGAGATGCAGAGATGGAATCTGTTAAATCGTGTGTAAAAACGGATGAGGAATATTTTGGAAGTGATTTAAAATTTATAACAGTAGTAGTATAAGAGAATTTGTGTTGTTGGATTTAATTATAAATCAATTTAGTATTAATTAAATTAGTATTCTTTACTTTTCATAGAGATTTGATTGTTGGAGTTAGATCAAAAATCTCCATCGGATTTTTCTCTTTTTTGTCTTAATTATTAATTTAGGTGTTTGTATACAGGTAGATTAGTAGAATCTGGTAGAATTAGTCTTTAAAAGACTCTCTCTTCTCTTTCACTAGGATGTAGGACTTTTCTGCAAAGTTCGTCTAGGTAGGTTGGTACCTACTGCTTGGCGGCAGAATAACTGGCAAACCGCTTTGCCATTTGTTCTGCCGCCAAGCAGTAGTGCTCAAGCACTGCTGTGTTCCGGTTAAAGGGCACTGTAGCTAGTGAAATGACTGGGCAATTGAGATTTTAGATCTGATCTCACAGTCTAGTAACGTTATTACCAAACTGTGCTGATGTCTACAGATGATGTGTGCAGTGCAGTGTCACGCGAAACTTTATATTTTGGAGTTCCAAGTGACGCTTCTGTTAATGGCGGCCGTGTCTCTGTACATCAGCTGAACGACTAGCTCGTCACACCATTCACCAACATAAAAAAGTCTAGCTTATGACTGTGGCAATTTATTTGTGGCCTGTCAATCAATATACAATCATTTAATAAGTAAAAAGGCGAGATTACATAATTTCTTTTTACCATTATGCATTACCAATCTGTTCTGTGTCATAAATATTAAGTGTTTAAAATAATCTGCATTTCATAACGCGTTACTTACTTACTGATAACTATCAGGATGAGACCTAGATTTTAATCTAGAACAGCTTAGGTAATGTACAATTACAAGCTTTTGATTTGGACTGATTGAAAAATCCGTAAGTTTATTGGTGTTTTCTGAATTTATAATTAAACGTCGCTTAACTTTTTAACCATGTTATCCTAGCGGTATAAGACTGATACCACCCCATCACTTGCCGTCGATGCCTCTTTGTTCATATGGTTCTCTATGTATTTAGTGGAAACTTAATATACGCCACTTCCACTACTCGCACTTTTTTTTAAATTATCGTTTTTAGCGTTAAGACTGCCGATTGTAACAATAGTTTATAAGATTTTCTTGATACTTTTTTTATTGGTGGAACAATAAAAGAGTTCTCTGTCTACCTATTTAATAACCTTTCAGTCCTAGTCCAAGTGAAGTCACAGATTAAAAAGTACAGTATTAGTACTAGTGGAATATAAATTTTAATTAAAGTTTAGTGTGTGTTATGAAATTTAGTCAGACTCTAAACTAGACATGGGTCTAGAACCGCTAAATACAGACAAGCAAAAAACGAGTGTACTTTAGACCAAACGACCGAAATAAAACTTTTTGTTTAGTTCCATCTACCGGCTGGTATAACTTTATTTTTGCTTTGTTTAATGTTAATGTTTAAAACATAACAATAAAAAAAAAACTTTTTTAGGTTGACAATAGAGATCTACGTGAATCAACTTCAACTTTTGTTTGCCTCGCAATCACCAGCTTACTCCCCAAGTCAAGCCATCCTAAAGAAGTTTTACTTCAAAAACCTAAAAGCTCCCATTACAAAGATCTCATTAAGGCTGAGATATCTAATTAAGCCATCTGTAATCACAGGTGTTTAGATAGACACATAATGTTCTAGCTTTTGTCTCCCATTCCCATGCGTTGCCAAACGTGGGAACTTTTGATTAACATATAATTTTGAGCTCTATTTTAATAGCCGTAAGAAATTCCTGAAGTGTGTTGAAATTTACGGTAATTTTGAGCCAAAAGTGCTAGTTTGCCGATAAGATCCTACGCGGGTGTAAAAGCATTTTGTGTTTTGTCATTATCAAGATTTTGAAAAAAAAAAATGCACTTTGTGACTATTTTAATTGAATCGTTTGCTAAAGTAAAGCGCTAAATTTATCTAATTAGCGCTTTACTTTAGTTTAAAATAACGGTTCTAAAATTAAAAATAGTTGACCATAACGTAACTGATTAAAATTTTAACAATCACTTACTAAAATATATTAAAAAAATGATTTTTATTTATCAATTTTTTCAGTTGATCATCCTAGGGTCAGGTTAAAAAAATTAATAATCACAACGGAGAAATAAGTCAAATATATTATTAGACAAACTCGTGAAAAAATTTCAATTTTTTTATTACCATATAGATTTCTGTGAAATGATTGCAGGCATTATAACGTATGATCATTATTGATTATTGAGAATGAACTTTTCTAATGATTATGCCTGGTCGCTGTGACGCGTGATTAAAATGCACGTATATAACACAACGAATTAGCATTGCAATACCGGGCAATGCTACCGGCGTGTTGGATACACTACCTATTGTGGTTGAAGCATTTAAATTATCTATAAGTCATCGCAGCTAGTATACAGTCAAAATGTTTGTGTAGTAGTGTAGCACTTTGTAGTAGTTGGAATCACAGTAATGGTTGGTTTAAAGAAGAAAGGCATAAGTAGCACTTTTTTTGCTATATACTGTACCTAAGACATATGGATGATAGACTGTAAATTACTATGCTCCAGTTTTCTGCTATATTTGCATTTCAAATGTAAGCTCTGTGCACATCGTGTTGCAAGCTCGATTATCTAGATGAAACCTACATTACTGTAGCATTGATTAATATTTTGCTAGACTACCGCCTATCTTAATTAGAGTTGGGATAAGAAAGGCTTGCTTTGAAGCAAGATTGAGTCTTGTTTTTGAGTTTTATCGCATGTATAGCATAAATGAAAGTTAAAGAAGAAGTGCAAAGTTTAGTAGTGTTAAAAACACGTTTTATCATTTATGGGAAAAATGTTTAGTACTTACATATGGGTAATTAAAGTACTAACAACTTAGAAAGCGGTTCTTATGAGCATGGTACAGTATTAGACAAAAGCACGATTGGTATGAATAAAATGAAATTATAATGATGCTTGTTTGTTCACTGTTCGAAAAGAAATATGCGTAGGTACGTTAATTGCGAAGCGATTCTATTTTTAAATTTGTTAACAGCCTCTGTGGTGTAGTGGTTGAGCAGGTCGGCCCATAGCCCTGAGGTAGCGGGTTCGATTCCCGCGGCAGGACAAGTATTTATGCATAGAAAAAAATATCAGCATAAAAAACAAGACTATTTTACCATCGCTGTAGCCCATCACTACCAAAACAGTAAGTGCTCATCTCTAATAATTAAGCTCGGTACACACATGTTGCAACGCGTAACGCGATAACTATAACGCAATATAATCGCGGGTTAATTTGCTAACTCGTGATCGAAAGTTGCATCAAAGGGCAAATGTCAAGTCGATGGACTGAAGTGGATCGATGAATGATAAGTTATTATGTTAACAATTTAGCTTTAAGATTTAATATTGGAATGTAATTTTTGACTAAATTTACATTCCATTAAACTTTGAAGGTTTATTTTAAATTTTTAGTTTTTATAATAATAATAATAATAATGTGTGGACATCTCACACAACGCCATCTAGCCCCAAACTAAGCAAAGCTTGTACTATGGGAACCACATAACTGATACAATTACTTAGATACTTTTTTTTTGTTTGTAAATACATACATAGAATACAATTTTTAGTTCTTAAGTATAGTTTAGTTTTTTAGTTTTAAATTAAATAAAGTTCCTGAGACCTCTTTGTAGCAAACGCAATTGGTTGTGGATTCCCCTATTTATAGAAGGTTATCTTTCGGCTGGTCATGATAAATATTATGCAAATACGTGAAGTAAAAATGGGCGGACAGCATAACGTTTATTATTTTACTTTCTGTGGTAAATTTTGAAAGTTTGACCGGTCACCAAATTAAGGCCAACTATCAAGTTATGTTATAAAATGTCTCAATAAACGCAGTTTACACTTGACAAAGAAAAACATTTATCTAATATATATAACTATAATAACATACACTTAAACTTTGGGCTGACTTTTAAATAATACCCCTTAATTCTTTGCACTATGGTTTTTTTCTTATTTTATTTACACCTGTCAAGCTCATCTTGTTTGATAGAGTGGCATTCCATTGCTTGACAGTTTGACAGCTCACCTGAGGCAACATGTGTTAGCTGTCATGATTATAAGGATCAGGATTTCTTTTCTTTCTTTCGGTAAATACAGTATCTTTTGCTTATGTGTTTTTAACGCTTCACGCTTGTGTTTTTAACTTCTTGACTTGTAACATAATGTAAGGATTTTTTAGGTTTAATTTTATTCATTCAATTTTATATCATTTTCGTAATATCGATTTTTTTAAGAATACACTATTAATTAGGTACAAGACCTTAGGACCTTGTATTCAGACTGCAAACAGACGTGCTTATATAATAAAAAATTCTCCACGCTGCATATTTGTATACGCTACACAAAAATTTGACTTAAAAGCCAGTCACTTAACTGTTTTTTAAACATCTTCTAAAGATTTGTTAAAGTTTAATTACAGTTTTTGCAGGTTTTGTCCTGCAAAAAATTATTTAAAAAAAAAGTATAATTGGCATAAATGACAATTAAAAAAATATTGTAGATCAAATAAAATAAAAGGAACACAAATTGCTTTACATAAAAAAACATGTAACATTATTACATTATCAATTAAAGTTTTACCTTTCGGCGAAACGAACAATGGAATATTACACGACTGACCTTTTTAGTCTTGCCTTTAGACATCCATCTATACTCGATCGGCAATGTGCACCACGCCTTACACAGTCACGACTTTAGTCTACAGTGCAGCCCTACTGAATTTACCTTTTGGTCATTTCCCACCGAATACTGGCTGACTGACCCAATAGCTCAGTTGGTCCCCTGCCCTGCCTTCTGAGCTGTAGGTTGTGGGTTCGATTCCCACCCAGGACAAACATTCGTGTGATGAACATGTTTGTTCTGTGTCTGGGTGTTGTATGTATGTATTTACAAACAAAAAGTTATTCTACAAGTTATCTAAATCCCATTGCACAAGCTTTTTTATTATTTATTTATTTAATAGTTGTGTAAAATTTGGTATAGACCAAACGAATAATACTTTAATTAATTTTTAGAAAATGAGTGAGTGTAGCTCGCCAATAGACCGTTTAGATTAATAGTTAAATTGATCTTATGACGCAAAAGCAGCAAAGTTCAAAAGTAGCTTACTCGATATAAATATTTACAGAAGTTGCTACGTTAACAGTTAAATGGTTAATTAAGCTACTAACGTTACTAATCACTACACATAATTGCTACGAAGCAATTAATTCACTAACCTTACAGTAAAACCACTCTATATATCAGCAAATTAACGAGATAGATTTTAGTCAAGAATAGCCGTGTTTTGATTTTAGACCCGTGCAAAATAATCATTACAATTTTTTTTTTATTTGCGGCAACTGTCTTTTTGACATTTCTGCCAGTTTTACATCGGAATATAAATAAATATAATGAAAAACAACGAAATTTGAAAAACTACATAATCAGACGAGTAATATAATAAATATAAATGTAAAAAACAACAATTGAAGAGATGAAATGAAAAAAATAGGAATAGAATAAATAATAAATGTCATTTGATATATTAATATTACGTAGCACTCAATCATTGAAAACTTGTTTTGGAAAAAATAATTAAGTACTGGCAAATGCATGATTGGTATAGACCAGGTTTTACCAAGTTTTTAGGTTATAACTTAGTTATAGTAAATTTGTAAGGTTATTCTTGTGACGTGTAATTCATAAAATCATCTATATACTGTAGTTAGCTTGTTTTAGTCCATTTTGTGGTAATAGAGATGTTTCAGAAGCAATTTCGGTTAAAACATCGAAATAATTATACGTTAGTTTGCATTTTTTTTTTTTTTTTTTTTTTTTACTTCAAACTTGTCTAGCATTTGACCACGCTCTCACCTGATGGGAAGTGACGATGCGATCGAAGATGTAGCATGCTAGCCAAGTAAATACCTATTCACTCTTCTCTTGAACACGCCCGGGTCATATTTCGCCGGAAACACAGACGCTGGCAGGGCATTCCATTCCTTAGCCGTTCTAATTAAGAAAGTTGAGTCGAATCGCTTGGTACGAATGGGTGGTATTTCGACCACGAAAGGATGGCGCTTAGCCGAGCGTCTAGTAGTCCGGTAGTGGAATGGTGATGGGAGAATGAGATCATGCAGTTCTTGAGCGCATTCACCGTGGTGTATTCTGTAAAAGACCGACAGACTTGCCACCTTACGTCGATGTGCAAGGCTCAGGAGCCTTTTACCAACCAAAGTGTCGTCGTCAATGAGCCTTTTGGCACGCCGTTCAATCGAGTCCAGAGCCTCAAGCTGGTACTTGGCAGACCCGTCCCACAGGTGGCAGCAGTACTCCATACACGATCGGACCTGTGCTTGATACAGATTTAGAAGCTGTCCAGGTGTGAAGTACCGCCTTACCTTGGACAATATGCCGAGTTTTTTTGAAGCTACTTTGGCTTTGGACTCGATGTAGGATCCAAAGTTTAGGTTTGACGTGAGATCAACACCCAAAAGCTCAAGATGGTTTCCTAAACTTACAGATACACCACGGAATGAAGGAGCCAGATGGAGTGGGCTCTTTTTAGCAGTGAATAAACACGCCTGTGTTTTTGCAGCATTGAACCTAACCAAGTTAGCATCGCCCCAATCGGACACGGCTTTCAAAGCCAGGTTCATGCGCTCAACCATAGCCTCTCTCTCAATCCGGACGTCGTCACCACTGGCACGGGCACTGGATGTGTATCTTTCAACAACAGTACTATCATCTGCATACCCAAAGGTACCGGGCTTTAGCAGATCATTGATGTGGAGTAAGAATAGTGTTGCTGAAAGAACTGACCCCTGAGGTACACCAGCATTAATAGCTAATTGATCAGAGGAGCAGCCATCAAGAACTACTCTTAGCGATCGTTCCCTCAAAAAGTCTGATATCCAAGTGCACAGACCAACAGGTAGTCCGTAAGATGGAAGCTTATTCAGAAGTCCGTCATGCCAGACCCGATCAAATGCCTTAGAGACGTCTAGAGATACAGCAAGTGCCTCTCCATGCATCTCTAAGGCTTCGCTCAATATGTGAGTGGCATACGCGAGAAGGGGGGGTTTATGTTTGCTCGCGTCCGTAGGCTTTAACCCTAGTTTCCCTACACGTGACCCCTGGGTGGTGCCAAAAGAGCAACCAAATAACTGGTGGAAGGCCTTAGCCGCCGGCTTAGTTACCACCCATTAGACAAAACCACGATGCCAAGCGACTCGTCGTGTTCCATCGTGATGTCTAATGAAGCCGTTCTGACGAGTAGATGTGGACAGTTGTGTTGGGTATGCAGACCGGTATTGGTGATGGAGATGCTTTCGCGTCGGAGACCTTGCTTCGGAGGGTAGCGGGATCCGAAGCACGGTGCTCTCTGCTGGCCGACCGCAAGTTGTAGGGGGCCCAAGTAGTAGTCTAGCCAACTACGAAAGGCTGCCCCACCGCTTGTGTAAAATCCTGAGGTTGTCCACAGGGCCAGTTGGCGACTGGAAGTGAGGAACTTGTGGGCAATTTCAGGGGGGTTCGGGCGTCCCCGCAGTCTCCGGGCAAGTTCTCCATTGGCGTAGGAGCTTCTCTATTACTGAGGGTTAGCATCCCAATATCTCGTCCACTTCCTACTTGTCTACCTAACTCACCCAACTATGAAAAAGTCAAATAAATTGAGCAAGTTTAAACGGCAGATGCACGTCCTCACTCTTAAAGTGCACCTCACAAATATTCGTGGGCTGCACTCAAATCTGCAAGCGGTCCATCATCATCTGGAGACCAACAAACCGCACTTGCTCTTCTTGACTGAGACGCAAATAGGATGTCCATCAGACACGGCATATCTGGACTATCCAGGATTCATCTTGGAAAACCGCTTCCTTCCACGCGCTGGTATCTGCGTTTACGTCCGTGATGACATTTGCTGTTTGCGTCTCCGAAACCTTGAACATCCCCACTTTTCGGTGATTTGGGTGCTTGTGGACACCGGCATTGAGAAAATTCTCTATGCTGGTGTGTACAGATCACATAGCGGTGACCGGGAGACAACTCTTCTAATGGAGTATCTCAGTGAAACGGCAGATGTGGCTCAGCAACGCTATCCTTCGGCTCAGCTTGTTGTTCTGGGGGACTTTAATGCTCACCACCAGGAGTGGTTAGTCCCACACCGGATCACGGACCACGCTGGGAGAGAGACGCGTAAGCTCGCTTTGGCGCTCAATTTAACGCAGATTGTTAAAGAGCCAACGCGAGTGCCTGACATTGATAGCCACACTGCTAACTGCCTCGACCTTCTGCTCACGACTGAACCAGACCGATACTCTGTGGCGGTATCCTCACCCATTGGTAGCTCCGATCACTGTCTGGTCAAGTCCGTTTCAGTATACTCCCCGCCTGACCCAAGCCCTAAGAGCAATCGGCGTGTCTGGAGATACAGCTTAGCAGACTGGGACGAGATGCGACATTTCTTCGCTTCATATCCTTGGCGGCAAACGTGTTTTTCTTCTGGAGATCCGACGGTCTGCGCGAATGCGGTTACTGAGGTAATATGTCGGGCTATGGAATATTTTATTCCATTTTCCGATAAGCCCGTGACCAGCAAAGCCAGCCCATGGTTTGGAGCCGACTGTGCACGCGCTGAAGCGCAGAAGCATGCGGCATATCTGGCATGGGCTGACGCTCGAAAACGCAAGGCCTCGGACACTCGAGCTAAGAAGAAAGCCTTTAACGTTGCCGCCAAGGCCTGTAAGAAGGAATTAAGGAAGGCTCGTTTCAATCATATTGGTCGAATAGGGACTAAACTTGCTTCCTACCCAGCTGGTAGTAAGGCTTTTTGGTCCCTAGCCAAATCGGTTGAAGCGAACTTCTGTCGATCCTCACTGCCTCCATTATTGAAACCAGACGGATCGCTGGCTCACACTGCAAAAGAAAAAGCAAACTTGTTTGCCACTCTCTTTGCAGAAGCTTCGCGTCTAGATTCTGCTAATGAGGTACCTCCCTGCCTTCCACAATGCGGTGTTTTCATGCCGGAAATACGCATACGTCAGAAGGAAGTACTAAAAACATTACGCAGTCTAGACGTGAACAAAGCCAGTGGTCCCGATGGTATACCAGCAATTGTACTTAAGAGCTGTGCACCCGAGTTGTCTCCCATTCTAACACGCCTATTTTGCCTCTCTCTAGACACCGGAATAGTCCCTATGAGTTGGAAGCTAGCCAACGTACAACCTGTACCTAAGAAGGGCAGTCGTGCTGATCCTGCCAACTATCGACCCATCTCAATTACCTCCATTCTCTGTAAGAGTATGGAGCGTATAATTAACAACAAGCTCTTGGCATACCTTGAAGACAATGATCTCCTCAGTGACCGGCAATACGGATTTCGCCGAAACCGGTCCACTGGGGATCTTCTCGCAATCTTGCATTCGCAAAATGTGGGTATAATGATTGCAGTCAATTGTACCCACATTTTCAAGTCTATATTTGGGTTAACATTATTATTGTGCCTTAAAAAGCGTTGGTATATTTTTAGCAGTAATGAGCTGAGGTTTTTAATGACCGATTTGAAATGCTGATCTAAGGTATATTTTAGTTTGTTTACTAAACCTTTTTGATCATACATACCCAACCAATCCAACTATACAATAACGATATTTTTTTAGCCAAAGTAACTAATGTTTTTTGAATAGTTTTTATTTATCTTAACAAATGTAAATTTAATACAATTGTTTTTTAATATAAATAAATAACACCCAACGATCACGTACACAGATCCTGGACCCTAACTAGGATTCCTTGTGTCTACGGGACCTAGGAACTACGAGGATCATGGTCCCACAACACCCAGACACAAAACAAGTGTTTGCCTTTTTTTATGCACAAATACTTGTGCTGCCGCGGGAATAGAACCCGTCTCCGGATTATGAGCCGACCTGTTCAACCACCACACCATAGAGGCTGTCGTAAATATATTAATGAACTATTGATAGATGTGAATATTCTACATTATTAGAGATTAGAGCGCCTTTACACCCAGTTCCCACAGTCCGTGAGTCACTTAACACCTACATTAAGGCTATCTCTCGGTTACCGATAAGTTATTGTGACCTATTCACTGGAGAACATTTAGGGCTCATTTACAAGCACGCAAAAAGCACACTAAAAGCTAAACTTATTTTAAAATCAGCTATTTGTATAGTCAGCTAATTATAAATAATTAATAGAATAGAATATCAAATATACTAGATTTAAAATTTAAAATGTACAAGTTCTTGAATGTAAACAACGTGTCATGTAAATAAACATTAATGTTTCTTTTTTTAAATTTTATGTCAGACCTGTATTTTAATATTATTATTATTTTCTTACCATTAATTATATTGTATGTATTTTTTTTTTCACATATTTATCATTATATAGATGTATATGCTGTTGTAGTATTTATCTTTTGTTAAACTTTTTTTTTTGTCTTACCGCAATGTATATGCTAATGTTGTAAGCACCTGTTAAGGGTATATATATCAGAAAAAAATGTATTAATTTAAGATCTATTATACATAATATTAAATATATATACTGTTGGTGTTTCATCATAAATAAATAAATGTTGTAATGAAATTTTAAGTAAAGGGAAATACGTTCTTGAAATCTTTATCTTGATTGATATGTTTTATGACCGTCTGTACTAAAATTTGACAGTTCTTAAGTTCGCAATTATCTCTCTATAGCATTACTTCATACGGCAATACATTCAGGATGTCACAGAGGAATAAGTGCCAACTTAGGAGCTTTCAAACTTCAGTACAGACGGGCATATACCTAATTATTTAACGATAATTATTTGACTTGAAATAAGTGTTGGTTATTTAGTAATTTGAAAAGTGGCCAGCACGTGTGAAAACGTTAAAAGTTTCGATTCTCTTGATAAAGTGCTAAAATTAGCCTATTTGCAATAAATCTTTTGACTTTGACTTTGACTTTGATATGAACCTTACCTAGTACGGTATTACGTAATTTTTAGTTTGTTTACATTATTTTATATCATCAGCCGAAAGACAGACAGCCTCTGTGGTGTGGTGGTTGAGCAAGTCGGCTCATAGCCCGGAGGTGACGGGTTCGATTCCCACGGCAGGACAAGTGCACAGAAAAAAAAGCGCAAATAATTGTTCTGAGTCTGGTTGTTGTGGGACCATGGTTCTTGTAGTTCCTGGGTCCCTTGATACAGGGTATCTTAGTTGAGGTCCCGGATAAATGATTTAAAAAAAAGATGTCTACTTGCTAAACCATCTCCTGAAAAACTTCATTTTATGGTTTTCTTTACTTGCATCGCACATTTTCTTTTCTTTTCTTTTCATCAATTTATGGCGTAAAGGAGAGATGTTACAGTAAGGTATAACACCATAATAATAAATTCCATTCAAACTGTGAAATCGATTAGAGTGACCTATGGTAGCTAACATAGGGCGCGTTTAGACGAGCGGTCACGAGAGTGGCGCAACCGCTACCTCAAGTCATTTTGTAATTCAACGGCTTCTAGATTTGTAGATCTGCTTTTCTAAATAGTACTTTATGATTTTATTCATAGAACATTCATAATTCTATGGATTAATAATTTTTAAAGTAGGGTAAATAATTTTAACTTCTAAATATGAAATGTAAAATTATATACAAATAAAATCATGTTTGATTTTTTTTTACTAAACTAAAATGTATTTCAGAATTTCAAAAGTCAGAAGTTGTTAGTATGCTTTAAAGTTAATATTATATACTGCCTTTGCAAGCTTAAAAGGTGCTCATAAAATAGTGTCCCTAATTAAGTACCCACAAATGTATAGGCCATTATAAACGATGGGCATATTTTGCGCTGACTATCAAGCATAATTTCCACAAGGTTGATCCGCGGTTACACGCTTGTACTGTCAAAAGTAATCATAGTAACCATTAGCGTTTGTGGTCAAGTTTTTTCAAGCTTTTTGTAAAGCTCGTGTTTGCGGGATAGCTTTTTAGGTAATATTTTTTGCTGCTTTTTATTATTACTAAGTTTTTCTGGTCTCAATTAGATTATTGCGTGATCTGTAATAATGTTATTAGGATGAATTGGTGTAAAAAGTTTATATAATGATTTGGTAAATTGGTTTGTTTCTAATGCATGAACTGTTTGAGAAACTGACTATTTTTATCTAAATTCAAATAAAAATCTACCAAATGGTCACACTGTCGTATGACAGAAGAATACTACAATCTTCTGCAATATTAGTGCCATGCAATAGTATTATTGAATTCAACAATTAATTTTTAACTTTCTTGTCTTTGATATTAATCACATGGTTTCTAAGATATGACATTTTTTATTAAACGTTTTAGTTCTATTTAATTATGTTTTTTTGTTAAGCTAAGTTTAAATAAAGGCTAGTTTCTAGAAACAATGATTACTATCTAGAAACTAACCCATAATAGATACCGGTAGTACTTGATAATAATAAGGTTTTAATGAAACTTACCATCATCAACGATACCAGCGGCTTCATCACGAGCGTTCTGCTCCAAAGACTTCAGGATCTCTTCAGGGATGGGAGGAGGAGTGGGCAAATGGGCACCCTGGGGCACGAATCCATTTTCATCAGCAGTGTAAGTGATGCTGTAGTCTTGGCCATCATCACCTTTGTACGCAAAGCTTCCCTGAGACTGGACTCCGTTAGTGGCTACACCAGACGCATCAGCACGGATTCCGTTAGACGTCTCGAAGTCGT
This sequence comes from Ennomos fuscantarius, assembly GCA_905220475.3. Taxonomy (NCBI): domain Eukaryota; kingdom Metazoa; phylum Arthropoda; class Insecta; order Lepidoptera; family Geometridae; genus Ennomos; species Ennomos fuscantarius. The sequence goes on along the minus strand of HG992040.1, from coordinate 2,082,467 downwards.
AAGAGAAGCCATCAGCGGTGACGTCACTGTTCTGTCTCAAGATCTGAGCGTTGGCATCAGCTGAGTTTCCACCTCGAGCTCCTCCGTACGCTGACGCTCCGGCGTTGTATGCGTTTCCTGAGTTTTGGGTACCAGTGTAAGCGCTAGCTTGGCCGATTCCAGCTCCGCCTCCAAATCCAGCAGCTCCTTGGCCAAAGCCGCCTTGTCCACCTCGTGGGCCTCCAAAGCCTCCACCTAGGCCTCCTCTACCAGCGCCTCCAGCTACTCCGAATCCTGGGCCGAAACCAGCTCCAGCATTGCCTCTGGGAGGGAGGTATTTGTTGTCTAAACGGTCAGCCACACAGGCACCGAGGATGGCAGCTACTATGAACTGTAAAAGGAAGAGATCGAAGTTAAACCCTTTCTTTGTGTAATGTCGATCAAGTCGAAAATTTTCCAAAATGTCTCGTCTGTTTTTGTATGTTTTTGTACATTTGAAATTTCAAACAAAATTTAAAGTTGTACATTTGAAAACCTTATGTTACTTTTGACTTTATTAAGCGCTGTAACTATTATTGTGTTAAAAAGACTTCATCTAAAAAAAGGCGAAGATATTAAAAAAAAAACATCGAAAATGGAACGATTAAAAGGCTCTCTCGGAGATTATTCTCCAAAACTTGATAAATATGTTAACAGAGATATTTTGCAACAATGCTAAGAAAAAAAAGATGCAATGCAAAATAATCAAACGACCTAGTAATAAACGTTTAAGTCCTAGTAATAATGTTCTAGACTGTTATTCTATTTATGTGGTCACTATAGGCATTCTAGATGACCTTTTCCTTGGTAAGGATTGCCTCATTGAAATTCTAATGAATGATGAGTTCAATGCAACTATGCATCTTGAAGTAGTTTAAAGGCTAATAAATGGGTTCGACTTAGTGCACCAATTATCTTGCATTTATATACCGCAATTTTATTTTATTTATTTCTTGTTGACATGAATCAACTGCTAGAATAGAGGTATTCATTACAATTTGATGAAATGAACTTGGAAATTGCTATGGTTTTAGTCGAAAATAATGAGCAAATGTTTTGTTTGGAAGTATCTGATAGTAATATGATAAACAGGGTAAGCTTTATAAGCTTACATGTACGTGCTAATCTCTGGAACATTTCTGGAGTTTTTCACTGATATAAATCTACATTAATCTTAAGTTACATAGGCTGTTTTAATGTGGGTTTCTTTCCGCGGATATGCTCGCTTATAGTTTATTAATCCGGGCAAATTCAGGGTGAGACACCTATTCAGTTTTTGAAACTAGCTTATATCAATTAATGGTTTCCAAATATTACGTTTTTGCCAGCTAAAGTACTAAACATCTAATTAGCAAATTACAGTATTTTACTTCTTAAGTGCGCCATAAAATTTGTACAGAACTTATTATAGTACATAACCCGTGAAAGATTGGGTCATATCACGAGTATTTGAATGAGAAGACAATTTAACGCTTCCTAAGAACAATTAACGATTAGCAATAACTTCGAACTTTGAAGGTATTTAGAAATAAACGGTTCATTGCGTTTTTAAGTAAGTTTAATGACGTAGCGATAAAATTAATTTTGGTGTTTGGTTTTGAAATACACATTCAATGAAATGTATTTTCTTTATGATTACGGGAATTCATCAAAACGTGCATTATTATCGTTAATTTTTTGAGTTTTTAATCAAATAAACTGTAATTTTCACATAGCAGAGAGCTTTTGGTTTTGAACGCAGATTAATTGTGTATTCCGGTATATGTTGAATCAACAGTTTGTGATAACTTTTTTAAATGTCAATACTATTTTAAAATTAACAACAGTAAACACAACTTTGGTTAAATTTGTTTCAGTTATTTTTTGAGATTGCGCAGGGGTTATATTTTTTCACAATACATTTTCAGGTTGTGGGGCAATCGATTTAAATTAGTAATGCTTTCAAATGGCAAAGTATTGACCAATATTTTTTTTATTTTCATATATGCATGTGATTCGCTAAATTTGTAAATATCTAAGTTTGTAATTTTAATTCTTTCAATTTGTATGTTATTTTCATATGATCTGATGGTATAAAAGAGGGATGAAATGTGAATTAAAATATTGATAAAACTATGAAGCATAAATATGGGGCAAAAACTTATGTAACGGTGTACCCAAGAACTTTATACTTGGATATACCAAAACAAAATATCTAACGCACAAGCATTTCAAATTGAACTTTGTTTGTTTACTTAAAGAAAAACATAATAGAGCAGAACAAAAAGTTTGCACCCAAAAAAGCAGGACTTGTTGGTTTAGTGCATTTAAAACTAAACACACAGGGTGGTTACCAATCAATGGAGTACAAGTTGGGTATTGAACGCAATCGAAAAAACAGGTCAACTGTTCTTAACCTGACACTCGAACTTTCGTCCCGGTTTCACTCACAAACTTACCAGTTTCATTATTATAATGGTAAATATTAGTAGAACAAACTGCGCGTTGTTTGCTAGTGACTGAGAGAGACTGTGATGAGTAGAAGACGAGCCGGGGTTATATAGCTTGCATCTCGACTAGAGCGCACTGAAATCGGTATCACGGTCATATTATAGGTATGCACGTACTACCTTTAGGTGTAGAAGGTTGTCTTCCTAGATTGCGCGAATGTAGATCGACTTGGGAGGTCGATTTTTTCGATTTCGGTCTAATTATGGGTGATGGTCGTATGATGCGCCTTTTTATTTTGAACTCATTTGGACGAATGTTAATTGCAATTGCTGTGTCCTTTTACGGGAAAATTAAAGTTTTAATGGTGTGTTTGTCTATCTGTTTATCTTTATATACATCTGTTTGGATATAGAGTCGTTATTATTTATACATATAAAATTCAAAGTCCTGACTGACTTATATGTCAACGCACATCCTAAACCACTGGTGCTAGAGACTTGAAATTTGGAAGGTGTGTTCTTTGTAAAATGTAGGTATCCACTAAGAAAGACTTTTTCGAAATTCTACCCCTTAAAAGGTGAAATTGGTGTTTGAATTATCCTTTAGAAAATTTCTTCTTTATTCCCTATAGGCCACGCGGCTGAAGCTAATTCTATATAAAGCCAAAAATAAAATGGAATGCTTCTTTAGTGTCAAGGAATATGTATCATTTAATAATGATAATGTTTTAATATTTGCTTGTTGAATGAATATTCGTATCCATTTACTTTACCATCTTGTAAATTATTAATAGTGTATTCTTATGAACAAACGGTTGATTTGATTTGATTTGAAATTTTCTATTTGATTCGATGTAACCTAAAGTCGTGTGGTTTATATCAAAATTGTCAAACTCTATTGCTAATGGAAAATCATAATTGATATTTAAGTGACTTATCAGCTGTAAAGTGTTTTCAATTAAGTTAAAATTGACTGCTTCCGCAAAATCTTGGTGCCTCTATTCTATATAATATTTAATCGTCATAGATTTGTCCGTGTGTTTATTTTTAATTTTTACATCAGACAATACTAAAATCATCTTAATCTTTATTAACGCTAAGTTATAAACAAACTTATTGAAAATTACATAAAAATGTACAAAAAGTGGACTTCGTACACTACCAGCTAAATTTTGCTTCAAAATTACAATAGATAAGTACTTTTTTTCCAGGTTTTATTATCCGTAAGTTAGATTTTACCTACGGCAATATATGATGGGAATAAGTGATTTCCTTAAGAATACCAACCTTGAAAACTAGACTAGTTTTCAAGATTGCTATTCTAAAGGAAATCACTTGAGTAGTCATTATGAGAAAATTAAACAAAGTCAAAAAACCAATGACTTTTCAAGTTATGCAATGTGTACGGAATTTGCACTCGCTCTTACGAGAGTAAAGAAAAACATCGCTAGGAAATCGGAATGACCAAGAATCAAAAAATTCAAAAACATGTGTCATTCACCATCCCGCAGCCAGCACAGTGGATAACGGCCCACACCAGGAGTCGGCAACCTTTTGAGTCAGAAGACTCAAAAATTACAATTTACAAAATTTCAAAGTTTTTAAGGAGCCACATTTTTTTTCTTGCCAACTAGTACATGCTAAATAGTACTTGCATAAATATGTTTTCTTTTTATAAAATAAATAATATTTATGAACTAAAGAGCCGCATGTATCACGCCAGCCGCAGGTAGCCCACATCTGGCCTACACGATCTTCATGAAAAGGCTCTTGTCCCGCCAGTAAAGACATATTTAAATAATAATAACGCCCAACGATCACATACATAGATCCTGGACCCTAACTAGGATTCCCTGTGTCTAGGAACTACGAGGACCATGGTCCCACAATACCCTGACTCAGAACAAGTATATGCGCTTTTTTTTCTGTGCACAAATACTTCTCCTACCGCGGGAAACAAACCCGCCGCCTCTGGCTTATGAGCCGACCTGCTCAACCACCATACCACAGAGGCCGAGATAGGATATGGGCTGTCGACGTAAAATAGTTTTCTTTTTTAGGTACGTATTAAAGCTAACTTACATTCGATAATGTAGTAGTTAATTTCAAGAACTGTCTCTATTTAGCCTAAAGGCTGAGCATTGCCATTCAACGGGGCAATGCCGCCAACATTTTGGGTACGTCACCTACTGATACCGGCTTCTTAGATTAAGTTTTGCTACTGCATTGTTTTTAGAATAGGTAAGTAATATAGCGTTTAAGCCACAAAATAAAATCATTAACTAAGCTTTTTTATGTTAAGGAATGACGTGACGAGCTAGCCGTTCGCCTGGTGTTAAACGACACGGCTGCCCATACCAGCTGCAGTGTCACTCGGAACTCTAAAGTATAGAGGTTCGCGTGACACTGCACTGCGCACGTCATCCTGAGACATCAGAACAATCTAGTAATAAGATTACTAAACTGTGAGATCAGATCATAAAGTCTCATTTGCCCAGTAATTTCACTAGCTACAGTGCCCTTCAAACCGGAACACAGCAGTGCTTGCGCACTACTGCTTGGCGGCAGAATAACTGGCAAAGCGGTGGTACCTACCTAGACAAACTTTGCAGTAAAGTCCTACCACCTAGTAATAAGTAATAATTAACTAAGCTGTATTTAAATACGTTACAAAAATTTTGAGTCTTCTATTTAACAATTTAGATGCGTAATTTTAGAATTATTTACTAAAGTTCAAATTCATTACCCTTAGCCGCGAGCGCGAGTTGAACTATGGCGACAAAAAAAAACGGTTGCGTTGAAGATTTTAATTTATTATTTACACACAGGAAGAGCCGTGGCAAGAGCTAATACAGTCTACATCAATGTTTCCTATTTTTAAAGCGCTTAAGCTTTTTGTTCATTATCATTAAATTATTAGTGTAAATAAATAAGTAGCAATATTTTTCTCTTCACGTGAATTTTAAAGTGTTATATCATTAAAATAAAATAATATATATTTAACGAATTATATGTTCGTGGGTTTACCCCAACCCTAACCCTTTTAATATCACCACGGTAATAATTTTCCGGACTCCAAAAATCTTTTGTTGTTTTTGATAGTGTGGTGCATTTTGTCTGCAAAACTTCACCAAAATTAGTTTCGGCCAATCAAACAAATAAAATTTTGTTTCCATATTTATTAGAGATAGTGGCAATACTTAATGATTTTTGGTAGTACTATATAGATCTCAAGAGATAGAGATTTAGACTAAGTACTGTCTTGGCTGTGTGGTTTCGCGGTGTGAGAATAGGTTCACCTCATCTCTTCCCGCGGGTGCTGTAAGAGCTGACTAAGGGACATCCAATGAATGGGCAGCAGCTTTCTCCTCGGTACATTAAAATTTTCCGGGATTATCAATCCACCTGCCTAGCATAATGATTATTGGCAAATCCATTAATGATACAATACCAATACAATACAATAACACCCAACGATCACATACACAAATCCTCATATATCCTCTAAGGACCATGGTCCCGCAACACCTAGACACAGAACAAGTATTTGCCCTTTTGTCTGTGCATAATTACTTCGTCGTATAAGTATAAAAATTCGTCTAGGTCTAGGTCCAGTTTAAAGAACACTATAAAGATAGTGAAATTACTGAGCAACGGAGACTTTATGATCTGATTGGTGCTGATGTCTCAGGATGATGTGCACAGTGCAGTGTCAGGGGAATCTTTATATTTTAGAGTTTCAAGTCATGCTGTATCTGTTATGGGCAGCCGTATCGTTTAGTATCATGCAAATTTCTAACCCATCACATCATCTATCGTCATCTTCTTCTAGTCTTCTAAATATATATAACTCAAAGGTAACTGACTAACATAGTGATCTATCAACGCACAGCCCAAACCACTGGACAGATCGGGCTGAAATTTGGCATGCATATAGATGTTATGACGTAGGCATCCGCTAAGAAAGGATTTTTCGAAATTCCGCCCTTAAGAGGGTGAGGGTGGTTGAATTATTATCCCATAGGCCACGCCGCGGGCAGAAGCTCGTTAACATAATAAAAAACATTATTTATCAGATAATCTAATAAATCTAATAAATCAGGGACTAATTGGAGGTACCGTAGCTCTAAATGAAAACCACTCATCGTCCAAGTTATATAGCTCATAGGTAGCGACTTGTTTGAGGCCCGATAGACGCAAAGTTGCTTAGTAGTAGTTTTATCGGTCTTCTATCGAGTGCATTTTGGAGAGTACGCATTGGAGTTGCATAACCTAATTCCGTCATCACTTTTCCACTATCTGACTACCAAATGTACGAAAAATCGCCACCGTTACATGATCAATATACCACAAGTGCGAACAAAGGATTTGGCTCCACATTTATCATGCGAACAGCCAAAGAGTGGAACGCTTTACCGGCGTCCGTAATTCCCGATAACTACAACCTTGGAGTCTTTAAATCGAGAGTGAACAGGTATCTTCTAGGCAAGCGTTTTACATCCTAGACCGCATCGTCACTTATTATATATTAGGTGCGATAGTGGTCAATCGCAAGCCTGTCAAACAATTTAAAAAAAAAGAACTGATTTTCGTGTATGTTGCCTAATATACCTGATCGCTACGCTACATAGAACGCTTCATCTTTCTATCACAGATATTTTATTATTAAAGTTGTTAAAACTATTATGACCTGTTATTATCTACTCTGCAATGAAACGCCTTTTATTTTTATTATATTACTAACCTTCTATGCGCATTATTGTCATAAAAAAATTGCTTACGGCCCTTGACTCCAAAATAGTTAATTTTAAAGGTAGTATGTATAAATACATATTCAACACAAGTAGAAATAAAAAAGTTTTTTATTTGAATTATTGCCAACTCTACAGATTTTCTGTTTTAACAAATCCCATCCCAAAAGCTAATTGGATTGATTAAAATGACCTTACATACAAATGAAGCTTAAGAAGAGAGCTATATCCCCCTCTTGTCCATACAAAACGTGTCAACGTTTTTCTACCCTTAAATAATAATAATAATAATAACGCCCAACGATGACATACATAGATCCTGGACCCTAACTAGGATTCCCGTGTCTAGGGACTCAGGGACTACGAGGGCCATGTTCCCACAACACCTAGACTCATAACAAGCATTTGAGCTTTTTTTTCTGTGCACAAATACTTGTCCTACTGCGAGAATTGAACCCGCCACCTCCAGCTTATGAGCCGACCTGCTCAACCATCACATCACAGATTCTGAGATAAGATATGGGCTGATGACGTATTTTTTAAATTATTTTTTTATATTCTTTACCTATGAAATTGCCGTTTTGTTTGAAAAAAGTTAAAGTATTTTTTTTTCGAACTTATTTATTTCTTTTATTCAAAGTAATCACCCCTGCAATCAATGCATCTTTGCCAACGCAGTGGCAGTTTATGGATGCCCTTCTTGAAAAAATCAGCAGGACGGGAGACAACAAACTCTTCAAAGGCGTTTTGTACTGCCTCTCGGGAATTGAATTTTTTTCCCGCTAAAAGTTGTCCAAATTTTGGAAAAAGTAATAGTCGGTAGGCGCAAGATCTGGTGAGTATGGCGGATGAGGGAGAGCTTCCAAACCCAACTCATGCAGCTTAGAGACGGTCTGTTGTGCAGTATGGGGTCGCGCGTTGTCGTGAAGTAGCAGTGGAGACGACCGATTGACCAAAGCTGGTTGCAGACGTGCGAGTTTCGCCATCATTGTGGTCAGTTCTTCAAAGTACACATCTGCAGTAATGCTCTCGCCGTTTTGTAAAAACCTATGATGAATCACACCAGCACTAGACCACCAAACTGTGACCATCATCTTTCTAGGGGTCATTTTTCGTTTTGCACATTGCTTTGGTACCGAACCAGGATCTAACCAACTTGCTGAGCGCTTTCGATTGTCAAAAAGAATCCATTTTTCGTCGCACGTAACAATTCGGTTCAAAATTCCTTCATTTCTGTGCCTGTTAAGCAGCGCAAGGCAAGTCTCGACGCGTACGTTGCGCTGGCGATCGTTAAGTTCGTGGGGCACCCATCTATCAAGCTTTTTTATCTTGCCAATCTGTCGCAAATGGACCAATATTGTTTTGATGCTAACATCAAAAGCTGCTGCCAGCTCAGCTCTAGATTGAGATTCATCAGCTTCCACAATCGCCTTTAATTCATCATTGTTGACCAAAGTTTCCGGACGACCATGAGGTTCATTTTTCAAGTCAAAATTCCCAGAACGGAACCGAGCAAACCAATAACGGGTTGTACGTTCGTTTGTACAGTTCTCTCCGTAAACGTCGTTGATGTTACGTGTCGTTTGTGCCGCGTTGGTGCCACGACGGAACTCATATTCCATAATTACACGAAATTTCAAAGTATCCATTATGAGGAAAAATGTTGAAATGTAATGAAAATACAACGCTAATCAATAAACAAAAGACTTATATTGTAAATAGAATGTCATATTTTTAAAACAAAATTAATTTGAATTTAGAATTCATAGCCAATCAAAACTTTTTTTTGTTTGAAAAAGTCTGTACTGCAATACGGCAATTTCATAGGTAAAGACCTATTATGTTATTAGCTCAGCCCCCGTGGGTTAGCTAGAACAGTCGTGACTTTCAAAAGGGTCCACACTTCCAGCGGACGTAGTCTTCTCGATCCTTTTATCCCGGCAACGGCCTAAACCGAGGTTCGCACTCCAGAGGTGCCCTTGAACTAGTTACCTCCCACTTTTGACGGCTGGGCGCTTTAAGCGCCTGCCCTACCGCCCGGTGACGCTGTAAATGCCGGTAGAGACAAACAGCATTAGCCCGTACAAAAAAAAAAAGATTTTGTACACAGTAAAAAAGGGACATATTTACACACATAAGGGACAATATTTTGCATTAAAACTACAACTAAGAAAAGTAATTATTGAATAAGAGATAAGGATACAAAACATAGTTTCGAAAATATAAACGTATAGGCATAGATTACAATATATTTAAACGATTGACCCCAAAAACAAAAGGTTTTGATAACATTTAGAGGCATATAGATAATCTTTTCTCTATCACACATGTATACGACGGAGAAATGGCTATACAATTTTAAAATACCAGAATGGTCCTCTTAACTACACATAAAATATTACTTAACAAACCGATGCGACAACCAAATAAAAATCAATTTGCCACTGATTTAATATCTTCATTATTCTCAAACTAATTCGACATAAATCACTCAGAGAACAATAGATAATAGATAATGGATTCGCATTGCCTCTAAACACGATAATCAAATCTCATGAGAGTAATAAGCCCGCCCACGATTACAAAATGAAACAAAACGCCGCGTAATCAGCAGCAATTCCCTTTTCGTTTGCAATGATGCTACTCGCAAATCATTGCTTTGGGAGGCATAAAAATGTTTCAAAATGTATATGCGGAATTTGGGGGACATACGGGCTCGCATTGTGGCGCGCTGGTCATATTATAAGAAATTGGAACTCTATGTCTAGTAATATGTTCGGCTTCTATTTTCACGATTTTTACGCTTAATAAGTTATTAGCTTAATTAATTTGAATAGACCCACGGGTAGGCGTAGTCGTGTGCCTTTGGTGGCGAGGAGGCAGGTTTATTAGTAACTGTATTGTTGTAAGACGTAGTAATGTGTGTTTAATGTACCTACCCATGGTTGTGTTATCTAATGTTATTATTGTTCTTTTTAATCTAGTATACAACGTAGATAGTGTAGTATTTTTGTAGTTTTCATTTTATTTCTACGTGTCTTTTTGATGACTTTATTGTTACTCAATTCTATTGTATATTTTAGCTTAATATACAATAGAATTGATAATAGTCGATAGTCTTCTCAAACCTAATAAATAAATAACGACCGTAGCGTCAGTACGTTTGATAAGTTTTAATCTTACTTCTGGCATTAGTGAATGATTAGTTCTTTTGTTTTGTCTTAATATTTAAGTTTGGTGGTATTTACGTTTTATTTTATAGTTTTAAATTGATTCATTTATTTTTATTTAGTGTATGATGTATGGATAAACTATATACATACATTTAATTATAGCGTTGAACATAATTATAGACAAGAATTTGTAATACCTATAACTTATCAGTTTACATATAACTCAAAGTTATAAAATCTTGACTGCTTTTATTTAAAACGATCTCTCTTTATCCTTATAATAATCTTTTTTATACATATGTTTACTTACTTTATTTACAATTAAATTTTGGATAATTTACTTTTTAGCAGATAAATATAAAAAAAAAACATAAATAGTAAGATTATATAATAATTAATTATCATTCATTTCACTTGACAGTTACTTGTATTCACCTTTCTAATTTATCGGTTAACGATCATCAGTTTTTTTAGTCATTCCTTTTTCATGCTTTTTATGCTCTTATCATCTGCCATCATATTGCTAAACATCGAATAAAGTCATGTTCAAACATCATTTCTAAATAATTATACTTACGTCAGTCACTTTAAGCACCCAACATCACGCTCGGCTTGCAGAGATTCCCACCCGTATGTACACATAATAAGAGCTACCATAATTATCATCCTCAAAATAGTATAATAGGTAACATTAAACATCAAGTCGGCAGTTTCCTAACGATTCAATGCAATCTTTGACGCTTTTGCACTATTGAATGTAGTTCCCGCACTTTACTGGTATCTACACTTTTGATTCATGTTTAATTATATTCTTTTAACAATAAAGTAATTAAAATTGATTTAAATCGTTGTATAATTATTAATAAAACTTATAGAAGGGGTTGGATATACCTAATACTTTTTGCTTATGTACACGAATGACGGGATGAGCTAATTGTCACGACCACCCATAGCAAACTGCAATGTCACGCGAAACGACGATGGACGATAGGATGACGTATACAGTGCAGTGTCACTCGAAAGTTTCACCTTCTGAGACATCACACAGTAAGTAATAAGATTTATAGACTCTGAGATCAGATCTTACAGCCTTATTAATAAACATGAACTAGCTTTAGACTAGTTACACCATCTTTTGTCTCTTTCGATCCAGCTAAATATTCCAGTGGCAAAAAAAGGACAAAAGCTGATGTAACTAATCCGAGACTAATACTCGTTTATTAATAAGGCTGATAAAGTTTCATTTGCCCAGTAATTTCACTAGTTACAATACCCTTCAAACCGGAATACACTCTATTTTTTTGAACGGGATAATTCTGTTAGTCTCTACCGACTTTTACAGTGTCACCGGGCGGAACAAAAGGAGCTCTATAAGGGAGCTTATGTTCAGCAGTGATATTGTGGAACATTGTTGATGATAACGAATGTAGGAAAACTTGAAGTTGCGAAGCAGCCGGCAGAAACTAGTGTAGTGTACCCAATCATAAAGTCCCACGGTTTATTAATAAATAGTCGTAAACTAAACTTTTATTAACAAGCATAATGTTAAGCCAATATTCGCTTTTCTCTCAACATAGTCTTCAATATTACGATCTGATGAAACAAAAAGTACCTATTTATGACGTCATTTGGTTGGAATAGAAAGCGTTTTTCGTTTTGTCTCAGATAAGCGACACGGTTGCCCATAACAGTTGTAAAAATATAAAAATTCGCGTGACACGCGCACGGAAAAGGAAATAAAAGAAATGTAGTGTGATCTGATAGAAAGAAATTCCTTTGGAGACACGGTTTTGGTGGTGGTCATAGGTCTACTGGCTAACCATTTTAGCTAGATATACTTACTTATTATAGTAAATAAATAAAAAAATTGTTATTAAACAACATCGCCCAACAATCACATACATATTACATACAGTATTTGCGCTTTGTTGTGGACAAGTCCTGACACGGGAATCGAACCCACCGCCTCCGGGTTATGAGCCGACCTGCTCAACCACCGCACCACAGAGGTTTTAAAATAAAGACTCGATACTAAACTGCTTTAGGTTAATACTATGATGCGATGTACATCACCTAGGAATGTCTAAAATACAAGTCTACAACGTTGGACACTAGCTATCATTACTAGTTACGAAACCTAGGTGTGTACATCTGAGACTAAATAATAAAATAGATGGTATGTAAATAACTAGAAAGTGAAGCCACCTCATGTCAAAAGTATTTATCAAAAGTAAATAAAACAGAAATAAATAGATGTATGACTTTGCTTGTATTATTGAAATAAACCTTTTTTGGCACGTTTGACTTGGGGGTAAGTTGGTAAGGCGAACGGAAGTTGAGAGGTAAAAAGAAAGAGGTACTTTCGTATATTACTGTAGGGGCAACAGATAGATAGATAGATAGAAAAAGCTTTATTGCACAAATAACAAATGTTGGTACAAAGGCGAACTTAATGCTAGAGAGCATTATCTTCTAGTTAACCTGGGTGTAACATGGAAATTAACAGGGCAGTGCAACGGAGCTTAAATATAGATTGTCTAGATAACATATAAAAACACAAACATAAATTTAATTTTCTTGTATCCCTATTCACATACATAGCTACTTAATTACTACTAATTTAACACGTATAAACTAGCAGTTTTATGTATATATATATATATATATATATATATATATATATATATATATATATATATATATAGTATGTAAGTATGCATATTGTATATATTAATATATAAATTATATACATTATTAATATTTATGTTATATACACTATTATCTATACTATATATTTATACTATATATTATCTACTATTATCTACAAATATACATATAATACCTTAAATATTAGGAACCAGCGGGATTTGAAACCGCGCCTAATACTCACCAGGTTAGGATATAGCAACTATGCAACTTGACAATAATTGTGTGCTATTTGGTATTACTTCTAATGACTGAACTTTCTATATATCTACGGGTGGTTTCTGCTTATTCTTTAGTCTAAGGTACCGCAATGGTCACTTTATTCGAAACGGGTATCTACGTGAACGATGATTTCTAAGTATAAATGAATTTAAATGATCGGTCATAAAGAAGATAAAAGTTAAGGGATTCATCTAATAACTTCTCATTTCTGTTTCATTCACTACTATTTTTTTTCTGTAATCTAAACATTAAATCCTTTTTAACTGTTCAAATCCAACGAACACTTTTGTAACGTCTCAAAAAATTAGAAAAACAAATGTTTGTAAAACTGGCCTCCACAACACAGGGAATCCTAGTGTGGAGTCCAGGGCTCGAATAATCTGCTGTCAACTAGAATTATAACTTTGTATTTGATTAATTCACATACCTACTTAAGTAAAGATGATATTGTTATTGTTGCTATTGTTTGCTGAAATAAATCTTATTAACTCAATAGCGGCCAAGTGCCACATTATACTTTTTAATATCTTTAGATTTTTCTATGTGCTTGAGCAAATAAAAAAATAAAGATACTTTTTAAAATGAAAAGATTTTAAAACAAATAAATTAATATTAACTGCACTTCCCTTAAAACTGTGAAGGGAACAGTCTAGAACATTCCAGGACTTTAAGTATGCAAAATATCGTCCCTGATTGAGGCTAATTCAAACATTTAGGCGTGAAAGCGACACAAAAAACCATTTTCTATGTAAGTATTTTTATATGTTCCAAATAATGACCTTAAAGAAACATACGTACTCGTACAGGTTCAAAGTTCAAGGTCACCTTTAGAATGGTTTTCATTGAATAAGTTGATTGACACCAGAACCATGCATCGTGACCGGATCAGACAACGTTTGTGAAATTATCAACAAAAGGTGTTAGGCGTACACACCTCCTTTGACAGCCTCTGTGGTGTGGTGGTTGCGTAGGTCGACTCATAACCCGGAGGCGGCGGGTTCAATTCCCGCGGCTGGACAAGTATTTGTGTACAGAAAAAAAAGCGCAAACACTACGAGTCTGGGTGTTGTGGGAGCATGGTTCTCGTAGTTCCTGGGTTCTTAGACGCAGGGAATCCTAGTTAGAGTCCAGGATCTATGTATGTGATCTTGGGGCGTTATTATTATTATTATTGTTCAGTTAAAGGCAGATCAAGTTTAGGACCGATTCTGGGTATGGTAGATTCGGTTTAAGGTAGCAAAAAGGCTTCGTTAAGTGTGGTAGTAAGTATGTCTCTGAAAAGAATACATACGAGTGTGTTTTAGACCACACGACTGAAGTAAAACTTCTTTAGCTCCATCTATCGGCCGGTATAACTTGTTTATGCTTTGTTTAACGTTAATGTCGCCATCTTGACAATTGTAAATTATCATTTTACCGGACATACCAACATAATGATACAAATTTTAAACTTTGTTATGTTGACAATGGGGATCTACGTGAATCAATTTCAAATTCCGTTTGCCTTGCACTAAGAATACATATATAAAGCGGTACGCCTGATTTTTTTTTATCGTCAGCCAGCGTGGCTCAGCGATTAACCCGTGCAACCTTCGAACCCAGGCATCCAAGTTCAAATCTCGCTCGGCCCTGCGACAATGCCTTTTCAAGTTGTGTGCAAAATTCACACTTGCTCTTATAATGGTGAAAGCAATAAGACCGGTGTCGTATCAAAAATGGGCCGTCGCAAACAATCAAATCAATCAAACCCTCTGAGTGATAGTACCCTGACATACTCAATTACCACAAAATTTAGGCAGCCTGAAAATATAACTTAATTATTTTTCATAGCGTTTAATGCTGCCAGTATTCTGTGAACCTTATCACGCGGTGGTGAGTTAGATAGCATATTTACTTTGTAAATAATGTATGTATGTTGTAACTTTTTATTTATAGAGTGCCAGTACATAATAAAAATATTTTATTATAACATTGAAGTAACAACTACTTTAACCAAATTATTCACTACATATCATTCAGATCTCTATTATATACCAAGGCGATAAGTAGGCGATAACCTTAAGCCATGAGTCTTAAGACATCCTGTCGAATCTGTACTAGCCTAGGGGCATTATTGACGCCTGTGAGGTCAAAATGGAGCAATTTCAACCCATAAAATGCCAGCGGAATGTTGATTTTTTTCGATAATTACACCTGATGATACATTTATGTGTTATGATTATAGACAGTTAATTACTTCAAACAAAGTAATATTTAGTAGTAGAAAAAGTGCACTATGTAATATATAAGAGAAATTGTGCTGTCATTTGCACTTAATTTTATTATTTTGACAGACGTTTCAGCCTGAGCAGAGCATTTTTGTTTATCTAACTCACCTTTTTTCAAAATGTCGTGAAGCGAGCTTAAACTTTTTACAGTAAAGTGGTCTCTGCCGGGACCAAGATGCGAACATTTCATGATATATATATATTAATTTAATTCTTATATCAGTGTAACTTAAGTTAATTTTTGATTATCTTTAGTATTGTTTCTGTAGTTTATATGATTGACAAGTCTAATGTATTTCCGTTTTCATAACGGTAATTTTTCTGAAACAAATTGTTCTGCAATGATGCACAAATTTTATATCAAACAATTACAATAAGAGCTAGTGGGCTCATTATTGAAATCGGATTATTTGTTTTATAGCTCATTTCTTCAGATTTAGATACTGTAATAACAGAAATATAGCATTAAAAAAAATTATACCATGTCTATTTTTATATCAGGTCGATGCGTCTGGGGTCATGGTGTATCAATAAATAACAATCTCGAGAAAACCGATGGACTATTTAATTGGCGCTAAAATTAGATGGGTGCCTGAGTTACACGCATGTAAGGCGGTAGTCTTTTAGGACCATAGCTCACTTAATCTAAAGAAGATTTTTATGATAGTCATTTAGACTAAAGGATTTATTATTTATTATCCGGGAGCTGATCGCATTTTCCAAAGTTTATCAGAGCGCCTTGTCAATGCTACGCGTGATCAAAATGCTGGCATTTATTGGGCACAATGAATCAGCATTGCAATTCAACGGGGCAATGCTGTCAGCATGTTGGGTACGCTACCTACTGGTAGTGGGCTGGAGCATTTGGTCTGTCTATAGGTCATCGCGGCCAGTATATAGTCAATTTATGTTTTTGTAGTTAGTGTTTAGTATTAGTTATTATACGAGTATCATTGTAGTTAGTTGAAAGAATTAAGACTTGATTGTAAAAGTGCTAAAACAGTCTATTTGCAATCAGTCTTTTGACATTGACTTTAACTTTGATTTTTTTACTTTTGAAATGTATATTTTTAAATTTTGTTAAACATGATAGTTTTTCTTTTGAATTAAATATTTTAAATTTAAGTTAGTTATAGGGTTTGTCAAGAATTTCTATTTCCAGTATTGTGTGGGGGCGAAAGTTTCACAATTTTATTTACCTACTTATTATTATTATTGACTAATCCGATAGCTCAGTTGGTAGTAACCCTGCCTTCTGAGCTGTAGGTTGTTTGACAGCCTCTGTAGTGTAGTAGTTGAGCCCGGAGGCGGCTGGTTCAATTCCCGCGGCAGGATAAGTGTTTGAGCACAGAAAAAAAAGCGCATATACTTCCGTGTCTGAGTAGTGTTGTAGGACATGGTCATCTTAATTATTGGGTCTCTAGATAAAGGAAATCCTAGATATGGTCCAGAATCTATGTATGTGATCGTTGGGCTTTATCAATGTATACGAGATCCAGAAGAAAAATGTGGCCTATTTTATTTGTATTTTTTAATACTCTTTAGTGCATTCGGGAATAAAATCTCATAAAGTAGTACCTATAACAAACAACCGACCGCTCCGTGCCATTCTCTACCTTAAAATGTCAGTCTTAAAGTCGATATAATAACCATAATACGGGTCAACTAAGTAATTATGTATTCCCAAACTGCAACGCTTTATTATTATCGGCACTAGTGCTAATTTAAAAGCTGGTTAATCATTCCCAGCAACCAAATGTTAAAGTAAAGTATTGACTACATGTTTTTAAAGTCTTTCCTTCCTTGAGCATGCAACTCAAACTCTCTTACACACCCACACATACCTTTCTCACACACACATACATAATAATACTTAATAATACTAATAAACTTCTAAAGATCACATACATAGGTCCTGGACCTTTATCTAGAGACTCAGAAACTACGAGGACCATCATGGTCACACAATACCCAGACACGGAACAAGTATTTGTGATTTTTTCTGAGCAGAAATACTGGCCCTGTAACGGGAATTGATCCCGCCACGTCCGTGTTTTAAGCCAACCTGCTTAACCACCACACCACAGAGGTCGGTCTTTCCCTTATTAAATAATAATAATAATAACGCCCCACGATCACATATATAGAATCTGGACCCTAACTAGGATTCCCTGTATCTAGGGACCCGGGAACTCCCACCACACTCAGACACAGAGCAGTATTTCTGAGTACAAACACTTGTAGTTCCACGGGAATTGAACCCACCGCCTCCGGATTGTGAGCAGACCTACTCAACTACTGAACCACAGAGGCTTTCAAAATAATAAAATTATTACGAATGAGCTGTGTGTGAATATTATTATTCTACTTTTTGTGTTTATTCAATCACAACCATTCTTGAAGAAAATGACATCATACCAATATCCTGCACCAAGCTTTACTCATACAAAAAGAAGGGGAGCCTCCAAGGATGCCAACCGCGCAATTTCAATTTGCATTTGCATGACCGTCTTGCTGTGTACGCATACTAAAATTATATTAGGATCTTGATTGGTTCATTAGTTAGTAGGAAATTTTATGCCCTGTTAGCTGATTTAAATTCTTTAATAAATTATTTTTTTTAAATTAAACTGACTTCAAAACAGTTTTTTAAAGCTTAGATGCAACTCCCTAATAATACTATAAATCGGGTGTATTCAAGATAAATTATTTTAAAAAATGTAAACAGACTTCAAAAGCATAAGTAGGCACTCAAAAGCGAGAAATAAATTAATGTAATTATTATAAGCGCTACCCAGTCATCTATTCTGTGACAGCCTCTGGAGTGTGGTGGTTGAGTAGGTTGGCTCATGACCCGGAGGTAGCGGGTTCGATCCCCGCGGCAAGTCAAGTATATGTTACAGAAAAAAAAAACGGAAATATTTGTTCTGTCTCTGGCTGTTGTGGGACCATGGTTCTTATAGTGCCTGGGTCCCTAAACACAGGGAATCCTAGATTGGGTCCAGGATCTATGTATGTGATCGTTGGGCGTTATTATTATTATTATTCTAATGGATAGTAGATAGCTACTACTTACACGTCTACCTACATACATACTATCTACTAAGAACTTTTTAGATTGTATTACATTGTTAGTTAGTAAAAATACATACAAATAAACATAACACCTCCTGTTTTATGGAAGTCAGTTAAAAATGGGTTTAATAGACTTCAATCACCTTCATGTCATACCTACTGAAAATTATTTGGATGATATTTTTATGAATATATTTTTTACGGGTTTTTTTATTTAAAAACCAAACTTTTGAACCGGTTTTAATGAAATTTGTATGGGAACAGTAAAAAAAGATGTAAATAAAAAACATTGTATGAATGACGGAGTTCTGAGTAACAATAAATTAAAAAAATAGAAGCCGAATCGAAAACCACTTATTTTAAATTGGTTGAAAAAGGCTGGGACTTTTCCAAGAAAATAAATTAATAATCTATTTTATTCTAAATTGTTAAGTACCTCATATTCCATAGTCTTTGTGTTGCTACAATCTCGTGATGTGACACTCAAAATAGTGTATTACCTAAAATTCATTTGGAAATATTCATTAACTATTTAGCTAAAATGGATTTTAGATAATTCATTTGAATACCAACGCCATGTCACGAAGACACGACAAAAAAATCTATATTAATTAATGATATTTATTTGACAGTAAACATTGTATGACTGATATTTTCTAAAGATATGCTTAATTTAAAAGCGCATATTTACATAGTGAATTAATTTTAATAGTTAATAATTTAAATATATAATATGTGTGGACATCTCACACAACGCCATCTAGCCCCAAACTAAGCAAAGCTTGTATTATAGGAACCAGATAACTGATACAATACGTAAATACTTTTTAGTTTGTAAATACATACATAGAATACAATATAACACCCACACAGAACAAAAACCTATGTTCATAACACAAATGTTTGTACTGGGTGGGAATCGAATCCACAACCCACAGTTCAGAAGGCAGGGTACTACCAACTGAGCTATCGGGCCAGTCATATTATGATTGTAAGTAATGAAACAAATTCACAGCACTAACCTTGTTCATTAACTATAATCGAAATAATTGGAAAAACCTAAATTACCTCTCGGTGACTGGTTTATTTAAAATTAATACCAGGATGCTTTTTGACAATTAACATTTAATAGTAATTCAAGTTCGTTTGGCCTTTGATTATCATTAAATAATTATCTAAATGACGAGGCAGATTTAAAATGAAAAGATCCGCACAAGCACTAAAGTCACCTATATATGTACCTCTTAGAAATGAGCGAAAAAAAATTTTGAATAGGTGCTAAACTATACTAAACTAAAAAAAAAAAAAACAATTTAAACTATATACTACCCGCGATGTACACAGTCCAAATGCTCCAGCCCACTACCAGTAGGTAGCGTTCCCAGCATGCTGAAAGCATTGCCCCGTTAAATTGCAATGCCAATTCGTTTTGCCAAACAAGTGCCATCATTTTCGTCATGCGTTGCATCGACCAGGCGCTCTGATAAACTTTAGAAAATACGAATAATATAATAATTTTATATTTAACCCCTCTTAATATTTCTCTAATAGTGTGTGAGGTCAGAGTATGCACCTAAATATTAAGTTTATTTAACATAAAGGTCAGTATTAATATTTGTAATAATGACTTAATTTTATGATTACCTGATAAGAAACAAAGTTCAGGTAATATTATGTAAATTAGACGAAAATAACGCGTAACTTAACACCACTTGAGATACATACACAATTACATATACACTCACATACACACTCGCACACTTCCTCGCCCTCTCATACACACGTTCTCACCCTGTCATACACACTTTCTCGCCTTCTTACCCTCAGACACACATTTTTCACAATTGAAGGGTTGAGAATAAAAAGGGTTTAACTGTCAAATTGATAGTTTCGAGAAATTTGACTTTAAACTTCAACGGCTTCATTTTAATGTAGAGTGTTTATAAGGTAATAGAAAAGGTTTATGTAAGTTACAGTTGCTTGAAATGTATTAATTCTATTTTAAAATACTAAATATAGTACAGTAAGGTCTTAAATCGAAGACAGAGGGCGTGGCCTGCGTCAGAGTGATGGAGACCAGCGTGGAGGGGCGCGCCGAGCTCAACGATCGCGTGATCAGCGGTCGGCCACTTTCGCTCGAGCTCCGGGAATAGACAGACGTTGTACCATCGCGATTCATATTTTTCTGTTATTTAATTTAATTGAGTAAAATTGTTATTTTCTGTTTAAATTATTAAAGTCTGATTTTATTGTGAAGTTGTAATATTTTTTTAATAACTACCAACGTAGTTTATAACCTCAGAAGTGAGATCTTACTCCGTTCTGACTTGGTTATTCTGATTTTAAGTAGTGTTTTGCTTTTGCTGTTGTAATCTTTAATTTTTTAATCTTTTCTTTTTAAATTAATTTTCGCTTTAATTTTATAAGCTATGGCTGAGAGTAGTAAACGTAAAAGTCGTAAGCGAGATCGTACGTCTATTCCTGGTTTAGAAGCCCAGCTTCAAACGATTATAAGCCGCTTAAATGTTTTGGAAGATTCCAGGACACGCAGTGCAAGTGTTGTTGCGAGTACATCGCGCGCCTTGCCGGCGCTCACACCGGATGCTCCGGCGCCAGCCGCGACGTGCGAGCCGTCTGGCCAGCTAACTGCGCCGTCGAGCGCCGAGTCGTACCCTGCAAGTCTGGACCTGTCCGTGCCACGTTCAAGCACGCCTCTGCCCACCGCGGATATGGTTATAAGCGAAGTAACTGAAAAGCTCGTTAATGCTATTGATGCCATGCCGGTAAGATCGAACCACGTATTTATTTCGAATTTCGATCCGTCTCTGCACGATTTTGATTCGTGGTGTAGTGAAATTGATCACGTGCGAAAACTAAATAGATGGGATGATCGTGAGTGTTTAGCACGTATAGGTAATTGTTTGAAAGGTGATGCGAGGTCGTGGCTCTACGAGTGGGTTAGCAACGATCGTAGTTGGTCAAATTTCAAGCGTGAATTTAAGGCATTGTGCCCTATACGGGTAGATATCGCTAACATTTTATTTGATGTTATGAAAACTGATTCGGATAACTACCCCACGTATGCAGAATACGCTAGGCGTTCATTGTTACGGTTACGCATTGTTAACGGTTTGAGTGATGAGTTAATTGTAGCGATAGTTATACGTGGTGTTACTGATCCTCAAATTCGTGCAGCTGCTACAAACGCTAAGCTTTTGCCAGACAATTTAGTGAGTTTTTTGTCCATCTATGTGAAACCTGATCAGATTACACCCGTTCGAACTCGTGGTGTTTTTCGTAAAGGTCATGTGCAACAAAACTCGCGAAAACGCGAGTATAGTGATTCGAGGACTATTAAATGTTTTAACTGTAATGGCTTAGGTCATAAGCAGCAGTCGTGTCCCAAGCGTGTGAGGTTAGGCGGTGATAATTCAGGTGCAAGTACTTCAAATTCGAATAAGTTGACGTCTAAATCAGAGCCGTGTGGTTTTTGCAAAAAGATAGGTCACAAGGTAGAAGACTGTTTTGCAAAACAACGTGCTGAGTCACGTGGTAAGTCAACTGTAAATTTTTGTCGAGAAATGGTTGACACATTTAAACAAAATGATATTGCAACCGCAGTAATACAGGGCATTCCCGTTGATATTCTGATAGATAGTGGGTCGACTATTTCACTGATATCTGAATCCGTCGCTAAGCATTTTCAATGCACTCAGGTGCCTTCGTTTCGTGTCTTACGCGGTATTGGTAGTCAGGAGGTAGAGTCTTCTTACTGTACTACTTTAACGGTTGAGTTTCCTGAGATTACCCTCGAAGTCGATTTTCATGTTGTCTCTGACCGATTCATGAATACGCCAGTTATCGTTGGTACCGATGTATTAAACAGAGACGGGGTCACGTACACTAGAACACGCGGCGTACAACGATTAACGCGAGTTGATTATGTTTTCGAGGTTATGTTAGATGAACCATTACCGATCGATTCACCGTTGGTAGGCGAAGATAGAAAGCGTTTGATAAGCGTAATTAACGAGTTCGCGGATTATCTTGTAGTTGGTACAGCGACCACTACTGTGAACACTGGTTCCATGCACATTCGTTTACATAACGAGACTCCAGTAGTTTATCGACCTTACAAGATGTCTCATGATGAAAAGTTGCGTGTTAGAGAAATCATTAAGGACTTGTTAGATAAACAAATAATACGCGAATCGGAGTCTGAGTTTTCAAGCCCAATACTTCTGGTTAAGAAGAAAGATGGTAGCGATAGGTTGTGCGTAGACTTTCGGGCTTTGAATGCAAACACCGTGATGGATCACTATCCACTGCCGTTGATCGACGATCATATCGATCGTCTTGGCAAAGCCAAATTGTTTACGAGTTTAGACATGGCTACTGGGTTTCATCAGATTAGCTTGGATAGTGACTCTATTCATCGAACTGGGTTTGTAACACCAGAGGGACATTATGAGTACCTTAAGATGCCATATGGTCTTGCTAATGCTCCTGTCGTTTATCAACGAATAATTTCAAATACTTTGCGTTCCTATATAGAAGCAGGTAGAGTTTGCGTGTATATTGATGACGTATTATTACCGAGCGATACTATTGAGGAAGGCTTACAGACTCTACGCGACGTTCTAGGGACTCTGACAAAGGCGGGATTTTCTATCAACCTTAAGAAATGCAAATTTCTTACGAGTGAAATAGAGTACTTGGGTCGAACGATTAGTAATGGTCAGGTGAGACCGAGCGAGCATAAAGTGGAAGCCTTAGTTAACACGCGAGTACCAAGCAATGTCAAAGAGGTTAGACAGTTTTTAGGCCTCGCGGGTTACTTTAGACGATACATTCCCGGTTATTCATTGAAAACAGCATGCATTGCCAACCTAACTCGCAAAGGTGTACCATTCAGATGGGGTGAGGAACAAGAGAGCGTCCGTAAAGATATTATTGAGCGGCTAACTAGTGAGCCAGTACTAGCAATTTTTGACACGTCTCTCCCCACCGAAGTACACACCGATGCGTCTGCGCAAGGTTACGGTGCTGTTTTGCTCCAAACTCACGATAATGGACATAAGCGTCCAGTTGCCTATTTTAGCAAAGTTACTCAAGGGGCAGAATCACGTTATCACTCATATGAGTTAGAAACGTTGGCCGTTGTGAAGGCTTTGCAACATTTTCGACATTACCTTATCGGTTCAAAATTTAAAGTAATCACAGATTGTAATGCCCTTAAATTGACTCAACGTAAGAAGGATCTACTACCGCGGATTGCTCGGTGGTGGATGTTTCTACAAGACTACGACTTTGAGCTTGAGTATCGAAAAGGAGCTGCGTTATCTCATGCCGATTTTCTAAGCCGAAATCCTGTTAATGTTTGTGAAATTCGTAGACCACTAAACTGGGCCCAGATAGCGCAGGCCGCTGACGAAGAAACTCAAAATTTGTTGCAAAAGCTCAAAGACGGTGACCTAGATTCATCTCGGTATGTCAAACGCAATGACATTCTTTATTACAAGATGGATGTAGTAGGCGAACAACAACGTTTGTTGTGCTATATACCTAAAGGTCATCGCCTTAGCCTACTCCGTGTTTTTCACGATGAACATCAGCACATTGGTGTAGAAAAGACTACCGAACTGATACTGAAACATTTCTGGTTTCCGAAATTGCGTATGTTTGTGCGGAAGTACATACAGCACTGTGTTGTGTGTATCTCTCACAAAAAGGTTCCACGTCAGCCTTTACAACCTATCGAATCGTGGCACAAGCCAAGTACACCATTCGATACTGTGCACAGTGATGTCCTAGGGCCACTTCCGGCCTCGAACGGTTTCAAGTATGTCGTTCTTATTGTAGACGCATTCACTAAATACTGTCTTCTGTATCCTATACACAAACAAGATGCAAGTGAACTGAAAAAGATTTTTGAAAATGCTATTTCTTTGTTTGGCCCACCCAAATTGTTAATTGTAGACCGTGGTCGAATGTATGAGAGTTCTGTTTTTGTAAATTGGATTAGAGAACTTGGTTGTGATCTACATTTCATTACTCCTGAAATGCACCAAAGTAATGGACAAGTTGAGCGGTATTGCCGTACAGTCATGAATATGATTCGTGTTGAGGCTAATTTTAGACAAGAAAGTTGGTCAAATATTTTGTGGAAATTACAGCTCACCTTGAACATTACTGTGCAAAAGTCGATAAAATGTACACCTTTAAATTTGTTGATTGGCAGTGATGGTACGACTCCCGTCATACGATCTCTGGTGCGAGATGTGGCATTGGATGCGTCGAGTCCTAATCGCGAAGCTTTGCGCGAGCTTGCCCGACAGCGTGCGTCACAGCTTCTAGACGAGAATCGCTCTCGTCAAGACACTCGAATCAACAAACGGCGCCAGACACCCCGCTCGTTTGAGAAAAATGACCTGGTGTTTGTAAGAAAACCGAGCCAGGCTACGGGCAAGATGGACTCCTGCATGCGCGGCCCATACATCGTCACGCAAGTTCTGCCACGTGGTCGGTATGAACTTAAATTAATCGCTGGCTCCTATGGCAAAACCACGCAAGCTGCTGCAGAGCACATTGTGCTATGGCGCGGGGAGTGGACCCCAGATGTATGTGCAATATTTTTTGAAGGTCAGTATGACGTTTGGAGTTGCTTTTGTTTTGCTTTTAATGTTTTGTTTTATTGGCTCGCGTTTGTGGAACGCTGGAGCAGTTATCTCACGTTGTTGAACGTTTGAGGTGTATATTGGCTCGCGTTTGTGGAACGCTGGAGCAGTTATCTCACGTTGTTGAACGTTTGAGGTGTATATTGGCTCGCGTTTGTGGAACGCTGGAGCAGTTATCTCACGTTGTCAAACGTTTGAGGTGTATATTGGCTCGCGTTTGTGGAACGCTGGAGCAGTGATCTCGCGTTGTTGAACGTTTGAGGTGTATATTGGCTCGCGTTTGTGGAACGCTGGAGCAGTGATCTCGCGTTGTTGAACGTTTGAGGTGTTGTTGGCTCGCGTTTGTGGAACGCTGGAGCAGTGATCTCGCGTTGTTGAACGTTTGAGGTGTTTTTCCTGCGTCCTAGAGCATTTGGTAATGCTGGTGTCATCTAATTTACTCTTGAGTGGCCTATTTATTGTAATGCAGTTGGTTGGTATACTATGCCGTCTTGCATGAGTTTTCTTTTGCACTCTTACAATGCTGGTGGCCCTCGAGTACTTTAGTACACACCCTGGAGAGGACCATGGAGTTGGTGGCCGCCTGTAGGGCAGAGCCTGTTGCCGAGTGACCTAACGGGCTCGATGAGGGTGACGTGTCATCCTGGATATTCCTGACGAGGGAATATGCCGAACTTTTGGAGAATGATCTTATTTTGGTTCTTTTTCAGCTTACTAGTATAAGATCATTTAACTAATGCAAGCTATGTCTTTCAGATGACAATGATGATGTCGAAAAATGTGCTACTGATGAGTCATCACGTAGCCATGAGCGCCAAGATGTGGAAGTGGATGTTCACAGACCAGCTACTTCATGTCGTGAGCCTGAAGTCCTGCAGCAGCATCCGCCATCCCACTCTGATCCATCTGCGTGCGAGGACGCACCGCTGTCAGGAGAGGCCGAGTAAGGTCTTAAATCGAAGACAGAGGGCGTGGCCTGCGTCAGAGTGATGGAGACCAGCGTGGAGGGGCGCGCCGAGCTCAACGATCGCGTGATCAGCGGTCGGCCACTTTCGCTCGAGCTCCGGGAATAGACAGACGTTGTACCATCGCGATTCATATTTTTCTGTTATTTAATTTAATTGAGTAAAATTGTTATTTTCTGTTTAAATTATTAAAGTCTGATTTTATTGTGAAGTTGTAATATTTTTTTAATAACTACCAACGTAGTTTATAACCGTACTAATTCATACAATTACTGTAAAAAATGTTTTTATGCTAAGCGAACTCTATTCCTGTGACAGATAAACCGTTTTTAGACTCAAAATCTTGAGATTTAAGCCTCATTTCGGTATTTTGAAAATGTATTATTGTAGATAATTTCACGCTGAATCCAACCATACCCACAAGTCATTTTGTGACAAAAAAATCAGTTAAACCCTTTTTGTTCTCACCCCTTCAATTGTAATATGTGGGGGGCCAATGATTCTTGGTGTTATTCTTATCATTGAAAATGATAGATGTTTCAAGTAGTCTGAATTCACTACACTAAATTATATTTACGACAATACTTTTTTTTTTCATTTTATCTCTATCTTTACAATACAGCAGCATTTGATATATATATAGCAAATATATAGATAAATAAACAAAATACTACCGCAAATACTTGTTCTGTGTCTGGGTATTGTGGGACCATAGTCCTCGTAGTTCTTGGGTCCCTAGACACAGGGAATAGAGACCCGGATCTATGTATGTGATCGTTGGGCGTTATTATTGTTATAATATTCATAAGCCTATCGTATAAGTATCTAGTATTTTTCCGTGAAGGTTCACGATTGAAAAGAAAAATAATAGAAGAACGAGAAACATATTAATAAACTTGATGCTGGCTAAATGCGCTAAGCGAGTAGAGCCTGTGAATATCATGAATAAAAACACCAAGAAAAACAGGAGACATATATATTTTATTTTGTTGGTTTTGTGTAAGGTGAGCAAAACATATCGTAGGAAGAGCGTCTTTACACTTCAAACAAAAACAAAATTAGTGAGTATCATCATAACTGAAAAACTTTGACAAGTCCTTTTCTCCCCTTTTTAAAGTTAAGTCACTTATCGAGGTACCTACTAGTAAAGATAAATATTTTCTTAAAAAAAAAGCTTTAGTTATATTTTTTTTTTGTAATTTTCTTTAATCTATCTGTGGCATGGGGTATGCCATATCAGGGAGCATGGGTTAGTCATTTTACGTTTTTTTTATACTGTGTTTATCCTGTGGCATTAAAGTTCATTCACCCTTTGATACCTACAATCTGTATCCTGAACCGGTCAATATTGTTTAGCGAGTCTACCTATAAAACTTTATGGCGATCCTTGATATCTTTTGAGGTATTTTTGAAAGGATAAACGACGCCTTGGGCGATTTAGTATAATGCGAGATGCAAAGCGGATCATTAAAGTGGAACGCAAATCTGCGTGTCGATTTTATTTCTCTGTCGATTTTAAAATAAATAGCTCCTTTAAAAAATGGGTTTTTTAAAGGAATATATTATATTGAATATTATAAATCAAAATACGCATTATTAACGATTACTCAAAAACTATTAGTCAGTTCTGACAAAATTTAAATAGGAAATGGCTCACGGGATAATGGAAAATTTAAATAGGCCCTAACCACTGGTAGCTTGGGATCTGGAGGCACTTAGACTCAGAATAAGTATTTTCAGTATTTTTTCTGTGCACAACTACTTCTCCTGCCACGGGAATAGAACCCGCCGGGCTCCGGGCTATGAGCCGACCTGCTCAACCGCACCACAGAGGCTGAAACCAGAATCTGAGTGCAAAATGAGAAATAGATCACGTGGGCACAAGAAAGTAAGCAATGCGTAGTAGTAGTAATGGTAGGACTTTTCTGCAAAGTTCGTCTAGGTAGGTACCACCACTTAGCCAGTTATTCTGTCACCAAGCAGTAGTCCGCAAACTCTGCTGTGGTCCGGTTTGAGGGCGCTGTAGCTAGTGAAATTATTGGGCAATTGAGACTTTCTGACCTGATCTCACAGTCTAGTAATCTTAATACCAGACTGTGCTGATGTCTCAGGATGATAGCATATCAGTGCAGTGTCATGCGAAACTTTATATTTTTGAGTTACAAGTGACTGTTCTGTTATGGTCGGTCGTGTCGCTTAACATCAGGTGAACGACTAGCTCATCACATCTATATATAAAAATAAAAAAAATATTGCCGTGGCGTTAGGTACTAATAAACTGTTATCAAAAATTTCATCCAAATCGATGCATATGTTTTTGGCATGAAAGTAAAAAATATAATACAGGTGAAAAGATAACATGCTATTGGTTGAAACTGCGTTTAAAAAAAGACAAAAGCTGCACTGTACCAACTGCAATGTCTGACTTGATTGACTAAGCTGACCCTTGCCTAACTTAAGCTTTATTTCTTTTTAATAGAATTATTTGCTATTACTTAAGTACCACTTAAAATATTGTACCAATAGATATAGAATAACACTCATGTAAGTTTGTTAGTAGGTACTTACGGTTGTAAATATACTTCAATGTTTCAAGCCCGTCTGCACTAAAGTTAGACAGCTCCCAAGTCCGCACTTATATCTTTATCTCCCGGTGTTTCGTAGGTTTGTCAAACTCGTGTCAATCAACATGCCAAATATAATAATAATAATAACGCCCAACAATCACTTACATAGATCATAAACCCTAACTAGGATTCCCTGTGTCTAGGGACCCAAGAACTACTAGGATCATGGTCCCACCTAGACTCAGAACAGGTATTTGTGTTTTTTTTTCTGTGCACAAATACTTGTCCTGCCACGGAAATCTAACCCGCCGCCTCCGGGTTATGAGCCGACCTGCTCAACCACCACACCACAGAGGCTGTCACAATCACGTAAAACAAACAACGTAATTGTATCACCTGCGGAAGCTTATTAAGGTTTCAGTTTTATTTTATCCACAACGAAGTTATAGGAGGTCGCAAATGGCCTGAATTGCTTTGAGAAAAGGATGGTGCGGCCGTACCGCTTTTTTGCTCGACTTGCCTTTCCCCCAGACGAAAGCAATTTTTACCATTTAATTAAATTTTTGCAACCTCACCTTGGCCTTAGGTGTAAATTTTTTTTTTTAGATATTGATCAAGTATTTATTAAGAAATTATATGATTAAACTTTAAGTTAACAGTATTAGCTTCTATAATCAAGACCCAGTAATAGCCCATTTAATATATATAAGTACCTATTGCATTAAAATATTTGTAATAGAATATGACATTAAGATTTTTGCCGGATAGTTTGCTAAATTATCCGGCCTTTTTTATTTCAAACTTGTCTAGCCTTTGACCACGCTCTCACCTGATGGGAAGTGACGATGCGATCGAAGGTTTATTTTTTTTTATGTTAAATGGAGCAATCAAGCATACGCCCCACCTGATGGGAAGTGGTCACCGTAGCCTATGGAAAGCCGTAGTTTAGCATGCTAGGCAAGTAAATACCTATTCACTCTTCTCTTGAACACGCCCTTATCTAATAACTTATTAATTCATTATATTACTTTTGTTTTACATTAAACAAATAACGTCAGAGCTTTTTGTGATTTAAAAGGAAATCAGCAGGCAAAATGTAAAATATTAGGTATTTACCTATGAAATTGCCGTTTTGTTTGAAAAAAGTTAAAGTATTTTTTTTTTCGAACTTATTTATTTCTTTTATTCAAAGTAATCACCCCTGCAATCAATGCATCTTTGCCAACGCTGTTGCAGTTTATGGATGCCCTTCTTGAAAAAATCAGCAGGACGGGAGACCACAAACTCTTCAAAGGCGTTTTGTACTGCCTCTCGGGAATTGAATTTTTTTCCCGCTAAAAAATTGTCAAAATTTTGGAAAAAGTAATGGAGACGACCGATTGACCAAAACTGGTTGCAGACGTGCGAGTTTCGCCATCATTGTGGTCAGTTCTTCAATGTACACAGCTGCAGTAATGCTCTCGCCGTTTTGTAAAAAGCTATGATGAATCACACCAGCACTAGACCACCAAACTGTGACCATCACCTTTCTAGGGGTCATTTTTCGTTTTGCACATTCCTTTGGTACCGAACCAGGATCTAACCAACTTGCTGAGCGCTTTCGATTGTCAAAAAGAATCCATTTTTCGTCGCACGTAACAATTCGGTTCAAAATTCCTTCATTTCTGTTCCTGTTAAGCAGCGCAAGGCAAGTCTCGACGCGTACGTTGCGCTGGCGATCGTTAAGTTCGTGGGGCACCCATCTATCAAGCTTTTTTATCTTGCCAATCTGTCGCAAATGGACCAATATTGTTTTGATGCTAACATAAAAAGCTGCTGCCAGCTCAGCTGTAGATTGAGATTCATCAGCTTCCACAATCGCCTTTAATTCATCATTGCTGACCAAAGTTTCCGGACGACCACGAGGTTCATTTTTCAAGTCAAAATTCCCAGAACGGAACCGAGCAAACCAATAACGGGTTGTACGTTCGTTTGTACAGTTCTCTCCGTAAACGTCGTTGATGTTACGTGTCGTTTGTGCCGCGTTGGTGCCACGACGGAACTCATATTCCATAAATACACGAAATTTCAAAGTATCCATTATGAGGAAAAATGTTGAAATGTAATGAAAATACAACGCTAATCAATAAACAAAAGACTTATATTGTAAATAGAATGTCATATTTTTAAAACAAAATTAATTTGAATTTAGAATTCATAGCCAATCAAAACTTTTTTTTGTTTGAAAAAGTCTGTACTGCAATACGGCAATTTCATAGGTAAAGACCTATTATTTTAGTAACACCAAACATAAATAAATCTGATCGTCATTATTATTACTCTAAATAAATAAATATTTGTACACATTTTATACAGCGCCATTAGCCGCCCAAACTAAGCAAAGCTTGTACTATGGGAAACCTGATAACTGATACAATACTTAGATACTTTTTTTGTTTGTAAATACATACATAGAATACAATATAACACCCAGACACAGAACAAAAATCGATGTTCATCACACAAATGTTAGTTCTGGGTGGGAATCGAACCCATAACTATAGCTCAGAAGACAGGGTTACTACCAACTGAGCTATCGGGCCAGTCCTAAATAGATTGAAGGAAGTAAACACTTTTAACTACATTATTAGGTTTTCTAGTAAGCAAGGTTTTTAAGAAAAAAATTCACCAAATTGCTTTTTTGTATAAATTATTTATTTTTAAGCTAGTATAATAGCAGAGTAGCCGGATCCGGATCCGGACACATGTCTCATTTTTATTTAGCAATTCAGCCATTACGTAATAGCACTTGTACAGCAATCTATCTACCATCCCACTAGCAAATGAACTATGAACCAACTTGTAAATAAAATTATGTATTAATAATATAACATATAAAAATCATTACATAATTTGTGAGGCTATCTGCTACTAACATGGTCAGTTTTATGTTCAACCTGTAATTATTAACGAGCATAAATTATAACGTAAACCAATTAATTGGATTTTTAATTTATGATTATTATAAATGTAAGTGTGTAAAGTGTCTGGAATGTTAGCCATACAATACTGTATATAATTATATAACTCAAAGGTGACTGACTGACTGACTGACATAGTGATCTATCAACGCACAGCCTAAACCAATGGATGGATTGGGCTGAAATTTGGCATGCAGGTAGATGTTCTGATATAGGCATCCGTTAGGAAATAATTTTTCGAAATTTCAGCTTTGAGAGGGTGAAATGGGTGATTGAATTATTTTCCCATAGGCCACACCGCGGGCGAAGCTGCGGGCAGAAGCTCGTACTGTATAAGTTTTAACGGCTTGAATGAATGAGATTTGGAAAAAATATTTTTAAGTAAAACTTTTTTACGCACGATTGACTTGGGAAGTAAGCTGGTGAATCCGAAGCGAACGGAAGTTCGAAGTTTTGGTTAACGTATTTTATTGGTATGACAATTTGGAGCTAAACCAAAGAAGTTTTAATTCAGTCGTGTGGTCTAAAAAGCAAGTCGTTTTTTTTGCAATGCCGTATGCTTGTTTATATAATTTGATCTTAAAGCGATTTAAGAGTTAAATTTTGCACACAAATATTTTTTACTATTAAGACTTGAAAATTTATTCCCGCAATAAAACAGATACATAACCGGAAAACTAGCATGTAGGCGAAAAATAGATAAATTGCCGGAAAAACGGCAAGACACTAGTTTGATTAGTATTAAACATAGACCAACATAACAATACAATTTTTTTACTTTGTCATGTTGACATTGGATATCTACATGAATCAATTTCAGTTTCCGTTCGTCTCGCATTCAACAGATTACTCCCCAAGTCGAGCGCGCGTAAAGAAATTTTACTTCAAAAATATAATTTTTTTTAAAGTTTTATTTCACACATGCATTATACAATGAATAACAGTATACCTACGTATTACGCATATCGTTCATAATGATTACCTAAAAGCCCGACGTACGTCCATATATGATCGATAGATTACAAATCTAGTCTACTTGGTTAGACAAGATAGGTAAGATGTAATATTAATGTAGTAATATATCAGAGCACGTAATACACGCATGGTAATGAAACTAAATATATTGTGTCTGTGTTTAGTATAATTTTAATTGATTAATTAGTGACTGGTGGTGTCTAAATTGGTCTTACTGGCATGTGCCGTGAAGGGATGTCCCTGCATATCCCTTCTCGGTCGAAATACCATTCGTTTGTACCAAGTGACAATACTTCATTTTTGAACGGTACCGAAACTCGAAAACTTTGTCAAGATTCTGCAAATAAATATATAAAACTTTTAGATGCAGCGTTTGCTAAGTTATTTTCTAAAATATGTGGAGTGTATGATGCCGACGTATGAAGCCTGAATTTGTACAATGACAGTATGACAGTTAGAAAAAAAAACGAGGTCGTTTTTTTTTTCTTTCTGGCTTCTAGCTAATATTTACCTTAGCCCTAGCCTTAACTTTATTGAAAACGAGCTTCTGCCCACAATTTCGCCTGCGGCGTGGCCTATGGGAAAATAATTTAACCACCTATTTTACCCTCTTAAGCGTGAAATTTCGAAAAATTCTTTCTTAGCGGATGCCAACGTTATAACATCTACCTGCATGCCAAATTTCAGCCTAATCCGTCCAATGGTTTGGGCTGTGCGTTTATAGATCACTATGTCAGTCAGTCAGTAAGTTACCCTTGAGTTATATATATTAAGATAATCATTAGATTTACAAAAGCGAAAGTTTAAGTCTGAACCAATTTTTATGTTTTTACCTTTTAGCATTTTTCAAACTACATCTATATTACTATTGTTACTACCAATTAATTCAAATATACTGCCTCCTGAAGGTTTTAATTTGAAGGTTTAAGTTTAAGTTCGTGCACTTTCCACTACTATTTTGTGTTCCCGTGAGTGCCCATAGAGGTTTTTTTTTTTTTACTTCAAACTTGTCTAGCATTTGACCACGCTCTCACCTGATGGGAAGTGACGATGTGATCGAAGGTGTAACATGCTAGCCAAGTAAATACCTATTCACTCTTCTCTTGAACACGCCCGGGTCATATTTCGCCGGAAACACAGACGCTGGCAAGGCATTCCATTCCTTAGCCGTTCTAATTAAGAACGTGGAATCGAATCGCTTGGTAGAGCTGCTGGGAAAAGGTTAAGAAGGACCTCCGGGGCAGGCAGAGTGGCTTCTTAGTAGCGCTTGCCAACCTGGAGCGCGGCTTTCGACGAACATGAGCCTAAGAAGGTGAAATAGGTGGCTAAATTATCTATGAAAAAATTCTTCTTCGTTTTCTATAGGCCACGTGGGCGAAGCCGCGGGCAGAATCTAGTTGTATATGTATTTGTATATAGATAGTTTTACTACAGTTTCTTTAAACTTTTGAAAGTACAGCTATTCTAATTGTACCAATGTCATCTTTGCCTCATTAGGAACTGCAATTCTACTGAATATGATTAAATCGTATCAAACCCGAGGCTGTCTGCCGTCTGATGAACTGAGGTGACCATGTCGTCTATTTACAGGGAGACAAATTTTGAACTGGCGTACTTCAAGAACTACTCTAAGTACATTATTTTTCTTGGACTGTACGGTGTAAAGTCTACATTGGTAATTATTTTTAAATGTCAAAATCCATTTTATAACATTAATATTTTACTTTTTTTTTTCGGAAAATATCTTTATTTTCAACTACACTACCTACTACTACAAAAAACATTTGGACTATATACTGGCCGTGATGACCTATAGACAGTCCAAATGCTAGAGCTTACTACCAGTAGGTAGCGTTCTCAACATGCTGGCAGCATTTCCCCGTTGAATTGCAATGCTTATTAGTTAAGTGCCAGCATTTTGGTCACGTGTATCAAATATTTTACTGAGTTCCAATTTGAAAACCGCTGTAAAATTACACAGCTAGTGAGATTACTAGACAAATAAGACTATGGCATCACCTAGTATCACCGTCTACTAATTTTATTACATCTATACCCTCAACAACATTATATCTATACCCTCCCCCACATAACGATATGCTCTATGTCCCATTTACAATAAACATGATAGTCACCCCACATGTGACCTGATACTTACTGCAATGAGATCATGCACAACAAATTAAGGTGGCATCAATTAAACGCCTTTTTTAATGGAAAGGTCAAACAAATATAATAAAATGTAACTATCAAAGAATTTTTGACAGCCTTTGTGGTGTGGTGGTTGAGTAAGTCCGCTCATAACCCGGAGGTGGCGGGTTCGATCCCTGCGGCAGGACAAGTATTTGTGCACAGAAATAAAATGTGCAAATACTTGTTCTGAGTCTGGGTGTTGTGGGACCAGTTGGCTTGAAATCTCTCGTTGTGGTTTTATTAGTTACCATGATTCATACAATATTCAATGCAATAAAGTATTTCACGAGCAAGTCGTTCAAATGATGTTAAGCGGTACGGCTGCCCGTAACAGAAGAGTGTCAATCGGAACTCAAAAATATAAAGTACTACATAGTAGTGCTTTCAAAAATACACGGGTAATGGAAAAAAAAATTAAAATTCACCACCACCATTTTCGGATTCATTTCAATGATCCGACCACCTTGTCATTTTCGGGTTATTTTCAATGATCCAACCACCTTGTCATTTTTGGATTATTTTCAATGATCCAACCACCGTGTCTTTTTTGGATTATTTTCAATGATCCAATTACCTTGTCATTTTCGGATTCATTTCAATGATCCAACCACCTTGTCATTTTCGAATTATTTTCAATGATCCAACCACCTTGTCATTTTCGAATTCTTTTCAATGATGCAGTCACCTTGTCATTTTCGGATTCTTTTCAATGCTCCAACCACCTTGTAAATTTTGGATTCTTTTCAATGATCCAACCACCTTGTCATTTTTGGATCATTTTCAATGATCCAACCACCTTGTCATTTTCGGATTATTTTCAATGATCCAACCACCGTGTCATTTTCGGATTCTTTTCAATGATCCAACCACCTTGTCATTTTGCCATCTC
The DNA here is from genome assembly GCA_905220475.3 of Ennomos fuscantarius. Lineage (NCBI taxonomy): Eukaryota > Metazoa > Arthropoda > Insecta > Lepidoptera > Geometridae > Ennomos > Ennomos fuscantarius. The sequence continues at coordinate 2,046,600 of HG992040.1, read as the reverse complement.
CATGTTGGCAGTATGACACGTACCTTTTTTTTGCTAAAAGCTGCTATTAATTAATGATTGTAACTTCAAGAATGCATCTATCTATAGCTCAATCACAATGTGGCTCCATCCTCCTTTCTCAGAAAACTGTTAGCTTTATGAGTTAAGTGTACTGAGCATTCAGAGGTCAATACTCACTAGATGAAATCAAAGTCAAAGTCAAAAGATTTATTGCAAATAGGCTATATTTGGCACTTTTACAAGTCAACATTATATAGATACTTAAAATTAAACTAGACCTAAAAAACTAGATTATACCTGAGAACTTAAAATATAAAATAATAATAAATAATAATAATAATAGCCCGTTGGTGGAGGGGAAAGTTCCCAGAATGCTGGCAGCATTACCACGTTGAATGGCAATGCTTATTTTTGGTGCAAAATAAAAACCAGAATTCTGGTCACCTGATGCTTCCACCACACGTTTGAAAAATTTCCCTATATGAAAACTCATCTACACCTTATCGACCCGTGGAAATCTCGCACAGTTCGTTTCTCGAGATCATTTCTGCCACATACCTGCAAGATGTGGAATGAGCTACCATCTGAGGTATTTCCACTTCCACTAAGCTAGCAACATGCGGCACTTCAAAGGTCAAGTAAATAGAGTCTAAAAAGTTAGCCAACGTATCGGCAGCGCCCCCGGTGTTACATGCGACGGTAACTCCTTAACATCAGGCCGGCCATCTGCTTGTTTGTCTGTCTATGTAATAGAAATACTACGAGAAACACCCAGACACAGGAAAAGTCAAAATTATCATCATAAAAAAAAAAAAAAAAAAGTATTTGCGATTTTTTCTGTGTTCAAATATTTGTCCTGTCACGGAGTTAAACCTGCTGACTTCGGGCTATGAGCCGAACTGATCAACCACCACACCACAGATACTCTACAATATTAAAAACTAACAAAAATAATCATGAATTTGCTTAAAAATCACACTAATATTATAAAAGCGAAAGTTTGTATGTGTGTTTGTGTAAGTGTGTATGTTTGTTACTCTTTCACGCTCAAACGGCTGAATAGATTTGAATGAATTTCGGTACCACGATAGCTTATACACTGGATTAACATATAGGTTATATTTTTTCCCGGAAAAGTGATATTTTCTCGTAGGATGACCAAATAGTTAAAATACTTTTTTACCGCGTTATAATCTATAGTTTTCTTTATAGTTAATAATTCATTGTTGGGACTGATACGAGTACCAGAGTATATTTAATTTGGATTTGTGGTTTTTATAGCAGTACGCCGGCTTAACGTGTTCAACAAATTGACCTGTAATTAAGAATTACGTACGGAATTCGAACCCGCATCATTGAACATGACATCCCTTGTCATCCTATGATTTATGAAGTAAAACTTTTTTACACACGCTTGACATGGGAGTAAGCTGGTGAACGCGAGGCAAATGGAAGTTGCAGTTGATTCACGTAGATCTCCATTGTCAACATAACAAAGTTAAAAATTTGTATTATTATGTTGATATGTCCAGTAAAATGACATTTTATAATTTTCGAGATAGCGACATTAACATTGAACAAAGTTATACTGGCCAATAGATGGAGCTAAACTAAACAAGTTTTACTTCAATGGTGTGGTCTAAAGTACAATTGTTTTATTTTTATTTTTTAAATTATGGTTAAGGAACTTATTCTAATAAAGGAGGAAATTCTGAATTTCTATTGCATTTTATTTATATTTTCTTTTATATGGTCGTTACATTTGCTAACTTAGTGGGTTTAATCCCTTCGATATAAATTTTGCAATGTGATGAATCCTAAGCGGACCTACACGTTTTCAAAGCACGTTCTGTACTGGAATGTAGGTATTGAAACACTAATAAAATATTTCGCCTTCACTTGAGGTAATTACTCAGAGAACTGAATTTATGGATGACATCATTATAAGTCACATAAAGTTACATTTACAACACTAGGTGGTACGAATTTTCTGCAAATTTCGTCTAGGTAGCTCCCACCGCTTTGTCAATTATTCCTTCGCCAAGCAGTAGTGTGCAAGCACTAGTGTTTTCCATTTTGGAAGGCACTGTAGCTAGTGATATTGCTGGGCAAATGAGACTTTATTACCTGATCTCACAGTCTAGTAATCTTGTTATAAGATTACTAGAATGTACTGATGTCTCAGGATAACGTGAGATGGGGGGTGGATTTATATTTAAGAGTACTTAGTGACACTACAACTGATATGAACAGCCGTGTTGCTTAACATCAGGTAAACGGTTAACTCGTCAAGTCATTCCTTAACAAAATAAATACATAAAACAAACGTACCTACATATCAAACTTTAGAGATAGTTCCCAGAGTTCCATAGACATTCATTTATTTGCCCAACGGTCTGTAATCGTCGGCGCACGCCTTTGAGATGAGATCTCAAATATATCATTCACATTGACAGACTATTTCTATTGTACAATCCAGTTTTGTGAACCCTAGCAGCCTTATTAATAAACGGGTATTAGTCTCGGATTAGTTACTTCAGCTTTTGTCCTTGTTTTGCTACTGGAATATTTAGCTGGATCGAAAGAGACAAAAGATGGTGTAAGCTAGTTCGTCTTTATTAATAAGGCTGTAGGAGTCGTGGTTTTCAATTGGAGGAATTGCTTAATACTAAAGCTTATTTTGGTTAGTATTACGTTTTTTGGATATAATAATAATAACAAATAATAACGCCCGACAATTACATACATAGATCCTGGACTTTAACTACCTAACTAGGATCCCTTATATCTAGAAACCTAGAAAATTTGAGGACCATGATCCGAAAATACTCCGACACAGAAAAAGTATTTGCGCTTTTTTGCACAAATACTAGTCCTGTCGTGGGAAACGATCCCACCGCTTTCAAGATATGATCCAACCTGCTCCACCACCACACCACAGATGCTATTACGTTTGGAGTGAATATACCATAGTTATTGTGTATGCCATTGCGTCTAATGTCGACCTGTCCATACAAAAGACTTTAACGCACGCCGAGCGGTCGTTGAAAGGCCATGACATTCGCACCGCGCCGAACGACTCGCGAGAACGTGATAAAAGTGAACCACTTTTCATTGTCACATTGTTATAAAGATACATGGAACGGATGGTCGCTACAATTAGGTAAAGTTTTGAAGTAAAACTTATTTTGCCCGAACCGTTTTTTTTTTAAGTAAAACTTTGTTACGCACGCTTGACGGGGAGTAAGCGGGTGAATGCGAGGCGAACGGAAGTCAAAGTTTTTACAGTTTAGTTTTCTACAGTTCAGAAGGCAGACTAACTGAGCTATCAGGCCAGTCAACCAGAGAGTTTTCAAGTAAAGAGTGAATACGTTATTTTCTAGGCATGCATGAGAACAAAAGATTCTTAGATGAAGATTTTAGATCCAGTAGTCGTTTGACTTTGTTTTAGGCTTTGCCTTTAACCAATTAAAAAAAAAAAACATTATAAATTAATCATTTGATTACGGTTGATACTGCTGTAAAAATCATAAATATTTATACGAAATGAAATTAGAGTATCTAGATTCCGCTAAAATCAAATAATAAGATCAGGGCGGTTCGTAAGGATTATTGTAGATAATAATGATATGGATGTAGTACATATACATAAATTAGATTAAATTTAAAATACCTGACTAGACAATAACAAATTATAAATAAAATTATTATTATTTATTATAAAAAAATATATTATTATTATTTATTATATATTAACAATTAATTATTATAAATAAAACCTGATATAATAATAACAAATTAAAAAAAAAAATATTCCTACGAATCACATTAGATATTCTTATTTCATTTTGTATTTAAGATAAACTTCTGCGAACTCACGCCTGATTCAATCAAACGCATGAGTCAAATTTTTTTTTTATTGTTCATGTTCATTAATAATAAGCTCTAGTAATAAATTTGAAATAATTGAACAAAAAGCACGGACCCAGGTATCTGAGGTAAAGCAGCTAAAAAAAATTATGCTGCTTAACCACATACTCATAGGTCCGAGCTCTTTTTTAATATATTACTTACATATTTGTTTGTAATGTATATTTTTTTAACAAAACTAATACGGGAGGGACATACATTTTTCTTTACATTCTTTCTTCTGTAAGGAAAAAGATAAAATATATAATAATAATAATAATATGTGTGGACATCTAACACAACGCCATCTAGCCCCAAACTAAGCAAAGCTTGTGCTATGGGAACCAGATAACTGATACAATACTTAGATACTTTTTTGTTTATAAATACATACATAGAATACAATATGACACCCAGACATAGAACAAACACCTATGTTCATCACACAAATGTTTGTCCTGAGTGGGAATCGAACTCACAACCCACAGTTCAGAAGGCAGGACTACTACCAACTGAGCTATCGAGCCAGTCGATATATACTATACTTTATAGAAAATAAAGACTAAAAAGGTATTTTTTTCAAGTTATTTTCATTAAAGTTGGTAACCCTAACCTGACTTATTTGTACTAATATGGGTGCGGAGTTTTTATGTAAATTTGACTAATTACTGATGATTAATGTCTAAGAGGTATGCGCTGTAATGGTGCATGAGTCGGACTTGTAAGTCATAGTCCTTAAATGACTCATTTACATAGTCCATTGAATTTATTTGCAATTACGCCTGCATTAACATTTAACAACTTTTATCTATATATAAATAGTTATTAAAAAGAAATCTATACATATAAAACTCAAAGTCCTGACTGACTGACTTATATATCAATGCACAGCCTAAACTGCTGGTCCTAGAGATTTTAAATTTGGAGAGTGTGTTCTCTGTAAAGTGTACGTATCCACTAAGAAAAGGTTTTTCGAAATTCCGACCCTAAGAGGGTGAAATGAGTGGTTCGATAATTTTTGAAAAGTTTTCCTTATTTTTTCCTATAGGCCACGTGGGTGAAGCCACGGGCAGAAGCTAGTTTCCTATAGAAGCGTGCACGCTAGATATTGTGCTTGCATCTAATAATGTGTCGAACATCGATGATCTACATTCTACCTACACAATGGTGCAATACTGATTGTAATCGACATACGGTTCGGAGATCGTTAATGTGTAAGCTATGATCAAAGATGAACTGTGAAATGACCAACGTGTATCGGTTGAACTAGTTTATCTAAGAAGACACTTCGTAACGAGGGCCATCGGGTAAACGAGTAATTTGTGGGTAAAGTTTTGGGGCGTTTCTAGTACTTAGTAATCTAAGTAGTAACAGTAATGGTAGCGGCAGTGGCAGCGGTAGTGACATTGAAAGCGGTAGCGGCAGCAGTAGTGGTAGCGGCAGTGGCAATGGTAGTGACAGCGGCAGTGGCAGCGGCAGCGGCAGCAGTAGTGATAGTGGCAGCGGTAGCGGCAGCAGTAGTGATAGTGGCAGCGGTAGCGGCAGCAGTAGCGGTAGCGGTAGCGGCAGCGGTAGCGGCAGCGGTAGCGGCAGCGATAGCGGCAGCGGTAGTGTAGAAGTAGCGGTAGTGGTAACAGTAGTGGCAGCGGTAGCAGTGATAGCAGCACCATTAGCAATAGTTCATAAAATACTATATTATAAGGAGGATAAAAACATTATGATTATAATTTTCAATTTAAAAAAAAATAAATATTATTCGCCCCAAAAGATCTTTAAGCAAATAATTTCTATATTCTTGAATTAGCTCACTTTTGACAACATCTTACCTGATGAAAAGTAATGATGAGGTCTATGTTGGAGCTCGATTGCTCAACATAAACTGCAACTATTTTAGATTTATTTTGAATTTAAAGTAAATCTCCCAGTCTTTTGATATTCTTTACTCTTTGCATACTACCTCTGTTAAAAACATACCAACATTCTTTACAAAGCACGAGCTTCACCATAATTCTTTAAATTGCTACTTACGTAAAGTCTAGACTCCTATTGTATGTTGAATTTATTTCCAGCCTTTCATTTCGTGATGTTACAGTATAAAGGTTTGTGTGATTGTTTTGCATAATATAGGGTTGCAATTGAGATAGGTGCCTATAATTTGGTTGTGAAATTATTCCGTAGTTTTTTCTGAGGTTTTTTTTTATAAAAACCTTTAAAGTGAAACCTTTGGAGTTCTGAGTGTCGCTGCAACTGTTATGGGCAGCCGTATCGCTTAACATCAGGTGAACGACTAGCACGTCATGTCATTCTTTATCGTAAAAACATGTATTGCAATTGGTGCTCAAAGCGGAATACTCAAATGAACTGACCTACAAAACGAATCACTCCGTACCAAAAACAAATGAAGGAACAACATGGTATTGTAGACCATTTCACGGCTGAACTTATCAAGTGGCATAACAATAATAAACATTGTTATAATGGACTGATTAAGTAATGCTTTAGAATCGTGATCCATCTCAGGAGTTCGAACGATCTTAAGTATGACAAGTAATCTAAGAATGCATTAGTTTCCGATTAAGGTACGAACAGAGAGGTCAAGTACTACTATAGTGATGTGGTATGATAGGAGTTCAGATGTGTATTTCAGTCTTTTTCTAGTACTCTAGGAGTGATAGAGTTCAGATATAATATCAGTTTATTGTAATGTTTTCTGTAATTTTGTAGTTTGTAATATTTTGTTGGTGAAATCTATGCTATAATCGAAAGTACCTACTTTGTCAATAAATATTTCTTGTTACCCATTTTAGATGTTTTAAATATAGAGCTTATAATTTAGATAAATAAATAAACTGAATCTTGTATGACCCACTGTAAATATATCTGTAGCATAACTACCTAGAATTTCTGGTAATAACTGGAAAGAGCGATGATAGATAGTAGATAGATGATAGAGATGACGCTGTAGATCGTATTCATTAGCGTGCCCTGGGCTCAAGGGCCCAAGTGCCTGGAAGCTCAAGTCTAGCATGGCTGATAATAATACAATACAATATAATAAATAGCTAATACATACAATATATAATACAATATATAGTATATAATAATACAATATATAGCTAATACAATACAATACAATATAATAAATAGCTGGACTCTTAAATAAGAAGAAGATAATAAAATACAATTCAATGCAATACAATACAATACAAAAACTTTTTATTGTAAATCACTAAATTAATTAATGTTAACATAATGCTCATGAATAAAAATATATAGTAAAAATATTTCACTAGATTCTTTCAATCCCACGACCAATCCGGTCCGATACGATAACTCACCAGCCAACGGATCTATTAAGAATGATCCCAGTCGTCGCACATCACTATCATACATTTCTATCGCCTGTCAATTCTCAATAGGCGCTGATTACGAAATCAAACACAATGTATAACATTATGATGTTACCCTTGATATTTATAGATAAACATCTACAACGCATCCTTGTTGCATTTGTGTTTCCCTTTAGGGCATAGACAAATATGTTCTCCTTGGATGTTTTTTTTTGTTTGGACAAGAGCGAGAGAGGTTACTCCTTTCGTTTCATTCCACTTCAAAATCGGACAGCTACGATACAGACGTTAAATATTATAACACCCGTACAGCCTTAATAATAAACACGAACTAGCTTTAGACTAGTTACACCATATTTTGTCTCTTTCGATCCAGCTAAATATTCCAGTAACAAAAAAAGGACAGAAGCTGAAGTAACTAATCCGAGACTAATACCCGTTTATTAATAAGGCTGTTAAAGTTTATCATCGATTTACCCTGTGCAACTGACCTGCCATTTATGTAGACAAGAGATACAAGTTGATAATTATCTTTTTTTATTTTTTGGCTCCACACTTATGTGTATTTAGCCAGTGTCAAGTAATTGATAATTTATCAAGTTAATAATATTTCACGCAAATATGTGTCAAGTCACAGTCGAAGTCATCAAATCAAGTCATAGTCCAGTCAAAGTCATACTCCTAGTAAAGTGGTGGCAACTATACTTGAAGCTTCTATGGAGTTTTGGAAACAACACGAAAAGAAACGTTTCAATATGATTATACCATTTTTCTACACTCACGCCTGTAATCCAGCACTTAACGAATAGAATGCCACCAATTTTATGCACTAACACTGAAAATAACACAAGTTTTAGAAAATAATACAATGCGGTGACGCAATCTTTTTCGCATTCCCGCCAAAAAACTCTTGAATAATTATGTTATGTGAGCAGATTTTAATCTGGGGATAATTAGGTAAGATGGCATCACACTTCATGTGTGGTCGCAGGCTATTCATATATTTAGTTGACCTTAAAGAAAATTGAACTTAATTTTGTTAGAGTATCATTATTGTACCATGATAATTTGTCATCTTTTGATGCGGTAATGATAGCCGTAGTTAATAGTTATATATAAAATGCTACTTGAATCTACGAGTCATATTCGCTATGACCAACTTAATGACTGTTCAATCAACGTAGGTAATTGAAAAGTTTGGCCTCTCCCAGTGATGGGTTATACTGGGAGAGGCCAAATACGCAATGTAACTCTCTCATTCCAGTTTCAGCTCAAATCACCTGTCAAACCACACCAGTGTATTGTAAGTTATAAGCCCAATCTAGGTAATTACTGTTAGGAAGGCATTCCAAGAGTTTTTTATTAATTTGCGGTAATTAGTAGCAAAAATTCTTAGGTAACTAGATACGTTACAATTTGTACTACAAAAATATTTCTTTGACAATCATGTAAACATACTAATTACATGTTATATACATTGAGATATTTGCCTTACAAAGAATATTAGTTGTAGACTAGTGACTCAATCATAGAAAACGCACTGAAAAAGTAGGTACTAAAAGAGGCTTTAGGTGTCGCCATCTATCGACAATGCAGAATATGTCGGTTCAATCCTTACCTAAGACACTGCGCACGAGTACACGAGCTTATTCTTCATCGCAATCATTGCTTCACTTGCAGTAAGATGGAGCTTTTGCCGTTTCGTAAAAGCTTCGGAATATATATTCCGCTTGAAGCTTTTGGATTTTATAGTGCGTGTGAATTAAAATATAGGTAACCTTGATTATTTTTACTCATATCATACGCTATATCTAGTTCCTAGATGACAGGTATTTCTAAATATACAAGTCCTTGAAATATCGTGATAAGGTTCCGTTATATTTAATTGTGAATTATACGATATATATGCCCACATAACTTGTAACCACATAAGTATTTTCAATAGTTCTAACCTTGATATCCAAAAAAACATTGAATGAACAGTGACGCAGTTTATAATTGAAGAGTTAAGTAATAAAACTAAAAACTATGCATTAGCAAAACTTAATCTAAAAAACCGCTACTAGTAGGAAACGTACCCAAAATGCTGGCGGCATTGCCCCGTTGAATGGTAATGCTTAGTCTCTGGGTTAAATAGAGACGAGCATTTTGGTCACGTGTTGCCTCGATTAGTCGTTCCGAAAGATTAATTTAAGTAATTAAACTATACCTTAAAAAATCCAGGATCATAACTAATATTTATTTATTTGTTAAATTTCAAAAACTAACATGAGCTGTTGCAATTATATTACTTAAATATTGCATTGTAAGATTTTTATTTGTAATAATACCCAGTTTCAGGATTAAATCCATAAGGCTGTTTCGGTCCACTGAAATCTTCACCGATTACTTTGCCTGTGGGGCGCTGACTTTGAATGGTAAAATTAGGAATTGTCCCTTCTGTTTGACTTGAAGGCAGCTCGACATTTCCGAAAATATTTGGAATAGGAACCGGGCTATTCAAAATTCCAACAGAGTTAAGTTCTTGCCCAAAATCTGGATTGAAATAGGGTCCAGTTTGGACTAGCTTGCTATCAGCTGGAGCACCAAGCTCTAAGGTATAATCATTTCCAGTAGTCCCCTTTGTAATTTCTTGGAAAACTTTACCAGTTGGCGCTACGTCAGAGAACTTTGATTCTTCGTTGGAAATAGGTGTTGTATAGAAACCATCATTTGAATTGGATATTTTGTCTAAGTATCCATTAATAGCAATAGTTGGTTTTGACTCGCCAAAGCCATAAATATTTACTTTTTGATTTACTTCTAAATTGATTGGTCTATTAGTAGTGGCTACAATTTTTTGAGAAACGTTAATGACAGGTGTTCCATAAGTATTCATTTTGTTTTCATCACTGCCAGTTACAGTTTGCTCAACAGTAGCTGGATTAGCAGTAGTTTGATAATATTTATTTGAATACCCATTAATAGGCTGGTTTTTATATTTTGTCGAAGGCATTGGTGTTGTATATTCATATGTAAAGTTCTGGTCATCAGGACCAGTAATATAAGGTTTTCTAGTAGATTTGGTTTTTGATGTTATTAGATTCACATTGTTAGTTGTTTGCTGATCTTTTGTGTAATCTACACCGATTCTTTTTAAAATTGAATTGACTGATTCTTTCTGTGCAGGCTTGTCAGTTGTAAAGAAGGAATTCTTAATGTTGCTTAACTGCTCAGAAATTTCATTGAATTTGATAAAAGGTGGTACATAATAATATCCCTTATCTACGTGGACTCCTGCATCGCTTGGTGATAATTGATTACCTTGTGCAGTATTACTTAGTTGTTGAAATTGATCTTGTACGTCATTTTTATACATTTCAGGCACATTTTGTATTGATCCGTTACTGCTTGTTGACTTATTTTCTTGTAAATCATTATTAATTATTTTCATGTCGTTATGAGTATTTAGACGATCATCTTTTTTGTCGTTACTTGGATGATGTCCTAAATGATTTTCCTGATTTTCGATTGAGTTTGTTTTAGAACCGTCTTTATTTTCTTGTGTCAGTTGTTTATTTTTTATTCCTTGTTGATTACGTGTTGGATATTGTGTTCTTGTACTTTCAAATTGGCTTTGAATAGGTGATTTACTACTGCTTTTCGGAATATAATCATTGTAAATTTGGGCGTCATTTGTTTCTTTCTTATTTTCTATTCCAGCGGTTGTACTTAGGTTATGTTGTATTTTGTTTGGTTCGGATAATGTACCACCAACTCTCTGGTTAACATTTGGAATACGGTCATTTTTAGTTGGACGATAACGATTTACTGCACCTTGATAAATCATGTGGCCATATTTTTTTTCGTCATAAGATCCTGAAAATTATTAATTACTCAAAATTAAATATTCAAATAATGTATTTATGCTGTATAAGTGAAAAAATACTAACCATCATCAACAACACCCGCAGCTTTGTCTCTGGCAGCTTGCTCTATAACTTTTTTTATAGCTTCTGGTACTGGTGGAGGTGTGGGTAAGTGGTCACCTATTGGTTGGAAGCCATTTTCATCAGCAATGTAAGATACGGTATAATTTTTTCCATCGTCACCAATATAAGAATAAGATCCAACTTTTTTCACTCCATTAATGGCAGTACCATTTTCATTTACGTGTATTCCATTAGAAGTATCAAAATTATACGAGTATCCTTCTGGAGTAATTAAATTTTTATAATTGAGTATTAATGCGTTTCTGTCTGACACCACTTGAGGTCTCTCTTGTCTGAATCTAGAACTTACGGGAACGCTACCTCTTGGTTCAAAGTTAAAAGGTGCACTTTTATTAACTATTTTGTAACTAGGTGAAGATACTGGAAATTTTCTTTGACCAGTGTATACTAATGGCGAAGTATAATTTTCTATTATGTCATTCGATACGTATACGTTTTGTTTATTTTCGCTGATTGGAGGTGTTTGAAATGGCCGTGAAGACTTTTTGTTAGCAGTTTGCTTATATTGATCTGATGACATCGTAGGTAAATCATTTTCAAATTCTCCAAATTTTGATTTAAGCTCCATATTTCCTAATCCTTGTGAAGAAAAATTTTCATAAGTCATAATCATTGGATTTCCACCGTAATATCCAAAAGTACTGGGTTGATATTTTTCTACTAACTCCTTAGTATCAGTAGGCTTTGGTATAAGTGTTTGACTGTTCGCTTGTAAGAAACTGTTACTTTGATTGGGATATTGAAATAATTCAGATTGTTGAGTATTACCTGACGTAATCTTATTTGGTCCGTGATTTGCTATATTATTTCCATAAATAGGCAGTAGAGGAACGTAGTAGTAATAGCCAACACTTTCTTTACTTGTACTAGACCCCATAATACCATTAATGGATCCTTCCATTAACTCTTTCTCGAATGTAGGACTTTGAGCAGGTAGCAAAGGTGTAATGGGTTGTCTTTGACTTGGAAGATAGCCAGGCACTTTCGGAGAAATAATATCATAGGCGGCTTTACCAGGCTTTACAGCTTCTAAAGTAAAGTCATCACTACTTGCTGTTAATGAAGGTGTTTGACTAAGTTCATTAGAATTCATTGGACTGGAAAAATCATCAGGAATAAACAATTTTTTGCCCGTATCTTGTACACTCGGTAATTTTGAAAACGTGTTTTCTAGTATAGAACCACGAAATTCATCATTTTGAATCATTTCTAAAGGCTTCCTTCTTTCTGAATATTCGAATGGTATTTGTAGATCATCTAGACTTCCTCCAGCTAATTTAGCACCAGGTGGTGGCAGGTATGTGCGATCTAACTTGTCTGGAGAGACAAGTCCAACTGCTAAAAGTAGCTGAAACAATAATAAAGTTAGGTAAATATGTTAAGTAAGCACTTATTTATACTTATATTTTATCAGTAGCTTATATCGGTAAATCCGTAAGTTTAAATAGAATAGAACATTATAATAAGTTTCAAATACTTCATCAAATACCCATATACTTCTATGCAGGCTGTTTGTGTTTTTATAAAATTAAATATTACCTAATTCGTTTACAAGTATTCATACTTTTAATAAGTTAATTTTAAAAATGTAATTCAATGTAATTAAATATAATTTGATTTTTGTCCACCATCATAAATTGTATGTATTACATGAATTACTTTTGTTAAAATTTCACTTTACACAGCACTCCACTGAAATTTATATTAAAAAAAAAATACAAACCAAAAAGCACTCCATCTTTGTTGTCTCCTGTTCAGGAATCACTATAGATGTGTGACAAGACCCATCACAATATGTTATTTATACCATTGAATATTAACACCTAATGGCCTTTCAGTACGTGACCAATGGACACACGTATGACAAACCCCTAATTATTGCTATTAAATCTAAGCAAGTTATTAAGAGTGTTTATTTTGTTTCGTCACAAATTATCGATCATGAAGTGGGTGTTGAGCCTTGGCGTATGTTTCTGTTTTAGAATCAAATGTTTGTGATATACCTAGATATTATACATTTGCAGGATTCGAATGTACGTTATATTTTATTAATCCAAATATTTTAGAAATCAGTTTATCAGTTTCTTTCTATCTTTTTGTTATAATTCAACGCGGGAATACTGCCAGCATGTTGGATACGCTACTTGTACCTACGGGTACGGCTGGAGGATATGGACTGTCTATAAGTCATTGCGACTAGTATACCTGTAGTGCAAATATTTTTTGTAGTAGGTAGCTACTAACATTATTACTTTTATTCTCATTGCTAAGTTTACAATTAAACTGTAATACGCAGCTTTCATGTCAGAACTTGCTACGTCAAAACAATGACTTGGAGGAATTTAGAAATAAAAATATTACAAACTTAATGAAATCAATATATGCCAATCCACATATCAATACTACCCGATCCTAACAATGAGGATTTCTAAATATGATTTTTAATAATGAACCTTTTACCTAATTTTAGTTTTAGTTTGTTGATAAAAAAAACATAATGTTCAGATAGGTAGCAAACAAGCATACGGTCCTCCGGATAGGAAAAAAATAACCGTAGCCTATGGAAATCAGTAACGCAAAATGTGCCACTAATGTTGTTTACCATTAAATATTACACCAATTTTATTGAATTTGGCAAGTCTAGTTCTATAGCAGCTACTGTTGAAGTATTAATTTCTTCAGAATGTACAAAGGTTCAATAAAAGGTCAGTGCTAATATGAGCGCTAAAAAATTCAATGGCTGGCCCAAATCTAAAACAATTGATTAAAGTATAAGTAAGCTCTTTTAGAACATCTTAAATCTAATTTCTTTTGCATTTTTGGGTGGTAAGATAAATTAAGTAAGCACTCTAGTAATGAGGTCGAAAGATACACGACCAGTCAAATCATCTTTCAAATATCGATGGATTATAATCGCTATTGTCTGTTTGTAATTATAGTTGCTCTTTATGTTCCGTGAACTATGATCTTGTTGTTAAGGGGAAACGCTTTTACTTTGTGCTATTGTCTGCAAATGCAATCTTACCTGAAATATTCAAAACTAGTTGTTCTGTGAGTTGTAGACGTTCTGAGTCTAGGTTTGCATAGCTTAAAACTGGAAATCTATTTTTTACGTTTTCAATATTATATATCAATATTATATATTATATATCATTGAAATGACCATTAAAAAAACTGAATAGACAAAATAAAATCCATAATTATAATTAATCCTGATCCCAAAAATTCTCTAGAATAGGTTTAGCTATGCTACCTGTGGAAGAGATTTGCTGGAAATACAAAATTATTTTTTGCCCAAGTTGAAACGAAGATGTTGTAAATATATGTGTAATGTAATAAGAGATACATTTTATTATTAAAATAAAATTACTATTTGCAAGCCGCGTTGCTTCAGTTTTGCGCTGTCTAATTAATTTTATATCTCAAGTTTCCTCTCCTTTTTCTACAATGGTTCCTCCTTCTCCAGTTCATCTTCATACCTTTTCCTACACTTTTTCCTATTTTATACTCCTTATCAAACCTCTAGGTAACAACTATATCTTATAAATACCCGTGCTTCTCCGTAGAAGTCATGCCATGCCTAGTACTCAGGGTACCGTTACCCTGAGTACTAGGCATGGCATGACATGATCATGACAAGTTGTTTTTAGGGATCCTTGCCTTAACAACTTCATGAATGAAGTCCATTTACGTTTCCAAGCGAATAAAGTTACAGAATGATTAGCAGTTTGATTTGTTAACTTTTATTTTGGGTTCGTTGATCACGATTGACAGTCTTATGTCGATCTATTCTTTGAAGTGAGATGGCCTACAATAGATAGTATCATCAGAACCGTCTGTCATCAGTTCCTTGATATACTTTTAGATAATCGCTTTAGCCTGTTAATACATTGCCAAATCTTTTCAAAATTAAAAATGTCTTAAAAAAGCTATCTACTTTATGAACGTGTTGAAAGATGTTCGCGGAACATCATTGTTTCCTAGTTTGCCATTTCAATAATTGAATTTACTTTTATTTGTATTTACATCTATTTTGAGAGTATACACAATAATAATATCTATCGTTAAATGTTTTAAGGATGTTATAATCACGCTGAAAAATTACAAAATAGGATAACAATACAAAATCATTCAATCTGCATCAATATCCTTGGATACAATTAATAAAAGTATGATATCAGCAGTCAAAAATAAATATTTATTAAAAAACCAACATCTTAATACTGATAACCGGTTCTAGCGTTGAAGTTCTGCTGGCGTCTACCAAAGACATTCCTGGTCTGTTCTCTTTCAGTCAAAGGGGGCAAGTAAGCTTTCTCAAGAGAATTTCTTGGGATGTCAACGTTGGTACCGGAGTTGAAAGATGGAGTATTGCTAGTAGCAGGTGCGTTGAAAGGTTGCACGTTCCTTTGAGCAATGTTGAAATTCAGTGATTTGTTTGCAGCAGGAACACCAAAAACGGGGGCTGGGCTAGCAGTGTTGAAAGTAGGAGCATTTTGAGCTCCATACGTAGGAGTGATAGCTACATTTTTGGCGCTGTAACGATCGTTGCTAAAAACGTTGTTTCCAGATCGGGTAAGAGCAGAATTGGTCACAACAGTGTCGTCATCGTTTCCGTTGAAACCGTTGTTCTGTTGGTAGTTGAACTGGTTGTTGTAGTTGGTGTTGTCAGCAGCAGCGTATTTGCCTTCGTTGTATGAACCTGGAATAATAATGAAAAATATCTAAGGTGTGATGTCATAGAGAAAAGTTTACCTCCTGAAGTTACCTTCTTTCTTATTTTAGTAATATTTAATAATGCTATACATATCCTTAACATATAATTAGTAACCATTTCTGTTCAGGTTATCATACCTTTCATTACATAAGTAACTTATTCATGATCAAAAAAGAAAACTTATATTATTGTCCGTGTTCACGACAAACGTGTAATTGTGAGGTTAATTCTAATGTAAAGAAAAAATCGAAAAATCTCTTCTTTTTGTTATTAACAGTCAAGGACTTACCATCATCAAAGATACCAGCAGCTTCATCACGAGCGTTTTGCTCCAAAGCTTTCAGGATCTCTTCTGGGACGGGAGGTGGGGTGGGCAAGTGGTCTCCTTGCGGTAAGAAACCGTTACTACCAGCGGAGTATCTGAAAAAAGTTAAAAACTTAGGGAAAAATATATTTTTAACTAAGTTTAAGTCGACAGCATGTATTTATAACTAATTCATGGTGTAATTCTTACAATTTTTTTCCAAAAATTTTAAGATCTTTTTTAAACTATTCGTACTAAAAATATTTTACCTTATAGAATAGACCTGACCATCATCACCAGTGTAAGAGAATCCTCCCTGAGCTTCTACACCATTAGCAGCCACTCCACTCTCTTCAGCATAGATACCATTTTCAGTCTCAAAAGCATAAGAGAAAGTCTCCCCGTCATTTGCACTGTTTTGACGAAGGATAGCAGCGTTTCTTTCAAAAGACGCACGAGGTCTTTCATTGCGAGCTTCATTAACAAAGTTGTTCACATCACCATATTCTGCTTGGATAACTCCATCGTTGGTTTGGAAGAAACCATTCCCGGATTGGGACAAGTCATTCCTGAATTGGGATATACCGTTCCCAGCTTGGGAGAATCCGGATTGAGCGTTGTAGTTCTTTGCTGGAGGGTTGGAACCTGTGGCTCCTGAGAGGGGAGTTTCGAGGAAGTTGGCTGATCCTCCAGCGGAGCGAGCATTGGAGGGAGGAAGGTAAGTCTTTTCCAGTTTAGCGCCATAGGTGAAGGCGATCACTGTTAAGATGATTATCTGTAACGAAATAGTTCAAAAACTTACTATGTTGTTCAGATTTTGCAATGTTACAAATGATTTGTCTGATCCTTAAGCCAAGGAAGACATGAAAATCAATTATTTATTTTAGTGCTCTACTGTTTTGGACGACCTTGGTCTGAATTAGTAGACAACGGTCAAAGATCAAATTACTTTTTACGACTGTGCATCATGCAAGCTTTTTTCTTACCACTCTCATTGCAATGAATGTTCTAGTTGTTACTACTCTACGATGCTCAACCTTTGACTGATAAAGTTATGCCGTATCAGTTAATATTTATAGTGATGCGCCCATATCGATCCAGTTTGGAGGATGTGCAGCCGTGGGCATATGTTTCATAATCAAAATGTAATGCACGAAGATGGACCGGTCTGTTTGCGGTGGATGAGTTTGTGCTATAAGTTTTAGTAACAATTTTTGCTATTTTGTATAATGAAATTATTAAATCATACTTACAAACTATATCAAAAGAAGTCGTCTAGTGAAGGGGTAGTTTTTAATGTTAAGGCAGATTCACACACTATACAGTTGAGTGACCAAAAACAATGTTTAAAGTAGGTATTTTACTTTTGCAATAACATGTAAGTATTGGCCCGTTAGCTCAGTTGGTAGTATCCCTGCCTTCTGAACTGTGGGTTGTGGGTTCGATTCCCACCCAGGACAAACATTTGTGTGATGAACATCGATGTTTGTTCTGTGTCTGGGTGTTATATTGTATTCTATGTATATATTTACAAACAAAAAGTATTGTATCAGTCATCATATAGTACAAGCTTTGCTTAGTTTGGGGCTAGATGGCGCTGTGTGTAATGTCCACACATATTTATTTATTTATTTAGTTTAAAGGGATGCTTTTCAGATTATTTTATTGTGCCTTCAGTTAGGGAATGGAACTCACTCCCGTCATCGGTGTTTCCATCCACATACAATTTGGGTGTGTTTAAGTCCAGAATAAATAGGTTACTTCTGGGTTAAGCGTGCTCCACCTTCGACCTCATCGTCACTTACCTTCAGGTGAGATGTAGTAAAACGCAAACCCATCAATAATAAAAGTACATTATATTATTTAAAAAATCTTCTTTTCATTATAATAACAGATGCAGCAAAACACAAATGAATTGCTGTATTGTAATTGTTACCACTGTAGTTATTGCAACCAACATAACATATTGATTGTAAATTTTATTATTTTATTCTACCTGATGTATTGAATCCATCTTGCATAACATCTCTCACAAATCCCATTTCAATGGGTAGTATTAACTCAGTACGGCATGTACGTCGATATCAATGCTCGACCTTGCCCGTCATTAAATCGACTAGAGATGTGGTAAAATATTGGTTTGGTCGGATCGATAAAAATACTTTGCACAGAGAAGCGGTGGTTTTATTTTTCTGTATTGCAAATCAGCTAAACATGATATAAATGGTATTAAAAAATACCAGTATATGTTTAAAAATTTACAGTTAAAATTAATACACTTACTTGTGATGAATAATATTAGTAAAATATTTTAATCCATGTTTATGTTACGATATTTTTTGGAGTAAGTATAGTTATTGAGAATATTGGTTTGAAAGATTAACATTAAACATTTTGATTATTTTCCATTTTATTTTTCACATAGTGATGCTGCCAGCATATTGGACACATTGCCTATGTTGATTTGTTAGATAAATAAATAATAATAAATAAATAAATATCTTTGGACATTTCACACAGCGCCATCTAGCCCCCTAACTAAGCAAAGCTTGTTCTATGGGAACGAGATAATTGAATGAATACATACATATAATATAATACATACATATAATACATACATACATAGAATACAATATAAACACCCAGACACAGAACAAACATCGATGTTTATCACACAAATGTTGGTCCTGTGTGGGAATCGAACCCACGACCTGCAGTTCAGAAGGCAGGGGTACTACCAACTGAGCTATCGGGCCGGTCAAAAATTTAATTTTTTTTTATTTTTATTATTTAGCTTACAGTTTTAGTATTGTACTTTTAACATAACAACAAATTAGAACTAATAAATTATACCCGCTTTGCCATACGAAAATACAATTTAAATTTTAGTTTTTATTGTTAATGGGCTATTGCTCAATGAAAAACCTTAAAAAATAAACTAAAATTTAATTCAAAACTATAAAACGTGTAATTTTGTCAAAGCCAAATCTAATCAAATTATAATCTAATCAAAATGATAAAATATTAATATTGTTATATCAAATTTTACATTAACTTTGATATGTAAACAATTAGTAATGAGGAAATAAATGGTATCCGGACAAAACGACCAATGGGCATAAAACCTCCGTCTCATCATAGGCTGTGTCGCTGGTCTCATCCCTAAAAGAACCCAGCCTTATAAGTAGAGCTTCTGACTTTTGCTAACTAGCTACTGAAGTGGCTACACTTGTGTTTTTTGTGTCCTATTAAGGTTACGAGTAGGTATAGAACGTCAAAATCAAGAGCACACAATTATTTTATCGTATCACTAGCTTCTGCCCGCGACTTCACCCGCGTGGTCTACAGGAAACGAAGAAGAAAGTTTTTTTTTAGTTTTTGATTTGACAATAAGCACTTTGTAATTTTATATGTTTAGTGAAATAACTTAATTTTAAGTACCTAATATAATTTTGACTTGTAAAAGTGCTAAAATTAGCCTATTCGCAATAAATCTTTTGACTTTGACTTTTCATAGATAATTCAACCACTCATTTCACCCTCTTAGGGGTAGAATTTCGAAAAAGTGTCTTACCTTTTCTTACTGTTTCTACTAAGAAAGGATAAGACACTTTACAAAGAATACACCCTCCAAATTTCAAGTCTCTTCAACCAATGGCTTAGGCTATGCGTTGATATATAAATCAGTCAGTCAGTCAGGACTTTGAATTGTACGTGTATAGATTCATTATTTTAATTTTTGACTTTGACTTAGAACTATATTATATACAAAATATAATATGTACATTTGTAAAGAAACAAATCTATGCAATACATGAATGGATAATTAAATATCATAAAAGTACATCTTTCCCAAATTAACGTTTGTACCT
Source organism: Ennomos fuscantarius (assembly GCA_905220475.3). Lineage (NCBI taxonomy): Eukaryota > Metazoa > Arthropoda > Insecta > Lepidoptera > Geometridae > Ennomos > Ennomos fuscantarius. The sequence continues at coordinate 2,026,456 of HG992040.1, read as the reverse complement.
ACCCTAATTGATTATCAGGCTGTAATTACTCGTATTTTCTAATATCACACTCACACTAATATTATAAAGGCGAAAGTTTGTATGTATGTGTGTGTGTATGTTTGTAACTCCTTCACGCTCAAACGGCTGAATGGATTTGGATAAAATTCGGTACCAAGATAGCTTATACACTGGATTAACATATAGGCTACATTTTATCCCGGAAACGTGAAATGTTGCCGTTGGATGAGCAAATAATTAAAATACTTTTTACCCGCGGGTAAAACCGTGGGGTGCAACTAGTATTCTATATTTTATTCGAACCAGTTGAAATATCTTATGCTTAATTCAATAAAGCATCAAAATCTGATGTGGAAATTTGTTTCCCCCTATTCCATAAATTTGTGACAGGAAGAAAAATTTTAAACCAGAAACCTGCATAATTGCTAAGTTCTGGTTTAAAGGCTGCCTTCAAATGAAAGTACATGGCGTCTACAGTTTGAGATAGTAATATATCAAAATGAAACTTTTAGATATTAAGGGCTAATCCCATTGGCGCCGTAAGATCCGGCTAAGTTGCGTTAAAGGTTAAACTGCAGATGAAAATGCGGATTACATCTCGTATAACTACATACGTACACTACAGTATAAAAAAAAACCCTGAGGTCAATGGACATTCGAAGTCCAAGCTTGATTTTCTACGCAAGAAGGCTTTACAATTGAAGGGGTGAGAACAAAAACGGTTTATCTGATTTTTTTCACAAAATGACTTATTGGTATCGTTGGATTCAGCGTGAAATTATCTACAATAATACATTCTCAAAATACCGAAATGGGGCTTAAATCTCGAGATTGTCAGTCTAAAAACGTTTTATCTGACACAGGAATACAGTTCGCTTAGCATAAAAACATTATTATATTTATTATATTATATTACATTTTTACAGTAATTGTACGAATTAGTACTATATTTTGTATTTTAAAATAGAATGAATACATTTTCAAGCAACTGAAACTTACATAAACCTTTTCTATTACCTTATAAGCACTCTACATTAAAATGAAGCCGTTGAAGTTTAAAGTCAATTTTCTCGAAACTATCAGTTTGACAGTTAAACCCTTTTTATTCTCAACCCTTCAATTATCATTATCAAACAATAAACATTCTATGCCTAGTACATTTTATTACGTTACCTATCCATAATTCAATTGCTAAACCAACATCTAAGAGTGATTAAAAGTTGCAATTGATTCGTGCTCAAAATCTAGAATTTGACTTCTGGCCTTTATAAAATCGATCACGATTAATCTAAGTCTTCAATAGTCATCGTTTTATTTAAACTAATTAATATTTATTGCTTACTGAAAGCCTTTGAATTCAATACTGGAATTCACCTAAGCACTTACCTTTTGTCTTGAAATCATAGCGAAGCGCTGTTATTGAAAATTTTATTTATTTTATATTTTTTTAATTAAACTTATTTTACGTACTATAATACTATATGTGATGGCAAAGTTATTTAATTTAATCGTCCGGGTGATTTCATAGTCTCTATAAATGGCCTCTAATAGTGCAGAGCTTTTTTTTTATATGTTAAGGATCATTCCTTCACGTCATCGTGACGAGCTATCCGTTTGCCTGATGTTAAACGACACGGCTGCCCATATCAGCTGCAGTGCTACTCGGAACTCTAAAGTATAGAGTTTCGCGTGACACTGCACTGCGCACGTCATCCTGAGACATCAGCACAATCTAGTAATAAGATTACTAAACTGTGAGATCAGATCATGAAGTCTCATTTGCCCAGTATTTTCACTAGCTACAGTGCCCTTCAAACCGTCCGTGAACTTCAAAGTTTCGTAATCACCCCCCTAGTGGCCTTTTTGAAAGTCAGTAAAATATTGCCGACAACGTTGATAAAATCACTCCTTGTCGAAGTCACACACTGTCGAAGGGAGGCAGGTAGAAAGGAAAAGGATACGGGAAAAGGAGGCCACTAGATCACGAGAGAGATTCGTCACCGTTTCATCCATTCATCCTTTTCCCCTATATGTTTCCTTCTAAACAGTAAATTAGTGTAGTTGATATCTTATTGAAGTAAAACTTCTTTACGCACGCTTGACTTGGGGAGTAAGCTGGCGAGGCGAATGGAAGTTGCAAGTGTTGGTTGTCGTAGATCTCGATTGTCAACATAACAAAGTTAAAAATAACTTGAAATTTGTATCATTATTTTAGTATGTCCGGTAAAATGACAATTTACAATTGAAGAGTTGAGAATAAAAAGGGTTTAACCGTCAAATTGATAGTTTCGAGAAAATTTTCTTTAAACTTCAACGGCTTCATTTTAATGTAGAGTGCTTATAAGGTAATAGAAAAGGTTTATGTAAATTTCAATTGCTTGAAATGTATTAATTCTATTTTAAAATATAAAATATAGTACTAATTCATACAATTACTGTAAAAATATAATATAATAAAATAAATAAAATAATGTTTTTATGCTAAGCGAGCTGTATTCCTGTGACAGATAAACCACTTTTAAAGTGACAATCTCAAGATTTAAGCCTCATTTCGGTATTTTGAGAATGTATTATTGTAGATAATTTCACGCTGAATTCAACGATACCCATAAGTCATTTTGTGAAAAAAATCTGTTAAACCCTTTTTGTTCTCACCCCTTCAATTATTGTCAAGATGGCGACATTAACATTAAACAAAACAAAAACCAAGTTATGCTGGCCGATAGATGGAGCTAAACTAAAGAAGTTTTACTTCAGTCGTGTGGTCTAAAGCACACTCGTTTTTTATGTTAAGAAATAACTAGAGATTTTTATCATCAATCAATCCTGCAACATTAAACTACTCTAATTAGCAAGCAATTTTTAATTGCTGTAGCTGATTGCCGTTCTCACCCTCAGGGCATTCTCTAGATCTAATGAAGATGATGATCCATTGTTTCTAAAAGGTCATCTTTTGACAAGGATAATATTATACATTCTTATATTGTACAAACTCTCAAACTAATAAATTAATAGTAAAAAATCGATTTAACGAGTAAGCTTTAAGCGCTTCTGGAAAAATACTTCAATTTTCAATTTATAAGTCGTTTTATGACAGCTCACGAGCTCATAGAAAGTTGTGGTGTAACTTTGTCTTAGAAAATCTATACATATAAATAGGCGTGATAGCATTACCTCTTTATAAAGCTACGTCGTACGGAAAAAAATGAGGGATGTGATAATTTGAAAAAAATCAGTATTGATCGTGAATGATCGGATAATCGAATGAAAGTTTACCGTAACTTCTTAGTTTGGGTTATAGTTTTTGATGTCGATGAATTCAGTGTGTTTTCTTTAATAATCGGATTAAAGGTTATATATTTGTTTTATAAAAAACAAATCGAAAATTTGAGACACAATTCAGAGTGCGAAAATTTTACGGTCATAGTTCAAAGCAAAACCAAGATATTATTTTGCTAGCTATACACAACGGTTTCACTCACCCCTGGACAACAATTTAATATAGGGATCATCCCACAGGATTGCATTTTTCGGGGTACCTATGATTTTACTAGTGACCGGAGTTGTGAGAAAAAAAGAGTGCGACCTTGTGCTATTGTTTTCTTCGGAAACCGTTTTTTTAAGTAAAACTTGACTTACGCTTGATTTGAGGGGTAAGCTGGTAAACGCAAGGCAAACGGAAGTTGAAGTTGGTTCACATATATCTCCATTGTCAACATAATAAAGTTTTTTTAAATCATTATATTGGTGTGTCCGGTTAAATGACAATTTACAATTGTCAAGATGGTGACATTGACATTAAACAAAGCAATAGTTATACCAGCAGATAGATGGAGCTAAAGAAGTTTTACTTCAGTCGTGGTCAAAAGTACACTCGTTTTTTTAATATTTGAATTGTTGTTGTTTAGTGCTCTCTGGCTAGCTACCACCCAACTAACTTAAGAATCTGTGACCAGGCACTTAACGATGTATTCTTCCAACCTCACTTGAGAGCTAGATATAATCCTCGCGTGACGTGACAAGTTACATCAAAATTAACCATTATAGAATGACATTCGTGACCACAGAGAAGTAAAATTGCCAATTTACAAGGTTACGACCGAAATTTAGTAACTCACCGAATAAAACTTTTTCATTAAAATTTCATGCCCTTCATAAAAAAGAGGCTATATCCAATCACAGCTTAAACCTTGGACCAACATTTATTGAAAATCACCCAATATTAGGGAGATCTATTCAGAGACGAGTAATCATTGAAACTTGATAAGATTAATAAAACCTTTTTGTTTTTAAACAGCACCTAAAATATAATACCTATACTCAAAAACTAAAATATTTATTGGTTTATCTAAGATGAAAGTTAATTGATAGAATCAGGCGTGACTTCACGGAAGTTCATCTTAGATACAAAATGAAATAATAATATCTAGTGTAATTCCGCTAAATTCAAGTACTTAGATTATCTATATTGGGGTAAAGGATTATTGTAGGTAAATTAATGAAAAAACCTGAAAAAACCTAAAAATCATGAAATTACTATAACAAATTAAATAAATATTATTATTATTATTATTATCAAATTTATATTAATTATTATTATTTTTACAGATATCAAATTAATTATTACTATTATTATTATAATAAATAAAACTGAAAATTTAAATATTAAATTATATAAATATTATACAATTAATTATTATTATTACAAATAAAAACCAATACAGATACCCTCCCCTAAAAATCCTGAAATTACAATAACAAATTTAAAAAATATTATTATTGTGAAATTTATATTAATTATTTCGAAAGCTTTCGAGCGAGCCTTCGGCGAGTCAACACGGTCCTGAGGATGCCTCGTGAAGAGGCGAAACACGTGTCGAGGGTTATCTGTATTGGTGTTTATTTGTAATAATAATAATTAATTGTATAATATTTATATAATTGTATATTTTAAATTTCAGTTTTATTTGTTATAATAATAATAGTAATAATTAATTTTATATCAATAAAAATAGAAATAATTAATATAAATTTCACAATAATAATATTTTTTAAATTTGTTATTGTAATTTCAAGATTTTTAGGGGAGGGTATCTGTATTGGTTTTTATTTGTAATAATAATAATTAATTGTATTGTGGGAGCATCGTGCACGCGCGCGCACATCTAGCGCGCATTGCGCGCGGTAACTAATTTGTGCGCAGTGCCCGCGCGTATATTTATAGTGTGCGAGTAGGAAGCACGATATGACGTGAGCGAGAGAGAACTATGCGCGAATTTTAATTTTGGTATAAATATAGGCTTGTTGTAAATAAATTAATTAGTAACTTGACAGTCGTCTTTCAATCAACCTTCTGATATTAAGATAGGTCCCCATAGTATAATATTTATATAATTTAATATTTAAATTTTCAGTTTTATTTATTATAATAATAATAGTAATAATTAATTTGATATCTGTAAAAATAATAATAATTAATATAAAATTGATAATAATAATAATAATAATATTTATTTAATTTGTTATAGTAATTTCATGATTTTTAGGTTTTTTCAGGTTTTTTCATTAATTTACCTACAATAATCCTTTACCCCAATATAGATAATCTAAGTACTTGAATTTAGCGGAATTACACTAGATATTATTATTTCATTTTGTATTTAAGATGAAAGTGCCAAAAAAGACCGACCGATTAGAAAAATGGGCGAAGTAGTCCAAAGAAAGGGCGGATAAATTATATAATGGATACCGCAGGAATAAAATGGAGATCTGGAGCAAACTGGAAGGCTGGCTATAAGCAGGGGCTTCCTATGCAAGAAAAAAAAAAGTTAGGTACCAACTGAATAAGTTTAGCAGAAGTGTATTGAATTAATGTCTTTTTATTTTATTCTATTCTAAAATTATAACTATTTTACATTATGCATGGAATTGAAAATAAATTGGTTTATTATTCTTGTTTATTATTCACTAGTTGCGCCCCGCGGTTTCACCCGCGGATAATAAGTATTTTAATTATTTACTCATCCCACGGGAAAATTTCACTTTTCCGGGATAATATGTAACCTATATGTTAATCTAGTCTATAAGCTATCTTGGTACTGAATTTTATCCCATTCCATTCAGCCATTTGAGCGTGAAAGAGTAACAAACATACAAACTTTCGCCCTTATAATATTAGTGTGATACTAAAGTGTACGATTCTGTGTTATCCCAAAAATGTAAATAAATTAAGTTTACATTTTTTATAATAAGGTAGTGTCGCCGAAGATGGCCCGGCTCCTAAGATAGCCCACTTTAAAAAAAATACAGGTATGATTAAACGAAACATTTTAAATTTCGCGGGTTTATGCTACTAGTACCATAGACAATAATGCAAGTGTGTTTTAATTATTATTATTACAACTTCCATTATGTTTTTTCTATACTTTATTTATCTGCAAGATTTCACGAGGTTTTGAAATTAAGTGGGCCTTCATTGGCTCCTGTATTTGTAGCCCAAAGCGGGATGTATGGTCGCGTTACGAATGTCCCAAGCTACCGGTACTTCAGGCTGAGTGGAGAACCTCTCGACAATTACACGCCGTGTTATTATTGTTATTGTATGTTGACCGCCTCTGTGGTGTGGTGGTTGACCAGGTCCGTTCATCGGTTAGCTCGGTCGATTCCCGCAGCAGAACAAGTATTTGTCCATAGGAAAATAAGCGCAAATACTTTTTCTGAGTCTGGGTATTGTGAGGTCTTTGTAGTTCCTGCGGGTCCTTAGACACAAGGAATCCTAGTTAGGATCCAGGATCTATGTGTGTGATCGTTGGGCGTTATTATTATTATTATTGTATCAACTCATCTCCTTTAAATCAGAGTGTCCTTAGGGCGTGAAATCATCAGAGAAGAATACAAATTATGCTTATACAGTAACTTTATAATAATTGGCATTTTCAAGTAAATTGAAACTTTGCTTAGTAACTGCGTCACAATTGATCACGTGATTGCTATCATTACAGCACCTTCGCACCATTACACTGGATTACTTACCTGCCTTACCACTATAGTTGGTACAGCGTGAATTGGTTGTTTGAATTTATATTTTGCTTTAGGCGCTATAGTACCATTTCACTCATAAATTTCTGAAGTTTTCCGGGATAAAAAGCAGCATAGTAATATATCTTGGTATTTAAAGTAACCTGTGTGAAAAACTTTATGTAAATATGCCCAGATGTTTTGGCGTAAAAGAAAACCGATATGAAAAAAACCACAAGAAAACTTCTATTTAAAATTTAAAGCACATCTGACTCAATAAGACCCTTTTGAAAAAAAAAGAATGCTCTCGATCAAGCTTAAGAAATTAAAACAAAAATGATTCATCCATTTGGAAGCTACGGTGAAACAAGCACGTACACAGATGCACGTGAAACTTACAATACCTCTATGTTTGGGACTTAAAAATGACTGAAAATCAGCAAAATAAGTACACGTGTTTGTAAATTTTAGTTTCTAAAAATAAGTTATACAAAGTTATTCGTAGGTAAATACAAAATATTTTGAGCTCTCAATATATTATTACTACAAGAGAAACTAAATCAATCCTTGAGTTTCGAGAACTCAAAACTGATAAAAATACAAAATATTTTTTTATGATGAAATGGATCCAATATAGTTGACTTAAAAAATAAATTTGAAACGTCGTGTATAAAACGTCACACGGTCCAATTCTAACCGATCCCACTGCATGCTTCTTCACACGACCCCTGCTCGTACCTAATGTTTCGACACACGGTAAATCGTTTCTAAATATTTGCTATTAGTCTCTCACACACGACGTTTTTATGTCCCACTAGCGAGGGCAAGTAAAAGTAAAGTAAAGCTCGCAGAAATTTCCTCGCAGAACTAGGATTGTTTCATAAATAACTGATTCAGCAATTTGGTATGAGTAAAAACGAAATAAAATAAGTTTGTATTTTTATCTGACTCCACATCGTAGGTAGCTCTAATATTTTTAAAAGGCAATTTAAGGATTGTTCTTAGAATAATTGTAGCTCACTGAAGTATTTATTGTGTCGGGTTTTTCACATTTTGACAGCCTCTGTCGTGTGATGATTGAGCAGGTTGGCTCATAGCCCGGAGGTAGAAGGTTCAATTCCCAATGCAGGACAAGTATTTGTGCACACAAAAAAAGCGCAAATACTTGTTGTGTGTCTGGGTGTTGTGGGACGATATTCCTCGTAGCTCCTAGGTCCCTAGACACAGGGAATCCTAGTTAGGATCCAGGATCTATAAATGTGATCGTTGGGCGTTAGTTATTTTTTTTAAACTTCAATTTTAGTTTTTGACTATAATATTATAAAGCTAAATTAGTAAAGTTTATATATAAAATCAACTTTTAAAAAACCTATCTTGTCTTTAAAAATAATGCCTGTTTTTTATTTTTCACATCAGACTTTACGTTTCTTATTTGATTATTACTAGACAATGTGTGATATATCTATATCACACATTGTCATGTTAATAACTTATTAAGTATGATTATTTTGCTCAAACATAATAGTTTTTTACTTCCCATGGCTTGAGAATGTATTAAAATTGATAGTTCTAGGTATGTAGATAATTTGGTATGTTGTCACTCGAAATAACCTTTAAATTAAAATAATTTTGCCAACGATTACCTTAGGTATACCTCAAATAAAAATGAAAATTCATATCCGGAATGAAACGGCATCGTTGTTCTTAATAATAATGACTTCAAATGTCTTTTTTTTTCCACAAATAAAACAGTACTACGTTTATGATCAACATTGTTTATTTATTTTCACAATAATCACACAGTGATTCTTTCGTTATACTCTCGTTTAATACATTTTGTATTCTGTACATAATATTTACATCCGCTAGGAACAATATATTCACATTTTTTTGTACTTTTGGAATGCGCTTACTGATTACTAACTAAGCATAATTTTTACTACCCTTGCCTTTGGTTTTAGTATTTGTAACCTTCTTCTTCGCTGAAGCTGGGTGGCTGACGAGGACCTCCGAAGCTCTGACCAGTTCCAGAGCCAGGGGCATTAGGGCCAAGAGGCTGCTGAGATCCCGCTCCAGGTTGAGACCCAGGTCGGTCGTATGAATAGCCTGAGTCAGGCATAGCGCCATTAGATCCAGCCCCTAAGCTTTGCGGTCTTCCAAATCCATTACCACCCGAAGGTTGGAATGAAGACTGGCTATTAGAGCCAGCGGAAGGACCAAAAGAGCTGGAGCCTTTAGAACCAGCGGAAGGACCAAAAGAACCCTGTCCCGCAGAACTGGATGATGGACCAAAGGAACCCTGACCAGCAGAGATGCCTGATTGACCAAAGGAGCTCTGAGCGTTAGGAACTGAAGGGGAGCCAAAAGATCCAGCATTAGGGCCAGTAGAAGGACCCAAAGAACCCTGCGAACTAGGACCAGATGAAGAGCCAAAGGATCCCTGAGCCGGGCCGGAAGAATATCCTGCATTTTGGGGACGAGACTGACTAGAAGAACCTTGGCTTGAAGGCCTGCCATTAGCTTGTCCAAACGATGAACCTTGAGGTCTGTCGTATTGATATCCGTCTTGAGCTTGACTACCTTGCGCATATCCCTGCGGGCGTCCAGAAGATGGGAATCCAGATTGAGAAGGTGCTTGATACTGACTAGGTTGAGACTGAGAAGCAGGGCCTGATGGTGAAAACCCATTGGAAGCAGGACCTAAAGGCACAAAGTCGTCGGAGGCTCCAAGAGCGCTGGGGCGAGAAGGTACACCATATTGCTGAGACGGGCCTTGAGGCTGGTTTTGGGTAAAACTGTTAGGTCTGACTTGAGAAGCGCCATTGACTCCTGAACCAGCCGCACCAGAAGGTGACCCATAGAGTTTAGAAGGAGATTGAGCTTGAAGTTGGCCAAAGCCGTTGGAGGGTCTACCAGAAGAACCACCACCATTAGGAGATTCAAATTGTTGTGAGGAACCTTGTGGCTGGAAACCTTGACCACCGGACTGAGGGCGAGTACCAGCAGCACCACCAGCAGTAGGAGCTCCATATAACTGACTTGGTCCACTTCCTTGGGGCTGATTGAAAGAACCAGAACCTGAAGAACCCTGGCCGTATGAGTTGGGAGCGTTTTTATTGTACTGTTGTTGGAAGGAATCCGAGCTGTCTTCGTTGGGATTATAGGCACCTGAAACAAATAGTTTATTCTATGAATTCTATTCACTATAAATAAACTTACATTTTTATTTTGAGAGTATGAACTCCTAATACCATACCTTCTTGAGTGCCAGCAGCAGCAGCTTGAGCGTTCAGTTCGATAGATTTTAAAATTTCTTCTGGAATTGGGTGAGGTGTAGGCAAGTGATCACCCTGAGGCTGGTATCCATTCTCATCAGCTGTGTAAGTTACGCGGAAAGTTTGGCCATCATCATCAGAGTATGAGAAAGCTCCTTGAGCTTGAACACCATTTGTAGCGACACCTGATTCTTCAGCAGCAATACCGTTAGATGTTTCAAAACTGTAGGAGAAGGTTTCTCCATCGTTTTGGTTGTCTAATCTCAGAATCTCAGCGTTTTGGTCAGCCGAGGCTTGTGCACGTTGTGGCTGGTTTCTTTGGTTACTCTGAGCATCTTGTCCGAAGCCATTAACAGGCTGGCTGAAACCAGAATCTAAAGATCCTGCTGGAGATCCAGGCTGTCCGTATAGAGCAGAAGGAGCAGATCCAGTAGAAGGAGCAAATCCACTAAATCCTGATGGTTGAGCACCAAAGGCAGGACCGGGAGTTGATTTGCCGAAAGTATTTCCATTAGACGGACCAAATCCAGCAGGCTGACTAAAGCCTGAGTTTGCGGATGGTTGTCCAAATCCTGGTGATCCAGAAGGTCCCGCAGGAGCATTTATAGAGCCAGGACTGCCTCCAGCTGTAGCAGCGCTTGAAGGAGGAAGGTAAGTCCTATCCAGCTTAGCTGCATATCCACATGCTATCAACGATAGTACTATGAACTGAAACATAAAAATGTTTGTAATAATTATTTTAATGTTAGTCTGCAAATTCATTGATTAGCTAATTCAAAATATGTACCTAATTACACAACGTTTGTAAACTTCTAACTTTAATAAGTTCCATTTTGAATACAGCTAATAATAATTGGAGTAGAAACTTATAAGTAAAGCAATTTAGGGTCATAATGTAATTGGAACCTTGAAGACACGGATGCTGTTACGAACATGGAAGTAAAATCGAATATTTTGATTTTTTTTAACTGGGTTGAGTTGATGTAAGCTTTACTCTAATAATTTTAGGGTCACGGCATATCTCGGTATCATCTGGGTCAGAATACATTACAATAGTATAATTTGTAAACCACAATTTTACATTAACTTTTGGTGTATAATGAGATAATTTCGAAACAGGCGTAGAATAATGATTTAAATTATTAATGACCACCATACAGACATGTACAAATTTTATATATGCTCTCCAATGGAAATTTTACTATGTGATGATTTTTGTTGCTCCAATTGTTTTTAGATGTTAATTTTATGTAATTTTTTTAAATGAAAATAATTAAAATTAAATTACTCGTACCAGCTTCATCTCCAAAGCTGTTGTTCTAACTCTGGATGAAGTTTGAATGTACCGATTCGCATCAGCCCATTCTATTTATATGAAGTAAATTCGTTCACTTGTACAAGTTACTTGAAACTGTACTCACGGATTAACCTTTACCTGAAGATGCCCTGATGTAAGTGTGTGAGTGTCATCTTGCTCAATAACAACTCGATCGATATCGTCGATAGACTAATTATAGTTTGTATGTGTGTGAGATCCGTTTGAGGGATGTAGCTTGTTGGTTTTGAGGCATTTTTGGGGATCTTTAGCGTGAATTTGGAACGTAAATACACACCGTTTACTTTTGGAGAATTATAATGAAACGCTGGCTAATTTGATTCACTGAGAGACAACGTAGCAGGTAGATCCTATGCCAAAATCACTGGATCAAACATAAATAATAGATACATACTAAATTTAACCAGACCTATCAACTGAACTAAAGGTACCTAAAAACTTGAAACAGATAAAACTAAAATATATAACGTAGGATTGCCCATTGGTGGAAGGAGACCCTCAAATGCTGGCAGCATTACCAAGTTGAATTGCAATGCTAATTTATTTGCAAAATAAAAGCCTGCATTTTGATAAAATGGCGCTTCCAACAAACGTTTGGCCACGTCACTAAAAAATGTATAAAATAATGCATAAAATAAGCTGCATCTTGGTAGATTATACTTAATAGACAAGAAATCTAAATCTCTTAGTATTCATAATAATACTTCTTGTCTCTTAGTATTAAACCATATAACTGATACAATACTACAGCTTCTGTGGTGTGGTGGTTGAGCAGGTCGGCTCATAAACCGGAGGCATCAGGTTCGATTCCCGCGGCAGGACAAGTATTTGCGCACCGAAAAAAGCGAAAGTACTTGTCCTGTGCCTGGGTGTTGTGGGACCATGGTCCTCGTAGTTCCTCGATCCCTAGATACAGGGAGTCCTAATTATGATCCAGGATCTATGTATGTGATCGTTGGGCGATATTATTATTATACTCTCAATTTTCTCAATGATTTATTAAACAAAACGATAATAATTAAATTTTAATGAAACAAAATCGCTAACGTGTTCACCGTGACATGTCGTAACGCCAAACACGAAACGTGTCGTCGCCTCAGTTTTTAGGTCATACGGAACCCAGTGACACGACAACGCCGCACACTTGCCCAACTTTCCCAGTAAGAATATTGCTCAAAATCAATAAGCCCAGTTCGGCACTTTGGGTCATGTTCCACACGACTTCGTGAGATGGTTTTATAACTAATAGACATGTAAGAAGGTATCGATGTTTCAATTATGGCGCCCATCAACTAATGAGACACTTGAGTGGCTTGTCAAGGGCATAGGTAATCCTTGGTCAAGGGTTTTTGCAAAGTTAAGTAACTATGTGGTTTTTACTTAGATGGGTGACGTGGGATTTGGTACCTTAGCTGTCGGTCGTGGCTGTTATGATAACGGTTATGAAGCCAAGTTAGCAGCCTTTTGTTACCAGAAGAAGGAAGGAATACCAAAATTGAAAATGTTGTGTACTAAAAGGTTTTCTTTATGTTAGTGAATGATGTGTCGAGCTAGTCGTTCACCTGATGTTAAGCTACACGCCCGCCCATAACAGAAGAGTGTCACTTGGAATTCCAAAATATATAGTTTTGTGCGTACTGCGGACATCATCCTGAGACAGTCTGGTAATACTTTTAACTTATTAACTTTTTACATTTTTACATGTTATTATATATATAAACCTTCCTCTTCGAACTCTCTATCTATTAAAAAAACCGCATCAAAATCCGTTGCGTAGTTTTAAAGATTTAAGCATACACAGGGACAGAGAAAGCGACTTTGTTTTATACTATGTAGTGATTACGGATGCTATCACCAATACTGCTGCTAAGTTTAAGTGTGGTGATTATGGATCATGGAGCTCAACTTTGGTGAGGGGACCAAAGTTGAGATGTGAGAGGCAGCAATACAATACAAAACGCTTTAGTGACACCAAAAATAAACATGTTGAAATGAGAATTACATAATAATATAGGTAGGTATTATCGCTAAGAGCAATCTCTTCCAGACAACCTTTGGCAATGTTAACATTTTCACTAAGAAATCGTCATGATTCTTCATCTATTAAATCGTGATCATTTATCATTCTTCTTTCGTCGAAATACTTAAGAACCTTTAACTAAGTACTACAAAGGTATATGATAAGTACCCACCATTTAATTATACCTAATAATAGACACCTTTAAGTGTGTTTCTTATTATCATTTGCAAATTAGTTAAATGTATAATGGAGCAAAAAAAAAATTATAAGCGTTAATGTAATGTAAAATTAAAACTTTGTTCCATTACACGTTTTGTATAAAAAAAACTGAGATCATGTTTAAAAAAGTGCAAAAGCCACACGTGTGTATAATGTTCTCAGATATACGCAGAATGAGCTGAGAGCATCGATTTTATTAAAGCACTAATAAAAATACCAATGTATTCCCGAATAATATAGAACATTCAGTCTTTTAAGGATATCGCGAGTTTTCTGTCGCTTTCATAGTAAAGAGTTTTGTTGGGTACCTATCTTCAAAGCACATGAATGCTCTTCCAACAACAGTGTTTCCTCCTGAGTATGACTTAGGTCTTTTTAAGTCAAGAGTGTATTGGCATCTCATGGTAAAGCGTACTCCACCTTAGACAACTTCGTGACTCACCATCAGGTGAGTTGTTGTCAAAGGTATGGCCATTTTACCATAAAAAAAAACATGGAACAACTAACAACTAAGTAGGGAAGATATAACATTTTATAATTATGCAGAACTTTTCAATGAAATTTTTATTAGTGTATTTTTTGTATTTGTCGACATTGCTAATTTTAATATCATAATAATAATATATAATATTGACATTCCACAAATGAATTTTGTATCTAATAGTAATAATATGTTATTTTGTACCGTTTGTATTGTACAATTCCACTTATATTATTATCTAATTTCAGACGTGTTTTTTATATGAATAAATGACTAATGGCTATCTTCAACAATTTTTTCCTGTTTGATAACTGTTTAACTCCTCCTCCTCCTTTCCTGTAATTTACAGTACAATGACTCAAACTAACCTCTATATAAACTGTTTATCATTGATGAATTTTCTATAGAATGTTACCTTTAAAGCTGGTGGTAAGGTGTTTGACAGTTGGAAAACATGGTTTATCTATCTCCTATCTATCAACTATCTCCTCTAATTTTCAATTTAACACCCTAATGGAACTACAGGACTAGCTACCTTGTCTTGAAGAGCTGTTAAAAGCCCAGGGATTAACTGAGAACTAACAATAAGGTTACGCTAGAAGGCTAGTTTCCGAGCCTATCCATTGCCATTTGAAAACGGGCTCCTTTCCATAAGGCCCACTCTTCCAGTAGACGTAGTCTTATCGATCCTCTTATCCCGACAACGGCTGAAGCCGAGGCTCGCACCCCAGGGGCGCTCTTGAGCTCGTTGCCTCACACTTTTGATGGCTGAGCGTATAAAGCACCTGCCCTCCCATCCGGTGACACAGTAAAGGTCGCTAAAGACCAACAGCATTAGCACGTTAAAAAATTGAGCTCGAGCTGCAGCCTGCTATTACTGCGCTCGATAGCTGCAGTGCGTGTGATCGCACATTTGAAACCAAATTTGGTATTGCAAGTCACATTAGGGTTCATACTAGACATCATCAAACTACTTTTTGAACCAAAAATATAATAATAATAATACGTGTGGACATCTCACACAACGCCATCTAGCCCCAAACTAAGCAAAGCTTGTACTATGGGAACCAGTTAACTGATACAGTACTTAAATGAATTTTATTTGTAAATACATACATAGAATCAATATAACACCCAGACACAGAACAAACCCTATTTTTCCTGGGTGGGAATCGAGCCCACAACCCACAGTTCAGAAGGCAGGGTTACTACATACTGAGCAATCGGGTCAGTCAAAAAAATGAAAATTATTCTCGGAAAAACAGTTGAAAAGAATGTTCAGCACAGTGATCATCCGTAGCAGACTATGACACTAATTGAAGGGTTGAGAATAAAAAGGTTTTAACTGTCAAATTAACAGTTTCGAGAAAATTGACTTTAAACGTCAACGGCGTCATTTTAATGTAGAGTTCTTATAAGGTTTATGTAAGTTTCAGTTGCTTGAAAATGGTTTAATTCTATTTTAAGATACTAAATATGGTACTAATTCATACAATTACTGTAAAAATATAATATAGAAAAATAAATATAATAATGTTTTTATGCTAAGCGAACTGTATTCCTGTGACAGATAAACCATTTTTAGACTCAAAATCTCGAGATTTAAGCCTCATTTCGGTATTTTGAGAATGTATTATTGAAGATAATTTCAGGTTGAATCCAACGATACCCATAAGTCATTTTGTGTCATTTCATTTTACCCATAGTCAGCGCCGAGCCGCCACCACCTCCGCCGCGCGTACTCCTTGAGGATGGGCATCTTTATTGCCCGAACACCGGTCGAGTTATTCGACTGTATCTCGTGAGTTTTAGCCGTGTAATTATAAGTCATTTTGTGAAAAAAATCAGTTAAACCCTTTTTGTTCCCACCCCTTCAATTGTTATTTTGAGTTCTACGCGTTTCAGATCTGATAACATTGTCACGATCCAAACAACAAATGGTTGTAAGGTCGAGACGAATATGACCTGTCATACTGGATTAGCTTTACCCATGTTACCTTATTTGTACCACAAGATTGGATACTGCGATACCCCTCGGGTATACTAGCAAATTACCCTTTTTCCACCGAGATCTCGTTAAATTTTTGGGAAGAACTGCATTCTATGTTGCTTTTGGTAGAGTGTAAAGTATCTATGGGCTTTCATTCAAATCAATGTGAACTTTTTTATGCTCATAGATTAATGCATTTACTAAACTAATAGATGAATTAGTTTAATAACAATAACGAATAGATCCTGGACCCTAGCTAAGATAGTAATAATAATATAACACCCAACGATCACATACATACATCCTGGACCCTAACTAGGATTCCGTGTCTAGGGACCCAGGAACTACGAGGACCGTAGTACCACAACACCCAGACTCAGAACAAGTATTTGCGCTTTTTTGTTCTGTGCACAAATATTTGCCCTGCCGTGGGAATCGAACCCACCGCCTCCTGGCTATGCCTGTGCTCAACCACCACACCACAGAGGCTGTCAAATAGGATTCCCTGTATCCAAGAACTACGAGGACCATGGGCTCACAACACTGACGCAGAACAAACATTCGCGCTTTTTTTCTGAACCCAAATACTTGTCTTGTCGCGCCATCAAATCAAACCCGCCACCTATGGGCTATGAGCCAACCTGCTCAAGCACCACACCTCAGAGGCTGCCATTAATAGATTGGCAATGAATTTTCATTTTCTATGGTATTGCTTATTCTATGTGTAGGTCTATTATCTAACAGGATATTTTAAGGTGCATTTAAAGTAGATCTTTTAAATTTTATTTTTGAATAATAAGGCATTTGGCTTTTACTTCACGCGTCAGATAACTAATAGGTATAAGAAGCTATAAAAAGCATTTGGACTATATACCAGTCTCGATGACCAGTCCAAATGCTCCAGCTCACTACCGGTAGGTAACGTATACTATACGCTGGCCCATGCGCCGTTAAATGGCTATGCTGATTCATTGTACCGAGTAAATGCCAATATTTTGGTCAAACGTCGCATCAACCAGATGGCAATCTGATAAACTTTGGAAAACGCGATGGACTCTACGGACCTAGGCTAGACGATCACATAACTTAAACGATTATCCGTACAGTATTTAACAATTTCAATACGCAGGTAATGTGCATAGTTAGTACGGATTTTTTACAATTAGGAATGAAATTTCTCCTGTTGCATTGCAATCATAGTTCCATAATCACCCCCCAGGGTCTCAACACCAAACGGCTGAAATATGTAACCGCCGCTGGCGAGATTACTGTATTTTCTTATAAAATGGGACAATTGAAGGGTTGAGAATAAAAAGGGTTTAACTGTCAAATTGATAGTGTCGAGAAAATTGACTTTAAACTTCAACGGCGTCATTTTAATGTAGAGTGCTTATAAGGTAATAGAAAAGGTTTATATAAGTTTTAGTTGCTTGAAAAAGTATTAATTCAATTTTAAAATACTAAAGTAGTACCAATTCATACAATTACTGTAAAAATATAATATGATAAAATAAATATAATAACGCTTTCATGCTAAGCGAACTGTATTCCTGTGACAGATAAACCGTTTTTAGACTCAAAATCTCGAGATTTAAGCCTCATTTCGGTATTTTGAGAATGTATTACTGTAGATAATTTCACGCTGAATCTAACGATACCCATAAGTCATTTTGTGAAAAAAATCAGTTAAACCCTTTTTGTTCTCACCCCTTCAATTAAGTTATATCAATATTATATTGTTTTAATACAACTGCAAAACTTTTTTTATTATCATTATCCACAGCCTCAAGACATCCACTGCTCATCATAGGCAGAGGCCATTGGCTCTCAAATTGGCGCTTTGTAGGAGAGCCTACAGAGCGCCAATTTGAGAGCTGTTTGTCTCCTGCATCGATAGGCTCCCTGCAAAACCGTTAGTTTTTTATGTTATGTAAATCTTATAATACAATATGTCACTAAAAAGTAAAGTTTAAATTAATCTAACTCTAATGCTAAATATATTTCGATTCAAACTACAATAAGGTAACTTATTGCATCGAATCATTTCTCCATTTGTCTATCAGTTAGTGTTATCGCTTAAACACATCATCACTTATGACTTTCATAACTAATATGACCTAAAAAGGTATTGAAATGAGATTCATCGATTAAAGATATGCAAGTCATTCTAAAATAAGCCAAAGACGTATTTTTGCCGTCTGTTCAAGCCCATTGCATTTTTATTATGGTTATAGTATTTTTTATGTTGACGAATAGCGTGATGGGATAGTTGTTAACTCCATGTTAGGCGACACGGCTGCCCATAACATTTGCAGTGCCACTCCAGATTCTAATTGCTCACTGCTGCACTGCTCAACGTCATCCTGAGTCACCAAGTACATCATCATCATCATCATCAGCCTGTGTTAGTCCACAGCTGGACATAGGCCTCTCCCAAGGTACGCCATTGAGCCCGGTCTTCGGCTATTCTCATCCAATGACTGCCAGCCACTCGGCGCAAGTTGTCGCTCCACCTAGACGGCGGGCGTCCTACACTACGTTTGCCAAGTCGCGGTCTCCACTCAAGGACACGCTTTCCCCAACGATTTTCACCAAGTACAGTAATATAATAATAATAACCCCTAACGATCACACACATAGATCCTGGACTCGTAACTCATCGGATTCCCTGTCTCTAGAGACCCAGGAACAGAACAATTATTTGCGCTTTTTTTGTGCACAAATACTTGTCCTGTCACGGGAACCGAACCCGCTGCCTCCGGGTTATGAGCCGACCTACTGACCCACCACACCACAGAAGCAGTCGCAACTTACACTGTGTTAAAGTGACCAGGATTGCCCCTCTTAATATAGGAATGTTTCAAATGTGTATATATATATATATATAAATGTGTATATATATATATATACACATTTGAAACATTCCTATATTAAGAGGGGCAATCCTGGTCACTTTAACACAGTGTAAGTTGCGACTGCTTCTGTGGTGTGGTGGGTCAGTAAATGTGTATATATATATATATATATATATATATATATATATATATATACACACATTTGAAATATATATATATAAATGTGTATATATATATATATACACATTTGAAACATTCCTATATTAAAAGGGGCAATCCTGGTCACTTTAACACAGTGTAAGTTGCGACTGCTTCTGTGGTGTGGTGGGTCAGTAGGTCGGCTCATAACCCGGAGGCAGCGGGTTCGGTTCCCGTGACAGGACAAGTATTTGTGCACAAAAAAAGCGCAAATAATTGTTCTGTTCCTGGGTCTCTAGAGACAGGGAATCCGATGAGTTACGAGTCCAGGATCTATGTGTGTGATCGTTAGGGGTTATTATTATTATATTACTGTACTTGGTGAAAATCGTTGGGGAAAGCGTGTCCTTGAGTGGAGACCGCGACTTGGCAAACGTAGTGTAGGACGCAGTGTAGTGTATATATATATATATATATATAACTCAAAGATGACTGACTGACATAGTGATCTATCAACGCACAGCCCAAACCACTGGACGGATCGGGCTAAAATTTTGCATGCAGGTAGATGTTATGAGGTAAGCATCCGCTAAAAAAGGATTTTCCGAAATTCCACCCTTATGAGGGTGAAATGGGTGGTTGCTACTACTACTACTACTACGGGCAGAAGCTCGTATAACATAAGTAACTGATGAACCATTGGTACATTCGTAATTGCATACAAAAGTGACTCAACATTTTTTGACCTCCAATTTGGCTTCACAATTGTTGTCTTATAACATAAAAACCACCGAGCAATGTCAGTATTAGATTACTTCATTGCTTATAACTCAGTTAAAACAAAGAAGATATGGAGTATATACTTAGTTATGATTTATGACAGTCTGGCGAGCTTTGTAAGTTTCGTGCAAGGCCTAGGTCGAGAGTTGACCGCAATCTTATAAGGCAGATCACCAAGTTAGTGATTAACTACATCTTTTTAGTTAGAAGTTATTAACTATACCAAAAATAGCAATCTACATAAATAGCCCAATAGCTCAGTTAGTAGTAACCCTGCTTTTCTGAACTATAGGCTGTGGGTTCGTTTTCTACCCAGAACAAATATTTGTGTGATTTATAGTTAGTTCTGTCTCTTACATTGTATTTTATGTATGTAGTTACAAAAACAATTTAAGTATTATATCAGTTATACTAGGTGGTAGGACTTTTCTGCAAAGTTCGTCTAGGTAGGTACCACCGCTTTGCCAGTTATTCTACCGCCAAGCAGTAGTGCGCTAGCACTAGGTACTGTGTTCCGGTTTGAAGGGCACTGTAGCTAGTTTAATTACTGGGCAATTGAGACTTTATGACCTAATCTCACAGTCTAGTAATCTTATTGCTAGACTGTGCTGATGTCTCAGAATGGCGTGCACAGTGCAGTGTCACGCGAAACTATTCAATTGTCAAGTGTCACTGCAACTGATATGGGCAGTCGTGTCGCTTTACATTAGGCGAGCGACTATGACGTCATGTCATTTGGTAACATTTAAAAAAAAAGTTATTTGGTTCCCGTAGTACAAGCTTTGCATAGTTTGGGGCTAGATGGCGCTGTTTGAAATGTCCACACATTATTATTATTGCTTACCATCAGGTGAGATGTAGTCAGACGCAGGCAAAATTTACATAAATAAATAAAAAATGATTGGTAATAAAATAATCTATAATATTGAGTCATTAAACCACTTTTTTATTGCTTATGATTTAACTAATTACTTATTAGGATATCAGTTTATTTTGCTTTGCCAAAAAGATTAATGTTTGAGAATGAGGAAATGATTTCATTTCGAGCCATAAAAATAATGAAGACTGGGCAATATTGTATGGGAAGTAGTCTAAGAACAAATTTAGAATAAAAAGTTGATTTATTAGATACTAGTTGGCTCGCCCCAGCTTCGCACGGGTAGATTAGTAAAACGCAGTCGAACGGGATAAAAATATTCTATGTCCGTCTTTGGTTACAAGCTACCTTTTCACTAATTTTCAGCCAAATCGGTCCAGCCGTTCTTGTGGTATAAATAGTGTAACTAACACGACTTTCTTTTATATATATACAAGGTGGCATTTAATTCACTCTTTTCCTTAAATGTATGTACTCAGAGTAGTTAGTACAAGGTCCAATTTAAAAAAAAAATGTTCTAGTATTTAGTGCTTCTTAAAATAACTGCATGACAGCCGAAATGTCTATTTAACGGTACACACAGCGCGGGCACCAGCTGAGTGCTTTGTAAATGTTTCGTATAGGCAATAAAACACATGCTTTGTTCAATGTCACAAGGATTTTCTTAGGAATTAAAATTTGATAATACATACATTTAAGTTTTATTTCACAAGTACTTTTTTTATTAAGTTATATAGGAGCATTCTATAGCATGGACTGAATACATATATTAAAGGAAAAGAACGGATTAAATTCCATCCTATATAGATGTGCTATTTTTAGCACGTTTGTGTTTCAAAATTTAAGTATGTCACGTCTAAATATAGCAAGCCTAATAACCAATGAGCTAGAAAAAAAGAAGTCCTATGAGCATAATCGCTTTTAATAGGTTTAGGCGTCCGAGTACAATACAAACGAAACATAGACATATAAGATATATAAACTCTTTTTTGACACCAAGGTAAAAATGTACAATGGTTGGTCATATCGCTAAAAAAGCGATCTCTTCCAACTTCTTTTGGATGAATTGAGATAAATCAACGAGCAAGGACAATGGTGCTATAAAAGTTATTATGTACATACATACTAAGACAAATATAAAATAATATATCTACTTTATTTTTTGTTTTGTTTTGGCTCTACACTTTTGTGTATTTAGCCAGTGTCAAGTAATTAATATTTTTTCATGTTAATTTGTATTATCTAATGTGTCAAGTCTATTCACAGTCCAAGTCATCAAGTTAAGTCATTGTCTAGTCTAGTCAAGTAACTATATATATACTTCTAATAAAGTAGTGGCAACTTTACTTGAAGCTTCTATGGAGTTTTGGAAACATCACGAAAAGAAACGTTTCACTATCATTATACATTTTTCCCACACTCACGCCTGTAATCCAGCACTTAACGAATAAAATGCCACCAATTTTATGCACTAACAATGAAAATAACACAAGTTTTGGAAAATAATACAATGCGGTGACGTAATCTTTTTCTTTTTAAACATGCACAAATAATACATACATAATACAACTTATAACATAACTCACTGCCCGTCACAAATTACACTTTTGCCTCCATTTTACTGTTAGGCGTTACAAATATTACGTTTTCATTACAATTAGCTATGAAGCTATTTACCCACCACCACTCCCTGTTATTGCACCCATGTGCATGTAAGAGACACGGAGGTTGCTGCGTAAGGCTTTTTTATGTTTTGGCTCCACTCTTTTGTGTATTTAGCCAGTGTCAAGTAATTGATAATTTTTCAAGTTAATGATATTTACGCAAATATGTGTCATGTGACAGTCATCAAGTCAAGTCATAGTCTAGTCAAAGTCATACTCCTAGTAAAGTGGTAGTAACTTTACTTGAAGCTTCTATGGAGTTTTGGAAACAACACAAAAAGAAACGTTTCACCATCATTATACCACTTTCCCACACTCATGCCTACAATCCAGCACTTAACGAATAAAATGCCACCAATTTTATGCACTGACACTGAAAATAACACAAGTTTTGGAAAATAATACCTACAATGCGGTGAAGCGATCTTTCTCGGTTTCCCGCCAAAACTCCTGTATTTATTACCTGTTATTTATTAACCAAAACTAGGTGGTCGTGGATACCTACATTTTATTGAAATCTATTTGCATTTTGACGAGTGATTTGGTTATTAAAAATCCTACGGTATACATAATTAAAACAAGTTAAATCAACATAAAATCTCATCTAATTTTAAAATACAGTTATGCATATAAAAGGTGCGTATAATTGAATTTTATAACGTATTATTATTATTGCCGTGATAAAGAAAGAATGAACTTAAAATCAGCTCTAAGGATCGACACAAACTGGCGGAAAGAACGGTAAGTAGGCAGGTAGATTTTGGGGACCTTTAAATAATAATAATAATAAATAACGCCCAATGATCACACACATAGATCCTAACTAGGATTCCCTGTTGCTTTTGCTATGTAATATTTGACAATAAGCACTTTGTAATTTTATATGTTTAGTAAAATAACTTAATTTTAAGTACCTGGTATAATTTCGATTTGTAAAAGTGCTAAAAATAGCCTATTTGCAATAAATGTTTTGACTTTGACTTCGTTTTCCGAGTAATTGTAAAATTTTACACGGATGCCGTGCCACATCTGTCAATTTGCGCTGCTCCTTATATTTTATTGGCAAACTTGGCGCTGGGTCATTCAGAGTTCTAATACCATAATCATAAATAACAATTGACGATATCTGCAGAGGTCAATGTGCTCTAAAAACAAATTACTATTATTATTATAAAACCTTCATGGGATCATTGTTTAATATTAATAATAATAAAACAGTTTTTTTAAATGATACGATTAATCTAGGCTGTTGAAATGACGTTACTAACGAAGTTAAATGCCCAACGATCACATACATAGATCCTAGACCCTAACTAGGATTCGCTGTGTCTAGGGACCCAGGAACTACTAAGACCACGGTCCCACAACACCCAGACCCAAAACAAGTATGTGCGCTTTTTCTGTGTACTTGTCTTATCGTGAGAATCAAACCCACCGCCCCCGGATTACGAGCCGACCTTTTCAACCACCACACAACAGAGGTTGAACCAGAAAAACAACTCAGCCAATTTTTATCGGTATCTATTTTTACTTCTATCATAATTGTGTAATTTATCATGTGCAAGTGTGGTATGAGGGATAATGGTACTCGAATTTTGTGATTCTTGAAAATGTCGATTTCCCCAAGACGTTTTCCTTAACCTTAATTAACACCGACTTTAAGTGCAAATCCCCCACATAAGTTGGAAAAGTCAATTGGTGCAGAGTGATTTGAACCTGGTTGGCGTAGTTTAGAGCTACCGCTGAGCTACATTCGCACCTCTACAGCTGCTGATCCATTCTCTTCTCGTGACCATTTATCGTTTGCAATTACTATTCTTAAGCTTTGAAGAGATATATTTAATTTCTGAAGTTGTTTTAAATAATAGCCGTGACACACATACCTAGGTTCCCTACCATATAAAACGTATTCCATTGTAAGCTGTTTTAAGAAAAGGTTATACAGAATATAATGATGTGTCATAAACTTAA
This sequence comes from Ennomos fuscantarius, assembly GCA_905220475.3. Classification (NCBI taxonomy): domain Eukaryota; kingdom Metazoa; phylum Arthropoda; class Insecta; order Lepidoptera; family Geometridae; genus Ennomos; species Ennomos fuscantarius. The sequence goes on along the minus strand of HG992040.1, from coordinate 2,001,833 downwards.
CTAAGTTTCTGTAGGGCTGAGAATATCTTGCTAACAATTATGTGGAACATAAAATTAAATGTAGATTTTACGATCCTAAAATAAAGTTGCGGTTCATATTCCAAAGTCTACTGCACAATTTTGTTTATAAGTTGAAATAAAACAAGTATTTTAATTATTTACAAAATTATAATTTATTACAACAATCTGTCATAACATGACAAAAGGCAACTTGCCTTAATTATTTATTTTACGTTGCGGTAAAATCTTACATTAGTAAACATATTAATCAAAAAAATCACTTAACCAGTCTTTATGGCACTTTTAGTAATGGTATCCAGTTTGAGAATCAAAACTTGGAGGTTGTCTGGGTCCACCGAACTCTTCGCCTTTTCCTGCCACTGCCTGTGGGTTAATGTTCTGAACTCCTTGGAAGCCGGTAAACTGACTCTGAGTTTGTGCAAACGCTTGACTAGGTTTGCCAACGTTCAAAGGCGCAATTGAGGAACCCTTCGAATCCTGGCAGCAGGGGCTTCCTTGCGTACCAAAAGGCTTGTTTTGGGGAACTTCAGGCTTATTCTCTGACCCATGAGATCCACTGTTGTACGGCTTAAATGGCTGGGCACTAAAGTGCGATGGACTTACAGTAGTTGCGCTATGTGATGATTGTGGAGCTTGGTTAAACTGTGGTTGTTTATGTGATTGGAAATTGGAATTTTGCGCAAACGTAGCGCCAAATGGTTTATAGTTTTGGTTAGGTTTATAGGCTTGCGCGTTTGAAGGCTGTTGTTGAGTCCCAGAACTAGAAGATTCTGCTGAGTTTTGGCTTAAATGGGCTGAACTGGATACACTGCCAAAAGGTTTGACTGGAGAACCATTTTCGTGGTGCTGTGCGAATTGCGCTTGAGTTTCAAGCTGAGGCTTTGAAGTAGATGAACCAAACTGAGAGCTTTGGAAGGATTGCTGTCCAAAAGACGTCTGCGTTCCTTGATTGAATTGAATATTTTGCCCCAACTGAGGTTTTTTAGAGACCAATGAGTTGCTGGTAAAAGGTTTTGCTGGGAAAGTATCGGCTTGAAGACCACCAACAGGCTGGATAAATTGTGCTGTTCCAAAAGTTTGTTGAGAGCTTTGAGTGGACTGAGTTTGAGTCTGAGTTCCGAATTGGGGCTTCAATGAAGGATATCCTTGAAAACCTTGGTTAGCTCCTGTAGTTCCAAAAGGCTTTATGGGCTTAGTACCCTGAGTTGCACCAGTAATTTCAAAATGGTTGTACGGCTGCGAACCTGTTGGTAAGCTTGGAGTATTATGCTGGGAGGAAGAAAAACCTGTAGAAAGAGAACTTTGATTATGTATAGCTTGTCCAGACTGGGAAGGGTTAGATGTGCTACCAAATGGCCTATTCGGCGGTGCAGCAAACTGAGATCCAGTGTTTTGCGTTGTAAAACTTCCAAAGCTAGATTGTGTATTCGGCCCAAGCTGAGAAGTTGATTGTAAGCCACCAAAAGGTTTAAATGGTTGTACAGTGTTTTGTACTTCTTGTGTCTGATGTGAAGAACTGATTCCAGCACTTTGCGCTTGCTGTGTATTTTGTCCAAACTGTGTGGAGCTTAAAGTGCTTCCAAAAGATTGAGTACCAAATTGAGGTCTTGATCCTTGAGAGCTCTGACCAAATTGAGTAGCCGATAATTCAGTTTTTATAGGTTTGTCTGCTTGTTCAGTAATTTGAAATCCTTGGTTTATTTGGTGCAGTGAAGTTTGACTACTTGTAGATTGAGGTTTCTGTTCAAAGTTAGCGTTGTTTGATGATGAACTACCAAATGGCTTAAAATTCGTGCCAAACTGAGGTTTAGCACCTTGATTCAAAGAAGATGGATGTGATTCAGACGAAAATGTGCTTTGTCCAAATTGTGTTTGCTGTGAGCTAAAATGAGGTTTAGATTCCTGATTATCTGGCACTTGTCCTTCTTGAGGTTTAGTCGCTAAATCTGTTTGTACACTTTGATTCGAAGAACTGTCAATTTGCTCTGGAGCAGGTAACACCTCTGCTGGTTTATTGTATTCATATACTGTACCTTGATACTGCTGAGTAAGAGTGGATGTAGTTTGTTGTTCTGAACCTACTACAGGGACTTGAGGTTGATCATCGTTAGTTGAGGTACTTTGACCGAGCTGGATCTGATTTTGAGTAAATGAAGATGAAGGTATTTGGCCGAAAGTAGACACAGGCTTAGCGGGAGACAACTGGGTAGATGATGGTTGTATGCTGTTACTTGATGAGCTTTGTCCGAATTGAATTTGATTTTGTGTAGAAGAAGTAGATGGTCTTTGACCAAAATTGGTTACAGGTTTTGAAGGAAAAGATGGAACTGCAGTGTTTTGCTGCGAAATCGTTGGTCTATTAAGCAGATTTAGAGAAGTCGCAGTTGGTTGGTTTATGCTTGGTTTAGATCCAAATTGATTTCCTTGTGTATTATCATACTGAGACGACGAGGTAGGGGACACTGATGGGAATGAAGATATTGATGCCTGAGTTAATCCGCTATTATAATTAGAAGAGCCCCCTGGAGCTGGTGTGAGTAGGGGAAAAGATGTGGGGGATGCGGGAGCTATTGATGAAAGAACAGGTAACTTAGTAGAACTAAATTCCTGCTGGTTAGAAAACTGGTTATTCTGAGAAAAAACTAAGCCGTTGGACTGATAAGATGATGAGCTTGGAAATTTTGAACCTTGAGAATGTGATTCTGGAATACTAAAAGGCTTTGAAGGCTGATTATAATAGTAGGAATCTTCAGATTCTTGCATAGTAGAAGGTTTTTGCGTAGAGAAATATCCATTGTTGTTATTTTGCGACAATGCATTTTGCTGATTTTGCACAAATGAGTGCTGTGGAATCTGTGGTTTTCCTCCACTGGATCCAGGTTGCTGTGCAGCAAGAAAATCAGCTTGGTTAGGTACAGAAGAACCAAATTCAAAAGTTCCTTGTGGACGGGAATGTGCAACAGGTGATGCAGAATTTTGATGAAGAGTATTTTGTGGCTTTTGATTATCGAGGGACTGGAAACCAAAGTTTCCAAAGTTATGAGCAGATTGACTATTGAACTGTGATTGTTGAGGAGAAAAAGGCTTTTCACTAGGTTCAAAAGGAGTTGTAAGTTCAGTGTCAGGAATATTTGTTGGCTTTGCACCAGCAGCTAAAGCAGGAGTTAGCACGGTCTGTCCTTGAGATGTTATTTGGTTATTGTTATTATAATTAAACTGACTTGATGCAGAAAGTTGGGGATGGAAAGCATTAAATGGTTTGGCAGGTTGAATTTCTAGCCCATCTGGTCCTACAGAAGCAAACGCCGATGCACTAGAACCTTGAGAGAAACCTTGGTTTTGACCTTCCAAAGGTACAATATCGGCTATTTGATTATTTGGATTTGTTCCCTGATGGGATGAAACTTCAATAGCTTGGGGCTTATTGTATTCATATCCAAATTGAGTAGGTGAATTAGGAAAACGGTTATTATTATTTATAATGGTTTGGGCTTGGCTTGGCATTACGGGCGATGGTTTATTAGAGCTGAAGCTACCAAAGGTCGGTTTATTGGTACTTTGAGTTCCAAAATGAATTTGTGAAACTTGAGATTGAGCTTGTTTGTCATCATTGTGTTGTGGTGGTTTTACGATTTGAGGTTTAAATGCTTGACTGCTAAACTGAGTACCTTGATTCACCTGGGAATTGAAAGCCGAGTTTGGATTCTGCCCAAACAAAGGTTTACTAGACTGAACTCCAAACTGAGAAGTAGATCCTACTTGGTTGGCTTGACCTGCGAATTGTTGGTTACTCTGAGAGAGTTGACCTCCAGGCTGATTGACTAAGCCTTGTTGAAAGACTTGAGAACCAAATTGAGAAGATCCATTTTCAAATTGGGGAATAGGAGTTTGTTGATCTTTTTGTATTTCAAATTGAGAGGTCTGGCTTTCAAATGGGCCTTGAGCCTGACCAATCTGTGATGTCAACTGGCTACCAAAATTTTGTTGACTATGTTGAAAGTGTCCAGAACCATGGAGACCAGCAACAGAACTTTCCTGAGATTGACTCTGCGTCTGGCTTGATTGATTATCCAGAGAACCTGCTATACTGTTTTGATTATTTGCATTGTTAGATCCAAATTTGTTCTCATTGAATTGATTAGATAGCCCACTGGAGTTTGAATAAGTGTTGTGTACCCCAATGTTACCCAATTGTCCGGGTTTCCCAAAAGGCTGGTTGTGTTGATTGATGAATGTGTTACTTGCGGTTGCATCGGATTCAGGTCGCTTTGCGAATTGAGACGATTGTGCACCATTGTATTGAATATTGCCACTATTATGATGCGTGTAATCGCCTTCCGCATTGTATTTTTGAGCATCGTATGAGCCTGTAAATAAAAACGAAAGTTTTTAGTAATTTGTCACTGCCGTTGAGCAAACGATGTATCAGTCAACGATACATTTATCATAAGGCACAATAGGGCTTAACCCCATTGATGACAGTGCCAATTTTATGAATGAAAGTGGTCTTTGCAAAAGCCGACGCACAATAGTCATTGAATGTTCAATATAACAGTAGATACATGATTGACTCATACCCTTATTTTGTTCATAAGCACTCGAATCTATCATGTTATGCAAATATACAAGGATTTCTAAGATTTCATTTGATGCTTTATAATAGATTTGCTACGGTGCTATTCAATAACTTCAAGACCTATTATTAAGGTTATTTTCTTTTGGTTATAAAATTTTATGGTTATCGGTTACTGTCAAAAGTCAATTCAATAAATTTTAGTCCAAATATGCAAATGAGCTCGATGATCTTAGCTGTTACATCATGACTTGAAAAAATATGGGAATCCAATAAATATGATATAAATTTTAGACACAATAACATGTTAATCTATTTGATGAGTAAACAATCTAGTTTTGTTCTGGAAAATAATAGGTAACTCGGCTGGCTAATTGGAATGAACTTTACAAATGGTCACGATGATGCCGGTTATATTATAATCTATCAAAATTGGATTTTATGTATATACTTAGAAATACTTCTGTAATTCAAATTCATATTAAGTGTATACAGTCTCATGACTGTTCTCATGAATATTTAAGTTTTTTTTTACAAATAACCAAATGTGCAAGACATGTATGAACTGGTGGTAAGTGCTGTGCCAGTCTAGATATTAATAGCAGTAGATAGTAATCTATTACTATTACTATCTACTTAGTTTAAAAAAAAAACTTTGCTTAGTATTTTAGGTTAATAGGTTGGTTGTGAGTATTTTTATACCTGTTAGTTTACTATACAGAGCGAATTTTTGTTCCAGTGGCTTAGCAGTAGCTGTTATCAATAATTAACCTTTAAGTAAAATATGACCAAGATGTTTGTCCTATATAACAAAAATTGTTTGGAGCAACAGTTTTTAATGTAGTATAAAATGGACTTACCGTCATCAATTAGACCAGCGGCTTCATCTTTGGCATTCTGCTCCAACGACACCAATATCTCTTTAGGAATCGGTGGAGGAGTCGGCAAATGGTCACCTTGGGGACGATAACCACCTTCATCGGCCACGTACGTCACTTTGTAGACCTGACCATCGTCTCCTTTGTAAGAATAGCCTCCTTGCGCCTGGATACCGTTGTTAGCTACTCCATTCTCGCCGATCGCAATACCGTTGTCAGTTTCAAACCCATAACTATAGTTATCGAGGCTGACATCATTAGCATAAGTGATGATATTCGAGTTACGGTCTTTGAAAGCTTGGGGTCTTTCAGACTTGGATTCAAAGGTGCCAAAGTTCTGCCCAGTGTTGATTCCTGAAGATTGACTAATCGATCCTGAGCTGCCAAATGACGGTGTGTTACGAAACCCGGCAATAGAACCTTTGAATGCTGCGTCCCCGACTTTAGAGTTGGTCGATCCGTAGGTGTCTCTAGGTCCTCCTAGACCGGACTGGTCGGCGTCAGGGGAAGCTCTTATACCAGCTGTAGCTGCATCAACTACCACTCCTTGGAAGTTATTGGTGTAACTTCCTGTTGGCAAGCTGCCTGTTGGCGCTGAAGATTCCCCTTGATCTGATGAGCTCTTCACTAAAGGAGTCTGCAAGGAGTCAGCACTTCCTCCAGCTGAGATAGCTGATGCTGGTGGAAGATACGTGCGGTCGAGCTTTGCTGCCCCGCATACCGCAAAAATAGCGGCTATTGCGACCTGTTGAAATAAAGTTAAGTTTATTTTAATTAGTAATTACACGGGAAAAATTTTAGGACCTATATTATATTCTTAACTTATTGTCACCTGAAAATATAGGTAACCTTTGAAGATCCCGATATATTATTACATATGAGATTGCTAGGTTAGATGTTAATGTGACGATAAGGTAAGTCACGATTAGGTTGGACGACATTTCTCATAGGGCAAAGGTCAGTGAGTCAGTCTAAAAGATATTTTAGATTTTGGAATCCACATATTCTGAAGTCAATGACCTTGACTTCTGTCTAGATTCTGTAAATTGATACTATTGTTAGAAATAAAACGTTTGTCAAACTTTAACCTTTTACCCATAAATCAAGTGAGAGGCTCAACAAAAAAGCGAAACGATAAAAAGGCTGTTAACTGACACCTTTTAGAAATGTTTGATGTTCATGATTTTACTGAATATTAAATAGACATTTTACAAATGGTTCTGACAGGACTTTAGCTTTGTGTGTTTCAATTAACACTTTTGTTGACCGATGGTGTACAAATATTTTAGCGATGTTTGAAAGCAAGATTTATAGTAGTCACTTTTTTGGTGTTTAATTTTTCAACTGCTAATAATGTTGGTGACAATAATTTTCAAGGTCAAAATGTCTTGTATCCGGATCTTATAGCTCATCTGTGACTTATGACATTACGGTTTATCTCACAAATGCATTTCACAGTTCTTCTATAGTGCGCCTTTTGTTTTTATTAAACTAAGGTCCATATTACAGAACGATGCTCAGTCATAGATCGTTACTCAAGCAGAGATTTCATTCACTAATTGATCACTTTATGAATGTAATCTCTGCTTGAGCACCGATCGATGGCTCAGCATCGTTCTTGTAATACGGACCTAAGATTGTCGGCATGTATTGAAGCTGCTGCTTCTTTTTAATTATTGTGTTTCTGGTTTATATGACGAATAATATTTTTTATTAATATATATATTTAATAAGGTTTTTTCATTTAGTAAAAAATTACGCGAATTCGTTTTTATTTCTATAGTGATATTATATGACAATGACAGTGACAGAGCACAACCAAAAAGGATATAATCGCAGTATTTTTTATAGAATTCAGGAGACGCTTGAATGATTTGTTGAGAGTCATGGTAATTATAAGCAACACGCCTCCTTCATTTAAATTCATAAACAAAAAGTGTTTTTAAATCTAATATGATTTGTTATTCTGTCAATGATTTTTCAAAAACTACATCTTAATTCCTCGTCTATAATTATTAATTTCTATGAAATTTGCAGTTTAAAATAAGATTCCCTGAGCCATATACCGGTATCAGTTATAGTAAATTATTATTCATAATAACATAGTCAATGTGTATAATTTTGGCATCATTTTGCATTAAGTCGAGCTTCATAACTTCTTCATATTTGCGCAATAATGTTAAACAATTACATATAAAATATAATTATCGAGTACAATTTAAACATTTTAGTTGCATTTCATCATTAAACTATTTAAATTTTGAGTGTATTTCTCATCCTTTTTTCTGTTAAAAGAATATACAATAACAAATTCTTTAAACGTTTTCGCCGGTGTACCAATTTGGGTATAAGAAATGTTAATTTCAACCCACACTGACAAATTTTATCACCAATTAATCACTTGCGTTATCACAAATATCAAATTACCAGTTTCATTTTTCCTTTGAACCAATCCCTCGAATATACGGGACGCGTTTGTAATGTAGAGCCACACACACTGTTGCGTTAGAACCCCAAAGTTTTGCTTTTATACCTCTTCAAAAGTCGTCTAAAAAACGTGCTCATATGTTATAACCATAATACTTTTACTGCTCCATACTAGATTACAGAAGCAACTTGATCTTTATGTCCATGCGAATAAAGATTCAGGGGGTGATGCTGGTTGGATTGTGAAAGGATCTGGTCAAAATGGTGAAGATGCACGAATAGCCGCAAGTTCAAGTGGCAACGTATGCGTTAGACGTTTAATTGCTTATGGTAAATTGTGATCAATGGTACAATAAAGTATATTCTTTTTAGTTTATTGTATTGGAGTCGTGATGTAACTGGCATATCGTGGATGTTTGATTTAAATCCAACTTGAGTATATTGGATAAAAAATGGGTTTTAAACTGTATTTGATTGGAGAAGGATCTCCTTAGGTTCGTTAATCAAGTACATTCCTAGTTAACATTTTTGTGTTGATTTTTTTTTATAATTTACCTTTTTTTAAGGTTTTAGTCCGTCCGACTTCTATTGCCTAAATTTCATAAAAGGAATTGTTTGTTTTTTTTTGTTATTAAATCCGCTCTGTTATCTATGGCAAGATTCTTCTACCAAAAATATTGGAGAAATCGGTGAATAACAAAACAAGGAAAAAAATTTTTTTTTTCATAGCTAGTTATAAAAAATGCTTGTGTAATTGGAGCAATTGGAACACAAGTACATAAAAAATATTAGACCCTTTTCTGAAGTCGATTAAACCAATGAGCGTTCAGTGTTTGGTCTGCCAAGTTGACACAAATTTAACAAACGTATACGAGAACCCGGGGAAAAGTGTTGCTTAGCTAAGTTGTGCTTTAATAGATTTTAGTACAAACGGGTATAAATCAGGTGGTAAGCAAAGATAAAAGCCCCCAAGTTCTGCCACTAGGGCTAACCACTTCCTATACTTTATACTTTTGACTGGCCCGATAGCTCAGTTGGTAGTAGCCCTGCCTTCTGAACTGTGGGTTGTGGGTTCGATTCCCACTCAGGACAAACATTTGTGTGATGAACATAGGTGTTTGTTCTGTGTCTGGGTGTCATATTGTATTCTATGTATGTATTTACAAACAAAAAAGTATCTAAGTATTGTATCAGTTATCTGGTTCCCATAGCACAAGCTTTGCTTAGTTTGGGGCTAGATGGCGTTGTGTGAGATGTCCACACATATTATTATTATTATTATACCTACGATAAGATAGGATGGAAATACCTAACCCAAGTGCTAAGTACATACATGTTAAGTAGGCGTACTTAGTTAAAAAAATTAAAACTGTGTCTTTTTATGATATAAGCAAGAGTGGCGTAGCAATAGCTTATGCTTGAAGCTGAAATTTTTAATGTTACAGGATAAAGAATTAGTGCACAGAAAAAAGCGAAATTACTTGTTCTGTGCATAACTGAGTGTTGTTGAACTATGGTAGAATAACATCTGTGTTGAAACGAATGATTAGCGTGTATTATGAATGTGTGAGTAGCATTAAAATAATATTTACTATATGAACTTAATAATAAGGATCAAATTGTCTTTTAAGCAAATCTCGTTGTGTTTCTTAAACCAGGCTTGGTTTTGATATACGGCTATAACAACCTACGATACTTAAATGGGAATTGTCAGGACCACACCACCACCCACTATCTTCTTCAAAAGGCACCGCAGAGGCCTAATAATAATTGTCTTTGTAAATTTTGTATCTGTGGTCATGTACATCTACAAATTGTGTAGGTAGGTCTAGACAAACTTATATAGATTTTTTTAATAATACAATGACTAAATTTATGTACCTAATATATTTTTGTCCTAGAGACTTGAAATTTGGAGTTAGTATATACCAAGAAAGGGTGTGTTTTTTGTAAAGTGTAGGTAAAAAAACACACCCTTTCTTGGTATATACTAAGGAAAGATTTTTCGAATTCCACCCCTAAGAGAAAAAAAATTTCTGAACTTTGGGTTGGATTCCCACCCAGGACAAACATTTGTGTGATGAACATCGATGTTTGTTCCGTGTCTGGATCTCATATTGTATTCTATGTATGTATTTACAAACAAAAAGTATCTAAGTATTGTATCAGTTATCTGGTTCCCATAGTACAAGCTTTGCTTAGTTTGGGGCTAGATGGCGCTGTGTGAAATGTCCACACATATTTATATTTTATTTATTTTTATTACACGAGAGGAAATGCACACACATGTTTTGCACACACATCAATAACACCTGTATTACAAAATATGTACATAATTATGTTGGCAATAAATAATCCAGTATTGAGTATACAGTAAATGAAAGAAATGCTTATATTCGTATTTCCAGAAATAGATCGATAAAGATCATGACTTAGCGAGGACGCCCCATTACCCGCCAACATCTTCAATGACTTTTCTTTCGAGTATAACAAGGTCTTTCGAAACATTTTTACGCAATAGAATTAAAGCTTTATTGACCTGTCAAATGTGACGAACTTTCTAGTTCATGATGAATATAATTATTGGGTCTTTTGTGCGTCCTTTAGTCTAGAACATTGGCGATGCGAGACCTAAAAAGTAAGTCATACAATGCGCCATGTCAAGTAACACCTCTGTACTTAATAAATTATATACAACTGAAAACCAATATAGAATGGGCTGCTATTTGAACGGCGCTTACTACCTTATTATTTGCCATTCGAAATTTGGGTATGAAGTTTCTACGTCATGGCTCTTATACCCTAGGTGACAGTGTTCAATTTTGTGATGCTTAAGAAACGACTTTGATAATTAGCGAATTAGGACTTTACTTATAAACTCTGCACAATTACGTAATTGATAATAAATGAAAATAGCATGAACTGTGTTAATTTGTAAATATGTAAATTTAATTTAAAAAAATTGTGGACATTTCACACAGCGCCATCTAGTCCCAAACTAAGTAAAGCTTGAACTATGGGAGCCAGATAACCGATAAAATACTTAGATACTACTAATTATTATTAAGTACCTACTTTTTGTTTGTAAATACATACATAGAATACAATATAACACCCAGACACAAAACAAACATCGATGTTCATCATAGAAATGTTTGTCCTGGGTAGGAATCGAACTCACAACCTACAGTTCAGAAGGCACTTGTTAGTAGTAGTAGTAGTAGTAGAAGGTTACTAATAATTGAGCTATCAGGCCCGTCAAATTGGTTATTCCTTTAGAACACAAGTTTGACTTTTTTAAAGTGTTGTTATTCCTGAAAATTTGGAGAAAGTCTTTTAGAATGATTTTATTTTAATAAGCAAAAGCTTGGTTATGTTTCGTTCGGTCATCCCTATTATTCATTTTATTTTCTATTTACATAAGTTATTTTCATATTGGGTGATCAAAACTTCTTTAGTTGGATAGTAACCTAAATTGCATTATATCGATGTAAATCACACAAATGTTTGTCCTGGGTAAGAATCGAACCCACAACCCACAGTTCAGAAGGCAGGGTTACTACCAACTGAGCTATCGGACCAGTCAGTTCAGTCAGATATTAGTAGGGATTTCTGAATCGCAATTTCACTCTTATCATATTAGTAAGGATTCCCTTCTGCATCTATTAGTAGAACAGCTTGGTTAGTGCTGTAGGGAATTAACGGATTCATATTAAGGATATGACTCGAAGAAACTAATCCCAATTTACCTATATCAAGTTGTTATTATAAATTGCATTGTATATACGCGTTGATTCCGAAACAAAAACATTATTATAATTATACGTTCATATATAAAACCGCGATTTATGTACAACCCGTTTCCCCGTATCTTTATGACTGGCATTAGATAATATTGTCAATCTATTACCAATCAACATCTTAGGTGAAGAGATACCTAGTGAAATCAAGAAAGATCTTCTGAAGAACCATTGAGATGGAAATATGTAAGTTTAATTCTAAGTTGTGCTGTTTCTTTATTACGATTATTATCTGATTAGGTAAATAAAAACAACATTCTCCATAATCCCACAGAATTGAAAAACATATTGTCTATAATTATTATAGACGCGATTAAGACCTGAAAACTAATACGTTTTTTTTTGTTTTTGTTATTGTCACACAATGACAAAAATTGCGTTGATTTTACTGACTAAATATATTAACGCGTATATTAAACGTAAGCTAATAATACTTAAGTAGCAGTGAAAGTGTGTCAATACTATTAAGAACAACAACAAAAAAAATTGAATAAGTGCCTACCTATGTAACTATTTCTAGTCATCTCTGACTATCTGTGGAACTTAAAAATATAAAAATCCATACTACTTACAATTTATACGATATTTATACGAGACGACGACACTACAGTTATAAAAACCGCAATTTAGGTTATAATAACTTCATTATTATGCTCTTAATAATTTATTATGCTCTTTTAAAAATTATAAAAACGTTATCTTGACTGGTGATTTAAACATAAACATACTATCTGATTTCCATGATAGCAATGCCTCCGAATACTTAAATATTTTGGCTGCACATGGTATTCTCCCAGCACATACTTTGCCTACAAGAGGTAAAAACTGTCTTGATCACTTCATGCTACGCTCCACCTATGATTGCCAAACATTCATTGTTCAAAATACTCTAACTGACCATGACACAATACTCTCAGTAATGGAAGTTAAAAATACAAAACTTATGTACTCATTAAAATCAGTAACTAAAATAAACTACCAAGAAATTTCAAATACACTTAATAATACAGATTTTTCACAATTATTCAGTTTTTCAAACTGCAATGCGGCCACTGAATATTTTATTAATATATTAACTACGGCAATTTTCAATAATTCGATTACATCAATGATGCCAAGAAGAATGGTTACAAGAAAGCCATGGATTACAATTGGTCTAGTAAGGTGCATGAAAAATAGGGACCGTATGCACTTGAGATTACGAAGTCAACCAAGTGACAAAACCCTTCAGGTAACTTATAAGCGCTACAGAAATTTTTGTAAATCATTACTTAAAAAAGCGAAATCAAAATATGATAAAGAGAGATTAGCTGAAGCGAGTAAGAGTAAAAATATTAAAAAAACGTGGAAAGTAATAAATGACATTACTAATTATAAAACTACTCCTGCGCTATCTCTAGACCTTTTAGCCATAGGCGAGTCGGCTGGTGAGGCGGTAAACTCGGTTAATTATTATTTCGCTAACGTAGGCAAAAACCTTGCTGAAAAAATCACTCATGAGCCTGATGTCTCGAGCGGTTCGCAGGGTATAAGCCATGAGAAATCTATGGTTATGATGAGCACAGACGTTATGGAGATTACAGCACTAATAAGCACTCTAAAAGTAGACTGTTCTGTGGGATGGGATAATGTATCCTCCAACATACTAGTACAAAATAAATATTTGCTTGCGCCTATTTTGACTCATTTAATAAATCTTTGTTTACAAACTGGAACGTTCCCCGAGGTATTGAAGCGCGCTTTGATAATACCTATTCACAAGGGAGGTAACAAGAAACTAGTAGGAAATTATAGGCATATCTCAATTCTCACATCCGTGTCAAAAGTCTTTGAAAAAGTCATTAACAACCGTCTGGTTAACTACTTAGAAATTAACAGCTTGCTTTCTCCCAATCAATATGGCTTTCGCAAAGGCAAATGTACTTCAAATGCTGTACTAAAATTGACTCAATTTATAGTTGGTAGTCTGGACGTAAAAAAGAAAAGTTTAGCTGTTTTCTTGGATCTTGCAAAGGCTTTTGACACGGTGTCTATTCCATTGCTTCTGAATAAGCTGGAAAAGCTGGGAATCAGAGGTACACAACTTAAACTTTTTAATGATTATCTGCGTGGTAGAACGCAGAGTGTCAAAATAGGTGACACAGTTAGTGACCCTTTGCCTGTGATCTGCGGCGTCCCTCAAGGCTCAATACTCGGCCCAACTCTCTTTCTGATCTACATAAATGACCTCTGCAGCATGTCAATTGAAAATGGTTGTGTTATTACTTATGCTGATGACACAGCTGTTGTTCTGCAGGGAGATAGTTGGACAGAAGTATTTCAAACGGCTCAGAGAGTATTCGATAACATTTCTTCTTGGCTACGTAATAATATGCTAACCTTGAATGTAGAAAAAACTAAATATATTACCTTCAAAATCAAAAATATTAATAACCTACAACCACTGGACTCCTTCACTCTGATTGGTCACAGAGCATCCTCTTGTCGGAATGCCATTACAGGTTCTTGCGATTGTGTAGCCATACAGAGAGTGGACTCCATTAAGTATCTTGGTGTCATTTTGGACAATAGGCTTACTTTTGTTGACCATATTCACCTAATTACGCAACGTGTCAGAAAACTAACAGCAGTATTTAAAACTATTAGAGATTGCGCTGACTCAGATATAATTAAAATGCTTTACTATTCTCTTTGTCAGTCTATACTTACATACTGTATCACGTCTTGGGGAGGTACAAATAAAACTTATCTCCTACCTCTTGAAAGAGCCCAAAGAGGTTTACTTAAATGCAGTACAAACCAACCATATCGATATCCAACAGTGGCTCTGTACAAAAAATGTAAGGTCCTTACGGTTAGACAATTATTCATCCAAAATTTATTACTCCATCAGCACTCTCTAACATATTTTAACCCTACAACAGTCAAACGTGTTTCCCATTATGTCTGTCTTGTGCCTAGAACAAACACAGAATTTGCTGGTAAGTTTCCCGACTTTCTGGGTCCTTTCATTTACAATAAAATAAATAAGATTTTAAAAATTTTCAACCTTACTTCATATCAGACTAAAAAGGTTCTCTTTGAAACACTATCCGAATTAAATTACGATGCTACGGAAAATTTACTATTATCAATTAAATAAAACGTTTACCACATACACCAACACACCCCACATACACTAACATACACCACACACACCAACTCACACCACATACACCAATACACAAAAGATACACTAACACACACTCATACACCACATACGCTAATGCAGACAACATAATTATACCAACACATACCATGTGCACTAGCACGCACCACACACACCAACATGCACAACATACACACTTAATCTAGGTACCTATACGTGTTCATCAATATTTCACACCATCGTCTCACATCTCCACACTTACACTTAATTAGATTATATTTTTGCATGTGATGTTACACTTATCATATTTTATTCTAGTGCTCTAATAGGCGTATAAAAACTGTATCTCCGACGAAAGAGTCCTGATTCCCACAGCACGGGTTTCGAGCCTAGTGTGGGAGCCAGGTGTTCTAATCTCCACCATTTTGTAATTTTGCCTTTTGTCAAATAAATGTTTTTTCATTTTCATTTTCATTTTCATTAAAAATATTAGAGTTAAAAAAGTTTTAGCCAAACACCTTACCCGACATTACGGTGAGCTCATAAGCTATAATTTTATGACAATGAGACCAAAAATTTCCAGTTCATTGACCGTCTGCTAGTTTGACCAGTTCAACTTAAAAATATATTTATTCATGCATATTTCTGAAGCCTGTAATAATCTGCATTTTAGTGGTCTATTATTATGTATGTTTGATTAAAATTGTGGGCGTTATTAAATTTTTAATAATGTAGTAAATTTTGTTATCGTATTTATTTTTGTTGGTTTTTTTGTTGTTTCTCTAAATTGTAGTAAAAGTATTTTATTTTTTGTTCAAATATGGGTAACTTTTAACTATTTTTTTCTGGTAATTAAGATATACTATTTTTTATTTACTATCACGCAACGAAGGCCTCTACCACAATTTTTTTTAAAATATATTTTCAGTTCTTTATCTACTAAATTTTTTGATGTCACTAACAGGCTATTTTTAAAATCAAATAACTTATAAAGATCATTGAACTTTAATTTATAACATTGTCGCTACGATTATTATCAAACAGAATGCCGTTATGAGAGGTTGTCTGTCAAAAAATAATTACAATTTATTAATCACGCCCATAAAAGTATGTCAAGTAAATTGATACTTCGCAGTGATAATATTATATATATTTATTTAATTAGTACGGTTACACCAATTAAACTAATTACTACATAAATTAATTACATAATATTATTAATTAAATAGCTATATGCATCAAATTTCGCCGTTGATTATTTTTATGTTAAGGAATGACGTGACGGTCTAACCGTTCGCCTGATGTTAAGCGACACGGCTGCCCATACACTTGCAGATTCAGATCTAAGCAGTAAAATTTATGTTAATAAATTATGAGCTTCTAACGTCAGCGGCTTTTCTCTTTCTACTAAACTAAACTAATAAGCAAAAAGAGGGTTGTAATTTTGAAATACTATACATTATGTTATGTTAAATTTCTCCACCCAAAAGTTGCCTGGAAGAGATTGCTTTTAGCGATAAGGGCAACCTTATCGCCTTTAATTGTTACACTTGTTATAAATAATTGATTTCTTTTTGTAATTTTTGTTACTTGGTGTGTACAATAAAGAGTTTATCTATATATCTATCAATGTATGTATGTCAGTATGTATGTATGTCGGTATGTAAGTATGTATGTATGTAATTATATATGCGGTTCAACTACCGATAAAGAAGTCGCACAAATAATTCAACTCGGCTTGGCAGCGTTTGGGAAACTTTACCTATCTTTTTATCTAGAATTCCGCAGAGCCTGAAAACAAAAAGAGTGTGCTTTAGACCACACGACTGAAGTAAAGCTTATTTACTTTAGCTCCATCTATCGGCCGGTACAACTTTGTTTTTGCTTTGTTTAATGTTAATGTCGCCATCTTGGCAAATATAAATTGTCATTTTAGCGGACATACCAACATAATAATAAAATCTTTCACTTTGTTCTATTAACAATGGAGATCTACGTTAACAACTTTCAACTTCCGTTCGCCTCGCTAGCTTACTCCCCAAGTTGTAAAGAAGTTTTACTTCACAAGTTTCAATCCGTGTGTATTGCTAATGATGACTGTACTGAGACGTGGTCTATTACTGTTGGCCTCATTATTATTAGTCCATGATTTACCAATCCATTCATCTGCCAATTAAAACGTTTCAAAATAAAATAACTAATAAATGATATCCAATCAAATGCAAATATTTCACTCACCGCCGTAATGATAATCAATGTATCCGAGTTAGGAATATTAGTGAATATATAAATCATGCCGCGATGATTTGTACATGTTTTGGGAATAATTTGGTAGTTTTGTATGTTTGATCTGATTTATGATTCATAGAAATTAAGACTTTAAATAAATACCTACATCATTTAAGTTTGTGGGAGGCAATTTATGGTGGTCGTAATAAATTTAGAGTAAATTTTGTTAATGTTTATTAATTTGTTCTATTATACTGAATGTATAAGTGTGTTTTTTTATGTTACTGCCCTCAAAAAGTTACGTAAAAATTTTATATTAAGGAATGACAAGCTAGTGATTCGCCTGATGTTAAACGATACTGCTGCCCATAAAGTTACAGTATCACTGGAACTCTAAAGTATAGTTTCAAGTGACACTGCACTGCGCAAGTCATCCTGACACATCAGCACAATCTAGTAACAAGTTAACTAGACTGTGAAGATTACTAGTATAGTAACAAGATTACTAAACTGTGAGATTAAGTCACAAAGCCTCATTTTTTCAATCCTAGTTAGGGTTCAGGGTCTATGTATGTGATTATTGGGCGTTATTGTTGTTATGGCTTTTTTGAGTATTTTAGCTTTCCTTCCTGCCCCTTATGCTCCTTTCCACCATTTGACTGTCTATTGCCTTTTCTCTACACTTTCCCCCAACTCTTTTACCTCTCCCTTCCTTCCGTCTTAACTACTTCTTTGGTTTTTTTTGTTTTTTTTTTTTTTTTTTTTGGCTGGAAAACGAAAAAGATCGCGTCGCCGCATTGTATTATTTTCCAAAACTTATGTTATTTTCAGTGTTAGTGCATAAAATTGGTGGCATTTTATTCGTTAAGTGCTGGATTACAGGCGTGAGTGTGGGAAAATGGTATAATGATGGTGAAACGTTTCTTTTCGTGTTGTTTCCAAAACTCCATAGAAGCTTCAAGTAAAGTTGCCACCACTTTACTAGGAGTATGACTTTGACTATGGATTGACTTGGTGACTTCGACTGTGACTTGACACATATTTGCGTGAAATATCGATAACTTGATAAAATATCAATAACTTGACACTGGCTAAATACACAAAAGTGTGGAGCCAAATCTTAAAAAAAAAAAAAAAAAAAAAACTACTTCTTTTTCCCTTTTCAAAATAATATTTGTTTTTCAACGCTGTACAGTAATTTCCACTCCAGAATAATAAAAATATACAACAAACTGCATCAAAATCCATTTCGTGGTTTTTGCGTAATATTTTTTTTTCGTGAAATTATTGATTTTGACATTTTTGATGTCACCAAATTTGACTGAGACACCAAATGATTTTATTGGATTCTACTATCTATTTATTTCATACACACATACATACATTATACACGCCAATATGATATATATTTTTTTTATTATCGCAATACGGATGCATTTCATTGGATCGCCAGAAGCCGACTCTTGATGATTGATGCATCTTACTCTAATATACACCCAAAATTATATAGGTATATGTGAATGCAAATAAAAAAAAAACTGTAATCAAGCATAATCAAAGCTCATCATTAAAAATACCGACACCAGTACCATTAATTTAAATTTTATTTGCATATTCATAATTAATAAATTAGCGAACGTTTTATAAATGACATCAAATAAAAATTTTCTTTTCTTATTACACCAAATTCTATTCCTGAGTGATAAAGTCGATATTACCATGAATTAGTTCTAAATAATGATTAAACAATCGATCAATGACGGCTGTGACCCCGCTAATCCATTCCCGTCGACGTGAAGTGCACTAACTAGGTATCAATGTTAATTTTAAAAATAAACAATATATATAAGCAAAAACGAAACTCACGTCAAGCCATAGAATAATTAATAGTACAAACACTCACAGCCTTATTAATAAACACGAACTAGCTTTAGACTAGTTACACCATCTTTTGTCTCTATCGATCCAGCTAAATATTCCAGTAGCAAAAAAGGACAAAAGCTGAAGTAACTAATCTGAGACTAATACCCGTTTATTAATAAGGCTGTCAAACTCTAGATTAGGTAAGTAAATGCAGTATAGAGGTATACCTTTTGACAGCCTCTGTGGTG
This sequence comes from Ennomos fuscantarius, assembly GCA_905220475.3. Classification (NCBI taxonomy): domain Eukaryota; kingdom Metazoa; phylum Arthropoda; class Insecta; order Lepidoptera; family Geometridae; genus Ennomos; species Ennomos fuscantarius. Next base: position 1,982,646 of record HG992040.1, on the reverse strand, counting down.
TGGTGGTTGAGCAGGTCGGCTCATAACCTGGAGGCGGCGGATTGGATTCCCGCGGCAGGACAAGTATTTGTGCACTGAAAATACTTGTTCTGAGTTTGGGTGTTGTGGAGCCACGGTCCTCGTAGTTCCTGGGTCCCTAGACTAAATCCTAGTTAGGGTCCAGGATGTATGTATGTGATCGTTGGGTGTTATTATTATTATCATAATACCTAATCTATTAATCCAGCAAAAGCTAGTAGTGTATGTGCATGCTTAGAATGAGAAGGGCAAGCGAAGTTTCTGCTTCAACTTTCAATTTCTTTGGGTCCAGGATATACAAGGTGGCATTTAATTCACTCATTTCCTTAAATGTATGTACTCAGACCATACTATAGAATATTAGTACCTACAAAATTTAATTTAAAAAAAATCATCTTGTTTTAGTATTTAGTGCCTTTTAAAATAACTGCATGACAGCCTAAATGTCTGTTTAACGGTACACACAGCGCGGGCACTAGCTGAATGCTTTGTAAATGTTTCGTAGGCAATAAAACACCTGTTTTGTTCAATGTCACAAGGCTTTTCTTTAGAATTTAAATTTGATAATATCTAGATTTAAGTTTTATTTCATAAGTACTTTTTTATATAGTTATATGAGAGCATTCTATAGCATGGACTGAATACATACATTAAAGGAAAAAAACGAATTAAATTCCACCTTGTATGTGTGTGATCGCGGGGCGTTAATATTATTACTAGCAGCGCTCGCAGTTACCCGCGTATAAAAAGTAGCAGTAGTATGTCTTAATTCACTATACAAGCTGTGTTTTGCTCACATATACTTATTCGAAATGTAAAATGTTCATATAAAATCTGCTTTTGTGATGTCGGCTAACAGTAATTGGTCAGGTCAGGGTTCATTGACATTACCTTGACTACAGCGTGCTTCCGATTTACTGGGGCAATACCTACCTATCATAATCTAGTGATGGTAGAGTAAGAACTTTTGATTTTTTTTAAATAATTTATTACTAAATAATTACTATCTATCGGCCTTGTACAATGATATACGAACCTAATCAGTTCATATACGTTTTTTATTGACCGTCATCATTTTCATGATTTCATTTAATAAATAATAATAATAATATGTGTGGACATCTTTTTTTTTTTGAGGGGTGAAATGCCCTCGCACTTCCCTGCCACCACCCCCGTGGGTATTTGGGACTCGAACCCACTAAAACCCCCCCGTGAGCCCTCGTCCGCCGTACCGGGGCGAGAAGGGGTCGCGACTGCAGTCCAGCCAACTCGCCCCCGGCGGCAGGCCCTTTCCCACCACCTTCCACCTTGCTCACCAAGGTCACCCACCAGACGTGCGGGGCCGTGCAAGTCGGCGGAGAGTCCCCCGACTCTCCACCAGTGACCCCACTACGGGGGAGGGAGGAGGTGCGCGTAACGCCTCCTCCTCCCTCCCACTCGTCTGCGCCGGAGCGGGTCAGCTCCAGCGGCCTCCTCTCTGACCCGCTCCGTGGTCTCCTTCTGCGCCATCACTTACTCGCAGAAGAAGACCACCGCCTGCCACGATCTCTCGCTGTCGAGCATGGCTCTCACCACGCTCGGCAGCGAGAGATCGTGGCCTACTGCCATGGAAAGTGTGCGCCGCTGCGGGTCCCAAGCGGCACACACTTCCAGTGTGTGGGGCGCTGTATCCTCCAGCGCCCCCAGGGGTCGCTTCCCGCCTCGCGATTTGGTGCAGGTACTTTCCAAAGCATCCGTGCCCGGAAAGCACCTGCACCAATCGGAAGGTCAGCGACCCGTGGGGCCGCCTCACCCACCTCTGGAGGACCGTCCTTTGCCCTGGGACCGGTGGAGCCAGGTCCTCCACCCACATGTGTGGACATCTCACACAACGCCATCTAACCCCAAACTAAGCAAAGCTTGTACTATGGGAACCGGATAACAATACTTAGATACTTTTTGTTTGTAAATACATACATACAATACAATATAACACCGACAGAGAACAAACACCTATGTTCATCCCACAAATGTTACAAATGTTTAAATGCACCTGGGTGGGAATCGAACCCACAACCCACAGTTCAGAAGACAACTACCTACATAATGAGCAATCGGGCCAATCAAAAAAATACCTACGTACTCTTTAAACAGCTTTGAAGAGTTGACAAAGATTGTACGTATTGTAACGCATTAAGTAAAATATAAGAATTTATAAGGGTAAATAAGTCAAAGTCAGGGGGTTTTTATTGCAAATACACTATCTTTGGCACTTTTACAAGTCAAAATGAGTTATAATTGAGGTATTGTAGTAAGCATATAAAAATACAAGAAACTTAATGTCAAATATTAGGTATATAGGAAGCCCAATGTGAAAATAGACAGAAGTTATTTTCTTTTCTCTCTAATACTGCCCGAACGCCGATCAAGTTTTTCGGCTGAATTTCCCGAGTGCTAATTGTCCTCTAGTTGTAATCATAAAGAAGGTATGGGGACCTATCTCGTGTTCAGAAGGTGATTCAAAGGCGACTGACAAGTTGCTAATTAAATTAATGACAAAACAGACAATACTCAAAAACTTGCTTCGAGAATCTTTACGTTCCCGCCATCCTATTTTCCCACTCTATGCATATACAATTCAAAGTCCTAACTGACTGACTTATATATCAACGCACAGCCTAAAACTCTGGTCCTAGAAACTTGAAATTTGGAGGGTGTGTTCTTTGTAAAATGTAAGTATCCACTAAGGAAAGGTTTTTCGAAATTCCCGTCCCTAAAAGGGTGAAATGGGTGGTTGAATTATATATTTAAAAAAAAAAATTGCCGTTTCCTATAGGCCACGCGGGTGAAGCCGCGGGCAGAAACTAGTGTCATATTATAATTACAATTTAAAAATACGGTAACCAATTTTATTAATCAGAAATCGATAGGTCGTGAGCGTTTGAAAAATCGGTCGATAACTTATCATCGCTACCTGTGCCATGGGTTCAGCCTTCAATATCGTTTGAAGCGTAATAAATCTGCTAGAACCATTTTAGGTTATTTACTCAGTAGGTATCTTACTTAGTAGGTTATCTAGTTATAATTTTTTTTTTTTTAATATTAAGGAATGACATGACGAGCTAGCCGTTCGCCTGATGTTAAACGAAATGGCTGCCCATATCAGCTGCAGTGTCACTCTAGTAGTGTCACTAAAGTATAGAGGTTCGCGTGACACTGCACTGCGCACGTCATCCAGAGACATCAGCACAATCTAGTAATAAGATTACTAAACTGTGAGATTAGATCATAAAGTCTCATTTGCCCAGTAATTTCACTAGCTACAGTGCCCTTCAAACCGGAACACAGCAGCGCTTGCGCACTACTGCTTGGCGGCAGAATAACTGGCAAAGCGGTGGTACCTACCTAGACGAACTTCGCAGTAAAGTCCTACCACCTAGTAAATATATAGATATATATATATATATAATATATATATATATCTTATGTAATATAATATGTACAATAATAATCTTTATATATAGAAATGAATCTCTATTTCCCTTGGTCTTTGCATTACGCGTGAATGGATGGAACATTTTCGCAAATTCTTTTTTTGATGTGTTTATTATTGTCAGGAGACCAGGAGAAAATTTTTATGAAAGAAAAAGCAAAGAAATTTTTGAAACCCCCGCTGGGCGCAGCTAATAATATTAACCAGTAATATTATAAATGTGAAAGTTTGTCTGTGTGAATGTTTGTTACCTTCTATCTGCGTAACTATATAATTTACCGATTTTGATGAAATTTTGAGCGTTTGCTATATTTACATATTGGATACTCTCTTCAAAGGTCACAAAAATCACTATTATCTCGCTTGCTAGCTTTAATGATGTTAACTTTTTAAAAATTGTGACAAATTTTGTTTTATAATTTATTTCATACGACTAACCGTTTTTGAGGTAGAGGGCAGAGCTAGGCTTGCTGTTTAAATTGTAAATTTCTCATGTAGTAGGTACTACATGAGAAATTTACAATTTAAACAGCAAGCCGGGATTCAATGTCATCTAAATGGAACATCTCTAAACATTACTACATTACAGTGATGAAACTTACCTACCAGGGGCCTTACCGCGTAAGACTGGTGGAGATGGTAATCGTGTTCTCTCTTGCTCGCACTCGTGGACTTGTTAATTGACGCGTGCGGGATGGCAGGTGAAGCCGATTCCGATATCAGCGGTAGGGGTGCTGCTCTGCGAATGTTATCTTGGTGTTTTATATACCTAATTAATATAATATACTAGCTGCGCCCCCGGATTCACCCGCATGGTGAAAAAAAGGGTCATATGGTACGGTGTGAAATGTCCACAAAAAAACATACTTATATTAAGTCATGTTCAACTGTGGTCTACTTTAGGCTAAAGATCCGTAATTCAAATCTTATTAAATATATCTATTTAATTTTTTTTTTCCACTACTGTATGTGTACTCTACAACAACTAAACAACTAGTTATATAGCCATTTTTTTTAATGTCACCATCTTTTGGACAGGCTCTTACAGAAGGTAAAATTCTGTGTTTTATTTATAACCTTTTGTTACATACTCTATTTGGTTTTATTTAGGGTTTTTTTTAGCTTAGTGTACATACTAATTTAGGTGATTATTATAAATCGGATGTTTGAATTTTTAAAATTAATTAAACACACAATTTTGTTCTATTTAATAAAAAAAAGTAGGTAATTCAAAGTATCGGGTAAATCCAAAGGATCTTTACTCTATGGACGGCAAGGATCTGCACAGATCGCGTGAGATCACCTCCTCAAACTATTTTAATAAAGCTTCCATACAAAGTTTTTATGGTAGACCGGTGGGACTAATTATTGCCATATCGTGAATACACTCCTGAATTCAATAGATTTAACAAAACATCCGGCTATTTAATTGATAATTGACACCCAATCGGTGTCTATTGAAATGGTAAGTGGCAGCTGTATTTATTTTTAGGGTACCGTACCGTCCAAAGGGTAAAAACGGTATCTATTATAATTGATAGAATCAAGTGTGACTTCACGGAAGTTCATCTTAGATACAAAATGAAATAATAATATCTAGTGTAATTCCGCTGAATTCAAGTACTTCGATTATCTATATTGGGGCAGTCGTAAAGGATTATTGTAGGTAAATTAATGAAAAAACCTGAAATGACCTAAAAAACCCGAACTTCAAATAATAAATTTAAAAATATTATGATTATTAAATTTATTATTATTATTATTATAAATAAAACTGAAATTTAAAATATACAATTATACAAATATTATAAAATTAATTATTATTATTACTAATAAACACCAATACAGATAACCCTCGACACGCGTTTTACTCTTCACGAGGCATCCTCAGGTCCGCGTTGACTCGACGAAGGCTCATGCGAAAGTGAAGTGTGAATTCAGCGGAATTACACTAGATATTGTCATTTCATTTGGTATCTATTATTACTAAGCCAACAGGAGGTGAGTTCACGCAGCGAGATTGCGGCGGTGACTGCGGACGGCCGCCCGTTCGGCCAAGCGCGAGCGCTGAGGGGTCACAGGGGGGGGCCGGACTTGCACCGACGTCAGCGAAGGCAGCTCTGCATTTCCATTTTCGTGTGCGTCATAGGTGTCATCGCACACTACACTAACCGTATCACTTTCCAGATTGACCGTTGCAACATATTTAGGAGTACTGCACGTAATAATTGGAACTCACCTCCTGAGGAAGAGCATCGGATATGCTCGAAACCTGGTCGAGAAATCGACGTACAATTCGTGAGTAATAGTCGGGGATATATTAATTTAAAATGAATCACACTCATGAGAATTTTAATACTAAACTAAGCCAACAGTCTGTATGTTTGTCTTTGTTTGTAAGACTTATAACCAGCTTTGTATGTATAATACACATACAGGCTGAAATTTAATGGAATAAGTAAATATCATGCATTATTGACTGGCCCGATAGCTCAGTTGGTAGTAGCCCTGCCTTCTGAACTATGGAATCAAACCCACAACGGGTACGATTCCCACCAAGGACAAACATTTGTGTGATGAACATAGGTGTTTGTTCTGTGTCTGGGTGTTATATTGTATTCTATGTATGTATTTACAAACAAAAAGTATCTAAGCATTTATCAGTTATCTGGTTCCGTTCTGGTTAAGTTTTGCTTAGTTTGGGGCTAGATGGCGCTGTATGAAATGTCCACACATATTATATTATTATTAATACGATGAATTACCTAACAATAGATGACAAAAACTACAAAAAATAAATAATTAAGAATGTAGAAACGTATTTTCAACTGCTTTTGAAGTAAAACTTCTTTACGCATGCTTGATCACTTGATTGAATGCGAGGGGAATGGAAGTTGAAGTTGGTGCACGTAGATCTCCATTGTCAACATAACAAAGTTAAGCATTTGTATTATTATGTTGGTATGTCCGGTAACTTAAATCGTCAAGATGGTTACAATAACATTAAACAAAGCAAAAACAATACGCTAAGCTATACCAGCCGATAGATGCAGCTAAAGAAGATTTACTTCAGTTGTGTGAACTAACGCACACTCGTTTTTTTTAAATTTGTTTATGTGTGTGTGTGTGTGTGTGTTTTAATGAATGCAGTTGCAGGTAGATATGTACGGAACCCTCACTGCACAAGTCCGGTTCACACTTGGCTGGTTTTTTACCTGTGAAATATTGGCGTTGAGATCTTCAAGTTTGTGATATTTATTTATTTTTAACTTAAAACAAATAACAAAAATACATAGGTTAAAGGTATATAAAAACGCTTTGCCTACCAAGAAATTTGTCGCCAAGCCATAGATTAGTAATTAGTACCCAGCTGTGAGTATCACACTAATATTATAAAGGCGAAAGTTTGTATATGTGTATGTTTGTTACTCCTTCACGCTCAAACGGCTGAATGGATTTGGTTGAAATTCGGTACCAAGACTTATAGCTTATACGCTGGATTAACATATAGGCTACATTTTATTCTGGAAAAGTGAAACGTTCCCGTGGGATAAGCAAATAATTGAAATACTTTTTATCAGCGGGTGAAACTGCGAGGCGCAGCTAGTGTGCAATAAAAGTACAACGTTACTTGTTTGTTTGTTTAGATTTTACGTCATAACGGCTAAGCCGATCAACAAATTTTACTTACGTGGTTTTCGTATAGATATTACGGAACAACACATTTTATCTCGGGAAATTAAGAAGACCCAAAAACGGGTTATACGTGAGTAAAACCGTGGAGCACCTCTTTATTATATATGCTAGTTGCGCCCCACGGAATTTTTTCATCTCCGGGATGAAATGTAGTCTGTGTGCTAATCCAGTAAGCTATCTTGGTACCGAACTTTATTCAAATCTATTCAGCCGTTTGAGTGTGAAGAAGTAACAAACATACACACATAAGAATCGCCTTTATTTAAGTGTGATATCGTGATAGCTGTAGGTAAATAAGGCAGCGCGTAATATAGCGTAGTCATGCTTGATTGAGTCACATTAAAATAATCACACTCGAGAGAGCAACAGTGTGGCTCAGTGGTAGCCTGTTTGACTTTTAAGCCGACAGACCCAGGGTTGAATTCCATTTGGACCTGCACCAATGACTAGCATGTGCAGATTTTGCACTCGCTAGAACGGTGAAGGAAAACATTTTAAAATTGCATATTCAAGAAATAACAAGATTGAGGTCCGTATTACAGAACGATGCTCAATCATTGATCATTACTCAAGCAGAGATTTCATTCACTAATTGATCACTTAAGAATGAAATCTCTGCTTGAGCGCCGATCGACTGAGCATCGTTCTATAATACGGACCTAAGTATAACAAACAAAGCACTTTCTATGGGTAATAAGTATACCTAAGTCACTTATGCCCGTCTGTACAAAAGTTTGACAGATGCTAAGTTCACACTTATATCCCTAGCCCCCGGTTTCTCGTACGTTTGTCAAACTCATGTCAATTCAACACACCATCTTTCATCTTTCTTCTTTTCTTCGTTTAATGGCCTGCTATCGATTTTTAAAGATAATTCTGCCAATGTCAAGTGAGGAAATTTGTACGGTAAGTCTTATTTTGTCAGTCAAAATGCCACAGTAAAATGGTGGATATTTTACTGAAGGCTCTAGGAAGCCTTGAAGAGAAAACGACAAGGCATGGTTTTAAAACTTGGAACCATTTGCCAACACTAGTGCATGTTCACGAACACTTAACGAATAATAATCCACCCTTATTAAACATTAAAATTCAAAAATACACGGGTAATGGAAAAAAGTTCGAAATTCACAACCGCCACTTTCGAATTCTTTTCAACGAATCCAACACACCATTATTGTGACACTCAACGGTTGACAGCCAATGTTCAACAGGCAACCAATGATCATTCATATTCGTATCTGGTCTACCAATATGATACGAAATTCGCAAACCCGGAGGAAAGTGTTGCTTAGGGGCCATTCAAGTATTACGTAAGGGGGGCGGGTCTTTGCTTTGCTTATTTTGGATGACATGGGGGGTAGGGGAGTCTAGATGATGATTACGTCATCGGTAGTTATTTACCTTTTTACACGAATAGCAACCCTCACATTGTCTGCTTGAAACACTAAACATTATAATTATAATATTAAAAAAACAATATATTAATTGATAAATGTTTACGTAAGCATGGGGGAGGGGGTAAGAGCATTGCTTACTTTTGCTGACAAGGGGGATGGAGGGGTTGTAATTGTAATAAATCTGCTTACGTAATACTTAAACGGCCCCTTAGCTATGTTACTTTAATCGACTTAGGTGCAAACGGGCACAGTAAGTAGTAGGTATATACTGTTACCTAAGTCCACTAACTTTCTATTTTAGGTTTTTTCATCCTGTCTTCTGTAATTTACTTGCAAAGTATTGGCAACGACCAGCATGATTCTGACCACAGATCGTTTATAACTTAATACCTATTACCTATCTAAATTTAATATAAAATATCGTATGGCGGTACCTACCTAATCTACTGTGATACGAAAGAAATGAATAAACGAGTGTGGTCTAGACCACACAACTGAAGTAAATCTTCTTTGGCTCCATCTATCGGCCGGTATAACATTGTTTTTGCTTTGTTTATCGACATCTTGACGATAGTAAATTGTCATTTTACCGGACATACCAACATAAAAAATATTTTTTAAGTTTTATTATATTGACAATGGAGATCGTGAACTAACTACGACTTCCGTTCACCTCATATTCACCAGTTACTCCCCAAGTCAAGCTTGCGTAAAGAAGTTTTACTTCAAAATATGGAGGGTTAAATATAACGCACATCGATATAATCGGCTTGGAACGTTGTCTCTGTCACTCACAGATCTTAGAGTATTCTCTTCTCTGTCTACGGAGATAATCGACTTCCTAGAGCGTTGTCTCTTTACCTCAACTATTCACCGCTGATTACTTGATGAATTTCAATTAATCTGTTATCACGTAACATTTCCTAACGTTCCTAATAGTCGTGAATCGTGATAGCACAAGATTCTGACGTTGATTGAATTTTGATATTGCAATCAGGGGTCAATATAAAATATTGCAAGGTCATTAGATACAGGTGGAACACCAATTAAGTAGGTAGGTAACCTACATTAACTAGTAGAAGTTTAACTATTAAAGTTTGAACCTTCTTATTTCATACCTACTGCAATACCTTTGGGTATGTCACAGAGGAATAAGTGCGAACTTGGAGTTTTGGCGGGAAAACGAAAAAGATCGCGTCACCGCATTGTATTATTTTCCAAAACTTGTGTTATTTTCAGTGTTAGTGCATAAAATTGGTGATAGACATGTATATATATATATATATATATATATACATAATATACATATATATATAAATTAATTAACAAAACAAGTGCGAACTTAGGAGCTGTCAAAATTTTGTACAGACGAGCATCAGTTACTTATATATTTTTTTTTGTATGTTTTGGCTCCACACTTTTGTGTATTTAGCCAGTGTCAAGTAATTGATAATTTTTTAAGTTAATGATATTTCACGCAAATATGTGTCAGTCAAGTCAGTCAAGTCATAGTCTAGTCAAAGTAATACTCCTAGTAAAGTGGTGGCAACTTTACTTGAAGCTTCTATGGAGTTTTGGAAACAACACGAAAAGAAACGTTTTACCATCATTATACCATTTTCCCACACTCATGCCTATAATCCAGCACTTAACGAATAAAATGCCACCAATTTTATGCACTAACACTGAAAATAACACAAGTTTAGGAAAATAATACAATGCGGTGACGCAATTTTTTTCGCTTTCCTGCCAAAACTCCAACAGTTACTTTAATAGTAGAATAAATACATCGCAACATTTTAATTTGTTAAATATATAAATCCAACAATTTGTACGCCTTGCTCCTAGGGTAATCGCGTAGTTAAAAATTAAGACTAGACAGACTAACATTGAATAGTTAATACCTACTGGCTAAATGCCCAAACCTGTAAGTAAATATTAATGCAGTCTTTGGAGTTGGAGTTTTGATTATAGAAAAATAGTGGTACGTCTCCAGTATAAAAAGTTACTCTATGGTGGTACGCCTACTGTGTTTGAGACCTTCTCATAAAAGAAAAAAAAAATCTATATATTATATTATGCTCCACACTTTTGTGTATTTAGCCAGTGTCAAGTAATTGATAATTTTTCGAGTTAAGTAACATATAATTGTATGTCAATTCAAGTCAAGTCACAGTCCAAGTCATCAAGTCAAGTCATAGTCTAGTCTAGTCAAGTCATACTCCTAGTAAAGTGGTGGCCACTTTACCAGAAGCTTCTACGGAGTTTTGGAAACAACACGAAAAGATACGTTTCACCATCACTATACCACTTTATACTACTCTACACTATAACACTCATGCCTGTAATCCAGCACTTAACGAATAAAAGGCCACCAATTTTATGCACTAACGCTGAAAATAACAAAAGTTAAAGTGAAGTAAAAGCCCTAGTGAAGTGATAGGTAGGGTCACAGAATACCATTACTTCTACAGCGTACATAATGCCTTATATTTTGTAGGGTACAGTACCTACATCACTCATAGTTTTACGATAATATTTTAATTTACTTTAAGGTAAATTATAATCAATTGTTTTTTTCTCCAACCTGTAGCATGTAATGAATTTTGAGGTTTGCAACATACACATCGAGAGTTTTGGCGGGAAAACGAAAAAAGTCGCGCCGCCGCAATGTATTATTTTCCAAAACTTGTGTTATTTTCAGTGTTAGTGCATAAAATTGGTGGCATTTTATTCGTTGAGTGCTGAATTACAGGCATGAGTGTGGGAAAGTGGTATAATGATGGTGAAATGTTTCTTTTCATGTTGTTTCCAAAACTCCATAAAAGCTTCAAGTATAGTTGCCACCACTTTACTAGGAGTATGACTTTGACTAGACTATGATTGACCATGACTTGACTCGATGACTTCGACTGTGACTTGACACATATTTGCGTGAAATATCATTAACTTGATAAATTGTCAATTTACTTGACACTGGCTATATATACAAAATTGTGGAGCTAAAGCATAAAAAAAAACATCGATAATAATGACAGTACGTTGATTGACATTTGACGATGACGTTTATAATGACGTTTCTAGAAACTGTTTGACAATCTCTCACAGCAACCACAAAAGCTAATTTTATCAGTTTTGTTCACGTTTATTGATCAAACAGGTAAAGAAAACGGCTCTTTAATTGCTTTAAACTTCTACAAAATTATGGATAAAGCATTCCAAATCCAAAAACAGGTCCGCGATAACGCTAAAACTTTGAATAGCTATCTGACGGACCTTCAGAACTGGGAGTGCGAGATGAAAAGAAAAGAGACTGCGCTAAACGGTGGTTATGAGCAGGTTCAGATCTTAATTAACGTTGTTTTACCTTTGTAACAGTATTAGTAGTACTGGTTCTTGTATCTGTGACCGATATTTACTTTATACGTTGGTTTTACTACGCCTAAAATTATAAAAGGACATTCGCTGTGTCAACACAATGACCGGCATTAATTTGCTAATTTCACGTCTAAATAGTGATTTTTAAACTTATATTTGTACATATTTCTAGAATGTAGTTTTTATGTGCTCTATTTTATCGTAAGCATTTTTCCATTAACATATTTTACCTGCTTTGTTTTTTGCGAGGTTAGGATTTGCCTCCTGTTAGAAGCAAGGTAAAGAAGGAGAAGCCGGTTCATGTGAAAAAACAACCTGAAAAGAGAATATCATCATCTGATTACAAGGCATGGGAAAATTTTGATGTTGTAAGTAACTTTATGATTCATATGTAAATATCTACTATATGGGTCATTCTAAGTTAAGAGGTACTTTCCATGGCAAGGACAAAAAAATACTTTTTTTTTATACTAACTTCCTAATTAACCTATTTATTACTTAAAACTAAATGTTTTCTTCATGCTCACTTAAATTTATTACAGAAATGTATGTAGTTTAGTCACAATAAGTTCTAATATAAGAAAAAAGTCTCTCCCCTGGTCTGTCCCCAAGCCGACATTATTTGTAAACCAGTTATTATGAATGTCTTAAAATTAAATAATTACTTTATCATGGGTAATTTTATACAGAATAATAACTTATTCTCAGTGTCTTATAAGTAAAATTACTTATATTCCAATTATTCATAAATAATATCAACACCGAAATTTGTCCTCCGAGTTTCGTGTCTCGTCCCCTGGCATTTTGTTTTCGTTTAAAAATCAGTTTTGTTTTGCTAGTTTGTGGAAGTTGTGACCTTGAGTGCATAGGATGTAACATGAAGCAAGCAGCAAGTGGCGCATAAGCCCACTGCGCAGCCATTTTAACGGCCATTTCAGTCACGCCGCTCGCTGGGTGTAGAATTGTTGAGTGAATGCAGTCTTTCCTCTGGTAAGTTTTATTTAGCAATTGTTTGTTAAAATACTAATATAGACTTAAATATTCACTATGAATAGTGCATACATTGTTACGTTTGATTGTGAATTGCGTACGAGAAACACTTTTACGGCTATTTTAGATATCAATCGAAAATGTATCTCCCCTGGCGTATTTCCCCTGGCTCTTTTGATGACAGGGGAGATACTCAATGTCCAGGGGAGATACATTTGTATGCGTTTTCATGAATACTTCAACATTTTTCTCTGAATCTTTACTTGGCATTACGTATATCTTAGCTTTACAATTTAATATGCCTTTTTTACAGAAAAAAATGGCACCTAGAAAAAAAATGACGCGCGAAGAACGGCTCAAAAAAAAAGGATAGCAGAACGATTAAGGTACCAAAGAATTAAAAATGACAAAGATAAGTAAGTACGTTCAACAAAACATCAAGGAAAGGGAAAAATATGAAAAGAAGTTAAAAGAGTTATTAAGACAGTGTAGCAACTGACTCCCAGAGAGCAGCGGAAGGTTAGAAAAGTATGGAGAGAAAAAGCAAAAATTCATAGACGTCGTTTAGCACTCCAAGATAATATTTTAAGCAATGCTCCTGAAACACCACCATGTTTGGATAATGAAGAACCACCACCCCCTCAAAATATTAATAGGCGAGTGCAGGCAGCACAGCAAAAGTCAATTCGAGCAAGAAAACTGATAATAAGAAAACAAGAGGCTGAAATAGCTCAACTTAAGTCTGCAGTCCAACGCTACAAGAAACAAATACAATGGATTAAACAACCACAAATTAGGTTCTACTGAAAGTATAAAGACTTTTTCAGGCACACTAAAGATTCTACAAATTACCGGTTGCATATTTATACCTAATTGCCTGACATTGAAAAGTTTGAGCTGCTTCTGTGACTCACAGCTATGTCGTCATTTACAATGGGGTATTTTGGATTATCCACAAACACATCGTAAATTTAATCTACGTGTTGATGATATATACGGAGCTAGCGATTCAGAAGATGAACCACTAATCAATGTCACATCTCAAGAACACAAGAAGAAGTCTCAAGAAACACTACAGCATTCTATACCTACCAGTATTAAAACCAAACTGCACAAAGATGATTCAAAGCCTCAACATTTGGAAAGAAAACATTCTGCAACGGGGACTTTGTGCTGGTTAAACTTCAAGATAAAAAACAGAATATCGTTATGTTACAATGTGCACAGGTGTTGAAGAAGATGATGAACTTCAAGTTATATTTTGTACAATCTGTGATTAAACTGGAAAAAAGTTCAGAATTAATGATGACGATAATTCTTTCATCACCTGGGATCAGGTTTTAAAAAAACTACCCTCCCCTAGCTTAAAAATGAGAGGGCAGCGTATTTTTTATGCATTTAATGAATCTATTGATGTCTTTAAACGCGGGTTTTAGAAAAAGTTTTTTTTTTAGTTACTTTTTAATTAAAATGTTTTTAGAGTTTAAATACAAGAAAAATTTAATACTGTTACACAGAGAAGTTTTATTTTTATTTAATTATTGACTATTGATAGTAAAGTTATAAATATTTTTTGTTTTGATGGAAAGGAAATGTAAAAACCTTTTTATGTTTTGTACCTGGCGCTTAAGAAACATTTAATTTTTTAAACAAAAACGGCTAAGAAATGACAAGTCTGATTACAAATAATTCATAATTAAAATAAAAATAAATAAATAAAGTTGATTCTTAAAAATAACCCTGTTTTTAATATGCCTATCTCTCTTCCCTGTCCATAAAGTATCCTCCCCTGTGCATGTTGTCTCTACCCTGTACTGAGTATTTACCCTGGTCACTTATAAAACGAGATAAAACCAATAAATTGACTGGCCACTTTGTGAATGTTTCCAACTTAAAAGTTTCCATAAAAAACATGTATAATTAAGTAAAAATATAAAAAAAATGCGATGCCATCACTTCATACAACATATTACCTCTTAACTTAGAATGACCCATATACTAAAATGTTTTGTTCAATATTATTAACATTCAAAGATAACACTGACAACTATTTACTGTTTTTAATACCATCCATTGAAATGCATCCATCGGTTGGTAAATAAAGAAAACTGATAAAGATATTACAATTTTAGTGTTGGCTTAAACTAAATAGACATAAAAGGCACTCCCTTGGAGCCTTAAAATTAAAGTATCATTATTCAATAGCAATAAAACCAATTACTCATATAAAGAAATATTGCTTACCATAACTTTAATGATAAATCTATGCTTATCCCTGGGAAAGAATAAAGAAGATTATAAATAATCTATTAATGCTGCATTTTATGCCCGTAGGTAATTAATACATTACAAACTACCCTGTAAAAGTATAATTAATTATCAAAGCCAACATTTCCATCAAACCTAGTAAGCTGTCATGTCAGTGAACCAGATTATTTAACAGAAAGGCCTACATACCTATTTTACCTAATAATTGTCTACTTTAATAGTTTTTTGTTCTAACCTGTCAATAATTGGTCTAATGAAATATGCTTTTAACAATATCTACCAATTTTAACTGATAAAAAGTGATAATATGGCTAAAAGTGGTGCTATGTTAGGTAATGCTTGGATTTGGAATGAGTCAAGTCAGCTGCTGGAACACCACTAAGTGTTTGGCAATGGAATCTTATAATCTGGGAGCAGTAACCAAAAAATTGCTTACCATAACACCACCAAACTTCATCACAATGTTTTCTTAAAGTGCAATCTCCTAGCATATTCCAAGAGTGTAATAAGTTATCTTTTAGGATAAAGCATGTGAGGATATTGACATGGAAGATAAAGGTCCCACTTCTCTAGACAGCAAAAAGAGTTTACCCGCTAAGATGGAGAAGTTGAGAGAAGAGGCCCAGTATGAGAAGGAAAGGGTAAGGAAAATTGTTGTCTCTAGAAATCTTGAAAATTGTAGCATCATCCTCATATTCTAACATCAACGGTTGGATGTGCTACTCCCATAATACTTGTATCTTTGTGCCTAAAGAGCGCAGTGTGCCAGGCCTGATGCTATAGTAACCTCTTCCCATCAGGGTTGTATGTTTGTTTGCTACCTTTAGCTTAAAAAATGGCATTTCAGGATTTAACAACCGCATGTAGAATCAAGTTTTTTTATGTTATTGAATGATGTGACAAGCAAGTGATGCACCAAGCACCTGAAGCAAGCACCTGATGTTAAGTGATATGTGTGCCCATAACAGAACAGTGTCATTTGGAACTCCAAAACATAAAGTTTCGGGTGACATTGCACTGCGCACATCATCCAGAGACATCAGCACAGTCTAGTATAAGATTACTCGACTGTGAGATCCTAAAGTCTCATTTGCCCAGTAATTTCACTAGCTACATTGCCTTCCAAACCGGAACACAGTAGTGCTTGCACACTACTGCTTGGCGGCAGAATAACTGGCAAAGAGGTGGTACCTACCTAGATGAACATTGCAGAAAAGTCCTACCACCTAGTAAAAAGTGTTTATGAGTGCTTTACTCATAAACACCACTTAAATGTCATTATTTGAAATTGCACACAACTTTGGAACACCATGCAGGGATAGCCCTTAAACAAATCTTGAATAAAAAAAGACATGTTTATAAGTAGAGCCTTAATTATTTATTATTAAAATAAAGATAATATGTAAAGATCATATAATGTTGAGGTTAGTCTTCATTGTATTTTGTATATACATTATATCCTGAAGTTTAATACACATTTTAACATGAGATAGTTTATCTGTGTAAGTATTATTTATAGAGATCTAATTTCTACCTTTTTTAATATTCATTACTACATAATTTTCAGGGAAACACCTTTGTGAAGCAAGAGAAATGGGATGATGCTATCAGCTGCTACAACCGAGCCATTGAACTTGTGAAAGATGATGCTATATACTATGCCAACAGAGGGTTGTGCTACCTCAAGAAAGACAGGTATGACTGCTCTCATAGCCCAGTTACTTTGATTCCCACCCTATATTATAATGAGCTTCTGCCCGCAGCTTCCCCGCGGCGCGCGGCGTGGCCTATGGGAAAATAATTCAACCACCCATTTCACCCTCTTAAGGGTGGAATTTCGAAAAATCCTTTCTTAGCGGAGCCTACGTCATAACATCTACCTGAATGCAAAATTTCAGCCTGATCCATCCAGTGGGCTGTGCATTGATAGATCACTATGTCAGTCAGTCAATCAGACAGTCACCTTTGATTTATATATATTTAGATTAGAGTAATGATGATGAACATAGATGTTTTTTCTTTGTCTGGGTGTTATTATTGTATTAAATAAGTACTTTTATAATTAAGTTATTTGGTTCCCATATTACAAGCTGCTTACTTTGAGGGTAGATGGCGCTGCGTTAAATGTAACCAAATAAGTACTAGAAAATGGACATCAAGTTACTTGTTTCAAATTCAAACATCTTTTGTGACGCCTGCACACAACAGTTTCATTTGCCCAGTAATTTCACTCGCTAGTGTTCTTCAAACTGGAACACAGCTGTGCTTTCATATTACTGCATGGCGGCCGAATGTCTGATAAAACAGTGGCATTTTTATTTAATAACAAAAATGGTCAACTTTTGACTACTGATGTTAAGCGATGATGCGGTCGAAAATGTAACGCATTGGCCTAAAAAAGCTTGCATAAAAGTCCTACCACCTAGTACTACTGGAAATTTCGCATTGTTGGAGGTTTTTGCTTTTTAGACTTTTTGATCTGTAGGGCCAGTAATAATATAGCAGATGTTGAATCCACAATCTAAAAGTTAATGACTCTTTGGATGCCTTGCAATTTCCTAGTCATGAAAGTTTTAATGACAAATAGAATGATGATATTATTGTCCCTTTCAGCCTCCATCAAGCTGAATCAGATTGCACTGAAGCGCTGCACCTAGACCCCACATACGTGAAAGCACTGCAGCGTCGTGCAACTGCTAGAGAGAAATTTGGCTCCCTTAGATCAGCCTCTGCGGACCTTGCTGAAGTACTTAGACTGGAGCCCCATAATAAGTCAGCTAGAGTTCAGCTGGATGCTATTAAAGCTAGGATGGGGACAAAAGGGGTAAGATAATCTTAATATTATCTTCTATCAAGTATCTTATTCTATTTTTATCCATCCAAGAAATAAATAATAAATGTTGAGTGACTATGGTTCGTAGTCTGGACTAGTATAGACTCATAGTTCCTGGGTCTCTAGATACAAGGAATTTATGTATGTGATCGTTGAGCATTATTGTTTTCTAAACGTTTTATGGCCGAGATCACTCAAATGATAAGACTGCCAATTGTACTATTTTTTGCCGAATATTTCATACTTATAGTTATGTATCTTTGTATGTATACGTAGTGAATCAAACCCACAACCTACAAGTTAGAAGGCAGGGTTACTACCAACTGAACTAATGGGCCAGTTAATAATAGTTCCCTTTTTATTCTCTGCAGGCCAAATCAAAATCATCACCTACAACAACACCGATCATAGAATCCAAGCCGTTCATAAGCAAACCTAAACACCAGCCAAAGATCATAGAGTTGCCAGATGAACCTAAACCGGTGACATTGCCTACTGCGGAGGAAAACTGGAGGCTTGGTATCGGAGAAAATGTTACCGTTCTGAGACCTGTGAAGAAACCACCTCATTTGAGGTCTAAGGTAAGGAAGCATTCGGTTGTTAGTTCTCCAAAAGGGTTGGATTTTTTACCTTATTTAAAAATTCCTTGTTCTGAGTCTGTTTGTTGTGGGACCATGGTCCTTGTAGTTCCTGGGTCCCTACACAGGGAATCCTAGTTAGGGTCCAGGATCTATGTATGTGATCGTTGGGCGTTATTATTATAATTATTGATTCATCAATATAGACTGTCCATTTTCAGAGACCACTAAAGCCGGTACTCATCCAAGAAATCCAATTAGGCAAGACGTCACCTGAAAAACCCCCGACTCGTCTAAAAATCGTCGAAATTGAGGATCAATCTCAGGGAGATACGAAAACAGACAGCATTCATGTACCCAACAATGACGGCAGCACGGATATTTTCAACCAGTTTGATGGTGGTACGGATATTTTCAACCAAATCGATGATAGTACGGAAATTTTCAACCAAATTGATGATAGTACGGAGTTTTTCAACCAATTTGATGACAACACTGAATTTTTCAACCAAATCAATGGTAGTACGGACATTTTCAACCAGTTTGATGGTAGTAAGAACGTTTTCAACCCGATTGATGGTAGTACGAAAAATTTCCACCTAGATGATGTTAGTGCAAATATTTTCAACCTAGATAGTTCGAAAATTGATAAGAAAAATCCCAAAGGTTTGTTTTTATTGTAATTTTGATTTTTTTATTCTTAACATGAATTTCAATCAACATGCATATAAATATAAAGTGTCACTTTTATTACTCAGTAAGCTTAACTATGGCATGCGGTTTTACACAACTGCCTTTTCATGTCTATGATTTATCTGGTAAATTTTATCCAAATTGGTACAGCCGTTTATTTATAAAATCGCAAAAAGCAGACAGGGACAGAGTTATTTAATGTGACTGACCGTCTTAACGGGTTTACGTGTAACGCGTCAGAAGAGCATATAGAGATAGAAAGGGAAGCACCTGCTTAGGGTGGGCTTATAGCGCTGTGCGAGCTGAACTACACTTTATTGCCTTGTAGCAAGAGTCTGTATTCAATTACATTGCGGAGTGAATCTTCTGCGCCTGTACTAACGAGTGTTCTGTACTTTAGGTACGAAGTTACATGTACAAGATAAACGAACGCGGGAGATTTGGCGGGAAAACGAAAAAGATTGCGTCACCGCATTGTATTATTTTGTTATTTTCTGTGTTAGTGCATAAATTTGAAATTTATTTGTTAAGTGCTGGATTACATGCATGAGTGTAGGAAAGTGGTATAATGATGGTGAAACGTTTCTTTTCGTGTTGTTTCCAAAATTCCATAGAAGCTTCTGGTAAAGTTGCCACCACTTTATTAGTAGTATAACTTGACTAGACTAGACTATGACTTAACTTGATGACTTGGACTGTGACTTGACTTGACACGACACATTGTATAATAAAAATGAACATGAAAAATTATTAATTACTTGACACTGGCTAAATACACAAAAGTGTGGAGCCTAAACAAAAAAAACGTAACGCGTTAGAAAATTAAATAAATTACGAATTAAAAATGTATTGTTTTATTATAAGGCATTTAAAACTATACCAAGAATAAAAACTATAACTTAACTTTTTGCGACCAGGGTAATAATTATCACTTGAGTATTACGTAACGTTTAGAGAGGGGGGGAGGGGTACCGAAAAACGTTACGGAGCGTTACAGTGGGGGGGGGGGGGGGTGAAAAATCTTCAGAAATATTACGTAATACTTGAACGCTCCCTTATTGTCTTGCAGTCGCTTTTTGCTTAAATGTCTGGGAAAGTAATATTTTGTATCTAAATTTTAAAATTATTATTTTAAAGATACAGCAAGCCCAGAATCAGTTAAGCTAATAACAGATGCGAGAGCGAGCGAGAAAGACAACCGCGTGCCTGCTCTAGTGGCGCCGAACAACAGCGTCCAGTTTATGTCGCAATGGAAATATCTGAACGGGAATGAGAAGGCTAGGAGCGATTATTTGAGCGTAAGTATTCTAAAATGAAATTTTTTATCAGCTGGGCGATCACGTAATTCCATTTCAACCGATAGAAACATATTTCTATCAGTCTATCATATTTCGACTGGCCCGATAGCTCAGTTGGTAGTAACCCTGCCTTCTGAACTAAGGGTTGTGGGTTCGATCCCCACCCAGGACAAATATTTATGTGATAAACATAGATGTTTGTTCTGTCTGGATGTTATATTGTATTCTATGTATGTATTTACAAACAAAAATTATCTAAGTATTGTATCAGTTATCTGGTTCCCATAGTTACAAGCTTTGCTTTATTTGGGGCTAGATGGCGCTGTGTGAAATGTCCACAAATATTATTATCATTGTATTGTTTGTATGGACTTGACAGTTTCAATACATAGCTAACGTTCATAGTTATAGAAATTTTCAAATTAAGAATGAAAATTCTCTTGTTGCATTGCAATCGAAGATCCGTGATAACATGCCAGAACTACTGAGGATGGACTTTTTATTATTAAATGAAAAATTTGACACTATTTCTTTATTTTTGTTTTATTCAAAAGGGTAGTTGAAAAATAATAGACATTTTTATTTTGTTATTAACATAGTAGTATAGCTCAATAAAACAGTAGAAAAAAAAAGAAAATTGGCTATTGTGATTGAATCTAAAATTCTACATTATGTAAGATTTTCCCTAGAATTCAGATGATTTGATTTTGTGTGAAATGTCCACACATATTATTATTATTATTTATCGTTTTTTTTATTGCTGTATTGTATATGTAAGCAGGAACGGGTTGTGCGTAGGTTGCAACCTATATAAATATAGGCCTTCAGCGTGTGCACCGCGCCGTGTTTGGAACAAGAATGATCGTAGTACACAGAGCGATCTCTTATATAGCCATATGGGTGGGGCAGCGACGACAGTTGCCGGTGTTGCCACTGTAATAAATTTAAATTCTGCCACAGGATAAATTACGGTACTGCCCGCTGCGCATAGAGTTTATAACTGGACGTAGCCGCCGTCATATATTGGTCTTTACCTATGAAATTGCCTATGAATTGAAAGTATTTTTTTTTCGAACTTATTTATTTCTTTTATTCAAAGTAATCACCCCTGCAATCAATGCATCTTTGCCAACGCTGTGGCAGTTTATGGATGCCCTTCTTGAAAAAATCAGCAGGACGGGAGACAACAAACTCTTCAAAGGCGTTTTGTACTGCCTCTCGGGAATTGAATTTTTTTCCCGCTAAAAAGTTGTCCAAATTTTGGAAAAAGTAATAGTCGGTAGGCGCAAGATCTGGTGAGTATGGCGGATGAGGGAGAGCTTCCAAACCCAACTCATGCAGCTTAGAGACGGTCTGTTGTGCAGTATGGGATCGCGCGTTGTCGTGAAGTAGCAGTGGAGACGACCGATTGACCAAAGCTGGTTGCAGACGTGCGAGTTTCGCCATCATTGTGGTCAGTTCTTCAATGTACACATCTGCAGTAATGCTCTCGCCGTTTTGTAAAAAGCTATGATGAATTACACCAGCACTAGACCACCAAACTGTGACCATCACCTTTCTAGGGGTCATTTTTCGTTTTGCGCATTGCTTTGGTACCGAACCAGGATCTAACCAACTTGCTGAGCGCTTTCGATTGTCAAAAAGAATCCATTTTTCGTCGCACGTAACAATTCGGTTCAATATTCCTTCATTTCTGTGCCTGTTAAGCAGCGCAAGGCAAGTCTCAACGCGTACGTTGCGCTGGCGATCGTTAAGTTCGTGGGGCACCCATCTATCAAGCTTTTTTATCTTGCCAATCTGTCGCAAATGGACCAATATTGTTTTGATGCTAACATCAAAAGCTGCTGCCAGCTCAGCTGTAGATTGAGATTCATCAGCTTCCACAATCGCCTTTAATTCATCATTGTTGACCAAAGTTTCCGGACGACCACGAGGTTCATATTTCAAGTCAAAATTCCCAGAACGGAACCGAGCAAACCAATAACGGGTTGTACGTTCGTTTGTACAGTTCTCTCCGTAAACGTCGTTGATGTTACGTGTCGTTTGTGCCGCGTTGGTGCCACGACGGTATTCATATTCCATAATTACACGAAATTTCAAAGTATCCATTATGAGGAAAAATTTTGAAATGTAATGAAAATACAACGCTAATCAATAAACAAAAGACTTATATTGTAAATAGAATGTCATATTTTTAAAACAAAATTAATTTGAATTTAGAATTCATAGCCAATCAAAACTTTTTTTTGTTTGAAAAAGTCTGTACTGCAATACGGCAATTTCATAGGTAAAGACCTATTATATAGGATGACGCGTTATGCGTAGATTGCAACCTATATAACTATAGGCCGTCAGCGTGCGCATAGAGTTAATAACTGGACGTTGCCGCCGTTATATAAATTAGGCTCATTGTTGATAAAGTTCATTTATTTTGTTTTTTTTTTTAACCGTAACTTAAGAAACACAAAATATAAAAATATGATATTTTGTTGTATGTGTTTTATTTCCTTTTTTAATGAGTTTTTGTCATGATAACCTTGAAATAATGGTCGCATTTCGGTGACATCAAAAAAATTAAATGTATTTGAATTAAGTCTTATGTACGTCTTTACTAAAGTTTGAGAGCTCCTAAGTTCGCACTTGTGTGACGTGCCTAAATGCATTGGAGTTGGTATGTCATAGATAAGTGTGAACTTAGGAAGCTGTCCAACTTTAGTACACACGGGCATTGGTATAGGGTTCCCAAACTTATTTTGTCTACTGCCCAGTTTGAGAAAAAAAAATTTCTGCCCATTTTTTTCACATACTTAAAAACCTTCAAATTAAATTAATTATCGACTTCTAAATAAAATTACAAATATGCCCCCAAACCACTACACAACGCCCCTTTTTTTTGGGTCTCTTACCATTTAGGCTTACAGCACCCACAGGGGGGAAGTTATCGCCCACTTTGGGAAAGGCTGTTATAGATGACTGGCCCGATAGCTCAGTTGGTAGTAATCCTGCCTTCTGAACTGTGGGTTGTGGGTTCGATTCCCACCCAGGACAAACATTTGTGTGATGAACATAGGTGTTTGTTCTGTGTCTGGGTATTATATCGTATTATATGTATATATTTACAAACTAAAAGTATTTAAGTATCCTATCAGTTATCTGGTTCCCATGATACGAGCTTTGCTTAGTTTGGGGCTAGATGGCGTTGTGTGAGATATGTCCACACATATTATTATTATAGATAGTGCTGTATTGTATCAAATGTCCATTTATATTTTCTTTTTCGTTTTACAGATCATAGACCCTTCAAAAATTCCGTCGATCTTCGAGAACGCACTAGAAAGTGACGTATTGTCGGACGTACTCCGCCTACTAGCAAACGATACGTCGAAATTCGCGGGCAAATCCGTAGGCGCATATCTAAGCGCGCTGAGTCGGGTCAAGCGATTCTCGGCCTTAGCTATGTTCCTCACCGATAATGATAAACAACGTAAGTTTTCTTATTAATGATAGCTCAGTTGGTAGTAGCTCTGTCTTCTGAGCTGTAGGTTGTAGGTTCGATTCTCCCAAGGTGTGTGTGTGATGAACATTGAAGTTTGATCTGTGTCTGGGTGTTGTATTTTATCATAGGTATGTATTTACAAACAAAAAGTGTTTAAGTATTGTATCGGTTATCTGGTTCCCATAGTACAAGTTTGGCTTAGTTTGGGGCAAGATGGCGCTGTGTGAAATGTCTACAAATATTTACTTCATATCTATTCAGTCAAAGGATTTTATTTTAAATAGGATATTTTTAGCACTTTTAAAAGTCAAAATGATAGGCTTAAAATTTATTGTACTCACTCGGTGGTAGGACTTTTCAGTAAAATTCGTCTAGCGCTGCCGCTGTGTGCTGTTATCCTGCCGCCAAGCAGTACTGTGCAAGCACTACTGTGCTCAGGTTTGAAGGGCACTGTGACACACTAGTGCACTAGTGAAATTACTGGGCAATTGAGACTTAATGATCTGATCTCACAGTCGAGTAAACTTATTACCAGAGTGTGCTAATGTCTCAGGATGATGTGCGCAGTGCAGTGTCTCACGAAACTATAATATTTTGGAGATCCGAGTGACACTGTTCTTTTATGGGCGGCCGTATCGCTTAACATCGTGTGAACGACTAGCTCGTCGCATCATTCACTATTTGTCCTTTTTTTATTCACTTTATATTGTACAAAGGAAATTATTTTTGTTTCAGTGCTCACACAACTTCTAGACCATTGCAAAACGGTGGAGAAAATCTCCGACAAAGAAATCGCGGACCTGAAGAACAAATATGAACTTTAATTTAACTGCAATAGGGTACCAATTAAATTTATTACGTATATCAAATGAACAATAAAGTTGAAAAATGGGCGTAGAAATAAGAGGATAAATCTAACGGTCAAAACCGACACAAACGCATATTTTGCAGTCTTGTGGCATTTCTTTCTAATAAAGCCATTTCCTGCATTTATTTCTTTAGGTGAAAAGATAAGTTGGTGGCTTTGTTAAATGTGGTACAAGATATGATTCTAAGAAGGTTTTTAATGCATGTTTAGTTTTGTAATGATTCCTTTCTTCCCACACCATTAAGGCTGTAGACGTCCGCTCTCGCTAGCAGCTCGCAGAAGACTGAACACTCTTCACAAACTACCCGTATGCTCAAGACATCAACTTTATACCATAGACTAATAAAACTACTGATTGTGTGTGCAAGAAATTATGTTTCATAATTGAAGGGTTGAGAATAAAAAGGGTTTAACTGACAAATTGACAGTTTCGAGAAAATTTACTTTAAACGTCAACGGCGTCATTTTAATGTAGTGTGCTTATAAGGTAATAGAAAAGGTTTATGTAAGTTTCAGTTGCTTGAAAATGTATTAATTCTATTTTAAATACTAAATATAGTACTAATTCATACAATTACTGTAAAAATATATTATAATAAAATAAATATAATAATGTTTTTATGCTAAGCGAGCTGTATTCCTGTGACAGATAAACCGTTTTTAGACTCAAAATCTCGAGATTTAAGTCTCATTTCGGTATTTTGAGAATGTATTATTGAAGATAATTTCACGCTGAATCCAACGATACCCATAAGTCATTTTGTGAAAAAAATCAGTTAATCTCTTTTTGTTCTCACCCCTTCAATTATTATTAAACTATTTGACCCGCCCAGGCTTCGCGCGGGGAATTAGTAAACGCGATCGAACGGGATAAAAAGTATCCTATGTCCGTCTCCTGGTTCTAAGCTCCCCACCAATTTTCAGCCAAATCGGTCTTGCCGTGGTTGAGTTATAAATAGTGTAACTTACACGACTTCCTTTTATATATACAGATAATGGTGTCGATTCTGTGTCGCATTCTCTAAAGCTAAACGAAATTAACATTATTCCGTCTTTTTCATGTCCCCTTTATCAGAAGAGTACCGCCATACTTTAAGTTTACTTTACTTTTAGAGAATGCAACACAGAATCGACACTAATGTTACATTAAAAAAAAATGTCTAAGTAAAATCCTTCGGAATGTTTAAACAATTTTAATGTTAATGAACTTTAAGAAAGTATTCATATAAAAGAAATGGTTTTAAATGTGTTAGTTATGAAACTTGTTTAAAAAATACGCAAATTACTTTAAAATAAAATAATACTGGCATGAACAAAAAATATTACAATACTATGTACTATTTGTAGCTGCAAGCTTAGGTTTATAAATTGTCTCTTATTTCTATTACCATAAGAGATCGATTTTGCATAGCATTCTATAAATCCATAATAAATACAACGGAACTTTGTAAAAAAAAATATGGTCTTTTTTCGCTGCTTTCTTCTAATCGATTTAAATGAAAGAGACAGCGTAAAAATTAAAGGGTTGAGAATAAAAAGGGTTTAACTGAAAAATTGACAGTTTCGAGAAATTTGACTTTAAACGTCAACTGCGTCATTTTAATGTAGAGTGCTTATAAGGTAATAGAAAAGGTTTATCTAAGTTTCAGTCGCTTGAAAATGTTTCAATTCCATTTTAAATACTCAATATAGTACTAATTCATATAATTACTGTAAAAATATAATATAATAAAATAAATATAATGTTTATATGCTAACCGAACTGTATTCCTGTGACAGATAAACCGTTTTTAGACTCAAAATCTCGAGATTTAAGCCTCATTTCGGTATTTTGAGAATGTATTATTGAAGATAATTTCACGCTGAATCCAACGATACCCATAAGTCATTTTGTGAAAAAAATCAGTTAAACCCTTTTTGTTCTCACCCCTTCAATTATTTTAGAGTGCTGTGCAGAATTAACGTATTTTGTTATAAGCCAAGGTGGGACATTACGGCCGGATCTTTTCAACATATTTACTTCCATTACGGAACATCACAAAGTGACAACGGAAATATTCTGAATCGAAATCTACTCTCCGTTTCTTTCATTTGCATTTAGAATGAAAGAGACAGAGTTATTTAAGACATACTGTATACTCGTCACAAATATAATTCAATTTATTATTTACTAGTGGCCTGCCCCGGCTTCGCACGGGTATTACAATTATATATGTATATATATTGTATCGCCTATGTTCATCAGGGATAATGTAGGATTCTAATGGTGAAAGAATTTTTCAAAGCGGTCCTGCTGGTCAGATCCTAGGGGTTATCATAAGGACGTAAGGACACGTAGCTGTGCCTTCCGAACTGTAGGTTGTGGGTTCGATTCCCACCCAGGACAAACGTATTTTTTCTGTGTCTGGGTGTTTTATTGTATTCTATGTACACATTTACAAACAAAAAAGTATCTAAGTACTGCATCAGCTATCTGGTTGCTATAGTACAAGGTTGCTTAGTTTGGGGCTTACAATACTTAGATAGTTTTTGTTTGTAAATACATACATTTTTTTTTATAACATAGACAGACAAACAAGCAGACGGCCCGCCTGATGGTAAGCAGCTACCGTCGCCTATAGACACCTGCAACACCAGGGGCGCGGCCAATGCGTTGCCTGCATACATATAACACAATATAGAATACAATATAACATCCAGACACAGAACAAACACCTCTGTGCATCACACAAATATTTGCCCTGGGTAGGAATCGAACCCACAACCCACAATTCAGAAGGCAGGCTTTACCGGCGTCCGCATTTCCCGATAACTACAACCTTGGAGTCTTCAAATCGAGAGTGAACAGGTATCTTCTAGGCAAGCGTGCTACATCCTAGACCGCATCGTTACTTACCATCAGGTGCGATAGTGGTCAAACGCAAGCCTAAAAAAAAAAAAACTACCAACTGAACTATCGGGCCAGTCAAATATAAGTTATATAGTCGGCCCTAATGCCTCATCGGTGGTCGCGAAATGAGGTTGCTATGTTTTAAACACAGAAGATTGTTTTGTTTGTGATGCACGTATGTTTGTGTTATAATAATTGTATCTCAATAAATATGTAGGTAATTTTTGTATACATAATTGTTTTACTGACCTTGTTACCATATTTTTATTTTAATACGTAGATAGCTAAAAAATATATAAAAAAAACATTAAACTTCTTATTTCAAAACCACAAATAGGCATTCAAAAGTGAAAAATAAATTAATATACCATATCTAAAATTCAAAGTCCTGACTGACTTATATATCAACGCACAGCCTAAACCTCTGGTCCTAGAGACACGGACGCGGCCCGGTGCGCATGCTGAAGGCCTATAGTTTTATAATTTGCCCGCCATGCCTAATCCCAACCCTATATGCAAAATTTCAGCTCAATCAAAAACCGGAAAGTGGATCAAAATTGACTTAAGGTTTTGTTACAATGTTAATTAGTTTTTCTTTTATTTCCTTGAGAGTCCATCATCAGATCCTGACTTGACGATAATGGGACTCGGGAATATACCCTTTCGAACTAAAAAAAGAATTTTTGAAATCGGTTCTCAATTGGCGAAAATGTCGATGAACATACACAAAAATAAAATTCATACAGGTGAACACACATACATATGTATCTCCCCTTTTTGGAAGTCGGTTAAAAATGTAGGTAAGTCATAACCACAAAAAAAAACCTAATAGGTGTAGCGTTGTTTACCTACATTTTTGGGTTGTCTGGAAGAGATCGCTTTGAGCGATAAGACCGCCCACTGCTGACAATTATTAAGTTTGTGCTTTTTGTTTAAATTTATTACACAAAAAACAGGGCTTTGTCGCTGTGCGACCCCATCGCCCAATCGGTTTACAACAATCATTCTTATGTTCTGTGATTTTTAAGTACTAATGTGTACAGACTACAGGCTTCTTTTGACAAGGGAGATGATAAGTTTGTGCTTGTAAATTGTTCCTGTAATGTGGTGTTTCAATAAAGAGTTTTATCTATCTATCTATAGGTGCGCTCTATCGCTATAACCAACAGCGCCCTAAGAAAACAAATTCGGAAATTCACCCAATATTCCATCGCATTTCCCCATAAATATGGGCAACATTTGTTACTATTGCAACAAATAACACGAAATATCTTTAGATCAAAGCAAACATAATTACGGCGTGACGTTAACATGGGTGGGCAGACAGGGTAATAACAACGTTCTGAAAATGTACGAGCTCTAATGAAAATCAATTAATGCTTACAGTTCTTGGAACAGGGAATAGAAATTTGGTATATAGTTGGAATCAGCGCAATACGTCCTGATTTTTTTAAAATGTTTTGGCTCCACACTTTTGACGTGTATTTAGCCAGTGTCAAGTAATTGATAATTTATCAAGTTAATGATATTTCACTCAAATATGTGTCAAGTCACAGTCAAAGTCATCAAATCAAGTCATAGTCAAGTCATAGTCTAGTCAAAATCATACTCCTAGTAAAGTGAAAGTGAAGAAAACGACAAAGATCACGTTACCGCATTATATTATTTTCCAAAACTTGTATTATTTTCAGTGTTAGTACATAAAATTGGTGGCATTTTATTCGTTAAGTGCTGGATTACAAGAATGGGAAAGTGTGGGAAAGTGGTATAATGATGGTGAAACGTTTTTTTTTCGTGTTGTTTCCAAAACTCCATAGAAGCTTCTGGTAAAGTTGACACCATTTTACTAGGAGTATGACTTGACTAGACTAGACTATGACTTGATTCTGACTTGACTTGATGGCTTCGACTGTGACCTGACACATTATTTACGTGAAATATAATTAACTTGCTAAATTATCAATTACTTGACACTGGCTAAATTCACAAAAGTGTGGAGCCAAAACACAAAAAAAAACTTTTTTTAAAATTGGCTTGGCGTGCGCCATTTTCTTTTCGCGTCATATTGTTAGAATTTCCTCGGAGTTTTGGCGGGAAAACAAAAAAGATCGCAGCACGGCACTGCATTGTATTATTTTCCAAAACTTGTGTTGTTTTCAGTGTTAGTGTATAAAATTGGTGGCATTTTATTCGTTAAGTGCTGGATTACATGCATAAGTGTGGGAAAGTGGTATAATGATGGTGAAACGTTTTTTTCGTGTTGTTTCCAAAACTCCATAGAAGCTTCTGGTAAAGTTGCCACCACTTTACTAGGAGTAGGTATGACTTGACTAGACTAGACTAGACTAGACTAGATTATGACTTGACTTGATGACTTGGACTGTGACTTGACACAATCATAATAATATGTATATTAATTAACTTGAAAACTTTCAATTATTTGACACTGGCTAAATACACAAAAATGTGGCGCCGAACCAAAACAAAAAAAGCAAACACCAAATTATACCGGCCGATAGATGGAGCTAAAGAAGTAATAAGTTTTACTTCAATCGTGTGGTCTAAAGCACACTCGCTTATTCGTTTAAGTAAGTACCTAATAATTATTAAACAAAGCTGTTATAACGTTGCAACATAACTCCGCTCAGCTAACGGTGAAATAATAAAAACGAAATGTTACCTTCCTTGCGCTAATTAAAATGAAACTGCAGTTACTCTAATAAACTTTCGGTTAAACTGCGCCGGGCCAATTTGCATGTGCAACCATCGGGAATATCTCGCTGGGATTAGGGTTACGTAAAAAAATTGAGCAGCCAGTCGATAATGGAACTTGATCGCAACGATTTGAAACGAAAATTTGTCTGTATTTGATAGATAAGTATACTATATGTACACAATTACTATGGAAATTTTCAAATTAGGGATGAAATATCTCCTGTAGTATTGCTCCACACTTTTGTGTATTTAGCCAGTGTCAAGTAATTGATAATTTATCAAGTTAATGATATTTCACGCAAATATGTGTCAAGTCACAGTCAAAGTCATCAAATCAAGTCATAGTCTAGTCAAAGTCATACTCCTAGTAAAGTGGTGGCAACTTGACTTGACGCTTCTATGGAGTTTTGGAAACAACACGAAAAGAAACGTTTCACCATCATTAAACCATTTTCCCACACTCACGCCTGTAATCCAGCACTTAATGAATAGAATGCCACCAATTTTATGCACTAACTCTGAAAATAACACAAGTTTTGGAAAATAATACAATGCGGTGACGCAATCTTTTTCGCTTTCCCGCCAAAACTCTACAAGTAGTTATGTTTTATGTATAATAGGTACCTACGGTAAATTTAAATTCATCAGCTGGGCGAACACGTAACTTGATCGCAACTAATAGAAACACAATTTTGTATGGATTTGACAGTTCCAATACGCAGTTTATGTGCATAGTTGGTATGGAAATTTCTTCTGTTGCATTGCAATCAAAGTCTCGTGATCACCCTGGCCCTCAAACTTCGCAGTCCATTTCCTACAGAACACACGTCTCACCCATCAGTTCGCTGCCACCCGGTTATTTAGTCCGGGGTAATTGTATTTTTTGCCATTACCCAGCTAATGGGATTGCGCTGATTGCCGTTTGTCGTTCCCTAGTAATTGGAGCATTGTATTAATTTCCAGTTTAACTGGAACTGTTGCGAGGGGTTAATTAAAATTTTAATTAATATTTAACTTTATGGGCTCGGACACACGGTGATTAAATATTTTATCATGATAATGAACAGGTTTCAGAAGATTTTGTTATTTCACTCCTTAATATGCCACCCCACTGTCATGTCGTGAATCGAATCAAAAGAATAGGCATAGAATATAAATTAGTACAGTAATTGTAACTAGAGGCATTCATTACAAAATGAAACGGGTTTTGTACTCAATATCAAAAGCCATTTCCAACGCCAATAAGTAATAGTAACGGTTTTGTTTAATTCTAGCTTATTTTAGAGTACTAAATGGTTAGTAAAGTACCTAATATGATCCCACAGTAATTATTATACATAATTAGACACTGTGCTAGCTACAGTTTAGTACTTTAGAATAAGCAGGAATTAAAAAAACCGCTCAATGCAGGTCAATAGCGTTAAGGTTAAAAAAAACCTGTTTTTGCATCATGGTGGTAGCTTTCATACTAGTAAAGGGAGAATTGTCTTTTCGTTGCAATCTACTTATCATGTTGTTAATGAATAATTAAAGATTTAAAGCTTAAAGAATAAAAAACTTATATTCAAGGAGATGCTGTGTATATGTGAAGTGGACCCAAAAAAATACTTGACCTGCTTCAGTATATAGGAGTAATTTGATTTTAAGATAAAAAAGGAAACCCTAGGATATTATTTCTTCACAATGCACTGAGTTCAATAAAGTGTACCTTAACTATAGAAAGTTAAAGCGCAATTTTTGCCAATTGTTTCGAGTAACAAATTCAAACCTCCATTTAATTCCAACACAGGTAAATCGCCGTTTTCAATGAAACCATAAACAAGGGAGTGATAAATAAACCTTTAATTCGGCTCCTCCCAATTGAAATTGATTCTCAAAGTCCGAAGCCCGTTATCGGAAACTTTCTCCAGGCCTCAAGCCCAGAATACGGCATAGTTAGTATAATGCTGAGACAGGGGTGGATTTAAACGCGTCAATAGCTACGAGGCCCCTGTGTAAAGAACCTAATCAAAATAATATTATCTGTGGTCAGTTGCGAATATTAGACAGAATCGGTTGTCAACAGACTAAGAAACGGAGATTCTTAATTTTTTTTTGCTTTGGTTTTGGCTCCATTGTTACTATATTTAGCCAGTGTCAAGCAATTAATTTCTCAAGTTAATTAATATTATATATCAGTATGTGTCAAGTCACAGTCCAAGTCATCAAGTCTAGTCAAGTCATACTCCTAGTAAAGTGGTGGCAACTTTACCAGAAGCTTCTATGTAGTTTTGGAAACAACACGAAAAGAAACGTTTCACCATCATTATGCCACTTTCCCACACTCATGCTTGTAAACCAGCAATTAACGAATATATTGTCACCAGATTCTATGCACTTACACTGAAAATAATACAAGTTTTGGAAAATACATACAAATAAACATACAAATAACAGTTATTCTGCCGCCAAGCAGTAGTGCGCAAGCACTGCTGTGTTCCGGTTTGAAGGGCACTGTAGCTAGTGAAATTACTGGGCAAATGAGACTTTATGACCTGATCTCACAATCTAGTAAGATTACTAGATTGTGCTGATGTCTCTGGATGACATGCGCAGTGCAGTGTCACGCGAAACTCTATACTTTAGAGTTCCGAGTGACACTGCAACTGATATTCCAAGGCAGCAGTTTCGCTTAACATCAGGCGAATGGTTAGTTCGTCAAGCCATTCCATTACAAAAAAAAAAAAAAATGCGGTGACGCGATCTGTTTCGTTTTCCCGCCAAAACTCCTGTTCTTGATTTGGTTATACTTATTGTATTTTTTTATACATTTGTTGCCTCAGTATTCTGTCATTAATAAATTGGAAAAAAAAGGAACGATATACTTTCAGATTTCAACAAATTCAGATTAAGTAGTTTTATTTTTGATTCAAAGTGCAAAAGTTATCGGAGTTTTAGTTTGAAAAAAAAAAATTCAAAATTTGTCGAAGAGTTTTATATGTTCTTATAACTTTTGTGAATATTAGACGGCATCGGTTGTCAATAGACTTCAAGAAAGTGAGATTTTCTTTATTTAGTTATATTGTATTTTTTTGTACATTTGTTTGTTAAGTGAAATTTTTGTAGAGAGTGTCTGAGGTTGGATAGTTATGGAGTTATTTTTTGCCATCTCGCTCACCTTCCCTTCGTCCGTCTCTGTCTTGAGTGGGATAACAAATGATTCCTGATATTAAACAAGCACCCTCATTGATTTAGCTATCCTGCCAGTGATTTATACTCCTTGTTTTACTCGGGGACCTTTAAGTGGGTACTTATTTACCTAGCCCGAGTCTGCGATTCGCGTGAAAAAGCAAAGTTTATACAGATTTTGGAGTACAATTTAGTAATGTTTGTCTATCTGTTTGAATCTTTTACAGCCTCATTTATAACTTACATTATTTCGATGGATTACTTAGGTTTAAATTTAAAAAAAAACCTATTTTGTATTACAATTGGCAGCCCCAATACATTGTAAAAAGGTATGAGAAATTTGAACTATTATAGGTCATTAAGATAGAATAAAAAATCTTCAATTTTATATTCTAGGCGCAGGTGGCTGTCATACTTGTAAATTTGGTATTAATTATATTTTTACTGGTTCCTCTTCTTTAGGGTATAGTTTTACATAGTTCTAAATTAAAGTTTCAAAAACGAGTTTAAAAAAAAATCAGATACAGTGATACTACTGTGGTGTACCTGAGGACCTGGTGCAAGTCTTGATGGAATGTGTCCATAACGCGGCCTACCGAACTGCTAAGTGCACTAACATTTTAAAAAGCTCCGCTGCCTGCAATATTACTTTATCAGACCCTAATTCAAATGATGTGATATTATTAACTAAATTGTACAACCTAAAATTATCCTCCGATCAGTCCACATAGTTATCTATATAAATATATAAGTACTTAAATATTAATATTATTATGGATAATTCGTTGTAAATTTTCATGTAATAGGGCGACATAATCAGGTTGATTAAAGCCATTAAATAAAGAATTAAATTTAAAAAAAGAGGCAGTGATCACTAGCAAAATAGGGGCCACCAAACTAAGTCTATTCCTTTCGTTGACGTGTTTAGACTTCTTGTAAACCCATGGATAAAATACTCTAATATTTCCCAATGTAAGATAATTTAATTAAAATTATAGGCAAACTTAAATATCGTATCGCCTGTGGGCGCTATCTCCCTCGGACTGTGATTCTGTGAGAATTGCTTGTTCTAGTTAGTAAACAATACAGTATAAAACATCCTTGATCTGTATCTAAATATATGTAACTCAAAGGTGACTGACTGACATACATAGTGATCTATCAACGCACAGCCCAAACCACTGGACAGATCGGGCTGAAATTTGACATGCAGTTAGATGTTATGACGTAGGCATCCGCTAAGAAAGGATTTTCGAAATTCGGTGAAATGGGTGATTGAATTATTTTTCCATAGGCCATGCCGCGGGCGAAGCTGCAGGCAGAAACCCGTTTATTATATGAATGAACGAACGAATGAAATTTTCATTTGCCAGAATATAGCTTAAAATTATTTACAAAATAAAATAAGAATTCCGCTAAAAGGACAAAAGTTTCTCGGTTACAAAGGATTATTGAATGAACTGCCCCAATATAGATGTATTTATTATTTGTTTTTAGTATCACACTTGATATTTTCATTTAATTTTGTATTTAAAATGAGCTTTCACGAAGTCACGCCTGATTCTATCAAATATCTTAAATTATATGGCCCGATAGTCAGTTGGTAGTAATCCTGCCTTTTCAACTGTTAGGTTTTGGATTCGATTCTCTCCCAGGACAAACATTTGTGTGATGAACATAGGTGTTTGTTCTGAGTCTGGGTGTTATATTGTATTCTATGTATGTATTTATAAATAAAAAGTATCTAAATATTGTATCAGTTATCTGGTTCCCATACAACAAGATTTGCTTAGTTTAGGGCTAGATGGCTTTGTGTGAGATGTCCACACATATTATTATTATTATTTACAAATAAAAAGTATCTAAGTAAATATTGTATTAGTTATCTGGTTCCCATAGAACAAGCTTTGCTTAGTTTGGGGGCTAGATGGCTTTGTGTGAAATGTCCACAGATAATTATTTATTTATTTATTCACGTTTCTCAAATTTTCAGTTATGCATATATTTTTAATGTTAAAATAAACTTCTATTTACAGCCGACCGTAACAGACAGTTGTAAGCAACACCACAGACCCGAAATAATTGAAAATTAAACTTAATTATAAATTAATAAAACTAATCTAAACTTTCCTAAGTTCCGGGCCATAAATAATTGTTAAGAAACAAAGTTACCAGCTATCGGAATAATCGAGCGATTCGAGCCTTCCTAAGAACTTGCAAATTCAATTACTTAGGAAATACATAAATCAAACGGTTGATGCCGTTCAGTTAATACGGTTGTGGTGTGGAGAGCTCTTGTTAAGGTCATATTAACGAGTCTTTATGCTTTTGGGCCCACGGTCTAAGTCAGTGTGGGTCTAAAATCCTAATACTGAATAATATTTTAATGGGAAATTTGGTATCACGATTTGGGCATAATTTGTTTCTTAAAATAATTTATTAACCATAATCATTTATTCATATTACTTTATATTATATGTCAATTAAAGTATCTAAGTATTGTATCAGTTATCTGGGGGGTAATCACGAAACTTTGATTGCAATGCATCAGGAGAAATTTCCTTACAAACTGCACAAACATTTTTTCATTATTATTATTGTTTATGGTGTAGGTCTTTTGTGTACATACTAACGATATGTAAGTAAGTTAGAATATTCAAATTAGAAATAGGCAGGTATAAAATATAATCCATATAAACTACACATTCAATATTCTTAATATAAAATGTTATAATCCAAAATGTCAAAAAATGTACACAATTATCATTGAAACTGTTGAAGCCTGGAACTCAAAGGAAATTTTTTTAGGGTGGATCTCTCAGCTTAAGTCGTTGCCGGGGTAAGAGGATCGAGAAGGCTACGTCCACTGGAGGAGTGGACCTTATGGAAAGTCGCGACCGTTCTGGCTAAGGCCTGAAGGGGCCAGTGATCTTATGCGCAACCAATACTACGGCCGCTATAGGATCTGGGTCGCACAAGACGTGTTTACGGTTTACGACTTTATTTCTCAAAGAATAAATCACTTATAGAGAAAATACAATAATACTATACAATTAAGTTGCCGTTGGGCGTAGACTTGAAAGTTTAAACAAGATGCAAACATCGCACGTGTTTCGGGAGACCAAGGGGTGGACATGTACGTACTTTCTATCTAAAAATAAGTAACTTAGTTACCTAAATATATATAACTAAAAGGTAACTGACTGATTGACTGACTGACATAGTGATCTATCAACGCACAGCCCAAACCACTGGACGGATTGGCCTGAAATTTGGCATGCAGGTAGATGTTATGACGTAAGGAATCATCCGCTAAGAAATATTTTTTCGAAATTCCACCCTTAAGAGGGTGAAATGGTTGGTTGAACTATTTTCCCATAGGCCATGCCGCGGGCGAAGCTGCAGGCAGAAGCTCGTTATACTATATAATCCAACAAACTGTTTCCCTTATCCTCACGGATTTTATCTTCATAATATCGAAAAATAAAAGCACTTGTTCCCGCGTTCCAAAAGCTTAACAACATTTAAGGTCGTAAGTAAAAAAATAAGTCAAAATAAAAACATAGTCGAAAAATATTGCCACAGAGTTATTTTATGAAAGAGACCTTTCTCAAAAACCAATAAATGTCGAATGTGGACACATTACCGGGAATAAAGCTAGTAAATACCTACTTCACATCTACTAGGGCAAACGGGTTAGTCCGTGGATATAAGGGAGAGAGTTGCGTTTAGAATGCAGAGTACCTTCCTTATTTCATGAAGTAAAAAAAGATGATGCTTTTTGAAAACGGCTACACTCACGTCAATGATTACTCTTACTCCAGGGGTCTTACCGCGTAAGTCTGGTGGAGATCGTAATCGTGTTCTCTCTTGCTCGCACTCGTGGACTTGTTGTTTGGCGCGTGCACGATGGCAAGCGAAGCCGATTCCCAGAACGGTTACGCGGTAGGGGTGCTGGTTTCCGTCACATGTGATGTCCTTCTTCTTGGATCCAAAATGTAATCATTTTATAAGCTACTAGTTGCGCCCCGCAGTTTCACCCGCAGATAAAGTATTTTAATTATTTGCTCATCCCACGGGAATATTTCAATTTTCTGGGATAAATTGGTACCGAAATCATTTAAATACATTTAGCCGTTTGAGCGTGAAGGAGTAACAAACATACACATACAAACTTTCGCCTTTATAATATTAGTGTGATGTTTGAACGTCAATGTAGGTAGGTAAAGTCCTATTTCTATTGTAGTCTCTATTTACGTTATAGCTATTTTTAATGGTTGTTTTGCAAAATAAATCTAAGAATTTGGGTTTTATGGTTTATTCAACAAAAACATTAATATGTACAGGCACTCTATAAATAAAAATTACAAATTATTATTGCATTTGGGTTATGAAAATTATAAAATTCTAAGAGTAGTAAATTTGGTATACGATTCTCAAAATTACTAATCAGACTTTAAAGTATTTATTACTAGAACATTACTATCAAGGTATACTAATAAAATTTAATTGTATAACTCGATAACCCAAAACTGACTGTTTTATCTTTCCGTATGATTTCAGAATCTAGACTAGACTAGACGCTATCTAGCCTCTAGCCTTGCGAGATGGTATCCGGAGATAGCTTACATTGGACCTCGAGCTTCAATACCTGCTCTGTGACCATGTTTTGTGTGAAATACCAGTAGATTTAGTGACTATACAGCGGGTGACCACAATTTATTTGATACGACAAAATGTGTGAATATGGTACCATGCTACGCTTTCATTAGTACCATGCTAGAATTCTTAGCTTACTTTATTCCATTCTAAATGATCCTAAATCTCCCGTATATTTAAAAAGCCTCTTTAAGTTACAAGAGGATACCCACAATCTCAATCTAAGGTCTACTGACTCTCGACTTCTTGCTATGCCTAAGCACACCACATCTTTTCGCGACAACTCATTTGGGGTTGCGGCAGTACGTCTTTGGAATCAACTACCACCTAAAATAAGAAAAGTCACTTCTAAAGAGGTGTTTAAAAAGTTAGTTCGGGAGCACTATTATAATAACCCTGGTTTAACGATTTGTCACTATTTATTTATTATATGTGTATGATATTTTATGTATTTATTCTTTTTATGTTTATAATCACTTTGTTTAATTTTTTTTTTATATTTTATTTATTTTTTCTTTTACAAATACTACTCATACAAATTTTGATGCACGCCTACATGCCTCTTTCTCAAACTACGAATGGATGACTGGTAGAAAATGCTTTAGCATTAAGTCCTCCGTTTGTACTGTTTTTTAGTGCAATAAAGAATTATAATAATAATAA
Organism: Ennomos fuscantarius; assembly: GCA_905220475.3. Taxonomy (NCBI): domain Eukaryota; kingdom Metazoa; phylum Arthropoda; class Insecta; order Lepidoptera; family Geometridae; genus Ennomos; species Ennomos fuscantarius. The sequence continues at coordinate 1,943,566 of HG992040.1, read as the reverse complement.
TACTATTAGTATCTTCACCGTTTCTTTCACAGAAAGTACGAGAACATTACATGGTTGGAATCCTATGACAATTTCTGTGCTTTATTACATCAAACAGTTAAGGTACCGTTTGACCACTGCACTGGATGCTTTTTGACAATAATAACTACTGGCTCTCCTCACTTGGATCTCTTGGGGGTTGCAATTGAATTTTTCTCCAGACAGATCCCCTGAGAGATATACTTGGATATTTTTCTCCATAGATCTCTTGGAGAAACCGTTTGATTTTTTTTTCCACATTGGCCTCTATTAGAAATATTGTTATTATTTGTCTTATCATTCATGATTGTTAAGTTTATTGTTATTTGCGTTTATTTTAGGTGTTATGTTCTTAGTATAAAATTAAACGATCGAAGTCGGCTTAACCTCTTTAAAAAATGATATTGTAATAAAATTATAAGTAATATAACTAATAAGTAGTATAATATAAACTTGTCCTGAGTCTGGGTGTTGTGGGACCATGGTCCTCGTAGTTCCTGGGTCCCTAGACCAGGGAATCCTAGTAAGGGTTCAGGATCTATGCATGTGATCGTTGGGCGTTATTATTATTATTATTTATTATTAATAGCATAACTTCAAAGTTAGATTAGGTGGCAAGGAAAGAATACTCCTTTCCAAAGTTGAAATTTACATCAGTAATGAAAAAGTAACATTCTAAAATAAATCGTAATGAAAATGCAACAAGAAAATAAAACGGAAAATAAAACAAGATTAAGAAAAAGCATATAACAAATAGCATGTATAGCGTGAGAACAGAGCCATGGCCACCCTCGGCTTAGTTATTGCGTGTGTCAGCACCATTCGCCGCGTAGTAGGCACTCCACACGCGCCGTGCCACGCCCCGGATACGCAAGCGCATAATTTTACACTTTACTCTTACACGTATATCGTCACACACATATACACGTCCAAAGGTTATCTGGAAGAGATCGCTCTTGACGATAAGACCACTCATTATACCTATCTTATTATGTAATTCTCTTTTCTACATGTTTAGTTTTGGTGTCAATAATGCGTTTTGTATCGTATTGTATAAGTGCAGATTTGCTTAAAATAATTAAACTTTTTAACCACTCCAAAAAAGCTTACTCTATGTAGATTTTTTATTATGCTAACTGATATCTTGAAGATTTTTAGACCACTTTTGCTTTTTTTTTTTGTTTGATAGAAAATCTTTGCCTGTTGGTTCCATGTAGGTTCGCCAGTTATTTTGCCGCCAAGCAGTAGTGCGCAAGCACTGCTGTGTTCCGGTTTGAAGGGCACTGTAGCTAGTGAAATTACTGGGCAAATAAGACTTTATGATCTGATTTCACAGTTTAGTAATCTTATTACTAGATTGTGCTGATGTCTCTGGATAACGTGCGCAGTGCAGTGTCACGCGAACCTCTATACTTTAGAGTTCCGAGTAACACTGCAGCTGATATGGGCAGCCGTGTCGTTTAACATCAGGCGAACGGATAACTCGTCACATCATTCCTTAACATAATAAAAAGGTAATTTTGTTCTGATGAAGATCTTCAAAGAGTGAAAGCAGAACACTTCCATGCCAAGTGATTCTCAACATGAAAATTAGGTTAATATTGCAATCTGTTTGATAACTTTAAAAAGATTTATCATTATTCAAACAATAAATTATAATTCGGAGTTTTGGCGGGAACGCGAAAAAGATTGCGTCACCGCATTGTATTATTTTCCAAAACTTGTGCTATTTTCAGTGTTAGTGCATAAAATTGGTGGCATTCTATTCGTTAAGTGCTGGATTACAGGCTTGAGTGTGGGAAAATGGTATAATGATGGTGAAATGTTTCTTTTCGTGTTGTTTCCAAAACTTCATAGACGCTTCAAGTAAAGTTGCCACCACTTTACTAGGAGTATGACTTTGACTAGACTATGACTTGACTTGATGACTTCGACTGTGACTTGACACATATTTGCGGGGAATATCATTAACTTGATAAGTTATTAATTACTTGACACTGGCTAAATACACGGAGGTGTGGAGCCAAAACATAATAATAAAAAAAAAAAAATCCTTTAAAAAAAGAGTCCAACTCAAAAAGTACTTATCAGATCTTGATCACATTGAAATGGACCTACACGGAAAGCACCAGCCTAGTCAACCTAGTTGAAAGTTCTGAGGTAACAAACATAAAAAAAACAGTCGAATTCAGCTGAAAAGATCCTTTACCAGGACCCAGGAACTACGAGGACCATGGACACTAGGATACAGAACAAGTATTTGCGCTTTTTTCCTGTGCACAAATACTTGTCCTACCGCGGGAATCGAACCCACCACTTCCAGGATATGAGCTGACCTGCTCAAGCACCACACCACAGAGGCTGTCAAAAGAGGCCTGTCTTCCTAGCCAATTTTTAGTTAATTAGGAACACAGTTACTTTTGAACTTATAATTTTGATGGCGATGCTAGACCAAAATAACTATATCTTTTTTTATGTCCTATAATAATGAAAACAATTAAATTTCAACATCCCCAAAGCTAAATCTCCGAGGAAACCCTTATCTGAAGGGCAGAAAAGAGATTGCTGGAATTAACAACATAATGCCGGAAAATACCGGAAAAAGTGGATTAATGTTGTCCATTGCGAGTTGCGATTAATTGATTGCGATGCGCGATTTAATTTCGACGGGACACTACAACCGTTGTATGCCTAAAGCTTTGCTTTTGGAGCAAGCTATAAGCTTCATTATTATTTTAATTTAATATTTTTTTTTATGTTAAAGAATGACGTGACGAGCTAGTCGTTCGCCTGATGTTAAACGACACGGCTGCCCATATCAGCTGCAGTGTCACTTGGAATTCTAAAGTATAGAGGTTCGCGTGACACCGCACGCACGTCATCCGAAGACATCAGCACAATCTAGTAATAAGATTACTAAACTGTGAGATCAGATCATAAGTCTCATTTGCCCAGTAATTTCACTAGCTACATTGCCCTTCAAACCGGAACACAGTAGTGCTTGCACACTACTGCTTGGCGGCAGAATAACTGGCAAAGCGGTGGTACCTACCTAGACGAACTTTGCAGTAAAGTCCTACCACCTAGTAAATTGATATAAAATACATACATGTGTGATGAACATGGATACTGGTTCGGTGTCTTGGTGTTGTATTATTTGGATGTTACGCCCATGGTTTTCAGTATAAATTTACAAACAAAAAAGTATTTAAGTTTGTATCAGTTATCTGGTTCCCATAGTACAATCTTTGTTTAGTTTGGGGCTAGATGGCGCTGTGTGAAATGTCCACAGATATTTATATTTATTATTTATGATTTAAAAAAAATTAATGTAATTCCATGACTATGTCATCTCAATGTTAAAATCTCTTTTGACTTGCGCCTGTAAATGTCACAATCGGGTCTCTATTCCCTCGTATAAAGGCATAGATCCAGCGAGCTGAGAGTTCACCAATTCATGGCTAATGAGGTTGTTTCAGTTGTCGCCTACCGCTAACTTTGCGAGGTTTGTTGGGCAAGAGTATATGCTTTTCAACTGACTTCGAAGTATAAATTACTCTGGATGTTGTGTGACCACGTCGTAATTCTAGGGTCTCCAGATACAGGGAGTCCTTGTTAGGGTCCGGGATCTATGTATGTGATCGTTGGGTGTTATTATCATTATTATTATAAATGAACCAAAAAGTATATTAAAATATGTATAGACCCGCAACAATCTCTTACATTGCTCCTGCACCCTAACTAGGATTCCCAGTATCTAGGGACCTAGGAACTATGAGGACCATGGTCTCACAACACCCAGACACAGAACAAGTGTATGCGACCTGCTCAACCACCACACCATAGAGGCTGTTAATATAATATCTGTTAGAACATTCGTAGAGGTTACGTTGCACTTTGCTATAGATTTCTGTAGCAAGCTATGTTGTTCGTAAAGCTTTGCTACGGTTTTATTTTTTATAGAATCTACATATTCAGCCAATTTCAAAGAAGCAGTTCACAATTTGATTGTAATTTATTTATAAGTTGGTCAATTTAAATCTTCGTAATTCATTAACTGATAAAACAATCTTTGTTTATTTGGAAGCATAAACTTTCAGACTTGATCTATAGAAATTTTATCATAATCGAATCAATTGTTTGGTTTTTAAATCAAAATAGCTGAAGAAATTATGTATTATAATATTATGGACACTGGACTGGACATAAGCCGCCTCATAAAGCACCATTTTGAGCGTCTTCTTGCCTCTTGAGTCCAATGGCTCCCCTTGGTTTTGACGAGGTCATATATCGCCGAGTGGGAGTGCAGCTGTGGGGATTAAATTTATTTCTGTCTGCTCACTAAAGAAAAGTTTTGTGTTAAGTGACTAACTGACTAAAAACTTTTGGGGGTTTATGTTTGCTCGCGTCCGTAGGCTTTAACCCTAGTTTCCCTACACGTGATCCCTGGGTGGTGCCAAAAGAGCAACCAAATAACTGGTGGAAGGCCTTAGCCGCCGGCTTAGTTACCACCCATTAGACAAAACCACGATGCCAAGCGACTCGTCGTGTTCCATCGTGATATCTAATGAAGCCGTTCTGACAAGTAGATGTGGACAGTTGTGTTGGGTATGCAGACCGGTATTGGTGATGGAGATGCTTTCGCGTCGGAGACCTTGCTTCGGAGGGTAGCGGGATCCGAAGCACGGTGCTCTCTGCTGGCCGACCGCAAGTTGTAGGGGGCCCAAGTAGTAGTCTAGCCAACTACGAAAGGCTGCCCCACCGCTTGTGTAAAATCCTGAGGCTGTCCACAGGGCCAGTTGGCGACTGGAAGTGAGGAACTTGTGGGCAATTTCAGGGGGGTTCGGGCGTCCCCGCAGTCTCCGCGCAAGTTCTCCATTGGCGTAGGAGCTTCTCTATTACTGAGGGTTAGCATCCCAATATCTCGTCCACTTCCTACTTGTCTACCTAACTCACCCAAACTATGAAAAAGTCAAATAAATTGAGCAAGTTTAAACGGCAGATGCACGTCCTCACTCTTAAAGTGCACCTCACAAATATTCGTGGGCTGCACTCAAATCTGCAAGCGGTCCATCATCATCTGGAGACCAACAAACCGCACTTGTTCTTCTTGACTGAGACGCAAATAGGATGTCCATCAGACACGGCATATCTGGACTATCCAGGATTCATCTTGGAAAACCGCTTCCTTCCACGCGCTGGTATCTGCGTTTACGTCCGTGATGACATTTGCTGTTTGCGTCTCCGAAACCTTGAACATCCCCACTTTTCGGTGATTTGGGTGCTTGTGGACACCGGCATTGAGAAAATTCTCTATGCTGGTGTGTACAGATCACATAGCGGTGACCGGGAGACAACTCTTCTAATGGAGTATCTCAGTGAAACGGCAGATGTGGCTCAGCAACGCTATCCTTTGGCTCAGCTTGTTGTTCTGGGGGACTTTAATGCTCACCACCAGGAGTGGTTAGTCCCACACCGGATCACGGACCACGCTGGGAGAGAGACGCGTAAGCTCGCTTTGGCGCTCAATTTAACGCAGATTGTTAAAGAGCCAACGCGAGTGCCTGATATTGATAGCCACACTGCTAACTGCCTCGACCTTCTGCTCACGACTGAACCAGACCGATACTCTGTGGCGGTATCCTCACCCATTGGTAGTTCCGATCACTGTCTGGTCAAGTCCGTTTCAGTATACTCCCCGCCTGACCCAAGCCCTAAGAGCAATCGGCGTGTCTGGAGATACAACTTAGCAGACTGGGACGAGATGCGACATTTCTTCGCTTCATATCCTTGGCGGCAAACGTGTTTTTCTTCTGGAGATCCGACGGTCTGCGCGAATGCGGTTACTGAGGTAGTATGTCGGGCTATGGAATATTTTATTCCATTTTCCGATAAACCCGTGACCAGCAAAGCCAGCCCATGGTTTGGAGCCGAATGTGCACGTGCTGAAGCGCAGAAGCATGCGGCATATCTGGCATGGGCTGACGCTCGAAAACGCAAGGCCTCGGACACTCGAGCTAAGAAGAAAGCCTTTAACGTTGCCGCCAAGGCCTGTAAGAAGGAATTAAGGAAGGCTCGTTTCAATCATATTGGTCGAATAGGGACTAAACTTGCTTCCTACCCAGCGGGTAGTAAGGCTTTTTGGTCCCTAGCCAAATCGGTTGAAGCGAACTTCTGTCGATCCTCACTGCCTCCATTATTGAAACCAGACGGATCGCTGGCTCACACTGCAAAAGAAAAAGCAAACTTGTTTGCCACTCTCTTTGCAGAAGCTTCGCGTTTAGATACTGCTAATGAGGTACCTCCCTGCCTTCCACAATGCGGTGTTTTCATGCCGGAAATACGCATACGTCAGAAGGAAGTACTAAAAACATTACGCAGTCTAGACGTGAACAAAGCCAGTGGTCCCGATGGTATACCTGCAATTGTACTTAAGAACTGTGCACCTGAGTTGTCTCCCATTCTAACACGCCTATTTCGCCTCTCTCTGGACACCGGAATAGTCCCTATGAGTTGGAAGCTAGCCAACGTACAACCTGTACCTAAGAAGGGCAGTCGTGCTGATCCTGCCAACTATCGACCCATCTCAATTACCTCCATTCTCTGTAAGAGTATGGAGCGTATAATTAACAACAAGCTCTTGGCATACCTTGAAGACAATGATCTCCTCAGTGACCGGCAATACGGATTTCACCGAAACCGGTCCACTGGGGATCTTCTCGCGTATGCCACTCACATATTGAGCGAAGCCTTAGAGATGCATGGAGAGGCACTTGCTGTATCTCTAGACGTCTCTAAGGCATTTGATCGGGTCTGGCACGACGGTCTTCTGAATAAGCTTCCATCTTACGGACTACCTGCTGGTTTGTGCACTTGGATATCAGACTTTTTGAGGGAACGATCGCTTAGAGTAGTTCTTGATGGCTGCTCTTAATTAGCTATTAGCAATTAGCTATTAATGCTGGTGTACCTCAGGGGTCAGTTCTTTCAGCAACACTATTCTTACTCCACATCAATGATTTGCTAAAGCCCGGTACCTTTGGGTATGCAGATGATAGTACTGTTGTTGAAAGATACACATCCAGTGCCCGAGCCAGTGGTGACGACGTCCGGATTGAGAGAGAGGCTATGGTTGAGCGCATGAACCTGGCTTTGAAAGCCGTGTCCGATTGGGGCGATGCTAACTTGGTTAGGTTCAATGCTGCAAAAACACAGGCGTGTTTATTCACTGCTAAAAAGAGCCCACTCCATCTGGCTCCTTCATTCCGTGGTGTATCTGTAAGTTTAGGAAACCATCTTGAGCTTTTGGGTGTTGATCTCACGTCAAACCTAAACTTTGGATCCTACATCGAGTCCAAAGCCAAAGTAGCTTCAAAAAAACTCGGCATATTGTCCAAGGTAAGGCGGTACTTCACACCTGGACAGCTTCTAAATCTGTATCAAGCACAAGTCCGATCGTGTATGGAGTACTGCTGCCACCTGTGGGACGGGTCTGCCAAGTACCAGCTTGAGGCTCTGGACTCGATTGAACGGCGTGCCAAAAGGCTCATTGACGACGACACTTTGGTTGGTGAAAGGCTCCAGAGCCTTGCACATCGACGTAAGGTGGCAAGTCTGTCGGTTTTTTACAGATTACACCACGGTGAATGCGCTCAAGAACTGCATGATCTAATTCTCCCATCACCATTCCACTACCGGACTACTAGACGCTCGGCTAAGCGCCATCCTTTTGTGGTCGAAATACCACCCATTCGTACCAAGCGATTTGACTCAACGTTCTTAATTAGAACGGCTAAGGAATGGAATGCCCTGCCAGCGTCTGTGTTTCCGGCGAAATATGACCCGGGCGTGTTCAAGAGAAGAGTGAATAGGTATTTACTTGGCTAGCATGCTACACCTTCGATCGCATCGTCACTTCCCATCAGGTGAGAGCGTGGTCAAATGCTAGACAAGTTTGAAGTAAAAAAAAAAAAAAAAAAAAAACCAAATACAGTCCAAATCTATCGAGTTAAATTTGTTTTTTTTTTCTGGCTTATGGAATGAGACTACTAAGAAAAGGGAATTTAAACATTGATTAAAATTAAGTAACGCCCATTATATAAAGATACTTAATAATGTCACCGTCCATGCTTATTAATCTACCTCTGGCCATCCAAATGTTTTCTGGAAGAGATCGTTATTACCGATAATACCACTTATACAACTACTCATGAGTTATTTTCTGTTGTTGTATTTGTTACCTTGGTGTCGATAAAAAGTTTATCTCTCTATCTATCTATTAACTGGCCCAATATGATAATTACTTTGAAAAAACTCCATTGCTAAAAGTACCGACGTCTATAACTCGCAAACGGCCTATGCCCTTCCCAAAATAGTCCCACCACGCCCCATCCGATCGGGAATTTATTCCCATTTCCCGTTTCCCGTAATGTCGCGGAAGATTTACACGACGATAGGTTTAATGTCCCGAGGGCCACCTATGGGGACTGGGTAATCTCTTCTTTACCGATCGGGTTACAATTGCCCGTTTTCAAGAGATTACGGCTTTTTAGTTGGACCCGTTTGAGAGTTTTTTCATAGACATTTCACTTAACGCCATCTACTCCCAAAGTAAGCAAAGCTTGTACTATGGAAACCAAATAACATAGATACTTTTTGTTTGTAAATACATAAATATAATACAATATGACACCCAGACACAGAACAAACGCCTATGTTCATCACACAAATGTTTGTCCTGGGTGGGAATCGAACCCACAACCCACAGTTAAGAAGGCAGGGTTACTACCAACTCTGGGGCGAGATGGTTAATGCAGTGCGTCTCCATCTCGCCCCATCCCGGCGGTGGTTGGATCACGGGGGGTTTTAGTGGGTTCGAGTCCCACATACCCCCTGCCACCACGGGGGTGGTGTGCAAGTGTGGAAGTGCGAGGGCATTTCCCCCCCTCAAAAAAAAGGGTTACTACCAACTGAGCTATCGGGCCAGTCAAATGTGTAGGACTCTTGTGTTCTTCTTGTTAATTCTTGTGACTTTTTGTTAGTAAAGTTTGACTATGTTGGTACAGTTATTCTTCCGACAAGCAGCAGTGTTCAAACATCACTATGTTCTGGTTTGAAGAGCACTGTGGCTATGTAGTGTTATTACTTGTTGAATAAGACTTTATGATATTATTTTTGATTTTTTTATTACTATATTTTTATCACTATCTATAGTAATATATTTTATAGCCCGTGTCTCGGGATGCCTTGCGCGTTGCAGTGTCACGCGAAATTTTCTATATTTTACAATTTCATTTGGCACTGACATTGACATTAGGCAAATAACCAGCACGTTACGTCAATCAATCACAAAATAAAATACAAGATTAATAGTAAGTCAAAGTCAAAAGATTTATTGCAAACTAGTTGCGCCCCGCAGTTTCACTCGCGGACTAAAATAGTATTAATTATTTGCTCATCCCACGGGAAAATTTTACTTTTCCGGGATACATTATAGCCTATATGTTGACTCAGTATATAAGCTATCTTGGTACCGAATTTCATCTAAATCCATTCAGCCGTTTGAGCGTGAAAGAGTAACAAACATACAAACTTTCACTTTTATAATATTAGTGTATAGTGTTATAATATTAGTGTGATAAGCTATTTTTAGCACTTCAAAAGTCAAAATAATCGTTATTTAAAATTAAGTTATTGTACTAAGCTTTTGGCGCGAGGACTGCCGCCGGGGGCGAGTTTGCTGTACTGCAGTCAAGACCCCTTCTCGCCCCGGTACGGCGGACGAGGGCTCACGGGGGGGGTTTAGTGGGTTCGAGTCCCACATACCCCCTGCACCACCCCCGTGGTTGCAGGGGGGGAAGTGCGAGGGCATTTCCCCCCCTCAAAAAAAAATTGTACTAAGCATATTAAATTACAAAGTGCTTATTGTTAAATATTATCAAATACAATAGAACAAAGATAATTCATTGAAAGCCGACGTTAAATATAGGTACGCATTGCATTATATATATTTAAATAATTGTCCTTATATCCCTTGCTCTTAACACAATAACATATCTAACGAGTTCTCTTCCACTCTAAAATTCAATGACCAAAAATCCGACCCATTTTGAAAGGCTGTTTAAAACAAAATTTTCGCCAAGCCGACGTAAGCTACATTAAATCAGGCACTGAATCTCCACTATGCATCATTTTGGAGCAAGATTGCGGTGAGTTGGCTCAACAATGTTAGACCACTTTATTGGACATAAATTTGGGGATTTTAAGCTGGTAAAGTTAATTATTTCGTGGGAAATACACTTAAGCATAATTGACACTGGCGGTTAGATACTTTATGATACAAAATAAAACAAGAAAGAGTTTTATAGTGTTTTTGGGTGTGACTTCACACTTGTGTGTATTTAGCCAGTGTCAAGTAATTGATAATTTCCCGAGTTAAGCAATATATATCAAGTCAAGTCACAGTCCAAGTCTAGTCAAGTCATACTCCTAGTAGAGCGGCAGCAACTTTATCAGAAGCTTCTATGAAGTTTATGAAACAACACGAAAATAAACGTTTTACTATATCACTATACCACTTTCCCACACTTATGTCTGTAGTCCAGCACTTACGAATAAAATGTCATCAATTTTATGCACTAACACTGAAAATAAAACAAGTTTTGGAAAATAATACAATACGGTAAAGTGATCTGTTTCGTTTTCCCGCCAAAACCATTTTTTGCGCTATATGTTATTTTTTATTTTGTTTGTTTTTTATTGAGAAACAACAAGCCTATATTATAAAAAAACTAATTTGCTTTAGACTACACGTCTGAAGTAAAACTTCTTTAGCTCCATCTATCGGCCGGTATAACTTTGTTTTTCTTTTGTTTAATATTAATGTCGCCATCTTAACAATTGTACATTGTCATTTTACTGGACCCACCAACATAATAATACAAATAATAAGTAATTTTTAACTTTGTCATTTTGACAATGGAGATCTACGTTAACCAATAACTTTTAACTTCCGTTCGTCTCGACACGTATTCACCAGCTGACTCCCCAAGTCAAGCGTGCGTAAAGAAGTTTTACTTCAATTACACATTAAAATATAAACCTACATATGGTATTATCTATAATGTAGCCCACAACGTTATCCATATATTAAATTCTATACACATTAAATAACCAGTTGCAACTAGCGGTAACCAGATAAAAAGTACAAAGTACAAAAAAAGTTATTTTGTTTTTATTAAATTACTAGCTACGCCCCGCGGCTTTACCCACGTGGTAATTTTTTTAACTTTCCTAATTTTTTTTTAGAAGATTTTTTTCCTGACAATAATAAACACAACAAAAAAAGAATTAGCGAAAACGTTCCATCCATTCACGCGTGATGCGATGACCAAGAGAAATAGAGGTTCATTTTTATATATATAGATTTATAAGGTATTTTTACAAGTCAAAATGTGAGTAAGTGTTTAAAATTAGGTTATTTGACTCACAAAAAAAACGAACAAAGTGCTTATCAAATATATAGCAAGCCCATTAGGTACTAATACGTGAGTATGAAAAAAAAAATCCCTTTCTCACTGCAAGCAAAGAAACTCCGATCCAAAGCTGCAATTTTCCCTGTAAAGAAGAAGAAACTTTACAGTTATATCTTTATTTGTTTAAAAAAAATCCATTATATTTGACATATTTTTATATTTTTTTATCAACAATATCCACGATGGTACTTATGATCTTTATTTTTTATGTTACTGAATGATTTGACGAGCTAGCCGTTCACCTGATGTTAAGCGCCATGGCTGCCCATAACAGAACAGTGTCAATCGGAACCCCAAAATAGAGTTTCGAGCAACACTGCACTGCGCACATCATCCTTAGACATCAGCACAGTCTGGTAATAAGATTACTCGACTGTGAGATCAGATCATAAAGTCTCAATTGCCCAGTAATTTCACTAGCTACAGTGCCCTTCAAACCGGAACACAGTAGTGCTTGCGCACTACTGCTTGGCGGCAGAATAACTGGCAAAACGGTGGTACCTACCTAGACGAACTTTGCAACAAAGTCCTACCACCTAGTGATCTAGTGATCTAGATCTTCAATTTGTGTCACGAGTACCATTGATGGTACTAATGAAGTTGGTACTACTGATATGAAGGCGAATAAACAAGTACCTACTAAGGGTACTGCACGTATTCAAACTTACTAATGAAAAAAGTTACCAAATCCTATTACCAGCTAAGATCCCGTTAAATCAGACTAGAGAACTCGGCAAATTGCTAGCAAAATCCAGTTGTAATCTAATTTGTATACAATAGTTTCAAGCCGTCGACCAAATCTCTATTATTGTTTTAGCAGTGACAGAAAGCAATTAGTAACCCCGAAATCTACTTAGTTCTAATGAAATATACAACAGTAAGGACGGTGGCTAAAGCGAATCCGGTTCTTAGTAACGCACACTAGTAAATAGCTAATTTTAACACACACATTGTTGAAAAATCAAGATGAGTAAGTATGTAAGGGTGTATAAGTATGTGTAGTAATGATTGTATTCCAAAAGAAAGTGTTTTGGGAATTCAATCATTCCACACTCATCAAGTGGTACTGATTGGATTAGCCAGATTGCTCTAAAGTGGCGACACTGCACCTCAAATCTTACACCTTGTACCAAACGAAATTGCCGTCACTAGTATGACTTGATCAATAATGGAAGCTTTCTTTCACCTTAGATATATCGTTTAGAATTTTTGACTTATTATGACCACTATTACGTAGCACCGTTCATGTTTTATTGTCATCTGATGGTAAGTGACGATGCGGTTGACGATGCAGCATGCAGGTTCTGAAGATAAGTACCGGTACATTCTAGCCTTAAAAACTCTAGTGTAAAAATACACAATTTCAGTTCGTGGTATTTGAGAACTATTTGCCCCATCCGTTATCGATTCTGCGCGCGAGATGGCTTGCCCATCACCATTATATGATGCTAATATTAAAAGCTATGCGTGTGTATCTAGTTCTTCTACAGAATTACTCGTTCTAGGTTTAATCACGCATGAAAATCCCGTGCATATCCCTATATCACTCTTCATAGCTCATAGAAGTTTGTATCATATCAAAAGTTGGAAGACGTCAGTGCTGAACATGGACCTCTTCTATTAAATGCCACTTTGGAAGGTTATCATAGGTTTGCCACAATCACTAGTGATGACGCAGGAGGCCACGGAGCGGGTCAGGAAGGATACTGCCAACTCTGACCCGCTCCAGCGCAGACGGATGGGGAGACGGAAGAGGCGCTTCTCTCGCTTTCTCCATCCTTCATAGTAGGGCCAGTGGCGGAGAGTCGGGGGACTTTACTTCTGGTGGGTACCTGAAGTGTAAAGTTACCCAATGGCGTAGAGGACCGGAAGGGCTTACCACCGGGGCGGTTAATGCAACCGCGACACCATCTCGCCCCGTCCCGGCGATGGACGGATCATGGAGGGGTTTTAGTGGATTCGAGTCCCACGTGCCACCATCCTGGTAGCTATTCTCATACGGGAGCACGCTGCGTTTACAGGAGTTTGCTTACTGTTTATATACCCGCATTCAGGAAGCCACCGCCAAAACCTAGGTGAATCTAACGCAGGAGCAGTGCTCCCGTTTACGTTTATAACTTCAACAAACACGTTTTCCGGTAAATTTATTCATGACGCAATCTAACTGCAAATTCGAAGGTTGCGCCAAATTTGATAGTGTTGTACGAAACGCGATTGCGCATGAATGGTAATGGGCAGGGTATAAAATCAGTTTATTTTTGTGGTTGAAATAAGTGGCATATTGCTTTTGAGCTCCATTTTTTGTAACATGGACGGCTATATAGGTTATAGTCTACATCTATCTACTGTAAACTGTTGACTGTGTTGTCGACTGTAACGCCAATATCTCTACTTACCTTTTAAATATTTATGCCAGGTGGTAGGACTTTTTTGCAAAGTTCATCTAGGTAGGTACCACCGCTTTGCCAGTTATTTTGTCGCTAAGCAGTAGTGCGCAAGCACTGCTATGTTCCGGTTTGACGGCCACTGTAGCTAGTGAAATTACTGAGCAAATTAGACTTTACAACCTGATCACACAGTCTAGTAATCTTATTACTAGATTGTGCTGAGGTCTCAGGATAACGTGCGCAGCGCAGTGTCACGCGAAACTCTATACTTTAGAGTTACGAGTAACACTGCGACTGATACAACTGCAGCCGTGTCGCTTAACATTAGGCAAACGGCTAGCTCGTCACGTTATTCTTTACCATAAATAAACCAATTTAAATTTAATAAACCTAGATATTCTCGATGGTTATTTGGCCTCAGTCAAGGCTAAACTATTTAATAATAAATTGAGTTAAGTGATTCGCAATTTTAGACAAATTTAGGTTTTTTCATTTGTATGCATTTTATCCTCCTGACTTGCTTTTCTTTTTTGAACGGTTCTTCTGTCCGTGTTCTTCACGTCTTCTTATTCTTCCGTCTCTACCGACCTTTACAGCGTCACCAGGCGGGAGTAGTACTGACTTGTGGTTCACTGTTGCATGCTATGTTCACTGATGCTAGGATTGACACGGAAAGTTCCTGTATTTTAATTATGACTTTTCTATAGTGTGACATTCTAATCAAAGAAAAAAAATTGCACCCATTAGCTGTCATAACTATTTCAAATATAAAAAGTGGTCAATCAGGCAATACGTAAGATTTTTAGTTGCCACGCCTTTTCTGAAAGCGTGGATAAAAATGGTGAAAAATGACCACAAATATAACAGAATAGAATAGAAATTAGCTAAATCTTTTATCTTTTACTAGTTGGTAGGACTTTTCTGCAAAGTTCGTTTAGGTACCACCGCTTTGCCAGTTATTCTGCCACCAAACAGTAGTGCGCAAGCACTACTGCTTGGCGTGTTACTGTGTTCCGGTTTGAAAGGCTCTGTAGCTAGTGAAATTACTGGGCAAATGAGACTTTTTGACCTAATCTCACAGTCTAGTAACCTTATTGCTAGACTGTGCTGATGTCTCAGAATGACACGCGAAACTTCACTTGAGTTTTAAGTGTCGCTGCAAATGATATGAGCAGTCGTGTCACTTAACATCAGGTGAGCGACTAGCTCGTCATATCATTTCGTAACATAAAAAAAAATCTTATACAAATTAACTATGATTTAACACCATTAGAACCAATCTCTCGCACTGATTTTCTCCAATTTTATGTGATAATTCCACGAAATCTTTTTCGTCATATAAAACATAAGCGTCCAAAATAAACGGTCGCCTTCAAACCGCAGCTGAATTGTTGTCGTCACGCGCTTTATACGCGCGAAATAATGAGACAACACGCGTAAACGCGTGAGAGGGTGGGCCGGGAAGGGTAGATCTTCACTCATGAAGGTTAAAGTCATGAAGATAGAGATTTAGGTACATGGCAACGTAACTGTCACAATCATATTAGACTTGTCGTGAATTTATTAATTTGTTCCTATTTTTCGTAAAAAGTTGGTTAAATTGTTTTTATTTGGTTGGCATGCTGCTACTACGTCGAGCTACCAGTCACACATGTCTTTGGTAACGATGGTTGGTAAAAGTTAAGATGGATTTGTTGAAGAAGTTGAAGAGGTGCGCATCGTTTTATTTACAACTTACTTCTGCCCACGTGGCTTATAGGAAACGAATAAGAATTTTTTTTATAGATTATTCAACCACTCATTTCACCCTCTTAGGGGTGTAATTTCATAAAACCCTTAGTGGATACCTACACTTTACAAAGAACATACCCTCCAAATTTCAAGTCTCTAGGACCAGCGGTTTAGGCTGTGTGTTGATATATAAGTCAGTCAGTCAGGACTTTTAATTTTATATGTATAGACAGACAGACCTATTTAGATACTAAGACTATAGATTAACAACAATACAGGCCAGAGGCGTTATCTAAATTCATCACTTCAAAAACCCTACACAATTTCAACAGTTTATCATGTTAAAATCTTAAGATTTGGATTTTTGGTTACATAGCATTAATTAGTTACAACTATTGAGATTAAATCAATCCTAACGAAGTACTTATTAGGATAATACTTGATTAATTTTCTCGGCAGCTGTCAACTGCTGAATCGCATTGGGAAAGATTAATTACAAAGGTCCCAATTTGTTAAATGAAAATGAACGTGCGTTAACTTTTTGTGACGTCGAAAAAGCTGATTTCAATGTGGCTCTGATTAATCATGCATTAGTAAAATTAACAGCTTGAGCTTGGAGGCTTGGAGCTGTTTCTTAAAGCGTCAACCGTGGAAAAAATCTAACATTAATTTCACAACCATAGGAAGAAAAAAATTACTCCTGAGCCTGAGGTTTTGGCGGGAAAACGAAAAAGATCGCGTCACCGTATTGTATTATTTTCCTAAACTTGTTTTATTTACAGTGTTATAGCATAAATTGGCGGCATTTTATTCGTTAAGTGCTGGATAACAGGCATGAGTGTGGGAAAGTGGTATAATGATGGTGAACGTTTCTTTTGTGTTATTTCCTAAACTACATAGAAGCTTCTGGTAAAGTTGCCACACTTTACTAGGAGAATGACTTGACTAGACTTGACTTGATGACTTGGACTGTGATTTGACTTGACACAAATATTTGTAATATTAATTAATTTGAGAAGTGATCAATTACTTGACATTGGCTAAATACACAAAAGTGTGGAGCCAAAACACAAAAAAAACTCTATATTAATATTTATGTCACCTAGGCAGGCTAATCATAGAGGTTTTATTCTAAAACGTGGCCCGCTTGAAGTTATGAGAAAGGGGCCTCTATCTAGGTGCTAGCGTCTTTTTTCTCTGCTCTGTGGTAACAAAATTAATTAAGCTAATTCCGAATATAATTTAAATTCATGCCGTTGTTGTATTGGAAATAGGTAACAAATGCACTAATAGTACAAAAACTTTCAGCGTAAAAAAAATCTGTTCCATAGTAATTTAAGTCATTCAACATCAACAAAACTCATTACTTGAGAACGGCTGGACCGATTTTGCAATTTCATTTAAAATTAGATTTGGTGGGAAGAAAATTGGTATATGTCTAGTATTTCTATGTGCAGTGTCGCGCAAAACTTCCGAATGACACAATAATAAAATAAAAACAACAAAAAATATACAATCCTAGTTGGTCTAATAAATAAATAAATATAAAACCTGCAAGTGACATGGGCCACCGTGCTGTCTTACGTGAGACGGACGACCGTCTCGTTACGTCATTCGTATACCGGGATGTTGGGATATCCTATAATTATTTTATAAATATAACCTAACCTAGTAAAGGTCTATCAGGTTCATTATATTTACTCTAAAATTCCGAAACTTACCGAAGCACCTACATAGTTGGCAAGCAAGTGGAACTAAATACCGTGAACCTATGCTTAGTCTTATATTAACGTATATTAGTGTTGTGGATGTACCTATACTCTATAACTATCGATAACGTGCTCTCTAAAATTGGATTATATCGATGTAGTTTACAATCATATCGATATCATATCGATAATGAAATTTCATAAATAAATTCTAATTCAATTGATTATGCATTTTAAATATTATCGCTAATATCAATTAATAGAATTATACAAAACTGCTATTTATTTGATTTAAACTACTTAATATATTATATTGATAGTAATATAAAATGCTGGCTGATAGCTTACCAATTTCTTTCAGGAGCGTACTTTTCTTATTTATTATTCCCAATATTAATAAATTAAGAACTATTAATTGTCCCGACTGTATAATCTATCAAATTGATAAGTATTAATGTTACCATTTTAAATTTTGTAGTAATAGTACATGATTGCAAAGGCAGCGAAATAGGCAATTGCCATTTCTGCCGAGGCATAATAGTGCTTTTCTTAAAAAAAATGCAAGGATATAAAAAAGGGCCTTTTACATTATAAATTTAATTTCGCTGGAAGCAGGTTTTCCATCGCTAATTTGGCTTCCGATCTTAAATCTGGTAGAGTGCAGTCAATGTCCATTTTATTTTCACTTTCAGAATCATCGGTACTCATTTTAATTTGTTTTATTAACCAAATAACAACGAACTCCGCTTGTGTTGTGTTTAAGAAAAAATAATGATAACCAAAAAATTTTCAAGATAAGTGTGAACAAATTTCATGGAAGCATCTTAGACCGTCAATTATTTTTAATCATCATTATTGTAATTTGTCAAACCATCCAGTCGATATTATGACTTTGTTTACGTATAAAATTATCGATATACTATCGATAGATTGCGTTTGGTTCCCAACACTATGAACTTTAATTGTCTCAAGTTTGCCGGCCAACTGTCGGGTAGAACAGAACTTGTATAATGGGGGTAGAAGGGTAGACGCTGACGCCTGATTGCATATTTAGACCATGTGATTATAACAAGTTAGGCATAAATCGATATTGATTTTAAGGAGAAGGTTGGAATTAGAATCGTTTGGCACGGTTCTGATATCAAATGCTGTTGGGATGGGTAAAAATTTGGTCTCCCATTGTAAAAAAATATATATATATTTTTACTTAAAACTTGTCTAGCATTTGACCACGCTCTCACCTGACGGGAAGTGACGATCGGAGTGTAGCATGCTACCCAAGTAAATAGCTATTCACTCTTTTCTTGAACACGCCCGGGTCATATTTCGCCGGAAACACAGACGCTAGCAGGTCATTCCATTACTTCCTTCCATTCTATATACAAGGTAATTCATATTTTACTAAATAACCATATTTAAAAAACCTACTACGTCCCAAAAATTATATAACCACTACGCTGTGAATACCTATAATATATTTTTTAATAAATATAATTAATAAACATATCTTTTTCGAATTGTGCGTTGGTTCCACTCCCTCTGGGTCTAGACTGAAAATCAGCGCTGGATGTCTCTGATGACCAGCAATATGCTGAGCCGACGCCCATTCGATACTTGTTTATTTCTATTCATTATGTATATATTATGTGTATGAATTTAACCTGTTTTGGTACTTTCATTTTAGACAAGTATTGAATAAATGATTTCTATTCTCTTCTATTCTATTTTATATCAATAGCCGAATATAGACAGTTAATATTTTAGTCGAAATTTACCTTTTTTTTCTAAGAATTTCACGTTAAAATTACTAAATCAATTTATTAACTTTGCTTTAAAGTTACAGTGAAAATTAGAATTGAAATCTATTATGTAAATACGTTATAATCAAAGGATCTCTGATGTGTGGCACCAATGCCCAGAGTTCATCAGACCCTGATTAGGGGCCTTTAAACTACTGATTACCGGACGTACTCTGTCAATATTGGCTGACCGAGAGCGCAATGGGATCTGGTGCAGATGTGAATATGTTCAAAAATCCGCAATTTTCACTCTATATTTAAAATTGGAATCCAAATAAATAGATGTCTTTGGCTTGCTAGTGAAAAGTTTCAATGTATATTGAAAAATAGAGATTGTTTCATTTTTAACAGAACATTCCAGGCCCAGGGTGTTTAAAAGTTGTCGTGTCATGTAGGAGAACATCATTTGCAAGATTAAGATTCGATTTTTAGCTCGGTGTTTTTTGGTATGCGGCGTCAAAATGCTGGAACAAAGTTACTCACAATCAAACTTAACTGAAAATCAGCCCCAAATGTTGAGTACACCAGCATGAATTCTGAGTTAAGCCCTTTTCAACACCACTGCTTCCGTGCTATATCTACTCTTTTATTTCTCTTATTTTATATTCTTAACTAGGTACTGTTTATATTTAATTATATTCTCTTGATTATAAGATCCAGGTAACTTTAATAAAAACCACCGTCTTCCGTTCTATATTATAAATCCTTTTTGTTACAAAAATCACACTACGTCTTCTATTCTATTCTTTTAGTAAAACACTTCTTATTCCAAAAACCTTGTTAACTCTTTTGCTGCCACAGACCGAATGAATCACCTCATCTTCCTTCCAATCCAACCACCATGATACTTATTTTTTTAAATACCGATGGCTTCCGCACATCCACATTATATTTTAGTGTTGCTAGTGCACCAATTTTTTATGCTAACTGTATTCCTGTGACAGATGAACCGTTTTGAACCTCAAAATCTCGAGATTTAAGCCTCATTTCGGTATTTTGAGAATGTATTATTAAAGATAATTTCACGCTGAATTCCGTGGGATTCATAACCATAAGTCATTTTGTGTAAAAAATCAGTTAAACCATTTTTGTTCTCACCCCTTCAATTACGAGAATTGGACTTAAATCACAAACTCTCATTATTCATATGAATTAATTTAGCACCACAGCCTTAAAAGCTGAACTTCTATTCTACATTGATGTTCTGCATAACCACGTATTAGAGCATGCATATTCACTGACATCCATCGCCAAACAAGGCATGTTTGCTTAAAATTTACGACCTTGATAGTGACCGATTGTTTGTTCGGATGTATTGAGCCACAATGCCGGACAGTTGCCCGGAGGTCCTAATATTTTCACACGTAGTAATAGTGTGAATGCATCAATAAAATACAATTAAAGTTAAATCCTCGGGAATCAGTATATTTGTATTAAAAAACAATAATAATTTAGCTGCAATTTGAACAAATGCAGATAGATACATAATATAACTTTGTTCAACTTGAACTCACTTGTGAAAATCTATTTAATTTTTTTGGGTTAAAAAAATTAAGAGCGAACTTTACGCTTCCGCATGCTATGGTTAGAATTTACTAGGTGGTAGGACTTTTCTGCAAATTTCGTCTAGTCCACCACTTTGTCAGTTATTCTGCCGCCAAGCAGTAGTGTGCAAGCACTACTGTGATCTGGTTTGAAAGGCATTGTAGCTAGTGAAATTACTGGGCAAATGAGACTTTGTGATCTGATCACACAGTCGAGTAATCTTATTATCAGGCTGTGATGTCTCAGGATGTCGTGCGCACTGCGCAGTGCAGTGTCACGCGAAACTTTATATATTGGAGTTCCGAGTGACCATGTTCTGTTATGGGCAGCCGTGTCAATTAACATCAGGTGAACGACTAGCTAGAATGTAAAATGTTCGGAAAATGAAAATGCGACTAATGTTCTAAACTTGAATTGAGGTGGAAAGCTGGAATGTTGATGAAGGAGGATGATATCGTCACACAGTGTATCTACTTACTAATCTATACATACTAAGCTACTATATAAGCTAAGCTTACTTTATACTAAGTCCTGAAATACAGTATCCACTAGTTCGGGAGTCTATGAGTTCATCATAACTTTGTTACCATTTATATCATTAAATAAATGTATATTTGTTGTGTAGATACATTACTTACTTCAAAAATATTTAGACTGTATACTAACCTCGATGACCTATGTCCAGTTACCTAGTCCAGACTTACTCAAACAACATCCCCGAAATTAAATTTGGCCTGAAATATTCCGTTAGGTCTAAAAACACGCTCACAAATGAATCGTCAACGTCAGTTTAATTGTTTAATAAAAGAACTTACGCATTTTAAATAACTCTTTTTTTTTTTGTTTTGGCTCCACACTTTTGTGTATTTAGCCAGTGTCAAGTAATTGATAATTTATCAAGTTAATGATATTTCACGCAAATATGTGTCAAGTCACAGTCGAAGTCATCAAGTCACAGTCACGTCATAGTCTAGTCAAAGTCATACTCCTAGTAAAGTGGTGGCAACATTACTTGAAGCTTCTATGGAGTTTTGGAAACAACACGAAAAGAAACCTTTCACCATCATTACCATTTTCCCACACTTACGCCTATAATCCAGCACTTAACGAATAAAATGCCACCAATTTTATGCACTAACACTGAAAATAACACAAGTTTTGGAAAATAATACAATGCGGTGACGCAATCTTTTTCGCTTTCTCGCCGAATCCTCCTGCGAAAACTCCTAAATAACTCTTCTTCTTCGTCTTTGTCTTTGTATAATAATAATAACGCCCAACGTTCACATACATAGAGCCTGGACCCTAACTAAGATTTCCTGAGTCTAGGGACCCAGGAACTACGAGACTCAGAACAAGTATTTGCGCTTTTTTTCTGTCTAGAAATACTTGTCCTATCTATATCTATATGTAACCACAAGAATCGAACCTGCCGCTTCAGGATACCAGTCGACCTGCTCAACTACTGCACCACAGAGGCTGTCAAAATATATACCTCCATGGTACTTATCAACGCTTACACAAGACGACCACACTATTTGCTATCTGCCTAAGTTAGACTAAGACCTGTGGCGTCAATATGCTAAGTTCTGTCCAAGCAGAGTTAAGTTAGATGTAAACTTTAGCACTAGGCTAAGTCTCAGAGTGAAGTAGAAGTAAAATTGAATAAATAATTTTATTAAACCTCTTACGAAACTTACCAGTTGTTATCTAAATGCACGATATCCTTTAGACAAAACAAAACAGCCCATTAAACAAAACAAACTTAAACTTTATCATTTGTTTTATTAGGTGGTAGGACTTTTCTGCAGAGTTCATGTAGTTACCACCGCTATGCTGGTTATACGGCCGCCAAGCAGTAGTGCAGAAGCACTACTGTGTTCCAGTTTGAAGGGCATTGTAACTAGTAAAATTAATGGGCAACAGAGATTTTATGGTCTGGATGACATGACAATGAATTTACTCTTTGTGATAGATTTAATAACTCTTAGGAATAAATTTACTCTTTGTGATAGAGTTAATAACTCTTAGGAATAAATTTACTCTTTGTGATAGAGTTAATAACTCTAAGGAATGAATTTACTCTTTGTGATAGAGTTAATAACTCTTAGGAAAGAATTTACTCTTTGTGATAGAGTTAATAACTCTTAGGAATGAATTTACTCTTTGTGATAGAGTAAATAACTCTTAGGAATGAATTTACTCTTTGTGATGAGTTAATAACTCTTAGGAATGAATTTACTCTTTGTGATATAGTAAATAACTCTTAGGAATGAATTTACTCTTTGTGATGAGTTAATAACTCTTAGGAATGAATTTACTCTTTGTGATGAGTTAATAACTCTTAGGAATGAATTTACTCTTTGTGATAGAGTTAATAACTCTTAGGAATGAATTTACTCTTTGCGATGAGTTAATAACCCTTAGGAATGAATTTACTCTTTGTGATAGAATTAATAACTCTTAGGAATGAATTTACTCTTTGTGATATAGTTAATAACTCTTAGGAATGAATTTACTCTTTGTGATGAGTTAATAACTCTTAGGAATGAATTTACTCTTTGTGATGAGTTAATAACTCTTAGGAATGAATTTACTCTTTGTGATGAGTTAATAACTCTTAGGAATGAATTTACTCTTTGTGATAGAGTTAATAACTCTTAGGAATGAATTTACTCTTTGTGATAGAGTTAATAACTCTTAGGAATGAATTTACTCTTTGCGATGAGTTAATAACCCTTAGGAATGAATTTACTCTTTGTGATAGAATTAATAACTTTTAGAAATGAATTTAATCTTTGTGATAGAGTTATTAACTCTTAGGAATGAATTTAATCTTTGTGATTGCCCTTATAGTAAATAAATCCTCTGCTGTGTGCTCAGTAATTTCGTAATAGACCAAGTAATTGTTCATTAAAGTAACAGATGGTTCCTTCAATTAATTGATGATAAAAATAATTACATGACAATTTCGACAATCTTGTCTCGTCTCGAGTCTTGACCTGAAAGTCCCGCGACTCGAGACAACTAAAATTACGAAAAGTCCTAGACTTCGAGACCCGAGACAACCCGGGACCCAAACCCTACGAACGACATTGCGTAATTTACCCATCTCAATTACGCTTTCCAGTATAATCTAAACTGCACAGTTCAAGTTTAATTGCAAGAAGCACAGCTCATAAGTACACTGCTACACAAGATGATTGGTGCACAAGATTACACTGAGCAAGAACTTGTTGCATGAGATGGATAAACGGCCTTGTATTGTGTTTCTGTGTTTACCGAATAGAATATACAGTATAGAAGCTTAGATATTCAATTCCATGCAAATTTCTGAGAAATTCGTAAACCCCATTATAAGAGACACGGATTTAAATAAACATCCATTACGAATTTTTATAAATCAAAAAAAGCAAACGGCAAATAGTCTAATAAGCTAATTCAAAACTTATTACTATTAACACAAATAACATTCACCAAAAAACAACAATTTCAAACTAAGAGACTTAGGAGCGCCAATGACATCAAACTGCGCGCGCCACGAACTAATTACGGTAAAAAAAAACATAGTGTACGACGGCGCCGAAATATATAACAAATTGCCAAACGACATTAAACAAGCTAAAACCATGTCTACTTTTAAGAAACTTCTAAAATATCACATCACGCAGAAATAACCATAATAATAGTCTACTCCGCTCAACTACGTTGCATGCCACTTCCAACTGCGCTTATTCCGTGTAACCCGGGCGCATCGATACAAAGTCCGAATGCGCGGTAACACGCACACCACCGCACGCGCATAGCTGTGATGCCGAGCGAATATTTATTTCCTTAGTAAATCGGAAACTACCCGCAATATTACAGAAAGTTGTATGTGTATAAGTTAATAAGTTTAATAAGCTAAATATATATCAATGTAAATTATATAAAAAATAATGTAAGAACGATAAGCCCTAACGTTAAATGTAATTTTGTATTTCTCATGTCAGTGAATTTTATTCTTAATGAGAAATAAATATCTTTAACCAGAACTTTGGCGGTTATTTTTGCTTTTGTAGCTAATATAATATATCAACAAATGTCAAATAATCAACTCTTGTCTATAATCATGGTTATCATGAAAAACGGTGATTATTAATAATAAAAAATGCCATCTCTTTGAGCTGAGAATTGCGGCTCAATTTTCATTCGAAAATTTCATTCTATTCTATAACTCATATACATTGCTGTTATTGGAATTTGTAACTTGTAATTTTATATGCTTAGAACTTAGACTATTTAACTTGTTAGAATTATCTGAATATATAATTACTATGCTTTATTATATCTAAGGATTAGAAGCAATAAATGCTTTTACGTTGACTCTTAATAATTTCTCAAGGCAGGTAGGTATCGTCAAACTTTATGCAGTCAGATCAGTTGCACATTGATAGGTACTTGTAATGCTATACCGCTTAAAATATGCTGCAATGATACTAGGTGCAGACGAACGATAAGTAAATACCAAATCTAAAAACCTAGCAGCATTTTGTCTAACCAACTTTAGACTAAGACTAAAGGTTGTAAGTTTTATTTTCACAGAAAAGCGGAAAACTTACCCACAATACCGCATGGTACCGGTACAAGGTTGCACTAATCTAGGCATTCTAATCCAGGTGTTGGGGAACACGTAATGTAGTAACATTCCGTTTGAGAGGTACCAAGTTCCCTAAATGCTAATTCTTGGAATGGTAGACGTCTCATCAGGATATCAAAGTCTGCCTTGGACACAGAGGAAACAATGTCAGTGATCCTGATAGATAGATGAACTGTTTAAAATACCCATCAGTGTGGGCCACGTGTTCCCAGCTATTTCTTACACCCATACGCCGTAAAAGGAAGAGACCCTTTAAATAATAAGTCTCCATGTCCAGCGGCCTTTTTTTTTTGACGGGGGAAATGCTTTTGCAATTCCCCCTGCCACCATCGCCGTCCACCATCCACGGCAGGGGGTATGTGGGACTCGAACCCACTAAAACCCCCCGTAATCTGACCGCCGCCGGGATGGGGCGAGATGGAGACGCACTGCATTAACCATCTCGCCCCGGCGGTAGGCCCTTCGCGGCCTCTGCGCCAGTGGGTAGGCAACCTTCCACTTCAGTTGCCCACCAGACGTGCGGAAAAAAAAACTTAAATTTGTATAGGTAAGCGTAGATGGTCTACTTAGTTTTTTTTCTACGTGTCCATTTATTCAGCATAAAGGTATGGCTATAAATACTATAATTAATATATACTAATTAAAATACGTAATCCTATTCTTTTCTCTACTAATACTATAAATGCAAACTGTTATGCTTAAAACCGGCAGTTATACGATATTTAAATTAAGCAAATTCCATGTCATGTTCTCCAAACAGGCTGTCCAATAGGAATGAATGATTTTTTTTCACCATTTTTGAAATTGTATTTCCATTACCCACTGCATAATATTCTACTGTGTCCAATGTCCCCGATGGTAATCTCAACGTTGACGTCGACACGTTTAGGCAAATTGCACAGTTTCACGTAACGCCAGTAGAGCTTGTTACGACGAACTCTTCGGCCATTGTGGTGTTGCCATTGGCAATAAGCAGAGAAAGTTTCTTTTGTGGTGAAAAGTTTAAACTTTTTGGTACGGAAATGCTTCTTACGGTTCTTGGAAATTTTTTCACTCTTGTTTTGAAGTTTAAATACTTTCTTACTTTTTGGTTCAAGTTTATTATGTGATACAATTATCATAAGATTACTAGAGGCGCCTTGCGATTTTACTTGAATTTTTAGAAAGATTTAATTTTTCAAGAAATATATTAGTACTAGTTGCACCTCGTAGTTTTACCCGTGGATAAAAAGTATTCTGTGATAATACAGCGTATAAGCTATCTAAAGTCCAAGTATCATCAGAATCCATTTAGTAGTTTTTGCGTTAAAGAGTAACAACAAACATCCATACATACAAACTTTATAATTTTTTTTTATTTTTTTATTTTTTTTTAAGTTTCCTTAACCCATCAGCGGTTAACTATTATTTATTATATGCTACGGTTTTGCTGTCATAAGGCAACAGTAAGCCAAGTCAGAAGAAGAAGCCTTCATACTTAAAAGTTGTGAACACAAAGTTTTGCTAACGGTCATCCTAGTAATGACCGCAGCGAACGTTGCTTAGCTTTACCGATTAGTTAAGAACGGTCAGTCGAGCTGAGCTATGAACGCTATCTAAAGTATGTACCAATATAAGTCAAATTATACTAAAAAACGAGTGTGCTTTAGACCACACGACTGAAGTAAAACTTCTTTAGTTTAGATCCATCTCTCGGCCGGTATAACTTTGTTTTTGCTATGTTTAATGTTAAAGTCACCATCTTGTATTGTAAATTGTAATTTTACCGGACAAGCCAACTAAGCCTATTGTTGTGGACAATAGAATTAACGTGAACCAGTACTGCCCACCTCTCTCTTGCTCCTACAGTAATATATGAAACGTAACTCTCTCTATTTCTATTTTCATTAACTTATATCTCCTTCTCAACTTACTACAAATTTTAAGTAATTCTTAACTTTGTCATGTTGACGGTGGAGATCTACGTGAACCAGTACTGCCCACCTCTCTCTTGTTCCTACTACGAAACGTAACTCTCTCTATTTCTATCTTCACTAACTATCTCCTTCTCAATTTCCGTTCGCCTCGTCACGCAATCCTCAGATTACTCCCCAAGTCAAGCGTTCGTAAAGAAGTTTTACTTTAAAAGCATTTATACGCTACGACCATTTCTTTATTGAACATTTCATTACCAAAAAGGACCGTGTTCATTTCAAAACAGCTTAGATATTAATACGTGAAAGCGTTTTGTTTAATCTTGTTCTGTAATTTATTAATGTATACTCTACTAAATATCTGTCAGATGTAGACCCAGGTGCGTTTCTTAATATAATTTTAGGCTGGTTTTTCAATAACCAGATAAAAGTTGTTTATCGAATAAAACAAAACACAGTGAGAATAAAATGTGTTTTTTGTTTTTGGTTTGGCTCCACAATTTAGTGTATTTAGCCAGGTCAAGTAATTTTTCAAGTTAATTAATACATACATAGACAGTCCAAGTCATCAAGTCAAGCAATAATCTAGTCTAGTCTAGTCAAATCATACTCCTAGTGAAGTGGTGGCATCTTTAACATAAGCTAATGGAGTTTTGGAAACAACACGAAAAGAAACGTTTCACCATCATTATACCACTTCCCCTCACTCACGCCGGTAATCCAGCACTTAAAGAATAAAATGCCAACCATTTTATGCACTAACACTGAAAATAACACAAGTTTTGGAAAATAATACAATTTCTGTTTTCTCGCCAAAACTCTCCTAAAATGTGATTTTTGTAAACCGAACCCTTAAAAAGCTTGTTTTTTGTTTTAGTCGGCTTATAATTTATTCGTCGGATAACCTTTATCCAGCCATTGAAAAATGGTTCTTAAACAAACAAAGTTACTTGGATTAAGTTTAATGTAATGAAAAAAAAAAATTAAATCACGAACGGTTTTAGACTCGCACATTATACACGTAATGTCACGGTACCCGTGTCCTAACTCCTCTGACCGTGCAGTGGATGTGTGTTCAAAAAGCAGTACAATAATGTTTTTTGAAGTAAAACTTCTTTACGCACGCTTGACTTGGGGAGTAAGCTGGGGAATGCCTGATGAGCTAAACGGAAGATGAAAATCGTTAATTAACGTAGATCTCCATTGTCAACATAACAAAGTTAAAAATACTTAAAATTTGTATTATATTGGTATGTCCAGTTAATTGACAATTTACAAATGTCAAGATGGCGGCATTAACATTTTTTTTTATTGTTTGGCTCCACATTGTGTATTTAGCCAGTGTCAAGTAATTAATAATTTATCAAGTTAATGATATTTTACGCAAATATGTATCAAGTCACAGTCGAAGTCATCAAGTCAAGTCATAGTCTAGTCAAAGTCATACTCCTAGTAAAGTGGTGGCAACTTTACTTGAAGCTTCTATGGAGTTTTGGAAACAACACGAAAAGAAACGTTTCACCATCATCTATACCATTTTCCCACACTCACGCCTGTAATCCAGCACTTAATGAATATAATGCCACCAATTTTATGCACTAACACTAAAAATAACACAAGTTTTGGAAAATAATACAATGCGGTGACACAATCTTTTTCACATTCCCGCCAAAGCATTAACAATCGGCATTAACATTAAACAAAGCAAAACCAAAGTTATACCGGCCGATAGATGGAGCTGAAGAAGCACACTCGTATTTTGTCTGTCATAAATACAATGAAGAATTTATGGAAAAATTTGAAGAAATTTGCCCATCGATTCTATGATGCAGCAATTTTTTCTCTAATAGCAATAATCTGCTACTTTAATTATACAAATAAAATGGATGAACCGATTTAGATAAAACTTTGCACACAGATTGCTGATACAGTCGTAACGAACATAGGATACTTTTTATCTCGGAAAATTTAAGAGTCACCGAGAGAAAACGGTTTATTGCGTATGAAGTCGTACAGTTATAAATATTTTGATCTGACCTACGCGTGTCACTGAACTGTGAAACACTGGGAAAGTAAAATCCATGCGTGTAATAAATCAAAAACTTTATACGGCTTGGCTTTAGGACTGTTCCCGCTGAGCTTTCGACGCGGTAACCGCTTTTAGGGTTCCGCATTTCAATTGAAATTATAATAACTCTGTAAAGAATTAAATTTACTTATACAGTGGAGTGTTTTAAACTTCTTTACGCATGCTTGACTTGGGGAGTAAGCTGGTGAATGCGAGGCGAAAGGAAGCTGAAGTTAGTTTGATCTCCAACATGGCGATGTTATAAGTTTGTATTATTATGTTGGTTTGTTCGATAAAATGAAAATTTACAATTGTCAAGATGGTGACATTAACTTTAAACAAAGTTATGCGATAACGATAGATGGAGCTAAATTAAAAAAGATTTACTTAAGTGATGTGGTCTAAAGCACGCTCCATATAATAGCTACTCTTAAGCACACTCGTTTGTTTTAATCTTCTGCCTGAGTTTTGGCGCGAAAACGAAAAAAATGCGTCACCGCATTGTATTATTTTCCAAAACTTGTGTTATTTTCAGTGTTGGTGCATAAACTTGGTGGCATTTTATTCGTTAAGTGCTGGATTACATGCATGAGTGTGGGAAAATGGTATGATGATGGTGAAACGTTTCTTTTCATGTTGTTTCCAAAATTCCATAGAAGCTTCTGGTAAAGTTGCCACCACTTTACTAGGAGTATGACTTGACTAGAATAGCCTATGACTTAACTTGATGACTTGGATTGTGACTTGATTTGACACGTATCTGCGTGAAATATCATTAACTTGATAAGTTATCAATTACTTGACACAGGCTATATACACAAAAAAAAACCTTCTGCCTTACTGTCATCGGGTGAAACCTGGTCAAAACTCTTTTTGAAACCAATTTCACTGTAATTTGTAAATAATTACCACGTGACTTTTTCATTAAGAAGAATCACGTTATCTATTCATTTGTTCATAGTTCAATGTTATTTAAATCGAGATTGATTTGCGGTTATTCTTTTGTTATTTTGATTTAATTTTTACAACATTGGTTGAAAATCTTTTGAAATCTTTTTTTTTTGCTGCTAATGCGTGATTGGGATAACGGGTACGTAAGACCACTAAATATTAGTATAGTTTTATACAATATGTGAACTATGCCTCGCAAGATATTGCAGGTATAAGTACCATAGTGTCAAGGGTAATAGTACTTTTTCTGGGCTACTATTACCCGTGATTATATTATAATTTGAAGGTATGTTTTGGTATGGCTAGCTTGACTGGACCGATAGCTCAATCGGTAATGGTTATTACGTACCTAATATTAAAATAACAGAAGGCATATTTTGGTTCGGTGAGAATGTGAAAATGAATATAAGATAATGTTGGATTACCTCACAGCTCAGTTGGATGTAGCACTGCGTTTTGAACTGTAGGTTATAGGTTTGATTCCCACTCAGAACAAACATCAATATTTGTGCTGTGTCTGGGTGTTATATAGTATTCTACGTATATATTTATAAACAAAAAGTAGCTAAGTATTCTTAGTTATCTGGTTCTTATAGTACAAGCTTTGGTTAGTTTGGGGCTAGATGGCACTGGTATATTTTTGCCTATGATAGGTACTAAATATACCAAAAAACACCACCGTTACATGATTAATATTCCACACGTACGAACAAAGCGATTTGCTTTCACGTTTATAATACGAAAAGCCAAATAATGGAACACTTTACCGGCGTCCGTATTTCCCGAAAACTATAACCTTGGAGTCTTCAAGTCGAGAGTGAATAGGTTCTAGATGAGCGTGTTACATCCTAAACCGAATCGTTACTTACCATTAGGTGAGGTAGTAGTCAATCACGGCGGGCCAGTTGGGTTCGAGTCCCACATACCCCCTGCCACCACGGCGGTGGTGGCAGGGAAGTGCTAGGGAATTTCCCCCTCAAAAAAAAAAGATAGTAATCAAACTCCTACCTATCAAACAATGAAAAAATAAACTATAGTATCACGTTGGTAATATATATTATCTATATGAAAAAAGTTAACCGTTCGAGCAAAGTACAATCAGTGTAAATCTCCGCGAAACTTTTCCTTCCAACTTCTTCAGTGACAGACAGAACTCATTTTACTATCATGTGGGTACATTCATAAGGTTTTATGATCGTCATAAATATGGAAAAGGGTTACCGCGCAGAAAGTTAACGTGACGGCTTCCAACGTCGTTTGTGAACATAAAAATGCGCATTTTGAATTTAGTATGGGATTTTTGTACTTGAAACGTTTCGGAGGGCATTCGTCATTATTGTGAATAGTAATAATAAATAAATAACGCCTAACGATCACATACAAAGATCCTGGACCCTAACTATGGGTTGGGATAAAATAATGATAGAGCTTATATTTTGAAAGTGAGTGTAGCTTAGTGGTAACCCATGTGACTATCAAATTAACGCACTCTGGTTACAACCCCGCGCAGACTTGCACCAATGACTTTTCGTGTTTTGTGTGGAATTTGCACAACGGTCAAGAAATACAGAGCAGCCGTGTCGCTTAAAATCAGGCAAATGATTAGCTCGTCATATCATTCTTTAACATAAAAATTAATTACATGTGAGAAAACCGGCATGTTCTAGAATCTTAAAAATGGGGGATATTGCGTCATGCACCTACCCGCACTTGGCCGGCATGGTGGAAAGGACTGAAGATTAAGTTATAATTTAAAAATCCTATGGTTTAAAATGTGTTGCAGCCATGAATGCCAGCCATGGTACGTAGAATTAATACAGTTTAATATTTGTGGACATTTCTATGGGAACCAGATAACTGATCTATACTTTGATACTTTTTTGTTTGTAAATACATACATAGAATACAATATAACACCCAGAAACAGAATAAACATCTATGTTCAGCACACAAATGTTTGTCTTGGTAGGTAATCGAACCCACAACCCACAGTTCAGAAGGTCCGGCCATCCTAATGAATAAAAATAATAATAACGTCCAACGATCACACACATAGATCCTGGACCCTAACTAGGATCCCCTGTATTTAGGGACCCAGGAACTACGAGAATCAATCCCACAACACCCGGACACAGAAAAAGTAGTTTCGCTTTTTTTTCTGTACACAAATACTTGTCCTGTCACGGAAATCAAGCCCGCCACCTCTGGGTTATCAGCCGACTCGCTCAACCACCACACCAAAAGAATTGAACGCCTTATTGGCTAACCTTGTGATACACTTACTTTTTGCAGATCGTAATTTAAAGTTTTTATAAATAACATAATAGTTATCATTCAACTACGAATACCTGTCAGAGAAATACAGCACAACTATCAATAACTGATAAGTCCTGTCCCAGGGTGAGTAGTCAATCTTACAATAAATCAAGCAAGTTGGGACAGGAATGCGGGCGCTATCTAACTTGGGACTGAGCCGTCGATGGCGCGGGGTAATTATGTCGGCAGACTTGGGCAAACTTTGATAACAATGGCAGTCAGTTTTGAGAACTTTTCATGTAGAAAGTGATGGTTTTTTCGGGAGTGACGGTTTGCATGGCGTAGTCCAACTGACTCGACCATGGTTATTAGTTTGATACAATTGCTTGCCTACATTTAATTTAACAAGAAATACGGTTGACTGAACGACGTGGATGGGAGTTAAGTTTTTTCAGCCGCGGTTTTTTGAAGTAAAATTTCTTTACGCCCGCTTGACTTAGGGAGTGACTGGTAAATGCGAGGCAAACAAAATATGAAGTCAACATAACAAAGTTAAATATTTATATTATTTTGTATATCTGGTAAAATATCAATTTACAATAATGTTAAGATGGCGACATTAACATTAACAAAGCAAAAATAATGTTATACCGGCCGATAGATGGAACTAAAAAAGATTTACTTCAGTCGTGTGGTCTAAAGCACACTCGTTTTTTTAGTGTAATTTACAGTTTGTGACTAGATTGATACTAGATTCATACATTTTATTTATATATAGATAGTATTTCTGATTATTATATCATTTATTATTTATAAATTTACTAAGCATTATGAACTATTATGAATTTATCACATATTTACAACTCCACTACGTGTTTATTCCGTCACCGACATTATCCGAGATAATCCATAAAGCTGGAATAAATCTAGACTGGGAACCTGGGCGGTGCATGCTGCAGGTCTAACGCCGAGGATTACAGCCTGGACTCCTAGGATAATAATTAAATCTGGTGGATGAAATCATACTCTCGAGTTCTGTTTTCAACGAAGTGCATTAAACTATAAGCATTTAAAATAACAAAATAAAGGAAGCATTTTTAAATTTTATGTTTTTAAAGTTTGCTCGTAAATGGTTAAAAATATTTTTTCATCTTCCCATCTCGGAACGAGTACTTTTTTTTGCTCTTCGATATCTGAGTGCAAAATCCGTATCCGCTAAAGGATAAAGCAAATTGAATTTAAAAAAAACATTAGTTTGTGAATTGTTTTTTTTTTGTTTTGGCTCCACACTTTCGTGTATTTAGCCAGTGTCAAGTAATTAATTTTTCAAGTTATATTATGTTGTATGTGTCAAGTCAAGTCGCAGTCCAAGTCGTCAAGTCAAGTCCTAGTTTAGTCCAGTCAAGTCATACTCCTAGTAGAGGTGGTAACTTTACCAGAAGTTTCTATGGAGTTTTGGAAACAACACGAAAAGAAACGTTTCACCATCATTATACCACTTTCCCACACTTATGCCTGTAATCCAGCACTTAACGAATAAAATACCACCAATTTTATACACTAACACTGAAAATAACACAAGTTTTGGAAAATAATATAATGCGATAACGTTATCTTTTTCGTTTTTCCGCCAAAACTCCAAAAACATTAGTTTGTGAATTCAAGACATCATTATACCTATATAACCTTCATGGTACCGAATTTATCATACAATCCTTTTTAATGTAGTAAAAACTCAGACTCTTGATGTTTTTTTTTTTAATTTGCTTAGCGTGAACCATCTTTACACTTAAAATTGTTAGTATTTCCTCGCTGAGGTGGGAAGAAATTACACTGTTTATACTGTACATAGTATGTTTTTTAATGAGCCGACCTGTTCTACTACCACCCCACAGAAGCTGTCAAACAGCGACATAATTATATCAAACTAACCACGTATATTTTTTTTTTATGTTTTGCTCCACGCTTTTGTGTATTTAGCCAGTGTCAAGTAATTGATAATTTATCAAGTTAATGATATTTCACGCAAATAATAATATGTGTCAAGTCATAGTCAAGTCATAGTCTAGTCAAAGTCATACTCCTAGTAAAGTGGTGACAACTTTACTTGAAGCTTGTATGGAGTTTTGGAAACAACACGAAAATAAACATTTCACCATCATTATTCCATTTTCCCACACTTACGCCTGTAATCCAGCACTTAACGAATAGAATGCCACCAATTTTATGCACTAACACTGAAAATAACACAAGTTTTGGAAAATAATACAATGCGGTGACGCAATCTTTTTCGCTTTCCCGCCAAAACTCAACCACGTATATGCCACAGAATTTAACTCAAAGGCATCTTCTACGCGACTATACTTAGGCGACTGGTACAAGCTTCAGGTTTAATCAAATTTCCCCTTCACTGCATAAATAACCAATAAATAACACTCAAGCTACGCGAAAAATTCTCTGTCACGTAATAACATGTATATGGAAGATTCTCACCGCATCCTGCACTCACAATCCCGCAATATTGCAATGGAATACGTCAAAATGCAGCTGTCGCCAGACGAATATAACAATAGCTGTCTTGAGTTCAAAACGTCTTCATACACGCAAACATCGCCGCGTCCTGCAACTTCGACCATACAACTTTGTGACGTCTTTAAGTCTGTTAAAGTTGAGTTTCGGTTGGTAAGTGCAGTTTTCGGCGTGTGCCATTGCGATTTCGATAGTACGTGTCGAGAAAACTGAATTTGTGGTTCAGGATTCAGTATGTACTAAGGATTTAGGGGTTTGTTAGAAAACTTTTTGGCAACAAACCCGCAGAGAGTCGTTGGTCTCACAGGATAATATTTTGCGACGGATTCTGTAATTTCATCTTGCCTGATGTATCTCTCTATTTTTATATGAGATATCATAAAAATAGAGAAATATTTTTATGAATAGCTATATTATAATTATTATCTAGTCCACCCTCTTCAACGATATTATTGGCCACCGTATTTATAATAATAATAATAATTAATATATATCAGTGGACATTTCACGTAGCGCCATCTATCCGCAAATTAAGCAAAGCTTGTACTACGGGAACCAAATAACTGATACAATAATTAGATACTTTTTGTTGTAAATATATGCATAGAATAGAATATAACACCCAGGCATAAAACAAACATCGATGTAAATCACAAAAATATTTGTTTTGGGTGGGAATCAAACCTACTACGAAATACATTGTAAACGACAGTAGAAAGAAGAAAAAAAAACATCACTGTAAAGTTTCTTGTAAGCTTCTTCTTTACAGTTGTAATCGAAGCTTCGCTTCGGAGTTTTCTGTTCTGCATTGTGCCGGATTGCTTGCACCAGGAGTGAAAAAGAGAACTGCTTTTTTTTTTTCAAACTCGTATATTGTAATGGGCTTGCTATATATTATTTGACAATAAGCACTTTGTAATTTTATATGCTTAGTGAAATAACTTAATTTTAAGTACCTACCTTCAGAAGGCAGTTACTACCAACTGAGCTATCAGGCCAGTCAAATCATATCAAATCCAAGTATATAAAATTAATTATTGAGATTTCATTCCATTCTAAGTGCACCGGTAGTAAACACAAACTACAGACAAAACTCGTATTTATGGAGAGCCAGCAATGGGTTTAATGTACTTGATAAACGTCTTAACTTTGTCCTATTCTGTACAAGCGTAGCAGGGGATCAAATTTAATATTTGGTGGTAAATCTAACGATGATGATTATGTGGCTACCATAGCGACCATCTAGTGGGATAAAGGCACTCCCTAACTAGTCCGCTTCTAAATTTGATAACTGCCCAACTTATCTTCGTCATAACTTAACAATTTCTGGAACCAATTTTTCACTTGTTAACTTCCTGATTCGTCCTCTTTTTATCTCGTTCATTTCTTAACTTATCCGCTTCCCATTTCCAAAGTTTCCTTCAGGGTATTCACATATTAGGAAAATATGATCTGTTGCGAAATGAGATTTTTTCCCTGTTCTGTGGGGGAATTTATGTAATAGTTATTATCATACATTTTATTCGTATAGCTATTTACATGTCAGGCTTGCGATAACATTGCATTTATTTATATAATATTATATTATATTATATTATATTATATTATATTATATTATATTATATTATATTATATTATATTATATTATATTATATTATATTATATTATATTATATTATATTATATTATATTATATTATATTATATCATATTATATTATATCATATCATATTATATTATATCATATCATATTATATTATATTATATCATATCATATTATATCATATCATATCATATCATATCATATCATATCATATCATATCATATCATATCATATCATATCATATCATATTATATTATATCATATCATAATATATCATATTATATTATATCATATTATATTATATCATATCATATCGTATCGTATCGTATCGTATCGTATCGTATCGTATCGTATCGTATCGTATCGTATCGTATCGTATCGTATCGTATCGTATCGTATCGTATCGTATCGTATCGTATCGTATCGTATCGTATCGTATCGTATCGTATCGTATCGTATCGTATCGTATCGTATCGTATCGTATCGTATCGTATCGTATCGTATCGTATTACATTACATTACATTACATTACATTACATTACATTACATTACATTACATTACATTACATTACATTACATTACATTACATTACATTACATTACATTACATTACATTACATTACATTACATTACATTACATTACATTACATTACATTACATTACATTACATTACATTACATTACATTACATTACATTACATTACATTACATTACATTACATTACATTACATTACATTACATTACATTACATTACATTACATTACATTACATTACATTACATTACATTACATTACATTACATTACATTACATTACATTACATTACATTACATTACATTACATTACATTACATTACATTACATTACATTACATTACATTACATTACATTACATTACATTACATTACATTACATTACATTACATTACATTACATTACATTACATTACATTACATTACATTACATTACATTACATTACATTACATTACATTACATTACATTACATTACATTACATTACATTACATTACATTACATTACATTACATTACATTACATTACATTACATTACATTACATTACATTACATTACATTACATTACATTACATTACATTACATTACATTACATTACATTACATTATATTAGGTCTTTACCTATGAAATTGCCGTTTTGTTTGCAAAAAGTTAAAGTATTTTTTTTTCCAACTTATTTATTTATTTTATTCAAAGTAATCACCCCTGCAATCAATGCATCTTTGCCAACGCTGTGGCAGTTTATGGATGCCCTTCTTGAAAAAATCAGCAGGACGGGAGACAACAAACTCTTCAAAGGCGTTTTGTACTGCCTCTCGGGAATTGAATTTTTTTCCCGCTAAAAAGTTGTCCAAATTTTGGCAAAAGTAATAGTCGGTAGGCGCAAGATCTGGTGAGTATGGCGGATGAGGGAGAGCTTCCAAACCCAACTCATGCAGCTTAGAGACGGTCTGTTGTGCAGTATGGGGTCGCGCGTTGTCGTGAAGTAGCAGTGGAGACGACCGATTAACCAAAGCTGGTTGCAGACGTGCGAGTTTCGCCATCATTGTGGTCAGTTCTTCAATGTACACATCTGCAGTAATGCTCTCGCCGTTTTGTAAAAAGCTATGATGAATCACACCAGCACTAGACCACCAAACTGTGACCATCACCTTTCTAGGGGTCATTTTTCGTTTTGCACATTGCTTTGGTACCGAACCAGGATCTAACCAACTTGCTGAGCGCTTTCGATTGTCAAAAAGAATCCATTTTTCGTCGCACGTAACAATTCGGTTCAAAATTCCTTCATTTCTGTGCCTGTTAAGCAGCGCAAGGCAAGTCTCGACGCGTACGTTGCGCTGGCGATCGTTAAGTTCGTGGGGCACCCATCTATCAAGCTTTTTTATCTTGCCAATCTGTCGCAAATGGACCAATATTGTTTTTATGCTAACATCAAAAGCTGCTGCCAGCTCAGCTGTAGATTGAGATTCATCAGCTTCCACAATCGCCTTTAATTCATCATTGTTGACCAAAGTTTCCGGACGGACACGAGGTTCATTTTTCAAGTCAAAATTCCCAGAACGGAACCGAGCAAACCAATAACGGGTTGTACGTTCGTTTGTACAGTTCTCTCCGTAAACGTCGTTGATGTTACGTGTCGTTTGTGCCGCGTTGGTGCCACGACGGAACTCATATTCCATAATTACACGAAATTTCAAAGTATCCATTATGAGGAAAAATGTTGAAATGTAATGAAAATACAACGCTAATCAATAAACAAAAGACTTATATTGTAAATAGAATGTCATATTTTTAAAACAAAATTAATTTGAATTTAGAATTCATAGCCAATCAAAACTTTTTTTTGTTTGAAAAAGTCTGTACTGCAATACGGCAATTTCATAGGTAAAGACCTATTATTATATTATATTATATTATATCTTCTACTATATTGTAAAAATGAATTTCTATTTCAATTGGTCATCGCATCACGCGTGAACGGATTTAACATTTTCGTTCATTCATTTTTTGTTGTGTCCATTACTGTCAGGAGAAGGTTGTTATGAAAGAAAAAAATTAAGAAAGTTTAGAAACTTTTCACCACGCGGGTGTAGTATTTATCAAATAATTATAACAACTAATAAACTAGTACTAATTCATACAATTACTGTAAAAATATAACATAATAAAATAAATATAATAATGATTTTATGCTAAGCGTACTGTACTCCTGTGACAGATAAACCGTTTTTAGACTCAAAATCTCGAGATTTAAGCCTCATTTCGGTATTTTGAGAATGTACTATAATAGATAATTTCACGCTGAATCAAACGATACCCATTAGTCATTTTGGGAAAAAATTCAGTTAAACCCTTTTTGTTCTCACCCCTTCAATTACATTTTAAGTTCTATTTTCACAGTGTTAAGTTTGTAATTACGCATTTACGTGCATTACCAAAGCTATTTAGCAAAAACTAAGCCATTATAATATTATAATAATATTCTATTATTGAAATTCCACAATTCAAAACTAGTGAGCAAAATGATGTATTGGGCATTTAATGGATCACATTTTGCTCTAATGTCATGGCGGTGAAACCTGCATTCGATTAATTGGATCCTATTAATTCGTGGACTCGCAGAACTAATAGGCTTTTGATAGGTTTTGGTTTTATGAGTTGAACTGGTGGTCGGTTTGCCGGGGCGATATGGTTAATGCAGTGCGTCTCCATCTCGCCCCATCCCGGCGGCGGTCGGATTACGGGGGGGTTTTAGTGGGTTCGAGCCCCACATACCCCCTGCCTATCTGCCATACTGTGAAGTCCTATTTTTGACCTCACGACAAAGTTTACTTGTTTACGTTTGGAATATAAAAAAATAACTTGACGGTTGCGTGATCAAGAGAAGATTATACTAAGCTAAGTCCGTGTAATCAGGGTGAAGTCTCATTCCTTTTGACCTCCCCGATAGCTTAGTTGGTAGTGACCCTGCCTTCTGAACTGTGGGTTGTGGGTTCGATTCCCACCCAGGGCAAACATTTGTGTGATGAACATAGGTGTTTGTTGTGGGTGTTTATATTGTATTCTATGTATGTATTTACAAACAAAAAGTATCTAAGTATTGTATCAGTTATCTGGTTTCCATAGTACAAGCTTTGCTTAGTTTGGGGCTAGATGGCGTTGTGTAAAATGTCCACACATATTATTATTATTATTATTATTCTTCTTATTCTTAGGCCCCACGACCAACTTTGTTTGCACTTATACGTCTGGCATATAGAAAGATAACTCGACGGTTGCGTAACCCAGAGAAGATAGACCATACTAAGCTAAGTCCGTGATATTTCTAACATTGCCTGCTTTTATACTGTAAGCGCCATAGTATTTCTGTAATCTGCAGGCCGGGGCGCGAGTCACGTGCGCTTCCGGTCACCATCCGCAACATGACATCATTTCCGGTGATATAACGCTGGAGGAACGGATTTGTGATTGCTGTAGGGTTTAGTTTAAAGTAAACTATGGTAGAGACAGCCAATATGTCTGCTTCCTTTTAAGATTATTCTAATAATACCCTTTCTTTTTAAGTAATTGATAATTCATCAAGTTAATGATATTTCACGCAAATATGTGCAAAGTCACAGTCGAAGTCATCAAGTCAAGTCTTAGTCAAGTCATAGTCTAATCAAAGTCATACTCCTAGTAAAGTGGTGGCAACATTACTTGAAGCTTCTATGGAGCTTTGGAAACAACACAAAAAGAAACGTTTCACCATCATTATACCATTTTCCCACACTTACGCCTGTAATTGTGGCATTCTTTTCGTTAAGTGCTGGATAGCACTTATCGAAAAGAATGCCACCAATTTTATGCACTAACACTGAAAATAACACAAGTTTTGGAAAATAATACAATGCGGTGACGCAATCTTTTTCGCTTTCCCGCCAAAACTCGTGCTTCATATTGTAGCTCAGCGGAAATACTATTTTTTTTTGTCTTTAATTTAAGTAATAAAAAATGGCATGAATTTGAAGTTAAAATATGTCTCCACCTTTACTGTAAGTACTACTAGCTTCGTGGTTAAATAGCTTTCATGTCATACTTTCAAAGGAATAGGTGACATTACTAGGGTATTTCCGGTACGGCAGTATCGGACTGCGACCGGAAGTAAAACGCACGTGACTTGCACGCTATATAAAGAAGCAACCTGAGAACTCGCAATTTCTATAAAAGGCAATAAAAACAAGTTGCGCAAATATGTAATATGAATTTTAATAACATGTGATCAAATAGCACAACTTCTGAACCACCATCGGATAGGTGACCGGAGATTTGGATATGAATAATAATAATAGCACTAACGATCACTTACACAGATCTTGGACCCTAAATAGGATTCCCTGTGTCTATAGGGACCCAGGAACTACAAGGACCATGGTTTCACAACACCCAGACACAGAATTACTAAACATTTATATAGGTATTTGTGCTACTTTTTTCTGTGCACAAAGACTTGACCGTGGGAATCGAACCCGCCACCGGGTTATAAACCGACCTACTCAACCACCACACCACAAAGGCCGTCATTAATTAATTCATGAATGTTATGTATGTAAAAGGGAAAGCAAAAGTAATAACAAAATGAGAGGAGAAAGGAAAGATGAGTAAGAAACGGTTAGGAAAGAATGAGAAAAAAATGATAAGAGGTAGAGAAAAAGCAGCCTCTG
This sequence comes from Ennomos fuscantarius, assembly GCA_905220475.3. Taxonomy (NCBI): domain Eukaryota; kingdom Metazoa; phylum Arthropoda; class Insecta; order Lepidoptera; family Geometridae; genus Ennomos; species Ennomos fuscantarius. Next base: position 1,901,659 of record HG992040.1, on the reverse strand, counting down.
TGGTGTGATAGTTGAGCAGATCGGCTTATAACCCGGAGGCGGCGGGTTCACAGTACAGGGACAAGTATCTGTGCACAGAAAAAAAAGCACAAATACTTGTTCTGAGTCTGGGTTTTGTGGGGACCATGGTCTTCTTAGTTCCTGGGTCCCTATAGACACAAGGAATCCTATTTAGGGTCCAAGATCTCTGTATGTGATCGTTAGTGCTATTATTATTATTTAATGAAGTAAGATGGTGGAGTCAGAGGGGAGGAAAGAAAAAAAGCACAAATACTTGTTCTGAGTCTGGGTTTTGTGGGGACCATGGTCTTCGTAGTTCCTGGGTCCCTATAGACACAAGGAATCCTATTTAGGGTCCAAAATCTCTGTATGTGATCGTTAGTGCTATTATTATTATTTAATGAAGTAAGATGGTGGAGTCAGAGGGGAGGAAAGAAAAAAAGCACAAATACTTGTTCTGAGTCTGGGTTTTGTGGGGACCATGGTCCTCGTTTCTGAGTCCCTAGACACGGGAAATATTAGTTAGGGTCCAGGATCTATGTATGTGATCGTTAGTGCTATTATTATTATTGAATGAAGTAAGATGGTGGAGTCAGAGGGGAGGAAGGAATAAGCAGTAGGCACAACTAAACAACCCGTGCGAAGTCAGTACCAGCCAGCTAGTAATAAAGCATCACATGCGGAAAATTGTTGGCGTACTCAAACAGCCGCAAGGTATTGTCAAATAATAAACCAAACGAAACTCACTCATCAACTTTCCAAACTTTATTTAATGTAATTTAGGAAGTCAACAATCAACTTTACTTCCATCAAAACACTGGCTACTATTAAATGGTAACTCGACGTGGCAGGAACTTTTGGCGTAAATAGAATTACTCGGTTTCTATAGATGGAGGGATGGACTAAGGGATATAATTGAGGTCCATCGTACTGCAGGGGCTTCTTGTACTATAAAAAATCACAAATATCAATTTTTTACCAAGCCCAGAAATAAAGTGTACCAGTACCAAACCTGTATTTAAAAGTCTTACGCTATGATGGTCTTAAAAAACTCTATACTTTAGAGTTCCAAGTGACACTGCAACTGATATGGGCAGCCGTCACGCTTAACATCAGGCGAACGGTTAGCTCGTCACATCATTCTTTAAAATAAAAGGTCCTCCACGTGCAATATATCATACTAGCTTCTGCCCGCGGCTTTGCCCGCATGGCCTATACGAAACGAAGAAGAAAATTTTTCATAGATAATTCAACCGCCCATTTCACCCTTTTAGGGATAGAATTTCAAAAAACCCGTGGAAAAATAGTGGATACTTACCCTTTACAAAGAACACACCCTTTAAATTCCAAGTCCCTAGGACCAGCGGTTTAGGCTGTGCGTTGATATATAAGTCAGTCAGTCAGGACTTTGAATTTTATATGTATAGAAGATGGTATAGTAGTAGTACAAAATAGTGGCAGTTGTGGTGCAGTTCAACTACTAAGGCAGAGCAACTACTAACTGAGGTTGCAACTGAATTATCAGGCCAGTTAAACCGAATAATAGCAGAAGTGCCGACATCGTTTACAGTGGCATGCATTCATAGTCATAATTGACAGCCTCTGCGGTGTGGTGGTTGAGCAGGTCGGCTCATAACCCAGAGGCAGCGGGTTCAATTCCGGCGCCCACAAGTGTGCACAAAAAAAAGGCATAAATATTTGCTCTGAGTCTGGGCGTTGTGGGACCATGGTCTTCGTAGTTCCTGGGTCCCTAGATACAGGGAATCCTAGTTAGGGTCCAGGATCTATGTAAGTGATCGCTGTATGTTATTATTATGCAGTGTAAGTAACTACCACATATTATACAAGAAGGTATGACCTATTTTACAAAATTCATAGCCGAAGGAACGCCTTCGAAGATAACCTCTTTCCACTCTGCCGACCGGATATTATCATTAAAAGAAACCCGCTAGCTCCTGTTTTGGGCTCGTAAATTACGTATCAGTAGTCTACTCGCCTGTTCTAATAAATCTTTGGGTGCTTCCTATATGGGACAGAGAGCCAGCAGCTTTGAAAATACAGTCACTTTACAAATTTTAGAATCACTTATTTTTATACTGAGTCAATTTCAAAATATCTTTGTTTAGTAATAATTATTTCACAAAATTATACAATAACCAGTGTCGTAGTCTTAGTAGTATAATATATTAGGTCTTTACCTATGAAATTGCCGTTTTGTTTGAAAAAAGTTAAAGTATTTTTTTTTCGAACTTATTTATTTCTTTTATTCAAAGTAATCACCCCTGCAATCAATGCATCTTTGCCGACGCTGTGGCAGTTTATGGATGCCCTTCTTGAAAAAATCAGCAGGACGGGAGACAACAAACTCTTCAAAGGCGTTTTGTACTGCCTCTCGGGAATTGAATTTTTTTCCCGCTAAAAAGTTGTCCAAATTTTGGAAAAAGTAATCGTCGGTAGGCGATCTGATGAGTATGGCGGATGAGGGAGAGCTTCCAAACCCAACTCATGCAGCTTAGAGACGGTCTGTTGTGCAGTATGGGGTCGCGCGTTGTCGTGAAGTAGCAGTGGAGACGACCGATTGACCAAAGCTGGTCGCAGACGTGCGAGTTTCGCCATCATTGTGGTCAGTTCTTCAATGTACACATCTGCAGTAATGCTCTCGCCGTTTTGTAAAAAGCTATGATGTATCACACCAGCACTAGACCACCAAACTGTGACCATCACCTTTCTAGGGGTCATTTTTCGTTTTGCACATTGCTTTGGTACCGAACCAGGATCTAACCAACTTGCTGAGCGCTTTCGATTGTCAAAAAGAATCCATTTTTCGTCGCACGTAACAATTCGGTTCAAAATTCCTTCATTCCTGTGCCTGTTAAGCAGCGCAAGGCAAGTTTCGACGCGTACGTTGCGCTGGCGATCGTTAAGTTTGTGGGGCACCCATCTATCAAGCTTTTTTATCTTGCCAATCAGTCGCAAATGGACCAATATTGTTTTGATGCTAACATCAAAAGCTGCTGCCAGCTCAGCTGTAGATTGAGATTCATCAGCTTCCACAATCGCCTTTAATTCATCATTGTTTACCAAAGTTTCCGGACGACCACGAGGTTCATTTTTCAAGTCAAAATTCCCAGAACGGAACCGAGCAAACTAATAACGGGTTGTACGTTCGTTTGTACAGTTCTCTCCGTAAACGTCGTTGATGTTACGTGTCGTTTGTGCCGCGTTGGTGCCACGACGGAACTCATATTCCATAATTACACGAAATTTCAAAGTATCCATTATGAGGAAAAATGTTGAAATGTAATGAAAATACAACGCTAATCAATAAACAAAAGACTTATATTGTAAATAGAATGTCATATTTTTAAAACAAAATTAATTTGAATTTAGTATTCATAGCCAATCAAAACTTTTTTTTGTTTGAAAAAGTCTGTACTGCAATACGGCAATTTTATAGGTAAAGACCTATTATTAATATGGTAACGTTTTTCGTGCACACAGGCTTCTTCAAAAACTTACAATATGTAGTTCTATAAAAAGAATAAAATCAGATGATGAAATAGTAAGTTGTCTAGTCGTTTGTTAGTATGTATGTATGCTTTAGTTTGATCATTACATTTACTGCATTATGCTTATTAAATATAAAAAGCCAAAGGGGGTAGGCAAATAAATTGGAAGTCGAGCAATTGTACGGCAGTCCGCAAAGCAACAAGAACTCATCGTGAATTGCTGACCCACAAAAGTGCGCGCCGTCCGCCCGCCGCGCGCCGCGCAGTTGGCCCACCTGATGATTTGATGAATTATCACCATTACTTATGAACATCTGTAACATTGCACTGGGCGTGCTGATGTTGCGTATTCGGTCCATTTATATTGATACTCCTTTATTATCCTTATTTAAGGACTGCATTTTCCTTTTAAGCTTTATTATGAACAGCCTCTATGGGGTGATGGTTGAGCAAGTCAGCTCATATCCTGGAGGCAAAGGGTTCAATTCCCGTGGCAGGACAAGTGTTTGTGCACGCGAAATAAAGCGCAAATTCTTGTTCTGAGTCTGGGTGTTGTGGGGCCATGGTCCTCTTAGTTTCTGGGTCTTTACAGGGAATCCTAATTAGGGTCCAGGATCTATGCATGTGATCGTTGAGCGTTATTAAGGTCAATTAAAACCAATAAACTAAACTTAATAAACCATTTTCCCATTGATTAATATTCAAAATATATAATGCTATTTTTAAGCCTTTCTCTTGGACTATCCAGAAATGGGGGTAGATAATCCGGGGGAGTGAGCAATGACGTCGTATTATTAGAGAGGTTATGAAATAAAGGGTTCGCAATTGCGGGAATTAACGTCATGAGACAGTAACACAAATCACAAGACTCACCCTCTTTTGAGTCTTATACTTTGTGTCACTGCTATAATTTGGATTAAATTTGCGAGTAAAGTTTATTATAATTCCTTTTAAACTCTCTTAAACCGACTTTAATCGCATTTGTTTATGACAAAATTGTATGCGTGTATGGTATTAGTATGTATTACTAGTTGTGCCCCGTGGTTTCACCCGCGGATAAAAAGTATTTTAACTATTTGCTAATCCCACGGGAAAATTTCACTTTCCGGAATGAAATGTAGCCTATATGTTAATCCAGTGTATAAGCTATCTTGGTACCAAATTTCATCCAAATCCATTCAGCCGTTTGAGCGTGAAGGAGTAACAAACATCTGTATGTTTCGTTGTATGTTTGCGTGTATGTGTGTCTGTACATACACACATACACGCATACACACATACAAACTTTCGCCTTTATAATATTAGGGTGATAAGTTTAGTAATGTTTTTTTATATATTTGAACTGAATATACCATGTCATCACATTGTTGTTTTTAGTATGTAAGTTATAACAATACTAACCGCAATTTTGGTTATTTAATTCCTGTCCATCCTAAGGTAGCCTGAAAGAAATCGCTTAATGCGATAAGGCCGCCCTTTGTTCTACCATTCATTTGTAAGTTTTTTAAGGTGCATTGCTTTGTATTAGTCCGTGGTCAATAATAATAATATGTGTGGACATCTCACACAACGCCATCTAGTCCCAAACTAAGCAAAGCTTGTGCTATGGGAACCAGATAACTGATACAATACTTAGATACTTTTTGTTTGTAAATACATACATAGAATACAATATGATACCCAGACACATAACAAACACCTATGTTCATTACAAAAATGTTTGTCCTTAGTGGGAATCGAACCCACAACCCACAGTTCAGAAGGCAGGGCTACTACCAACTGAGCTATCGGGCCAGTCACGTAAAAAAATAATAATATTGTATGGTATTGTATTGTAATTCTTATTTTAGACTATGAAGTTTTTCAGATGGTCGCTTCCCTGTAGAAGTAATCGTCTAAAGAACGTATAGGTCTCACAAAACAAATGTTTGGGTGATGAAGGCGCAGGATGCTGAGTCTTCAATTAAATCCCGTGTTCGGTACAACGTTATATATTTCAGAGACTACGATTTGCTGTTCGAGCCACAACAAAATATGCAAATTAATTATATTATAATAAAGGCGTCAAGCAACACTTGCTCGCCGCGACGGTCGGAAATAAAAGTTAGAATGGGTTGAGTGAAAGGAGTGAATGAATATTGAGTGAATGATACGAATGAGAAATAGTCAGAAATAAAGACACAAGAGACACAGAGAGCAAAGAAACAGATTAAACATTACAAATCTTACTTGAGTTTTAGCGGGAAAATCGCGACGTCGCATTGTATTATTTTCCAAAACTTGTGTTATTTTCAGTGTTAGTGTATAAAATTGGTGGAATTTTATTCGTTAAGTGCTGAATTACAGGCATGAGTGTGGGAAAGTGGTATAATGATGGTGAAATGGTTCTTTTCGTGTGGTTTCCAAAACTCCATAGGAGCTTCTGGTAAAGTTGCCGCCACTTTACTGGGAGTATGACTTGAATAGACGCAACTTGATGACTTTGACTGTGACTTGGCTTGACACATATATAATAGTAATTAACTTGAGAAATTATCAATTACTTGACACTGGCTAATTACACAAAAATGTGGAGCCAAAACAAAAAAAAAACTAATTCCCAAAACTGTATATAGATGGCGCCGCACTTAAACAATAATGTGGCGCGTTTATAGATGCCACACATGCTTTGATACCAGAACTTAACATGCATTAGAAATGAGTCACGAAACTCCTCGTTAATGTAGGCAAATTTTTTTTTTGTTTGCGTTGGACCGCTATCTCACCTGATGGTAAGTGACGATGCGGTCTAGGATGTAATACGCTTGCCTAGAAGATACCTGTTCACTCTCGATTTGAAGACTTCCGAGGTTATATTTTTCGAAAAATACGGACGCCGGTAAAGCGTTCCACTCTTTGGCTGTTTGCATGATAACTTTGCACATGTGGGATATTAACCATGTAATGTTAGCGTTTATTCGTACACCTGGTTGTCCGATGGTGAAACGGTGATGGCGGAATCAGGTTATGCCAATAAATGCGCTTTCTTAAAAAAGCATTCGATAAAAGACCGATAAACTGGAAAGTTTGCGTCTAAAGTTAAGGCTATGGGGCCTCAAACAAGTGGTTGCCTATGAGCCTCCTAGATAGAATTTAAGGCTCCTAGCTGATATTTAGCAGACCCATCCCATAGGTGGCAGCAGTACTCCATACACAATCGAACTTAAGCTTGGTACAAATTTAGAAGCTTTTCAAGTGCAAAGCACTGCCTGACCTTAGTGAGAACGCCCAGCTTTTTGGCAGCTAGTTTAGCGTTTAAAACTAAATATTGTAGGGTTACCCCTACGCCATAGTGCTTAGTAGCACACTTTTATTAATGAATAGTTTCAGTTTTTTATGATATTTTTACGGTTTTTGGTTTTTCATTTTATTTCTTCTGTAAAGCATAATCTGAACGTTCCTTGCAGGCTCCTGAAATGTTCCAAAACACTTTAATAATACCTTTTTGTTTTCTTGGTTATTGTGAATAAAATGTTGTGCTCTAAAATTGTACTTAAAGCCTTTGGTATGGGTTATTTTGGCAGTGGATCGGTAGATATAGATCACAGGAACATCTTACGTGTCGTTTCCCTAAGTTTTTCCCTAAATTACGGGCGTTTCAGGAAGAAATAACTTTTTAATATTACCTCACAGATCTTCACCAAATTTACACTGGTGTTGAAGATGATTTTATTATGGCTTTTCATTGCATTTTTGTAGTGATTCTTCCATTAGATGCACTAAAATAACGATTTTAATGTTTGTTTACTTTTTGGACAGATGTCATCTATTGACTTTTCTAATTCCCCGAAAGAGATTCTCACCATAAGTTTTCATGAATTTACGATATTTTAAGGTTAGGTTGTTTAGGATTTTGTATTAGTCTTTGCTCATCGACCTATTTTAATGCTAGCTGATATTAAATTGTGACAGGATTTCAAATATTTCGTTCTCTCGATTTTCAAGGATTTTGTCTGTTGTTTTGGCGTGAGGCGAAGAAAAAACTGAAAATAGCCACGCGAGGGCAGTCTTCCTCTAGATTTAACCACTAAATTATATTCTGAACAGAGCTGTATTCTTGAATCTGAACAGTGTAACTGAAGTGTACTTGGTACTGCCGTGCAAGTGGCACTCTGTGTGGCCACGGATACGCAGTTTTCCGTCCTAAGTTCCTCTCCGCTTCGCCTATCTATTCGTGACGGTTGCGGACCACCCCTGTTTAAACCAGGCCTTAAGCGGTGGCAATCTCCGCCGGTGACGGCGGCCTGCAGTGGATTTGGCGTGAACAGTTGATAAGACCTTTTCATTAGCAGGTGGCTTTCTGTGACGGCTGCCCGCCGTGTTACTAAGCTCGGCACAAGCATCGGTCATTCGCTGCGCCTTTGGACGTCTCACTGCTGCTACATCGACTCCAGGGTGTGCTTCGGGGCCATACTTTGCTTCATCATCTTCAACTTCAAGTCAAGTCAACTTCCAGTCTTCGCTTCTTCATCTCCAACTCGGTTACGTTACATTATATATATTTTAGATTCAGGGCATACTATAAATAGGGGCTTATGTAAATAAATGTATATAATCTATGTAAATAATAATGTTTTCTTTTAACTGTAGGCTTCACTACAATATCAGACTTGATACGTGAGCGTTTTTATTTAACAATCGAATTTTAGAGCACATAAAATCATTGCGTTTCTATAACAATATTTCATTCTGCATGAATAAGTGGCGCGTCAAACGGACTGCAAACTGACAGCGCACTTATGTAACTATCAATTTGGCGATTTAAGCGCAGTTGAAGTAAAAGCGCAGTAAATTCAATAATGTTTTGTAACTAAAATCAGTAAATAAAACCGACAACCTCCATCATCTTCATTGACACAATCCACAACTTTTCTAATCTTACTGCTGAGTACAAGCCTCTCTTGTACCCAGCAGTAAGATTAGTGAATGTCATGCCATTCGGTTCTACCTGCGACATTGACTATGTCGTTGACCCACCTTGCTGCTTGATGACTGGCAATGGAGAGCACTAAATTCAATGACAAAATAATTATGACACCTACAACTGGGAAACATTTGACCACATTTAATCTGGAGGGTGGTCACGCTTTGATTGCAATGCAATAAAAGAAATTTCATTCCAAATTTGAAAGTGTTCATAGTAACTATGCATATAAACTGCGTATTGAAACTATCAAATCCAAACAAATTTGTGTTTCAACTGGTTGCAATCAAGTTACTTGATCGCCAGCTGGTGTTAATAAGTGGCAATAATGGCCGAAGATGATAGGTACTTGCTCTTATAAGGCTTCCAGATCAACTCCAATTATTTCGACAAATTCTAAATTTGAGGATAGGGTTGCTAGTCAAACGAGCACTAAAAATTACCCAACCACCATTCAACCGGTATGGAAACAATCAAATAATTTCAATACGCATTTTATGTGAGCAGTTACTATTCAAATTTTAAAATTATGAAGACATTTCACTTGGCATATTTAATGGTTCTCCACATATTTTTACACAGTTATTTTTATACACGTTTTCTTGTTTTAATTTCAAATGAAAAATATTACTATTACAAACCTTTAGTGGAAGCCAAAGATTAATGTGGTGGAATCAAAGATTTGCCACTGGACGTGTGTATGACTTTTGAATTGATATTTTAAACTTTGAATAAACTGTAGTTCTCTAGTTAATGCATTTAAAATAAATATGCGTTGCAGTCAAGCTGTAGCAGTGTAGTTCGTCTGCCAAAGCCCAATTTACACCAAATACGACAATTCGTTTCTGCCGCATAACCACATACCTATTATGGAGGTACGCAGCATAAATGAATGGCAACAAAGTTGAGTGATTCACTTAAAATAGTCCAAATACGTACTATTTCTACTCGATATTCGATGTAAAACTATTCAAATATTCGCGTTTCATTCCACAGCGATTTGTAGTACAATGCGCTTTAGTGAACCCTACTGGGAAACAGTATGCAATCTTTATGGTATGCAGCCTCTGTGGTGTGGTGGTTGAACAGGTCGGCTCATAGTTTCATATGCCCAGTAATTTCACTAGCTACAGAGCCCTTCAAACCGAAACACAGCGGTGCTTGCAAAGTTCGTCTAGGTAGGTACCACCGCTTTGCCAGTTATTCTGTCGCCAAGCAGTACTGTGGAAGTACTACTGTGTTCCAGTTTGAAGGGCACTGTAGCTAGTGAAATTACTGGATAAATGAGACTACGATCCGATCACACAGTTGAGTAATCTTATTACGAGACTGTGCTGATGATGTGCGCAGTGCCGTGTCACACGAAACTTTATATTTTGGAGCTCCGAGTGACACTGTTCTGTTATAGGCGGCCGTATCGCTTAACATCAGGTGAATGACTTGCTCGTCACACATTGACTAACGAAAAAAGAACTTGATTGACTTCGACGATTTTTATCAAACTAAATTTTCTTCTTCTAAATATATATAACTCAAAAGTGACTGACTGACTGACATAGCGATCTATCAACGCACAGCCCAAACCACTGGACGGATCGAGCTGAAATTTGGCATGCAGGTAGATATTATGACGTAAGCATCCGTTAAGAAAGAATTTTTCGAAACTCCACCCTTAAGAGGGTGAAATGGGTGGTTGAATTATTTTCCCATAGGCCACGCCGCGGGCGAAGCTGCGGGCAGAAGCTCGTATCAAATCAAAAGCTTACGTACTAAAATATATTCTCCTTTGGAATACATCATAGGAGCATACCTCAATAACGGTTGCGAAGTTCAATGCATTGTCGAGATTTTTGCATATTGCATGGAATCCAACGATATACGAGATATTAGGGGTGGCCGGATTCCTGAGCTTTAGAGGGGTAGAAGGCAATAGCTTCCGATTCCTTCCTGATATCTCAAAAATTTACGAGGCTTTAGATAGGTAAGGTAGAGACAGTTTTTTTTTCCAATACCAGGCGGTGATATAGATGGTGATAATATTTTTTATCTGTGTATTTGAGGCCATTACAAGTAGGCTCCTAAGTCAATCCTTAAGACAACCAGAGTAGTATTTATAAGTCATACCTGTAGATTGTATCTCCCAAATTTTTTTATGTTAGTGAATGATGTGACGGGCTAGTCTTTCGCCTGATGTTAAGTGACACGGTCGCTCATAACAGAACAGTGTCACTCGGAGCTCCAAAATATAAAGTTTCGCGTGACATGGCACTGCGCACATTATCAGCACAGTCTGGTAATAAGATTACTCGACTGTGTGATCGGATCATAAAGTCTAATTTGTCCAGTAATTTTACTAGCTACAGTGCCCTTCAAACTGGAACACAGTAGTGCTTTCACACTATTGCATGGCGGCAGAATCAATGGAAAAACGGTGGTACCTAGCTAGACGAACGAACGAACGAGTTAGGCATGACACTGCACTGCGCACGTCATCCCGAGACATCAGCACAGTCTGGTAATAAGATTACTCGACTGTGAGATCAGATCATAAAGTCTCATTTGCCCAGTAATTTCACTAGCTACAGTGGTTTCCTAATTTGGCTTGTTTTATAATTTTTTATTTACGACTTTTGGTTAATATTTGAAGAGCTAAAATTTTATGAATGTGCTTGTGATGATATTTTTATGGATGTGTAAAGGCACATTGTAACGTAGTAGAATTACAGATAGCAATATGACACATACGCAAAATGACACGAAAATCTTGCGAAAAGACTCAAGGAGGCGCCTTCCTTTTTTAATGGGTTTAATTTTTATACGACTTTTTGGTTTATTTTTTTAATCTATAACTAGCTACCTACTTATTACTTGCACCACACAAATCCGTATTACAATTATATCGGAACGGGCGTATCTAATATTCATATTCGGATGAATACGCCACAGTATATCGACCTTATTTCAACAGATGTAATAATTAATCGTGTTGACTTGGGGCTTCTAATATTAGAATATACCCCTAAATAATGTAATATGATGTATCTAGATAGTATACTGCTTTGATTTGTATGTATATAAATGAATGTCCTAGCTATATTGTAGGTATTATTTCTGCAGCAGGTTTATTTTTAAAGTAAAACTTCCTTACGCACGCTTGACTTGGGGTGCAAGGAATTTGAAGTTGGTTACGTTCATTTAGGTCGCTTTCCCAGTTATTCTAATTCGTAGGTCAAGTTTATTGTGCAAGCAATACTGAGTTCTGGGTAAAAGGACACTGTAATCAGTGAAACTAATGGACAAATGATACTTTGTGACCCGATATCATAGACATTAAAATAATAATATCTTAATGTTAGGCTGAAGGATTAACCATCAAGATTGTTTCACAGTATATATTGGTATAGTATAAATTAAGGTAATCGAAGTCAGTTAAAACTAATTTTAAAGGGATTATGTTTTGCGCAAATCAGTTTTGTAACAATATGAATTTTATTTATTTATTTTTAATATTTTGTCTTTCTTTCATTATCCTATCCTACTAAATTCTTCCTTACTCATTCCTATCCTATTAAAAATGCGAACATTTGTATGTATGTATGTTTGTTACTGTTTCACGCTCAAACGGATGGTCGGATTTGGATGACATTGACAAGCTTATACAGTGGATTAACACATTGGCTACTTTTTCGCAGGTGAAACAAGGAGCGCATATAGTCTGCTATAAAACGCTGTTATCTTTAGTAAGAATTACCGTGAAAAGTCTGCTAGTGCGGGATATATATAGAGAGTGCCCTTAGCCAGGTAAAACAAGTCAGACGCAGTTCCCCCACCGTTAGTCCTGATTCAACCGACTGAGTCAACAAGCTCGAAGTTTTAATTTTAAGCCGGAAACAAACGGCTTTACGATGGATCTAAATTGCACATTTTATATCAAAATGAGATTCCACTGAAAACTTTCGTCGAATCTAAAATTGAATTTTCAGCGGCGTCATTGTCCCGAGAATTGAAACTAAGGCGGTATGAAATTACGAAATTTTGTTAAGAGGTATTTTTACCTTTATTGTTGAGGGTTTAAGGTGTATTTTTGTGTTTATTTTTGTTTATGTGACTGGCAGTTTTTAATCGGATTTGAGATCGAGTAGACCTGGTCCAGGTATTTATTGTTTGTCTGCTAATTTTGTTATTCTATGCTGAGCGTCGTTCTTAAAAACTTAATGTTGCTTGAATCTGAAATTTTGCTTAATATTTTATTGGGATAATAAACGATAATTTTCATGAAAGATATTAATAGCGATAAAATTCTCACAATACTAATATGTAATAGTGAATACAGCTATTAATTATGGGTTTTCTCGTACTCGTTAGTAGTTTAATTAACGAAATATTCAATACATCGAGCAAATTATTCCCAGAATGATTCATCAAGTTTAATAGAACCAATAAAAATAACATCGAAATAATTCCTGGAATAGCAATTATTATATAAATTGGTTTTCAGTATTAATATATCATTCAATTCTTTTCCAAAATAGGGTGGCTAAACGGTAGCCAGTGCGGCTCTCAAACCGACGCACCTAGAGTTGAATCCCATTCAGCCCTGCACCAATGATTAAGTTATGTGCGGAATTTGATTTGCACTCATAATACAACGGCAAAGGGGACAACGTTAGAAAACTGTCATGTTCAAGAACCACAAAATACTATCGATGATAATAATAATAAAGCTTAACGATCACATATATAGATCCTGGACCCTAACTAGGACTTCCTGTGTCTAGGGACTCAGGAACTACAAGGACCTACGAGGACCATAGTCCTACAGCACCCAGACACAGAACAAGTATTTGAGCTTTATTTCTGCGCACAAATACTTGTCCTGCCGCGGGAATTGAACCCGTCACCTCCAGATTATAAGCCGACCTGCTCAACCACCACACCTTACAAAGTATTCCAAAGGTGTGATGGTTGAGGTGTCAAGGTTGTCCTCGTAGGTCCTTGTAGTTCCTGAGTCCCTAGATACAGAAAGTCTTAGTTAGGGTCCAGGATCTATGTATGTGATCGTTAGGTGTTATTATTATTATCGTGAGTATTTTGTGGTTCTTGAACATGGCAGTTTTCTAACGTTGTTCCCTATGCCGTTGTATTATGAGTGCAAATCAAATAAATGTTGTCACCTGTATTCATGATTTTAAAGCTATTTTTTTAGACGGCTTTGCTATTTATATCTACATAGATATCAATCCATCTAAAACATTTTTGTCTTTTGGATTGTCGTTTCTTTACAAACTCTGTTCATGCATTTTATTTAAATCAGTCTGTTCTTTTAAGCTCAATAATTGAGGATAAAAGATCAGAGAAATCTCTGCAATTTCCGGAGTACATCTTCCGCTTACTAATTCACTCTTATAAAAAAGTGACATTCACGATTTCGGAAAGTAATTAAGAATTTGATTACGATATGCAAATTGTAAAGAAGGGTCGTCACAGATAGATTATTTTATCTTGAAAATGCACGGAGAATACTAATTTACGAGGAATCTTGATGTGATTATAGAGAATAGATGAAGACAGAACCGACAACTGATGGGGAAGAAAGGTTCTCGAGTGGTGACCACAAACCGGAAGACGCAGCGTAAGACGGCCTCCTACTAGGAAGCGGAGCCGTTGGATGGAAGAAAGTAGTAGCAGTAGTGGAAACTAGTAGTTCTGAGTGGCACTATTTGGGAGAGGCTTATGTTCATCAGTGGATGTCTTCTGGCTGGTGATGATGAGAGGAGCTTCATCCTCCAATCTCGTAGTCAAAAGTAGCATTAAGTGGGGCCACTGGTGAAGAGTCGGGCGACTCTCCGCCGGCTTACACACGTCTTATGGGTGACCTTGGTGAGTAGGGTTACCCATCCATTGGCGCGAGGAGGCCCGAAAGTGCCTGCCACCGGGGTGCGAGTTGGCTGGACTGCAGTCGCGACCTCTTCTCGCCCCCGGTACGGCGGACGAGGGCTCACGAGGGGGTGGTTTAGTAGGTTCCCACATACCTCCTGCCACCACGGGGGTGGTTGCAGAGAAGTGCGAGGGCATTTCCCCCTAAAATAAAAAGGGTAATTTTGTCGCCCTGGATGCTTTTTGCCATATACTTCTTTCACAAGGAATAGGTATTGAGTGCATTGAACCCAAATTTGATTGGCCGTTTTATAAAAGTTAGCGTTCTATTCTCTTTTGAACGTCTAAGGAAATGGTAAGTTTGTTATTCCGGAGAATTAGCACAGTCCTTGGATTTTATGCTGCGGAATTGAACGCGAGTTTCAAAGTATTCGGCGTTTGGGAATCTTTCTTTTCATTTTTTCTATAGAGCGGAGGGTGCAAATCGCCATTTCCATTCATTCTGAAAGTATGTTTGAGAGCTTTTATTTTTAACTTGAATGGAGTATTTTGTTGCGAATACAGACCAAATTGAAAATAACCTTATTTTTATGTTTTACAAGTTGCGCCCCGCGGTTTCACCCGCGGATAAAAAGTATTTTAATTCTTTGCTCATCCCAAGGGAAAAATCACTTTTCCGGGATAAAACGTAGCCTATATGTTAATCCAGTGTATAAGGTATCTCGGTACCAAATTTCATCCAAATCCATACAGCTGTTTGAGCGTGAAGGAGTTACAAACATACACACACACACACACACACACACGCATACAAATTTTCGCCTTTATAATATTAGTTTGATGTGATTAGATTTGTTTCGGAGTGGTGAAGACCTGTGCGACTTCCACACCACGCGCCGTCAATGGATAAGTTCCTGATTTCTACGAGACAACGACGTCGGGGAGGCCGAGGAGAACATATTCAGAAGTGGATGTATTCAACCTGTTGACGATGATGATGATGATGATATTAAGTTCACGTCTTATCATGATCATCAGTTTGTCTATGCTCCAAATTTTATCGACTTCTATAGGAACCAGATAACTGATACAATACTTAGATACTTTTTGTTTGTCAAAACATACATAGAATACAATATAACACCCAGACACAAAACATTGATGATCCATGAGTGATTGTTGGGCGTTTATTATTATTATTATAAAGTTTCTCAGGTATAATTTAGTTTTGTAGGTCTAGTTTAGTTTAGTATTAACGGTTATATAATAGTTACATGATCTTTGGAGGTTATTTTTATTATTTTGTGATACTAATTACATGCATCGACAGAGTTTGCTTTTGAAAACATTCATATAAAAATTTAGAATCATAAAATAAAATTGCTTTTCGAAGTACGCCAACCGCCCTATCTTTTCCAATGACTCGGCACCCGTTAGAGTAAACCTCGAATCTACGAGTCTCCGTGAAATATCATCGTCCGAAAACAACGAGAAAGTAGGAGTCACCCATTGGTTACTAAATCAGGACGCCGACCCGAAGGTTAGCGGGTAGTATGACAAAGGTAGAATGATTATACCGTTCCGATTGAAGCCTGAGAAAGATCAGTAATGATAAAACAGCAAAAAGTACCTACATCTAAATATATATAACTCCTTGTATTATATATATTATATGTTAATGTTAATAATAGGCTTAATTAATAAATATAAAAAATATCCTAAGAAAAAGTACGGGCCCAGGTGTCTGTGGAAATGCAGTATAAAAAAAATAGTTTCACCCGCGGAAAAAGGTAATTAAATTATTTGCTCATCCCACGGGGAAATTTCACTTTATTGGGATAACATGTAGCCTATGTGTTAATCCTGTGTATAAGCTATCTTGGTACCGAATTTTATCCAAATCCGTTTAGCTGTTTGAGCGTGAAGGAGTAACAAACATACATACACACAAACACACGTTCAAACTTTCGCTTTTATAATATTAGTGTGAATAATATTAGTGTGATAGTGTGATTAGTGTGATAGTGTGATAATATAGGTACTATCGTGAGTATAACACATTTTGTGAGCTAAATAACGGCTAAGCTCACTTCAACTAAAAAGTCAAAATTACTCCAACCGGGTTTCGGATATTTTCGATGTCCCTCTTCTGGGAGCCAGTTACTAACGCAAGCCGCTGCGGCTCTCGCGAGCGTCAGCACATGACGCAGTAATTTCGACTTTTTAATTGACGTGAGTTTAGCCGTTATTTATCTTACTAAATAATATACGTTATAAATTGAATGAGCACGGTCAGTTAGTTCATCGACTCAACCGTTCTATCCCCACCAAATCTCCGCCAAATAATCCAGTCGTTTGTTACCCCCCAGATAAAACTGAATATATTTGGAATCTTCTAAAACTGGGATATCTTTATTAAGGCGAGCGAAGATTTATTCGGACGGAGCTATTCAATTAGGTGCGGGAGTAATATTCCATATATATATCTTGGGGTATTTTCTGGATTTCGTCTTTGGTAATGGCATTGCACAGGATTTTCTAAACGTTAAGGGAATTTAGCCAAGTCTTTATGGAAAAAAATGCAGTCAAGAAATTGGATTTTTAGGAACGATTGTGTCTGGAATGTTCCGCTATTTATTAAATAAAGACAATCAAAATAGTACGTCCATAACAAAACTAAACCAAAACAAAAAAAAGTGACGTGTTCTTGAGTGGAGACCATGTCTTGGCAAATGTGACTAAGACCAATTATACTGCTAGCAGTTGGATGTGAAAGTAGAAGATTAGTCTCAGTGGCGTACGTTGTGGTAGGGAAATTTAACCTCTGCTTTGACTGGCCCAATGGCTCAGTTGGTAGTTACCCTGCCTTCGAAGCTGTAGGTTTTGGGTTCGATTCCCACCCAGGACGAACATTTGAGTGATGACCATTGATGTTTGTTCTGTGTCTGTGTGTTATATTTTATTCTATGTATGTATTTCTAAACAAAAATATATAAGTATTGTATCTGTTATCTGGTTTCTATAGTAATTTGTTTAGTTTGGGGCTAGATAGCGCTGTGTGAAATGTCCACATATAATATATTTATTTATCTGCTCGAGTTAAAGTTGAGCTAAGGGCCTAGGAACTACGAGGACCATCCCACAACACCCGGAATCAGACAAGTTTTTACGCTTTTATTTCTGTGCACAAATACTTGTCCTGTCACAGGAATCAAACTCATCGCCTCCGGGGGCCGACGTGTTCATCCACCACATTACAGAAGCTGTCTTATTAAAACTGGAGAATAAACAAATTAACAACAACTAAGGGTTAAAAGAGTCCTACAGGGTAAGCAATGCAATGGTGACGCCTCCTCCGGTGTTACAGATGTCCATAGGCTACGGTGACCACTTCGCATCAGGTGGGCCGTATGCTTGTTTGCTCCCTTTAACATTAAAAAAAAATAACATAGATCCAACAAAGCTATCATTATATTATCTATTTAAGCCCTAATAAATAACCTGTAATCACATGATGCTAAAATATCAACAATAGTTTCCAATTTGCCACAGAATAATATATCTTGTTAATAGTGTAATAGGGAGCCGTTTTAAAGTTACGGTACAATAAGTTAGTCCCCGAACGGGTCTAGATTAGAATACCTGAGTTTTAGTGAAAATAGGTTAGGTGATATTTTAGTGAAACTTTCGTAGTATTTATTTTTATTATATACTAGCTGCGCCTCGCGGGTTCACCTGCATGGTGATGAAAAACGGCGATGGTGATGGTGAGGTACATGCTACGACGATCTGTTCTTAGACCTACTAAATATACACAAAAAAACTCATAAGAATCGATCAAGCCGTTTCAGAAGAGTTTTGTTACAAACACTGTGACACGAGAATTCTATTCTACTAATATTATAAATGTAAAAGTTTGTGAGTATGGATGTATGGATGAATGTTTGTTACTCTTTCACGCAAATACTACTGAAAAGATTTGGATGGAATTTGGAACGCAGATAGTATATAGCCTGGATTAACATATAGGATACTTTTTATTCCGATAGTATGTTCTTGTGGGACAATTATCAAACACCAGGAGAGCGACGCCGCAGGCTTTTTACGCGAAAACTAATGTGCGGATTTGGATGAAATTTGGAACACAGATAGTTTTAAATTAATTACCTAAATTTAAATTAATTTTTAGGATTTTTTAGCGTTGCATACTTAAATGGTAAACAGGAATTTTTGGTATATAGATGGCTTATATAGTGGATTAACACACAAGTTACTTTTTATCCATGGGTGAAGCCGCGGGGCGCCGCTAGTTCTACATATTAGATATGGCAAAAAAGCATAAATATGGTCGTCCTGATAGGAAGAGGTGAAGCATGAATTGGTTTAGTAATAAAGGTTCTAAATTGAATTCAGGGCGCTATTTTCTTTTATCTTATCACAAATGTAATGTAATATAATATAATAAAATGTAAGTAGTATTTACATACTTATGATGTACGGGACCCTCAGTGCGCTAGTCTTACTCACACTTGGCTAGTTTTTATATCTAGTATACTCCGTAGGGTCCTGGTTTGCGAATAGGATCACCCCATCTCTTCCCGTGGTTTTGTTTTTGAACGGGCTAATGCTGTTGGTCTCTACCCACCTTTACAGCGTCACCGGGCGAGAGGGCAGGCGCTTCAGGCGCCCAGCCGTCAAAAGTGGGAGGCAACTAGCTCAAGGACACCCCTGGAGTGCGAGCCTTGGCTTGGGCCGTTGCCGGGATAAGAGGATCGAGAAGACTACGTCCACTGGAAGAGTGGACCCTATTGAAAGTCGCGACCGTTCTAGCTAACCTAAGGGGGGTACGTCGACCTCGCCGGCGGGGTCGGTGTCTGGTTGTGTCACGCTGGTATCCTATACCGGTACCGACTAAAACTGGTACCTAGTCTAGACTGGTCCGATCTTAGCGCAGCCGATACTACAGCTGCTATAAGATCATCCGGGTCACTTAAGACGTGTCTCGGGCGGCGACGAAGGGGTGAGCTCTTACCGTGGGTATTGTAAGCTTAGAGAATATCTAGGAAATAGGTAACAAGTTTCCTCGGTAAATTAAATTTTTCCATTACCAAGCCATCTGCCAAGCAAATTATGGCAAACCCCATATATGATAGGTAGGTATCCAAAGTGGCGTTTGTTGGGGCGGCCTGTGGCTAGCAGTTGTTGTCTTCCAGCTGATGATATCATATGATAATCCGTCTCCCAATCAGTTGTAAGTATGAAACACATTTAATTTTGCCATAACGTAAATTGAATTTAAAAATTTAAAGATGCATTTCCTTAAATTTCCGTTTCCGGTGTCGTCTCAAGTCAACTGGAACAGAAAAATCTGAGTGCATAAAATAACGGTCCAATTTCCTTAAGCTCTCTCTCGGACGTTGCATAAAACATTTTCGGCAGTGCCACAAATGCGCCACCAATATGGCGTCCGCTACATAACATTCTAATGCAAGGACTATTCTAAAGAGCGGTATTAAAACGGTATTAAAAGAAACGGTGAGAAAGTACCAAGTAAGGAAGTAAGTATGTAAGTTTGCCAGTTATTCTGTCGCCAAGCAATAGTGTGGAAGTACTACTGTGTTCCAATTTGAAGGGCACTGTGGCTAGTGAAATACTGGGCAATTGAGATTTTATGATCTGATCTTACAGTCGAGTAATCTTGTTACCATCTTATTGTGTCTCAGGATGATTTACGCAGTGAAGTAATACGCGAAACTTTATATTTCGGAGTTTTGAGTGACACTGTTCTGTTATGGGCGGCCGTGTCGTTTAACATCTGGTGAACGACTAACTCGTCACGTCATACACTACATACAAAAGTGAATGAGTTAGTGAATGAATGAGTAGGTGAACGAGTGTGTGAGTTTTAGATCGACAAAGTGTTATTCATTTCAGTAACTTTCTTTGGACTTTATGAAACATGAGACCTTATTGTTGTATTATTGAAGTTTGTTTTTAATTTGGCAATGTTATTGCATCTTTTGGACATAATTTCCGTCTTTTACCATAAAAATTTATAATTAGTTATATTTTGTAGTAAAGATTTCAATTATGTATTCTTGTTGACTTCAGCCGAACGTAAGTATGTGATTTAAAAAAATGATGTTTTTACAAACTTCTGCAAAACCATTCAAGCACCTCGATTCGTGGTTTTAGTCTTGTTCAAGCCACTTTTTTAAAACGATTGTGGTCACAATAGTAATTATAATATAGTAATAATAATTTTACACTGAATACTAGCAATAGTCTTTTTTTATGGCAAGTATACAATTTTTCAAGTTTATTATGAAACTGTACGACTCTTCGATTGCAATTCAAAGTCAATCGCTTTCTTTATATTGATAAGTGTTAAATAAAATGGTAAGTTGAAAATCTAGTTAGTCGAGATACTCGTGAGATGGGAATCTGGCAAGGTGAGAATCCGGTGAGTTGATAATCTGGTGAGTTATAAATTGAAACTCCTAACTCACCAGATTATCAATTCACTGTATTTTCAACTCAACAAATTCTCAAGGTGAATATGAAATTGGTTGATTAGTTGACGATATGATGAGCTGAGACTTGCGTGTTCATATTCTGGTGAATTAATTCGATGAGTTGATGTCTGGAATTCAAATAATTCTCATTTTAAAGAACTGATTCGTTCCTCACCATTACCCCCACCAGGTGGAAGCAGTGCTCTATTCAAATAAAACACTTTTCAACGTGAAATGTTCGTGAAAAGTTTCCTAGGAGTGCGCATGTGAGAAAGAAAATAAAACACGGTCTAAAAGAAAGAGAGGGAATACCGACGCTAAACTTAATGAGTACGTGAATGTACTACAAGTTTTCGTGTTTGCTAAATCTTGCGGTTTTCATGCAGGTTTCTATCGGAATTTCTTTCCATGCGTTTTAAGCTTTTTCATCTAAAGCGTTTGTGAATAGATTTGAATATTTAATTACGATTTCAAAATTTATTCTCACTACAAATTGCCAAGGAACTGCTATTTAATGTAGGCATATATATAGAGAATTTCCCAGGAAATAGTGTTAAAAGAAATTCATTTCCTTTCCTTACTATATCTGGACTTACAGAAATAGACTACCAGAGACATCCTATATATTGAGTACGCTATTTTCATGCGTAGATTTGTACCTACACAAAACAAGTTGTTTAATATTAATAGCACAGTTGTAAGTTGTAAGAACCATGCTTTAAGGTTAACCTTTTGGCGAAAAATAATATCGTAATATAATTAATAATAATAATATGTGTGGACCTCTCACACAACGCCATCTAGCCCCAAACTAAGCAAAGCTTGTACTATGGGAACCAGATAACTGATACAATACTTAGATACTTTTTGTTTATAAATACATACATAGAATACAATATAACATCTAGACGCAGAACAATCATCGATGTTCATCACACAAATGTTTGTCCTGGTGGGAATCGAACCCATAACCCACAGTTCAGAAGGCAGGGTTACTACCAACTGAGCTATTGGGCCAGTCAGTTCATTGACTCGTATACTCTGTAGGCTTGTATACTAGCCGCACTGACCTATAGAGAGGTTAAATGCTCCAGCCTACCACCAGCAGGTAGCGTACCTGTGATAGGCATTGCCCCGTTGAATGCCAAAACCTTTTTTATATCTGAACAAGCACGCATTTGACCGCAGTATCTCTTAATGTAAATGCCGACGCGATCTACGATCGTAGATGCTTGCTTAGAAGATATCTATTCATTCGCGACTAGAAGAGCTCCAGTTTTTACTTATTTGGAAAAAAAGGTGGTATAGTGTTTCATTCTGGCCCAATAGCTCAGTTGCTAGTAACCCTGCCTTCTGAACTGTGGGTTGTGGGTTCGATTCCCACCCAGGACAAACATTTGTGTGATGAACATAGGTGTTTGTTCTGTGTCTGGGTGTTATATTGTATTATATGTATGTATTTACAAACAAAAAAGTATTTAAGTATTGTATCAGTTATCTGGTTCCCTTAATACGAGCTTTGCTTAGTTTGGGGCTGGATGGCGTTGTGTGAGATGTCCAACACATCTTATATTATATTATATCTTATATTATTCCTTCGCTGCTCGGATTATAAATGTCAAGTCGAACCGCTTTGTACGAATTATCTTTAATGCCTTAATACCAACAATACATAGTTCAAACATAGTTGGTCTTATTAGGATTTTTTGCAGATATCTGTTGCAGTGTCACTCAGAACTCTAAAGTATAGAGTTTTGCGTGACACCGTACACACACACTGCGTACGTCATTCTGAAACATCAGCATACTTCACACACATAGAATCACACACGTACACGTACAGAATCTTTTTATTACTGAGGTCAAATTGTAGTCTCATTTGCCCAGTCATTTCACTAGCTACAGTGCCTTTCAAATCGGAAAATAGCAGTGCAATGTACTACTGCTTGCCGTCAGAATAAATAGCAAAGCAATGGTACCTACCTAGGCGAACTTTGCAGAAAAGTCCTACCTACTAGTAATTTTTTTTAATGACATTTAGAATTGAAATAGCTTACGGATTAACAAATAAGATACATTTTATCCACGGATGAAGCCGCTAGTCACCTGTTAAAATAGTTCTAAGCACGAGCAAATTTTCGTATTCAGCAATACACCCCTAACTATTAATATTACAGGCGTTATCTTCGAATCGTTCCTTTATTGGCACGAGCTATAATATAATAATATATATATATATATATATATCTCTACCAACGATGTATCTACTTTCTATTCTCTAAGATGTCTCCCTTGCGAACCACTTGGAGGAAATGGAGTGCCTCAGTATTGCCTTTGTGTGTGTCTGATAGGGGAAACTTCCTTGACTTTTGTTTCAGTTACTGTAACTACTAGACTGCGTAGGCGAAGAGCTGCATAAAATTATCATAATATACTCAAGTACCTACATACTTACGTACTCAAGTACTACATGCTTCTGTATTGTAATTGCTTTTATTTTTTATAGTGAAACTCAATGTAAAAAATAAGATTTTTTTTGCATATAGACATATATACAATTTATATTTATACAATTCAAAATCAGTATTTAATTAAAAATAATTTAAATATTTTTTTTATTACTTGAAACTTGTCTAGCATTTGACCAGGTTCTCACCTGATGGGAAGTGACGATGCGATCGAAGGTGTAGCATGCTAGCCAAATAAAAATAATAATAGTAATAATAACATCTAACGATCACAGATAGATCCTGGACCCTAACTAGGATCCCTTATATCAAGGGACCCAGGAACTACGAGGACCATGGTCTCACAACATCCAGACATAGAACGATTTACACTTTTTTTCCATGCAAAAATACTTGTCCTGCCGCAGATCGAACCAGCTGCCTCCGCGTTATAAGTCGTCTTGCCTAACCGCAACACCACAGAGTCAGTCAAAAAACTGTTGTACATGCTCTAAGCATATAAATTACAAACTGCTTTGTATGAAAATAAAATAAGACATTATAAATGAAACTGAAAAATCGCTTTATAAAAATGTAATACTTCAACATATTGTTGAGTCTTTATATCATTTATATCAACAGAAATAAGGCCTATTTTCGAAACACATCTCTCAAGTTATTCCATAAAACTTTGAAGTTTCAATCAATACCACACACTCGCCCCATTCTTCAAGCTCATCAATTCACGTCAACGAAAATTACTTTTTAACTCTGTGGATAAGCATATCAAACATAGCTTCCAAACAAATAAACCAATTTGGTTTTTGAAACGATAAACTTTCAGATAGTTCTTACAAAAAATTATCAATATCGATTTCCTAGTTTATATTTCGATAAAAAATAACTGAAAATATTATGCTCCCCAAGTAAGAAAATAAAGCGATTAAAATCGGATAACTCTTTGACTAAGTAATAATAATAATAATAACAATAAGTATATTAATTAATTTCCTTATAAGCGTACATCATTCTTAACCTAAGTTGGTTAGCTATTAATACCAGTGAAATAACATTAAATACTTATAATTATACATTTTGACAACCATGCTTAAGATTGTCGTTAATGGCTGTACTATATATAGGAATAGATAGCTAGGAATAGTCAAAGTTATAAACCCTTTTTAAAATCACATCATTCCTTACATTATGACTCAATGATCTAACTGAACCCAATGGTTTAGCTAATGCACCATCTGAAACGAAATCCAAGCGTCTCATAAATTATTTTTGTTTCATTTTCCAACCACTGACCTATTTGTGCGACTAGCCAATGTTACTTGACGAAGATTTGTTACATAAAATTATACAGAGTTGTTTTTGAAGGCTACACATGCTTTGTCGGTTGTTTGTTTAGATAACGATCATCAAAGAGCTGGATACGACATATAACAATAATAAAAATGCAATACACTTAAACTTACTTACCTTTTTATTTTTTGATTTGACTGGCCCGATAGCTCAGTTGGTAGTAGGCCTGCCTTGAACTGTTGGTCGTGGGTTCGATTCCCACTCAGGACAAACATTTGTGTGATGTACATAGGTGTTTGTTCTGTGTCTGGGTGTCATATTGTATTCTATGTATGTATTTACAAACAAAAAAGTATCTAAGTATTGTATCAGTTATCTGGCTCCCATAGCACAAGCTTTGCTTAGTTTGGGGCTAGATGGCGTTGTGTGAGATGTCCACACATATTGGTAAAACAATTTACATGTACTCTTGATAACATTGCAACAATATTTAATAAACTATAATAACATGTCAATCTTTAATACAATAATATTAAGAACGAAACATGTCATGAAAAATTTAAACAGGTCAATAATAAAAAAAAAAAAAAAAAAATAATATTTATATACAATAATTTAAGTGTTAACATAACTTATATTCTGTAAATTCTTCAAAGTTGTAGAACGTTTGTTCGACAAGCCAGCGTTTAAGCCGTGATCTAAAGCAGCTCATATTCGAGAGAGATGTGATCTGCTCTGGAAGCTTGTTGTAAACCGTCGGACCCATAACATGCGACGTTTTGGAAGATTTACGAAGTACGAAGCACTGCTCTGAGTTAGTCTCTATTTCGCTTGTGATAGGAGTGCACACTGCTGTGCTTTGTGTAAGAGGCTTGGTTTATTCGTAGGTGGTAGGACTTTTCTGCAAAGTTCGTCTAGGTAGGTACCACCGCTTTGCCAGTTATTCTGCCGCCAAGCAGTAGTGCGCAAGCACTGCTGTGTTCCGGTTTGAAGGGCACTGTAGCTAGTGAAATTACTGGGCAAATGAGATTTTATGATCTGATCTCACAGTTTAGTAATCTTATTACTAGATTGTGCTGATGTCTCTGGATGACGTGCGCAGTTCAGTGTCACGCGAACCTCTATACTTTAGAGTTCCGAGTGACACTGCAGCTGGTATGGGCAGCCGTGTCGTTTAACCAAGTGAACGGCTAGCTCGTCACGTCATTCCTTAACATAAAAAAAGATATACAGATACCTGGTAAATAACTATGGCTGTTAATGTCAGAATCCCAAGCCTCCAAAGTACCTGGTATACAATGTATCTTATAAAAAAAAGGCATACACATTTGTCTTAGGAAGTAGAATTGTATGTCAAAATAGTGGAAAATACATAGTCATTTTTTAAATTTTCTATGAACTACGTCAGTAGGAAACGCGTTCCCAAGTTGAGGTCACGTCCTGCCATCATGTTGTAAGTTTACAATCATTTTCTAACTACAAAAGAGTTTTGTTTTTCCTTTTGGTGTTGATGCCCTGGCTCCGTGGGGCTCCTCCACTCGCTGGTGCGTCAGTCTCAATCTTGTGCGCGATACGAACGCTGGGAAATCGGAAAACACCATCTCTTCTTAATTTGAAGACATTTCTCGACCTTGCCAGTGACGTGAAGGCTGCCAAATCTGCCACTGTGAAAGTGCATGTTGTGCTACTTTCCACTTAGACGGTACCGTCATCACCAGGATCCGAGCTGGACTGCTGGTGAGTTGGCTTACATTCTTACCTATTTCTCACGTAGCTCGAATTGTGTTGTTCTATTGTCTTGGCATCCACCCCCCAAATAACGCACCCTCGAATCGCAGAGGTGCGCAAACAGGGTGACTGTGACGCTTAGCATTAAGTAAATGAAAAGCTCATAAGTCTGTCGTTTGTATAAAAAGGAAACATAATAACTTTTAGGTGGAGACCGTTTGGCAGTTTACTTTTATCTATTAAGACCTATCCTACATTTTGTATTGGTCACCTCATTCATTTGAAATGTAACCTCATCACAAAATAACCGGGAATCAGCCCCGAGAGTTGCAGTGCATCCTTGTCCAATCCAGTAGCTTCTGTCAGCATCTTCGATGTAACCCAATAATGTTCTCAACGCAGACGATAGATCACTAGACCAGTGACAAATAAAGATGGATCATGAGGCGATATTGCCGAGAGCTCACTATATGTTGTCTTTTTTTGCCGCCGGTACTTTGAAATCACAACCGTAGTGCAGTACCTAAAAGCAGAAGGTAATCTAGAGTTAAATAAATATGACTAAGCTAATATTATAAAGAGGAAAGATTTGATTGTTTGTTTGCATTGAATAGGCTCTGAAACCACTGGACCGATTTAAAAATTCTTTCACCATTATAATCAGGCGAGTTGAAGGTCAAACGTGCATCTACAATGGCTAAAAATCTTTATTAATTATTTGGATTATTAACAGGGTATTGCGGCTAATATATAGAGAATTTTTTTGTATTAGGAAGTGTAGCTAGTAGCATTTAGTATTAGTTGTTATATTATAGTTAGTTAAAGGAAAAAAAATGCATTTTGCTTGTTAAAACAAAACCTATTCACTCTGGACTTCAGCAATCTTTTTTCTTATATTAACTTTATTTTTTTGGTTTATTTCTTTATCAAGATTTAAGGTTTTATTTTATGTTTTAAAAGTTTGGTAAGTATCCTAATTACTCCAATATTATACTTAATTGAATATTTATATATTATAATTTAATATGTAATAATATACCTATATTAATATCATTATAAAATTACTTTCCCTACTGCATTCCTCTGTGGCTACGCATCATCAAGTGTTTTTTGTTGTCCGTACAGAAGTGAGCCATGTGTGGAATATTCATGAGTGCATATTTTGAGCCTCATTGGTTGAAGTTTCTTGCTGACGGTACAAGGTTTTTGTATGCTGTGATGTGCGGGGTTCTGAAATAAATAAAATTGGAAAGGAAAACAAGGCAAACTTGTGAATGTAATGCGTGACCTAGATTACATATTTTTTAAACAGTTTTTTTTTACATTTTCTGCTTACTTTTATTTTAATAATTATAAAAAAATTGAAAATCGACTTTTGTTCTATGTATGGGTGTTATATTGTATTCTATGTATGAATTTATAAACAAAAGTATGTAGTATGTAGTAGTTAAATAGCGTATTTAGTTATCTGGTTCTCATAGTACAAGCTTTGCTTAGTTCGGGCTAGATGGCGCTGTGTCAATTATAGATATTTTATTTATATTTATTATGGTAATCCTCGGCTATTGTATGGTAATTATTATTCTCAAAAAAGCACTGATCATTGAATATCGTTGTTTTTCATGTCATCTAAAAGAGTGAGTATCTCCCGAAAAAAGCATCTACGATTTTATAGTACGATATTTTTCTTAAATAAATATCTTAAAGTAAATAATTCTCAAAGTGGGGTTTCCTCAAAGTTTGTTCGGAGCGGAAGTTACGACTCTGAAATAACAGGGTTCTATCCATCTATGTTTATTTTCCTTATAAGTTTTCTACTATTTATGATGTTAGGGAAGAGATATAAATTGAAGTTTGCAAAATAAATATTTTGTTGGGTTGACAAAGTAAGGCGAGAT
Source organism: Ennomos fuscantarius (assembly GCA_905220475.3). Lineage (NCBI taxonomy): Eukaryota > Metazoa > Arthropoda > Insecta > Lepidoptera > Geometridae > Ennomos > Ennomos fuscantarius. The sequence goes on along the minus strand of HG992040.1, from coordinate 1,873,414 downwards.
TGAGATAAAAAATACATTTTTTTCTAGTTACGTCTACGTCGACGTGTGTTCAAAGCTATAAATTTGATTTAAAAAAAAAACGAAATAATAAGGAGATAATAGGGATTACATCCCTAACTTCGCCCACTTTTTTACTTTCTCATTAGAGTCTATTAAAGTACAACTTAGCTAAACAACATTTTTTCGGAGATGACAAATACTACGTTCTTTGCGATCACTATTTTGAAAAGTGACAGCTACAGAAAGTAGTTTTGAAGTAAAACCTCTTTACGCACGCTTGACTTGGGGAGTAAGCTGGTGAATGCGATGACGAGGCAAACAGAAGTTGAAAGTCGTTGGTTTACGTAGATCTCCATTGGCAACATAACAAAGTTAAAAATTACTTAAAACTTGTATTATTAAGTCCGGTAAAATTAAAATTTGCAATTGTCAAGATGGCGGCATTAAAATTAAACGAAGCGAAAACAAAGTTATACTAGCCGATAGATGGAGCTACACTAAAGAAGTTTTACTTCAGTCGTGTGGTCTAAAGCACACTCGTTTTTTTACAAGCTGAGTTTTTTAAGCGCTCCCGTGCCTTGGATAGTACGTTAAGCCGTCGGTCCCCGGCGGTTGTCGTAAGACAATAGTCTTTAAGTCAAGTCAGAAACCTTTTAGCAGCCTATAAATTCTGACACAATGACTAATTAGAATAAGAGGAAAACTCTAAACTTGCTCAAAGATGTCGACTCTGACTACATAGTCATCAATAATAGGGGTATGTACCTACCCTTATTATTGATGCTCAAAAACTCGGTGCCTCATTATTTGTTTTAAAGTCTAGACATAATCGTATTATTCTTGTCTTTATAATAATTATAATTATACTCAAGTGCGTACGTTATAATTTGATCTCGTTGTAACAAAGTTTCGTAACTTCTTTCTTTTGAGAATTATGTTTCAAACTTTGGAATGTACACGTTTGTTTTTTGATTTATAAGAACGTCTAAAAAGATTTTAATACAATTTGTACTGAAAAATATAAATTTGACTATCTATATATATAAAATAAATAAATAAATAAAATACAAAAAATATGAAAAGAAAAATTAAAAAAGTTTCTCGGAAATTAAACGAAATAAATAGCCTTTTGTCTTTGGAATTCGTGTACAGAAATTTTGGACAGGAAAAAATCTAACGCGACAGCTAACTGTTAAGAAAACCAGCACATTTAAAACTGAATTTTATTTTTTAAATCTACCTATACTTATAATAAAACCTAAACTGTAACCAAGAAAAAGTCTGTACATAGCCGAGTTATCGATATTTTGGCGCCGCTGCCAGCACCATGGTCATGGTCGAATTGAAGAACTTGCGGGTAGATGATATTAAGTTATGGCCGGACGTCTATTCGTCTAGTAGTCTATTCTTCTATAGTATAGTATAGTATAGTATAGTCTACTCTTCTTCGCGTTCGTTTATTACGCGTCGCACCACTACCACTGTCCATATAAACTTGAACTCGACACAACACTCACTGTATCACAATAAAATCATAGTATATGTCCTGTTGGTGACGACTAGGCTTAGGCGTTTCCGGAAAATAATAATACTGTGCAAAATATAAAGGAGCGGCAGAGTTGGCGAAATATATAATAAAAAAAATATAAATTTTACATAGAACTAAACCGACACGGTATGAACAGTTTTAACAGTGAGGAAAGCCTCACTGTCAAAACAAAACTTTCTTAAAAAGCTAAATTTATAAAGCAACCAAAGGAGGCCCTATGTTTCAACCTCCGTGTCGCTTACATGTCCTAAAGTCCTAATATGTTAAGACATTTACTTTGATTTTATTCTTAGATTTTATGCATTGCCTTAGTCAAATAATTAATTATATCATTTTTTCATTATAGGCTTTAAAAATGTCTCAAATAAAAATTGTAGTAAAATCTAGGATTCATTAGTGAACACTAGATTGTGTACTTCTTTTACTACTACTAATTTCTTCATGATCAATAAAGATTTTTTAAATTGAAATTGAACTCACTGGATTCTAAAGTTCTACCCATCCACAATTGAAGCCAGTGCTGCCAGCAACAAAAGTCAAATTATTCAACATTTATTCGATAAATAGGAATATAAATTCACGATATAAATACAAATAGACTTATTATAAGATCCTCTTTGTGCAGATCAAAAGACGTTATTAAAATTATATAACATTTAAAAGCAGTATTTACTCGATCAAACAGATCCCGTAAACGATTCAAAAGCCCGGGTCAGAAAAATCGCATAAATCATTTAACAAACAATATTCATATAAAAAATGGACTGGGCCCCTTGAAATCGAGTTCGAGAACTATTCAAAATCCATTCATACATTTATTCATGAATTTTCTCGATTGGTACTATTGTCATTTTTTACTGGCCAAGATGTATATTCGCACCGCAACACCTTACAACAACAAATATAAAATTCAAAATTGCGTACCAGTAAATACTTGGACACTATGACATTCACAAAGAAGTTTGAAACGATATTCAGGGACAAAAAGTTTTATTGCCTTGGCTTAGAGTTGAAAACAGAGTGACGAAAAATTAGCAGTATTTTGAGGCTATAAAAGTGTAGTTACGAGTTTTTACGGGATTTCCGGATTCAAACTTTAATCTGTGAATTTAGATAGTTTACGTTTTGACCTTCACCATCTGCGTTTTAAATGTTTTATCTTGGATAAATTTACGATAGATTTGTTAACGAAATGTATACGGCCTTTAATCATCAGTGCAACCGTCCGTTAGCCATATAATGCCACGCTGGCCAAGTGCGTATTGGTGATCGTTGGCTCGTCATTCCTACTACTGACAGATTTATAACTCAATGGCTTAATAACATATTATGACATGAGTTTTTTTTGGCAGGAAGAGGATAAAAATCGCGTCACCGCATTGTATTATTTTCCAAAACTTGTGCTATTTTCATTGTTAGTGCATAGAATTGGTGGCATTTTATTCATTAAGTGATGGATTACAGGCATGAGTGTGGGAAAGTGGTATAATGATGGTGAAACGTGTTGTTTCCAAAACTACATAGAAGCTTCTGGTATAGTTGCCACCACTTTACTAGGAGTTTGACTTGACTAGACTAAACTATGACTTGACTTGATGACTTGACTTGACACATATACAAAATATATCCTAATATTAATTAACTTGAGAAATTGTAAACTACTTGACACTGGCTAAATATACAAAAGTGTGGAGCCAAAAATAAAAACAAACAAACATACGACATAGAGATACCCCCTATTTTTCTTTAAGTGGAACCCACACAAGGTAAGGTATAAGGTACAAAAAACAGTAAATAATTGATAGAATCAAGCGTGACTTCGCGGAAGTTCATTTTAAATACCAAATAAAATAAGAATCACACTAGGTATTCTTATTTCATTTTATATTCAAAAAACAGTTACTTAGTGTTACGCAATGCTTCCGGAACCTTTTAGTGCGCTTCAATATACATTGTGTACAAATATAACGTTTTGTTTATGCGACACACAAATGGCAACTTTTATACGCACTTTGTCCCGGCATCTTATTACGCTTTCAATCAGACAAGGCGCTCGGTTATGCTTGTTTATCAGAGAGAGGCATAATTCAGGATGAAACTAGTTCATCACAACATAAGCCGTGGATGAAAATGAATGTTTTCTTTGCTTACTTGTACCACTTTTATGAAAATAATCCACAAAAATAGCTATTTTTAACGATTAATGCGTAAACCTTTATCTCATGTCTAAAATGTTTTGTACTCAAATATCAAAAGTCATTTTAGAGAAAGCCATTTAAATATGATCAAATATCATATATATATAATCATCAAAACGCGATATCATCGGTATCGAAATGTGGTATCATCGAAACGCCCAAAAATCAACACAGCGTATTATCGATTTTATTTTATTTTCGTTAGAAAGGTGACTTGATCGAGTGTGCTTAGCTATTAAAGGTATTTTTTGTGACGTAGGCTTAACTAACTACCTTAATCGTAATTCACCACCATCAATATTATCATCATATGATAAATTATCACGAAAAAGCGCCACCGTTACATGGTTAATATCTCACATGTGCGAACAAAGAGATTTGGCTCTACATTTATCATGCGAACAGCCAAGGAGTGGAACGCTTTACCGGCATCCATATTTCGCGAAACCTACAACCTTGGAGTCTTCAAATCGAGAGTGAACAGGTATCTTCTAGGCAAGCGTGTTACATCCTAGACTGCATCGTCACTTATCATCAGGTGTGATAGTGATCAAACGCGAGCCTATCAACCAATAAAAAAAAATCATCAGAGGCCTATATCATCCCATCGGGCCTCTCTTTTATTATGCAATCCATCTCGATCTTGTACAAAGCGGACCTTTCTTTCTTTAAGGGACGAAATGCCCCCGCACTTCCTTGACACCGTAGGGGTGGTGGCAGAGGCTATGTGGGACTCGAACCCACTAAAACCTTCCCATAATCCGTCCGCCGCCGGGATTGGGCAAGATGAAGCCGCGATTGCATTAACCATCTCGCTACAGCAGTAGGTCCTTCCGGGGCTCTGCGCCAGTGGGTGGGTAACCTTCCACCTTAGTTACCCACCAGACGTGTGGAGCTACGTAAGTGCGGTGGAGAGTCCCACGACAGGAGATAGCATAGGGGAGAGCCCCTAGCGCCTCCTCCGTCTCCCCATCTGTCTGCGCATACAAATCAGATCCTGGTTTAACCCACGATCATAACAATATCATAATTTTTGCTACGAAATGCAACAATTTGTACAATATTTGTGTCTATTTGTCTCAGAAGTATTTTTTGTAGCGGTCACCCATCCAAGTAGTGCTTGCAGCAAACGAACAGCTGCGACACACAACAGCGACAATAAAATAATATAAATCGAAAACAAAAAAAAACGAAGCAAAATTTAAAACCATCTAAATTTTCAAGCCCGTAAAAACAGTAATTACGTCTGCCAATACAAAATCCAGCCTTTCAGGGAAACTTTGCGCCATATCATCCCATTTGCAAAGCCTAACTTCAACAACACATGTGAATACAAATTCGCAACATGTTCCAATTAGTTTTCACATAATCCGTACTCCAATTTCCGGATAGCACATCCTTAAATTACGGAGACCGAGTCAATTGAGAGCCTAAGTTGAAACGACTTGAGGCGGAGTTACGTTATACTTGAATATAGTGTGTTGATATAAGTTAAAGGATTTTTTATTTTATTTACATTAACGACGTGACGTATAATGTAATGAATAATGTAGTCTATGAATACGCCCGACCGATAGTTTAGGTGGAGTGACGACTTGCGCCGAGTGGCTGGCAGTCATTGGATGAGAAAAGCCGAAGACCGGGCTAAATGGCGTACCTTGGGAGAGACCTATGTCCAGCAGTGGATTAACACAGGCTGATGATGGTGATGATGATGATATAGTTTAGCCGACGTAGCATAAGTTAGTAATAAGTTAGAGAAGTCAACATGTAGAAGCCGAGCAATACACTTGTGCACCGCAACACCATCTTTTCTTCATTCCCAATCTTTCTTTTAACTCTTCGATGACTCATCGTTTTAACCATATATCTAGTCTAGAATGACGCTGAGCATTTCTTGAATATTGCCACAGGCAGAATGGAGTGGTCCTACTTACTCTGGAATCACATTAAAACAGTTTTTTTTTTTCTTAAATAATGTCTTATATAACCTCAAATTTTTACTGATCTATGAAATCTACCTCTCAGACTGCGGTCGTTGGCGTTTTTGGATTAATTCCAGTCACCTGGCTCTAAGAAATTGCAGAACAAACAAACCTTAGTACAAAATCTTGTTTGTGCCTAGCCTGGGGCGGTGCCAAGTGTTGGTCTAGATCTAGATTTATGACCTAAACTTTGTTGTGAGTTGCTGTAATTAAAATATAGTCTATGTTTATGCACCCAAATGGTTTTGTCAGTTTAAACTGGACTTAATCCAGTAGTACTTTAATACCCTTTTGAATGCTGAGGGTAGCAAAAAAGGTCACCATAGCCTATGGACATCTGTAACTCTAGTCATGCCAATGCGTTGCTTACTCTTCCCTTTGTGCCTATCGGTATTGTGGGACCGTGGTCCTCATAGTCCCTGGGTCCCTAGATACAAATAATCCTAGTTAGGGCCCAGGATCTATATATGTAATCGTTGGGCATTATTATTATTAATATTGTCATTATTAATCATTAAAAACTATGTGTTACTAAACCTAAACTTAAACCAAAGTCTAACAGTGAGCGGTTTAAAAAAGCAAAGTCATTTTACCTGAAAATAAATTTTACTAATAAATAAGCATTAAAATTAGCATTAAATTCAATAATCAATGTCAAATAAGTTTGTCAAATTTGATAAAATATTTGTGGTATTTTAACAAGCAACGGTTTTATTCTTAAAACTAACCTGCCCAATCTTTATTTTGTATTTTACCATAAATTTTAAGAATATCAAAAAGCCTTGTAAGTCTTGACATGTCTACAAAATTTGAAATAAAAAACTTCATAAGATGTCAGACTGACGCCCCTTCATCAATCAAAAGGAGAAAACTTTAATAATGTTTTTAAATAATTATCTTTGTTAGAAATATTTATTCTGTGTTATTTTATTAAAACTTTAGGCTTGTGTCGCAATTCGGAACAACTAATAGACAAAACATTTTTCATATGTAACGTGAACAAAAATCACGTGCTATCTAAAGCCAAAAGAAAAACATAATGGAAATTCTTCTGGTTAAAAAAACACCTAGCTATTTAAAAAATGATTGCAATTAGTCGAATTGAGACTCAATCCAAATGGCAATTAAGCCAAAAATCAATCAATTATGTATATGAAGATTAGAAAGACTTTTTTTATCTTGTACTGTGCCTTTTCTTTATACGCTTAGCATTCATTGCTCCTCTCACGCTCGTCTAAGGTTGTAGCTACGTCGTGGACTCGGAAGTTGTGCGTAGCAAAGTTTCGTAGGCACGGCTACGCGGCTACGAACAAAAATAACAGATTGGTTTTAATAATGACTACATCTGAGGCAAAAAAACTGTATTTTAGTTTGTGGTTGCCTAAAAAAAGAATCATAATTATTATAACTGTCATGAAAGATAATCCCTATTAATATTGTATAAATAAAATGCTCTTTGTTTATTTGTTTGATGGAGTTTTGCTAATATTACCGTGATAAAAAGGGTTTCGGACGCAATATTGAAAGCGATCTTAGTGAAGTCCATTTTCATAACGCCCATTGATTGAAAAGCTATTTAATCGAAATTCCATATCATCGAAACTCTTGTCTATTTTGAATTCTGCGCATATACTTACTTGCTTGTGAGCTGTAAATTAAATTTATTACATTAAAACTAAAATAATAATGAGCAAAGTAAAATTCCATTTGGTGCAGTATATCTTCACTTCCCCGTATTCTGTAATAAACTCGGGATATTTCGTATGTATAGGAAGATCAACAATTCACGAGTTGAACGACGACGTAGAATGTAACGCGTTACGTTACTTGAAAACAGTATTAAAGCTAGCGGATATACTTGACTGTCATAAAGTTGCACAAAAAACTAATCTTTCAAATTCAAATGTGTAAAACATGCAACAATATTGAAAAATGGAACACACACACACACACAAAGCGCGCGCGCGCAGTGTGGAATACTTGCATTAGATTTTGTATTGAACAAAGTAAAAATAAAAAGGTTTTGGCGGGAAAGCGAAAAAGATTGCGTCACCGCATTGTATTATTTTCCTAAACTTGTGTTATTTTCAGTGTTAGTGCATAAAATTGGTGGCATTTTATTCGTTAAGTGCTGGATTACAGGCGTGAGTGTAGATAAATGGTATAATGATGGTGAAACGTTTCTTTTCATGTTGTTTCCAAAACTCCATAGAAGCTTCAAGTAAAGTTGCCACCACTTTACTAGGAGTATGACTTTGACTAGACTATGACTTGACTGACTTGACTTGATGACTTCGACTGTGACTTGATACATATTTGCTTGAAATATCATTAACTTGATAAATTATCAATTACTTGACACTGGCTAAATACACAAAAGTGTGGAGCAAAAACATACAAAAAAAAGTTTAAAAAATTGTCACATGTGACAGATATGCATCAGATATCACATTGTTTAAATTACAAATGTGAAAACAATAGTGTACTGTATAAAGTATCATCAGTATCACCACAGGAAATGTGGAAACAAAAAAGCCCCGAAAACGAAATCCGTTGCGCTGGTCTGACCAAATACACACCATACCACACATCGAAGTCTCCCTGAAGCCACTGAGAACAAGCCGTGGTGGAGTTGTCAGAGCCAAAATGATTTGTAGATAAGCATCAAAATTATTATTGTACAAACTAAAAATCTTTGTGCACTTGTGAGAGACAGGCATCAGATTTTATATTCTACGAGTTTCTGCCCGCAACTTCGCCCGCAGCGTGGCCTATGGGAAAATAATTCAACCATCCATTTCACCCTCTTAGGGGTGGAATTTCAAAAAACCCTTTCTTAGCGGATGCTTACGTGAGGATGGAGGGTGAAATCACCCTCTTAAGGGTGGAATTTCGAAAAATCCTTAACGGATGCCTACGTCATAGCATCTACCTGCATGCAAAAGTTCAGCCCGATCCGTCCAGTGGTTTGGGCTGTGCGTTGATAGATCACTATGTCAGTCAGTCAATCAGTCAGTCGCCTTTGAGTTATATATATTTAGATAGATAGATTATTGTACTAGATAGAAATCTTTGGACACATAATTAAAGACATTAAAGGTAAATTTTTTGTACACGTAAGAGACAAGCGTTAGATTTATCATTTTACAATTTAGACATCTTTGTATACGTAATCCTAAAGACAGGCATCAGGTATCGTATTGGATAGAGTGAAAGTCACACATGCAAGAGACAGGTGTCAGATTTATTATTGTAAAAAATATAAAACTTTATACACACGTGAGAGACAGATATATTGTACGAAGCTTAATCACTGTTGTACTCTCTGCTAACTCAACGCTAACTTATCCGGTTTAAGTTTTAACTGTTTACGTGTGTCGTTACACGCTGAGCGATGGCAGTTAGCGGCATCCAACTTTATAATGTTGGGGGCTTGCAATTCAGACTCGTGGGCTGATTGGAAGATATTTTTAGACCTAATAAAGAAAGATTATTTTGTTTTTAATATTTTTACGCATAAACTTTTATTTTTGGAGACTAAAGCAGCTCAAAAATTGCTTTTCTAAAAATTTTGGTTAAGTTTTTTTTACTAGGGTATAAATAGCGCTTTAGTTGCACAATATTGTTGGTCTCTATTCTCGTTGTAACATCATAAAAGTGCCATTGAGTAAGTACCAGTAGTGGTACATTTGACAGCCTTTGTAGTGTGGTGGTTAAGCAGGTCGGCTCATAATCTGGAGGCGGCGGGTTCGATTCCCGCGGCAGGACAAGTATTAGTGCACAGAAAAAAAAAGCGCATATACTTGTTCTGAGTCTGGGAGCTGTGGACACAGGAAATCCTACTAAGAGTCCAGGATCTATGCATGTGATCGTTGAGCGTTATTATTATATTGCCACTGAATTGTCCCACTAGTACCATTGTTGGTGCCTAAAACTGGTATTGGTCTATTGTCTCCAAATCAGACGTACCACTGGGACAACTTAGTGTTACAACTGGTAAGGTGCTAAACTTGTGATGGTACAGCGGGTAAACCTCTGTGGACCGATATAGCATCAAATGATACTATATATTTTGTATTATTTGTACGGGATTTACTCACGCTTAAAATTGGCCGGACTATCCGACTATAGTTTCAACTGCATTTGGCAGCCTTCCTCAAGGTGAGTGCGCGCGCGCGACGGCGACTTGCTTAGCACTGAAGTCTAAGAACTATAGTCGGATAGTCCGGCCAATTTTAAACGTGAGTAAATCCTGTACAAATAATACAAAATGTGTGAAAACCACGTTAGTTTCCATAATAAAATTGATACTAATATAATATTAACCGTTAATTTAGAACCGAGTAATTTACGTTCTACAACAACAATTTTATTGGAATCCGCTGAGCTGAAACTTGCAATCGTTGCATTTATATCGGAGTAGATCGAGAGACGCCATCTTACGATCAGCGTTTAATGGGGTTGCCACAAATTGCTAAAAACAATAAAAAAAACGAAGATAAAAGATTAAATTAGATTACGACCAAAACAAAAAATAATCACGTAAATAGTTCGTATAGAGAATATTTCTATGATAATAATAATAATGCCCAACGATCACATACATAGATCCTGGACTCTAACTAGGATTCCCTGTGTCTAGGGACCCAGGAACTACGAAGACTATGGTCCCACAAAACATAGACTTAGAACAAGTATTTGCGCTTTTTTTCTGTTCATAAACACTTATCCTGCCACGGGAATCGAACCCGCCGTCTCCATTATATCAAAAGGTAGAGGTCTGAGTAAATTTAAGAGCTTTTATTATATAAATAAATAAATAAATAAGTATTTATGCACATTTCACATAGAGCCATCTAGCCCCAAACTAAGCAAAGCATGAACCCTGGGAACCATATAACTGATACAATAGTAAGATACTTTTTGTTCGTATATACATACATAGAATACAATATAACACCCAGACACAGACCAAACATCGATGTTCATCACACAAATATTTGTCCTTGGTGGGAATCAAACTCACAACCTACAGTTCAGAAAGCAGGACTACTACAAACTGAGCTATCATAATATAATTATAAGCCCTTCTAAATGAACACCGTATAATAATAATAATAATTCTTGATTTTTCCCTTTTTTTAGATTGCTTATTGCAATGTAGAGAAACAAGACAAAAGACTGTTCTCAGATTGTAAGCTGATTTGATGACCATGAAAGTTTTTTGAAAGTATGAAATAAATTAATTGTTCATAATTCTAATAATAAGTAATATTCATAATTATTAAATTTGGGAGTATGAGAACAATATTTATTATCATTTTACTAGTCTGGGATTTATTTACACAACAGTCAATGACAAAACTGTTATGAATTCCAAAGTAGAATAAATTATTTTATGCGGCATCTAATGCAAATTTTCAATTTTCGATTCACAGTTCAAGTCCCTGCTGACTCAATACAAATATACTTTAAACTAAGACTGAAAGAGTAACCAAGACGAGGCATCAAATAGTAGAAAGTGAAATACACTGCGTAGTGTAGGAATAGCTATTTTGTGTTTTGTTATTTTGTATTTTGAGTTTTGTATCGAGCTTAAAATAGGCAAAAATCAAACAAGGATAAATACGCATTGTTTATTAATAAGGAAGTATAAACACCTCCTCACAATAAACATTGTGTCGTGGAAGAGCACTTATGTTCCGTGGCAAGGCTTAGACATACGTCAAACATGTCTTGTCTAAATCTTTTATGGTTCAGTCAATTATGTTTAGTTTGATTATTAACGAGCTTCTGCCCGCAGCTTCGCCCGCGGCGTGGCCAATGGAAAAATAATTCAACCACCCATTTCACCCTCTTAAGGGTAGAATTTCGAAAAATCCTTTTTTAGCGGATGCCTACGTCATAACATCTACCTGCATATTAAATTTCAGCCCGATCCGTCTTGTGGTTTGGGATGACCTTTGAGTTATATATATTTAGATTTTAAATTCGATTTTTTATCAGGGATCTTTATAATTCAGTCACATGTCAGTCCCGCCGTATTCGCGACTAGTATTTATATTATATAGACTTAATATTTAGATTATAACATAGCATAACACTAAAATCACTCAGAGATCTGAATAAATCATATGTCATATCTACGCCTGACTGAATTTTGATCTGATAATAGGCAAAGATAAAATAAGCGAACAAACCGAGTAGCTGTTTCACTGTTTATGCAGTGTTTATAGCATTCGTACCTATAACAATGCAAAAGTTTAAATGTAATTGATTTTGTACTATATTTTGGTATTATTTAAATGCACCTTCTATGATATTTATTAGTCTGTGTAAGGTGCGCAATATTCCTTTTATTTCTAAGACTGGGACTTTTCAAATGTTTGCCGATGTCTGAACAAAGGTACAGACAGCAAGATAACCATTAAATTTCACTATTATAATTAATAATGATGGCTGTAATAACGTTAGTGAATAGAACATTTATTTGAAGATATTTTGAATCAGATGTGTATAGAATGAAAATTTCAAGCAAGTTGATATAATATTTACCAATTTGATGCCGTTTTCTCACCTTTCCTAAGTTTGAATGACATTAAAAAGTTTTGTACTCTTTAACACCTAACTGCTAATTAATGGTTTTATATGACTCCGTGAAAAATAGATGCATTTTTGATAACCAAACTGGTTACCCATACTAGTTCACTTACAAATAGGTGGTAATTCGACCACAAAAGGATGGCGCTTAGCCGAGCGCCTAGTAGTAGGTAGTGGAAGGGCGATGGGAGAATGAGATCATGCAGTTCTTGAGCGCATTCACCGTGGTGTAATCTGTAAAAGACCGACAGACTTGCCACATTACGTCGATGTGCAAGGCTATGGAGCCTTTCACCAACCAAAGTGTCGTCGTCAATGTCTATCGTCAGTGTCGTCTGTTGTCAGTGTCATCGTCACTACTTCTTTTCCCACCCCTACTTTCTTCACATGCTTTATTGCTCCGCGGGTGTTCTTGTAGTAAGATTCAGCACACTTCTGACTTTCCATAGCGCCCACTTTTTCAGTGGACGTAGTCTTCTCAATCTTCGTATCCGAAAACGGCCCAAGCTGGAGCTCACACCCCAGAGGTGCTCTTGAGCTAGTCATCTCCCACTTTTAACGGCTGGGCGCTTTAAGCGCCTGCACTCTCGCTCACGCTGTAAATTGCGGTAGACAACAACAACAATAGCCCGTTCAATAAAAAAAGTCTTAGCATACTGTTTTGGGTAAGTTTTTTGTGTAACCTAAAGTCTTAATTACTTACACCCATTAAACAATAAGTCTTTCAAATGAGAAAAAACAATCAAGAGGCGGTCAAGATATTAAGTCACGAAATCCGAATTTATGAAAACAATTATTGTAGGCAGTTTACGTATGTGATAATATGAATGCATATAAAAAAAATCCAATTTTTTTTTGTTTGATAGGCTTGCGTTTGACCACTATCGCACCTGATGGTAAGTAACGATGCAGTTTAGAATGTAGCACGTTTGCCTTCAAGATACATGTTCACTCTAGATTTGAAGACTAAAAGGTTCCAGTTCAAGACACCAATTTCTGAGATTATTTTCTGCGTCATGTGCTAAAAACTTTGTAGCCACAAGAACATTTTAGAACTAATAGGTTTTAAAACGTTACTCATTGACGTTACAATCTAGTAATTCGTCCATTTTTAAGTGCAAACTTTATAACGCACTTACGCGATAAAACATTAACATAAGAATTGTAAAGCTAAACAATCGTACAAGCATAAAAGCTATATGATCCTTTGCTTTTAAAATTGGTTAATTATTAATCCCTTGTTTTTTTAAGTTTAATAAATACTGAGTTAGTAACAAAGGGTTGACTCTCGAATTTCAAACTTTCCATCAACTAATTCCTTGACTCAACCCAAAAAACTGATGAAGATATTCCTTTACCAAAATATTCTCTTCAAAAAACTCTACAAAGCATTCCCTCTTTCGGTTGTTCTCGAATTTTCTTTCAAAGTGCGAACAATGATGGACGCTTTGCCTGTATTTTTATTTTAGGGTTCCGTAAACAAAGTTGTAAAATGGGAGTAAAACTTGGCAAGTGTTAGTTGAGAACCTTATGGTGTTTGATGTAACTTTGTTTAGGATGGATTTACAACAGAATGATCAGCAGTGAAATCGGAGCAACAGATAAAATCAGGAGTTTACTTTTATAGAATTACATAAGTGCATACAAAAAAAAATGTGTTTTGTTTGCACTTGATAACTAAAAACGTGCGCTACAGTTCTATTTGGATTTTACCCCATTTCCAGCGAGAACTCATAATTTTTACATTGATATTATTTTTAGTAGAGGTAGGTTGAGTTCGATTCGATCGACAAAAAACAACCGCACAAATACTTGTTTAGTCTGGGTGTTGTGGGACCATGGTTTTCATAGTTCATACGTGAAATCATAATTAGAGTCCAGGTGTAATTGGGTTATTATTATTTATTTAAGATAAATTAGTACTTAGAAAAAAGTACCTGAAATATAATATAGCAACAAAAACTTCAAACTTGCTAGTTCTGTTCAATCTAAGAAAGTACACGACAAGCGCCTTAAGAATGCTACATGATTGTCATTTGTCTGAAAATACTTAAACATGAATGGCATGAATTAGTATTTCTAATTAAATGAGCGTCGCAAGGAATATCTTACAAAACTAGTACTATATATACACTGTGAGGTTACCGCCCAATTTCATTATCGATGCTCGCTGCAGAACCACACGTGCTCCAGACCTCGCACGCGTGACTGAGTCTCTAAGCAGTACACGAAAGTTGGTGTTTTCATTAAATTTAATACTGTTTAGGATCTTTAAGAGTCCGCGGCTTGTTTACCGTTATAACACAGTAAGTATTAAATTTTGGTAGACAGGAAAAGTTTTACGAGTACTTAAGAACATGACTCCCGATTTTTGTTGTAGCTCTCTAACTAAAGTTCAAAGATTTAGATTTTTCCGACGTGTTTGTTTACTAGAGCGTTAATAAAGAGAGCTTCACGCTTGATTTTGCGTTTGAAACTATATTCATCGTTGAGGTGGAGTCTGATCGCAAAAAGCACTTTTTTCGACAGCCTCAATGGTGTGGTGGTTGAGCAGGTCGGCTCATAACCCGTAGACAATGGGTTTGATTCCCGCGGCAGGACAAGTATTTGTGAACAGAAAAGAAGCGCAAATACTTGTTTTGAGTTTGAGTGTTGTGGGATGGTCCTTGTAGTTCCTGGGTTCCTAGACACAAGAAATGCTAGTTAGGGTCCAGGATCTATGTATGTGATCGTTGGGCGTTATTATTATTTTTTATAAGCCCAGTGCGACGTGACAATACAAAATAACCAGGTTTAAATCTATATTTATAAAAATAAATCTCTATTTCCCTTGGTCATCGCATCACGCGTGAACAGATAGAACATTTTTGCAAATTCTTTTTTTGTTGTATTTATTATGTCAGGAGAAAATTTTTATACAAAAAAAAAAATGAAAAAAGTTGCGCGGAAAATTTAAAAAAATATCACCACACGGATGAAACCGCGGGCCGCAGCTAGTAGGAAATAAAATGAAGAAGAACAGTGATGGAATACAATTTAACAGTTTGTTATTTTTCTTTAAAATATTAAGTATTATACTCAAAAAAGTGAGTCATATCTCAAAATCACCTTTATTGTTTTTGTGTAGCAGCATCTCTACAATAACAACAGAAAGGCAACTCAAGCTAATCCGTATATACCAACTGTACATACATCTAAATGAGTGATCGCCCCAACTGTCCGTAACTATCTGATTTATAACACTTTCTTTGTATCGCCTAACCCCGGGTTTGTTATCCGATCGCACTTCCTCGTGTGTAGTAGAAGGTAGAATGGCCGTTTGGACATGTTTAGATATACTTTGCGTACCACCAATATAAACATAAAATTATAATGTGAAGCAAAATTTTGATCATATTTGGGATTTGAATCCGCGTCCATCCTTATGAAGTTGATGACATCCGTACAAGAATTAACAAGCAAAGGTAAATATGGAAACTTAAAGAAAAATAGTGTGCGTAGGCTTTTGGTACCCAGGACCATAAGGGGAAACCGCGGTGGAGGCGGGAAAAAAAGATTTTTGGAAAAAAAACTACTTTGTCTTTGTCTAACAACATTAAAGCTAAATGAGTAATAGCAAAATGCCCTAAACTTTTTATAGTGAAATTGCTTGTAAAACCTCATGTACTCGTATCTAAAATGTCTGTTATGTATATCAAACACAAAAACACTAATAATGGTCTACATAAGTAAAACTTGTTAATTTGTTAATTTATCCTAACATTTTTAATAAAAAAATATCAATTTATTGCCACTACAGACACAAATAATAATAGAAAAATAAGGCTTAAATAGTACAATATAATACTCATGTCACAGGGCAATGGGGGTAACTTCAGCTTGTGCAAAGCGGTTTTCAATTTCATAAATATAAACACAAATAAGAACATTCGTGGTGCCACAAATGGGTTCCGACTGAAAATTAGTTATTAAGGCCTAGGATATTAATTGTGTGTTGAGTCGGAGCCTATACGTAGGCGGTGTTAACATTACGTTTATAGTTTATTATATATTATACGTATTTTCTTTCTATTTTTCTTTTCTTTCACAAGTCATAAAGAAAACTCAGATAAAATTCTGCGGGTGGGTGTTATATTGTATTCTTTGTATGTATCTACAAAAAAAGAAATCAGTTATCTGATTCCCATAGCTTTGCTTAATTTGGGGCTAGATGGCGCTGTGTGATCTGTCCACAATTTTTTTAGAAGATCTGTGTTACATCTTTACAAAAATAACTTCATAAATAAAAAAAAAAATTTTGTATGTTTGCTTTCATGCTTGTGTTCTTTATACGACCATTCTGTCTTCCCCATATCAAAGCATCTATAACATTGGAAATATTTTACCATCCCATCCCCGAAAGATTGGCAAACAGTTTGGAAATAATATATTTTGGATTGTTCCTTTGTTTGCAGGCCGATGTGATGTACCCTAATAATATTTTTCGGTAGCCCATATACACGTAAGCCTTTGTTTTACTATTTGCTATACTTAATTACTATAATTCTGGATCTGCGTTGTTTAATACATATGGGAACTTAGCGCTCATATTTATTAGGTCAGATTGATCTATAACAGTAATAATGCCTAACGATCACATAACGATATATAGATCTTGGACCCTAACTAGGATTCCCTATGTCTAGAGAACCAGGAACTACAAAGACCAAACATTTGTGTGATGAACATAGGTGTTTGTTCTGTGTCTGGGTGTCATATTGTATTCTATATATGTATTTACAAACAAAAAAGTATCTAAGTATTGTATCAGTTATCTGGTTCCCATGGCACAAACTTTGCTTAGTTTGGGGCTAGATGGCGTTATTTATGCACAGAAAAAAAAGCGCAAACTCTTCTGTGTCTGGATGTTGTGGGACCATGGTCCTCGTAGTTCCTGGTTGCCTAGATACAGAGCGTCCTAGTTAGGGTCCAGTATCTATGTATGAAACTGTAATAAATGTGCTCTGTTACAAAGGGGACAAACAAAATGCAATATAAGGTAGGAACATTGAATACATTTCTAGTTTATTTTACGTTTTACAAAGTGTTAGGGCATTAAAAGTTATTTTTCTTTTGTTAATAGTCTTAATAAAGGCGTTTTTAGGCTGGAGGTCACATTGTTAATTTTAAGTAAATAGTGGCTATTTGACTGTGTCTTGTAGTTATTACATTATTACTATAAATATTGATTGAATAAATATATTTTAAAAACAAACAAACAGTATCTATGTATGTGATCTTTGGGCGTAGCGATTATATGTACATTGATATATAGGTACCTATAGGTACACTTTAATAACACCAGCATCGAATAAATAATTTTGCACCAATTTAGTACTCGTTCATCGAATAATAAACAAAGATGATGGCTGCCATGTTGGCAGCATTCTTATGCCAATCACAATCTCTAGTAATGAAACGGCTGCGTGACCGGCTGCGATAATTTTGTAGGATTGCGGGATGTGCCATCGGGATTGGACGACAAATAGACATCCAAAACTGTGTGACCTTGTAACCTTTAATAGTGGAAAAATTACACTATGCTGCTTTTTACCCATTTTCAGAATTGTGACATTTCATCATTTATTGTAACCTTCAATAGCAGAAAAAAATACATTTTGAAGTGTCTATTCAACACTTAGGCACCACTGACCCGTAAAACATAACAATGTTATTTGACAAGATTTTGTGCTTTTGATTTCTCGATATTAAAATGATATGGAACTCATGACTATGCAACGTAAGATTACCTATATGTATAGATACTGTATGTAACCATGTACTTTTTTGTTATATCAAACAAAGAAGCGTTTGACCCATATATTTAGAATATTATTTTTGTATGCGTTCTGATGACGTGTACTGATGATTACGGTCAAGAGAGTGCCACTCTACTCTACTCTCTACTCTCACACTGTTAAATGCAGTACATTGAAAGTGCATAGAATACCGACAGGTTGTAACCTGTATATTTAATGGGAAAAACTTAATCCATGCCTTATTCCGTTCATTAACATTTATGCAAGCTGGCCGGATTTAGGCTCCAAGTCATTGATGGAAGATTTACGGGCGGGCTAGAATCCATTCGGTTGAAATATACATCCGTTTGTTGGAGTGTTTTTCTGTCAGTGTATTATTATTACATTTTGTCGGTGTCAGCAGCGGTGAAACTTATACTAAGGGCTATTATGACATGAACTTATCAGCTGGCGGTTTCCTCTGCTGCACCAAGCTCGCTGCATTCCACGTGTCAAGTTAATTTAGTTGTATTTGGCAAGTTTAATATCTACGAAGAAATGTCAAGTCCATACTTATTATATCAATTGGCTAGGGTATCTAGGTTGTAAAGAAGGCTTAATTGAAGCTTCGTTTAGATTAGAGCTCGTTATGTTGTGGGATAGATCGATAGAGTCAGATGGTTGAAGGCTGAGAGTTTGGGAAAAGTAGCTTAACTTGCTTAAATTATCATGAGACTGTTGGAAAATTCATTACTTTTGATAAGAAAAACCACTATAATGATTATTCGTTAAGGCATCATTCACAGCGTTATTCATCATTAATGACATAGGGTATTCAGCTAAAATGCTTGTTTCAAACTGTTCAATTTGTCATTTAGAGAAGTGATAATTTTCGAAAACCCTGTCTTGGTGCATCATTAAGACATTGCTATGCATCTGCATCATTTTAGTTGCTTTTCTTTAAAAAAAAAATAATGTTAGTAATATTATGAAGGTTATATTTTTAATACAAATTCAATCGCGCAAAGCCCAGTGCTGCTGTAATCCTCGGTGCTAGGTCCGTGGCATGCACTGCGCTATTCTGAGTCTAGATTAAATCCAGCTATCTGGATTACCTAGGTAACTGTATAGCGGCAGTATGAAGTTTTAATGAAAATCAGGTGATGGATGGAAGTTGGTAATTAAATTTTGTAAAGTCTTTACGACTTGCTGCAAAGATGACAGTTGACAGTATTTTATAGAGTAATCAATTATTTTTCTCTAATCTGTGGTATTTTAACCACAGATTAAACCCTCAGGTATTGGTCATATGCAATTGTTTTTCTCTATAATAATAATAATAACGCCCAACGATCACATACATAAATCCTGGATCCTAACTAGGATTCCCTGTGTCTAGGGACCCGGGAACTACGAGGACCATGGTCCTACAACACCCAGATTCAGAACAAGTATTTGCGCTTTTTTTCTGAGCACAAGTACTTGTCCTGCCGCGGGAATCGAACCCGCCGCCTCCGGGCTATGAGTCGACTTGCTCAACCACCACACCACAGAGGCTATCTAATATGTGATTAGTAAAAGACTTTGCTTGGATGTTGGTTTGGTTAACCAACACACTCTACTAGGAGGTTTAAAACAAACTCAATAACCAAAAAAATATCTAAAATATTCTATTTATTCTTCCTTCAGTCTTTATTTTATATTTTAAAACAGTCATAAAAGCTAACGTTGTCCGCAACATGGTGCACTAAGCGATTTTTTAATAAAACCCGCGGAGTGATAATAAAAACCCACTGCGAGCTCCCATTGTGTCCGGTGTCAAGCGAGAAGTATAATGTTCTGTACAAATATAGTACACGAGCTTCTGCCCGCAGCTTCGCCCGCGCCGTGGCCTATGGGAAAATAATTCAACCACCCATTTCACCCTCTTAAGGGTGGAATTTCGAAAAATCCTTTTTTAGCGGATGCCTACGTCATAATATTTACCTGCATGCCAATTTTCAGCCCGATCCGTCCAGTGGTTTGGGCTGTGCGTTGATAGATCGCTATGTCAGTCAGTCACCTTTGAGTTATATATATTTAGATTTAACATTACGGTGTTTTGGGACTAGCGAATATTGTCCGTATTACGTATTTATATGAATTAATATGAAAAATTAAACTGGAAGGCAATAAAAAAGCAAAAGTAGTTTCTTTAAACTGCAACAGATGCCATCTGGTATATCGCCAATTGGTAGTATCGGTTTTTTGGCCTTACATTTAATAAGGTCCACTCTTTTAGTGGACCCTTTTCTCCCAGCAACTCGGAGACTTGAGCTAGTGGCCTACCACCTTTGAAGGCTGGGTACCTTAGGCTTGTGCAGCAGCAGTCTTTGGACTCATTTTGTGTGTGCGATAATGTTATTTGTGGACACACACGCATGTCTGACTTTGCATCAATTACTAAAAAGCGCGGTTTCTTTGTACAGCTCTTAAGGCAAAACGCCTAAACCGATTTGAATAATCTTTTGCATACATACTGCATACTCTACTATAATTTACTAAGAAAGTTCCGAGAAAAAAACGGATAAAGCAAAGTCGTAGGTTGCTGCTAGTGATATAAACTGCATAAATTTGGATACCACAGATGATTGCTAGTAAATTCGCAGACAACCTTACGCGTGAACCGTAATTGAGTTATCTTGGTCACTCTGATGTCATGTCTCAGTTTATTTGAGTTCATTGTGCGGCCGTTGAAATAATGTTTTTTTTTAAATTTACTATGCCCTTGTATGATAATATTAACAGTATAAATTATAAAGGCCAAAAGAAAACATTCCCATTAAGCCCAACGTGGGATCTAAGTGGAAAATAACAAGCGCAAAGCGTAAAGAACCGACTTCAGACTTATATGGTTTTCTGATGGATTCTATTGTCAGAATTGGGGCCTTACCGCGTAAGTCTGGTGGAGATGGTAATCGTGCTCTCTCTTGCTCGCACTCGTATACTTGTTAATTGGCACGTGCAGGATGGCAGGCGAAGCCGATTCCCAGAACAGTTACGCGGTAGGGGTGCTGGATCAAATTGAAATGGAACCACACGAGAAGGAGGAGTGTTTGTTACCTCAGAACTTTTGACTGGGTAAACCAATTTTAATGATTCTTGTTTTGTTTGAAAGCTGGTGCCTCCTGTGTGGTCCTATTTTGGTCCAGTTCTGACAATGGCATCCAAAAAAAAACCAAATAAGTCATAATATTGCATAAAGTTGGTTTTTGTTTGTTATGTAACGATGTTGTTGTAACGATCATATACATAGATCCTGAATCCTAAGTAGGATTCCCTGTATCTACGGACACAGGAACTACGAGGACCACGTACAATACTCAGACTTAGAACAACTATTCCGATTTTTTTCTGTGCACTAACACTTGTATTGCCGCGGGAATCGAACCCGCCGCTTTCGGGTTCAGAGCCAACCGGCTCAACTACTCACTACAGAGGATGTCAACGATTTTGTATAATATTAGGGTACGTAATAACAGCTTTAAAAATATCCGCTGATTGGTAGCACTTGCCAGATTAAAATAGCGATGGGCTAGCTGACACTGCCGCCGCGCCGGCTGTATTGTTTTAAGCCTTACATTATTTTTCAGTATGTTTTCCATATTACGTAGTGTGGCCTAGCAGGTCACGTGAACCGAACACACCCAGACATATAGGCATTTTTTTAACGCCCAACGATGATCTGATACATAGATCCTGGACCCTAACTAGGATTCCTTCCACGCAATTACCGCCACGATAGTCAAAGATGTCGAAGTCCACCTCAGAACCGGTGGCGGGGCAACCTAGACTATTTTGAAAACAATTAGAACAACGAACATATGACGGTATACAACATATTGCCTCCGCGGACCAACCATAAATTTATTATTGGATTAATTTAATATCTGAGGGAGTGGACATTTTTAACTGCAGTCTGTCGAGCGTCATTTAAGTAGCCCTAAGATATATAGACAATAATAGTATATCTTTTTTCTTTTACTATAAATACAAATACTATAAATATAAATACATATAGGTATTTACTTGGCTAGCATGCTACACCTTCGATCGCATCGTCACTTCCCATCAGGTAAAAGCGTGGTCAAATGCTAGACAAGTTTGAAGTAAAATAAATTAAAAATTGTAATAATAATATTTATTAAGGTGTAACATCGCATTGGAAATTTTTCTGTAATAATGCTACAATTCTGTTTATGCATAATTAAAATAAATAATTGTTTTCAACAGTGCATCATCCCTAACGCTAGCGTACGTGTCGTCGGTAAAACATCGCCCGTCTGCAAGCACACTAGCATGCTAAATTCAGTGTTCATTGTTCACCCCTAAAGCAGTAGTAACTTGACGTCAATATATCAGTGCGGTAGCGTAACGGAACGTTTCTAACCGAAATTGTTGCATAGCGTTTAGACGGCATTTTCGATGGTACATTTCACAACATAAATCAGATCATTTTCAGCCTGAAGATATCCACTAAGTATTCTCCATAAAACGTCACTTTGAGTGAATGCTTATCTATTGCATCCAACGGCTCCTCATGGTTTAAACCAACTGGGCGATCACGTAACTCGATTGCAACCAACAGAAACACAAATTTGTATTAGATTAGATTAGATTTTATTTATTTAGACAGTTTGAATACGTAGTTGGTAGGTCTTCACTAGGTGGTAGGACTTTACTGCAAAGTTCGTCTGCGTAGGTACCACCGCTTTGCCAGTTATTCTACCACCAAGCAGTAGTGCGCAAGCACTGCTGTGTTCTGGGTTGAAGGGCACTGTAGCTAGTGAAATTACTGGGCAAATGAGACTTTATGATTACTAGATTGTGCTGATGTCTCAGGATGACGTGCGCAGTGCAGTGTCACGCAAAACTCTATATTTTAGAGTTCCGAGTAACACTGCAGCTGATATGGGCAGCCGTGTCGTTTAACATCAGGCGAACGGCTAGCTCGTCACGTCAAAAAAAAAGTTTATGTGCATATTAAGTATGGGAATTTCTCCTGTTGCATTACAATCAGTTTTGTGATCATCCAGTCCAGTTTGTTTGGACCAGCTATGTGATCACGGAATTTAATTCTAACCAAAGAACACAAATTTGTATGGGTTGACCATATTTTTCTCTTGGCTCTTTCAGAAATATTATGGGAGCTCTTCTGAGAAAACTTCGATTTGAGTGCACGTTTAAACACCGTGGCTATTGAGCCATTACATTTCTGTAAAAGCTTAGTATTCCGTCTCAGGCTTTGTTCATGTCATCGCGTATGAAACCCTTCAGCTATTCTAAATTTGTTCGACACTAACAACCGTACCAAATGAAATGAGGTCAAACGCAAATACAAACAGTAAAAAGAAAATAAACTCCATTATCTATAAGTATAAAGCCACCGTTTTGTTAAATCCAGACGAAGCGACAATACATCAGACCGCTTTACAATAATGGTGTTTAGAATATATAGAAAAGAAAAAGAAAAACAAAGTAAGTTTCTAATTTCGTGAAATGGCGAGACGTAGTCGTTTGATACAACCCTCCTCTTTGCAATAAAACTTCACCAAATACCTAATTACTTTATTTTTGGTAGGGACGTGGAGCGTGTCCGGAAAAATGTTACTATCCGGCAAGTTTATATAAGTTGCCGGCAGCTACTAACAGACAGGTTTGTAGGTTGTTTGTGGCTAGTTGTTGTTTCCTGCTGGTGGTTGTGATTTCTGGGAAACCTGCTATGTCTAAGCAGATCTGTAGCAAGTGTTCACACGTTTTATTCTGAAACATTAAATGAATGTCATTTGACCACTGTATTATAGAGCCATTATTAGAGCTATTAAACAACAAAAAAAACGAGTGTGTTATACAAGACTGAAGTAAAACTTCTTTAGTGTAGCTCCATAAATCGGCCGGTATAACATAGTTTTTGCTATGTTTAATGTCAATGTCGCCACCTTGACAATGTTAAATTTTCATTTTACCCGACATACACAATTAGTGGCCTTTTTTAAGGATTCTGTAGATTTGTATAAATCTAATGGTGCTAAGGGCATAATAAACATGTGCAGCTGTGTAGTACCAAACCGGTTAAAGTACTACCAACTTAATTATTTTTTACTTTGTCATTAGCCTGAATACGTCCACTGCTAAACATAGGCCTTCCACATAGAGCACCAATTGGAGCGGCTACTTGATTCTGGCATTCAATGGCTCGCAGCAGCTATGATCAAGTCGTTGGTCCATCTAGTGGGAATTACAAACTACGGGAGCTACGAAGGCATCGCGGGTTCATATATCCGGCTAAAATTACAGCCTACCCGCATCACTAAATTTTTATACATTAGCAAAACACTCCGCAGGCAGATAAAATGAGATAAAAACAGATTAACTAAATAGACACTCTCATTAGCGAAATTTAAAAGGAGATTATGTCTGAGAATCCTTTTGTAATTGCTTTTAACCGTGGACCTACCTTGAGAGGTTGGCAACGAATGGATACCTGTAATCTGAACCGAAATTTTATTGAAAGAAAAGTAGGCAAAATTATGTGCCTGGTTCTTCTCGTAATTAAAATGAGTTTGGCTCAGTGATAGCGTGGGACTTTTAATCCTAACGGACCATAGTTTGAATTCCACTCAGCTAGTGACTATCTAAATTTTGTTTTTTTTTTTGAGAGGGGAAATGCCCTCGCACTTCCCTGCCACCACGGGGATGGTGGCAGGGGGTATGTGGGAGTCGAACCCACTAAAACCCCCCCGTGAGCCCTCGTCCACCATAAAATATGCATTAGCTCAAGCAACGGTAAAAGGAAATAAGGAATTCAGCATGTTTAAAAATCTAAATTCATTATTGATGTAAAATTTAATTACGCACGCTTGACTCGGGAAGTCTAGATAATACGTAGGTATGTGTACAACACGCAGCATGAAAACAAAGGATCTGTAAGAAGCAGACATTCGTATTGCATGTCTCATTTCTACTAGTCTTTCATCATAATGGTGAATATACAGTATACAGATATCTATGTGTGTAATTCAGGAAAATAATAATACTCTAGTTTTTGTCAGAATCGTTTTGCAATGTCGTGCGTTCCATCTGGGCCACAGATTACATAATAGTAGCACTTATGTATAGAACAGGCTTTGCTTGGTTTGGGGCTAGATGGCGCTGTTTAAAATGTCCACAAATATGGTTTTTAAATCATTGTGAGAGGCATTTGGTAAGCTGGTAGCACTGTACAAGCTGAAATGCATTTTATTACATTATCACAAGAGTCGCTATTTCTTTGAGTGACTTCGTGGAGTGAAACGTCTGTACATAATATATTAATCTTCTGCAATATTACAATAGTGTGCATATTTAGTTTAACTCTACATATAACATTACATACAGTTAATGTTCTAAAGAGTTTTAGCCAATGATTCTTATTATCTCAGTTGCCATACATTACACCAAGTTATTTTCTAATACATTAAGCCTTATATGATGACTTTGTTATAATATTATGCTAAAATTACGTACAAAACACTTCGCATTATTATACGCCTAAACTAAATGCCCAAAACAACTTTATCGCACACAAAGGTGGCGTGTTAAGCCTTCATAACTTAACCCTGGATTAGTTGTACCAGCGACAAGCCCGGCTGGGTTATAAAGCTTAAACAATGTATGGAATTATTTGCTAGCTTTCACGCTAAATAGGTGATATAAATTTGATGCTGGCAAGTATTTAAGAATTTTAATAAAAGCATTCCTGACCGATCAGTAAAGCAATGTTGGCTATAATCATTACTATGTTGAGTTACAGCTACAAAAAAAAATGTATATAGGGCGTTTTTTTTTTGGCTCCACACTTTTTTGTATTTAGCCAGTGTCAAGTAATTGATAATTTCTCAAGTTAATTATATCAAGTCAAGTCATAGTCTAGTCTAGTCAAGTCATACTCCTGGTAAAGTGGTGGCAACTTTCCTAGAAGATTCTATGTAGTTTTGGAAAAAACATGAACTTAACGAATAAAATTCCAACAATTTTATGCACCAACTCTGAAAATAACACAAGTTTTAGAAAATAATACAATGCGATGACGCGATCTTTTTCGTTTTCCCGCCAAAACCAATATAGCACTTAATAATAACTAACTCGCTTGCTGACGGCGTGTCAATGTCAACAGAGTGAATTGCCGTTGTCAAAGTCACTCTAGCAGAGTGTCGTGTCTATGGTAGTGAGGTAGCCATCTTGGAAATCTTAGCTAAATTTTCTACCTAGTCTGTGGCTCACTTTTAGATGAAAAGGTGCCAACGCACCACCTTGTCGACGAATCTCTATTTATTGACTCAATCTAGTGAAATAAATGAAGTAAATAGATCGGATTCGTGTAAAGCTATTACCTATATGCCTGTTAGTTGTCCAATTTATGTAGTATTACGGTTAACACAGGTTAAATTAAATTCTACGATTTGAAAAATTGTTATCGTAATAAAAAATAATAAATGATATTTCTTGTGAAGATTTTCACAGCTTATATTTATACACAGTGTCATAATAATAATTATGTCACCTCCAAATAAAAATATAAACTTGTTAATAAATGGTATTCGCAACGCTCCCAGCTATTTCATTTAATATAACGGTTACTAAATAACCATTATTCTTAAATAGCACGTTGTCAAAACCATACGTGTTAGCTGTAACATTCGTTAGTTCGTTTTTAATGATCACAGTTTCAATGCAAATTCATTGAGCTCCGTATGTTATGAATTCAGAAGAAACAGAGGTTTTACATCATCATAATTCTTTAACAGGAAAAAAAAAACTAAAATTGTGTAAAAGTTCTATCACAAAAAAACCTAAAATCCTAGTTAGGTTCCAGGTTCTATGTATGTGATCGTTGAGCGCTATTATTATGATTATTATTATTGTTTAAGGACAAAACATTTGACCACTGTCTCACCTGATGGAAAGTGACGTCACAGTCTATGACGGCCTAGAAGATACCTGTTCACTCTTGATTTGAAGACTCCCAGAGTGTAGTTGGAAACGAAGATTCCGGCAAGTCATTTCACTCATTGGCTGTTCGCACTAGAATATGTAAAACGTTTAATGCGGGATGCTGGAGTTTCAACCATATAATATGGATGCTGTATTTTCATGCGCCTTGATGTCCTCAGATTTTCTTTAATTATAGCTCACACTCTCGATACATTTAAAACATAAAAAAAATGGAAAATGAAAATCGGTTCTTCCAATTGAGAGCTAGGTCACAGACAAACGCAAATATACACATTAAACTTATAACACTACCCTGTTTGGTTAGAGGCTAAAAACAAGTACTGAAACAAAATCGGTCCATATGTTTGGGAGCTATTACGCCATAGATAAACACATGGCTTACTACTACGAATAACTCACGAGATACAGTCGAACGTTTACTGGTTGTAGTTATGAATACTACTCACGCCAGTTTCTATAATATTACAAATACACACGTTAAACAGATAACAACGTTTGGTTACGGCTTCAAAACAAGTGCTAAATTTCATTAAAATAGGTCTATAATTTTTAATAACAATGAACAAACTCATCTTTCATGCCTGAAAAGTGACAAGTGAAGTTTTCCAGAAAACTAGTGTAAAGCGTGGAAAAATGCTCCAAAAAGTTTTAAGACTGAAAGCCTGGGAGTTTTCCTACGATGCCAGATGTTGGCACTAGGAAAAATTGCAGGTTTTACCTTAAATATACGTGTTGTTTAGTTACATTTACATCATACGATGCGCTATCCAAATGCAATGGGCAGCAAGTTTCTTCTCGGCTCATTAAAATGTTCTGCGATCACCAAAGCGTAGCTGTGGCAACTGGCCAAAGTGACATTTTATGGGAAGGTCTGTATGGACATCTTCCAGGTTTTTTTTGATCGGGCTTTGTTGGTCTCTACCGAATTTTACAGCGTCACCGGGTGGATCACAGCGTCACCGGGTGGGACATCTTCCCGCTGTTAAAGTCCTGAATGACTGACTGACTTATATATCAACGCACAGCCTAAACCGCTGGTCCTAGAGACTTGAAATTTAAAGGGTGTGTTCTTTGTTAAGTTTTGGTATCCACTAAGTAGGATTTTTTGATATTCCACCCCTAAACGGGTAAAATGGGTGGTTGAATTATCTATGAAAATTTTCCTTCCATAGGTCACGCGGGCGAAGCCACGGACAGACGCTAGTATTCGATAAGCTTTTGAATTAATGAATTAAATTAAAATGACGACACTAACATTAAACAAAGCAAAAACAAAGTTATACCGGCCGATAGATGGAGCTAAACTAAAGAAGTTTTACTTCAGTCGTGTGGTCTGAAGCGCATTCGTTTTTTATGGAAAACCATGGCATCCGACGGTACGATATCACATCGTCGCATCTAAAACAGATCGTAATACAAGTTTAGCAAGATACCATTTGTGTGGCGCATTCAACTGAGCTGGTATTTGTTTGTTGTTTGTCTTGCAGCTCGTTTTATAGTGGTTATGATATTCAGTCGGTTTAACTCTAAATGTGCTGAGCTGTTTGTTCAGGTACTGTTTTAGGGTTCAATGGACTGTGGCTTTGAACAGGTGGTCTTTTTTGAAGTTATTTGAGACGGTTTATTTAGTTTTGTGAAGGTTTAAAGGAGGTGTAGTGTAGGGAAATAGAAAAATGATAGTAAGAGAGAAAATATATTTATTCAGAACATAGTTAATATTGCTTTTACAATAAATGAGACAGTGTGTATTGTTCAATCTCGGATCTTGAGATCTGGGATCGTGGATCTGGATCCACGATGGATCTAGGGAGATTTGATTATCTCGTTGGATCTGTTTTCAAAAAGTTGTCACAAAATGTATCCTATGTATTGTTATTTAATGTCAATGTTAATCAAACACAAACATTTTAACTTACATGAAGTAATGAGGTATAAAGATAACAGTTTAAAATTAAAATTAAAAAAATGCAGCAGCAAAAGTTTATCTAAAAATCTACCGGTAGGCAACGTGGTCAAAATGCTGGCGACATTGCCCCGTTGAACGGCAATGCTTAGCCTATATTATTTTCCTGTTAAAATTATAATACACCACCGTGTAGTTTTTTTTTTCAAATACTGTCTCTCCATAGGCTGTTTGGATGAGTTTCTTGTTTATTAAGTTTCTTATATCATGTACTAATTCTGTCCCGCGGATAAAAAGTATCCTATGTGTTAATCTGATGAACTAGCTATCTGCATTCTTAATTTTATCCAAATTGATTCAGTAGTTACGGAGATTAATGGTTACAAACATTCTTATACATACATACACACACCCACACACATACACACAAAACACACAGCAGCACACACACAAACACCCACACACACAACACACACACACACACGCGCCCACATACACCATCACACACCCGTACACACCCATAAACACAAACTTTTGCATTTATAATATTAGCTAGATGTAGACAAAAAAAAAATTCTGTCTATAATTTTTATTATTTTGTTAAGTATAAGAGAAGCGGGGTAAAAAGTGGGTTGTAGTCTCTTGCACTCGCGCACTCGACTCGACTAAAAGCT
Organism: Ennomos fuscantarius; assembly: GCA_905220475.3. NCBI lineage: Eukaryota > Metazoa > Arthropoda > Insecta > Lepidoptera > Geometridae > Ennomos > Ennomos fuscantarius. The sequence goes on along the minus strand of HG992040.1, from coordinate 1,843,695 downwards.
GGCTGGTGTCGAGTGTCGGCACTTGGGCGAGGCGAGTGCCCTCCGCTCGACCCCGCACTCGCCTAAACACTTACTGTTTACAAGAAACTCCGTTAGCGACGGGATCTGAACCGAGCTGGTTCCTGAATCTGGGCCAAAGTTTAAATAAATATTAATAACTACTAAAATAGCTAACTACGCCTCGCTGTTTCACCCGCGGATAAAAAAGTAAATTCCAAACATCCAAATCAATCCAAACGCGAGCGTGAAAGAGTAAAAACATCATATATTATTTGTAGGATAACTAGAATAAAAATGCAGGAAAGAGAGGAAGGAGAGGCAGACCTATAAGTGCATACACAGATCAAAGAAAATATAAATATCATGTCGTGAGAAGTACGGAGAAAAATATATAAATATAAATATGTGTGTGGACATTTCACATAGCGCCATCTAGCCCCAAACTAAGCAAAGCTTGTACTATGGGAACCAGATAACTGGTACAATACTACTTAGATACTTTTTTGTTTGTAAATACATACATAGAATACAATATAACACCCAGACACGGAACAAACATCGATGTTCATCACACAAATGTTTGTCCTGGGTGGGAATCGAACCCACAACCAACAGTTCAGAAGGCAGGGTTACTACCAACTGAGCTATCGGGCCAGTCAAGATGAATTAAACTTATAATATTAGAGTTAATAAATATTTAAGCGACTGCTTTTATTATCTGTCTAAGCACAGGTTGCATAGATGCTGCGGCTCATCCGGTGAGCTAGAAGGCGCGGGTTCGAATCCCATTAATTGTTAAAACTTTTGATATTAGATATTATACTTTAAAATGTGTGGTTTAGGTTTTAAAATAATTTAGGCCACGCAGTTTCACAATCGATTTAACCATTTCCCAACGAAACTCCAAAATTTACGAGAAAAATAGGATAAGGTCATATCGTCTGGGTTCTGAAAAGTCTGCGTAAGCAAAAGTCTCATTTGCATAATCACTATGTAGTCTAAACATCGTAGTTGTGCAAAATATTTATTTTAAATACACTAAGTATATGAGCAAAACGTCTGACCGCTATAAAAAAAAAACCAGTGTGCTGTAGACCACAAGACTGGAGTAAAACTTCTTTAGCTATCGGCCGGCATAACTTTGTTTTTGCTTTGTTTAATGTTAATGTCGCCATCTTGACAATTGTAAATTGTCATTTTACCGGACATATCAACAATAATAATACAAATTTCTAACTTTATTATGTTGACTGTAGAGATCTACGTTAAAAAACAACTTTCAACTTCCGTCCCCTTTTACTCCCCAAGTCAAGCGTGCGTAAAGAAGTTTTACTTTAAAAAGGAGTACTTACAACTGAGCGCTACTATGATTAGAAAAGTACGTTGCGTCGACAATAATCGTTGTCGTACGCCAACAGTCGTTATACCACTAGTCAGAAGTCAAAGTAGCAACTTCTGACACCATGGCTTCCTAAAGGAGATGACTATTAAGTCGAATCACAGTGCGTCCATAAACGACAAAGTGCTTCAAACAAAAAGGAATCGGACCATAACCCGAAAATAGCTGACGAAACTACAACGCCCGAGATACCAATAAAAACCATGCAGCTGATAACGGAACAGAAATCAGTTCTACAAATCCACTGACGCCGAAATCCAATGTACCCCAAATCCATTAACTTATACTATCTGTCACGGCACATCTAAACCTTAATCAGGAATCTCTTAGTCCCTGTTCGAATCTAAAAACTGTTCTCGTTGAGCAATTCTAAAACTTGCGTGAGATAAAAACAATTGAAACGACGGTAGCGCCCGGCCAAAAACAATATTCGGCCCGGGAATGGGTCCAAAAGGCAAGTAATGGGCCGAAATGGTCTCAATGGCCTAAAGCGGCCATCGCGACGACACCGCCGGACCAGCCATAAGCGCAACATGTCACGAACTATGTAATAAAATGTATACCGGTGATATAATTTTACATTGTGATCTAGAGAATGATGAACAAACTGTAATTAAGTTTAAATATAAATTGATAGTGAGTGATAATATAAAAAATGATTTTAAGTCGGTTTATTGATGTTTTCGAAATGTTTGGCTGTTTATTTTGTTAAGCATTTCTGTAGAATTTTTATGTATGTAGATGTACGATTGACGAATACAGTGATTACTGTCACGAATATTATTGGTGATACGGTTATACTATGAATGCAGTGCACTTTTACGAATATTATTGATAACATTACACTGTACTTATTCTTTTTTCACTACTAATTATGGAGTACGAATATTGGTAATAATGCACTGTCCTTGTCAGCTCTGATACATAAGTAATCAGATTTCTTCAATAATAATTATACATAGTTGCTGCGCAGCAAAGACTTCATTAGCAAATGCTCAGCAAATAGTTGATAATAAGCAACAAATAAAGCTGTTATATAATAATATTGTCCAGTAGTTTCAAATACTACACTGTAGCAGTTTAAATGCAATTGGAATTTTAGTCTTAGGACATTACTTTGCTTTAGACCAAGAACGTAAGAACGTGACAGCTATTATTATATACAAGTATATTATGTAATGGTTTCAATCTTATGAACATTATAAAATGTTTGCAATAAGTTGTACTTGTTGAGACCCTGGGTCTTTGGGGGCCGGGAGCTGACCGCGTTTTCAAAAGTTTATCTGAGCGCCTGGTCGATGCTAAACGTGACCAAAATGCTGGCATTTATTGGGTACAACGAATAAGCATTAAAATTCAACGGGGAAATGCTGCCAGCATGTTGAGTACCTACGCTACTTACTGGTAGTGGGCTGGAGCATTTGGATTGTCTATAGGTCATCGCGGCCAGTATATAGTCCAAATGTTTTTATTTTTTGTAGTAGTAGGTAGTTTTTAGTTATCATTGTAATATTTAGAAATTAAAGGCAATTTGCCATGATAAAAAAAAGTTGTACTCTTTTGAACTAGCCCTGCATGAAATATAACTAATTTGCAACTATTTGCTATGTTTATAAAAAGGGAATTCTGTGTTTTGTTGTCTTTTGCGGGAAACTTTTCCATGTCTACTTCTACAGATGCTACCAAATCCGTGCCAAGCAATAGGCGCCAAGCGCAAACACCAAAGTCAAGACTAGATGCATTTTATATCATCTGCGCAGGTAAACTATAAGGTTTTAATCTAAATTCTGACACGTTTGATTTGTATGAAAAGACACAAAAGGGCGTCCCTCAGAGCGGGTGCATAATTTTTGTTTCCTATCCTAATATTGCTACGAAAACTATTTTGCTCTTCGTTCTGTAAGACCGTGTGTATCTGGCTCTAACTGACTACGTGCTGTACACATTTACGATCACCACGTCAACGTGAAACGTTATTAAGACGATGAAATCGTTGCCTGCTCATGATAAAAGCAAATAACGTCACAGTTATAACGTTAAGCGTCATAACGAAGCTGTAACGACACTGTTATTTAACAGGTAAAACTAACAGAAGAGTTATTTGATGATGAGCGGAAAGAAATAGATACAGACAGAAATAAAGATGCGATAGATTGTTGGCATAACGTAATTAATATGAATAAAAAAATTACGTGTGGCACTCGGAGACTGCCGCGGTAAAGCTATTGCATAGCATTTATTATCAACTTATGAAATTTTGGTTATCTCTTTTCTCTCTCGAAAGTTTGGTTACTCCTTGGGTTGTTGTACTCCGACCGGCGCAGCGGTTCGGAGTGGGGGGTGTTAGGTTTTTTTCGTTACGGAATTTCTGGATTCGGTCCCCACGCTCAAGGCCCGCGATAAAAGCTATGCAATAGCTTAAAAATTAAGAATGTTTATTGATGTTACAGGCCATAGCGTATTTTAACAGTGGTACACCTTTTAGATCCGACTGCTTTTCGTTTAGCTATCAGTTTACGTTTGCTAGATGCTGTGTGGACTATCGCTGCCAGTGCAGTGCTGCAGTTGAATAGCCCGGTCATCACGGTCTCTCGTATTCTAAAAGTGCTGGTCGAATTTCGCGCCACGCCAGAAATCATTCGACGGGCTTTTACCACCGCCAATATTGCAGCCATTTATTTATAGTATTTTGTTATCAATAAGTTTTTGAGTTAACATTTCATATATATATAGGGTTCATTTTTATGATTGTCCCAGTATATCTAAACCTTGAAGTTGCCTAGGGAATCTATTGAAATAAAATTTTCCTCGAATCATATCAGAAATGTTATAAAATACTGTAGCATTTACAAATAAAACGAAATTACTTATTTACCTTAGCGTTTTGTTCCCCCGTAGACTTTAAGTTATGACCTACAAACTTTCTAGACACCCCCGACACAAAATAATAGAAAATATGTAACTCGCCTTTTTCAATTAATCTATAGCAATCTTTTTTTTTATTTACTCGAAGGGCTTTGTCGCTTAGCGACCACATTGCCCTTTGAGAATACACACATTTTATTTAACTTACATTCTAGTTTACTTTATGATCTGATCTCACAGTCGAGTAATTTTATTACCAGTCTGTGCTGATGTCTCAGGATGATGTGCGGAGTGCAGTGTCGCGTGAAACTCTATCTTTTGGGGTTCCGAGTGACACTGTTCTGTTATGGGCGGCCGTGTTGCTTAACATCAGGTAAACGACTAGCTAGTTACATCATCCACTAATACAAAAAAAAAATATACCTAGACCTAAAATTAACAATTTATACAAAATATTTGCATGGGCTGACGCTGGCTCCACCAAAATACTGTTGCATATGTCGACATCCATATGTCTTGCACCAAACTGGGTACGTCTAAATGATGAGTTCCGGACACACCCCAATAGAGCATGCTGTATGCTTCTACAACACAGTCATCACAGTTGGGAGATGTTACTTTTTTCATTAGGTATCCAAATTTGTTCGATGGGATGTGTCCAGATTTCAGCCTTAAGGCTGTTACTAACATTAATTACAACTATTACACGGCGTGGTGGCGGCTCACCGCCGCCGCGTATACTCCATGAGGCTGGCCATCTAATAGGTCTTTACCTATGAAATTGCCGTATTGCAGTATAGACTTTTTCAAACAAAAAAAAGTTTTGATTGGCTATGAATTCTAAATTCAAATTAGTTTTGTTTTAAAAATATGACATTCTATTTACAATATAAGTCTTTTGTTTATTGATTAGCGTTGTATTTTCATTACATTTCAACATTTTTCCTCATAATGGATACTTTGAAATTTCGTGTAATTATGGAATATGAGTTCCGTCGTGGCACCAACGCGGCACAAACGACACGTAACATCAACGACGTTTACGGAGAGAACTGTACAAACGAACGTACAACCCGTTATTGGTTTGCTCGGTACCGTTCTGGGAATTTTGACTTGAAAAATGAACCTCGTGGTCGTCCGGAAACTTTGGTCAACAATGATGAATTAAAGGCGATTGTGGAAGCTGATGAATCTCAATCTATAGCTGAGCTGGCAGCAGCTTTTGATGTTAGCATCAAAACAATATTGGTCCATTTGCGACAGATTGGCAAGATAAAAAAGCTTGATAGATGGTAGCCCCACGAACTTAACGATCGCCAGCGCAACGTACGCGTCGAGACTTGCCTTGCGCTGCTTAACAGGCACAGAAATGAAGAAATTTTGAACCGAATTGTTACGTGCGACGAAAAATGGATTCTTTTTGACAATCGAAAGCGCTCAGCAAGTTGGTTAGATCCTGGTTCGGTACCAAAGCAATGTGCAAAACGAAAAATGACCCCTAGAAAGGTGATGGTCACAGTTTGGTGGTCTAGTGCTGGTGTGATTCATCATAGCTTTTTACAAAACAGCGAGAGCATTACTGCAGATGTGTACATTGAAGAACTGACCACAATGATGGCGAAACTCGCACGTCTGCAACCAGCTTTGGTCAATCGGTCGTCTCCACTGCTACTTCACGACAACAAGCGACCCCATACTGCACAACAGACCGTCTCTAAGCTGCATGAGTTGGGTTTGGAAGCTCTCCCTCATCCGCCATACTCACCAGATCTTGCGCCTACCGACTATTACTTTTTCCAAAATTTGGACAACTTTTTAGCGGGAAAAAAATTCAATTCCCGAGAGGCAGTACAAAACGCCTTTGAAGAGTTTGTTGTCTCCCGTCCTGCTGATTTTTTCAAGAAGGGCATCCATAAACTGCCACAGCGTTGGCAAAGATGCATTGATTGCAGGGGTGATTACTTTGAATAAAAGAAATAAATAATAAATTACTTAGATCTATTAACATATCTCCATCAGTAATCGATTGGTTTCATAGTTATCTATACGGTCGTCGGCAGCGGATTCGCCTGGAAGACTCTTTTTCTACCTGGTGCAACACGACAGCCGGCGTACCGTAGGGCGGCGTCCTCTCACCTCTTCTCTTTGCCATGTTCATTTATTCGATATCTTGTAATCTCACTTCATCCTACCACCTATATGCAGACGATCTTCAAATTTATCATCAATTCCCTCTATTTGAAATTGACAAAGCTATTGAAATAACTAATCGTGACCTGTGTAGAATAGTCGAGTGGAGTCAATCTTTCGGACTAAAAGTGAATCCAGTCAAAACACAGGTCATTATCCTAGGTAGCTCAAGAATGATCAATAAAGTGGATTGGCTGACACTTCCACGGATTGTTTTTGATGGAGTGATCATACCATATAGCGTCACTGTTAAGAATCTTGGAGTTATTATGGACCGCTGTATGAGCTGGGGACCTCAGTTGGAATCCATAAGCTGCAAAATGTTTGCTTCCGCAGCGTCTCTGAGGAGGCTCCGTAATTTTTTACCCACTGCCACCAAGGTTGCGCTTGCACAATCTCTCTTGCTCCCCATTTTAGATTATGCTGACGTATGCTACCTCGACCTTACAGAAGACCAGCTGAGTAAGCTTGAGCGTTTACAAAATTTCTCAATTAGGTTCATATTTGGCTTGCGCAAATATGACCACGTTTCTCATTTTCGTGCAAAGCTCAAGTGGCTGCCCATACGTCTGCGCCGGAATGCCCATATCCTTTCTCTTTTATACAATGTTTTGTTTACTCCATCCACTCCGCGCTATCTTAAGGAACGTTTTAACTTCATGCACAGTTCGCACACCTTGTCTCTCAGGTCGTCGGAAAATTTGACTCTCAAGATGCCTTTACATCGTAGCAGTTTCTATGATCGGTCTTTTAGCATTCAGGCTGTCCGCCTCTGGAATGCACTACCTGTGACTATACGGAAGGCCCCTTCATTGTACATCTTTAAGGATCAAGTGAAGGAGTTTTACTTGTCTGGATAACTGCACTGTTTTTTTTTTTATTGTTATTGCTTACTGCTAATACATTTTAATAACTCTGTTTATTATTGCTGCGTTATACATATATATAATTATTTGTATTTAGGTACATTGTGTATGTATATATATTTATACTTATTGCGTTATATATATTTTATGTACGTTTGTATTTATTTATTTATTGTATTGTTTAGAATGTGTGTATGTATATATATGTTACATATATATATATGTATCTATATTTATCTATATCTCTTCTATATTTTAAGAAGTTAAGTATTATAATTATAATTATGTCCTTTATATGAACGAAATAGTTATGTGCACCCCGTCCTTTACCACTTCGTCAAATTCTCTCCATCCAAAGGTTGCCTGGAAGAGATCGCTTTTAGCGATAAGGTCGCCCATTGTTACACTTTATATAATTGATTGTTTTCTTTTCTTTGTATTTTTTATTATTTGGTGTGTACAATAAAGAGTTCATCTATCTATCTAAATAAGTTCGAAAAAAAAAATACTTTAACTTTTTTCAAACAAAACGGCAATTTCATAGATAAAGACCTAATATATTGCCTAAAACTCCATAGAAACTTCTGGTAAAGTTGCCACCACTTTACTAGGAGTATGACTTAGACTAGACTTAATGACTTGAACTGTGACTTGACTTATCTGATCTGACACATATTTATATGAATATTACAACAATATTACAAGTAATTGATAATTTTCAAGTGAATGATATGATTCACTTGAAAATTATTAATTACTTGACACTGGCCCAATACACAAAAGCGTGGAGCTATAACACGCGATATTTATATAACAACAACATCAAAATAAAAGATTTATGGTATGAAACACAGACCACTTAGGAGAAACTAGGTATGAAAACAAAAAACATATCTGGTAAGCAGATATTACATAGAAATATCAATTTTCCGACCACTGCTTATCTTACGTCCGTTTGGGCTGACCACGTGCATCAGCAAAAAGAGATGGGGTGACAAATCAGATATAGGACAAGACATAATAACGATTGGGAACGGACCATTTCCTGCTATTTCACGCTTGATGTAACGGTTTGGGTTGCCATTTGTCCGCTTTTCCCCGGACACGGCGCTCTTTTGAATTGACGGAACCGGAAAGGGTGAAATAAGTATTATAGAAAGGGTTTAATGAGAAAATATCATTTAGAAGTGTAAATTAGAAATATAAAGGAATGGTTCCAGTGAAAATCTAAGCATATGATTTATTATGAGGGTTAGCCACGGAAGGTAGCATGATAATAATAAATAAAAATAATAAGCCCCAACGATCACATACCTATGTATGTGATCGTTGGGGCTTATTATTTTATTTTAAATATATATAACTCAAAGGTTACTGACTGGCTGACTGACTGACATAGTGATCTATCAACGCACAGCCCAAACCACTGGACGGATGGGGCTGAAATTTGGCATGCAGGTAGATGTTATGACGTAAACATCCGCTAAGAAAGGATTTTTCGAAATTCCACCCTTAAGAGGGTGAAATGGGTGGTTGAATTATCTTCCCATTGGCCACGCCGCGGGCGAAGCTGTGGGTAGAAGCTTGTTATTATTATAACCTCCTATAACCTAACTAAAACTCCCTGAGTCTAGAGACCTAGAAACTACGAGGACCATGATGCCAGAACACCTAGACTCAGAACAAGAATTTCTACTTTTGCCTGCCACCTCGCCTCCTCCGGGATATGAGCCAACCTGCTCAAGAATAAGGTATTGATATGCCATACTAAATAATAATAATAATGCTCAACGATTACATACATAGATCCTGGAACCTAACTAAGATTCCCTTTGGAACCCAGGAACTATGAGGACAATGGTACCACAACACCCAGACAGAATAAGTGTTTGTGCTTTTTCCTGTGCACAAATACTTGTCCAGCCGCGTTAATCAAACCCGCCTCCGGTTTAGGTATATTAGCTGACCTGTTGAACCGCCACACCACAGAGGCTGTCAATAATTCTGATATTTTTGAAAATACAAATATTTATTTACCTGTGTTACTGTTTTACATATTAACTGTTCTTATTCATAAAACGTATGGTGACCCTACACCCAAGTTTAGTTGACCTCCTTACTCAAAAACTGTGCACGAACTAAGCTTTTAGCGGAGTGTTTTGTTTTCAACCTACTTAGATACCTTAGGTGGAATGGAACTATTAAGTTTGGTACTGAATGGACGTCATTATAAAATACAACGACGGCATTTTAAAGACTTGAATACGAAGCTACAAAAATATATATAAATAAATATGTGTACATTTCACGTGGCGCCATCTAGCTCCCAAACTAAGCAAAGCTTGTGATATGGGAACCAGATAACTGATACAATACTAAGATACTTTATGTATATATATATATATATATATATATATGTATATATATATATAACCCTGCCTTTTAAGCTGTAAGTCTAGGTTTCAAGTACTACCCAGGACTAAAATTTGTGTGATGAACATCGATGTTTGCTCTGTGTCTGGGTGTTATATTGTATTCAAGAATTATAATAATACTTGGTTGCCATAATACAATCTTTGCTTAGTTTGGGGCTAGATGGCGCTGTGTGAAATGTCCATGCCTTGCTAAAACCGCTATAAAAGCCAGTGATCAAAATTTTTTGTAAATTAATAGATTAATCCAACTTAAACGTTTTTCCTTCATGACCGCTACAAAAAGTACACAAAAACATTTCTCATAACGACTGGCGCAGTCATTTCTGTCAAGTCGTTAAGTTTGGAGGCTGACAGTAAATTTTAATACCACCAAACGTTGATAAAAATCAAAGATACGTTAAAACGTATTTTTGCATTGTTACAAGTCATACGCTTTATTTTGCAGCGTTGAGGGTAACTTTTGTTTACTAAAACTTGTGCATCCTCGTTACTTTAAAACAATTTTGTTTATTACATTTATATTTCTAAATTCAAAATCCTTCCTACTAATATTATAAATGCGAAAGATTGTATATTATATATTGTATAAGATGTATGTGTGTTACTCCTTCATGCAAAAACCACTGAATTGATTCGGATGTAATTTGGAACACATATAGTTTATAATTTGGATTAACACATAGGATAATTTTTGTCGCGGGTGAAACCGTGGGGCGCATCTGCATCTGAATATAGAGACGGACACATTGGCATATTCTGATCAATTAAAAACGTGTAACGTATCTACGTTTTTAATCATCTTTTGTAACCACAGCATCGGACCATAAATCTCGCCAATGCGTATATTTTTCAGGCAAATTGGTAAATCCATCAATAATATCTAGGGTTTATTTTTCAGATCATAAAAGATTATCGATGGAGCAAAGTGTTATTTTTATAGTTACAGGCTTTTTTTAGCTGATTTACCACAGACAGCTGGTTTCGTGCTATTAGTTAAATTATTTTAAATTTATCACTTTATTATTAAAAAGCTTGGTTCACTCGTGGATAAAAAGCCACCCAACCACGGGAGTATACTATTGGGATAAAAAGCCACCCAACCACGGGAGCATACTATTGGGATAAAAAGCCACCCAACCACGGGAGTATACTATTGGGATAAAAAGCCACCCAACCACGGGAGTATACTATTGGGATAAAAAGCCACCCAACCACGGGAGTATACTATTGGGATAAAAAGCCACCCAACCACGGGAGTATACTATTGGGATAAAAAGCATCCTATGTGAACAATACAGGTTATCAACTATCTGAGTTCCAAATATCATCTAAATACGTTCAGTGATTTTTTGCGTAAAAAATACCACCCCCGTGGTGTTTTTCCCCCCTTAAAAAAAAAAATGGATTAAATCGGTGAAAGAATTTATCAAATCGGTCCAGTAGTTTCAGAGTCTATTAAATACAAACAAACAATCAAATATTTCCTCTTTATAATATTAGTTTAGAAAACTGTGGTGTGAACAGTACAACACAGTACAGTTTATATTTATTAATCAATTGAAAGGGTGAGATCAAAATGGGTTTAACTGATTTTTTTCACAAAATTACTTATGGGTATCGTTGGATTCAGCGTGAAATTATCTTCAATAATACATTCTCAAAATACTACTGAGGCTTAAATCTTGAGATTTTCAGTCTAAAAACGGTTTATCTGGCACAGGAATACATTTCGCTTAGCATAAAAACATTATTGTGTATATTATATTATATCATGTTTTTACAGTAATTTTACGAATAAGGTCTATATTTTCTATTTTAAAATAAAATTAATAAATTTTCAAGCAACTGAAACTTACATAAACCTTTTGTATTACCTTATACGCACTCTACATTAAAATGAGGCCTTTGAAGTTTAAAGTCAATTTGTTGAAACTATCAATTTGTCAGTTAAACCCTTTTTATTCTCACCCCTTCAATTGTGATACAGTCCTCCGCTGTTTCACAAGTTAACTCGTGTTCAATTGAATCCAAAACCAGCATTATTAGCCATAAAGTTCAAATTATGTTACACAAAGAAGTTGAAATGAAAATATGCCATCAGTTATTTTCTCGTATATTTTATTGGGGCTGTTTTTAATTTGGTCCACTGCCCGTTCGTGCTCCGTCGACGGGTATCGTGACCACATTTGGTGGCACAGATTAAAAATAAAGCCTCGTCGGGAATCGTAATTAAAATTCCAGGTCACTATTATATTTTTGGGGCAGAAAAATTTATGTCTTGTAAATATGTAAATTATAAACCGAACAAATTGTCTAACATTAAAAAGTAGCTACTTCCTCTCGCAACTTATTTTCACTGCAGAATATTCTCAATTTCCAAACAAAAAATCCCGATGTTTGTATTTGACTGACCCGATAGTTCAATTGGTACTAACCCTACCTTCTGAGCTGTAGGTTTTGGGTTCAATTCCAAGTTAGGACACACATTTGCGTTAATGTTTGTTCTGTGTATGGATGTTATATTCTATGTATATAATAGGTCTTTACCTATGAAATTGCCGTATTGCAGTACAGACTTTTTCAAACAAAAAAAGTTTTGATTGGCTATGAATTCTAAATTCAAATTAATTTTGTTTTAAAAATATGACATTCTATTTACAATATAAGTCTTTTGTTTATTGATTAGCGTTGTATTTTCATTACATTTCAACATTTTTCCTCATAATGGATACTTTGAAATTTCGTGTAATTATGGAATATGAGTTCCGTCGTGGCACCAACGCGGCACAAACGACACGTAACATCAACGACGTTTACGGAGAGAACTGTACAAACGAACGTACAACCCGTTATTGGTTTGCTCGGTTCCGTTCTGGGAATTTTGACTTGAAAAATGAACCTCGTGGTCGTCCGGAAACTTTGGTCAACAATGATGAATTAAAGGCGATTGTGGAAGCTGATGAATCTCAATCTACAGCTGAGCTGGCAGCAGCTTTTGATGTTAGCATCAAAACAATATTGGTCCATTTGCGACAGATTGGCAAGATAAAAAAGCTTGATAGATGGGTGCTCCACGAACTTAACGATCGCCAGCGCAACGTACGCGTCGAGACTTGCCTTGCGCTGCTTAACAGGCACAGAAATGAAGGAATTTTGAACCGAATTGTTACGTGCGACGAAAAATGGATTCTTTTTGACAATCGAAAGCGCTCAGCAAATTGGTTAGATCCTGGTTCGGTACCAAAGCAATGTGCAAAACGAAAAATGACCCCTAGAAAGGTGATGGTCACAGTTTGGTGGTCTAGTGCTGGTGTGATTCATCATAGCTTTTTACAAAACGGCGAGAGCATTACTGCAGATGTGTACATTGAAGAACTGACCACAATGATGGCGAAACTCGCACGTCTGCAACCAGCTTTGGTCAATCGGTCGTCTCCACTGCTACTTCACGACAACGCGCGACCCCATACTGCACAACAGACCGTCTCTAAGCTGCATGAGTTGGGTTTGGAAGCTCTCCTTCATCTGCCATACTCACCAGATCTTGCGCCTACCGACTATTACTTTTTCCAAAATTTGGACAACTTTTTAGCGGGAAAAAAATTCAATTCCCGAGAGGCAGTACAAAACACCTTTGAAGAGTTTGTTGTCTCCCGTCCTGCTGATTTTTTCAAGAAGGGCATCCATAAACTGCCACAGCGTTGGCAAAGATGCATAGATTGCAGGGGTGATTACTTTGAATAAAAGAAATAAATAAGTTCGAAAAAAAAATACTTTAACTTTTTTCAAACAAAACGGCAATTTCATAGGTAAAGACCTAATATTTAAAAACAAAAAGTTTTTAATTTATTATATCAGTCATCTGGTTCCCATTGCGCTAGCTTTGCTTAGGGGCTAGATGGCGCTGTGTGAAATGACTACAAATATTTATTTATTTATTTTGATAATGCGTGCAATTCGTTGAGTGTATAATGAGGCCAATAGAATAAAAGAACACGTCTCAATGCCGTAGGTTATTACTGGTATTACAAGCTCCGATGTGCTGTTGCCGACGAAAAGATGTCAGTGTTACGTTAAATACAAAACAGAAATATATATGACGGCGGCAACGTCCAGTTATAAACTCTATGCACAGCGATCGAGCACCGTAATTTACCCTGTGGTGGCATTAAATTTATTACAGTGGCAGCACCGGCAACTGTCATGGCGACCCTACCTGTCTGGATATAAAAAAGGAGCGCTCGGTGTACTACGGATCATTCTTGTTCCAGACACGGCGCGGTGTGGACATGCTGAAGGCTTATAGTTATATAGGTTGCAACTTACACTCAACCCGTTCTGCCTACATATACATTATATTTTCAAAAATAGTTCTGAATAGATTTATTTATTTTTCTGGTTTAGGAAACAAAACCCTTAAGCTACACATCTGATAACCAACTTTAACTGTTTAAAATGGTGCACTAATTTTAGCCAGGTAAACAGCTTTTTTGTTTCGTATAAACAGTTTAGCCCAATTTCCTAACACCTTTTTTAACTCGATGCCCACATTGTTACTACCTAACAGGTTTTTTTTACTTTTTCAGTTCTCATTTTCACGTATACAGCTTGTTTGGCTGGAATAGGTTGTCTTTGCGTTATGATTATTGCGGAATTAATTTATTCATTAACAATGGCATAACGTAACTGTTTTTAATAGGAAACGGTTACTATTTTTTTGTTGATAGCCTCTGTGGTGTAATGGTTGAGTAGGTCGACTCATAACCAGTGGCGGGTTCGATCCCCGTGGTAGGACAAGTATTTGTGCACAGAAAAAAAGCGCAAATACTGGTTCTGAGTCTGGGTGTCATGGGACCATGGCCCTCGTAGCTCCTTGGTCCCTAAACACAGGGAATCCTAGTTAGGGTCCTCGATCTATGCATGTGATCGTTGGGTGTTATTATTATTACAAAGAAAACTTAATCTAACAAACCACTACCAGCAGGCAACGTGCCCAATAATTGCTGGCAGCATTGCCACGTCGAATGGCAATGCTCAATCTTTGGCTGAAATAGAGACCAGCATTTTGGTCACGTGTTGATTGAGTAGATTTGCATTGTATTTTCCAAAAAGGACAGTTTGCAATGACGCTTTTTACATGCTGAGTTTGATAATATTTGGCAGAAATATATGGTAAGCACCCAATTTTAAACACTTTTTATTTAAAAGATGAACAATATTGATCAAATGGTTGCTACGATTATAAAGTTACAAGGTCTATGTTTGGTCACAGTACTAGTCAAAGTCTACATACGTTTGTTAGTAAATTTACCTTCGTATTTATTTTATTTGAGAACGTGCTGATTTTGTCAAAAGCTATAAACAACATTTTGAAATCTTTTGCAAAAACTCAAAGTTACTAAAATCATGGTGACACTACACACAAGCAATTTAACTTGAACGTTGTAATTGCTTGTTATTCCTTACTTGCTAAAATTGCTCGGAATAGCTTTTTACATTCTGTTGGTTTTCATATTTACCGTAATTTTGTAGTCAGTACTGGAATGAACAATTGTTTAGTTTGTAATTTTTACAATTAATTTATTAAATAACCTTTTTATACATTATTCGCAACATTGCTTATTGTTTTGGTTTTCTGTTATAATTGAAAAATCTAAACAAAAGATTTGTTATTAATTGGTTTCATTCTCTTTTTGTTAATATTTGCGATCGCTTTTTGATTTAAGGCGAGTTTTTGCAAGCGCGTGTTTGATTTTTGTGTTTTTGAATTTTATTTTATTTTACCTTATTTATTTTACACAATCCACAGCCCTTAACTAACAAAGTTTATTATCTATATGCTAAACCCACAGCCAAAATCGGATTTACATTCTATATTTCGAAAAAAAAAAGTACATATAGGGAGAACGGGTTGTGCGTAGGTTGCAACCTATATAACTATAGGCCTTCAGCATGTCCACACCGCGCCGTGTCTGGAACAAGAATGATCCGTAGTACACCGAGCGGTCCCTTTTTATAGCCAGATGGGTGGAGGAGCAATGACAGATGCAGGTGTTGCCACTGTAATAAATTTAAATGCTGCCACAGGGTAAATTACGGTACTGCCCGCTGCGCATAGAGTTTATAACTGGACGTTGCCCCCGTCATACATGACTGTCACTAGAAAAACAATAACAATAAAAAACAACAAAAAAACAAGAGTAGATACAGTTTTATATATGCGCACACGCATGTTGATGGTGTAGTATATTGCACTTGCTGCGTGTGGTGTGTCTGCGTGTGTTATTGTATACTTTACTATTTTTAATTAAAAAAAGCCAAATTTTAGGTAAAATGGGCTATAAATAAAACACTGTCTATTGGATGTATTCATACATTGTAGGTACAGTATACAGTAACAAATTATTGTTTAATCTTTTCCCAAATTGACTTTCCTAAATGTGTGAGATGTAAACGTGGTTTGAGTATAAACAGTAATAACTTAACTCCTGACTGTACAGATGAATCACTCTGAAAAGGCATATGTGGAAATAGCGACTATGTAAACCACGCAACAAAGTGCAATTTGACTTACACAGCGTGACTTTAATTGCAATAAAATCTATCTCCATCAATTTTACCCATTTAGATCAACACTTTATTGTACACCGTAAAAAAGAAAACAATTTACAAAAAGAAAAACTTCCATAATAAACTGGTACAATAGGCATTTAGTACATTTAGTACTTTTAGTTTCACACAAAAATACCAAATTGCAGCATAACGTCGTATCTTAAATCATAAAACTAATGCTTATTTAAGGACCAGCTACTTGTTCTCTAACCCACATGCAAGGCCTTACCCCTAGTTATCATTCATGAAGACATCAAAACAAATTGCTGCCTTATCTAACCTAGTCCGTGTTCAAACAAATGGTACTAGGCACAGTTTGTGTTTGTAAGCCCGGCGCACGCTTGCTGCTTTTGATATAATATATCCTTCCTACTAATATTATAAAACATGCGAAAGTTTCCGAGTATGGATTTTTATGTTTTGGCTCCACATATTTGTGTATTTAGCCAGTGTCAAGTAATTGATGATTTATCAAGTTAATGATATTTCACGCAAATAATAATATATTGTGTCAAGTCATAGTCTAGTCAAAGTCACACTCCTAGTAAAGTGGTGGCAGCTTTACTTGAAGCTCCTATGGAGTTTTGGAAACAACACGAAAAGAAACGTTTCACCATCATTATACTATTTTGCCACACTCACGCCTGTAATCCAGCACTTAACGAATAGGATGCCATCAATTTTATGCACTAACACTGAAAATAACACAAGTTTTGGAAAATACAATGCGGTGACGCATTGTTTTTCGCTTTCCCGCCATAACTCCGAGTATAGATGTATGGATGTATGTTTGTTACTCTTTCACGCAAAAACTACTTACCGGATTTGGATGAAATTTGGGACACATAGTTAATTAACACATAGGATAATTTTTATCACGGGTGAAACCCCGGGGTACAACTAGTGTGATATATATTTATTTTATATGATTTTGAATAGGTAGTAGGACTTTTCTGCACAGTTCGTCTAGGTTGGTGCCACCGCTGTACCAGTTATTCTGCTGCCAAGCAGTAGCGCGTAAGCTCTGCTGTGTAACGGTTTGAAGGACAATGTAGCTAATAAAATTACAGGGCAAATGAGACTTTCCGGCCCGATCTCACAGTCAAGTAATCTTATTACGAGACTGTGCTGAAGTCTCAGGATGACGTGCGCAGTGCAGTATTTGTTACGTTTACGTTTTTTAGTACTTAAGACTTTTGATATACTAATACTTTATGTAATTTATATAAACTGGCGATATTAATGAATGCGTGGTAAGCCTAATAATATGTGGCGTGGGAGTGTTTCCACATACATAGAATACAATATAACACCCAGACACAGAACAAACATTTATGTTCACCACACAAATGTTGTTCCTTTGTGGTAGATCGAGCCCACAACCTGTAGTTCAGAAGTCAGAGTTACTACCAACTGAGCTATCGGGCCAGTCAAAGTGAAGTAACTGTAGTATTCTGTCACTGCTCGTATACTCAAAATTCAAATTGCATGTGTGCGTTTCCACCGCAGCGGCTGATATTCCGTGCCTCATTTTGAACCGGGAGCCGTGTGGGAATCATGTCTGCTGTAGTTTCGTGATTCTCAACTTTGGAAACTCAAGAATTTTTGATAAAATTGAGGAGGTGGATGTTGAATACGAATCGACATGTGATTAAGTTCACTAAGATTTAATCTACGAATTTTTCTTGAATATTTTGAAGTAAAACTTGCGAGGCAAAAAAAAGTTGAAATTGGTTCACATAGATCTCCTTTGTCAAGATAACAAAATAAAGAATTTGTATTATCATGTTGGTATGTCCGGTAAAATGACAATTTACAATTATCAAGATGGCGACATTAACATTAAAAAAAGCGAAAACAAAGTTATACCGGCCGATAGATGAGATAAATTAAAGCAGTTTTACTTCAGTCCTGTGGTCTAAAGTATAGGTTTTTTATTTATTTAGTTTTTCTTAAAACAGAGAATGATTTGGCATTTTCTAACACCGCTAACTGCGAAACTGGCTTTGAAATTACTTGCACCGCATATTTTAAAATTTAACTCCACATTTAATACGCAACTTTGCGCTTCCTGACCGGATCGCAGCCAAACCATAATAGTCCTTACTGTCCTAGTTGGCTTCCTTTACATAGTTAACATTCCCAACTACCTGTTACCCAGAAATAAGCTAAATTTATCCAAAGTTTCATAAACAACTAATATGCGCTTGTTTGCAATACAAACAAAAATGGTGTTTGCAAAGTTTACGAAACTATGGCGAGTAGTTGTAAAACTGTTACCGCTACAGCGTCCTAACCCCAAACACTATTTGTCATGCCGCAGGACGACCTACTTGCATGCTTTAGTGTGCGGTGGGGCTGCAGTTACCGCGGGTTTATAGAAGAGTAATACTCTAAACGAGTTACATAAGAGTTACTGCGGGAAATGAACCTGCTGTTTCCAAGCTACGAGCTGGCCTGCTCGACCACCACATATTCGTTGAGCAGATCGTTGGCTTCAATTCTCGCGGCAGGACAAGGCACAGAAAAATAGCGTATATACTTGATCTGTTTCTGGGTGTTGTGGGACCACGGTCCTCTAGTTCCTGAGTCCCTAGATACAAGGAATCCTACTCAGAGTCCTCTACGTATCGGTTGGCGTTATTATTATTATTAATTCCAACCAAATTCCGATGAAGTTTCAATTAGTTATTTTTTAATATTTTGCGCTCGCAATGACACTGCGCCCCTACTTCGTTACTTGCAAAATGTCAGAACTCTTAGGTAACTACCGCGTCACTAAAAGTATAAATTTTGATAGTTTCGCCTGAAGGGTTTTCATTGACATGACCTGACTCCTGAAATATCTTAAGATAATATCAAGAAAATTGGTTTTTCAGATGATAATATTATACAGTATAATTATATTGTCCATGTAGTAATAATAGGACCACTCCATCTCTTCTCACAGGTGCCGCAATAGCTGGCTAAAAGCTGTAACAGATGTTCCGCCGCTGCTGACACCGACAAGATGTAATAATAATACCACGCCGGATAAAAATGCTCCAACAAGCCTACACACACTCCAACCACATGGGTTCTAGTCCACCAGACCAGTATTTAATAATAATTATGAATGTATGCAGCACCGACCACCGTACACACGCTATGACGCGGCTGTAGTCAACCTTCCCGATACCTAGCTATCTGGTAGGTATTTGAAGGAGTGGAGGCAAATAAGCTGATGATGATTATGAATGATACAAGCCCGAGC
Organism: Ennomos fuscantarius; assembly: GCA_905220475.3. Classification (NCBI taxonomy): domain Eukaryota; kingdom Metazoa; phylum Arthropoda; class Insecta; order Lepidoptera; family Geometridae; genus Ennomos; species Ennomos fuscantarius. Next base: position 1,824,075 of record HG992040.1, on the reverse strand, counting down.
CCCACAAGTGGGAAAACGTGTGGGCTGATGATATTATGATTTTACCTTTAAATCGTAAAGTATTTTTATTTATAATACATCAATGATTCACCGCAGAAAAGCTAGGGGCTGCTCCAAACGATATTACGCCTATAAAAACAAACCCGGCAGCATATTCCCCGCCATGCATTAGCAATGCGCTTCGTGGCAACCCTATCGCACTCTGCGTATTAACGGCTTTTACTGTGATGAGGAGATATGCACATTTTTATTATTTTTAATGCGGCATTGATTCTGGGAACTAGGTCGGTATTTAGTATAGCTTATGTTGTTAATGGATTAAGTCCTTACTTTGCGAAAAGGCCTTTTAAAAGCTTCTTCCAAGGCATGATTGCACCTTGGTAACAAACGACTTGACTGGCTCGATAGCTCAGTTAGTAGTAACCCTGTCTTCTGAACTGTAGGTTGTGGGATCGATTCCTACCTAGAATAAACATTCAACTTTTTAAGCACCATTAATATTTGTATATGTATGACTAACGAGCCGTCATTAGGGGCAATCAGTGCTTACAGATTACTGAATATGTTAACGTAACTAAAACTAACGTTAATTAGCATAGTTTATATACCTTACACAATATAAAGTCAGTAAGTCAATTTCAACATAATTGGCAGAGTAATATTTCATAAGAACTTATATAGTGGAAATTATATTATATTACACTACAGACAAACTTGTAACTAAACTACTTATCATAAATAGACAGATCGAAAATTCTTTATATAGGGTCTTCCAATAGGCACATCGGAACTTTGACACTTGGTAGTGGCCATCTTTTTTTTTTGTTTTGTTTTGGCTCCACACTTTTGTGTATTTAGCCAGTGTCAAGTAATTGATAATTTTTATGTTAATAATTAATATATTATAATGTGTCAAGTCAAGTCAAGTCACAGTCCAAGTTATCAAGTTAAGTCATAGTCTAGTCTAGTCAAGTCATACTCCTAGTAAAGTGGTGGCAACTTTACCAGAAGCTTCTATGGAGTTTTGAAAACAACACGAAAAGAAAAGTTTCACCATATTTATACCATTTTCCCACATTCGCGCCTGTAATCCAGCACTTAATGAATATAATGCCACCAATTTTATGCATTAACACTGAAAATAACACAAGTATTGAAAAATAATACAATGCGGTGACGCGATCTTTTTCGTTTTCCCGCCAAAACTCCGGCCATCTTATTAAAGCTACATCTGTCAAATTGGTTGTCATTTATTCATTCTGTTTTGCCAAATCATCATGGATAGCTATAGCATTCTACAACAAGTGCATATCAATAATAGAGGTACATTTGCAAACAGTCGCGACTGTATTAACCATCTCGCCCGGCGATAGGCCCTTCTGGGCCTCCGCGCCCGTAGGTGGGTAAGTTACCCACCAGACCTGTGAGGCCATATGAGTGCAGTGGAGAGTTCTCCGACTCTCCGCCACTGGCCCCACTACGGGGGATGGAGAAAGCGATCAATAAAGCGCCTCTTTATCTCCCAATCTGTCTGCATCGGAGCGGGTCAGAGTTGGCATCATCTTCCCTAACCCGCTCCGCGGCGACAATGGAGATCTACGTAAACCAACTTCAACTTCCGTTCGTCTCGCATTATTCCCCAAATCAAGCGTGCATAACGTAGTTTTACTTCAGGGAGGGATGCAAGGGAGTAAATCACCACCTTATTACTCCAAGCCAACCTCACCTGCCCGTGGTCATCCTGCTAGATAACGAACGAGGCTCTGGCGACCGACTGATGGCGGTATAACCATCCCAAACTAGCGTAGTTAAATTCCACTGACCGGTGACGGGCAGCAGCGTCACCGGTGCAAAGAGCTACGTTCTGCGATCGCCAACCCGCTTGCCCAGCGTGGCGATTATGGGCATTTACCTCCCAAATGATAAGCCAGAATAGAACATGGCCCCTAGTTCCCGGCAGCCCTGCTATTCCTGACCAAGGCGGCGGACATGGTAACGGCAGGGTGGGGGGTGCTAAGAATCCCCGGGCTACGGAAGGCCGCCCAACCCGATTGACCATAGCTACTTTTAATGGACGAACGCTACGGCATGACTAGCATTTGGCCCAGCTTGAGGAAGAACTGAAATACATAAGGTGGCATATTCTTGGGTTATGCGAAATCCGAAGAGAGGGGGAGGATACCATAACACTTGAATCAGGCCATCTTATGTATTTCAGAGAGGGAGATAATCCATCCCAAGGTGGCGTTGGGTTTCTGGTCCATAAGCTCCTCACTGACAACGTTGTAGAAGTCTCCAGTGTGTCGACGAGGGTGGCGTATCTTGTTATCAAGTTAACTGAGAGGTATAATCTCAAAGTTATTCAAGTGTACGCGCCCACGTCGACATACTCGGATGATGAAGTCGAAGATATGTATGACGACATATCGAGGGCCTTGCATAACACATCTAAGGCCCACTTCAACGTCGTCATGGGAGATTTCAACGCCAAAGTGGGAGTACAGACATGCAGTGAATCGGTAATAGGACAACACGGATTTGGCATTAGGAATCATAGGGGGAAAATGCTCGTCAACTTCCTGGAAAAAGAAGGGCTTTTCTTAATGAATTCATTCTTTAAGAAACAGCCCCAACGGAAGTGGACGTGGCAAAGCCCCGACGCTATGACCAAAAATGAGATTGATTTCATCATAGCGGACAAGAAGCGCATATTCAGGGATGTCTCAGTGGTCGCAAGGTTTAAAACCGGAAGTGACCACCGACTTGTACGAGGCACTCTGGATATTGATTACAAGCTTGAACGTGTCCGCTTGATGAAGTCCACGCTCCGACCAAATATGCTCCAATCCGTGGTGGGATCCGAAACGTTCCAGATTAAACTGGAGAACCGATTTTCTGCCTTGGAAAGCACAGTAGACGTTGACGTGGATCAGAAACTCAAACAAGTGGCAAGAATCCTCCGAGAGGAAGGCACGAAATTTTGCGAAATGCGTCCCAAAGGCAAAAAGTCCAAACTTTCACCAGAATCATTAGAGCTTATGCAGAAGCGACGAGAAGACCCAGCAGTCACTTCGTCAGAGCAGCGGTCCTTGAGCAAGTTAATCACGAAGCTAGTTAGACGAGATCTCCGAAGCTCAAATACACGCTCCATAGAGGAAGCGATAGAGCAAAACCGGGGGTCGAAAGTCTTCGTGAAACAGCTCGGCCGAAGCCAACTGACGAAGTTGACCACATCGCGTGGGAAAGTCGTTACTTCTAAGCCTGAGATTCTGGAAGAAGTTAAGGACTTTTACAGCCAGTTGTACGCGTCGCATGCGCCTCAACCCGAACAGTCCACGGAGGATTCGAGAGCCACTTTGACGCGCCATTTCACCGAAGACCTGCCAGAAGTCAGCCTAGACGAAATTGAGTTGGCTCTCAAACAGCTTAAAAATGGAAAAGCCCCAGGAGAGGACGGAATCACAACGGAGCTCCTCAAAGCAGGTGGTATGCCTGTTTTAAGGGAACTCCAGTGCATATTTAATTCTGTCCTCTTCTCTGGGAGAACTCCAAAGATATGGAACAGGAGTATTGTCGTTTTGTTTTTCAAAAAAGGAGACAAGACCCTTCTGAAAAACTACCGACCCATTTCCCTCCTGAGCCATGTCTACAAGCTGTTTTCGAGAGTCATCACAAATCGTCTTGCGCGAAGGCTTGACGAATTCCAACCCCCGGAACAGGCCGGGTTTCGAGGAGGATACAGCACCATAGACCACATTCACACAATGAGGCAGATTATACAGAAGTCCACAGAGTATAATCAGCCCTTGTGCTTAGCGTTTGTGGATTATGAAAAGGCTTTTGACTCCATCGAAACCTGGTCTGTTTTGGAGTCCTTGCAACGGTGCCAGGTTGATTGGCGATATATCCAAGTGTTGAGATGTCTGTATGACGCCGCAACAATGACCGTCCAAGTACAGAACCAGCAGTCTGAACATATCCACCTGCGTCGTGGTGTGAGACAAGGGGACGTAATATCCCCGAAACTGTTCTCAAATGCATTGGAGGATATGTTCAAGACTCTGGACTGGCAAGGATGGGGCATTAATATAAACGGTGCCTACATCTCACACTTGCGATTTGCAGATGACATCGTCGTAATGGCCGAAACGTTGCAGGACTTACAGCAAATGTTGGACGGCCTGGCTGATTCTTCTCAACGCATCGGTCTCCGGATGAACTTAGACAAGACCAAAATTATGTTCTGTGAACATGTTAATCCGGAACCTGTTGCTATTCACGGGGCTACGCTTGAAGTTGTTCAGGAATATGTATACCTAGGGCAAACGCTCCAACTAGGTAAGAACAACTTCGAGAAAGAAGTGAATAGAAGAATTCAGCTGGGCTGGGCAGCATTTGGTAAGCTTCGTCGAGTCTTCTCGTCGCGAATACCTCAATGCCTAAAAACAAAGGTATTCAACCAGTGCGTCCTACCGGTTATGACATACGGAGCCGAGTCTTGGACACTCACAGTGCGGCTAGTCCACCGACTTAAAGTCGCTCAGAGAGCTATGGAGAGGGCTATGCTTGGAGTTTCTCTGAAGGATCGAATCAGAAATGAGGTGATCCGTCAGAGAACTAATGTCACTGACATAGCCTATCGAATTAGCAAACTGAAGTGGCAGTGGGCTGGCCATATTTGCCGCAGAACCGACAACCGTTGGGGAAAGCGTGTCCTTGAGTGGAGACCGCGACTTGGCAAACGTAGTGTAGGACGCCCGCCGACTAGGTGGAGCGACGACTTGCGCCGAGTGGCTGGCAGTCATTGGATGAGAAGAGCTGAAGACCGGGCTCAATGGCGTACCTTGGGAGAGGCCTATGTCCAGCAGTGGACTAACACAGGCTGATGATGATGACTTCAAAATGATGTAATGTGTGCTTAATGATGTAACTGAAGACTTGAGTTACTGTATTCATATATGAACACTAAAATGCAGATAAATTTGATAAGCGAAAATCGCTCATTTGTAGTTTGAATACGTTGTGAAAACATTAGCTTGAGGTAATCAGTGGCTTGTTTGGGGCCACTGTCTCAATAGTGGGGTAATTAGTGTAGATCTACTGCTTTATAAATTTGTAGTTTCACCATAGATGTGACTAGGTGGTAGGACTTGTCTGCAAAGTTATCTAGGTGGGTACCACCGCTTTGCTTTTTATTCTGCCGCCAAGCAGTAGTGTACAAATACTACTGTGTTCCGGTTTGAAAGGCACTGTAGTTAGTGATATTACTGGGCAAATGAGACTTTATGATCTGATCTCACAGTCGAGTATTCTTATTACCAGACTGTGTTGATGTCTCAGGATGCTGTGTGCAGTGCGGTGTCACGTGAATAATGTCAGTAATATTATCTATACATATAAAGTCCTGACTGACTGACTGACTGACTTATCAACGCACAGCATAAACCGCTGGTCCTAGAGACTTGAAATTTGGAGGGTGTGTTCTTTGTAAAGTGTAGGTATCCACTAAGAAAGGGTTTTCCTAAATTTTATCCCTTAGAGGGTGAAATGGATGGTTAAATTATCTATGAAACATTTTCTTGAAGTGTAGCTTATTTAATTAGTTCATTAATTAGCTAATCGGTAATGCGACATTCATTGACTGTAAGGCGGTACGAATTTCGCCAGTTCAGCTAATAATAGTATAGAATAGGATATTCAAGCTACCCCTTAATACCGAGTAAAACGAGTACCTTTCTAACCAAGTACTAAAGATAAACTTAAGGTTAACGTAATATTACAAGTAAACGGTGAATAAGTGAAGGATACCGGCTATAAATGGACAAAACGGTCTTTCCTATCTTCATTCACTATCTGAAAGCAGTTTACTAAGACGTTCTCAGATATACAGCTACCTACATACAGAATGAGGTAGTGTCGACGACAAAATCTTTAGAAAGATCAAGATAGAAAAAGAAGTATTTTTCTATAGTATGCAAATATAATAAATAAATAGTAAATAGTATCCAATGTTATTTTTTAAATTTCCGAATTTAATAAAATACATTGGATACTACTTGACTTGACTTGGACTTTGAATTTTATATGTATAGACTAACTTTGCAGAAATCTTACCACCTAGTAAAATAAGTGTAGTAGGTGGTGGAGTTAAAGCCATATAAGATAAAGCCCGTGACCTACAAAGTGGGAGTGAGTGTAGTATTTCCAGTCTAGTGGCAAATATAAATATTTAAATGTTCAATTTTTTTTTTCTTGAAGTTAAATTTCTATACGCACGCTTGACTTGGGGTGTAAGCTGGCGATGCGAATAGAAGTTTAAAGTTGTTGGTTAACGTAGATCTCCATTGTCAACATAAAGAAGTTACTAATTAGTCTTATGGTGTTTGGTATGTTCGGTAATATGACAATTTACAATTGAAGGGGTGAGAATAAAAAGGGTTTAACTGATTTTTTTTACAAAATGACTTATGGGTATGGTTGGATTCAGCGTGAAATTATCTTCAATAATACATTCTCAAAATACCGAAGTGAGGCTTAAACCTCGAGATTTTGAGTCTAAAAACGGTTTATCTGTCACAGGAATACAGTTCGCTTAGCATAAAAACATTACTATATTTATTTTATTATATTATATTTTTACATTAATTGTATGAATTAGTACTATATTTAGTAATTATAAATAGAATTAAAACATGTTCAAGCAACTGAAACTTACATAAACCTTTTCTATTACCTTATAAGCACTCTACATTAAAATGACGCCGTTGACGTTTAAAGTCAATTTTCTCGAAACTGTCAATTTGACAGTTAAACCCTTTTTATTCTCAACCCTTCAATTGTCAAGGTGACATTTAACCAAGTAAAAACAAAATACCGGCCGATAGACGGAGGTAGAAAGAAGTTTTACTACAGTCGTTTGGTCGAAAGCACTCTCGTTTTTTATTTTTTGATGAGTTTGTGTTTGACCGCTATCTCATCTGATGAAAAGTGACGATGTGGTCTACAATGTTACGCTTATATTTTTGCTGTGTTTTCTTTCCTAGAAGATACCTGTTCACTCTCAATTTGTTGACGGCCTATGTGAATAGTATAAAAATTATACTCAAACAGTTTTGCACCTACCAGTACACCCGCACTCACACACACAACCGAATCGTAAAAGCTACATTGCAAATGGCTCGCCGCCGCTGGCCGGAAATCGGAAAGCACGCTACACATATCACCGACGCCGTGCCGTCCGCCCGCCTAACGTTTATGACTGGGCGGTGGGATTGAATTTGTTCGAACTTTGGTTTTAATAATGGCTACTGGCAAGTAATATTTGATGTGATATACGTTATTATGTAGGTACACCTACTTAATTTTTTTTTGGTTGGTGATCAGTTTATTTTGAAGTAGTTCACTCCGATTTATCTCCGCGTGGATTTGTGAGAGGATCTACGAAGATGACTGTATTAAATCGCGTCACAAATCGCATGCCTGTCTGTGTCAGTGTGCTCTAACCTAAATTCATTTTATAGAGCATCTTTTATTTGAGGACATTTAGAATTTAGATCATATTAAAATGGCTTTTTGAATGCGTCGCATTTTTTGCCTAGTCTTTCACGTCATAGGTAAGTTTGACACATTTTCCTATTTTCCTTTTGGAATAATGACCATGTCGAGTGAGAATAAGCCTTTTACACGTGTTCTAAATTTTCAAAGTTATATGTAGTGAATACTTTTGGTAATAAAAACTGTTTTCGTTGTACCAATTTTATACAAACTAGTGTGAACCTTCTTATGAAGTAATTTTTTCAGTAAATAATATTAAGTGTGCTTTAGACCACACGATTGAAGTAAAACTTCTTTAGTTTAGCTCCATCTATCGGCCGGTATAACTTTTTTTGATGTTAATGTCGCCATCTTGACAATTGTAAATCATTGTCATATTACCGGACACACCAACACAATAATAAAAGTTTGCAGTAATTTTTAACTTTGTTATCTACGTAAGCCAAGTTCAACTTCGTTCGCCTCGCATTCACAAGTTCTTACTCACCAGGTCTTACTCACCAGTTCAAGCGTACGTAACAATTATTTCTGGGTTCCAGACATTACCCGTGGACATCGGCATGTCACATCGTCTGCTGGAAGATGTCCACCGCTAAACATAGGCCTATTCCATAAAACGCCACTTTCGATGCTTATCAACGTTTGCCATATTAACCATGCTTTTTTTATAATTTTTTTTGAGATGATTTTTTCTGAGATGTTAATGGACTGAGGATAATGTTACTGCACGTAATCTGGATATTCCTTTTTGCCCCCTTAGTGTACTCGTATATAGCTTACTATTTTCTGCACATGGCTTCGCCCGCGTGGCCTATAGGAAACAAAGAAGATTTTTTAAATGCATAATTCAACCACCCATTTCACCCTTTTAGAGGTGGATTTTCGAAAAATCCTTTTTTAATGGATATCTACACCTTACAAAAAACACACCCTCCAAATTTCAAGTCTCTAGGATTAGCGGTTTAGGCTGTGTGTTGATATATAAGTCAGTCAGTCAGTCAGGACTTTGAATGTTATATGTGTAGATAGTGCGTGGAATTGCGTCATATATTTTCACAATGATAAATCTTGCAAAAACTACACGCAAGCATTATAGCAATTTATTTTCCGATTCACTGTAAATCACTTGATAAAGCTAATTTCAACAACTCCTAATAACAGGCAAACGATATAACACCACCTGGCTAACAAGCTAACTATACAGTGCTTGCGTGAAGGCACGATTCACTGGAAACTTTTAACGAGAGTCCCACTGAATTGGCTTCAGGCTCCAGGCTGTATGTATACACATACCTACATACGTACCTACACTTATGTATGATTTCGTTGGGCTATGAAATAAATATTTATTTAGAAAACGAAAATAGTAAATAATAGTAAATAATAATGCCCAACGATCGCATACATAGATTCTGAACCCTAACTAGGATTCCTTGTATCTAGGGATCCAGGAACTACGAGGTTCACGATCTAAATATAATAATAATAATAGCGCCCAACGATCACATACATAGATCCTGGACCCTAACTAGGATTCCCTGTGCCTAAGGACTACGAGGACCATGATCCCACAACACCCAGACTCAGAACAAATATTCGATTTTTTTTTTCTTGCACAAATACTTGTCATGCCGCGGGGATCGAACCCGCCGCCTCCGGGTTATGAGCCGATCTGCTCAACCACCACACTACGGAGGCTGTAGATTATTATTATTATTAATTCTTTGACACAAAGCCTTTTAACTAAACTCAATATGACAGTCCAAAAGCGGTCCTTTTGTGGTCTTTGTCATTTAAACCTTTGCTGAAGAGAAAGCAGTTTTTTGAAACTGTCAGAGTGAATTTGGTTCAAGATTTTGCCCAAGAGTTTACCAATTATCGCTGTTCTAATAGCCTGAGTAAGTAATATCGTTGTTTTTCTTAGATAAAGAAGTATTTTTATTTGCAGTTTAATTATATTTTGCTAGAGACGCTCATCGGTTTCACCTGTCGCTATCTACCTATGGAATGGTTTAATTTTCCAAAATTGAAATTGTCATTATGTTGTATTGGTAATATTTTTAATCTGTGTGTAAAATATCACCCAAAATCGTTCAGGTGATTTGATGTTAAAGCGATACAAACAGACCAATAGGCAACATTTCATTATTATGCCTAAATCATAGTAGATCTTCTTTATTGTATAGTTTTTGGAAATATTCTGATAGAAACGAGATATTATTTTTAATATAAGAGTAACAAAGAGTAGAAATAATTTTTGGAATTTTCATTTAATCTCGACATCACACACCATTACATTACAATACAGGCGACATAATATTAAAAAAAATTATATTGTTGCTATTATAGGTCATAGAAATTAGTGTAAGCAATTTGTGTTCAAAACTTATACATTCCGGAAATTTTACAAGATTTAAAATTCGCACACGTTTCAGATTTCAACTTCTATTCAAATTCATTGTGTATATATTAAATCCAATTACCTGTCTTACTACATAATTTTAACCATATATATAACTCAAAGAAAAGAAAATCACGTGCTATTTAAAGCCAAAAGAAAAACATAATGGAAATTCTTCCGGTTAAAAAAGCACCTAGCTATTTAAAAGATGACCAATTGAGACTCAATCCAAATGGCAATTAAGCTAAAAATTAAAACGCTTCAATCTAAATATATATAACTCAAAGGTGACTGACTGACATAGTGATCTATCAATGCACAGCCCAAACCACTGGACAGTCGGGCTGAAATTTGGCATGCAGGTAGATGTTATGACGTAGGCATCCGCTAAGAAAGGATTTTTCGAAATTCTACCATAAGAGGGTGAAATGGGTGGTTAAAATATTTTCCCATAGGCCACGCTGCGGGCGAAGTTGGTTTGGTTGGTTTTTAAAACACAATTTTGCCGTCGTGATTTTGTTCATTGTTGTTGTTTTTGTTTTATGGAATTCAGTGAACGCATATCATTAGCTGGAAGACGTTCACAGCTGAACATGGCTTCCCCCTTAAAAAGTCACTTTGGACGTGTATCATAGGGAGGGAGGAAGATGCCATAATAGTACTACTAGAAAGCCTACGTGGAATGACATATTAATTCAACAGTATTTCTGCCTGTTAATTCATCAAATAATATTCAAAATGTCTCCCTTCAATGTTGTATTTGCAATAAAAATATTTGAACAACTTTACGACCCAGTTTGCGGGGAGGCGCGGAAGTCAATTTCCTATGTAGAATAGAGCAAGATGTGACCTTTCAGTAAGGATGGGGTCCAGTTAACGAAGCTAGCGTTCTTTTTCGTGACACTGAGATCTATCTTTAACCAATAATTTGACAAAAAGCACTTTATCACACTATCACACTAATATTATAAAGGCGAAAGTTTGTATGTGTTCCTGTGTGTATGTTTGTTACTTCTTCACGCTTTTACGCTATTCTTTTACGCCTTCACGCTATTAACTTCTTTAGTTAAGCTCCATCTATCGGCCGGTACTATTTTTTTGCTTTGTTTGATGTTAATGTCGCCATCTTGACAATAATTGTAAATTATCATTTTACCGGACTTACCAACATAGTAATACAATTTTTTTTACTTTCTTACGTTAACTATGGAGATCTTTTTTTTTACGTGGAGTAAATGCTCTTACACACCAGCTTCTTCGTGGCTGGGTGGGCCACAGGTAGTGTCGGACTCAGTGCCAGAAGGGCACCCATACCGACTAAAAATTCCACGATGTTCCACCATCTCAGCTGATAGCAGGGCCTCGGGTCCGCTTGTGCATTTTCCGCTGCCCTGCTTGCGCTGTTGTTTCCTCCACTAAAATGGAGATCTACGTGAACCAAATTCAACTTCCGTTCGCCTCGCCTTCACCAGCTTACTCCCCAAATCAAGCGTGCGTAAAAAAGTTATAATTCAATTTATTTTTTGTTCTGAACATTATAGAAATCGTAACGCAAAGGTCATGTATCTGTTTATCGGAACGCAATCTCATAACCCTTACGTGTCTCCGCTTTAATCCGCTCCGCTCGCCACCAAACCGCATTCCATAATGTGTTTAGAGAGCTCTCAAAGTAAATGCGTGTGGGAATTCCCTTTTACCGTCCATATGTCCCGAGACGGCTATACGTAACGGCCCTGGGCGGAGAGATAGCGGTCAATTATATTAAGATGCATTTAGTACAGCAGTACAGCCATGTAGATTTGCATGAAAGATAAGCATTCTTGGGTACTATTCGTTTCGACAAATATTTATGCACAGAAAAAATAAAGCACACTTATTGAGTGTTGTGGGACCATGGAACGTCGTAGTTCCTGGTTCCCTAGACACAGGGAATCCTAGTTAGGGTCCAGGATCTATGATCTATAATAATAATAAAGCCCAACGGCTTTATTATTATTATTAGTATTCAAATCTTCAATCTGTTTTAACTATGAAAACTCTCTCTCTCTCATTTGATTCTCCTTGCGCCCTCTCTTACAAATTATAATATAACTCAACGAGTTCAAAGTGAAAAGTCACAGAGTAGTATCGATACTAGGTCACAACTGAGCCATCAAACAGAGCAGAATCTTTTTTTATGTTAAGGAATGATATATCGAACTAGTTAGTCACCAGATGTAAAACGACACGGCTGCCCATATCAGTTGCAATGTCATTTGGAACTCTATAGCATAGAGTTTCACGTGACACTACACTGTGTGTGTCATCCTAAGACATCAGCACAGTTTAACAATAAAGTTACTAGACTGTGAGAATAGGTCATAAAGTCTCATTTGCCCACTAATTTCATTAGCAATACTCTTCAAACCGGAACACAGTACTGCTTGCACACTACTTTACGCTTGGCAGAATAACTGGCAAAGCGGTGGTACCTACCTAAACGAATTTTGCAGAAAATTCTTACCACCTAGGAATGGAACCTCATTTTAAAAAGACCTTAACCCAAAAAGCCGTAAGCTCCCACACAAAAAAACGTCATAACTGTACACTTTACTCATGTCCAGTTCCATCTTACTTCTGATACCCTGAGGGTAGGACGAATGTGAAGTTTTTGGATTAGGTTTTTTCAATATAAGTTTTGTAACAAACCTTTTTTGCCTTATAATAGAATTGGGGACACGAGACCTTAAAGATGGTAGGTTTGAGAAGTTAGAAAACATATTTTTAGAACGTGTCAGAATGCTAGTCTCGGTTTTTTTTTGGGCGGGAAAATGAAAAATATCATGTCCCCGCATTGTATTATATTCCAAAACTTGTGTTATTTTCAGTGTAAGTACATAAAATTGGTGGCATTTTATTCGTTAAGTGTAATGATGAAACGTTTCTTTTCGTGTTGTTTCCAAAACTCCATAGAAGCTTCTGGTAAAGTTGCCACCACTTTACTAGGAGTATGACTTTGACAAGACTATGACTTAACTTGATGACTTGGACTGTGACTTGACTTGACTTGACACATTATATTATAATATTAATGAACTTGAGAAATTATCAATTACTTGACGCTGGCTACTGAAATTCAGAAAATGAAAATTTCCAGCTGCTATGGAAACATACAGCGCTTTGGCCAAACGTTTGCTGAAGACATCAGGTGACCAAAAAAGCATTGCCATTCAACATGGTAATGCTGCCAGCATTCTGTGCATTTTTTCCTCCACCAACGGGTTATTATAAGTTTTTTTAGTTTTATCTATTTTAAGTTTTTAAGTGTGGTTTAGTTTTTTAGATCTAGCTTAGTATTATGTATATACTAGTTGCGCCCCGCGTTGCCACCCGCGGATAAAAAGTATTTTAATTATTAACTCATCCCACGGGAAAATTTCACTTTTCCGGGATAAAATGTAGCCTACATGTTAATCCAGTGTATAAGCTATCTTGGTACCGAATTTCATCTAAATTCATTCAGCCGTTTGAGCATGAAGAAGTACCACACATACACACATGCAAACTTTCACCTTTTCAATATTAGTGTGATTAGTGTGATGTTATGGAATAAACTTAAAAAATATAAGTAAGGCATTAAAAGGAAAAACAAAATTAAACGAAAACTAACTATATTTTAAAATATTTTATTACATTTTGACATGCCCAATAGATCAGTTGGTAGAAACCCTGCCTTCTGCGCCATCCAACTTGCCACCATATCGCTCGGTTTACAGAGTACTAATTCCATTAAGCCGCTGAGTGTGAATACTTCCACACATGCCATACATGCGTCATCACTTTATCGTGGTCAATATTCAGTAATAAAACACGAAGTTATTCTGTAAAATGCAAAAGCTTTATTTTAAACGAACTTCTACCCGCAGCTTCGCCCGCAGCGTGGCCTATGGGAAAATAATTCAACCACCCATTTCACCCCCTTAAGGGTGGAATTTTGAAAAATCCTTTCTTAACGGATGCCTACGTCATAACATCTACATGCACAATTTCAGCCCGATCCGTCCCACTGGACACACTGGACCCGTCGCACAGCCCAAACCACTGTTTGGGCTGTGCGTTGATAGATTACTATGTCAGTCAGTCATCTTTGAGTTATATATATTTAGATAGATAGAAGATGTAACAGTTCACAAGTAACAAACGCAAAGCGCAATAAACCGATTTCAGACTTATATAGTTGTCTCATGGCCATTGTCAGAACTGAACCAAATTTAAATGAGACCACACTGGAAGCACCATTTTACTTATAAAAAACCATCAAAATCGGGTCACCCAGTCGAAAGTTCAAAGGTAACAAACATTTTAGAAAATACAGTCGAATTGAAAACTTCCTTTTTTGACAGCCTCTGTGGTGTGGTAGTTGAGCAGATCGGCTCATAACCCGCAGGCGGCGCGTTCGATCCTTGCGGCACGACAAGTATTTGTGCACGGGAAAAAAGTGCAAATACATGTACTGCGACTGGGTGTTGTGGGACTATGGTTCTCGTAGTTCCCGGGTCCTTAAAAACAGGGAATCTTAGCTAGGATCCAGGATCTATGTATGTGATCATTGGGCGTTATTTATTTATTTTTTGGAGTTGGTTAAAGTTCAATTGTTTTAACTTAGCACAAGCGGCACTGCAAACGATTCTGAAAAACCTAGTTAATTATTTCGCTGTATGCAGCCGCGGTCGAGGACAAATGAAGATAAATCGTCGCCAGCAAGTTCAATTCCCAACTGAACACGGGCACTACTCAAATTTTTCGAAAGTAAACTGGTGTGCTATTAATTTAAGTAATTGTTTTGTTTTTGAAGTAAAACTTACGCAGGCTTGACTTGGGGATTAGCAGCCGAGGCGAACGGAAGTTGAAAGTTGTTAGTAACGTAGAACTCCATTGTCAATATAACAAAGTTAAAAATGTCTTATAATTTGTATTATTATGTTGGTACGTCTGGTAACATGACAATTGACAATTGTCACGATTGCGACATTAACATTAAACAAAGTAGAAACAAAGTTATACCGGCCGATAGATAATAATAATAATTATAAGTGTGGACATTTCACACAGCGCCATCTAGCCCCGAACTAAGCAAAGCTTGTACTCTATGGGACTAGATAACTGATACAATACTTAGATACTTTTTGTTTGTAAGTATGTACATATAATACAATATAACAGCCAGAAACAGAACAAACACCTATATTCATTACACAAAATGTTTGGCCTGAGTGGGAGTCGAACCCACAACCCACAGTTCAGAAGGCAGGGTTACTACCAACTGAACTATTAGGTCAGTCAGATGTAGCTAAAGAAGTTTTACTTTAGTCGTTGTGGTCTAAATCATACTCGATTTTTGATTCTTGAACATACTGTTTTCTTCACCATTGTAACACCGAGCGCGCCCACATATCACTTGAAAATTCATTAGCACAGGACCAAGTGGTATTAGAACCTGAGTATGTTTGGTTTGAAAGTCGCATGGGCTGTTGCGGAGCTACACACGTTCTGGTTTCCGAGTCTTCTAGTTTATTTCAGTCTTTTTGTATCATAGTAGTGTATTGACAACAATACCAAACGATTGAGACGCAAAAGTATGACATTTTTTCTCATTTCCCGGACTATTGTTCGCGGTTTTATTTATTGTGAAATCTCCACAGTATCTTGGTATCGGCTGCTTGAAATGGATTTATTATTATGCGATCCATTCTTGACTGCTGTAGTTCAGATGCTACTGGAGATTTTATTTTATTTTTATGTTACTGAATGATTTGACGAGCTAGCCGTTCACCTGATGTTAAGCGCCACGGCTGCCCATAACAGAACAGTGTCAATCGGAACCCCAAAATAGAGTTTCAAGCAACACTGCACTGCGCACATCATCCTGAGACATCAGCACAGTCTGGTAATAAGAATACTCATCAGATCAGATGATAAAGTCTCAATTGCCCAGTAATTTCACTAGCTACAGTGCCCTTCAAACCGGAACACAGTAGTGCTTGCGCACTACTGCTTGACGGCTGAATAACTGGCAAAGCGGTGGTACCTAGACGAACTTTGCAACAAAGTCCTACCACCTAGTAACTACTGGAGAATTTGATTACTTTACATTTTTTTTATTTACTCTTATGTTCCTACAGGGTAATCAATTCATTATTGACGCCTCCTCCGGTGTTACATATGTCCATAGGCTACGGTGACCACCAGGACTGAGCCGTATGTTGGTTTTCTCCCTTTAGTATAAAAAAGCTGCTTAGCGTTATTAAGGAAAATTTTAACAGAAAAAATTCGTGAATAAATATTTTCTTTTGCTTTTTTAAATAATTTATTGAATGTCATTTGTACAAATACGAGTGTGAGATGTTCAAAACTAAAGATTAATAAATTTAACAAAAAATTAATTATATTTTTGTGTCAAATATCAAACAATGAAAACAAAAAGAAAATTTGAGAAAATCTGGCGTTAACAACTTGGTATTTGCAAGCAACCAGCGCTGGTATTCTTATGGCACTAGCAAGTGACATCAGTTAAGCTTTTAAAGAAAAGCGCATGCACTATACAAAAATAATTTCACGTAAGTAAACCCCGTACCGTACCTTCTTCTCTATATTTTTATACAAAAATTGTACGGAACCAAGCTCCAGAGCTTTGATCAAGAACAATTTCTACGAGCCGTCGTCCTATTTAAAAATAGCCTTTGAGCTATTAAAGTACTATTTTGTATGAATAATGTTTAAATTAAAGAAAAAATGGTATGTCTGTTCCCCCTGTTATTCGTCCGACGACGGTTTGGGGTCGCGCTAGCATATACTATCTCAAAAATTTTTTTTTTTTTTTTAATAGGGGTAATGCCTTCGTGCTTCTCTGCCAGCACGAAACTAATGGCAGGGGGTATGTGGGACTCAAACCCACTAAAATTTCACCTAACCTAACTACAGCTTTGTATATGTGTATTGTATATACTTTGTATATATTTGCATATGCTACATTTTATTGGAGTAAGAAGTACCTTTTTTTTAATTATTGTCTATCTAACAAAGTACTTGCCTATGGTATGGCTCTGAAACGTTCGATTTTAAATTAAAGAAAAGCGAAAAAAGAACCTTGTCCCTCAGCGCCATCTATCATTTTTTTGTCTTTTTTTTTAAACTAAATACTAAAATGGTACAACAACCAATATATCAATGGCTGTAGAACTACGCTCCTTTAACTGTCAGAAAACCTCCCATTCTAACGATTGCTGTTAAATTTGCAGTTTTCTCATCACCGGTTATTCCAGAACGTTAAACTTGGCGTGTACTCACCAAGTTTTAATGAAGCAATAAGCGGTAACAATCGCAATGTGTATCTATACCCTGTAGTAGTTTTACTGGTATTATCTAACTTTTGCTTAAGGCATGCAGCGAAAATATACAGACTGCCCCAGGGCTTAATGTTAGGTGAAATTCCGGAGGCATAGCACCTCCTGATGAGATATCCAAAATATTCACGTTAAAAAAAAACGTGCGTGGTTTAGACCACACGACTACAGTAAAACTTCTTTTGTTAAGCTCCATCTATCGGCCGGTATTTGTTTTATTTTATCTATAGAACAAATACCGATAAAGATAAGATAGATAAGATAGATAAGATAAGATAAGATAATTTTTATTGCCAAAAAAATTATATGTTACGATTTGTTCAACACAGTGCAAGAATATACATTTCCTTCAAACTATACTTAACTATGAGCCCCAAACTAAGCACGAAGCCTGTATCTTGGGACTCTGATGTAAATTATCCTAACATAAATATGGAGAGACACAGTAAACTAAAGATAATTTTGTGAGTGGCAACAATAAAAACAAACTTTAGGACTAAAATTAAAAAAAAAAATCATAGGTACGCTAAATAAGTACTTAAGTAGAAACTAATTGAATCATTAATTATTACAAACAACCAAAGAATGAAACTAAAATATTACAAAAGAAGACCACAGAAGGTGATCGGTACTAAAGGTAAGAAAATTAAATCTATATTATTAATTTTTATTGTAGGACATAAGTATGAGGGTAAGTGTGCATGTGAGTGTGTTTGTGTGTGTGTGCGGGATAGGGCAGAGGGGTATGTGTGGTGTGAGTGAGAGAGAAAATGTAGTGGAGAGAGGATGTGTGTGGGTAAATGTGCTCTTATACGTCATATTTAAGGGGTAACATAACAAAGTAATTAACCGAGGTTATCTTGATGACTGTTAGATTGAACAGTGGGTTCATTCTAACGGTGATAAAGATTAGGTTAGATAGAAGTTATATTAAATCTTCTGTTTCAGCATAGGTGAGTGTGAGTAGCCACTTTTTAATTATTTGCTTACAAGCAAAGTTAGAAACATTTTTAATTTTACAAATTCTGCTAACCTTGTTGTAGGTGTTTGGGAGTGAGTAAGACGGACAACGCCTTGCTAATAGTGAAGAAGTGTAAGGTAGCGGAATCCTATACGTCCGTTTCGCTACAATTTCATCATGGTCTGAGCGTTTTCTTAAGTAACGATGAGTCCGGAGTACCGCATTTAATACAAAGAGTTGACGAACACGCAATACCTTGAACTCATCGTACAAAGTATCTGTCGAAAATCGAAATGGTCTGCGTAACAAAACCTTTATTAGTGCTCTCTGTGCCCTCTCGATTTTTATAAAGGAACTCTTTCCAGCACTGCCCCAAACAGAGATACAGTACTGAATGATGGACTGGCACAATGCTAGGTATACTTGCCTTAACAAGGGGATCGGTGTACAGTCTCGAACGTTTTTCATAATGAAAATTAACCGTAAATAGAACTATAAAAATATATATTTGTATAGTTCTATCTTTGTGTTTGCTTTGTTTAATGTTAATATCGTGATCTTGATAATTGTAAGTTTTCATGTAACCAGACAGACCAACATAATATTTTTTTTTTTTTTTTAACTTTGTTATGTTCAAAATTAAGATCTTCGCGAACCAACAACTTTCAGCTTCCGTTCGTTTTACCAGTTTACTCCCGAATTCAAGCGTGTGTAAAGAAGTTTTACTTCAAAAACTGTCAAAGTCACTAGTTAACAAGTTACCCACAAGATCTTATTTTGACCGTTATTGCAACAGCATCTGAAATACAGACAGCTCAAAATAAATAAACTAGTTAATAAATATCCCGTTAATGAACAATATTTTTGTCTATTTTTTGTCCCGTTTTTTCTATACGTTACGTGTAGTAGAACAAATGTCCAACTTCTGAATCCCGTATGTAACTTCCCCACACAATCGTTATTTTCCAAAGTTATGTACCGATCGCGTTCGGTAAAACCGGAAATAACCGGCTTTAGTCTTCGCTGGTTTATTAAAACTTGTGCGATGGGAGCTTGTTTATCCCGGATATTTTGGAAAGGTCGTTAAAGTGGGACAAAGGTTACATGTTTTTACCCGGAGGCTGGGTTCGATTCTTGTAACAAAACAAGTATTTGTATGCAGGTACTTTTTCTGTGTATGGGTGTTGTGAGATCATGGTTCTCGTAGTTCCTGAGTCCCTAGATATAGGGAATCTTAGTTTGGATGCAGAATAAGGGCGCTGTTTGTTTTTAAAAAAAAATTAGTGAGTAATGTTTTTGCTGTATACAAACTCAAAGTAAATCCTATTTTAACTAATACGAAAAAAGGAAAATTATTATTATTTACTAGGTGGTAGGACTTTGTTGCAAAGTTCGTCTAGGTAGGTACCACCGCTTTGCCAGTTATTCTGCCGTCAAGCAGTAGTGTACAAGCACTACTGTGTTCCGGTTTGAAGGGCACTGTAGCTAGTGAAATTACTGGGCAATTGAGACTTTATGATCTGATCTCACAGTCGAGTAATCTTATTACCAGACTGTGCTGATGTGCGCAGTGCAGTGTCGCTTGAAACTCTATGTTTTAGGGTTCCGTGTGACACTGTTCTGTTATGGGCGGCCGTGGCACTTAACATCAGGTGAACGACTAGGTCGTCACATTATTCAATAACATAAAAAAAAAATTTGGTTGTTGGTTGTTCTTTAGAATACATTTGACAGTCTCTGTGGTATGGTGGTTGAGCACGGTGGCTCATAATCCGGAGGCCGTGGGTTCGATTCCCGCGGAAGGATAAGTATTTGTGCACAAAAAAAGCGCAAATACGGTGTTGTGGGACCATGGTTCTCGTAGTTCCTGGGTCCATAGACACAGGAACTGCTTGATCGTTATATATCTTTCTTTTACATAGAAAATATTGTGCTATGCACCTTATTTAAGAGGACTACTTTCGGGAGTGAGAGAGAACGTTGTCTTCTCTCTTCTAACCTTTTTTTTAAATGAATAAGCAATATATATATCAAAAAGATAAGAATGGTAAAAGTCAGTTCAGCTAATTTTTTAATGATTTGGCGAAGTAGTATTTGGAAACAAAATCCTGTATAGCATTAAAAAGGTTGTTTTATATTTTTTAAATCACCGTTAAAAGCAAATTATCGGCAAAAACAATTTCCAAAAAGTTTCAGTTTACTAACAACGGCGGGCGAATGGATGTCCCGACAACCAGCTCATTAAAACTTACAACCGGGACATGTGCCCTTGTTACCGGGCTAACCCGGGTATGTTTATAAAAAAGGAAGAAAAATGTCGGGAACTTTTTGTACATAAAGTTACGATGGTATTAAAATTTGATTTTATTGTGGATATTAATTTGGTGTACTCGTTAATTACCTCTTAAAACCATTAATAATATGTTATTATGTTCTGTTTATATTATACTAGCTTCTGACTGCGGCTTCGCCCGCGTGGAAACGAAGAAGAAATGTTTTCATAGATAATTCAACCACCCTTTTCACCTTCTTAGTGGTGAAAGTCCAAAAAACAACAACTCAACAACACTTTACAAAGAACACACCCTCTAAATTTTGAGTCTTTAGGACCAGCTGTTTAAGCTGTGCGTTGATATATAAGTCGGCCAGTCAGGACTTTTATTTATATATAATATATATATATATATATATTATATAATAGCAAACACATATATATTATATAATATATATATATATATATTATATATAATATATATATATATATATTATATATATTCATATATATATATAATATGTATATACATTTGACTGGCCCGATAACTCATTTGGTGGTACCCTGCCATCCAAACTCTAGGTTTTGGGTTCGATTCCCACTCAGGACAAACATTTTGTGTGATTAACATTAATGTTTGTTCTGTGTCTGGGGGTTATATTGTATTCTATGTATATATTTACAAACAAGATATCTAAGTATTGTCTCAGTTATCTGGTTCCCAATAGTACAAGCTTTGCTAAGTTACGTGGCGCTGGGTGAAATGTCGACAAATAAAAAAAAATTGCATCTAAAATAACAAATATTGCTCGCTGTAAATTTACTCAAGTTTTGTAGTTTTCAGCTAATTTTTGTGCACTTATTCTGTCAAGCGCGTGTCGTAAAATAAATGGTTTTGATCAGAGCTGAATGAGACAATATTCGTTCGTTTATCGAAGACGCATGAGTGAGCTGCTTTTGAAGGAAAAGCAATTTGTTTGCAGTCTTGTACAGTGTTCGAGCAGCGATGTTCAGTTACGAATTTATTTAGACTCAAGTGTATACTCGGCTTACGAGCATGACGTTGAATTTTATAGTTTTTTCATAAAGATACGATTTAAAAAATGTCGATTAATACAGTTTAAATAATAATAAATAATTTTATTAATAATAATAATCACATTAATATTACAAAGGTGAAAGTTTGTATGTGTGTATGTTTGTTACTTCTTCATGCTCAAACGGCTGAATGGATTTGAATGAAATTCGGTACCAAGATAGCTTATACACTGGATTAATATATAGGCTACATTTTATTCTTGAAAACTGAAAGGCTCCCGTGGGATGAGCAAATAATTAAAATACTTTTTATCCGCGGGTGAAACCGCGGGGCACAACCAGTAAATTATATATTTCGTCTCAAACACACATGTTCGGTACATTATACATAGTATTTGTATTTTTTAAATATATATATACATCATAATTATTGCCGTACGCTTGGGAAGGTCTGCAACCCGCACTAGGTCTCTGATGAGCTTGTATAGCGGGCTTACGGTGAATCACCTCGGTCAAGTCAAAGCTCACAAGTATATTAGTTATGTAGGTGTTACTTACTTAATAAATTAAGAATAATAAACAGAAGTTTACATTTGCAGTAAAAACTTGTGAATAAAACAGAATGTTTATATGTTTAGATTAAGTATATGATGGGTGGTACTTCATTGTAACCTAATTTCAAAATACGAAATATATTTAAACCCCGTCCGAAGTCGTAAGAGTAGATTTCAAAAACGTCAAGCTATAATTAAATAATAAAAAAAAAAAACTAACACATAATAATAAAAAGGTGAAAAAATATTAATCCGCCATTTTGTGGCAGCGGCCATCTTGGATCAATTTTCATAAAGCACAGCTAAGAATACTCCCGACTAATTCACTTTTTGAAACAAAAACAAAAAAATGGTTCATCCGTTCGGGAGCTACGATGCCACAGACAGACATAGACACAGACATGTTAACCTTATAATACCCCGTCGTTTTTACGTCGGGAGTTACTAACTCTATTTTATTATGATCTTTGTCTATATTATGTTTATCTTTTTATTAAAGTAAATAAAATTAATTATTTTCTTTGACAGGAACATACAATCGAGTGTGAATTTTGTTGTCTGATAGTTTAGGTCTAATTTTCTATGCAATAGTATTCTGAGACGTAGTTTTAAAAGGTAACATGTGCTCGTCATACGTTTAAATAAACACTTAACGTCAAAATGAAGTAACCTTAAATTCTCCGGGTATACTACAACATTTTTACTTCAAAATCTACTTTAAAAACGCAATGCCCGGCCCTGAAAACGTGGTCAAGTGATTAATTATTTGTATCCCTTTTCAGCGGCTACTCGGAAACAAATAGGAGAGTGGGTCTCTGGTAATTAAAGGCTCAAAATAAGCTGTTCACAATTTTCTATTTCAAACGAATTGAGTTTTTCTGCTGTTGAAAGAAAACGGTGTGCATTATTAGTCGTTTTTTGTTGCGGTTATTTTTAATAATGATAATGTAAATAGGCTATTCAACTTCTATTAAAAATGAACAAATAAATATTATTTCATAAAGTAGCTTAAAAATGAATGTGATAAATGAAAAAATAAGAGATATCGGTAATTAAATTGAGTAGTACGCCTTTAAAGTTTCTAGAGTGGGCATCTCCTGTCTCTTTATTGCAGATCGTGTGAAGCTTGTTCATAGCTATTATGAAGTTTTGCTAGTGACGTCACGTGCTAAAAAAATTTATGTTACCATAGAGGCACCACGGCTTAGTAATGAGTTACTATGAATACTGGTAACTGACGTCACTGAGTGTTAGAGCTGCCTCTTTCTTTTCCAGTATTTCAAAATGCCTGTTATGTAGTCAATGTAGTAATTTTTTGTGATATTTTATTTTTGTTTTCACGATTTCATGATGTCTATTTTTTGAAGTATATTATTTTTTATGCAATAACAAAATAGCATTAGAATAGCCTATTAGTAGTCCAGTCAAATTACAGCATACATTCATATGAAGAATAAAATGTAATTACTGTGAGTAGTAAGTAGCGTTAGATGTTTTTGAGTCTAAATTTTAACCTATTAATCATTAAAATAATGAATTTGACAACAAAACTATGATTAGATATTGTCTAAATATAGCAAGCATGTTATAATAAATAAGTCATTTTTTTTGTGTGAAATGCCATAAGATTGTAAAAGGTTCATTTTGTTTCATTTTCAGTTTGTACCAAGGTCATTATTTACCATCAGGTGAAACAGTAGTCAAATGCAAGACTAGCCAAGGTAAAAAAAAAGCTTAGAATTTTCTCCAAACAATAATAATACAATTTCTATTGTACGAGTATCTCGCATGAAACGTTTTATTTTCAATGTGGTAGAAACCTTTTGCGACGTTACATTCTACGTTTGCAGTTGTTTACGTGTATGTTTCATGGAGAGAATGGCTTTTTTTCGTCGCTTTACGCGTTTTTTGCGATTTTTGTATTCTTTTGTGCCATTTCTATAAAAGCGTTATAGAGTTTTTACTGTCGTAGATTTGGAGGTTTTAGATTATGTATTTATTGATCCTATTAGTGCAGGGAGCACTATCAGTTTCTTGGTTGCTTTTACTGAGTCAGATAACTTGATTTTTTTTTTACCTCCCATGTCGAGAGTTAATATTTTATAGGCAAGCGTGTTACATCCTAGACCACATCACCACTTAGTGCGATAGTGGTCATACGCAAGCCTATCAAATAATAAAAAAACCTCATAAGCCTCTTTATTTCACTAGATTTAGAAAAAGACAAAGTCGAAAAAAAAAAAGACAGATTGAATGGTACTCTGAATATTGGGTTGTTAAAGTTATAACAAAACTTTAGATACAAACGTAAGTATAATGAGACAGTATAATCTGGTATAATAAAAATAATATTACATAAATATTGGTAAGAAAAAAAATGTATGTGTAAACCACACACGACTGAAGTAAAACTTCTTTAGTTTAGCTCCATCTATCGGCCGGTATAAATTTATTTTTGCTTTGTTTAATGTCATCACCTTGACAATTCTAAATTGTCATTTTACCGGACATACCAACATATAATAATACAAGTTTTTAAGTTTGTTATGTTGTCAATGAAGATCTACGTACAACTTTCAATTTTCATTCGCCTCGTTACGCATTCACCACGTCACGCGAGCGTAAATAAATTTTCCTTTAAAAAGTGTAAATATTAATTTAATCCATCATACTTTTAAAACTAATATAAATTTAATCAAAAATATAACTCTGTAATTATTAAAACATTTTGTAAAAGCGATAGCAGTCTTAAAAGTTTGTGGAGTCATTACATTTCGAACATAAAACATCAGAAATTATGATAGGCACGGCTATGAAAGAGCTTAATTCATTACGAAGGCTTCAAAAGAGTTAAAGCTCGTTATATTACGTTAGACATCCTATAGATATGCTAGCGCTATAAAATTTGATAAAGATTTTCGGCAAAATAAATATAACAATCAGTTTTCTTGACTTTTAAAATAACTTTAAAATAATAAGTAAAATATATTATAAAGATAAATTTCGTTTATTAACAAAAAATTTAAAAGACAGTTGATTTGATTCATAGTACCTTGTACACTTCTTTATATATATATATCTAATATATATATATCTAATATATATATATAACTCACGGGACGGAACGGCCTAAAATTTGGCATGCAGGTAGATGTTATGACGTAGGCATGCGTTAAGAAAGGATTTTTCGAAATTCCGCCCTTTAGAGGGTGAAATAGGTGGTTGACTTATTTTTCCATAGGCCACGCCGCGGGCAAAGCTGCGGGCAGAATCTCGTCTTGCTATATAAGCGAATAATAGCGGCCACTTGAAGAATTCTGTAATGAACATTTGCCAAATAAGCAGCTCCAAACAAAGTTTTTATATTACAAATCAACGCTTCTACAGATGTGCGTGTATTCTTTACAATGACGACGAATTCTCTTTATCCAAAAGAGGACAAGATTACATTTAGATTAGAAACAACGACAAGATAAATAAATGAATATTTGTTGACATTTCACACAGTGCCATCTAGCCCCAAACTAAGCAAAGCCAGAACCAGATGATATGATACAATACTGAGATACTTTTTGTTTCTAAATACATACATAGAATACAATATAACACCCAAACACAGAACAAACATCGATGTTTATCACACAATTGTTTATCCTGGGTGGGAATCCAACCCACAACCTGCAGTTCAGGTAGGGTTACTACCCACTGAGATATCGGGCTAGACAATGATCAGGCATCAGTAGATATGCATCGCCTGAGCGTCACGGCTGCCCGAAACAGTTGCAAACACAATTAGTCGAGGGACAGTTTTACATACATCTATATACATGTACACTTCAAATTCTAACTTGCACTCAAAAGTCTTAATTACAAAATTAGCATTGCATTCAACTGCGCACGTAATTTTTAGACATCAGAACAGTCTAGTAATATGATTAGACTGTGATATCAGGTTGGAAGGTCAACAATTGCTAAAAAATTCACAAATTACAATGCACTTCAACCAGTAAAAATGCTTGAACTACTACTGCTTGGCAGCAGAATATATAGCACACAGCTAAAATTAGGTCATCACTCTACCTGAACTCAATAACTACTGATCAGTCGCTAATTTAGTACGGTTTATCACAATATTACATCTAAAATATTATGATGGTTTACCAAAAAGTAAATTTAATGTTTCATTTATCCGTAGCTAAGCTCTACGAAAAACGTAGCTTGCTGCGTCAATCCGTAGCAAAACTCTACGCAACCTCTACGTATGTTGTACCAGTGCCATTTTATCAGTTTTTGTTCCATTTTCACTTCACTCACGTGATGTTTCATCAGAGCTAAATGTGTTCCTATTATACTTTGCTAAGCTAAATTTATTGATGGATTTCTACCTAGGGAAGAGTTCTTGCGGACTACCGCCTGTGGAATGTGACGCAAGTTACAAGAGCGAGTTATTCTGATGCAAATAATTTGACATGGTCTATCAAAGTGTGAACGACAAAGGATAAGTAAGCTTCAAATATGGTGGTGGACTGGAGGCTAATGGAGTTAGATGGACGGCGTTGTAGCAATAGCATTTTCAAGGTAGTGGCTAGATAAGGGCTGGGGTTATTAGTACAATGCCTTAGGAGACGCCTATTATCTCCAGTAGTGAATAAGCGTAAGCTGATAATGATGGCTGTGATGATGACGATGATAATAATTTTGGCCTGACGATGATGGTTATGATGGGGATTGTGATGATGGTGTTTTTTGTTGTTGATCATGATGATGATGATGATGATATTGGCGATGGCGCGGATGGTTAGAATAATGATGATCATAATTGTGAATATCTCAAAGATGATGATATTGATGGTGGTGCTGGTGGTGGTGATTTTAGCGATGATAGTAATGATGATCCATTAAAACCAGTGTATGAAGAAAATCGCTTTAAGCCTCTCATCTAGGCATACACTTCAACTTTCCAAAGTTCTCGAGCAATGTTACTAAACTTGTTGCTGCGGTGGTATTCAGGAAGTAACGTTCTTAATACCTATAGTACCATGTGCCCCCCATTGGTCATACGGGGGGTCAATGTGTGTTACTATCTGCCACCACGTGGTGACGTTTGGGGGGAGGGGCGCACTAACTGTAATAACTAGTAATCTACTTTTTTTTATACTGCATTTCCACAGACACCTGGGTCCGTGCTTTTTGTTAGATTATATTTTATATTTATTAATTAAGCCTATTATTAACATGAACATATATATAATACAGGGAGGACAATACAGCCAATAACACGTAAACATAAGTACTTATTTCTAATTGTGCGTACACCACCGAGCAAACCAGCTTCCGCAAGCAGCACCCGTTCACGAGCTAGTAATCTACTTTTAAATCATTCCAAATAGGCAATTTTTAGCGCTGCTACAAGTCAAAATCAACCGAAAATATTTAAATTTGTTTAACATAATTAAATAAGTAAATCAACGCGCAACGATCACATATATGGATCCTGGACCCTAACTAGGATTCCCTGTAATTCCCTGATTTTGCAATGTTCACCTAGGTAGGTACCACATCTTTGCCAGCAATTTTGACACCAAGCAGTGGTGTGCAAATACTACCGTGTTACGGTTTGAAGAGCACTGCAACTAGAAATTACTGAGCAAATGGTTCTTTATGACCTGATTATCACAGTCTAGATTTTTTTTCTTGACTTCCTCAGGATTATGTGCATGGTGTAGTGTCATATAAAACTGTAGGGACGAAGAGAACAAAAATAAATAAATTATTTAAACGGAATTTTCACCAATGTATATTTTGAAGTATTTTTACAAGCAATATATTATTATTATTTATTCTTATTGAGGTTTGACACAATTTTAATTATCTTGATTACACACCTAGTTAAAAGAAGCTTTATATGTAATGACATTAAAGCTACTACATAAACGCTATAGTTTAGAGTTCCGAGTGACACTGCAACTATTATAAGCGACGCCTCACGCTCACGCTCGTCACGTCATTGTTTAACATAAAAACAATCCATTTTACAAACGTACTGCTGCAAAGTTCAATTTACTATGTTAACCAGTTCTGATTTACGCCACATTCAAATCACAGCTATTTTCTGTGTTTTTACACTGTGACCAAAATAAGTACGTGAATCTTTTACCTAACCAAAATTAACTGAACTAAAAATAAACTAATTAATAAACATTTTAGTTAAATTTATCGCCAATACATTCAGTAAATCGCCACAACGTTCGTAAATAAGATTATCGCAACCACATCCGTTTCCGGAATTAAATATAATTTGCTATTGTTATAATGAGTTCACAATTAACGACTATTTCATGAAAATAGTAACACGGAAGCTTGTAAATTTACATACATGTTGTTTTAATAATTATGTTTAAAACAACGCCAGTAAAACAAAGATATAGAAAGCGCACTCAAACCACAAAAGTGAAGCTAAAATAGAATAAAAATTAACTGCCATTTTATTTTACATGCGACTCAATCCTAATCTAGTAGGTAGTAGGAAAGTGCAAACGTTTTTGTCCTTTTAAAAGAAGGTAATGTTTTTGGATTTCATATTTAACTAGAGAAACCCTGCAATTTCGCTTGCCCTCCTCATTTTACGGAATAAAAAAGCTGTGTTAATCTGTTAGCGTAAGCGATGTGCGTGCAAAATTTTATTCATATCAGGTCGGTTGTTTTGGCATGAAAGTGACCGAAATATACAAACACATAGACAAACGCTTCACTTTTATATAAAATGATTGCTTGACCTATGTTTTCTTCATCTATTCTTGGTTTTATCTGTTTCTTTGCTTTTGCATTTAACGCTTTTTGGCTTCACTTTTTAGTTCAAAATCCGCTGCATTCTTTCTAGTCTATTTTTAACAGTGGAGTGTTTTGGAATGTGTATGTAATTAACTTAATCAGAGAACAAAAGTGTAGGAAAGTACTGAAAACCGCGTTTTAAAGCATAAGCCATTGTTAAATCAAATGAAGAACAAAGTATCTGTGCGACCGCAAGCTGAAGTTGCGACATAATAATTAAGACGTGTTTATACGAAAATAAATATACAAATAAATATTTGTGGATATTTTTACACAGCGCTATCTAACCCCAAACTAAGCAAAGCTTGTACTATGGAAGCCAGATAACTGATAGCATAACTATATGAAATTAATAATAATAATGACGCCCAACGATCACATACATAGATCCTGGATGCAAACTGGGATTCCGTATCTAGTGACCCAGGAACTACGAGGACCATGGTTCCACAACACCGAGACTCAGAACAAGTATTTGCGTTTTATTTTTCCATGCACAAATACTTTTCCTGCTGCGGGAATCAAACCCGCTGCCTGCAGTTCATGAGCGGACCTGCTCAACCACCACAAGACAGAAACTGCCAATTTTATTGATTGCCTTAAATGAAGATCGCGTCACAGTCTGCGCGCCAGGCCGCACCATTGTGATGTTATTTTAATAACAATTTGTTTGGAAAAGCTAGCTTAAAGCTACGCTAAGCTCAGCTTTAACTATAGTGGTTGCCAAATATATCGCGTGCAAGCTTTCAATAAGCTAGACTTCCTTTAAACTTTTGCCTATCGCTTTGTCAGACACTATGGAAACAGTGATTAAGCTCACTCATTTTAACTCCTAACCAAAGAAGGGACCCTTATAAGTTTAACATGTGCCAATTAGTGTTCTGTAAATTATTTTCGAACATATCATAATATAATATAATGTAAATCCAATTTCGCCTGTAGGTGTAGTATATATCTGGAAGAGATCGCTTTATGCGATAAGACCACCCATTGTTACACTTAAAAATTAAGTTTGTGCTTGACAAGTGTTCCTGTGATGTGGTGTTTCAATAAAGAGTTTTACCTATCTTATCTCTCTATCTATATAAATTATTTATATACATTATTTATAAATATATTTTAAAAAGTAAATAAAATAAAATAGAATCTATGTAGAATCTGAAACATGGCTTAAATTTAGATTAAACAAATATAACACTTTGAAATATATTTGAAATAGCTTTTATATGTATAGGTAAAATATTTTCCTTTGCAACTGATTCTGCTAACAATACTTTGTATAATCGGTCTTTTTAACTCCACCATGAAGGAAGTCGAATTTCAAACTGTAGGGTATGTGGGTAACCGTTTAATAAATAAATAATATTGTATAAATAGTAGGTAGTTAGCAAGTAAGATTTCTAGGCTAGAGTAGTGACATAAGTTTTTGGATTTCATTCGAAATATATACCGTGTTCCCGAACCACGCATTTTATTTGCTACGCTTCCTGTAGGAACTTTACATTGGCGAACGAGGATTATTTTGGATATTTAGACTGTTGTGCACTCATTAATAATGTCGATTGGAAAAATTAGTGAGTTCGACGTCAAAAATGGTGCGTGGTCATCGTATTCGGACCGGTTGGAAATGTATTTTAAAGTGAATGATATCAAGGAAGAACTAAAATTACCGACGTTGATATCACTGATGGGAGATGAATCTTATGAGCTGTTGCTCAATATAGCCAGTCCCAAGAAACCGGCGGATTTGACGTACACGGAAGCGAGTGACCTTCTGCGGGGTCACCTTCAACCGGCCCCGTCTATACTCGCCGAACGGTACCGGTTCCGGCAGAGGAGGCAGAAAGCGGAAGAAAATGTATGTGAGTACGTGGCCGAACTCAAAAAACTAGCACGGACTTGTAAATTCAGCGACCTGTGCGGGAATTTACGGGACCAATTCGTATGCGGTTTGAAGAATGACGTCATTCGTCAAAGGTTATTCGCCGAGAATGACGATCTAAGTTTCGCGGGAGCCGTGAAAATAGCGAGTTCGCTAGAAGCAGCGGAACGCGATGCAGCCGCGGTGGAGGCACGGGTCGTGCCGGAGACGGAGGCGGTGCATGCGCTGCGGCCGGGCGGTCGCGCGGACACGGCGCGCCGGGGACGCGGGAACAGCGGCGGCCGGTACGGGGCTGCGCCGGCGCCGGGACAAACGCGGGCGGGGCCCGCGGGGGCTAACTGCAGGGGCTGCGGAGCGACGGGGCACGGCTATGGAGACTGTAGATTCCGTGATTACGTCTGCAGCAGGTGCAAGCGCACGGGACACCTGCGGCGGGTGTGCTCGGCCTGGAGCGCACCGGGGCCGAGGACGAGCGGGGGGCCACGGGGGGCCACCGGGGACCGTGGACTTCATTATGGAAGCGCTGAGGTTGATCCGGAGGAACGGGATTTGGGTATGGAAGACCCCATCGACCTTCATCAACTCAGTTTGAGAGACTACAAGGCGGTGAGTTTGCAAATAACTGTAAATGAAACTGTATTACCAATGGAAATAGATACCGGAACGGCGATCTCATGCATCAGTAAAGTAACCTATGATAGGCATTTTAGGGATTTCCAAATTCAGCCGTTCAAGTTGTGCTTAAAGTTCTATGATGGGTCGAATATCCGACCGCTAGGATTTATAAAACCGGTTGTTAGATACATGGACAAGGTCAAAGAACTCGAATTGTTTGTTATCGAGGGCGGGACAACTTCCCTATTGGGCCGGCAATGGCTAGCTGAACTAGGAATAGAGGTCCCGGTCTTCGATTGCAACAACATTAGAAGCGTTGATAATGATATAAATTGTTTGTTAAACAGGTATAAGCAGTTGTTTGACGGGAGTCTGGGACGGTTCACGGGGGGCTTGGCTCGGCTCCGGGTGCGCGAGGGCGCGGTGCCCGTGTACCAGCGCGCGCGCCCGATGCCGTTCGCGCTGCGCGAGCGGGTGGACGCGGAGCTGGACGCCATGCTGCGAGCGGCGGTCATAGAGCCTGTGGACTGCTCCGACTGGGCGTCGCCGCTGGTCCCGGTTAACAAGTCGGACGGATCGCTCAGGGTTTGTGTAGACTATAAGGCGACCTTGAATCCTGTGCTTGTGGTTGATCGTTACCCTCTGCCTCGGATCGATGATGTACTTGTGGCGTTAAATGGGGCAAAATTCTTTAGTAAAATTGACCTCTCGCAATCCTATAATCAAATCGCTCTAGACGAGTCTAAGAAATATACTGTAATTAATACTCATCGAGGATTATTTCGTTATAACAGATTAGTATTTGGTTTATCTTCAAGCCCGGGCATCTTCCAACGAATTATGACTAATCTATTGCAAAATATTCCCAACGTTGCGGTGTTCATTGATGACGTCATAATAGGGGGTAAAACTAGGCAGGAGCATTTAGAGGCACTCGAAGCCGTATTCGTAAGAATGCTTGAAAATGGTTTGCGGTTAAAAGAAAACAAATGTGTTTTCTTAGCAAAGGAAGTAGCTTATTTGGGTTACATACTATCGGAAGACGGTATTAAAGTTGATCCGGCGAAAATTGAGGCCGTAGTAAAATTACCGAGGCCACAAAACGTTCCGGAACTACGGTCATTCCTAGGTTTAGCCAACTTTTTTGCAAAATTCATTAGAAGTTTCAGCCTAAAATTAGTACCATTGTATAATTTACTTAAAAAAGGCGTCGAATGGCACTGGTCAAAACAATGTGAATCCGCATTTATGGAGATAAAAAATGTGTTAACAATTTCACAGGTGTTAGCACATTACAACCCTAACAGAGCGCTTATTGTGACCTGTGACGCAAGCGCGGCGGGCGTCGGGGGGGTCCTATCACAGCCGGCCGGCGCCGGCGGCGAGGAGCGCCCCATAGCTTTCGTGTCGCGGACGCTCACGAGCGCGGAGAAAAACTACTCGCAGATACATAGGGAAGCATTGGCCATCATTTTCTGTATGAAGAAGTTTCATCACTACCTGTATGGTAGGCGTTTTACATTACGTACTGACCACAAGCCGCTAGTGTCTATTTTTGGGCCAAATACCGGCATTCCAACTATGACGGCAAGTCGGATGCAGAGGTGGGCCGTTATACTGTCGGCATATACTTACGATATTGAGTTTGTCAAAACAGCGGATAACTCAGCGGACGGACTGTCGCGGCTACCGGTGCGCGATAAGGAACCGGTTCCGCCCGTTATGCCGGAGCAAACATATCTGCATTTTGCTCAGGATGCATTATTGCTAGACTATAATGAAATAAAAAGATGCACAGGGCGAGATCCAATATTAGGTAGATTATTGGGGTGCATTCGTGATGGTTGGCCTCCGGAATATGACATACTAGGCATGCAGCCATATTATAATAGGCGAAATGAATTGTATGAAGAGTTAGGTTGCGTAATGTGGGGGCATAGAGTGGTAATACCGAACCAATGTAGGGAAAAGGTATTGAAAATGTTACACGAGCCTCACATGGGAATTGTAAAGTCAAAATCGTTAGCTCGTAGCTATGTCTGGTGGCCGGGCGTCGACGAAGCGGTAGAAGCTATGTGCCGCGAGTGCGCCACCTGTGCAGCGCAAGCCGACGCGCCGCCGCGGCAGGCGCCGCGTCCCTGGGCCTGGCCCGGCCGGCCCTGGACCAGGCTACACCTAGATTTCCTGGGGCCCATTTTTGGCAGAACTTACCTAGTTGTTGTAGATGCTATGTCAAAATGGCTAGAAATATTTCAAGTACCTAGCCCCGCTGCCAACTGCACTATAGACAGACTGATGGAACTGTGGAGTCGTTGGGGCTTCCCGAGACAGATCGTCAGTGATAATGCGGCTGTTTTCACTAGTAGCGAGTTTGGGTCGTTTATTAGAAATGCAGGTATAGAACACATATTCACGGCTCCGTACCATCCGGCATCCAACGGTGCCGCGGAAAATGCAGTAAGAACCTTAAAAAGGGTTATTAAAAAAGCCGTTTCCGGGAAAGAGAATGTAGCTAAAGCCTTGTATACATTCCTACTATACTACAGGAGTACGGAACACGCATCCACTGGTGAGAGTCCAGCCATGTTGATGCTAGGTAGGCGGTTGCGCACTAGACTCGATGCGTTGAAGCCAGACAGGGGGGCGCGCGCGAGCCACGTGCAGCAGCGACAGGTAGAGGACGCGGGCGGAGCGGACCGCACTATTAGCCCAGGGGACGACGTCTGGTACAGGCAATACCTGAAGGGGGAAAAGTGGTTGCCGGGTAAAGTGGATTGCAAGTTAGGCCCCTCTAATTTCAGAGTCATTGGGGAAGGGGGAATAGCTCAAGTACATCGCCACGTTGATCAACTAAAGCGTAGGAGTCGAAGTTCGCTGGTCTGCCCAGACCCTGAGCAGTCTACCCGGCAGAGTAGGGAAAACCTCAATGATAAGGTAAGGTCAGAGGATGTAGTAGATGAGGATGACCCTCCTCATGAGTTAGACTCAGATGCCCAGTCGGAGCAGGCGCAAGCCGGTACTACTACCAGCACGACCAGCGCGCCATCGCCCCGTGAACCATCTCACTCTCCCCGGTACATTAAGAGGAACCTTGAAACTCGGCCAATAAGACAATGTAGGCTAAAAACCCCTAGCTGTAAAACGTGATATTATTACTGCCCAGCCTACGTTCCCACTAGCTCATCATTAGAAACGATTTAGCTTATAAGTACACAGAATTATATTGCTACAGAATAATTGGGCTTTTACACTGTTTGCCCACAGAATATGTGTGTAACTTATGTACCAGCATAATACCAGCTATCATAAAGGTACCGATTGCAATTAATCATCAATGTAAACTTAAGTTTATATAATGTATGTCGTAAGTAATTAAGTATTATTTTGTCGTGATATTATGTTCCTTGTGTTACTTATTGTCTTTGAAATTATTGTGGAGGAATGTAGGGTATGTGGGTAACCGTTTAATAAATAAATAATATTGTAT
Organism: Ennomos fuscantarius; assembly: GCA_905220475.3. Classification (NCBI taxonomy): domain Eukaryota; kingdom Metazoa; phylum Arthropoda; class Insecta; order Lepidoptera; family Geometridae; genus Ennomos; species Ennomos fuscantarius. The sequence continues at coordinate 1,789,098 of HG992040.1, read as the reverse complement.
AAATAGTAGGTAGTTAGCAAGTAAGATTTCTAGGCTAGGGTAGTGACATAAGTTTTTGGATTTCATTCGAAATATATACCGTGTTCCCGAACCACGCATTTTATTTGCTACGCTTCCTGTAGGAACTTTACACAAACGAATTCAAAATCCTTAAGCTCTGTATTACCTCTCTACTCATACTCTATGGTGCCTTGACATGAACCTTAAACATTATACAGAAATTAAACCGTAAACCCATACAAATAAGGTGTAAGACTTGAAACAACGCAGCAATGGACTGATAAGGTGTTATGTAAAGGCAAGATAAAGGTAATATAGTTAGTGGGGCTATTTTGTTGTTACTTTATGTTCGCGTATTGTTCTGGGTTTGTTGTTGCCACGGGGTAATTGGTTGTTGTGTTGTTGTTGTCCGTAAATGTTGACTTCAAAAGGTTTTTGCTATTTTATGAAGATGGATTAAGAAACACCGCAATCAAAAACAGCAATTGTTTGTTATCTTTGATAAATTATTTTATATTATACTATCTAACCCACCGAGGCTTCGCTGGGGCTAATTAGGTTTAATCTTTGAATACCTACCCAAATATAGATTTGAGTAATTACCAACTTACCCACCTACCTACTTTCGCTTGAAAATATCTATGATAAATGAAAAATCTGACAAAATTAGACATTTGTTAATATTTAAACACTTGTCAAAAAATGTACACATCAAAATGTAATATTATTTAGAACGGCCATTTGATTTTTCTAATTTGCTTATCTATGCCTTGTCTCGTATTTCTTTGAGATAAAACTCAAATTCGAATAACCAGCCAAAATTATACATTCACCGATCAATCTCCATCGTGTGTTTTCAACTCTATCCACGTGACATTGGCGAAATTGTGGCAACCCTGCAGAAGCCATAATAATAGGAAGTTGAAGTAGAGTTTTTCCTTTTTTTACTTTTAAATATATAATTTTATTTATAACGTTGTTGCCGATATAATGTAATAAAATATTAAGTAACGTCCTTCTATTTTTCCTATAAAGCTTGTTATCGTGGCTCAAGTAGGTACTTGAAAGATACGTAAATAATGAAACATTAGAATATATATGCCTATGACAGAGTCGGTACAACGGTTCCAATTTTTCTATTTTTTGGGGAAAATGTAGAAAAATTGAATTCGTGTTTTTGTGTGCATGTCGGAGAGCGTACTGACGTGCCGCTCACGCGTACATTGATAGTATATCGGCCTCAACTGTGATCAGATAAGCAATCCACAACGTTTTACTTTATTCCACCTCATTCAAAAAATTAATTTCGATATTTAATTGTACATGTATGTATATTTAATCAAAGATAACATTTAATTGTATGTTCACTGATTTCTCCAAGATTTCTAAAACGATTTAAGTGGTTTTTTTATTTGGTGGAAAAGCCTTGCGAGGTCATCCCATGTAATTTAGTGATAAATTTTGGTGAAACATCTAAGGATGTTTTTAAATGATAAACAACGAAACTGGTCAATTATAAAATGTAAATAAAAACATATTACCCAAGTTAGTACTCCAAATATGAAATTAATGTTTCAACACCCCTTTTTTAAAGAATATTAAACCCGATTATTCTTGGAAAAAGTTCTGTAGCAAACTTTTGCCTTTTGAATGAGAGCTTATGCAAACTTCCATCAGTGAAGCGCTGGTCGTGTCACCTGCATAAGTAGGTTTTTGAAGTAGATTATTCGAACCCAGGTAAAATTCACTTGCGCAATCCAATATTCTTCTTTAGAGATGCGCCGAAATATTTTTATCCGGTAAACCTGAGTAATAGCTAGAAAAAGAAAGGAACAATAAGAAGGATAAATAACCATTATACATGTTTGCGTTCATTTCACTCAGCGCCGTTTAGCTTCAAACTAAAAAAAAACTTGTACAAAGGTCAACCAGATAACCGAACAATACGTATGACGGCGGCAACGTCCAGTTATAAACTCTATGCGCAGCGGGCAGTACCGTAATTTACCCTGTGGCAGCATTTAAATTTATTACAGTGGCAACACCGGCATCTGTCATTGCTCCCCCACCCATCTGGTTGCAACCTACGCACAACCCGTTCTGCCTATACGTACATAATTTTTGTTTGTAAATACATACATAGAATACAATATAACACACAATGATAGAAAAAACATCGATGTTCATCACACAAATGTTTGTTCTGGGTGGAAATCGAACCCACACCTTATAGTCCAGAAGGCAGAGCTACTGACAACTGAGCTATCAGGTCAGTCACTTACAACGGTGACGTTACGTTATGCTACCATTTTATTGTTATTACTATCTTTGGACATTAAAAATCATCCACAGCAAACATTATTTAAATTTTCTACTACACAAGTTATCAAAGTTTTCATTTTAAGCTCAGTACATAATTTTTTTTGTTAGAATTAAGGTTTTTCATAATTACTATCAGCTATACAAAGCTGGTGGTCTAAATAGTAATTATATAGCAATAAATCAATTACTCGTATTAAAATCGGTTTTAATGCTACGTACTTGCATATTATCTTTATAAGACATGAATATAATTGTACGTAGGATCCCCTAGATCCTAATATCCATTAGTCCTTCTGTATTTTTTCAACGATACGATGCTCAGTTGTTAAAATTATCCCATTAAAATATTCATCCACAAAACACCATTCGGCATCCGGCAGAAAAATCAAATCTGGCCGGACAACGCATCTCTATCCTCCGTTTTCAATCCATCACCCGATGATAGGTATTATTGTACTGCCACAGATCGGCTGTAGTATACCACACACTCGTCAACGAAGGAAATTGGATGGAATCGAATTTCCAATTTTCAACCTTAATTTACTCGGCTGAAGAACTTTCTTTAGATGTACGCTTCACGTTCATTGTAGATAATTGATACGAGCAATAAAGTCTAAAGTCACAAGCAATTTATTGCAAATAGGTACATTATTTCACTAAATGTCAAAATTCAATTCATTTCAGCAAAAATAAGGAATAATTATTATCTCTATGATATTTTTTTCACGTCAACATGTAGTTTGTATCATCAAGTTATTATTTACTTTATCATCAGTCATACATACTCACACACACACACGCACACAGCCACACACACACGCACACACACACACACACACACACACACACACACACACACACACACACACATTTAAAACTGCGCACCGGATATGATTTGATGTTACCTTACTTCCAAAGAGAGATAAAGAGAGTCATCGAGTGCATGTGGAAGAGTATTTGCTAAAAGTGGGTTGAAAGTAAATAGAACATTGACGAGTGAGTAAACAAAAAAATGTGACCAAACAGCACGACCAATATTTGCATAAAGCACTCTATAAAGCGCTTTGATCCTGTCAAAGAAATTAATTTCCGCTGCACATTTTTTGGATTGAAATGTAAATAGAGCAACTAGCAGTACTTATTTATATTAAATATTCAATCTAAAATATTTATTTACATTATTGGCAGTTGAGTTAAGATATGTGGCAGAAAAAAAAAACTTGCAATAATTTGTGCAGTTCTTACCTAAAATTAAAGCAAATAATGTAAAGATAAAACGGGTCTATTCGCGCACAAAAATTATCAAAATATAATTTTGACTAACCTCGTGACCAACCGTGACTAACCAGTCCCCTCGTGACCACGGCCAATGTAACTTGGTCGAAACGTCGAGGTTAGTCAAAATTATATTTTGATAATTTTTGTGCGCGAATAGACCCGTTTTATCTTTACATTATGAGTTCAAGTCGCGAAAGTTTAAAAAGTGTTAAAGCAAATATTTTGATCATGTAATTTAATAAAGGGTTTTACACCTCTTGTAAATAAAATACCAATTCACTTTATAGTGTTAGCGAAGCAAGATTTCTTAATTTTTTTTATTTATTTATATGGAATGGGATGAAATGGGATGGGATGGGATGGATACACAAGGCAGATCCGATTACATTTCAACTTATTGACAGCCACTGTGGTGTCGTGATTGAGCAGGTAGGCTCATAGCCCAGAGGCGGCGGGTTCCATTCCCACGGCAGGACAAGTACAGGCAAGATACAAAAAAAGCAAATGCTTGTTCTGAATCTAGGTGTTTTGGGAGCTTGATCCTCGGGAACCTAGACATAGGGAATCCTGGTTAGGATCCAGGATATATGTACGAGATCATTGGGCGTTATTATTATTATTATTATAATAGTAAATATCACGTGTGGTAACATAGGGCTTTGGACGGGAGGGGTTGCCATAACCACAGGAGACTTAGTGATCTCAGTAAGTTATAATGAACAAAGATGACGAGAAATATTCCCTTAGTGGAACCCACGGGAAGAAATGGAGTGATTATACTCTCACACCGGGACCAAAAGACTAAAAGAACTTAGCAAGTGTACCTAAAAAATTTAAACAGTAAGTGTAAATTTTTCACCTCTAGAAGTCATTGGTCGAACGGGTTCGAACTAGAATGCATCAGTTTAAAATCCGCACGATCTTCTGCAAAGCCACAGTACATAGCTCTTTTAGTTATTTTTGTTATGAAGAGAGCTATAAGGTTAATATTATTTAATTTTTCTATTTGCTTAAAATACATCTAACACAATCTGACTGGCCCGATAGCTCAGTTGGTAGTAGCCCTGCCTTCTGAACTGTGGGTTGTGGGTTCGATTCCCACTCAGGACAAACATTTGTGTGATGAACATAGGTGTTTGTTCTGTGTCTGGGTGTCATATTGTATTCTATGTATGTATTTACAAACAAAAAAGTATCTAACTATTGTATCAGTTATCTGGTTCCCATAACACAAGCTTTGCTTAGTTTGGGGCTAGATGGCGATTTGTGAGATGTCCACACATATTATTATATATTATTATTAATCTGCTTACACGTGAATAAAAATTCATAACGGATACACATTATCCCTGTCTGTATCAAATTGTTATTTAGGTTAAACATATGTAAATTCATAAAACGGATAGTTTCCATCTATCAGAACATATTATGGATTACGCAACGGTAGGGAGTACGTGTTGGTATAAATAGTAATGGGGTTCATGTATATGTAGGCAGAAGGGGTTGTGCGTAGGTTGCAACCTATATAACTATAGGCCTTCAGCGTACGCACCGGGCCACGTCCGCAGCAAGAATGATCCGTAGTACACCGAGCGCTCCTTTTTTATAGCCAGACGGGTAGGGGCGCCATGGCAGTTGCCGGTGTTGCCACTGAAATAAATTTAATGCCACCACAGGGTAAATTACGGTGCTCGATCGCTGCCCGCTGCGCATAGAGTTTACATTTACAACTGGACGTTGCCGCCGTCATATAAATATATATAAGTAAACAAATATTTCTGGATATTAAAAACAACGCCATCTAGTCCTAAGCTAAGCAGGAAAGGATATAGGAAATATGAGAAAAAAGATGTGGTTTAGGTAGTGGGTGTGGCTCAGGCAGACTTTCAAACCGACACACCTTAGTTTGAATCCCATTTGGCCACACTGATCACTTTTTTATTATTCTTCTTACAACGATGAAAAAAAACATCGCAAAGGAACCATGTTTAACTACCACAAACTTCGTGAGCATTTGGGTCATCCACCAACTCGCGCTTGGCATTGAGGAGTTATGGGATGATGATGATGTATGTATGTCAAGTCAAGTCAAGTCACAGTCCAAGTCATCAAGTCAAGTTAAGGTCTAGTCTAGTCAAGTCATACTCCTAGTAAAGTGGTGGCCACTTTACCAGATTAACCATAGAGAATACCAGATGTACGAAAAAACGCCGCCGTTACATGGTCAATACCCCACATGTGCGAACAAAGCGATTTGGCTCCACATTTATCATGCGAACAGCCAAAGAGTGGAACGCTTTACCGGCGTCCGTATTTCCCGATAACTACAACCTTGGAGTCAGATCAGAACAGGTATCTTCTAGGCAAGCGTGCTACATCCTAGACCGCATCGTACTTACCATCAGGTGCGATAGTGGTCAAACGCAGGCCTCTCTAACAATAAAAAAAAAAAAAAAAAAAAAAAAAAAAAAAAAAAAAAAAACCAGAAGCTTCTACGGTTTCTTTTCGTGTTTTGAAAACAACACGAAAAGAAACGTTTCACCATCATTATACCTCTTTCCCACACTCATGCCTGTAATCCAGCACTTAACGAATAAAAAGCCACCAATTTTATGCACTAACACTGAAAATAACACAAGTTTTGGAAAATAATACAATGCGGTGACACGATCTTTATCGATTTCCCGCCAAAAACCCGTCTGTAAGATTAATCCATAAAAAAAAAATATCTTTACTTAGGTTAAAATTATATCAACGTGTAAAAGCCAAGTATCTTCAGACTTACATTTCAAGGTCATGATGGATCAACCCGCACTTGGCCAGCGTCATTAATTATACATATAGTAATGTTTAGAATTTACTTTTTAGGCACACTTATCTGTTGTCCCGAGGAGGAATCTTAGTGGCTGTAACACGGCATCCTAGTACGGCCACTAACGACACCCCTAAGCATGGTTGTCAAAATGTATAATCATATTTATTTATTGTTATTTCACTAGTATTAATAGTTAACCAACTTAGGCTAAGAACGATGAATGTTTATTGGAAATAAAAATATACTTATTATTAAAAAAAATATTAATTAAGTAATTTTTAACTACGGTGAAAAAAATCCTAACTTAACCTTTCTTAGTTCTGAAAGTAGAATCATACAAATCAGATCAAAATTATAGTAATTATTTTACGGAGCATAAAATGAACATGTCACATAAAACAAATCATAATAAGTTGAATTTTTTATAGGTCACCGGTGCTAGTATATAGACCAAATGTTTTTCTTTGTATCTAGTAGTATTTAGTAGTAGTTGTTATATTGATGTAGTAGTTATTTAAAAAAAAAGTGTTTTAGAACACACGACTGACGTATAACTTCTTTCTCCTTCTCTCTCTTCTCCATCTATCTATTTTAGTTTTGTTATATTGACAATGGAGATCAACGTGAACCAACTTCAACTTCCGTTCGCCTTGCTTTCACCAGCTTACTCCCCAAGTCAAGCGTGCGTAAAAAAGTTTTACTTCAAAAATTCTACTATATATTTCTTCTAAATATAAAAATCTACGGTTGTATTTCAGCCAAAACAGCGCGGCAATACAGGTCTAGTTATATCCGGATCCAAGCGCTGCACTACCAGTAATATTCGACTACAATCTTGGGCGTATTCAAGTTCTTGTTTTATATGTTGGTAGTATAATCGCGGGCTCGGAGGATCTTAATTGTTTCGAAGATGCAGTGAGAGCGCAGTGAGAGAAATAATTGCAACAAAATAACATTTTTTTGTAACAGTAGTAGATTAGTGCCAGGTAAAACTACCTAGCAGTGTAGACTGGTCCTTTACTAAGTGAATCAACCTGGTCGTTACAGCGGGGAGCCGTTGGATGCAAGCGACAAGTAGCCGCTCAAAGAGGCGCACTTTGTTGCGTCGCACCTCGGTGTATCGCATCAGCGTTGGACACCCTAGATTATAACAGTAGAAAGAAAAAATCTTTGCAGCAATGACCTTGGTTGAAATTAATTTTATTTTTAACTAGGTGGTAGGACTTTTCTGCTACTAGGTGGTAGGACTTTTCTGCAAAGTTCGTCTAGGTAGGTACCACCGCTTTGCCAGTTATTCTGCCGCCAAGCAGTAGTGCGCAAGCACTACTGTGTTCCGGTTTGAAGGGCACTGTAGCTAGTGAAATTACTGGGCAAATGAGACTTTATGACCTGATCTCACAGTCTAGTAATCTTGTTACTAGATTGTGTTGATGTCTCAGGATGACGTGCGCAGTGCAGTGCCACGCGAAACTCTATACTTTAGAGTTCCGAGTGACACTGCAACTGATATGGGCAGCCGTGTCGCTTAACATCAGGCGAACGGTTAGCTCGTCGCGTCATCCCTTAATATAAAAAAAAAAAAAAAAAAAAAAAAAAAAATAACTAGTTGCGTCCCGCGGTTTCACCCTCGGATAGAAAGTATTTTAATTATTTGCTCATCCCACGGAAACATTTCACTTTTTCGGAATGAAACGTAGCCTATATGTTAATCCAGTGTATAAGCTATCTTGGTACCGAATTTCATCCAAATCTATTCAGCCGTTTGAGCGTGAAGGAGTATCAAACATACACACACATACAAACTTTCACCTTTATAATATTAGTGTGATAGTGTGATTATAGTGTGATTGTTTGATAGGTTTATGAATGACCACTATCTTACCTAATAGTGAATGACGATGTGATCTAGAATGTAGCACACTCACCTAGAAGATACCTGTTCACTCTTGATTTGAAAACTTCGAGGTTTATAGTTTTCAGGAAACGCGGTCGTCGGTAAAGCGTTCCACTCTTTGGCTGATTGCATGATAAACGTAGAGCCAAGTCGCGTTGTTTGCATAAGTGGGATGTTAACTTTGTAACAGTGGCATTTTTTCGTATATCTGGTGGCGGAACGGTGCACTCCTCAAAATGCACTCGATAGAAGACCAATCAACTGGCAACTTTGTGTCTATGGTCGAGGCTTTGATAGTCGGTCCTCAAACAAATCGCTTGTTTTGGGAGCTACAATGCCACATACCGATGATATGGGCTTTATATTAAATACCTTTTCGATGGTATGGCGTTTAATTTATAGTCATAAAATTGGGCTTTGCTTAAATTGCTTCCGATATTTAGTTTGTAACCTCATACTACTAAAGGCATCAAAATATATGTAATAACACCATTTGTTTTCAAAGGGTAAAAAATACTCATTTATTTTATTGTACCACTTCCTTTAAAGCTCCCAGAAATTCTAAAGTAGGTAGAAGGTAATCAAGCGGGTAAGTGAATTTCAACTTATGTAAAGTCTAAGACGTAGGAAACTTAGTTGCATCCACTTGAAATCCGTCTTTGCAAAAGTAAAGCTAGGTTTCTCTTATCTCCTTTTGAAAACTTTCGTAATAACTATAGTGACAATGTTTTAGGTTTTCAGGGATCCTCGTATATTTTATGTAGGCCATGGCTCGCAGAACAAACATCCAATGGGGAAGAAAGGTTCTCGAGTTGTTACTAACCGGATGACGTAGCATACTCGTAGTCCCCAATACACAATTTCAATTTCAATTTTATTTGCATTCCACAATGTTGGTTACAGGTGTAGGTACATTTCTTAAATAACAGTTCATCGTGGACCCTGTCGGGCAAAATTAAAAGAAAGGAAGGCAAAATTAAATTAAAAGGAAGAGTCATTGCTTATTTTTATACTAAAATTAAATGTATTATTAGAAATTACATACTATGCTTATATTTTATCTTTTAAATATTCATCTATAGTAGAATAACTTTTTTCAATTAGAAAGTGCAGTAATTATTTAATAAAAGTTACATTACTTGATTCATTTTTCATTGCTTTACACACTTTGTAGACCTTGCGAAGCCGTTGAATTCATAAGGGAAGTAGCCGTTCCAAATGGCGCTCTATGTAAGAGACCTATGCGCATATGTGATGATACTTATAATATCATATGCTGAAATCATGGAAAACTACTTACTACAGTATTAGATTACAATTTTTATAAATTTGTTTATTATTTATTTAATCATATACATATATATATATATATGTCAGAATAACATGCACAAGATAACTTACTTATTTTTCAATTTGAAAACAAAGGAATTCGGTAGTAACAAAACAGTAACAAAGATTGTTAATTTTATTACAAAAATATAGTAAAATTTGAATTTCAAAGCAACAAAATAGAAGTAAAATGTAGAAGCATTGTTGTATGCAGTCAATCAATTATTGGATTGCATTGAAAAGTTCCTTTGACTCAGCGTTATTGAAGTTCTCTACATACACTCGAAACTGTTACAAATTGGTGCTACAAAATCAAGAGTCGACAGTTTCACAATGAAATAAGGATGCAATAAAGTTGAACAATTTATTGAAATAAAAGTTTTGTTCAAGACAAAAGCGAAAACTGTGTAACGTTTAATGATTTTATTTCTGTCATAATATAGGACTTAGCGTTTTGCACGTTTAAAAAGGGAACTTTATCAGGTTACATTTGTATCACATTTCGAATGGCAGAAATCATAATTGTACAAAAAATCGCAATATCACATGAAAATTTTAAAACGAAAAATCAATGAAACTTAAATCCCAGTTTTTTTTAAATCTGCAAACTTTATGGAACTCACTAATATGGTATAGTTGACTGAGTGAAATTGACAACGAAATTTACTTTCATCTCTCTAAATGTACGTCGTATTTTTCAACGAATCTTGATAAAACATGGTATACAAAAAAGTTCCCCAAAAAGGAAAAAGTTGGTTACTGACATATACCACCCGATTTTGTTAAAAGATTTAGTTAAAAAAGGAAGAAGTTTGTTGCTGTCATATACCAGCCGATTTTGATAAAAGTTGAAATTTTCCATATCGTATGTCAGATATGAGTTTTTGAAATTGGTCAAGAGGTTGTCAAGATATAGTGATGTCTGAGTTACGGAACGTACTAGGTAGGTTCGTGGTCGTTGAAAAGAATCCGAAAATGGTGGTTGTGAATTTTGATTATTCTTGCAAAACATGAATAATAGTCGCTAGGACTTTTCTGCAAAGTTCGTCTAGGTACCACCACTTTGCCAGTTATTCTACTGCCAAGAAAGCACTGCTGTGTTTCGGTTTGATAGGCACTGTAGCTAGTGAAATTACTGGGCAAATGAAACTTTATGATCTGATCTCACACTCAAATAATCTTATTAGAAGACTGTGCTGATGTCTCAGGACGACGTGCGCAGTGCAGTGTCAAGTGAAACTTTATATTTTGGAGTTCCGAGTGACACTCTTCTGTAATGGGTGGTCGTGTCGCTTAACATCAGGTGAACGACTAGCTCTTCACATCATTCACTTACATAAAAAAAAAGAAATATTGTTTTAAATGTTTATGTGTTAAATTTTAATGTTTAAATGTAAGGGTGGATTATTGTCCGCTAAGTGTTCATAAACGTACACGAGTGTTGGAAAATGGTTCAAAGTTTTAAAACCATGCCTTTTCGTTTTCTCTTCAAGTCTTTCTAGAGCCTTAAGTAAAATATCTACCATTCACTTACTTACTTACCACTTTACCACTTTAACACGACACAACCGTAAAAACTTTTCCTACCACATTGGCAGAATTATCCACTAAAAAGCGATGGAAAGAATAATGAAGGATTGGATGAAGAAGATATGAAGAAGATAATATATAAAAAAGATAAAAATGAAGAAAGATCGGATAAGATTTTACTAGGTGGTAGGACTTTGTTACAAAGTTCGTCTAGGTAGGTACCACCGCTTTGCCAGTTATTCTGCCGCCAAGCAGTAGTGTGCAAACATTACTGTGTTCCGGTTTGAAGGGCACTGTAGCTAGTGAAATTACTGGGCAATAGAGACTTTATGATCTGATCTCACAGTCTAGTAATCTTATTACCAGACTGTGCTGATGTCTCAGGATGATGTGCGCAGTGCAGTGTCACTTGTAACTCTATGTTTTAGGGTTCCGAGTGACACTGTTCTGTTATAGGCGTCCGTGGCGCTTAACATCAGGTGAACGGCTAGCTCGTCACATCATTCAATAACATAAAAAAAAATATAGAAAGAATGTAAAGCGATACAAAGATTAAACGAAAAAGAAGAATAAGTGCATAACATCAAAGTTTGCACAGACTGAGAACATATTTACCAAATATATAAATATATGATATGCACTACCAGCTGATTCAGACAGGCAACAACCTAATTTTCCATTAAAGATTACCCCATTGTTCCTCGTAGAGTACTGCCAAACACACTTACTCATTGTCAGAGCCCGCATTCAAACCTTACAAACGCTTCCACATTTGTAAGTACAATGTTATCTCTTAATGTAATGTTCTGTTTACAAAATTAGCATTTACATGTACCCACAAAGGACTTACATTTGTCGGGTTACTTTATTTTACAGGCGTTCGATGTAACTTTGCTTCGAATGAATTAAAAACGCCTTGATAACCTTGGTAGCTTCATAGATAGATAGATAAACTCTGTTGAAACATTACATCGTAAATAATTAAAAAGTGAACAAACTTAACCTAATTGTAACAATAGGCAATCTTATCGCTCAGAGCAATCTCGTCCAGACAGCCTTGCTTGGAAAAGAAATAACGCAGTAATATACTGACGGTGGTTTTCGTATTAAAAAAAAACGCTTGGCTTAAGGCTTGTTTCATCCGTTCTTACTAAATGAAACAGAGTTTTGTACAAAACAAGCTTCTGCCCGGATCTTCGCCCGCGGCGTGGTATATGAAAAAGTAATTCAACCACCCATTTCACCCTCTTAAGGGTGGAATTTCGAAAAATCCTTTCTTAGCGGATGCCTACGTCATAACATCTACCTGCATGCCAAATTTCAGCCCGATCTGTCCAGTGGTTTGGGCTGTGCGTTGATAGATCACTATGTCAGTCAGTCAGTCACCTTTGAATTATATATATTTAAAAGATATATCTAAAATATACACATATAACCAATAATAAGAATAAGGTTAATTGTTATCGTTGCTCTTTTAAAAAAAAGTCATAATTCTAGTAGACAGTAGATATTATCATTCAAGCCCTGGGCTCCACACTAGGATCTCCTATGTTATGGAGGCCAGTTTTACAAACATTTGTTTTTCTCATTTTTGAGACGTTACAAAAGTGTTCGTTGGATTTGAACAGTTAAAAGGGATTTTATTTATATTAAAGAAAAAAATGAGTAGTGAATGAAACAGATATGAAAAGATATTAGAATTTTATGAATGGTTGTAGTAATTGATTCGATGCTAAGTATATGGATTGAATTGTAAAGTATATAATTAGTGTTTGTGAGAACTGTAAGCATGTATGATTGAAAAAGCAGTATGAGTGATTGTAAAAGCTGTAAGTATCACTCGGAACAAGTTTTTTTCTGTGCACAAATACTTGTGCTGCCGTGGGAATCGAACCTGCCGCCTCTGGGTTATGAGCTGACCTGCTCAACCATCACACCACAGAGGTTGTCATGAAAAGGCAAAAGGTGCAGAATTTTGTTCCGGTTTTAGGGACTGCACTAAAAATTTACAGCTCTTAAGTTTACTCTTAGTTTTTTGGGACGTACCCAAATGCGTTGTAGTTGATGCGTTTTAGAAAGATAAGTGTGAACTTAGGAGCTCACAAACTTTAGCGCAGTCTGGTATTAATATTATACGTACTCATCTTTGACGCCTCAGTCTGACGGTCAACATCTCGTAAAAATCGCTCCGTATTTATTCTGTGTTTACCCGTCTAAATCAGTGTTGTTTTTAGCTTTACTTTACCGAAATAAGCTATTTGCGTATTAGTGCTCATCCTTAAAGCTTGAAATTAAGTGTATAATCAACTAAATATTTCATAACGCAAAAAATAGGCGGTGTGCTTCGAGTGACGTGTGCTGCGAGCACAAGAGCTACGCGCGGGCGATTCTCGCGGTTACGGCTACGGCGTAAGCGCTACACCTGCGTGCGGTGGGCTTGCTGTGCTTGTAACGCGTCACTGTGACGATACCGGCAAAGATTATAAACGCAGAGCGGAAATTCGCTTGACCGCGCCAAAGTGTTGTCTCTGTGAGGCAATCTAGACAATTAATATTCTTCATTAGACAAAGTCTATTCAGACCACGAAAATGAAGTGTGCTGGATGCTTGAAGTTAACGAAGGAAAATAGTTCTTTACGGTGTACTGGCTTGTCTTGTGAAAAACTTTTTTGTTCTCTATGTATAAACATGTCTTCCCTTACTGCTGAACGGAAAAAATCCTGGAAATGTCCTGACTGTTCTGCTGCGCAGAAAAAAGGGGGAGACAATAGTCTTACCCCTGTAAGAGCTGCATTTGACTCGCATAACGTTACGACTCGTAAGAAGACCTCCGAGTCTACGGCGGAAAGTAATAGTGGGGATGACATAAAAAGACTTACAGAACAGCTGTCCATAGTGACTACTAGACTTGAGGAGGTAACTCAATCTTTAAATTTCTCACAAGAGCGGATGGATGAGCTTGTGGCCATAATCAAGGCCAACGACTCACGCATGAAGTACCTAGAGAAAAGAGACCAGGAATTTACAATTTTTAAATCGACAGTAACACAATTACAAAGTGAACTTAACATGCAGGCTCAAAATCTGCTATTAAATGAGTTTGAGTTGGTAGGGATACCGGAGTCTCCCGCTGAGAGCCTGCAGCATACTGTTCAACTGGCAGCCAAAATGTTGGGAGTGGATTTGGAAGAAAAAGATGTGGACTGGATTACTCGAGTTGGTCCTCGTCGTCCCGCTGTGTCGTCCAGTTTACCTGAAGGAGGAAGCAAACTGCCACGGCCAGTTGTCGTTCGTGTGTTACGTAGGGCTAAACGGGATCAGCTAAATCTCACAGAAACATAAGCAGTGCTGATCTGGATGTCCCTGGCGCACCACAGAGAGTGTTTTTCAATGAGAGGCTCACTAAGGAAAACAGAATTTTATTTCGCGATGCTAGGAACAGGGCGAAAAAAGAAGGCTACGCATTCTGCTGGTGTAATCGTGGAGCTATATATGTCCGACAGCGTGAAGGGAAAGCTGCTGTGCACATACGAGGGCAGGGCGACCTGGATCGAGTGTTCGTTAATACTATTGATGCTCATGATAGCAAAGTTGTGGGCGCTTAATTATATTGTGTATAGCGTACAAACTTTAGTGAATTTTATTGTTCACAAGGTAGGCTATTGCATACTTTTTCTTTGTAAGTGTTTTAAAATTGAAATGAACGCTTCTCTTGAAATTGATAACCTATATATTTCTACAACTCCGTTTGAGTATCTGACTACTTTGGATGTCTTGTATGATATGGTTGGTCTGTATGGTACTGAGAAAATGTATGTAAATACTGTAAATAGGGTTACAGTCATGTTTTCTTTGTCATGTTCTGTTTATCATAGAGAGTACAACCAGGGGGTTTATTTGTGTACTTTATCCAAATTAGTGTTATGGAGTGTAATGTGCAGATTATTAACTATTGCATTTGTAAATAGCGCAATAATTTTACTTCTTTTAAGAAACGAATCTTATCACAATAATTACCTAAATATCTACTATAAGAATTGTCTACCTCGTACATTAATTGACATTACTGTATTGAATGTAATAATTCCATGCATCAAAAGAGTATTTAATTCCATAGCTAATCATAAAGTTATTACTATAACCAAGGTAATATTAGTTTTTATGATAAATATAAAATTGCTCAGATTCTTGGTCTTTCAAATCAGGATGTATAATACTTTGATTTTAGTTTTAATGTTAAACGTGTGTGTATATTTTTGGTGTCTGGACAAGATTTTTTCACAATGGATCTAGATGATAATATCGGGGATGAACTGGACAGGGTCCGTATAAAATGTAATGTTGTAAATGAACCTGAGCAATGTAAAAATATTTTTTTGGATATACATAACTTTAAGGTTTTAACATTTAATATCAGAAGTATCATGAAAAACTTTGATCAATTTCTTGTATATCTGTCTCGGTTAGATATACAGTACGACATAATTGTACTTACCGAATGTTGGCTGAATGACGCTACGATTGTTCCCCAGCTTCCAGGGTACAGCGCATATCAAACTGTTAGACATAGTAATCAAAATGGTGGCGTGGTTGTCTATGTTAAATCTATTTGTAATTGTACAGTATTAGAACCGCAAATTGATGAAGCTGAGTGCTTACAAGTTGTAATATCTAAAACTATGGTAGTACTTGGTATTTATCGCTCACCTTCTAATAGGAACTTAGAAAACTTTTTAACATCATTGGACGCTTGCATACTAGCATTAAATAATCAACCATTTATTATAGCCGGAGATCTCAATGTCAACATATTGGATACTGTACCTAACACACAGTGTCTGGAATATGTGAGCTTTATGGCTGAAAATGGTTGTTTGCCTGCTATCACTGCGCCTACCAGAGAGGCTGCATGTCTTGATCATATCTATGTAAAAGGCAGAAGTCACTCTTGTAGCGTCGGCATAGTGTGTGAGAACTCAATAACTGATCATAATATGGCAATGTTTGGGACAAATGTAAGTAAAGCTAAAGCTCAAAGACCTAGCCGTTTTATCCTAAAAAGAAATATCGTTGGTATTATAAAAGAACTTGAAACAGTTGATTGGTCAAACTTATGGAGTTATGACGATGTAAATGAAGCCACTAACATTTTTACGGATGTTTTAATGAATGCTTTAGAAAAACATACACGCACTGTGAAGGTGTCCAGGTCTACTTATAATTTAAAACCCTGGATAACGCCGGGAATAATGCGGTGCATGCGCCATCGTGACAAGTTACACATGCAAGCAAGGGCTAATCCAAACAATAAAACTTTGAAACTTTCTTATACCCGCTACAGGAATTTTTTCATTGATTTACTACGCAAATTGAAGTCTGAATATGAAATTGCCGAGCTGGAAGCAAACAAAAAGAACCCTAAAAAACTTTGGAAAACCATTAAAACTGTGTGCAATATAAATCCATCCAAGACTGAAACAATCGAACTTTTATCCCTTGATGGCAGTAATAACGAATTAGAGTCACTAGATATTTGTAACGCTCACTTTACAACCGTAGGACAAAAACTGTCAGATTGTATATTGCAAAATTTATCTAAGTCTGAAAGCGAATTGGCAAGTTCTATCAGGATCTCCCATACGCCAGCTGACTCCTTTTTCATGGAGCCAACAGACTTCAAAGAGATTGAGAGCCTAATCTTAGGACTCTCAAATGATAAAGCAGCTGGTATAGATGGATTAAGTAACTCTCTGCTTAAAAATCTTAAAGATGTGATAATTGAACCTCTGACAGTAATTTTTAACAGCAGTATGGCAAGTGGAATTTTTCCGGATGCTTGGAAAATGGCATTAGTATGCCCGATTCACAAGAGTGGTCTTAAAAATAAAATCGACAACTATCGGCCTATATCACTTTTGTGCGCTTTTGCTAAGTTACTTGAAAAGATCGTAAATTATAGACTTATTAAATTCGTAGAGTCCCGAAACCTTATTTCGGATAGACAGTTTGGATTTCGTAGAGGAAAGTCTACAGAAGATACTGTGTCCTTACTCACATCAATAGTGTCGTCACGTTTGAACGAAAAAAAGTGCTGCGTAGGCGTATTTCTCGATTTAGCTAAAGCCTTCGATACTGTTTCCACTACGATTTTATTGAAGAAGCTAGAGAGTATGGGTATACGCGGAAGTGCTTTGAAGTGGTTCAACAGCTATCTCAAAGAGCGAAGACAGTGTGTTAGGGTTGGATCTGCTGTTAGTGGGTTGCAAGCTGTTCCATTTGGAGTCCCACAGGGAAGCATTTTGGGGCCGACTTTGTTCATACTGTATATTAACGATATTCACGATCTCCCAATAGCAAATGCAGATATTTTGTGCTATGCCGATGACACTGCTATTTTATTCCATGGGCCGACATGGCATGATACTTACTTGGCCGCTGAAGAAGGGATGTCGAACATCCAGAAATGGTTACGATGTAATCTTCTAACATTAAATACACAAAAGACTATGTACATCTGTTTCCACAAAACCCTAGCTTCAGCCCCGACATCGCCGAAAATTAGAATACACACTTGTAACGTCAGCAGTTCAGCATGTTATTGCGATGAACTCAAAAGGGTTAAGGAAACCAAGTATCTCGGTGTCATATTAGATGAAAATCTGTCATTTAAAACGCACATCCACACCTTGTCTGGTCGGATCAGAAAGATCATCAATGTTATAAGGCAACTTAGGGACGTGGCAGGTATCGAGACCCTCAGGTCAGTGTACTATGCTTTGTGCCAGTCTCTAATAATGTATTGCATCACTTGTTGGGGGTCTGCTGCAAAAAGTGTTTTGATAGAAGCAGAAAGGGCTCAACGCTCTGTACTCAAAGTTATGCTTAAAAAGCCGCGCAGATACCCCACAGAGTCTGTGTACAATGAGAGCGGTGTTCTAAACGTACGTCAGCTATTTATATTAAAGACGTTTATATCAGTTCATAAAGTAGTTCTTTCTTCACCAATCTACGACGTCTTGGTAAAGCGTAGGGTTTATCAGCTTCCCCAAACTGTTGTTTCCACAAAATTTGCTCAACGTTTCGGAGAATTTATAAAATCATATATTTACAACTTGGTCATCAAGTATTGTGACAAAAATCTTAAAAACCTAAATGTCCGTCAAGCGAAAATTTTGGTGCGAAAGTGGCTATTGTCACTAAGTTATGATGAAACCGAAAGGATTATTAAAGTCACTCAATAAGTAGCTCTTAAATTTAAATAGTTGTCTGCAATTTTTGATTGTTTATAATTGGTAGTTTTTTGTTTTTTCTTTCCTTTTAGTTTAAATACTATGGTTATTTAAAATAGTTTATATTATCCTTACAAGAAGACACTAAATTAATGTATAGTGTCTATATATATTTCTCATCTATATATTTATATGGTATTGTTTGTCAGCTGAGGTTATATCTCCTTGTCAACTCATACCCAGGCCCCCACGATACAGGCTGAGCCTAGTGTGGGGGTCATTAGATAACTTTGGGTATCTGATAAATAATCCTTCTGCATAAATTTCTAGGAAACAGTGAAATAAAGTGTATAAGCATGTTTAATTTATAAGTTTTTATGCAGCAAATAAATCATTTTTCATTTTCATTTTCATTTTCACTTAAAATAAATTTAGGCAGATTTAAAAATATAATATTATAGAAACTGACGTGAGTAGTACTCATAACCGAGTACTCAGCGCCGAGCCGCCACCGCCGCCGCGCGTACTCCTTGAGGATGGGCATTTTTATTGCCCGAACACCGGTCGAGCTATTCGACTATATCTCGTGTGATTTAAAAATAATTAAATAGGTCATTGAAATAAAACTTCTTTACGCAGGCTTGACTCGGGGATAAGCTGGTGAGGAATTTCTACGTGAAGATAGAAAGAAAGAGTTACGTTTCTTTTATTACGAAGCAATAGCAATTTCGCAAGAAAAATGGAGCTAAAAAAGTTTTACTTCAATCGTGCGATCTAGAACACACTCGGTTTTCTATTTTCAAATCATCATACATTTAATTTTCAAAATTCAATTTAATAGTTATATCTATCGCAATTAATTTTGTATCTCTCACTTAATTTAGATTTATTTAAGCCTAGATGTTTTTTCACTCTTTCAATTAATTACTTATAATAATAACACATGAAAACTCTTGGAAATCGAAGTAATCAATCAATCAAAGCCAATGTTTCTTTGAATCCGTACAAAAACGTTACTCGCTTTATTGGAAGAGAGAGATTTAATTAAAACTGTAACGATATAGGTTAAGTTAGGGTTCCGTTGAAAATGTTAGAGATAACATTAAAGTTTTTTTTTTTTTTTTTTTTTTTTTTTTTAACTAAGCAAAGCTTGTACTATGGGAACCAGATAACTGATACAATACTTAGATACTTTTTTTTGTTTGTAAATACATACATAGAATACAATATGACACCCAGACACAGAACAAACATCGATGTTCATCACACAAATGTTTGTCCTGGGTGGGAATCGAACCCACAACCCGCAGTTCAGAAGGCAGGGTCACTACCAACTGAGCTATCGGGCCAGTCAACAATTTAACGAAGATGAAAATTGCACTGACTCCAAAACTACAAATAGGCACTCAAAAGTGAAATTTTTAATTAAATTAATTATTACAAGCACTATCCACTCATCTATTCGAAGTCGGTGCTAGCAAAGTTTAATAGGTAGTAGATAAATACTACCTACAAATACTTGTGGGTAGTATCTATCTACTGCCTATAGATACTTATGTATCTACTTACTTACAAGCACTACCCACTCATCTATTTGAAATCTATGCCAGCGAAGTGTAATAGGTAGTAGATAGATACTACCTACAAGTATTTATCTACTTACCTATAAGCGCTACCCACTCATCTATTTGAAATCTATGCCAGCGAAGTCTAATAGATACTATGTATGTAACTAAGTAGTATTATTTGGCTAAAATCCGAGAGTACGAGGTTTTCAATTGTTCAACTTGCGAAGTGTTTCTCCCAACCACACCCTTTCTTCCAATTACATTAACGTTAATTGTAACTTACTTTATTTTCCACTTTTACTGAACTTCTAAGAGTAGTACTATATTGATATTCTTTGTGAAGTTACTAGTGAATCTGGTGGGTTGAACCGTTGTTGGGTGGGAGAACCGTTCGAACAATGCGCTATGCGCTTTAATAGGTTAACTGTTAAATAGCTTACTAAAAAATAACCAGTGTGCTTTAGAACATCAATAGTATTCTGTGGACCACATGACTGAAGTAAATCTTCTTTAGCTACATCTCTCCTATCCCTACATTAATATATGAAACGTAACTCTTTCTTTCTATATTCCTTCGCCTCACTAGCTTACGGTGGTGGCGGTGGTGGTAAGTCAAGCGTGCGTAAAGAAATTTACTTCAAAGAAATATTTTGCTTATTTCACTGTACCGTTAAAAAACCTATCGATTTTGGTAAAAGCATTTTTTATAGGAAAGCTATAAAATATTATCATAAAAAACATAATAGCTAATTTTTATCATTCAAGTTGATAAGAGCTATTATGGCGGTTATTATCTTTAAATCTTTATAAAATCATCAATATTATGGTTATTATTACTGGTATTAATTTAAAAAACTTTACTTGGTAGTCGGAAGCCTTTTACTTATTGAATAGAAGAGAGACCAAGTAATCTAATGAATGACGTGCGCTATGCAGTGTCACGCAAAATTACCCTTTAAAGTTTCAGGTGTCACTGCAAATGATATGGGCAGTCGTGTCGCTTAATATCAGGCCAGCGAATACCTCGTCATCTCGTTTAGTAACATAAAAAAATCTAAGCTAGTCGTAGCTTATCATTATTATTAACAGCTCGAAGACGGCCACTGCTGAACATAGGCCTTCACACTAGCACTATTTTGACCAGCTACTTACCTCTTCATCCATCGCCTCCCCGCGGCTTACAGTGAAATGATCAGGGAACATTTGCATTGTAACATTGCACAAGAAAATTTCATGCCTACTTTGAAAATTTCCAAGTCATTGATTCCAGTCATTTTCCAAGTCTGAGGTGGGTGGTTCCTTCCAATGAGTGTACCAAAATGGCCAACAGTCAGAGATGTCGTGAGGCAAGCTACAGTGGCCTACTGCGTGACGACCACGATCCCTCTGTCAAGAGTGACACAATATTAAGTAAGAGTCAATTTAAAGCAAAATTAAAAACCAATAAAATGTTTTCCGCCTTATGTCTA
Organism: Ennomos fuscantarius; assembly: GCA_905220475.3. Classification (NCBI taxonomy): domain Eukaryota; kingdom Metazoa; phylum Arthropoda; class Insecta; order Lepidoptera; family Geometridae; genus Ennomos; species Ennomos fuscantarius. Next base: position 1,767,664 of record HG992040.1, on the reverse strand, counting down.
TTTTTTATGTCTTAGAAAATGAGTGTTTTTAATAATAATAAAATAATTAGTATCATTGTTATATATTTGTAATAAAAATACTCAATTGTGACTCGAACATAATTATTATGTTATGTGTTCACGCGCCATCTGTAGTGTAGGTGAGGATAGCACTAAGTTTGTTCAAGCATTTCCAGTACGGAAAATTATAAATTGCAGTTACTTTCGTACAATCTATGGAGAAACTTATGGAATAAAACATTTATATGCTCTTGACATACATTTTTCAAACAGAGCCAAAACGCGCATTCTCGTATCGTTTCATAAAAAAAACCGCGGTCGCAGAACATTTTGACAGCCGCAAGCGACCCACGTCACAGGAACGTTATTTAATTATATCCCTTCGTCCTTTTTCTCTCACAATGATTTATCTGGATTGGATAGTTTGTCGCCCTTCATTCCGAATGACGTCATGTCGTGATGTGACAGGCTCAATTCGAGTGTAATATTCGGTGGTGATAGCTAGAGATGAGAGGGTTTTTCCGGATATTTTTTATCCGGCATAATTTTCTGATATAACTTTTTATTATTAGATTAGATTAGACTTGGAACAACCAGTCAACTAAAGAATTGACTGGTTGTTCCAAGTCAAATGGAAAATAATACTCTATAGCATTAAGCAATCCTTATATATAAATACCTACAGTTGTCGTTTGTGCAATGTTCGACTAACCCGATAGCTCACTTGGTAGTAGCCTTGCCTTTTGAGGTGTAGGCTGTGCGTTCGATTTTCACCCAGGACAAACATTTGTGTTTAGGTGTTGTATTGTATTTGATGTATTATGCGTTTATAGACAAAAAGTATCTAAGTATTCTATCGTTCCCATAGTACAGGCTTTGATAAGTTTTGGGCTAGAATGCGTTGTGTAAAATGTCCACAAATATTTATTTATTCAATTTATGATAAACCATTTCTCGATTTACCTATCAATGGGTATCCACAGAAAATGTTAACCTGAATCGCTTGTTACTGAAAATTACAATATACCAAGAGTAACTTAAAACCTAGTCCTGCGTGTCATGGCAGCTGTTCGCAGCAGATCTTTTGGAATGCTAGAATTAACGTAAATGGATTTGTTTTAATGTTTTGTTATTTATAATCTAAATATATATAACTCAAAGGTGACTGACTGATATAATGACCCATCAACGCACAGCCCAAACCACTGGACGGATCGGGCTGAAATTTAATAAGCAGGTAGATTTTATGACGTAGGCATCCGCTAAGAAATGATTTTTCGAAGTTCCACCCTTAAGAGTATGAAATGGGTGGTTGAATTATTTTCCCATAGGCCACACCACGGGCGAAACTGCGGGCAGAAGCTCGTATCCTATATAATGCGTTTACGATAATTGTTACAAGTAAATTACAAAACAATTAAGTCTGTTTTATGTACACTTCCAAAGAAAGGAATTCATTACCTTTTACACATACCAGCAGCCCAAAGACGTCCACTCTTGAATGTATGCCATGCAAGGTTTGAATGTACTAAAGATAATACTGCTGCCCATTCCTTGGATATTATTTTAAGCAGCTCTTACGGCGCCCACAAGAAATGTGCCTTTTCAAAAACCACATGACCTTTCTTATTTACTGAAAACTATAATCAGGGATGCCTAGAATTAAGGCTAAATACTATTCACTGAATAAGTACATTCTACTTTGCTACATTTTTGACTATTCCATTGCTTGCCACCAAGCGAGCGGGTAGCGAAACATTGACCTATAAAAAAAATTACAGAAATTTTAATAACATGACGCCGGCAACATCCAGTTATAAACTCTATGCGCAGCGGGCAGTACCGTAATTTACCCTGTGGTAACATTTAAATTTATTACAGTGGCAACACCGGCAACTTTCATCGCTTCCCCACCCATCTGGCTATATAAAGGGTGCGCTACGGATCATTCTTGCTGCGGACACGGCGCGGTGCGCATGATGAAGGCCTATAGTTTTGTAGTTTGACCGCCATGCATAAATCTTCCGCCTACAAACATTATTTATTTGATATCACGTATCGCCTTTTTGTATTATTAGGTAGGCATAATGTCAAATGGTCGGATTCCGGCCAAATTGAACACACTTGCCGGAGCTCCGTGCCATTCTACTCACAGCTGTGTAGCTAGGTTTATTATGCATCGGGTGACCAAACGTGAAATTATGTCAGGTTTATGAGAAACGACAGGAGGAGATGAAAGGAAGTGAGATGAAAAAGGGAGTGCGGAAGTAGGTCTGCCATGACACAAATGATGGTTATCGCGGTGCAAGAAAAACCATTTTTTATCTCCCTCTTTTTTTGTTGTTGATAGGCTTGCGTTTGACCACTATCGCACCTGATGGTAAGTAACGATGCGGTCTAGGATGTAACACGCTTGCCTAGACGATACCTGTTCACTCACGATTTGAAGAATAATGAATATTGCATAAGTTATTGAAATATAAAAACGTGTGTTAATCACCTAAATATAGTCCATCAACCCAATGTGTGCAAAGTGAATAAGCCATGTGAAGTTAGTTGGATAAGCTAGTTGATTTTAGGCAAGTATTAAATAAATGTTTTCTATTCTATAACAACATCATTTGTAATATAAAAGATGTTGTATTAATATACATAATTTGTATACAATGAATAAAATAAAATGAAAAACAGATATCAAATAGGCGTCGGCTCATATTGCTGGTCGTCGAATACATCCAGCGCTGGTTTTCACTCTAGACCCAGAGGAGGTGGAACCAATACACAATTCGATATTTAAAAACGGATAAACTTTATACTTACATACAAAATTAAATGTTACAAATTACATAAATTATTCATCCAATCATAGATATATTCGTTCCATTAAGGATCACTATAACCTTCTATTCAAAATCACCCACATATATCCAATAATCGCTCACTACCGCGACACTACACTTGCCCGACAAATACTCTGTAATACGTCGTCGCATTTAATACGTCTGCAAACAAAATAATTAACGCGTATCCTCCGGCAAACATACGTGACAAATTGCTAGAGAAATGTCCTTGTTTGAGGACTTTGAGGACGCCGTCCTTGTGAGCACCGGTGACAGATAAACCACTAAACTGCGCATAACGCGTTAGCTATAAACACGTTGCTTTAAAAGTCATACTTTATATAGAACTAGCTGCACATCGCGGTTTTACCCACAGATGAAAAGTAGCTTATGTGTAATGTTAATCCAGTATAACGTTGTCTTTATTCCAAAATTCAACCAAATCTGTCCAGCCGTTTGAACGTGAAATAGTAACAAACATCCACACATATAAACTTTTGCATTTGTAATATTAGAAGGATAAATGAATAAAACTTATTATAAAAATCGAAATTCTAAATCACATAACCGTACTATTAAAGTTATTTTTCTAGAAGCATGAACTATGCTAATAACACCGTTTGGTCTATATTTTAGAATTGTTCTAATTTTTTTACATACTAATTTTCTTTGTTGATTGTCACATTAGGATGACATGTGGATGACAGGTGGTGACAGGTGTACTCACTAGTTCGGGAGTCTATGAACTCATTAACATGTATGAAACACGTCTATATCAATAAATGATTATTTGATTGATTGATTGACATTACGAGCGAAAAGGTTTTGGGGTTTTGATTACAATAATAACCTTTACATAATATCTCATAATTAAGAAAAATATTAGTTGCCGTTCTCATTTCATTGTAGCAATAAACCGGAAATATTTATGATATTAATAATAGCAAGCAGCATAGAGCAATGAGCCATCCAATCACAGCAGAGTATTTCATCATCACCCCGATCCACGTTGGTTAAAAGATTTTACTGTGAGATAGGTACTTCATTCATATATTAGCCCATTGTAACTTCTGCTCGTGTGAAGACGATGTGAGATGGAATAAAGCTGTCTGTTTCAGTAGGTATCATATTTGTAGGTATTTCTTTATATGCATTTATACATTTTATGTGTACACGAAGAAATTGAAAATTGAACAAAGGCGTTTTAAGAGCTATACTTAGTCAGTAAATTTTATGAATACTTGAAATGCCCTGTCAACTTTTCGCTGAAGTGAAATGTCATGCGCAAAAACGGGACAGCATCATTAGTATTCGTTCAAGTTTTTATTTTAAATATTTTTAGTATCACTTTCCACTTCATAGTAGGTACCGCTAAAACTTAATAATTAAAAAATGCGTATTATTATATAAATAGTGTAACCTTGAAGATCACTAAGCGCACGCGTCAAATTAATTGCTTAACTGGGCCGATAGCTCAGTTGGTAGTAACCCTGCCTTCTGAACTGCAGGTTGTAGGTTCGATTCCCAGAAGAAACATTTTTGTGATTAATATAAATGTTGGTTTTGTGTCTGGGTGTTTTATTGTATTCTATATATATGTATTTATACACAAAAAGTATCTAAGTATTGTATCAGTTATCTGGTTCCAATGGTACAAGCTTTGCTTAATTTCGGGCAAGATGGCGCCGTGTGAAATGTGCAGACATAAAAAAGGCCTGTTTTTTACAAGTTCAAATAAAAAGAGGTTTCATCTTGTCAAATTAATTAATCTATATTATAATTCAAATTACCCGTGAATTGTTTTCGTGTCTCCGTCACACTTAATTTACCCAAAAATACACGACACAGAAATAATGAACTAAACTGACTCAAAACAATTTTCGGCAAATCTGTGTTCAGCAAAACATAGACGGCCATCAAAACGGCGTGACACTCGCTTTGTTTGAATATTTAACGGCTACGGCTAATAATAACCAAGCCGTTTTGGCCGTTTGAAGCTAATTTGGGCTGTGGTTTTGTTATAGCGCAAAAATAGCAGTTGGATAACTGGCTGGTTCGATTCCAACGACAGAGCAAGTCCTTGTGTCAAAATATTTTTGAGCCTGGGTATTGTGGGTACGACACATATAAATCCTGTAGGACCATGGATTCCTCCAGGATTTATGACTGTGATATTGTGTGAAGTGTGTAAGGAACCATGGTCCTCCAGGATTTTTGTATGTGATCGTTGATTATTTTTTTTAATACAAAATAAATTACGTAGGTGTTTGTTGTTCACATGACGTTAAACGTCACGACCAGCCATAACAGATGCAGTACCACTTGGAGCTCTTTATTAAAATTAATAAATAAATAAAATAAATAAATATTTTTGGACACTACACACAGCGCCATCTAGTCCCAAACTAAACAAAGCCTTTACTAAGAGAACCAGAGTTTGAAAAAAAAATGTCTTTCTCACTACTGGTGCAAGCGATCCGGCTTTAAATGAAAAATCATTTTGGTCATACACTAATCTATTAGAAGTCTTAAGTTGTTTGACATTGTTGTGTTATTAAATCACAACCACGAGATTTGTCACATGACTTAGTCAGACCCCTCTATGGGTGATGCTAAATGACACTAGAGACCAATGCCTTTTATAGAATCAAGTGATTTATGGACGTCTTCTAACAAACAAGCAAGTTCACCAACCGCTGTCTATTTTCCCCTGTGGCTTCACCCGACTTGCCTGTTAATCGCACTGTGACACAGGCCTGACATTTCGACCCTTGGGGCAATTGTGTTCTTTCACGCTCACCTATTTTGGTTGCCAGCAAACGGGTGAAAGTTTCATTTAAATTATAATAGAATATTCTGGTACACTTGTTATGTCTATTAATATATATAACAAGCTTCCAGAAGCAATGAAAAAGGAATCAAATAATGTAATCTTTATAAAACAATTAAAGCATTTTCTAATAAATAAAAGCTATTATACTATAAATGAATATCTAAATGATAAAATTTAAGCATATTATGTAAAAATAATAATTCATTTAACTTTAGTATAAAATAAGTAACCTCTTTCTAATCTAATAATATTTAATTTTGTCTTCCTCTCTTCTAATTTTGCGTGCCCGACAGGTCCACGATGAACTGTTATTTAAAAAAAACTACCTACACCTGTACAACATTGTGGAATGCAAATAAAAATTGAAATTGAAATTGAAATGTTCTAGAATTTAATTGACGTTGTACAGACTACTTGTGACTAAAATAGAGAATGAAAGAGATTTCAATACGCACCTTGACATTTGTATCTCAAGGTGCGTATTCTTGTGAATTTATGTCGTTTATATGTGAGGCTGATGTGAGGGAACAAGCCGACGCGATTATATCGTTTACTTCTTCTTTGTACTTGTTTAGATACAAATTATCCATTTACAACGATTTTATCCAATCGATCTCGAAATAATGTTATTTTAAAACTGACTTGATCGAGAGTGTTAGCTCATAAGTGTATTTTTTTATGTCAAGACTTAAAAATGTTTAAGATTCTTCGTTTAAAAATTAATTGCAGATACATTAAATCTATACATATAAAATTCAAAGTCCTTATTGACTGACTGACTTATATATCAACGCACAGCCTAAACCGCTAGTCCTAGAGACTTGAAATTTGGAGGGTGTTTTCTTTGTAAAGTGTAAGTCCACTTTATTACATCAAGCAAGGGTTTTTCGAAATTTCATCCTTAAGAGGGTTTAATGGGTGGTTGAATTATCTATAAAAAATAAATTCTTCTTCGTTTCCGATTGACCACGTGGGCGAAGCCACGGGCAGAAGCTAGTGTGAAATAATAGGCATAATGCCTATAAGTCTATATATATTTGAAGTAAATAGAGGTTGGCCTTAGTAATTTTATATCTAAAATAGAAGCAGCTCTAGGTTTTACCAGCGTTTTTGTACAAGCCTACTACGCCATAAAAGATCCCGCCAAATATTATATCCAGCGGTTGGACTCTACATTGTCAATTAATTGCCCCGAACAAAGCCTTTTAATTTAATATAAATTATTCATCCATATTAAATATAACAGCTTTGATGTGTGTTCGAAATCAGAAATAACCAAGAATAACTTCGTCCCTTCGTAGCAAAAAGCCTCATATTTTTATTAACTTTATTAGTGCTATATTTATCCTGCCTCGCGGTGACGTTACTGCCACAAATTCGCTCCAATAACCTCGTAATATTTTACCCCATTATCGTGTTTTACCCTATAATCCTGTTTCCTTCTAATCCTTTAGCAATGTACATCAACATGCGGTCAAGTAGCAATGGGAGGGGGAACCAATCGTTAAATTCTTTCCCGTGACTATGCCCAGGGGTAATTTCCTGGCGCGGGTCAAGTAGAGGCGTTCTGTTTAACGAGGTTTCTGTCACACCGAGATGTATTGAACGTTTTTTTTTGTTTTGGCTCCACACTTTTGCGTGTTTAGCCAGTGTCATGTAATTGATAATTTCTCGAGTTAATTAATATTATATAATGTCAAGTCAAGTCGCAACATTATTACTTGGCAGCAAAATAACTGGCAAAGCTGTGATATCTAGACGAAATTTGCAGAAAAGTCCAACACTGTGTTTTTCGAAATATTTTATACTGTACTATTTTAATATAACTTTTGTTATATCAATTAAATGTAGGTATAACTTTCGATCAAATATATATAATACAATCGTAATTTAGTACATCTCTTCGGGATTTTGGCGTTCTAGCACAAAGTAGGTACTTAACATAGGTACTTACTGACGTACATCCTTCTAGCATACATCATAACTTCATGCCTACTACCAGACTTAATACTTGGAAGACAAAATCCAACTACTTTTTATTGTTGTAAAATCGCAATCGTTTTTGAAGTGAAATTTCTTTTTCTTCTTTACGCGTGGACTTGAGAAGTAAGCTGGTAAATGCGAGGCGAACGGAAGTTAAAGCTGGTTCATGAAGATCTCCATTGTCAACATAACGAAGTTTTTTTTTAATGCTGCTACGCCACATACCTGGGTAAGGGCTCTTTTTTAACATACTACTACTTGTTTGTTTGTTGTATTTTTTTAACAACACCAATACGGGAATGTAATTTTTTTTCTTTAAATTTTGGACGCTGTAATACATTTAAATATTGGGAATACGAATTATTTTATTTTTATTGCCGTGTCAGACCAGCTCCCACATATTATGTTTGATTGTCCGGTAAAATGACAATTTACAATTGAAGGGGTGATAAAAAAAAGGGTTTAACTGATTTTTTTCACAAAATGACTTATTAGTATCGTTGGATTCAGCGTGAAATTATCTACAATAATACATTCTCAAAATACCATAAATGAGGCTTAAATCTCGAGATTTTGAGTCTAAAATCGGTTTATCTGTCACAGGAATACAGTTTGCTTAGCATAAAAATATTATTATATTTATTTTATTATATTATATTTTTACAGTAATTGTATGAATTTGTACTATATTTAATATTATAAAATAGAATTAAAACATTTTTAAGCAACTGAAACTTACATAAACCTTTTCTATTACATTATAATCACTCTACATTAAAATGACGCCGCTGAAGTTTAATATCAATTTTCTCAAAACTATCAATTTGACAGTTAAACCCTTTTTATTCTCAACCCTTCAATTGTCATTATGGTGGTGGCATTTACATTAAGCAAAGCAAAAACAAAGTCATACCGGCCGATAGATGGAGCTAAACTAAAGAAGTTTTACTTCAGTCACGTAGTCTAAATCACACTTTTTTTAAATATACTATGTACCGACACCGATATAGTCACATAGCGTTAAAAGGGCCGATTACACAACTATGTAAAAGTTAACCCTGACCTTTGTACGTTACATAAAATCCCCGGGGATAATAGTTGTAGTGCGCCCGTTATTTCGACCTTTGTAGCGTTATGCCGCATGTTTACCCTTCTTTATGATTCTTTATGTGAAAATCATTTTATGGTGGTTTGATTCAGCTGTGCGGGTTGCTTTTTGATATTCCATTGACTGTACATGCCATTATGTTTAGTTTTTTTAAGTTTAATTATTTGAAAAAGAGTAATATTATAGGTAAAAAGAGGTCATAAATAAAACACAGAATTTAAATAACCTTATTTGGGAAGCGTACCCAAAAAGCTGGCAATACTCCCTCGTTGAATAGCTAGGCTAATTCGTTAGCCGATGTATGTGCCAGCCTTTTGGTCGCGCGTCAGCTCAACCAGGCGCCTGGAAAGCTCCTTGACAAGAAGCCACGCTTGCGGGCCCTTGGGAGTCATTGTTTCAACCCCAAACGGAACATATGTAACCCTCACCTAGGGATTCATATTTCCTCCGTTTGAGGTTTTTTTTTCTTGTAGTTGATTTATTTAATTTTATTATTTATACTAGGTGTTCTGCAAAGTTCTTCTAGGAAGGTAACACCACTTTGCTTGTTATTCTGCCGCCAAGGATTATGTGCAAGAACTGCTGTGTTTCGGTTTGAAGGTCAGTTTTGCTAGTGAAATTATTGGGCAAATGAGATATGACTTGCTCTTACAGTCTAGTAATCCTCCATATCCATGTCAACTGTCCAAAGTTATCGTTGATATGGATGTGGAGTTGATCACACACATAGATCTTAGACCCTAACTAAGATTTCCTGTCTAGGGACCCAGGAACTACGAGGACCATGGTCCCACAACACCACACACTCACAACAAGTATTAGGGCTTTTTTCTGTGCACAAATACTTGTCCTGCCGCGGGAATCGAACCCACCGCCTCCGGGTCAAAATAAATCATGTTTCAGAAACTTAGTTTCTGACCCTGACCCATATGTATTTTCCAAATATACCTGTGCCGAAAAACCGCTCAACTCCTTCATAAATCGTAGCATCGACCCTTAGTAACTTTCCGGCGAAATTGACGTGATATCGACTCAGCATCCAGTTACAAACGGGCCCCGTATCTGGGGTCCACAATATCATTGGGGTCACGTAAACCCTATAATTTAGTGGAGACCTCATCGGAACACATTCGATACTGTATTTACTACTGTTGTATATTACTTACGGGTTTTGGTTCAGTCGAACGGAAATGGGCGTAATACGGGGTAGTGATAACGGACCGTGCGTGTTAAGATAGCGAAATTTATAATAATTGTTTTTTATATAACACTAGCTGCGCCCCACGGTTTCATCCGCGCATAAAGAAGTATTTTAATTATTTGCTTATTCCATGCGAACGTTTCACTTTTCCGGGATAAAATGTAGCCTATGTGTTAATCCAGTGTATAGCTATCTTAGTACCGAATTTTATCCAAATCCATTTAGCCGTTTGAGCGTGAAAAAGTAACAAACATACACATATACACACATACAAACTTTCGCCTTTATAATATTAGTGTGAAGTGTGATAGTGTGATTATTGTGATGTGATATTAGTGTGATAAGGTTCGGGGGAAAGTCATTTGGTATTTTAGATACGTATGAATTTGAAATCGAATTTCTTTGGTTTTACAGTTAGAAGCTGCCTGTTTCGGATATCATTAGATTTTGACAATTGAAAGTGAAAGTTTCATTGTTTTTCTGATACGAATTTCGCATTGCTTCTGACCTTGGATTAGATTGAAAAACAGTGCTGTATTTTATACACATTTATAACAATGAACTGAGTCGGCGCCTACTCATATGTTTTCTTGTTTTTTATTCTTTGTTCATAAGTAACATACAGCTTGTTTTGTACCATTTCTAAGCGAGTATTGAATAAACGTTTTTCCATTTCATTGTATTCTATACCAGCTGTGTTTTTAATTACGTTGAAAACTTTTCGTGCTGTAAGTTTTGGCTAAGAAATGTTGCTTACCTGTCCTAAAAATTTTAGGGTAAGTAGTAACTTTTTAGTTAGAAAAAACAAAAGTAGATCGCACCGGGTGGCGATGCTATGTCAATGGCCTCGCCGTGTCAATGGCCTTGCCGTCGTAGTTTACCTAAATATGCGCAAGCGTGCGAGCGAGACAGCCACACATATGCCCGCGATGTTGTTTAATACAAAAAAATGTTTTTTTACTTATTTTATTATTGATTTGAGTTCAGTATCAACAGTATACCCACGTCTATAAATATTGAGCCTATGTTAAACAACAGCTTGTATATCGGATAGGATAGTGTTTGTCCAAATTTTGTATGTGATAATAAGTTAGGCCGCGGGAGCACAGAATGGATATTCAAATGGGCTTATACAACCAAATCCAAAAGTATGGAAAATAGTAAAAATTATAGCTTATAAGCCGATTTGGTATGACTGGCCCGATAGCTGAGTTGGTAGTAACCCTGCCTTCTGAACTGTGGGTTGTGGGTTCGATTCTCACCCAGGGCAAACATTTGTGTGATGAACATAGGTGTTTGTCCTGTGTCTGGGTGTTATATTGTATTCTATGTATGTATTTACAAACAAAAAGTATCTAAGTATTGCATCAGTTATCTGGTTACCCACAATACAAGCTTTGCTTAGTTTGGGGCTAGATGGCGTTGTGGAGTTGTCCACACATATTTATTATTTATTTAGGTTACCACATCGAACTCACGTTGTATTGTAAAAAATATAGTATTATGTCTCGTCACAGAATAACTAAGAGTCTCCCTCTACCTACCACTCTAGATACGCATTGTCATAATCTTTTATCACATGGCTTTATTAAATTATGTGAGTTGCACCTAATTAAGCGAACCACTTTCGAGAAGATATTACGCTTTACCTAACAGAACTACTAGGAGTGCTTTCCCTTTACGTATATGATCTACTAGCTTCTACCCGCGGCTTCACTCGCGTGGCTTATAGGATACGAAGAAGAAGTTTATTCATAGATAATTCAATCACCCATTTGACCCTCTTAGGGGTGGAATTTCGAAAAACCCTTTCTTAGTGGATTTCTATACTTTATAAAGAACACACCTTCCAAATTCCAAGTTTCTATGACCAGCGGTTTAGGCTGTGCTATATAAGTCAGTCAGTAAATCAGGACTTTGAATTTTATGTTAATAGAGTAACTATTTTTTAATGTATTTTTTACCATAATGCATGATTTTCAAGGTACATAAAGCTTTACTTCAGTAAACACCGCAATCCTTAATTACTCCATTACAATAACAATATTACTATACACAGCTCAGCCGTAAACATATTTTACAGCGCTTTTGACCCTGGATTAAACGTAGCTCGAGGTTTAATTGAGGTTTAAACTGGGCTTAAATTATTTATGACTAGAAAAGCTTTGGTTTCATTGTCTTTAATAATCGCGGGTATCGAAATTTGGTTTAATTGGTCTGAAATCGAATACTCTTTCAAGTACGGTGAGGCGTTTGTGGATTAAATTTTGATACTTAGTAACGATCACATCTGTTTAATTTTTTTTGTTTTTGATATGCTTTATTTTAATAACTTGTTGAATATTATACATTGACGACATACTTGCTAGGTTTGCTTAATCGCTGACATTGAAAAGAAAGAAAAAAAAATTATTTACCACGACTGAAGTAAAACTGCTTTAGTTTAGCTCCATCTATAAGTCGCAGGCCGGTATAACTTTGATTTTGATTTGTTTAATGTTAATGTCGCCATCTTGAAAATTGTAAATTGTCATTTTCCCGGACGTACCAACACAATAATACATTTTTTTACTTCATTATGTTGACAATGGAGATCTACGTGAACCAACTTCTACATCCGTTCGCCTCGCATTTATAATTTTTTAGGTAAATACACCCTTATATTTTTGGATACGAATAGTATAGGAATTCAGAACCTACTTCTTTTTTGAAGTCGGCTAAAAAGCATGTTGACAAACAAAAATACTAAACTGACATTACCTTTAATATTATATTGTTCCATTCTGGAAATATTTCGAACCTATCCTCTAACAAATATCGGCCATCCCGCCCCCGTTTCCTTTCCAACGCCGTTAACGCACCGTTACGCCGTTATCCGTTACACTTAGCGCTTCTGCTAATCTCAATTACAGCTAGAGCAAACTACGGATTGTTTTGTTCTGTGTTAACTTTAAAGGTCCAGAGCAAATTGCTTGGAATTGTAGAGATATTGGGTAAGAAATTCTCATAACACCCTGATGGGGTTAGTGTATTTTAACACTGCAATATCAGCTGAGCTAGAACAAGCTATAAAAATCGATATATTTGAAAGAAAGAAAGAAAGAAAGAAAAAACATTTATTCGTGACACACAACTGATAAAAAATACGTAACACAAAAACAATAAAACAATGCTACATGGTGTCACGAATGGGCTCCGACTCAGCATACAATTAAAGTCCTAAGACCTTAATAACTGACTTTCAGTCGGAACACATTTGTGACACCACGAACGTCAGGACATACTTAATATATTAATACAATAATTTTACAACATAACAATTAAAAAAGTTTACATGCTGTAGACAAAAATACAATAAACAAGAACAAATTTCTTAACTCTCTCTCTCAAGAAAATGGTTAAAGCGATTTTGATCAAATTCCTATTGACCTATTGATAAATTACAACCCCCACGTGGAATATGAAAAATTATACCAAAATGTTTTTATTTGTGTAACTGAACTGGCCGGCATTTAGCTGCTATTTCACCTGATGGAAAGTGACGCAGCGGTCTACGATGGTACATGCTTGCCTAGATGATTCACTTGCCACTTGAAGAGCTCCAGCTTGTACTTATCGCGAAACAAAGACGCCCATAAAATACTCCGTTCTGTTGTAGACATACCTACATTTTTAAAGTAAAATTTCTTTACGCACGCTTGACTGGGAGTAAGCTGTTGAATGCGAAGCGAACGAAAGTTGAAGCAGGTTCACGTAGATCTCATTTGTCAACATAACAAGGTTAAAATTTTGTATTATAATGTTGGCATGACCGGTAAAATGACAATTCACAATTGAAGGGTTGAGAATAAAAAGGATTTAACTGACAAATTGACAGTTTCGAGAAAATTGACTTTATACGTCAACGGCGTCATTTTAATGTAGAGTGCTTATAAGGTAATAGAAAAGGTTTATGTAAGTTTCAGTTGCTTGAAAATGTTTTAATTCTATTTAAAATTACTAAATATAGTACTAATTCATACAATTACTGTAAAAATATAATATAATAAAATAAATATAGCAATGTTTTTATGCTAAGTGAACTGTATTCCTGTGACAGATAAACCGTTTTAAGACTTAAAATCTCGAGATTTAAGCCTCATTTCGGTATTTTGAGAATGTATTATTGAAGATAATTTCACGCTGAAGCCAACGATACCCATAAGCCATTTTGTCAAAAAAATCAGTTAAACCCTTTTTATTCTCACCCCGGATCTGTGGCCCGGTGTGATAGGAGATACACGTGTTGGTGAGATTGATCAAAGTTATAAGTGTTAATCCCCTCGATTCGAAATAATTTCCATTCACTGAGTGATATCTCTTAACTTATAAGTGCTTGGTGAGTGTTCAGTGTCGTAATCGCTGCAAATCAGGGGAAATGGAGGCCATTTCCCCTGATGAGCCGCCGGACCCACCGGACCCCATCCCGCCGTCATCCTCTAAAAAGCGTCACTTAGAGAATGAGCCAGTAGGCCCAATTAAAAAAACAATAACAAACACAGAAGCCGCGTCAGCCTCCATCCAGACTGTGTATACCCACCCAACAATGTCGATTCTCGGCATAAGGTCTTACGAGACAACCGACTCAGGCCCTTACATCGTGCATGTTTCGCGAATCGAACCCGACCCAGCCGCAGGTACGTCAATTCGTCCTATTAAATTTGGCCAATTTTTGTCTTACAACAAGATTGAATTTATATGCCAGGATGGAGTAAAGAAGGTTGGACGTAATAAGATTTCCGTACAATTTAAATCCGCTTTTGGAGCCAACAAGTTTTTAAACAATCCTATGTTGAAAATGTACAAATATGAGGCTACCATCCCAACGTACAATGTGACCAGGATGGGCTTGGTCCGCGGGGTCCCTGTGGACTGGTCTATGGAAGAGTTTGTAGAATCTGTACAAATTCCCGGTTATTGCACTCACATCGTAAAAGCAAGACGCCTTAACAGGAAAAATAAAGTAGATGGCAACACAGTTTGGGTACCTACTCAAACTGTCGTGCTCACTTTCAGAGGCCAACAACTTCCTATGCGCGTGTTTTCATACTACTCATCGCTAGAAGTAGAGACCTATCAGTACCCTACTATACAATGTATGAGCTGCTGCCGTTTTGGACACATAAAAGCCCAATGCCGTTCTAATCCCAGATGCTACCGCTGTGCCCAACCCCATCTAGGTGATGACTGTCTAATCCCTGAAACCGAGTCTACGTGCTTGTATTGTTCTGCCAATCATTTCTCAACTTGCAGGACATGTCCTGAACAAAACAGGCAAAAGTCTATAAAAACTGTTATGTCTAGAGATGGAGTATCTTATGAGGAAGCAGCCTTGCAATTTCCAAAAGTTGGTAAATCATTTACTCAGGTTGTTAAAGAGACCCCTTCTGATCTTTTACAGACAAGCTCACAGTCTTCTGCCCCTACTCAGCCCCCTCAACCTTACAATAAGACTGTAGTCCGTATCCCTCGCACTAGAGCCCCACTTGGAAAGTCCTATGATAGGGTAGCTCATCAAGCTATCACTTCAGAAGTCCCATCTTCTTTACCTAATGGTTATGCCCTCCAAATGTCCCAATCTACCCCTCTTCCCCGTGAAGAATCTCAAGATCAGCTGCTAGTCCAGCTGCTGACTATAATTATCAGCATTATTTCCCAAAACTCAATAAACTTACCGTCCAACGTTGCCCACATGATCACCAAACTCTCATCATTCATCACCCATAATGAATCACACCCAAATCCTTCAATGGAACGCCAAAAGTCTTCGTCCGAAGACACATGACCTATATTTTCTTATTAGAAAATATGCACCCGTCCTGGTGGCCATCTCAGAGACATGGCTTGTGCCCGGATCTCATCACCGAGTTTCGGGTTACTCCTGTCTTAGGGATGACCGCCAGGATGGGTATGCAGGTTGTGCCCTACTTGTCAAACGTAATTTTACCTTCTCCCAGGTATTATTACCTGCTCACAGCGCAGAAATAAATGCTGTTGCTGTGAAAGTTTTTAACATAAGTTTTATCTCAATCTATATTCCACATCCTCACTCTTCTTTAATCCCTGACATTCTCTTCGTTATTTCATCTGTCCCCCCTCCTGTTGTAATAATGGGTGACTTTAATGCCCACCATACTTCCTGGGGTTCCGCGGCTTGTGATATGTTCGGACATTCTCTGTTGGAAATTTTTGATGAGGCCAATGTTTGTGTCATTAATAATGGATCCCCCACGAGAAGAGTTCTACCAACTCAAAATCCTAGCGCAGTTGATCTCACAGTTTGCTCTCCATCTCTCTCCTCTATGCTTTCCTGGGAAGTCCTTCCTTTATCTTATGGCAGTGACCACTACCCTATATTAATTAAAATTCCCCAACAAACTCCTTCACAGTGCTCTCCGAATTCTCTTCTAAAGCACAGACTCTCAGGAGCTGACTGGGAATCTTTCGCTTCTTCCCTAGAACGTAAATTAGATCTGATCCCCAGCCCTATTTCAGATCCTCTTTCTTGTTACAAACATCTCATAGATGCTATACTTTCTTCAGCTAATGAACACATCCCCCTTAAAAACCCTAGGTGTAATAGAGCCTCCCCCCCTTGGTGGGACCCGGAATGCTCAAGAGTTGTTCATGACCGCAATGAAGCTGAAATTTCATACAACCACTCCATGACCTTGTCAAACTTTCTTGAATACCAAAGATCTGCAGCAAAATCTAGAAAGGTACTATCCGCAAAGAAGAAAGGTGGATGGTTCAATTACTGTGAAAGCTTGTCACCTAACTCCCCCCCCCTCTTTAGTATGGAAACAAATTCGTAAATATAGAGGCTACTATAACTATATCAATTTGTCTTCAAATGACCCATCCTCTTGGCTTGAAGCTTTTGCAAACAAACTCGCCCCCCCTTTTGTTCACATGTTCTTCTCATCCAATATTCCTAACTTTCCAACTCCTCCCTCTAACATAATTGATGCTTTATTTTCTTATGATGAACTCCAACTTGCTCTGGATGGTCTAGTAGATTCATCTCCAGGTTTGGATGGCATCCCATACTCTTTTATCACTAAATCTCCGGAAAAATCAAAACGTTATTTATTAGACCTAATCAATACTTTTTATGACCAAGGCTTTATCCCTGATCCTTGGAAAAGTCAAGTGGTTATACCTGTATTAAAACCTGGCAAGGATCCTTCTGATCCAAACTCTCATAGACCTATTGCCCTCTCTTGTATCCTGGCGAAAATCACTGAACACCTTGTCAAAAATAGGCTTGAATGGTTCGTGGAAAATAAAAGTCTTCTAGCCAAATCACAATTTGGTTTTAGAAAGGGTATGAGCACCTTCGACAGCCTCAGCATATTAACCACAGAAATTAACCTTGCTTTCAAGAATAAGGAGTATCTTGTAGGAATTTTCCTAGACATAGCAGCTGCTTATGATAATGTTGTTCTTCCGGTACTCAGAAACAAATTGTTACAGCTGAGCATTCCCGTAAAGATAACCCGTTTCATCTGCTGCTTTCTGGCTCAAAGAACAATTTTGATAAAATCTCCTGATAATAACTCTTACTTGTCACCCAGAACAGTCTGGAAAGGACTCCCACAAGGATCTGTACTTAGTCCAATCCTTTACAGCCTATACACTTATGACTTGGAGACTACAGTAAATTCATTTTGTCAGGTTTTACAATATGCAGATGACCTTGCACTGTATATATCAACAAAATCAATTTCAGAAGCAGAAAATAAAATGAATTCTGCTCTTGGCTACCTTGGAGACTGGTTGCTGGATCATGGGTTGTCCATATCAGCTTCCAAAAGCACTGCAGTAATATTTAGTAGAAAAAGAATTATACCTGACATAAACTTGCAATATGAGGGAGAAACTATTCCACTTCAGAGCTCTGTGAAATTTTTAGGTGTTTTGTTAGACACAAGGCTAACTGGAGTTCCGCATTTTAATTATGTTGTAGCAAAGTGTGAAAAAAATATCAACATCCTCCGTGCCCTCTCAGGGGTATGGTGGGGATCTCATCCATTCTGTCAAAAGCTACTGTATAATGCTATTATTCGAAGCCACTTAGATTATGGATCGTTTTTATTAGAGCCCGGAAATAAAGCTGCTCTGGATAAATTATCTAAAATACAATCTAAATGCCTCCGCATTATTCTGGGTGCTATGAAGTGCTCTCCTATAAATGCCATGCAGGTTGAATGTGTAGAGCCTCCTCTTCACCTTCGCAGACAATTCCTGTCTGATAGATTCCTATTTAAACTCATTCAAAATTCCAATCATCCCTTGCTAAGCAGATTAGAAAATCTCCTTAGAGTGACTAGATCTCAAGGTTACAGATCAGAAGCCAATCTACCTTACATTATTCGCAGCTTTATTAAATTTTCAAACTTATCTTGCCCTGTAGAGCAATTTCCAATTAACCCTCTATTTTCAATAAGCTATGAAGCATTGATTCATAAACCATCGATCATCCTGAATTTTGGTGTGGACAAAGATTCTGTTGAACCCAGCAAAACATTTAGGAAAGATTTAACAGCCGGTGGAGTGACTGGCTCCCAATATTCACAGATGCATCCAAATTAACAAAAGATAGCAATGTAGGTTGCTCAGTTTGGATTCCAAAGTATAAAATAATATTGAGCTACAAATGTCCATCAGTTTTCTCAGTGTTTACTGGTGAAGCTATTGCCATTCTAGAAGCAATCCTGTATATTATCTTCCACTCTATCCGCAAAGCTATTATTTTTACAGACTCAAAGAGCTGTCTACAAGCAGTTTTGGCCAACCAATTTAAGTCAAAATCTAGGTTCCCCGTTATCTTGAAAATAAAAGAAGCCCTTTTCAATAGCCACAAATTGAAATTAAATATAGTTTTAGCGTGGGTCCCTGCCCATGTAGGCATAACTGGCAATGAAACTGCGGATTCATGCGCTAAACATGCAGCCACGCACGGCATTTCTGCCAGGTATAGTGCATTCTCCCATGATCTTGCCTCAGTTTGCCAGCTCCAACTACGTAACACTTGGGAGAAACTTTGGAACATTTCTAAAAACATTAAAGGCAAATTTTACGGCTACGTCCAGCCTTCTATCCCAACAAAACCTTGGTTTTTTAAATACAAAAAAATTAATAAAGCCACCACTTCAACAATATGTCGTCTACGATTAGGTCAGTCTTGCACTCCAGTCTTCTTAGCCAAAATTAAAGTACGTGACCATTCTCTGTGTGAGTGCGGTCTGGATGAGGGTACTACTGAACATCTATTTTTTGAATGTCCAAAATTGCGCTTTTCTCTTTATGATGTACTCCCTCCTGAAATTCCTCTTCCTACCAATATTAGCCTTATTCTATCCTATACTTTTACTCCACTTCTTAATATATTAAGTAAATTTATTCAAATTAACAAAATAAAATTGTAAAATAGTATATAATTCAAACTAACATTTTTTTATATACCTACTTCCATAAACTATTATTATGTCTGTTTGTTATTGCCATGTTTTGTCTTTGTGTGTATATATGCTTATGTATGTCTTGTGCTGTCGTATTTGTTTCAGATAAAACTCAGATCGAATAACCGGCCAAATTTTACTCCCACCGATCAATCTCCATCGTGTGTTTTCTCTATCCACGCGACATTGGCGTAATTGTGGCAACCCCGCAGAAGCCATAATAATAAGAAGTTGAAGTTATTCTCACCCCTTCAATTGTCAAGATGGCGACATTAACATTAAACAAAGCATAAATAAAGTTATACCAGCCGATAGATGGAGCTAATCCAAAGAAGTTTAACTTCAGCGGTGTGGTCTAAAGAACACTTGTTTTTTTTTTTATATTACTCAGTGAGGGTAGATGTCGTTTTGTATCGCCTCTCGCTGGTACCGCCCGTCAGTTTCAATCTTGTACAAACGCTGCTAAATCGTAAAACTCCATCTCTTCTCAATTTGAAGACATTCCTTGCGAGTGACGTGAAGACGCTAAATCTACCACTGTGATAATAGTGCTTGTTGTGTCTTTCCTCTTTGACGGTACCGTCATAACCAGGATCCGAGCTGAACTGCTGGTGTGTTGACTTAAATTATTACCTACTTCTCACTGAGCTTCATTTCTGTGTTGTTTTTTTGCCTTGGCGGCACCCACACTCAAAGTAACGTATCCTCGAAACGAGAAGATACGCAAACACATTCCTTCGCTGCTCGGACATTACAAAACTGCGTGCAGCAACCAGCACTTAATAAAACTGCTGCTACATAATAAAAAAACTAAAAAAAAAGTACCAGTACTCTCGAAGGGTAAATTGTAAACTTTTTTTTTTTGTGTTTTGGCTCCACACTTTTGTGTATTTAGCCAGTGTCAAGTAATTGATAATTTAGCAAGTTAATGATATTTCACGTAAATAATGTGTCAGGTCACAGTCGAAGTCATCAAGTCAAGTCATAGTCTAGTCTAGTCAAGTCATACTCCTAGTAAAGTGGTGGCAACTTTACCAGAAGCTTTGGAAGTTTTGGATACAACATGAAAAAAAAAAGTTTCACCATCATTATACCACTTTCCCACACTCATTCTTGTAATCCAGCACTTAACGAATAGAATGCCACCAATTTTATGCACTAACACAAGTTTTGGAAAATAATATAATGCGGTAACGTGATCTTTTTCGTTTTCCCGCCAAAACTCCAATTCTAAACTTTTTAACTCGTAACCGTAACATCGAAAACATTGCTCCGATTTTGCACTTTTCCCAAAAATCCCCAACAATGCCCAGAAATACCCAACCATTGCCCAATTGTGGTCAAGCCTTTGCAATTTCCTCCCTAATGTGGTCAGATTAGTGGTCTACTGTCCTTTTTGCCAACGTGTGTCTATATAATGACCTCGCGAGTAATAAAGATCCCAACGTTGTGAAGTCACGGTATATTTGATTAGAGGGACGGTAGAGACAAAAAATGTGTGTCGAAAGGTTTAGTTCCTTACCTACATCATGGTTGACTCACAGGGGGAAGGGGGGGCATTTGGCATAAGCAATGTGGTTGAAATAGTAATAATATCTCTTCATTAACATATAGCATTTTCATGTAAAAAAACGTGTGTGCTTTAGGCCACACGACTGAAGTAATATTTCTTTAGTTTAGCTCCATATATCGGCTGGTATAACTTTGATTTTGGTTTGTTTAATGTCAATGTTGCCATCTGAACAATAGTAAATTGTCATTTTACCGGACATACCAACATAATAATACAAATTTTTAATTTTTTTTATGTTGACAATGGAGATTTTTTTTTTGAGGGGGGGCATTGCCCTCGCACTTCCCTGACACCACAGGGGTGGTGGCAGGGGTATGTGGTACTCGAACCCACTAAAACCCTCGTGAGCCCTCGTCCGCCATACCGGGGTGAGAAGGGGTCGCGACTGCAGTCCAGCCAAATTGCCTCCGAACAATGGAGATCTACGTGAACCAACATCAACTTCCGTTCGCCTCGTATTCACCTGTATACCCCCAAAGTCAAGCGAGCGTAAAGAACTTTACTTAAAAAATCTTTTATAAATTTCACACTTATTGACACTTTTATGAAGTTACCAAGCAGAAAATAAAAAATAAAATAAACAAATATATTTTGTAGACATTTGACGGAGCGCCATCTAAGCAAAGCTTGTACTATGGAAACCATATAACTGATACAATACTTAGATACATTTTGTTTGTAAACACATACACAGAATACAATATAACATCCAGACACAGAACAGCCATTGACGTTCATCACACAAATGTTTGTCCTGGGTGGGAATCGAGCCTACAAACTACAGCTCAGAAGGCAGGGTTACTACCAACTAAGCTATCGGGCCAGTCAAAATTAAACGAAAAAAATATCAGAACATAAAAAGTGAGAAATCGATACTATCACCAATTTTAGAGTTCATTTTAATACTTTATACCATCAAATATCAATATAACAATAACATTAAATAAGTTTATAATTATTTATAATTGAATTAATACGATAAGTTAGCGAGTTAATTTAAATTGTTAATTTGTTAAAACTATTAAAGTCTTTAAAATATTCAACACTTAAGTTTTATAACTGAATTAATAAAGTAGTCTTAATTAGTGACTAAGTTTTATAAAACTTTCCACGTCTCTTTTAGCATTATTTAAAATTTTATTATTTTAACTAATTTAGTAACTTACTTCTAGACAAAGGTCTCATTCAATTCTTTCATAACAGCCTTCAATATACACCGTGGAATTGAATTCCATGTTTTCCTAAAAAGTATGCACTCAGTCCATGCTATAGAATTTTACAGCGAAAACTTAATGAAATAAAAATAAGTGCCTCTTAAAATAATTCGCCTTTAGTTACATGCTGATGCCCGCGAAAGCCGCCGCGGCTTGCGTTAGCAACTGGCTCCCAGAAGAAGGACATCGAATATGTCCGAAACCTGTTCGGAGTAATTGCGACTTTTAGTTGACGTGAGTTTTAGCCGTTATTTATCTTACAAAATGTGTCATACTCACGATAGTTTTCAAACTAAAATAATTCGCCTTTAGCTGAAATGTCTATTTCACGCCACACACAGCGGCCAAATTATTGGACTGGGCAGCCGTGACACTTAACATCAGGTGAATGACTAGCTCGTCACAAGAAACGCAGATTACCCCCATGATACAAATAAGGACCACTGTTAAATCTACGAGCAATGCCGAGCAACGACCTCTATACGCAAATAATACATGGAAAATATTATTAAGCTATCTTTGACACATATTTACTTTTAAAATGTGTTTATTCTTAAATAAAAATAAGAATGTGTACATTACAAAGTGTTTTCGTAAAATACATTAACAGCTTTTTGTTGAAAATATTAATGCAAAAACTGTCTCTTCTGTAAACAAATCACATCACTTACTCTTTGCCAAGTACGTGCGAGTGACGTAGGTCATTTCGCGTGTTTGTGTAAATGAATGATTATAATATTATTCGGGGCGGCATTTCAAAGCCTCTCTGATGTAATGACCCGGTAGGTATTTGTTGTAGGGGTAATTCTGTAGGTGTGTCTGTTTTATTAAGCTATTCTTTGACATTATTGCCGATAAATTAAGTTTTATTTTGTTTGTGTTGTCTTTTCTAATTTGATTTTTCGTGCCTTATAAAGCACTAGCTTCTGCCCGTGGCTTCGCCCACGTGGTCTATAGGAAACGAATACCATATTTACCTGCCGAAACAAATATTATACACGCTCTCACTCTCCTTCGATATATCATATATTATTAATTAATTCCCACAAAAATTATATAAATTAAAAGTTGTGAGTAAAAACATTGTCATCGTGGCCTTTCGTGGCGTGAACTGATCGGTGGTTTCCGCAGAAAGTCTGTGTTTGTTCAGAGGATACCTACAACACCATTAAACTATCCCTTCGAGTTCAATCAAACATTTAATATATCTGGGATAGTTACAAGGAAGAATTGGGTCATAATTTTGAGAATACTGTGGTACACGTATCTCAGAATTTTAATTGAAGAACATGTGTATAAATTTCCGAGTCAATTGATCCAGAGAAGAAAATTATTCATATTAATTTCAACTACCCATTTCACCCTCTTAGGCGTAGAATTTCGAAAAAACCTTTCTTAGTGGTTACCTACACTTTACAAAGAACACACCCTCCAAATTTCAAGTTTATATGTATAGAATATAGTAAGAATTACGTGTGACAATTTAGGAAAATAGAGAAATTACATATACCGTAGCATGCTTATCTAATACCCATACGTCCTTGGTTTATTTGAAGAAACCCTGGTTTTCTTTTTCTGTAAAACTGACTACCGCAGTTTTCATAGTAAAAGTTGAGTTGAAACGCAAATATTGGTAGCATTTTGAGCATCAAATGGTGGCGATCATCGTCAATTGCTTTAATGGAAGCCTTTGAGCATCTTCAAATCGTATCATTTTGCTCACAGTATTTTTGAGCAGCAAGTTTCTCTATGTGCAATATCAAAATTGATTTTAGAATGAGGTGTAAAAGCAATTTTAATAATAATGCAGAATTGAAAAATATTAGGTCTTTACCTATGAAATTGCCGTTTTGTTTGAAAAAAGTTAAAGTATTTTTTTTTCGAACTTATTTATTTCTTTTATTCAAAGTAATCACCCCTGCAATCAATGCATCTTTGCCAACGCTGTGGCAGTTTATGGATGCCCTTCTTGAAAAAATCAGCAGGACCGGAGACAACAAACTCTTCAAAGGCGTTTTGTACTGCCTCTCGGGAATTGAATTTTTTTCCCGCTAAAAAGTTGTCCAAATTTTGGAAAAAGTAATAGTCGGTAGGCGCAAGATCTGGTGAGTATGGCGGATGAGGGAGAGCTTCCAAACCCAACTCATGCAGCTTACAGACGGTCTGTTGTGCAGTATGGGGTCGCGCGTTGTCGTGAAGTAGCAGTGGAGACGACCGATTGACCAAAGCTGGTTGCAGACGTGCGAGTTTCGCCATCATTGTGGTCAGTTCTTCAATGTACACATCTGCAGTAATGCTCTCGCCGTTTTGTAAAAAGCTATGATGAATCACACCAGCACTAGACCACCAAACTGTGACCATCACCTTTCTAGGGATCATTTTTCGTTTTGCACATTGCTTTGGTACCGAACCAGGATCTAACCAACTTGCTGAGCGCTTTCGATTGTCAAAAAGAATCCATTTTTCGTCGCACGTAACAATTCGGTTCAAAATTCCTTCATTTTTGTGCCTGATAAGCAGCGCAAGGCAAGTCTCGACGCGTACGTTGCGCAGGCGATCGTTAAGTTCGTGGGGCACCCATCTATCAAGCTTTTTTATCTTGCCAATCTGTCGCAAATGGACCAATATTGTTTTGATGCTAACATCAAAAGCTGCTGCTAGCTCAGCTGTAGATTGAGATTCATCAGCTTCCACAATCGCCTTTAATTCATCATTGTTGACCAAAGTTTCCGGACGACCACGAGGTTCATTTTTCAAGTCAAAATTCCCAGAACGGAACCGAGCAAACCAATAACGGGTTATACGTTCGTTTGTACAGTTCTCTCCGTAAACGTCGTTGATGTTACGTGTCGTTTGTGCCGCGTTGGTGCCACGATGGAACTCATATTCCTTAATTACACGAAATTTCAAAGTATCCATTATGAGGAAAAATGTTGAAATGTAATAAAAATACAACGCTAATCAATAAACAAAAGACTTATATTGTAAATAGAATGTCATATTTTTAAAACAAAATTAATTTGAATTTAGAATTCATAGCCAATCAAAACTTTTTTTTGTTTGAAAAAGTCTGTACTGCAATACGGCAATTTCATAGGTAAAGACCTATTATATATATTCATAAATAACGCCCAACGATCACATACATAAATCCTGGACCTTGAATTGGATTCCCTGTATCTAGGGACCCAGGAACTACGAGGACCATGGTCCCACAACACCCAGACTCAGAACAATATTTGCTTCTTTTTTTCTATGCACAAATACTTGTCCTGCCGCTGGAATCGAACCCGCTGCCTCCGGGTTATGCTGACTTGTTCAATCACTACACCACAGAGGATGTAATTAGGTTTAAAACGCGATATACATATTTTTAGTACTTACCTATAAAAATTAAAGAGGGCGAGATGCTAGTTTGATTTCACTATTCGGCATTTCTTTGGATACCTACTACTGTACTACGATATATTTTGTTCATCAAATCTGAGTTAAAAACTTGTTATTACCCGCCTTTACGCTGGAACGATTTTATATACAGAAGTAAAAAAAAATACTCCTACATTTTATACGAAATGGCTTGCATTTGACCACATTTCTCCTGATGTGACAATGAAGTCTATGTCGAGGTCTTATAGCAAGCTCGCCTATCAACAACATCATTGCTCATCATACAAATGTTTGTCCTGGATCAGAATCGAACCCACAACCTACAAGTCAGAAAGCAGCGCTACTACCAACTGAGCTATAGGGCCAGTCAAGATAAAATTAAAATTTTGGTATAGTTGTTTCCAAAAACTAAAGATAATTCAACCTTCTTGACTTAGTTTCGGTGGGTTAAGCCCTACAACATACAACGAGAGATCCAAAAAGGGGATAAAGTCAACCTAATGCTTCAACTAAACTATCTACTTTAAACTGTCAGCCGCAATGAAATGTGGACCCTTGCTAATGCCCTACCCTCTTTGGTTGCCCTGTTTGCCTACTATTGCCTGCCCTACAAGTTCACAGGCACATTACGAGAGGATTTACATAAATCAAGCTAAAGTCCAGCAGTATTATGAGTTGTTGTTTTATTGCGTCCAATTCGGGAAAGGATAGGCTGATATAAATCTGGTGATAAGAATTTGGATTTTTTACCCGACTGCATCAAAAAATCTAAGTTTGACGATTTGGCTGCCTGTATCAGTTGCAGTATCACTCGGAACTCTAAAGTTTCACGTGTCACTGCACTGCGCACGTCATCCCGAAACATCTTTTTTTATGCAAGAGATTGACGTGACAAGCTAACCGTTCACCTGATGGTAAGCGATACGGCTGCCCATATCAATTGCAGTGTCACTCGGAAATCGGAACTTTAAAGTGTAGATAGAAGAAAGATAGAAAATGCTTTATTGCACACACAACAAATGTAGGTACAAAGTATAGAGTTTCGCGTGACACTGCACTGCACACGTCATCCTAAAACATCAGCACAGACTGGACTGTGTAGATGTTTCAGGATGACGTGCATCAAGATTACTAGACTGTGAGATAAGATCATAAATTCTTGTTTGTATAATTTCACTAGTTACAGTTTCCTTCAAACCGGAACACAGTAGTACTGGCGCACTACTGCTTCGTGGCAGAATAACTGGCAAAACGGTAGTACCTGGACGAATTTTCCAGAAAAGTCTTACCACATGGTAAGTTTAGGATTTGAGCATAATTGATGATCAAATGAACTTAGTTCGATCAAAATTATATTCACGGTTCCATTCGACGCGATTTATAATTAATAACCCCTGAAATAAAGTGACCGATGTAGCTCTTAGAAGCATGTTGAATTGGCAGTGGGCAGGCCATATCGCCCATAAATCTGAGTAGGGAAGAATGGATATCGAGTGGCAACTATGAACGGGAAGATGCAGCGTAGGCCCGCCAATAACCAAAAACCAGGGGCCTATAACCGCATAAGTCTGGTGGAGATGGTAACCGTGTTCTCTCTTGCTCGTACTCGTGAACTTGTTAATTGGCGCGTGCAGGATGGCAGGAGAAGCAGATTCCCATAACAGTTACGCGATAAGGGTGCTGGTCAGAATCGCGGTTCTCCCCGCGGGGAGCCAATAGATGCTAGTATCCGCACAAATTGGTGTTCTCTGGGGGATTCCTAAGTTCATCAGTGGCCTATTGAGCACTGATAAACAACGTCCCTAAATATCACTTAATATAATCCATTACTAAATTGAATCCGCTTCTTAACACATAATTATAATTTAAGCCCGGTCTGTAATCAGCTTGCCTACTAGTGTTAACATCTACCTGTACATGCTAATTATACAATGCCAATGACCCATGGATATGTAGCCATGTGTCCAGGAGATAATCAATATTGTATTAGTGGCTTGTATCGTTACTGTCTCGCCATAGAATAATAATAGTGATTATCGGTTTTTTCTATGTAAGTAGTATATTAAAAGAGCACGGACCCAGGACTGTGGTAATGCATCAAAAAACCGTATTGTTGTCGCACAGAGCCTGAACTCCGCGGCGGACGACATCGTGTCGCTGACGCCGGAGTGCAGCGGCGCGGAGGCGGTTTTTTACTTACAATATAATAATAATAATATATGTGTGACATCTTACACAACGCCATCTAGCCAACTAAATAAAGCTTGTATTATAGGAACCAGATTAAATACATATTATAGAATACAATATAACACCCAGACACAGAACAAACACCTATGTCCATTACACAAATGTTTGTCTTGGGTAGGGATTCGAAACCACAACCTCCAGTTTAGAAGGCAGAGCTACTATTAACTGAGCTATGTAGCCAATTAAGCCTACGACAAAAATAGGTATAGACATGTTAGAGCCATCAGCCCACACGTAAACTTTCTTAACTACTGGATTAATATTCAATACCAAATGACCACAGAGTCTCACTGTGAAAGGGTCATGCTAATCCTGATACAAAATAATTAGCATTTTGCCCTTTGTCTAAAGTGGTTTCTCTTGTAGATTTAATGAACCACTTCAAACTGAGAGCCTGTCAAAATATTTGGGCTCTTCTTCGGAATGCTGAAGGAATTGTTGATGCTGACGTCTCTAAAAGGGTGGCAGGTACTTAACTTGTTAAGGAACTTAATCTTTGTTCAACATTTTTGGTGATAAGTTAGCAAAGGAAAGCGCTGATATATAAGAGATATTTTGTGACCAATTGATAGATAGGTAGATGATAAACTCTGTATTGAAACACCACATCTTGAATAATTAAAAAAAAAGTGAACAAACTTAACCAAAGTGGGTAGGAAAATGGGCGGTCTTATCGCTCAGAGTGATCTCTTCCAGACAACCTTGCACATTTGGTATAATGTTAAAAAATTATGCTCATTTCCTTATGTGCACGCCTAATCTAAATGTTTCTCTGCACGCCTTGGTTAACTGGTAGAAAATGATGCTAGCATTAAGTCCTCCTTTATACTTTTTTCGGTGCATAAAGTATTGAATAAATAAATAAATATAAAATAGCTTTGCAGGATGGATGCAATGGTTTTCTCCTCGTGAAGACAAGTGATCCGCATTGCAGATATTAAATTTTTTCTGGTCCAAGGATTCTGTATTGGCTTTCTACTACCGCTCTAATAGACCCGTATTACAAAATGATGCTCAAGAAGAGAATACAATAGTTAATCATTTTGTGCATAAAATCGAATTTTGAACAGATTCTCGGCTGAGCGTTCCGTAATACGGGCCTTAGTCTACCTATAACGGTTTATTAGACAAATAAAACCATAAAACAATATTGACGATCAATAAATTTATTACTTAACATCTTAACAATAATTATTTACACAACCGTATCCAATTACAATTAAATAATACAAATCATATCTTAATTTTTTCACGTTATTCAATAACACTAATATAAATTTATTTTAACTAATAATTAAATTATATTATTTAATACTTTTCAAAGTATTAACATTAATGTTGGTATTTTAATTATAACTAAGGTGCATCCACAATTGTTAAGTTGCGACTAAATGTAATTAATAAATAGACATAAAAAACAATATTGCTTTTAATAATACTATAACAATAGTAATAAATAAAAAAGTTCTAAAAATCGATCTAGAAGTGACATACATACTTACGACATATTATTTAAGTTTCACATTGAAATGAAAAAATAATGTATGTACGTAAAAAAATCAATATTAATTTTACATTAAAGTGTATTCACCTGAATTTTTAACATTATATTTTATATGCTCCAATCAATATATAGTGTAACAAATTCATTAGTTTTAGTTTATCTACATGCTTACTTATTACTTAAATCTATTTACATTCGTTTATTTCTTACACAAAGTATTTAAACATATGACAATATCACTTTCAGAACGCAGTAAAATAGAATAAATGACAAAACGACATGAAAAAACATATCTACTATATAAAAATAAGTCGGGTTTTCCTTCCTGACGCTATAACTCCAGAACGCACGAACCGATTTCCACGGTTTTGCATTCGTTGGAAAGGTCTCGGGCTCCGTGAGGTTTATAGCAAAGAAATTTCAGGACAAACCAACATTTTAAGTAGATGGTGCCGGTGCGTGATACATTGTTTTTCGTATATTATAAGATGTTTAATAAATAAACGTCCACCCGAGCGAAGCCGGGACGGGCCGCTAGTTATTTTTATAATTGTATTTTTTTATTTTAGCCCATCAAATATACAAATGATCTTGATTCTAGATATATTAATGTTACAATATTTATAACTATAAAAGAATTGAAAAACAAGGGCTAATACAGTGTCAAAGGAGAAAATAAAATTAGCTACCGAGTCCTAAAACAAATATTTACCAAAACGGAGCTAAGCAAAAACCAAAAATAGACAGCCCACGATGAAAAACTAATATAATTTCTCTCAGCAACAAGGCGGAGTTTACGGAATTTCTAGGAAAAAATCTCACAAATCCGTTAATATTTACACGATTCCTGAATTCGCGGAATCACAATATTTGCTGACCGAGAACTACGTGCGTGAGCGTGAGCGGAAATCTTCGCTTTATGTAAACAGGGCCTTGTGTCGCCGATTCGTGAAATCTTTGCACTGTAACTTCTAGCGCTTGTCAAATTCTGAAACCATATAAACCATTCACGCTTATTCTTAGATTCGTTGAAAAGAATCCGAAAATGGTGGATGCACATTTTGAATTTTTTTCCACAACCCGTTTATTTTTGAAATTTAATGTGTGAAAAGGGTGGATCATTATACGTTTAGTGTTTTTTTTTATGTTTTGGCTCCACACCTTTGTGTATTTAGCCAGTGTCAAGTAATTGATAATTTATAAAGTTAATGATATTTCACGCAAATATATTATTATATATTTGCGTGAATACAAATAATATAATAATAAGATAAATAAGACAGTAAATATACAAGTCACAGTAGGAGTCATCAAGTCAAGTTATAGTCTAGTCAAAGTCATACTCCTAGTAAAGTGGCGGCAACTTGAAGCTTCTATGAAGTTTTGGAAACAACACGAAAAGAAACGTTTCACCATCATTATGCCATTTTCCCACACTCACGCCTGTAATCCAGCACTTAACGAAAAGAATGCCACCAATTTTATGCACTAACACTGAAAATAACACAAGTTTTGGAAAATAATACAATGCGGTGACACAATTTTTTTAGCTTTCCCGCCAAAACTCCCGTTTAGTGTTCGTAAACGTGCACGAGTGTTGGCAAATGGTTCCAAGTTTTAAAACGAGGTTTATTCGTTTTCTTTTCAAGGCTAGAAACCTTCAATAAAGCATTCTTCACCATTTTAATGTGGCATTTTCACTTTGACATGACATAACCGTACAAAAATTCCTTACTTGACATTGGCAGATATTGCTAAAAAGCGATGAAAGGCCATTAAACGAAGAAAAAGACATTTGTCTAAGCTTTGTTCAGATTGTTTTTTCTCTAATCTGTGGCACGTTCCCTTCATCTTCGTGGCGTTTACCAAGGAAAAAATCTTTTTACGCTCGATTGACGTTTACACGTTTATCTAATAAGCCTGGTTTATGTTTTCAAAACAGCGTATTTTTAGACTAGGTTTCAAGAAGAGTCAGCACTTGCCAAGCTTACCAAAATACATTACGTCTCATGCATTATTAATGCCGCTTCTATATTTTATATTTTTTTAACGCTCGTAACAACTTCAATTGATTATTTATGAGAACGTGATTGGAGTTCATTTCGAAAAGCCGGCCAGGGTGTTAAAGCTTGGTACACACCAAGTGAGATACTACGTCAAGATACATACATTATGCCCAAGATACAGGATAATAAAATTGCATACTCTATTCAAATAAAAAAGGACTAGATTAACAAGACAGTGTTGTCAAATGTGGGTTTGATTAACGTACTGTATAGTCAAAGTAATAATAATAATTATAGTCATGAAATACACAAATAGCTAATAGCTTACCGTTTCCTTCAATAAACATTGTGGGTTGATTTTATTAAGAATTTTTTTTTAAATAATAACAACTCAACTATCACATTACAAATACTTTTCCAACCGGGAATCGACCCGCCGTCTATGAGCCGACCTGATCAGCCACTACACCACAGAGGCTATCAATATTTTACTGATACTTTCTTTTTGACTATTTCATACCAAAATTATTGGAACGAAATTCCTTATCGTGCGTTGCGAAAAGGGGTTAGACGGAAAAAAATTAAGACCAAAAATTGTAACGACACTTTGAACCCGTGCGGCGTGCGCGTGTTTTTCTGTCTCTCTATCACACATAGAAAGCAAGCATTTATATTATATTAATATTCTTTCTGTTTACATTATATTTGTTAATAATAAAAAAACATTATTATGACTAAAAGTTTTTTTCTAAATGACAAGTTTCAAGGCCATAGACTAAAATGATGACACGACATGTTTACGTAAACAGAAAACAAGACTTTCGAAACCGTTATAATGTAACTTTTATCATATTCAAAACACATAAAATTATATTTACGCAGAAGTCGGTAAAAACAAACGAATAAACTCCTAAACTTTTTTTTTTCATTATACAGACAAAACAAATTGTATCATAAAATCGTATCACCCGTCCCATGTGTAACCACACCTTTATACAAGAAGCATACGGAAATAAAAAAGCAAAAATATGCCAAGCTACTTTAATCCATGAGAGCTGTTAAGCAATAACTTTCTTTTTCATCTGTGAATTGCAGAGTTTGCCCTAGTGAAAATCAGTTGTTTTTTTTTTTGGCGGGAACGCGAAACAGATTGCGTCACCGCATTGTATTATTTTCCAAAACTTGTGTTATTTTCAGTGTTAGTGCATAAAATTGGTGGCATTCTATTCGTTAAGTGCTGGAATTACAGGCGTGAGTGTGGGAAAATGGTATAATGATGGTGGAACGTTTTTTTTTCGTGTTGTTTCCAAAACTCCATAGAAGCTTCAAGTAAAGTTGCCACCACTTTACTAGGAGTATGACTTTGACTAGACTATGACTTGACTTGATGACTTGGACTGTGACTTGACACATTATTTAGTATCAATTACTTGACACTGGCTAAATACACAAAAGTGTGGAGCCAAAACCAAACAAAAAAAAAAACAATTGTTTTTAATTTACGCAAGCTTTTGATTTATTTTTTCATGCATTGAATGCTGAATGTTGTTTATGAGAGAATATCGGCTATGATTAACTTTTTAATTTATCTCGTAAAGCCTGATTGCTGGAGGCCAACAGTAATAAATAATCAATGGAGTGTATTTTAATTCGCCTTGAACTCTTAAAGGCTGTCATTTTGCACTTTTTTCGTGATTAATTTAATATGTGGTACAGATTTTTAATATATAACCACCATGTTTTGGTGAGTGCAAGTAGAGGTAAGTGAGATTTTATGATCTGATCTAACAGTCGAGTAATCTTATTACTAGACTGTGTTGATGTGTTAGGATGCTGTGCGCAGTGCAGTATCACGTGCAACTTTATATTTTAGTATTCCAAGCTACACTGTTCTGTTATGGGCAGCCGTGTCGCTTAACTTCAGGTGAACGACCTCAGGATGATGTGGGCAGTGCAGTGTCACGCGAAACTTTATATTTTAGTATTCCGAGTGACACCGTTCTGTTATGGGCGGCTGTGTCGCTTAAGATCAGGTGAACGACTAGCACGTCACATCATTGACTAATATTTTAAAAAACATAATATGGTCGTACCGGATTGATTGTACCAGCCTTAGGGAAGATAGCCTGTAGGAGGTGTTCCAGTAACATTACACGAATGTTTCAGTGTTTAAATATTAACCAACCCAATGTGGTCGGATTATAGGCTGCTAACTTGTGGCTGCTAACTTCATACCGGTACAAATACTAAATACTAAATCATAACTTAATTCTTATTCTAAAAATTCTGAAAGCTTAAAAAAGTACTTAAAATTGCAATAAATGATTACTTTTTGACATATAAAAATAAAAGTGAACGAATTTATTTTACATAAATTAAGTACATTTGCAGCTCTTAAATATTATTTATTTACAAAAATTATCGCACATGTAACTATTTTAACTATTTCAACTCTGGCTTACTACGACGCTTTTTAATATTTATCATTGCGTACAATTGGACAAAATTTCATATGTGTCAAACTTTGACAACTTTTATTTATATTTTAAATTGATAATAAGGAGTTTTGGCGGGAAAACGAAAAAGATCGCGTCGCCGCATTGTATTGCAAAACTTGTGTTATTTTCAGTGTTAGTGCATAAAATTGGTGGCATTTTATTCGTTAAGTGCTGAGTTACAGGCATGAGTGTGAAACGTTTATTTTCGTGTTGTTTCCAAAACTCCATAGAAGCTTCTAGTAAAGTTGCCACCACTTTACTAGGAGTATGACTTGACTAGACTAGACTGTGACTTCACTTGATGACTTGGACTGTGATTTGACTTGACACAAATATAAATAATATTAATTAACTTGAGAAATTATCAATTACTTGATATTGGCTAAATACACAAAAGTGAAGCCAAAACAATGACAAAAAAAACAGTTGTCCTTGACATTAGAAGCATAATCTATTTTACAAATTTTTATCTGTTTGATTCTATAAATTCATTAATAAAATGTTCTATGGCTAGTTTTATTTACAATGTTAGCTTCGAACGCTCATACTCCTTAAACTCTAGGTCCCACAGACCTATTAGCAGACGTTATCAGCCTTATTAATAAACGGATATTAGTCTCGGATTAGTTACTTCAGCTTTTGTCCCTTTTTTGCTACTGGAATATTTAGCTGGATCGAAAGAGACAAAAGATGGTGTAACTAGTCTAAAGCTGGTTTGTGTTTATTAATAAGGCTGTATTAGTTTAGTATAGAGCTACAAATACTAGCAGCCCATGAGAGTCACAATGACGCTGAGGAATGCTGCTGAAAGAGGATATTGGAGACGGAGCTGGCCTCCATGCTGCATGGCTGCTGGATGTTCACCTGTGGACATAAAGACGACTTGTGGAGAACAAATTAACAATATCACAGCCTCTGTGGTGTGGTAGTTGAGCAGGTCAGCTCATAACCCGGAGGCGGCGGGTCCGATTCCCAACGGAACAAGTATTTGTGCACAAAAAAGCTCAAATACTTGTTCTGAGTCTGGGTGTTGTGGGACCATGGTCCTCGTAGTTCCTGGGTCACTAGACACAGGGAATCTAATTCAAGGTCCAGGATCTATGTATGTGATCGTTGGGCGTTATTGTTATTATTATAATATTCTTTACCAGTATCAATCAATCAATCGTTAATCAATGACCATTATTAATCAATCATAATTATTATTAATAATAATAATAATAATAACGCCCAACAATCACATACATAGAACCTGTACCTTAACTAGAATTACAAAAGCTATCTATGTTTCAAGTTTCATCCAAATCCGTCCAGCCGTTTGAGCGTGAAAGAGTAACAAACATCCATATATTCCAACTTTCGCGTTTATAATATTAGTAGGATGAAAAAAAACTGGATAGCCCCACTTGAGACTCACGAATGAATTCTGCGTTGAGCTACTTTAAGCCTTCTAATTCTATTTAGGGGCAGTAAGGCCTGCACTGACGTCCCGCTGGCACAACTGTTCCAGTGTTGTCGCATTCGATGGTATGGGTGGTTTGGAGACCAATTGCTTTCGATCCCGTGATCGTTGTACTTATTCGTTTAGCAGATGGATTTCAGCCTTATTTGCCACTAAAAATCATTGTAGCAATCTCGCATCCCCCAAAGCCACAGTCTGTGCAAATACGTGACAACAGCTTAATTGAAACGTGCAGGAATGCAGGGTTTACCCTTTTCGCTCACGCGTGGCGTCTCATTTGCATTAGGCAGTGTTTGTTTGTTGCCTTGAGAAAATTAAGTTTAACGTCCTTTTCGTGTCGCAGTCACGGAAAGACTACAGAGTCTTGATTGCACCATAATCCCAGCCCGGTTAAAATTACTGCTACAAATGAAAATAACCGTGACAATCAACTTACGCCGTCATATTCGTCATTTCGTGTAATAGTTGAATACTTCACATTATCTTAAATGTTTAATAGCTTTTTATTATGAATTTACCAACCTTTAACTACGGCCAAGTTACGGTTAAATTATGACGTTATTTTGACAACCGGTATCAAAATAACATCTTTCCGTTCACAACTTTAATGAGTGTAGTTTAAGTAATTAGATGGTGCAATCCAGCCTAAATAAGCTTTGGGCTAAGAAGACATGTCTCACGCTAGCATAAAAGATAGGAAGAAAACAAAACGACCTTATGGTCGTTTTGTTTAAGATTAACAATTAATTGTTTTTGTCTAAGATTATTCTTAGAGCGTTATATCTCTATGATCATATTCTCAATTATATTTTTTAATTTTAGTTTGGCTTTTCACTATTCTCTCATTTTTTTTTTCACTATTCTCTCAATTATTTTTTCACTATTCTCTCAATTTTTTTTCACTATTCTCTCAATTTTTTTTTCACTATTCTCTCAATTTTTTTCACTATTCTCTCCATTTTTTTTCACTTTTCGTGAGTTAAGTGTAGTGTAGTGTGCAAAAATAGTCTAAAGTTTGTGATTAAGAGCTTTCTGTCCCTATTGTAAAAAACCGGTATATTCAAATATCACCTAATTCAGGGTTATAAGCTTCATTCATCTACCACAAGGTGTAACGTAGTGAATTATAGCTAACAACCTCTCCCTATCGGAGAATACATGTATCAGCCTAGAGAACGCATGGACTTATATACATTTTTATTTTGAAAACTATCGTGAGTATGACCCATTTTGTAAGATAAATAACGGCTCAACTCACGTCAATCAAAAAGTCGACATTGTTCCTAACTGGTTTCGGGCATATTCGATGTCCTTTTCCTGGGAGCCAGTTACTAACGCAGAAAAACGACAAGACGAGCGCTGTATGCCTGCAACCTTTTAAGACGGAAGTGAGCAGCAATAGCGAGGCATCGGAAACCGGACGAAGTTCATCGGAGGCGCTCAGGGCAGGCTGTGGTCGATCGCACCGCCAGTTACGTACTGACGCTCGCGAAAGCCGCCGTGGCTTGTTTTAGTAACTGGCTTCCAGAAGAAGGACATCGAGTATGTCCGAAACCTGGTCGGAGTAATTTCGACTTTTTTACTGACGTGACTTATATACAGCCTAAAATCTTTTTTATAATGTCTAATGTTAGTTCAGTTGTAGGCTGCACAGCTGAACTCATACAAAAGACCCACCTGTTATATATGGCGTGACCTTCCACCAGCGGTCTTTCCCCAGAGCTACACAACATGTAGTACTTTAAAAGAGGGGTCTAAAGACTATTATTTATTATTACAGGGCAAGCAACGCATTACTGGTACGTGCTAAAAATGTCCATAAGCTACGGTAACCTCTTTCCATCAAGAGTGCCGCCTTGTTTGCTACCTAAACCATTTTTCCTGCGTTATTGTAAGCACCACAGAAGCAGTATATACTTACCACTTAGAACATGCACCAGCACTGATCTAGGATTAGCGTTGGCTGGCGCACAGGTATATCTCCCGGAATCGGGAGCCTTGGCTCTCTGAACCAGGAGGTGGGAGGTAGTGGTCTCTCCCTTCTCCGTGATGACTGACACACCTCCTCGTGGAGAGTCGTAGTTGATCTCCTGGGAAAGGAATGGATTGGTGTTACTTGGTGATACCTAAAACATGGATAAATTAAGCTGATAATCTGAGATGGCTGGATTGCAAACTCGATCCTTTCTCGCCCCGGTGCGGTGGGAGACGACTCACGGGGGGGTTAGTGGGTTCGAGTCCCACATACCCCCCACCACGGGAGTGGTGGCAGGGGAGTGCGAAGGCATTTCACCCCTTTAAAAAAAGCTGATAATCTAACAACGTGTTTTTGTTATGTTTAGTGATGTTTCCAATAAAACGTAATCTATCAATTTCAAAGCTTAAGTGAGTTAACTCAAGGAAACTAAAGGCATGATGAGATAGTTAATTAGGGAAAGGAAAAAATTTCATTTGGCCGCAGTCCAAAAACGAAACGGGTAAACAACGGTCATTTATTATGATTTATGCCCTTTTGTATTGAAATTAAGGTCGTTTAAGTCGTTAAGATAAGATTCAATTGAGTTTATTGTTAAATGATTTTCCAGGAAGTAAGTTTCACGGGCGTTTAGTTCAATTAGATTGTAGATTTTATGCTTTGTGGGGTCAATCGCGTGAACTTTTCATAACAATGTAAATTTTTTAACGACTTCATGAAAAAGAGGATGTTTTATGTTTGTTTCTGGACGGGTTTGCGTGGTTTTTTGTTTTGTAGAACGTGAAGATCTTTGAAGAAATTACGCGGTAGTCTCTTGTAAATTTGTTGATAATCGTAAATCTTCAGAGATAGATAATGGAACTCCTCAATTCCAAATAAAAGTAAATTCCAAATTTAAGGCCATTGAGGTCGGTTTTAAAATATTATTTATTGTTATTGTGATGATCACTATTTTTTAAATATCACTCATTTATTATCATAATCATTATTTATCTATATTATTTATAAATATTGTAATAATCACTATTTGTTTACATTAAAAGCTGACGTTTCGAGCCGCTTAAGTTGCGTATACTTACATGAATATTTATTAGAAATTTTGGAACGATTGATCGAAGCATCACGTGACTAAAATTCTGGCCATTAGTGGTCTATTTAGCCCAAAGACTAAACATTGCCATTCAACGAGGCAACGGGTAGCAGCTTCTTAGATGAAGTTCTGCGCTTGCATAGTTTTTAATTTTATCGATGTGATTAAAACGATGGCAAAAATGTTCTTGTAATATTTTAACTAAGGCGCATTGTCCGATGTTTTCTCAAAACATACCCAAAATCATGCCAAAAACTTCACAATACTTACAAGTTGTTTCAAGCACAATCACAACCAACAAAAATAAACCTGATACTTTACTCCCGAAGTTTCAGTTCCGCAACAATCAGGTAGCCAATTTTTGTCGCAAACAAAATTCCGTATCGAAACAAATTCGCGAAGAGCTGGAAAATGAGCAGTTTAGTATTCTCCGGGAACGTTATATGACAAAGATTTGGGTACATACCTACACGAGTAGTGTGACTACGGAATTGGTAATAGTCTTTGACTGCTATATTTTTATTACATACATAAATAAATAAAAAATATATGTCAAAAAATTACAAAGCTAAAGGCATTTTAAAATACAGGAATTCAAAGAGACAGCTCAAATACGCAGTGACGTCAGTTACCAGTCCTCATATTAACTCATTACTAAGCTGTGGTACCTCTATAGTAGCTCTACAACAAATAATCTTTTTGGCATTGGACGTCACAAGGTATACGCTTGGCCTATAGGAAAATAATTCGATCACCCATTTCATCCACTTAGTGGTGGAATTTCGAAAAACTATTTCTTATTGGATACCCACACTACAAAGAAAACACCCTCCAAATTTCAAGTTTCTAGGACTAGTGGTTTAGGCTGAGCGTTGATATATTTAAGTCAGTCATTCAGTCAGTCAATCAGGTCGTTGAATTTAATATGCATAGATAATATGTACAAATTATGAAAAGATTTTTCCCTTATTATTACTTTTCAAGCCGTTTCTTAAATCAGGTGAGCGAGACTAATGCCAACCTAACAATTCCCACCGCTTAGCCTACTCGCGTAGGTTTGAGCGTAATTTAAGCCATATAACCGTATAAAGTAAGGGCGGGAGCACATCTGTGCAGCCAGCGAGTGCACAAAGTAACAGTATCTGCGAGCGAAATGAGATCCTCGGTGCGGGGGTGGATATTAGGAATATTGCTGGGTAAGTGAATATGTAATGAGAAATTATACGACGGCGTATACGACATTGTCTTATACGTCTTCGGGTTTACGTCACTGCTATAAACTGGCGTAAACTCGCGTACCTAATACTCAAAAATACATGTTGAATTGGTAAATTTATATTTGTTTATATTCAAATTTTTAAATACAATAATAATAATATGCGCGGACAACTCACACAACGCCATCTAGCCTCAAACTAAGCAAAGCTCGTATTATAGGAACCAGATAACTGATACAATACTTAAATACTTTTTGTTTGTAAATATATACATATAATGCAATATAACACCCAGACACAGAACAAACACCTATGTTCATCACACAAATGTTTGTCCTGGGTGGGAATCGAACCCACAACCCACAGTTCAGAAGGCAGGGTTACTACCAACTGACCTATCGGGCCAGTCTAATATAATAATACAAAACGAAAAAAACTTCGATATGAAATAATTAAATATTTGTGAAAATTTCACACAGCGCCATCTTGTCGCAAACTAAACAAGTCTTGTACTATGGGAATATAATGATCAGATAACTGATACTTATGTACGTTTTTCTTTGTAAATATAAACATAGAATACAATATAACATCCAGACACAGAACAAACATCGATGTTCATCTCACAAATGTTTGTCCCGTGTGGAAATCGAACCCACAACTTACAGCTTAGAATACATTTTGTATAGGTCAGTGCGTGTACCTTATTGCTATAAACTGTATTCGTGTACATATCATAAATACAAAATAATTTACTCATTATCATCAAACTTTTTGAAAGAGTATAACTTATATACGAGTACGTCAAATTGGAAATCAAAACGTAGATATATATCACACTAATAATTATCAAAGCGAAAGTTTGTATGTGTGTATGTTTGTTACTCCTTCACGCTCAAACGGCTGAATGGATTTGGATGAAATTCAGTACTAAGATTATACAAGATTATACACTGGATCAACATATAGGCTACATTTTATCCCGGAAAAGTGAAATGTTCCCATGGGATGAGCAAATAATTAAAATTATTTTTATCCGCGGGTGAAACCGCGGGGCACAATTAGTATTGTATAATCGGATAAGTCGTCGGCTTTAAGTGTAAAATAGCAGATTTTACTGCTGGTAAGCTATTGTTATTCGGTAAATTTTAATTAACTCTCCCTAAAAATTTTTGGGCAGTATGGCTGTTGCGTATTAATGCCAAATAAGTATATCGTATACGCAGTTAGATTTAAACCATTTGTGTGCTTATCTTATACTAGGTTTTACCTCAGTTGACGCAATCGGATTCGATATACATTCTGTATGCTCATAATTTTTGATAAAATATTTATAGCGTATATTATGTCAATTAGTGCCACAAAAGTTTACGTTTTGTTTTTGTGTAAGTTTACTTGCAGAATAACTTTGTTACCAAAAACACATTTGCATAGAAACTTATATCATTGGTTTTCACTAAAGAGAATGAATTTATTAAAGCGTTTCAAGCTTTCCTAATTATATTGCAACAGCTAAGGGTATGTAATTTTTTTAAATCTAGTGTAGTTGTACATTTAAACTATAAATTGTAAGAGTTAAAAATAAAAACAAATAAAAAGTACAGTTATGGTTGCCATAGAAAACCACATTGTGTATGTAAATACGCCAAAACTGTCTAAACACAAGCGACTCAATATACAGTATTTTACACTTTATACGCTACCTACGCAAATGGAGTCATACCCTAAAATAAAACGCCTTTTCCCGAATTGAACAATTGTCCGGAGTTGGACGGAGGGAACTTTTCATTTTATTTACTGGCAAACTCCAGATTTGAATGTTTGCCAGTTTCTAGAGACGACAACGCCAGTTTTATGATTATTTCCAATTCGCTCTATATATACCTATGTATAAAAGAAAAAAAAAATGAAAGAGCTTTTCTGGGTGGACGATAAATATTCAGATTTTTTTTGTTATAGGCTTTTGACTACTGTCTCGTATATTACTGGTTTTCTCTATTATGTGATATATAAAATGTGTATATATATATGTATATATATATATATATATATGTATATATATATATATGTGTATATATATATATATATATACGACCACCTCATCGCTTATATATATATATATATATATATATATATAAGCGATGAGGTGGTCGGTAAGTGAGGAAATAACCTTCTTGTAATCCATAATGAATCATTCAAAATCAGTTTTATATTCAGAAACGTTACTGAATGTTATTATTTCCTAAAATATATAATCTGTGACGTAATACCAAGTACCTATAGTATTTTGTTTCGCCGATTCACGTAGTTTATTAGCTTGATCATTTGAGAGAAATTTAAATTGCAAACACAGAAAAATCCTATCCTTTGAATTCGATTTTCATTGTTAGTTATTCACGTTCACACTTATTCTGATACACTTTTTATTTTTTAGCTTTTTAGCTGCAAGGTTGTATTGTTTAAACGCATTGTTTTTTTTGCAGTTACAATTGTACTTTTATTGTGTGTATACAACAGCAAATGAAGGAAAGAAGGAAGGAAATTTCACAAATGAAATCACAAAACGTTATTGCTGATAATAGACCGAGCGAGCGAAATCGTGGCTTCAAGTCGCGTATTTTACTTTCATCTGTCTAGATGTACAAGTCATATTTTCAACGAATTACGATAAACATTGGTACTGGTATTACATTTTCTTAGATTATTATATCGTTGACCAGTTTTTTATGGAGGTGTACTTCCGCTAATAAAGGGGGAAAATTTTATAACATACCTACTGGCGTTACGTATTGCTAAACGGTTTCAAAGGATTAACTTCAATTGCTAATGAAACAACAGTGCAAAAATGATTCTTAATAAAAAACACCGAAAGAACGTTAACCAAAGACACATCTGCGAAAGGCATAAAACCAATACGTAACATAAAATAAAACTGACTTAACCGTTTCGGAGTCGCACCGGAATCGAAGTGTCAATAATTTTTCTGTTGACAACCATTGAGAAATTGTTGCTGACTCCGTCTCAGGTGATTTGTCACTTGTATTGTATGTTTAAAGACTTGGCTGGAATTTTCTAGAAATGTAAGTACCTACAATAAAAATAGACCAGTGCAAGTGTTTTCTTCATGAAAGTCTTAAGTGTTTTCTTCATAAATTTTATTTCTCTAAGTTATTGGGATATCAATCTAGATTTCTAGATTCAGATACGCTTTTGCATGTATCACTAATTCATCATTGTTGTTTCTATTTTTGAAAATATGTTAGTTGTATTGTTTTTTCTGGTTTGCAACATGGACTGGCACGTGATCTGGGATCAAATCTGGGCTTTTGAGCAGTCTATGTTGAATAATAATAATAATATCAGAATGTAGAATAACCAGCGGTTTAATTAGTGCTTTTGTTGTTATTAACAATCCATACATAAACCAATTATATAAAATAATCTATAATTAGTTTTAACTTAATACTGTCGATTGGTAGAATAGTAAATGAATGGTCAGACTCGATAATTGTACTAAATATAATAAGTTTAAAAAAATATTTGCTTAATATTGTGATCTAAACACTAAATAAAATAATAAATGCGGTCACTAGCGCCGCGTGAAAACAGTTGCTCACGCCTTGGAGCAACTGTTTTCTCGTATATCGTACATCTCACGCGCACGCGTCGTGGTGACGCGCGTGTGCCCGATTGTGTCCACACTTTCCAAGTTTGTACATTCATTTATTAATATTTCATTGTAGCTTATTGTTATTTGATTCATTAATTTTTAGGCCTTTTTAGGTTTTATCAAGATTTTATTTTTATACTTTACACGTGAATAAATATCATGTTCTTAAGTATTTTCACAGATCACCAAGTCGCCAAGGAATTTAATAGCGTGCATTTAACGACCGGGCTTAGTGGCGTACTGGCGTACCTTCGGAGAGGTTTATGTCCAGCGCTGCCATATAAGATGATAATGCTTTTAAATAAATAAAGTATTAATGGTTTGATCGATGTTTTTATATAATTTATTTTGCACTTTTCATCCGAAACAAAAGTATTGTTTTATTTTAAATTTATATGTGTTATTTTATGTTACGAAATGACATGACGAGCAAGCCGCTCACCTGATGTTAAGCGACATGACTGCCCATATCAGTTGCAGTGACACTTGAAACACTAAATTATAGTTTTGCGTTACACTGCACTGCGCACGTCATTCTGAGACAGCACAGTCTTAATCCTAATCCTAATCCTAAATCTCACAGTTTTGTAATCTTATTACCAGACGGTAATAAGATTACAAAACTGTGAGATTAGGTCATAAAGTCTCATTTGCCCAGTAATTTCACTAGTTACAGTGCCCTTCAAACCGGAACACAGTAGTGCTTGCGCACTACTGCTTGGCGGCAGAATAATATGTTTTTGACTGTTACGAATAATGTGTCGATTTCTCGACCAGGTTTCGATATCCGATGCCCTTCCTCACGAGGTAAGTTCACATCAGGTATGCTTGAAGCCTGGTCGAGAAATCGGCATACTATTTGTGAGTAACTCGTGATCAAAGTAACAGTCGGGAATATATTACATTTAAAATAAATCACACTCAAGAGAATTTCAATAGTAAAAAGTGTTATTTTAGTTGAAAACAAGCAGTCTATTTTTTATCATTAAATCCGAAACAAATAGATATTTTATATAAAAACGACAGCGTACCAACAACATGCCTTTGACCTTAAAAGTGTATTATCTGTCCCTGAGTATTCCCAAATTTCCTCATAAATAGAAAATGAGGTCGTCAAATATTGGCCTTATCCGATTAATATTTGTGAGAATTTCCTCAAGAGACTTCTTTTCTCGAGTCATTTTATACTTAACGTTTCCTTTGAAACCTTTATCGTCTTGTGTCTTTAGAAACCTATAATTATTTCTCTTATAAATTTGTTCGTGCGAATATATGTGTAAATATGTGT
The DNA here is from genome assembly GCA_905220475.3 of Ennomos fuscantarius. Classification (NCBI taxonomy): domain Eukaryota; kingdom Metazoa; phylum Arthropoda; class Insecta; order Lepidoptera; family Geometridae; genus Ennomos; species Ennomos fuscantarius. The sequence goes on along the minus strand of HG992040.1, from coordinate 1,723,062 downwards.
GAAATTATGTGACGTCTTTTGTTTGTTTCCTCAAAATTATAATCTGGTAGTTTTCAAAGCAGGAGTAAACCGGTATCTTCTGCAAGCGTGTTCCTTCGTCGGCTGCGTTTTCACTTACTATCAAGTGAGACAGGGGTCAAATTATGAAAGCCTATCAAATCAAAATATTCAGTCAGACTCCAAAGTATGTATACCGTTTAAGTTATCTACGAATTTTTATTTGTTTTTTATTTGGGGCTAGATGGCGTTGTGTGAGATGTTCACAGCTATTATTTATTATTATTATTTTTAACACGGCAAATTGCCTCTATTTTCTAAATACTACAATGATTTAATAACTAATACTAAAAACTACCTACTACTACTACTACAAAAAAAAAACATTTGGACTATATACTGGCCGCGATGACCTATAGACAGTCCAAATGCTCCAGCCCACTACCAGAAGGTAGCGTACCCAACATGCTGGCAGCATTGCCCCGTTGAATTGCATGTTTATTATTATTATTTGAGGTATCGCTATAATGTTACTGATATTTACTTTCATTATTAAGATTTTTATTCAAATTCAAATTTAAATTGTTTATTGCAAAACACTTAGTTAGATTACAAGATGAAGTGAGCTCTGCCTTTTGCTTTAGTAATCAAAATGTGTTGCAAAAGGCTGGGTATTCCCGTTAATGATGTGAAGGTTTTACAATAGTAGACTATGTTATTTATAGATAGATAGATAGAAGATAGAAAATGCTTTATTGCACAAACAACAAATGTAGGTACAAAGGCGAACTTAATGCTGGAGAGCATTATCTTCCAGTTAACCTGGGTGTAACATGGAAATTCTTGCAGGACAGTGCAACGCAGCTTAAATATAGATTGTCTAAATTTACATAAATTTATTATATTATTATTAAATAGTGTATAGATTTATACACCTTATTATCAAAAATTATATAGTTTATTGTATTCCGTTTCTTAATAAATGTCATTTATTATATTAATCTTTACCCAAACCATTATCCAATCGTACCACTTCTCATAAGACACTTTTATCTGAACAAGGAAAACGCTTACATATAAAACATGCCATTAAAACACTTTATCATGAGACATAAACCTTCCATAATACCCCCACTCCCGGGCATCGTCAGCGGAACTACCCCCACCCCGTCAATAACAAGAGTTGACACGAGATAAAACTGGAGGGTGATACAGATTCTCTTTGGTTAATTCTGTGAGATATCTTTAAGTCTCCACTGCTTGTCTATTCGATGTATACACGGTGGAAGCAACCGGAACCTACCCGGAAAAAATTTTTCACAGAAAATGCATTGTTACGTTGGATTAAAAACCAAATAATAAAAAAACGCCCGGGACAGTCTTTGGAAACTGCCCATAGACGTGAAAACTAAGTAACTTGTGACATAGCTCATGGGAAGCGTGCGGAGACGATGATGCGAGTTTCACGCTTTTTGGTCACCCAAAAATTTCTTAAAGCTCTTAACGAAAATATTCTATTCTAAAAAAAAATAATATTCTATTCTTTTAGTTATGTGCACCCCGTCCTTTACCACTTCGTCAAATTCTCTCCATCCAAAGGTTGCCTGGAAGAGATCGCTTTTAGCGATAAGGTCGCCCATTGTTACACTTTATATATTGATTGTTTTTTTTTTTTTTTTCTTTGTATTTTTTAATTTTGTGTACAATAAAGAGTTCATCTATCTATCTATCTATCTATCTATTCTATTCTAAACTGTTATTTGATTTATCTCATATCTAAATACACACATAGGTAAGTCTCAAACTTAGTATGATTATAGTTACTACAGAGTACAGACGTCACAAATTATTTGCATCATATAAGCCACGAAATATAATTTAACAAAGCCCAGCGATCATAAGATCCTGAACCTTAACTAGGATTCTCTATGTCTAGGGACCCAGGAACGACAAGGACCATGGTCTCACAACACCCAGACCAGAACAGGAATTTGCGCTTTTTTTTCGGGATATGAGGCGATTTGCTTAACCACAGAAGCTGTGAAAATAAGTCCATACGACCTCTGTTTTGCGAGAAAGAGACGGCTGACCCCCAGTAACTGTAAAAGTTTACTTGGCCTTTTATTTACCGATTTTACTTACTGATTAAATGACCATGTTCAGGTTTGACCTTGTTCAGAAACTTTATATTTCTTTGTTCATTTTTCAACAATCAAATATTAAAACTTTGATATTGTGTTACAATAATTGTTACTCTGTATACCAATGTTTGTAATATTTATTTTGTTTACGTTTTGTACGCAATCAGCCTTTAACCTTTACTTTGTTGGAGTAAAACAAACCTCTCTTTGATGTCTTTTAATGTCTTTATTTATAATTATAACCTTGAGATGAAGTAAAAATTAATAACGAAGAAAGAAAAAGTGCTACTAAGAAGTTTATTTGCTTATCTTAGCTCACAGGTCTTGGTTTACACTAACCCTAGTCCTTATAAATATATAATAAATAAATGTTTGTGGACATTTCGCACAGTGACATCTAGCCTCAAACTAAACAAAGCTTGTACAATGGGAACTAGATAACTGATTCAATACTTAAATACTTTTGTTTGTTAATACATACATAGAATACAATATAACATACAAGAAACATAGAAGAAACATCTATGTTTATCACACAAATGTTTGTTCTAGGTGGGAATCAAACCCACAATTAGCAGTTCAGAAGGTTGTAAAACATTGTTTAAAGAAAAGTCATTTTGTGTTTTGTTTGTATGAAATAAGCTGCATTAGACCGGCGTAAGCTACCCAAGAACAACTACCGAAGAATAAAACTACCAAATCACTTTCCGCAGCTGTAGTAAGAGTCGGGATGAAAATAGCTTAGGAATGGCAGCATTCTTGACACATTAAAATCTTTTGCGATCACCAAGACGCCAGTTAAGCGTAGTTAGTTTATTTGAAAGCTGGTGTTTTTATGTGGTCCCATTTCAATTTGGTCCAGTTCTGACAATGGCATCCATAACAAAACCATATAAGTCTGAAGTCAGTTATTTACACTTTGCGTTTGTTTCGTTTGTACCTTACTTAAAAAATAATACTGTTATGAGCCAAGTTCTTGAATACATAACATGGTTTACGAACATTTTGTTATATTTTTACCTCCCACCCTGTTTAAATTGGGCTAGATTACATCGTGACCCCTCAAAATCTGGCCCACGGGTGATATATCTACTTTCTAAAACGGTTATGGGCAGATTTGCGCAAAAATAATTCAAGCACGGGCCAGTCGTTTTTTATAATTTAAAGGGGATGTTTGGCACGGGAGCCCTAATAAGTGATTGCGACGCGCGGTTTTTCATTATTCAATTCAATTAATTTATTTAGGTAGACAGCCTACACATTACGCAGAGCTTATGATAGCCAGAAAGTTACATTCAGTCCCTTATAATTATATTTATTATATTATATATATTCATATAGTTATGATACATTTTCTGATATGCATGAATAAACCTGTCAATCAAATAAACAATTGATAGAATTAGGCGTGACTTCGCGAAAGATCATCTTAAATATAAAATGTTATTTCATTTTATATCTAGTGTAATTCCGCTAAATCAAAATACTAAGATCATCTAGATTGGGGCGTTATTGACTCAACGAAGGCTCTTGCAAAAGCCTACGCACGAGTCTTCGTCGAGTCAACATCGGTCCTGAGGATGCCTCGTGAAGAGGGGAAACACGTGTCGAGGGTTATCTGTATTGGTGTGGGTAATTATTTTTAGGCCTATGTAATTTATGTATGATTCATATTTACTATATTTTTATAATTTGTTATTGTAATTTCAGGTTTCATTCATAATAATAATTTATTTAATTATAATATAAAAAATTAATACTAATTAATTTAAATTTGAAAATTATGATGATATTTTTTTATAATTTGTTATTGTAATTTCATGTTTTTAAGCTTTTTCAGGTGTTATCATTAATTTACCTTTTTTTGAGCCTTGAGAAATGCCTTCACACTTCCCTGCGGTGGGGGTATGTGTGACTCGAACCCACTTAAACCCCTCCGTGAGCCGTCTTACCGCCGTACCGGGGCGGGAAGGGGTCACGTTTGCAGTCCAGCCATTCATCATTAATCTAACTACAACGTGCTTTGCAATCATCCCAATATAGATCTCATTATTTGGATTTAGCAGAATCACAATAGATATTCTTATTTCATTTTGTAATCAAATAAATAAAAATAGAAAAAAATACAGTGAGATAGTTTTTTTTTATTATTTTCTGCTAAAAATATTATGTAGTATACTAGAGGTTTGTGTTTGAACACATTTCTCTCATGAAAACGTCCGCTGCTGAACTTTTTGCTGAGGAAATTTGGGATAAAATAGAACTATTTCTGAGTCACTCACCTCATCGTTATGAGTCCATCGAATGGCTGGTGGTGGTTCCGGAGAGTGTTGCACCACACACGTCAAGTTGATGGTGCTTCCTGTGTTAATGAACAGCTCTGGACCCCCCAGGATCGTGGTCAGGGGCTCTGCTTGGAAAAAAGGGCCAATTCAGAAATAACAACTTATTCAACGGACTTCAAAAAAGTTTCGCATTTCAGTTGTATGTTAATTTCAACGTTTGTTGACACAAGCATTATAATACTCAGATCTCCATCACTTAAGAACCTATTCAGGGTCGTTATAAAGAATCCGAAAATGGCGGTTGTGAATTTTGAACTTTTTTCCATTACCCGTGTATTTTTTATTTTTTATGTGTAATTACGGTGGATTATTATCCGTAAAGTATTCGTGAACGTGCACGAGGCAAATGGTTCCAAGTTTTAAAACCATGCCTTATCGTTTTCTCTTCTAGGCTTCCTAGAGCCTTCAGTAAAATATCCACCATTTTATTGTGACATTTTGACTGACAAAATAAGACATTGACATGACATAACCGTACAAAATTCCTCACTTGACATTGGCAGAATTATCGCTTAAAAATGATAGCAGGCCATTAAACGAAGAGAAAAAGAAGAAACTTCCTTATTCAGAAAATTATTTATTTGTACAAAGTTGTATTTTTTTAGATTGGTCCTTTTTAATTTCACGAAAATCTATTTAGTGGTTTGGTATTAAAATCAATATAATTTTAAAATAGTATAATCCTTAAAAATTAAGCCGAATGACATGGGTATAACCTTTTAAGAGAATATGAAAAAAAAAAATTTCTATAAATACTCCCAGCTGTAACATAAGCTGCATAATAGGCACTTTTCCTTCATTTTCCAAAGAATATTTACATCTAAAGTTGCTTTCTTATTACTCTCAATACGTAAGCAGAAAAGTTTAGGTTTGTTTAATAAAAGCCAATGCAAAGGCGAGGTTTAAAATTTAAAATATTTTGCAAGTTTTCCAGCGGTCAAAGTTCAATATTGCTTTTATAAACTTGCCTACCCACAGAATTGTTAGGGTTGATTAAATATTCAAAGAGCCAAATGCATTTTACTCAATAATAGTCCAAATGGGGTAACTTTTGTAATAACATGTTATACTGAAATATCAAAGTAAATTTTACATGTTATTATGGTTTTCACGGCTACATAAAGGCTACATCCATAAATATTTTTAGGCTTGTGATTTTGTAAATGTAGATATCTGTTTAAAGTATTTAACCACACAATAGTTTAATTCTATAATTAGTTTTTCAAATGATTTTTTTTTACGGATTAATGCTGTTGGTCTCTACCGACGTTTACAGACTTTATAGATCTTACAGACTTCATAAATCTGTATAGATATATAAGGCAAACTAAACTTGCCGATTTGTTAAACGTAAATAGAACCTAAAATGGTCGACTTGAAGTTGGTGCAACGTATGCCAGTTTCTATGGAGGAGGAAGAAATAGCAATATTGCTAATTCATGCTATAGATATTATCGTGCTATATCGTCTACCATATTATCGCTGAACATCAGGAGAAATGTGGCCACGCAAGCCCATCTAGTATTTAAAAAAAAAGAATGTCCTCAATAAGAAAAGATCGCCTTTCTCGTAGAAGCTGGTGCATATGCGTCAAGCGCATATGCGTTAAGCGATTACTAGAGCGAGACGCAGAGCCAAATTTAAGATAACGATGTGAGGACATTCTTTTTAAAAAATCATCAGATAGGCTTGCGTTTGACCACATTTCTCCTGCGAAAATATGGTCGACGATATAGCACGCTCGCTCACAAAAAACTTTTCACTTGAAACATCCAGATCCAGATCTTCTCCATTAAACCGACTTTACCTGCAGTCACAGATTAGAAAATAGTTATTTTACTGCTGTTGACAGCTTCTAGCGCCTTATGCGCTTACATTTCCTTGGTGAATTTAGTTTAAATTACATAAGTCTTTGACTCCGCGCTGTCAGCTCAGAACGCCTTAAGATCTTATCTACTCCAACGATTACGAAAACCTTTACGCGTCTTGTTTTCCAAAGCCGAGCACCAAAAAAGCCAATTCTTTTACCGCTATTCGCGAAACTTTCTTTCGGTACGCTGCCATAATTTTAATCCTGAAGGCCTCAAAGGGAAGAAAATAAAATTTATTTACAACACCGTCAGTTATGACTTCAGAGGGAAGTAACTTTATATTGCTTCCTTTGGCTTTGAAGTTGGTTTCAATGGTTTGTGAATGTTGGATGTTGGTGAGACAAAGATTGGGGGTAACGAGGTAATGCAGTGGAGTAACTGGGAATAGGGTTGTCGTATTTTTGAATTCAGTTGATTTATGGCAAAATTGTGTACAGCTCAGTTGACAGATAAACTTTTTGTGACTTCAATTTTCAGGGTTCCGTAACATCAATTGTAGATTCATCAATTTGTTTTGTATCTCCCTATTCATGTGACAGTCATTTTAACCCCCGACGTAAAAATTACGGGTCACAAACAGATTTTGATTAGTTTTTTTTTTGTTTGAAAGGTGAATTAGTCGAGAGTGTTTTTAGCTAGATGACCGCTGCCACAAAATGGCGAATTACATTTATATTTTTATTTTGTGTTGGGATTCTTTAAATTTTAAATTTTATTATAGCTTGTATTTCTTGCATTATCAAATAATGTAAGGAACTTTCCGATGACCAAAAACCTTCAAAATTTGGTATAAGTGAAGCTTGCGTGATGGATGTTATCAAATTGAAGTGAAAGCCACGATTTCAAGGTAGAATTATCACAAAACTAATTAATAGATTAATATTAAAGTAACGGAAAAATATAATGTGACAAACGGGATTTTTTTTTCATGCATTTAAGCGTAGACTCTATACGCTGAGGATGCCTATGGGAAGCTCGTTTTGGCATAATTGTATGGATGCGAAATGGGCGGCATTAGTATCATGAATTACCGTGTATCATGCTTATAAAATCTATGGCTGTGTTTATATTTTTTATACACAAGCTGCCACATTATTCGATGCGGTAGTTTGTGTATAAGTCATAGGTGTTTGCTATAACACTTTTTAAACTTTTGCGACTTCAAGAAGAGTTATCCTCATCGTGGAATCCGGTGATAAGTAGGTGTTCGCGAGAAACTGCCGATACTGTTAATATTGTATGCCGGGATATTGATAGTGAAAATTTACAAGACCAAATGCGGATTGTTGGAGAAGACGCCCATTCTGCACGATGCTGACACTCGCTACTCCAGTCCCCTTGTGACCACGGCCAATGTAACTTGGTTGAATAATCGAGGTAAGTCAAAATAATGTTTTGATAATTTTTGTATGCGAATAGACCCGTTTTATCTTTACAATATATGAAATAGGTGGACCAATGGATGTAATAAAAACGACGTTTTTAAGAAGCAAGTAGCCGGTCAAAGTGGCGCTTTACGGTGGAGGCTTATAATTTTCAGCAGTGGACGTATTACAGCTGATATGATGATAAGGTTTTGAGCGGTGTTTACTAAGAAACAGAATAAAAAAAGCTAAAGCAACTAAAGGTATTATTAAGTGGTATTACCCTCAGGATGCAGGTTTTACTCGCAACCTATCTTCTTATTTCGATTTTTGTTGATTTATGGCAAAATTATGTACAGTTCACAGTTCACTGGGCAGATAATCTTTTTTGTTAGTTCAACTTTTTTAGCAATAAACAAACCAATAGCCTTCTTTTACGAGTTAAGAAACTTCACGCTTTTACCCGCTATTTAGCAGATATTTACCTGCTATTTACCTGTTTTACTCGATATTCTTTATTTTCCACTATTCTTTGTTAGTCTCAATAGTTTTACTACTACACAGTCAACAGCTGTTTTAACGTCAAATATAACACACATAAAAATTGTAGACCACCTCATTACACAGCCCCTATGGTGTGGTGATTGAGCGGGTCGGCTCACAACCTGAAAGTGGCGGGTTTGTTTCTCGCGACTGGATAAATAATTGTGCACAGAAAAAATCGCATACTTGTTCTGTGTCTGGGTAATATGGGCCCATTGGTATTCGTAGTTCCTGGATAGATACAAGAAACTCTAGTAATAATAATAACATCCGACGATCACATACCTAGATCCTGGACCCTATTTATGATTTCCTGTAGCTAGGGACCTAGGAACCACGAGGATTATGCTCTCACAACACCCAGACACAGAACAAGTGTCTGCACTTTTGTTCGTGGCACCACCCCCGGGTTATGAGCCAACCTGTTCAAGCACATCACACAAGCTGTCCAATTTTAAAATTATTAATGAAACTCACCGACTACGGAGAGGTACATCCGGTGTCCGATCGGCGGCGTCGTCCCGACTTGGCACTCGTACACGCCCGAATCCCGCCTTTGGGGAAATCTTATCTGCGCAGAATTATTATATTGAGGGTTAGTTTCAATGTACGTTGCCAAGAGATTCTTAATGAAACTTATAAGTTGTTTGTTTGGCTTGAAAGTTTTTGAATAGATATCTTGATCTAACCGAAGAAGATAAGAACTAAATTAGTTTTATTTTAATTTACGAAATGGTTAGAGTATTTACTATAGTTAGTATAATTTATGGTATGACTGGCCCGATAGCTCAGTTGGTAGTAGCCCTGCCTTCTGAACTGTGGGTTGTGGGTTCGATTCCCACTCAGGACACACATCTGTGTGATGAACATAGGTGTTTGTTCTGTGTCTGGGTGTCATATTGTATTCTATGTATGTATTTACAAACAAAAAGTATCTAAGTATTGTATCAGTTATCTGGTTCCCATAGCACAAGATTTGCTTAGTTTGGGGCTAGATGGCGTTGTGTGAGATGTCCACACATATTATTATTATTACATATTATTATTAATTATACACGATGGAATTAAATTCACTCTTTTCCTTAAATGTATGTACTCAGACTATGCTATAGAATATTCATACAAGGTCGAATTAAAAACAAAAAGGTTTTGTTTAATATTTAAGTGTCTCCTAAAATAACTGCATGACAGCCGAAATGTCTATTTAATGCTACACGCAGCGCGGACACCAGCTGAGTGCTTTGTAAATGTTTTATGAAAAATATATTTATTAATTTTACAACTTACTTTCAGTATCCAATCCTCAGTGTGAGGATTGTGTACACTGATAAACCTCTGGTCAGAGGTATACGTCATCCTTCCAGATGTTAGGAGGTGAATGTCTCTGTGTCGTATCCAGGACACCTGCAACGAAGACACGACAATGGAAACATGCATTTAGTACATATTGTTAGAAACATCTAACCTGACCTTAACATTTATTCTGTTATATTCTATGTATGCATTTGAAGCAAAAAGTATATAATTATGTGGACATTTCACACAGCGCCATCTAGCACCAAACAGAGCAAAGCTTGTACTATGGTAACCAGACAACTGATACAATACTTAGATACTTTTTGTTTGTAAATGCATACATAGAATACGATATATTTATTTATTTATTTAATACTTTATGCACATAAAAAGTACAAAGGAGGACTTAATGCTAACAGCATTTTCTATCAGTCAACCAAGGCGAGCAGAGAAACAATTTGATTAGGCGCGCATATAAGGAAATGAGCATAATTTTGAACATTAATTTTTGATCATCATATAAATTTAAATATAACTTTAACAACAATACAACTGTTAAGGTACAAATGTAATATAATATAGTATATAAGTATTGTGTCATTTATCAGATTCCGATAGTATGCGCTTTGCTTAATTAGTTTGGGGCTAGATGGCGTTGTGTGAGATGTCTACACGAATTTTTATATTATTATTATGAAACTGAAATATAGAAATAATATAACGGACTGACTCATAAATACTTTTATATAAAAATGTTGTTTCTATTAAACCCAATGTCCATTAGGATTAAATAAAGATTACGAAAGGTACAAATAACATTAGTAGTAGACGTTCCAATAATCCACCAAATGCGACGTGAACAAATATTTTGTGAAAAAATATTTTTTATCCTTTCTTTCTTTGTAAAGATCAACAAGTTAATATTTATTGCTGAGATTTAGTTTGCGTGTGTTTTGTTTTTGTTTTTTATATTTTTTATATTTTGAATAGGGCTGACAAAGGAGTTATATTTAAAATAATCATATTTTGCACAGTAAAACCAAATGATGGCCTTAGATGCCAGTAAATCACCAAACTGGCGGCGCGCGACGGTGTATTCTGTGAAGGAATGGCTTTTTGATTTTTAATATTGTAACTAGCTTCTTCCCGCGGCTTCGCCTGCATGGCCTATAGGAAAATAATTCAAGCACCCATATCACCCTCTTAGGGGTGGAATTTGGAAAAATTATTTCCTAGTGGATACCTACACTTTACAAAGAATACACCCTCAAAATTTCAAGCCTCTAGGATTAGCGATTTAGGCTGTGTTGATTTATAAGTCAGTCAGTCAGTCAGGACTTTGAATTTTATATGTATAGATGGACGTCTGTATTAAAGTTTTACAGCTCCTAAGTTCACACTTATATGCCTACCCCCGTCTCTAGTGCATTTGTCAACCTTGTGTCAAGTCAGCGTGCCAAATACTGCGCACACATTGGTTGAGATAGTCCTTTGTTTAGTTTAGAGCTAGATGGCAGCGATGAGTGAAGTGTAAAAAAAAATTTGTTAATTCTTTTTTAAGTACGTTTGTCAACTTTTTTTCAAGTTTGCGTGCCAAATACTATTACACTCATTGATTGAGATAGGCTTTTGCTTAGTTCGGAGCTAGATGGCGGCGATGAGTGAAGTGTCACAAATTTTTTTTTTGTTCATCCTTTTTTAGGTACTTTTGTCAACGTTGTGTCAAGTTAGCATGCCAAATACTGTGCACTCGTTTGTTGAGATAGTCGTTTCCTTAGTTCAGAGCTAGATGGCGGCAATGAGGAATTGAACAAAAAAATATTTTGTTCATTTTTTTTAGGTGTAGCTTAAATTTATTAATACATTCCGAGATAGAAAACAATATGCATAATTTCCTTCAATTTCTACGTAGAGTGTGTCTGTTTATTCACTATGTCTACGGTATACAAAATAGGGTCCCTAAGATCCCAAGCTCCTATGAACACAGGCGCCAGTTGCAAATATTTGCGTATCTTGGAAAGCAAATTTCAGTCCCGCCAAATAGAGGAAATTTACTGTTGAACCTGACTAAGCATATGCTTTGTAAACTAGCATATGGTATGGTACATTTAAGGGAGAGTTCGTTGAAAAACTGAGGAAATGAGTTTTGGTTATATTTTACTTTTTAACGCTGCTGTAATTCGCGAAAAAATCTTATACATCCCTTGGGAAGTAAGCGCAAATGGTTGATCAGTGTATATAATAACTACGTGGTTTGTTTAGTATTCAAAATTGATTTACAAATTATATATTCTTGTTTTAACGGTCTGCGGTTTTGGTTTTCAGGTATTGGAGGAGGCTAACGCGACCCTAGTGGGGTCATTGGTGGAGAGTTGGGGGACTCTCTGCTGTCTTGCGCGGCCCCACAAGTCTGGTTGGTGACCTTAGCAAGCAAGATCACCTATAGTCGCAAAAAGACTCGAAAAACCCTACCGCTGGGGGCTTCACCACGGCAGAAGACTGCTCGAGGGGGTATTTTAGTGGGTTTATGTCCCACATCGTGGTGGCAAGAAAGATTGAGAATTTCCCCCCTTAAAAAAAGTCTATCGCGACCCCATCTCACCTTACCAAAAAGGAAGAGAGCTCACAGAGGGTTTTTAGTGGGTTTGAGTCCCAACCTACTGTCGTCACGGGTAGGCAATAAAAAAATAAATGCGCGTCTCGAAAATAGAGCTTTGTTTGTTAAATTGAGTTGATTTAAAATTATGTAAGTAATTATTTGGCAAACAAGTAAACAACATTTCCCATATACGCAAAAGAGATTAAAGTAAAAGCCAGGGTTGCCAACGTACCGTTCTATTCCCCAAGTCATGGACCCTACAGTTCAGCTGCGCAGTCTTTCCCACCAACGCGGTCACGTTTCTTGAGTAAGCCACGTCAAAGTGGGGTCCTCGTTGCGTCAGGCCAAGGTCCACATCAGTATAGTCCAGCTCTGGTACCCCATCTGTGCCCAGGACGTTTGCGTTGTCGGTGCAACCTGGGAAGGAAAGATATTTTTCATTACTCATACTCGCAAAGTAGGTCTGAAGTTGACTGACGAGCGGGTTGAAAGTTTTTTTTTTATGTTAGCGAATGATGTTACGACCTAGTCGTTTACCTGATGTTAAGCGCCACGGCCACGGCCCATAACAGAAGTCACTTGGAACTGTAAGACATAGTTTCTGCTGCACTGCGCACATCATCCTGAGATATCAGCACAGACTGGTAATAAGATTACTCGACTGTGAGATCAGATCATAAAGTCCCAATTGCCCAGTAATTTCACTAGCTACATTGCCCTTCAAACCGGAACACAGTAGTGCTTGCACTCTACTGCTAAGCGGCAGAATAACTGGCAAAGCGGTGGTATCTACCTAGACGAACTTAGCAACAAAGTCCATCCACTTAGTGATAACAAAGTAATACTTTTCAGCTCTAGAGAGAATCATTTTTAACTGACAGCTATTAAATTATAGACAAAACTAGTTCTATTTTCACATTTCTATTGAACTATGTTCAAACTTTCTCAACGGCCACTCAATTAAAGCGCGATGTCAAATTGAAATAACATAAGTTGAGTATTATAAGGAATATATTTTATAAATGACTTTATTACAATTTAGTTTCATATATTTCTTTAAAATAACATAGATTCAGGAAAAATATTTACCATTTATTCAATAATGAAAATGAAAAATAATGACCAACTAGCGGGCCGCCCACAGAAAAAAAAAAACAAAATAGGCGGCAAAGCTACATTCCGATCTTCATTTGTTTTTTCGAATCGTAAAGTTTTGTTTATACTTCAGTATAGAGAAGATTTGTTTACACTCATTTTTTCTTTAGCTAATTTATTATATTATTTTTACTTTTCTTGTATTCGTAATTAAAAAAACAGTGTTTACCTCGGGTTAACGGTCGACTTATTTAGTCCCTCAAACCCGCCAATTATTCTCAATTATTCTTTTATTTAGTCAGTTTTAGTTATTTTTAGAGATAGGTTTTGGCCAATAGGCTCTCTATGTCTCGAGACTAAATAAGTTACTTTCATCCCTAGGGTAACAAATTAACAATGCACTATTAAGTAAATGGCAAGAAAAAATTAGCAAAAGGATTTCTATTAAAGTTTTTAAAAAGCAGTTGGCATTGTTAAAACACGCCATTTTCTGTACGTTTTCCTTCACCACTGTAAGAGCCAATGCAAATTCAGAATATAACCTAAAACTCATTGGTGCACGGATGAACGGGATTCAAACTTGTGTCCGTTTGAAAGACCGGCTAGGTTACCGTAGCTGGAAATAAGTCTGGATATATTACTCAAGGCAAGTGAAAATAGCCTTCATGGTCGAAATATTCATACCAAACGATTTGATTCCACTTTCATAATTAGAACGGCAAAAGAATGGAATGCCTTGCCAGCGTCCGTGTTTCCGGCGAAATATGACCCCGGCGTGTTCAAGAGAGAGTGAATAGGTATTTACTTGGCTAACATGCTTCACCTTCGATCGCATCGTCACTTCCCATCAGGTGAGTGACGCGGAAATGCTAGATAAGTTCGAAGTAAAAAAATAGTCCTATTAAATCATTTTGCCATCGCCCAGTATTTTTTACACATTATTATAATCATAATGAGGCGCACAATGCGAATTCTCAAATATCGTTTCATTAAATTTGATATCTCATTAATATTAAATAGTATAAGCCAGTTTATAGAAAACGTTGTACTTCTACCAATGAACCTCAGAATTTCTACAATGTTCTACCAAATTATGAAAGTTTACTCACGTATTCTCAGTAAATCTTTCCGAGGCGGAGTTACAAAGAAATTTGAATTTTGTACGAAATGATGTTTTAATGAAGAGAGGTCTATATTATCTTGTTTGGAAGCGCCAATTGAAGTGCAAATAAAATAAGAATATCTCCAGATATATTTTATTTGTGACTGAATCTTCTTTGGAAAGACATTTGCATAAAGTGTCTAAATAAACTTTTCTTAAAATCTTCATATTAATTTTATTAATTTTAATATTTTGTTATAATTTTATTACAATCATCACTTTTGAAATTGCCATTCAATTTTATATATTTTTTTTTTATGTTAAGGAATGACGTGACGAGCTAGCCGTTCGCCTGATGTTAAACGACACGGCTGCCCATACCAGCTACAACCTCTATAATTTAGAGTTCCAAGTGACACTGCACTGCGCACGTCAACCAGAGACATCAGCACAATCTAGTAATAAGATTACTAAACTGTGAGATCAGATCATAAAGTCTCATTTGCCCAGTAATTTCACTAGCTACAGTGCCCTTCAAACTGGAACACAGCAGTGCTTGCGCACTACTGCTTGGCGGCAGAATAACTGGCAAAGCGGTGGTACCTACCTAGACGAACTTTGCAGTAAAGTCCTACCACCTAGTAAAAGTATATAACGAAATTAATAAATATTTGTCGACATTTCACACAGCGCTATCTAACCCCGAACTAAGCAGGACTTGTACTATGGGAACCAGATCACTGACATAATACTTGCATACTTTTCTTTCAATATACATAAGAGTACAGTATAACACGCAGATACAAAACAAACATCGATGTTCATCTCACAAATATCTATCCTGGGTAGGAATCAAACCCACAACCTACCAACCTTTACTAGGTGGTAGGACTTTACTGCAAAGTTCTTCTAGGTAGGTACCACCGCTTTGCCAGTTATTCTGCCACCAAGCAGTAGTGCGCAAGCACTGCTGTGTTCCGGTTTGAAGGGCACTGTAGCTAGTGAAATTACTGGGCAAATGAGACTTTATGATCTGATCTCACAATTTAGTAATCTTATTACTAGATTGTGCTGATGTCTCTGGATGACGTGCGCAGTGCAGTGTCACGCGAGCCACTAAACTTTAGAGTTCCGAGTGACACTGCAGCTGATATGGGCAGCCGTGTGGTTTAACACCAGGCGAACGGATAGCTCGTCACGTCATTCCTTAACATAAAAAAGAAAAAAAAAAGAACCTACAGTTCAGAAGTCAGATCACGTATGTATATGTAGTTGTAGTCCAAACTGTATTGTACTTGGCAAACTTTTACTAGGTGGTAGGACTTTTCTGCAAAGTTCGTCTAGGTAGGTACCACCGCTTTGCCAGTTATTCTGCCGCCAAGCAGTAGTGTGCAAGCACTACTGTGTTCCGGTTTGAAGGGCAATGTAGCTAGTGAAATTACTGGGCAAATGAGACTTATGATCTGATCTCACAGTCGAGTAATCTTATTACCAGACTGTGTTGATGTCTCAGGATGATGTGCGCAATGCAGCAGTCTGTCGTGATATATAAAAAAAAAATTAAAAAAATGAAGTTATGTTCGGCGAAGGAACCGAACCGATTTTGAGTCGACCGGGGAAAGTGGTTCCCACCTACTAAATCACGAACAAGTTATTTTAAAAAGGAAAAGTAAGGAGGATGCTCACGGATAGAGCCAACGGCTTTACACCGGACCTTTGGTTTCAAGGACCGTCCTGGTGGTGCACTCACCGTGCCGCCTGCCCTACCTGACTTGGTCAGCTAGTTTGCTTGGGACTGTCAATTGGTGGAGAAAGTGAAACTAAAGTGAATTTAGTACAACTCAATATTTACTCAAAAAAAACACACAAATAGAAATATCTTATGCAAAACAAAAGTCTACAAAAATAGTAATAACACTAGGCCGCAGTTAAAGTCTGTAAACCTAATATGATAACGCTAATCCCGGGACGCTCACTGACGACTAACGGGGAGAAATTAAAAAAAACGCACGGGGGGCGTACAAAGTTCACATCGAAAATTAAGAAAATGACACGCTCACTCAATCACGGCGGAGGTGTCGTTTCGCGGGAGCCAGCCGTCGCTGGACTACCACCGCGAAACAAAAAATAAATCTTCAACACGAAGGAAAATATGTGGCCATCTTGGTTAGGCCACCAGTCGACGTCGTCACGGGCGGATATGGGCGATCCGTCCTGTCGCTCCCCACACCCGGGGCTCTTGACGCGACTTCGTAAAAAATGAGCCAGCAGCTACTCCTGCGCCATGCCGACCGTAGGAACGGCGGCCTCAAAGAAAACCCTCAGCGCACATCCATGTGGGTGCGGTTTTTTAAAAGGTGCGCAGGAGCGGCGAACGCGTGCACTCCGTGGGCGCGCGCCTCGCTGACTGTCGTGGCGATTGGTTCGCGGCACGATTCTGCTGGGCGCGGTCCGCGCTTATCGCGTCTTCTCGCCTCCACGTAATATGGCTATCTCTCTCATATATACAATCAATAACCTATATTTTTTAACTATTTTAATCTTATTTAATTACAAGTACATTACAAAACTAAGAGGATTTTTCTGATCATTTATATACAAATACGTCCAAGAATGGTTCAGTAATTGTTGTGATATTTGGTTGGAAAAAACCGACAAGAAGCTAATGATAACAAGTATGTACTTTTGGTAAATTACAAGTCCCACAGACTACTACGAGTATGAAATGAAATTACTGAATCGGTATTAAGCTGTTTCTGATAAATGTTTGCCAGTAGGACCCGTACTTTAAACAAACGAAAACATGACTGTCAGGTTCCTTGTCCAAAATAGTTGCATCAAAATCTTATAGAAATACTTTAAATCATTTTGTAATTCATCAGCCTTGGGAAACCTTAAGGTACCTAGTAAGTATTTATTCTACTATCCAAATGATAGGGCTAATGGTAAAGCTATAATTAAGAATAATTGTTTTTAATATCACAAAGTGCCTGGCCTTCTTAATGCGGGAGCAGAGTAGTACAAAAACGTTGCTATTGCAAAAGTGTCAGGAGAAACTGACTATAATTAATAGAAAAAGTAGCTACACGCTACAAGTCATGCGAAATTTTACATGTTAGAGTTCCGAGTGACACTGTTCTGTTATGGGCGGCCGTGTCACTTAACATCAGGTGAACGACCAGCTCGTCACATCAATCAATAACATTAAAAAAAAAAAAGAAAAAAAAAAAAAAAAAAAAACTTATACACATCCGACTAGCATATATATGATTCTTTATAAAAGTGCTAAAAATAGCCTATTTGCAATAAATATTTTGACTTTGACTTTGACTTTAGCGTTCCATACCATCATTGTAATATAGATTATTATAGATATATAGCTTATATAGTAGATTAACACATAGTCTACTTTATACCCGCGGGTGAAACCGCGGGGCGCAGCTAGTAATACATAAAACCAACGTAAATTACAAGCATGATATTATACAAAAGAACTTTAAAATCATTTAGCGCATATTGTTAGTAAGCTCGCCGTAAAATATGGTCCGCAAAATACATTGAGTTTAATATTAAACATTGTCGGCTGGGGTTGAGGCTCGAGCGAAAGCGGGAATGTTGAAATGTTTTTATTGTTTCCTTATAACTTGTGCCTAAGAAAATAGTTATATTAATCATAATTCTACCCCTAATGGCCCGATAGCTCAGTTGGTAGTAACCCTGCCTTCTGAACTGTGGGTTGTGGGTTCGATTCCCACCCAGGACAAACATTTGTGTGATGAACATCGATGTTTGTTCTGTGTCTGGGTGTTATATTGTATTCTATGTATGTATTTACAAATAAAAAGTATCAAGTATTGTATCAGTTATCTGGTTCCTATAATACAAGCTTTGCTTAGTTTGGGGTTAGATAGCGTTGTTTGAGATGGTCAAATGCAAGCCTATCAAAGGTAAAAAAGTTTTCTTTTTAATTTAAAAAACTATTATTTTTGTAGTCATTAATGTTTTTAACATAAAACAGAGTATCACTATTTGATTCATAAATTATCACTCAAATATTATAAACATGAACGTTTCTGTGTTTTGTTCCCACTTTATTTACATGAAATTTTTAATGAAGCTTGCTTATACTCCGTATTAACATATTGGATACATTTTATTCCCGTTTGAACACCAGAGGCAGCTTATTTATAAATACTATTCAATCATATAATCTACCTTGTCTTTCAAAAATTTCAATTCAATAATCGCTAACCGCTAACAGCTTAGACAAACCCCGAACCTCGTTCGAGAGCGTCGCTATGGTAAACGTCCACTTTTGTCTCTAGAGAGCATTACGCGCATTCAAGCTAAAGACAGCCATTGTGCCAACCCTGAGTTATAGACGCAATATAACTAGAGTATTGTTTTTGCTGGTCGATTGTTTTGATGCTGTTCCGATAGATTTTCAAAGGTAAATTATTGTTTTTTTTTAATGATAATGATAATGATAATTTTATTGATAATTATAAAAAATTACAAGGCTGAAATTATTAAATAAGTATAAAAAATAAATGCAATAACATAATTATTGTAAAAAATAATGTTATTAAAATAGTAGGTATATAACAATTAAATTGATCACACCAGTTTTGGAATGAATTCCTTCACGCTATATGGCGCCATATCGATAAGAAAACTTGTTATTTTATTTTTAAAAGTCTGAACATTTTCAACACTGCGTATTGAGTCTGTGGTATGTTATTATGTTAATGAGTGACGTGCTAATCTAGTCGTCCGTCTGATGTTAAGCAACTCGGCTGCCTATAACAGATGCGGTGTCACTCAGCGAGCAAGACGACGCCTGACAGAAATGAGTCGAAGAACATTCTTCCACTCATTTCTGTCAGGCGTCGTCTTAAAATTTACTCCCTTAGCACATGTCATTCTTCGCACAGTCCAACCACACTTTTTTCGGTCTTCCTTTACCTTTTACGTCACGTAATTTATATTTTAGAACTAGCTTCTGCCCGCGGCTTCACCCGGGTGGCCTATAGGAAACGAAGAATTTTTTTTTTTTCATAAATTATTCAACCACACAATTATTCCACCACTACCCTGTTCGGCGTAGAATTTCGAAAAACCCCTTTTTGTGGATTTTAATTCAAGTCTCTAGGATCAGCTGTTTAGGCTCTGATATAAAACAGTCTTCTTCAGTCTTATATAAAACAGTCAGACAGTCCGTCAGGACTTTGAATTTTATATGTATAGATTAATAATTTTGACAATTCCATCACTTAAATTTGAACAACAGGAAATAATGAAATTTGTAACAATAAAGTTGAATCATAAAATCTATAATTGATTCTAAAAATTCACCGCATGGGTACCATGAAATATTCTATCTGCGAGCAAAATAATCCGATTTCGAAGCGAAATGCAATTACAATTTTTCATGTAAAACTACGCATGAAACAGAATATAAAATAGAAAATAGAATAAATTGGTTATTCTATCGGTATATCCGACATAACCACAATTTTGATAAATTAGTTGGAAATCCCTGAATATTTTTAAAAAATTAGATTGCCGGGTACTCTCAGATGTAAATACAAGATAGATACTTGAAAACAGTCCACTTAACTTGCATGCAATACGTATGAATTTAACAGTATTGCGTGTGAAGAAAAGAGATCTTCGGCGCTGGCAAGTAGGCCAGAGCCTTGCCATCGCACAATATCTCTTGTTTATGCCTCAGCAATGTGATTACATGGCCCACATTCTTAGATCAATGATTATTTTAATGCAGTCTGTAGAACAGTATTTTTTCTGTTTACTATTTTAAATATTACGTCTGAATGAAATTATACATATGATTTTTATTTCCTACTTTAAATATCACGTTTGAATGACTAAATAAGAAAAAAGAATTAATATTGTAGCTAAAAACGCGTCACCAATGAAATATCATATCCATCACCTTTCCACCATCGAACAACCAGATCTACGAAAAAACGCCACCGTTACATGGTCAATATCCCCCATGTGCGAACAAAGCGATTTGGCTCCACATTTATCATGCGAACAGCCAAAGAGTGGAACGCTTTACCGGCGTCCGTATTTCCCGATAACTACAACCTTGGGATCTTCAAATCGAGAGTGAACAGGCATCTTCTAGGCAAGCGTGCTACATCCCAGACCGCATTGCTACTTACCATCAGGTGTGATAGTGGTCAAAGGCAAGCCTATCTAACAATTAAAAAAAATATCAAAATTGGTTAATCGCTTTAGGAGCTACTAAACATTAAAATTGTTTAATACACAGAAACTAAATTTACAAGACTCAATTAAATACACATAACAACACGGAAAGTTAGAAATATAGTTATTTGCTAGTTATTTGTATTCTATTAAATGACGTGACGAGCTAATCGTTCACCTGAAGTTAAGCGATACGGCCGTCCATAACAGACATACAGTGTCACTCTAAACTCTAACGTAATTTCGCTGACACTGCGCACGTCATCTTGAGACCTCAGCCTGGTAATAAGATTACTCGACTATGAGATCAGGTCATAAAGTCTCATTTGCCCAGTAATTTTACCGGATATGTGACCTTCAAACCGAAACACAGTAGTGTGCAAGCACTACTGCTTGGCCTCAGAATCACTGGCAAAGCGGTGGTACCAAATTTCAGTAAGATGGTGCTCCATACATCCATCAGGGAGTCGCTCTATATTTACCAGATCCTCGCCAAAATAAAGGACCAACCTAGAAGTACACTATATGAAATAAAAAAACAACGGAATGGTTTTCAATTGGAGGAGATGTAAAGTACATTGAATTTAAAATCGCCTTATTATTGTAAAGTCGCTTAAAAAGGGCAAAGACCTACCATTGAAGGCAGATTTGAGACGAGGTCACTTTGGAAATATTTTTATCAAACAAATCAGAGTGGATCTAATCCAATAAACCCTAGACCCAAATAAAACTCAAATATATGTAAGTTTGAAAGCAAAAGGCATGGACATAAAAGTTTCAGTTTTAGGTATTAAATGCTTTATTTCTTTTTGTCTGCTCATCCATTTATTGATTTCGCCTGCCTCGTCATCGCTTTACGATAATGCGTTTTTACAATATTTTTATTAGTTACATTTATTATTTGATATTATTAAAGTTCCCGTAAAAAGCCTTTCTGAGCTAGGAACACATCATCCCATTTTCAGTCTTATCCCGTTGAATTAGAGAGGCAGTTATCTAATACATTAGTCGCAGCACTAATAATTCAATTCAGTTCAGAGTAAGTGCATACTTTAGTTGATAGTAAAATATCATAAGCAAAAACTCTTGTCAACAAAGATCAAGAGCTTATTAGCAAAGAAATAGAGTATTAAGTGAAACAGATGCCGTCCTCCTAATTGGATACTTGTGACTGGAAGCTGCCTACAAATAGAGTTTATTTTTGCGAAGAAAAAATGTTGCTGGTCTATTATAACTATGGTGTTTTCATAATTTCATTTTACTTCGTAGTTCTTTAAAGCTGTGTTTATTTTACGAAGCACTTTACAATTTCACCTGCTATCAAGTAGTTTTCCCATGGGAACTCGTAATTTTTTGGTAAATAAAGTATATTGATCTCATAGGAATCTGTGTATAAAATTTCATCCAAATCTATTCAGCCGTTTTGAAGTGAAAGCCGCACAAACAGACAAGCAAGGTCACAGACTTTTATAGTCAGATGTCATTAATTTGAATAACAATAAATTATTAATGTAAAAGCGCACGGCTGTCGTACGAGTCCAATACCAGTTTAGAGCAAAAATGTTTATATTGTTTTATTGTTGCACGATAATAACCTAATTTATATTTAAGTAATTTCTTGTACTTGTGCTTAAGTAAATTATATTTAAGTAAATTTAAAGAATTCAAAAAATTAAAAACAAAGATTTTTTTGCATATTTTTATCACTATTGCAAGTCAAGATAATTAATTAAATAAAAAAGAATAAAAATTACATAGTATAGTATACTTAACCTATGTAATTTTTTTTACAACTACCGATGCGTTTTAAGATTTTCGAACTACATTTAATTTTTTTAAATCAAAGAATATTTACCAAGACCTTCTACGCAATTGCTCCCAAAAGCTAAGCCCAACTGCAAATTAAAAAAGTAATTCGGTCATACTGCTCCAGATTATCTTTTCGCGGCTTACAATTACGCTCTAAATGTGTTTCTTAATATCCGCTCCGCTTGTCGCTAAGCTTATTACCTCGTTTTGTTCCTTAGGGCTTTAAACAGACTTGTCTTTTAATAAAATATAAAACTTGGTTAAAATGACTTTAAAAGCAAAATACGTAAGGTCTGTTTGTGTATATATTGTCTATTTTAACGGGCTAATGCTATTGGTCTCTACCGAGCTTTACAGCGTCACTGGGCGGGAGGGCCGGCGCTTAAGGCGCCCATCGGTCAAGAATGGGAGGCAACTAGCTCAAGGGCACCCTGGGGTGCGAGCCTAGGCTTGAGTCGCTGCCGGGATAAGAGGATCGAGAAGACTGCGTCCACTGAAAGAGTGGACCCTGTTATATATTGTCGCGTATATATTGTCTAAGTGTAGCAGTCGTACTAGCATAGCTTGACTAGCCGTTCGTAATAAATCGGGTAGTATTTTGACTATTAATGGACAATTTCCAGTCAGTTGACTGGCCCGATTGGTAGTAACCCTGCTTTCAGAATTGTGGGTTGGATTCCCAACCAGAACCAACATTTGTGTGATGAACATAGATATTAGTTCTACGAGTATGTTATCAACTTTTAGCTAGTTTAAAGGCGTTGTTGATGGGCGCTCTCATCCGCATTTGTCTGGATGGTCATTTTATAATTTCATTTTTTCTGTGTACATACAACGCTTAAGTTACAGATCATAATTTATAAGTATCTATGTTGAATAAGTCATTGATTGTAATTTGTTTTGTGTACCTATATAAAATAAATATATAAAGCACATATAAGCACTGAAAAATTGGGCTTTTTTATGATAAAATGGGCATGCTTTTGACAACAACTTACCTGATGATAAGTGACGAAGTTGTCTAAGGTAGAATCAATATATAATTGTATACCTAATGATATTAAAATTTTAAAGGGAAAACTATTTAATAAAACTTTGTATGACTGGTTGTTACAACACGCATTTTATAGTATTAAGGAATTCCAAATGTACTGTAACAAAAATATTATTTAATATTTGCACACGTGCATGCAGGTTGAACACAAAATGTCTAATTATTTTAAGTAACTTATGTAAACATCTCTTGTAAATTGTGTTCTAGCAAATAAACATTTGATTGATTGATTGATAGAGCACGCTTGCCTATGATATGCCCATTCACTTTTGACTTAAAAAGACCCAGGTTATACCCAGGAGGAAACACTGTTGGAAGAGCTTTCCAAGCAAAACGCTTAGTGTGGACTTGGGGTACACTAACGATATAAGGATGTGAAGAATCACCAAGTCTTGCAGTTCTATGATGAAAAGGGGATGACGGAATGAGTTGATGAAGGGCATGCGCACACTCTCCAAAATGTAGCCGATAGAAGACCGACAGACCGGCGACCTTGCGTCTGTGTTCCAGGCTTTGAATTCTCCCTTTTACTAGGCTTGCATCGGGTTTTTAGGAACCATCTAAGAATGAATTGGATGTCCCGGGTCTACCTGAGCCTACCTACCTACTTCTTTAAAACTCAAATTTTTGATCTCATTGAGTTTATTTACAACTAGCATGTTTGTTACCCTATGTTGCGTTCCGTGTTATGTTTTAAAAGAGGTACACATCGGTCTTGGTTAAAAACGGATGAAAATAAGTTAAATGAATCTTCTATAAAACTTTGAAAGCACGAAACACAAAGACTAATCATTGAATTTACAAATGAACGCAATAAAATCTGCAACGCCCGTAAACAAGGGTTTTCCTTGGGTTTTTTTGATAATGTTACTTACTTATTTAACATAATGTAATACTGCAGTTGTCCTCCGCTTGTGCTCCAAATTGCTTTTTCCCGTGCTTTTGGAAACTCTTTGAAGAATAAGAGATCTCGATTTCGCTACTTAAATAAATCCCTTTGACCTAGTTTTTGTTTAACCACGAGATGGAAATGATTGCATGGTGAAAGAATTTTTGTGTATTTATGTTCTTGGATTACAACTTTTGTAATATTCACCTATATGTATGCAAAGAAATAAAGATGCCATTGTTACTTTTATTTATTCTACGTACCGCAAAAAGATTAAGACGAGAGAATACGCCTCCCGTATCATTACCATAACAACATATTTTTTTATGAAATAAGTTTATGGGTAAACAGGTAAAATCTAGGCTACAGGGGCGTAGCTATAGCTATAGCTATAGCAGGGCGTAGCTACATAATTTTCTTGATATTTTATAGTCTTAACCAGAGTGAGTGTGGCCCAGTGGTAGACCGAACGACTGTAAAACCAACGGACTCTGGTTCGAATTCCGCTCGGCTCTGCACGAATGACTTTTCAAGTTATGTGTGGAATTCGCATTTGCTTTTAAAATTAATAATAACGCCCAACGATCGCATACATAGATACTGGACCCTAACTAGGACTCCCTGTGTCTAGGGACCATGGCCCCCCCACACCCAGACTCAAAACAAGTATTTGCATTTTTCTGCACACAAATTCTTGTCCTGCCGCGGGATTCAAACCTGCTACCTCCGGCGGGTTACGAGCTGACTTGCTCAACCATCACATTACAGAGGCTGTTGAATTAGGTGTGTATTAAGCATCCTATTTTCATTAAGCTCCACCAATATTCATGAAGATACTATGATGCATAATTATTCAGTAATATCCTCGACTATGCTTCATGCTGCTTCTAATGCAACTGGCATTAGACTGTGTCCTCACTAGTGTGTGTGTAGTCTAAACAGTGAGACACACATTAGACGCCTAGTGAAGACACAGCCTAACTTGTACATTCAGTGCAGTAATGTAATTGCGAATCCAATACCAATAACGGAACAGTTCCAGCGAGAGCAAGAATTAGAAGACGGACTTATTACAGGGAATGATTCATTTAGTTCTGACTGTAAAAGAGAATTCTGACGCTTAAACTACTCATTGTTTTATCTTGTTATAATTGGTCACCCATCCAATTTAATTTATACAATGGGACATAGTTTTCGTAAGCTACTTTTAACAACCAACAATAAAGGCAAAACCGATTGCTGCAAGTCTAAATATGTCGTTAAAATCAGTTAAGCGATGTTGCAGCGTAAATATGTGTGTACATTTCACACAGCGCCATCTAGCCCCAAACTAAGCAAAACTTATACTATGGGAACCAGATAACTAATACTATAATTGCACTTAGATACTTTTTTCTAAATACATACATAAAATACAATATAAAATCCAGACACAGAACAAACATCGATGTTCATCACACAAATGTTTGTTCTGGGTGGGAATCGAACCCAGCTTAGAAGGCGGAGCTACTACCAACTGAGCTATCAGGCCTGGCCTATATTTGACCAACAAACCTTTTTTTGACGGTGGTAATTCCCTCGTACTTCCCTGCCACCATGGCGGTGGTGGCAAAGGATATGTGGGACTCGGACCCACTGAAACCCTCCCTTTATCCGCCCGCCGCTAGTATGGGGCGCGATGGTGTCACAATTGCATTAACCATCTCGAATTGAGAATGACCAAAATCCCTCCGCTAACTGCACCACAACCATGATTAGATGGACCCGCAGCGCCATAACAGTGTAAATTCATCTGTACCACCGCAGATCGGAGTAACTATCATCGTTGTGGCAGCGGTCCAATCATGATTATATCGTCATGCCACAGATTAAATGATAGTAACTGCTTATTTTATGCTTGAACCTGCAGCAGCTATCTATTCTGCCCTGCATATACTCTATTAACACTTACACTTACTAACATCGTCTGGCCCAATAGCTTAGTTGGTAGTAACCCTGTCTTCTGAACTGTGGGTTGTGAGTTCGATTCCCACCCAGGACAAACATTTGTGTGATAAGCATAGGTGTTTGTTCGTACTATTTATTTTTTCATTTTTTTATTTCGGCTTCCTATTGACAATTACACTATTTTAAATAATATTACTTACTTAACATATAATTTTTATTTTGCTTTATGCATTGTCTATTTAAAGGAAACGCAGCATGCAAAAAATACGAGATACTTAATAATTAACCACATTGCAAATCAAAAAAGGACTTTTACAAAATAAATATTCAAACCTATTGAAGTTGCAGAAGGCCACTACTATAATTAAAAATTACATAAGAGAAATAAGAAAAGTTAGAGAGAATTTGTGGCCGCACTATGGTGCCATAACAGTAAATTTGTACTCATTTTACAACACATAACATAACCTAGAAGCACGTATCTGAATCGAAGCAATTGCAGAAACGCTTGTGGCAAATTATTCGAGCTGTTAGAACTGATTCTACTGTGAAGTAGGTATTTGTACTATCCTCTATGTAGTAACTATCTATGTGTGCATTGTTGTGTTTCCAAATTTTTTTTTATTTTTTTTATTAATCTGCATTTCCACAGACACCTGGGTCCGTGCTTTTTGTTAGATAATGTTTTATATTTATGAATTAAGCCTATTATTAACATGAACTTATATATAATACAGGAAGGATAATACAGCCAATAACAAAAAGGTATTTCCTACTGGTAGTGTATATTTCTAGCATCGATGTTAGAATAAACCAGAAGGAGTGTTCGGTCATAATTGGATCGTAGCATACTGAAGCCAAAACTCAAAGCTAACACGCACTGCCTGCTTCACCGACCAAAACGCAATCGCGTTCATACAAATTTTGAATGGCCCGATAGCTCAGTTGGTAGTAGCCCTGCCTTCTGAACTGTGGGTTGTGGGTTCGATTCCCACTCAGGACACATTTGTGTGATGAACATAGGTGTTTGTTCTGTGTCTGGGTGTCGTATTGTATTCTATGTATGTATTTACAAACAAAAAAGTATCTAAGTATTGTATCAGTTATCTGGTTCCCATAGCACAAGCTTTGCTTAGTTTGGGGCTAGATGGCGTTGTGTGTGATGTCCACACATATTATTATTATTTCGATATGTGGTAAGGCCGTGGTTTTTTATAAACGCCATAGGCTGCTTACAGCGTCACGCTGGACGCCGAGCCATGATGCTTCTCAGTGACGCTGACATCAGCATGTTAAAGAGACCACAGTATTTCATCTCACTCAAAGTTGCCAGATTAAATCATGACTATCAGATAGTAATACAAAGTCTCATTTGTGTCACTTCCTTACACTATGTTCTGAAAGCCAGTATATTCTTGCTGATAGAAAAAATCACGCTAAATACTAGTGTCAAAACAGTAAAATTAATTGGCATAATTGCTTCAGATCCTTCTCGTATAAGCAAGTGGTCGTTCCTGGTGTTGGAATTCTTAAGCAGTCCGAGGCTTCTAACTTGGTTTACCGTACATTCCAAAGTACGGGAGGGAGGAGAGGAATACACGCAAATCCACACTCCTTATTATTACTTATGCGTATCAAGATCAAGTGACGCTGACTATTTCACACATGTTACTGAATGATTTGACGAGCTAGCCGTTCACCTAATGTTAAGCGCCACGGCTGCCCATAACAGAACAGTGTCAATCGGAACCCCAAAATAGAGTTTCGAGCGACACTGCACTGCGCACATCATCCTGAGACATCAGCACAGTGTGGTAATAAGATTACTCGACTGTGAGATCAGATCATAAAGTTTCAATTGCCCAGTAATTTCACTAATAATTGTTTACTAGCTGCGCCCACGGCTTTACCCGCGTGATAAAAATTATCAAAACTTTCCTTTTTTTTTTCATAAGAACCTTCTTCTGACAATATTATTATTGTCAGAAGAAGGTTCAGTTTTTTCAGGTCAGGTTTGTCAGGTTTTTGTTGTGTTTATACACAACAAAAAAAGAATTAGCCAAAAAACTCCATCCGTTCACGCGTGATGCAATGACCATAGAAAATAAAGGTTCTTTTTTATATATTAAGACTAAATAATGTTATGTCGAACCTTATCCTTTACAGTTTTAAGGACTGATATCTAACCAAAAGTTTTAGTTTGCTACATAATCAATCTAATTTTACATGAAACTTTGACACCCACAGGACCTGTCTACAAGTACCTACCAATTTACAGCCCTACGTACTTAAGTAATAAATCTTCGTTATAAATAGGAATGAGGTTAGTCATATCCGGCATAAATTAAAAACAAGTCGGAATTTATCAAAATTAAAAACAGACAACCTAGATATGGGACGTTATTTACCGTTCGCTGCTTGAAAATTATCAAGACGAACAATTATTATTTTGTGGCTTTCTTATTTATTTGGTTAATGGTTGTGGTATGACTGGCTATTCGTGCCTCGCGGTTTCACTTGCAGATAAAAAAAGTATTTTAATTATTTACTCATCCCACGGGAAAATCTCACTTTTCTGGGATAAAATGTAGCCTATAATATGTTAATCCAGTGTATAAGCTATCTTGGTACCGAATTTCATCCAAATCCATTCAGCCGTTTGAGCGTGAAGGAATAACAAACATACACACATATAAACTTTCGCCTTTATAATATTAGTGTGATGTGATAGTGTGAAGTGTGATACTCTAGTTCCACGCACTTTTCATTTTTTATTTGAATATCTCAGAGAGAAGAGTGGAGTTTGCTGATGATTGACACAATTAAAAAACTTATGTTAACACAATCATCAAATAATTGTTTTTATTTCTTTTCCATTAAAAATTTAAATAATAATAATAATAATATGTGTGGACATCTCACACAACGCCATCTAGCCCCAAACTAAGCAAAGCTTGTGCTATGGGAACCAGATAACTGATACAATACTTAGATAGGTACTTTTTTGTTTGTAAATACATACATAGAATACAATATAACACCCAGACACAGAACAAACACCTATGTTCATCACGCAAATGTTTGTCCTGGTCCTGGGTGGGAATCGAACCCATAACCCACAGTTCAGAAGGCAGGGTTACTACCAACTGAGCTATCGGGCCAGTCAATATGTACTTTCACTTTCACCACTTGAATAATAAGGTTCTTATTTGCGTTTTCTTGTAGAAGCCGAAGAAAGATAACATAGAATAGACGAACAAAGATACGCTAACTAGCTAACCCTATTATATATATTTTATGTATGTATGTATTATATTTTATGTATTTTTTTTTTTGAACGAGCTAATACTGTTGGTCTCTATCGACTTTTACAACGTCACCGGGCGGGAGGGCGGCCGCTTAAGGCGCCCAGCCGTCAAAAGTGGGAGGCAACTAGCTCAAGGTCACCCCTGGGGTGCGAGCCTCGGCTTGGGCCGTTGCCGGGATAAGAGGATCGAGAAGATTACGTCCACTGGAAGAGTGGACCCTATTGAAAGTCGCTACCGTTCTAACTAACCTACGGGGGGTACGTCGACCTCGCCGGCGGGGTCGAAAAAGTTATATCAACTTTTATGTTATCAACCTTGATGATGCTTGGGCAAGCACATATTTAAAAAATAATGTTTTGCTACCGAAAGTTGCGCTCGTATTTGGGAGGAGATGGATTAAAAAGCTGATGATGGGTAAGAAAGTCCTTTCCAAAAAGAGAAGACCAATATGTTAATGAAACTTTGACTTGAGCACCAACCGGACGTAGTTCTGCAATACGGGCCTTGGCACCTTAATGAGACATCATGTCAACTTGGTTCACTAACGTTGGAGCGCTACTCTGTTATCGGGCATGTCTTTACGAAGTCCACATCAATACTGGACCCTTAGCTTGTGAGATTTACTCATTATTTTCTCACCTTTTTATAGTCATCATCATCAGCCTGTGTAGGTTCACTCCTCTCCGCTCCTCTCATCTAACTACTGCCAGCCACCAAGTCGTTGCCCCACCTAATCAGTGAGCATCCTACATTACGTTTGCCAAGTCGCGGTCTCCACTAACGGACACGCTTTTCCCAACGGTTGTTGGTTTTGCGGCAAATATGACCAGCCCATTGCCACTTCAGTTCGCTAATTCAGTGGGATATGTCGGTAACCTTATTGCTCTGTCAGATCATCTCATTTTACCTTATGTCTATTTACCCTTTTCACCTTTTTTATAGTAAAGGAATATAAATATATCTAGGCTTATTATAAGTTCTCACCTGTCCGTGTGACCAAGGCAAGAGCGCCAAGCGCCCCGAACAGAAAAGCCATCGACATCCCTAGTTCATATGCTCGGGCATACCCCCTGTTTCATGCTTCACGGCGTCTTGAAACCAGGCACATCTGCAAACAAGAATACACCTTATTAACAAGAGGTTACATCTCAATTTTCATTGCTACACGTAGATTGCTATTGAAATAGTTTTGAGCTCTGTCTGAAAAGTATAAGGTTGCTTTTGGCGTGGGATAGGAATGGGGACAGTGGGGTGTGAAAGGGCGCCTTTGAAGTGTGGTGCTCAATATTGTAAACATAGTAACCGTCGAATAAAATATTTTTGGTTTGAATATGGAATGTTGTAATATATTCTTGCTTTTGTTAAGTAGAATTGAAAATATTTTAGCCAAATTGAAAGGCCTTTAAATCAAAATCTAGTTAGCAAAGGATTGAAATATATTTCAGTCACGTGTCACATTGATTGATCAACAATCGTGCCCCATTCATACCCTCAAGGTGTAGTAGAGATGAGGTGAACCAACTTTACTCTGTCAAACGAAGAAAGAAAATGATCTGAAATAGCTTTGTTCTTCTTTTGTTACAGTAAATATTATGAGAAGCGCCCAAAATAACGTTACTAATTTTAGAGACCATATTAGTCGATACTTATTAGGCTTTAAGCCTACACAATACGTGGGACGCACAAAAAGTTACGAGAGCGAATTGAAAATTGTTTTTTGAAATATTTTTCGTTTGCGTAATCACACTTTTTATACAAATCAACTAATTTTGAAAATATTTATGCCATGTCTCCGTGGTGACTCTGGAAACATGTTTTATACTCTTTGACAGCCTCTTCCGGTGATGAAGAAAAGTAATAAAGTGATGATGATAGATGCAGCCATCAAGAAGCGACACCAAATTCGAGGCTCCTTCTTCAAAGTCAAAGTCAAAAGATTTATTGCAAATAGGCTATTTTTAGCACTTTTACAAGTGAAAGTCAAATCTGGTAAGCATAGCATGCATCCTGTTTGAACCTCAGCCGAATTGAATGGGATCCACTGAGATCATAGCTTTTTCTTACCCAAATGTTTTTGTAGGATTGATTGTATTTGACTCTGTTTTTTTTTTCTCGTAGTCACGTAGTTCTGCGGAAAGACCGCTGGGGGGCGCTACTTTCACTTAAACCACTATATTTATGTTAACATTTAGCATCAAAAAACCCAGCACCATTTTCCCCCATCTTACTTAAAAGAATAATCTTGCATGTTCAGCGAAAAGACTAGAAGTTTGAACATAGAAATATCACCATCATAATCAAGGTTTCTTAGTAAAAAGTGCTATTCAAACAATTTGAAAGTTTTTTGGCTCAAGCAATAACGACGAGTCGCAATCAAGAAAAAAATCTCTTTTATGGAACGCGTCCCATTGGGCGACCCAGTTTTTTCTCCATTAAGGTCTTTAGATTTGGGTGTAAGCCAGCGTTTGGAACGCTATTGACGGCTTAAGGTCGTCTACTTTCTTTTGGCGAGGAACCGACGATCATAGCCGGGTTAATATCTCTTTGAGTTTGATGGATTTGTTCTTAAACCTTTTCAGATTGAGCGCGTTCAATTAGCTTTTGTGATAAATACTAAAGAAATGAAAATAAACTATAAAATTGGCTTTGGAAACACTAGCTATGTATTTTGGAAACCATAAAAGATTTCATCTATCTATACTAATATTTTAAAGAGGAAAGATTTGTATGTAAGTATATTTGTAACGACTTGGCTCAAAAAGTACTGGACCGATTTTTAAAATTCTTTCACCATTTGAATGCTATATTATCACTGATTAATATAGGCTATTTTAATTACAAGAAAAAATGTTTATGCCAAAATATTTAAAAATAAATATCCACTCGTGCGAAGCCGGGACGGCACGCTAGTATTAGATATAGGGAAGCTAAAGAGACTACTAGCATCTACTTATCCATGCTTGGCTAGCATGGTAGATATGGCTAGCATGGCCTATAATCTTATTAATAAATCTCTGTGAGAGAAGATACGTGTGGAATGGGAGCATATGGATAATTTCTGAAACAACTTGCATAGATACAAACGAAACAAAACCTTTAATTGCAATTTAGCAACAATGATTGATATTTCCGTATTTGTTAACAATTTGTACAATAACATTGGAATCGTTCAACGGTTCCGGTATAAATCGAATACTGTCCTCCATTTAGTTTATTTCAATGGGCGTTTCGCAAACTTCTGTTTGGTCTATTGAACATTTTGTTATTGTTCGGACGCTGTTAGTTAATTTGTTGGACTTTGGATATTTGTTGTTTTATCGATTTTGTGACTTGTGCTTGATATACTAGGTTTACTATTGAACAGAACGTCAGTACTTTTATCATTATTATCATGCTCATAATTGTCATTACATCAGATTTTCAATAATAGTCTTATAAATATTAACAGCCTCTGTGGTGTGGTGGTTGAGCAGGTCGGCTCAACCCGGAGGTAGAGGGTTTGATTCCCGCGACAGGACAAGTATTAGTGCAAAGAAAAAAAAAACCACATATACTTGTTCTGACACAGGGAATCCTAGTTAGGGCCCAGAATCTATGTATGTGATCGTTGGGCGTTATTACTATTACTATAATAGTATATTGTTATTTTTAATTTATTTCCTCATGTAAAAAAGTCTATTAGATTCACACTTCTATAGATTGCTACAGCAATAACAAATTTAGTTTGTAGATAGTTTTCATTGTTATCAGAGTATTTCACGTAATGACGTCTTATAAATTGATGAACGCTGACTATACGCAGGAAAATGGTCAAGTTTCGCTTGAGCCGAGCGTGCAAGCGAGAGCGCGGAATAAGCGATAGAGAGGCACGATCGGCCTTAGTGTTTTCTTATAAATTTTACGTAAAATTATTGTCCTTAAACCGACTTTGCAGACAACCATTTTTTTACAAATTACTAAGTGTTGACATGCCCCAAGCGGCAGAGTAAGCAGATCTACGTTACCCACCTAACTTTAATAATAGGTCTTTACCTATGAAATTTCCGTATTGCAGTACAGACTTTTTCAAACAAAAAAACGTTTTGATTGGCTATGAATTCTAAATTCAAATTAATTTTGTTTTAAAAATATGACATTCTATTTACAATATAAGTCTTTTGTTTATTGATTAGCGTTGTATTTTCATTACATTTCAACATTTTTCCTCATAATGGATACTTTGAAATTTCGTGTATTTATGGAATATGAGTTCCGTCGTGGCACCAACGCGGCACAAACGACACGTAGGTAACATCAACGACGTTTACGGAGAGAACTGTACAAACGAACGTACAACCTGTTATTGGTTTGCTCGGTTCCGTTCTGGGAATTTTGACTTGAAAAATGAACCTCGTGGTCGTCCGGAAACTTTGGTCAACAATGATGAATTAAAGGCGATTGTGGAAGCTGATGAATCTCAATCTACAGCTGAGCTGGCAGCAGCTTTTGATATTAGCATCAAAACAATATTGGTCCATTTGCGACAGATTGGCAAGATAAAAAAGCTTGATAGATGGGTGCCCCACGAACTTAACGATCGCCAGCGCAACGTACGCGTCGAGACTTGCCTTGCGCTGCTTAACAGGCACAGAAATGAAGGAATTTTGAACCGAATTGTTACGTGCAACGAAAAATGGATTCTTTTTGACAATCGAAAGCGCTCAGCAAGTTGGTTAGATCCTGGTTCGGTACCAAAGCAATGCGCAAAACGAAAAATGACCTCTAGAAAGGTGATGGTCACAGTTTGGTGGTCTAGTGCTGGTGTGATTCATCATAGCTTTTAACAAAACGGCGAGAGCATTACTGCAGATGTGTACATTGAAGAACTGACCACAATGATGGCGAAACTCGCACGTCTGCAACCAGCTTTGGTCAATCGCTCGTCTCCACTGCTACTTCACGACAACGCGCGACCCCATACTGCACAACAGACCGTCTCTAAGCTGCATGAGTTGGGTTTGGAAGCTCTCCCTCATCCGCCATACTCACCAGATCTTGCGCCTACCGACTATTACTATTTCCAAAATTTGGACAACTTTTTAGCGGGAAAAAAATTCAATTCCCGAGAGGCAGTACAAAACGCCTTTGAAGAGTTTGTTGTCTCCCGTCCTGCTGATTTTTTCAAGAAGGGCATCCATAAACTGCCACAGCGTTGGCAAAGATGCATTGATTGCAGGGGTGATTACTTTGAATAAAATAAATAAATAAGTTCGAAAAAAAAATACTTTAACTTTTTTCAAACAAAACGGCAATTTCATAGGTAAAGACCAATATTTAGCAGGCATTTAATGATTCTTAAACCAACCACCAAATATATAGAATTTTATGAATCTTTTCATTATCAGCATAGTTATTTATTATTATATATTTAGATAGCCTCTGTGGTGTGGTGGTTGAGCAGGCCGGCTCATAATTCGGAGGCGGCGGGTTCGATTCCCGCGTCAGGACAAGTATTTGTGCAAATAAAAAAGTGCTAATACTTATTCTGAGTCTGGGTGTTGTGGGGCCATGGTCCTCGTAGTTTCTGGGTCCCTAGACACAGGGAATCCCAGTTAAGGTCCAGGATCTATGTATGTGATCGTTGGGCGTGATTACTTTATTTTATTTTTATTTATCTAGACCAAACAATATTTAACATTAGAATTAAAACCACCACATCAACTTCTCAATAAGCTGACTATTGAAAGATTGCCACAGATTAGTATATTTTAGTGCTATTTGTATAACGAGCATATACTATTAACAAATCAAGTAAAATAAACATACTTCAATGATTAAAAACTCTATTAAGCAAGATAATGAGTCCGCGTAATACAATATTTTCTCCATCGCCAATTATATCCTTGTCAATGTTGAATGTGGAACTCTTCAGTTCTTTGCTCCACAATCCTGACATCTCATTTCGCTCCACAACAACTAAAAACTAATTTATTTCTCCAAGATAAAGACCCTGTCTTGTCCGGGAATCGAATCCAGTATAGGATGATTGCATTCGCCACTCCAATTCAATCCGATGGGAATTAAATTTTATCCACCAATTGATGTTAAGACTTTTTTCATTGGAAAATGGGATTACAGAAATCCGAGGTGGATTGAAAAGAACTATTCTTTCAGTTCTTTTATTTTTACTAAATTATTATCTTTTTCGGTTAGTTTTGAAAGTTGGACACATCAAAACTGTATCATTGGAAATGCTTATTTGTATCGCTTTTACTTTCAATTAAACTTTTTTTTTCTAAGCTGCTTTGAACTAAAAAAAAATTATAAATACTGGCCCACCCCAGCATCGCAGGGGTATTTAACAAAAATTTCATAATTAGAAATTATAATACACACACATAAACCCTTCTTTTTGCATCACGTTACTAAAAAAAGAAAATTATAAAGAAAGTTTCAATTTTCATTTTAGCGAACTTTTATTTACTATTTCATATTTTAATTTATTTTAGATTAATATTAATGATTCTTTTGAATTAAAAATTATTTAAAAGTTATCATATTTTTGTATGGAAAGTCAGAACACACAAACTAAAACATCGCATCATCGTTATCATCATCAGCCTAAAGACGTCCACCGCCAAACTTAGGCTTCCTCTCCTCCCCTCGGGGGAGGGCCATAATCACCACACTTGGCAGGCATCTTGGTGATCACAGTAAAATATAATGTAGCCCTAGGAGAATGCTGCCCATTCACTAAATGTTCCCGTAGTCGGCTCCTAGAGCAACCGCTAATTATACTTGATTAAAATGTATATTATATTTTTGATTGAGTTGAGCAAAGCGTTTGACCACTGTCTTGCCTGATTTTAAACAATGACGTGATCTAAATCTAGATCTTAAACATGACTTGAAAACTCCTAGTTAACTGGACACAAGGACGCCGGCAAGCTGTTCCATTTATTAGCTGTTAGTTAGCACTATAAAGTTAGTAGCGGTTAGTGCAGGTTAATGGATTTTTTTGGGGCCCCACTTGTGGAGAGTCAGGAGACTCTCTGCCGGCTTGCACGGCCCACAAGTCTCGTGGGTAGCCTTGGTGAGCACCTATCCATAGGCGCGAAAGAGCCTGCCACCGGGATCGGGATGGCTGCACTGCAAACGTGACCCCTTCTCGCCCCGGTACGGGCTCACGGGGGGTTTTAGTGGGTTCGAGTCCCATATACCCTCACTCTTCCCTGCCACCAAAGGGTGGTGGCAGAGAAGAGCGAGAGCATTTCCCCCCCGTCAAAAAAATAAAAAATAAAAAGGTTGATAGAATTTCAACCATATATGGATGCCGTGTTTTATGCGTCTTGTAGTGCGATAAAAGAAAGGAAATGGGGGAATTAGATTGTGTAATTCCTTCAAACACTCTCTAAAGTGCAGTCTATAAACACCGATAAGCCAGCAACTTTACGATGGTGATCCAAGTTCTGAAGTTTAGCTTCTACCAACGCATCGTCACCGATGAGCCAATACAAAAATGTTATCTTTCAAAAAAACAAAAGAACCGTTATTACTTTCTGCTCGCCACCTGTCACCCAATATGATCGATAGACGATCCATCTTCATTCCGTATTCTGTAATGAGTTTCATAACTTCATCAGCTCATATTCCCTCGCAAAAGTTGCTATACGCCTCGTTCCAATTTATCAGCTACACTTGCTACTGTGTACTGAATTTTCTTTGACAAGAGTCTTTGATGTCAAGGTATTGGGCTCACGGTTCTCACAAAATACTTGCGCGTATATCTATTCAATAAACATGTACGTACTGAACTTTGTTACGTGCTCGTTGTTCTCAGTCTGAGTGAGGAATTGGATGGAAGTTTGGCGTGCAAGGAAAAGTTCCATAAATCAATCAAAACTGCTCGGTAAGAGTTTATTGCCAATATGTAGCGTACCTATCAAATCTACGCGCTATATTCAAGGTATTAGAACAAAGTTTTCTTTTGATCGTATTTGTTCTCTTGGACCTTTTCATAGATTAATTTATGTTTTACGATCATTTGAACAAAATAGGCGTGCATGTAGTATGTGTTTCTTTGTGTCTTGATTTTCCCAATAGCTCAGTTGGTAGTAGTCCTAGGTTGTGGGTTTGATTTCCATCCAGGACAAGCGTTTGTGTGATGATCATCGATGTTTTTTCTGTGTCTGGGTGTTATATTGTATTCTATGTATAAACAAAAAAATCTAAGTAATGTATCAGTTTTCTGATTCCAATTTACTTAGTTTGGGTCTAGGTGGCACTGTGTGAAATGTTCACAAATATTTATTTATTTCCCTAGTAGCTCTATTTTTTTACTTCTTTCGGTGGCACCATGTGTATATTATTGCGATTCTAAAGAATCAATGACGGAATGCATTTTTATTGAACAAAAATAATCCATACAAATGTTTCTAAATAGCTAGGTATTTTAACTACTGGACTCAAAAGTCCTGTAGGGTCATACAGTGGCAACAACTGCGCCAAGTTCCATAACCCTACATCACTAGAACGACCCAACCAAAAGTAGGTGCAATGTAGACAGTTATTAAGATTCCTATTTCTGAAACTTACACACACGTTTACAAAAGTCCTGCAATTGAAACTTCAATTCATTACACTAACGCTTTGTGTTACGGCTGATATCGACCTTTCGCTGATCAACCAGTTAGTGCTATTAAACAAGTATCACCGAAAACAATTATTATATCAAAATGTACAATAGAACTTGATTGTACATCCTACACTTTATACTAAAGTGACTAAATTAGGGTACAGTATTTGCTCAACCAAAACGCTTTAGCGGAACCCTAAGGGACGGAATGTTATACAAGGGACGCTTGAAGGTTATAACAAAAAGGGTACACGTATGTAAACTTATCGAGTAGGTAAATATACCAAGTCTTTGTTTGGAAAAGGCTAGCAAATTGAGAAAATGATTTTTCTAGATGTTGAAAAAGTAGGCCGTGAAAATAGAATAAATGGACAATAAAATGTGAGAGAGTGTATGTGTAAACGCACACTTACACTTTCCTGTCAATATTAATGTACTTCAAACATGAAATAAAAATATGTAGGCAGAACGAGTTGTGCGTAGGTTGCAACCTATATAACTATAGGCCTTCAGCAAGTGCACCGGGCCGTGTCTGGAACAAGAATGAATCCGTAGTACACCGAGTGCTCCTTTTTTATAGCCAGACGGGTAGGGGCGCTATGACAGTTGCCGGTGTTGCCACTGTAGTAAATTTAATGCCACCACAGGGTAAATTACGGTGCTCGATCGCTGCCTGCTGCGCATAGAGTTTACGTTTACAACTGGACGTTGCCGCCGTCATATATAATAAAATAACATATAAATAGTACCTAATATTGATGATCAAATGATCTTACCAAATTAAGTTTGATCAAACTTAAGGGAACCTTCACTTTTACAACCAGTTTAGAGATTTATTTACTTAATAGTTGCGCCCCGCGGTTTCACGCGTGTTATGTGTACCCCCTGCCTTACCCTCAATAAAGTGCTGATGCAGCTACTTCACGACGTCGCGGCATCATCGTGCTCCGGGCATCAGTCTGATTCGATCGCCGAGACAGCTTAAAATCATTTACGCGGTTGTCAAATAATTAATTTTAGTTTTTAAAAAGTGTGTCCTACCTTGGACACACATAAGTCGCGCGGATAAAAAGTATTTTAATTATTACCTCATCCCACGGGACAATTTCTCTTTTCTGGGATAAAATGTAGCCTATATATTAATCCAGTGTATAAGCTATCTTGCTACCGAATTTAATCCAAATCCATTCAGCCGTTTGAGCGTGAAGGAGTAACAAACATACACAAATACACTCAAACATTCATACAAACTTTCGCCTTTATAATATTTGTGTGATTAGGTGTGACTAGGTGGTAGGACTTTTCTGCAAAGTTCGTCTAGGTAGGTACCACCGCTTTGCCAGTTATTCTGCCGTCAAGCAGTAGTGTCCAAGCACTACTGTGTTCCGGTTTGAAGGGCACTGTAGTTAGTGAAATTACTGGGCAAATGAGACTTTATGACCTAATCTCATAATCTATAGTAATCTTATTACTAGATTGTGCTCATGTCTCAGGATGACATGCGCAGTGCAGTGTCACGCGAAACTCTATATTTAAGAGTTCCGAGTAACACTGCAACAGATATGGGCAACCGTGTTGCTTAAAATCAGGCAAATGGTCAAATCGTCACGTCAACGTAAAAAAAATGATTGGTAGTGTAATCAATTTAGATATTACAATAACCATTTTAAAAATGTTCATGTTACCAGAAAGGATTCCAACAACGGGAAACCGTTGATCCTATAATAATAAGTAGAAGGGGAAATCCAAATAACCGTTCCAAATGTACAATAAACAAAAAAGTCCGGCACTATAATAAAATGTTTGCCAGGGTTTATCCGGTATGTGAAGATTGTGAAGTAAGTTTGAGCACGGGATGGCACGGGTCGAGGAATGTCACAGCATTGTCCCGCTCCAATGAAAAAGTAGAGGAATTTCTCTTATTTTAGATCCTTTATTAGAGGAACAACTGAAGGTTTTGTACCTTGGATTAAGGTGAAATTTTGAATATATCAGCTAAACTTGGGATTCTATTCAAAGTAGAATAAGAAATCGTTTAAACTTTAGAAAGATTAACATAAAAAATTAAAGTTACATTATTGTATCGAAATTGCATATTGCCAAGTTATATTAAGTTTTAACTCTCTCCTATAAGCAATAAGAGTCACAATAATGAGTTATGTTTTATAATAGTTCGTCTACTCAGCGTAATCAACACATAAATTTTTAATGGAAAGGAAAAATTCACAACGGAATTTGCGTCATCATCCTTCCCTCCCCAAAGCTTTGACAAGACTTAAGTTGCTATGATAAGAGATAAGTCACTATGACAAGAAATATTAAGAGTTCTATAAATATTATCTTAGTTTAATACTAAGAATAGGTTTAAAACACTAATTTAAATATTTTAAAGAGTTCACAAAAACAGAAATTCACCACTGAATTGCATGCATAGTGTAATTTTGACATTATCTCATATTACTCCATAAAGTTTTAGTAACTTTTTATGTGACCTCGATGCTATTTCGTATAAATTTAAGTGATCTTACTTTGCTAACCCCATAGATAATACAACAATGAAAGCGACAGACAATGGCGGCTGGGATTCATTCGCTGTTTGTTGTTGTCCTCCATTTTGTAGATTACGGACTGGTGAGTGCAGAACTGATTTCTCTATTTTAAATCTACAGTTTCAGTAGATGTTATCATTATTTCACTGGCCCAATAGCTCAGTTGGTAGTACCCTGCCTTCTGAACTGTGAGTTGTGGGTTCGATTCCCACCCAAACATTTGTGTGATGAACATAGGTGTTTGTTCTGTGTCTAGGTGTTATATTGTATTATATGTATGTATTTACAAACAAAAAGTATTTAAGTATTGTATCAGTTATCTGGTTCCCATAATACAAGCTTTGCTTAGTTTGGGGCTAGATGGCGTTGTGTGAGATGTCCACACATATTATATTAATAATAATAACGCCCAACGATCACATACATAGACCCTGGACCCTAACTAGGATTCCCTATGTCTAGGGATCCAGGAACTACGAGGACCATGGTCCCACAACACCCAGACACAGAAAAAGTATAAGCCTTTTTTTTGTCCACAAACACTTGTCCTACTATGGGGTTCGAACCCGCCGCCCCCGGGTTATGAGCCAACCTGCTCAACTACCACACCACAGAGGCTGTCACACTTTTAACTTGTCAGTTATAACTATCATCTTTGAAGTAAATTGAGACTGTTTCACAGTCTAGACTTTAGACTCTAGAGTGACTAGAAAGTATAGTGTCTCTTTCTTTACAGTCTAGAATCTCCTTTAGAGTCTAGAAGATTCTATGAATACAGATTTAAATGCCATTTGTGATATAACAATGTACACCATTCGTCACTAAAACATTGTGACTATGATGTTTGAATATTTTAACATTTGTTCATTTTGACCATGATACAATAAATAATCTAGACATTTTGAGGAGATTTGGCGGGAAAGCGAAAAAGATTGCGTCACCGCATCGTATTATTTTCCAAAACTTGTGTTATTTTCAGTGTTAGTGCATAAAATTGGTGGCATTTTATTCGTTAAGTGCTGGATTACAGGCGTGAGTGTGGGAAAATGGTATAATGATGGTGAAACGTTTCTTTTCGTGTTGTTTCCAAAACTCCATAGAAGCTTCAAGTAAAGTTGCCACCACTTTACTAGGAGTTTGACTTTGACTAGACTGGCTTGACTATGACTTGACTTGATGACTTCGACTGTGAATGGACACATATTTGCGTGAAATATCGATAACTTGAAAAATTATCAATTACTTGACACTGGCTAAATACACAAAAGTGTGGAGCCAAATCTTAAAATAAATAAATTCTAGACATTTTGACAGGTGAACCAATTGGACTTTAAATCATTTTTAATCTGCAAACAAATACTGTTGGTCTTTACCAAACTTTACAGCGTCACCGGGTGTACACAGATAATATATCTAATCTAAAGTAATATTGTAAAGAGAAAAGATTTGATTGTTTGTTTGCATTGAATAGGCTCTGAAACCACTGGACTGATTTGAAAAATTCTTTCGCCATTACAATCCCACATTATCCCTGACTAATTGCGCTCCGCGGTTTCACCCGCGGATAGAAAGTATTTTAATTATTTGCTCATTCCTCGGGTAAATTTCACTTTTCCGGGATAAATTGTAGCTTATATTTTAATCCAGTGTATAAGCTATCTTGGTACTGAATTTTATCCAAATCCATTCAGCTGTTTGAGTGTAAAGGAGTAACAAACGTACACACAAACACACATGCAAACTTTCGCCTTTATAATATTAGTGTGATAGTGTGATAACCATAGGCGACAGAATATATATAATATCCGCGCAATGCCGGGGCGGGCCACTAGTAATATAGAAAAGAAAAATATCTTGGCGGAATTCGTCTACGCAACTGTACGCCCATGTCTAAGTTTCGGCTTGTTTGTTCCGATGTATCACGTTAGGGTTACGGCTTGCCAAAACTCGAGCTTGTCCATGCAAGCTTTTTATTTATATTTATGACCATGTTTCTATTTTCAGATAGAATCCAATCTTGCTTCTGATTCAGTACATCAAGCAATATATTGAATTAGCTTATGTTGATAATTATCTGAATTTAATTGGTAAGGCACGTGATGGAGTGAACAAATAAGTACGAGTAATGGCAGGGCATTACTCGTTTAAGCAGCATTAAGCAGTGAGCAGTGAACATCTTCATGTTGTTGTTGATGATGATGATGATTTTGGTGATGTTGATGATGGTGACGATGATGGTGGTGGTGATGATGCTGATGATTATGTTGGTGGTGATGATGATGACGATGATGATGGTTATGATAAGTATGATAACGACGATTGTTATGTTGGTGATGATGACGATGATAATGATGACAATGACGATGATGGTGATGATGACGATGATGATGGTGATGATGACGATGGTGATTATTATGGTGGTGATGATGACATAGTCGCTTACGTAATTATCGCGGAGTAAGTCACTTGCCGAGTGATCCCGGCTTAAGGATAGGACCACTCCCTCTTCCCGCGGGTGGCGTAAGAGCCGGCTAAAGGAATATCCAGAGTACAGCATCATTCTATTAATGTCTGCATTATAATCTACTGAGATCGCCAAGATTCATGCCAAGCGTGGTGAGTAATTATGGTAACCCCCCAAGTAATTGATATTTTCTAAATGACCAATTATTATTTTTATCATTAACTCAAACTGGAAAATATTTTACTTTTATCCAATAACATAAAATAATGAAAACTTCGACATTGGAAAAGAAACATTTATGAAAGCAGTTACACCTGATGTGAGTGGTCACCGTAGCTTATGTTTTTTTTAAATATTCTGTATTTTTTTTATATTCTCATGTTTAAACCAAAGGACTTGTAAACTTAGTTTACCAATAAACGAGTATTTGAGTATTTTGATAGTTAAAATAACAGAACGTAAAATGGCCTGAAATTTATTTTTACACAACGGCATATAAATACTGAGGTTGACTATCCTTTCAGTAGACAGTGTTAACAATATAGGACTATTTACGCATTTTACACACATCATAATTGAAGGGAGGAGAATAAAATTTAACTGATTTTTTTGACCAAATGACTTATGGGTACCGTTGGATTCAGAGTGAAATTATCTTCAATAATACATTCTCAAAATACCGAAATGAGGCTTAAATCTCGAGATTTTGAGTCTAAAAATGGTTTATCTGTCACAGGAATACAGTACGCTTAGCATAAAAACATTACTTTATTTCTTTTATTATATTATATTTTTACAGTAATTGTATGAATTAGTACTATATTTAGTAATTTTAAATA
This sequence comes from Ennomos fuscantarius, assembly GCA_905220475.3. NCBI lineage: Eukaryota > Metazoa > Arthropoda > Insecta > Lepidoptera > Geometridae > Ennomos > Ennomos fuscantarius. Next base: position 1,678,999 of record HG992040.1, on the reverse strand, counting down.
GAAATAAAACATTTTCAAGCAACTGAAACTTAAATAAACCTTTTCTATTACCTTATAACTCTACATAAAAATGACGCCGTTGTAGTTTAAAGTCAATTCTCTCGAAACTGTCAATTTGTCAGTTAAATCCTTTTTATTCTCAACCCTTCAATTATGTAAAAGAATTGCTATAGTTAGTCTTGTTATTTAAAATATTTATTTAAAAATACAATACTTTTATAAACCTTTTTGCCCAAGCTCAACTAATCCATGCTAAAATAAAATCTTGAACGTAATCATTTCGTACATTTGTACGAACATAATTAATTGTCCGGACTACACCCTGAACTGACTTTGTCCATAATTTTATTGGAATTTCCAATTTCAAATTAATTTGAATGGGCGTTGTTCGCTTGCGCATTATAAACTTGGTTCGACTTAGCATTATAATTTAGGTGTCCGTAATTATTTTAAAGCTGGTTCCCTATTGTTTTATTGGATTTATGGAGCTAGTCATTTGTTTTGAATTGAGCGGTACACAGAGCAGGAAAACAAATTATGATTGCAACTAGATGGAAGAAAATATAATAATATTCATGCTGAACACATAAATAGCCTATAACAATATCTTTAGGCAGACGATGGGCTTGAAGCGCTTCAAAAATGTTCACTGAATGGCGAGTCGACTCTTTTATAGTGCCACCAACTTATCTGTAGGATGTAGCGATGGCGCCACAATCGAAAAGTAAAGCGATTAAACAGCACAGACATCATCGACTAATAACAACAATAAGACGTTACAAAATGGCGTCAGTAGTTCCGCTTTTGGCCATTCTACAGATAAGTTGGTGGCACTGCAATGCTATACAACATAAACGCAAAGCGTTTTTTATGTCCAGAGTTGACACGTGGAATAATGCAATTAATAAAAAAATAAAAAAAAGTAGAAGTCTGGTGAACTGACTGCTACTGACTGCCACGCATAAAAGGTGGGTTGCTATTGCCACCTAAAAGGCTATATGTATTATTATTATGTGTTCTGTGTGTGTCTATTCTGTGTTATTAATTTAAACTATGGATCTCAGTGTCTGTAATAAAGATTTATTATTATTATTATCATCTACTGACTGAATGACTGACTTATATATCAACGCACAGCCTAAACCGCTGGTCCTAGGGACTTGAAAATTGGAAGGTGTGTTCTTTGTGAAGTGTTTTAAGAAAGAGTTTTTCAAAATTCCACCCTAAGAGGGTGAAATGGGTGGTTGAATTATTTTCCTATAGGCCACGCGGGTGAAGCCGCAGGCACAAGCTAGTTATTATATAAGCGCCGAGCGCCTTCACTAATGTCGAGTCATATCTTATAACTATGTCATCTGTGCAGGTGAACCATATAATTTTATTCTCAAACGTGACTTGAAGTATTGAGCAAGGTCTCAATCGGGGTTCGAGAGCCTCTGTGCTGTGATGGTTAATCAAGTGTTTAGTCGAGTGATCAAATTAAACTAATACCCAAAGAGACGAATGGACGGACGGAGGGAACGATTTAAGGAGATAAATATTCTTACAGTGGCATTTCAATACATTTACGAGATGTACACTCGCAAAAACATTAGCTCTTTTCCCAGATATTGCGAAAGATATTCCCAGATATTTTTTTTTTTTTTTTTTTTTTTTTTTTTTTTTATGTTACGAAATGACATGACGAGCAAGCCGCTCGCCTGATGTTAAGCGACACGACTGCCCATATCAGTTGCAGTGACACTTGAAACACTAAATTATAGTTTCGCGTGACACTGCACTGCGCATGTCATTCTGAGACATCACAGTCTGGTAATAAGATTACAAAACTGTGAGATTAGGTCATAAAGTCTCATTTGCCCAGTAATTTCACTAGCTACAGTGCCCTTCAAACCGGAACACAGTAGTGCTTGCGCACTACTGCTTGGGGGCAGAATAACTGGCAAAGCGGTGGTACCTACCTAGACGAACTTTGCAGAAAAGTCCTACCACCTAGTAAAACTAAAATAAATTGAAAGTATCACGATTTAGAGTGCAGAAAGTTAATGGTTCATTCATGGGAAACTGTATACGCTTTTATAACAAATTGCCTGACGGTATCGAACAATTGTCAATGCGTAACTTTAAACCATTCGCAAGTTAAACATAATGATAAGTACCTATTACATAATAAGTGATTATGTGTCAGACTTGCTTGCTATATATTAATTGACAATAAGCACTTTGTAATTTTATATGCTTAGTAAAATAGCTAAATTTTAAGTACAGACCTAATATAATTTCGACTTGTAAAAGTGTTAAAAATAGCCTATTAGCAATAAATATTTTGACTTTGACTTTGACGAAAATATAGATTTAAATTCACCCTTTACCTTTAAAAGCGAAGATTTAAAAGGTCACGAATAGCGGACATATTCCATACAACCCTAATTCAAGTAACAGTATCTCAACTCCATTCATAACGATTACAACTCCCGACCCACGAATAACTCACGATGACATACAAGAGTTGTATACAACCGCTATACAATCGCTAAACATTGGATTTATCTTCTAGACATTCACATTACTCAAGATATTTCTGAGATGTATGTACGGTAAATGGGAACTATTATTTTATCCTGACCAACGTTGATGCAATACAAAACTTTGGAACAGTAAACCAAGTCGTGCAAATAACTTAATTTTAGTACTAAAAGAATGAAATTAAATAAAAAAATATTCAACACTTGCTTAGGAAATAAAATAACACGAGTATTAGAGAAATTTTAGTATGTCCAGTATAATGAAAAGAAATAAAAGATTATGTAGGTAGGTAACATAGGTGTCGTAAAGGATTTAACTCAGCATTTATAAACATATGGTGCTGGTTTTAATACGTAGTTATTAAAAATAAAAAATTAAACAGTGGAAGTCTGTGGCCATTTTGTGCACAACCATTTACAAGAATTATGATAAATTATTAACACACACTTAACAAATGTTGATAAAAATAATTCTCGCCTGTACTAAATTCTTTTAAAATACAAGCAACACTCTCTCCTGGTTTCTCGTATACGATTGTTAAATTCATGTCAACTCGCCAGACCAAATACTGAACGCTGATTGGTTGCCTGTTGATCGACGGCCGTCTCAACCAATGAGCGTACAGTATTTGGCATGTTGACTTGACATGAGTTTGTAAAACGTATGAGAATATGAGTTCAGGAGACGAAGGATATAAGTGCAAACTTAGGAGCTATGAAACTTTAGGTACAACACATTTTAACCTTATAAAACCAAATATTATCATAATTATTATCAATTCATTCTATTTATTACAAGCTGTAATTTAATAGAAATTCAAGTAAATCACGCAACGCACGCACGCAAGAGGAGCCTGTGGAAATTATCCATCTTTCAACAACTTCAGAGAGATTTAAATTTAGTAAACTTATATCTCACATCGGAAATCACATCTACTTCTAAGCTTATATAGCACAGCGTATTGATCTCTTGAGATTGAACGAAGAAGGCAGCCTCCTCGTTGAGTGTCCTTACTGAACATTTTTATATACAGTGACGTTAATCTAGACCGACTTGTTGGTAGGGCATTAATCTTTTCGGCTCGCTATAGGCTTTTACGGCATCATAATTTCGGGGTGTCGGAACGAATTATGCCAGTTTTACATCTTGATCTAGTTCGTTGGTCCTTGGTTGGGGATTGGGAGCAAGGTTCTGAGCGTTAAATATTGGGTAATTTGGGTCCGTAGAGAGTTTTATTTTCGGAAAATCTAATATAAAGGTGGCAATTAACCGTTAAGTAATAATAATAATTATACTCGTAATAATAATAACGCCCAACGATCACATACATAGATCCCGAACTCTAACTAGGATTCCCTGTGTCTAGGGACCCAGGAACTACGAGGACCACGATCCCACAACACCCAGAGACAGAACAAGGATTTGCAATTTTTTCTGTGCATAAATACTTGTCCTGACGCGGGAATCAAACCCGCCGCCTCGGTTATGAGCCGACCTGTTCAACCACCACACCACAGAGGCTGTCAATAAAAAATCAACTTAGCATAGTCAAAATCTAAAAAATCCAATTATTAAAAGAAGAAAACTAAAAACATGTAATGAATTAACGGCAGATTGTTTATACCCCGAACCCAATTTACCTCGTGACCTTCCTCTAGCTAAACTTGAGGTAAAACTTAATAAAAGTACCGAGTTAATTAAATAAGGTATACCCTTCGAGACCTTTCGTTTCATCGTATTTGCTTCAAATATTGCTTCGGGGATAAGTCTTCAAAACGACTACAATTTATGCTGTTATTTAAAATATTTTTATTGCTACTGACAATCTAGACGTTCGCGTGATGTTCATTTATTTGTGTGTTTTATATTAATTTCCCATACAGTTATATTGTTTTGGAATAAATAATTAAGTAATTGACCTTAGATCTAAGCTTAAAATAGCTTGCAAGCAATGAAAGCAAAACAGCACAATAAATCCAAAAACTCTTCCAAGAGTCACCCGTTAGTCTACAGAGTTAAATGGAATCACATGTCCGTGGTGCGCTGTAAAAGTCTATAGACACCAACAGCCCGTTCAAAAATTAATACGCGTACGATACCCGCGGGAACAGATGTAGTGTTCCAAATGAATCAAAAATTACTAATTTATTAGTAACTATGTGGTAGGACTTTGTTGCAAAGTTCGTCTAGGTAGGTACCACCGCTTTGCCAGTTATTCTGCCGCCAAGCAGTAGTGTGCAAGCACTACTGTGTTCCGGTTTGAAGGGCACTGGAGCTAGCGAAATAACTGGGCTAATGAGACTATGATCTGATCTCACAGTCGAGTAATTTTATTACCAGTCTGTGCTGATGTCTCAGGATGATGTGCGCAGTGCAGTGTCGCGTGAAACTCTATCTTTTGGGGTTCCGAGTGACACTGTTCTGTTATGGGCGGCCGTGTCGCTTAACATCAGGTAAACGACTAGCTCGTCACATCATTCACTCAAATAAAAAAAAAAACTAAAATTTATTCAACAGAAACATTAATGTACAGGCACTCTATAAATAAAAATGTATTATTATTTATTTATTTATTCATCAGAAATTACAAATTTACTAATTTAATAAAACATAAATAAGTACAAATTAATGTTTCTGTTGAATAAATTTTAGTTTATTTTTTGACATATATTTATTAGTTTCTTACTTCACAGAAACAAAAACGTATTCTAGAACGATGATCGTATTGACTTTGATAGATTTTCATTTACGTGTGGGCGGAAAGTGTAGTTTGAAAATAAATATCACTGTATATTGTTGATTTTTGATCTTTTAAAATATTATTCAGACAGCCACCGTTAGGAGTGGCAGGTCGGCCCATAACCCGGTGGTAGCGGGTTCAATTCCTGCGACAGGACAAATATTAGTGCACAAAAAAGTGCAAAAACTTATTTTGTATCAGTGTGTTGTTGCACCATCAAGGTCTTCGTAGTTCCTGATTCCTTAGATACAGGGAATTTTAGTTAGGGTCCAGAATTGATGTATGTGATCGTTGGGCGTTATTAATTATTTTTGTCTTTATTACAATTATCTCTAGCAAGAAATCGTGGTTAGTTTTCTTTTTCATATGAACCATTGTTTTTATAGTAAATTTTCTACCATCATTGACTCAAATATAAATAAAAATCTCTACCAACCACATTTTAATTTTCACTCTGGTCACGAGAGTAACACCCAGCACATGCTTTAAAAATATTTTACGGCCAAGAAGTTTGGTGCATATTTTTCAGACAATATTTTAGGCGATATTCAAATTGCATTTCTGTCCATAATTTAAAAGTTTCGCTTGAGAGTAAACGGGATATTTTAAGCCCGGATTTTTGGGTGTGTGCTTTGGCTTGGTTGTATAAAAAGTAGTCACTTCTTCGAGACTAGATTTTAATTAAAAGTCATTTTACAACTTTACAATATCTTTTATAGTTTAACTAGCTTGATAACTCAGTTGATAGTACTTCTGTTTCCTGAATTGTAGGTTGTGGGTTCAATTCCCATCAAGGCCAAACATTTATGTTATGAACCTAAGTGTTTGTTCCGTGTCCGGGTGTTAGATATTTTTTCTTTTTACATTTTCTTTATTACCTCTATTTAGACAAAAGTTTTATGAAGACAATTCTGGTTCATCATCATCATCATAAATCAGTTCACTGCTGAACATATGCCTCTACCAAGGCACTATATAAAATCCAGTTGTTGCGTCGATAGCTCATGGTCATAATTTAGACTGTAACAATAGATTTTCCCCAAATAACTTGAGATAGAGGCGAGGTAGAGGCATATTATGTTCAGCAGTGAACTGATTTATGATGATGATGATGAACCAGAATTTAACCAAATAGCAAAATTAACCAGACAAAAGTTTTATGAAGACAATTCTGGTTCATCATCACTGGTTACTTTTGTAATTTGGTTATATTTAACCAAATAACAAAATTTTGTTATTTGGTTAAATCTAACCAAATTACAAAACTTGTTAATTAACCAGACAAAGGTTTTATGAAGACAATTCTGGTTCATCATCATCATCATAAATCAGTTCACTGCTGAACATATGCCGCTACCAAGGCACGCCAGTTGTTGCGTCGATAGCTCATGGTCATAATTGAAGGGTTGATAATAAAAAGGATTTAACTGACAAATCGACAGTTTCGAGAAAATTGACTTTAAACGTCAACGGCGTCATTTTTATGTAGAGTGCTTAAAAGGTAATAGAAAAGGTTTATGTAAGTTTCAGTTGCTTGAAAATGTTTTATTTCTATTTAAAATTACTAAATATAGTATTAATTCATACAATTACTGTAAAAATATAATATAATAAAAGAAATATAGTAATGTTTTTATGCTAAGCGTACTGTATTCCTGTGACAGATAAACCATTTTTAGACTCAAAATCTCGAGATTTAAGCCTCATTTCGGTATTTTGAGAATGTATTATTGAAGATAATTTCATGCTGAATCCAACGATACCCATAAGTCATTTGGTCAAAAAAATCAGTTAAATCCTTTTTATTCTCACCCCTTCAATTTAGACTGTAAAAACAATAGATTTTCCCCAAATAACTTGGCCACTCACCCGCCGGCCGCTTCACCTCCAAAATCCTTTTGTCCTACTGTCCTAGGACTTTCAGGCAGGCTTTGGAGTGCGCGCGTGATGCACTATTAGCACTAAACTACCGACATTGATGCTGAATTTAATCCCAAATTAAAAGGGATTTTTTTTTTAGGCTTACATTTGTCCACGGCTTTACCTGATGGTAAGTGATGACGCGGTCGACGATGGAGCATGCTTGTATAGAAAATACCGGTTCACTTTAACCTACGAAATAGTGATGCTGGTAAAATGTTCCAATCACACTATCACACTTCACACTAATATTATTAAAGCGAAAGTTTGTATGTGTGTTTGTGTGTATGTTTGTTACTCCTTCACGCTCAAACGGCTGAATGGATTTGGATGAAATTCGGTACCAAGATAGCTTAAACACTGGATTAGCATATAAGATACACATTATCTCGGAAAATTGCAATTTTACCGTGGGATGAGTAAATAATTAAAATACTTTTTATCCGCGGGTGAAACCGCGGGGCGCAACTAGTATATAATAAAAAAGCTTATTCCCGCGGCTTCGCCCACGTGGCCTATAGGAAACAAAGAAGATTTTTTTAATAGATAATTCAACCACACATTGCACCCTTTTAAGGGTGGAATTTCGAAAAACCCTTTCTTGATGGACACCTACACTTTACAAAAAACACACCCTCCAAGTTTCAAGTCTCTAGAATTAGTGGTTTAGGCTGTGCGTTGATATATAAGTCAGTCGGTCAGTCAGTACTTTGAATTTTATATGTATAGATTAAAAAAGTTATATTAATACAACAATAAAATAAAATTTATGTAAAAAAAAATGATTTATAAATATGTAGAAACATTATTGGTTTAAGTGTTAGTAATATTAGTTTATTAAGTTGAATATTGTACTGTTTGTTTCTCCTAAACATTAATAAAATAAAATAAGATAAATAAAATACAAATATATGTGTATCCAAGTTTAAAAAACCTCTTAGTTCTCTATAACGACTATGTACCTGAACGTTTACGAATGGTAATCAGCATGAACATTCTGAGAAGGCTTTTCTTTTGCCATTCTTTCTATTCCAAATAACCTTTTTGAGAGTATTATTTTCTACCTAATACATTTCGGTTTTTATTACCTTCTTTAGTTTATGCGTTTAAAATTTATTAGCTGTCTTTTCACACGTAAAATATCACCTTTAAATTTTAATGTTATTGTAAAAGCCTGTACATTTGAAAATTCTAAATTTTACTAGTAACCTAACGATTTACTGACTAGACAGGGCCCAGGATGTATGTATGTGAGCGTTGTGAATTATTATTATTATTATCTGTGCGTTGGTAGATTAATTTTCAATGTAAAGTAAAAATTAGAACCACGGGATTTGAACCCTATGTATCCACCGTCCCTAAAGCCTAGATATGCTTTAAATAAGCTACCAATGACCAAGTCCAAAATCTTTCACCGTTTACAAACTTACGGGGTTAGTAAACGGAATAAAAAAAATTCGCATTTTTACCACCAGAATTTGGTACTACTAGGTTTTAACAGACAACTACAGTACAAGTTTTGATTAGTTTGAGACTAAATAGCACAGTATCCACTAATATTCTAACTGGTTTGATAGCTCAGTTAGTAGTAGTCCTGCCTTCTGAACTGTGGGTTTGATTCCCACTTAAGACATAGTTTTGTGTAATGAACCTTGATTTTTGTTCAACCATTCATCAGTGTCTGGGTGTTATTGTATTCTATGTATGTATCAAACAAAAAGATATGATATAATCACATGCCTTATATAACGTGATGTTATAATGTGGTCAATGAAATAAATGAAATGAATTGAAATGAAATGAAAGTATCTAAGTATTTTGTAAGTTATATGGTTCCTACAATACAAGCTTTGGTTAGTTTGGTGCTAGATGGCATGTGTGAAATGTCGAAACATTTTTTTAAATTACATTTAATCTTCGTGAAAAACTCCAAACATAATAACTGGCAAATATATATTGCTAATAGATACATACATCATATATTGTAATAGATTCAAAAGCCTAAAGCACCATAGTATTTCTAAATAGGCAATAAAGTAAATCGTCCAAGTAAACGTCGGAAAAAGGCCAATTCCCTCAACTACAATAATTTAGCGGCGCTAGCTACAAATGATGATGACGTCATAATCTACGGTGATGTATCTTCAGAGCCATTCGGGAACGGTAGGTATATAAAATAGCAATTTTTTTTTGGGTTGAGTAATTTGTCTGGAACATAAAATAAAAGTAAATGTAGCCACGCCTTTAAGCAGCGATTTATGAATTGCCAATAGCTTAATATCCTCTATTTCTCATAGTAGTTGATTTTGCCGTATATTCCTATTTCATAAAGAATTCATAAAGAGTTTAAAGATTGAATAAAAAAAAAGGTATACCTTCTTCTTTACAGGCGTAATCGAAGCTTCGGATCGGAGTTTTCTCTGCAGCATTGTGCTGGATTGCTTGCACCAGTATTGAGAAAGAGAACTATTTTTCTTTTTCAAACTCATATATTTTAATGGACTTGGTACATATTATTTGACAATAAGCACTTTGTAATTTTATATGCTTAGTAAAATAACTTAATTTTAAGTACCTAATATAATTTTGACTTGTGAAAGTGCTAAAAATAGCCCATTTACAGTAAATCTTTTGACTTTGACTTTTGAATTTTTCAAACTTAAAACTGCCGACTTTTGTCTAATATTTCTATTTATAATCGCGCATTATCTACAAAGTGTTTAAACATCCATTCAACTTTTTTTTAAGTAACCATTGAGAAGATTTATAGTGTCTGGGGGGAAACAAAATATCTCGTAATACCACTAAAAGTTCTTCATTATTTTGCCTCAACAGTGCCTCATAACTCTGAAAAGCTCAACTTGATAGAAGTTAAAAGTAATACCAAGTTTTAACTACTTACGTGTTAAACCTTGGTTACCACATTTCGTATAACGCTGAAAAATAAATTGGACCGAGCCCTTTACTTGTATATTATAATAAACTCACGTTATATTTAACGTGAGTTTATTATAATATATTTTAATTCATACGTTTATTACATAAGCAACGTATATAATAGTATGACTAGTATGTTTATGAAAGTATCGTTCAGCTGTTTTTGAATTTATATTTATTAGAGAACACCGATACGCCTTTTTTATATTTTCAAAAATATGTTCTTTCTATGTTTCATTCTAACTTGGTTTGGAGTTTTTAATTAATTCTATCCATTGCACTTTGTTTGACAGACTAAAATAATCATAAAAGCTCATTCAATCATTATCAACATCAACATCATCGTCAACCTGCATTAGTTCTACTGGACTTGACTTCTTCTTATGCACGTTCATGTACCAATCTTGGGTTTTTTATCCAATGACCAGGGTATATCGTCACTCTACATATTTAGAGGATGTCTTACACAACCTTAACATGATCTCCACTCTAGTCTCTCTATATCTCAGCGATTATCAGTTCTGTGGCTAATATAACAAGCCCACAGCCATTTGCCAGCCAGCTTGGTAAATCAGTGTATTAAAAAAAACCCTCATCGCTTTTCTTTCATCGGACTACAGGACGCACAGAAACACGGAATCCGTATATGGTTGCAATTACTTCGACCTGCATTACACATATCGCTAATAACTTTATAGTGCGAACAGTTAACGAACGAAACAGTTTGCCAGCATCCTTGCTTCCAGTTAACTATAACCTGGGAGTTTTCAAATCAAGAGTGAACAGGTATCTTTGAAGCAAGCGTGCCCCATTTTAGAATATGTCAATGTTTAAAATTAGGCAAAGCAGTGGTCCAAAGTTTTTTTTATCAACAATTTAAATTAAAAAGTTTTCAGTAGCATAAAATGTATTTGTATAGTGCCGTTCCCTCAAGCTGGAAGTGTTTATACTCTAATGTTAATTAAAAGCCTCGCTTCGGCTTCATTGATTACCAAAAATGTAATTATCAACCAGTAATTACGACACAGTATCGAGGATAAGTAATTTCGCTTCCCTTCATCCTATCCCATCAGGTTTTAATTGGAAGCTATCTCGTGATAATTGAAGATTTTTCCGATACAGAAATTCTTGAAATGGCAATTTTATTACGCAATGGACACGGATTTTTGTAATACCTGGATTGCCGTTAATTTACACATAGACGGGTGTTTAAGTATACCTAACAAAACTTTAGCTGATATGCAACTTTCACTGCATTACAATAACTCATCCGAACTCGAAGTGTAAGTCTCGTTTAAGCGCAAAGTAAATCATATTGAGACGAATACGCTTCACTTTAATTGCATCTTTGAACTTTCTAGTTCCGCTAGTTTCGTATTCATTTGTCGCTCCATTCAAACTTTTGGTAGCCGTATTCATCGTTCTTGACTATATTAGATATAGTTTTGCGATGCGAATAAACTTTGCACAAGTTTGCTAATTACGTCGTGTAAGTTTAGATAGTATTTATTGCTTTAGGACCAGTTTTGGTGATTCTAATGTGGGTCGGAAGTTTAACTACTGTAAATTGTGTAATTTTGTACCAAAAATACACCTATTCAATAACTTAAATTTTAACAATCATTAATTAAGATATTAATCAAAAATGTCTTCGTTTCAATAAAGAAGTAAAAAAGGGATATTATAGAAACGTAAATGCGAGAAAAATATAACAGTTGCTACATATGTAATATGCAACGTAATAGATGAGAATGTCAAGAACACAATATCAAGCCAACCGGAACCCTCATTTTATTACACCCCTTCATTCAGAATTTGTAGTGACAGTTAAAGCAGCAAGATTGTTTACGAAGCCAAATGAATATCCCCCACTTTTCCGACATTTATTTATCTTTATTTTTATTTTCATTACACGAAACTCGACCATTCACATAAATATAATAATAATAATAATAATAATATAAGCCTTTATTGCTGTTAGTTTTACAAATAAATTTATACATAACGATATTTTTGGTATTTTCATATTGTATTTATAAACAATGTGTGTTTCACAATATCGGCACCGGTTTAACCTCCCTTGTAACAGCTTGTCCTGCGACAAAGGCCTCCTCTAAGAACTTCCATTTTGTCCTGTCCTTTGCTGTCCGAATCCATTCTGGACCAGCTATTCTTTTAATATCATCTTCCCAACGTTTTGTCTGTCTTCCTATACTTCTCTTTCCATCCCTTGGGTACCATTCTGTTACTAATTTTGTCCACTTCTCGTTCCGCTCTCTCAACATATGTCCTGTCCACTGCCATTTTAGTGTTTTACACACCGTTTTCGCATCCTTGAATTTTGTTATGTTTTTTATGTCTTTTAGTTTTATTTTGTCTTTTCTCTTAACACCAGCTACACTTCTTTCTAAGCCGTTCTGACATATTTTAATTTTATTGGTTTGTTGTTCTGTTAGTGCCCATGTTTGGCAACTATAAGTTAAGCATGGTAATATACACATATTGTACACTTTCCTTTTGTCTTTAATAGGCATTTCTTTATTTTTCATTATTTCACTAAGTGACCAGTATCTTTTCCAGGTATTAGCTATTCTCCTATCAATTTCTTTATTCATTGTTTCAGCTGGTGATATTAACTGTCCTAAATAAATGTATTCATCTACATATTCTATTTGTTCGCTATTTACTGTTATATTATATGTTTTTAAAGAATTTGTCATTATCTTTGTTTTAGCTGTGTTCATTGACAGACCTGCTTTGGCACTTTGTTCTGATAACTGTTGCAACATTTGTTCTAGACCTTCTGGATTTTCAGAAAACAAGATCAGGTCGTCTGCAAATCGTAGATGGTTAAGGTTTTCACCGTTTATATTTAATCCTTTCTTGCTCCATTCCAGGTTCCTGAATATCATCTCCAGCACAGCAGAAAATAATTTTGGTGAGACAGGGTCCCCTTGGCGTACGCCTCTTTCTAAAGGGAATTCGTCTCCGGTTGTTTCTAACTTGACATAAATATATCAGCGGAAAAATATCAGAACATCGCATAAGCAAAATACGTTCCAAGCGAATAGTGTATCTGAACTAAATTTCCATACGGCTAATGCGAATGATACATACAAAGAGGGACCAAGGAGTGATCCTTGTGGGACCCTTTTAGTGGGCTGCAATAAATCAGTCCCTAATGGAGTGTGTAAGGCTCTAGCAAGGGACTGTTCGCATAATATTTCCGAAATTTAGACTGACCGAAGGGATGGCAGGGTAGGTATTAGGGTGAAATGGCCGGAATATCGACACATAGGTAAGGTGACATTATGGGACGCATTAGATGGGATGATAGGCAAATATCACGTAAAATCTTTTTGTGGTACGTTTGGATAAAAAATTAAACCTGAAATTACGATTAACATATGTTTATTTCGCTATGATTAGGTTCGGTTTTTACACCTTTTTTATATTTATTCCTAAAGAGTTTTTTTTTGAGTTTTGAAACTGAGAGTAAACTTGATAGTTTAATAAACTGTACTTATTTTTATCTTAAGCCTTTTCAAAACCGAGTATGTCAAAATCTTTCCACGTGCTTACGTCAGAGGCAGAAAATAACGCAAACGAAAGAAAGAACGAATTAAAACTTTTCTTAATTTTCAGTTTTTTTATGTTAATTAATGATGTGAAGAGCTAGTCGTTCACCTGATGTTAAGCGACAAGACTCTAAAATATAAAATTATGCGCGACACAGCTTGATGCACATAATCCTGAGACAGCACAGTCTGGTAATACTGTGAGATCAGGATCTGATCACAAAGTCTCAATTGCCCAGTAATTTTAGTAACTACAATGCCCTTCAAACCGTAACACAGTAGTGTAAGTTTTATTTATTGTCACATTTTGGATGTACTTGTCAACTGTTTCCACTATCATAAAAAGGGAATGTTTATTGATACAACCATATTTAAATCATGGAAAGCCTCCTAAAGGTCAGTTTGGGTGAATCCTTTCTGTTTTCCCAAAGATATTCTGAATGGTGGAGAGTCATTTAAGCTCCGCGAAATATCTTTGGGATTCGTATGAATAAATCGAATTGATTTTTGATACTTCAATAAGAAATTTTAACCAGTTTTTTATTCGCAGTGTATCTATTAAATGAATAAAGTCTAGAAACTTGTAACCTTAGTAACCTTGTGTAAATATCCCTATTTGTTTTAAACTTTGTTTATCATAAGTAGGTTTAAAAGAGTAGGCTCATTTGATAAACCCTGTCAAAAATGTAGCCAAATTCGTAAATGCCAAATGCCATTAAATTATTAGGGAATTCAGGTAACATACTATACAGCTAGCAAACGACTTTTTATGGGGAAAGCCTTATTATCCGAGTAATAATAACAATTTACCAAACTCAAAACAACTTTAAAACACTTATTAATGATCTCACTGAAAAAAATTACCACAAGAAATGTGGAGTACATTTCCCTGGAAAATTTATGGCAAAACTACTTTTCAAGAAGTTCTTAATTTATCTTTGCTTATTCATAGCTTAACTTTTCTGTAATTGCTTTCAATTTAAAATCACAAAGCATAATATAGAGCGTTAAGACGACCCACTTTCAAACGACGACATCATTGTTCTAAAGACCTGAAGTTTCTGACCTTAAAATTATGATGTATTGTTTTACATTCATCTCAAATTAATGGCACTTTTCAGGATTGTACTTGAGTTTAATATTGAATAAGACCGTGGCCTCAGTTGTTTTGTGAGTGCAAAGAATAAAAAGTTCTATTCGTAAGGACATCCCTCCTAAACGAGAGTTCGACTAAAGTAGATGTTCTTTGTAATATGAAAACTTTAGCAGTAAAGAGGGAAAGAACTTAAAAAGTGTCTTTAAAGAAGTAAGTAATGGCATTAAAAGCGATTACAATGGTGTTGCTTAATTTTTAACAGGGATTTATAATTTATTCACTATGAAAGCAATTGTTAAACACAATAAGTTAGTAATAAGTAATAAGTTACTCGACACTGGGTTTCAGTGTGTAACAGTTCTGAATTTTTATTATGACCGCAATTGTTATGAATTTACCACTGTCTTTTATGGACGGTGTCATTTTACGAATGTGTCATTAAATAAATAAATATGTGTGGACATTTCACACAGCGCCATCTAGCCCCAAATTAAGCAAAACTTGTACTATGAGAAGCAGATAACGGATACAATAGTACTTATATACTTTTTGTGTGTAAATACATACATAGAATACAAAATAATAATAATATAATAATGTGCGTGGACATCTCACACAGCTATCTAGCCCCAAACTAAGCAAAGCTTGTATTTTGGGAACCAGATAACTGATACAATACTTAGATACTTTTTGTTTGTAAATACATACATAGAATAAAATATAACATCCAGACACAGAACAAACATCGATATTCATCAGACAAATGTTTGTCCTGGGTGGGAATCGAACCCATAACCTGCAGTTCAGAAGGCAGGGATACTACCAACTGAGCTATCGGGCCAGTCAATTGATAAATAAAATCTTTCGAAAATCTTTATTTATTGACTTTATCAAATGAATTAACAATAACTAAACTAAACTAATCTTTATTTAATTTAAGACCTTTCACATATTACATTTTCTTTATCAGACTAAAATGGCAATGCTAATTTAGGGTTCCACATCTCTTTGCAATACAGTTGAGATATTTGCAGGTACACCTTTATTCCGCGTTATTTATTGGGCAATATAAACGGATTGCTAAACCCACGCTTTTGCTATAGAGACGTCTAAAGATACTTGGCCGAGATCTGGATAAACATAAGCCGGTTATTTAAAAATTAATTATTTTGATATTTTATATTTAAAGCATGCTGTAGGCTTAATATTTTTCCGTGCAACAGCTTACTACAGATTATGTCTCGTTTTATGCCAATTTTTAAAGTAGATTAAAGAAAAGTAGTTTGATTTTTATCTTTCATTGGGTTATTTTTTTGATAAACAAACGATTATCTAAACATATATAACTCAAAGGTGACTGACTGACTGACTGACATAGTGATCTATCAACGCACAGCCCAAACCACTGGACGGATCGGGCGGATTTGGCATGCAGGTTATCGTAGGCATCCGCTAAGAAAGGATTTTTCGAAATTCCACCCTTAAAAGGGTGAAATGGGTGGTTGAAATATTTTCCCATAGGCCACGTCGCGGGCGAAGCTGCAGGCAGAAGCTCGTATTTTTATAATGTGAAAAGATTGTGAACTTTTGACTTGCTAGAACTTTTGTTTGGTTGATTTTTTTGGGCCATGTGATTAATTGAAATCAAAGAGCACAAATTATTTTAATGTGTTAAAAATAATTATAGGTTCAGTTATATCGGTCTTGTCTGGCCTGACTGACATCATTTTGACCATATTTCACCGATGTTAAGTGACATTATAGCCGAAAAAGTGACAACATATTTTAACCGACTTCAAAAAAGGAAGAGGTTTTAAATTCGACTGTTCGTGTTTGTTTGTTACCTTAGAACTATCGACTGGGTGAAACCATTTTAATAATTTTTTTTTTTAATTTGAAACCTGGTTCTTCCCGCGTGGTCCCATTTTGATTTGGTCCAGTTCTAACAATGACATCCATGTAAAAACCAAATAAATCATAAATTTGCATGATGTCAGTTTTTTTTGTTAAATTTTGTATTATAATAATAAATCTTTATTGCTGACACTGGGATACATATTTTACATATAAAAAAATTAATTACATAGAATAGACACACAGAACACATAATAATACGTATAGCCTTTTAGGTGGCAATAGCTACCCACTTATACGTGGATTATAAATTGAGGAGTAATGAGCCTGACGTTCAGTTTGACTTAAATGTATATGACTTGTACTTGACCATTGTTTTTGCCGGATTTTATAAATCCTCGATCCTAAAACATCTTTATCCCATCTCTAGCGTGTACCATTGAATTCTTCATGTAATGCTCCAACAGGGCGCCATCTGGCAAGGTTTTGCATAAACCCATTTAACTTCAATGCCTCATGACCTTTCAGGGCACTGTACGTGAGTCCTGTATGTGAAGTATGCTTCAGTATTACGGAGTCTGGATTATGGGATATTTGGGAATTTTAGGACCAGCTTTATTCTATTTTTAAACCTATAAAATTATTGTAGGTCTTAAATAAGTCATTGAATGAAAATGTGCTGATTTTGATTACTATACTAGCAACACCTACTACTACTACTGTACTAGGTGGTAGGACTTTACTGCAAAGTTCGTCTAGAGTGAACATGTATCTTCTAGGCAAGCGTGTTACATCCTAGACCACATCATCACTTACCATCAGGTGTGATAGTGGTCAAACGCGAGCCTATCAACCAATAAAAAAAAAAAAAAAAAAAAAGGTAGGTACCACCACTTTGCCAGTTATTCTGCCGCCAAGCAGTAGTGTGCAAGCACTGCTGTGTTCCGGTTTGAAGGGCACTGTAGCTAGTGAAATTACTGGGCAAATGAGACTTTATGATCTGATCTCACAGTTTAGTAATCTTAATACTAGATTGTGCTGATGTCTCAGGATGACGTGCGCAATGCAGTGTCACGCGAACCTCTATACTTTAGAGTTCCGAGTGTCACTGCAGCTGGTATGGGCAGCCGTGTCGTTTAACATCAGGCGAACGGCCAGCTCGTCACGTCATTCCTTAACATAAAAAAAAACACCAACTTGCATGGTAGAAAAATGAAAGTAGAAATATTATTGGCAACAAACATGTCGCAACTAAGTCTGATTTTATTGCATATTTAATTTGATTTTTTATCATTTTGTTTTTTTTTTATTTGTTTATTCGTTCGTAACTCTTTGTTTTATTAGTTTGTTAATTCATTTTTACCAAAAAAAATATCGTCGTGGGCTATGATCAATACTCTTTCCTGGTAAAAAATAATAATACAACAATAATAACACCCAAAGATCACATACTCCTATAGATCCTGGACCCTAACTAGGATTCCCCGTGTCTAGGGACCCAGGAACTACAAGGACCATGGTCCACCAACACCAAGACACAGAACAAGTATTTGCGCTTATTTTTCTGTGCACAAATACTTGTCTTGCCACGGGAATAGAACCCGTCTCCTCTACGTTATGAGCTGACTTGCACAATCACCACACCACAGAGGCTGTCAAAAAAGGCCTGATATTTATATAAAATACTAGCGGCCCGCCCCGGCCTCGCACGGGTATTTAATATATATCTATTATAGATTGAGATATAAACTATCCTATCTCTCAAGTTGGATCGAACTGCACATGGTGTGCGAATTTTATTATAATCGGTTAAGTGGTTTAGGAGTCCATTGAGGACAAACATTGTGACACGAGATTTATATATATTAAGATCTAAACCTAAAAATATATCCGAACCCAGCTGCTCTCACTAACGTGTTTCACAAAGCCTCAATCCCATTACTATTATAAAGAGATTTATGTTATTTTTTTACTGTCTGCAGCTGCCACTCGATACTATTTTTCAATTAGATTTATCCGAACGAAACATTAAAAATATGTGATTTAAGCATTAATCATTCTTTACTAATAATTTGGATTTGGATTGATTACAATTACTTAATTACGAATGTTTTGATCAAAACCAATGAAATGAATCAAATATATACATTTTCTCTTAAATATTTGAAATACCTCTAATAGTACAGTATACTCCTACAAGTTACAATTTGGTTTATTCAAATCAAGAGCGAATGGGCACGTCAAGGGTAAAAGTGTTCCAAAATGGAACACAACGTAACTTTCCATTAGGTGAAATCTTGTCAAACGTGAGCCAACAAAATAAAATAAATATTTTTACTTGAATGTAACTCATACTGAAACTTTTTCATTTCAAGATTTATCTCAAACATGTCATATGTAAAAATAAAAATAATAACACCTTCCTTTTTTATATGCTAATTGAAATCGCTGTAATTTCACACAGACATGATGAGCAGATAAAATAAAACAGAATAATTTCGATACGATTGTACGTACAAACAAAAATAGACCCTAAGGTTACGGACCTTTATATTGCCTGTGTTTTAGTGTAGCTTTGAATAGCTGGTTTGAAGTAGATTATGTATAGAATAAAGCCACGTTGCCTGTTAAATATACTTATAAACAAACAATCGTTTGTTTACAAAAGTAAGTGTCGATCTTATTGGTCGTTAATTAAAAAACAAAAACTTTATAATAATGTAGAGCATGGACGGTAGCCTTGCAAGACAAAATTCTCAAAATATGCAATCAATTTTAAAAGGAACGTCTAAAGTAAACAGAAAAAAGTACCATGGTAACCGAGCATAGATGCCTCCTTATTACCGATTTACTTACAATTTCATGTATAAAGGAAGTAATTTTCGCACTTGGTCGCATCGAGCACAGTAAGTCTACCTTTTTAAATGAGCTTTTATTTCATAGGCTAAAAAAGTTCTATATGAGACAGGACTTACGAAAAGCACCGAAGAGAACTTTTTTTTCTAACACATCCATTTTACGTTCAGAACGTAACACTCACAAAATACGTGGGAAGATGTTGACGTAAACTGATCGATCTGCTTGAGACTTCAAGATGAAATAAGGTTCCAAGATGAAAACACGGTTTTCATGTACCAAATTCACGTGAGAAGCACGTTTCTTCTCATTTTGTAAAGACAAGTAGACAGCTCCGTGGCAGGTTTTCCAATTTGATCTCTAAAGGGCTAACATTCCCAAACCATCCTAACTTGAATGTTATTTTCTCTACACACTATTACAGCATTAATAAAAAAGCATGTTAATATCTATATAGTGAATAGGTATTTTCTAGGCTAGCATGCTTAACCTTCGATCACTTCGTCTTCCCATCCGGTGAAAGCGTGGTCAAATGCTAGACAAGTTTGAAATAATAAAAAAATATGAATTTCAAAGTCCGGACTGACTTACTGACTTATAAATCAACGCACAGCCTAAACCGCTAGTTCTAGAGACTTGTAATTTGGAGGGTGTGTTCTTTGTGTAGTGTAGGTATTCACTAAGGGTTTTTCGAAATTCCACCCCTAAGATGGTGAAATGGGTGGTTGAATTATCTATTAAAGAAACCGCGGGCAGAAGCTTCTTCTTGCGGCGGCGTCATGTGTCGGGTCGTCCTCTTCCCTCAAACATGGTCGAGGAGGGCGATGGCTGGAACATGCGTCAAGCTCGTGAACGGGTGCTGCTTGCGGAAGCTGGTTTGCTCGTGGTGTATGCACAATTTGTAATAAGTATATGTTTTTGTTATTGGCTGTATTGTCCTTCCTGTATCTAAATATATATAACTCAAAGGTGACTGCCTGACATAGTGATCTATCAACGCACAGCCCCAACCACTGGACGGATCGGGCTGAAATTTGGCATGCGCGTAGATGTTATGACGTAGGCATCCGCTAGCATTTATTACAGCAGTCGAACTGCTGTAATGAATGCTTGCATTGGGTCATCATCTGCGATCGCCAACCCGCATGCCCAGCGTGGCGATTATGGGCAAAACCCTCCTAATGAAAAGTCGCAATATACCACGGCCCCTAGTTCCCGGCCGCCCTGCTATCCCTGACCACGGCGGCGGTCATGGTAACGGCAGGGCAGGGGGTGCTAAGAATCCCCGGGCTACGGTAGGCCGCCAAAACCAGCTGACCTTGGCAACGTATAACGGACGCACGCTACGACTGAATGAACACCTTGTGCAGCTAGAAGAAGAGCTAAACAACATAAGATGGCACATTCTGGGGTTATGTGAAGTCCGAAGAGAGGGGAAGGACACCATAACTCTTGAATCGGGCCATATTATGTATTTCAGAGAAGGAGATCAGCTATCCCAGGGTGGCGTCGGGTTTCTGATTAATAAAGCTCTTAGTAACAACGTTGTTGAAATCTCCAGTGTGTCGACAAGGGTCGCGTACCTTATAATCAGATTAACCGAGAGGTACAGCCTCAAGGTTATTCAGGTATACGCACCGACTTCGGCACACTCGGACGATGAGGTAGAGGATATGTACGAGGACATATCAAGAGCCTTGCACAGCACCTCTAAGGCTCACTTCAACGTTGTTATGGGGGACTTTAACGCTAAAGTGGGAGTACAGACTTGCAGCGAATCGACAATAGGACAACACGGCTTTGGTAGTAGAAACCATAGGGGCCAATTGCTCGTCAATTTCCTAGAGAAGGAGGGACTCTTTTTGATGAAATCCTTCTACAGGAAACAGCCGCAAAGGAAGTGGACGTGGCAGAGCCCTGATGGTATGACAAAAAATGAGATCGACTTCATCATAGCGGACAAACGGCGTATATTCAGAGATGTTTCAGTGATCACTAGGTTCAATACCGGAAGTGATCACAGGCTTGTAAGAGGCACTCTGAATATCGACTTCAAGCTGGAATGAGCCCGCTTGATGAAGTCCACGCTCCGACCGAACATACTCCAAGCCGTGGTAGGGTCTGAAACATTCCAGCTAAAACTGGAAAATCGATTCGCTGCCTTGGAAACTACAGATGACGTGGATCAGAAACTCGACCAAGTGGTGGATGTCCTAAGGGAAGAAGGTGCGGAGTTTTGTGCAAAGAAGCGTACAGGCAGAAAGTCGAAACTTTCGATGGAGACTCTGCAACTTATGGAGGAGCGACGTGAAAACCCCTCGTCTACTTCGTCACAACACCAACAGGCACTCAACAAGTCTATTAAAAAGCTGGTGCAACGTGACCTCCGATCCTCCAATATGCTCGAAATTGAAAGAACTATAGAGCAGAATCGGGGGTCAAAAGTGTTCGTCCAGCAACTTGGGAGAAGCCATCTGACGAAGCTGACTACATCAACGGGTGAAGTCGTCTCCTCAAAGACAGAGATCCTTTCGGAAGTTGAAAACTTTTATGGCCAGCTCTACGCATCACATGCTCGCCGACCTGATCCCAATACAGAGGACTGCAGAGCCACCCTAACACGCCACTTTACCGAAGAGCTGCCTGAAGTCAGCCAGGACGAGATCGTGATGGCCCTTAAGCAGCTTAAGAACGGTAAAGCCTCAGGTGAGGATGGAGTTACGACTGAGCTCTTAAGAGCTGGGGGTACTCCAGTGCTTAGAGAGCTCCAGGCGCTTTTTAATTCTGTCCTCTTTACTGGGAGAACTCCGAAGGCATGGAACAGAAGCGTGGTCATTTTATTCTTCAAAAAGGGTGACAAAACCCTTCTGAAGAATTATCGACCGATTTCGCTTCTCAGCCATGTCTATAAGCTGTTCTCAAGGGTGATCACGAATCGTCTAGCGCGAAGGCTCGACGAGTTTCAACCTCCGGAACAGGCCGGGTTTCGTAGCGGATACAGTACCATAGACCACATTCACACAGTGCGGCAGATTGTACAGAAGACCGAGGAGTACAATCGACCCCTGTGCTTAGCTTTTGTGGACTATGAGAAGGCCTTTGACTCTATCGAAACCTGGTCTGTTCTGGACTCCTTACAGCGATGCCAAGTTGACTGGCGATACATCGAAGTGATGAGATGCCTATATGATGCCGCAACGATTACCGTCCAATTGCAAAACCAGCCGTCTGAACATATCCACTTGCGTCGCGGAGTGAGGCAAGGGGATGTGATATCCCCGAAATTGTTCACAAACGCTTTGGAGGATATGTTTAAGACGCTGGACTGGAAGGGTTGTGGCATCAATATAAATGGCGAGTACATCTCTCACTCGCGATTTGCAGACGACATCGTCATAATGGCTGAATCGCTGGAGGATCTCCAACGGATGCTGGACAGCCTAGCTGATTCGTCTTTACGCATCGGTCTACGGATGAACTTGGATAAAACCAAGGTCATGTTCAACGAGCACGTTGTTCCGGGACCGATTGCTATAAATGGAGTAGCTCTTGAAATTGTTAAAAAGTACGTTTACCTAGGGCAGACGCTCCAACTAGGGAAAAACAATTTCGAGAGTGAAGCCAGCAGAAGAATACAGCTAGGCTGGGCAGCATTTGGGAAACTTCGTCATGTCTTTTCATCGTCCATACCGCAATGTCTCAAGACGAAAGTCTTTAACCAGTGCGTCCTACCAGTCATGACCTACGGAGCCGAAACGTGGACACTCACGGTAGGACTAGTCCACAAATTTAAGGTCGCTCAGCGAGCTATGGAGCGAGCTATGCTCGGTGTTTCTCTGCGGGATCGGATCCGAAACGAAGTCATTCGCCAGAGAACTAAAGTTATCGACATAGCTCAGCGAATTAGCAAGCTGAAGTGGCAGTGGGCTGGTCACATCTGCCGAAGAACCGATAACCGTTGGGGTAGACGTGTTCTAGAGTGGAGACCACGAATCGGCAGACGTAGTGTAGGACGCCCTGCGGCAAGATGGAGCGATGATATACGCAAGGTCGCTGGCAGTAACTGGAAGAGTAGAGCCGAAGACCGGGCTCAGTGGCGTGCTTTGGGAGAGGCCTATGTCCAGCAGTGGACTATTGTAGGCTGATGATGATGATTGCAAATGTATTGAATCAAATACTGTCCATCCAAAGGTTGCCTGGAAGAGATCGCTTTTAGTGATAAGGCCGCCCATTGTATTACCAACTATAAGTTATTATGTAAAATTAATTTAAGCATGTGGTATGCAATAAAGAGTTTTGTATTGTATTGTATTGTATTGTATGATTGGGTCATCATCGTGGGTCCCGGCTGTCTAAGTATAGGACCACCCCATCTCTTCCCGTGGAAACACATAGAATTATACAGAGGATGGGTCCAGCAGCATTATCCATGATACATAAAAATCTTCTGGAATCAGCAAAACGCCTGCCAAGCGTGGTGAATTTGATAACCCTTCCAATATGACAAACGTCTGAAGTGGCGTTACAGTATTAGACGATAGACGTCTTTTGGCTGTAGGTGTGAAGTTCTTATCTAATTGATCAATACTGATATACGATTATAAACCTACTTGATTCCGTAATGACGTAGGTATCTCTTTTGCAAGATTTAAGTTTTAATATTTATTTAAAGATTTTCTTGAAGTAATGAAACCTCCGCACAAAGCGTTTCAGAAAAGAGAACAGTCATTAATTAAAATATAATTTCTTACCTTCAAGGAAAGCTCCCTACAGAATGCTTCTGAAAGGTATTTCACCAATGTAAATACATTATACAAAGGTTATAATTATTTTCGTTGTTTTACTTCAGTATTACGCTGAGCGAAATTTGCTTAACAGAGTATATTTGCAAATTGTTTAAATTTTTGCTGTAGTCACTCAGTTTTTGAATTAAATTTGTATTATATAATTTTTAAAATATGCATTTGGTTACCTTAAAGAAAGAAACTCTTGATTTTTTTACCCGATTTTTCATCACATTTGTTTTGTAAATTCATTTGAGTACAGTATATCCACGAGTTTTTTTTTTTTTTTTGTAAATAATTATATTAAAATAATATCAAAATTTTTAGTATTGATGCAAAATCTATAGTAACTCCCCTAAAATCAAACCAATAGATTACCTATATTGGGCGAATTTCAACGATTGTTGGTAAGTACAATCTAAATGTATATAACTCAAAGGACTTACAGATTGACATAGTGATCTATCAACGCACAGCCCAAACCACTGGTCGGATCGGGCTGAAATTTGGCATGCAGGTAGATGTTATAACGTAGGCATCCGCTAAGAAAGGACTTTTCAAAATTCCACCCTTAAGAGGGTGAAATGGGTGATTGAATTATTTTCCCATAGGCCACGCCGCGGGCGAAGCTGCGGGCAAAAGCTCGTTTTTTTTTTTTCAAAAATTATAGTTATACTATGGAAAACTTAAATTAATTCAACATTCCTCGAGCAGAATTAGGGAAAATCCATTAAAATCCTAATTGGACCAATAACAAACACAGAATGGAAATTAAATCTATTTATCTACTATTTAATACCCTTTCAAAGCGGTCCCTTTATACCAACATAATACGAATAGAATTGGTTCGTTTTATCAAGAAATATTAAGAAGACCGTAATGGTATTTGAAAACATATATTATGGTCGCTCTGCTCATATGATGAAAATAATATTATAGAGCCCGTGAGTATCCTATAGAGTAGTAGTAGAGTTTACATATATTTTACCGCTTTGAAGGAAAATAGTGTGTACCCTCTAAATTTTAACAATACCCTTTGATTTTAGGATCAGTCGTTTGATAAGATTATGGTGTAAAACGTTGTGTATTGTATTTTTTTTAAATATGTATATTACTGTAACTAGCTACGCCCTGCGGTTTCACCCGCGTGGTGGTAATTGTTTAATTTTCCTCTGAATTATCTTTTTTTTTTGCATAATAACTTTCTATCAAAGATAATAAAGCAGTCAATGCCTTCTCCTAACAATAATAAATACAACTAAAAAGAATTAGTGAAAATTTTCCATCCATCCACATGTGATACGATGACCAAGGGAAATAGAGAATTATTTAATAATAATAATAATAATATGTGTGGACATTTCACACAACGCCATCTAGCTCCAAATTTACATATATAGATGCAACTACTACATTGTTATAATTTTGACGCAAAAAAAATCATCACTATAGGTTACTATAACTACCAAAATATTGGGAAAACTCAAAATAGGATGACATAATTACAAGCATAGTTATTCATTGTGTAGGTAAATCATAAAAAGAATCATCAAAATCGATTCGATAAATGCTATGGGAAAGAAAATAGATGGCGCTTTTTATATAGACAAGAAGAGGGGAGGGATCACAAGGCAAGAGAGTCTGTATACACTCTCTTAAACCATCTCATACCAGTTCCGTATGAACTGGGTAAGGGAATAAGGATAGGAATAAGGATCTAGAATGAGAAGCAGCATTCTCCACCATCTGCATTATAATCTACTGGATCATAAAGATGCGAACTGCCAAGCATGGTGATTATGGAAAACATTCTTAATTAGAACGGCTAAGGAATAGAAAGCCCTGATAGCATCTGTGTTTCCGGCGAAATATGACCCGGGCGTGTTCAAGAGAAGAGTGAATAGGTATTTACTTGGCTAGCATGCTTCACCTTCGATCGCATCGTCACTTCCCATCAAATGAGAGCAAAAAAAAAACTTAATTGTGATGTCTTACATAATTTCTTATATTGACTGGCCCGATAGCTCAGTTGGTAGTATGCCTGCCTTCTGAACTACAGGTTGTGGGTTCAATTCCCATCCAGCACAAACATTTGTGTGATGAGCATCGATGTTTGTTCTGTGTCTGGGTGTTTATATTGTATTCTTTGTATGTATATACAAACAAAAAGTATATAAGTATTGTATCAGTTATTTGGTTCCCATAGTACAAGCTTTGCTTAGTTTCAGGCTAGATGGCACTGTGTGAAATGTCCACACATATTTATTTATTTTATATTTATATATAAATCTAAATATATATAACTCAAAGGTGACTGACTGACTGAGATAGTGATCTATCAACGCACAGCCGAAACCACTGGACGGATCGGGCTGAAATTTGGCATGCAGGTAGATGTTATGAAGGAGGCATCGGCTAAGAAAGGATTTTTCAAAATTCCACCCTTAATAGGGTGAAATGGGTGGTTGAATTATTTTCCCATAGGCCACGCCGCGGTCGAAACTGCGGGCAGAAGCTCGTTGAATATAAACTATGCTCGAAAAATTATTCGAATATGACCTTCTGTCTACATCTCTACTGTATTCACGGTATTTACCTTAAGTTCATACATTTCAAGAACGTCTACGCGTACCTTATGGGTAAGTATAACACAAACATCCACTGTGTACCGAGACGTTGTAATTATGAACTTTGTAGATAAACATTTTGGAGTTTGGTAAACTTGTGTTGTGTTAGCAATAGGTAGGCTTGTTTGTACGAGATGACAAATAGTTTAAATAACTTTAATTGTAATTAACTAGAACAGTAAACGATCGGCTTTAAAATTTTCCTACTACAGTAGCAACTTTTACATTGCCTTATCTTATATCATCACTAGCTTCTTATGGCTTCACCCGCGTGGCCTATAGGATACGAATGGCATATTTTTCTGCCGATACATTATAAATGCTCTCACTTTTTATCTTAGTTGGGGGATGATTTTTGTAAAACTGTGATTCACGTATCTCACAATTTTAATTGAAGAACATGTTGGGTGTGAATTTTCGAGACAATTGATCCAGATAATTTTTTTTTGTTATACATAATTTAACCACCCATTTCACCCTCTTAAGGGTGAAATTTTGAAAAAAGTTCTTTGTACACTGCACTGAGAAGTATATACCTGTACTTTACAAAAAGCACACTCTCCAAATTTCAAGTCTCTAGGACCAGCGGCTTAGGTGGTGCGTTGATATAAAGTCAGTCAGTCAAGTCAGTCAGAACTTTGAATTTTATTTGTATAAATTACAACCACCAGTGTATTTGCCCACAGAAATTTATCAAATTACAATTTTGATAACCTCAATGTTTCGACTCTGTGAGTTGAAGTCATCATCATCGATAGAAATATTTCCAGTAACATATAAGAACAACAAAGAACGCTTGACCCAACAGATAAAGTTAAACAAAACAACCAAGATATTGAATTCAAATTAACCCTGCAAAATACAATTCCGAATCAACACTAACAAGTCATAAAACAAACGAAAACATCATCGTGAATCTTCCCAAAGTAACTATTGAAATTTTAATGAAGCTATAAAATTCAAATGGATCAGAAGTTCTGTTTCAAGCCGAGTTGTCTCTTTGATGGAACACTGTTACCTTCCTATTCAAATTGCGATATTAAATTTTAATGATTACAAAATGTTAATGAACGTTAAATTTTAATCTTGAATTCGAATTTAGGCTTGAAATTGGTATGTATGTAGCCTTGAGCAATAAAATTGTAGAAGTGAGAATGTAGATTAAATAAGAACATATTTAGTATGACGATACCTGGGTGGGTGATCTTTAATTGCAATGCAACAGTAAAAAATTCATACCGAATTCAAAAAAATCCATAGTAACTATGTGCATAAGCTGCATATTGAAACTGTCAAATCCATGCATTTATGTTTCAATTAGTTGCAATCAAGTTACATGTTCGCCTAAATGATTACATGATGATCAAGTTCTCCACTAAATACGACTGACAATGAAATAATGGCTTCGTTTATATAAGAACCATTGTCGACCGCCAGTCACGCGAATGACTTGCTCAAAACTAAAACTTTGTATCTTTGAAAATAAATTGCTCAATTTAACAGCAACTCATGTATCCCGAGTTTCAGGCGCAGTATCACAGACAAGGTTTACTTAATGTGATTTTATTCACCGCATTACAAAATGATCATGTGGTTGGCGATGCCTGCAATCTGCATAGGATCCCTAACTGTATGCTCCTTGAACTTCCCCATCAATAAGTATTTCATCAAAACCTCGTGCATCAGACACATCATTGACAGCCTCTGTGGTGTGGTGGTTGAGCAGGTTCGCTCTTAACCCGGAGGCGGCGGGTTCGATTCCCGCAGCAAGACAAGTATATGTGCTCTAAAAAAAAGCGCAAATACTTGTTCTGAGTCTGGGTGTTGTGGGACCATGGTACTCGTAGTTCCTGGGTTCCTAGACACAGGGAATCCTAGTTAGGGTCCCGGATCTATGTATGTGATCGTTTGGCGTTATTATTATTATTACTATCATTGTTTACACTAACCCGGTATTAAGTTCTTAAATACAGTTTGCGAAGTGTAATTTGACATTGTACCTTACTAACCAAGTAATCTTCAACGGTCTTCAATCAATTACGAAGCTGCCAGGTGCAAGTAACGTGCATTAATTCACTTGTGTTTGTGCATGGAGTGTTGCATACAAGATTACGTGAATACTGCCATGCCTCTGCTTTTCACAAATAAACATGATTATATAATATAAAAAATGTATTGTTTAATATGTTATCAATAAAGGATTATTTACGAATTACATATATAAAATGTAAAAGAATTGACATAGTTAGTCAGATTATTTACAACATTTATCGTAAAAAAATAATGTTAAATAGGGTGACTTGTGGTCGTTTTATGGACTCACCGCTTGGTGGCGTTGTTGTCGACTGTTGTGGAGGGAACTTGTTCCGCAGGCTCTTTAAAAAGAGCCGAACATCATCAGTTGAGTGGCTGTCGTCTGCTGGGCGATCACGCTCGATTGCAACCAAAATTTGTATGGATTTGACAGTTTGAATACACAGTTCATGATAGTATGGAAAATTCTTCTGTTGCATTGCAATTTCATTTTCGTGATCATCCCCCAGTTAGCTTTCGTCAGCGGAGTCAATATCGCGAAACTATTACCGATTTATTGTGAAACAGTAAACATATCTGAAGGTTGTTTATTAATTGTGTGTTGAAAATGTCTATGAAGTTTACAAACATATCACGCGTCTGATAGGTAATTAAGCTATACCTGCCTAATTGTCAACCAAGTAGGAGAGCAATATATGATGGAGGAACAAATTCCGCTCGCGTGAAATTCATGTATGTGGTGCGGTGATTGAGCAAGTTTGCTCATAATCTGAAGGAAGCTGGTTTGATTCCCACGATAGGACAAGTAGTTGTGCACAGGAAAAAAGGGGCAAATACTGGTTGTGTCTCGTTTAGTGGAACGATGGTCGTAGTTCCTGGGGTCTTATATAGAGGGAATCCCATAGTGAGGCTACAGGAAATATGTATGTGATCGTTAGGCATTATTTGTCTATTTTATATTTGTCTCGTTGAAGCATTCGCGGCTGTTTACTAATATAATATACACAATCTTCAGAAACTTTTAATTATTACAAGTACGGTTAAATCAAACACACAAGTACTACCAATGTTTCCCATAACTTTGGAGTGTATGAAAACATCTTGACAATTTGGATCAAGCGGTGGCTGAGGAGACTAAGCCTTTTTGAGGGTTCTCGAGAGTTGTTTGAAACTTCGGGCTGTTCATATTTTGTTGCCAATTGAAACTTGTGAAACGAATTTGCTTACCCATTGATATATGGGTGTTATATTGTATTTTATGTATATATTCACAAACAAAAAAGTATCTAAGTATTGTATCAGTTATCTGGTTCCCATAGTACAAGCTTTGCTTAGTTTGGGGCTAGATGGCGTTGTGTGAGATGTCCACACATATAATTATTATTTATTATTATTATATTGTATCATTAAAATACCGTAGTGGTTAGTAGACACTACAGTTCCGAGACTTTATAACCTGATCTGTCAGTCAAGAGTTTTTATAACTAAGCTATGATGTCTCAGGATGACGTGCACACAGTGCAGTGCAGTGTTTTGCGAAACTGTAATTTTGAGTTTCAAGCGGTGGTCAAATACTTTCCTTATAACCAATAAAGGAAAATCTGCTGAGATTAATATAAAATTAGTCGTGGAAAAATAATGTGGCTGAAACAGTAAAACTTGGCTGACTGAGCTACGTTGCAGGCTACGTTAATTGGCGAAGAGTGCAAGGAGAAGGCTTATTTACTAAGTTAAAGTAATTATTTGCCGTTAATTAGATAAACCAACTACCAGTATAATCTTACATAGCTAAGCTAATTAGCCTGTCAGATTCACGAACTCTGTTACAATTTCAAAGTCAAAGTACTTTATCGCAAATAGGCCATTTTTAGCACTTTTACAAGTCAAGATGATACTTTATGTATAATAGTATTTAGTATAATTTAACTTACTTAATGTTAAATTATTGTACTAAGCATATACAATTACAAAGTGCTTAATATCAATTATTATATAGCAAGCCCATTAGATGATAGAATATGTGAGTTTAAAAAATATTTTTTTTGTATATAATTTATTGTAATTGAGATTTCATGATGAAATAGTAAAATATTGTAAATATTGTGGTGATCTTAATAATAATTACAAATAGAAAACTGAAAAAAATTAGCTACATGCAGTAGACAAGTACCCAAGATTTTATGATTTTGCTTGAGTTATTCAAACCAAGATTTTTTTTCTAAGACAATATATCATCATCATTAATTTTTAATTGATATGATTTTTTATCTGGCCGATAGCTCAGTTGGTAGTACTCTGCCTTCTGAACTGTGGGTTGTGGGTTCGATTCCCACCCAGGACAAAAATTTGTGTGATGAACATAGGTGTTTGTTCTGTGTCTGGGTATTATATGTATGTATTTACAAACAAGTATTTAAATATTGTGTCAGTTATATGATTCCCATAAAACAAGGGTTGTTTATTTTGGGGCTAGATGGCGTTGTGTGAGATGTCCACACATATTATTATTATTATTATCCGGTTCAACTTGATCAATGATTTAAATTTAAGCATCGAAAAATGTTGGATACCGTCAGGCAACTTGTTATAAAAGCTTATACAGTTTCCCATGAATGAACCATTAACTTTCTGCAGTCTGAATCTTAAAACTTTCAATTTATTTTTGTTCCTGAAATTGAAGTATGAATGTCGCAATATCTGGGAATGAGAAAATTTTAATCATTGGACTAAGACTCCTTTTTACTACAAAACAGACTATGTAACAAAAATATTGTTTCCTGACTTTTACAATGTCTTAATCAAATAGAAAGAGATATAAAACTCATTTTATTTTCTTTGACTCGTAAAATCCTAAAGCAACGTTGCATAATGGGTGTTCCTATTGTTGTTTCATTCAGATCAAAGGAAGCTCTGTTCTATGAATTATTATTATTGTGTAAATACATTTTAACTGTCAATGATAAGGAATAGTGAAAAGATATAAGTACATAGTATTTTTTTAGTAATAAATATAAGTTTTGTAAGATAAATAACGGCTAAACTACGATTAGAAAGTCGAAATTACTCCGACCAGGTTTTGGACATATTCGATGAGCTGAAAGGTTCTGGGAGCTAGTTTTATCTTATAAAATGTATCATATCACAATAGTTTTCAAACTGTAATTTTTTTTTTTCATATATAGAAAAAAAGATGAAATTTTCGCAATTAGTAGAATACATTGATATGCTGGCAACACTGCACCACTGAACAATACCGTATCAGTGCGACACGCGTTTAGAATCCGTAATTGCGTTCATTTATCACATTAAGTTAATTCTGTCGATAGCCGCTGCGTCCGTATTTATTGTTCCGGATTATTGTCTACTTAGAAATGTACGATAGTATTTGATGCTAATTATTGGTTTGATTAAATTATGACCATTTTCAGTTGGCACGTCTGCAATGCACATTCATATTTTTTATATTGATATAGTTTTGAATTACTGAAACTTTTACTTTATTTAAACTAAAAAAAATAATAATGTAAATAACCATTTTTCTGAATAAATAGTCTTGTTTACTTACTTAATTATAAAAATTAGTAAGTAACCGCACGCGGTAATACAATAGTATGTAAACTTTTCAAGAGTTATAAAATAAAGCTGCACTATTCAATTTCGTAAAATAGTACATTATTGCAAAGGCAGCGAAATAGGCAATTGCAAGTCGAGTATGATTGAATATAAATATATATATAACAATGATACGAGACAGGCAATTGCCATTTCGGCCGAAGCAAATATAGTGGTTTTCTTAAAAAAAATGCCAGGAAATATATAAGGGCCTTTTACATAATACATTCAATTTTCTTTTGATTTCGCTGGAAGCAAGTTTTCCTTCGCTAATTTAGCTTCCGATCTTAAATCTGGTGGAGTGCAGTCAATGTCCATTTCATTTTCACTTTCAGAATCATCAAACTCATATTAATTTATTTTTAGTAACCAAATAACAACGAACTCCGCTTTCACCAATATTTTTTTTTATTTTACAGTTTGTGCCGAAATGTAAACGCATCTGTGGCTATACCATTCACGAGAACGTAATGTGTACGATAGATGAAAGAGTTCTAAATTCAAACAGCACACCGTTTCATACAACATTGCCGGTGCGCTCTTCGTTTCAAATTCAAAGTATGCGCCGGGACGTGATTTTGGTTTTTTCAGTCTACGTAAATAGCGTGTTCTTTATTCAAAAGTAATGATAATATTTCCGCGCATGTTTAAGAAAATGTTCTTAGTGCCTGCTCCACCTATACTTAACCACAACACATCACATCGTCAGCAGAAAACCGGTCACTGCTATAAATTGTTGTTATATCATGACGTCACGCAACCGAACAATAACTTATTCTTTGTACGTTATTATTTTTATTATTTCGTGTTGAATATTTTCTAACGCCGTATGATCACACACATAGATCCTAGATCTTAACTAGGATTCCTTGTATCTAAGCATTCAGGAACTATGAGGATCATGGACTTGCAACAGCCAGACACAGGACAAGTATTTGTACTTTTTTCTGTGCACAAATAGATACTAGTCTTGTCGCGGGAATCGACACCGCAGCTTCCGAATTAATAGCCGATCTGCTCAACCGCTACACAGAGCCTGTCAACTAATAGAAGCTATCATGGAAAACGTAACTTTGTATGGTTACCATAGAAACTATGATATGAATTGAATTTTTTTTGTGCGTATTTTCTTTCGTTTTAGTTCTTTACGTAGCAACCTTAATTTTATCTAAAAGACGACTTTTAGTGTCATTACTTCCACAGACTTGCCATAAATTTAGTCAAGGTTCAATATACATCAACATATTTTATAGCATTTATAGCCTGAACATGGCCGCCTGCCAAGATATAGCTTAATCACTTTCGATTTGCTGGCAAGCTCTACACCAGTATTGGTCAATTGATCGTTTAAAGTATTATGGAGTTAAATTTAATATTTCTTAAAACCTTCATTATCATCATCAACTGGATGATGTCCACTTCTGAACATAGGTCTGTCCATAATTATGAAATATATTTTTTATGTTTTACTCCACACTTTTGTGTATTTAGCCAGTGTCGAGTAATTGATAATTTATCAAGTTAATGATATTTCACGTAAATATGTGTCAAGTCACAGTCGAAGTCAAAGTCAAGTCATAGTATAGTCAAAGTCACACTCCTAGTAAAGTGGTGGCAACATTACTTGAAGCTTCTATGGAGTTTTGGAAACAATACGAAAATAAACGTTTCACCATCATTATACCACTTTCCCACACTCATGCCTGTAATCCAGCACTTAACGAATAAAATGCCACCAATTTTATGCACTAACACTGAAAAGAGCACAAGTTTTGGAAAATAATACAATGCGGCGACACGATCTTT
Organism: Ennomos fuscantarius; assembly: GCA_905220475.3. NCBI lineage: Eukaryota > Metazoa > Arthropoda > Insecta > Lepidoptera > Geometridae > Ennomos > Ennomos fuscantarius. The sequence continues at coordinate 1,644,629 of HG992040.1, read as the reverse complement.
TTCGTTTTCCCGCCAAAACTCATTTTGAACATTAATTTTGTTTCTTTGTTTCTTTCTTCATTTGTTTCTTGCATCTAACGGCTCTTCGCTGCCGGCCTTATTACTAAATACACTGTATATATAGTCGCGATCGTTAAATTTGATCACAACCGACAGAATCACAAATCAGTACAAATTCAGTAATTTAATACGTAGTTTATGTACATAGTTACTGTGAAAATTTATGTATTTTTGTAATTTTTCCTGTTACATTGCAATCAAAGTCCCCTGATCAATCATCGGTCTACCTAGTAAAAAGGCCGGCCAACACTACTTTTGTATATAGTTACACTTAATTATATTTACAACTCACCAGATTAACACTTTAAACTCAACGCGCATAAACGTGAGATCAAGCGATAAAAAAAATATCATGCAGAAATCAAACTAATTCAAAAAAAATCATACAATAATTTTATGTAATGCTGTTAACCTTAAGAATAATAAATAAATAATTACACCGACTAATAAAAGCAGGTCAAATGGTGTACTTTTGCAATATCAGAAGTTTTTTTTTGGGTCCTCGTAGTAATTGTGAGTGCCAACTTTAAACTACTCTTTTAGTCTGAGAGATTAAGGGTCATAACTAAGCAGTGGTACCTACTATGCAGGTGTCGAAATGCGTAGGTACAGTTTACAAGACGGCAATAATTCAAATTTAATCTTGGTCAAACTTAAACTAAAATACATTAATACGTGTCGAGTTAAAGCCAGTCTGTAACCTGCGTAACATCTGTAAAAGGGACCTAGTTGGGACCCCTTTGGGCCCTTTTTAGAGGGGGCGCGATAAATTAAGAGCTAATGATCGTCACGTTCTTAGGAAAAGGGTACCGTGGAAGAGCTGTAAGTCTCAGCGGTGTTTGGTGAATCTTTAAGAGATCTTTAAATCTTTATAGTATTATCATAGGGTAAATAATGCTTCATTGGAACGTAAAGTAAGCACGAATGGACATCTGGACATCTACAGCCTTATTAATAAACGGGTATTAGTCTCGGATTAGTTACTTCAGCTTTTGTCCTTTTTTTGCTACTGGAATATTTAGCTGGATCGAAAGAGACAAAAGATAGAGTTACTAGTCTAAAGCTAGTTCGTGTTTATTAATAAGGTTGCTATAGCTTCCGTACCACTTTTAATTAGGTGGGCCGTATGCTTGTTTGTTACCTATAGCATAAAAAACTTGTTTTAACCGTAGTATGAAACGCTTATCTACCAAGATAGGCTTAGAAAATTCACCTAGCAAAGGCAACTCAAAAAGAAACTTTTTCCATAACGCAATAAAGTGTAATTCAGCTCGCACAGTGGTTGCAGCTTTGGTATTTTCGCTTGGGTAATTGGGTGGCTAGATAGGGTAGGAATGAGGTGTCGCACTTAGTGCTGTCAATCTACAAATAAATTAATCGCACAACAGTGCATCGCACATCACTAGTGTATTAACCTATGTGCTAATAAGAAATGGTCATTATTATTATTATTTATTTATTTTAATGTGTTATTAAAGTTTTTTATCGCATTATTTATATATCAGTTTTTATTCATATATTATTTAAGTATAAGTAAATATATGCTATTTATTTGGACTGCCGTCCATGTTCATATAGTGTCTCATATCTCTGTCAATCCAAAAGTTGTAATGAAGAGATTGCTCTCAGCGATAAGACCGCCCATTGTACCTGTCTTATTACGTAATTTTCTTTTCTACATGTTTATTTTTGGTGTCAACAAAGCATTTTGTATTGCATCATTCATATAATTCACGGATTCATTAAAAAAAAATCATCGAATCCTTCCTATTTCTAGATATAGGCAAAAGTAATCATTTATTAATATAAAAATACATGTCAGAAATACATACAAGCATATCTCTAATGTTCAGTAAAAGATATACCATGTATTAAGACCTGTTAAACCAAATTTAGTTTCGCAAGCCATTTTTGCGTATATCATCGAAAGTACCAATACGCCATATACGGATTTCTTTTATGTACAAATCCATAGATACATAAAGTGTCGACATTCAACTGGTTGAATGACATTTTAACAAATTACACCATAGATGTTACTTAAAATTTTCCATTCTATATCTTCAACCAATTTCTAGTATATCTTAATTGTTTTTGAAACTTGTAAACACAAATGTTTTTGTAAATCGACTAAAACCTTAAAGACGAAGGCTTATTCGCGCGGCTGCTTTTAACGACTGAGCAGTCAAAGACTCGTGAAATGTCAGGTTTTTTTAGGAAAGTGGGTTTTCATTGATGTGTTTGAGAGGTATATTTGGAGCGTGATGATTGGTGGAAATAAATACATAAATTTGGGCTTTACTTTTGGATTTCGAGGAAAACAAACGTTATTACCAACTGAAAAAAGGTAAAATTACCAATGCCTTGAGTCGTATTAGTTACGGCTAACTATGCGACGTGAAGGGTTTCTGAAGCCTATAGTACAAGATTATTTGTAGTAAAATAGCGCAATAATAAAAGCTATAGATTCGTCTGAGTAATTTGTGTATATGTACTTTTTATAATGATTGTTGTATAATTTTTTTTTTTATTTTTTTTTATTTCACTTAATTTTTTAAGCCTTTTTTTGCCTTTTTGTCATGAATAAATATCTATTCTATTCTAAATTATATTTATGTCATTTTATTATCAATTTTATGAAGTAAAAATTCTTTACGTACCCTTGACTTGGGAGTAAGCTGGTGAATACGAGGCGAACGGAAGTTAAAAATTTGTATTATTATGTTGGTGTCCGGTAAAATGACAATTTACAAATTGTCAAGAAATATCGCCACATTAATACTAAACAAAGTTATACCGGGCGATAGATGGAGCTAAACTAAATATGTTTTACTTCAGTCATGTGGTTTAAAGCAAACTCGCTTTTGGTTCTCAGTCGATTGGTAATTCAAACAATGCTCAATGTTCATATTTTGATGGATGACCGGTGAGCGATATAAACAATTGAGAGCGACTATGCTTTGGTTTCGCCTGCTGTCATAAAAGAACAGGCATTAAGCCGAGCCATAAGCATTGGACGGATTAAAAATTCTCACATCATGGTTGACCACTTGATATATAATCCTGCTGCTCTCCCGTACTTCCTTTGAAAGGCTTATGAATCATTTTGTCGACGTCTTCGTTTGCCAAAGTAAGGCTTTTGAAGCTTAAAAAACCGTGATGAATAGTAGGAATAGAAGATATAATGCTATACGCTTACGAATTTCCGCTGCCCACACACATTTCATTATTGCTACTGCGCAGCGTTTTGCGCCAACTGCACAGCTGCCATTAAGTTTGAACTACACTATACAATAAAACATCAGACATTCCCATAGCTGAGACACGAACTTTTTCTAAGTCGTTCCTTATCTACCCTCTTTTAAACCAAGACATTTTTAAGTGCATTGTTACTAACACGAACCTATAGGTTTCATTATCAAGATTTTTTACTACAAAAAAATCTTGTACCATAACTAACATGGCTCAAGGCATTGGTAACTTTCCTCTTCGGTTGCTGCGGTGCTTTTTTTATTATTTTATAATGGTTTTGGTTGTTCTGATGGATGCTCGTGCTCTACTAAGATCTGATAACCTCCAGTTTCTCCATGATAGAACTATGTACTGGTAGGTGTGGCTGCGATAATACATTAGCCATGTGTCAAAACATTGCTTGTCTGTGCTTCAAAACAATATTTTTTAATGGTAAAATGGGCATGCGTTTGACACCAACTTGCCTAATGGTAAGTGATAAAGATGTCTAAGGTGGAGCACGCTTGCCCATGAGATGCCCATTCACTCTTGACTTAAAAAGACCCAGGTTATACCCAGGAGGAACAGGAACCCACTGTTGTTGGAAGAGCATTCTATTCCTTGGCCGTTCGAACTATTAATGACTCAGCAAAACACTTAGTGCGGACTTGGGGTATACTAACGATGAGAAGCAGAAAAGCTTATCCTAGATTTTGTTAATCACACTAATATTATAAAGGCGAAAGTTTGTATATGTTGATGTGTGTATGTTTGTTACTCCTTCACGCTCAAACGACTGAAGAGATTTGGATGAAACTTGATACATGATGAAACAAGATAGCTTATACACTGGATTAACATATAGGCTACATTTCATCTCGGGAAAGTGAAATTTTCCCGTGGGATGAGCAAATAATTAAAATACTTTATATCCGCGGGTGAAACCGCTGGGTGCACTAGTACTTTAATAAAAATACTGATCGAACTTGTTTCTCTTGCATTTGATGAAGTCAGTGCTGTCTCAGCAAGTTTTAATGAAATTTTCTTTCCAGCAAACGAATAAGTTTCGTTTAGTTGGCATATAAATGACCAGATTATTTTTCTAATTATTTCTTATAGTTTCTTAAACGAGCGAAGTTTTCTTACTTTCGATCATTACGAATGCAAGACGGTCTCTAAAGCTTAATAATAATTACGAATGAGCGTTTAGTGCACGCTAAAGATTTATACAGAAATCTTTAGCGTTTGTTGTTAGAGTAAATGTTTGGAAATTGTATACTGATTTTTAAACCACGTAAAAACTAAACCTGTAGGTAGTTTTATAAGTTTTCAAGTTCTTTACGTTCCATGGGACAGATGGTTCATTTCACACGAGTTCCATGGATCACGTGGGCCTTTTTCGCCACTAGTTCCATCATATTTAAGTACTTTCAGTTCTATTGAACACAGGTTTTTTTCCCACTATTTCCATCATGGAACTAGACACTGGAGTAACTGAAACCAAACGAATATTATACAAGTGATAAGTTACTGGGGCCAGCTTTCTGGACACCTAATATACTTGTAATATCAATATTACAAAAAACATTTAATTGATATATATCATAAAATTAAAACGAATTTAAACTTATTATTATTATTTTTCATCAGTATAACGAAATGGTTTTCGACAGCAATCATAAAAGGTTAAACGCATTTCAAAGGTAATTCGCTTCCGGAAGTAATAAGCTATTATTGACTCGTTTCCGGTTGTTATAATTTCATTTTGTATTTATCGTGCGGCAATGGATAGGAATTTTGTTTTTCAGTTACTTTTCAGGGTCCCGTAACCATTTTAGGAAACGTAACCCTTATGCAAACACTTCGATGTCTGTCTATAACTGAGAAATAAATCTGACAATCTGTAAATCATCGTGTAAAAATGCGAGTTTTTAACTTAAAATAATAAAACGCCATTATTAAAAATTTTAATAATGAAATACATGAAACCACACCAAATACAAAGAAACTGTACTATTGTATAGTTACATTTACAGTTATTGTACAGTTACATTACATTGTACTTCCTTGTTAACCATAACGTTCATAGTGCCTTTCTTGTTTGCAGCTCACCGGCCTTTAATTTTAACAGAAGATTTTTTTTTCTCTAAATTAATTTCTGGGATTCTTCAAGTCAAGAGTAAAAGGTATCTTCTAGGCACCACTGTAGACTACATCATCACTTCCCATCAGGTGAGACAGTGATCAAAACCGTAGCCTAAAATCAGTCTTTAAAAAATCTTTAGAAAGAACTACCTTAATTTGGCATAGGTTAACTCCATTTGGTATTTTCTCCATTACAAGAAATCTATTGATGCAAATACTTTAACTTTGAATTAAAAAAAAAAAAAATACGTTTTAGACCACACGCCTTAAGTAAAACTTTTTTTAAATTAGCTCCACCTATCGGCCGGTATAACTTTGTTTTTGCTTTGTTTAATGTTAATGTCGCCATCTTGAAAATTGTAAATAGTCATTTAATCGGGTATACCAACATAATAATATTTTTTTATCTTTGTTATGTTGACAATGGAGATCTACGTGATCCAACTTCAACTTTCATTCGCCTCGCATTCACCAGCTTACTCCCCAATTCATGCGTGCGTAAAGAAGTTTTACTTCAAAAAAATACGCAGAGCTGCTTTGATACTGTGGTGTGCTAGCCCACGAAAAAGTTTACATACCAGTTTAATAGAGAACTTTTCCAGCTAGTTGCTAGGGGCAACGAATGTTGTTGATATAGACTTCACATGAGAGAAAATTTTATTTTCCGCATTTTGGTTTTTGTAAATATCTTTTTAATTAATATATCTTATACAAAGTCAATCGGCATATCATTAATTCAGCAAACCTATGGACCTCCTTCTATTACAACAAAAGTGTATCGAACTTCGCTTTACTGGTGACCTGTTTTGAACCGAAAGTCCACGTTTGCAGTAAATGTGTGTGATTTTGATTTTGTTGCTGATTGCGATAATTCTGATACTGATTCACATAAAGATGTCGCTCTCAACCGATAAGAACGAAGATATTTGTCGTGTGGGCGTGCGCATTCCGCCGTTTTGGCCTGAAAAGCCGGCCATTTGGTTCGCGCAGATCGAGGGCCAATTCGCGATATCGAACATTACTACGGACAATACGAAGTTTTTCTACGTTATCGGCCAACTAGACCCGCAGTATGCTTCTGAGGTGGAAGATATAATCATCAACCCGCCCGACACCAACAGGTATGAAAAATTGAAGTCGGAACTTATCAAACGACTGTCCGCGTCACGAGAAAAGAAGGTCAAGCAATTACTTATGCACGCAGAACTTGGAGACCGTAAGCCATCTCAGTTTCTAAGACATTTGCAACATTTGGCTGGACCTGGAGTTCCCGAAGATTTTTTACGTACTATCTGGACTAGTAGCTTACCAAGTAGCACGCAAACGATAATCGCTTCGCAGATGACGTCTTCACTGGAAGCGCTCGCAGATCTCGCTGACCGCATACATGACGTTGTTTCGCCTACAGCGCACGTAGCATCAACATCAAGTGCCATACCAGGAAGCTCTTTAGACGCCATGAACCAACAGATTGCTGAACTTACCAAACAAGTGCAAGCTCTAACTGCGCAGGTGAACCGGCATTCACGTGCACCGAATCGTTCAAACAAGAAAACGCGCGGTCGTTCTAGCTCCACACGATCACAGTCGAACTATAGAAAATTTCCTGTGTGCTGGTATCATAGTAAGTTCGGCAATGAAGCAAGTAAGTGCGTAAAACCATGCGACTACCATGCGGGAAACGCGAACAGCAGTCGGTAATGGCGACGACCGATTGCCAAACTTCCGGTCGCCTATTTGTCACGGACGGCGCTACGAAGATGCAGTTTCTCATCGATACTGGCAGTGACGTATGTGTCTTCCCCCGATCGGCACTCAAGGAACGTCGTGAGAAAACAAATTATGAGCTGTGTGCGGCAAACGGTACACCCATTTCTACTTACGGCTACGCTCATTTAGTGCTGAACCTAGGCTTGCGCCGTGACTTCACTTGGCGATTCATCGTAGCGGACGTTACAAAGGCCATAATAGGTGTAGATTTTTTATCATTTTACAACCTCATCGTGGATTGTCGAAATCAACGTTTAATCGACAACACTACAAGCCTTACGTCCCCAGCTTCACCTGCACAGTCAACTGGGAACATTTCATCGGTAAAAGTTATTTCTGGAAATTCCGTATATCATAACATACTAAGCGAATACCCTGAGATTACTCGACCTTCCGGTGTCCACCGTGTTCCGAAGCATAATACCATGCATCATATACAAACTACTGCAGGGCCGCCAATAAGCAGCACACCACGAAGACTAGCACCGGATAAATTAAAAATCGCAAAAGACGAATTTGCAGATATGTTGAGGAACGGAACAGCCAGACCTTCAAAGTCACCATGGTCATCACCACTTCATCTTGCGCCTAAAAAAGATAACGGCTAGCGTCCATGCGGTGACTACAGAATGCTCAACGCTAGAACCGTACCAGACAGCTATCCCATTCGGCACATACATGACTTTGCACATTGTCTCTCCGGCTGTCAAGTATACTCGGTTATCGATCTCGTAAAAGCTTATAATCAAATTCCTGTCTGCCCTGAGGATATTCCGAAGACCGCAATCACGACGCCGTTTGGTTTATACGAATTTCCGTTCATGACGTTCGGACTACGTAATGCCAGCCAAACGTTTCAACGATTTGTGGACGAGATGCTTAGGGGCCTTGAAGAGTTCTGCTTCCCGTTTCTGGACGATTTTTTGATCTTCTCACCTGATCAGGAATCACACAAGAAGCACCTTCATCTGCTCTTCAACAGACTCAAGGAATACGGCATGGTAATCAACACGAACAAGTGCATATTCGGTGTATCAGAGGTAACGTTTTTAGGACACAGCATCTCAGCAGCTGGGACTAAACCATTACCATCGAAGGTAGAAGCGGTTGCGAATTACCCACCACCGAAAACCGTCAGAGAACTGCGAAGATTCCTAGGAATGGTGAACTTTTACAGAAGGTTTATTCCTGATGCAGCGCGGCATCAAGCGCCTCTGAATGCACTGCTCACAGGATCAGTTAAAGGTTCACATCCCGTGCATTTATCAGAAGAAGCTACTAAAGCATTCATCGCCTGCAAGGAAAGTCTCTGCCAAGCAGCACTACTTGCTCATCCAGACTGCCAAGCGAAGCTCGCTATAGTCACTGATGCTTCAGACACAGCAATGGGCGCAGCTTTACAACAGCATAGAGACGGCCTGTGGGAACCTTTAGCATTTTTCTCTCGAAAACTTTCGCCATGTCAACAGAAATACTCGCCTTACGACAGGGAACTTCTCGCCATCTACGAAGCAATAAAATACTTTCGTCACATGGTGGAGGCGAGAGATTTCATTATTTACACTGACCATAAGCCCATAACTTTCGCATTTCATTCACGAAAAGAAAAGTGCTCACCAAGACAGTTCAGACATCTGGATTTTATTTCACAGTTTTCTACAGATATCAGGCATATTTCAGGAAAGGATAACGTTGTGGCTGACAGTTTATCACGCATCGAAGAGATTACTCAGCCCATCGATCTATCCAAGCTTGCTCAAGCACAAAGCACAGATCCTGAACTAGAACAACTTTTGGATAGCGATACTTCTCTACGCTTGACAAAAATCAAACTGCCTGGATCTCACACAGAAATCTATTGTGACAAGAGCAGCAATGTGGCCAGACCTTATGTGACCAAAGACATGCGACGGCAAGTGTTCGAAAACTTGCATTCTTTTAGCCACCCTGGCATAAATGCGACGACGAAACTGATATCGGAACGCTATGTATGGCCTAGTATGCGAAAAGATTGTAGAGAGTGGACTCGTTCCTGCCTAGCATGCCAACGATCAAAAATAACACGTCATGTCTCATCTCCATTAGCATCATTCAACTTACCTCGAGCCAGATTCATGAAAATCCACATAGATTTGATCGGACCTTTACCTCTTTCACAGGGGTATCGTTACTGTCTCACATGTGTAGATCGCTTCACACGATGGCCCGAGGCTATACCATTACAGGAGATAACAGCTGAAACAGTGGCAAAAGCTTTAGTTCACGGATGGATATCCAGATTCGGCTGCCCTGAAGATATCGTCACTGATCGTGGTCGACAGTTTGAATCAGAACTTTTTAAGCATCTGTCCCACATCATCGGATTTCAACGCAGACGAACTACAGCCTACCATCCAGCATGCAATGGACTTGTCGAAAGATTCCACAGACAGCTTAAAGCCGCTATTACATGTCATGCGACCAGCAGCTGGCTTGAAACACTTCCACTTGTACTACTGGGAATCCGGGCGGCATTTAAGGAAGACTTACAAGCGACTCCAGCTGAACTCGTATATGGAGAGACACTACGACTCCCAGGTGACATTTTTTGTCAATCGGCTGATGGTACAGAGGACTTGACAGTATACACTGAAAGACTGCGCACATTCGCCAAAAATTTGTTGCCATTACCAACTTCTCACCATGGGAATAACCGCTCCATATTCATTTTCAAAGATTTAGCAACAGCATCCCACGTCTTTCTAAGAGATGACACCTTGCACCCATCTTTTCAAGCAGCTTATACAGGCCCACATGAGGTGATAAAACGAGGGGATAAAGTTTTCAAGCTCCGCATAAAAGGCAAAGAAGTCACTGTCTCAGTGGACCGCATTAAACCTGCCTACATACTTCGTGAGTTGGACCATTCTCCCGCCGTGGCAGCACCTGAGACCCGAGACGCTCCAGTGACCACCACTCGATCAGGACGAACAGTGCGTTTTCCAGAATATTATCGCCCGTAGGACGGTCTCTGGAGGGGGGTGATGTGGTGTGCTAGCCCACGAAAAAGTTTACATACCAGTTTAATAGAGAACTTTTCCAGCTAGTTGCTAGGGGCAACGAATGTTGTTGATATAGACTTCACATGAGAGAAAATTTTATTTTCCGCATTTTGGTTTTTGTAAATATCTTTTTAATTAATATATCTTATACAAAGTCAATCGGCATATCATTAATTCAGCAAACCTATGGACCTCCTTCTATTACAACAAAAGTGTATCGAACTTCGCTTTAATACATTCATAATTAGGTATTTACGACAAACTCCATCTATTTTTAACCAGTAGTCTTTCTTGTATCCAAATCGGCCAAGACAACAGACCGCAGAATCAATACAGAGATGGACCCGGCAGAAAACCGCACAATTCATCAGAATTAGCTGTGACAGTAGACGGTGCCGCCTCTATTGTTATAAATTGCTACGCCACAGGCTTGATCAAGATAGAACGGCGTGCGTGACTGATCCAGCATGTTGGTTTGAATCAAGATTTAAATGTTCACGTGTATCTTGAACAGCTACAAGGGGTTACAGTTATTTTTCTTTTTTGGAATTATTTGAATGTTTAGAAAAAGAAGCTCTGGGGAATGTTGATCCTGATACAGAAGAATGAGAATAGTGGTAGTAGAAAGGTCTTGGAGGTTCTTAGAGGGTCTTGGGAATATTAAACAATTTTTTTTTGCTTATTTGGGGTTCTTTTCTATTAAATATCAATCCTTCCCAGCATTTTTGAAATGGAAAGCTTGGTGAGGATTTTGGATAAATTTATAGTTTTCTTGATTCCCTCCTTCCCCGTATTTTTACTATTAGCTGCTGGATAATTCGGAAACTTTCAAGGAAAAAAATTTCGTCGGTATTACATTCCGTGGCAGAATTATTTGCAGTCTTCATTCTTCAATGTATTATTTTGTCTAAAGGCTGTTCTCTGCATCACTAGAAAGAGAGAAAAAGAAAGAGAAACTGAGTACAAAAATATGACAATTAATCAGAAGAAATGAGAAATGCTATCAATATTAATCAGATCACATAACAACAGGTAAATTAATTTAGGTAAAATTATCCTGTTCAATGAGATAAATAATTAAATGAAATTTAACGTTTTGTCCATCGAAACAAAGTCTAAAATCACTTTAAAAATATTTTAGACTGCACCCTTATCAATAGCGAATTGAATATAACTTGATTCAAGTTCCAACCACAGGAAAAAAGAAACTTAATTTCAATATCTCGGAGCTGCAGACCGGAGATTGTATAACCATTCATCAAGTTTACTGACTTTTTAACTTCTGTAACTTTTTCAAAAAATCAAATTTAAGCATTTAAAATATCGCCAACCGCCTACAAATATATTTCTCCAGTTAGTTTAAAAGTTGAAGGCTAAAGGGGTAGACTCAATATGATATTTGAATCTGTGGTGAGTAGGTATGTATGCTATAAAATACTGGTGCTTAAAAGCTATTGCCGTCGTCGCCGCCCAAAACACGTCGTCACACATCATGCTACCTGGACGATCCAATAATATTAATATAATAATAATTATTAACACCCAACGATGATATTCATAGATCCTGGACCCTAACTAAGATTTCCTGTATCTATGGACCCAGGAACTACGAGAACCAGGCTCCACAAGACTCGGAACAAGTATTTGTACTTTTTAAAGTAAAACTTCTTTACGCACGCTAAACTTGGGGAGTAAGCTGGTAAATGCGAGGCGAAGGGAAGTTGAAGTTGGTTCACGTAAATTTCCATTGTCAACATAACACAGTTAAAATTTTGTATTATTATGTTGGTATGCCTGGTAAAATGACAATTTATAAGTGTCAAGATGGTGACATTAACATTAAACAAAGAAAAACCAAAGTTATACCGGCCGATAGATGGAGCTTAACTAAAGACTTACTTTTACTAGGTGGTAGGACTTTGTTGCAAAGTTCGTCTAGGTAGGTACCACCGCTTTGCCAGTTATTCTGCCGCCAAGCAGTAGTGTGCAAGCAGTACTGTGTTCCGGTTTGAAGGGCACTGTAGCTAGTGAAATTACTGGGCAATTGAGACTTTAAGATCTGATCTCACAGTCGAGTACTCTTATTACCAGACTGTGCTGATGTCTCAGGATGAAGTGCGCAGTGCAGTGTCGCTTGAAACTCTATGTTTTAGGGTTCCGAGTGACACTGTTCTGTTATGGGTGGCCGTGGCGCTTAACTTCAGGTGAACGACTAGCTCGTCACATCATTCAGTAACATAAAACTTCAGTCGTGTGGTCTAAAGTACACTCGTTTTTTTTTTCTGTGTCCAAATATTTGTCTTGCCGCGTGAATTCTGATTCCCCCGTCGCCTCCGGGCTATGAGCCTACCCGCTCAACCACCACACCATAGAGGCTGTCAAACAGCATCCATAGTGTTTGCTGCGTTTGGATCATCGGACCAATCTATCCCAATGGTTGAACAAATGGGAATTTCAGTTAAAAATGAATAGCAGTGGATCATCTGGGATATTACTGGTATAGACCAATAAAAGCAAGCACCAAAGCTAATAAGCGTTTATTAGCTTCATGACCCTCTTTTCTGCTACGTTTGCTAAGTTATTAGTGGTAGTTTTCCTTCAACAATTAATGCTGCATGAGCATTAATTGTTGGGCTAACTTTGACTTAGTCTAACCAATAAAGCGGTATTACAAGCAAGTCCAACATATCACTTCATCACAGAACTTTTTTAATTGTTATGTTGTAAAATTATTGTATTAATATATTAAGTATGTCCTGACGTTCGTGGTGTCACAAATGTGTTCCGACTGAAAATCAGTTATTAAGGTCTTAGGACCTTAATTGTATGCTGAGTCGGAGCCCATTCGTGACACCATGTAGCATTGTTTTATTGTTTTTGTGTTACGTATTTTTTATCAGTTGTGTGTCACGAATAAATGTTTTTTCTTTCTTTCTTTCTTTAGATCTTACACCGTTTAAGGCTAGTCCAAGGGGAAAACTGAAAAAGTAAGGCAATCATACGTAAACTTATTTCGCGAACCATTAACACGGCGTATTGCGTTACGCCCATTGCCCTCCAAGGGGCATAAAGGGCGCGGGTTAATAATACCAAACAAGGTATGAAAACGAATAGTATGGCTCATAAAAAAGGCCCTAAAATGCATCCAGTATGGGGATTTCAAACTATTATTTTGGACACTTGTTTAGTTTAGTTAATCCTACTAATATTACAAATGCGACAGTTTGTGAATATGCATGTATGGATGTATGTTTGTTACTCTTCCACGCAAAAACTACTGAACGGTTTTGGATGAAATTTGGAACAAATACAAATTATAACCTGGATTAACACAGGATAATTGGATACTTTTATCGTGGGTGAAGCCGCGAGGCGGAACACGCATTGGATACTTTTATCGCGGGTAAAGCCGCGGGACGCAACTAGTTATATATATTTTGATTTATTTTGTGTTTTTTTTAAGGGATGGGACGGATTAGTTAGATCACAAGTGAAAATAGGACAAAAACAGTGGGTTATAGATAGATATTTTAGTGTATTAATTAAATTAAATAATGAAAAGGGGACGTGACGTTCATTGGTGTGGGATGTTACGTGTGTCGACACCCTTGCGCCGTCACATCTTCCTGGAACACAAATTAGGGCTGGCGCATGGGCGAATTCTGCTAAACAGCTAAAAAGGTATATCTTATATCGCATATATATAGTAATCTTGATGGCGGTTTTATATTTACGCCTTTTGCAGTTGAGACACTGGCGCCACCGAGTGCTCATTAAATTTTTAAAGTCCTTTATAATCGTCTCTACTTCAGCCAAAGATTGAGCATTGCCATTCAAGGTGGCAATGTTGCCAGCATATTGGGCACGTTACCTACAGGTAGTGGTTTGTTAGATTAAGTGTCCTATTTATTGTTTTCTGTTTTATTAATAAAATTACTTGATTTAAAATAGATAGATAATTAAACTCTTTATTGATACAGAAATCATCAAAATGTAGGCCCACTTGCATGTTCCATTTTAACATCTGTTTAGCTTAATAAATAACTAACCCAGGGTTAGTTCTCTATTTTATCTGGCTTGCTAAAAATATACACTTATTCCATTATGTTTGTAAATCGGAATTAATTTGTTTAAATTGAAGAAGGAGTTTATATCATTATATTCTTTTATTATTTAACTAGCTGCCCCCCGCGGTTTCACACGCGGATAAAAAGTATTTTAATTATTTGATCATCCCACGGGAAAATTTCACTTTTCCGGGATAAAATGTAGTCTATATGTTAATCCAGTATATAAGCTCTCTTGGTACCGTATTTTATCTAAATCCATTCAGCCGTTTGTGCGTGAAGGAGTAACAAACATACACACATGCAAACTTTCGCCTTTATAATATTAGTGTGATTAGTGTGATGTGATAACCTGACTTGTTTATTCTTAATGTATGAACAACGTTGTAGTAATTGTATTTGATTTGGTAGTTTCTTGTCACAAGAAATAAATAAATAAAAATAAATTAAAGAAAAAATATATATCATACTTGACTGTAAAGTGTTATTCACCACCCTATAATCCCCTTAGAACCCCTTATGATTACGAAAACAGAGCCTCAACCCTTAGATAAATTATATTTTGTTCAAAGTAAAACTGATTGCTTCATTTGTCTAGAACCCTAAAAGAACCTGAGTAAAGTGACGTAAATACAAAATATAACCGACAAAGGTTTCGTAAGAACAAACAAGATTTACATGAGTTAGGCTAAGCTGGGATAAAAATAAATAGTAGAAACCTTTGATCGAAAAGGTAAATTTTATATAAATAAGTACTTAGCAACTTGAAAGCGTCTGAATCGATATGAAGTCAACATTATGAAGTCATCCGAAAATATTTCCCTTAACCGTGAAGCGTCGAGGCCACGATTTCTCTCTCTACATACCCGTTTCTCACAGGATCTCTTAATTTTCCGGAAAAAATGGTATCTTATGCTTATCTCTATTGGAAATATATTATTATTTATCACAGTTTTTAATAATAATAGTAATAATAACGCCCAACGATTACGTACATAGATATTTGGACCCTAACTAGAATTCCCTGTGTCTAAAGACCCAGGAACTACGAGGACCATGGTCCCACAATACCCAGACTCCAATCAAGTATTACTTGTAACTAAGTACTTGTCCTGCCGCGAGAGTTAAGCCCGCTGCCTCCGAGTTATGAACTGACCTGCACTCCTACCGCGTAACTGTTCTGGGAATCGGCTTCGTTTGCCATCCTGCACGCGCCAATTAACAAGTTCACAAGTGCGAGCAAGAGAGAACACGATTATGATCTCCACCAGACTTACGCGGTAAGGCCCCTTCTCCACTACCGCACCACAGAGACTGTCAAATAAATACAGGTAAATTAAGTTTATATAGAAAATCTACCAAACGATAAACAATTTAGGATGTAACGAATGTTTCCTATTATTTTCTGTAAAGCCTACGTTGAGAAGAATATGGAATAATGTCTTATTTCCCAAAAGTCTAGCATTACACACAGGTAACGTAGAGCTTCAGATCAAATACAATTTACCTTTTTCAACCTTCCATCCTTAGAAAGTGCTAGCAACTTGATCCTTGTGGCGTATAGAAGTGGCGAGTAGGCAATAATCATTCATACGATATCTCCCTATCACTGGCCCAATAGCTCAGTTGGTTTTAACCCTGCCTTCTGAACTGTGGGTTGTGGGTTCGATTCCCACACAGGACAAACATTTGTGTGATGAACATAGGTGTTTGTTCTGTTTTTGGGTGTTATATTATATTCTATGTATATATTTACAAACAAAAAAAGGATCTAAGTATTGTATCAGTTATTTGGTTCTCATCACAAGCTTTGCTTAGTTTGGGGCTAGATGGCGTTCTGTGAGATGTCCACACACATTTTTATTATTATCATTTGATGAAGAAGACAAAATCTTGAATGCTTAGTTAATATATTGACAGCCTCTGTGGTGTGGTGGTGAACAGGTCGGCTCATAACCCGGAGGCGACGGATTCGACTCCCGCGGCAGGACAAGTATTTGAGCACTGAGAAAAATAGCGCAAATACTTGTTCTGAGTCTGAGCGTTGTGTGACTATGGTCCTTGTAGTTCCTGGATCTCTAGACACAGGGAATCTTAGTTAGGGTTCAGGATCTATGTATGAGATTGTTGGGCGTTATTATTTATCCATTAGAATTGTGCCAAATAAGTAAATATCTGGGCGTAAATAATACATACATAGCTACTACGTTTGTGACCTACTCGATAACTCATCCTCCTAGCGGCTATTGATTCTCCAGGAATTATAGCCAGACGCCGGCCATTTTAGCATAATAACCCATTGACCTATGTCGATCACTTTAGCTCTGTCGGATTACTTTCACGAGTCTAGGTCTTGAATAAAAATCTAAAATGTTTCATAGTATTTTATAAGCTTGTCCAAATAGATTTTCATTTGTAAGTTTCCATGTGACTTACAAATTCGGAATGTTTTCACTCAAATTACTGATACTGATAGCGAACGATGGATAAATAAACTAAATGGATGGAGAAATAAACGCTTACGATGGTGTAAAAGGCTTAAAAACTATATATTTCAATATTAACAATAAAAATTAGAGAAAATGCAACTGAACATAACTAACCAAACAACCTTATGTGACGCCTCCTCAACATAGAAATAAAAAAGGAAAACTATCTAAATGGTTCACCAAAACTAACCTATCTCTGTCCATACAAAGGTTGTCCGGAAGAAATCGCTTTTTAGCGATAAGAACGCCCATTGTAACTTACTCAACCTTACTTACTTACCTTACTTTATTAACCCACTTATGTAAGCTTAAGCTTTCTTGTTTTGTATTTCGTTATCGTGTTGTCAATATAGAGTTTATCTATCTATATACCAAAAAAATCCTCCAATTTACTGGAAATAACAGGTAATAAATAATATTGGTCTAAGTATAAACTTACCTTTACTCCTCCATGTATAAACGGTAATAAATAAGCTCCATGTCCTTCATTTAGAGCGGTATTTAAATACAAACAGGGTCCAAAGCTGGGCCGTTATTCCAACAAGCCTTATCTGTACTCGAAAAATCGCGTCGAGCATCAATTTATTATCATGAATAATGTAGAAAAACTCGCGACGGCAGGCGCTGGTCGGGAAGGTAGATTTCGATTAAAACCAGAAGTGAATAGAGATGACTTGATTAGAAAGAAAGACATTTATTAGAGACGAGCTTCTGCCCGCAGCTTCGCCCGCGGCTTGGCCTATGGGAAAATAATTTAACCACCCCTTTCAACCTATTAAGGATAGAATTTCAAAAAATCCTTTTTTAGCAGATGTCTACATCATAACATCTACCTGCATGCCAAATTTCAGCCCGATCCGTCCAGTGGTTTGGGCTGTGCGTTGATGGATCACTATGTCAGTCAGTCAGTTACCTTTAAATTATATATATTTAGATATAAATCTTATAAATGAAGTGAACAAAGTAAACGCAAATAATTGCTCTACATCAAGAGAACTAAGTGTCACATTAGCGTGATGTTTTACTAAAGTGGTGTCACATCACACCATCATAAAAGAAAATCTATTGTAGATGGCAAAATAAATAGTGACTGATTGAGTCGACACGTGACCAAAATGCTGATCACTATTTAGTCAAATGACTAAGCATTGCCATTCAATGTGGCAATGCCCCCAGCATTTTGGGCACGTCGCCTACTAATATCAGTTTCTTAGATTAAATTTGCTACTCTTTTTTTAATTTTTACCTACATTAAAATAATAATATTTATTTTTTAACACTTTCGTTTGCTGTTATGGCTAGCTAGTTTTAAATACGCAGGAAAGTCTCGTTATCTGGAAAAGATCACTCTACTAGGTACCTAGTAGATAGTAGGCAGAGCGACCTTATTACCTTTTCAGAAAAGTTTTGCTACTATTTGTGTTTTGGTGTGAAATAAATTATTCTTGTATTATATTCTTATATCACCTATTTAGGTTTATTTTAGTATTAAAATTCTCATGAGTGTGATTCATTATAAATTAATATATCCCCGACTGTTACTCACGAATAGTATGTCGATTTCTCGACCAGGTTTCGAGCATATCCGATGCTCTTCCTCAGGAGCGCAGCGAGTCACCGCCGCGATCTCGCTACGTGAACTTGTGTGATATATTAATTTATTTAGGTTTAAATGGGGCTTAAATGAGTACTTTTACAGTCCACATTACATTTTTAATACTTTTTCTGTGTATACACGAAATCTTCCTTTTCCAGTTTCGTTCTAACGCCAGCAACCTTCAGTGTTCTTATTATTTCAAGGGATTCCGACGGACAAGTCGGGTTTGAGATACGACACCGTGTTTTTGCTGACTCGAAGTTAACTGAGGACGTGGCACAAGTTAAAAGACTAATTTTTAGGCTTAACTCGCATTTATAGAGCATAAGATAATAAAGATTTGTGGCAATTCCACTTAGCGCTATTTAGCCCCAAACAAAAAAAAATCAACAGAAAAACAATATTTTTAAATAGTATAAATTTATGACCTCTTTTTACCTACAATGTTACTTTTTCTCGAATAATTTAATATAGGTAGTCTACTTTTTATTATTTGATATGGAAATATGTATTGAACAGTTACTTATAATTAATTATAATTTCAATTAATATTTTGAGTACTTAATATAATTTTAAATATATGTATGTACTTATCTTCCACCAATTATCTATTTTTATCTATTTTAAGATTTTAGGTGTAATTTATTAAAATAAATTATGCTTATATTTAAATTGAACTCATGAAATTCATCTACCTTATAAAGTTAGATGAGATAAAAAAAATCTTTGTCACATTTATAGAGCATAAAATAATAAATATTTGAGGCGATTTTTTCTTTCTCTGTGGTGCGGTAGTTGAGCAGGTCAGTTCATAGCCCGGAGGCGCCGGGTTCAAATCCCGCGGCAAGATAAGCATTTGTACACAGGAAAAAAGTGGCAAATTTTTGTTTTGATTCCGGGTGTTGTGGGACTACGGTCTTCGTAGTTCCTCTCTAGATACAGGGAATCCAGGATCCAGGATCTATGTACATACACAGATCCTGGATCCTGGACGATCACATGATCGTTGGGTGCTATTTATTATTATTATTAATATTAATTGTGCATTTATGACGCACGACTTAATACTTATAGTTTTAAATTTACCAGAATTATAAACAACATGATTTTAATTATTTTAAGCCCAAGTGCCCCATAATATTAGCATTATTAAATATCTGTGTCAGTGGAAACGTAATAAATTTTTGATGTGGTCGTTTCGTACATTTGGCAAAATGAAATTGGGTCAAACATTTGAAGTAAAACTTCTTTACCCACGCTTGACTTAGGGCCAAGCTGGCGAATGCGTAGAGAAGCGAACAAAGTTAAGTTTTTTATTATTATGTTTGTGTATTCGTTAAAGTGACAATTTTAGTTGTGGCGGGAAAACGAAAAAGATCACGTTACCGCATTATATTATTTTCCGAAACTCGTGTTATTTTCAGTGTTAGTGCATAAAATTGGTGGCATTTTATTCGTTAAGTGCTGGTTTACAGGCATGAGTGTGGAAAAGTGGCATAATGATGGTGAAACGTTTTTTTTTTTTCGTGTTGTTTCCAAAACTCCATAGAAGCTTCTGGTAAAGTTGCCACCACTTTACTTGGAGTATGACTTGACTAGACTAGACTATGACTTGACTTGATGACTTCGAATGTGACCTGACACATTATTTACGTGAAATATCATTAACTTGATAAATTATGAATTACTTGACACTGGCTAAATACACAAAAGTGTGGAGCCAAAATACAAAAAAAAAAGTGACAATTCACAATTGTCAAGATGGCGCCATTAGCATAGCAAAAAAAAATCATACCAGCCGATAGATGGAGCTAAACTCAATAGGTTTAGATTAGTGACACCATATTTTGTCTCTTTCGATCCAGCTAAATATTCCAGTAGAGAAAAAGGACAAAAGCTGAAGTAACTAACCCGAGACTAATACCCGTTTATTAATAAGGCTGAAGAAGTTTTACTTCAGTCGTGCGGTCTAAAGCACACTCGTTTTTTTCTTCTCCAAAGTTGAACCAATCGCTTATCCAAATCGTTTGGCGTGAAACCAAAAATTACAAATGACACACGGTAATATTATACGCACGATACAGAGTGAAGTAAAAAATGAAACAAAGCATATCTTTACACCACGCACGAAGCAAGGTCGTAAGATGTACTTACTAAATTTACATGATTTTCATATCTCGCATACAATACGTGCCATTTCGCCATTTTGACCCGCCATTTTGTTGTCCGTTAACGTTTACACAGTTTGAACAGTATGGATATTAAAAACAATTTGTAAGTAGGCGTTGTCGATATTGATAATGTGTATGCTATGATAATAATCTTGATAACTTGCTAACTTGGGCAAAAACGTAGTACAGGGATTAAAGAGTTGAAACTAGCTTCTAAAATACATGCGTTTAACGGATTCAAATTTCAATATTAATTCTCAAGAACCATGCGAATTTATACACAACTGACAAAATTGTTAAAAGACTTTTTTACCCATTCATTTGATACCAAAATTTTGTAAATTCTCAGATTTTATTATCCGAGTTTGAAGTTAAGCGACACACTTATGGACGTAAATATACTGCTTATACAACTAAAATAAAACAAAATATTTATTTTTTTAATAAAAATATTTAAAAGGCGTGGTGTAGCTATCTCGCTCACACGTTCATGCAACTTTAAGTAACCGGCTGTGACAAGTTCACCCGGTGCGGAGAACTTTCGTTTATTGTGAAACTAGGGGGAGCATAATCTGTTTTATATTGAAAAATCAATAGGTACTTAATTATTCAGTTGCTATTTACCCTAGACTTTAAGCAACTGTCCTTAGGTAAAACTTACAGCATGATATGTATTGTATCTAATTAAAGCCACTTTGAATACACTGAATTTAATTCGTTCTTTTCCATTAATGTATGTATTAAGTCCATGCTATAGAACACTTCCATATAACTAAATAAAAAAGTACTCATGAAATAAAACTTTAATCTAGATATTATCAAATTACTGCAAATTTAAATTCTAAAGAAAAGTCCTGCGACATTGAACTAAGCAGGTGTTTTATTGCCTACGAAACATTTACAAGGCACTTAGCCGGTGCCCGCGCTGTGTGTACCGTTAAATAGACATTTCGGCTGTCACGCAGTTATTTTAGGAGGCACTAAATACTTTTTTAAAGAATTTTTTTTTTTCGAACTGGACCTTTTACATATACTCTATAGCATAGTCTGAGTACATACATTTAAGGAAAAGAGCGAATTAAATTCTATAATATAATTTCATAGGTCTGTGTTTTGTACCTACCCGCGATATCATATAAATATTTCAACTGGCAAGTGTCTCAAATTACTCGGTGTACTTATTCATGTGTGGTTTTGGAAAGGTGGTAAAACAGCAAAACTTGCAGATATAGTAAACTGTCTTTTCTTAGATAATTATAAAAAAGTTCAAAGATTATACCGTACGAGCTTCTGCCCGCAGCTTCGCCCGCGGCGTGGCCTATGGGAAAATAATTCAACCACCCATTTCACCCTCTTAAGAGTGGAATTTCGAAAAATTATTTCTTAGCGGATGCCTACGTCATAACATCTACCTGCCCGCAAAATTTCAGCCCGATCCGTCCAGTGGTTTGGGCTGTGCGTTGATAGATCACTATGTCAGTCAGTCAGTCAGTCAGTCACCTTTGAGTTATATTATACCGTATTGAAGATGCAGAGCAGGATTTCAATACTACCCTTACTGATAATACTGTATCATAGCTTTAGCTTTAAGGAGGTCAGGGGATGAAGTAACGTCTACATATAGAGATTTAATTCTTCGCGTCCCTTCCTGCAGAGACCATGAATGTAAGAGAAGGTTGCGGGGAATTTATATCACTGTTTTAGGTAAGAACTGTGAAAGTTTGCCCTCCTAATGGGATCGTTTGTGTGAAATGCCTTTCTTTCACGACTCCGCAAAAGACAAATGCTTAGGATTCATAGATGTAGGTGACTTTTACATTCATGTCAGCATTGTTTCTTACTTTTCAACCGATTTCTGGAAAGGAGAAAGTTCTCGAAAGAAGAACGGGAAAGGATTTAGTTTCTTTTTTTTTCTTTTTATTTAGGTCCGGCTACCTGACATTTCCGTGACATTTATTATTTTATTTTCAAACTAAATACTACAATGATTTATAATAACTAATACTAAACACTACCTACTACTACAAAAAAGAAATCTCCGTTATTTATACAGAGATTCCATATTATTTTTTATTTGAATGAAATTAAAATTGTTATTATTACATAATTTTTTTTTTGAAATTTTACTCATACACATTTTATCAAAATCGAATTGATGATTTGGTGCTTCAATTAAAACAACTGGAAAAGTATGTATTATGATATCATCCAAGTATGATGTCAGTATGTAATATTGATTGATTTTTGATTGATTTATTTATTTGCCTAAAACTTAGCCTAATACACTGTGTATGTGAATATATTTTATTTTATACTTATTTGTATTTATATTGTAATATTTATACAATAATATATATAAATACAAATATTACAATATTACAGTGCAATTTATTTATAATTGTAATAAAGACTATTAAAGTCAGATTAACCCCTTTTTTAAACTTTTAACCCTTAATTATATGCAACAGACGAAGGATTTTAGACTATTCAATTGTTACTACATAAGAAACTTGAAAAACGGAATATACGCGGGTTAAAATTGAAATCCCTGCCCCAATTCAAATATTTTTTTATTAGAATTTAATTATTAGATGTGGGTCAAAATTTAAATCTCGGACCTGATTCAAAAAATATTTCTCCGTGACTCAAATAAATTTTTCATATTTATTTTTACCCATTCTTGTACCAAAAATTCCCTTCAGTAATCATGAGATTTCATCACATACTTTCAGTAGCAAACAATTGGTTAAACCAATTTTACTAAAAGCTTTGCTTCTTGTTAAAGCGTTCAAAGAGCTCTTGTGATACTTCGCGTATTCAAGAATTTCTTGTACTTGTCTATACAGTTACGATTTGGGATTATTGTAAGAGAAAATAATGGTCCTTAAGAATCAGTAACTACACCTCGAGAAAATTTCAGTTTCGTCTCGCAACATTTTTGTCAGGAGTTTGGCAGACAGGCTAATTCTAACAACTACATAGACTGTGGGTAGACCTAACCATAAAATGACTTTGCAATTGACTGTAAACGTATTTTTGAAGTAAAACTTCTTTACACACGTTTGACTTGGGAAGTAAGCTGGTGAATGCGAGGCGAACGAAAGTTGAAGTTGGTTCACGTAGATTTCCATTGTCAATATAACAAAATAAAACACAATTACTATTATGTTGATATCTTCCGTAAAATGATAATTTACAATAGTCTAGATGGTGACATTCACATTTAATAAATCAAAAACAAAGTTATACCGGCCGATAGATGGAACTAAACTAAAAAAGTTTTACTTCAGTCGAGTGGTCTAAAGCACACTATTATTTTATTGTGAGTTTTTATACATGATGTATTTTTACTCTTTTAATCCAGAAACATGTGCATTTTAATAGATCTAGTCTAAAAATAAATAATTATTACTATAGTATTAACTCGTATACTATAATAAATAATAAGAAAACAAAAAGCACATAATTACAGCAGTATTTTCTGCAAAGTAAGTCTAAGTAGGTACCACCGCTTTTCCATTTATTCTGCCGCCAAGCAGTGCGAAAGCACTACTGTGTTTTGGTTTTTATTTATTTATACATAAACAGAATTCAATCAATCAATCAATCAAGTTTTTATTTCAGAAAAATATTACATATTTATAGGCAGGGCCAACGCATTAGTGGGCAATAATACATACAGCAGGTATAAATTGAGCAAGAGAACAAGAGACTGCAGACAGACGCACTTCCGCGCATATCCGCTTCCCGAAAGTGAAGTCGCTGTCCCCGAACTAAGAATTAACTTGTATCTCAATTGTATTGTAGCATAATTACAGACATATTTCCAATGCGATGTTATAACTTATAATAAATATTTGAAGTGGGTGAAGGGAATGGTTTGAAGTGCACTATAGCTAATGAAATTACTGAGCAAATGAGACTTTACGATCTGATATCACACGCCACCAAGAAGTGTGTGATTACGGTAAAATAGGAACATTTGCGGAAAATGTTTTTGTCGTACGCGTTCTTTATTCTCAAACATTAAAGGGAAACACATTAAAATATGTTATTTTCCCATCCCGGAAAATTAAAAATCCTGTGCGGGTTCGATCCCGACAAGTATCTGTGGACAGAAAAAAAAAGCGCAAATACTTGTTCTGAGTCTGGGACCACTATCTTTGTAGTTCCTGGATCCCTAGTCACTGGGAATCCTAGTTAGGATCCAGGACCTATGTATGTGATCGTTGGGTGTTATTATTATTATTATCTCTTAAAAATAAAACGCAGCAATGTTAAACAGCATCAAAAGATTGAAAATACCCTCATTTCTGTAGTGTGTTCTTCCGTGCGTCAGCTGTTATGCAAAACGACCGGGCATCCCTCCAGTGCCGTCCATTAGAACAAGACAACGCAATTTCCTTGGTACAAACTTCACTATGGCGAAGATATGAATAACATAATTTGTATGACTTATTATTATAACAAATGATAGTACGCGTGGTGGATGGCTCGATTTTGTGGCGTTGAAGACACAAGAAAAGAACCGTATAGTTTGCTTTCATTTTGTGTCTGGGTTTGTGATTTTGGCAGAAATATTTCTCTTTTTTCTTTTTTGACCCTATTTTCAAAAGATACGAAATTTTCTATTATGTGTGATTTTTTTGGCGACATCGCAAACCTACATATTTAATATGAAAGATGAATAAATAGTATTTTTTACTTGTTTTATTGTTTTCCAAAAGATATAGATGCTGAAAAGAGTACCTACTTAAGCAAAAAAAAAATCCATCCACTCGTTTAGAAACAAAAATATAGCTGAAGTAATTGTGAAGTACCAGGCTAGCATTGATTAGAAAGAGGTCTTACATCGGCGCCTTCCAAGGAGCTTGCGATACAATCATCAATAGTTATAATGAGACAAAATAGAATTTGCTTAATATGAAATTTATGCTGTTGCAATATGGATCATTTTGGCAAAACCTTTAAACACAACATGAAAGGGATAATAATAATAGTTTTTCACGTCTTCGCCAATAGTAAGTTGTTTTGGTACAATTACCGGAGACTCCTTTTCTCATTTTCATAAACTAAACGATATAATTTCCTTTGCCACTTAAGTATTCTGGAAGAGACGCAGCGAAGTAGCTTTTTATTAAAACGTACGGTGACTATAAATCTTTGAATTTTTAACACTGGCAAGAAAGGGGGGAAATTTTAATTTCAAATGAAAGCGGTATCTTCAAACGTTTTCGTGATAAACATGGGTTTCTTCATTTCTTCTCTTTTTAGACGGTAAAGAGCTTATGGTGAAGCAGATTGACTAGCCGGACCCAGATATTCGTTATTTTTTAAAAGCTAAAAGTTTGTCAGTTTGGCTCTTACTCTATTAAGTATATCAACGTTCCATGCGATCATTACTTACTTAATGTACGATAAGTCGTTAGTAAGACAGTAGTCGTTAAGTCAATTGAGAAGAGCCTTTGTGTGGCTTATAAATTGTGACACCAAAGATGACCCGTTGCCTGCACGAAGAGAAAAAAGGAAGCCATTGTCTTGTTTTAAATATCTGAAAAGTTACGAATTTTTATCCTTAGTTTTGTTTGCTTTTTAATTCTTTTTCATTTTTGAAAACTTTATTTTGGATTTGGGAGTTTAAACCATCATATTATTGGCAACACTGCTTTTAAAGACAACGCAGTTTCAATCAATATTCGTAAAGTTTGTTTAAAAATCTTTTTACCAGATTGTGCTAATGTGTCAGGATGATGTGCTCAATAGAGTGTAGCGCAAAAGTTTATATTTTAGAGTTCCGTGGCCAGCCGTGTCGCTTAACATCAGTGAACGACTAGCTCGTCACATCATTCAATAACATAAATGAAATATAGAAATCAGTATGTGGGTTCATTATTAAATAAATGAATCTCTGTTTCCCTTGGTCATCGCATGAGGCGTGAACTGACGGAACATTTTCGTTAATTTTTTTTTGTTTTGTTTATTACTGTCAAAAGAAGGTCCTTATGAGAGAAAAAAATAACAAGTTGAGCGGACAGCTAGAAAATTTTCACCACGCGGTTGAAACTGCGGGGCACAGCTAGTTATCTTTTATCTATATATATAAAACACAAAGGTGACTGACTGACTGACTGACATAGTGATCTATCAACGCACAGCCCAAACCACTGGACGGATCGGGCTGAAATTTTGCATGCAGGTAGATGTTATGAAAGAGGCATCCGCTAAGAAAGGATTTTCCGAAATTTTACCCTTAAGAGGGTGAAATGGGTGGTTGAATTATTTTACCATAGGGCACGCCGCGGGCGAAGCTGAGGGCAGAAGCTCGTTATATATAAATGGCTGATATCAAAAATTAAAAGTGGTATATTTCCAATCTCATCTATTTCTTTTGGGCATTTAAGTTAGAGAACCGTGTCAACTTGGAATTGTCAAAAATGTCAAAATAACATAAAAAGCTAATGAGCACGACATTCCTGTTTCCAGCAGTTTTAAGGAAATGAAGGAATGCCCGGTCGGGCATCTGCCCTATCCCGACGCGGTTGAAACAGCGTCCGCACTTAATGATCATGATTTCCGGGACTCCACGGTCTCCGAATTAAAAAAAAACGACTATGATTTAGGCCTCACGACGGTAGTAAAACTTCTTTAGTTTAGCTCCATCTATCGACCGATATAACTTTGTTTTTTCTTTGTTTAATGTTAATGTCGCCATCGTGACAATTGTAAATTGTCATTTTACCGGACATACCAACATAATATTGCAAATTTGTTATATTGAAAATGGAGATATACGTGAACCAATTTCAACTTCCGTTCGCCTTGCATTCACCAGCTTACTTCTCAAGTCAAGTGTGCGTAAAAAAACGATATTCACTAAGTACTTTCTTACAGAAGAAAGAGGGCGGCATACAAGGAATGAAGGAAAATATCGCGATAAAACCATGGTACCTATACTTGCTATTGATCTTCTAACTGCCACTGCCTACCAAAAATCGCTGAGCAACATTAAAGAAAGAAAGAGAAAAACTATTATTTACTAGCTGGGCCCCGCGGTTTCACCCGTGTGTTAAGAATTTTCCATACTTTCTTAACTTTTTCGTCCAAACCTTCTTCCGACGATAACAAACATATTAAAAAAAATTAAGTAACTATTCTATTCGTTCACCCGTGATGCAATGACCAAGGGAAATAGTTTTCTTTTTATATATTAAGATTACAGTGTGCCGGTAGTAATTACTCTACGTCAATTGCTGAACATAACCTTCAAAGCAAGCAGCTGGTCAAAGTGGCGCTCCATGGCTTCACTCTTTCATCCATTGGCTCTTCGCAGTTTTATATCAAGTCATCGCTCCACCATATCGTCACTTAATATGAGATAAAACGCAGTAAAAGGCTGTTCTGTCCAAAAAAAAATCTTTTTTATGGTAATGAATGATGTGACGAGCTATTCGTTCACTTGGTGTTAAGCGATACGGCCGCCCATAACAAAACAGTGTCACTCAGAACTCTCTCTGACACTGCACTGCGCACATCATCCTGAGACATCAGCACAGTCTAGTAATAAGATTACTCGACTGTGAGATTAGATCATAGTCTCGATTGCCCAGTAATTTCACTAGTTACAATGCCCATCAAACTGGAACACAGTAGTGCTTGCACACTACTGCTTGGTGGCAGAATAACTGGCTAAGCAGTGGTACGTAGACGAACTTTGCAGAAAAGTCCTACCACCTAGTAAAACTTTACTTCAATTTCGTTACTAGGTAGGTATTTATTTTGTGCCACAGGAAAGATTTCTGAGAGCTTTAATGGTACTTAAAAATAAGGGCCGTCGTTGAATATGTAGATTTGATGCTTTTACTGAGTAGCAGTACCCACTTAATGAGCAGCTCTAACAGAGACTAACAGAACAATACAGACGGCATACCGAGAACAAGGAAAAAATGAAAAAGCAATACGAAGTTGCAATATTCGACTCGCAGTATCCTCGGGTCGGTCTTTCTGATATTTATTGCTCAGGTCAAGAATAAAATAGACGAAAAAGTGATTTTAGGA
This sequence comes from Ennomos fuscantarius, assembly GCA_905220475.3. Lineage (NCBI taxonomy): Eukaryota > Metazoa > Arthropoda > Insecta > Lepidoptera > Geometridae > Ennomos > Ennomos fuscantarius. The sequence continues at coordinate 1,616,003 of HG992040.1, read as the reverse complement.
TTTAGTATTACATTTTGGTTATAAATTCTTGTTCATCTTGTCGTGTTATCTAATAACAAAATCAAAGACTCAAATATCTTTCTTTATTAATATAGTGCAGTTTTTTTTTTAGTTTGGCTCCACACTTTTGTGTATTTAGCCAGTGTCAAGTAATTGATATTTTTTCAAGTTAATTGATATATATATGTCAAGTCAAGTCATAGTTCAAGTCATCAAGTCAAGTCATAATCTAGTCAAGTCATACTCCTAGTAAAGTGGTGGCAACTTTACCAGAAGCTTCTATGAAGTTTTGGAAACAACACGAAAAGAAACTTTTCATCATCATTATACCACTTTCCCACACTCTTGCATGTAATCCAGCACTTAAAGTATAAAATGGCACCAATTTTATGCACTAACACTGAAAAAAAAACACAAGTTTTGGAAAATAATACAATGCGGCGACGCGATCTTTTTCGTTTTCCCGCCAAGACTCTAGGGGAAGCTCTCTTTATTAAGGGGAAACTCTCTTTATTCTGTATCAAGAGTTATCAAAACGTTAATAGCCCCTGGAAGTGCAACGATCGACACTAAAATTCTATAAACAAAATTTTCGATTAGCATTCTAACAGATCTGCATTATTTTCTTAGTCTACGCTCTGTAATTTTATCATTATATATTGCGTTGGACGACTTCAGTTGAACTGTTAGATTGGAGCTAATGAACTCTTGATAGGTCGTTTTGTAGTCAGAGGGTGATGTTCAAAGATTGGGACCATTTGGATTTGGCTGATTATGTAGTTGACGGTAGAGCTGTTCGTGGCGGATCTAGGATTTTGGAAAAAAAGGGATTGACCTAGCTGACATGGTAGATTTTATTAAGGTAAAATCTAAAAACCGCCTAAATTTTAGGTTAATAAAATAAATAAAATATAAATATGAGTTGAAATTTCACACAGCACCATCTGACCTCAAACTAAGCAAAGTTTGTACTATGGGAACCAGATAACTGATACAATACTTATATACTTTTTGTTTGTAAAATATATTTACTTATAATACAATAAAACACCCAGACACAGAACAAACATCGGTGTTCATTAAACAAATGTTTGTCCTGGGTGGGAATCAAACAAGACAGTTCAGAAGGCAAGGTTACTACCAACTGAGCTATCGGGCCAGTATAGTATACGCAAACCTAATTGTAGAATAAGATTCTGTGATCGGAGAGGTGGTTAGACGCTTTGGTGGGGGGATCTTGAGACCCTAAACCATAAGTTCTCCCAGTTTTTTTTTAATGGAGACAAAGAGGCCTCGTAATTCTTTTGGTTCAACATAGAGCGACCAAGCTACTAGCACTTGACGTTCACGGCATCAAGACCCGAGAGGGTGTACGCTAGATAACGCAAATCTCAAGAAAGCTTGAACTTGAACAACCGCTAATTTGACAACCTCTATGGTGTGATGGTTGAGCAGGTCGGCTCATAACCGGTAGACAAGTATTCGTGCACATAAAAAAAGCGCAAATACTTGTTCTGGGTTTGGGCGTTGTGGGACCATGGTCCTCGTAGTTCTTGGGTCACTAGACACAGGGAATCCTAGTTAGAGTCCAGGATCTATGTGTGTGTATTGGGCGCTATTATATTATTATCACACTAATCAAGGCGAAAGTTTGTATGTGTGTATGTTTGTTACTCCTTCACGCTCAAACGGCTAAACGGATTTGGATGAAATTTGGTAACAAGATAGCTTATACACTGGATTAACATATAAGCTACATTTTATCCTGGAAAAATGAAATTATCCTGTGGGATGAGCAAATAATTATAATACTGCGGGTGAAAACACGGGGCGCAACTAGTTATATTATAACTTTAGAGAATTTCATATCTGTTTAAATATAAAGTCATCATTTATTAAGGTAACTGTAATATTGTTAGAACTAGGACTGTTAAATTATAATAACCAATTTTAATTTTTGTAATACTGTTTTCCCTAAAACAGAATTCTCAAAACCCAAGTAACGAGATGAGGAAACTCCATTAAGAAAATTGGTTATTTAATTAAAAAAACCATATCTTTGAGTTGTAATTACTCTTTCACATTTAAACTTCCCCCATTTCGCCCAACTGACCCCTCGGTCCCAGTTTTCGCTGACTCCATTGGTGAAATAATGAGGATAGTGGGAAAAAAACTAGAAATACCTACCTACCTAGTTGTCCCCATAAATAGGTCAACTAGGTGCTTGTCCTCATAAATGGGCCAACTAAGTGGTTCCCGTAAATAGATCTGCACGGTGGAAACAAAGGGTACAATGGTGCTTTTCAAATACATCTTATGTCAAATAAAAGCGGACATTTAGGGGTCTTTATGCACCAAAAGGAACTAAGGTACAGCCGTTTGGATAGTATATGATTGAATTAAATATTAAAAAAAACTAATGTGGTTTAGACCACACGAATGTAGCAAAACTTTTTTAGTTTAGCTCCATCTATCAGCCGGTATAACCTTGTTTTAGCTTTGTTTAATGTTAATGTCGCCATCTTGACAATTATGTATTGACATTTTACCGGACATACCAACATAATAATACAATTTTTTACAGCACATACCCCAACTCCGAACAAGTATTTGAGCTTTTTTTGTGAACAAATACTTGTCCTGGCGTGGGAATCGAACCCGGTATACAACAAGAATCCCCTTTAGTATGCATTATTGTTTTCTTTTTCTTATTATAATTATATAACTCAAATCATGCAATGATCTTTACGCTATTTAGAAAAAAAAAAAAAAACAAAAATAAAAAAAAATCTGATTGACTGAGTGGCTGGCTGGCTGACTAATGGACTGACTGACTGAGTGTCTGACTTACTGACTCACGAACTTCCTAACTTACTGACTCACTGACTGTCTTACTGACTTGCCTGACTGAATGATTCACTGACCGATCGACTTACAGACTCATAAGCGACTCGAACGGGGTGTTAAACGCAAACTTTTAACGTTAAATGTTTGCGTTTAACCAATAGTCCATACTGTTCTTATAGTCCCCTGCTCTTTTGAAACAGCATATAATTTACCGGAATTACCTGAGTTGTTTTCATTTCACGTCGTTTGGTATTCATTGCGAAGCACTTTTCCACGTTTTTTATACTGCTGAGCATCATTAAAGCTATTTTGTTTGCTCAATATATTTATTACTACGTTTTAAATGACCTGCAGAATGTTTATTAAAAACTAGTAGCGTCCCGCAATTTCATATGCGATTTAAAGGATTTTCCGCGCGAAATTTTAATTGAAGTAAAAGTTTTTTACGCACGCTTGACTTGGGGAGTAAGCTAGTGAATGCGAGGCGAACGGAAGTTGAAGTTGGTTCACGTAGATCTCCATTGGCAACAGTGTGTGCCTTTTGAAAATTTTGTTGGTTCCAATAGTGTAAGAAATCGGTGTGCAAAGTTTTATCTAAGTCTGTTCACGCTATGGCGGGATAAGACCCCAACTCACACACAAAAAAATACACCTTGGATTAGCAAATTGTCTTATTTTAAATTTTAAATTTGTAGAGCTCTTCTTTCATGATATGCCAGTCTTTGAGGGTTAATTGTACAACTACTTGTAACACAGACACATGCAAAATAGAAGAGATTAAAAAAAAAGATTTTGTAGGTGAGTTCACTACACCACCATTTTAAATTTGATCAATGTAATTCTACCTAAAACTGAATTCACATAATTAATTTTGAATGTATATACGGGTATACAGATAAAATATATAATAAAAATCTTTATTATACACCAAAAATATAAATAAACGGTTCAACAAGGAAACGAAAAAATAGTCGAATCATTTTGGTCAAATCAAACACTGATCCCATAAAAAGACGAGTGGCTCCAAACATAAGCCCAACTCAGCCTAATTCCTTTAAATAAAACGGCAAATAGAAAACACCCTAGTTTGGGCATAAGCCAACACTGAGAAAGAAAGTTAATAAATTCGCTTTTCCAGTCACATCCGCATTATCCCAATGATGTCAATAATAGCCTCAGTGCTAATCCGTTAAGGCCTTAAGGCTTGACTTTGCGGCGACCACAGAATAGTAATGGGAATGCGCCGCAGTTGGGTAGAATTTTGATGGTTTTTGTGGAAAGTAAGGACTTATAGTATTAAAAATTCAGGCTGTGGTTTACTTTGGGGCAGTCAGGGGTTGTTGCAAATCTACTAATAAAACGCAAGATTGACACAAATACTTGATTGGATACACTTTTTTTGGCTTATGTATTACAAGCTAAAAACTTATAGATGCATGAATTATGTGTCTCTACTGACAGGCCTGATAGCTCAGTTGGTAGCTCTGCCTTCTGAGCTGTAGGTTGTGGGTTCGCTTCCCACCTAGGACGAACATTTGTGTGATGAACATCGATGTTTGTTCTGTGTCTGGGTGTTATATTGTATTATATGTATGTATTTATTGCAATGCAACAGGAGAAATTTCCATACTAACTATGCACAACTGCGTATTCAAACTGTCAAATCCATACAAATATAACTGGCCCGATAGCTCAGTTGGTAGTAAACCTACCCTAAACCGTAGTATCTAAGTATTGTATCAGTTATCTGGTTCCGATAGCACAAGCTTTGCTTAGTTTGGGGCTAGGTGGCGTTGTGTGAGATTTCCACACATATTATTATTATATTATTAATTGTGTTTCTATTGGTTGCGAGCGAGTTACGTGATCGCCCAGCTGGTCAAAACGGCGGGGAGTTGTTGGGTGCTAGAGGCAAGTAGCACGTCCAAATGGGGCAGGCCTATGTTTCGCAGAGACATCCACTACTTCTGCTTTCAGGCTATCTATGATCATGATCACTGATGATGATCAGTATTTTATTGTCTGTTAGTTAGAGTCGCAATTGTCCCAAAAAAATCTACCGTCGATTCCATTCTACGGCATAATCAGTTCCATATTCAAGTCACGCGTGGAGCGCTTATTGAAGGCAAACACCGCGTCACGACTTTAGCTTTTCCTCGCGACAGTACGAATGAAGCAATTCTGTTTGACTGTACTATCCGCACCCGGAAATGCGGCGTTTCTGAGTTTACAAGCTTGGGGAAAAACGTACTTTTCTCTGATGGTATCTACTTTAAGCCGGATAAAATACGTTTAGCTCGCCTAAAAATGCCTGGTGATTTTTGCTTTTTGTTAGCAATGGATATTTATAACTATGTCAGCGTAATTTGTTTTAAGGATTCGATAGTTTGAGATCGATTGGCGTCTGGTTTTTATACTGTTAGCTTTTTGTGTACAAAATAAATAAATAAATCAAGTTGGTTATAGAATTTATTCATGTACAATTATAAGTACAGGAGAGATTTCAAATTACCAAGAAAGTGATGAATATGAATGTTGACGGATGAACAGAAAGGGGAAGACCTAAATAAAGACATTTATATTACTATTATATTATATTATTATATTTTATTATTAAACTAAGCAAAACTTGTGTTATGGGAACCAGATAACTGATGCAATACTTAGAGGCTGTTTTGTTTGTTAAATGAATACAACATAACTCCCAGACACAGAACAAACATCGATGCTTATCATTCAAATGATTGTCCTGGGTGGGAATCGAACCCACAACTTACCGTTCAGAAAGCAGGGTTGCTACCAACTGAGCTACCGGGCCAGTCATGCTTAAATAATTTACTTACATTTTTTCTTTTAGCAATACAAAAGCAAATAATACTTTTTGTTGCATTGAAAGAAAGAATCAATTTCAGTAAAGTGGTCTCATTTTAATCTTTTCAAAATTTAAAAGAATCTCTGTAAGAGTTTCCCTGAAAGATTCCATCAGGTGGACAAAGAATAAACAGGAAACTCTACACAATGATATTTATCCTGAAAACACTGAACTCTCGTTTGGAACCGAACAATGGGTAATTTGTTGATGTACACAAATACAATAATGGGGGTCCTTTTGTTGATTATTAGGACGGATAAAAACGACTTTCCAAACCATTTTGTTATTAGAATGAATATGCTTTTTGAAAATTGGGACGTTTAAACATTCAGCTTTAGATCATAGGCCAGGATACGCCCATTGCTGAATTTAGGGTTCCTTATTACGGGGTAGGTTATAATCAACGGCTTACGGCTCCCGTGAGAAGAGACTGCCAAAACCACGCAAAATGCAAATGTAACTTAACTACCGATAATTATGCATTGTTCGATGTCAGCTGTAGTAGTAGTTGTAAGTGTTTGTTCTGTGTCTGGGTGTCATATTGTGTTCTATGTACGTATTTAAAAAAAAAGTATCTAAGTATTGTATCAGTTATCTGATTCCTATAGTACAAGTTTTGCTTAGTTTGGGGCTAGATGGCGTTGTGTGAGATGTCCACACATATTATTATTATTATTATTATTATATTATACTTACAGTCAAAGTTCAAAGAAGTCATCTTTCAAATTCAAGTCAGTACTTGAATGGGTCACTACTTATTTATAATATAATAAAAAATATTGATTATTAATGACAATAATAATAATGCCCAACGATCACATACATATATTCTGGACCCTAACTAGGATTCCCTGTGTCTAGAGACCCAGAAACTACGTGGACCATGGTCCCACAACACCCAGACTTAGAACATGTAATTAGGCTTTTTTTGACCACAAATACTTGTCTTGCCGCGGGAATCGAACCCACTGGGATATGAGCCGACTTGCTACAGACTACAACACACGCTACAGATACTATTAAATTATTAATTGTTATCATTAATTATATTCTCTTTACTGTTATAACAATGAAAAGGGTACGATTTAAACTATTTTTACTAATGAAAAAAATCCTTGATAATGTATTCGCTTAACTAACTTTGCTAGGGTTTCCGTTACAAAATTTATAATGATACGGTATCACGTACAAAGGCAAGTAATCAACAAAGCTTTTTAATTACTTTTTAAACCGGACTCTCAAAGGCTTCGATTTACCCGCAGCGGGCTTCTAACTCCCAGTTAACCACACGGTTGGTTAACTGTGGCGGTCGATAAATGTGGTTAAATTATCCACCGCAAGTATTTAATTTGGTTGGGTTTGATTTGAGGGAAGGTTTTGTAATTGAGCTGCATTTTGGGTTAGTGTCTAGTTTTTAACAGATTCAGTGCATTCATCTACCCCTCTAATGTCTTCCATGCGTCGGCGGTAATTCCGTACCCCCCGTAGGTTAGCTAGAACGGTCGCGACTTTCACTAGGGTCCATTCTTCCAGTGGACGTAGTCTTCTCGATCCTCTTATCCCGGCAACGGTCCAGGCCGAGGCTCGTACCCCAGGGGTGCCCTTAAGCTAGTTGCCTCCCACTTTGGACGGCTGGGCGCCTTAAGCAAGGTGACGCTGTAAAGGTCGATAGAGACCAACAACATTAGATCGTTCAAAAAAGAAAGTCGGCGGTAATTCAATGATAAACACACCACCTTGAATAGAAGGAATTATGTTGAATTTGTATTTTTTTTAATGTTGTTTACTTCAGAACTAGGTGAAACGATTGTTATGATTATATTTTTATTTGAAAGCTGGTATACATCTCGCGTGGTCCCATTAAATTTGATCAAGATCTGACAAGTACTTTTTGAGTGATATTTAATAATGCGTATATCGATTTTAACTACATTGATGATATTCTCATTGTATTTTTTCTAAAAGTGCCTTTATTATTAATTAAATACTACAATGATATAATAACTAACACTACCTACTACAAAAAATATTTGGACTATACTTAACGCGATGAGCTATAGACAGTCCAAATGCTCCAGCCCACTACCAGTAGGTAGTGTACCCAACATGCTGGAAGCATTGCCCCGTTGAATCGCAATGCTGATTCGTTGTGCCAAATAAGTGCCGATTGAAGATAGGGATTGAATTCGGTTGAAACCGTTTTTTAAGGAATTATTCTTGATAAAATATAACTTTCAAAGGCTAGAGCGAGTCAATGTCTTTAAGGCAAACATGCTCCATTTATCAACTTCGTCGTCACTTACTATCGGTGAGACAGTAATGAAATCTAAGCCTATCTATGATTAAAGAGTATGGTCTGATATTGAATGCCGTTACTGGTAGAAACACAATAACAACAGACTAAATAAATCTCCTATGTATCCCGTCGTACCATTTACTATGTATAGTAATTAAGTTTTCTCTTACGATTACCTACTATGTATATGGTGTACATTCGAACATTCCACGTGGGTACATTAAATGTACCTCTACATAATTATATAAATTATACTTTTTAAAAACATCATCAACCAGTAGCATTCGATTCCACGCCTTTCATTGAATCTATGCACTTTAAAGTCCAACTTCACTTAGAGAACAATTACTTAAATGCTTGCGTTTTTGCACAACTTAAAGTTTACTAGGTGGCCCAAATTTTTTGCAAAGCTCGTCTAAGCAAGTGCCACGGATTTCTTCCGCTGTGCTGATGTCTCAGGATGACGTGCGCAGTGCAGGGTCACGCGAAACTCTATACATTAAGAGTTCAGTGAAACTGCAACTGATATTAGCAGCCGTGTCGCTTAACATCAGGCAAACGACAAGCTTGTCACTTGTCACTTGTTGTCTTTCCGTAATATTTAATATCCGGATTGCATAGTGTAACCGGTGGTCTATTCTGATTTAGATTTATAAAGCGCTAAAAATAGCCCATTTGCCATAAAATGTTTGACTTCGACTTTGAATTCCAAAATGTATTTCCCGTAGAATATACTAGAACAGGCAGTATCGTGTTAAAAAATCCTTTTATTACAATCAATAAGACTATGGTAGTTAGTAACTTGCGTAAGTAGTCAAACAAACGCTTTAAAGAAATACGATATCACGAAAAGGGACGCTGACAGGGCACTTTTAATTAAGGACTGCAAAGTGAGATATTAAAATTCACTCTGAAATTGTGTTAGGAATCCCCAAGACTAATGGAGGGTAGGAAAAACAAAGAACCGAACGATTGCCGAAGCAATCCCAGGCTTTGATTAAAATTTATTGTTTGGCCACTCTATTTTTGTCGCCTGGGCCACATCCGTGATGCTAGAATAAACCAGATGGAACGATTTGATATAAATGCCTGTTTGGCTATCGATACAATATAATAGAATAGAATAGAAAAACTCTTTATTGCGTATACCAACATAAAATAAAACTAGATATTACAGTACTAGAATAGGTAGCACAATGGGCGGCCTTATCACTAAAAGTGATCTCTTCCAGGCAACCTTTGGATGGATAGTTACATAAAAGAAGAAGTCAGTACTGCGCAATATGAACAAAAAATATATATTATTCCGTATACTAATAGTATGCTATTAAAATATAAACTACTAGCTGCTATAAAAAAGACGGTGACGAACGAGTGAGACGACTTTGTTCACTGGCGATCGCCCGTTGTTTTTGAAGTTAAAACTTCTTTAGGCGTGTTGAACACTTTTTGGGTAAAAAAAAAAGCGTGAAACACGTGTCACTGTCACTGCACCCTTCCTATGACCTATATTATATGTCACAAGTTACTAAGTTTTCACATCTATCGGCAATCCCTAAAACTGCCCGCACATTTTTGTACAGTAATGATTCCTATAATATTATAGAAACTGACGTGAGTAGTACTCATAACTACAACTATTACACGGCTAAGACTCACGAGATACAGTCGAATAACTCGACCGGTGTTCGGGCAATAAAGATGCCCATCCTCAAGGAGTACGCGCGGCGGCGGTGGTGGCGGCTCGGCGCTGACTGTCAGCTCCTTGAGAATGGGCATCTTTATTGCCCGAACACCGGTCGAGTTATTCGACTGTATCTCGTGAGTCTTAGCCGTGTAATAGTTGTAGTTAGTAATGATTCCATTGGATTTAAAGTCTATTGTCATTAAACACCACAACAGCAAGCGAGAGTATAGAAGTGTAGTTTTAGGTACTTCAGCTCGAGTTGCATCTAGGAACATCTGTTTCGTTCTTTTTTCTCTGACCTGGGCCTAGTTTGAGACAATACGGCGTAATATTTTAGCTAAGGATTTAATTAAACGTACAGTTTGTTCGGAAAAACGATTTTGGGGACGAAGGTTGTTTTGCTAATGAAATGTTTAATAAACAGTTGAGTTATCCTTTTTTGAGGGTAGTTTATTGCAATCTGTTGATGTTCTTTTTTTAAATAGTCAGTGAATTGTGAACGTGGAGGCTCTTTCACAGTCTTGAGCACTGCTATAGCTAACTATGTGTCATCAACATTTATTATATTAATTATTATTTGTCGATATATATTAATTGTGAGCATAAATATTATTTTAAAATCTTTATAAATTAGTGCGTAGTTGACTACGAGTAATGGATGGTCAAGAAAAGGCAAGATGGCGGAATCGAGGCAGAAGCGATTTTAACAAGGAAAGCAAAAATACGTTTAATATCCACAAAAGTAATAACGGATCCATTACTCGTTGCCAACTACGTACCTAAATAGTGTTACGTGCGATTTATAATAAAAGTGAAATATATGAGTGATTCAAAGTGAGTATTGCGTATCTTTTATTTTTAAAACTTAATGTAAATTTTAAGTGTAGCTTTCCTTAATTAACCTAAATACCGCTAGAATGGGCCTGAATCCTACATATGTATACTACTTTTATGATATTATAGAAACTGACGTAAGTAGTACTCATAACTACAACTGTTACACGGCTAACACTCACGAGATACAGTCAAATAACTCAACCGGTGCGTCGAGCCGCCACCGCCGCCGCGCGTACTCTGAGGCTCTTTGAGGTCGAGTTATTCGAATGTATCTCGTGACTACTATTATGGTTCTTTCTTTTTCGACTTCTCCCTCTCCCTTTCTTATATTTCTTTATCAGTCTCTTCTTTCTTGCACTATCTTTAAGAATATTGTTATACCGGGTGATAACGCAAAATTATGTCCAAATTTTAGAATAATTTTTTTATGATTTTCTTAATAATAGCCACCGAATTTCCCCTTTCATTTTCATAGAAACACTATTAAATGGAAATTCGTTCGAAAATATTATTTGAATAATTACATCGTAGTGGTTCTCTTCGAAGCTATACTAGATGAAAATTAAGCAACGTAAACCAAATAAATTTCAAGAATCGCTAGTCATTTTCGCAAAATGGACAGACTTTTCCGTTAAAAAAGTAAAGATTTTATTACGTTCTCTAGTAAAACGTATAAACGACTGTATTTCTTTTAAAATAGGGTCTATATTTAATAGGCTGAGGCACATGAAACTTTATCTTAAGTGGGCATTATTCTTTACAGTTTCTTCGGAATGGGAGTGAAGGGAAAGTATAATGCTACTGGATATTAAGCTCTAAGTACTTACGAGACTCATAACCATGGAAATCACTTCTTAAATCTGAAACAAAAAAAAAAGTAATATTTGTCAATTATTACTTGACTGAGTCTAATGGTAACATAATCAAATTAAAGGATAATGTATATTGCCATATTATTGTATAGAGCCTGGACGCTAACTAGGATTCCCTGTGTCTAGGGACCCAGGAACTGCGAAGACCATAGTCCTACAACACCCAGACTCAGTAAAAGTTTTTACGCTTTTTTTATCTGTGCACAAATACTTGTCGTGTCGCGGGAATCAAACCCGTTGCCTCCGGGCTACGAGCCGACCTGCTCAACCACCCAACCAAAGAGGCTGTCCAATCTGTAATTCATAATTATCCTATTTGTCTTAGTGTTTAATAACTTGGACCAATTTTATAGTTAAACTTCATGATCTCGAACGCACGGTGGTAATCTTATAAATTTAATTATAATTATCACTTTCACTACGTCATCCTTTTCGTAGTCACTACAACTTAAGATATGCCATTACTATAGAACTGTTTATTACAACACAGCTTATAGAGTTCAATGGCCTTACTCGTAAACGTTGGTTAAATTTAATCAATGGTTACAAAGTTCTGTCAACATTTTGCTGACGTGAAATATCACAAGTGAAAACGAGACAGGGCATTTTAAGCATTAATTAAATTTAACTATCTTTATAATAAACGTTTATTATACTACTAGTATAGCCCCGCGGTTTCATCCGCGGATACAAAGTATTTTAATTAATTGCTCATCCCACCGGAAAATATCACTTTTCCGGAATAAAATGTAGCCTATCTGTTAATCCAGTGTATAAGCTATCTTGGTACCGAATTTCATCTAAATCCATTCAGCCGTTTGAGTGTAAAGGAGTAACAAACATACACACATACATATAAACACATACAAACTTTTGCCTTTATAATATTAGTGTGAAGTGTGATAATGTGAAGTGTAATTGACAGCTTCTTTGGTGTGATTGAGCAAGTCGGCTCATAGCCTGGAGGCTGCGGGTTCGATTCCACGGCAGGACAAGTATTTGTAAAACCGCAAATACTTGTTCTGACTCTGGGTGTTGAGGGACTATGATCCTCGTAGTTTCTGGGTCCCTAGATACGGGGAATCCTAGTTAGGGAGCAGGATCTATGTATGTGATCGTTGGGCGTTACTGTTTATTATTTATTTTACCATTCCAATTTAGTAGCTACTTGCATTTAGTAATAATTACAAGTTAAAGTTACAGAACACACTGCGCGTTAAAAATACAACTCAATTGAAGTTTTTTTTTTGTTTTGGATCCCCCACACTTTTTTGTATTTAGCCAGTGTCAAATAATGGATTATTTCGTATTCAAGTAAATTAATATTATATAAATATATGTGTCAAGTAAATTTACAGCCCAAGTCATCAAGTCAAGTCATAGTCTAGTTTTTAGTTAACTTTACCAGAAGCTTCTATGGAGTTTTGGAAACAATACAAAAAGAAACGTTTCACCATCATTATACCACTTTCCCACACTCATGCATGTAATCCAGCACCTAAAGAATAAAATACCACCAATTTTATGCACTAGCCCAAAAAATAACACAAGTTTTGTAAAATAATACGATACGGTGACGCGATCTTTTTCGTTTTCCCGCCAAAACTTCCAATTGAAGTATTAAAAAGTATTAAAAACTTCTCCTTTCAGAAACCAATTACTGTTGACCCCTTCTGTTTTACCACATCGTACTACTGGATCATAATGAGACAAAGCCTATCCGTGTCAGAAGAACGGAGATCAAAGGTTTATGCTAATGCTGCCGCCATCGGGAGACTTCCGCATTCATGCAATTAACTTCAAGAGCTCAGTCAGCCTTTGTCAATTTCTTTGAATACCATGCTTAGGAATAAAAGGATTGTTTTAGAGGAATTTCCATAAGGCGCCTCTGTCTCGTTGTATGCGGATAAGAATAAGGAAATGGTGTTGTTGCGATAAAGGGAATATTGAGGACGCATTTTTCGCGTGAACATCTCTTATTGATTAACGAAGAATAATTTTTTTTGTAAGATCTTACAAAAAAAAATATTTTCGACTTTTAATTGGCGCGAGTTTAGCCGTTATTTTTCTTAAAAAAGGGGTCATGCTCACGATAGTTTTCAAACAAAAATGGTAGGATATTTTACACGGTGCTGTAGCTTCAAACTACGTAAAATAAAATAATGGTCTTTGAAAAGAATCTGAACGAGTGTTGGCAAATGGTTCCAAGTTTGAAAGCCATGCTTTTTCGTTTTCTTTTCAAGGCTTTCTAGAGCCTTCAGTAAAATATCCACCATTTTACTGGCCGCGTGGCCTATAGGAAACGAAGAAGAATTTTTTCATGGATAATTCAACCCATTTCACCCTCTTAGGAATAGAATTTCGAAAAACTCTTAGTGCATACCTAAATTTTATAAAGAATACGCCCTCCAAATTTCAAGTCTCTAGGCGTCTCTAGCGGTTTAGGCTGTGCGTTGATATATAAGTCAGTCAGTCAGGACTTTGAATTTTGTATGTACAGATTATGTTCATTTTGATCTGCAGTGAACGTAAACTTACGGTAAAAAGAGAATATAGTAATGATGACACTTAAATTCCGTGCAAGTTGATCCAAAATCCAAGATTTATAGACATTCATCATATTTTTAATGCATACAGTTTTTTTCTACACGAGACTGAAGAGAAAGAAAAATAGAGATAAAGAGAGAGAAGAATAAAAGCTTAACCATTATGGAAAACATAAAAGAGGAGGTTTTGTGATTTCCATAATGGTTAAGCTTTTATTTTTACATTATTCTAAAACTGGAAAAACCAGATTGCGTCCATTTGCATATGAATATTGCATGTAAAGCAGTTAATTCCAGAATGCATTAGAATTTACAATTAGCCCAAAACAATTTCTCCTTTTTTATGTTAAGGTATGACGTGATAGCTAACCGTTCGTTTGATGTTAAGCGACACGACTGCCCATATCCAGTTGCAGTGCCACTCGGAACTCAGTAAATATTTCGCGTGATACTGAATCACATCCTGAGATACCATCACAATCTAGTAATCAGATTACTAGAGTGTGAGATCAGGTTATAAAGTCCCGCGACAGGATAAGTGTTTGCGCACAGAAAAAAAAGCACAAATACTTGTTCTGGGTCTGGGTTTTGTGGATCCTCGTAGTTCCTGGGTCCCTTATTCAGTGAATAGTGATGTCAATGAAAGTTAAGAGGATTTTGCACATTTAAATGCAAGTGAAAAAAAAACTTCGGTACAGGATTTGCGTATTATATAAAATCATAGATAGTAAAAAGTAAAAAAAAAAAAATAACGCCCAATGATCATCTATATAGATCCTGGACCCTAACTAGGATTCCCTGTCTAGGGACCTAGGAACTACGAGGATCATGGTCTCACAACACTCAGACTCAGAACAACCATTTGCGCTTTTATTTTTCTGTGCACAGATATGTATTTGTGCACAGGCAGGCAGGACAAGTGTTCTGCCATGTATGTATATGTAGACAGGAACGTGTTGTGGGTAGGTTGCAACCTATATAACTATAGGCCTTCAGCATGTCCACACCGCGCCGTGTCTGAAACAAGAATGATCCGTAGCACACCAATCGATCCCTTTATATAGTCAGACAGGTAAGGGCGCCATGACAGTTGCCGGTGCTGCCACTGTAATAAATTTAATGCCACCACAGGGTAAATTACGGTGCTCAATCGCTGTGCATAGAGTTTATAACTGGACGTAGCCGCCGTCACGGCCATACTGACGTGCGTACGTCCTCGTACGCTTAGCTTCACTTTGTACCTGGTGAGGGACATAAGTATCAGTGTTATTGCTCGTTCATCCTGACAATTAAATTGAGTTAAACTTGGAGTCAAAGTCAAAAGATCAGGTTTCAATTTGATTAGTCAAAGCATTTTAACCTGCCAGTCTTTTTTTTTTTTTTTTTTTTTACTTCAAACTTGTCTAGCATTTGACCGCGCTCTCACCTGATGGGAAGTGACGATGCGATCGAAGATGTAGCATGCTAGCCAAGTAAATACCTATTCACTCTTCTCTTGAACACGCCCGGGTCATATTTCGCCGGAAACACAGACGCTGGCAGGGCATTCCATTCCTTAGCCGTTCTAATTAAAAACGTTGAGTCAAATCGCTTGGTACGAATGGGTGGTATTTCGACCACGAAAGGATGGCGCTTAGCCGAGCGTCTAGTAGTCCGGTAGTGGAATGGTGATGGGAGAATGAGATCATGCAGTTCTTGAGCGCATTCACCGTGGTGTAATCTGTAGAAGACCGACAGACTTGCCACCTTACGTCGATGTGCAAGGCTCTGGAGCCTTTCACCAACCAAAGTGTCGTCGTCAATGAGCCTTTTGGCACGCCGTTCAATCGAGTCCAGAGCCTCAAGCTGGTACTTGGCAGACCCGTCCCACAGGTGGCAGCAGTACTCCATACACGATCGGACCTGTGCTTGATACAGATTTAGAAGCTGTCCAGGTGTGAAGTACCGCCTTACCTTGGACAATATGCCGAGTTTTTTTGAAGCTACTTTGGCTTTGGACTCAATGTAGGATCCAAAGTTTAGGTTTGACGCGAGATCAACACCCAAAAGCTCAAGATGGTTTCCTAAACTTACAGATACACCACGGAATGAAGGAGCCAGATGGAGTGGGCTCTTTTTAGCAGTGAATAAACACGCCTGTGTTTTTGCAGCATTGAACCTAACCAAGTTAGCATCGCCCCAATCGGACACGGCTTTCAAAGCCAGGTTCATGCGCTCAACCATAGCCTCTCTCTCAATCCGGACGTCGTCACCACTGGCTCGGGCACTGGATGTGTATCTTTCAACAACAGTACTATCATCTGCATACCCAAAGGTACCGGGCTTTAGCAAATCATTGATGTGGAGTAAGAATAGTGTTGCTGAAAGAACTGACCCCTGAGGTACACCAGCATTAATAGCTAATTGATCGGAAGAGCAGCCATCAAGAACTACTCTAAGCGATCGTTCCCTCAAAAAGTCTGATATCCAAGTGCACAAACCAGCAGGTAGTCCGTAAGATGGAAGCTTATTCAGAAGACCGTCGTGCCAGACCCGATCAAATGCCTTAGAGACGTCTAGAGATAGTCAAAGTCAAAGTCAAAAGATTTATTGCAAATAGGCTAATTTTAGCACTTTTACAAGTCAAAATTATACTAGGTACTTAAAATTAAGTTATTTCACTAAGCATATAAAATTACAAAGTGCTTATTGTCAAATAATATAGCAAGCCCATTACAATATATGAGTTTGAAAAAAAAGCAGTTCTCTTTCTCACTACTGGTGCAAGCAATCCGGCACAATGCAGAATTGAAAACTTTGATCCGAAGCTTCGATTACAACTGTAAAGAAGAAGCTACAAGAAACTTTACAGTGATGTATTTTTTTTTTGTCTTCTTTCTACTGTCTTTTACAATGTATATAATTCATTACAGTTGAGATAATGAATATGTTACAAAAATAACCACCACGTCACACCGGTGCAAGAAAAATACCGTGATTATCTTATTATAAACATTACAAATAGAAACTGAATTTATAGATAGGAATAGGCAATAGGCAAAGTACCTAAGCTTTCATACCGTTAAGCTTGGGATATTCAGGCCAAGCTTTTTTGTCCGACACATAATCATTTATTGTGTAATAGGCTTTTTTCATTAAGTTTGCCTTTATGAATAATTTAAATTTACGCATTGACAATTGTTCGATACCGTCGGGCAACTTGTTATAAAAGCGTATACAGTTTCCCATAAATGAACCATTAACTTTCTGCAGTCTGAATCTTGGAACTTTCAATTTATTTTTGTTCCTAGTATTAAAGTTATGAATGTCGCAATATCTGGGAAAGGAGCTAATGTTTTTGCGAGTGTACATCAAATTGTCGTAAATGTATTGACAAGCCACTGTAAGAATATTTATCTCCTTAAATCGTTCCCTGAGAGAGTCGCGGGATTTCATGTTATAAATGGAACGAATTGCTCTTTTCTGTAAGACAAAAATTGATTGTATGTCCGCGGCTTTACCCCACAGTAAGATGCCGTATGACATAATACTGTGGAAGTAACTAAAGTATACTAATCTTGCAGTGGCTTCATCAGTAAACTGTCTGATTTTACGCACAGCATATGCAGCAGAGCTCAATCTACCAGCAATGTTTGATATGTGAGGACCCCACTGTAATTTAGAGTCTATAGTTATGCCAAGGAACGTGACAGATTGTACCAAATCTAATGCCTCACCATTCAGTAATAAATTTGTAGGAGACCCCCTAACATTAGGTAACGAAAACTTAATACATTTAGTTTTCTTACTATTTAACAGTAGATTGTTTTTAGTAAACCAGTTCAAAACCAGTGAAATTGCCTTGTTAACGTCGTCAAAATCATTAATGGATCGGTCAACCATAAAAATAAGAGACGTATCATCTGCGAACAAAACAATATCACATAGGTTCTTTACAAAAAATGGAAGATCGTTAATATAGGCCAAAAATAAGAATGGTCCTAGTATTGAACCCTGCGGGACCCCCATTTTAGTGATAGAACCAGATGATCTTGCTCCATTAACTTCAACTGTCTGAATTCTATTACCAAGATAAGAAGAGACAAGATCAAGAGCTTTCTCACAAACCCCGTAATGCTTTAATTTAAAAATTAGGGTTTCGTGACATACGCAATCAAATGCTTTGGATAAGTCACAAAAAATACCTATGGCATCCTGTGACTTCTCCCAAGCACCAAGTATATGTATAAAGAGTTCTACGAGATACAGCAAGTGCCTCTCCATGCATCTCCAAGGCTTCGCTCAATATGTGCGTGGCGTATGCGAGAAGATCCCCAGTTGACCGGTTTCGGCGAAATCCGTATTGCCGGTCACTGAGGAGATCATTGACTTCAAGGTGTGCCAAGAGCTTGTTGTTGATTATACGCTCCATACTCTTACAGAGTATGGAGGTAATTGAGATGGGTCGGTAGTTGGCAGGATCAGCACGACTGCCCTTCTTAGGTACAGGTTGTACATTGGCTAGCTTCCAACTCTTAGGGACTATTCCGGTGTCTAGAGAGAGGCGAAATAGGCGTGTTAAAATGGGAGACAACTCAGGTGCACAGCTCTTAAGTACAATTGCTGGTATACCATCGGGACCACTGGCTTTGTTCACGTCTAGACTGCATAATGTTTTTAGTACCTCCTTCTGACGTATGCGTATTTCCGGCATGAAAGCACCGCAATGTGGAAGGCAGGGAGGTACCTCATTAGCAGTATCTAAACGCGAAGCTTCTGCAAAGAGAGTGGCAAACAAGTTTGCTTTTTCTTTTGCAGTGTGAGCCAGCGATCCGTCAGGTTTTAATAATGGAGGCAGTGAAGATCGACAGAAGTTCGCTTCAACCGATTTGGCTAGGGACCAAAAAGCCTTACTACCAGCTGGATAGGAAGCAAGTTTAGTCCCTATTCGACCAATATGATTGAAACGAGCCTTCCTTAATTCCTTCTTACAGGCCTTGGCGGCAACATTAAAGGCTTTCTTCTTAGCTCGAGTGTCCGAGGCCTTGCGTTTTCGAGCGTCAGCCCATGCCAGATATGCCACATGTTTCTGCGCTTCAGCGTGTGCACAGTCGGCTCCAAACCATGGGCTGGCTTTGCTGGTCTTGGGTTTATCGGAAAATGGAATAAAATATTCCATAGCCCGACATACTACCTCAGTAACCGCATTCGCGCAAACCGTCGGATCTCCAGAAGAAAAACACGTTTGCCGCCAAGGATATGAGGCGAAGAAATGTCGCATCTCGTCCCAGTCTGCTAAATTGTATCTCCAGACACGCCGAATGCTCTTAGGGCTTGGGTCAGGCGGGGAGTATACTGAAACGGACTTAACCAGACAGTGATCGGAGCTACCAATGGGTGAGGATACCGCCACAGAGTATCGGTCTGGTTCAGTCGTGAGCAGAAGGTCGAGGCAGTTAGCAGTGTGGCTATCAATGTCAGGCACTCGCGTTGGCTCTTGAACAATCTGCGTTAAATTGAGCGCCAAAGCGAGCTTACGCGTCTCTCTCCCAGCGTGGTCCGTGATCTGGTGTGGGACTAACCACTCCTGGTGGTGAGCATTGAAGTCCCCTAGAACAACAAGCTGAGCCGAAGGATAGCGTTGCTGAGCCACATCTGCCGTTTCACTGAAATACTCCATTAGAAGAGTTGTCTCCCGGTCACCGCTATGTGATCTGTACACACCAGCATAGAGAATTTTCTCAATGCCGGTGTCCACTAGCACCCAAATCACCGAAAAGTGGGGATGTTCAAGGTTCCGGAGACGCAAACAACAAATGTCATCACGGACGAAAACGCAGATACCAGCGCGTGGAAGGAAGCGGTTTTCCAAGATGAATCCTGGATAGTCCAGATATGCCGTGTCTGATGGACATCCTATTTGCGTCTCAGTCAAGAAGAACAAGTGTGGTTTATTGGTCTCCAGATGATGATGGACCGCTTGCAGATTTGAGTGCAGCCCACGAATATTTGTGAGGTGCACTTTAAGAGTGAGGACGTGCATCTGCCGTTTAAACTTGTTCACTTTATTAGACTTTTTCATGGTTGGGTGAGTTAGGTAGACAAGTTAGAAGTGGACGAGATATTGGGATGCTAACCCTCAGTAATAGAGAAGCTTCCGCGCCAATGGAGAACTTGCGCGGAGACTGCGGGGACGCCTGAACCCCCCTGAAATTACCCACAAGTTCCTCACTTCCAGTCGCCAACTGGCCCTGTGGGCAACCTCAGGATTTTACACAAGCGGCGGGGCAGCCTTTCGTAGTTGGCTAGACTACTACTTGGGCCCCCTACAACTTGCGGTCGGCCAGCAGAGAGCACCGTGCTTCGGATCCCGCTACCCTCCGAAGCAAGGTCTCCGACGCGACAGCCTCTCCATCACCAATACCGGTCTGCATACCCAACACAACTGTCCACATCTACTCGTCAGAACGGCTTCATTGGACGTCACGATGGAACACGACGAGTCGCTTGGCATCGTGGTTTTGTCCAATGGGTGGTAACTAAGCCGGCGGCTAAGGCCTTCCACCAGTTATTTGGTTGCTCTTTTGGCACCACCCAGGGGTCACGTGTAGGGAAACTAGGGTTAAAGCCTACGGACGCGAGCAAACACAAACCCCCAAATCATCAGTCATCGTCAGGGTTAACCCTTCAGGACCATCAGTATCCCTTCATTTACAAAAAATGGACCGGATGGTGCTAGACCGGATAGATATCCCTTTAGCAACCAAAAATCATCAAACTAATACCTTATCCCTTCATTTATAAAAAATGGACCGGATAGTGCTAGACCGGATAGATATCCCTTTAGCAAACAATAATCATTATTTCAACTCATATCAATTAGTGCTAGACCGGATAGATTATCCCTTTAGCATTCAGACACATTTTTTTGTCATCAGTTTTACATTCTCTTTTCTTTCTTTTTTTTTTTTTCTCTTTTTTCACTTTTTTATTCTTTTTTTTTCTTTTTCTTACCCTTTTTATTCTCTTTTTTTCACTGGTCCGGGTTAACCCTGCAACTAAATTTGATATTAGTATCACCCGCCGTCACGTCATCATTCACGTCACGTTTCGCGTTGCTTGAAGAGTGATGTAGAAATGGGCAATCCCACTTCTGTTGTGGGCAGAAACGTGTTGTGGGTAGGTTGCAACCTATATAACTATAGGCCTTCAGCATGTCCACACCGCGCCGTGTCTGGAACGAGAATGATCCGTAGCACTCCAATCGATCCCTTTATATAGCCAGACAGGTAGGAGCGCCATGACAGTTGCCGGTGCTGCCACTGTAATAAATTTAATGCCACCACAGGGTAAATTACGGTGCTCGATCGCTGTGCATAGAGTTTATAACTGGACGTAGCCGCCGTCATATGCTTACACCCTTAGTAGACACAATCGAGGTCTGTTCAGCTCCAAAATATGTCAAGACAAACACAACAGGTTTTACTAGGTGGTAGGACTTTTCTGCAAAGTTCGTCTAGGTAGGTACCACCGCTTTGCCAGTTATTCTGCCGCCAAGCAGTAGTGCGCAAGCACTACTGTGTTCCGGTTTGAAGGGCACTGTAGCTAGTGAAATTACTGGGCAAATGAGACTTTATGACCTGATCTCACAGTCTAGTAATCTTGTTACTAGATTGTGTTGATGTCTCAGGATGACGTGCGCAGTGCAGTGCCACGCGAAACTCTATACTTTAGAGTTCCGAGTGACACTGCAACTGATATGGGCAGCCGTGTCGCTTAACATCAGGCGAACGGTTAGCTCGTCGCGTCATCCCAAACACAAAACAATACGCAGTAAAACAATAGCGTGCAATTAACAACTAATTAACATAAATAAATGGTTGTCGAGAAGCTCGCGCATACGAAGCGCAGGTGCTTGTTATTTAGGGACTACGTTATTTCCTTAAGATTGCTTAGTGTTGGATTTGTATGATTTTAGTAACCACGTTAATTTTGAATAGCAAACATCACAACCCCTGGAAGAGCGATAAGGTCGCCAATTAATAATAATAATAACGCCCAACGATTACATACATAGATCGTGGACCCTAACTAGGATTCCCTGTGTCTAGGGACCAGGAACTACGAGAACTGTATAGTCCCACAACACCCAGACTCAGAACAAGTATTTGCGCCTTTTTTTGTGTACAAATACTACCGGGTTATGAGCCGACGTGATCAACCACACTACAGAGGTTGTGTAATTGTTACACTTTTCTAAACCAATATTATAAAGAAAAAAGATTACTTTACTAGGTGGTAGGACTTTTCTGCAAAGTTCGTCTAGGTAGGTACCACCGCTTTGCCAGTTATTCTGCCGCCAAGCAGTAGTGTGCAAGCAGTACTGTGTTCCGGTTTGAAGGGCAATGTAGCTAGTGAAATTACTGGGCAAATGAGACTTTATGATCTGATCTCACAGTCTTGTAATCTTATTACCAGACTGTGTTGATGTCTCAGGATGATGTGCGCATTGCAGCAGTCATGCGAAACTTTACATGTGGAGTTCCGAGTGATACTGTTCTGTTATTGGCGGCCGTGTCACTTAACATCAGGTGAACGACTAGATCGTCACATCATTCAAAAAAAAAAAAGATTAGATTATTTGTTCGTTTGCATTGCTAACTAACTAATGGCCCGATTTGAAAAATTCTTTCACCATTAGAATTCTACATTATTTCAGATGAAAAATGGCTATAGAAAATATATACCTGCGCAAAGCCGGTAAAAGCTAAATTAAAATATTGTTAGAAAGGGATTTATTTATTATGACATAAAAAAAGTTTAGCAGATTTAGTTAAAATGGTCCAAATATTACCCTATTAAGATTAACTTAGGGTTCTTTATCCAGTAAAATTAAATGTTTCCACTGAGAAAACTAGGCCAATTTTTCGAAGAAGCATAGCAATTCGACGGGGCAATGCTGCCAGCATGTTGGGTGCGCTACCTACTGGTAGTGAGCTGGAGCATTTGGACTGTCTATAGGTCATCGCGGCCAGTATATAGTCAATTTTTTTTTGTAGTAGTAGTAGTAGGTAGGTTTTTTATTAGTTATTATATCATTGTAGTGTTTAGTTTGAAAACAAAGGTTTTATCCCCCCGTAAATTAAAATAATGTAAGAACGATAAGCCCTAATGTTAAATGTAATGTTGTATTTCTCATGTCAGTGAATTTATTCTTAATGAAAAATAAATATCTTTAATCAGAAAGTAAGTTTCCGCATCCGCTTTCAATCTAACCATTTTAATGTATGGTAAAACATGTGGATTACGTTTCATCTTTTTACATTACGAAAAGCAGAATGAGCGGAGTGAAATGAGCGAAAAATATTGTGTATTTTCGCGTTGACGGATGGTAATGAAGCGTACTCGGTGCTATGTGAAACGGAATATTATTCAGCGCGTTTTAAATCTGCGATTTGATATCTTATTTACGGTATAGAATGACAGCATCTACTCGGCCTTGCTTTGACAAGGTGATTGAGTAAGGTAACGAGTCTGCAAGTTTACTTATCAAAGTAAACGGCTTCACGTAAGGTCTTTTGGAAAATTTGCGCCAAGTCATTGACTGGCTATTTATAAAGCCGCCTTTGTCGTTGCCCGGTTGAAAGCAAGCGTTTATGCGATTGGTCATTTCTTAGAGGTCAGTTTGACAGTACATTTATTTATTTATTTGTTAAGTGTGAACTTACAGCTACGCCAAAACATTCACATTGTTATACTAAGTTCTTATATGGACTAAGCAATATATATTTATAAAGCCGACTAATGGGGTCAGTATGTATGTCAGCATCTTGGACTTCGTTTAGGAAGCGGTTGATAACAGCTACAGCCCTTGCCGTTGGAGCATTATGAGCGTGCCACGTGCGTAAGGCAGGAGGCGCAGCAAACAGCTGGTGGCGACGTGTTTGACCCGCGCGGATGTAGTGTTGCGGTTGTTTGCTTGTAGAATTCAGAGGGGAGTTGGCGAGGCAAAGCGTGCCTCTCTGTTCGCCATTTGGCGCTACTTTTTTTTTGACTCTACACTTTTGTATATTTAGCCAGTGTCAAGTAATTGGTAAATTCTCAAGGTAATTAATATAACATGTATATATGTGTCAAGTCTAGTCACAGTTCAAGTCATCAAGTCAAGTCATAATCAAGTCAAGTCATACTCCTAGTAAAGCGGTGGCAACTTTACCAGAAGCTTCTATGGAGTTTCGAAAATAATACGAAAAGAAACATTTCACCATCATTATACCACTTTCCCACTTTTCACACTCATGCTTGTAATCCTGCACTTAACAATTAAAATGCCACTAATTTTATGCACTAACACTGAAACTAACACAAGTTTTGGAAAATAATACAATGCGATCTTTTTCGTTTTCCCACCAAAACTCCCTGGCAATACTTGGGCATACATATTTTAATTATATAAAACTGTTTCACTTGCAACCGCGGCCGTATACATGAAAAAGGCGTATAAAGGTGTTCATAAAGTGATCAGTTAGCGAATGGAATCTCTGCTTGAGCACTGATCGAAGACTGAGCATCGTTCTGTAATAGGACCTAAGACTTCGATTTGCGCGTGTGCTATGCGTGTTTACCTCGTCCCCCGTAAAAATTAGCAGAAAACAATGTTTGGGGATTTTAACGTTATCATCTCTTTTGGTAAATTCTCTAAGGTTGTTTGATATTGCTTGTCTAATGCACTAATATTTGAGAGCAAGTTCGCACTTATTACTCTATGACATACATTTGGCTACGTCCTAGAGATAAGGACACTCTTAAGAGCTGTCTAACTTTAGTGCAGATGAGCTAAATGTCTCGATAATCGAGTTAAGATAAGCAATAACGAGAGGTTGATCCTTTTGTACCGCGAGAGCTTGGTAAGAGAATTCAAGCATAGTTTTTCATAAATTCTATGAACTCTAGAAATATAATACGAAAACCTAACGATTTTGTCTTCAGTAAGAGGAGCTCAAATATCAAATCCTATTATTCGATCAATTGTAAACTAGAAAGTATTTCTCAAAGGGAATTCGCCTACATTTTGTTGTTGCCAAATCCTTCAATCAAAACCTTTTAAAATATACAAACAGTAAGGGAAGTTTACAAATTCCAATCTCTCTATAAACTCACATATAACCGACTTGTGACTTAACTCACTTTACTTGTTTACTTTAAACCGACTTCAAAAAAGAGATAGGTTCTTAATTCGATTATTTTTTTATGTTTGTTACCTTAGAACTTTGAACTGGGTGAACCGATTTTGATGATTTTTTAAATATTGCTAAATATTGCTCAAATAGCTCCAGCAGCGTCAATATTATTCCAGCTGGTGCTTCCCGTGTGATCCAATTTGGTCCAGTTCTAACAATGGTATATGACATGAGAAAATCATATAAGTCTGTCGGTTTTTATAATTTGCGTTTGTTTGTTGACTATATTATTTTTTGGTTTGAAAATCGAACTCACCACCTCCGGGTATTGATCTGACCTGCTCAACCACCCCACCACAGAGGCTGTCGAAAGTACTCAATCACAATTGAAGGGTTGAGAATAAAAAGGATTTAACTGATTTTTTTGACAAAATGACTTATGGGTATCGTTGGATTCAGCGTGAAATTATCTTCAATAATACATTCTCAAAATACCGAAATGAGGTATAAATCTCGAGATTTTGAGTCTAAAAATGGTTTATCTGTCACAGGAATAGAGTTTGCTTAGCTTAAAAATATTACTATATTTATTATATTAGGTCTTTACCTATGAAATTGCCGTTTTGTTTGAAAAAAGTTAAAGTATTTTTTTTTCGAACTTATTTTTTTTTTTATTCAAAGTAATCACCCCTGCAATCAATGCATCTTTGCCAACGCTGTGGCAGTTTATGGATGCCCTTCTTGAAAAAATCAGCAGGACGGGAGACAACAAACTCTTCAAAGGCGTTTTGTACTGTCTCTCGGGAATTGAATTTTTTTCCCGCTAAAAAGTTGTCCAAATTTTGGAAAAAGTAATATTCGGTAGGCGCAAGATCTGGTGAGTATGGCGGATGAGGGAGAGCTTCCAAACCCAACTCGTGCAGCTTAGAGACGGTCTGTTGTGCAGTATGGGGTCGCGCGTTGTCGTGAAGTAGCAGTGGAGACGACCGATTGACCAAAGCTGGTTGCAGACGTGCGAGTTTCGCCATCATTGTGGTCAGTTCTTCAATGTACACATCTGCAGTAATGCTCTCGCCGTTTTGTTAAAAGCTATGATGAATCACACCAGCACTAGACCACCAAACTGTGACCATCACCTATTTTTATTTCTAGGGGTCATTTTTCGTTTTGCACATTGCTTTGGTACCGAACCAGGATCTAACCAACTTGCTGAGCGCTTTCGATTGTCAAAAAGAATCCATTTTTCGTCGCACGTAACAATTCGGTTCAAAATCCCTTCATTTCTGTGCCTGTTAAGCAGCGCAAGGCAAGTCTCGACGCGTACGTTGCGCTGGCGATCGTTGAGTTCGTGGGGCACCCATCTATCAAGCTTTTTTATCTTGCCAATCTGTCGCAAATGGACCAATATTGTTTTGATGCTAACATCAAAAGCTGCTGCCAGCTCAGCTGTAGATTGAGATTCATCAGCTTCCACAATCGCCTTTAATTCATTATTGTTGACCAAAGTTTCCGGACGACCACGAGGTTCATTTTTCAAGTCAAAATTCCCAGAACGGAACCGAGCAAACCAATAACGGGTTGTACGTTCGTTTGTACAGTTCTCTCCGTAAACGTCGTTGATGTTACGTGTCGTTTGTGCCGCGTTGGTGCCACGACGGAACTCATATTCCATAATTACACGAAATTTCAAAGTATCCATTATGAGGAAAAACGTTGAAATGTAATGAAAATACAACGCTAATCAATAAACAAAAGACTTATATTGTAAATAGAATGTCATATTTTTAAAACAAAATTAATTTGAATTTAGAATTCATAGCCAATCTAAACTTTTTTTTGTTTGAAAAAGTCTGTACTGCAATACGGCAATTACAATTATTATACACCTTTTATTACAATATATTTTTACAGTAATTGTATGAATTAGTACTATATTTAGTAATTTTAAATAGAATTAAAACATTTTCAAGCAACTGAAACTTACATAAACCTTTTCTATTACCTTATAAGCACTGTACATTAAAATGACGCCGTTGACGTTTAAAGTCAATTTTCTCGAAACTGTCAATTTGACAGTTAAATCCTTTTTATTCTCAACCCTTCAATTAACATAAGGTAGAAAACCAGTTAAATTGCGGGTGAAATCGTGGGCGCAAAGTTATACGTCACATAAAAATGCAAAAGCCCAAAGATCGTATCATTCATAGAACTACTTTTTACCAAATGACAAATGTAGGGTACCATTCTAACATTTGTCGTTTGTCCCGCCACGGGTCCATCTAGATACCTTTATTGTTAGCGATTTTTCAAAACAAAATATATTGCGGTGCTGTGTCCTTTGAATTTACGCCGCGGTAGGCCTTTCGTATAACATGGCTACGTTGTTTACGATGTGTGTACTATTTTCTTTTGTTAAAAACAGACCTTTTGTTGTACACATTTTTAGTGAAAATCCACCTTTTCTGAAAAGCTCGTTTGTCACTAGTCTGTTGTTTTATTATACATTCATACTCAGCAAGATTATCTATGTTTGTAACTAGTTGCGCAACGCAGCTTCATCTGCAGATGAAAAGTATCTTATGTGTTAATCCAGCGTATAATATGCATTCCAAATTTCATCTAAATCAGTTCTGTCGTTACGAAAATAGAAGGTAACAAACATTTACAAATACAAAATAATATATAATAATAAAATAATAAATAATAAAATATACTTTCGCATTTATGATATTAGTAGGATACATTTAATATTTATGATATTACTAGCTGACCCGGCAAACGTAGTTGTTTTACCATATAAATTTAAAAACAGGGGATGATTGAAGAAGGTAGAAAATTTAGGGTTGTATGTATTTTTTAATGCCACATCATAAAAATAATGTCCGAAAATTAAAAATAAATTTGGGGCGGGCCACCCTTATCACTTAGGGGGATGAAAAATAGATAACCCTCTATTCTCAGACCTGCCAAGTGTGAATATGAGATTCCATCAAATCGGCTCAGCCGTTTCGGAGCAGTATGGTAACAAACACTGTGACATCACACTTCACTCTATCACATCACACTTCACACTAATATCATAAAGGCGAAAGTTTGTATGTGTGTATGTGTGTTTGTGTATATGTGCGTATGTTTGTTACTCCTACACTCTCAAACGGCTGAATGGATTTGGATGAAATTCGGTACCAAGATAGCTTATACACTGGATTAACATATAGGCTACAATTTGTCCCGGAAAAGTGAAATTTTCCCGTGGGATGAGCAAACAATTAAAATACTTTTAATTCGCGGGTGAAACTGCGGGGTGCAAATAATTAATGAAAGTTGTATTTGGATTCAACAGATCTTGAGCATCGATTGTACCAAAATTGTTACCAATCTACCCACTTTTGAAGCAAAACTCATTCGTGCAACAAAAAAATTTAGCTTGGGTCTTCTAAATTGAAACATATCAATCAGGCTTCTTCCATTTGCCCTAAACGATGGCAACGTCCACGGCAACGTGTGATCGATTCAATTTTGCTTTTCCAGAAAGGTATCGCAACGTGAACGGAATAGAAAACGCGGGTAGGTAATTCGGCGATTCTTCAAAGGCTTTGGAGGATATGATAAGTAGCTTGGTCGACTGGTGATCTCAGGTGTGACACGGGAGACGCGATTTTAAGATTTCCATTTCGCTGAAACCCTTTGTCAGCTGACAAATAAAGTGAAGCTTTATCAGTAAGGCTTGAAATGATCGTTTCATTGTATTGTTGCCGTTTTAAATCAAATTGTTTTCAACTGACTTCAAAGACATTCAGAATTCGGTTGTTTTATTTTTTTGAAGTAAAACATCTTTACGCAATCAACTTTCTTCCCTTTAGGCTAACGGAAGTTGAAGTTAGTTCACGTAGATGTCCATTGTCAACATAAAGCTAAAAATTATTAAATATAATTAAATAAAGGTATTATCATAATGGTATGTCCGGTAAAATTTCAATGTACAATTGCCAAGATGGCGACATTGACATTAAACAAAGCAAAAACAAAGTTATACTGGCCGATAGATGGAGCTAAACTAAAGCAGTTTTAACAGTTTTAATGTTATTTCTTTAGTATTTTCATTTTCTTTGCCTTATGTTTATATTTTCCCAATTAATTTCGATATATAATAATTTTATTATGTAAAATGACTTGCCCAGTATAACTATGTGTTATAAGGCTAATAAATATTTCTATTTCTATTTCTATGAGAAGTTTTACTTAAGTCGTGTGGTCTAAAGCACACTCGTTTTTTTTGTCAGGTGTCAGATCGCCTTTATTTATCCTAGACGTATCTGAAGAATCGTGTTCTTATTTTATACGTTTATAATTATTTTCGCATATTTAGATCCTGTGCCCTATATAGGATTATCTGTATAGGCACCCACGAGGAAATACGAGGACTATAGTCCTTTAACACCCAATCACAGAACAAGTATTTGCGTTTTTGATTCTGTTTTGTATGTTTCGAAAAATTTTTAAATGGATCGTCAATTCAAAAAAGAAAAGATCGAAAGACAATACTTTGAAACCAAATACAACTAAGTTTTAAATCAACACCAACCGCCAGTACTGAGCCTTGTCAAAATTCCTCAGGCCGCTTAAGTATTTTGAAACTTAAGCCAAACACATGTCTCAACAAGAAAGCCTGAACGATGTAAAGAACACAATCAATGCACAAAGACTTCATAAATGCTCGAATATACTGTTAAACTACGCTACACCACACAGAAAGCATTGCTTTAATGCTTCCTGCCCATCAGAGCGTTAAGGAAGTGAAGTTTAAGTGACGTTAGCGCGCAAGGGCGGTTTGTTGGTTTACAGCTGCGTCAAGCTTATGGCGCTTTAATGACCCATCCAGTCTTGTCCATGGTCACATACAAGGGGAGAATAGTAGTGTTATGTGACCTTAGTGACCTTTTAGAAGGCAGTATTTTCATGCCGTTATTGAAGTAAAACTTCTTTACGCACGCTTGATTTGGGGAGTAAACTGGTGACGTGAAAGGCGAACGGAATTCGAAAGTTGTTGGTTCACGTAGATCTCCATTGTCAACGTAATAAAGTAAAAAATTACGTAAAATTTGTATTATGTTGGTATGTCTGAGAAATGACAATTTACAATTGTCAAGATGCCGTCATTAATATGGAACAAAGCAAAAACAAAGTTATGCCGGCCGATAGATGGAGCTAAAAAAGTTTTACTTCAGTCGTGTGGTGGTGTATGTACACCCGTTTTATAAAAGTTATTTTCTTTTTTACCACCCACCATGTACTTAACTGTGCCGAAATATCTGGACGACATAATTTCAATACGGTAAAGATCCAGTAGTTTAAAATCTTTGAAATTTGGCTTGATGTATGAAAAAGCGCCATCGTTACATGAATGACCAGTCGAATGACGTTTACCATCACAGTTAATTAACATCCAAAAGCTGTATGCTAGCGTTCGTTCGTCCGACATTATTTGGATTAAAATTCCTCATTTGAGAACAAAGGGATTTGCTTCTACTTGTATCATGCGAATAGACAAAAATATAATTTTATAGCTAAAAAAAATATTGATTAAAAACAAAATGAAAATAAAGTACACATTATTAAATCAAGGTAAGAACATTATTGAAAGACTAACCAGAATTCAGGTTAAAGGTTAAAATAGAAGTTGTGAAAGTATCAAAGCGGCCCTCGACGCCGGCGTAACTATAAACTCTAAATAAATGTAAAAATGTATCCGCAAAATTTTACTTGTACATAAATCCTTACAACATAATAAAGCAACACATCCTGTTACATAACCGAAATTACACCCATGCATTCATACAACAGCATAAACGACTTTTCATCCAACGCATCGGATATGATGTCCGCCATTTTGTTCGTCACCGGAAGCGAGTAATGGCTCTCAGACCTTTGTACTACTTGCTAGTTTTATGTGGATATCACAGTGTAGATACATTATTGCTTTTGCAGAAGGAAAACTAGTATTAATGTAGACATGTTATACATGGTGATATTGTACACTAGATTTTGTATTTAGAATTTGTTCTACCTCTTCATACCTAGAAAGGAACTCGAAGAACTTTTGCTTGTGGAAACAAACTCACAATATGGACATTTAAAAGAGCGCCATCTAACTCCAAACTAAACAAATCTTATAGAAACTGACGTGAGTAGTACTCATAACTACAACTATTACACGGCTAAAACTCACGAGATACAGTCGAACAACGGTGGTTGTTGACACCAAACTATATCAGAAGAAAATTGAAGAGATGGTGAGCGATAACCAGACGTACAAGAAAGTCAACTACAACCCGACTGCAAGAGTAACAGCAAATGTAGTCAAGCTGTTGCAGAGCTTGGATGACAAGGATCTCTTGGCACGTTTGCGCCCACATAACCCTACGTCACCCAAAATTTACGGGTTACCCAAGATCCATAAGCCGGATTGGCCACTTAGACCAGTTATAGTTAGCCAGATCGACGCCCCCACCTACAAGCTCTCCAGGCATATGGCCACTGTTCTGCAACCTTTCACCGGCAAGACTAGTAGCTATGTCAAGGACTCAAGGCACTTTATCCAGTTGTTGGCAGGGGTGCAAGTTCAGCCGTCAGAAGTGATGGTTAGCTTTGATGTGGGTTCCTTGTTTACAAATGTACCAGTGGAGGATACTATCGCTATCATCTCTAGGTTGATACAGGAAACTGACTTACCCGCTGAGTACGTTGACTGGATGAGGTACTGTCTGAAAAGTGGTTACTTCTTATGGCGTGGTGAATTCTACTTGCAAGTTGAAGGTGTGGCAATGGGATCACCAATAGCTCCGGTTGTGGCTAATATATTTATGGAATGGTTCGAGGGTATGGCATTATCCACCGCCGTTGTTAGGCCGCGTTTGTGGTGGCGTTATGTTGATGATGTGTTCGCTATAATTGACAAGAATGCACTATGTGATTTCACGTCGCACCTCAATGCTGTGCATAAGAACATCTCCTTTACGGTAAAAGAAGAGAAGGAGGGAGAGCTGCCGTTTTTAGATGTTCGTGTCATTCGAGGACCTGACGGGGCACTGTCACATACCGTATACCGGAAACATACACACACTGATCGGTACTTGCGGGCCGACTCTCATCATCACCCCTCGCATTTATCTTCTGTACCGAGAACATTGATTAACCGTGCGTTAAGCCTCTGCGACCCTCAATACGTCGGTGTTGAGCTGGAACACGTACAGAAGGTGCTGGAAAATAACGGGTATAATTGGCGGCAATGTTCTCGATTAGTGGGTGGAAGCGTACGCATACGGCCATCTACCGTGGAACGGTCGCCTATCTATTTGCCGTTTGTAAAAGGAATAACGGACAAGATCGGATACCTGCTACAACGGAAATATGGTATTAGGACGTTCTTCCGCGCACACGTCCAACTTCGGCAAATGTTACGATCGCCCAAAGACCAAGAGCCACTGAATGTCCCGGGGGTATACAAGATACCCTGTGACTGCGGGAAGAGTTATATTGGGGAAACACGACGTAACATCGCGACCAGGCTGGCTGAACATATTAGGAGCATTAAGAACTTAGACACAGAGAGGTCCGCTGTTGCAGAGCATGCCCTTATCGAGGAGACGAGCCATTTTATTAGGTTCGATAAGGCCTCCGTACTAGCGAGGGAGAAGTTTTTCGTGCCGCGAAAAGTACGTGAGGCCATTGAGATTGCTCGTCATCCGAACTTTAACCGGGACCGAGGATGGACCTTACCACCTGCGTGGAATCCAGCTCTTAATGTTGTCTCAGCCAGAGTCGAACCATTTATGCGTGAATTGGATACGGTCGGTGTGGTATGTGACAATCCCATACGCTGTGGTAATGTTTGTGACAGTGACAGTGATAGTGACACTGACGTAAGCGTGTGCGCCGCCGCTCTGACAACTGAGCACCTGTCGCCGCGGCCTGCGTCCCCCGCGCCGCTCTCACAGCGGGCGACGCGAGCCATGGTCCGCAGTCAGCGCCGAGCCGCCACCATCGTCGCCGCGCGTACTCCTTGAGGATGGGCATCTTTATTGCCCGAACACCGGTCGAGTTATTCGACTGTATCTCGTGAGTTTTAGCCGTGTAATAGTTGTAGTTAAACAAATCTTGCCAAATAATTGGGTAGGACACAAATTTTTTTTTGGATATTTACATACTTTTGATTTTGGTAACTATGATGGGTAAGTAATAAAAATTGAAAGAATTTTATGCTCAGTGTTTCTTGGCGAGAGTATAATGAAGAAATCTGCAAGAGAACAAAGGTCACCGATATAACCATCAAAATTAGCAAGCTAAAATGGTAATGGAGAGGTTTCATCGCTCGCAGAACTGACAACTGATGGGGAAAAAAGGTAGTCGAGAGGCGACCAGTTCATGGTCACTAGATGGTCTCACGAGGTGGACCAAGAAGAAGAAAACAGCCACCCAGAGTGGACCTTTACCCTTGAGGATTAATTTCATCAATGGACGTCTTCAAAGCAATAATGTTGAACTCATTTTAAATAGTTTAAAATACGTATCAGCAATTACCATGGTATCTGCAGTGTTCCTAATGAATGAGTAGAAACACTGCAGCTAACTACCCTGTGACCATGTTAATGGTTGGAGACAAGTCGTAAAAGCTATATGGCTTGGATGAGCTCACTAACTCTCTGTTTAGGCCATAGGATGGCTAATGGTTTATTTTAATTACCATTTAAACTGGGGTTAATGATATTAGTAATCAGGCGGATTTCTTTAGTACTTGCTTAGTGATAAACGGTGAACAGCTCATTACTCCCGCAGCAGAGATATGGGTTTTGTGTCACAGAGATAACAATTTACGTAGGTAGTAGGACTTTTCTGCACAGTTCGTGTAGGTAGGCACCATCGCTTTGTCAGTTATTTTATCAATATGTTGGTGGTTGAGCAGGCCGGCTCATAACCCGAAGGTGGTGGGCTCAATTCCCGCGGCAGGACACGTATTTGTGAACAAAAAAAAAAGCGCAAATACTTGTTCTGTGTCTGGGTGTTGTTAGATCTTTAGATTTAGGGAATCCTAGTTAAGGTCTAGGGTCTATGTATGTGATCGTAGGGCGTTATTGCCAATATTAATATTAGGTACGTTCACAAAAAATATTATTGCTATTACAAAATTGCCTTAAATGTACTATGTCTAACGTAATCATTTCTTCCAGTATTTGGTTGGTTTGGTTCTATGAATAATTCCTTCATATTTTCTGCGTGACCTTTTTCAATATGCCGACGTATTCATACATTGTCGCAATCTTCTACAATATTGTTTGTTACCAACAAACAAGCTTGAACTTTTACATTCACAAAGATGTAAGCCAAACAATATGAATTAGAGATGAAGCGGTCCGGCTTCCTGATGTAAAATATTTAATCAATTGGTTAGAAGAGTGTTTTTTACCAAAAAAAGGGAAAGTATCCATTTCAGCTAAAGATATTAGTATTTTCAATATTTTATTATACACGGTGGAATTTAATTCACTCTTTTCCTTAAATGTATGTATGTACTCAGACCATGCTATAGAATGTTCGCACAAGGGCCAAGTTAAAAAAAGTTTTGTTTTAGTATTTAGTGCCTTCTAACATAAATATCTATAATATATAATAAATAATCTGAAATGTTTATTTAACGGTACACACAGCACGAGTACCAGCTGAGTTTGTAAAGGTATCGTAGGCAATAAAACACCTGTCAATGTCGCAAGGCTTTTTTTAGAATTTAAATTTGATAATACTTAGATTTCAGTTTTATTTCATACTTTTTTATTTAGTTATATGGGAGCATTCTATAACATGGACTGAATACATGCATTAAAGAAAAAGAGCGAATTAAATTCCACCTTGTATATACAACTCTATACTTTAGAGTGTAAACGTAATAAAATAACCTTTCTTTCACGTAGTGGTGGTAGTTAGGTGGCTTTATATTGTATTTTTTCTTGACATGACTGTGTAAAATTGCAAAGACTTAAAAAATATTAAAATTGATACTAATTTATTTAATATTTTATATAATTATATATGTATATATAATAATATACCTTTTTTATTTTAATTGCTGCTTTACCATACACTCCTGGGTCCGTGCTCTTTTTTAATATATTACTTATTTGCATATTGTATTGTTTTAACAAATCTATACCAACAGGAGGGACATCCATATTTTTTCTTAATTAATAACAAAAATATACAGAATATTAAACCCTTTCTGAAACTTTGAAATATAGACAAATTTAGTCAATTTTAACGATCCGGCAATTTTTGTACCCGGTCAAAACAAAATCAAGT
The DNA here is from genome assembly GCA_905220475.3 of Ennomos fuscantarius. Lineage (NCBI taxonomy): Eukaryota > Metazoa > Arthropoda > Insecta > Lepidoptera > Geometridae > Ennomos > Ennomos fuscantarius. Next base: position 1,580,537 of record HG992040.1, on the reverse strand, counting down.
TTACTTCTAGCCGAGAATCTCTAAAACCCAATCTTTTTTCTCCTAAATGAGTACATGTGAGTGAAGTCATAAAGCGTTATATAGCTCGCTGTAAAATGTACGAGCCAATATACGAAAGCGCTATTCCCTGTTATGTACTGACATATTTTTATGCAAATTCTTCGTAGATCATAATTTCGAAATGGGAATTCCTTTGATATAGCCAGCTATGTATGGCTGTAGTCACTAGAAATTTTTAGTTATTTTCTTGACTTTCACGTTAGGAAACATGCTAAGTTAGCCTGGTAGAAATTGCTTGATGTTATTGCACCCGTTATTCTACAATTATTTTGTCTATGTTGTACATTTTTGTGCAAAAATGTATTTTTGTATTGTATTGTATGTTCTTCTGATGCGTTATGCGAATCGGCCCAGTTGTCAGGGCTGGTCCCCTGTAAGTAGGTAGGTACTTGTAGCTTTTCACCTAAAGTGCGGAGTGCACCATTTAGTTTACGTAACACGTGCTAAGAGAAAAGGGAAAAGATATGTGACAGAAAGAGAGGTAAAAAAACATGTTAGGCAGTTAAAAAAATTTGCAACGCTGTATGTACAAAATTGAACTTTATTGAATGATATCAAGAGTCGATATTTCTATAAATGTCTTTTCTTTGTGAATCTTCTTTACGTTAGTAGACTATTATCTAATCTAAGCACATACCTACCTACACCCATAAGAAAGGTGAGGTAGAGCCTCTGAGAATAAATCGGGATGCCTGCCAAAGTTTCTCGTCTGGTAATTAAAGTTCGTGACCGAAGTTTTCTCTAGGGGTAATTCTTTGGGGACCTTAGACTACAGGAGTTAGAAGATGTGCGAAAAACTAAGGTGAAGCTGCCTAAAGTAATACTAAATTGACATTAAATTCAACTCTCAGCTCCAAAATATAGAGATATGTTTGGTACAGCATTGTTTTAATTGAACTGTCACTGTTTTCAAGACTGTTTCATCATCCAACTGCATTCATTGGTCTGCGAGCTTCGGCCATTATTTTTGTCATCAGACCCAAACTAATAGTACATGAGCTATCTCTCACATGCTCAAGTGCGATGGTCATAATCCAAAACGCTGGCAAAGTGCAGTTTGGTGAATGTCTCAAATTCTCGAATATTGTGATTTAAAAACTTACCATCACAATGTTTTTCTTCACCGTTGTAAGACAAATTTGTACATAATTTAAAAATGATTGGTGCGGCTGAGTGGGATTTGAATCTGAGTGCGTCAGTTTGATAGTCACAAGGGTCACTGCTGAGCCACATTCAAACTACGCAGTCTCTTTCATTGGAGTTTTGGAACATTGTATAGTAATAGATTAGCGAATCAAAACTGCGCCCAACCAAGGCTTTCTCCTCATTACTAGGCCCTGTTTTAGTTCAGCGCGCTGCGCCGTCTAACTAATTTTAAAATCTGTGGAGGCATAAACAAATCGAGCCGTAGGTCGGATCTGGTCTGATTCAATACTTTCTCGTTTTGTTTGAGTTTAGTTTGAACAAGGGGAACTTTTGATGGTTGAGTCTTTTGGGTTGTTATAAATTATTTGCTTGGTTTGTTAGATGATTTAATAAATTATATTGTCAAACAAGGAATTTGGAGAGCTATTCGTGATAACCCTATGTTGACTGACTTGATAATTCAGGTGGTAGTTGCTCTGCCTTGTGAAGTGTAGGTTGTAGGTTCGATTCCAACCCAAGACAAACATTTGTGTGATGAACATCGGTGTTTGTTTTCTATCTAGGCGTTATATTGTATTATATGCATGTATTTACAAAAAAAAGTATTGTATCAGCTATCTGGTTCTCATAGTAAAAGCTTTGCTTAGTTTGGGACCAAATGGCGCTATGTGAAGGGAAAAAAAATGAAGTGATCACTGACTGACGACGACACTGCGTAAGTTTCGTAACGTACACACTGCGTAAACCTACGGTTTGACGCGTTTTGTGAGTTACATGCATCCTAGGACCGAAAGTTTGGCCGCCGAACATTTGACACCGTAGTCTCGGCAGGTGTGTCACACTTAGTTAATAACTTTGCTGGCAATTATTTGGCAAAACAAAATAGCATTGCAATTTAACGGGACAATGCTGCCAGTATGTTAAGTATGCTACCTATTGGTGGTAACAGATCATCGTGGCTAGTATGTGGCCAAATGATTTTTGAATTAAAACTAATTTAATTTTATTTTAATTAATTTTAATTTGGGGTAAAAAGCTGGTGATACGTGACGAGAGTGTTACGGAAATTGATCAGGCTAGGCGAACGGAAGTTGAAAGGGAGAGAAAGAATTACGTTTCGTTTTACTTCATTCATGTGGTCTAAAGCACGCTTTTTTATGTTGTAGGTAGTGTTTAGTAGTTGCTGTTATATTATTGTAGTATTTAGTTAGTAGAAAAAAGAAAGGCAATTTTCCCGTTAAAAATAACAAAAATAAATTGTAGGTATACACTAAATTGAGGGAAATGTTTTCATTATAAACGTATAGTAATTTTCTGTCTCTCATTCCAAAGCAAACTTGACACCATTCGAACTTTGCCTATTAAGACTAAAAATAAAATATCAAAGAAATCACTGAATCCCATTCCAAAGTTTGGAACGCGAAACATTCTCTCCAGGAACCGTAGAGTATAACTTTACGAAATACCGAAAGAAGTTATCTTGAACATTATATTAGGTCTTTACCTATGAAATTGCCGTTTTGTTTGAAAAAAGTTAAAGTATTTTTTTTTCGAACTTATTTATTTCTTTTATTCAAAGTAATCACCCCTGCAATCAATGCATCTTTGCCAACGCTGTGGCAGTTTATGGATGCCCTTCTTGAAAAAATCAGCAGGACAGGAGACAACAAACTCTTCAAAGGCGTATTGTACTGCCTCTCGGGAATTGAATTTTTTTCCCGCTAAAAGTTGTCCAAATTTTGGAAAAAGTAATAGTCGGTAGGCGCAAGATCTGGTGAGTATGGCGGATGAGGGAGAGCTTCCAAACCCAACTCATGCAGCTTAGAGACGGTCTGTTGTGCAGTATGGGGTCGCGCGTTGTCGTGAAGTAGCAGTGGAGACGACTGATTGACCAAAGCTGGTTGCAGACGTGCGAATTTCGCCATCATTGTGGTCAGTTCTTCAATGTACACATCTGCAGTAATGCTCTCGCCGTTTTGTAAAAAGCTATGATGAATCACACCAGCACTAGACCACCAAACTGTGACCATCACCTTTCTAGGGGTCATTTTTCGTTTTGCACATTGATTTGGTACCGAACCAGGATCTAACCAACTTGCTGAGCGCTTTCGATTGTCAAAAAGAATCCATTTTTCGTCGCACGTAACAGTTCGGTTCAAAATTCCTTCATTTCTGTGCCTGTTAAGCAGCGCAAGGCAAGTCTCGACGCGTACGTTGCGCTAGCGATCGTTAAGTTCGTGGGGCACCCATCTATCAAGCTTTTTTATCTTGCCAATCTGTCGCAAATGGACCAATATTGTTTTGATGCTAACATCAAAAGCTGCTGCCAGCTCAGCTGTAGATTGAGATTCATCAGCTTCCACAATCGCCTTTAATTCATCATTGTTGACCAAAGTTTCCGGACGACCACGAGGTTCATTTTTCAAGTCAAAATTCCCAGAACGGAACCGAGCAAACCAATAACGGGTTGTACGTTCGTTTGTACAGTTCTCTCCGTAAACGTCGTTGATGTTACGTGTCGTTTGTGCCGCGTTGGTGCCACGACGGAACTCATATTCCATAATTACACGAAATTTCGAAGTATCCATTATGAGGAAAAATGTTGAAATGTAATGAAAATACAACGCTAATCAATAAACAAAAGACTTATATTGTAAATAGAATGTCATATTTTTAAAACAAAATTAATTTGAATTTAGAATTCATAGCCAATCAAAACTTTTTTTTTGTTTGAAAAAGTCTGTACTTCAATACGGCAATTTCATAGGTAAAGACCTATTATTTTTATGTTGAATGACCCAGATACTAGTGGATCTTTCTAGATCCTACTTAAGATGACGAATTGAAAATATTGGCGCTAGAAATGTCAATATATCTCAGCAACTACAAAACATTTGTAACTTATAGGTCTTTACCTATGAAATTGCCGTTTTGTTTGAAAAAAGTTAAAGTATTTTTTTTTCGAACTTATTTATTTCTTTTATTCAAAGTAATCACCCTTGCAATCAATGCATCATTGCCAACGCTGAGGTAGTTTATGGATGCCCTTCTTGAAAAAATCAGCAGGACGGGAGACAACAAACTCTTCAAAGGCGTTTTGTACTGCCTCTCGGGAATTGAATTTTTTTCCCGCTAAAAAGTTGTCCAAATTTTGGAAAAAGTAATAGTCGGTAGGCGCAAAATCTGGTGAGTATGGCGGATGAGGGAGAGCTTCCAAACCCAACTCATGCAGCTTAGAGACGGTCTGTTGTGCAGTATAGGGTCGCGCGTTGTCGTGAAGTAGCAGTGGAGACGACCGATTGACCAAAGCTGGTTGCAGACGTGCGAGTTTCGCCATAATTGTGGTCAGTTCTTCAATGTACACATCTGCAGTAATGCTCTCGCCGTTTTGTAAAAAGCTATGATGAATCACACCAGCACTAGACCACCAAACTGTGACCATCACCTTTCTAGGGGTCATTTTTCGTTTTGCACATTGCTTTGGTACCGAACCAGGATCTAACCAACTTGCTGAGCGCTTTCGGTTGTCAAAAAGAATCCATTTTTCGTCGCACATAACAATTCGGTTCAAAATTCCTTCATTTCTGTGCCTGTTAAGCAGCGCAAGGCAAGTCTCGACGCGTACGTTGCGCTGGCGATCGTTAAGTTCGTGGGGCACCCATCTATCAAGCTTTTTTATCTTGCCAATCTGACGCAAATGGACCAATATTGTTTTGATGCTAACATCAAAAGCTGCTGCCAGCTCAGCTGTAGATTGAGATTCATCAGCTTCCACAATCGCCTTTAATTCATCATTGTTGACCAAAGTTTCCGGACGACCACGAGGTTCATTTTTCAAGTCAAAATTCCCAGAACGGAACCGAGCAAACCAATAACGGGTTGTACGTTCGTTTGTACAGTTCTCTCCGTAAACGTCGTTGATGTTACGTGTCGTTTGTGCCGCGTTGGTGCCACGACGGAACTCATATTCCATAATTACACGAAATTTCAAAGTATCCATCATGAGGAAAAATGTTGAAATGTAATGAAAATACAACGCTAATCAATAAACAAAAGACTTATATTGTAAATAGAATGTCATATTTTTAAAACAAAATTAATTTGAATTTAGAATTCTTAGCCAATCAAAACTTTTTTTTGTTTGAAAAAGTCTGTACTGCAATACGGCAATTTCATAGGTAAAGACCTATTATTTATTTATTTCATTTATAATAATACTGCTTCTGCCCATGGCTTCGCACGCGTTGCCTATAGGCAATGAAGAAAGGTTTTCGTCGAAAATGTATCGTAGATAATTCAACCACCCATTTCAGCCTCTTAGGGGGAGGAATTTCGAAAAACCCTTTCATAGTGGATACCTACACTTTACAAAGAACAAATCTTCCAAATTCAAGTCTCTAGGACTAGCAGTTTAGGCTGTGCGTTGATATATAAGTCAGTCAGTCAGTCAGTCAGAACATTGAATTTTATATGTGTAAATTTACACCATTTTGGTAATTAGTTTACATGATTGGTTAACTTTTAAAGCAAGGAAAAAATTATCAAAGTATGGTTTATAAAACAGGAATTTTAATTTTGCAGGAAAAGGAGACTGATTTAGGCGTCTAATTTTATTTGTAGATTAATCTATGCAGTCACATCAAACTTGTAATATGATTTTATAAAATTATCAATAGTTTTTAGAAGTAAAGAAAGAAAGACTGCAGTTTATTTTTAACAACAAACATTTTAACAAAAAAGCGGCTTCAAACAAATTAAACCAAACTCTCATCAATCTACCCTTGAAGTAAATCTTTTCCAATAAAAAATATAGATAGATAGATAAACTTTTTATTGACATTAAGATGACGAAATACAAAATAAGAAAGCTTATAAGTAGGTAAAAAGAATCATTGAAATCGGTTGGCGTGATATTGAGTTATTCGTCCATTTGTCGCGCACATGCTTATTGAAAATGTAAGACTTATATGGTTTTCTCCTGGATACTATTGTCAGAACTGGATCAAACTGAAATAGAACCACACGGAAAGCACCAGCTTTCAAATAAAAAAGAATCATCAAAATCGTCCACCCAGTCGAAAGTTCTGAGGTAACTAACATAAAAAATACAGTCAAATAGAGAACCGTTTCCATTTTTGAAGAAACGGTTCTCTATTTGACTGTATTTTTTTTTTTGTTAAAAACAAAAGAAAATTGCCATCACCAATCTATGGTTGGCATTCTCACGTAGAGTCACAAGCCATAGTCTACCATGCTGGCTAAGTGCGGGTTGGTGAATGACACACCATGTTCTCAAAGTTTGGTTTGGTTTCTCAAAGGGTATGAAGTCACTCAAATCACGCACGCACGCACGCACGCACGCACGCACGCACGCACACACGCTCGCACGCACGCACACACGCTCGCATGCACGCACACACACACACACACACACACACACACACACACACACACAGAGAGAGAGAGAGAGAGAGAGAGAGAGAGAGAGAGAGAGAGAGAGAGAGAGAGAGAGAGTGAGAGAGAGAGAGTCACACTCTCTCCAAGTAATGTCACGTATAATACATATAATTTTTATACAAACCTTCGACGTGCTTACTTCCACGGTCTATTTTTACGAGTCCAACACGAAATAGAAACACATCAACTGAAATCCATCAAATCCAACAGTTTTACGAATAAAGGCTTTCCACAAACATTTCTAACAGACCCCGTGACAAACGAGCGTGCTCTGCCGTCCTGCTATTTTTAATAATATGGATATATAATGTCACACGTACCCCCGTAGAATATCTATCAGTGATTTGTCTTGTTCTATGTTTGTGAGTAACTGGCTCGCAGAAGAAGAACATCGAATATGTCCTAAACCTGATCGGAGTAATTTTGACTTTTAAACTTTCTTTACTAGGTGGTAGGACTTTGTTGCAAAGTTCATCTAGGTAGGTACCACCGCTTTGCCAGTTATTCTGCCGCCAAGCAGTAGTGCGCAAGCACTGCTGTGTTCCGGTTTGAAGGGCACTGTAGCTAGTGAAATTACTGGGCAAATGAGACTTTATGATCTGATCTCACAGTTTAGTAATCTTATTACTTGATTGTGCTGATGTCTCTGGATGACGTGCGCAGTGCAGTGTCACGCGAACCTATATACTTTAGAGTTCCGAGTGACACTGCAGCTGATATGGGCAGCCGTATCGTTTAACATCAGGCGAACGGCTAGCTCGTCACGTCATTCCTTACCATAAAAAAAAAAAAAATTAAGTGAGCTATTCGCTTTTCCACAAGGTCTCATACTCACGATAGTTTTCAAACTACTCTGAATCTTGGAACATATTTTGTTTTTGTGCCTTAGTATTGAAGTATTGAAGACACAAAATAACTATTCTTCCACTAAACAATGTTTATTAGTAAGGGATACAAGTTATATTAAAGGTTCTAAAAATAATAAAACAATTCGAGAAATTCATTCGCGAAAATTGGCTTTAATGGCTTTCATTTGAGAAGATCACTTCATCAGATGGATAGGATTTGACTGGCCCGATAGCTCAGTTGGGAGTGACCCTGCCTTCTGAGCTGTAGGATGTGGGTTCGATTCCCACTCAGGACAAACATTTGTGTGATGAACATCTATGTTTGTTCTGTGTCTGGGTGTCATATTTTATTCTATGTGTGTATTTGCAAAAAAGAAGTATAGTTATAAGTATAATTGTATCAGTTATCTAGTTCCCATAGTACAAGATATGCTTATTTTTGGGCCAGATGGCGCTGAAAAAAAAAGATTTAATGGAGATATGAATAAAGATACTGTTACTACACATTAGGTGACTCTGGACTACTAAGTATTGTATTCTCTGGACTCGATTGAACGGCGTGCCAAAAGGCTCATTGACGACGACACTTTGGTTGGTGAAAGGCTCCAGAGCCTTGCACATCGACGTAAGGTGGCAAGTCTGTCGGTCTTCTACAGATTACACCACGGTGAATGCGCTCAAGAACTGCATGATCTCATTCTCCCATCACCATTCCACTACCGGACTACTAGACGCTCGGCTAAGCGCCATCCTTTCGTGGTCGAAATACCACCCATTCGTACCAAGCGATTTGACTCAACGTTTTTAATTAGAACGGCTAAGGAATGGAATGCCCTGCCAGCGTCTGTGTTTCCGGCGAAATATGACCCGGGCGTGTTCAAGAGAAGAGTGAATAGGTATTTACTTGGCTAGCATGCTACATCTTCGATCGCATCGTCACTTCCCATCAGGTGAGAGCGCGGTCAAATGCTAGACAAGTTTGAAGTAAAAAAAAAAAAAAAAAAAAAAAGGTGAGATGCTGCAAACGTATGCTTCTATTTCAAAAAACAGGTGGTTGGCATTTTCAAGTTAAATTTTTGACTCTTTGGATGATTTAAGGAGTACGTATTTTGGGACTAAGGCCACTTAATGCTAGTCAGTCATGCCTATAAGAAAAAAAGAACTGCTTTTGGTTTAGGTGATTGATTTTAGGGCTGTGCTGAAACTAGGAGAATCACCCGAGCTTAAAGACAAAAGATATCCAAAAACCTTGCATCTGCCATCCCATCTCGTCCGGATTCATCTCGTGCGTAAACCATAAACTTTCAGATAGGGGGTGTTACACCAAACCCATTTACTAGAAACAAAAACGTAGTTCCATATCGGGTGTTGGCCATCAATTGCGGAAGGGTTGTAACGCAATATGTCTGAATGAAAAGTAAATTTATATTGTCACATTTTTTTTTGTGTGGACATCTTGCACAACGCCACCTAGCCCCAAACTATGAAAAGTTTATGCTATGGGAACCAGATAACTGATACAATACTTAGATACTTTTTGTTTGTAAATACATACATAGAATACAATATAACACCCAGACACAGAACAAACACCTATGTTCATCACACAAATGTTTGTCTTGGGTGGGAATCGAACCCGCAACCCACATTTCAGAAGGCAGGGTTACTACCAACTGAGCTAACGGGCCAGTCAAATTGAAACTGGATTGATTGGTTATTCTTTTAACTGCTTCAGTTGATGAACCGAAGCAGCTTATATTAAGCAGTGGACGCAGTTCCTCATTAGGGGTCATAATCACTACGCGTGGCATGCATCTTGATGATTACTGCATATTATAATGCAGACCGAGGGGAATGCTGATGCACATTTTCATTTCAATAAAAATATTCCTTGAAGCCCATTTTTATAAAAGGTGATACTTGTAGAATGTTCATTGTAAGATTTGTTATATTCTATTTGCATTTATTTGTTGTGTCCTCAGGTTCGTCAAGTTATGGATATGGATTCCGACTAAAAATAAGTTATTAAGGTCTTACAACCTTAATTACATGCTGATTTGGGACCTATATCATGACGTCACCCAACATTATAAGTTTAGTTTCTCTTTTGTTGTGTGATTTGTCTGGTGTATTGCATATTAACTGTAGTTGTACTGTAGTGTACTGTAGTTACTGTAATGTTTAATGTTAAAATTATAAAACTGCGCGACGAAGCATTGCAAACTGTGCGGCCTAAGCTTATGAATAAAAAAGACATAAAAAATATACATTTATTCAAGATATCACACTACACTACAATTTTACAAATTATATTAGTAAAATAGTAAATTTTTACAAATATTATTTGTAAAAATGTAGTGTAGTGTGATATCTTAAATAAATGTATTTTATTCTTGCAATGCTTCGTCACGCAATTTCATAATTTCAACATTACACATTACAGTAATTTATTACAAATTTTCTTTTTATTTCATATTATTGAACAATAAATAATATCCATTGTACCAGGTGCGCTTTAACCATATTTGCGAATTTTACAGCTCCCATTGCCTCCCCCCGTTTACTGCCGAGCTGATCCGATTGGATCTTATTCGGGAACTTATTGTCTGATACAACGTAAAGATTGTTTTTTTTTCATTATTGATCGTTTTTATATTGAACGCTTTGGATTTATTTAGATTTATTTATGGTTTGGGAAAAAATCCGAGCGATTTATTGCTATCAATGGTGCGCTGCGTGAAAAAAACTGACAAGTTCAAGAATTATACATTTTGAGGACATAATGTCATCTGTCAACATTCATTTGACAGCTTCTGTGGTGTAGTGATTAAGCAGGTCAGCTTATAACCCGGAGGCAGCGGGTTCGATTCTCGCGGCACAACAAGTATTTGTACACAGAAAAAAAACAAATACTTGTTCTGAGTATGGGTAATGTGAGACCATGGTCGTAGTTCCTGAACCCCTAGACACAGGAAATCCTACTTAGGGTTCAGTTTTTATGTATGTGATCGTTAGGCGTTATTATTATTATTATGTTATATCAACTAAGGCTGTAAACGTTTATCTTTCAGCAAACACTGTATTAAATACATTAAGGGGCTTAAAGCTCAAAGATTATGGTTTCATATGAACTTATTCATTTCCTGCTGATAAAGCCAATGCTATAAAGATATTAATGTTTATCAATTTTCAACGTTCTATACGAAAGCTCTACTTTTCAGAACTTTATTAAAAACGAAACCAAGGCCTGCGAAACATTCACATTTTCTCAGAAAGCGAACCATATGACGTCATTCTGTATAAGAATACAAAAAACAGCGTCTCTACTGACTTGTACGTTACGTCATAGGCGCTCTACTTTTGTAGAGCTTTAGTAAAGGGCTTGACAATTTATTGGTGAAAAGGCCAAGAGAAGAGAATACTAAGAGAACTAATAAGATACTGGCCCGTCAGCTCAGTTGATAATAACCCTGCCTTCTGAGCTGTGGGTTGTGGGTTCGATTCCCATCCAGGACAAGCATTTGTGTGATGAACATCGATGTTTGTTGTGTATCTAGGTGTTAAATAAATACTTTTTGTTTGTAAACATAGTACAAGCTTTGCTTAGTTTGGGGCTAGATCGCGCTGTGCGAAATGTCCCCATATATTTATTTATTTAACGTTCTTCAATTTACAAACTAAAATTATAAAGTAAAGTCTGCGTAACACCCCGTTATATCTGATTGTAAAACCAAGGGACGGTCGCCCGCATGAAAGTATTCACTCTACCAACTTTCCCTTGAGCTATTTAAAGGCTTGTAAATGTCAGCTCTACTTTGGTAGAGCTCTAATTACGTTTAGACTTTAGAAGTATATTTCAATTTCAGTAGAGACAGTTTTAAATAAATAAATAAATATCTGTGGACATAACAGAAACAGAAGGATTATTTTCAATCACACTAATATAATAAAGGCGAAAGTTTTGTGTGTATGTGTTGATGTTTGTTACTTCTTCACGTTCAAACGGCAGAATGGATTTGGATAAATTTTGGTACCGAGATAGCTTATATACTGGATTGACATTATAAGCTACACTCTATCCTGGAAAAGTGAAATGTTTCTGTAGGATGAGCAAATAATTAAAATAACGTTACTCCTCACGCTCGCAACTCACGCTCAAACGGCTTATGGGTTTGGATTGGTAGATACATATAGTTTTACCGGAGAGGACTGAAAGGTGCCTTTCATTCACAAAAAGAATAAAATTAAGCGTTTTTCCTTTAAGTGAAGCTGCGTTAGTTTCTTTGCTGTACTCCCTTCAAAATACGCTAACCATAAATAAATAGTTTTTACGCTGCTTTAACACATAGAATATTCTTTAACCGCAGGTGAAATCGCGAGCCGCAGCTGATGTAACATAAAATTCTATAAAAAATATGTAGATAAACTGAGATTTTATTCAATAATAAGGTAAGATTTTATTCAATAAGGTAAAGGTATCGAATAGAATAGAAAATGTTTATTTACAGCCAACAAAGGTACAGTTTTAACCTCAGAGTATATACAGTACATATAGTATATACAGTATCGGTAATGTTTTTATTACATAAAAAATGAGTTTTAAGACAAAACTCGAGAGAACGACAAAATATTTCAAGTGCTTATATTATACTTGACAGACTATGAGGTGTGGTGGTTGGGTAAATTGGCTCATAGAACGGAGGCGGCGGGTTCGATTCCCGTGGCAGAATAAGTATTTGCGTACCGAAAAAAATACGCAAATACTTGTTTTGAGTCTGGGTGTTGTGGGACCATGGTCCTCGTAGTTTCTGGGTCCCTAGACACAGGGAATCCTGGTTAGGGTCCAGGATTTATGTATGTGATCGTTGAGCGTTATTATCATTATTATTATACCAAAAAAATGAAAAGAAAAATACTCAGTCTCGTTTGAGTAGACAGAGATAAAACTTTTATCTATCTTTGCACTTAGATAATTCCGTAACGCGTAAAGACGCCATCATATTTCTATGATGCCTTCACACTTCTCACACTTTCGTTTTTTTAATACCACCCATACTTAATTATTGCCGCACAAAAAAATAACAACTTTGTTATCTATTCCAAAGTAAACTCAATAAGAAGCCAAATAAAGAACAATTGAAACAACTAAATTAGCAACAAATCTCCGGGAAAAAAATCTCAACGGAACAAAGAGAAGATAATAAAATTAAATAGCACCCAATCGCCACTGTATTGGGAGCTAAAAGGGTACCGATAAATCTCTTGGCAAATTGTCTAAGCTAGTGGCTGAAGTAACGCCTGCTGCAGTATCTAAGCTTGAAAAAATAACGGTGAAATGAACACTTATTATATATCTAGGAGTTTTCAAGTGAAGAGTGAACCAGTACCTTCTATGCGTAGTATTTTCCATCGTTGACCGCGTTGTAACTTATCATCAGGTGGGATGGTAATCAAAAGTTAAAAAAACAAAAGTTTAGTTTTTATCCAAATTCATTATCCGTCTAGTTATATCTATGATGCTCGTAGTTACTTGGTCAAATTTTTCTCTTCTCAGTTTCTTCCACAGTACATGGAATCGAACTCTTCGTCTTCGTCTGTGGTGTGGTGATTGAGCAGGTCAGCTCTCAACCCGTTTGATTCCCATGGCAGGACAAGTATTTGAGCACGGAAAAAAAGCGCAAAATACTTGTTCTGAATCTGGGTGTCATGGGACCATGGTCCTCGTAGTTCCTGGTCCATGCATACAAGGAATCCTATTTAGGGTCTAGGATCTGTGCATTTTCATAAGTTTCAAGCTCTGAATCTTTCACGCCAAGGAACAAAGAATGTGCACTTGCAGTTTCATTTGGAAACCAGCAGGCCAATGTTACTCCTTTTTGAACGGAATTGTAAAGCTTGTGAAATTGTTGCGCAATTGAGACTATGATCTGATCTCACAGTCTAGTAATCTTATTACCAGAATTTGCTGATGTCTCAGGATGATGTGCGCAGTCCAGTGTCGCGCGAATCTTTATATATTAGAGATCAGAGTGACACTGTTCTGTTATGGGCGGCCGTGTTGTTTAACAGCAAGTGAACGACTATCTCGGTCACATCATTTACTAACCTCATAATAAAAAAAAGTAAAAATACCGTCAGCCAAAGAAAAGTTACCAGCAACAGCTTCTAATAGAGCTTAGTTACTGGCCTACATTTCCTGGTCTTGTTTTCATGTATATTTATAAGAAAACAAGGATAACAGAGTATTTTATTTGTATAGATATTCGGTGCTTCTCTTGGCTGGTTGATTTAGGTGCCGTCCGATAGGATTAGATAGCTCCAGACCATTAGTTTATTGTAACTGAGACTAGTTTACTGAGAATAACTAAAACACGACACGACACCCAGTGGTTTGGGCTGTGCGTTGATAGATCACTATATCAGTCAGTCAGTCAGTCACTTCTGAGTTATATATATTTAGAAGATATTAGTTAGCTTAGAATTTAAAAAAAAATTGTTGAATACATTTTCAAAAAAGAGCTATAAAGAAATATTGTAGCCTGATTTTTGGAATGATAAAGCACTTAAATGGTTACAAATGCTAAAACCAAAGCAATACCTTTCAAAATGTATAACCCAGAAGCATCTATAAAAGAACAGGTAACACATTCCTATTTTATTCCATTACCATAATTTCATTTCAATGTAAACTTCGTAATCGGCATTTCAGGAAAAATACGCCCTTCTATTTGATATTTCTCCTTCTATTTGCTTTACAAAATTAGGTTTAAAAGCATTTTTTGATGGAATTTCTGTTTGTACAATCGGGCTCTGTGACGTACTTGTAATATGCTGTAATATTTATTTTCCGCTCACAGAAATATTTTCTTTTTAGCGGATGAATTACTTTTTAGCGGTTCGTTGATTTTAGAAAGTTAAAAAGGTGGAATTATTGATTTCATGCTGTGCATCATTAAGCCCGTCTGCTAACTAAAGTTAGATAGCTTCTAAGATTGAACTCATCTCCCTAGCCCCGGTTTTCCAGTATGACAAACGTTCAAACGTTTGTCAAACTCGGTCAAGTGAACATGCCAATTGCGCCAATGAGCGTTCACTATTTGGTCTGCCAAGATCACAATTTAACAAACGTACACAAGAACCCGGAAACAAATGTTGCTTAACTAAGTTGTATTTTAATAGACAGTACAGATGGGCTTGAGTTAATATGAATAAAACATATTTTTATTGAAGTAAAACTGCTTTTTTTGCACCCACATAAAAAAGCTGAAAATTTGTAGTATTATGTTGCTATGTCCAGCAAAATGACAACTTACAATTTTATTATTATCAAGATGGCGACATTAACATTACTGTTGCAGCACATTTATGTTGCCAATACAAAGCAAAAAACAAAGTTATACCGGCCGATAGATGGAGCCAAACTAAAGAAGTTTTACTTCAGCCGTGTGGTAACCGGAACATTGATTTTTTTTAAATATAATAAATATTTCCGCGGGTAGTCGGTTATATACTGGATAAATCCGCACCACTTACAAGTTCTACTATAAACGTCGCCTGTTTTACTAATGATCAGCTACACCAAGAATTATTTATGCAGCATGTTACACAACTAGTTCGACACAGACTAACGAACAACTGTGTCGACAATTTGCATACTTAATTGATGAACACGAGCAACGATCTTCCAATTAAAATAGAATTGCGTAATAGATGAATACAAATATATTTTACCTGAAAAGGAATATCAAACCGCATCGTCACTTACCGTCACGTCACATAGTGGTTAAATGCAAGCCTATCATACCAAAAACGTGACATAGTAGTCAAACGTAAGTATTTCATACCAACAACGTGACATAGTGGTCAAACGCAAGTATTTCATACCAAAAACGTGACATAGTGATCAAACGCAAGTATTTCATACCAACAACGTGACATAGTGGTCAAACGCAAGTATTTCATACCAACAATGTGACATAGTGGTCAAACGCAAGTATTTTATACCAACAACGTGACATAGTGGTCAAACGCAAGTACTTCATACCAACAACGTGACATAGTGGTCAAACGCAAGTATTTCATACCAACAACGTGACATAGTGGTCAAACGCAAGTATTTCATACCAACAATGTGACATAGTGGTCAAACGCAAGTATTTTATACCAACAACGTGACATGGTGGTCAAACGCAAGTATTTCATACCAACAAGTCAAACGCAAGCCATACCAACAACGTGACAGAGTGGTCAAACGGTGGTGGTGAAAATCCATCGACTATGCAATCCCACGTTATCACATAAATAATAAATAAAATAATTTACCTGCGGCAAATGGTGAAAATCAGCTATCAATAAATTTCAGGAACTGCTTATAATTTACCTGCAATAAAAAATATTTAATTAGGTCTACATGAAGATTAAAGTAGATTTTTACTAATTTAGACAGGCTCTATGATATGACAGTTGAGAACGTAAATTATAATAATAATAATAATAATATGTGTGGACATCTCACACAACGCCATCTAGCCCCAAACTAAGCAAAGCTTGTACTATGGGAACCAGATAACTGATACAATACTTAGATACTTTTTGTTTGTAAATACATACATAGAATACAATATAACATCCAGACACAGAACAAACATCGATGTTCATCACACAAATGTTTGTCCTGGGTGGGAATCGAACCCACAACCCGCAGTTCAGAAGGCAGGGTCACTACCAACTGAGCTATCGGGCCAGTCAATTATTTATACACAGAAATTTATAAAAGCACAAATGCTTATTGTCCGTGGGAGCTTTGTCCTCGTAATTCCTGGGACCCTACTACATACAGGGCATCCTAGTTAAGATTCGGGATTTATGTATGTGATCGTTTATTATTTACTAGCTGCGTCTCGTGGTTTCACCCGCGGATATAAGTTAATTCCGCGCATAAGCTATCTCCATTGTAAATTTTAACCAAATTTATATGCAAAAAATCGTTGAACCTGCGTTTTTTGACTTGTTTAATTATTTTACTTTTTGTAATATTAGTTAGGTTTGTTGTGACACACATGCTGGGAAATTTTCAGTCAGCTACTAATTACGGTCACATACAGACATAACTTACAAACACAAAATTATGCCTTATTTACAACAAAATTTCGTTCTATTTACAACAAAATTTTGTCCTAATTTACAACAAATCCTTTGCCTTTGCCTTAAGGACATAATTTTGAGTAAATAAAGTTTTTAATCGGTTCATAAATCACGGAGATATTATGTAACAAACATAAAAAATACAAAAGAATTGAGATGCTTATTCTTTTTTTTACCTAGCTTGTTTTTCTGTACCTACGTAGCGCCAGCGTATCTTGTCGTCATCGTTAGATCCAATTTTATGCTCTAATGGTTTGAGTCCCGTCAGCTATGAAGGTGAGCATTACTGAGAGGGATGATATCGTTGTTTGTGATGTTTTGTTTCAGTCCATTTAAGTTATTTTTTAGCTGTGCTGTGTACCTTTTGACGCATATGAATATGTATTCATCTATACATATAAAATTCAAAGTCCTGACTGACTGACTGATATATCAACGCACAGCCTAAACCACTGGACATAGAGACTTGAAATTTGGAGGGTGTGATCTTTATAAAGTGTAGGTATCCATTAAGAAAGAGTTTTTTGAAATTCTACTTCTAAGAGGGTAAAATGGGTGGTTGAATTATCCATGAAAAAATTTCTTCTTCGTTTCCTATAGGCCACGCGGGCGAAGCCGCGGGCAGAAGCTAGTATGCGTATAATTGTATTCATATGAGTATAGTAACCAGGTGGTAGGACTATTCTGCAAAGTTCGTCTAGGTAGGTACCATCTCACCTTGCCTGTTATTCTGCTGCCAAACTGTCCTGGTTTGAAGGGCACTGTAGCTAGTGAAATCACTGGGCAAATGAGACTTTATGATCTGATCTTACAACAGAAGAATCTTATTACTAGGATGTGCTTTGTCTCAGGATGATGTGTGCAGTGCAGTGTTATATTTTAGAGTTTCGAGTTTCGGAGTGACACTGTTTTGTTATGGGCAGCCGTGTCACTTAACATCAGGTAAGCGACTAGTTCATCAAATCATTCAATAACATAAAAACAACGTATTACGTAATAATATAAAAATAATAATGTAGAACGATCACTTACATAAATCCTGCATCCTAACTAAGGTTCCCTATACCAGGGTGTTGTGGGACCAGGGTTCTCGTATTTCCTGGGTCCCTAGATACAGGGAATCCTAGTTAGGGTACAGGATCTATGTATGTGATCGTTGGGCATTATTATAAATTAAGTATTTTGTGGAAATGCTAATCTTTTGCTGGCTAGTTTTGCCATCCATCCATTGTAAGGCCCAGTTGAGAATGGGAGTAAGCGATACTTATTCGTTTGAAGTCTTCATCGAACTCCGGAACAAAACAACCTTCCACGAATTGTTTTTGTGACACTTTTTCCATCGTTATTGTGAACATAATCGGTGTATCACTATCGTAAATCTGTTTTATGATTCTGTTATTGTTGATTTATTGCACTACTGTTATTGTCCAGTTGAACAGTTTACGAATATGTTCATGGAATTTTGTTGTTCAATCGAACAAGATTAAGCATGTTTATCGAATCATATTCTATCTACTGTACAATGGAAATCTGTATTATTACTAGCTGTGCGCCGCGGTTGTCCGCGTAGTTAAAATTATTTTCTGCTCAACTTTCTTAATTTTTTCTTTAATAACAACCTCCTCCTGTTAATAATAAACCCAACAAAAATGAATAAGCAAAAATGTTGCATCGACCTGATGGAATGACTTTAGTTCCATGGATGTACGGGCAGGCGATCACGTAACTTAAATGCAAACGAAGGAAACCAAAATTGGTATGGATTTGACCATTTCAATACGCAGCTTATGTGCATAGTAACTAAGTAAATTCTCAAATTAGGAATAAAATTTCTCCTACTACATTGCAATCAAATTTCCTTGATCACCTCTCGGCTGGGCGATCACATAGCTCAAACTGATAGAAACACACATTTGTATAGATTAGACAGTTTGAATACGCAGTTTATGTGCATAGTTAGTATGGAAATATCTCCTGTTGCGTTGCAATTAAAGTTTCGTGATCACTCCCCAGATCACAGTCTCATTGTTCAGTAATTTCACTAGCTACAGTCACAAGCATACAAAAGCGTTATACACACTACACGAGTTTTTATTCCATATCCCTAAACTCGCTCTCACGGCTCGCTCCCGCGTGCATTTATCAAACGACTGAATTAAACCGGCACGCTCCGTGCCTTTATTACGCCGGTGTAAACACACCTTTATGTGGGAAATTAATGTTCCCACGAAATCTATTTGATTTTTTCCGGGTATGCAGGATTATTGGGATCGATTCCGGACTTCGTGTTTAGATTACCGTTTGATATGAGACGTGCGTAAACGTTATTACTGTTTGGACGGAAGATTGTTTTTGGGTTGCGTATATATAATACGGACAAAGTTAGGTTAATCTGTACAGCGAGAGATCGTGGCAGGCGGTGGTCTCCTTCTGCGAGTACGTGATGGCGCAGAAGGAGACCGCGGAGCGGGTCAGAGAGGAGGCTGCTGGAGCTGACCCGCTCCGACGCAGACGAGTGAGGAGGAGGAGGCGTTACGCGCACTTACTCCCTCCCCTGTAGTGGGGCCACTGGTGGAGAGTCGGGGGACTCTCCGCCGGCTTGCACGGCCCCACATGTCTGGTGGGTGAACTTGGTGACACGAGGAGGCCCGAAAGAGCCTGCCGCCGGGGGCAAGTTGGCTGGGCTGCAGTCGCGACCCCTTCTCGACCCGGTACGGCGGACGAGGGCGAGGGGAGGTTTTAGTGCGTTCGAGTCTCACACACACGGGGGTGGTGGCAGGGATGTGCAAGGGCATTTTCCCACAAAAAAAAACTGTCGCATAGTAGTGGAGAAACGACATCGCTTCTTTAAAATTTATTATATTTATTGACATAATATTCATATCTTATTAGTGTGTTTAGTTCATCCACATTCAATATATTGTTTACCTATACAGCAAGAAATTAGTACTGAGCAACGCTCAATTGTCGTAGGAGTCGTTAAGAGTAACCAACGAGCTCAGAGATGGCGTTAGCAGTCTTCGATGAAATTATCTGCCACGTGATTGGTCGCGTGTGCTTCGCTTTGGCTCTGCATTGTGCCAGAGAATCTACGTCAGAGTTTCTCCGTGCTAGCTGGTTCAACTGATACATTATCACCATTTTGAATTAGGCTGAGCGCATGTGTGATTGGATTATAGAATTGTTTATTATTATATTTTTAAATCATGTTGTTTATTGATGTATTTTCTATGATCTGTTATGTGAACCTATAAAATAAAATAAAATATGAACACTAATGTAAAGTTTTGCGTGACACTGCACTGCTCACGTCATCCTGAGACATCAGCAGTCTTGTAATAAGATTACTAGACTAATATCAGGGGTTTAGTTGGCTGGACTGCAGTCGCCCTTCTCGCCCCGGTACGGCGGACGAGGGTTCACGGGAGGTTTTAGTGGGTTCGAGTCCCACATACCCCCTGCCACCACCCCCATGGTGGCAGAGAAGTGCGAGGGCATTTCCCCCCTCCTCAAAAAAGGGAGGGGGGGGGTAATTGTTGATTTATTTCATTTTGATTTGCAAAAATTAATCTGTAAACTCGATTACAGAATATCGATTTTAATATTAAAGTAAACCGCCCGCCATCTTAGATTTTCATTCCGTCATTCTGTGTGGTAGGAGTCAGTCGCATCGCTTCCTAGTTATAAAAAGAAAAGGATAATATACGTTCATATCTTATTAAATCCTTACACCACGTTCTTTTATTGCCCACAAACCTCAATTTCCTATAGTAATCACGAAACTTTGATCGCAAAACAACAGAAAAAATTTAATTCTGAATATGAAAATGAAAAAATGTCCAATTAACTATGCACATAAACTGCGTATTGGAATTATACCGTGCAAAATACTTTATTAAAACAAAAAAAAAACGTTTATAAGAAATCTCAGGAAAAATCGTTGAACATGCATAAACAAATTCACGACGTTGAATATAAATCCTCCGTTTTTTGGAGTTGGTTAACAAACAATAAAGAAAGAAAGAAGAAAGAAAAACATTTATTACACTCACTTACAAAAATAAAATAAAATTTACAAGAACATACATACAACAAGAGAATACAATTAAACATAAACAGTACCTAGTTAGAAGTATTTAATAAGGGAAACAAAAGAGTAGATATAGCACGGAAGCAGTGGTGTCGAAAAAGGCTTAACTCAGCATTCATGCCGGTGTACTAATACAATATGTAATTAAACGTCCATGAAATATTTTTCCACGACAATGTCTTGAGGAGATAGCTTTAAGGGTGTGAGGCGTTACACGTGTTTCTGTTTACTAGGAATTTGGATTAGTGAGTAGTTTTCTCCTATTTATTCTATATTCGTTTATCCTTATTTTCTATACACGTATTATTACGCATCGGAAATGTTTTTTTTTTTTGTTACCGAATGATTTGACGAGCTAGCCGTTCACCTGATGTTAAGCGCCACGGCTGCCCATAACAGAATACGAACACGTTCGAGCAACACTGCACTGCGCACATCATCCTGAGACATCGGCACAGTCTGGTAATAAGATTACTCGACTGTGAGATCAGATCATAAGGCCTCAATTGCCCAGTAATTTTACTACAGTGCCCTTCAAACCGGAACACAGTGGCAAAGCGGTGGTACCTACCTAGACGAACTTTGCAACAAAGTTCTACCACCTAGTAATTATTCGTTAATAATAAAGTGTAATGGTACAGGTAACTATTTTTTTAATAAGCTTACTACTGTTTGTATGCATGGATTGCATATGCGTACAGGTTGTATATTTTAACTTAATTGGTCGATACTTGGCATACAAATTGTGCCCGTTGAAATATCCGAAAGGGCTATTATTGGAAATAAAAAACCCTATTCCAAACAGCCGTTTTGGTGTAATAAATACTTTAAATTAATAGACGACGTTATAATATTATATCTAACGAGCTTCTGTCCGCAGCTTTGCCCGCGGCGTGGACTATGGGAAAAGAATTCAACCACCCATTTTACCCTCTTAAGGCTGGAATTTCGAAAAATCTTTTCTTAGCGGATGCTTACGTCATAACATCTACTTGCATGCCAAATTTCAGCCCAATCCGTCCAGTGGTTTGGGCTGTGCGTTGATAGATCACTATGTGAGTCAGTCAATCAGTCAGTCACCTTTGAGTTATATATATTTAGATTTATGATAGAGTACGATGGTAAGAAAAATTCATACATAAAGTTTGACGTATTAGTCAAATTTTTCAGTCAGTCAGTCAGGTTTACTATGTGGAAAAACATTCCAAAAACGCCTTTCGGTATTTTTAAAAAGGTCCTCATTTCATATCCAAAGATTGTAAGACCAAACGTTTTAAATAACATAATTAGGTATTTAACCCAATTTTAAACTCCGAGGGTGATAAGTAGGCACCCTCTTTATGCTTAAGGGCAAGAGAAAGGCCGTTTGAAACACTGTGTCCGATGCTCAAGGGTTTCCACAAATAATATTAACGGTTCTATTGGAATTTCTACCTTGTACCTTAATGCTTTGGAAGGAAGGATTGAAATGCAATGTGTTGATTTATGCTACTTTAAAGATTGGGATATTTTAAGGGTTTTAGCGGTGAAAAACTAATTATGTACGTGTATATATAGAACATTATTATGTGGGTCATTGATCATCTTGGACGTGCATACAAGCGTTGTGTAAAACCATATTATTCCTATTTATACTATTTATACATATCGACAGCTTCTGTGGTGTGGTGGTTGAGCAGGTCAGCTCATAGCCCGGATGCGGCGGGTTTGATTCCCGCGGCAGCATAAATATTTGTGCACAGAAAATAAGCGCAAATACTTGTTCTGTGTCTGGGTGTTGTGAGACCATGGACTTCGTAGTTCCTGAGTCTTTAGACATAGGGAATCCTAGTTAGGGTCCAGGATCTATGTATGTGACCGTTGGGTGTTATTATTATTATCTACATCAGGGATGTAACGGAGTTGGTTTTATTAGAATTGAATTCGGATTCGAAGGTTTCAAATTTCGTTTGTCGGAATCAAAATCAAAACCGAATTTGGAGTCGGAGGCGGAGGCGGAAGCGGAAGCGGAAGAAAGACGTGCTGGTTAAGGGCAGGTCTAATAAATTATTATGATCTCCCCAGTAACCGGCAATACGGACTTCGCCGAAACCGGTCCACTGGAGATCTTTTCGCGTATGCCACTCACACGTCAAACCTAAACTTTGGATCATACATCGAGTCCTAAGCCAAAGTAGCTTCAAAAAAACTTGGCATTTTGTCCAAGGTAAGGCGGTACTTCACACCTGGACAGCTTCTAAATCTCTATCAAGCACAGGTCCAATCATGTATGGAGTACTGCTGCCACCTGTGGGACGGGTCTGCCAAGTACCAGCTTGAGGCTCTGGACTCGATTGAACGGCGTGCCAAAAAGTTCATTGACGACGACACTTTGGTTGGTGAAAGGCTCCAGAGCCTAGCACATCGACGTAAGGTGGCAAGTCTCTCGGTCTTTTACAGATTACACCACGGTGAATGCGCTCAAGAACTGCATGATCTCATTCTCCCATCGCCCTTCCACTACCTACTACTAGGCGCTCGGCTAAGTGCCATCCTTTCGTGGTCGAAATACCACCCATTCGTACCAAGCGATTTGACTCAAGGTTCTTAATTAGAACGGCTATGGAATGGAATGCCCTGCCAGCGTCTGTTGCCGGCGAAATATGACCCGGGTGTGTTCAAGAGAAGAGTGAATAGGTATTTACTTGGCTAGCATGCTACACCTTCGATGCATCGTCACTTCCCATCAGGTGAGAGCGTGGTCAAATGCTAGACATGTTTGAATTAAAAAAAAAAAAACTAAAAAGAAACATTAATCAGCATCTTTAATATCAATCAGAAGTTCCGACTTTTCGGAATTGGAACCAAAACTCCGTTATAACCCTGATCCACATTATTGAATTAGATAAGAATTTGAGTACAGAAAAAACAAAATCAAATCCTTTATGTAACAAACCGCGGCTTTGGAATAAACAATATCTATTTACTGAAATAAAATAACAAATAAGCCAGCCCTGGCCTCCTTTTATTTATTAAGACGTACATAATAATTCCGTACCAAGGAGTGTAATGAAAGCCATGGCATTTCGATCCACCGTCGGGCCGCTCACGGGAATCCATATAATGAAGAGAAGGGTGACCGACCTGAATGGTAATCATCGGTGGGAATTGGTGACCGTTCAATAACTTTTTAGATTTAATGAACCGAGAAGAATTGTTGATTCAAGTGTTGTTATGTCTTTGTCTTTAAATTATTAAATATATAACTCAAAGGTAACTGACTGACTGACATAGTGATCTATCATCGCACAGCCCAAACCACTGGACGGATCGGGCTGAAATTTGGCACGCAAGTAGATGTTATGACGTAAGCATCCGCTAAGAAAGGATTTTTCGAAATTCCACCTTTTAGAGGGGGAAATGGGTGGTTGAATTATTTTCTCATAGGCCACGCCGCGGGCGAACCTGTGGGCAAAAGCTCGTCATATCATAAAGATAAAACGGTTTTATTTGCGCAGAAAAATGAACAAAACATAATTTTGAGTAACCTCGACGTTGCGACCAAGCTACATTGACGAAAATGAAGTAGCGAGTGTCAGCGTCGTGCAGAGCGGGCGTCGTCTCCAACTACGCGCATTTGGCCTCGTAGTTCTTCACTATCAATGTCTTGACATACAGTACTAACAGTTGTTATGTTATACCTGCAAAATTACGGCGTAGATATAAGAAAACTCGAAAAAAAAATACCTTACTTATCTTACAATATCCAATATTGGACCGCCTCTGTGGTGTATTGGTTGAGCAGGTCGGCTCCAAACCTGGAGGCGGCTGGTTCAATTACCGCAGGACAAGTATTTGTGCACAGCTTCTGCGATTTAAATGTGAATGATTCTAATTTTTTCTTTACATGAGACGTTACAAATAAATTTATAATGAAATGTATATAATTAAAAATAAGAATTTACTAGGTGGTAGGACTTTTCTGCAAAGTTCGTCTAGGTAGATAAGTCTCACGTCTCTAGGACCATCGGTTTAGGCTGTGCGTTGATATATAAGTAATTTAGTCAGTCAGGACTTTGAATTTTATATGTAAATGTATATCTTAATATATATAAATCTCGTGTCACAATGTTTGTCCTCAATGGACTCCTAAACCACTTAACCGATTATAATAAAATTCGCAGTTTCACCTGCGGATAAAAGTATTTTAATTATTTACTCATCCCACAGGAAAATTACACTTTTCCGGGATAAAATGTAGCCTAAATTATATTAATCCAGTGTATAAGCTATCTTGATACCGAATTTCATTTAAATCCATTCAGCCGTTTGAGCGTGTAGGAGTAACAAACATACACACGTACACACATACAAACTTTCACCTTTATAATATTAGTGTGATGTGATAAAGTATTTTTTTCATTGCGGAATACAGGCAACGAACATAATCAAATCCTGGAAATCCACGCCACCTGATTTACAGATACTTATGGAAACGATATAAAAGCATATCTGATAAATTACGTTTGACGGCAGACAGTAGCTACGTTTGATGGTTCAAATCAAAGCATACACCAACATATGATGTTTGTTTGGAACAAAAACAAACATCCATTAGATTTCTAAGAACCATACATTACTTTTCCTTTTAACGTAATAATTTGCCGACAAACATGGAAAACAATGAAACAAAAATGGCGTATTGTAAGCGCTTAGTAACACGGTTTGACGTGAATCATCCTGTCATTCTCCTGACGTGCTTCCGGCAATTTCTCGACACTTTTGTCATCGTCGTTTCCTTGACTTGACATCTTGCGGCTGTGTGTGTCATATGATATTGGTGGAG
This sequence comes from Ennomos fuscantarius, assembly GCA_905220475.3. Classification (NCBI taxonomy): domain Eukaryota; kingdom Metazoa; phylum Arthropoda; class Insecta; order Lepidoptera; family Geometridae; genus Ennomos; species Ennomos fuscantarius. Next base: position 1,554,967 of record HG992040.1, on the reverse strand, counting down.
ACCGTACATAAAGTCATAATGTTTTATCTAAATTCTGGTTAAAGATATTTATTTCTCATTAAGAATAATATTCACTGACAGAACTGATAAATTAACAAAAGAGAAAAGATTTGATTATTTTTTTGTATTGAATAGGCTCTGAAACTCCTGGATCGATTTAAAACGTTTTTTCATCATTGACAGCATCTGTGGTATGGTGGTTGAGCAGGTCGGCTCGTAACCCGGAGGTGGCGAAATCGATTCCCGCGGCAGGACAAGTATTTGTGCACATTACAAAAAAGCGCAAATACATGTTCCGAGTCTGTTGTGGGATCATGGTCTTCGTAGTTCCTGGGCCCCTAGACACAGGGAATCATAGTTAGGTTCCAGAATCTATGTATGTGATCGTTGTGCATTATTATTTATTTATTATTTATCATCATTAGAACCCTCTAAAATCCCTGATGAGCATAGGCGTAGAATATTTTCAAAAAGCTACGGATCTGGATGAAAACTTTGATAATGTACTCCAAAGTAAGCATATCATACCCGTGCCAAGCTGGGCGGGCCGCTAGATACATATAAATAAGAGATACGATACACCTTTATTCTTTAAACAAACTACAACAACAAATTTATGTATCGTGAATGAATAATAATAACGCCCAACGATCACATACATAGATTCTGGACTTGTGTCTAGAGACCTAGGAACTACGAGAACATTTACATGGGACCATTCCCACAACAACTAGACACAAAACAAGTATGTGCGCGTTTTTTGTGCACAAATACTTATCCTGCCGCGGAATCGAACCACTGCCTCGGAATATGAGCTGACTTTCTCAACCACCACACCACACTGGTTGTAATTAATATGAAATAGTACTAAAAGTAAAATTCAAATAATTTGTTGCCAATAAGCTAATATTAACACTTTTACAAGTTAAGATACCATACCTAATATACCTATTTATTGTTCCTTATTTATTGTTCTAAGCATATAAAATTACGAAGTTCTTAATATACAAAATTCACAGCTACACAGCACCTACTACAAAAATCTTTTGGACTGTATACTAAATAACAGTCTTTAAGCCCGGGTCCAAACATAAATTTTGTTTATTTGAGGTGCTCTAAGAAGGTTTCTTTAAAGTTGAAAATCGCAGATCATTTTGATATCAAAATGGTTCTGTTAATAAAATTATGCGGGTTTTTTTGTGGATTACGTGAAACATGGTAGTAAATATTACAACTGGTTACACAACCTAAAAACACAAATGTGGCTATTTAATTTGTAATAAAAAGTGTTTTATTTGCTGAAAACTTGGTGCGCTTCGTCGATAGTGTTTTTGGGAATCATCATAACGATTTTATTTTAGAAAAATCAAAGTATTAAGCGTGTGCTTCAGATCACAGGACTGAAGTAAAACTTCTCAGTTTAGCTTCATCTATCGGCCGGTATAGCTTTGTTTTTGCTTTGTAATGTTAATGTCGCCATCTTGACAATTATTGTAATTTGTCAGTTTAGCCCACATACAAACATAATAAAAAAAAATGTTGTTATGTTGACAATGGAGATCTATGTGAACCAATTTCAACTTCCGTTCGCCTCGTTACGAATTCACCAGCGTCTTCCCCAATGCAAGCGTGCGTAGGGAACTTTAACTTCAACAATTTTTTTTCAACTGGGAGCATTTACGTTGTCTGTTTGTGTTCTGCTATACGTATGATCTTAATCTTTCTAAAGGTGAGTGGGTGTGTGTGTGTGTGTGAGTGTCAAATATAGACCTTACATACTGTCTTCACGGTACATAAAGGTTAACACATAATCCTCCGGTAAAAGTACTTTGATTTCCTTTGTTCTGCGTTGTTGCGTACACATTGTTTATTTTTACCTGAATACAAAAGTGTGTGTAATTTATGACGTGTTTGAAACGTAAGCCTTTTCATCTTTTTGTTTGTTTTATGGTAAATTTATTATCGGTGAATGTGTAACGTATTTTTTTTTAATTTGACATTTTTGTACACGCTTAACACACCTTACTAAGTTCATAACATTGCATGATCTGGTAACACTAGTCCGTAATTAATCGAAGCAATCACTATGACAATTTAAATATATATAACTCAAAGGTGATTGACTGACTGACTGACTGACTATCACTGAGATTACTATCTATCAACGCACAGCCCAAACCACTAGACGGATTGGGCTGAAATTTGGCATGCAGGTAGATGTTATGACGTAGGCATCCGCTAAGAAAGGGTTTTTCGAAATTCCACCCTTTAGATGGTGAAATGGGTGGTTGAGTTATTTTCCCATAGGCCACGCCGCGGGCGAAGCTGCAAGCAGAAGCTCGTCAGTCATAATTTGGCTACAGTAATAGCATAAGCATTTTTTAAAGACCCTTAAAAACTAGGATCTAAACAACCAAGGTGGTAGGACTTTTCTGCAAAGTTCGTCTAGGCAGGTACCACTGCTTTGCCAGTTATTCTGCTGGCAAGTAGTAGTGTGTAAGCACTTCCGGATTGAAGGGCATTGTAGCTAGTGAAATTACTGGGAAATTGAGACTTTATTATCTGATCTCATAGTTCAGTATTATCTTATTGCGACGAGAGACTACGATGAGACTAGCACGTCACATCATTCATTAACATTGCCTTAGTCGAAATAGCATGTTAGACGATAGATTTTCTAATCGTTTTATATGTTGTTGTTGTTATTGTCTTAATCATATCCTTGTATTAAATTAATTAGCAGATTTGAGCTTAATCAAATAATAATTGTGTTTTTTTAGTTAGTATTTTTTTACTGGGCGTTATGGTAGCACAGCGACAAAGTCATTAAATTATTAAAAAAAACACTTGACCGTTAGTTTATTTGCATAATTAAATAGTTTAAAATAAAGTTTAACTGTTTATTAGTTATTTTCTGTTAAAGTTTTCTTTCGTTCTTAAAGTAAGACAGGCTGAGATAGGCAATGCAAGGAAAAGAAACGTACGTTTATGTATTAGTTGGTTTTCAATAAAGTATTATTGTATTGTTGTCTCTCTGTTAATTTTTCTTTCAGTAGATATTCCCGTTTGACTCCCATTTACCGATTACAGTGACATCCTTCCCCATTTAGGTGTTAACGACGTTTTACGTGAATAAGGGGATAAAATATAAAAGGTTACATTTAGTGACTCGCAAATGGACGGAAAAAGTCGACGTTTTTCGAAGGCCGCTGGTAATGACCCTTGCAGGGTTAAAGGGGAACTACCATGAAATCATTTCGATTGCTTAGGGAAGCTCTTCACGCCTTTATAACAGTTGTTAGGAACAAAATTTTCCTTAGAGAGTTGTTGGGGAAATCGGTAGGATAATATTTTGTTACGAGTTGATAAAAATAACAAGAATATAGAAAAGATATATATTGTTATTTATACATAGAAAACTTATTATTTTAATATCGCCTGGTATCATTCTATGTCTTAATAAACATGTTTTGAGATTTGGATTACTTAGGGTAAATTTTAAGAGTAAACTTAATGAAGGTTATAATACATTCTAATACTACATTAATACAATTATGTATTACTTACACTGCCAACTACACTTCAAAAGATAAAATGTAAGTGCTGGTTTATGCAACCAAATGATTTCATACCTTGTAGAAAATTTGAAATTAAACTTCACCTTAAGCAGCGTCGTCTTACCCCATACCTACGTCTCTTTGAGGATTGTGTGAACAAAAGAAGTCTGAAACTAAAGCCTTACCAAAGCTACAACATACCTACTTAAATGACAAACCGCATCTTCTCATCCAGAATTTTAAGAGGAAAACGGAAAGTTATTAAATCTTTGTGATAAGTAAAATGTAAATAGCGTATATATCATCCCCGTTGGTGGTACAAGAGCCATCTATCACATGGAGTGAGTTTAAAAAAAAAAAAAAAACATTTAGTTTAACATCATTTAGAGAATTAAGAATTATTTATTATTATGTAGTTTGTATTTTATTTAATTATGTGTATATTATCCATATTATAGTATTCATTAATATTTGTATTTTATTAAATTTGTAAAATATGTATATTTATAGCTTAATAGTTGTATTGTTGTTATAGTTTTATTTTAATTTATATGATGATCAAAATTAATGTTCAAAATTATGCTCATTTCCTTATATGCACGCCTAATCAAATTGTTTCTCTGCACGCCTTGGTTGACTGGTAGGAAATGCTGTTAGCATTAAGTCCTCCTTTGTACTTTTTATGTGCATAAAGTATTAAATAACTAAATAAAATCTGTCCACGGTCTCACCTGATGGTAAGTGACAATGCGGTTGACGTTGGAGCATGCTTGCCTAGAAGATAACAGTTCACTCAAGTTTCAAATGTCCAGATTATATTATTCAGGAAACAATGACGCTGGAAGAGTATTCCATTCCTTTGCTGTTTGAATCAATGAGTAAATAAAACGCTTTGTACGTATTTGTGGAATTATCCGAAGTGCGGGTTGACATATGTTCGAATATTTGTGTGATGAACATCGATCTTTGTTCTGTATCTGGGTGGTATACTGTATATTTGCAAAAGTATATACGTTTTGTATCAGTTATCTGGTTCCCGTAGTACAAGTTTTGCTTAGTTTGGGGCTAGATGGCGCTGTGTGAAATGTCCACAAATATTTCTTTTTATATATTAATAATAATAATGCTCAACGATCACTTACATACATCCTAGACCCTAATTAGGATTCCCTGTATCTAGACCCAGGAACTACGAGGACCATGGTCCCAAAACACCCACACTCAGAAAAAGTATTTGCGCTTTTTTTTTCTGTGCACAAATATTTGTCCTGCTGCTGAAATCGAACCCACCGCCTCCGGGTTATGAGCCGACCTACTCAACCATCACACCACAGAGGCTGTCAATTAATTTTGATTCTCTTAATATGCCAATTTACTCGTTCCTTCACCGTTGTATTGTAACACTTTCACTATAGTTACTGCAAAAGGACAGATGGAGCGAGACATCAGAGAGGGTAAGGGAGGATCTAAAGATTAAAATTAAACAGCCTGAACAAACCCAGGGCGAATTGAGTGGTTTGATAAATAATTGTTTTTTATAGAACTAGAAATAACCAGCGGTTTCACCCGTTGGTACTACAATCTATAAAACCGCATCAAGACCCATTAAAAACCCTTTCCCAGTACATTCCTGCACCATCCAAAAAACGCCCAGCGCGTACAGATAAAGGGTTTTTAAAAATTCAATTTTCGCTGGCAAGCCATAGAGGTTTTATTCTAAAACGTGACACGCTCGAGTTGAATTAAAAGTGTTAAGTAAGAGGTCTCTATCAGGGTTCCAACGTAATTTTTTGAAGTAAAACTTCTTTACGCACGCTTGACTTGCGGAGTAAGCTGAGGAGGCGAACGCAAGTTGAAATTTTTTGATTCACGTGAATCTCCATTGTCAACGTTACAAAGTAAAAAAAAAGTATGATTATGTTAGCGTGTCCAGTGTAATGATAATTTACAATTGTCAAGAGGGCAACATTAACATTAAACAAAGCAAAAACAAAGTTATACCGGCCGATAGATAGAGCTAAATTAAAGAAGGTAAATCTAAAGTACACTCGGTTTTTTCCTACTCTGTGGTACAAAGGTTTTGAGTAGATAGGAAACCCGTTCTATATCTGCATAGGTTTACTTTAAAGATCCAAGGTCCCATAGTACCTCACCTGAAGAACCGGTAATGGTAAGGTAATGATAATCAGATAACTATCGCTTCCTATAAACGGAACGCCGTTATGAAGACGGTTCGTTAATGGTCCTCGAAGCCGATCATTTTGTGATACGAGATTACGTTATAGGGTGACGAGAAGGTTTATACAGGGTGCTTTAGGGTAAGTTAGAGTTTTAAACCTAAAAAATGAGGAGACATTTTTTTTTTCTATATAGTGTTTAAAGATTTGTAAGCGATTATTATATAACTTTTTTTTTATGTTAAGGGATGACGCGACGAGCTAACCGTTCGCCTGATGTTAAGCGACACGGCTGCCTATATCAATTGCAGTGTCACTCGGAACTCTAAAGTATAGAGTTTCACGTGACACTGCACTGCGCACGTCATCCTGAGACATCAACACAATCTAGTAACAAGATTACTAGACTGTGAGATCAGGTCATAAAGTCTCATTTGCCCAGTAATTTCACTAGCTACAGTGCCCTTCAAACCGGAACACAGTAGTGCTTGCGCACTACTGCTTGGCGGCAGAATAACTGGCAAAGCGGTGGTACCTACCTAGACGAACTTTGCAGAAAAGTCCTACCACCTAGTAAATAACTGACTTGCCCTGGCTTTTGCTGAGTCTCTGGTTGGTTTATATAACTGGTACAATGCTGAGGTCAAACGCATACAAAATATTTCATTAAAGTTGACTTTCTCTATTAGTATTGGAGTTCATTGACATAACACATGCAGAAGAATTATATGTGAAAAAAGATGATAATAATACATGTGGACATCTCACACAGCGCCATCTAGCCCTAAACTAAGCAAAGCTTGTACTATAGGAACCAGCTAACCGATATAAAACATAGATACTTTTTGTTTGTAAATACATATATAGAATACAATATAATACCCAGACACAGAACAAACACGTATGTTCATCACACAAATGTTGGTCCTGGGTGGGAATCGAACCCACAACCACAGTTCAAAAGGTAGGGCTACTACCAACTGATAAAAGCAACTCGCAAGATGCACACAAATTAAGGCTTTTTGCGGTAATTAGATTTTTGTAAGGGTACAAAAGCTTAATATACAAAAAATATTATTTTGTGTCTACAGCAATATTGGGGCCCACGATCCTGAGCCGGAGCGACACAGTTTCCCTAAAATAGAAATAACTGAATAAAATAAAAATATTTGTGCTAAAAGAATATGTAATATAAATTTCCCGTTACCCGTAATGTTGTCAGGCCAGTATCCTTTTTATACAAAAAAAATTAACGGTAATTGAATCGCAAAACGATGGAAAAAGAACTACCATCAAAGGTAACTCAAATCGCAACTTTTACAGGCATAATGGCATATGAACTTCACAAAATGACTTTTACTCACGATACAAACAAAAACCATTCGTATATTCGTATATTTTAATAAAAGCGGCGCTATATTGCAAATGTTCGTGATATATGGAAGCTATAAACTTACTTCCTCAAAAATTAGTTACCGAATCCCCCTCCGTTCTCATTACTTTCTGTTTTGCAAAAGAAACGTTCAATTTAGGAGAATATTACAAAAGTTCCCAAATGTGCCGTTTGGTTAGGGTTGCCACATTTAAAATTGTGTCAAACAAGGCTGCTTTAGATTATAATGAAAATTGATAAAAATCCGTGTTTTAACTTTAATAATTTTGAAATGTTTAATTACGTAATAATAATTAAAATTGACCGCGAAGGAAGGAAGAGTCAAAAGTCAATTAATAAATTAGTCATTACAGTTTATGCATTATAGCCTTTTTTCAAAGGTTTTTATCTGACTACAGCATAGACAACGTCCAGTTATAAATGTAAACTCTATGCACAGCGGGCAGTGATCGAGCACCGTAATTTACCCTGTGGTGGCATTAAATTTATTACAGTGGCAACACCGGCAACTGTCATGGCGCCCCTACCCATCTGGCTATAAAAAAGGAGCGCTCGGTGTACTACGGAGCATTCTTGTTCCAGACACGGTGCGGTGTGGACATGCTGAAGGCCTATAGTTATATAGGTTGCAACCTACGCACAACCCGTTCCTGCCTACAATTACAATATAACACCTAGAAATAACAAACACCTATAGTTCGTTTTGTAAGATAAATAACGGCTAAGCTCTCGTCAGTTAAAAAGTAAAAATTACTCCGACCAGGTTCCGGACATATTACACACACGACACGATAGTTTCCAAACCTATGTTCATCACACAAATGTTTACCCTGGTTGGGTATCAAACCCACAACCTACAGTTCAGAAGGTAGGGCTACTAGCAACTGAACTATCAGGCCAGTCAAAAGTTTAATATCCACACCAATAAACTATTCGAAAAAAAATCGAGCATCCCCAAAAGTAGAAACTAACTTTGAGTACCTAACAAGGCCAAAAGTCTCACACACGAATATATGGCAAGAAGCAATTTCGCAAGATTAGCTGAAAGACGATAAGCACTAATCTTCAAGAATCCATTACAGATATAGGACGCCGAGGCCCTGGCTTTTATTCTTCTTTACCCCAAATAAGGCCTTCGACAATGTATCTTTAGTTTGTAAAAGCATACATTTATAGTTATTTGCGCTACTCGTAGTACCAAGGTTATTAATAAATAGATAGAAAATTCTTTATTGTACAACAAATGTAGGTACATAGGCGAACTTAGTGCTAGAGAGCATTATCTTCCAGTTAACCTTTTTTTTTGAGGGGGGAAATGCCCTCGCACTTGTGGGATGTGGGACTCGAACCCACTAAAACCCCCCCGTGAGCCCTCGTCCGCCGTACCGGGGCGAGAAGGGGTCGCGACTGCTGTCCAGCCAACTCGCCCCCGATCTTCTAGTTAACCTAATTTATATTAAACTAGCTACGCCCGCGGTTCACTACTCGTGAATATTATGTAGGTACATACCCTATATGTAAATCCAGCGTATAAGCCATCTCAGTTCCAAATTTTTGACAACCCCTGTGGTGTGATGGTTGACCATATCGGCTCATAATCCGGAGGTCGTGAGTTCGATTCCTATGACAGGGCATGCAGTATTTGGATATAGAAAAAAAGCACAATACGCGTGCTTTGCCTGAGTATTGTGGGGCCATGGGTATCTCCCCATGTACCCCTGTATCTACAGGGAATTCTAGTTAGGGTCCAAGATCTATGTATGTGATCATTAGGCGTTGTTATTATTATTACATTTCATTGAAATCCGTTCTACCATTGCGGTTAGAAGAGGAAGCGAAGACAGACGAATTTGAAGCAAAACTTCTTTACGCACTAATATTATAGAAACTGACGTGAGAAGTACTCATAACTACACCTATTACACGGCTAACACTCACGGGATACAGTCGAATAACTCGACCGGTGTTCGGGCAATATAGGTGCCCATGCTCAAGGAGTCCGCGCGGCGGTGGCGGCTCGGCGCTGGTACCTCGTGTCAGCCGAGTACCAGTTGTAGTTCTTAACGCACGCTTGACTTGGGGAGTAAGCTGATGAATGCGAGGCGAATGGAAGCTGAAGTTAGATCTCCATTGGTGTCAATTCTGAGTCGCATTCTCTAAAACTAAAGTAAACTTCAAGTATAGCGGTACTCTTCTGATAAAGGGGATATAAAAAAGACGGAAATATGTTAATTTCGTTTAGTTTTAGAGAATGCGACACCGAATCGACACCAATGTCAACAATTCAAAGTTAAAATATTGTATTATTATGTTGGCATGTCCGGTAAAATGTCAATTTACAATTGTCAAGACGGCACAATTAACATTAAACAAAGCAAAACATAGTTAAACCGTCCGATAGATGGAGCTAAATAAGTTTTACTTCAGTCGTGTGGTCTAAAGCACACTTGTTTTTTTTACATTTATTATGAGTGTAATCTGATCATTACCGAAAGGCACCCCACGGCTTTATTTCCATAGTAATTCTTAAATTTCCAAGATAAAAGTACCATTATATTGATTTCGGTAAGGTCAATAACCTAATTGCGAATTTCAGTCCAATCAGTTTAGCTATTTCAGCGTAGAAACAACTCAAACACAAAGAAACAAGATAGATATTCATAATGGCAGCAAAAAGATTTTATCTTTACTAATATTATAAAAGCGTGTTTGTATGTATGGATGTATTGATATTTATTACTCTTTCGCGCAAAAGTTACTGTTTGATTTTTAATGAAACTTGGAATTCAGATAGCTTATACGCTGGATTAACACAGAATACCTTTTATCCGCAAGTGAAACCGCGGTGCACAACTAGTAAAATATAACATCATTATATTGAAGCAAAATAATAATTATATTGGAGTTATCAATTCCAAATTTCAATCACATATCTCGTGTTATACATAGGATAGGTACTCTTTATCCGCGGGTGAAACGACAGGGCGTACCTAGTTTTTTTATTTCTATTATTATTATTATCATTTTATTATGGACGAGCTTCTGCCCGCAGCTTCGCCCGCGGCGTGGCTTATCGGAAAATAATTCAACCACCCATTTCACCATCTTAAGGATGGAATTTCGAAAAATCCTTTCTTAACGGATGCCTATATCATAACATCTACCTGCATGCAATATTTCAGCCCGATCCGTCCAGTGGTTTGGGCTGTGCGTTGATAGATCATTATGTCAGTCAGTCAATCAGTCAGTCACCTCTGAGTAATATATATATTTTTTTTTATGCTACTGAATGATGTGACGAGCTAGTCGTTCACCCGATGTTAAACGCCACGGCCGCCCATAACAGAACAGTATCATTCGGAACCCTAAAACAGAGTTACGAGTGACACTGCACTGCGCACATCATCCTGAGACATCAGCACAGCCTGGTAATAAGATTACTAGACTGTGAGGTCAGGTCATAAAGTCTCAATTGCCCAGTAATTTCACTAGCTACAGTGCCCTTCAAACCAGAACACAGTAGTGCTTGCACAATACTGCTTGGTGGCAGAATAACTGGCAAAGCGGTGGTACCTACCTAGACGAACTTTGCAACAAAGTACTACCACCTAGTAAAAGATAATAATAATAGTTATCTTCATTCTCTACTTCTTTCTTCGCTCTTGAAATTGAAAAAATCTCACAACAAACAGACATTACGTTTAATCCCTCCTGAATCCAGAAACCTTAAAAAATACCGGAAAAAAAGGACAAATGGCTAGCTCTGACGTAATAGGCTTTTTTGTGACGGATAAAAACACCATGGCGATGCGATGGTGTTTTCCAAGCAAGGACTTTTCCCACTTTTTAACGGTATTGCTTTTTGCGCTGATGAATAATATTTTTTAACTGTTTTTTTGATGCTTTTCGCTGTTCTGTGTCAGTTATGATTTAGGACCGGTTGTTCTTATTCTGAAATAGTTTCGGTCATTTTATGAAGACTACAAAAAACTTTTGTACTATTATTTTGTACTACTGGCCGCGATGATCTATAGAACGTCCAAATGCTCCAGCCCACTGGTAGCGTACTCAACATGCTGGCAGCGTTGCCCTGTTAAATTGCAATGCTGATTCATTGTGTCAAATAAGTGCCAGCATTTTGGTCACGCGTATAGCATCGAACAGGCGCTCTGATAAACTTTTAAAACGCGATGAGCTCCCGGCCCCCACGGACCCACGGTCTCAACACCAAACGGCTCTAATATGTAACCACCACCAAGATTACTGTATTTGCGCCGTTTAGCCGCTCAGCCATATGATTTTGAAGAAAATGTTTTAATTGAATATTCATAAAATACGTTAGTAAAGGTTTTATATCTGAAAATTTATCTTACTAAAAAACAAAGGTTGCTTATAAAATCTGAAAACTTTGAACAGTTGAACAATATAAGCGTAGGTAAAATAGCATTTCAACTTCTACCGCTTAGAAAAACATAATTTTAATCATAATTTTAGAATAAATATTCTGCTGGTGGACCTTACAAATCAAAATTATAAACCTTATAACTAAAAAGATATTGCATAAACTATTTAGCACCTTTACAAGTCATAATTTCTTTTAAAAAAGGGCTTTTAACCGTCTTCTTGTAGTAAAAATCGAAATAAGCATTATTAAAGGTAACTCAAAATCTGCTTTTCAGATCACGATTAAACTTAAATGGGACCACAAAGTAAACATCAGATTTCAAATAAAAAAAAGGATCATCAAAATCGGTTCACCCAGTCGAAAGTTCTGAAGTAACAAACATTTAAAAAAATCATTCGATTCGAGAACCTCCTCCTTTTTTGAAGTCGGTTGATAAGATGAATGAATGAATGAATAAATCAATAAAATGAATGAATGATTTATTTGTGAAAACCTTAGCCTATTACACTGTGAACGTAAATGTATTTAGTTTATACAAATATTACAAAGAACATCTACTTGATAATGATTCAATATTAGATATTATTAATATAGAAATATTTATTGACCTTATAACACATTGTTATACTGGGCAAGTCATTTTACATAATAAAAATATTATTTATCGAAATTCATTGGAAATATATAAACATAAGGCAAAGAAAATTAAAATATTAAAGAAATACCATTAAAACTGTTAAAACTGCTGTAAAAGAGCAATAAAATAAAATAAAATGAAACAATTGAAATAATGATAAATTAGAAGAATTAAAATTGAATAAAATTGAATCTAAATCTAACAAATAAAATATAATTATATTAAACATTATACTAGAAATATTCCGCATCCTGCAAGAATGAAAATTCATTTATATATATAATATTATTATACTTTGCACTAGTTTAGTTAAGTACTGATTATGATGATCATGGCAGTGATGATGATGGTGAGAGAAAGTATTCTGATGAGCCTGGCTGATTGTTATTTTGATTGATTTACGAACCGGATGGAATTTTACCACAGTTAACAATATGGCCATAAGGCCGTATTTTATTGACAATATGGCCGAAAAGCACCATGCTTTGCCTGAAGTGGAACTGTCTCTCAAGTAAGGCTACCGGAAAACACTGTCAACTTAACGACATAAATTCCATAAAAAGGGAATAATGCTAAAAAAAATAGTTTGTGCAAAACAATGATATTTCCTTCCTAATTTTATTAGGTTAGGAAAAAAGGTTAACATACCTTTTTTCGACAGCAAAGTGCCTTTATTCTGATACTAACTACTACAAAAAACATTCGGACTTTATATCTACTGGCCGCGTTGACCATAGAATTATGTAGCTAACGAGTAATTCTGCGGTGCCGACTTTATTATACACAACTTAAATATTTTTCTTGAATTAAAAATTTCCAACATTCATGTATAATCAGTTGAAACTGATTGGCTACATCAATACACGATTCATCCCACAGCGCAAACAAGCAGTTGACAATCAATTACCGACTCGACACAAATTTCGAAGTGCTTATTCCCATAATTAGGTGTATCACAAACAATACGAATTTGTGTGGCCATTAACAGCGTCAACGCATTTTGTTAGCATACATATGTAATAGCAGTATGAGCAAGACTAATCTTCTCATAGCTATAATTTGCATTTATACTTTTATTTTTCTTATATAATTTTTTTATTTAAATATGGCCTATTTATTTTGTAAATATTTTTTTTTATTTGTTACTTTTTCCTATTGTAATTTATTATATTTTTTTTAATTTAAAAAGCCTTAAGTTATTTTTTCTCATTTTTATATCGCTTGCAGTTTTTTAATACTGTGGTGATACTTAAAATATCTGGATTGTTTTGACAACGTCTGTGGTGTGGTGGTTGGGCAGTTGGTTCATCATCCGGAGGCGGCGGGTTCGATTCCAGCAACAGGATAAGTATTTGTGCACAGAAAGTGCAAATATTTGATTCCGAGTCTGGGTGTGGTGGTACAATAGTCTTCGTAGTTCTTGGGTATCTAGACACAGGGAATCCTAGTTAGGGTCCAGGATCTATGTGTGTGATTGTTGGAGGTTATAATTATAATAATTATTATTATTGTTGCTCTTGACTTCTTTTAATTTGGCAACGTGCTAAAAATCAATCAAAAATATTGATCCTTGAACGGATTTTTTAATAGATATTTTTATTGTTCCTAAAACACTGACTAATATAAGACGTAGATCCTAAACTTCTAGACCTAGAGACTTAACATTTCTAGGATTATTTTTATACTAATAATATATATTGTATTTAGAAATTCTACCGAATGGCATCCCATTAAATCAATACAAACAACTAAAGATTTTTTTTTTTTCAAAGTTTACATACTGCGTACTGTAATATACGGCATTCATTTCTGTTATTCAACCTCAGGGCAGACCAATTATTTCTACATAATTGTCGTCCCATGCGCGATTCTGTAAACAGCCTAAATAAACGGTGTTATGTTTAACATATTTTTGTAATCGATTTTATGCAGATATTATTGAATGCAGATGAATGGAGCTGTGTTTATCTCAATTGTTTTAATTATTTATATGTAGTTATTGTTTTGCTGCTTTTTACATCTATTTCTATGGTTTAGAACTATATTGTCACAGTTTTAAGGTGGCTTCTGATTTGACCTTTAAGCTTTTTACCTCAGATCTCTGGCATTTATTAATCCATTTGGATTTTTTTTTATTTGAAATTATTCAGCGTATTCCAATAGTACACCGGTATAAATGTTGAGCTAAGCCCTTTCTGACACTACTGCTTCCGTGCTATATCTACTCTTTTATTACTCTTATTCTTGACTAGGTACTGTTTATATTTAATTGTATTCTCTTGTTGTATGTTTATTCTTGTAAACATTATTTTATTTTATTTTTGTAAGTTAGTGTTGACTAAATGTTTTTCTTTTTTTCAATGGAAAATTTCATCAAAAGTTCAGCAGTTGATTTTAAAATCACTACAACTAGAAAATAATGTCATGCAAGTACTTTTTCTCTAATATATAAAACTCTATAGTGTCACAGTGTTTGTAACAAATTTAATCCGAAACGGCTTAACCGATTCTTATGAAATTGTGTGTGTATATAGTAGGTCTAATAAAAAGGACGTAAACTATTTTTTTCATAACCCTAAATGAAAAGGATAGTCGACTCCAAACTTTTTATTTTGTTAATTTTTAAAGTGTTAAAAATACAATTTTTGAGAGTGGATGGGGAATTTAGGCGTAAAATTAATTAGCCCATACTAAGTCGGGGCGGGGTTTCAATATAAAACCAAGGCAATGGAAGCCTGCTTAACTTAAAAGGATAGCTTCCTTTGAACATGATTTTAAAAGGGGTCCGAATTTACCATTTCGTTTTAATTCTCAGCCCATATTCTTAATTAAGCCTTTCGATAATAGCATGATTTATTATTTTCTACGAAGCGTTAGTGATGGGAATTGCAGGTGAGCCTACAACGCTTGGTAGAAAATAATACAACGTGCTTTTATTCTCAGTTTATTTGTTGCAGTATAACTTCCAGAGATTTCGACGACAAAACGAAAGATATACAAACCTGTTCGTATTTTACGAGCGACCGAGGCGCCGGCTTTATTACGTGAGTAAATTTGGTTCAGTTTTATTTTGATAAGAATAAAATATCCTTTTCTATTGGGAAAATTTGATGTCGATGCTGAATTTTTTTTTTTTTGATCAGTTTGTTATATTGGGCGTAGTTGGGCTGTATGAAACAACCTTCAAAAGCAAAAAAAGAATTCCAACGCAGACTGAAGTCTACTTTAAAGAAGGTAATACAAAATTTCATAAAAATTTTGCTTTAACTAGCTCAAGTATTCAATAACTAGCTTCTGCCCGCGGCTTCGCCCGCGTGGCCTATACGAAACGAAGAAGAAAATGTTTCATAGATGATTCAACCACCCATTACACCCTCTTGGGGTGGAATTTCAAAAAACCCTTTCTTCGTGGATACCTACACTTTACAAAAAACACACCCATCAAATTTCAAGTCTCTAGCACCAGTGGTTTAGGCTGTGCGTCGATATTTAAGTCAGTCACTCGGTCAGTTAGGACTTTGAATTTTATATGTACAGATTAATTCAATTATGCTGTCGATTACTTATGTGTTAAATCATATGAACTGATTTTTTAAAATCAGATATTTTAACGGGATTTTAAACAATGTTTACGCAAGCCCCACATTTCACATTATTATGCAGCTGGAAGACGTCCATTGCTTAACATACTTGTTCTGTATCTGGGTGTCGTGGGAGCATGTCTATAATATTATACACCCACTGTTTGGCACAGACACTGAGAGCCTCTGTGGTGTGGTGGTTGAGCAGGTCGGTGCATAACCCGGAGGCGGCGGGTTTGATTCCTGTAACAGGACAAGTTTTGTGCACAGAAAAAACCGCAAATACTTGATCTGAGTCTGGATGTTGTGGGACCATGGTCCTCGTATTTTCTGGGTCCCTAGATACAGGGAATCTTAGTTAGGGTCCAGGATCTATGTATGTCATCGTTGGGTCTTGGGCTTGCAAAGTGTGATGGTAATTTTTGTAAGATAAATAACGGCTGAAACTCACCTCAATTAAAACTCGAAATTACTTCGACCAGGTTTCGGACATATTCGATGTCCTTCTTCTGGGAGCCAGTTACTAACGCAAGCCACGGCGGCTTCCGCGATCGTCAGCACGTAACTGATAATAATGGCAACTTCTCTATGATAAGCGTCCAAAATGGTATTGTATAAAGAAGGCCTTTGATAAATAAATAAACAACGCCCAACGATCACATACATAGATCCTGGACAATGAATTCCTTTTTTTTTTTACTTCATACTTGTCTAGCATTTGACCACGCTCTCACCTGATGGGAAGTGACGATGTGATCGAAGGTGTAGCATGCTAGCCAAGTAAAATTGAAATTGAATTCCTTGTATTTAGGTATCTAAGACCTACAAGGACCATAGTCGTAAAATACCCAGACACAGAAAAAGCGTTTACGCTTTTTTTTGTACAGTAATACTGGCCCTGTCGCGAAAATCGAATCTGGTGCCTTTGGGCTATGAGCCTAGCGGGACCGGGTGCTAACCACAACAACCACACAACACACAACCATCATAAAGGCAGTTATAAAAAAAAACAAAACACATTATTGCTTGCAACCAAATCACTATTGCAACAGCTTCTAACCTATCCTATAAGTTTTTTCAATCCACAAGCCATTTAACGTGGCTATGCTTCACGCATTACATGTTGATAGTGGCTTGTTAGATTAAGTTTTTTTTTAATTGTTTCCTGTTTTATTTATTTTCTAGATACGCCCGTTGGCTCAACCCACAGATAACGACTTTTTTCAATTTTAAGTCAATTGTTCAATATTTTTAATCATTATTTCTTCGGGACTGAGACAAATATGATAAATTGAAAACCATGAAAATCGGTTCAGCCGTTTTCGAGTTATAAGTGTTTTAACAAACCCGACATTGTTTTATATGTTTACAAGCTGCGCCCCGCTGTTTCACCCTCGTAGTGATATTATCGTGAAATTTTATAATTTTCCGCTCAACTTCTTATTTTTTTTCTTTCATAAAAACCTTCTCCTGACAATCACACTAATATTATAATGGCCAAAGTTTGTATGTGTGTTTGTGTGTATGTGTGTTTGTTTGTTTCTCCTTCACGCTCAAACGGCTGAATGGATTTGGATGAAATTCGGTAACAAGATAGCTGATACACTGGATTAAAATATAGGCTACATTTTATCCCGGAAAAATTAAGTTTTCCCGTGGGATGAAAAAATAATTATAATACTTTTTATCCGCGGGTGAAACCGCGGAGCGCAACTAGTAATAAATAAAACAAAAAAGAATTAGTGAAATTTATTCCATCCGTTTACGCGTAATGCAATGACCAAGGGAAACACAGATTTATTTTTATCTATTAAGATATAGATTACTTCGACAAACGTTAAAATAATATGAGTGTAGATTATAAATAACGCCCAATAACGCCCAGCGATCACATATATAGATCCTGAACCCTAACTAGGATTTCCTGTGTCTAGGCACTCAGGAACTACGAGGACCATGGTCCCACAACACCCAGACACAGAACAAGTATTTGCGCTTTGCGCTAAGTTTTGCAAATATTTGTCCTGCCGCGGGAATCGAACCCGCTGCCTCCGGGTTATGAGCCGACCTGCTCAACCACCACATCACAGAGGCTGTCGTGTCTGTTAAACACTAATTACAGCTTTAAGCATGTAGATTTCATTTGGCGTAAACTTCGTCAATTTTTCTTTTTAATTTATTTATTTCCTAAAGAAAATTTATTTTCTTAGAAGTTCCAAGGCCGATAAATGGCAAATCTCCTAAATACTAATGGAGCCAGCCCTCGGCAGCGCGCTATAACTCCATTGGACCGATCCGAAGGCAAAATCTGGTCCCAATCGCTTAAACCCGAAGCTTGGCACGTTTTATTTTATTTCTAACAAGTCAACGTCTGCGTAAGCTGAAAATACGTCTATTTATTTGGTTTTCGTAATAACAAAATAAAATTTTGTTGTTGATAGCTTAGTCGGTAGTTACTTACCCTGCCCTCTGAACTGTAGGTTGTAGGTTCGATTCCCACCCAGGACAAACATTTGTGTAATGGATATCGATGTTTGTTCTGTATCTGTTATATTGTATTCTATGTATATAATAGGTCTTTACCTATGAAATTGCCGAATTGCAGTACAGACTTTTTCAAACAAAAAAAAGTTTTGATTGGCTATGAATTCTAAATTCAAATTAATTTTGTTTTAAAAATATGACATTCTATTTACAATATAAGTCTTTTGTTTATTGATTAGCGTTGTATTTTCATTACATTTCAACATTTTTCCTCATAATGGATACTTTGAAATTTCGTGTAATTATGGAATATGAGTTCCGTCGTGGCACCAACGCGGCACAAACGACACGTAACATCAATGACGTTTACGGAGAGAACTGTACAAACGAACGTACAGCCCGTTATTGGTTTGCTCGGTTCCGTTCTGGGAATTTTGACTTGATAAATGAACCTCGTGGTCGTCCGGAAACTTTGGTCAACAATGATGAATTAAAGCCGATTGTGGAAGCTGATGAATCTCAATCTACAGCTGAGCTGGCAGCAGCTTTTGATGTTAGCATCAAAACAATATTGGTCCATTTGCGACAGATTGGCAAGATAAAAAAGCTTGATAGATGGGCCCCACGAACTTAACGATCGCCAGCGCAACGTACGCGTCGAGACTTGCCTTGCGCTGCTTAACAGGCACAGAAATGAAGGAATTTTGAACCGAATTGTTACGTGCGACGAAAAATGGATTCTTTTTGACAATCGAAAGCGCTCAGCAAGTTGGTTAGATCCTGGTTCGGTACCAAAGCAATGTGCAAAACGAAAAATGACCCCTAGAAAGGTGATGGTCACAGTTTGGTGGTCTAGTGCTGGTGTGATTCATCATAGCTTTTTACAAAACGGCGAGAGCATTACTGCAGATGTGTACATTGAAGAACTGACCACAATGATGGCGAAACTCGCACGTCTCCAACCAGCTTTGGTCAATCGGTCGTCTCCACTGCTACTTCACGACAACGCGCGACCCCATACTGCACAACAGACCGTCTCTAAGCTGCATGAGTTGGGTTTGGAAGCTCTCCCTCATCCGCCATACTCACCAGATCTTGCGCCTACCGACTATTACTTTTTTCAAAATTTGGACAACTTTTTAGCGGGAAAAAAATTCAATTCCCGAGAGGCAGTACAAAACGCCTTTGAAGAGTTTGTTGTCTCCCGTCCTGCTGATTTTTTCAAGAAGGGCATCCATAAACTGCCACAGCGTTGGCAAAGATGCATTGATTGCAGGGGTGATTACTTTGAATAAAAGAAATAAATAAGTTCGAAAAAAAAATACTTTAACTTTTTTCAAACAAAACGGCAATTTCATAGGTAAAGACCTAATATTTACAAACAAAAAGTATCTAAGTATTGTATCAGTTATCTGGATCCCATCGTACAAGCTTTGATTAGTTTGGGACTAGATGGCGCTGTGTGAAATATTCACAAATATTTATTTCTTTACAGTGTCCTTCGCCCTGAATCATAGTAGTGTTGCAAACTACTACTTGGCGGCAGAGCTGGTACAGCGGTAGTAGTAACCTAGACAAACTTTATAAAAAACTCCTAAACTACTCCACACACCATTTAAATGTAAAATAAAACACTTGATTTTAAGTAAAGGTGTTTTAATCTTTTTTTTTTTTAATTCAAACTTGTCTAGCATTTGACCACGCACTCACCTGATGGGAAGTGATGATGCGATCAAAAGTGTATCATGGGAGTTTTTCGGGAAAACGAAAAGGATTGCGTCACCGCATCGTATTATTTTCCAAAACTTGTGTAATTTTCAGTGTTAGTACATAAAATTGGTGGCATTTTATTCGTTGGGTGCTGAATTGCAGGCATGAGTATGGGAAAGTGGTAGAATGATGGTGAAATGTTTCTTTTCGTGTTGTTTCCAAAACTCCATAGAAGCTTCAAGTTGCCACCACTTTACTAGGAGTATGACTTTGACTAGATCATGACTTGACTTGATGACTTCGACTATGACTTGACATATATTTGCGTGAAATATCATTAACTTGATAAATTATCAATTACTTGACACTGGCTAAATACACAAAAGTGTGGAGCCAAAACAAAATACAAAATAAAAAAATAAGTGTAGCATACTAGCCAAGTAAATGATATAGAAGTAAGTTTCAATTAACTTAATATTTACCATTAACTCTTTAACTTAAAACTTCAAAAGACGAATTCGTAGAATAAAACTTGAATGTTGATAATCCGTCCAGTTACGCTTTCTAAAGTAATTTATTATTAAGAGCTCTCTAATAATATGCTTAAGAGCGCCAGAGATATTTTCATTCTAGAGATAGAAACAAGGCATACGTTTGCTCTGACTACTCGAGCTAATTGGGTTTCTTGGAAAAAACTGAGTACCTATGCAAATCAACCGAACCATTAAACAGGCTAGCTCACGTTTATTAATTTACTAGTTGCGCCCCGCGGCTTCACCCACCGATAAAAAGTATTTTAATTATTTGTACATCCCACGGGAACATTTCACTTTTCCGGAAAAAATGTAGCCTATATGTTAATCCAGTGCTAGCTTGCTATCTTGGTACCGAATTTCATTCAAATCCGTTCAGCCGTTTGAGCGTAGAGAATTAACAAACATACACACAAACACACATAAATACAAACTTTCACCTTTATAATATTAGCGTGATGTGATAGTGTGATGATCTTTGTGAAGCAAAACTGATTTATTACTTACTTGTTTAGGCTCTTTCATTTCATTTCATTTCATTCCATTTCATTCAATTCAAATCGAGTCACTCATGTAATCTCGACGAGTTAGATGAAGACCGATTACACCTAAGTCATTTCGTTGATCTATATATGTATCGTTGGGCGTTATTATTATTATTCAATTCAAATCGAGTCACTCAAGTATGACTCATTTTGCACATCACTAACCCATCCCAACAAAACTATCTCTAGCGTAGTGTAGGTGTCACACGAACCGAACAACTATGAAATTTCAAGAGGCGCGGCCATTGGGCATTTGTCCAAAAATCTCTCGCTATTTGAACCGCGTTTATTTCAATAAAATCTCGGATTCAATGCTTTTCGTGTGTATTTTGTGACGAGTCATCGTTTGCTGCGGCACTATTTGTTTAGTCTGATTTTTAATTTATAAAAACAGCAATGTATACGTTGGTATTATACTGATATGCAATTCAAAAATACTCTTTCTTTTTGCAACTAAAATCATTGAAGTGTGATCGGAGCATATTTCTGCATGTGTTTCTTCAATCTATATCGGTACTTCTACGCTCGTCGTCGAGAAAAATAAAAATAATGCCGTGCACTCTCTCCATGAGAGAAAGGTGAGAAGTGGAGACGTCTTGATGTGACGATGTGACTTAATCCAAAGAAATATGGACGAGAAACTTATGATATAAAAATTTAAAAATCTTCAATACAGATCATCAGGGTTCTTATAAATGAGCGTGCTCCTAACTATATGAATAACGAGCTTCTGCCCGCACCTTCGCCCGCGTCGTGGCCTATGTTCCCATAGGCGGGCGCAGGCGCCACCTATCTCACTCTCTTAAGGGTGGAATTTCGAAAAATCCTTTCTTAGCGGATGCTTACGTCATAACATCTACCTGCATGCCAAATTTCAGCCCGATCCATTCAGTGGTTTGGGCTGTGCGTTGATCACTATGTCAGTCAGTCACCTCTGAGTTATATATATTTAATATATAATAGGCTTATTCTTAAGGTTATCATGTAAGGTTATTTAGATACAATAAAACATGCACGCTAGTTTAAGATGAGCCGCACGTTCATAGATTCCGGAACATTCCAGGTTTCAAGTAATTTGGACCTAAACACTGAGGATTATTTTTGCACAGAAAAAATGCAAGTACTTGTTCTGAGTCTGGGTGTTGACCATGGTCTAGTCCAGCCCTAGTTAGTAGTAGTAGACCATAGTCTAGTCCAGGGAATCCTAGTTAGGGTCCAGGATCTATGTATGTGATCGTTGAGTGTTATTATTATTATTGGATGTCTGTAATTCCTAAATCATAAAACCAATAACCATGAAATATATACGGAACAGTTTTCGAAGTACCTTCTAACAGAAAAAGAATCATCGAAATCGGACCAGGCATTAATGAATTAGAACTTAGGGGATAAAGTCAAAATATGTACTTGTACATTCTGACTTTTATACCCTCTCCCAAGGACTTTTATAACCTTGATGGATTTCGGGATAAAAAGTATGTATGTCCTAGCCTCGTTTCAATTCGTTCTCAAGTTTCACTTGAATTCCCTATGTGCTATAATAATATCTACCTCTGCAAAGAGTAGCCAACCAATTTGGTAATTTACACTTTCTTTCAAAATTTTACTTGGAAATCCTCCAAAGAATCCAATGTACTTAAAAATATTCAGTCCAATCGGTGTAGTCAGTCAGTCGGTGTAGACCCTATCCAGAGCACCTGGATAGGGTCCGGTTAGCTTCCCTGGGAAGGCACACCTGGTCTACAATATTGCTAAACTAAAATATCCGAGCTTGAAGGAAATTTAATATCACTTCTCTCCCAGACATTGTTAGTTTTTGTTTTGTATTTTATAAAACGGCAAGAATTTTCACTTTGAAACAGGTTCTCGTTGAGTTTTAAAGCAAAAAGGTGGTTCAAAAACTGCGGCTTAACTTTGACTATCATGAATTTATCTTTTAAACTAGCTTCTGCCCGCGGCTTTGCCCACGTGGCCACGTGGAAACGATTTTTTTATAGATAGCCCACGTGGCCGAACGAAGATTTTTTTGTAGACAGATCAACCACCCAATTCACCCTCTTAGGGGTGGAATTTTGAGAAACACTTTCCTAGTGCATACCTACACTTTAGAAAGAACACACCCTCTAAATTTCAAGTCTCTAGGATCAGCGGTTTAGGCTGTGCATTGATATATAAGTCAGTCAGTCAGGACTTTGAATTTTATATGTGTAGATTGAAAACATTCTGTATTAAAATACTGTTACAAAATACTTCACTTCGGGAGCTGATGCAAGCGGCGTAGTATATATACGAGCGACGGAGAAGGCTCGGGCTCACTTTTCGGGCAGCGCTCAGAGGCGACGGACGTTTTATAAAATCACGCTATTAATTATTGTCGGTTCTTAGTAAATTTTAATAAATATTGTTAGCTTGATTGTAAGGTTACTTTTTTTTTAAACTAAAACCACTTAGGATTTCCAACATCAGAAGCGGGATCTAACTCAATTCTGACTTGGTTATTCTGATTTTAAATATTGCTTTGCTTTTGCTGTTGTGATTTTAAAGAATATCCGCTTAAATTTTTGGAGCTATGTCTGAGACTAGTAAACGTAAAAGTCGTAAGCGAAATCGAACGTCTATTCCTGGTTTCGAAGCCCAGCTTCAAACTTTCATAAGCCGCTTAGGTGTTTTGGAAGATTCCAGGACACGCAGTGCAAGTGTTGTTGCGAGTACATCGCGCGCCATGTCGGCGCCAGGACCGGATGCGCCAGCCGCGTCGTGCGAGCTGTCTGCCCGCTGACTGCGCCGTCGAGCGCCGAGTCGTACCCTGCAAGTCTGGACCTGCCCGTGCCGTGTACAAGCACGCCTCCGCCCACCGCGGATATGGTTATAAGTAGCCGAAAAGCTCGTTAATGCTATGATGCCATGCCGGTAAGATCGAACCATGTATTTATGTCAAATTTCGATCTGTCTTTGCATGATTTTGATTCGTTGTGTGGTCAAATTGATCATGTGCGCAAACTAAATAGATGGGACGACAGTGAGTGTTTAGCACGTATAGGTAATTGTCTGAAGGTGACGCGAGGTCGTGGCTATACGATTGGGTTAGTAATGATCGTAGTTGGCCAAATTTCAAGGGTGAATTTAAGGCATTGTGCCCTATACGAGTAAATATCGCAAACATTTTATTTGATGCTATGAAAACTGATTCTGATAACTACCCCACGTATGCAGAATATGCTAGATGTTTGTTGTTACGTTACGCATTGTTAACGATTTGAGTGATGAATGAGTTCATTGTAGCGATAGTTACACGCTGGTGTTACTGATACTCAAATTCGCGCAGCTGCTATGAATTTAGTCAGTTTTTTGCCCATTTATGTGAAACCTCATCAGATTACACCCGTTCGAGCTCGTGGTGTTTTTCGCAAAGGTTATGTTCAACAAAACAAGCGAAAACGCGAGTATAGTGATTCTAAAGACTTTGACTGAGGCAGGTTTTTCCATCAGCGTTGAGAAATGTGAATTTATTACAACTGAAATATATTACTAAGGTCAAATGATTACTAATGGTCAGGTGAGACCGAGCGAGCATAAGGTAGAAGCTTCTGTTAACACGTAAGTGCCAAGCAATGTCTGAAGAGGTTAGACATTTTTAATGCTACTAAGTTAGTTTTTGTTACTTTAGACGGTACATCCCCGGTTATTCATTCAAAACAAAACTCGCAATGGTGTACCGTTAAGATGCGGTGACGAATAATACTGCGTCCACACTACCTGACGCTGACCAGCAATTCCAAGACGCTTATGTCAACAAGGGTCGTCAGCAGTCACAAACCTTCACCGTTGGCGATTTTGTGTTCGTGAACAGGTCGTAACAATCTACGGGAAAGCTGAACTCTGGCATGCGGGGGCCCTACAAGGTCCTGCATGTGCTGCCACCCACCGCTGTAGCTCGAAACTTCGCGGCAGGTCTTATGGCAAGACAACGCAAGCGGCCGCCGATCACATGGTGTTTTGGCGGGCGAATGGACGCTGGAGGCTTGTTCTGCGTTCTCCACTGCGGATATCTGTCTCACCAATGTGACTCAGCGATGACTGCACTTTGTGTGGCGTCGTTTGCAATGTGATCATTTCGCACAGTTGCCTTCTCTCTATTTGCAATGTGTGAGGTGGCCTATGCCTCTTCATGCAGTTGCCTTTTGCAATATGTGACGAGATTATTCTCTCCACATAGTTGCCGTTTTTGCAATGTATGACGTGGTTTGTGAGTGCCATGTCATACAGTTGCCGTTTTTGCAAAGTATGACGTTATTTATGAATGTTATCTTATACAGTTACCGTTTTTGCAATGTGTGACGTGGTTTGTGAGTGCCATGTCATACAGTTGCCGTTTATGCTATTTATGACGTGATTTGTAAGTATTACATTATACAGTTACCGTTTTTGCAATGTGTGACGTGGTTTGTGAGTGCCATGTCATACAGTTGCCGTTTATGCTATTTATGACGTGATTTGTGAGTATTACATTATACAGTTGCCGTTTTTGCAATGTGTGACGTGGTTTGTGAGTGCCATGTCATACAGTTGCCCTTTTTTCAATGTATTACGTTATTTGTGAGTGTTATGTCATACAGTTTCCGTTTTTGCAATGTATGACGTGATTTGTGAGTGTCACGTCATACAGTTGCCATTTTTGCAATGTGCGACGTGGTTTGTGAGTGCCATGTCATACAGTTACCGTTGTTGAAATGTATGACGTGTTAATGAGTGTCATATCATACAGTTGCCGTTTTCTATTACAATGTGTGGCGAAGTTTAGAAGTCCGGAATTCTGAAATTCGCAATACATTTATTTTTCTTTATTTACAATGCTAACATGCGCCTATAACCATTACTTCTTCTTACATCTTTTCATAAAATTGTTATGAAAACTGCGTTGGTTGTACTTGAGTGCACGCTTGTGCTTCTAACACAGTTGTTTTGCAGTCTCCGTTTCCAATGTTTATTACAAGTACCTGTTGAATTTCTCTAAATTGAAATTTCTTTGAATTGAGCAACAGCTTCATTTTAATTTTGAAATGGTTTCAGTTACCAACGTTATGCCTGTACATCGGGTCCTAAAATCATGTTTTGTTGTGTTATAGAAGAAGACACAACGGCCGAGGTCGACGACAATGTGCCGCTTGAAGATGAAGCAGCTGTTGAGGACAACACGCAAGCAGGAACGGCCGTGTTACAAAATACTTCACTTCGGGAGCTGATGCAAGCGGCGTAGTATATATACGAGCGACGGAAAAGGCTCGGGCTCACTTTTCGGGCAGCGCTCAGAGGCGACGGACGTTTTATAAAATCACGCTATTAATTATTGTCGGTTCTTAGTAAATTTTAATAAATATTGTTAGCTTGATTGTAAGGTTACTTTTTTTTTAAACTAAAACCACTTAGGATTTCCAACAATACATTTATACATTGTGTTTATGATTTTTATAGCAGTATCGCCTTCTTAGTGTAGATAGATAGGTAGAGAACTCTTTATCGTCTCACTAATGAATTAACTAAACAGGAATAAATAATTATAATATAATAATGCGCGGTCTTATCGCTGACAACGATCTTTTCCAGACAACCATTGGATGGACAGTAACAGTGGAGAAGAATAAACGGCGGCAAAGTGTAGATAGATAGATCAACACTTTATTGCACAACGTAAAAAAAAATTACAAAATTAAAAACCTACATAACTAAATAAAACTAGTACAATAGGCGGTTTTATCGCTTAGGGCCATCTCTTCCAGACAACCTTTAGTGTGTGTGTGTGTGTGTGTGTGTGTGTGTGTGTGTGTGTGTGTGTGTGTGTGTGTGTGTGTGAGTGTAATCAACTGATTATTGTTTATGTAAAAATAAATTTGAACAACAAGCTGGATTTTTACCCGCATCCATCCGTCCCGTCATCGTCGTAAAATTTATTCGTATTTATTATATTGCGTATAATACATTTCTATGGAAATAAATAAATAAAGCATTAAAGAAAAAAGAAAGAAAGAAAATTATTTTACCCAAGTATACATTAAAATACACACGAGTAATATTTATATTAGATACTAGCTACGCCCCGCGGTTTCACATGCGGATAAAAAGTAGCCCATTATGTCCCGCCCAACTCCAAAACTACAAGGACCATGGTCCCACAACACTCAGAATCAGAACAAGTACTTGCGCTTTTTATCTGTGCACAAATTACTATACTATATTACTGTCACTTAGCTAGCATGCTACACCTTCGATCACGTCGTCACTTCCCATCAGGTGAGAGCGTGGTCAAATGCTAGACAAGTTTAAAGTAAAAAAAAAAATACTTGACCTGTCTCGGCATTCAAACCGGCTGCGTCTGAGTTATGAGCCGACCTGCTCAACCACCTATTAGGTATTTAAGATGAACTTCCGTAAGGCCACGCAAGGTCAATCAATTATAAATGCGAAAGTTTATATCAAAGTATATTAAATTACAAATTTCAACAAATCTAGTTCGATATTTCTTGAACCTCGAATCATCACAAGTTTTGGAATTCCGATAGTTTGAACAATTGAAGTTTGTTCTGATACAATAGTTCCGTTAATTAATACAAGGAAATTCATAAACTGTTCCATTTCCCTGACATTATCTGTAACGATAACTTTTGATCAACGAACTCCTTTGGATAACTGTTATTCTCAACTCGAATTGATTTGGGTCCACATATTTTATGATTATAGTAAACTGGTTTAAGAAAGTCATTTAAAAGGAAGATTAGTATTTGATTATACCAAAATTCGGTCAAACCCATTGGGGGTTCATTTAATAATACTTCTTTGGGTACGCTTCCCACAGAAGGTGATCTAAATTTGTGTTTTATTTATGACCCTTTTATATATACAATATTACTCTTTTTCAAATAATTAAATATAGTTTAGTTTTATCTTTGGTCATACATGTTTTGTAAAAGTTAGAAAACCTAAATACTAATTAATTATTATTATGTTGAGTATTTCTAATAAAAACAAAATTGAAATAAGTATGTGTAAGCAGGAACGGTTTGTGGGTAGGTTGCAACCTATATACCTATAGGCCTTCAGCATGTCCACACCGCACCGTGTCTGGAACAAGAATGATCCGTAGCACACCAATCGATCCCTTTATATAGCCAGACAGGTAGGGGCGCCATGACAGTTGCCGGTGCTGCCACTGTAATAAATTTAATGCCACCACAGGGTAAATTACGGTGCTCGATCGCTGTGCATAGAGTTTATAACTGGACGTAGCCGCCGTCATATGTATAAAAATTTGTTTGTCCGTCCTGTATTGTATTTATGTTCATTATTAATAATAAAGTTAAATAATAAATTCAAATGATTTTAACAAAGAACACAGATTTGTGTTTTTTTTTTATCTGCTTTACCAAAGATACCATGAATCTGCGGCAATGCAGCTAGAAAAATAATGCCCTGCACTCTCTTCATGTTAGAGAGGAGAGTGTCTAAGCAGTGGAGACGTGTTGGTCTGACAACGTGACGTTATCGAAAGAAATATGGACGAGAAACTTACCATATAAAAATTTAAAAATCTTCGATACAGGTCATCAGGTTTCTTATAGATGAGCGTGCTCCTAACTATATGAATAACGAGCTCTTGCCCGCAGCTTCGCGCTTATGGGCTTATGGGAAAATAATTCAATCACCCATTTCACCCTCTTATGGGTGGAATTTTGAAAAATCCTTTCTTAGCGGATGCCTACGTCATAACATCTACCTGCATGCCAAATTTCAGCCCGATCCGTGCAGTGGTTTGGGCTGTGCGTTGATAGATTACTAAGTCAGTCAGTCACATTTGAGTTATATATATATTAAAAAAACGGCTTTGTTAAACGAGGTTATGGAGAGAGGAGACTCAGCCACTTCCAGAACATCCATTAATCGTTCTTTTCATAGACTCATTTACGTTGGTGATGCGCTAGGCGATCGAGGATCTTAATAATGCAATAATAATTAATAACGCTCAACGATCACATACATAGATCCTGGACCCTAACTAAGTATTCCCTATCTAGGAACCCAGGAACTACGAGGACCATGGACCAACTCCCAGACTCAGAACAAGTTTTTTTTTTCTGTGCACAAATAATTGTCCTGCTGCGGAAATCGAACCCACCGCCTCCGGGTTATGAGCTAAGTGGTTCAACCACTACCTCACAGAAGCTGTCAAACCAATAGAAACACAAATAAAAATGTATATTTCGAATTATAATTTTTTCTTTCTTTATGTTTATGTCCATAGCTCCCTATATGACAGGCAGGTGATACCGTAGTCTTTTGTAGATCTTATACCAGGTCTCAAAGGCATGGTAAATTTAGCTTCAAACTTCGACAAACTTGAGTGGATTGAATATCCATTAAACATCAAGTAGATCGAATTGTGAGGGTAGTTCAAACAAATTGCAAGACTTATTTTCTGGCCACCGTTGCAGCACGGGGGTTGTTTCCGGTGCAGCCAGACTATTAACTTGGCGACTGAGGGGTTCGTGGAAATGGATGAACAGTACCTAAACTTAAGTATTAACTTACTCAGTATTTTAAGAATGATAGTAAGTAAATCTGTTTATTTTTTGTCAAATTCAATGACAAACCAATAAAAAGTTGAAGCAGTATTTTGAAGTACGAGGTACTGGTTATTTGTGTATCTAATCTAAAGTAAAGCATATTAAATCTTAAAAATACATATAAAATTATTACAATTAGAAGTGTGACATATGCGATATCATGGCGTGCATAACTTTGGCCACATGTCCTAATGATACAAAAAAAAATTAACAGGAAGTATAAACAAATATAAATTAAAAATGGAACGAAAAATTTATATTTACATAGAAAACTATTAATTTGTGCAAAAAAAATTGATACAAACAATACCAGCTTGAGGCTCTTGACTCGATTGATTTTTGAAGTTCCTTTATTGACATAAAATTACATTTTATTTTGTAAGACTTACCGTTAGTGTCTAAGTTATAAATTTATTCCAAGAATATAAATTGTTTTGTAGGCTGAAGGCGCCTCTTAAAACTAATAATACTTTACAAGGTTTATAAATACAGTTCTATTTAAATCATAAATTTTAGGGTAGATGGAAAAAAATAGAAAATATTTACATTACGCATTACTTTGCTACTTCGTGCGTTCTTGGCATGAATAACCTTGACTTAATAATATTAATCTTGACTCGATTGAACGGCGTGCCAAAAAGCTTATTGACGATGACACTTTGGTAGGTGAAGCTTAGGTGGCTTCAGAGTCTAGCATATCGACGTAAAGTGACTAGTCTGTCGGTCTTTTATAGATTACGCCACGGTGCACAAGAACTGCATGATCTCATTCCCCCCTCACCATTCCACTACCGGAATACTAGACGCTCGGCTAAGCGCCATCCCTTCGTGGTCAAAATACCACCCATTCTTGATTCCACGTTCATAACTAGAACGGCTAAGGAATGGCATGCCTTGCCAGCGTCAGTGTTTCCGGCAAAATATGACCCGGGCGTGTTCAAGAGAAGAGTGAATAGGTATTTACTTGGCTAGCATGCTACACCTTCGATTGAATCGTAGTTTCTCATCAGTCGAAAGCGTGGTCAAATCCTAGACAAGTTTCATAAGAGAAGCAATAATGCAGTCGGATTTTACCTGCAGCTCAGTTACTGTATATATTAGGTCTTTACCTATGAAATTGCCGTTTTGTTTGAAAAAAGTTAAAGTATTTTTTTTTCGAACTTATTTATTTCTTTTATTCAAAGTAATCACCCCTGCAATCAATGCATCTTTGCCAACGCTGTGGCAGTTTATGGATGCCCTTCTTGAAAAAATCAGCAGGACGGGAGACAACAAACTCTTCAAAGGCGTTTTGTACTGCCTCTCGGGAATTGAATTTTTTTCCCGCTAAAAAGTTGTCCAAATTTTGGAAAAAGTAATAGTCGGTAGGCGCAAGATCTGGTGAGTATGGCGGATGAGGGAGAGCTTCCAAACCCAACTCATGCAGCTTAGAGACGGTCTGTTGTACAGTATGGGGTCGCGCGTTGTCGTGAAGTAGCAGTGGACACGACCGATTGACCAAAGCTGGTTGCAGACGTGCGAGTTTCGCCATCATTGTGGTCAGTTTTTCAATGTACACATCTGCAGTAATGCTCTCGCCGTTTTGTAAAAAGCTATGATGAATCACACCAGCACTAGACCACCAAACTGTGACCATCACCTTTCTAGGGGTCATTTTTCGTTTTGCACATTGCTTTGGTACTGAACCAGGATCTAACCAACTTGCTGAGCGCTTTCGATTGTCAAAAAGAATCCATTTTTCGTCGCACGTAACAATTCGGTTCAAAATTCCGTCATTTCTGTGCCTGTTAAGCAGCGCAAGGCAAGTCTCGACGCGTACGTTGCGCTGGCGATCGTTAAGTTCGTGGGGCACCCATCTATCAAGCTTTTTTATCTTGCCAATCTGTCGCAAATGGACCAATATTGTTTTGATGCTAACATCAAAAGCTGCTGCCAGCTCAGCTGTAGATTGAGATTCATCAGCTTCCACAATCGCCTTTAATTCATCATTTTTGACCAAAGTGTCCGGACGACCACGAGGTTCATTTTTCAAGTCAAAATTCCCAGAACGGTACCGAGCAAACCAATAACGGGTTGTACGTTCGTTTGTACAGTTCTCTCCGTAAACGTCGTTGATGTTACGTGTCGTTTGTGCCGCGTTGGTGCCACGACGGAACTCATATTCCATAATTACACGAAATTTCAAAGTATCCATTATGAGGAAAAATGTTGAAATGTAATGAAAATACAACGCTAATCAATAAACAAAAGACTTATTTTGTAAATAGAATGTCATATTTTTAAAACAAAATTAATTTGAATTTAGAATTCGTAGCCAATCAAAACTTTTTTTTGTTTGAAAAAGTCTGTACTGCAAAACGGCAATTTCATAGGTAAAGACCTATTATTTCCAGATCGTTTTGTCTCCCTTTAGTCGTTGTCAAGTAGAGCTGCATTAACGGTAATGCTGTAGATCGGTCTATCTTGGCTCGCACTGTACTGTGCATTCAATTGTGTGATAAAATTACATAAACGTTCAGAACGGTACTTTTATGATATCAACTTAACTTTATGAACATAATATTATAGTCCCTAATATACATGCACTTTTCACAGCTAACGGTTCTGATTAAACTGCATCTTTTATGTGCGGCCGTGTCGCTTAACATCAAGCGAACGACTAGCTCGTCATTGTCTAACATAAAAAATAAACTTACATCCTAATGGCACAAAGTTGTATTTATATATATTTAATATGTTAACAGCTAACACAGCAACTTGCTATATATAATCAAGTCTTAAGTGTGGTGGTGGGTGGGTTGAGCAGGTCGGGTCATAACCCGCAGGCGGCGGGTTCGATTCCCGCGACAGGACAAGTATTTGTGCACAGAAAAGTGCTAATACTTGTTCTGCCTGGGTGTTGTGGGACCATGGTTCTCGTAGTTCCTGGGTCCCTAGACAGCGGGAATCCTAGTTAGGGTCCAGGCCTTCCAATTGAAAACAGTACTAAGTCAGTGCCTCTAAAATAAACTGCGTAAATGGAAAACATAATTCAACAAGTCCAAAGTCATAAGTACCAAAGTCATAATCTACAGATGACAGAACTACAAACAGTCGCGCTGCGACATACAATATACATGAGTACAAACCAGAGTCTCGGGACGGTCAATCTAATTTCCCACCGTTCGGGAAGTAGGTCGCAGTTTTACTTCGTTAGCTGTCAGTAGTTTACGAAACCACCGCTGAGGTTACCTACGTTTTCCCGCTTATAGGGTTGGTAATGTCACAGAATACATAATAGTGTAGATACAGAAGAATCACTCCGTGAAGTGATTCAAATAAATAGCGACTTTTGTTACAACGCTATAAAGTGTAATTCAGCTTACACAGCAAGACTACCCTAAACAGTTGCCTCTCGTTCTATTGCTATAGAGCTGCTCTTTTAACGCATCACAATCATGTAGCGGAATGGCCCGATAATACAACAAAGTATAGTGGTTAAAATTTCTCAAGTGTTCTTGTGAGCTCTATTTTGAACAGCAACGCGTTATTGCAACAGATAAACACAAAATTATATGAGTGCCGGCATAGTCGCGAAGCGACTCAAGGCACCTAATAAATCTAAGATTTAAAAAAAATGTATGAATGTAACAGTTTCAATACGCAGTTTATAGATAGATAGATATATCAACAGTTTATTGTACACCGTAAAAAGAAAACAATTTACAAAAAGAAAAAAACTTATATAATAAACTAGTACTAGTACAACAGGTGGTCTTATCGCTTAGAGCGATCTTTTCCAGACCTTTGAATCGGAGGAATCTGTAGCTTAGAATTTTGGGCTTTAGTTTATGTGCATAGTTAGTATGGAATTTTCAAATTATGAATGAAATTTATCCTTGCATTGCCGTTCAATTCAAGTCAAAATTTCTATCAAAGTTCCGTGATTACTATTGGTGTATTTGCGCCTTTAAAAG
Organism: Ennomos fuscantarius; assembly: GCA_905220475.3. NCBI lineage: Eukaryota > Metazoa > Arthropoda > Insecta > Lepidoptera > Geometridae > Ennomos > Ennomos fuscantarius. Next base: position 1,521,374 of record HG992040.1, on the reverse strand, counting down.
TTTTTGGCAAAGTCTTCCTTATTCTACATAAGATAAATATACAAACAGTCTTAAAACCACAGATAGTTTTAGTGAGAGGTTTTGTTTTTACACTCTAAAAAAAGTCCAACCAAATTGTGCAGAAAAACGATCAAATTACTCCAACTTTTATGAAACTCACTTCTTTTTGATAGGCACGCGATGACGTGTCGGATTATATATAAAGTGTGCTTCAAAAAGGATGTAGTCATGGCCGGCCTATTGTTGTATACATACAAAGATGTTCATACAGTCTGTCTGACCCAATAAAGTGGATGATGCGTATTATTTGGCAGATTCTTCGTGACAGGGGTGTTTTTAGGGTGTATTTATGCTATCCTATGCTTGGTGTATTCATAATAGGTCTGGGAATTTTTTTCCTATTTTGAACGTATGAATTTGAAATAGATGTTCTTTGCACTTACTATTTGTACTGACTATTATAGCAAAGGCAATCCAATAAAACAATACTTCGCCCTTCAAACAAGTCTTAATCTAGAATTTCTAAAGTGGATGCGTAAGTATAAAGATACAATTATTACTTTCATAATGTATTAGGCTAAGTTTTTGGCAAATAAATCAATCAATCAATCCATCAATCAATCAATCAATCAATCTATCAATCAATCAATTAAAAAAGAGATTAGTGGATTTTGAAACCGCGCAAGTCAACTTACTAGACTAGGCGCTCTTCCAACTGAGCCATTGTCGCATTCACCAGCGGGTATGAAAATCTTCAGTATTATAATAATTATGATTAATAATTTTTGTATATGATTAAGCAGCCATGGTGATATTTATATAACTTGAATTAGACAAATAAAATTTAATCATTAATTCCGATAATGTCTGTATATTGAAATGGGGCGCAATTGTTAAAATAGATTTTGAATGATGTACTTGTATGTTTATATTATTTTTATTTTATAACGGTTAAACAACGAGGATTACAGGATACAGTAACAAATTATATAAATATTGTTTTCTAATAATATATAAAAAAATAATTTTGGATATTTGTAACAGCGCCATCTATCGCCAAACTAATCACTTAACTTTTACTAGGTGGTAGGACTTTTTTGCAAGTTCGTCTAGGTAGGTACCACCGCTTTGCCAGTTATTCTGCCGCCAAGCAGTGTGTTCCGGTTTGAAGGGCACTGTAGCTAGTGAAATTACTGGGCAATCGAGACTTTATGATCTGATCTCACAGTCGAGTAATCTTATTACCAGACTGTGCTGATGTCTCAGGATGATGTGCGCAGTGCAGTATTGCTCGAAACTCTATTTTGGGGTTCCGATTGACACTGTTCTGTTATGGGCAGCCGTGGCGCTTAACATCAGGTGAACGGCTAGCTTGTCAAATCATTCAGTAAAATAAAAAAAAAAAAAAACATTGTTGATGCTAATCACATAAAATGTATTATTAAAGAGATTCTTTACAACAAAAAAAAAACAGGGAAATTGTCCCAATATATACATCAAAGACACAAAAGTAAATCGTACAATTATGAGGAAAAAAAGCAATAACGTCTATTCGTTTAATAGGTATATTTTGGAGAATATCCTGTTATTCATAACAATTATTCGTCTTTCAACGAAGCACACAATACGAAGCGTATAAATATATGACAATTCGAAAATACAATACGTTTTTTTCATTTATTATCTGGAACTACACTTATAGTTAATAATAGTGAGAATAAGGACTTTTTTCACAATTGAACGGTTGAGAATAAAAAGGGTTTAACTGACAAATTGATAGTTTCGAGAAAATTTACTTTAAACTTCAACGGCATAATTTTAATGTAGAGTGATTATAAGGTAATAGAAAAGGTTTATGTAAGTTTCAGTTGCTTGAAAATGTATTAATTATATTTTAAAATAGTAAATATAGTACTGATTCATGCAATTACAGTAAAAATATGATATAATAATATAAATATTAATTTATATAAATATTAATATAAATCTTTTTATGCTAAGCGAACTGTATTCCTGTGACAGATAAACCCTTTATAGACTCAAAATCTCGAAATTTAAGCCACATTTCGGTATTTTGAGAATGTATTATTGTAGATAATTTCACGCTGAATCTAACGATACCCATAAGTCATTTTGTGAAAAAAGTCAGTTAAACCCTTTTTATTCTCACCCCGTTTGTACATATTAAACTTTGTCAATAATATTTACTTTTAACTGGTAAAAATTACAAATTCTATTCGACATTCTTCTTTTTACAGCAGATTCTAATGAAATTTTAAGAAAACTTGTCAGAATTTTTAGGCCTTTCGAAAGCATCTAGCTTGACTTAACAACAGTTGAATACCACTTTCTCACAAAACCCAGACACAGAAAAAGTATTAGCGCTTTGTTTGCGGTGCATAAATACTTATCCTGCCGCGGGAATTGAACCCACCTTCTCAGATCATAAGTCAGATTATAAGTCAACCTGCTCAACCACCACACCACAGTTGTTGTCATTATATACAATTATACAAAATCAATATTCAACTACTCAATACAAAATTTTAAAAATATTCCGTCAAGTACGAGATGATGCTTTTCTATTGAATCATAGATTTAAAAAAAAACTATCAAGACACATAAAAAAACAAAATGGGTTCAACCGATACCACAGACAGACACACTAAAAATAGTTTTTGAAGTAAAACTTCTTTACGCTCTTAACTTCTTGACTTTGGGAGTAAGTAAGGTAAGTAAGGTGAATGTGTAACGGATGTTGAAAGTTGTTGGTAAAGAGAGTTGGTGGAGCTAAAGAGGTTTTACTTCAGTCGTGTGGTTTAAAGCACACTCGTTTTTTATTGGTTCTCAAAATTAAGTGCTTTAAACTCTGTCAGTATATTAAATAAATCAAAAATAAATAAATTAATTTTATTGCTGTTTCTATGAAAATAACATTTCAATTATTATAAAATATGGTAGGAATATAAATTATTATGTAATGTCATCGTGTACTCAACGACCAATGTTTCAGTTGCGTGATGTTATGTCATCAAGCTGTGATTGATTATAGTCGGGGAGGCGGTGAGCCGCTGAGTTATTACTTATTAGGTGGTTGCTAACAAAAAGGTTGCTTTAATTAAAACAAAATAAGTATAACGTTAGTTGATTAAAATGTTGCTGTTAGCGCATTTTTTATTTAATTACTCTAATCAACATGCATAAAATTAAATAAATAATTAAAATTACATGATTTTAGTTATTGTATTAAAAAAAAAAACAAGGATACAGACACGGGCCTTCTTTTATCATCATCATTTAAGCATCTAGGCCATAATACATCAGGCCGGCCAAATTCGTGGATTAAAAATAAAAAAATATTTGTCATTTTTTATATTATTTTTTTATATCTTTTGGCTTAAGTTTTGACACTGTCTTTTGCCAATGCCACCATTTTAGGTACGTTGCCTACTAATAGCGGCTTCTTAGATGAAGTTTTATTGTGCATAGTTTTAAATTTTATTTTAGTAATATTGTTTAAAAGGTATTTAAATACAATCCAATCTCTTTACTAGTACTTCAAATATACTTTCTTAAATAATATATCTGGTTTTACCTAAATGACTAGAACGAGTGTCGCTGAGTGGTAGCCCGTGTGGCTTTAAAGTCGACGCGTATCAGACTCTGGTTCGACTTCCGCTCGGTCCTGCCAATGACTTTTCAAGTTATGTGTATATTTCCATTCACTTACAACTGTGAAGAAAAATATCATGAGAAAGCCAGAATTTTTAAGAATCACAAAATATCGTGAAAATGTATCATCCACCAAAGGTCAATTCACTATGGCATATTATGGCCTACAATCTCTCCCCTATGAGATAAGAAAGAAAGATGGAATTTCGAAAAACCCTTTTTTAGTGGATACCTCACATTACAAAGAACACACCCTCCAAATTTCAAGTCTCTAGGACCAGCGGTTTAGGCTGTGCGTTGATATATAAGTCAGTCAGTCAGTCAGGGCTTTGAATTGTATTTGTATAGATATGTTTAGATTACAGTTGAGCTATTATCTCTATATATTTAATTTTCTAAATAAAATTACTTACATACCAAATCATTATGCAAGCATACGACTATTTATATACCTCGTCGAACTCAAATATCAAAACATTGTCAAGAAACGCTACGAGATTTCTATTCGAGAAAACTTTTCTATTTTCATAAATAAAAGATGAATTTCCGTTTCGCGAAAGCCCGAAATGTTTCGCGGTTTGTAAAGAACCTACTGTTGACGTTTATTTTACCATGCCTCGCCTTTTAGCCGAATTGTTTTTTGTATTTCATTCCATGCTAGCGTCGACGGTCGACAATATTTTTTAGGTACAGAACCCTTGGGGAATTGAGCCAATTTAATTAATTTGAGGTAGGTAGAACATAATCTGGACCATTTCAAAATTTTCATAAATTGTCAAGAGCTCAGTGCTCAGGGTCAGGGTGATTGTAATGCAAGTATTTAAGCACCTAAAAAAAGCTCAAATACTTGCTTGCACATGCTGTGTCTGGGTGTTGTTGGACCATGGTCCTCGTAGTTCCTGCGTCCCACAGGGAATCTTAGTTTGGGTCCAGGATCTATGTATGTGATCGTTGGGCGTTATTATTATTATTATTTTATGTAACGGGAGATATTACATTCCTAAATTGAAAATTTCCACACTAATTATACACATAAACCATTCGTATAATTTTGTGTTTCTATAAGTTGCATTCATATTACATGATCGCCTAGCATGCCACCGTGATACTCACCAATAGCCAGAAGACGTCCACTGCTGGGCACAGACCTCCAATAAAACGACACTTTGGTTGCTCATCATATTGATTTGTTTGCCATCTAGCCCCAAACTAACTGTGGGAACCAGACAACTGATACAATACTCAGATACTTTTTTGTAAATATATTACACCGTTTCATATTTGGCTTTAATTACATTGTTTGTTCGGTGTCACGAGGTCAGGTGGAAAAAAAAATCATCATAATAATATGCCCACACACAGCCACTCCCTTAATATAAAATTACGGGATTGGCAGCTTAACGTTATTCTCCGAAGCTTGTAAATTTGATTAGTATCACTTTTATATACATTTTTTCATAACAGTAGCATTAACACGTTGAATTGCAATGCTTATTTTTTGTTTGGCCTAGTCCCTGTATGATATTTATACAACTATTTTTAAATCCATCCTTTTGTCCGTTTTGACCCATTAGCCTAGGTACATTTTAATCTACAACGCTTTATTCTGAACAATTCCATTCTTCAAATGGTATTTTTATAGGAACTGTTTTTTTTTTAACTTTTTCATGTTTTTTTTAATTTCTATTTTTTTGCTTTTTAATTTAAAAACATATTTTTGTTTTATTGCCTACTTATTATGATTACGTAATTGGTGGTAAGATAAAATAAAAGTATTTCATTGTTCACCACCGTCTGCTTCCATTATAGTCAAATACTGTCCATCCGAAGGTTGCCTGGAAGAGATCGCTTTTAGTGATAAGGCCGCCCATTGTATTACCAAATATAAGTTATTATGTAAAATTAATTTAAGCATGTGGTATGCAATAAAGAGTTTGTATTGTATTGTATTGTAATTCCTTTCTTTTTTTATTTATTAAATGAAAAAGAAAAGGCTTCCTATCTAAGCGGTAACCGCAGCAAACGTTGCACGAATAACAATCAAGCGCATAAGACCGGACCAATCTTCGCTATGAGCGTTAATGCCTACAAAATATCGCATAAAAATTGGACTCTCCCAGCAGCACACCGCTCATTAAACGAAAAAAATGACCAAAGCTCCGAAATACAGAAAAAGGAAAGCAAATATCCATTATTTCCCAGGAGCAAGAGGTGTCTCACCGGAGAGTGATTAATAATAAATGTCGCACAATCCATTGCTCAGCGGGCCAGCTAATCTGAATTAATCTTTTAGAATGCGATGAATTCGTTATGCTTCTCGATTTGTTTTACATATATTTATGTGTAATTAGAACCGCTTACGTCTTTCTGCAAATTTCACACAGCGCCATCTATCCCCAGACTAAGCAAAGGTTGTACTATGGGAACCAGATAATTTATACAATACTTGGATACTTTTTATTTGTTTATAGAATACAATATAACATTCAACACAGAACAAACATCGATTTTCCCCAAAAATCTATAGAACCATTCAATAAATAATCCACGTCTTTCCTAGAACCAGCACAGTACTAACCATGAATTTAATGGCAATTCATCTAAAAATGTTCCCCAAATAACATATAAACATTACCCAAAAAACTTGATACCGGCTAAATAAGCTTAACGCGTGAAACCAATTTAAAAACTGCAAGAAATAAAATTCTCTTGACGCGTCAGCAAGTCTCCCATCTACGATATATACGATACGAGCCCGTTGAAAATAGGCCTTCGCAGATATAGGTATAGTCTGACGACAGGACCTAAACCAATTTAGGTCCCTTACTAACGACGTGGTTTCAAGCCGGGATTGTCTACACTGGGGTAAGCTGGGGTAAAAAACGAGGCAAACCGGTTCACGTCATGAACTTACAATCTAATAGCACCTGGGGTAAAATGGGGCAAAAAAGGTTAGGTTGTGTGGCTAACAAGAAAGATTCAGTACATAAATTCTAAATAAGGGCACCTAAGTTTCGTATACAAAAAATTTAAGCGTTTTCAGGAGTTTTTTTAAATAATGGAGTTTGTATACTGATTCAGTCTTTAAATCATTTTAATGAGTTAAGTATACAATATTCCCTGTTCATATTTTTCGCTGAAATGGTATATTTTCTTACACTACCATAAATAACAAGAAATATTTTTTATCGCGGAATGTTATATTTTCATTGGAAAAACTGGCAAGTTTCAGGAAAACTATGGGTGCGTTTTTTGAATCATAATATTAATAATAATCAGAAAAATAACAGAAAAATATCATTTTTTATTGGTAAAAAAAATTAGGTTTACGATACTACTGGCCTCACAGCGCAGTTGGTAGTAGCTCTGCTTTCTAAATTGTAGGTTATAGGTTTACTTCTCACCCAAAGCAAACATTAATGGTGTAACCACAAAAGATCTAAACAAGCCTTTGACAAATGTTAAACTACCTTTTTGTATTGTTACACACATGTTGAACGTCTGTCTAAGCCTTGTTTATGTATTTGTGGTAACACGGTTAATTGTGTGTGAACATCATATTTATTTTAGACATGGCTTAACAACTTTTGTTTAACAACAGCAACTAAGTCAAATAACTTGACGTATTCTCTAATGCACGGTAATGTGTTGCCAACAACATTCCCATAATTACTTATATAAATTACTAGCTTCTGCCAGCGGCTTCACCCGCGTGGCCTATAGGAAAATAATTCAACTACCCATTTCACTCTCTTACGGGCGGAATTTCTAAAAACCCCTTTCTTAGTAGTTTTACAAATAACACACCCACCAAATTTCAAGTCTCTAGGAACATCAGGTTAGGCTGTGCGTTGATATATAAGTCAGTCATTCAGTCGGTCAGTGAGGACTTTAAATTTTATATGTATAGATTTTCTCCAAACTTACCTCTGTTTCAGCTTAAGATAATCAAGTAGTATTATGGATAATTATCGTCAAAATATCGATTTAATTATGGTAATCTTCTAAGATTGCTGCTGGGCTATTAGAGACTTAGATACAAGCTCTTTACAGCTGCTTATAGCGTTAATTAAAGGTAACAAGATCTTACCGTACAGATAGTATTATTGTTATCTGTAATTTGCTTATCGTAATTGAAAGTTAATTCCATATCTTAAAATTTAATGTAAATCGTCAATAAATACCTTTACCTAGGGCAGACCGGTCACAAAAACTTTATGAACACTTATCTGAACATGCCGTAAAATCTGTGAAAACTACGACCCTGAATTATATCCTGAAAAAAATAGCTAATTAAATAACAATGGTCAAAAACTCACATAGTGTTCATCCAATAACATTTGCACTATCACAATACACACACAGTTCACACACAAACACAAATGTGCACTGAAAAAATCGATCTGTTTTTTTGCGTACGACGAGAAATGGGGCGGGCGGTACGTGCGTCCAAGGCGGTATCGCGACGGGACTGTCGGTTTGGGCGGGCGGCGCTGCTATCGCTTCGCCCGGCCGTACTTTCTTACGATTTCAGAGCTGGAGATTTTAGCCGCTGGACGCTTTGGGTGCTGATAATCATCGCTTAGTGGTTAGTTTGTTTAAAGGTGGAAAGTAAAAGACGACATACAGGTGTTTTTTAAACAAAGTGAAAAGTCGAAATTACTCCGACCAAGTTTCGTGTTTCGTGGAGTTACGTGTTGAAGCTCGCGAAAGCCGGCTCACAGAAGAAAGAGATAAAATAATCGAAACCTGGTCGGAATAATTTCGACTTTTGATTTACGTGAGTTTAGCCGTTATTAATTTTACAAAATGACTCAAGTTTTCAAACTAAAATAGCTGCATTGATTACGATGATAATTTCAAAACGTTTCGAAAGTAAAAATGATATATTTTTTTAGGAAAGCGAACCTTTTTTTTGAACCACTAAGCCCGTTACATCTCATTTCACCTTAATTACCGTTTTGTCAAATTATTGATCCAAAAGTATTAGGCGAACATAATAAATCCCACGACGGAGAATAATAATAATAAATAATAATTACACCCAACGATCACGTACATAGATCCTGGACCCTAACTAAGATTCCCTGTGTCTAGGGACCCAGAAACTACGAGGACCATGGTCCCATATTACCCAGGCTTAGAAGAAGTATTTGGGTTCTTTTTTTCTGTGCACAAATACTTGTCCTGCCGTAGGAATCGAACCGCCGCCTCCGAGCTATGAGCCGACCTGCTCAACCACCGCACCACAGAGGCTGTCAATAATAAGATATGATTAAAAATTATACGATTTGCGTCAACTTCACCCACGTAACGCTTTGTACGTTGGCAGTATTGACATGCCATTCTAACAAATATGTCAGGGTTACAATACAAAAAATGAACAGTAAATCAACTCCCCCAGAAAGAGCTAAACACGGGTTAAGCATTTATTTTTTAGAATTTACGGCGTGATTCTTTTTCTATAAATTGTGAAGTTTCTGCTTTACAAACTTCGCAATTGCAACAACGTTATGTACTACAATGTCACAATAAATTTATTAACAGTACCAATATTGGAAAATTAATATATAACAGGCTATTTGGCTACTATTAAAAATGAACTAGTAAATATTATTTTCATAATGTAGCTTAAAAATTAATGTAATAATTGATAAATAAGTAAAATCTGTAAAATAATCACTGAGTAGTACGGTTTTAAAGTTTCATCGTCTATCCTTTTCTCGCAAAACAGATATCGTGTGGAGCTTCCTCAGCTACTATGAAGATATACCTTGATGTAACGCTTGCCTAGAAGATACCTATTCACTCTAGATTTGAAGACTTCAAGGTTATAATTTTCGGGAGACACGGACGCTGGTAAAGCATTCCACTCTTTGGCTGTTCGCATGATAAACGTGGAGGCAAATCGCTTTGTTAACACATGTGGGATATGACGAAGATCAATTGTGTATATGCACACATCTAAAGTAAATACTTTTGTTTAAATCGATTATAAGACCTCATCGCGCTCGAGAACGCTGCGAGTATAATCTAACTTTGCCGTAGGAAACTTTAGATTAACTATATGATAAGCTTATAAAAGCAATAATTTTGTACGCGTTTGTGTGCTCTTTAGTCTAGAGGTCGAATACAATACATAAATATAAGTTTGAAAACTATCGCGAGTATGATAAATTTTGGAAAATTATTTATGGTTGAACTCACGGCGATTTAAAGTCGAAATTACTCCGATCAGGTTTTGGAAATATTCAATGTCCTTCTTCTGGAAGCCAGTTACTTTGATTTGAGTTATGTGCTGACGCCTCCGAAAGCCGCCGCGGCTTGTGTTAGTTAGTAATTGGCTCCCAGATGAAGGACATCGAATATGTCCAAAACCTGGTCGGAGTAATTTTGACTTTTCATTGGCGTGAGTTAAGTTATGTGATTGAAGTTGAACCCTTTCTTTGGAATAACATTATTATTGTAATGAAATATTATAAAATTGACCTTCTGCTTTTTGTATTTTTGTGCCTTGAAACGCGCGGGGAAAAAGCTTGCGGAGACATAAAAAGCTGGAGAAGAACGTCATTGGTTCCAGTTTTCCGCCCCTCACTTTCGCCTACGTTCCGTAGGCGAACGATTAACGGCCTACTACTGTAGCTGATTTTTGAAAGACATTGATTTAGGAAAGTTAACACAACAAAGACAATTTTATCCTTTAAAAACGATCATAGTGTCTCTATTCTTTCAACTAAATACAACAATAATATAAATTAATAATTACCAACGATCACATATATAGATAGATCTTGGACCCTAACTAGAATTCCCTGTGTCTAGGGACCCAGGGACTACGAGGACCATGGTCCCACAACACAGGACTGGTAATCCTAGTTAAGGTCCAGGATCTATGTATGTGATCGTTGGGTGTTACTATAATGGTTATTATAATTATAATGTACTAGTCGCGATGACTTATAGACAGACCAAATGCTCCAGCCCACTACGAAATCTCAATACATTTCATATTGTCTTTGACTGGCCCGATAGCTCAGTTGGTAGAAACCCTGCCTTCTGACCTATGGGTTGTGGGTTCGATTCCCACCTAGGACAAACATTTATGTGATGAACATAGGTGTTTGTTCAATGTCTGGCTGTTATATTCTATTCTATGTATGTATTTTAAAAAATAGTATCCAATTATTGTATCAGTTATCTAGTTCCCAAAGCTTTGCTTAGTTTGGGGCTAGATGGCGCTGTGTGAAATGTCCTAACATATTATTATTATTATTATTATAATGTTCTGGAATAAAAAGAGGCAATGTCTATAAATATACTGTGTTGTAGCAAGTAATTTTTTTATAACACTTTTTAAACTTTCGCGACTTGAACTCATATTGTAAAGATAAAACGGGTCTATTCGCGCACAAAAATTATCAATACATTATTTTGAGTGTTAGTCAAAATTAATTTATTTTGTTGAAAAATGACGTGACGGTCTCTTCGTTCGCCTGATGTTAAGCGTCACAGCTGCCAATAATAGTCAATCCAAAAGTTATCGTTGGATGACGTAATAGCTAGTCATTACATATTATAGTAGCAGTAATTTATAATCGTACAGTTTTCTAATATTGATAATAATTATTATTATTGTTCAAAAATTGTTTTAAGCTAATCGCTAAGGATAAATCAACCAAGAAAAAAATATGCAAATTTTTTAAATGTTTCTTACAATCTGACTCCTTGTAAAAATGGAATTGCTGATTGCTTCAACTCTGATGTTTCTGCCATTCTAAATTTAATTTGTGACAGGTCACTGTCGCAGACGGAATGACGTCATCGGTTTTTATAACGAAGGCCTTTTTATTACTTTCAATTAACACGAACGGAAAATGAGGCAGGTCGTTTGAAAGATTGTTATTTTTTTTTCTGTTTCTGAGGATTTTTTATTTCAGACTTTATGACGAGATGATATTGTTACAAAAGAGTAATGAGCGTGGGATATGAGTTTGTTTAATGAAACCTTTTTATTTGCTAAATTCATCGTAGGATCCTACCGGAACTTTTATCAAATCATAATAACTTTTTTTTACTTAAAACTTTTCTACCATTTGAGCACGCTCTCACCTGATGGAAAGTGACGATGCGATCAAAGGTGTAGCATGCTAGCTAAGTAAATGTCTATTCACTCTTCTTTTGAACATGCGCGGACCATATTTTGCCGGAAACACAGACGCTGGCAAAGCATTCCATTCCTAAGGAATGGAATATCCTGCCATTCTAATTATGGACATGAAATCAAATCGCTTGGTACGAATGGGTGGTATATCGACCACGAAGGGATGGCGATTAACCGAGCGTCTAATAGTAGTGGAATGGTGATGAGGGAATGAGATCATGCAGTTCTTGTGCGCATTCACCGTGGTGTAAGTCAATGTGCTAGGCTCAGGAGCCTTTCACCAACCAAAGTGTCGTCGTCAATAAGCTTTTTGGCATGCTGTTCAATCGAGTCCGGTTCTGGTAAGATTCACATTTTGATATCATTTCAATCTTATATCCATCATGATTACTCAGCATCCAGGTGCAGATGTATTTTACACAAAGCTCGACAAGTTTGTGGATGTGTTTTTTAATTGTTAAGTTCGAATTAGTGTCTAAGAGTATTTATATTTTCATATTTTTATCTCAAGGGCAAGCGTGCTACACCTTAGACAACATCGTCACTTACCATCAGGTGAGTTGTTGTCAAACGCATGCCCATTTTACAATAAAAAAGAAACATATAATTTTTTTTCTATCTGCTTTACCACACATTTGGGTCCGTGCTTTTAGTTAAATTATTTTCAATTTATTACTGTAGCTTATTATTAACATGATTATAAATACAATACAGGAAGGACAATATAACCAATAACAAAATCATAGTTACTTATTTCTAATTGTGCATAGACCACGAGCAAACCAGCTTCCGCAAGCAACACCCGTTCACGAGCTTGACGCATGTTCCAGCCATCGCCCTCCTCGACCATATCTGAGGGAAGAGGACGACCCGACACATGACGCCGCCGCAAGACGAAGCTTTTTAGTGAGCGTGAATGCTCCGGGTGTACGCACAATTTACATTCTAGTTAAAATACCCTTATTACTAGTTTATTCAAACGAGCGGGATAATTGACAGGCTCCTTTGAGCCCATCAATGATCCCTATCGTACTTGACTTATTTACAGCTCTCTGTGCGATTTAGCATCGTTCTGTAAGCACAGTGAGTGGTTAAACTTAAATAAATGAATTCAGCACCAACGGGGCAATGCTGCCAGCATATTGGGTACGCTACAGTAGGTGGTAAGATGGAAAATTAGGACTGTCTATAGGTCTTCGCGGCTAGTATACAGTCAAATGATTTTTGTAGTCTCTAGTGTAGTTAGTAGTATTAATGAATGAATTAAGGTATTATGCCCGAAAAAAAATGCGCTTTAGACCACACGACTGAAGTGAAACTGTTTGAGCTGCATCTTTCGGCCGGTATTTTGTTTTTACTTTGTTTAATGTTAATGTCGCCATCTTGACAATTGAAAGGGTGGGAACAGAAAGGGTTTAACTGATTTTTTTCACAAAATGACTTATGGGTATCGTTGGATTCAGCGTGAAATTATCTACAATAATACATTCTCAAAATACCAAAATGATGCTTAAATCTCGAGATTTTGAGTCTAAAAACTGTTTATCTGTCACAGGAATACAGTTCGCTTAGCATAAAAACATTATTTTATTTATTTTATTATATTATATTTTTACAGTAGAGATAGATAGAGATAGAGATAGAGAACTCTTTATTGTTCCACCAATGAAATTTAAAATAATCAAGAAAAAAACTTATAAACTAGTGTTACAATAGGCGGTCTTATCGCTGAAAGCGATCTCTTCCAGACAACCTTCAATTTAATTTAACAACAGTAATTGTATGTATTAGTTATTACTATATTTAGTATTTTAAAATAGAACTAAAACATTTTCAAGCAACTAAAACTTACATAAACCTTATAAGCACTCTACATTAAAATGACGACGTTGAAGTTTAAAGTCAATTTTCTCGAAACTATCAATTTAACAGTTAAACACTTTTTATTCTCAACGCTTCAATTATTGTAAATTGTCATTTTACCGGACATACCAACATAATGATACCATTTTGTTTGTTATGGTGACAATGGAGATCTACGTTAACCAACAACTTTCAACTACCGTTCGCCTCGTTACACATTCACCAGCTTACGCCCTAAGGCAAGCGTGCGTTAAGAAGTTTTACTTCAATATTTACAATATTCCATTCAATTTGAGACCTCGCTTTATGTATTCATCGGGAAGCCACACGACCGTTTTGATTGTTTGATCAATAACGTTACAATAGATCCATTTTAATTAATTAATAATATTGTCTTAGCTGTATGTACTTGGATATAATAATTATTGCATGTATTTTCCTTACGCGAGATTTTTTTTTTACTTCAAACTTGTTTAGCGTTTGACCACGCTCTCACCTGATGGGAAGTGACGATGCGATCGAAGGTGTAGCATGCTAGCCAAGTAAATACCTATTCACTCTTCTCTTGAACACACCCGGGTCATATCACCCGGAAACACAGACGCTGGCATTCCATTCCTTAGCCATTCTAATTAAGAACGTTGAATCAAATCGCTTGATACGAATAGGTGGTATTTCGACCACGAAAGGAGGGCGCTTAACTGAGCGTCTAGTAGTCCGGTAGCGGAATGGTGATGGGAAAATGAGATCATGCAGTTCTTGAGCGCAATCCCCGTGGTGTAATCTGTAAAAGACTGTCCATTACCATTACTGACCGAGATAAGCGATATTTGTGAAAACGATTTGAAAAGTAAGTTTCTGGAAAGGATATTGCAACAGAAGTGTGGAAACAAAAAAACGAGTGTGCTTTAGACCATACGACTAAAGTAAAACTCTTTTACCTCCATCTCTCTTGACCCCTACAGTAATATACAAAACGCAACTCTTTCTTTCTATCTCTTAGAAATATACTTTTATCTTCCTCTCAACTTCCGTCGCCACCAGCTTACCCCCAAGTTTATAACTCAAGAACGGCTGAACCGATTTAGCTGAAAATTGGTGGGGAGGTAGCTTAGAACCAGGAAACGGACATAGGATACTTTTTATCCCATTCAACCGCGTTTTACTAATTCACCCGTGCGAAGCCGGTGTCAACTAGTAGGTACATAAAGTAGTTGCTATAAGCCGTTCCAGTCACCGAGACACGTCTTAGGTAACCAAAGTGATCCTATTGAAGCCGTAGTATCAGTTGCGTTCTCGAATCGGTCGTATTTTTAGATTTACCGTCATTTTAATTGTAAAAAGAACCGCAACGTCAAATCAATTTTACTCAGGCACTTAAAAATAAGTTTCCAAGAATCTTGCAACTAGATTTCTTGAAGAAACCTAGATCCAAATTGACGGAGAGCGTTATAGATTTGCCGGTTGTTGCGAAATAGTTCTTAAGGCGTTGGCATAGAGTTGCGGTAGCAGGTATTATGTTCAGTAGAATTGTTTGATGCCACTCCTTGGGCGTGTTTCTGAAGATTGCACTATAGTATATTACGGATATAAATTTACTAGAAGCAATTTAAAAAGGGGAATTTTTTTCGGTGTTAAAAATGTTATAAGCAAATGTTAATATATATTGTTGGAAATCCTAAGTGGTTTTAGTTTTAAAAAAATAAGTTTACAATCAAGCTAACAATATTTATTAAAATTTACTAAGAACCGACAATAATTAATAGCGTGATTTTATAGAACGTCCGTCGCCTCTGAGCGCTGCCCGAAAAGTGAGCCCGAGCCTTCTTCGTCGCTCGTATATATACTACGCCGCTTGCATCAGCTCCCGAAGTGAAGTATTTTGTAACACGGCCGTTCCTGCTTGCGTGTTGTCCTCAACAGCTGCTTCATCTTCAAGCGGCACATTTTCGTCGACCTCGACCGTTGTGTCTTCTTCTATAACACAACAAAACATGAGTTTAGGACCCGATGTACAGGCATAACGTTGGTAACTGAAACCATTTCAAAATTAAAATGAAGCTGTTGCTCAATTCAAAGAAATTTCAATTTAGAGAAATTCAACAGGTACTTGTAATAAACATTGAAAACGGAGACTGCAAAACAACTGTGTTAGAAGCACAAGCGTGCACTCAAGTACAACCAACGCAGTTCTCATAACAATTTTATGAAAAGATGTAAGAAGAAGTAATTACAGCAAGGGTTACAGGCGCATGTTAGCATTGTAAATAAAGAAAAATAAATGGATTGCGAATTTCAGAATTCCGGACTTCTAAACTTCGCCACACATTGCAAAAACGGCAACTGTATTACATAGCAATCACAAACCACGTCATATATTGCAAAAACGGCAACTATATGACATGGCAATCACAAGCCACGTCATACATTGCAAAAACGGCAACTATGTGGAGAGAATAATCTCGTCACATATTGCAAAAGGCAACTGCATGAAGAGGCATAGGCCACATTGCAAATAGAGAGAAGGCAACTGTGCGAAATGATCACACATTGCAAACGACGCCACACAAAGTGCAGTCATCGCTGAGTCACATTGGTGAGACAGATATCCGCAGTGGAGAACGCAGAACAAGCCTCCAGCGTCCATTCGCCCCGCCAAAACACCATGTGATCGGCGGCCGCTTGCGTTGTCTTGCCATAAGACCCGCCGCGAAGTTTCGAGCTACAGCGGTGGGTGGCAGCACATGCAGGACCTTGTAGGGCCCCAGCATGCCAGAGTCCAGCTTTCCCGTAGATTGTGACGACCTGTTCACGAACACAAAATCGCCAACGGTGAAGGTTCGTGACTGCTAACTACCCTTGTTGACATAAGCGTCTTGGAGTTGCTGGTCAGCGTCTGGTAGTGTGGACGCAGTATTATTCATCACCGCATCTTAACGGTACCATTGCGAGTTCTGTTTTGAATGAATAACCGGGGATGTACCGTCTAAAGTAACAAAAACTAACTTAGTAGCATTAAAAATGTCTAACCTCTTTAGACATTGCTTGGCACTTACGTGTTAACAGAAGCTTCTACCTTGTGCTCGCTCGGTCTCACCTGACCATTAGTAATCATTTGACTTTAGTAATCTATTTCAGTTGTAAAAAATTCAACGTTGATGGAAAATTCTGCCTCACTCTTTAGAATCACTATACTCGCGTTTTCGCTTGTTTTGTTGAACATAACCTTTGCGAAAAACACCACGAGCTCGAACGGGTGTAATTTGATGAGGTTTCACATAAATGGACAGAAAATTCGCTAAATTCATAGCAGTTGCGCGTAACTATCGCCACAATGAACTCATCACTCGAATCGTTAACAATGCGTAACGCAACAACAAACGTCTAGCGTATTCTGCATACGTGGGGTAGTTATCAGAATCAGTTTTCATAACATCAAATAAAATGTTCGCGATATTTACTCGTATAGGGCACAATGCCTTAAATTCACACTTGAAATTTGGCCAACTACGATCATTACTAACCCAATCGTATAGCCACGACCTCGCGTCACCTTTCAGACAATTCCCTATACGTGCTAAACACTCACTGTCGTCCCATCTATTTATTTGCGCACATGATCAATATGACCACACAAGGAATCAAAATCATGCAAAGACAGATCGAAATTCGACATAAACACATGGTTCGATCTTACCGGCATGGCATCATAGCATTAATGAGCTTTTCGGTTACTTCACATATAACCATATCCGCGGTGGGCGGAGGCGTGCTTGAACATGGCACGGACAGGTCCAGACTTGCAGGGTACGACTCGGCGCTCGACAGCGCAGTCAGCGGGCAGACGGCTCGCACGACGCGGCTGGCGTGCCGGAGCATCCGGTGCAGGCGCCGACATGGCGCGCGATGTACTCGCAACAACACTTGCACTGCGTGTCCTGGAATCTTCCAAAACACCTAAGCGGCTTATGAAAGTTTGAAGCTGAGCTTCTAAACCAGGATAGACGTTCGATCTCATTCGTTCGATCGACTTTTACGTTTACTAGTCTCGGCCATAGCCACAAAAATTTAAGCGGATATTCTTTAAAATCACGATTCTTGAAAACCAATATTTAAAATCAGAATAACCAAGTCAGAATTGAGTTAGATCCCACTTCTGATGTTAAAAATCCTAAGTGGTTTTAGTTTTAAAAAAATAAGTTTACAATCAAGCTAACAATATTTATTAAAATTTACTAAGAACCGACAATAATTAATAGCGTGATTTTATAGAACGTCCGTCGCCTCTGAGCGCTGCCCGAAAAGTGAGCCCGAGCCTTCTTCGTCGCTCGTATATATACTACGCCGCTTGCATCAGCTCCCGAAGTGAAGTATTTTGTAACAATATACATATAAAATTCAAAGTCCTGATTGACTGACTTATATATCAACGCACAGCCTAAACCTCTCGACCTAGAGACTTGAAATTTTGAAGGGTGTGTTCTTTGAAAAGTGTAGGTAAACATTGAGAAAGTTTTTTGAAATTTCACCCCTAAAACGGTGAAATATTATCTATGAAAAAAATTCTTCTTCGTTTCCTGTAGGCCAAGAGGGTGAAGCCACAGGCAGAAGCTAGTATGCGTAAGTGCCTAGCCGTGTAGTCGAACTAAGCCAGGGGTCAACTTTTTGAGTTAGAAGAGTTATAAATTACCATTGACCATATTTCAAAGTTTTTCAAAAGCCTCATTTCAGCAACAATTGACATGCACAAACTTAAAAAATTAGTGTCGCAATGGGCAATTTTATCGCTTTACGATCTCTTTCTGACAACCCAAATAATGATAAATTATAATTATTATACCAATGATAATATATGTGATGATAATGATTATCAACAATTTCATTGCTCAATTCGTCTTCTAGTAAGCCACATCCAGTCTTCCACACTCTCCAACCAACACAACAATGCGCCTCAATGAATTGGGTCAGCTGGTCCGCTGGAGTACCTGCTAATTTCTGTCAATAGAACGCTGGGAGATCGCGTTTCTAGAACAATTAGCTGTGAGATTAAGTTTTATTGAGTGAATTGATTTCATAGAAACTTTATTTCTAGGGCATGTGTTACAACAACAATCAACGCTAATGCGTCTGCATTAAAGTTGGCCAGCTCTTAAATTGGCATTTTTCCCCCTATGACGTACCTATTTTTTTTATGTTAAGAAATGACGAGACGAGTTAGCCATTCGCCTGATGTTAAACGACACGGCTGCCCATATCAGCTGCAGTTTCACTCGGAACTCTAAAGTATAGAGCTTCACGTGACACTGCACTGAGCACGTCATCCAGAGACATCAGCACAATCTAGTAATAAGATTACTAAACTGTGAGATCAGATCATAAAGTCTCATTTGCCCAGTAA
Source organism: Ennomos fuscantarius (assembly GCA_905220475.3). NCBI lineage: Eukaryota > Metazoa > Arthropoda > Insecta > Lepidoptera > Geometridae > Ennomos > Ennomos fuscantarius. The sequence goes on along the minus strand of HG992040.1, from coordinate 1,502,280 downwards.
TTTCACTAGCTACAGTGCCCTTCAAACCGGAACACAGCAGTGTTTGCGCACTACTGCTTGGCGGCAGAATAACTGGCAAAGCGGTGATACCTACCTAGACGAACTTTGCAGTAAAGTCCTACCACCTAGTAAAAAGTAAACTAATACTAGTACAATAAGTACTACTTATTGTACTAGTATTAGTTAATTATGTGTATAATAAAGAGTTGATTTATTTATCTATCTACTGCAAACGTATTTGGTTATGTCCTAGATACATAAATACGAACTTAAGACCTTCCAACTTCAGTGCAGACGGGCGAAAATATCACAGTGGTAGGCCTTTCTGCATTGTTTGTTTAGGTAGGTACCACCGCTTTTCCCGTTATTCTGCCGCCAAGCAGTAGTGTGCGTTCTGATTTAAAGGGCATTGTAGTTATATTACTGAATTCATGACCTGATCTCACAGTCTAGTAATTTTATTCCTAGTCGTGCTGATGTCTCAGGATGACGTGCGCAGTGCGGTGTCGCGCGAAACTTTATATTTTGGAGTAGCGAGTGACACTGTTCTGTTGTGGTCAGCCGTGTCGCTTAGCGCCAGAAGGACTCATCACATCATTCACATAATGGTTTTGGTTAAAACTGCACGGCATCCCATCCGGCATCTGTATTTCCCGAAAACTACAACCTTGGAGTCTTCAAATCGAGAGTGAACAGGTATCTTCTAGGCAAGCGTGTTACATCCTAGACCGCATCGTTACTTACCATCAGGTGCGATAGTGGTCAAGCGCGAGCCTATCAAAGAATAAAAAAAAATCCTGTCTGGTATATAACAGTATAATACAGTAGAATTGAGAACCTCCTCCTTTTTCGAAGTTGGTTGCAAATGCTAACCAAATATGAAACGAGCACCAAGATCTATATCTAGAACACCTAGATGTCACAAAAACGTTTCTATACACGGTGGATTTTAATTCACTCTTTTCCTTAAATGTATATACTCAGACCATGCTATAGAATATTTGTACAAGGTCCAATAAAAAAAAATGATTTTGTTTTAGTATTTAGTGCCCCTTAAAATAACTGCAGGACAGCCGAAATGTCTATTTAACGGTACACACAGCGCAAGCACTAGCTGAGTGCCTTGTAAATATTTCGTAGGCAATAAAACATCTGCTTTGTTCAATGTCACAAGGCTTTTCTTTAGAATTTAAATTTGATAATACCTAGATTTAAGTTTTATTTCATAAGTACTTTTTTATTTAGTTATATGGCAGTATTCAATAGCATGGATTGAAAACATACATTAAAGGAACTGAACGAATTAAATTCCACCTTGTATTAACCTTTTGTCACCCCTCACGCCTAGATACCGAACTACGCAATTTATTATCCTACTTTCCGCTATTATTAAAGCCACTTACACACGGGCAATTCGCGAGATGTTATCGCGCAGCAGCCGCGAGCGATATCGCAAGCAAGCTATGGAATCACGTACAATATTACTTTTGCGGTAAATGCGCTGTGGGTAGTCAAGAAAAAATTGGGACGAAACTCGGGAACGACTCTATGTTGTCTCTATGGTGGTTGAATTACTTTGGTTATACAGTTTTTTTTTTTAAACTGCATTTCCACAGACACCTGGGTCTGTGCTTTTTGTTAGATAATTTTTTATATTTATTAATTAAGCCTATTATTAACATGAACATATATATATAATACAGGGAGGCTATATGGTTATACTGTTTGAACCTGACTGGTTTGGATATCGTTAAAAGAACGCAGTTTAAAGTGCTATATTAAACACTAGGTAGGAGTTTTGGCGGGAAAATGAAAAAGATCGCGTCGCTGCTTTGTATTATTTTTAAAAACTTGTGTTATTTTCAGTGTTAGTGCATAAAAGTGCTGGATTACACGCATGAGTGTAGGAATGTGGTATAATGATGGTGAAACTTTTCTTTTCGTGTTGTTTCCAAAACTCAATAGAAGCTTCTGGTAAAGTTGCCACCACTTTACTAGGAGTATGACTTGACTAGACTAGACTGTAACTTTACTTGATGACTTGGACTTGACTTGACACATATATATTAATTAACTTGAGAAATTATCAATTACTTGACACTGGCTAAATACACAAAAGTGTGGAGCCAGAACAAAAAAAAAATAAGTAAATCATATTTAAAAACGAGTATGGTTTAGACCACACCTCTGAAAGTACCTACCATCTTTCTTTCCTTTTTTCTTTGTCTTTTTTCGGACATTTCTTTAGCTCCTTCTCTCTTGCCTCTGCAGTGATATACAAAACGTAACTCTTTTTTTCTATCTTCATATACTAGCCCGATAGCTCAGTTGATAGCAGCCCTGCCTTCTGAACTGTGGGTTGTAGGTTCATTCCAACGCATGACGAACATTTGTGTGATGAACATACGTGTTTATTCTATGTTTGGGTGTTATATTGTATTCTATAACATACATAGAATATTAAGATATTTTTATTTGTTAATACATATTAAAAAAATATATATCTAAGTATTCTATCAGTTATAGTACAAGCTTTGCTTAGTTTGAGGCTAGATGGCGCTGTCACAAATATTTGTTATTGTTATTTGTTATCAAACAATAATTGTCAAGATGGCGATATTAACAGTAAACAAATTTATACCAGCCGATAGATGGAGCTAAACTAACGAAGTTTTACTTCAGTCGTGTGGTCTAACACACCCGTTTATTTTTATTTTGGGCTATAATGCCACAATTCTAGGAATTAGTCAACATAACGTATTACAACCCTTTCACGCCCGGACAAAGGCCAGTCTTAATGCCTCCCCCCACCCCCCCTCCTAATCGCCCCTCTAATAGGAGGGTCATTATAACTTCACCGTACATTAATTACCGACCAAACTCCAGCTCTGATTGTGGGAAGTTTTTGCAAGGTTTTGTCAAGGCCTCTTTACATGGTGGTTCTATTAAGGGTATGTTATTTGTTTGGCAAATTTAATAGTCAAAGTCAAAGAATTTATTCCAAATTAAAAGAAAATAATAATTAGCGTTTTTAGCACTTTTACTAGTCAAAATTATATTAGGCGTTTAAAATTTTTGCTTTTGCTTTTGACTGGCCCGATAGCTCAGTTGGTAGTATTGATACCTTCTGAACTGCAGATTGCGGGTTCGAGTCCCACCCAGGACAATCATTTGTGTGAAGAATATCGATGTTTGTTCTGTATCTGGGTGTAATATTGTATTTATTCTATGTATATATTTACAAAACCAAAAAGTATATAATTATTCTATGAGTTATCTGGTTCCCATAATACAAGCTTTGCTTAATTAAATTTTAATTTAATTAAGGTGGTATACAAAAAATGTAGTTATTGTACAATGTATATAAAATTACAAAGTGCTTAATGTCAAATATTGTATATCGAACTCATTAGGTACAATGTGTGACTGAAAAAAAGAAGTTCTCTTTCCCATTACTGTTGCAAGCAATCCGGCAAATCAATAGATAAATAGAATAGATTTTTTTTTTATGTGAGAGCGTTTCTTTGAATCCAAACCTATATCTATTATCTAAGCTGTCAAAATTTCTTAAACCAATGTATTATGTTTAAACATGTAACTTGTATATAATTTTGTATTCCCCTTTAATTTTCTTTATTTATTATATTCTTATATGTTCGACCAGATTTTTATTAAAAAAAACACAAAACGTAAACAAACGAATATTATTAATTACAAATTTACAATAACCAAAAATAGACAATAGACAAGGCACAATCTAATACGCAAAAAATATGGCAGAGAGATGTTTCCCCGTTGACAGTCGGCGGCAAAGTGGACGAGTCTCTTTTTTTTTTTTTTTTTTTTTTTTTTTTTTTTTTGAACGAGCTAATGCTGTTGGTCTCTATCGACCTTTACAGCGTCACCGGGCGGGAGGGCGGGCGCTTAGGGCGCCCAGCCGTCAAACGTGGGAGGCAACTAGCTCAAGGGCACCCCTGGGGTGCGAGCCTCGGCTTGGGCCGTTGCCGGGATAAGAGGATCGAGAAGACTACGTCCACTGGAAGAGTGGACCCTATTGAAAGTCGCGACCGTTCTAGCTAACCTACGGGGGGTACGTCGACCTCGCCGGCGGGGTCGGTGTCTGATTGTGTTACGCTGGCATCCTATACCGGTGCCGAAAGCGGTACCTGAGCCAGAAGGGCTAGACTGGTCCGGTGATCCTAGCGCAGCCGATACTACGGCTGCTATAGGATCATCCGGGTCGCTCAAGACGTGTCTCGGGCGGCGACGACGGGGTGGCGAGTCTGTCGTGTCTGTACAGTAGTTTGAAGCTCTGACTACGAGAGGGTTGGGGTGATGAGGTGCCGCATCAAAATAGCGGCGGGATGCATTCTTCATAAATTGACGGATGGATGGGAGTTCGAGATCGCAGTGGAGGTCGGAGTTTCGCTGGTACCAGCGAGCCCCGACCACCTTGCGGACAAAGCGGTTCTGGATCACCTGAAGTCGATCCAGATGTACTGAGGGAGTATGAGCAAACGCGACAGATGCGTAGGTCATAATGGGGCGAACGCAAGTTTTGTAAAGCGTCACCTTATTTCTAAGGGACAGCTTACTACGCTTGCAGATGAGAGGGTGGAGGCGGCCTAAGACAAAGGCAGCCCTATCGCGCACTCGCTTAATATGGTCCTTGAAGTTGAGTTTGGTGTCAAGGGTAACCCCCAGGTATTTGGTAGACGAAGCCCAGGGAATGGGCTTGTCGAACAAGGACAGTGGTTTCGCTGGCGGACCACGCTTGTAGTCAGAAAAGTACATCGCTGCACTTTTATCTGGGTTAACCGTGATCCGCCATTTCCTGAACCAAGCACCGATCTCGGTGAGGGCTCGTTGGAGGCGACCACGCATGTGAACTCTCTGCCATCCGGAGCAGTAGATAGCGGTGTCATCCGCAAAGAGTGCGAGCTGCACACTGGGATGAAATGACCGCGGGATATCGCTGGTGTACAGCGAGAAAAGCAAGGGGGAAAGCGCGGAGCCCTGGGGCACTCCGGCTCTGATAGGATGGGGAGACGATCGCTCCCCCTCGACGCGGTAGCAAAAGCTTCGATCCCTAAGGAAGTCTTGTATGATGTGCACAAGACGATCTGGCACGCCGATGTGGTACAGCTTGAAAATCAAGCCGTCGTGCCAGACTTTTTCGAAGGCTTTCGCCACGTCTAAGAAGACTGCGAGAGTCCCTTTCGGTTTTGGATTCGCGTTGAAGCCATCTAGAATGTGCTCCGTGATGCGGTGCACTTGTTGAACGCAAGAGTGTCTAGCTCTAAAGCCAAACTGCTCGTCGGGAAGGAGTTTATGTTCGTGGATATGGGACCAGAGACGCCTCCGAATGAGACGCTCGTAGATCTTCCCCAGAGTACTGAGGAGACTGATGGGCCGGTAGCTAGAGGGCTCGGTAGCCTTCTTGCCTGGCTTGTGGATGCCGATGACGTCGGCGGACTTCCACGCAACGGGGAAAGAGCAGTTGCTCATGGCCGCATTGAAGATGCTGACTAGGAGATAGATTAAGGGGACAGAAAAGTGTTTGACCACTTTGTTGCTGATACCATCAGCGCCGGAGGCTTTACGGATAGCGAGACCCTTGATGACAGACTCAACTTCGGCGGCCCTAATAAGCTCGAGCGGGGGGTCGGAAGGTGGTAGGGAGCTGCGACGTTCGACTTCACTGACCACCGTATGGAGGTGGGCAGGGTCAACGTGATCGGGGGAAAGGTTGCACTGGGCCTCGAGGCTCTCAGCCAAACACTCGGCTTTTTCCTCATCATCGAACGCGGGGACTTGGTTTGGCCTATCAAGAGGGGGCATCGTTCTAAGTGTGTCACTTTTCAGAGTTCGAGCCAGCCGCCAGTAAGCCTGGTGGGTTGGCTCGAGCCCTGAAAGTAGGTCTGTCCAGTTCTGGGCGCGAAGATCACTTATGCGTTTCTTAACAGCACGCTGTAAGAAATTCAAAGTGGATTTGTTATCACGGGAGGGAGCCGCGTCATATGCCCTAGTGGCGGCGTTCTTTGCTGTCAGCAGTCTCCTCACGTCCTCGGGCAAGTCCCAGCGGTGGTCCACCACCGGTACCTGCTTAGAAGACTCACCGATCACAGTGCGGAGGTGACTAGTGAGAGCATCGATCGCGGTGGAGACGTCATCTAGTGTCTGTATGTCGTCAGGTACCTTGTCTAAGTCTGGTGAACTGATAGCTTTCAGGGATTCCCCCAATCGCTTCCAGTCCACCACTGTCTTAGTCTGGGGTATCAGTTCAGTTGGATCCGAGCCTAGTCTCATGAGAACGGGGCGGTGGTCAGAGTCAAGTTCGTGGAGCACTTCTATCGAGCTTAACCTGAGGGCTACGCCTTTTAAAAGTGCTATGTCGAGTATGTCTGGTCGTTGGTCGAGGTTCCCGGGGAACCTGGTCGGAGTCATGGGTGCGATAATGTCAAAGGTGTGGTGGTCTGTGTCTGGTCGTGGGTCAGTTAGCTGTTCAAGTATCCTACCGTTGGTGTTGGAGGTGTGACAGTTCCACATGACGTGTTTGCTGTTGAAGTCTCCCGCCAGTATGACGGAGCTTCCCAGAGAAAGTAGCGCGTTGATATCACTACTGAGCAAACGTTTATCAGGGGGAAGGTAGCAAGACGCTAGTATGATCGGTTCGTGGCCGTTCATAGCTAGGCGACAGCAAGACGCTTTTAAGTTGATTAAAGATGAGGGAGTATCAATTGGGATGCAGTGAAGAGACCTTCGGTAATAGATAAGCGTACCGCCTCCGGCATTGGTAAGCCTATCATTACGAACCACTACGTAATTGGCGATCTTAGGATCCCGCTTACTAGGTTTCAGGAGGGTCTCCTGTACAAGCATCACATCGACCTGATGGGTCTTACAAAAGTTATGAACCAAGTCGCGTTGACGAGTGAGGCCGTTTGCGTTGAAAAACGCTAACGCTACGGAGCGAGGTTTAACCTTTTTTGGTGTACTATCCATATTAGATAGTACTAAAAGAAGGTAAGGGGCAGCGCATGATAGCGTCGAGAATGCCATCGTGCTGGACCAGGGCACAGAAACGGTCCTCGGGAGTGGCGGCTGAACGAAGTTTGTGTGCTAGCACACGTACTTCCTTCAGATCGATGGCTGATAGGCTCTGCTTAATCAGAGCCAGATCTTCCATCAGGGAAGTTGTAGCCTGGCCAGAGGGACCAGACTTAGAGGCAGGAGGGCTAGTGTGGGCTACAGGCAGCGCTTCAACAATAGCTGGAGCGCTGCTAGGTGTCGCTGGCGCAGCCTGCGCCCGGACCATGCTCGGGGGCTTGGACCAGGCGTTGACTACGGGAGGCGGTGCCTGAGAGGGCTGTGTGCTGCTTGCCGAGACAAGGGATAGCTTAGAGCTTATTCCTTGAGCGCCAGTGGTAGGTGGATTGGGGCGTGATGGCGCGCGCCCGCTAGTCCTGCGTGTGCTGCGCGGTGCCTTCGGGCAACCACGATAGTTCGCGGTATGCCCTGAGTTTCCGCACAGAACGCAGCTTGGCGGGTCTGGACTGTCCCGAGTGCGGGAACAGTCGGCGGTGCCATGATCACCAAGGCACTTAACACAGCGGGGCCTGGCGTAACAAAAACGTGCCGCATGCCCATAGAGCTGGCAGCGATGGCACTGGGACGGAGTACCGTTTCGGTGTGGGGCCTCGACCGTGACCGCTGAAAGTTTGTCTACCTCCTTCAGATTGAAGATAGACTTCCCCTTTGCGGTGCGGTCGAGCACAACCAAAACAAGGTCGAAGGCAGTTTTGGTACGACCACTGTATAGGCGGTGAACTTCCCGAACCGGGAACTCCTGGGCTTTGAGGTCCTTGAGGACAACCTCTTCCTTCACCTCCTTCGGTATTCCGCGTAGGACTACACGAAGAACTTTCTCTTCCTCGAGAGCATAGGTATGAAAACCTATTTTCTCTTGGCGGAGAATACGGGTGAGGAGACGATGGTCGTCCGAGGTTGCCACTTGGACTTTAATGCCCGAGTTGGTCGGTCTGGCGGACGTGTAGTTCACCTTCCTGGTGGTAAGGAGAGATGAAACATTGCTCCATTTCTCCTTTTCCTGGACGTACAGAGGTGGAGGTCGCTCCGGTCTCGAGGCTGATGATCCCGAGGAGGGCACATCTACCTCAATGGCGGGTGATCCTCTGCGGTCGGAAGGGCCGCTTACTGCCCCAGGACTGGGGCAGGCTGCCTTGGACGGGGGAGGAGAGGAAGCTGCCGCGGGGCGCTTCCTTCCTTTAGTGACTGTGATGAAGCCATCATCATCAACAGGGTCAGGAGAGGCGGGACTTTCGCACTCCATCAGTGAGGAAATTACCTCTACCGACGGAGTGGTAAAAATAGGCGAGCGGGAGCGCGGTCGCTCGCGGGTTTCGCTGTCACAGCTTCGCGGTGACGGGGTCGGGGCGGGTCCGCGGATGGCGGGGGAACGGGAAGTGTTGCGGGAAGCAACCTTCTCCGTTTTGCGTGCGCGGGCAACGCTAACTGAGTCAGCGGGTGGCGGAGGCATCACCGGTGAGTGTACCCGGACGCGGCGGCAGCCAGTCACGCGCACGAGCGCGGAGGCTACGCGGCGACGACGACAACGCACTCGGGCCGCGGCACACGCTCGGACGTGGCGACGGCGAAACGCGCACAACACTTCACTCGCGGCACTGGTAGCGACGGCGCTAATTGTCTATAATGTCCAGCAAACAGCAAACAGTCTCTTCACTCACGGCACTCGCGAGACGGGTGGGGCCCGGGAGGGGCCGTCGGAGACGCGCGGGGCGCGCGGGGGCGGCCGCTCGGCGCGGCGGCGCCGGGCGGACTGCGGTTGCGGTGTGCTGAGCACAGCGCGGAGGCGGGGAGCGCGTAACGGAAGCGCTCAGAGACGACCGCTCGGGGCGGTGTCGAGAGTCGGACAAAAAATGAGTGAGGACAAAAAATGAGTGTGGACGAGTCTCTCGGTGTCTGCCGCTTATATACCCTCCGGCTTCCAGGCATGTTCTTCTCATCCAACAATATATTATATATTACTATTTTACGCAAGATCCACCATTTTGTTTTTATTAAACACCATTCTAAAAATACGTGGGTTTTTAAGACAAATATCGAATTAACGATATCTTAACTATCTAAATCCATCCAGCCGTTTGAAAGGTACGAAGTAAAAGTCAAAAATCAAAAGATTATGTTGCAAATTGGCTATTTTTAGACAAAATTATATTAGGTACTTAAAATTAAGTTATTGTACTAAGCGCATAGAATTACAAAGTGTTTATTGTCAAATATTATATAGCAAGCTTATCTAAATATATATAACTCAAAGGTGACTGACTGATTGACTGACCAATATAGTGATCTATCAACGCACAGCCCAAACCACTGGACGGATCGGGCTGAAATTTGGCATACAGGTAGATATTATGACGCAGGCATCTGCTAAGAAAGAATTTTTCGAAATTCTACCCTTAAGAGGGTGAAATGGGTGGTTGAATTATTTTCCCATAGGTCACGCCGCGGGCGAAGCTGCGGGCAGAAGCTCGTTTTACAATATATGAGATTGAAAAAAAATAAGTTCTCGGTCTTGCTGCTGATGCAAGCAATCCGACACAATGCAGAACAGAAAACTTCGATCCGAAGCTTCGATGACACCTGTAAAGAAGAAGCTACAATTATCTTTACAGTTATAATTAAATTTACAAATAAATATACATACGTACAATTATTCGCGCATTTATTACCCTTCCTTGGCGATAGGGATATAATATGTAATTTTATTTAAAAATATATTCAGTTGGCAATTCTAGTAGAACATCTCTCTCTCTCTCCTTCTCTCTCTCTCTCTCTCTCTGTATGGTACTGGATCTATGAATGAAAACTGTGCCCTTATCTAGTATTAAGTTTTGCTACAAATAATCAACCCCTTTTCATAGTAAATACATATACTTCAGCAAAAATTATGAATATTATATTTCTCATGTCAATTTTAACCGTCAATGTAAAAAATAAAATTAAAGATAATTTTGTGGACCTTTATTAGATTTTATGATTAAAGTTTATTTCTTATTTCAAATCGAATAATCTTTATTTCGATCTTGACCTTAGCCTTAAAAACACAGCGTCTGAGGCGTCTTAAGCAGGGTTTACACGCGGCTAATAGGCGTACGGTAGAACCATGGACTAAAAACTCACTTGACTTCCGTATCTACCCTGTTGTCGCAAAGATATGCTATTTTTAGGGCACTGTGAGTTTTGTGCTTTGACAACAAAATTGCTTTATGCGTTTTATCGTTACAAATCAATTGCAAGGCATGGCTTCACCACAAAATAATTTCTGCAAAGCTTAGTTATAGATTATAAAAAAAAATGATTTTGAATTTGCTTTCACTAATAATTGATGTAAATGAAATTACTTTCTTACATTTAATTAGTGCGTTTTTTATTTCATTTTGTTTCTATTACTATACATTTTTTAAAATTTAATTTAAATATGGAACAATCAACCAAATTGTTGAGCAGTATATCAGCGGTTTGGGTTATCGCTTTTCTAATGGAATATCTTTATAAACATAAGGCCCTAACATTACAACTAATATTAGGGCCTTATGTTTATAAAGATAATATGTTACTTATAAAAAATGCGCACTGACCAATCAAAGCAGCGCATTTTTCTGCAAATAAAAAGCAACTCATATTTAAAAATTTTTAAATGGATATATACTAAACACTCTAGAACCTAGAGTGAGTATAATCTTCTTCTATAGCACTTACTCCTTGGTTACTTGATTCGTGGATCATTAAGCCATTTGTTGACCGGAGTGATAGGGTCGATTACTTTTTTATTCTCCCTTGTTTCATGGTGGATTTGGGATATGTGACCTTAAAAAATAATCTAAGGCTACAAAAGCCTGATGAAAAAATTTTGGTTTTTAATAAATCATACACCCGACGTTCACATACATAGATCCTGGACCCTAACTAGGATTCTCTATATCTAGGGAGATACAGGGACTCTTAGTTAGGGTCCCAGTAGGGACCTAGCAAAGGACCCAAGAACTATGAGGGCCATGGTCCCACAGCACCCAGACACAGAACAAGACTTTGCGCTTTTTTTCTGCGCACAAATACTCGTCCGGTCGCGAGAATCGAACCAGCCACCAGGCTATAAGCAAGCCTGCTCAATCACCACACCACAGAGACTGTCAATTTGTCAACATTGCAAGTGTCGAGCTAAATTTTTTTTTCTTTCATTGACGTACTTCAATACTTCATCAACTCCAAAACTATCTACTTGCCAAACGAGCCACGTAAAGTATCTCGTGCAAACGCACCGTTAATGTTACATAAATCTCTTTCATAAGATATCAGCTTAATTAGAAGTGATTTGCAAGCAAAAGTAAAATGCTTTGAAGATGTTTTCATCTTTTATTGGTTTTGCTGTTGCAGCCTTTGACTACACGCTTATAAACATTTTTACTTATAAACATTTTTACTTATAACCTGAACCTAATTCTTGGTACGATTTAGATTTTAATTTATAAATATTCGACAACGTTTAATTTTTTGCAAGATACTAAAATTCTAAAACCATTTAGAAATTATCCTTTACAGAGTTCAAATAAAAAAATCGTTATTTTTATTAGTATTTCTCAATCTATTATTAAAAAACAAAACAATGAGTTATGAGTAGATACGACATTGTCGTGCAAAGCCAACATTGTAAAAACTAAACTAAACTTCGTCTTAGTTCGTCGTAGGTACCGTTGCTTTGCCAATATTTCTGCTAAGCAGTAGTGTGCAAAACTTGTGACACAAAAGCGTTTAACTCTTTTTCTGCCTATTTAAGCTTTCGAGAACTAAATAAATTTTAACTGAGTACCATTTTTAAATAGGGATATATACTATTGCACAGAATAAATACAAGAATTGCTCGTATAGAGGTATAAGATATTATTTTAAAATGTTATTTCATACTCAAGTAGTCAAATCGAGTCACCATAACAATACTTTCGTATTACGTAACTGCGTCGAGTGAATTTCGTCTCAGCGAGTTACGTGAGCCCTCCGAGGCAAAATACCTTCGGAATATTTGAGTAATACCTGAGCCTAGCTACCGTTTACATGGCTCGAAAATAAATATTTGCCTACTTTATGCTGCGGAGATAATAATAATAATAACATAGATCTTGGACCCTAACTAGGATTCCCTATTATCCATAACCCCTTCTTCCTTGGAAACTAAAATAATTTTGATTTATCTATGGAGAAAATTATCAGTATGATATGAGTAGATGTCGACATTTTTTTTATTGTTAGATAGGCTTGCGTTTCACCACTATCGCACCTGGTGGTAAGTAACGATGCGGTCTAGGATGTAGCACGCTTGCATATATTATTATTATTATTAGTATATCGTTTTCCTTCTACGCGTGGTGCAGACTTTTGACTGACTTTAGCTGTTTTTGCGCTTGACACAAATAAACAAAGACACAATTTTTCTTGCCCTTTTATATATGTAACAATGATTGAAAATTGGAGGATAGGGATAGCGACTTGACAACCTCTACTTTGGTCTTTAATCAGTTATAAATATTTCCGCCATGTAAGCTGCGTACGCCCTACGAGCTTTGCCATGAAATATCGTCGCAATAATTTGCTTTTAATACCATTCCTTTCTATAATATTGTGCTTTTATATAAGTAGTTCGTCTATAAACGACAGCCTCCGTGGTGTGGTGGTAGAGCGGGTCAGCTCATAGCCCGGTGGTTTCGATTCCCGCGGCAGGACAAGTATTTGTGAACAGAGAAAAAAAAAGCGCAAATACTTATTAAGTATTATATTGAGTCTGGATGTTATGGGACCCGGTTCTCGTAGTTTCTGGAGCCCTAGACACAGGTAACCCTAATTAAGGTGTAGGATCTATTTATTAGTAGGAGTATGTGATCGTTGGGCGTTATTATTATTATTACAAAATGTTAAAGATTAAGTTGTACTTACTAAGATTTTCGAGTACATAAAACTTGCCATTTCTTCATATAAAATTCAAATCCTTAAATTCAAAATCAAATAATTGATTGCAAATAGACTAATTGTAGCACTTTTACAAGTCAAAATGAGAATACATAAAATACTTTTTAAAGTATGTATGTGTATACAAAATCGTTATTAATAGGTACATATAAAATTCAAAGTCGACTCATATATCAACGCACAGCCTAAACCGCTAGTCCTAGAGACTTGAAATTTGTAGGGTGTGTTCTTTGTAAATCGTAGGTGACGATATTATCGACATTAAGGGTTTTTTGAAATTCAACCTCTAAGAGAGAAAAATGGGAGGTTGGATTATCTATGAATATTTTTTTTCTTCGTTTCCTATAGGCCACGCAAGTGAAGTCGCGGGCAGACGCTAGTGTCAGATATATCACGAGTAAATTAGTAAAGAACGAGCTAAAAATCACAATGCTTTATCATGTTTTTTAATAGACCCACGGAATATGTAACGTACTTGGGTGGAGTTTAAGCGAAAAAGCTCCTTCAAAAAGGGTGAGATTAAAAGAAATATTATTTTTGACGTAAATTTAAGCCCTCGTTTTTCATATTCTGTTGATTCGGTATAACTTTATTATTATTTAATTACAATGTTCTCTCGTTTCACTCGCAACTTAGTCGTTTTGAAACGGGAACTTTCAACTTTAATAATCAATAGTCATTTATTCATATAAAATACACGTCTGAAATTAGATAATAATTGAAATAGAATTGTATAATAAAAACGGTACAAAATAACATATCATTATTATTAGATATAAAATTCATTAATAATACGAAAAAATGTCATATTAATCTATACATATAAAATTCAAAGTCCTGACTGACTGACTGACTGACTTATATATCAAAACAACCTAAACCGCTAGAGACTTAAAATTTTGAGGGTGTATTCTTTATAAAGTGTAGGTATCCACTAAGAAAGGAGTTTTCGTAATATCACCCCAAAAAAGGTGAAATGGGTGGTTGAATTATCTATGAAAAAAATGTCTTCTTCGTTTCCTATGGACTGCCTAAGCCGCGGGCAGAAGCTAGTATATCATAAAATTAAAATTAACAATATCATATATACAAAAAAAAACACTAATAATTTTTTTATTTATATATTCTTATTATTAATAAATTCTGCGTAATTATAAAATGTTTCGTTTGTGGGATTGGGATATTGGAATAGTAGGTATCACAATAATTATGTGGACCCTAGTAATAATTGGCAACTATCCACATCAGTCCAGCCATTTTGCCGTGAAAACCACGTAAACACAAACAAAATAAACGTACCAACTAAACGATTTGTGCATATTAATAAATATACTGTAAAAGTAGGGATACAAAAAATTCCACATTATACACTGGTAAACTGGAAGATGATGCTCTCTAGCATTAAGTTCGCTTATATACCTACATTTATTATTTGTGCAATAAAGCATTTTCTATCTATCTATACAACGAACAAAAACTCTATACATTTTATTTATATATTTATAAGTATTCCATAAATACCTAGTTGATTAAAAAAGAAACAAAAAACGAAAATTGCATCTCTTTTTTACGGAAGGTAAAAAAATATGGAGACGCAATATAATTCAATTCACGCCTGCACAGTGGTGCGACGGCGCGAAAATATATTCAAAAAGAAAAAAAAAACTGGTAAATCATGTGCGATATTAGCCATAAATCAACGATTATCCTTGGCTCGAGGGGAAGGTGAGAGAGCTTGTTGGGCCATACAATCACCAGAGAATACTAAGCAATGCACAAAAAGGCTGCTGATAAATATTTGCCCATCTCTAATATTTGCGGTAAGATCAAAAGTTTTTTTTTTTTTTTTAATTCTGACTAGCAGTTATTGAATAACAGCTATTTAGGAAAATCTATTGTATTAACTTAAGTACAACTTTGTTTGAAGTTTTGTAAAAAAAAAAAAAAAAACAAACTTTCTACCAGCAGTTTGGTTTTTTTTTTTAACGACACTAATTCTCATTGATTTCACAGTCTGTTTATAATTTTTAAAACAATAGAAAAACTATGATTCAATGTAAACGATGTATCAAATTTATTGAATATAGACTGCGGTGCCATGAAAAACGTTATAATCTAGAGTTTCAAATGGCAGCTTTTGTTAATTTTTGAACGGGCTAATGTTGTTGGTCTCTGCCGACCTTTACAGCGTCACCGGGTGGGTGGGCAGGCGCTTAAGGTGCCCGACCATCAAAAATTGGAAGCAACTAGCTCGGGCATCACTGGGCTGCGAGCTTCGACCTGGGCCGTTGCCAGGATATGAGGATCGAGAAGACTACGACAACTGGAAGATTGAACCCTATGGAAGGTACACTATGTGTCTATAATGCTTAACACCAGTCGAACGACTAGCTCATCACATTCCTAAATCAAGATGTAAAAGTCGTAGAATTTCAAAATGTCACTTTGAGCATATATGACTGGCCCGATAGCTCAGTTGGTAGTAGCCCTGCCTTCTGAACTGTGGGTTGTGGGTTCGATTCCCACTCAGGACAAACATTTGTGTGATGAACCTATGTTCAAACACCTATGTGTTTGTTCTGTGTCTGGGTGTCATATTGTATTCTATGTATGTATTTACAAACAAAAAAGTATCTAAGTATTGTATCAGTTATCTGGTTCCCATAGCACAAGCTTTGCTTAGTTTGGGGCTAGATGGCGTTGTGTGAGATGTCCACACATATTATTATTATTGGACGAAACATAGAAATGTCCAAATTTTTATATTTCCAAACGTTCATTCTATGGCCCCACAAGAACGTTAATGGTAAGAACGCTGGACGCATACAAATACACAAACAAGAGATAAGGAGTGTAATGTTTATGTGTTGTAACGTTCACTAAATTCTCTGATATCATGCTAATGTTACGATATTTTTATGGCCACGGTGTGGGATGGGGGCGGACTGTGCCGATAGTTTTATTACTAGAGGGGTCGGTTTTATAATTATTGAAGTAAAACTTCTTTACGCTTGGGGAGTAAGCTGGTGAATGCGAGGCGAACGGAAGTTGAAGTTGGTACACGATATTCATTGTATAACAAAGTTAAAAATTTGTATTATTACGAGTATGGTGGTATGTCCGGTAAAATGACAATTCACAATTGAAGGGGTGAGAACAAAAAGGATCTAACTGATTTTCTTAACAAAATGACTTATGGATATCGTTGGAATCAGCGTGAAATTATCTACAATATTACATCCTCAAAATGCCGAAATGTGGCTTAAATCTCGCGATTTTCAGTCTAAAAACTTAAGGTTTCTGACACAGGAATACAGTTCGCTTAGCATGAAAACATTATTGTATTTATTATATTATAATATATTTTTATAGTAATTGTAGGAATTAGTACTAGATTTTGTATTTTAAAATAGAATTAATACATTTCAAGCAACTAAAACTCACAAACTTTTCTATTACTTAATACGCACTCTGAATTAAAATGAGGCCGTTGAAGTTTAAAGTCAATTTTCTCGAAACTATCAATTTGACAGTTAAACCCTTTTTATTCTCATATAGGTAACTCTTCCGTGTAAGTTTAGGTAACTTTTCATTAATTTGTGTCTGTAAGTTAGGTTGATTATAGTATCTTTTTAAATATGAAAGGATAGCAAAAGATGGGAAAAGAAGGGTAAGGGATCTAGTCCCAAACGCCATCTAGTCCCAAACTAAGCAAAGCTTGTACTATGGAAACCAGATAACTGATGAAATACTTAGATACTTTTAGTTTGTAAATACATACATAGAATAGAATAATAGAATGGAGATGGACAGTGGAGTTGAGACTCTTTTTCTATCTTCACTAACTTATATCTCCCTCTCGACTTCCATTTGCCACACCCGTTCAATAGGCTATTTGACTACTATTAAAAATGAACAAGTAAGTAGTACGCTTTTAAAGTTTCATCGCCTGTCCCTTTCTCGCAAAACAGAGATCGTGTTGAGCTCCCTCACAGCTACTATAAAGGCATGGCTTGTGACGTCACATGCCAAAAAGATTGTATGTAGAGCTACCACAGCTTGGTAATGAGTTACTGTGAGGACTGGTAACTGACGTCACTGCGTGTTTGAGTTGTCTCTTTCTATTTCTGTATTTTAAAATGCCTGTAACTAAGTAATTTTTTGAGATATTCAAGTTTTGTTTTCACAGTTATCTATTTTTTGAGGTATATTATTTATGTATGTAATAAAAATATAGTAGTCAAATAGCCTATTTCCCTAATGCTCTCGTCACACATTTACTAGCTTACTCCTCAAGTAAAGCGTGCTTAAAGTAGTTATACTTAAAAAACTTTTCCAGAAACTTGAATAAATTAGTTCTATCAAATCATTATTGACAATATAGTGGGACTGCAGTCTCAATCAAACCAACCAAAGGCAAACTGACTTCAATTTAATAGATATGAATGAATAGATGCCCAATGCCATATTACAATTTAGCTCTGACGGAGGCCAACAGACCGACCGACACCGAGTTAATCAAAGTTAAGCAATCAACCCCCAAAATGCATTTAATTAGTTGCTAGTTTGACAAGCTTTGCAAGGGTAGTTTTGTTGGGGGTGAGAATGTGGTAATGAGAAGTACAGCTGAGCCTTGCACATAGATTACAAAATGAGTTTATATAACAATTTGGACGATGGAATTTGTAGAGAGAACAAAGTAGAAAGTGAAGTTATATACACGGTGGAGTTTAATTCACTTTTTTCCTTAAATGTATGTACTCAGACCATGCTATAGAATATTCGTACAAGGTCCAATTAAAAAAAAAGAATAGGTTTTGTTTTAGTATTTAGTGCCTCCTAAAATAACTGCATGATAGCCGAAATGTCTATTTAACGGTACACACAGCGCGTGCACCAGCTGAGTGCTTCGCGCGTTCCTAGGTGACAAAATAAAAAACAAGCATATAAAAATGAATATAATTGAAGTTTTCGATCAGATTTATTAATTATTATCTTCAGGCTTAGGCAATGGTTTGGCAAAGGCGGAACCAATACAGCGGCGATATCATTTAACAACATAGGTACTTTAATCATAGTTGTAATAAGGTCTATTTTACATTTTTTATCATCCATTTGACGACGCATTTACAAATTGTATTCGGTTGGAGACCTAGTTATTGGAATCCTTTTTATCAATGTGTATGTACCGATGCACCAATTAGATCCGCGAATAAAGAAATCTTTAGCCGCGAAAATAGGAATGGGGTCGCATTTTTTTATCCCCGAATAGTGAAAACGCGAATGAGGGAAGCGCGAGCTTTTACTGTATAGTTTTATATACTTCAACCTATTTTCCAATTAATTTAGTTGATAAATCTTGGAGCAGTTTTTGTGAACATTAAATTTTTTAGTAAGAGATTCTAAAGTTGTTCTCCTGTAATGTGACCTAGACTAAAGTGTCGATTACATAACTATGGCCAATTGGTATTCAATTGTCGCTTGGAACCAATTCATTTTGTTTGATAAATTGTCTTCCTTTCAGCCACCGATCCGACTATTTGCCCCGCCTACCTCAGTGGAGAAAGCCACATTCGTTGAATTATTGAAATGGATCTTTCAAGGTCGTGAATTATTAATAACCGCTTTATAAAAATTTGAAAATGTTCCATTTATATTACAATCATCTTTTCTTACGTTAGAAAGAATTTTTGACCTCTTTTCATCGTACGATAGGCATGACACTACAACTGAATAAGGAACTGACCCTCAAGTGAGATTGGCCCTTTTTGGCCATTTCTGACGTTATTTTCCTCAAATCAAAACATCTTTGTTTCTCCTCCGACCGATTTTGCGGAGATTATCCTGAAAAAAATAAACTTTGAGAAACATCGATGTTTTAATTAAGCTTTATTGCACTGTTTACGTGAATTGATCTAACTACTATTTTATATGGTAATCAATATCATGATATATTTTATTTTCTGAAATTAAGGTGGTTGTTTTTTTTTTGGTTGGCAACACTTACGGGCGTGCGGTTGGACGACAGGGAAAAGTCAGGCGTTTGACAGACAACAGACGTACCTGCCTTCTCTATCTTTTAGCTGACTGGTAGAGGTCGTTGGTACTCCGAAAATAGCGGTTATGAATTATGAACTTTTTTCCATTACCTACCCGTGTATTTTTGAGTTTTAATATGTAATAAGGTGGATTATTATCCGTTAAGTGTTCTTGAACGTGCACGAGTGTTGGCAAATAGTTCCTATTTTTAAAACCATGCCTTTTCATTTTCTTTTCAAGGCTTCCTAGAGACTTCAGTAAAATATCCACCATTTTACTGTGGCATTTTGACTGACAAAATAAGACTAACAAGACATAACCGTACAATATGACATAACCGTACAAAATTCCTGACTTGACATTGGCAGAATTATCGCTAAAAAGCGATAGCAAGCCATTAAACGAAGAGAAGAAGAAGAAGCTTGCTAGTAAAAAGTTATGTCACTGTATATCGAAGAATATACAGAAGTTTAATGGGCGCTCCTGGTTTTACGTACAATGCCAGAAACTACTTCATTGTTAAAGTAAAGCTTCTTGCGCACCTTGACTTGGGGAGTAAGCTGGTGAATGCGAGGCGAACGGAAGTTGAAGTTGGTTCACGTAGATCTCCATTGTCAACACAATAAAGTTAAAACTGTATTATCATATTAATGTGGCCGGTAAAATGACAATTTACAATTGTCAATATGGTGAAATTAACATTGAACAACGCAAAAACAAAGTTATACCAGCCGATAGATGGAGCTAAACTAAAGAAGTTTCACTTCAGTCGTGTGGTCTTAAGCACATAAGTATTTCTTTTTTTATTATTTATATACATAACAATAACAATACGATAACAACACAAAAAGCTGTGCCTAAAGTTGTCAGCTCCAGACTGCTATTGTTTCTTTCCACCGACCAACTTACCAAACAATTAGCTGACTTTTTACCAAATAATTTTGTTAAGAACATCTTTTGCTTAGCTCTCCGAGACCATTACTAAGTGGTAGGACTTTTCTGCAAAGTTCGTCTAGGTAGGTACCACCGCTTTGCCAGTTATTCTGCCGCCAAACAGTAGTGTGCAAGCACTGCTGTGTTTCGGTCTGAAGGGCACTGTATCTGGTGAAATTACTGGGCAAATGAGACGTTGTCCTGATGTCACAGTCTAGTAGTCTTATTACAAGATTGTGTTGATGTCTCAGGATGACGTGCGCAGTACGGGGTCACGCGAAACTTTATAATTTAGAGTTCTGAGTGAACTGGGATATGGGCAGCTGTTTTACTCAACATCAGGTGAACGGTTAGCTCGTCACGGCATTCCTTAACATAAAAAATCTCTCATATACTTACCGGATTCTCATATATTAACTGTTCCTTCATCAAAACCGTAATCCTCACAGCCCGTTCTTCCCCACCGTGTGTTAAATAGGTCATTGAACCCGACCCCTAATATTTCAACACATAGTCTTTATGAAGCACGGGCTGGAAGCGAATTTAATTTTCTCGGGCATTATGCTCCGTCTCCATATATTACCACTAGGCCTGGTTCAAAGAATATCGTAGTTAGTTGGGCTTTGTGGAAGGGGTAATTGAAATTGTGGTTTATTGATGCCGAAATAGCAAGGATATTATAAACATGTCTATCTACACATATAAAATTCAAAATCCTGACTGACTGACTTATATATCAACGAGCTTCTGCCCGCAGCTTCGACCGTGGCGTGGCCTATGGAAAAATAATTCAACCACCCATTTCACCCTTTTGAAGGTGGAATTTCGAAAAATCCTTTCTTAGCGGATGCTTAAGTCATAACATCTACCTGCATGCCAAATTTTATCTGTCCAGTGGTTTGGGCTGTGCGTTGATAGATCACTATATCAGTCAGCCACCTTTGATAGATCACTATATCAGTCAGCCACCTTTGATAGATCACTATATCAGTCAGCCACCTTTGATAGATCACTATATCAGTCAGCCACCTTTGAGTTATATATATTTAGATGCACAGCCTAAACCACTAGCTCTAGAACTTTTAGCTCTGAAATTTGGAGGGTGTGTTTTTTGCTAAGTGTAATTCACTAAGAAAGAGTTTTCCAAAATTTCACTCCCAAAAGTGTGAAAGTGGTTGAATTATAAATGAAAAAGTTTATTTGTTTTTCCTATACGCGTGGGCGAAGCCACGTGCAGGAGCTAGTAACTCATGATTGTTTCAACAAGGAGGTACTGCTTTTGACCCATAACTTAAAAATAATAATAATTACAACGTAACTTTTTTTTCTCTAATCGCACTATCGTGGCCGCAGATAAGAGAAAAATATTGGAAACATGGTATTTACTCCGTTTTGATCAGTAATACCATAGAATTAGGCAAGACAAGTAATTTAAGACATTAATTGTGTGTGTGCAAAACTGTTATTTTAATGTTCTATAATATTAGTGATTAATTAACGATAAATTTTATTAAATATAATGCATAAGGTGAATTACACACGACTTTTTTTTTAAATCAATGACAGTAATTTTATTTACTGAGATCTTTGAAAGTATTGGAGTAAAATTGCTTAATAATGAATGCAGGAATATTGAAATATTCCAATATGTCTGAAGAAGCATTCCCAATCTACAATATAAATGGAGTGTATATGATATTTAGAAAAATATCAACATTATTCCATATTTGGTAATTAATTTAAGCAAAAATTTGTTTGTTTACTTGTATACCGGCGTAATTTGCGGGTTCGATTCCCGCGGCAAGACAAGTATTTGTGCACACAAAAAAATAAGCGCAAATACTTGTTCTGACACTGGGTGTTGTAAGACCATGGTCTTCGTTGTTCCTAGGTATAGACACAGGAAATCCTAGTTACGGTACAGGATCTATGTATGTCATCGTTGGGCGTTATTATTATTATTATTATACCGGTATAACTTTGTTTTTGCTTTTTTAATATTAATATCGCCATCTTGACAATTTTAAATTGTCATTTTTTGGACGTACCAACATAATAATACTAATTTCAAGAAATTTTAACTTTGTTATGTTGACAATGGAGATCTACATTAACCAACAACTTTCAATTTCCGTTTGCCTTGTCACGCATTCACCAGCTTACTCTCCAAGTCAAGCGTGCGTAAAGATAAAAACAAATAAATGATTAAAGGTACCTATAACAAGTAACATCTTATTATGAAGATATAGCTTACAGTACTTACTTAAAAGTAAAATAGCGCTCAGGTGCAGTAAACGACACCTCTTGTAGCTCATTTTTTATTACGTAACAACACTTAGAATTTAGAGGTCTTAAAATTGAAACGGTTAATGGTTGTTTGTCCAGGAACTCCGTTATGAGTTTATTCAAATGGATATAGAATCGAAGATCATGAAATATTAAGGGAAAAGATAGAAGAATAGAGAAGGAATAAGGATAGGAAAGAATAGAGAAGCAGATAAGGAATAAGGATAGAAAAGTATAGAGGAATAGAGAAGGCATTAGGATAGAAAAGCATAGAGGACTGTAGAAGGAAAAGGACAGAAAAGAATAGTGGAGTAGAGAAATTATAACGATAGGAAAGGATAAATAAGCAGAAAAGGAATAAGTATAGGATTTGACTACTTTTATTGGTGTGGTGGTTGATGGTTCATAATCTGTAGGCTGCAGGTTCAACTCCCGCGACAGGATAAGTACTTCTTCACATAAACCAGTACAAACACTTGTTTTGTGTTTAGAGCTTTATAGGAAAGGATAGAAGAGTAGAGAAGGAATAAGGATAGTAAGAAGAAAAAATAGAGAACTAGGAAAAAGAAAAAAATTAGTATGTAGGGATTTACAAATGAACATACTATGTGTACATATCATCGTAAGTTTATGATGTTAAATTGTAATTATTTATATATAAAAAAAAACACTTTATCAAATTTTAGGAACACACTAACATTCAAATAATTTCTCAACATCAATAGGATTTTGCTTGAATTTAACTTAATTCCTCAGCTCAAGTCATACCCATTATCCAGGAATTTCTGACAAGAGCCAGCCAATTGTAAGACGGGATTTAGGCTTCAAGAACTTCAAGGCATACCTATCGCTCAAATCAGAACACGTATTCCCTTCTTATCAGAGTAGTATAGCTCGAATCTAAACCTATTTACAGATATGTCGATATTAGAGATGAGATGAATAGTAAATGCCGGAAAACTTAGAAAATTCACCATCTTTAAAACTGCTTATTAGAAAATGCTTTGTCATTCACTTATAAACGATGATTAAAGTTGCAAAGTATTTTTAGCTTATCATACTAATATTATAAAGGCGAAAGTTTGTATATGTGTATGTGTTTGTTACTTCGTCACGCTCAAACGGCCGAATTGATTTGGATGAAATTCGGTACCAAGATAGCTTATACACTGGATTAACATATAGGCTACTTTTTATCCCAAAACAGTGAAAATTTCCTGTGGGATGAGCAAATAATTTAAATACTTTTTATCCTCGGGTGAAACTGCGAGGCACAACAAGTCAGGGATAAAGTTTAAATTCAGAAAAGAAACTGTAGAAATTAAGTAATTTTTTCATTGCAAAATGCAACATCTAGTTATGCGAGTTAATAAATAATTTTCAATCAAGATGCATCATAACGCTTCTATATTCTCACTAGCAGTTACTTATCTTTGAAAGATACTAAGCCTTGTCTTTATTAAAAAAGATATCACAAATTCATTTCTTTAATTTTAAAACGAATAAATTAACGACTTAACATATATCATAAGCCCATAAGCCCGTTTTCCCACAGTTGGAACACAGATTTTCACTTACAGGGAGTGATTGTAGGCCAAAACCACGGTGAACAATTTTAGGTTATCGGATTACATATGTGTTATTTTAATGTTTATAATATTTAAACTAGTTTGAACGATGCTTCCTTTCACTGTTACGTAGTTATAGCGTTTTAATTACGCGCATAACCATAAAATCTATTGTAATCCCACAAAACTTGAAAGTTATTATAATCCGCATATACTTGGAAATTTATTGGAATCGACATTTGAAATCAACGACAATCGAATTTAAAAGATGCCGGATACATGCCGGTTACCCCCTTAATCTCTAAACATATCACATCTCGAGCGAATCAGCGAACGGAGCCATTAAACAGGCGATTTGGCAATATATACTCGAAGACAATGCCAAAGTGCTAACGTAATTGATATTGTGTGAAATATTACTATTTTCTTGGTGCAGTGGGTCGCATAAATAATGATAATGTTACGTATTATTTTAAGTTTTTTATTGTTATGTCAAACTCATTTTTTGAGCTTTGGAGGCTATTTTAGTTAAGTAATTCAAAACATGTAAACTAATCTATACATATAAAATTCAAAGTCCTGACTGACTGACTTATATATCAACGCACAGCCTAAACAGCTGGTCCTAGAGACTTGAAATTTTGATGGTGTGTTTTTTATAAAATGTAAGTACCCATTAAAAAAGGGTTTTTGAAATTGTGCCCCTAAGAGGGTGAAATGGGTGGTCATGTCAGCCTGAGAATTCATCACAGTATAGCAATAAAATTGAGACTGAGATCATATCTTCAAGTCGCGAGCGAATAGGTATCTTCTAAGCAAGCATGTACTATCATAGACGACGTGGTAATTTTCTACGAGGTAAGCGGACCAATGCTACTATTCACTAAAAAATGGTTTTAAAGCCTCATTTGCCTAGTAATTTAACAAGTTACAGCGTCTTTTAAATTAAAAACGGAATACAGTAGAGATACATTACTGTTTGGCGGTAAAAACACTGGTACAGCATTGGCACTTTCCTAGACCAACTAATGCAGAAGTCAAATTTCCTGTACTGGGCAACTTTAAATACAAAAGCTTCGAATAACCATATAAGTACTTATGTTTTTGTTATTGGCTGTATTGTCCTTTCTGTATTGTATATATGTTCATGTTAATAATAAGCCAAATTTATAAATATAAAAATAATTTAACAAAAAGCACGGGCACTGTGTCTGGAAATGCAGATAGAAGAAGAAAAAAAATAACCACTATCTAAAGTAAATTGTGACAACATTTTATAAAATGCGTGGTTTTCTCAGTTGTCATGTTAAATTTAGAACAAATTAAGCCACAGAAGAATAATTTCCAACTAATCAATCAATCAAATATTTATTTGCTAGAACACAGTTTCGCCACCGCTTGGTTTGAAACTCCACTCGGCCTATTGAGCACCGACATCTTCAAGTGAATGCACGCGTACTTGCCGACCATTCAATCTAAGACGATAGCGTCCCTCAACCGCAAACATAGAATTTGAACTATGTAAGATAGAATAAGGTTCACCATTGCCAAGGATTTGAAAATTTACCCCTGAGTTTCCACCGACTAAACGCTCACAAAAAAAACATGTACTAGTTGGCTGCAGAGGCTAGAATTCCCACCAGCGTATGATCTACACGAGAGATGTTTAACATTACATCCTTTGTACGTTATGGATATATGCATGGATATTATTAGCTTTACGGAACGAAATTTCAACAAAACCTTAACTTGAATCAATACATACTTAACTTGTCCTATAATCATTATATTTTGAAGATCTTTTTTTTAATTAGCTGCACTCCACGGTTTCACCCACAAATACTTATGTGTTAATACACTATATAAGCTACTTATATTCTAAATTTTATTTAAATCCGTCTAGGCGTTTGAGCGTGAAAGACTAAGTATCAGTGAGTAAACATCCATACAAAAAACTTTTTATAATATTAGTAGGTTTCGCGTAGCGTTTCACCATTGTCTCACTTGATAGTCGAAATGCACAGTTGTAAAAGTCCTTTAATTTGTTTTTCGCAAAAAAATTGTCGTACAATGTGTTTTATGATGGAAACCCACCATGGCACAGCGCTTTTTTAAAACAAAAATATCAAACAGTGGTAGCTCAGTTCGTGGTGACGTCAACAATTGATTTGTGGGTCGTGGGTTCACCGTGATGTTTTGGTGAAAGAAAACATCATGATGAAGCCTTAGTATAAAACCTTAATACTAAATGCACGTAAACAAATATAGTATTCAAATTCGAAATACGTCCACAATAGAGCTCATAAATAATTCCTTAACTAATTACAAGAAGTGAGTCGACGATTTCGTCGCCTCGTCTAATTACAACTTCACAAGAACTCTTTAATTATAATCAAAATACCAATTTCTATAGCAACCACTTTAATTACAATCCGAAATGGAAATAACAGTTTTACTCTTCATTTGGTTTGCAAACGCGTCGCTACAGGCGTAGAATTGCTACGAACGTAGGGTTGCTACGTAGACCTACGTAGCACTTTTGTAGCATTGTAGCTACATAGTTTTTGTGTAGGGTAGCTATTATAAAGGACTGAATAACTTATATGAACGGTTTTATTCAACATTCATAAAATTAAATACTGCTTTTCTTACTTTGACAGTTATACAAGTTTGTTTGGGATTTGAGAACTTCATGTATAAAACTATTAGCGGCCAATTGAGTATATGATGGGCATTTATAAATAAAAACTTCACGAAATATATAGCAAATAATATTATAAGATGCCCAATCTTCTAATATTTTTCGATATATGTATATTTTTTTACCCAGCTTTCATTAATATGAGAATATTGTTGATTTAATGTTAATTAATGATGTAACAAGCTAGTCGTTCATTTGATGTTAAGTACCTCGGCCACTCAAAACAGAAGTCACTCGGAACTATAAAATGTAAAGTTTAAGTACTTATGTGATTTATATAAATAAACAAAAAAATCGGGAAGAGAACAGCTGTAGTTATATTAAAGGAAAATAAAATCACAATTTGTGGTAAATACAACAAATAAAAAAATATTAATATTTCTATTGTAGCATCAATTAATAAAAACATATACCGTACCCTATTTTTCTACCGATATACCGCCAACATTGTACCAATTTCAGTCCTTTGCGTTACGTGATTCTAAATAATGTTTACTTATATGTTTACTCCCGCCAATAGTTAATTTTTAGTTGATTAATTTATCATAGACAAGCACACTAACGTAAGTTCACAAATCTTAAGAATAATTTCGAGAAATTGTACTTACACTTATAAATTTAGCAGTGGCTACACACTAATAAATAATATCATAGAGGATGTGTCGATGTGGGGGACCTAATATCCTAAACACAGGTTAACTTAGTTAGGAGTTAGTGCTCAGACATTTATACCTACTCGAGTTATGTTATACCACTAATAGTGTATCAATTCATACTGTCATCTATATGTGAGCCAAGTTACACCTACATCCATAAACTGTTATAGTTTCAAAAGTACACAGTTTTAATATCGAAAAATATAAATCCTAGTTTTTTTTTTTTTTTTTTCTTTTTAAGTATATATATGTAATGTAGCTCTAAATTTCTTAAAATTGCTACGATGTTTGAGTAGGTGGTCACCTATTTTTATTTTCCGAAATAAATATCATTTCATTTCATTTCATTTCAATGGTGACGTTGCGATACTCTTATTTATTATGTAGCAAATAGGAGTAGATATTTTGCAATCCTTTGACAGGAAGGGATGAAGGGTGGAAGTGAGTACTTATAAGGCGTTATTTTACTTAAAGATAAAATAAGGTCAAAAGCTATTGGATATATATTTTTATTGTATAATCATAATAATAACGCCCAATGACCACATAAATAGATCCTGGGCCCTGATTAGGGTATCCTATGTCTAGGGACCCCGGAACTACGTGGACCAGAGTACCACAACATCCAGACTCAGAACAAGTAATTGAGCTTTTTCTGTGTACAAATGTCCTACCGCGGGAATCGAACTCGCCGCCTCCGGTTCATGAGCTGATCTGCTAATCTACCGCACCATAGAGGCTGTCGAACGTGACCACAGCTCAGTTGCAAGAGAGTCTAATGGCCTCGAATTTCCTGACGAATTCAATTTGATACTGATATTCTAATGTAATTCCGCTAAAACCAATTTAAAAAAATATAAGTTGTCAAATTTTGTGTGATTCTGTGTGTAGCTATGTAGTTCTCTGGGTAATTCTATTTATTGCGTTGGTTTCTGTGTGTCTCTGTGTGGTTTCAACCAAAATTGTTAACTATCAGCCAAATAATGAAATTATAAGTAATTTGTTTGTTAGATTTAGCGGAATCACATTAGTTTTTCCTGTGGGTGGCTCGACTGAACGCATCTTACGTGTTAAAAGTCTATGAATGAAAAATCAGCTCAGTTAAGTCATGTTTAAATTACGGAGTGCTGTTTGTTGAAATTACATATATATTTGGACATAACATGTAACGAAAAACCTTTGACTTGAATTAACCAATGTTCGAAGATCTCTTGAAACATGTCACGTACATGTTCTCGACTTTGCTTCAGTACTTTGCAGGTAAAAGCTTTGGAACACGGTTACTCAATTAATAACAAAGGCACTGTTCAATCTATACTAACATTTTAATAAACATTCTAAGCCCAATAAATGCTCATAAAAGCGTATGTATTCAGCTCGATCTCGTACGTGCTTCGTAAGTTTACATAACGTTTTACTTTATCGCGTTGTCTGTTAACCACTGCTGGTTTTCTATGGCACTATTTAAGCGGTGTAACGTAAATTTGTCAATGTATGTTGTAGTTCAAAAGTAAACGAATGCTGGAGTAGTTTAACAAACAAAATAGTGTAGTTATTGCGTACGGAATAAAAGTGTTGAGTGTTAGAAAACGCGGGTAGAATGCTAATGTATGAGGTAAAGCATGAAATGGTGTAATGTCGGGACATTAGTTACAGTTTATCCCGAAATGGATCTGCTGTTAGAGGGAAAGTATTGAATTTTTATTAGTCTGAGGCGTTGGTAGGCGAATTTTTTTACTGGCTATTGAATCTTCGGTGATTTCACCTGATATTAAAGCATTATTGAATTTTCCAGGATAAAAAGCTCTGCGCTGATTGCAGCTAAGTTGGTGAGTAATATGTGCAACAACTTCATTCATGTCGGTTTAGCCATTGAGACGCGAAATTCAAACAAACATACAAGTTATTAGTGACTGGCCAAATAGATCAGTTGGTAGTAAGCCTTTTTTTTGACCCGGGAAAATCCGTTACGGATTCCACCTACCCTGGGTGGAACAGGTGGATATGTGGGACTCTCCGTCCAGAGTGGACGGCATAACCACTAAAAACCCGGGGTTCTCCATCCCGCCGCATGTAGTAGGACCGGACGTGGTCGCCTTAGCAGTCGATACGCAGCCCTACCTGCGGTCAGCCGCATCCGGCTCCATCCTTACCGTCGGGACGTGACGTCGACGGGGACATCTCGGAGGCGCACTGAGAACTCGTGCGCCGTCCGGCTTGGGGGACCCTATGCAAACGGGCAACGAGCACCCACTCGTCACCCGCTCAGATCCCATCACCGACGTCCCGGACCCGGGGCACTAGGCTCCGGATCAACGGACATCGGCGCTTCCTTCGCCCGCGCCTCAGCAGAGCGGCTTGGAGTCGAAGCGGCCTTACGGTCCGCCCTTGCTCTGCGCCTTCTCCGCCTCGGTTTGGGTTTCAGGGAATTGCACCCCTTTCCACCCATGCGGTGGTCGGCCTTGCGGCTCGCTGCGGCACAGAGCACACAGTGAGCCGCGGCCGAACACTCGCAGGCCACGTGGCCAGGCTTCCCGCAACGATAACAGAGATCGCTGCGGTCCACCTTCGATGGGCATTTCTGCCTCACGTGGCCCTCTTCCAGACAGCGGAAGCAAACGAAGGGCTTCAGCTCAAGCAGGTGGACTCTAGCCGAGACCCAACCCACGAGCAACTTTCCCTTCGCTGCTACCGCTTTGGCGGCCGACACCGGACACTACAGCCACATCGACCCGATCCCGATAAAGTTACAGTGAACCTCGCTGTACTTTATCGAGTCGGGGTTGGTAGTAAGCCTGCCTTCTATACTGTGGGTTGGATTCCCAAACATTTGTGTCATGAACATCGATGTTTGTTCTGTGTCTGGGTGTTATATTGTATTCTATGTATGTATTTACAAATTAATCTCTGCAATATCCGGGGCCTGCACAGTAATTTAAATGCTGTCCATTATCATCTCGAGTCAGCAAAGCCAGCCTTGCTCTTTTTGACGGAGACGCAGATAACTAGCCCGAGCGATACATCTTACTTGCATTACCCAGGGTACAAACTTGAACCAGCCTTTGTACGTCGCGCTGGGGTATGCTTGTATGTTCGGGAGGATATTTGCTGTCGTCGTCTAAACGGTTTTGAAGTGAGAGACCTGTCAATTTTGTGGGTACGCGTAGACTTTGGAGGTAAAACTCGGATCTACGCTTGTCTGTACAGGTCTCACAGCGGTGATGTGGCGACCACCCGTCTTTTTGAGCACATTTCTGAAGTATTGGATAAAGTTCTTGAGCAGTATCCTTCCGCTGAGTTAGTAATCCTCGGTGATTTTAACGCTCACCACCAGGAATGGTTGGGGTCCCGAGTTACTGACCACGCGGGGGGTGCTGCTTTCGAACTTGCCTTGACTCATGGTCTCACTCAAGTTGTAACCAAACCCACTAGAGTTCCTGACATTGAGACCCATGCGCCCTCTTTATTGGACCTCGTGCTGACTACCCATCCTAACTCCTATCAGGTGTCTATCGAACCACCTTTAGGCTCTTCAGACCACTGTTTAGTGAGAACGGTTGTGCCAATGGAACGGCCTGTCAGCTTAAACCCTACTGGGAAGCGTAGAGTTTGGCATTACCGGTCTGCGGATTGGGATGGTCTGCGCGAATTTTACTCGTCCTACCCCTGGAGGGAGCTATGCTTTTCTTCGAGTAATCCTTGCACTTGTGCTGACTCTGTAGCCGATGTTGTGCTGCAAGGCATGGAATGCTTTATTCCAAGCTCCGTAGTACATGTTGGTGGACGGAGTCAGCCGTGGTATAACCGCCCTTGTGCTGATGCTGCCAATCTCAAAT
Organism: Ennomos fuscantarius; assembly: GCA_905220475.3. Lineage (NCBI taxonomy): Eukaryota > Metazoa > Arthropoda > Insecta > Lepidoptera > Geometridae > Ennomos > Ennomos fuscantarius. The sequence goes on along the minus strand of HG992040.1, from coordinate 1,471,196 downwards.
TGGCCGCTTATAGAGCTTGGTCGGATGCCTGTGCGAATAAGGATCCAAAGGCTTCCATACTGAAGAAAAAGCTAAACGCTGCCTCCAGATCCGCCAAGAGGGTAATTAACAAGGCAAGAAGTGACCACATCAGCAAGATTGGTAATCGCCTCGCGAGTTACCCTTCTGGGAGCCGCGCATTTTGGTCGCTAGCCAAGGCTGCTGAAGGAAACTTCTGCCAGTCCAATCTTCCTGCTCTTCGAAAGCCGGATAACACCCTAGCCCTTAGTGCAAAAGAGAAAGCCGATCTTCTTGGTACTCTATTTGCCTCTAACTCGACTCTCGACGATAGGGACTCTACACCACCTGTGCTTCCGCCCTGTGGAAGCTCCATGCCAGATATACGTTTCTCCCAGAGATTCGTACGGAAGGAGCTACAGTCTCTTGATGTGCGAAAGTCGAGTGGGCCGGATGGGATTCCGGCAATCGTACTAAAAACCTGTGCTCCAGAGCTGTCTCCTGTACTTGCGAAACTTTTCTCGCTGTCCTACGCTTCCGGTAAAGTCCCGTCTTCGTGGAAGTTAGCATTTATTCACCCAGTTCCCAAGAAGGGTGACCGAACTGACCCTGCGAATTACAGGCCTATTGCCATCACTTCCTTGCTTTCTAAGGTGATGGAGCGAGTGATTAACACTCAGCTTTTGGGATATCTTGAGGGTCACCAGCTGATCAATGACCGCCAGTACGGGTTCCGTCGCGGCCGATCAGCTGGTGATCTTCTTGTATACCTCACTCACCGCTGGGCAGAAGCCATCGAAAGCAAGGGGGAGGCTTTAGCTGTCAGCCTTGACATCGCAAAGGCGTTCGACCGGGTTTGGCATAGGGCACTTCTTTCGAAGCTACCCTCTTACGGGCTTCCCGAGGGGCTGTGCACATGGATTGCCGATTTTTTGTCTGGTCGGAGCATCAAAGCCGTCGTTGACGGCTCTAGCTCCGAGACTATGACAATTAACGCTGGCGTACCACAAGGCTCTGTTCTATCGCCGACATTGTTCATTCTGCATATCAATGATTTGTTGCTTGTCGACAATATTCATTGCTATGCTGATGACAGTACCGGTGATGCACAATACACAGGCCGCATAAATGCCCCTCATCACGAAGTAGAGGACAGCAGAAAAGGACTTGTGTCCATAATCGAGAGCTCCTTAGAGCAAGTCTCGGAGTGGGGTCGACTTAACCTAGTTGAGTTTAACCCTACAAAGACACAAGTCTGCGCATTTACTGCCAAAAAGAAACCCTTTTCTGTAGCTCCGCAGTTCCAGGGCGTTCCTCTTACCACCTCGGTGAAACTCGGGATCTTAGGTGTCGACATTTCTAGCGAAGTCCAGTTTAGGAGTCACCTCGAAAGTAAAGCTGGTCTTGCTTCTAAGAAGCTGGGTGTACTCAACAGAGCCAAGCGGTACTTCACGCCGGGCCAACGGCTTTTGCTTTACAAAGCGCAAGTCAGGCCCCATATGGAGTACTGCTCTCATCTCTGGAACGGTGCGCCAAAGTACCAGCTTCAGCCCCTTGACTCCTTACAGCGACGAGCCGTTAGACTCACCGACGATCCTGAGCTCACCAAAGATTTAGAACCACTGAGTTTACGCCGAGATATCGGCTCCCTCTGTGTGTTCTACAAAATCTTTAACGGGGAATGTTCTGAAGAACTGTTTAACTTAGTACCTGCGTCGCGGTTTTATAATCGCACAGCTCGTCACCGTGAGAAAGCTCATCCACACCTTGTAGACCCGTGGAAATCTCGCACAGTCCGTTTTTCGAGATCGTTTCTACCACACACCTGCAAGTTGTGGAATGAGCTACCATCTGAGGTATTCCCGCTGAGCTACAACATGGGGCACTTCAAACGTCGGGTTAATAGAGTCTTGAAAGGTAGGCAACGCACTGGCAGCGCCCCCGGTGTTGCAGGTGTCTATAGGCGACGGTAACTGCTTACCATCAGGCGGGCCGTATGCTTGTTTGTCTGTCTATGTTATAAAAAAAAAAAAAAAAAAAAAAAAGAAAGCTATTAAACGAAGAAGTAGAAAAAAATACCTCAAGTCACTCATATACACATTCATATTTCGTATGCAAGCGACATATTGCCAGCTCCTAACTTTCCTGGCAAATAATACTTTCAACACAGCTCGCAAAGTGCAATTTGTCAAGTAAAATGAGCCTCGTGAGTCGCGACATTCCCGTCAAGTGTCAAGTGTCTGGTCTCTAGGTGTCTAGTCTGCTGTCTCGTTACTGAAATGCATTACACTTTTTGTTGGACATTTTTGAAGTCAGCAGTTTATAAATTGCTTGGCTGATGAAAGAGGGCAAGGGGATGAGAAGCGGTGTAAAGGCTACCTTGGGAAGTCATAGCTTTAGAGCTTTAAGGATATAATTTTGCAAACTTCTTCTCTATTTTAGTAGTTGCGACTATTATTTTAAATAAGTTAAACATATTGGGCGTAGAACGGCCCTATCGGGCCAATCTCATTATTGAATTCTTAAATATCTACAGATTTAAATGAAAATCCGGCTGAGTTATTAAAAGAGTATTTTGAAATTTAGGGGATGAGAGTTTTTATATTTCTATGATTATTCTTTTTATATTTATTGATTTTTGTGTATCTGATCAGCCTCACAGCCTTGGTATGTTGGGTCTGCTTTTTGAACAATAGGTTATGGGTTCGATTCTCACCTATAAGAAATATGTGTCTGTGATGAACATAATTAACGTTTTTTCTGTGTCTGGTATATTTGTAGGTAATAAGTAAATTTTTTAAGGTGCATCGCTTATTTATAAGTTGGTATTCAATAGAGTACTATTGTATTGTATATTTTATCTCTTGTATATTCTTGCAAACTAAAAGTAAATAAGTATTGCATCGGTTCCCATAGTACAAGCTTTACTTAGTTTGAGGCTAGTTAGTGGTGTTTACAAATATTTATTTGCCATAATATTTATTTGTAATATCTTTACAAAACCAAAAAAGCCTGCGAAACGAAACCCTGTGAATGTCCATATTTTTTGTTTGAGTAATTACCTAACTTAGATAAATAACGACGTATACAGAGATGCTCAAAGTTTCCAAACTAAGTTTGTAGCCTCTTCGTAAAACAACAACACTTCCCTGAGATTCTCAACAATTTCTTCCACAAAATACCCTTCAAACTGCTAACGCCTCTTTGCAACTTTTATCGGGATACAGCTACGTCACATACTGTTATAGTAGCCGTGTTAACCAAAATACTCTTAGAGGTAGTTGTGCACTATATTAGTCTGAACTGTACACCCAAATCGACTGGACCATTTATTTTATTTTAAAAAATTGTCATTTTATGATTTAGGTTAGTAAATATAAATTTTAATCTTTCCTTATGAAAATTTTATTTCTAGGAAAATGAATTTAATTAGAATTTTGTGTGAAATTCGGACAGCACAACCTCGGTTATGGCAGCTAACTCAAAACCTAAATTAGTATCGTACGCTTGCAGCGCTCATAGCGAATTTTGACTATCCGATCATAATGGGTCGATAAAAAAACAATGGGTGGACTCCACAAAAAATGGTATTTACAACTGAGCTCTATCGTACTTCGGAAAGTATTTTAAACCGCCGAATCCAGTTGTTGTCATATGACAATAACCATTAAGCTCAGTCAATCAGTCAATATAGCCTTTGTATTGCTTAAAAAATCTAACACCAAGGCTGACCATTGCCTATACATATATACACGAAGGGGAATCAAGGATTATATTAATGTATATAAGCTGTCACTGTTCGAAAAATACACAACCGTATAAACACTAAAAAAAACACAAACGAGTGTGCTTTAGACCACATGACTGAAGTAAAACTTCTATAAGAAACGTAACTCTTTATTTCTATCTTCACTAACTTATGTATCCCTCTCAACTTCCGTTCACCTCGCCCGATCAATTTCCGTAACGCTTTTGTCATGCATTCACCAGCTTACTTCCCAAGTCAAGCGTGCGTAAAAAAGTTTTACTTCAAAAAGAGTAGGTTATCAAAAACCAATAGTTATAGTGAACGTAGACCATGAAAAATAATTTCAGCTTAAAATTGAAAACTCAAGCAATTTAGGCAAATTGCAAATTTTTGATGGCTGTCATGGCACAGACTGCTTCGAAGTGCAGTAATATTATAAAACAATTTCTTGTTTGTTATTTTTAGTAGAAGTAACAAAACTGCTAAAAATATCTGGCTAAAACTAAAATAAGACAAACAAAATTTATAATATTTTATTTCTTTTTCTTCTTTCTTTCTCTTTCTATTTATTAAATAGTGTGTAGTTGTATATATATTTTATATATATTTTTTAAATTAGGTATATCTAGTGTATACATAGTAATAGTAATAAAATAAAATGTGATCACTTTGCACACTACTCCTACTATTATCTAATACTGGTGTCGAATCTGTGTCGCATACTCTAAAGCTAAACGATATTAACACATTTCCGTCTTTTTCATTTCCCCTTTATCAGAAGAGTACCGCCATACTTTAAGTTTACTTTAGTTTTAGAGAATGCGACACAAAATCGACACCATTGTCCATCTAAAGGTTCGCATTAAGAGATTGCCACCGCTTTGCCAGTAATTCTGCCGTCAAGCAGTAGTGTGCAAGCACTACTGTGTTTCGGTTTGAAGGGCACTGTAGCTAGTGAAATTACTGGGCAATTGAGACTTTATGATCTGATCTCACAGTCGAGTAATCTTATTACCAGACTGTGCTGATGTCTCAGGATGATGTACGCAGTGCAGTGTCGCTTGAAACTCTATGTTTTAGGGTTCCGAGTAGCTCGTCACATCATCGATGACGCATCGTAATATCTACTACAAGTTATTATGTAAAATAATTACTTGGTGTACAATAAAAATTTTGTATTATATTCTATTGTAAAAATAGGTACATTTTATTGATTCATAACCCCTTCTTCGAGACGGAACTCTTAAGTTGCCTCTTTGCTGTTTTTTTTAAATTGTTTTATAGGCTTGCGTTTGTCCACTATCGCACCTCATGGTAAGTGAAGATGTGTATGGTATTTTAGCGTGTTACATCCTAGAGTAACACGCTAAAATACCTGTTCATTCTCGATTTGAAGACTCCAAGGTTGTAGTTTTTGTAGCGTTCCACTCTTTGGCTGTTAAATTACTCAATAGCATGATAAATGTAGAGCCAAATCGCTTTGTTCACACATTTGGGATATGAACTTTGTGACGGTGGCGTATTTTTGTATATCTGGTTATCCAATAGTGGAAAGTTGATGGAGGAATCAGGTTATGCAACTCTCCAAAATGCACTCGATAAAAGACTAATAAACTGGCAACTTTGCGTATATGGTCGAGGCTTTGCAGTCAGGCCTCAAATAAGAGACTTATTAGCCTCTACTACTGTACTGTACTACCGGGTTATGTGGGATTTTTTTCATCGTCCCAAAACTCCCAGCGTCCTGCTTCAGTGCTTCCCCACAGGATCTACAAGGGAACGCACTGATGCTCCCTAGCACAGTACCGCTGCTACTGGATAAAACTTTATAAGCTAGGCCCAAACACTTCTGGCAACGACAGAAGTAGATACGCATAACCATTTGCCGTCCACCGGCTCATTTACATCCCACTTTTAGCACCTTTTATTCGTCGTAGGGTATACTGTATATTTTTGCAGACCCTAAGGACTTATAGGACTACTGATGATCTACCTATACATAAACTATTTAGCTGAAAGCTGGTATTGGAAATAAAAAATTACGCTACGAAACTAGAATATTGAACAGGGGTAAAGTCTGACCTTCAAGACGAAATATTTCTACCAAAAAGTTATATTCGAATAAACAGTTGACGCTGAATAAATATTATCAGTTTGGTGAAAAAAGTAAAATAGATTAAATTTATTTATGAACTTTGGTAAGGTCACTGTCACTGGTCAAGGTCAGCATACTGAGGTCACTTTTCTTGCAAAGTGTGTTTTAAGCCTTATCACTTAAGTTAATGGTTAAAGTATAAGTTCGTAGATGGCGGCTGCCCACTCCCCGAATATTCCCTAAGGCGGCTCTTTTGACACCAATGGAAAGAGATCGGATGTTTCTCACATCGGGATATACGGCAAATATTTTTTAAATTTGTTTATTGATGTTTAGTAGAAACAAATTATTGGAGAAAAAGTAATATTGTACGTAAACTGGGGTCATAAATAAAACACAGAATTTAGATCACCTTCTGCGGGAAGCGTACCCAAAAAGCAACATTTACTCGTTGAAAAGATGGGCTAATTCGTAGGCCGAGGTATGTGCCAGCCTAAATTTATTTAATTTAATATTTTTATTATTTATTAAATATGGTTTAGATTTTATTGATATGTGTATAGCTTTAGAACAAATAGGAGAAACAAACAGTACAATATTAAACTTAATAAACTAATATTAATAAAGTTTCTACATACTTATAAATCATGAGTGAAGTTGTGTGTGAAAGTGAAGTTTTATAAGTAAGTGGGTACCTATACATTACAATTTTAAAAATTAAGATATAAGAATAGTGATTTAAATTGCCTACCTATATAATAATAAATTAACAAATAATTGTACACAGAGCCATCTAGCCCCAAACTAAGCAAATCTTGTTCTATGGGAACCAGATAGGTGATTGAAATACTTTTTTTTTGTAAATATATACGTAGAATTTTACTAGGTGGTAGGACTTTACTGCAAAGTTCGTCTAGGTAGGTACCACCGCTTTGCCAGTTATTCTGCCGCCAAGTAGTATGTTCCGTACTGTGAAGGGCACTGTAGCTAGTGAAATTACTGGGCAAATGAGACTTTATGATCTGATCTCACAGTTTAGTAACCTTATTACTAGATTGTGCTGATGTCTCTGGATGACGTGCGCAGTGCAGTGTCACGTGAACCTTCCGAGTGACACTGCAGCTGATATGGGCAGCCGTGTCGTTTAACATCAGGCAAACGACTAGCTCGTCACGTCATTCCTTAACATAAAAAAAAAATACAATAGTACACCCAGACACAGAACAAACATCTATGTAAATCACACAAATGTTTATCCTGGGTAGGAATCGAACCCACAGCCTAAAGTTCAGAAGGCAGGGTTACTACCAACTGAGCTATCGGGCCAATCAAAAATATAATACACACATTTTAAAAAAAAAGTGGTGTAAATTGAAAAGAACTTACTTATGAGATAAAGTTTTTTTTTTTAATTATTAATCGTACCACACTAATATTGGCGAAAGTTTGTATATGTGGTTGTCGGTATGTGTGTATGTTTGTTACTCCTTCACGCTCAAACGGCTGAATGAATTTGGATGAAATTCGGTACCAAGTTAGTTTATACACTGAATTAGCATATAGGCTACATTCTATCCCGAAAATTTCCCGTGGGATGAGCAAATAATTAAAATACTTTTTATCCACGGGTGAAACCGCGGGGTGCAACTAGTAAATTATATTGATTAGACAAGTCGCTATACTTAGACACTTTTAGTTTGATCAAAAGTCTACATAGTTTCTTGATCCTGTTTGCAACCTTAAAAATATTGTAATAAGAGTCATATGTAAACCCTGGATAAATTTACGTATTGAACACCAAACCACGTATTCCCAAGCTTATTTACGTGATATCCTATAGATACGGATCACTGTTTCACGGAACACTGGGCCGGCATTGTGCCGAAACCGCCAGCTTATGGACCTGATACACTCTATATACTCTAGCCTACGTATGTAGATCTATGACGTTATGGAAAAGACGTTTCTATTTGTAGATCGTGTTAACAATATAGGATTATTTACACATTGCACACATTAAATGTAAAAGAGTTACTATAATTAGTTAAGTTATTTACAATATTTAACGTCAACAGAGTATTATTGAATAGTGTAATTGACTTGTGGATGGTTTGGTGACTTGCCACCAGGTGGCGTTGTTGTCGACTGTCATGGCTGAAACTAGTTCCGTCGCCTCTTTAAAAAGGGCAGAACGTTGTTCAGTTAGTTCAGTTGGTCCTCGGCAGCGGAGTGAATAACACGAAAACTATTGCCGATATACTGTGAAAACAGGAAACATATCTGGAGGTAGTTTATTAATTGTGCAGCAAATGTTTATGCAGATAATAATCGATACGGTCCAAAGTAAATTTAAGTCAACGTGGGGTATAAGGCTATTTTAATGTTTTAAATACTAATTAAAATACCATTTTTGACAGCCTTGGTGGTGTGGTGGTTGAGCAGGTCGGCTCATAACCCGGAGGCGGCGGGTTCGATTCGCGCGACAGGACAAGTATTAGTGCACAGAAGAAAAAAAAAGCGCAAATACTTGTTCCGAGTCTGGGTGTTGTGGGACCATGGTCCTCGTAGTTCTTGGGTCCCTAGACACAGGGAATCCTAGTTAGGGTCTAGGATCCATGTGTGTGATCGTTGGGCGTTATTATTATTATTATAACTAAGAAGATATTGCAAAAATTCTAAAATAAAACATACAATACTTAGTTTAACATAAAAAAAATATTTAAATCGGATAAAATTTAGAGGGTAGAAATAGTTGGCGCTTTTTTGGCAAACAGCATACATTCTTCGTAAGTTCTTTTAACGGCGAAATGCTTGTTTTCAAGCTAAATGCTACAATCATATAACTAATACTAAATGTTAAAGCAGTTAAAAACTTTACCCAAATTGATTGAGTAGTTTTTGCGTGAAAGCAACAAACACAGATAACGTTATATTTTTGTTGTCAGGAGGGATAGGGGTAATTAGGGATAGCTATAGATAACAAGTAGGTAATAGGAATTGGGATAATTTATTTTGAAATCATCAAATTACCACCATCTACTTAGGATTTTTTTCGCTAATTCTAATTCTATAGTTACCACGGTCTATTCAAGTTTGATCGACTGAAAAGATCCCTGAATGATAATTTCTCATAAATTCAAACGGAAAATAAAATATCATCAAGGGTATCGTTTTCAGAAATATTTTTCGGTTGAAAAATTCTTTTCAACCCTAATTTATTTCAAAGGTATAATCCCTCAGTCACCCAGTCCCCTTAGTCCAAGATCACAATACAAACATTTTCACCCACTTGCTATGAATAATTAATATTACTGAAAATAATTTGCGTTTAATACATATTTTAAATTATATAGTAAACTTGTTTTATTTTCACTAATTAATGAAATACGCCTGCCGCTAAACGTAATGCGGATATTTGGAATAAATAGCTTACAGATTTTAATATAGCCTGTTAAACTTAGAATTTACCTACCATTTTATTTTAATGTAATTTTCTATTTTCAATCTTGTGTCAGTTTTTTTAGTGCCTTACCTTTAAATGCCATTTTGTGGTCGGATTTTTGATTTATTATATTACATAATTTATTTTAGACTTTTTAATGTCCCGGCATACACAAAAAACCTGTGTCATTTACATAAGTTAGGCCAAATGTGTATATGTTTGATTGCTAAAAATTTTAGGTTTGGTTCAATTCTTCAATATTTTTTGTTATCGTGCGGTTGGTGTAGTAACTTTCTTATTTCAAAAAAATATCTTTAATTTTGTCTTGTTTTAAAAATGATTAAGCTACAGATATTCAGAACTATTTTAGCTTTCATATGATAGATCGAGGTCTGACACAACCATAGCTCATTTTACGCTGTCAATATAGTTTATTCCTAACTATTTTTAAATTTTACCAACCCTTCTCTTATTGGTCATAATGTCATAGATTAGAGAAATATAAAATTTAAATTAAATTAAAAACTGTGCTAATTTACTATTTTTAAAATTTAAACATATTAAATCAATATGTATCATAGTTATTTTTTATTAACCTTCTACTATTTCCCACCAAAAATTCGCCATTTTTTTTTTCAAACATTACTTTGTTATTTACAATACTTTGGTTTTTAAGACGATTATAATCCGGCCATTTGGAAGATATGAGGTTATAAAGAATTTTACAAACAAATATACATCATGGTAGTCGGGCAAAAAGAGTATTACTTAAACTAGATTTGGTTTATCTTTTTTCTTCCCATCGGTGCAGTTTTCAATTAGTTTTTTTTTGGGAACAACTTTTATTTGTTTAACAGCTGACACCAATTATACTTTTTTGAATGATTTTCTCCAGCAATTACTTTCACTCTTATATCATTCATAAAAAAGAACGCTTATAAGCGTAAGCGTTCTCTTTTCCATAGATACATAGCATTTCATAGATACATAGCACTTCATAGATACATAGCATTTCATAGATACATAGCATTTCATAGATACATAGCATTTCATAGATACATAGCATTTCATAGATACATAGCATTTCATAGATACATAGCATTTCATAGATACATAGCATTTCATAGATACATTGCATTTCATAGATACATAGCATTTCATAGATACATTGCATTTCATAGATACATAGCATTTCATAGATACATAGCATTTCATAGATACATAGCATTTCATAGATACATAGCATTTCATAGATACATAGCATTTCATAGATACATAGCATTTCATAGATACATAGCATTTCATAGATACATAGCATTTCATAGATACATAGCATTTCATAGATACATAGCATTTCATAGATACATAGCATTTCATAGATACATAGCATTTCATAGATACATAGCATTTCATAGATACATAGCATTTCATAGATACATAGCATTTCATAGATACATAGCATTTCATAGATACATAGCATTTCATAGATACATAGCATTTCATAGATACATAGCATTTCATAGATACATAGCATTTCATAGATACATAGCATTTCATAGATACATAGCATTTCATAGATACATAGCATTTCATAGATACATAGCATTTCATAGATACATAGCATTTCATAGATACATAGCATTTCATAGATACATAGCATTTCATAGATACATAGCATTTCATAGATACATAGCATTTCATAGATACATAGCATTTCATAGATACATAGCATTTCATAGATACATAGCATTTCATAGATACATAGCATTTCATAGATACATAGCATTTCATAGATACATAGCATTTCATAGATACATAGCATTTCATAGATACATAGCATTTCATAGATACATAGCATTTAATAGATACATAGCAATTCATAGATACATAGCATTTCATAGATACATAGCATTTCATAGATACATAGCATTTCATAGATACATAGCATTTCATAGATACATAGCATTTCATAGATACATAGCATTTCATAGATACATAGCATTTCATAGATACATAGCATTTCATAGATACATAGCATTTCATAGATACATAACATTTCATAGATACATAGCATTTCATAGATACATAGCATTTCATAGATACATAGCATTTCATAGATACATAGCATTTCATAGATAAGAGCTATAACCAAGATAAGTGAAAAAACATTGCGACCGGCTCTCATACTAAACGTATTGATTTTTTATGAAAATAGTAACGAATCTTACCTGAATATATTCAACAGGAAGCGGTTATTATTCAACAGAAACCGATTATCACTAAAGTAGTATTGAGAAACGCTTTTATTGCCTTGACTGGCCCGATAGCTCAGTTGGTAGTAAGCCTGCCTTCTGAACTGTGGGTTGTGGGTTCGATTCCCACCCAGGACAAACATTTGTGTGATGAACATAGGTGTTTGTTCTGTGTCTGTGTGTTATGTTGTATTCTATGTATGTATTTACAAACAAAAAGTATCTAAGTATTGTATCAGTTATCTGGTTCCCATAATACAAGCTTTGCTTAGTTTGGGGCTAGATGGCGCTGTGTAAAATGTCCACAAATATTTATTTATTTATTTTATTTATTTATTGCTGAATTTCATAACGAATAGATTGTTATTTGTGTTACATGTATTTATGTATTCATATTTTATGTGCAATGTATGTGAAACATTTTTATCTTTCTAAGATGCACTTTCTATAATAATTAAAGTTAAAATCAAACAAATTACTTAATCGTAAGTATTTCTTAGGAAGAAACGAGATTTTTTTCCCGTCTTACTCTCCTGGTATTGGTTTCAAATTAGGTCGCATTCCTATAGTAAATACAACTGAAAGTAAATTAATAAAGTAAATAATTATGTATGTACATTTAACTCAAGACAAATTAAGTGCAAGCTTTGCTTAGTTTGGGACTAGACGGCGCTGTGTGAAATGTGTAAAAATATTTATTTAGTGTTAAGTTACAATAAATACTATAGTGCAAATTTTAAGGTAATCATAATGATAATAATAGTAACGCCCAACGATCACGTACATAAATCCTGGACCCTAACTAGGATTCCCTGTGTCTTGGGACCCAGGAACTACGAGGAACATGGTCCCACAACACTCAGAACTAGTATTTGCCCTTTTTTTCTGTGCACAATTACTTGAGCTGCCAGGGGAATCGAACCCGGCGCCTCCAGGCTATGAGCCAACCTGATCAACCACCACACCCTAGTAAACATATATAGGAGTATACATAGGCGAGCTTAATGCTAAAGAGCATTATCTGCCAGTTAACCTGGGTGTAACGTGGAAAGAGTGGATCCGTATTTCCCGAAAACTACAACCTTGGCGTCTTCAAATCGAGAGTGAACAGGTATCTGGCAAGCGTGTTACATCCGAGACCGCATCGTCACTTACCATCAGGTGCGATAGTGGTCAAATGCGAGCCTATCAAACAATAAAAAAAAAATGTGGGGCAGTGCAACGCAGCTTTAATATAAATCAAATAAAAATGCGTAAAAATATTTTATACTTTGCTGACATTTTGTTCTACAATTCTAATAAAAACAAGCGCACTGTACGCCGGCACGCGCCCACGGTTTATGTATCGGAATAATTTCAAAGCCTCTATTGGTAGCGGTTTTCCATTCAATTCACTCTGAAAAGGTACGGTTACCCTAGTTTAGGATAGTAACTGGAATAAAACGCTTTTCGGAAGCGGTGAACTATCACATAGAGATGCATTGTTTTTAATTTAAATTTTAAACTGGTATCTTAATATACACGGAATATATATACACAGTGGAATTTAATTCACTCTTTTCCTGAAATGTATATCAGGCCATGCGATAGAATATTTTTACAAGGTTCAATTTTAAAAAAAAGTTCTTTTAGTATTTAGTGCCTCATAAAAAAACTGCATGACTACCGAAATGTCTATTTAAGGGTACACACAGTGCGGGCATCGGCTGAGTGCTTTGTAAATGCTTCCTTGGCAATAAAACACCTGCCTTGTTCAATGCCACAAGGCTTCTTTTAAGAATTTAAATTTGATAATACCTAGATTTAAGTTTTATTTCATAAGTACTTTTTTGTTTAGTTATATGGGAGCGTTCTATAGCATGGACTGAATATATACATAAAAGAAAAAGAACGAATTAAATTCCACCTTGTATATATAAATTTTATAAAATGTTAATACATACTCACATAGTGGAAGAAAATTTAAATTAACTTTGATTCACTAGGTGGTAGGACTTTTTTGCAAAGTTTATCTAGTAAATACCACCGCTGTGCCAGTTATTCTGCCGCCAAGCAGTAGTGCGCAAGCACTGCTGTTTTCCGCTCTTAAGGGTACTATGGCTAGTGAAATTACTGGGCAAATGAGACTTTATGACCTGATTACACAGTCTAGTAATCTTATTACTAAATTGTGCTGATGTCTCAGGATGACGTGCGCAGTACGGGGTCACGCGAAACTTTTAGAGAAACGAATTTAGAGTTCCGAGTGAACCTGCTACTGATATGGACAGCCATGCCGCTTAACATCAGGCGAACGGTTAGCTCGTCACGGTACACCTTTTATGCAAATTACTTTTACTTACATAAAAAAGCTTGTACTATTGGCACCAGATAACTGATACAATACTTATGTAATTTTTGTCTATAAATACATACATAGAATACAATATAACACAACAGACACAGAACAAACACCGGTGCTCATCACACAAATGTTTGTCCTGGGTGGGAATCGAACCCACAGCTCAAAGTTGACAAGGCAGGGTTAGTATCAACCGAGCTAACGGGCCAGTGTGATCAAATGACTTCACTCATCCTTTCTTTAATGTAGTATCTGTTTAATCTGTAGACTATAGTTGTTGCAGTATTTGTTTATTTGTGGGTATTACCTGAATACGACTAAATCTATTTGGATAAAATTTTGCACTTACAACACACCCATGCCTAGATAGATAGAGGAAACAAGATAGAATCTTTGTTTTAGTTTACGTGGAATCTTATGATTTGCTTAGTTTAAATCAAAATATTCCGCGTAGAAACGGATTAAACCGATAGAAGAACAAAAATTATGAGCAGGAGCTTTTTCACACATTCGCTGTTTACTATACACAACCTCGTAAACAAACTTGACACCAGCTCCGCGACTATACTACAAAAGTCGTCTTTTCTCAACTTCAGTTGGAGGAAATGAAATTTACGTCACTCGAAGTTGACGCCGATTCGTAACTCGACAAATGTTACTGTTTGTTCCCAACTTAAAGTTTCATGCAATTTGTTCGAGCCGAGCAGTTTGTAAAGTTGGCTGGTGTTTTCTTGACTTTACGAATAATTTTCACTATGCCAAATTCACATTCATTTATTTGTCAGAATGTCTGTGACAAAAAATAATAATAATAACGCCCAACGATCACATACATAGATCCTGGACCCTACCTAGGATTCCCAGTGTCTAGAAACCCAGAAACTACCCAGGACTATGGTCCCGAAACACCCAGATACAGAACAAGTTTATGGGCTATTTTTTTTTCTGTGCAGAAATACTTGTCGTATCGCGGGAATAGAACCCACCGCCTCTGGGTTATGAGCCGACCTGCTCAACCACTACACCACAGAATAAATGAATGTCCGACAAATGAATGAATAAATAAATTCTCTGCTGTGTACGAAATTGATTTTCTTTGGTAGTTTTAATAGATTATTAGATATTAAATATCATTAGGTGAAGGTAATTTAAAACAATGCAAAATATTTAAAAATAAATATGATCCAAGGTATTTACATTCTTTGCGTCTTTTAAAATGAGTGAAAATAACTACAATAGTAGGAAAATTTATTTATACATTTATTAACCTAATATGTTTAATGCATAATAGATTTATAGCCGGCTTTTACGTTGAAACCGGTGATACGATTTTAATAAAATTTTGCATACAGATTGCTTGAACTATTGAGACAAAATAGGATACTTCACATTTCGGAAAATTAAAAAATATCCATGGGGCATCGTTTAAATTGTGGCAAACTGCGAGAGGTTGTAGTCTTCAGCAACTCAGATTATAAAGTACTATCATTTTCAAATTTTCACTCAGCTTTTGCAAATCTGATTTCATCCAGAGCTGC
Organism: Ennomos fuscantarius; assembly: GCA_905220475.3. Taxonomy (NCBI): domain Eukaryota; kingdom Metazoa; phylum Arthropoda; class Insecta; order Lepidoptera; family Geometridae; genus Ennomos; species Ennomos fuscantarius. The sequence continues at coordinate 1,455,783 of HG992040.1, read as the reverse complement.
TAGTCCAACAACAATCACTTCCGTCTAATCTAATTACACGGGAAACGGAGAATAAAATTAAATTGGTCCGGAGATTGTGTTTGAACAGGACTCTGGAATCGACTTGAAGTGTCGACAAAATTAAAAGATAAATTAGTTTAGAATTGGCGGTAAACGGAATATTAAGTCAAATAATATATTTGACTATTTTACTCGCATCTGATAACTTTAGAAATAACCACATCATATACGTTATAAGGTAAATAAATACTAGCGTCCCGCCCCGGCTTCACTCATATCACCTATGTTCATCAGGGATAATGTAAGATTCTAACGGTGAAAGAATTTTTGAAATTGGTCCAGTAGATTCAGATCCTGTTCAACCCAAACAAAAATTTACAAGAAATGAAAAGTTATTCACAACTAAAAAAAACAACATAATAAATATGCCTTCCAACTCACCACTGCGTGGAAAGGTTTCCAGAATAAAAAAAAAAACAAACAAACAATAACAAACGATCAAATCTTGTCTGTTTATAATATGGGTTTAGAAGTAGAATTGATATAACATTTTACAATTTCTTTTATGTATATATTTCTGCCTGCAACCCTATCAGGACCATTATCAGCTGTAACACGTATGTATGTATGTTGAATATAGAAGTCTCCTATATAGTAAAACTCCGATTTTAAGGCGCGGTGTCCAAAATCCATAAATAGCACTTTTTCGACGTCACTAATGCGACGTAACGTGTCAAAATAATCATATGAGAAAAATTTTATATATTAAAAACTAGATGCGCTCCGCGGTTTCACCCGCGGATGAAAAGTTTTCTAATTATTTGCTCATCCCACGGGAAAATTTCACTTTTCCAGGATAAAATGTAGCCTATATGTTAAACCAGTGTATAAGCTATCTTGGCATCGAATTTCATCCAAATCCATTCAGCCGTTTGAGCGTGAAGGAGTAACAAACATACACACAAACACATACACACATACAAACATTCGCCTTTATAATATTAGTATGTATATATATTAAAAATAAAAAGGAATGATCGTACATAACCTAAGTTTTATTAAAATAAAATCCTTTTAAGAACTGCAAAAATAATAATAATAATAACGCCCAACGATCACATACATAGATCCTGAACCCTAACTAGTATTCCCTGTGTCTAGGACCCAGGAACGAGGACCATGGTTTCAAAACACCCAGAATCAGAACAAGTATTTGCGCTTTTTTTTCTGTGCACAAATACTTGTCCTGTCGCGGGAATCGAACCCGCCGCCTCCAGGTTATGAGCCGAGCTGCTCAACCACCACACCACAGAGGCTGTCAAAGTACTATTTATGAACGTAGTTCGTTTAAATGTATCAAGGATAACTACACATCTTTTTACAAATCCAATAAGCAGGCTGCTGTTCCAAAGGAATTACTGATAGAAACATTTATTTGATACCCACATTTCACGTAATACCCAAAAAAACCCACAAAACTAACACATTTTCATGCGCAGATCCAGTTTATCATCAAATTATGATCAGCAAAATTCAACTTTAAACAGGAGCAATATAAAGTCTCCGGCAAAAGAACCTGCTATGACCCTTAATGGGCCTTAAGGGCTAGACTCGTCTCTTTCATCATAGTTAAAAATTTGTATTTTGTATATGTCCGCTAAAATGACAATTTACAATTGTCAAGATTACGACATTAACATTATATAAAGCAAAAACAAAGTTATACCAGCCAGTAGATGGAGCTAAAAAAGTTTTATTTCAGTCGTGTGGTCTAAAACACACTCGTTTATTTTTATATTTGATGGATAAACTTTTGGTGAAAAAGTATCGTATATCTGTCAGTGTCACATGGTTATCCTTTATCTATGGCGTTTACAAATAGGATTCTTGGCAAAATTGTGGTAACCTCTCCACAAAGGCCATTAACCAAGAGCTGAAGTTGAAATAGGATGCCTCAGATTATATTACTATTCAAAGTGATCTTAATAATCTTAACAGTGCATTTCGATGCTTTGTTTATTAATAGAATTGAAGATCTATTAGAGAGAGATTTATTCAGAGAATAAAATTCTAGGCAACTTCGTTCATAGCCTATTTAGACATCAAGGTGATCTAGGCTATCCTTCACTTTCAAATGTCTCTGTAATAGGTATCCTAAAATGAGTGAGCCATTTTCTCAAAAGCCTTTATATATAATCAACTCGTTAAATCGCGCCTCCTATAAAACGGCTACCTATTTATGCACTGTAATGTCAGTATGGCATGTTTGGATATATTTATTGAAGTAAAACTTTTTTACGCACGCTTGACTTGAGGAGTAAGCTTGTTAATACGAGGCAAACAGAAATCAAAGTTGGTTTACGTAGATCTCCATCGCCAACATGTCACAAAAAAAAAGTATTATTATGTCCGGTAAAATAACTATTCACAATTTTCAAGATGACAACATTAAACAAAGCAAAAACAAAGTTATACGGGCTGAAAGATGGAGCTAAACTAAAGAAGTTTTACTTCAGTTGTGTGTTCTAATTCTAAAGCACACTCGTTTTTTTTTTTGTTTTTTCTTACCTACTTTATGTAAAATAATATGATAATTTGCGCCGTAATGTAACGCCTACATTCTAAAAACTTAAGAGTTTAATTACTTCTTTTTATAAGTTTGGTTCATAAATAATTAGAAAAGTATTATTAAGAACTTTAAAGTGTGTAATGTAGATATTAAATTATAAATTTTCCAATCCAAATTCATCTGTTTTTTGTGTATTTATATTTTAATGTCCATATTTTAATGATTGTCATCACGCGTGATTTTTTATAATAAATAAATTACGATTAGAATTAAAAAATATATATATAATGGATGCAACAAGTGATAACATTTTTGTTTTCATTCAAAATCATTACGAAACGCCATAACAATAGATTTTGTATTACGTAGCATTTTTTTAGTGAAACAAGCGACTCGGCCACTCATAACAGAACAGTGTAACTCGGAACTCCAAAATATAAAGTTCCGCGCGACACTGCACTGCGCACAACATCCCGAGACATCAGCACAGTCTGGTAATAACATTACTCGACTGTGAGATCAGATGATATACTCTCAATTGCCAAGTAATTTCACTAACTACAGTGACCTTCAAACCAGAACATAGTATTGCTTGCACACTACTGCTTGGCGGCAGAAGTGGTGGTACCTATCTAGACGAACTTTGCAGAAAAGTTTTACCACCTAGTTAAATATATATACCACCTAGTTATATACAAATATTTGGCAGTTCAAGTGCATCCTTAATAAGATTACATAAGAAAATCATACAGAGTGATTAGAATGAAATAAAAAAAATCAGTTTACTTATTTTAAGGGACATTTTAAAGACGAGTAATTGTCCTTACTGTATTTAATGTCCTAAGTATTGTGATGCTCATAACCTAAATAAATCCAATTTAAAATCTTCGAACAATTTACAAGGTTGCTTTTATACAAAGAGAATCATTAGTTGTGCGCTCTAAACCTAATCAATTTTCGATTCTAAATGGTTTATGCAAAGATGATTTTCCTTTGATTGCGTAATAGAATTAGCGCTGACCAGAAATTGAATTTAAAAATGACAAAATTGGACGCAGTAGTTCTTCATAAGTCAGCTGTATTTTTTATGGGATAAAGATAAAAATTGTTTGATAAAGTATCAAATTACAGTATTGGTACAAAATCGCGTAGTTTGAAGGGTGTAAGGTTAGGCTAATGGAAAACTTTGGTTAGGTGTCACGACACGACACTTGATGTGGGCACTAAAATAGTTAGTGGTAACTGTTGTTTTGCATGTCGTTTACCCTCGTTTGGAAGACAAGCTCGTAATTATTAGTGTCGAAAATACACACCGCTTTCATATTTGACTTATATAATAGGTCTTTACCTATGAAATTGCCGTATTGCAGTACAGACTTTTTCAAACAAAAAAAAGTTTTGATTGGCTATGAATTCTAATTCAAATTAATTTTGTTTTAAAAATATGACATTCTATTTACAATATAATAATCTTTTGTTTATTGATTAGCGTTGTATTTTCATTACATTTCAACATTTTTCCTCATAATGGATACTTTGAAATTTCATGTAATTATGGAATATGAGTTCCGTCGTGGCACCAACGCGGCACAAACGACACGTAACATCAACGACGTTTACGAAGAGAACTGTACAAACGAACGTACAACCCGTTATTGGTTTGCTCGGTTCCGTTCTGGGAATTATGACTTGAAAAATGAACCTCGTGGTCGTCCAGAAACTTTGGTCAACAATGATGAATTAAAGGCGATTGTGGAAGCTGATGAATCTCAATCTACAGCTGAGCTGGCAGCAGCTTTTGATCTTAGCATCAAAACAATATTGGTCCATTTGCGACAGATTGGCAAGATAAAAAAGCTTGATAGATGGGTGCCCCACGAACTTAACGATCGCCAGCGCAACGTACGCGTCGAGACTTGCCTTGCGCTGCTTAACAGGCACAGAAATGAAGGAATTTTGAACCGAATTGTTACGTGCGACGAAAAATGGATTCTTTTTGACAATCGAAAGCGCTCAGCAAGTTGGTTAGATCCTGGTTCAGTACCAAAGCAATGTGTAAAACGAAAAATGACCCCTAGAAAGGTGATGGTCACAGTTTGGTGGTCTAGTGCTGGTTTGATTCATCATAGCTTTTTACAAAACGGCGAGAGCATTACTGCAGATGTGTACATTGAAGAACTGACCACAATGATGGCGAAACTCGCACGTCTGCACCAGCTTTGGTCAATCGGTCGTCTCCACTGCTACTTCACGACAACGCGTGACCCCATACTGCACAACAGACCGTCTCTAAGCTGCATGAGTTGGGTTTGGAAGCTCTCCCTCATCCGCCATACTCACCAGATCTTGCGCCTACCGACTATTACTTTTTCCAAAATTTGGACAACTTTTTAGCGGGAAAAAAATTCAATTCCCGAGAGGCAGTACAGAACGCCTTTGAAGAGTTTGTTGTCTCCCGTCCTGCTGATTTTTTCAAGAAGGGCATCCATAAACTGCCACAGCGTTGGCAAAGATGCATTGATTGCAGGGGTGATTACTTTGAATAAAAGAAATAAATAATTTCGAAAAAAAAAATACTTTACCTTTTTTCAAACAAAACGGCAATTTCATAGGTAAAGACCTAATATTATAGAATAAAATTGTTTTATGCTACACGACAAAAAATTTGACGTGACGTTGACATACTAATGACAACTGTGTTATTTTTTTTATGTTTTCTTTCCACACTTTTATATATTTAGCCAGTTTCAAGTAATTGGTAATTTCTCTAGTTTATAATATTTCATGCAGATATGTGACTTGTCACAGTCCAAGTCATCAAGTCAAGTCATAGTCTAGTCTAAGTCATACTTCTAGTGTGTTCATAGAAGCTGCTGGTACAGTGGTGGCAATTTTACCAGAAGCTTCAATGGAGTTTTGGAAACAACACAAAAAAAACGTTTCACCATCATTGTGCCATATTCTCACACTCGAGCCCACACCATACAATCTGCCACATGATTTACCAGCTCAATCCGTCAAATTGCATCTTGTGCAGGCGTGTGGCAGCTCCCATCCAGCAAGTTGAAACGACAAATTGAGTGACGTTTTGCATCGTCTAGGGCTTCATAAAACTCAGGGTATAATACCCGTGACAAACGTTTGTGCACAGACAGTGTTGTCTGAGTCTGGGTGTTGTAGGACCATGGCCCTTAGTTCCTGGGTCCCTAGACACAGGGAATCCTAGTTAGGGTCCAGGTTCTATGTTTGCGGCATTATTATTATTGTAGCAAGTTACTATTTATTTAAGTGACTTTATTAGTTTGAAAACCATCGTGAGTATGACACATTTTGTAAGAGAAATAACGGCTAAACTCACGTCAATTAAAAGTCGAAATTACTCCGACCAGATTTCGGACATATTCGATGTCCTTCTTCTGGGAGCCAGTTACTAACGCACGCCGCGGCGGCTTTCGCGAGCGTCAGCACGTAACCTCAAACCAAACCAAACGTGGCTTTGTATAGCGAAGCTTCTGTAACTGTAGTTATTAAACCTTCTGTAGTAAAACCAACACCCGGTGAGTTTAAATATGAAGCCCGAAGACGTTTAAAGCCACAGGGTATTGTTGTGTCTCCATTGAATCTGACGACACGGCACTGTGCTTTAAATAAATTATTTAGTCTATTGTTACACTAACAGCCTGAAGTTACAGAACAAAACAGAAGTAGTATATGCAGACCAGGCTGACGCTACTAAAACTATTCCTAAATAGATTTTTTTTTTTCTTTAAATATTTTTTTTTTTTTTTTAATATTTTAAAGGGAGATACCATGGCTCCTGAAATACAGTTTTAAACTCGTTCAGGTGTCTATGGAGTCTTAAAACACATGTAAACCTTTTATGTCAATAAACATCTTTAAAAATCTCCGATGCTCTGCAAGTCTCGAGACGTTAAAATTAGCTTACTATGCATTAAGCGAGTCTATATTGAGATATTGTATTCCAGCATGGGGAGGAGCTGCAAAAACAAAATTGATAAATTTGGAGAGGGCACAAAGGGCAGTCCTTAAAGTTATGATGAAAAAACCTTATCGATTCCCTACATCTGAACTGTACGCGGAGAGCAAAGTTCTTTCCGTCCGACGACTTTTTGTGCTCCAGACCACCTTGCGCAAGCATTCTCTCCTGCCTTACGATTCAAATCTACAGAGTAGCAAACGCAGATCTGATATAGTTTGTGTAAACACAAAACATCGAACAAAATTTTTTAGTCGTTTCTTCCCTGTAATCGCTGGACAATTATACAACCATATCAATAAAGAGATTAATATCTATCCCAATAACAAATATGATGCAAAGCAAAAAATTATTAACTGGCTTTTAGAACTTAACTACGACGATACCGAAACTCTCATACAATTTGACAGTTAAGTAATTATTGTCGATTGACAAAACTCTGTCCCTCATATTAACAGGCCTGGCCAAAAAAAAAAAAAAAACTTCTGTTCTTTCACTTGCTGATGAGATCTTGTATGCATCAATTCCACAATACTAAGCTCACTCACACACATAATACACATACACACACTATTACATCCTTCATTTTTCATTTAGATTATTGCATTATATTATTTATGAAATTTGCCTACATACTAAAAGCCACACTCTCATCCACGCTCAAACAATCAAATAAACCGTTCATGCTACAATTTTTTCTATATTTGTTTATTTATTCACCCAATGAACACCTAATTGTGCCCATAATTCAGGTATTATAACCTTGTAATGGGCATCATTACACATGCAGGGTACTAATGTAAATTACTATAACAGGCATTTATCATATTAGTAGTTATTGTCTAAAAATGTATGCGGCGTTGTCATGAAGACGTAACGGGTGACTGCAGACAGGGGCATCCATCCAAACCTGCGACTCGGAGTGGGGTCCCGCGCCCTGAGATACAAGTTAATTCTTAGTTCGGGGACGGTGACCTCACTTTCGGGAAGCGAATGTGCGCGGAAGTGCGTCTGTCTGCACTCTCTTGTTCTCTTTCTCTTGCTCAATTTATACCTGCTGTATGTATTATTGCCCACTAGTGCGTTGGCCCTGCCTATAAATATGTAATATTTTTCTGAAATAAAAACTTGATTGATTGATTGATTGATTGATTATTTGATATTATTTATTTGATTGATATCTGTGGTGTGGTGATTGAGCAGGTCGGCACATAGCCCGGAGGCAGCGGGTTCGATTCCCGCGGCAGGACAAGTATTTGTGCAAAAAAAAAAACGCAAATTCTTGTTCTGAATCTGAATGTTGTGGGACCATGGTCCTCGTAGTTCCTGGGTCCCTAGACACAGAGAATCGTAGTTAGGGTTCAGGATCTATGTATGTGATCGTTAGGCGTTATTATTATTATTTGAATGATACACCTATTTTTAATACCAGTTAAAAAAATGTATATATAACAGTTATAACATTCAGCTTATCGTGCTGGATGTCAAAAAATCCAAGCACCAGTTTTTAGACTATTAGGTTTTGAGATTGCCAGAAATTGTGTAATAGTTAAGTTTAAAAATTAACTATTAAAAACGCAATACTTTATCGTTCCTTCTATAGTTCCTTCTCGTATAGAAAACTAGCAAGCTCTGTCGTGTTTAGCTAGATTGCTTACTGATTGCTTCTGAAGCACGGTAACATTTTGTTGTTGTGACCGTAGCGAAGGTAATAGTAATAATAGCCTTGACTTTAAATGTGCTGGTTCTTTTAAATGCTAAAACGTACATAATAATATGTTTTATAGCATTTCATCGTAGAAAATTATGATATGGAAAGCGTATTTATGCTAAATTCCTTCCGACTTTCGACTAAAACATAGTTAAGTTAATTCCATTACGGATGGATTTAATTAAAATTCCATTTTGTGACCTTCAGTGAAGTGTAGAAATGTTACTGAGCATTTAGAATGAACTATTTGGTATTGCATATCGGCTGGGTATGTACGGAGTACTTCATATAAATGTGGCTTCACTGCGAAGCTTGCAACCATGATCGAACAGGCTGTCTAGCTTTTTTAACGTCTATGACTAACAGGTATAGACATTTATTATTCTGTGATGTTAGTTTGAGACTGTTTTGTTGTTTTGAGAGTTTTTAATTAGCTGGGACATTGTTGGGGACTTTTTATTTATGTTAAGCTCGTTTATATGTCAAAATGTATTATTAGCTACACCAGTGTACGCTCCCACTGCTGAGACGAGTACCTATTCATCCAGGGAAATATTAAGACAACCATAAACAGTGTAGTGTGTAGCTTTTTGAAGTAAACTTCTTTACGCCCGCTTGACTTAGGTGGTAAGCTGTTGAGTGCGAGGCGGAAGTTGAAGTTGGTTCACGTAGATCTCCATTGTCAACATAACAAGGTTAAAAATGTGTATTATTAAACGATCACATATATAGATCCTGGACCCTAACTAGGATTCCCTGTGTCTAGGGACATGGTCAACTACAAGGGTACACTATATATGTGTTGTGTCCCACAACACATATATAGTATAGCATAAAAACTCAGATAAACACATGAAAACCTCAACATTAAAATTAATGTTTCGTATTATAACGTCTCCAAAATGAGCGTTAACATCCCCAAGTTTTAACAAATAGCTGTCGCTTTAGTTCCAAAATAGTTCCCGAATTTCGCTCCACATTCCACTAGCAATTATCTTGGTCATTACTCTAAAAGTAACAAAAGCAGGAAAATTTGCAACTACGCAAGTATACTTAACAAACCGGCATGCTTTATCAGTTAGAAGTTCACTTACCCAACTGTAGAAACAAGATGGAAAGGGGTTTAGAAAATTCTCTATTTTAAGGCTATTTTATATTATAATACACTAGTTTCGCCCCGCGATTTCACCCACGGATAAAAAGTATTTTAACTATTTGCTCATCCCACGGAAAATTTTTACTTTTCCGAGATAAAATGTAGCCTATATGTTAATCTTATACACTAGATTAACATATAGGCTACAGTATATAATAGGTCTTTACCTATGAAATTGCCGTATTGCAGTACCGACTTTTTCAAACAAAAAAAAGTTTTGATTGGCTATGAATTCTAAATTCAAATTAATTTTGTTTTAAAAATATGACATTCTATTTACAATATAAGTCTTTTGTTTATTGATTAGCGTTGTATTTTCATTACATTTCAACATTTTTCCTCATAATGGATACTTTGAAATTTCGTGTAATTATGGAATATGAGTTCCGTCGTGGCACCAACGCGGCACAAACGACACGTAACATCAACGACGTTTACGGAGAGAACTGCACAAACGAACGTACAACCCGTTATTGGTTTGCTCGGTTCCGTTCTGGGAATTTTGACTTGAAAAATGAACCTCGTGGTCGTCCGGAAACTTTGGTCAACAATGATGAATTAAAGGCGATTGTGGAAGCTGATGAATCTCAATCTACAGCTGAGCTGGCAGCAGCTTTTGATGTTCGCATCAAAACAATATTGGTCCATTTGCGACAGATTGGCAAGATAAAAAAGCTTGATAGATGGGTGCCCCACGAACTTAATGATCGCCAGCGCAACGTACGCGTCGAGACTTGCGTTGCGCTGCTTAACAGGCACAGAAATGAAGGAATTTTGAACCGAATTGTTACGTGCGACGAAAAATGGATTCTTTTTGACAATCTAAAGTGCTCAGCAAGTTGGTTAGATCCTGGTTCGGTACCAAAGCAATGTGCAAAACGAAAAATGACCCCTAGAAAGGTGATGGTCACAGTTTGGTGGTCTAGTGCTGGTGTGATTCATCATAGCTTTTTACAAAACGGCGAGAGCATTACTGCAGATGTGTACATTGAAGAACTGACCACAATGATGGCGAAACTCGCACGTCTGCAACCAGCTTTGGTCAATCGGTCGTCTCCACTGTTACTTCACGACAACGCGCGACCCCATACTGCACAACAGACCGTCTCTGAGCTGCATGAGTTGGGTTTGGAAGCTCTCCCTCATCCGCCATACTCACCAGATCTTGCGCCTACCGACTATTACTTTTTCCAAAATTTGGACAACTTTTAGCGGGAAAAAAATTCAATTCCCGAGAGGCAGTACAAAACGCCTTTGAAGAGTTTGTTGTCTCCCGTCCTGCTGATTTTTTCAAGAAGGGCATCCATAAACTGCCACAGCGTTGGCAAAGATGCATTGATTGCCGGGGTGATTACTTTGAATAAAAGAAATAAATAAGTTCGAAAAAAAAATACTTTAACTTTTTTCAAACAAAACGGCAATTTCATAGGTAAAGACCTAATATATATCTATAGTACCGAATTTCATTCAAATCCATTCTGTCGTTTGAGCGTGAAGGAGTAACAAACATACACACATACAAACTTTCGCTTATAATGTTAGTGTGAAGTGTGATGTGGTAGTGTGATAGTGTGAAATGTGATAGTGTGATTATTTCTTTTACTTTCTTACTGCATCTTCACTTAAGAGCCATTGCTTAACCTTTATATCCAATAGTGAAATTTCTTGCTGCATATTTCTCATTTGAGAACCTCCTACCAATATTATAAAAGATTTTTTTTATATTAAGGAATGACGTAACGAGCTAGCCGTTCGTCTGATGTTAAACTTCACGGCTGCCCATACCAGCTGCAGTGTCACTCGGAACTCTAAAGTATAGAGGTTCGCGTGACACTGCACTGCGCACATCATCCTGAGACATCAGCACAATCTAGTAATAAGATTACTAAACTGTGAGATCAGATCATAAAGTCTTATTTGCCCAGTAATTTCACTAGCTACAGTGCCCTTCAAACTGGAACACAGCAGTGCTTGCGCACTACTGCTTGGCGGCAGAATAACTGGCAAAGCGGTGGTACCTACCGACGAATAGACGAACTTTGCAGTAAAGTCCTACCACCTAGATAAGAGCTGAAATGTAACTCAGTTTAAGATAAGAACTGATAAGAGCTCAAATGTAACTCAGTCTGAAAGAAATAAAAGCGAAACTAGCCATGTATTTGTAGTTATATATGACAGCACCACGCTTGATGCAAACAAATGCTGCCACTCGAGGAGATGTAAAATGCACCTTGATGAAATAACTGGTACATCTTTAAACATAGACAGAAACTAGTAGGTAAAAATGGAGTCACACTTGAAACACTTATTTAATCTAAATTCAATTGAAATACTCCGATCTTTAACATGCAGTTCACGATATTGACAATGCAATTTAGAAATGTTCATCGTAGGCGTAGGATAATATAACACCAAAGAGTATAATAACGATGGTTAAGTATTAACACTTATCCTTACCAACATCTTTTAGGATGTCACCAATAAGTGGTTTCTAGCTACAAATACCATCCAGACCCCAATAGCTGTAGACCTTATAGAGGCGATCAAATGCTCATTTAATTATTTATTTATTTGTTAAATACACTGTGAACTTACAGTTACGCCAAAACATTCACATTGTTATACTAAGTTCTTATATAGACTACGCAATATATATTTATAAAGCCGACTAATGGGGTCAGTATGTATGTCAGCATCTTGGACTTCGCTTAGGAAGCGGTTGATAACAGCTACAGCCCTTGCCGTTGGAGCATTATGAGCGTGCCGCGTGCGTAAGGCAGGAAGCGCAGCAAACAGCTGGTGGCGATACATAATTAAAATAATCTGAGACCATTCTATCTGGTTTCAAGTCCACGATTTCACCCGGTCGTCGCTTCAGTAGAAAGCAAACTATTTTATCTCGCATTAAACGTGAGAGGTGAATTTGTACGAAAAGCCGTAAAAGGTGATTTTACTGAGTGTATTAAACAGAAAGTAAATTCTGGTAATCTTGCTTTAAATATTTTGAAGCGATTTTCGTAGAGCACTAGCAAGTATTTTACAGCCTCTGTGGTATGGTGGTTGAGCAGGTCGACTCTTAACCTGGAGGCGGCGGGTTCGATTCCCGCGGCAGGATAAGTATTTGTGTACAGAAAAAAAGCGCAAACACTTGTTCTGAGTCTGGGTGTTGTGGGACCACGGTCTTTATAGTTCCTGGGTTCCTTGACACAGGGAATCCTAGTTGGGGTCCAGGATCTATGTATGAACGTTGGGCGTTATATTTATAAAAAAGTATTTATGCTCGGAGTAGGTGCAAGTATTTTAATCCATGATTAAATTAATTGATCATAGTCGTTGCTGTTGTAAATTTCTAATCGACATACTTGATATCTTATAATAATGGTTTTGCATTTGACTACATCTCACTTGATGGTAAGTGACGATGAGGTCGAAGGTGGAGCACGCTTACCCAGAAATAACCTATCTACTCTTGGCTTAAAGACACCTAATTTGTAGGTGGATGGAAACACCGACGACGGGAGTGAGTTCCATTCCCTAGCCATACGCTCAATAAAAGAACCTGCAAACCGTTTCGTACGAAAAAAAAGTAAATCAACAACGTAGAGATGGTAACTCTGTCCTTGCCGTGAGGTCTTGTAGTAGAATAGAGACGGTAGGATAAGGCTATGAAGCTCTTCGGCACATTTTCCAAAGTAAATACTGTAAAATGCAGCCAAATACGCCACCTTACGTCTATGTTTAAAGTTTGTTTTCTCCCAACTAGCGCCTCGTCATTGATAATTGTGATTGCGCGCTTTTCCACTGAGTCCAATGCAGCTGCTTGATATCCAATGCTAGAGATCCACAGGAGAACTAAAGTCATTGATATAGATCTCAAGTTAAAATGATAATGGAATGCCCTGCCAGCGTCTGTATTTCCGGTGAAATATGACCCAGGCGTGGTCAAGAGAAAAGTGATTAGATATTTACTTGGCTAGCATGCTACACATTCGATTGCATCGTCACTTCCCATCAAAGAGCGTTGTCAAATTCTAGTAAAGTTTGAAGTAAAAAAATAAATAAAAACAAATTACAATAGAGAGTAGCGACTGCAAACCGTAAAACGTAGCGTAAGCAGACCGCGGTGGACCAACGATCAACGAGAAACACGAGTGTTAGATGCAAGATTTCAACGTAGCGGTGTATAGGAGAGGCTTATTTTTGACAATGGAAGTTTTTAGGTAAATGATGATAAGGCATCTTAGGAGGGAGGGCTATGTTATGGGATGTGTGAGAGCTCAGTATCACAAGTCAAAATACGATTTTAGTCACTATGTCGATAAAGTAAGTAGTATAATGGTAATAGGGTATATTTTTGTTAATAGATACCAATTTTGGTATCCTCAAACTTTGTTTCTAACGACTAACATGAAGATTACTTAAAAATTCCTGCTTGGAAACAACAGGCACGGTATCCGGCGCCAGATTCATTTTTTACAGTTAGATTATAGGTTTGGGAGCTACACTTCAGCACACACAAATATACGGCGGTAGTTTTTCATAGTTTCCGTGCTTTACTTTTTAGCTAGGAACAGTTGCTTACCTCGCCGCGGTAGGTTACCGAAAGTTGTGCGAGTTTCTACAAGATTGAATTATGGCTGCAATGTTTTTAATCTATAATTATATAAAATCTTTATAATAAAACAAAGTGGGGTTTGTTTGTATACTTATGGCTTGAGAACGGCTGCGCCGATTTCCATAGCTTTAAATTTATTGTATTCTTCTCAGTCCCGAGTAGCAGAATTATTAAAATGATTGAAAAATTGACCAAAATATAAAACATACAGTTGTTATCCGCAAGTGAAACCGCGGGGCGCAACTAGTACAAGTATAAAAAACGACTACAATTTTTTTCTAATTCAAGCAATGATATTGTAAGCAGTTTACCAACGTCTATTAATATTGAGCCCAGCTTGTATAGGAAGAGTCATACTTTTGATGCTTTTACAACGGTGAAGTTTATAAATTGAAATAAAGTTAAAATTGAGTATTCAAAGCACGAAGTCTTAATAGAAGTTGCAGACGTTAAAATGAACACTTACTACTTAAGTGAGTAACGTACCCCGTACAGACAGAAGTGGGAGGGTGTGGGTGGTTGCAGTTAGAACTTTATTCTATATACAAAATGAAATAAAAATATCTAGTGTGATTCCACTAAATCTAAATAATACGATCATCTATCTTGGGGCGGTTGGAAAGGATTATTGTAGGTAAATAATAATAATAATAATGATCGATGATCTTATTATTGGTTTTATTTTGTATTGAGGTATATAAATAAAATAAAATTAAAAAAATATCTTTATTCTATTTAACAAATTCTTGACAGGGTGTTTTTGAAATAGTTTTTTTTTTTGTTATTTTACATTGATTGTGAACGCTGATTATTTTTTTAATCTATTTAATATTTATTTTTTTTCATTTCAGATATGAAAAAGTTGAGTTCAACGAGTTTGTGAATTTTCGCAAATGGTTGAAAACATTACAAACAAAAACATCTGATCGTTACAAACAACCACCAACATCAACGATCATACAATAGACACTAAAACAACATGTCGTCCGCACTCATTTTTCACTGTAGTAAAAAAATAAGTCTATTTAATAGCAAGTTTTAGGAAGAAATTGGTAGTACTTACTGTATTTTTCAGTATAAACTTGTATAATATGCAACATCTTTAACCCAAGAGCAAAACAAAGTTTCTGACGAAGTTCCGTCTCGTAACAACATCGAATTAAGAACAATCCAGAATTGACGAACGAGACCCCAACAATGAGAAGAACTGAAGCAACTATAACTACTACCACTCTATCGGTTAGTTGGACGGTACCGCATTGTTAAACTGTCACTCTATGGAGTTCTTGTCAGATAGTCGCAATTATAATTGAATTATCACTCCTTGTATTATCCTTGCCACAAATTTTTTTTTTTTTTTTTTTTTTTATGATATGGAATGACGTGACGAGCTATCTGTTCGCCTGGTGTTAAACGACACGGCTCCCCATATCAGCTGCAGTGTCACTCGGAACTCTAAAGTATAGAGGTTCGCGTGACACTGCACTGCGCACGTCATCTAGAGACATCAGCATAATCTAGTAGTAAGATTACTAAACTCTGAGATCAGATCATAAAGTCTCATTTGCCCAGTAATTTCACTAGCTACAGTGCCCTTCAAACCGGAACACAGCAGTGCTTGCGCACTACTGCTTGGCGGCAGAATAACTGGCAAAGCGGTGGTACCTACCTAGACGAACTTTGCAGTAAAGTCCTACCACCTAGTAAAATTAATAATAAAATGTAAATGTAAATTAATAATATTCCTTTAAAAATGATTTTTTTATCATGTAGGATGGTTTTGCATATTGTCATTTTCATTTAGTCTGATGCAGTCGAAAGGTCGTTCATTTAATCGAAAGTCATGAAAAAATCTTACTTAAATAAATTAATAATATTATATATCATAAAACTATTGCATACACCTATTAATATAGGCAAGTGGCCTGGTATCAAAATTGTTAAGCCACTCGAACGCTTCTGACTTGGCTTAATGACTGTTTTCTTATAATCACAGCCACGGCCGACGGCCTAACGTACCTTCCAAAGCACGGTACTCAGTTATAAATGCGCACAAAGATTATTTTAAGCATAACTGTTATAGAAATTGTGTATCAACTGCTGGTGAACCAAATAAACAAAAAAAAAAACACTTTTGTAGCGGTCTACCATCCTAGTCTTGACCGGACAGTTCTGATCGGTTAAAACTTCTAGTCGAGCTTTGCTATGAGTGTTTATTTCCAAACACAGTCAATGCTCTATTAAAGCAATTAAATTAGTATACTTTGTTGATAAAACTTCAGCCCGCAGCTTCGCGGCGTGGCTTGTGGGAAAATAATTCAACCACCCATTTCACCCTCTTAAAGGTGGAATTTCTAAAAATACTTTCTTAACGGATGCCTACGTCATAACATCTACCTGCATGCCAAATTTCAGCCCGATCTGTCCGGTGGTTTGGGCTGTGCGTTGATAGATCACTATGTCAGTCAGTCAGTCAGACACTATTGTTATATATATTTAGATGTGTCATCTGGTATATTTTCGCATCTATGGTTAACATGTTAATTTTACAAGCGGGCGCCGTGAATTAATTTTGAACGAAGAAACGTCGCGGCTGTCGACTATAATTGAAATGGTTTGAATGAGAAGTGACTGCAAGTTTTACTGTACTTGTCTCATGCTTGACGTTAATTGAAAGATTTGACTGTAAAGTTACTGTTCGCTTTAGCGTTGGCTGTGTATTGCAGAAATAGGTGGTAGGACTTTGTTGCAAAGTTCATCTAGGTAGGTACCACCGCTTTGCCAGTTATTCTGCCGCCAAGCAGTAGTGCGCAAGTACTACAGTATTCCGGTTTGAAGAGCACTGTAGCTAGTGAAATTACTGGGCAATTGAGACTTTATGATCTGATCTCACAGTCGAGTAATCTTATTACCAGACTGTGCTGATGTCTCAGGATGATGTGCGCAGTGTTGCTCGAAACTCTATTTTGGGGTTCCGATTGACACTGTTCTGTTATGGGCAGCCGTGGCGCTTAACATCAGGTGAACGGCTAGCTCGTCAAATCATTCAGTAACATAAAAAAAAATTACCTGTGATTGAAATGGCTAGTATAATAAGTGATTTGTCATGTGTGAGTACTGTCATGATCGAAAGAGTGCAGCGAAAGTTCGCAAGGTATCTCTATAAAAGAGCGTATGGATACTATCCCTTTCTTTTTCCTTCACTATTTGTATCGGGAATGGTGGGTCTTGTAACGTTGGAGCTTCGACGTAAACTATTATTAATTATACATTACTGCCTGTTGATGCGTAACGAGGTAGACAATCCTTCAGTGCTAAGCAGATTACACTACTTTGTACCGCAAAACTACATCCGCGCGGGTCAAAGACGTCGCCACCAGCTGTTTGCTGCGCCTCCTGCCTTACGCACGTGGCACGCTCATAATGCACCAACGGCAAGGGCTGTAGCTGTTATCAACCGCTTCTTAAGCGAAGTCCAAGATGCTGACATACATACTGACCCCATTAGTCGCCTTTATAAATATATATTGCTTAGTCCATATAAGAACTTAGTGTAACAATGTGAATGTTTTGGCGTAGCTGTAAGTTCACTGTGTATTTAACAAATAAATAAATAAATAAATAAATAAATAAATTACTACATTTTACTATATTTGTATCAAGTGTTACACCCACTCCTTTATAGTCTAGTGTTCATGTCTACAGTCCGTATTACAGAATGATGATAACAATAAAACTGATTAAAAAAAAAAAAAATGATGATGAGTCATCGATCGATCAAGCAGAGATTTTATTTTTCTGTGCACAAATACTTGTCCTGTAACGGGAATCGAACCCACCACCTCAGGGCTATGAGCCGACCTGCTCAACCACGACAACACACAGTTGTAGAAATATGTTTCTGATAACTAATACGACTAATATGACTATTTTTCGGCTTAACGTCGGCTTCTGGACAACCAGTATTCTGTACCAGTATTAGTTAGTATACTTCTGGGACTGGCCTGATAGCTCAGTTGCTAGTAACCCTGCCTTCTGAACTGTGGGCTGTGGATTCGATTCCTAGCCAGGACAAATATTTGTGTGATGAACATAAGTGTTTGTTCTGTTACTGGGTGTTATATTGTATTCTATGTATGTATTTACAAACAAAAAGTATCTAAGTATTGTATCAGTTATCTGGTTCCCATAGTACAAGCTTTGCTTGGTTTGGGACTAGATGGCGATGTGTGAGTTATCCACACACATATTATTATTATTATTATTGTAGTATAAGTATGTATGAAAAAACTAAAATTATTGTAAACTTCTAAAGGACAATTCCCAGCACGCTTCCATCATTTTGCTATTTATATCCAGCGACAGATTTCCTCTCACACGCGTGTACTGGGAAAGTTGTAGACGTTGATTTATGTACCGTGTCACTCTAGAGGATGGATCCTGGCGTGCCCGTGAACTAGCTGCGAGAATCTTTTATAAATAGTAATGCACCTTACTACTGTTTAGCCGGATATTTAATTATTTTTTTATGTTAAGGAATGACGTGACAAGCTAGCCGTTTGCCTGATGTTAAACGACACGGCTGCCCATATCAGTTGCAGTGTCACTCGGAACTCTAAAGTATAGAGTTTCGCGTGACAATGCACTGCGCACGTCATCCTGAGACATCAGCACAATCTAGTAATAAGATTACTAAACTGTGAGATCAGGTCATAAAGTCTCATTTGCCCAGTAATTTTACTAGCTACAGTGCCTTTCAACACGGAACCTATTCGGGTTAAAAAAAGACCTATTCGGGTTAAGGAAAGTTATGAAAATTATGAATGAAATATTATATTGAATTTACTGCGATTGCTACTGAAACAGAGGCTTCTTTATTTTATTTTTATTTTTATTTTTTATCAATTTTATTATTATTACTAGCTTCTGCCCGCGGCTTCGCCCGTGTAGCATATAAGGAAACGAAGAAAAAATTCATAGATATTTCAACCACCCATTTCACTCTTTTAGGGATGGAATTTCGAAAAACCCTTTTTTAATGGATACTTACTTTTTACAAAGATCACACCCTCTAAATTTCAAGTTTCTAGGACCAGTGGTTTAGGCTGTGCTTTGATTTAATTGTATTGTAATAGAGGAAATTTCTGGAAAAGCCGGATAATTTTAATAGAGGGAGTGTCCGGAAAAGCCGAATAATTTGTCTAGAATCTCGTCTCTTTTAAAGAGGACCGGCAATCAATTTAGTTACCTCTATGTCGGCCTCCACGTAATACGTCCCTCTTGAGACGGTTATAATTTACGAGTAAATAA
Source organism: Ennomos fuscantarius (assembly GCA_905220475.3). Taxonomy (NCBI): domain Eukaryota; kingdom Metazoa; phylum Arthropoda; class Insecta; order Lepidoptera; family Geometridae; genus Ennomos; species Ennomos fuscantarius. Next base: position 1,436,425 of record HG992040.1, on the reverse strand, counting down.
GAGGGAGGTATCTATTTTTTTTTATCGTAGTAATAAATGGGAGTCGTAGTCTTTTGACAGAAAGTGGCTCTTCAAATGGATGTCTTGTTTTAGAGCTGACTGGGTCCGAGTTGGAGATTAAAAGTAAAATCACACAGGCAGATGAAAAAGAGAGAGAGAGAGCGAGAGAGAGAAAGATGGTGGTGCCAATTTGCCCATCAATTTCTACTCTTGAGAACCTAATTAGCTTTCTACGGTTAAATTAATGTATAATTTTGTTAAGATAAGCTGTTGGTTTTAACTACAACTATTACTATTACACGGCTAAAACTCACGAGATACAGTCGAATAACTCGACCGGCGCTGACAGCGCCGAGCCGCTACCACCGCCGCCGCGCGTACTCCTTGAGGATGGGCATCTTTATTGCCCGAACACCGGTCGAGTTATTCGACTGTATCTCGTGAGTTTTAGCCGTGTAATAGTAATAGTTGTAGTTATGAGTACTACTCACGTCAGTTTCTATAATATTATAGCTGTTGGTTAACCAATAAATATATAAATAAAAATAAATTAATAAATACGTTTATCAATAACTGTTTCTGATGACAGCTACAAATTAAAAAGTTCAATTAAAATCATAGCATAACTAACTGGCAATCTCTAAACTCTCGTCATCGTCAAACTTTTAAGTATTTTAATCGCAAATACGTGCTGAATTTAATTTTACATATAGCTTTAAAATTATCGCGACGTAAAGTGTTATGAATAAACTTAAACAGATTTCAACCCTTTTGTGGTACAACGAACGTAATGCGATTTCAATTAACTCAGCGGTTCATCATTGTGAAATGGTTTCAGTAAAATTAGTAAAGAATTGGTGAAAAAGCCACACAATAGCTATTTCGTTATGTGCACTCCGTCCTTTACCACTTCATTAAATTCTCTCCATCAAAAAGTTCCCTGGAAGAGATCGCTTTTAGTGATAAAGTCGCCCATCGTTATACTTTACGTAAATAGTTTTTTAACCGATATCCAAAAAGGATTTTGTTCTTCTGTTTGTTTTTTTTTGTATATTTATCTATTACTAGTGGCGCCCCGCGGTTTCACCCGCGGATAAAAGTATTTTAATTATTTGCTCATCCTACGGGAACATTTCACTTTTCCGGGATAAAATGTAGCCTATATGCTAATCCAGTGTATCGTATAGTGTATCTTGGTACTGATTTTCATCCAAATCCATTCAGCCGTTTGAGCGTGAAGGAGTGACAAACATACACACATACAAACTTTCACCTTTATAATATTAGTGTGATTACGCCAATTGTGAACCGATTTCTAAAATTCTTCTTTAGTTCGAAAGGGCATACTCCTGAGGTAGTCCTATTATTATCAAGTCAGGAGCTGATGATGGAATCTCAAGGCCTAGTAAGTAGTAAATAGATATGTATGTAGTAAGTAGCTAGATATCTACTAATTATATATAACGAGATATTTTGTAACATATTCATTATGTCAACTGTAAAAGAATTAATTGTAAAAGACAGTAGAAAAAAATAATACACCACTGTAAAGTTTCTTGTAGCTTCTTCTTTACAGTTATGATCGAAGCTTCGGATCGGAGTTTTCTGTTCTGCATTGTGCCGGATTGCTTGCACCAGGAGTGAGAAAGAGAACTGCTTTTTTTCAAACTCATATATTGTAATGGGCTTGCTATGACTGGCCCGATAGCTCAGTTGGTAGTAACCCTGCCTTCTGAACTGTGGGTCGTGGGTTCGATTCCCACCCAGGACAAACATTTGTGTGATGAACATAGGTGTTTGTTCTGTGTCTGGGTGTTATATTGTATTCTATGTATGTATTTACAAACAAAAAGTATCTAAGTATTGTATCAGTTATCTGGTTCCCATAATACAAGCTTTGCTTAGTTTGGGGCTAGATGGCGCTGTGTAAAATGTCCACAAATATTTATATTTATTTATTTAATTTATATATTATTTGATAATAAGCACTTTTTTAATTTTATATGCTTAGTAAAATAGCTTAATTTTAAGTATTTTATACAATTTTGACTTGTAAAGGTGCTAAAAATAGCGTATTTGTAATAAATCTTTTGACTTTGACTTTGGCTTTGATACTTGTAGGTAGTATCTATCTACTACTACGACTCTCTGTCACCGATTTCAAATATATGAGTGGGTTGCGCTTATCACACTTCACACTAATATTATAAAGGCGAAAGTTTGTATGTATGTCTTGTCTAGCATTTGACCACGCTCTCACCTGATGGGAAGTGACGATGCGATCGAAGGTGTAGCATGCTAGCCAAGTAAATACCTATTCACTCTTCTCTTGAACACGCTCGGGTCATATTTCGCCGGAAACACAGACGCTGGCAGGGCAAAATTTTCAAGATGATGATTAATTTTTTAGATGTAATTCGGTACCAAGGTAGCTTATACATTTGACATTTTCCGGTGGGATGAGCAAATAATTAATAGCGTTTTATCCGCGGGTGAAACCGCGGGGTGCAACTAGTAATAACTATAATAATTATTTATGTTGTGTTAATTTGAAGCCGATTTTTTAAATATAACTTTTTGTGTCAATTTTTATTATTTAGTATGTACTTATCAGTCTCTTACAAAATCCAGTTGGGAGAGTGTGCGACATTTTACTGACTATAGAAGAAAATTTATCAAACGCGGTAAACCACTTAGCCGCCGAACTGTAATGTCCACATTAATACAACGTGCAGTGCAGTTGTGAAGTGACAGATTACAGTGTCAGATGCTGCTTATGGTCCGTTTGATATATTCCTTGGTCAACATGTAAATAGGCGTTATTGATTATGGTGTAATATAGCTTGACGGTAGAATAACGACGTGTAACTCCTGTGTGGTCTTGAAACGGATTGTAACTGGACTGTGGACTTGAACTGTACTGGATTTTTTAGTTACTTAATCAAGCCGATTTGGAAAAAGCAAGCGTGCTTGACCACGACTGAAGTAAAACTTCTTTAGCTCCATCTATCGGCCGGTATAACTTTGTTTTTGCATTGTTTAATGTTAATGTCACCATCTTGACAATTGTTAATTGTCATTTTACCGGACGTACCAACATATTAATTTAAATTCTTAACCTTGTTATGTGATGTCAGCAATAGCATATTAGCCTTACCATTATCTAATAAGGTCATAATGCTTAATAAGCTAGTAGAACTAGGTCTAAATTTAAGTTAACGTTAGCAACATTGTGATTTTTTTTCAATTGGGCGATGTGGTCGCTCAGCGATAAAGCCCATTAAATAAATTTAAAAAAAATCTTGTTATATTGTTAAATTTGAAATCTACGTGAACCAACTTCAACTTTAGTTCGCCTCATATTTACCATCTAACTCCCCAAGTCAATCGTGCGTAAATAAGTTTTACTTCAATGATCTAATATCGTTATATATCGCGCTGTGCAGACGTAGAAACTTTGACCTCCGAATTTCGGCAATTGGCAACCGGCAACTATTTATAAAGATTTTCATAGTTCCAAGAAGCTTTGCAGACATAGATATTGAGTTTCGGTTTTCCGAACAGCGGTTTTCGAGTGTTTATAGTAACGTAGGAAAATAAATTTGTTCTCAACTAAGTTGCTTTGTATCATTTGTTACAAGTTGCTGGTTTCCACTAGCACAACCTGTTTCTTTTAGATCCATCGTAACAATCGTGATTACCAACCGTGATAGATAACACCACCAGAAAACACTCCTAGCGAGTCCTATCCTATACAATTTATTTGATAAAAGCATCACTACCGTCAGTGTTGCAATACGTGTAAAAAAGCAATTTATTGGGTTCTATTTTTATTGACCGAACAAGCGAAGCAATGTAAGCCTCTGTTACCTTCTCACCAAATTGGCTTTCATCTGTCTGGAGGTTTTTACTCGAGTACGGGTCGTTTTCAACTAATCTTGAAACTTCGTTCTACAATTTCTTATATTTTTGGCGATTTTTTTTGGAGTATTTTCTCCAAAAAAGAGGAAATTTTCTGCGACGCATTGTACCCGCCGATTTTAAAAATATTTCACAGTACTCAATCTTAGGTACTTCAAATACCTACGATCAATAATGGCCTTAAGGTTGTCTAGATATATGACTGTTTGCAACTATCAATATTGAAAATATGCAATGTGTATACCATTTATAAGGTTGAATATTGCTTTAACTATTGCGTATACCTGCTTTTAATTATATAAAATGGAACATGTAACCGTTGATGTTATGTAAATGGAACACCAGCGCAATGTACATGCTAATTTAGTGCAATAACTACATCAAGATACACGCTGGGTTAACGCTTCGGAACAGGGAATTAGTATTCGGACATCGACGGGGTTAAATAATGAAAGTCATACGGTTATAGTGCGGGCTAATCTGGCTTTTATAATTATTGTAGTAAAACTTCTTTACGCACGCTTGACTTGGGGAGTAAGCTGGTGAATGCGAGGTAAACGAAAGTTGAAGTTAGATCACGTAGATCTCAATTGTCTACATAACAAAGTTAAACATTTGTATGATTATTTTGGTATGTCCGGTAAAATGACAATTTACAGTTGTCAAGATGGCGACATTAACATTAAACAAAGTAAAAACAAACCGGCCGATAGATGGCGCTAAACTAGAGAAGTTTCACTTCAGTTGTGTGGTCTAAAGCGCGCTCGTTTTTTAGTGTTAATTCATGACGTAATGACCGAGTCGTTCAGCGGATGTTAAGCAGTACAGCCGCCTAAAGTTGTATTACTCGGAACTATAAAATATAGATTCGCGTGAAACTGCACTGCGCATGTCATCCTGAGACATCAGCACATTCTAGAAATAAGATTACTAGACAGTGAGACAGGTCATAAAGTCTTATTTGCCCAGTATTTTTACTAGCTACAGCATCCTTTAAACTGTAACACAGTGGTGCTTGCGCACTAATGCTTGGCGGCAAAATAATTGCCAAAGCAGTGGTATTTACCTAGATGAACTATGCAGGAAAATTCTACTATCTATAGTAAGTTTAGCAATTCGTAACGTTCGCATACATCCCACTGATTTTTTAACGGATTAACCCGATATTACGGATTAATCCGGTATCGCAGCTCTAGTCCATAATTCAGGGCGTACGTCCAGCAGTCTGCGGTAGCGCGATATTGCGGCTCGCACCAGCCTGTAATTTCAGCATTAACGGATACATTATAATACCTTGTAGATATTCATTTTCATTTGAATGTATTTGTGGAATAGATTTTGATGCTTCCATTATTGTAGGCATGCAAGGACTACGTACATTACGTCCATGAGTACATTAATCAGAAACAGATTTTTATCAAACAATTAAGGCAACTACAATACATGCTAATTTATTTTTACATTTTTTCAAAAATAAGGAGGTACTCAAAGTCAAAAGATTTATTGCAAATAGGCTAATTTTAGCCCTTTTACAAGTCATACTGCTATTATTGCTCGTCTGTGTGTTTTTTTTGTGTATGTTCATTTATAATTTTGCCAATTGTGAATAGATTTAATAAGTTATTTTTTAGTTCGAAAGGGTACTCCCGTGTTAGTCTTAGTTTCATCAAGTCAGGATCTGATGATGGAATCTCAAGGAAATCGAGGAAAAACTAACTTACCTACTAACAGCGTAATAAAATCTTAGAAGTTTTAGATTTTGACCCACGTGATCGACCCGATTCTGGATTCCGATTGACCTGAAATTTTGTATACTTATCTCAGTTTAGTAAAAATTACTAAAAAATATAAAAAAAATACATAAAAATAAAAGGACTTCAAAACCACAAATAGGCACAATACTCACACAGCGCCATCTAGCCCCAAACTAAGCAAAGCTTGTACTATGGGTACCAGATAACTGATACAATACTTAAACACACTCATCTTTGTGTTAATACATAAATAAGATACAATGTAACACTCAGGTACAAAACACAAACACCTACGTTCATTATATAAATGTTTGTCCTAGGTGTGAATCGAATCTACAACCTACAGCTTAGAAGGCAGAGCTACTGCCAACTGCGCAGGCCAGACGAATAGGAAATTAAAAACTGCACTGATCAATTAAGCGTGATCCAAACCTGCACCTTGAGGGTTCTGTAATTTTTTCAATTATTTTTATATCATATATGTGATCATTGGGCATTATTTATTTATTTAATACTAAAGGCGTGTGACCCATTTTAAAATACACAATATATTAGATAAAATTATAGTAAGTGTGATAGAAGATTTATGAGGCATTTATTACTGTGACCTCTTCTTATTAGATTGATATTTGTCTCCTGCCTAATTAACATAAATAAAAAACCCTAACTAACCATTTTGTAAAGGTAACCCCGAATTTGATTGTCTTAATTTCATAGTGAAAAGTACCATGAAATTTTTGTTTTCACCCAGGACAAACATTTGTGCGATGTTATTGTTCTATGTATGTATGTTTTTTTTTTTTTTTTAATGGGCTTTGTCACATCGATATATGTATTTACAAACAAAAAGTATATAAGTATTGTATCAGTTATTCTGGTTCCCAAAATACAAGCTTTGCTTAGTTTGGGGCTAGATGGCGCTGTGTTAAATATTCACATATATTTATTTAATACCAAATCTGTTTTTAAGTTATGGGATTCTGAGGTAACAATCATAAATGGTAAAACTAAATTTAAACCCTCCTTTTATTTTAAAGTCGGTTAAGTTTTAAAAGATAAGTGTTCCAAATGTTGTGGGACCTTAGTCCTCGTAGTTCCTGGGTCCCTAGACACGAGGAATCCTAGTTAGAGTCCAGGATCTATGTATGTGATCGTTGGGCATTATTGTTATAATATTTTCTGTGTGCCTATGGAACCCTAAAAAAATACAACAGGCTGTTTGTACGTACAACGTTTATAATACAAAACAAAGTGAAAATTGCCAAGCGAGTACCGGGCCGCCATTACCGGCCGGCACCCGTCGGGTCAAGTTGCCCGGGTGAATTATGGCCCGCGTCAACTGGGACCTGTCCCAGACAGGATCTATAGTTTAAAATCGGTGACCTGCTTGATTAATGGCCGGCCAATATTTTGCGTTGGGTTAATATGGGAAACTGAGGTGATATGTGCTGTTAGGCATGTTTTTACAGTATGAAAATGAAAAAAAAATTGTTTCAAACAAATAGACAAGTATGAAGTACAAAAAAAAATCTCAAAAGGAAAAATTACATAATCATGGAAACTGGCTCCCACACTAAGCTCGGAACCCGTGCTGTGGGAACCAGGACTCTTTCGTCGGAGATGTAGTAGATGGTGGTTGTAGGTGGTAGGATTTTTCGACAATAATCTATCTAAAAGCACCACTGTGTTGCCAGCTAATCTGCCGAAAGGACTGTATTCCTATTTGAAGGACATCATAGTCGCTAATTAAAGGGTTGAGAATAAAAAGGGTTTAACTTTCATATTGATTTCAAGAAAATTAACTTCAAACTTCAACAGCCTCATTTTCGTGTAGAGTGCGTATTAAGTAATAGAAAAGGTTTATGTTAGTTTCAGTTGCTTGAAAATGTATTAATTCTATTTTAAAATACAAAATATAGTACTAGTTCGTACAATTACTGTAAAAATATAATATTAGGTCTTTACCTATGAAATTGCCGTTTTGTTGGAAAAAAGTAAAAGTATTTTTTTTTCGAACTTATTTATTTCTTTTATTCAAAGTAATCACCCCTGCAATCAATGCATCTTTGCCAACGCTGTGGCAGTTTATGAATGCCCTTCTTGAAAAAATCAGCAGGACGGGAGACAACAAACTCTTCAAAGGCGTTTTGTACTGCCTCTCGGGAATTGAATTTTTTTCCCGCTAAAAAGTTGTCCAAATTTTGGAAAAAGTAATAGTCGGTAGGCGCAAGATCTGGTGAGTATGGCGGATGAGGGAGAGCTTCCAAACCCAACTCATGCAGCTTAGAGACGGTCTGTTGTGCAGTATGGGGTCGCGCGTTGTCGTGAAGTAGCAGTGGAGACGACCGATTGACCAAAGCTGGTTGCAGACGTGCGAGTTTCGCCATCATTGTGGTCAGTTCTTCAATGTACACATCTGCAGTAATGCTCTCGCCGTTTTGTAAAAAGCTATGATGAATCACACCAGCACTAGACCACCAAACTGTGACCATCACCTTTCTAGGGGTCATTTTTCGTTTTTCACATTGCTTTGGTACCGAACCAGGATCTAACCAACTTGCTGAGCGCTTTCGATTGTCAAAAAGAATCCATTTTTCGTCGCACGTAACAATTCGGTTCAAAATTCCTTCATTTCTGTGCCTGTTGCAGCGCAAGGCAAGTCTCGACGCGTACGTTGCGCTGGCGATCGTTAAGTTCGTGGGGCACCCATCTATCAAGCTTTTTATCTTGCCAATCTGTCGCAAATGAACCAATATTGTTTTGATGCTAACATCAAAAGCTGCTGCCAGCTCAGCTGTAGATCGAGATTTATCAGCTTCCACAATCGCCTTTAATTCATCTTGTGGACCAAAGTTTCCGGACGACCACGAGGTTCATTTTTCAAGTCAAAATTCCCAGAACGGAACCGAGCAAACCAATAACGGGTTGTACGTTCGTTTGTACAGTTCTCTCCGTAAACGTCGTTGATGTTACGTGTCGTTTGTGCCGCGTTGGTGCCACGACGGAACTCATATTCCATAATTACACGAAATTTCAAAGTATCCATTATGAGGAAAAATGTTGAAATGTAATGAAAATACAACGCTAATCAATAAACAAAAGACTTATATTGTAAATAGAATGTCATATTTTTAAAACAAAATTAATTTGAATTTAGAATTCATAGCCAATCAAAACTTTTTTTGTTTGAAAACGTCTGTACTGCAATACGGCAATTTCATAGGTAAAGACCTATTATAATATAATAAATATAATAATGTTTTTATGCTAAGCAAACTGTATTCCTGTGTCAGATAAACCGTTTTTAGACTGACAATCTCGAGATTTAAGCTTCATTTCGGTATTTTGAGAATTTATTATTGTAGATAATTTCACGCTGAATCCAACGATACCCATAAGTCATTGTGTGAAAAAAAAACCGTTAAACCGTTTTTGTTCTCACCCCTTCAATTAAGCTAATATTATATTTTTAGGCACTATACAGTTGAATTAGCACGGGAATAATAATAATAATATGTATGGACATCTCACACAACGCCATCTAGCCCCAAACTAAGCAAAGCTTGTATTATGGGAACCAGATAACTGATACAATACTTAGATAGTTTTTGTTTGTAAATACATATATAGAATACAATATAACACCCAGATACTGAAAAAAACCTCTGTTCATCACACAAATGTTTGTCTTGGGTGGGAATTGAACCCACAACCCACACCTCAGAAGGCTTACTACCAATTGAACTACCGGCCCAGTCAAATAAATAATCCATCTAAAAACACCACTGTTTTGCTAGTTAATCTGCACAAGACTGTATTCCTGTTTGAAAGGCATAGGTATCTAATTAAATAAGCATCCAAAGTCACGTTTTAATGGTGTAAATCTGTGTGATGCAATTTTTTCATAACAAAATATGAAGATAATATAATTTTTTGGTACTATACAGTTGAAATAACACGGGAATAAGGTAATAGTGTTTGCAGGATTCTTTTGTGAGTTGCTACAATGAAATATACGTGATCAGACTGAAATAATATGGTAGATAGCAATAATAATACCTAAAGTAATACTACAACAAATGCGTTTAAAGCGCGCTATCAATTGGGATAGATTTACGAATTACCTAATAGAAAAAAAACTAGTGTGCTTTAGACCACACTACTGAAGTAAAACTTCTTAAGCTCCATCTATCGAGTGGTATGACTTTTGGTTTGGCTTTGTTTAATGTTAATATCGCGCCATCTTAACAATTGTAAATGGTCATTTTACCGAAAATACCAACATAATAATACAAATTTGTAACTTTGTTATGTTGGCACTAAAGATTTATGTTCACCAACAACTGTCAGCTTCTGTTGTCCTCGCTAAAACTTCCAAATTTACTATTTTCGTATATTTATAATTAGGCTGTTTTAATAACAAAAAGGAAAAAAAATATCAATAAAGTTTAGAAGCTTCGTGAGAACACTTAATATGTTAATTTACCTATATCATATTACTTTCCTATGAGAAAATATTATTGAAGATGAGAAATTGTAAATTGTTGACAGCTTCTTTGGTGTGGTGGTTGAGTGTGTCGGTTCATAACCGAGCGACGGGTTCGATTCCCACTTTAGGACAAGCAAAAATGTTCCATCTTCCTTATTATTTTAGTTTGAGAGTAAAATATAGGTGGTAAATAGACGCTGGGAACTAAGTTTATCTTTGTGAGCAGGTGGGTATTGTGCGGGCGGGTTAGGTTAGTACTCACGTCAAAAATCAGTTTTAAAAGTCTGCTTTAACTCTATTGCTGTTTGTTTTTGTTTAGGAATTTAACCGACTTCATAAATGAAGAAGGTTCTCCATTATTTTTTTGTTTGTTACTATAGAAGCTTTGACTGGGTGCACCGATTTTGAAAAATTAGCTACATTTCAATTTGGTCTAGTTCTGACAATGGCATCCATGAGAAAACCAGTCCATCTATGAGAAAGTCTGAATTTGTTTTTTACGCTTTGCGTTTGTTACTTGGTTTAGAGCGTGTATTGATAAAAACCGTAAAAACCGATATAAGCAAATAAAACTAAAACAGTAAGAAGGAAATATCCTTCTTTTGTTCTGCTTTTTACACAAATTAATACCTGAAAATTAAGTTCAAATGACGGATTTTGCATTCAGTTTTTAGAATATAAACAGAACCACGGGGTCTCGCGTTTCTCCGTATTGGAAAAAAATATTTTTTTACTTTCTAAGTATCTATTTTCACTTTCTTTTTGCAAAAACATTCCAATTTTAAACCAAAGTCAACAAAAGTTTCCAAAGTATAACAGTTAAATAAAAAGTTGAAAATAACATTGAATGGAAGTAGGTAGCAATTGAAAGACTTTCTGGAATCAACCAAAGCCGTATAATACGGGCGCACAATACAGATATATACAGTACTGAAACTCAAACGTTTTAGCATCTGTACAAATAAAATTCAAAGTCCTGACTGACTGACTTATATATCAATGCACAGCCTAAACTGTTGGTCCTAGACATGCAATTTGGAGGGTGTGTTCTATGTAAAGTGTAGGTATTCACTAAGAAAGGATTTTTCGAAATTCCATCCCTAAGAGTAAAATGGGTGATTGAATTATCTATGAAAAAAATTATTTTCCTACAGGCCCCGCGGGCGAAGCCGCAGGCAGAAGCTAGTATTGTATAAAATTCATACAATTATTTATTACCAGACGTAATACTATTAACAACTAGCTGACCCGCCTAGCTTCGTTCTACCTAACATTCAACACTTTATTTCATTGTTATTGTTGTTTTGATAGCCTTTGTGGTGTGGTGGTTGAGCCGGTCGGCTCATAGCCCGGAGGCGGCGGGTTCAATTCCCGCAGCAGGAAAAGTATTTGTGCACGGGAAAAAGTGCTAATACTTGTTCTCAGTCTTGGTGTTGTGGTACCATGGTCCTCGTAGTTCCTGGGTCCCTAGACACAGGGAATCCTAGTAAGGGGAAGGGATCTATGTATGTGATCGTTGGGCGTTATTATAATTAATGTTATAACAACTATGTTATTATTATTCTATCTTACTATCTACTTATTATTCTATCCAGGGCGGAGATAAATCCAAAAACAAAAAAATCATGAAAATTGATCTTGAGGTTGAAGTCGTGTAACAAACACGACTTTGTTTTATATATAAAGGTTTTATTTATGATGTAAATATGAATTTAGACATGACTTTTTTGACTATTACAAACTTTCTATAATTACAAATTAGGTTAGAAAAGTTATTTGTTTATATATTTTTTAAGATAATTTAAGTAAAATGAATTCTAATTACATTACTTACTTTCCCTATATTCTTCCTTTTACTAATATTTCTTATACATTCAAATTAATATATTACTTGTCCTGAATAATTGCATTTTCTTTCTTTTTTCTTTCTTTACTTTTCGTTTGTTTGTTTTCATCTTGTCTGAAACTCCATCACTGCCATCTATTGGTTTAAAACGGCAACTTTCGTTTTATGACTGGCCGCAGTCACACCGACACGTAGCAATCCTGAAAGGTGACTTTGTAGTTGTTTATATTGAAACTTTGTAGGGTTTATACGGTTGAATACAGACTCTCGCTAACAATGAAAACTGGTGATATTATAGTTTAAGGGATAATATTTGCTTGTTCTACTGAGATCTTTATTCATATAACTATCAGATATTTTTTATTGTTTTGTCACAATCTAATGCTTTTTTATGTTAAGGAATGACGTGATAAGCTAACCGTTCGCCTGATGTTAAGTGACACGGCTGCCCATATCAGTTGCAGCGTCACTCGGAAGTCTAAAGTCTATACTTTAAAAGTCTATACTTTAGACATCCGAGTGACGCTAGATGATGTGACTAGTAAGTGCTGATGTCTATGAATGACTAGAGTCTAGAACTAGTAAGGAGACTAGAGTTTTGCGTGGCACTGCACTGCGCACGTCATCCATAAACATCAGCACAACCTAGCAATAAGATTACTAGACCATGAGATCAGCTCATAAAGTCTCATATGCCCAGAAATTTCACTAGCTACAGAGCCCTTCTAACCGGAACACAGCAGTGCTTGCGCACTACTGCTAGGCGGCAGGATAACTGGCAAAGGGTTGATACCTAGACGAACTTTGCAAAAAAGTCCTACCACATAGTACTTGTAATATTAATATTTCCGTGTAGTATTGTAACTGTTATGTGATGCCATGGCGCTTAACATCAGGTGAACGACTAGCTCGTAACCTCATTAAAAATTATTTTATCATCCCTTACTTAGTTTATACTATTATCCCCGATTGTATTGTATTTTATTCACAAACAACATACATTGTGTGTGAATTACATTAAGTATATAAATTTTGAATAAATTATTAACAATATAATAAAATATTGGCATGCTAATCAAAATAATGTTAGCGGCCCGCCCCGGCTTCGCACGAGTGGACATTTATTTTTTAAACAATTTGGCATAACCATTTTTTTCTTGCATTTAAAATAGCTTATATTAATCAGTGATAATGTAGAATTCAAATGGTGAAAGAATTGTTTAAACCTGTCCAGTACTTTTTGAGGTAATTCGTTACAAACATACTAACATACCAATTTTTCCTCTTTATAATATTAGTATGGATAAAATGCGATTGCGTTAGTGGATATGGCCTTTCTCAAGGTACACTGAGTCCGGTTTTTGGTTAATTCTATCTAAATACTGCCAGCCTACAAACGTCTATGCTCTACAAATAATTTACCCAAACTAGAATCTGTCCAAAATCAAACAATCGGGCCGGACTATTTTATTAGGGGCGTAACACACTTAAACGGGCCGGCATATTCGGTTCGGCAATATCTGTCGAACGACAAGGCCGACCCAGCGCAATTACTTCTAATATATATACTTGTAAACTGATAATATTGATTGCCAAAACCCGACTGGCATAAGCCAGATAGATTTTTTTTAATGTTCATCTATAAATATTAATAATAATCATTTGTTTACTTTTTTTACCAACAAATTGCCTTCATTATTTCAATTAAATACTACGATTATATAATAATTACTATATATTTATAGTTTCCGCAGGACAAAGCGTACATTTCGGGTGATACCAAGGGATTATAAACTACTAATATACAAATAAATATTTGTGGAAATTTCACACAGCGCCGTCTAGTCTGAAACTAAGCAACGCTTGTACTATTGGAACCAGTTAACTGATATATAGATGAAAATACTTTTATACTTTATGTTTATACAAACATGCATAAAATAAAATATATTCGTAATACCCGGACACAGAACAAACATCGATGTTCATTACACAAACCTTTCTCCTGGTTGGGAATCGAACCCACAGCCCCAGGGAGCAAGCACAAGCAGCCAGCAAGCAGGCCAGTCTAACAAAGCTATGTTCATTATATGATGATAACCTTAGGTTTGACTAGGTTTTCAAAACGTTTCCACCCGCCATTTACTAGTTTCCACGGAATCTCTTATCTTTCCGGGCTTAGAAATTTTTCTATTATAGTCTTGGTAGAAAACAACCTATTTCCACTTGAAATTCATCATTATAAAGTGGCGTTTCCAATAACATTAAGCGTTCTATTTAAACTGAACTTGTCTGAGTAAAATGTGGTATCAAGTTTTCCGAGAATCTTCCGGAAGTGGTTTTAACCGGAAGTTAATTTTTGAACTTCGCCATACCCCTCAGTCTTAGGTAAACTTTACTTAGAATTCGTATAATACTTTTATTTTTGTATCCATATTCCATTTTACTTTGCTAATTTTGACGGATTATTATTTAGAAAAGTTACCGCTGCGCGGCACGAATTGTGTTGTTCGCTTCACCTAGACAAAACAATTTCGAGAGTGAAGAAAAAAGAAAAATACAGCTGGGCTGTCTTTTGTGTGGCGTACCTTGGGAGAGGCTTATGCCCAGCAGTGGACTAGTGTAGGCTGATGCTGATGATGATAACAACTGCGTAATCTACAAATTAGTTGTATAAAGTTAATATAAAGGATTTTATTGCTCGTGATTTCAGTTTTTCTTTTAAATAAAAAATACAAAAGACAAATAATTAAATATAAGTAGACCATTATTTTTTGAATTTTCGCAAGTGAAACAGAGAGCAAATAAAATTACGCCGTTTAAAATGTGAAAATCCTATAATATAGTAAAATACTTGATAATTTTGTTTACCTTAATGCCAGGGATTTTTTAAAGGAGGCTGTCCAACTTCGTTAAATATGCAGCTTCCTTCATAATTTAAATACAAAGTTGACGAAGTTGAAAGTTTTGACTGACCTAATAGCTCATTTGGTAGTAGCTCTGCCTTGCGAACTGTAAGGTGGTGGATTCGATTCCCACCCATACAAACATTTATGTGATGAACATCGGTGTTAGTTCTGTCTAGGTATTATACTGTTAGCAGTTGCTTATTAAAATAATAAAAAAAACAAACTCGATGACAATTATAAGAATTTACTTTTACATTAATTTATACGAATCAATTCGAGAAAATAAAAGCTACACAATTCAAAATAATAGGAAAATAATGACGGTAGGTAGGTATAGTTGCGGCGATGTTCACCCTTCGACGGCTGGAGCAAAAGTGGGCGCAGCGCTGGTCTTGCCGCGTTTATATAGAAGGCGGCCGGAGGTGTTGTCAAAATGGCGGCTTTATACTAATAATACTTTATTCTAAGTATTGTATCAGAGATCAGGTTCCCATAGTACAAGCTTCACTTAGTTCGTAGTTAAATGGCGCTGTGTGAAATGTCCA
The DNA here is from genome assembly GCA_905220475.3 of Ennomos fuscantarius. Lineage (NCBI taxonomy): Eukaryota > Metazoa > Arthropoda > Insecta > Lepidoptera > Geometridae > Ennomos > Ennomos fuscantarius. Next base: position 1,420,961 of record HG992040.1, on the reverse strand, counting down.
CAAATATTTATTTTTACTTATTTATTTAACAGTAATAAATGAACAAGATTTACTTAAAAAATACTCAATTTCGTTCTGGGGCGCTCGCTGAATTCCCCGCATATGGCTAAACCAATTTAAATATTTGGGCCCGATGTTAAAAATGTTCTGGTTAATATATATTGAAATTGTTTCTTGGATATTAAAAATATGGAATGGTTAAAAAGGTTTTTAGAACGGATAAAATTAATGAAAATATGTGCTTCTATAATGTGATATCGAAAAACAATCGCCTTAAAATGTTCCTACCTAATTCAGGAAATTGATCAGCCTAGAGAGAGGAGAGCTCGTACCGTTGTGCGAGCTGAACAGCACTTTATTTCTTTGTAGCAAGGCTCACTATTTGTTTAAGGGACTTCGCGATTTTTAATAAGGACAAACATTTGTGTGATGAACATCAATGTTTGTTCCGTGCCTGGGTGTTATATTGTATTCTATGTATGTATTTACAAACAAAAAGTATATAAGTATTGTATCAGTTATCTGGTTCCCATAGTACAAGCTTTGCTTAGTTTGGGCTAGATGGCGCTGTGTGAAATGTGTACAAATATTTATTTATTTATATTGTATTCTATGTATGTAATTACAAACAAGGAGTTTTGGCGGGAAAGCGAAAAAGATTGCGTCAGCGCATTGTATTATTTTCCAAAACTTGTGTTATTTTCAGTGTTAGTGCATAAAATTGGTGGCATTTTATTCGTTAAGTGCTGGATTACAGGCGTGAGTGTGGGAAAATGGTATAATGATGGTGAAACGTTTCTTTTCGTGTTGTTTCCAAAACTCCATAGAAGCTTCAAGTAAAGTTGCCACCACTTTACTAGAAGTATGACTGACTAGACTGACTTGACTATAACTTGACTTGATGACTTCGACTGTGACTTGACACATATTTGCGTGAAATATCGATAACTTGATAAATTATCAATACTTGACACTGGCTAAATACACAAAAGTGTGGAGCTAAATCTTAAAAAAAAAATTACAAACAAAGAGGTATCTAAGTGTTTTATCAGCTACCTGGTTTCAATAGTACAAGCTTTGTTTAGTTTGGGCTGGATGGCGCTGTGTGGAATGTCCAAAAATATTTATTTACACTTATGATGCTACGCTAACAGCTGATCTTTGATGTCAACAGACAAGTTAATTACCATATCCCTGTGTGAATGTGCCCTCAAGGACTGCGATTATCAACGTTGACAGCTCTATGACAAGGGGCTGCCGTTCTAAGCCAGTGGGGTGTGGTGGACGGGCAACATTAGGACGATATCTGTTGCAACAGTAGAGCGATTGTTGATAACATCATTTTTATTAGATAAAACAATGATAAAAGTCAAAGTCAAAGATTTATTGCAAATAGGCTAATTTTACACTTTTACAAGTCAAAATTGAAGGGATGAGAACAAAAAGGTTTAAGTGTTTTTCTTTACTAAATGACTTATGGGTATCGTTGGATTCAGCGTGAAATTATCTACAATAATACATTCTTCTCAAAATACCGAAATGAGGGTTAAATCTCAAGATTTTGAGTATAAAACGGTTTATCTGTCACAGGAATACAGTTCATTTAGCATAATAATATTATTATATTATATTTTTACAGTAATTGTATGAATAAGTACTATGTTTAGTATTTTAAAATAGAATTAATACATTTTCAAGCGACTGAAACTTACATAAATCTTTTTTATTACCTTATAAGCACTCTACATAAAAATGAAAACGTTGAAGTTAAAAGTGAATTTTCTCGAAACTATCAATTTGACAGTTAAACCCTTTTTTTTTATTCTGAACTCTTCAATTATATTAGCTACTTAAAATTAAGTTTTTTCACTAAGCATATAAAATTACAAAGTGCTTATTGTCAAATAATATATAGCAAGCCCATTACAACATATGAGTTTGAAAAAAAAAAGCAGTTCTCTTTCTCACTACTGGTGCAAGCAATCCGGCACAATGCAGAATAGAAAACTTTGATCCACATTATAAGATGTGATAATACGTTATAAGAGTGTTGAATATGAGTACGTGTTGGCTGAATATTTTAATGGTGAAAGCTAGGAATCTCTGTGTCTAAGGACCCAGGAACTACGAGAACCATTATTCCACAACACTCAGACGCAGAACAAGTATTTGCACTTAATTTTCTATGCTCGATCGTTGTCATGTCCTTGCGCGGGAATCGAACCAAACACCTCCTGATTATGAGCCGACCTGCTCAACTACTATACTACGGAGGCTATCATGTTATTAAATGTGTATGTTTATAAGTCAGCAAAACCAATAAATACCTATACATATAACAGTCAAAATGTTTTTGTATTCGGTAAAATGAGAATTGTAAATCGTAATTTTACCAAACATATAAATCGCAAATTTTGACAGTGTGAATTTTCTTATTTTTGTAAACGTGTGTATAATTTTTTTGACGTTTTTTTATATTGCTGTTAAATGTATAATTGATCTGATTGTAAACATTACTCTGACTCTAATTTAAGTCTATTATTGTAGTATTTCTGGCTCGTCACACGTCTTGGTGTCGCTGTTAGTATGCAAGCATTTAAGAATAAATAAATAAATGGAATCTACATTAACCAATGACTTTCACCGTTCGCCTCGCCAGCTTATTCCCCAAGCCAAGCATGCGTTAAGAAGCTTTACTTCAAAAACAACGTATAATTATAATTTTTTGTTGCTCGTCTACAAAGAGTAGGCTTAATGTGCCTATTTTACATGGAATGCGGGTGCGGGCGCGTGTTTCAGATAATCCCTCGAGGGTACTCCAACATTCGCTTGTATCGAGGAATTCGCGGAGTTATACCAACCGCGAGGGCTCGGATTAATCGTTTATTAATAGTTTGGTGGAAGCGGGCCGCTTTGATGAACTATTTAAAGCTTGAAGCGTCAAAATTTGTAGTAAGTAATATTTCACTTTAGTTTGCTACAAAATGTCTGCTATAGAAGTTTATTCAAATGTAGTACTCACTACTATAAACTTCATAGACATTTGCAGCACAATTAATGAACAACCTCCAGATATGTTTACTGTTTCACAACATATCGGTAATAGTTTCGTGGTATTCACTCCGCTGCCGAAGGCCAAATAATCTGTACTGAACTCCTTTTAAAGAGGTGGCGGAACAAGTTCCCTCCTTAACAATCGACAACAACGCCACCAAGCGGCGAGTCCACAAAACTTCCACAAGTTAACACTATTTAATACTTTTTTTTTACCATAAATATTGTAAATAACTTGACTAAATATAGCAATTCTTTTACACTTAATGTGTGTAATGCGTAAATCACACTAATTTTATAAAGGCGAAAGTTTGTATGTGTGTTTGTGTGTATGTTTGTTACTCTTTCACGCTCAAACGGCTAAATGGATTTGGGTGAAATTCCGTACCAAAATAGCTTATACACTAGATTAACATATAGGCTACATTTTATCCCGGAAAAGTGAAATTTTCCCGTGGGATGTAAATAATTAAAATACTTTTTACCCGCGGGTAAAACCGTGGGGCGCAACTAGTAATCATATATTGTTAACACTACCGAGTATTGTGATGAGTAGATGTATGCCTACAATAAAAATTTCCGAACTAAAAAATTCCATGAACTTGTAGAAACCGTATATATTAAATTTCGTCAAGATTCCTCGAAAAATGCGACCGTTTGCGAGTACATATACATCCGGGCTTTTGTCATCAAATTTCGCGAGTTGGAGACGTTAGCTCGGTCAATTAATTATACTTGGTCATACCCAAATGCGTATTTAAATAAATTAAAGTACCTCCATCGATACTTAATTACAAAGCTAAGTGCCATTATCTGTATTATTATATATTCTGTGGTGTTAACTAGAGGCGTTAATAATACAACCTTTGTCGATTATCAGACAACGTCAAGTGGCAACACCAGCATAATGATTACTATGTTGGCAATTAAACATGGCGCACAAATGGCTATGGCGCGAAATTGACAACTGACAGGTAACAGTATAATGGCGTGAAATGGGACTAATGTTGATTGATCTAAATCCACGTAATAATTACCATTTTGCCTCATACATCGGCAACAATCAATCGCTTTGAGCAATAAGACCGCCATTAATAAAGTTTTTTTTTTAAGTTTGGGGTCATTAGATTTTATTGATTTGTGGTGTGGTGTTTTTCAATAAATCACTCACAATATAGTCTCTAGTGTGAGATAATGAGATCAAAATCAGTTAAGTCTGGCATTAAACAAACATTTGACACAAAAGAAAACACTTGACAAAACCCCGAAATAAAATGACTGCATGAAGAATAATTGCCGCCATAAATAAGACGCGTTGTACGCGACAGTGCGTGCGCCTGCGCAACGAGCCACTGATGACGATAAATTGGCTTACACCGTTTCCGGATTTAGTCGGTGTAGGGTGGATTTCACCAACATTTAAAACGTCTGATTATCAGTAAGGCTTATTAAGAAACGAAATTGGACTTTACTTCAAACAAAAAATGTTTTTATTGTGAAATACATAATTTACGTATAATTAAAAGTTCTGAATAATAATAATCTTACTACTTAATAAAAAAAACACTCTAAATATATATTGAACCAACTGGAAAAAGGTCAATACATACATAGTTAGGCGGTTATCACACGGCACCGCGCGCCGCCGCGATTGGCGGAGGCAGTTAAGCGGATTTTGTAGCGGTGCGCCGCGCGGTAAGGCGGTTTACGCGGCTGTCCGTGCGGATGGATTTGACTTTTCGACATGAAATCAATTTTTTTTCTAACTGACATGTCCTTCTCCCACAATATTCCGCGCGGTTACGCGGCTCCCAGTGTGTGAAGCGCCGCCCGTCCGCGCGGAGGGGCGGTGGCGGCGACCGCATCGCTCGAACGCGCGGTCGGGCGGTGTACGTGTGTTAAGTATGAACGGATTACTAAGAGACCAGTGCTCGTGAAATCCGCCTCACACCTGCCGCGGCAGTGCGCGGTGCCATGGGATAAGCGCCTTACAGCAACCTTTAAAATCTGGCAGCGTTGCTCCGCTATATAGTGAGGTTCATCTTTGGACCACAATAGATTATAAGAGCCATTTTAGTTCATTTTAGTTACGTGCCGTTTCAACCGCACATTAAAAATTAGTTTACATTTTGGGTAGTCGATTTCTACAAGTCTATTTTTTTATTTTTTATTTATAATATATGTGTGTACATCTCACACAACGCCATCTAGCTCCAAACTAAGCAAGGCTTGTATTATGGGAACCAGACAACTGATACAATACTTAGATACTTTTTGTTTGTAAATACATACATAGAATACAATATAACACCCAGACACAGAACAAACACCTATGTTCATCACACAAATGTTTGTCCTGGGTGGGAATTGAACCCACAACTCACAGTTCAGAAGGCAGGGTTACTACCAACTGAGCTATCGAGTCAGTCAGTCGAGTATTTATAACTGCTATATTCCCCACTCACCGCCAAACAGGTCAATCGTTCAATTGCTTTATCCATCTTTCTCTCAATGGAGTTTTTTAAAAGTAAAACTTCTTTACGCACGCTTGACTTAGGGAGCCGGTAAATGCGAGCCGAACGTAATTTGAAGCTAGTTCACGTAAATCTCCATTGTCAAAATAACAAAGTTAAAAATGTTTATTATTATGTTGGTATGTCCGGTAAAATGACAATTGTCAAGATGGCGACATTAATCAAAGCAAAAACAAAGTTATACCGGCTGATAGATGAAGCTGAACTTAAGAAGTTTTACTTCAGCAGTGTGGTCCAAAGCACACTCGTTTTTTAATGCATTTCTTGTTAACGACATACTATTAGCAGAGTTGAAAAACATGGTGCTTTATACCTACAAATTTTAATATTAATAGTTAGGTCTAAAAATAATGATAGAAAAAAAACAGATTAATAAATTAGTTCATTTTCAATTCAATATCAAGTTGTATTATAGAATGAATGATTTCATACAATCCATCACTCGACGCCCAACTTGCGTCGACGTTGATGTATTAACTTACTGACTCTTCGGTTCGGCACCTATCAACGCGTTAGGACCTTGTCACAGCAACAATAGATAAGTGTGAATATAATTTAACTTTAAAAATAAATACAGTATATTTATGAATTAATTATGATAAAATACTAAAGTGGATAATCAATTGTTGCATTTTCAATATGTAAAGCGTTGTGTATGCATTTTAATTTTATTTAAGTTACACCTTCGATGGCTGGGCGGCTTTTGTAATATGTTGATTACATACTCAACTGTAATTAATTATAAAAACTGTTAAAGACAGTAGAGAAAAAATACACGACTGTAAAGTTTCTTGTAGCTTCTTCTTTACAGTTGTAATCGAAGCTTCGGATCGGAGTTTTCTGTTCTGCATTGTGCCGGATTGCTTGCACCAGTAGTGAGAAAGAGAACTTTTTTTTCAAGCGTATATTTTAATAGACTTGTTTTATAATATTTGACAGTAAGCACTTTGTAATTCTATATGCTTACAATAAATTAATTTAAGTACATAATGTAATTTTGACTTGTAAAAGTGCTAAAAATAGCATATTTGCAATAAATCTTTTGACTTTGATTTTGACTTCAGCGCCTGCCCACCCGCCCGGTGACGCTGTCAAGGTCGGTTGAGACTAAAAGCATTAGCCCGTCCAAAAAAGACATTGTTTTGGTTGTTGTTTCAAATGACAATCAGGCGGCTGGACGGAATAAAAACCTTCGGGTGGATTAAAATTCTGAATCCATTAAACTTACAAAAAAAGAAATGTAAGCAAAGCCGCTTATAGAAGCTAGTTTACCACCAAATACTTGGCCTTATTACTGGCTCTTAATTAACATTCTTTAATTAATCCCATTCATAATTTAACCAACAAAACGGTTACCTAAATAATAAGAAACCATAAAAATTCCGTAAACGAAACAATCGATCAAACTAAACGTGTCTTAAATAACGCAGCACGAATGTTGTCAGGAAAAGTCTGAACGTTTTGTGTAGCGCCCACTCCTCATTCATAACGTTAAGTTTAACCGACATCAAAGAAAAGTGGGCGGTTCTCGCATCGTTAGCAGTTCTCTCATTGGCCGACTTTAATTTTTTTGTCAATTCAATCAATGATTTGCTTTATTAGTCTTAACTGTTAGATAGTGTTTAACACAGAGGTGAGTAAAAACTATTCTTGTATATGCAAAAAGCTTCCTGGCCAACGCTTTTCTACCCCTTAACTGTAACTGGGCTAAACCTGTATGTTATATTTGTTTTAACTCCGTCACTGTTTTACTTCGATATAGGAGTAATGTCAATTTTATTTTCTGTCTATCTATTCCTTTGAACACCTATCACGCTGGAACTAATCAACGGATTGCGGTGAAACTTAGTATGGTTAAAGCAAATTTTTCCGACTAACTTTAAGGATACTTAATGCTGTCTAAAACGGACAAATGTGGGTTGCACGAAGCAGTAAAGAAGTAATTTTTGTACCTGATTTTTAAATTGGAATAATAATAATAATAATAATGTGTGTGGACATCTCACACAACGCCATCTAGGCCCAAACTAAGCAAAGCTTGTGCTATGGGAACTGGATAACTGATACAATACTTAGATACTTTTTTGTTTGTAAATATATACATAGAATACAATATGACACCCAGACACAGATCAATCATATCAGACAGTATCTCTACATATAAAATTCAAAGTCCTGACTGACTGACTGACTTATATATCAACGCACAGCCTAAACCGCTGGTCCTAGAGACTTGAAACTTGGAGGGTGTGTTCTATGTGAAATGTGAGTATCCACTTAGAAAGAGTTTTTTGAAATTCCATCCCTAAGAGGGCGAAATGGGCGGTTGAATTATCTATGAAAAAAATTCTTCGTTTCCTATAGGCCTCGCGTGTGAAGCCGCGGGCAGAATCTAGTAGTTTATAAATGTGATTTCATTTTCCAATGCAGATTATTAAATCAATAGTTAAAATAACCATTAGAAACATTCCCTTTCCCGGGCAATATAATACCGTCTCACGCACTGACGCACGCACCTTATTTATGGCACCCACTCGTCATTCTTGACTTTATTTGTTTTCGCCTTTAAATTATGCTATTTTGGGAGGTAGTAACCATAAAATCATTGGCTTGTTAAAATACCTGAATTTTGATGCTTTTATTTTAATATCCCGACCAAACAGAAATTTAATATATTTTGTGTCTGTACGTTTTTCTGGCGTCGTAACTCCCAAATGGATAAACTGTTTTTTTTTTTTTATAAATTGGCTTGGTGGAGAGGTTTCATAGCAATAACTCAAAAATAAAGCGGTGTGAAAAAAAACAGCAATTTTCTAGTTAATGAAAGGAGTGTCTGAGTTGATGACTGGGTTGTAATAGTTATCTGGTTTTCGTAGTTTGAGGCTAGATGGCGCCGTTTGAAATATCTACTAACATTTGTTATTATAAACTGACTTCAAAAATGGAAGAGGTTCTCATTTCAACTGTAGTTTTTTCTTTTTTTTAATGTTTTTTACCTCAGTACTTTCTGGTACTGCTGGGTTTACCAATTGGGACACTGGGAATCCTAGTTAGGGTCCAGGATCTATGTATGTGATCGTTGGGCGTTATTATTATTATACACAATGTTCCACTCCACACTCCTCATATTAAACTGTTTCCTTCAATTATACTGTGCAAGATAATTGAAGAAGAGAGAGAGAAGAGAAGAATGTTCTGTATTATTAACGCATGGTTCTGTTTCACAATCCTTCGTTATAGGTCACGTAAGAAGAACGCTGGTAGTTGACCTGCACAAGGACTGTTTTGTTTAATTCTTGCTTATTTAAAATACTTTGTAGCTATTAATGTACGTATTATGATTCTACAAAATTTCTAACTACTTCGTTGATTGTTACTTTAGAACTCCTTAGATTATAAACTTTTGGAAAATTCTGTTTTATTATGATTAATATACTTTCAGATTGCTTCCATAGAAATTTTATCAAAATCTTTTTTTTATTTATTAGAGTGCAATCAATAACATGGTTCACCTTATAGGAAGCAATCACTTCACTAGTTTGGTTTTGACATCAAAATAAGTAGAAAAAAATATGTCATTAGAAGGTACTTTTCAGTATACAAGTAATAAACGCAATAAACCGATATTAGACTAATATGGTTTTCTCATGGATGCCATTATCAGGAATCAACCAAATTGAAATGGAACTACACGTGAAACACTAGCTTTCAAATAAAAAAGAATTATTAAAATCGGTTCACCCAGACAAAAGTACTGAGGTAAAAACTAAAAAATTAAATAAAAAAAAGGTCGAATTGAGAAGCTCCTCCTTCTTTGAAGTCAGCTAAAATTAAAGCAATCGAAGTCGGTTTAACCATTTTAAAACATACTAAGTTATATAACTACCAGATAACATTTAGCTGATAGATGGTGACACCGAGTGCATACAAGTCGTGAACACACTTGAAATGAAGACTTTCCCGTCAATTATGGGGCAATTTAATTTTCATCTCACATCGCGTCGCCATCAACTGTCAAGGGAATGAAGTGTTGGACAAAGATTAGTTAATTATAGATAGTACACTATAGATCTTTTTATATTTTATCGAACCGGTTTTTATATATAAGCCTATAAGGCTGAAACTCATCTGTCAGCACCGAATCGTACTTTGTCATGTTTTATCCTTTTCTATTGCTTAGGATCGCCATTTTTTTAGATAATCGCACACAGTAGGATACCGCGCGAGATTACGTGCGACCGCACTACCACTGTCTTTTTCTAGGACATGGTCGATCCGACCGATAGAAAAGGACAGAGGACGAAAAAATGAGTGTGCTTTAGAATACACAACTGAAGTAAAACTTTTTTGGCTTAGCTCGGCCAGTATAACTTTGTTTTTGCTTTTTTTTATGTTTTAGCTCCACACTTTTGTGTATTTAGCCAGTGCAAGTAATAGATAATTTTTCAAGTTATTTATTTCACATATTTGCGTAAATATCATTATATTTACGCAAATATGTGTCAAGTCACAGTCGAAGTCATCAAGTCAAGTCATAGTCTAGTCAAAGTCATATTCCTAGTAAAGTGGTGGCAACTTTACTTGAAGCTTCTATGGAGTTTTGGAAACAACACGAAAAGAAACGTTTCACCATCATTATACCATTTTCCCACACTCACGCCTGTAATCCAGCACTTAACAAATAGAATGCCACCAATTTTATTCACTAACACTGAAAATAACACAAGTTTTGGAAAATAATACAATGCGACGATGCGATCTTTTTCGTTTTCCCGCCAAAACTCCTTGTTTTTGCTTTGTTTAATGTTAATGTCGCCATCTTGACAATTGTAAGTTGTCATTTTACCGGACATGCTAACATAATAATACAAATTTTTAACTTTGTTATGTTGACAATGGAGATCTACGTGAACTATTTTAACTTCAGTTCGCTTCGGATTCACCAGCTTACTCCCCAAGTCAAGCGTGCGTAAAGAAGTTATACTCCAAAAATAAGATAGAAAGATGTGACTTACTCTAACTCCAGTTTGGTCAGCTACATGCCTCTTCCATCCGACATCTCCTAGCAGTTTGACCAGCACCTCTACCGCGTAACTGTTCTGGGAATTTGTTTCACCTGCCATCCTGCACGCGCCAATTAACAAGGCCACGAGTGCGAGCAAGAGAGAACACGATTACCAGCTCCACCAGACTTACGGTCTAAGGCTCCAGGTCGTCGATCTAACTAACGTCTTCTAGGTTGTGGTCGCCACTCGACGACCTTTCTTTCTCTCGCTAGCTTTAACTAACTTTCTCCATAGCTACACGACTTTGAGCTCAATAATCAGTACCCCTACCGCGTAACCGTTCTGGGAATCGGCTTCGCCTGCCATCCTGCACGCGCCAATTAGCAAGTCCACGAGTGCGAGTAAGAGAGAACACGATTACGATCTCCACCAGACTTAAGGTAAGGTCCCTGGTCAATAAGAGCATGTCTCAGTGCCATAATTCATTAATAACACACACTGTTTAAAAACCTTTGTTTTCGGGGTTGCAGTGTTGAGGACGAAAAAGTACCCCTATCTTTTTTTTAATTGTTAGATAGGCTTGCGTTTGATCTCTATCGCACCTGATGTAACAATTCGGTCTAGGATGTAACACGCTTGCTTAGAAGATACCTTTTCACTCTCGATTTGACTCCAATGTTGTAGTTATCGGGAAATACGCACGCCGGTAAAGCTTTCCACTCTTTGTCCCATCTATATTCTCGATTATCATCTCTTCACAAACCTACTGGCTAGAAGTATATGCATCACATTTGTCTTTCTGTCAGAGTACCTACTTTCAATGCTATAGCTATGCTTAGCCGTTCCTTAAATTTTAACCTTGTTTTCTAAGACACAAAGTTTATTTTTAAAGGGTAGCATAACAGAAATGTCATGTTAATAAAATCGGAACGTTAATACAAAACGTTAATTAAGAAACGAGATTTAGAGGGAAGCTTTAACCTGCTTTAGAATGGGGTGTAAAAGTGCCGTTTATGTTATGACCTATTGGGGTGTGAGAGGGTGCAATCGGTGCTTTTGTTGTCGTTAAAATAATCCCTACCTGTTTAAGAAGGTACTTGTTTAATTTTGTTGGTGAAATTTTCACTGTTGGTTTTTTCATGGCTGTAACTTTTACGTATTTTGCGTTTAAAATATCAGCAGACAGTTTTGGCGGAAAAACGAAAAATATCGCATCACCGCATTGTATTATTTTCCAAAACTTGTGTTATTTTCAGTGTTAGTGCATAAAATTGGTTGCGTTTTATTCGTTCACTGCTGGATTACAGGCATGAGTGTGGGAAAATAGTATGATGATGGTGAAACGTTTCTTTTTGTGTTGTTTCCAAAACTCCATAGAAGCTTCTGGTAAAGTTGCCACCGCTTTACTAGGAGTATGACCAGGCTATGCCTTGACTTGATAACTTAGACTGTGGATACTATTAACTTGAGAAGTTATCAATTACTTGACACTGGCTAAATACACAAAAGTGAGGAGCCAATAAAAAAAAACCAATATTGTAAACGGCCATTTCTGTTTGGCATGAATCGATATCAGCACGCAGATCTATTCAGTTTAAAAATCGAATGCATTTAAATGGACAACAATTCGGGCGCTTTATATCGTAATATTAAAATTAATTCGCGTATGGCAAGTTTAATGGTGATTTTACATGGGACTGCAATCGCGGTTGCAAAGTTTTATGCCGTATCATTTGAATAAATTGTATTTATATCTGTTTGCAGCTAAGGGTGGATAAAGAGTATACTTACGACATAAATTCTATGGTTATATTAACATTAAATAAAAAAGAGTTTTGGTGGGACAACGAGAAAGATCGCATCACCGCATTGTATTATTTTCCAAAACTTGTGTTATTTTCAGTGTTAGTGCACAAAATTGGTGGCATTTTATTCGTTAAGTGCTGGATAAAGATAAGAATAATAAGATAAGAATAGGTATCAGGGTGGGAAAGTGGTACAATGATAGTGAAACGTTTCTTTTCGTGTTTTTTCCAAATTTACATAAAGTTTCTCGTAAAGTACGTACGTACCTATTCCACACACGTAGCCCGCGATTGCATTCTTTCTTTTTATTTAATAAAAATAAACAAAATAAATGTTATAAAATATTAAATGCGTCGCCAACACTCCCCAAGTCAAGCATGCGTTAAGGAGTTTACTTTTTTTTGTGTTTTGGCTCTACACTTTTGTGTATTTAGCCAGTGTCAAGTATTTAGGAGTTTACTTCAATAAATAAAACAGTTATTTCAGTGCATTATCATATTTTTAAGTGTTAACTTTTAGCTACTCAACCAACAAGACTGAATCCCATTTTTATTTCTAAAATTTTATTAATTCGTTTCTAAAACAATTTAAATAAAACAAAAAAACCTCCTCCAAAAAGGTTTTGCTAAGTATATGAAATACGAAAGCAAACCGTTTAATAACAAAAAGTCTTAGAGTTTTTACACATAAGCTCCATCGGTGGTGGCTAAAAGTATTTCAGTTGAAAAGTCGGGACTTTAAACTGAAGCCACAGAAATGATGCCTGGATTCACGTGGATTATCCCAAATTCCTGACACACACGGATTTGTGAAACCAAGGAACTTAATCCTTTCGCGATCGAGTCATCTTTCTAAGCTTTGAAACGAGTAAAAGTGAAGAAAAAAAGATTCAAAGTCATTTTAAGATTAGGTTCTTATTTTAAAGTGAACTAGCTTCTGCACGCGGCTTCACGCGCATGGCCTATAAGTAACGAAGAAGAAAAATTTCCATAGATAATTCAACCACACATTTCACCCTCTTAGGGGTCGAATTTGGAAAAACCCTTTCTTAATTCACTAGAACTAAGTATACATAGGTATATTTTTTGTAAAGTATAGGTAGAACTAAGTAGTTCACCTACACTTTACAAAGAATATACCCTCCAAATTTCGTACCCCCGTAGAACGGTCGCGACTTTCAATAGGGTCCACTCCTCCAGTGGACGTAGTCTTCTCGATCCTCTTATCCCGGCAACGGCCCAAGCCGAGGCTCGCACCCCAGGGGTGCCCTTGAGCTAGTTGCCTCCCATTTTTGACGGCTGGGCGCCTTAAGCGCCCGCTTTCTCGCGCGGTGACGCTCTAAAGGTCGGTAGAGCCTAACAGCATGAGCTCGTTCAAAAACCCTCCAAATTTCAAGTCTCTAGGACGAGCGGTTTAGGCTGTGAGTTGATATATAAGTCAGTCAATCAAGACTTTTATATGTATAGATTAAGTCTACTTTCACAACTAAAATATCTGCATCAGACAATTCCAAAAGTTTGAATTGTTAAGTTTATGCTTTGGAGGACTAATGTAAAATTTAAATAATAGGTCTTTACCTATGAAATTGCCGTATTGCAGTACTGACTTTTTCAAACAAAATAAGTTTTGATTGGCTATGAATTCTAAATTCAAATTAATTTTGTTTTAAAAATATGACATTCTATTTACAATATAAGTCTTTTGTTTATTGATTAGCGTTGTATTTTCATTACATTTCAACATTTTTCCTCATAATGGATACTTTGAAATTTCGTGTAATTATGGAATATGAGTTCCGTCGTGGCACCAACGCGGCACAAACGACACGTAACATCAACGACGTTTACGGAGAGAACTGTACAAACGAACGCACAACCCGTTATTGGTTTGCTCGGTTCCGTTCTGGGAATTTTGACTTGAAAAATGAACCTCGTGGTCGTCCGGAAACTTTGGTCAACAATGATGAATTAAAGGCGATTGTGGAAGCTGATGAATCTCAATCTACAGCTGAGCTGGCAGCAGCTTTTGATGTTAGCATCAAAACAATATTGGTCCATTTGCGACAGATTGGCAAGATAAAAAAGCTTGATAGATGGGTGCCCCACGAACTTAACGATCGCCAGCGCAACGTACGCGTCGAGACTTGCCTTGCGCTGCTTAACAGGCACAGAAATGAAGGAATTTTGAACCGAATTCTTACGTGCGACGAAAAATGGATTCTTTTTGACAATCGAAAGCGCTCAGCAAGTTGGTTAGATCCTGGTTCGGTACCAAAGCAATGTGCAAAACGAAAAATGACCCCTAGAAATAAAAATAGGTGATGGTCACAGTTTGGTGGTCTAGTGCTGGTGTGATTCATCATAGCTTTTTACAAAACGGCGAGAGCATTACTGCAGATGTGCACATTGAAGAACTGACCACAATTATGGCGAAACTCGCACGTCTGCAACCAGCTTTGGTCAATCGGTCGTCTCCACTGCTACTTCACGACAACGCGCGACCCCATACTGCACAACAGACCGTCTCTAAGCTGCATGAGTTGGGTTTGGAAGCTCTCCCTCATCTGCCATACTCACCAGATCTTGCGCCTACCGACTATTACTTTTTCCAAAATTTGGACAACTTTTTAGCGGGGAAAAAATTCAATTCCCGCGAGGCAGTACAAAACGCCTTTGAAGAGTTTGTTGTCTCCCGTCCTGCTGATTTTTTCAAGAAGGGCATCCATAAACTGCCACAGCGTTGGCAAAGATGCATTGATTGCAGGGGTGATTACTTTAAATAAAAGAAATAAATAAGTTCGAAAAAAAAATACTTTAACTTTTTTCAAACAAAACGGCAATTTCATAGGTAAAGACCTATATTATAATATATTATTATTTATATATGTTATTAATATGTTTTGATATTTTAATGACAGGTTGATGCGGTTGTTAAGCGACAAAACCCTCGAAGTAAATTTAAAAAGAAAACGAGTGTGCTTTACACCACAAGACTGAAGTAAAACTTCTATTCGAAACGTTACTTTCTCTTTCTCCTTCTATCTTCACTAACTTGTATCTCTTTCTCGACTTCCGTTCGCCTCGCTCGACCAATTTCCGTAGCGTTCTCGTCAAACATCATATTCAGTTAACCACGCGTGAAGAAGTTTTACTCAAAAAGTATTTTACCGCTTACTTCCTTTTTTTCCCTAAACATTATTTTCCAGGTGAATTTCGGAATGAAGAATATAATTAAAGTAATCAGTAAGTCTAATTTTAAGATAAATATTAAAAATTAGGTAAGTTTGTGAAACAATGGCTTAAACAAAATTTTTATGTAATTTGATAAACTCCACGTGAATGTTCCATAGACACCCATGACGATCGTAAAAGTTGATAATCATCGATAATTTAAACACGCACAATTTGGCGCCCGGCAAAATGGCGGCGCGAAAATAATTGGCGGGAATATCCGATTTTAATGATCGACATTTTCATTTGAACCATAGATACCTACGTACGTACTTATTTCAAAACGAGCCAAAAACATGTGTGATAAACATCGCTTTAGGTACCTAAGTACTTATTTTGACTAATAGTTATTTTATGATAATGATAATGATAAATGTATTAATGACTAGTTGCGCCCCGCGGTTTCACCCGCGGATAATAAGTATTTTAATTATTTGCTCATCCCACGGGATAATTTCAATTTTCTGGGATAAAATGTAGCTTATATGTTAATCCAGTGTATAAGCTATCTTGGTGCCTAATTTCATCTAAATTCATGTAGCCGCTTGAGCGTGTAGGAGTAACAAACATACACACATACACACAAACACACATACAAATTTTCGCCTTTATAATATTAGTGTGAGTGTGAAGTGTGAAGTGTGATTATAAGGAATTTCAAGTCTGACATTATTCAATAAACATAAAAAAAAAACATGTAATAATGCCTGCGCAGCAGCAGAAGTTGCAGAAAACCTCAATCGGAGGAAATATGAATCCCTAGGTTGCATATTTGTTCCGTTTGGGGTTGAAACAATGGGTCCCTAGGGCCCGAAGGCGCGGCTTCTTGTCAGAGAGCTTTCCAGACGCCTGGTTGAGCTGACGCACGACCAAAAGGCTGGCACATACCTCGGCCAAGGAATTAGCCTAGCTATTCAACGAGGGGATGTTGCCAGCTTTTTGAGGACGTTTCCCGCAGAAGGTGATCTAAATTTTGTGTTTTATTTGTGATCCTTTTTTACCTTTACTTTTAATAAGTTGAATAACATATATGACGTGTATAATTGTTTTTTTTGTACATTTTTGTTTGTGTTGTTAATATAAATTGTAATTTATTCATTTAATTTTAAATGAATAAATTTAATGAATGAAAGGATAATGACCTTACGCCCGCCACCAGCCCGTACGTTTTTTTTTTTTTTTAAATTATTTTGAGTACTTTCCACGTATCTCTAGTTCATTTTACAAGACCTAAAACTTTAATTAAGTAATTGTTAACATGATGTATTCTGTTCATAAAGATTGGCACTCGGCAAGGGCGTCCCAAGGTTCAAATTGTCTCACAAGGTTAGACTAAATATTATTAAATTGCTCTAATTCAAAATTTAAATCAGACATTTACTATTAGAGTCTATTAAATCATTGGAATAAATGTTTGAGCCAGATTATAGTTATTATTTTCAACCGACTTCAAAAAAAGAGGTTCTCAATTCGACTTTAAATGTTTGTTACCTCAGAACTTTCAACTGGTAAACGGACAACGGGCTGAAAGTGTTCGCCCCACCGCTGCCGTCTACCATCTCGGTGTGAATCGGCCCAAGGATCGAATAATTCACCTCACCGAGACTTGAAAAAGCCGACTTTGATTTCAAATCCGCCACATCAGACGTGCTTTTGTTACACGTTTGGGGTCTTAGACCTTTGGGGTGAACGTCTCTTGATAATCTGAGAGCTATTTGTTTGATTTATAAATTACAGTTACATAAATAAGATTTTTAGGTACCACCGCTTTGCCTGAGACCCTAGGCTAAATTTAAAAATGCGTAACAATAATTAAACTAAACAACTATGACAAAAACCGAATAATTTTAGATACCAACACAGAGCAAGTAAGATACCAACAAACTATGTACTATACAATTTAGCAAGATATGAACTTGTCAGATGCCGCTCTTTGAACTTCTTATGATGTACCACGAAACAAGTGAAGATAGCATGGCTCTGGCGTCTGATTATACTTCCATTATTACTAGGTGGTAGGACGTTCGTCTAGGTACCCCCGTTTTGCCAGTTATTCTGCCAGTAAGCAGTAGTGCGCAAGCACTACTGTGTTTCGGTTTGAAGGGCTAGTGAAATTACTGGGCAGTTGAAACTTTGTGATCTGATCTCACAGTCTAGTGATCTTATTACCAGACTGTGCTGATGTCTCAGGATGATGTGCGCAGTGCAGTGTCGCGCGAAACTTTGTATTTTTGAGTTTCACTGTTCTGTTATAGGCGGCCGTGTCACTTAACATAAGGAACGACTTTCATTCACTAATATTAAAAAATCGCAATAAAATGAAGTGAAATTGATTTATTTGCACAAAATATGGTATAAGTAGGTATGATATAAAATATTCAGCATATTTCACCAGAACTGGCGTACAAAAATTATTACATATAATTTAAAATACAAAATAATTAAAGTTCATCCATAAGTGGTAAAATAATCCTGCAAAGTCTACGTAATGATTAATAAATAACACAATAAAAATTAGCGTATTAACACAATAATACCGTCACATGTCAATTTCATTTAAATAATAATTCGGATGCCTAAATCGTATATAATAATTTTAATTAATTATATAAATAATAAAACAATGATTTTAAATTCCAGCCTATTTTACATTAAAAAAATCTTTTAAATTGTAGTTATATTTTGTTAAGTATAGATAAACAAAATGGCAATTTACAATTGTCATCAAGGTGACATTAACATTAAACAAAGGAAAAACAAAGTTATGCTGGCCGATAGATGGAGCTAAAGAAGTGTCGGCGAAGTCGTGGGGTCTAACGCACACTTTTTTTTCTCTTATCTGTGGTTCCCACAAAGCCCTATCCGAGCACTACCTAGACTGAAGAAACCATATATAGCTACCAAAGTCCCTAAATGAAGCCTAAGCTATAGGCGCTATGTTAACTACGAACTTCAGCCAACTGCCAGCCGAGTTCAGCATAATTAGTTTAGACACTAAACTTTATCGTCCGGCGTGGAGGTCTTCAGAGGAACTTACTGCAGCTCATAGAAAGTGCAGACTACAAGACCAGTTGTAAACTAGGCTATAAGAGATACTTGACATTTTTTCACCATCAGTGGGTTTGCGTTTGACTACATCTCACCTGATGGTAAGTGTCGATGAGGTCGAAGGTGGAGCACGCTTACCCAGAAGTAACCACTTAACTCTTGATTTAAAGACACCCAAGTTAAAGGTTCGATACACCGACGACGGGAGTGAGTTCCATTCTTTAGCCGTACGCACAATAAAAGTTGAAGTCAATTATATATATGTTCATGTTAATAATAGGCTTAATTAATAAATACAAAAAATAATCTAACAAAAAGCACGGACCCAGGTGTCTGTGGAAATGCAGTATAATAAAAAAATAAAAATAAAAAAGAAAGTTGAAGTCAAAGTCAAAAGATTTATTGCAAATAGGAAATTTTTAGCACTTTTACAAGTCAACATTATATTATGTACTTAAAATTAAGTTATTTTACTAAGCATATAAAATCGCAAAGTGCTTATTGTCAAATATTACATAGCAAGCCCATTACAATATATGAGTTTTAAAAAAAAGAAGTTCCTTTTCTCACTACTGGTGCAAGCAATCCGGCACAATGCAGAACAGAAAACTCTGATCCGAAGCTTCAATTACAACTGTAAAGAAGAAGCTACAAGAAACTTTATTAATTAAGAATCTGCAAAGCGTTTTGCACGAACAAAAGGTAAGGGACACGTTTTTGTGTGCATGTACTATATCTACTGTTTATAAACAATAATTCTATTTCTGTATTGTAAATAATTGAAGGGGTGAGAATAAAAAGGGTTTAACTGATTTTTTTCACAAAATGACTTATGGGTATCGTTGGATTCAGCATGAAATTATCTACAATGATACACTCTCAAAATACCGAAATGAGGCTTAAATCGCGAGATTTTGAGTCTAAAAACGGTTTATCTATCACAGGAATACAGTTCGCTTAGCATAAAAACATTATTATATTTATTTTATTATATTATATTTTTACAGTAATTGTATGAATTAGTACTATATTTAGTATTTTAAAATAGAATTAATACATTTTCAAGCAACTGAAACTTACATAAACTTTTTCTATTACCTTATAAGCACTCTACATTAAAATGAAGCCGTTGAAGAATAAAGTCAATTGTCGCGAAACTATCAATTTGACAGTTAAACCCTTTTTATTCTCAACCCTCCAATTGTGATATATTTTTATTTTCCATATTGATATTTTTATTTTTGACATGATATATATTTAGAATATTGAATGTGTACTTGGCTATTTGTAATACTAATATGCTAACTTATTCTTTAAATATAAATTCACCCTTAATTTATAACTGATAAGTAATTTAAAACATTATGAATTATTATAAAAGCAAAATGGACGTTAAAAAAGTCAATCAGTAAACCATTCCATAACCGTGTGGTTCGGGGAGTAAGAGTAAGACCACCCCATCTCCCTATGTCCTCTTCATCTTCGTATGTCCTCCACCCGGTGACTCTGTAAAGGTTGGTATAGACCAAAAGCAACAGCCCATTAAAAAAAATCTCTTCCTATGTATGAGCAGCAGAGCTTTGTATGTTTGTTACTCTTTCACGCAAAAACCACTGAATGGATTTTGATGAAACTTGAAATGCAGATAGCTTATACCCTGGATTAGCACTTTGGATACATTTTAACCGCGGGTGAAACCACGAGGCACAACTAGTACTCTAATAAACAAGATTTCTTGTGTAACAAAATATACACATAACAAATTTTGAGTGTTGATTATTGAGTATATAAATTGTCACTTGTATACAAAATTTTCCCCTATTTTTGACCATAAATCTACATCTTCCGAGAAACTCCAGAATTACAAGAATAGTACAAAAATGTGGCGTCCATCTGAGACTTGCTCGAGGAATGTAAATTGTTACTTTATATATAGCGGGCATTTGTCTGTCTGTCCGCTTTATTAGTACACGCCAGATTTACGGCCCTTGAGAAAACAACAGATATTTTTATACTAATACATGTAGTGGTGAGTAGTGATAGGGGATAGCCTAATTTACTCCGGAAAACGTTTTATCCGGAATGTCCGGAAATTCTATGGTTATGGATTTCAGCTCCAGTTTTGTAAGAATTTTGAACATTAACTAAAACTGTTTAACTCCATGCAGATGAGTTGCCGTATACAGCTGGTAGTATTAAATACTAGAGAGAACCAGCAACTTACCCCTTTTTATACGGATGTATAAAAGTACCTACCTTATAGTATAGTTGATCTTAGCGGTGTAAGCAAAGCGTTAATTTCATCTTAACCAGTTTAGCCGTTTTAGCGAGAACAAACAAACAAACAAATCAACCGGACAGAAAATGTTTAATATTTAATTACATTATTAGGTATAATTAAATGTGGGAATCGAGATAATAATAGCTGGCATAGTGACAAAACAGCTATATACTTATCATAAGTTTTATTTTCTAAAATTTTAACTTAATTCATAGGGAATAATTTCTCTAATGACTGGAACTGGATCTAGTATAAGTAGTACCTTTTTGCATCTCTATTTATAAAATTCGGCTAAAACATTACATAGCACATCCCTATATTCGATGTTACTTCAGTTTATGGAAGATACGAGATGTGTCCGTGAAAGTCACCATAAAATTTTATGTTAAAAGATTAAATTGACTTGAAATGGTTAAGTTCAATAGCTGAATAAAAGGAAGTCTACGAAAGCATGTAGATTGGGAGCCGGGATAATAAAATACGACACTAAAAAGTATAGAGGGCGTTGTTGTAAAGAATTAAGTTGTGGCGTTTTATTACGACAGCCTATGTGGTGTGGTGTTTGAGCAGGTTCATAGCCCGGAGGCGGCGGGTTCGATTCCCGCGGCAGGACAAGTATTTGTGCACAAAAAAAAACCGCAAATTCTTGTTCTAAATCTGGGTATTATGTGACCATGATCCTCGTAGTTCCTGGGTTCCTAGACACAGGGAATCCTAGTTAGGGTCCAGGATTTATGTATGTGATCGTTGGGCGTTATTATTATTCCTGCTAACTTTAAGCACTATAAGTTGCGTTACCCATAACTTCAATAATAAGGATAAAACAAAATAAACATTCTTTACACATGCTAATTCTAACCAATTTATTCATAGCTAAATACGCAACTAGCATCGAGACAAGAGAAAAAATAATATAGTAAGTTGAGCAATCGTCTTTTTTTCTCGATCTACGTGAACCAACTTCAACTTCCATTCGCCTCTCATTACTCCCCAAGTCAAGCATGCGTAAAGAAGTTTTACATTCAAAAAAACATTATTTTAGGACGTTATGGTTAGTTTCCTTACTGGCACGGTTTATGAATCTTATGATGAGTCTATTACACGCCACCATCTACAATGCTATCCGCCCTAACCCGCTCAAACTGACTGATCGATGACGTCAGAGGGTGTCTGAGTTATTTGCGGTTATTTCATCTTAGGATGGTTAGAGAATATATTATATACTAGCTGCGCCCCACGGTTTTACCCGCGTGGTGAAAATATTCCATAATTTCTTAACTTTTACTTTCATAAGAACCTTCTCCTGCAAATAAAAAATACAATAAATTAAATATTCTATCAGTTACTATAAATTTTACTAGGTGGTAGGACTTTTCTGCAAAGTTCGTCTAGGTAGGTACCACCGCTTTGCCAGTTATTCTGCCACCAAGCAGTAGTGTGCAAGCACTACTGTGTTCCGGTTTGAAGGGCACTGTAGCTAGTGAAATTACTGGGCAATTGAGACTTTATGATCTGATCTCACAGTCAAGTAATCTTATTACCAGACTGTGCTGATGTCTCAGGATGATGTGCGCAGTGAAGTGTCGCTTGAAACTCTATGTTGTAGGGTTCCGAGTGACACTGTTCTGTTATGGGCGGCTGTGGCGCTTAACATCAGATGAACGACTAGCTCGTCACAACATTCAATAATATATTTAAAAAAAATAAGATTCAATATGAGGTCTTAAAAAGTACTCTACGAAAAAATCGTTGAAAAAATCAGAAAATGGTGGTTGTGATTTTTTTTCCATAACCCGTGTAACGTTGAATTTTAATGTGTAATAAGCTGGATTATCATTAAGTGTTCGTGACAGTGCACCAGTGTTGCAAATGGTTCCAAGTTTTAAAAACCCAGGTTTTCGTTTTCTCTTCTTTTAGGTTCTTCTAGGTTCTAGGTTTTCTAGAACCTTCAGTAAAATATCCACCATTTTACTACGGGAATTTTGACTTTGACGTTTGAGAACTTTGTCATGACATAACAGTACGAATGTTCCCAAAGGCAGACAAATTGACCACTTCAGTTGTTTGTCGTTTGCGGTTGAACCACTCTTGTACTTCGGTTTTCCTAAATAAACTTAGGATTAGAGATAACTGTCTCTATGAATGTGTTTTGGATCAAAGAAATGGGGACCATATATTTTTCAATTATTCTTAATTACAGTTTTCATTGCATGATTTTATTCCACTTATATCTCTCATCCCACTTCCCTCAAGTGTTTATTGTCTCTTGTATTTTCTCTGTTTATAGGTTTTTTGTTAGTAAATTATGTGACGAGCTAGTAGTTTAGGTAATATTAAGCGAGACGGCCGCCCATAACAGAACAGCGTGACTCGGAACTCCAAAATATAGTTTCGCGTGACACTGCACTGCGCACATCATCCTGAGACATCAGCACAGTCTAGTAATAAGAATACCAGACTGTGATATCAGATCATAAAGTCTCATTTGCCCAGTACTTTTACTAGCTGGCCTCTCCACGAAGGCCAATAACCAAGAGTTGAAGTTTTTTTAAATCAAAAATAAAGAGCTTTATCGTCTTTTGTGATTATGCTGCCCTGGTTATTTTAACTAATACTAAAACTTAAACTAATATATACTAAGTAAATAATATAAATCAATCTTGCTTGAAGTTGAAATTATTGTTCAAGCGATATCAAGCTTTAACTGAACGAGAAG
The DNA here is from genome assembly GCA_905220475.3 of Ennomos fuscantarius. Lineage (NCBI taxonomy): Eukaryota > Metazoa > Arthropoda > Insecta > Lepidoptera > Geometridae > Ennomos > Ennomos fuscantarius. The sequence continues at coordinate 1,397,286 of HG992040.1, read as the reverse complement.
AACCCAATATGACAAAAGCCACCTGTATAAACTTCTACTACCAAGCGCGTAAATCAGCGATACAAAAACAAGGACGGAACCATGTGTTATTCTAAAAATACCACCTCTACTAGTACATCAGGAATGTACTACGGAGCGTACAACAATAGATCTGTCTCACTGACTGCACGAATAAATTTACTACTGTGTCACACGGGCGGCGAGTTTGCCGAGCAATATTGTTAAAATAATAGATGTATATAAATTAGGGTGCATATTCAGCAGTGAATGGCTTTCGATTGAAGGTGATGACGGTGATGATGGTAATGAATATTCTGCCCGTTTGCACTTTATTTAATAGCATTGACAGCCTCTGTGGTATGGTGTTTGAGCAGATTGGTTCATAACCTGGAGGTGGTGGTTTTGATTCCTGCGGCAGGAACAGTATTTGAACACAGAAAAACACGAGCAAATACTTGTCTTGAGTGTGGGTGTTGTGGGAACATGTTCGTAGTTTATGTAGTTCGTAGTTTATGAGTAGTTTAGTTCATGGGTCTCTAGACACCGGGAATCCTAGTTAGGCTCCAGGATCTATGTATGTGATCGTTGGGCGTTATTATTATTATTTAGTGGACACGATTAATGTACTCACAGGAAGTTGACGAGTCTGCATATTTTTGGTTATAATAGGTACCTAATAAAATCACAAAAAATAACAATAATTGTGTGAATGGATCAATTTAGTTTAGGTTAGTAAAAGTAGACAAAAATTGAATTCAGTTCAGAATTAAACAACCTAAGAGTAAAAAGATTAGCTGAAAAGTTAATTATTTATTTTTGACTTAGTAATGGACTAACTATTGTTATAGACTGATGCATATGAGAAAAACAGCTTTGCAAACTCAGCAGCAGTGTGTATCAAACTTAAAATTAACTTAAGCTCATGGCGCCGACTTATTCGTTTAATTCTTATTAAGCTTGATGCGTCTGCTTTTACTTCACATTTTCAAACTTTTAACCACTTTAGTGAAATTTGCCATGTTCCATGACTATGCTCAAGATATTTAAGCTATTTGTTTTCCACAAATGTAAAATAGCATCTATATATGTTATATTTTTTATTCCTATTGATTACAAGTCACCCATGCAATCGATGCATCTTTGCCAACGCAATGGCAGTTTATTGATACCCTTCTTAAAGAAATCAGCTAAACGAGAGGCAACAAATTCTTCAAAAGCATTTGTACTACCTGTCGGTTATTGATTTTTTTCTCCGTCAAGAAGATATTGAAATTCTGGAACAAGTTCAAAAAACGCAAAGTCTGGTGAGTACGGTGAATGAAGGAGAGCTTCCAAGCCCAGCCCTTGTAACCTGGAGACTGTCTGCTGTGCAGCATGACGTTTTGAATTGTCCTGCAGGAACAGTGGAGATGAGCGATTGCCCAAACACATTACTTTATTTGAATAAAGGCACAAGTCAGAGTCTAACCGGAAAGTGATTAGCTAATTGCAGATCCGATCCATCAATAACCATTATACAAAGCGCTTGATCAGCTTTGGAATACGCGTCATTAGTCGCATTGCCCAAGGGCCAAATAAAGCCACAAGCAGACCAGCGCGTTGGATAGGGTTACGATTGTCACGGAAGCCGCAAAAGATAACTTGGTTATACAAAATTAATGTTTGAATATAAGACCATGACTTAATTCGAATAATGACTGAATAGATATAGCTAATAAAAAAACGAGTATGCTTTCGATCACACTTCTGAATTAAAACTTCTTTAGTCTAGCTCCATCTATCGGCCGGTATAACTTTGTTTTTGCTTCGTTCAATGTTAATGTCGCCATCTTGACAATTGCTAATTGTCATTTTACCGCACATACCAACATAATAATACAATTTTTTTACTTCGTTATGTTGACAACGGAGATCTAAGTGAACCAACTTCAACTTCCGTTCGCCTCGCATTTACCAGTGTAATCCCCAAGTCAAGCGTGCGTTAAGAAGTTTTACTTCAAAAACATATTTTTTGAAAAAATTAAACACATGAGTGAGCGAATCAGTCATCCAGATTTAATGTTATACAAGTTTGATCATCCTTTAGCATCATTGTTACATTCCACAACCTTCCGAGAACCGTATAACTTTATATTTTGGAGTCCCGAGTGACACTGTTCTGTTCTGTTCTTACAGGCTTCATACTAAGTTGATACATTTTGAGTGATTGATACATATTTCATATGTTTATCTGAACTGTCAACTTGGCAGTCCAAATACTGAACGCTCATTGGTTGCTTGTTGATCATCGGCTGTCTTAACCAATAAGCGTACATTATTTGGCATGCTGACTAGACACGAGTTTGAAAAATAAAAACAAGTTATTTTTTAATATAAGTGCAAACGTCGAAAGAGCTGTCAAACTTTAATTCAGACGAGCATAAGACTACCTTCGTGTTTTCTTAGCCTGGAGTGAAATAATATTTAGACAACCACTGACAGCGGCGAGTCAAGAAGAGTGACATGCCCCGACTCACTTTGTGGAATGAGGGTAGACAAACAATAAGTGCCTTCATAGTCAATCCATTTGACGTTGGCAGCTTTTGAATCAAATAGTTGAGATTATCTTAAGAGCCGATATTAATCGAAATAAAATAAAGGAAGTTCTCGATTCAGTTGTATTTTTTAATTGTATTTTGTGAATATATTAAAGAGATCACTATCCTTTTTTTCTTGGTGCACTTTTACTCTAGACGTAAAATTATAAAGGCTGGCGCATTCTGAACCTAAAACGGTGGCCCTAATTAATCAATACCGGTTTGATTAAACGCGCGACCGCCTTGCATTGCACAGATACTGCCCGTCGCCTAGCCTTAGATACGGGATAAATGATTAGGAATCACATATATAATGGAGTGGCCGTACTAATTTTTTACCGTATTTTAGATATTGTTTTGTAAGTTGTAACTTAATTTCAACTCATCAACTTATGTGGCTACCGCACGACTTTATGAACTTATCTAGCTTTGATAATGATGATGGTAATGACAATGATTATGGTGATAAAGATGGAAAAACAAAATACCAACATAGCGGCCTGTCTCTGTAGTATGATGTTTGAGCAGGGCGGCTCATAGCCTGGAGGTGGCGGGTTCGAGTCCCGTAGCTGGACAAGTATTTGGACATCGAAAAAAGCGCAAATATATATTGTAAAGATAAAACGGGTCTATTCGCGCACAAAAATTATCAAAACATTATTTTGAGTAACTTCATCGTTTCGACCAAGTTACATTGGTCGTGGTCACGAGACACAGATATCATTTGTGTCACGAGGGGACTGGAGTAGCGTCAGTTGAAGTCGCGAAAGTTTAAAAAGCGCAAATACTTGCTCTAAGTCTGGGTATCGTGGGACCATGGACTTCGTAGCTCTTGGGTACTTAGATACAATATACTAATCCTAGTTAGGGTCCAGAATCTATGTATGTGATCGTTGGGAGTTAATATTTGAAATTTGCATAGCTATTCCCAAAGTCATATAGTCATTAACATCAACTGCATATGTAAAAATCATTCTATATCCGTTTGGACTGTAGAATACCACAGACATACACTTATATGAAAATTGATTCCTTTTGAAAATCAACTGACTTTTAATGACTGACAAACCTTAGATCAAAAAGAAAGCCCACTATAATCTTCAATTTTCAAACAAAAGCCCCCTTTTTGTCGAAAATAAACCATCCATGTAATCTTTTTAACACTCCCTTCTTTCATCGACTTTAAGAAAGGCTAGATGGAATGTTCAATCATAGTTGCAAGGCACCCATTGTGTCCACTTATCAAAAGAATCCCACCAAACAGGCCATCCTTATCTTGTGTCTCCTTTCTTTTATATTAATATTAACAGCGTTTTTACTTGCGTTGCGATGACAAAAGATGGCTTAACGCAGTGAGCGTATGGTTGCTAGAATCCTAGAGTTTTTTAAATAATAATAATAACAGTAATAATAATTCTTTATTTCCGACACGAGATCCATAGTACCACTAAAATTACAATAAAGAATGTCATAAAACGTAAAGTGTAAATAATACATAGAAATAATAAATAAATAAAAAATTGGGTATTCAGACCAATTGGGCGTTGGAGTTCTCAGTTGGGCGAGATGCCCAACTAAGAACTTTCATGTTTGTTTGTTTTCTATTTGTTTATATTACATGCCGAAATGGCTGAATCTATTTGGACAAAGTATTATAATATATGACGGCGGCAACGTCCAGTTGTAAACTCTATGCTCAGCGGGCAGTACCGTAATTTGTGTGTGTGAAAAACCCTGTGGTGGCATTTAAATTTATTACAGTGGCAAGACCGGCAACTATCATCGCTTCGCCACCCATCTGGCTATATAAAGGGAGCGCTCGGTGTACTACAGATCATATTCACCCCGTCGTCGCCGCCCGAGACACGTCTTGAGCGACCCGGATGATCCTATAGCAGCCGTAGTATCGGCTGCGCTAGGATCACCGGACCAGTCTAGCCCTTCTGGCTCAGGTACCGCTTTCGGCACCGGTATAGGATACCAGCGTAACACAATCAGACACCGACCCCGCCGGCGAGGTCGACGTACCCCCCGTAGGTTAGCTAGAACGGTCGCGACTTTCAATAGGGTCCACTCTTCCAGTGGACGTAGTCTTCTCGATCCTCTTATCCCGGCAACGGCCCAAGCCGAGGCTCGCACCCCAGGGGTGCCCTTGAGCTAGTTGCCTCCCACTTTTGACGGCTGGGCGCCCTAAGCGCCCGCCCTCCCGCCCGGTGACGCTGTAAAGGTCGATAGAGACCAACAGCATTAGCTCGTTCAAAAAAAAAAAAAAAAAAAAAAAAAAAAAACAAAAAGTACTACAGATCATTCTTGCTCCGGACGCGGCGCGGTGTGGACATGCTGAAGGTCTATAGTTATATATGTTGCAACCTACGCACACCCGTCATCCTACATATATATTTTGCTTCCACTACTGGGACCAATATAGGATAGTTTTTATTTAGGAAATCGTAAACTACTTGCAGAAAAGTGGATACGTTTATAGTGTATCGGAGGCTCTGGTTCTAACTAAAAAAGAACCAGAGAGCGACTTAATAACAAAATCTAAAACTACACTTGTTTGATGTTCTTTGGTTACCTCAGCCCACAGATACTTCTAGATTTTTTTTTCTGTGCTCAAATTCTTTATTCTTAGCTAACGACTTGCAGTTATCCTTTTGTGAAAGGAAATTTCCTCATTTCCTTTAACTAGGTAGACGCTATCTTCGCCTATTAATATATATCTAAAATGCAAAGTAAGTTTGATTGCTTTAAAATGTAAATCAAAATTCAATGCGGTGACGCGATCTTTTTGCGAATGTTTATATACACCCGACCAATGTCTTCAAACGTCAAAAAGTACACTGATTCATCAAAAACGTAAGAATTAAACTAGATTTAAGTTTTTCTTTAATTATATTATCCACTTTAAGCCGGTTAGAAGCGGTAATCCTTTCCCGCTTCTAACTTCCAGGCAGAAGTTTGTTTTAATTTTACAAGATTTCAGTTAAAAATGCTGCAAAAGTAAAGCTTAACGTCAACAACAGGATCTTAAGCTCGATTTACACTGAGATCACAACCACGAAACTTGCTTTAATAAAGAAAGAAAAAAAGAAAGAAAAACATTTATTAACACTAACTTTAAATAATAAAATTTACAAGAATATACACACATCAAGAGAATACAATTAAATATAAACAATACCTAGTAAGAGTATATAAAAAGAGAAATAAAAGAGTAGATATAGCACGGAAGCAGTAGTGTCGATAAGGGCTTAACTCAGCATTCATGCCGGTGTGCTCAACACCTGGCGCTGATTTTCAGTTAAGCCCTATGGTTAACGGGTAAGTTGTTAGGTGACCATGATAAAACAAATATTAAAATATACACAATATACATACAAATGAAAAATAAGCAATGCACAATTCAATATATATAACTCATAAATAAATATATATAACTCAAAGTTTCAGACTGACTGGCTGACTGACATAGTGATCTATCAAAGCACAGCCCAAACCACTGGATGGATCGGGCTGAAATTTGGTATGCAGGTAGATGTTATGACGTAGGCATCCGCTAAGAAAAGATTTTTCGAAATTCCGCCCTTAAGAGGGTGAAATGGGTGGTTGAATTATTTTACCATAGACCAAGCCGCGGGCGAAGCTGCGGGCAGAAGCTCGTACATAATAAAACACTAGAAAGAGTAAGATAAACTACAAATGGTACTACTAATATTACAAACTTTACTGTCTATATATTCAACACGGCTAGTATATCACTTTGGAAGAGAAAACTAAGGTACTTTTCTGCAGAGTTCATTTAGGTAGATTACAACCGCTTTGGCAGTTCTGACCTGACCTGTTTTTATTACCAGTATTTATGTTTCAGGACGATGTGTGCAGTGCAGTGTCACTTGAAACTTTATATTTTATACTTATTAGTGGCATTGTACACCACGTGATTTTACGAGCAATAATTCGATTTCTTAGTTTTTTACGATAAAACTAGTAATGTAGGTAAGAAATCTATATGCAAAATTTAATCCAAATCTTTTAGTAGCGCTCATAGCGACGCTTGGCTAGCCATTCTTAACCGCTCAGTAAAATAAAGCAGCGATCTTTGCCGTCAATACTTGGATAGTTTGCTAACAAAAACAACTGAACGCTATCCGTGTTTCGCTGGGTGCGTTGAGCTGTCGATCTTGATAGTCAAAAGCCTAGTCAGAATCCCTTGGGCGGCTTAGAAGTTCAGATACCAGCGCTGACTACGAAAAAGGATGGAAAAAGTAAAAGTTCAGCCGTTTTAACGAAGCCACAAACAAACAAACATACAAATAGTCCACGTTCTTTTATATATGTGAAGGATCAGGAAGGCTTTCACCTTACTCATCATGATGTGTGGGCGAGGAATCAAATTTAAACACTTTCTTTTCAAGTAACCAAATTGGATTTGTAATTTTCTATTTTAATTGCAATTTAACAAAATACACGTTGTTATAGTTTGATCACAATCGTAGCCCTTCAAATTTAATTAACAGTAGGATAAATCACGTTGATTGCGAAAATATTCAGCGATTCATCGCAGACGTGGTGCGTTGGCGCCGTTTCATTCAGAAATGTCCGAACAAGATGGCCGCCTCGCTGCCATAGACACGACGCTTAGATAGAGTGATACTTGTCAACGTCAAGTCACTCTCTTGATTGTCTTGGCTAGCAGGGATTATTCGTGATTTCTTTTACACAAAGTAAACATTTCACTTCTTACTACGTACCCCTCTTTGGTCACTTCACAAATCTCCATACAAAGTGGGGAGGACATTTTCGCAGTCCATAAATCTGTAATCTTGATGCCAGCATCCAACTTTTATCTCAAATCTCTGCTAGCTTTAACCTTGAACTGGCTCAAGGCTTCACGCAAACTTGAGATTTTTTGAAACAGTTATCTGTAATCTTTATAATATATAAAAATGAATCTATGTTTCCTTTGGTCATCGCTACACCCGTGAACGGATGGAACATTTTCGCTAATTCTTTTTTTTTTGTTTATTATTATCAGGAGAAGGTTCTTATGAAAGAAAAAATTAGAAAGTTGAGCGGACAATTAGAAAATTTTCCCCACGCGGATGAAACCGCGAGGTGCAGCTAGTTCCACATAATTTTTAACCGAAATAGAATATAGGTCTATGGTAGTCGTTGCCAAAATACTACGAATTAGGATTTTATGAAATAAAAACCTTTATGACCAGACTGCCTACAAAGCAAAATGCCTATAAAGCAAAATTCCTAAAAACGACGTCTATCTTGAAAACTGCAAATAAATAAATAATAAAATAATAATAATGCCGTAAGCGGTACTGTGTGATAAGAGCATAAAAATTCAATGTTTACCCGAAAAATTTTTTAACAGAAACTTATCTGATAGACTTAAGAAAGCTTTATAGAAAGTAGTTCTCAATATACATGACTTTTGAAATAAAACTTTTTTACGCACGCTTGACTTGGCGGTAAATTGGTGAGGCGAACTGAAACTGAGAAGAAGATATACTTATGTCTCCCTCTCTATGTGAAGATGAAAGAAAGAGTTACGTTTCGTAAATTACTGTAGGGGCAAGAGAGATAGATAAGTTTTACTTCAGTCGTGTAGTCTAAATCACATTCGTTTTATTTTTGTTCGGGTTAAATCGGCTGCTAAATTTAGACCGGAGTTTTGGCGGGAAAGCGAAAAAGATTGTGTCACCGCGTTGTATTATTTTCCAAAACTTGTGTTATTTTCAGTGCTAGTGCATAAAATTGGTGGCATTTTATTCGTTAAGTGCTGGATTATAGGCGTGATTGTGGGAAAATGGTATAATGATGGTGAAACGTTTATTTTCGTGTTGTTTCCAAAACTCCATAGAAGCTTCAAGTAAAGTTGCCACCACTTTACTAGGGGTATGACTTTGACTAGACTGACTTGACTGTGACTTGACACATATTTGCGTGAAATATCGATAACTTGATAAATCATCAATTACTTGACACTGGCTAAATACACAAAAGTGTGGAGCCAAAACTTATATAAAAAAAAAACTTCAGACTGCTGATTTCAAAACGGTGGAAATTTCGACATTACATTTGTTGGGTCAGCTGATATAATAATAAATGTAGCGAGTGTGCCGCTACCAACACTCTTTATGAACTTTGGCGTCCCATTGTTCAAGAGACAAAGCGTTTTTATCTCTGTGAAGCTGAAATAATCCTGAAAAGTTTTGCTAGCTCAATAAGGTGTTTCGGTCTAAATTAATATTGGTGTTTGGAAACTTCACTATTAGAACTTATCTTTTATGTTCACGCAGATTTATCAGAAACTTAGATCTTAAATTTGTTTTAGATTTGTTTTGTGTGATTGCTAATTTCTTATCTAAATTGAAAAAATAGTTTCGCTTATTTGTATTAATTTTACCGTGTAGTCCCAAATTTAGATAAACCCCTCTCTTCCCCTCTCTTCCCGTAGGTATCGTAAGAGCAAGCTAAGGAAATATTCCTAGGTGGTAGGACCTTTCTGCAAAGTTCGCCTAGGTAGGTACCACCACTATGCCAGTTATTCTGCCACCAAGTAATAGTGCGCAAGCACTGCTTAGTACCGGTTTGAAGGTCACTGTAGCTAGTGAAATTACTAGGCAAATGGGACTTTATGATCTGATCTCATACTCTTATCTTATACGACCTGCCCGCAACTTCGCCCGCGGACCCTACCTAGGATTCCCTATATCTGGGAACCCAGGAACTACGAGGACCACGGCCCCACAACACCCTTACACAGAACAAGTATCTGCACTTTTAGTTTGAAAACTATCATGAGTATGACTCCAAAGTACTTTACCTATTGTATCTACAGTTAAATATTTAGGGGTATGGTTGGACAAATCCTTGTTGTGGAATAAGCACATCAATGAGATTCACCAAAAAACTACGAAAACTTTAGCTTTACTTAAAATCTTAGCCGGGACATCGTGGGGATGCATCCTTTACATTTGCGCCGGTTATATATTGCTTTGATTCGTAGTAGAATAGATTTTGCTAGTTTTGTATATGATACAGCGGCAAAAACACATTTGCTTAAGCTTGACAGGGTCCAGAACGCGGCTATGAGAGTTATAGGTGGCTTCGTTAGAACCACACCCATTCATGTCATGGAATGCGAAGTATATATACAGCCACTGCAATTAAGACGACAACTATCTATCTATCTCGCTACCAAATATTGCTTGAAAGTGCAATCTGTGTCCCAAAATATTACAGTACTTCTATTAAAACAGTTAGAGGGTCTATGCGGGTATAATTATTGGCAGAAGAAAAAAACACCTTTACTAGTTTCTGTCTTTAGAGATACTTGTCAAGAAAGATTATTGGCAACTGATCCTCTTAATATGTTTTCGCTGCCAACTTGGGTGTCAGATATAAATAATGACTTCATTGAAACTAAAGTAGAAGGAATTGACCAGGCGAAGAGTGATGTGGATAATACAATTCTTAAGTATAATACTTCGCTAATGCTTAATGTCAAATATAAAAGCTGGCACAAACTATTCACAGATGGTTCAAAAGCAGGTGATTGTGCTGGTGCGGCCTTTTACGATCCCAGTCGTAATGTGAAAGAGAGGTATGCCATAAAATCAGAATGTAACACCATTATGTCAGTGGAACTCTTTGCGATCTCAGAAGCCCTGTCATATGTGGCTACTTTGGAAGTAAGTAAGGCTGTAATCCTTACCGATAGCCGAAGTGCCCTTCAGCATATTGCTCGATGCGCCTCGGGTATTCGAGGTGCTTCGGTAGCATATGCAATTGTAAATAAGGTGTTACTCCTTTTTAATAATGGCGTGCATCTGAGACTGCAATGGATTCCTTCACATGTCGGAGTTCAGGGTAACGAGGAGGTTGATAGGTTAGCAAGAGAAGCTATTTCAATGGGTGCAGAAACGTACATCATACCCGAAAATACTGAGATTTTAATTAAATATAGACATAAAATACATGAGCAATGGAAAGAAAAATTTAATGAAACGTCGAATACAAAGGGGATTTGGTATAAGACAATTCAGTGTGAGCCTCCTCGTACACCCTGGTCGACCAATAGTAAGTTAAAAAGATGTTTAATTGTGATCGTTCATCGGCTGCGCTCCGGACATATTCCTCTCAACAGTTTTAAACACCAAATGAAAAAGACTGACTCCCCCATTGTGACGGAGTCATAGAGGATGTTTATCATCTGTTGGTGGAATGCGTTCGGAGTCAGCAAATGAGACAACATATGAGTAGCCAATATGAATTAAGTTTAGTGATCATCGGGGAACTACAAATTATTTTGTCGATGCCATTGGGCGAAGCAGCTAAGACGCTCTTCGCAATGGTATATGACTTGATCCACTTAGCTTGATTTTATATACAATGACGGGTCTGACATAGTCGCTCGCCGACTCAAAGTCCCAAAAAAAAACATAAGATTAAAAAAAAAAGAATCATGAGTATGACTCATTTTGTAAGATAAATAACGGCTAAAACTCACGTCAATTAAAAGTCGAAATGACTCCGACCAGGTTTCGGACATATTCGATCTCCTTCTGGGAAACCTGGTCGGAGTAATTTCGACTTTTCATTGACGCGAGTTTTAGCCGTTATTTATCTTACAAAAAGTATCTGCACATTTCCTGTGCACAAATATTTGTCCTGTCGCGGGAATTGAAACCGCCACCTCCGGGCTACGAGGCAACTTGCTCTACCCCCACACCACAGAGGCTGTCGAATATGATTCAATACTATTATTAAAGAGACTAGATGTCATAAAGTCATAAAGTCTCATTTGTCCGGTAATTTTAAGTCTGTGTAATTATTATAGCCTAAAGCACTGTTTATTAAACTGTTTTATATAAACCGGGTAGTTACAGTGGCTTAGAAGTAGAACGGTCGGCTTGCTGCCAGTTCATATAAATGCGAGATAAAATCATGCTTGCTTTGCATAGTTCGTGTGGAGCTATTGAATAAGCGATAATAATGGCGAACTTTGAAACAACACACAACACAGTTTTTCACAAATAAATCATTCATTCATTCATATGAATGAAGGCAAATACGGCGAATATTATTAAGGCGAAAGTTTGTATATGTGAACCTATGTGTGTATGTTTGTTACTCCTTCACGCTGAAACCGCTAAATGGATTTAGATGAAATTTAGTATCAAGATAGCGTATATACTAGATAAACAAATAGGCTACATTTTATCCCGGAAAAGTGAAATTTTCCAGTGGGATGAGCAAATCATTAAAATACTTTTTATCCGCGGGTGAAACCGCAGGGCGAAACTAGTTTACCATAGTGCTGAAATGCATCGGGACAACACTAGGTTTTTTGGAGTGGTTAATGCGGTTGAGACCAACCGTACAGACGTACCGACCTTTACAACGTCATCGGGTGGGATGTCGACACACGTACCAAACTAGCTAGCTACAAACTTAGCGGTTTTTGCAAGGCTAGTAAAAATGTAGATTTATTACCACCTGCTTCCTGTTTTGTCCCCTTTTGCGGCTTTTTGTAGATATGCCGCAAATCAGTGTCAAGCGGAATTGCATATTACGCAAATTTTTATGATTTAAAAGTTACGGGCATTTTTATGAATTATTAGTTTAAATTCTAAGTCTAAAAATTCATATTATTATTTATATAATATATATTTCTATAATATTATAATTTTTAGTAGTGCTTTTAAAAAAGATTATATTAAAAATCAAAAATTATAAAAACTATAACATGACTTTTAATTTCTAAAGCACATTAAACAGCATAAGGAGTTTTGGCGGGAAAGCGAAAAAGATCGCGTCACCGCATTGTATTATTTTCCAAAACTTGTGTTATTTTCAGTGTTAGTGCATAAAATTGGTGGCATTTTATTCGTTAAGTGCTGAATTATAGACATGAGTTTGGAAAAGTGGTATAATGATGGTGAAACGTTTCTTTTCGTGTTGTTTCCAAAACTCCATAGAAGCTTCAAGTAAAGTTGCCACCACTTTACTAGGAGTATGATTTGACTAGACTATGACTTAACTTGATGACTTGGACTGTGACTTGACTTGACACATTATATGATATTGTTACAAAATACTTCACTTCGGGAGCTGATGCAAGCGGCGTAGTATATATACGAGCGACGGAGAAGGCTCGGACTCAGTTCAGTCCGACTCTCGACACCGCCCCGAGCGGTCGTCTTTGAGCGCTTCCGTTACGCGCTCCCCGCCTCCGCGCTGTGCTCAGCACACCGCAACCGCAGTCCGCCCGGCGCCGCCGCGCCGAGCGGCCGCCCCCGCGCGCCCCGCGCGTCTCCGACGGCCCCTCCCGGGCCCCACCCGTCTCGCGAGTGCCGTGAGTGAAGAGACTGTTTGCTGGACATTATAGACAATTAGCGCCGTCGCTACCAGTGCCGCGAGTGAAGTGTTGTGCGCGTTTCGCCGTCGCCACGTCCGAGCGTGTGCCGCGGCCCGAGTGCGTTGTCGTCGTCGCCGCGTAGCCTCCGCGCTCGTGCGCGTGACTGGCTGCCGCCGCGTCCGGGTACACTCGTCGGCGCAGCAGGAGCTGCAGAAGACGTAGGGATCCGCGTTCAGGTATTCACCCGTGCTGCATTGCAGACGGTACGCTAATTAGGGCTACACTTTAGGTACACACCGCTCCGCCTTCACAGGCGGGGCGTTACTGCTTACTCCCCACTCCATCCCGGAGCACGCCGGGATGGAGTCTATCCCGTCGGACGTTGCCGCAAGGCAACTGTTCGAATTTTTCGACTGGGCCATCCGGTTCAACCCCGATCTTAAAAACCTTTGGTCCAAGTTCGTTGCTAGGACTCCTACTCCATCCGCACTGGCTACCAGTGAGCCCGCATCACCGGTGATGCCTCCGCCACCCGCTGACTCAGTTAGCGTTGCCCGCGCACGCAAAACGGAGAAGGTTGCTTCCCGCAACACTTCCCGTTCCCCCGCCATCCGCGGACCCCCCCCGACCCCGTCACCGCGAAGCTGTGACAGCGAAACCCGCGAGCGACCGCGCTCCCGCTCGCCTATTTTTACCACTCCGTCGGTAGAGGTAATTTCCTCACTGATGGAGTGCGAAAGTCCCGCCTCTCCTGACCCTGTTGATGATGATGGCTTCATCACAGTCACTAAAGGAAGGAAGCGCCCCGCGGCAGCTTCCTCTCCTCCCCCGTCCAAGGCAGCCTGCCCCAGTCCTGGGGCAGTAAGCGGCCCTTCCGACCGCAGAGGATCACCCGCCATTGAGGTAGATGTGCCCTCCTCGGGATCATCAGCCTCGAGACCGGAGCGACCTCCACCTCTGTACGTCCAGGAAAAGGAGAAATGGAGCAATGTTTCATCTCTCCTTACCACCAGGAAGGTGAACTACACGTCCGCCAGACCGACCAACTCGGGCATTAAAGTCCAAGTGGCAACCTCGGACGACCATCGTCTCCTCACCCGTATTCTCCGCCAAGAGAAAATAGGTTTTCATACCTATGCTCTCGAGGAAGAGAAAGTTCTTCGTGTAGTCCTACGCGGAATACCGAAGGAGGTGAAGGAAGAGGTTGTCCTCAAGGACCTCAAAGCCCAGGAGTTCCCGGTTCGGGAAGTTCACCGCCTATACAGTGGTCGTACCAAAACTGCCTTCGACCTTGTCTTGGTTGTGCTCGACCGCACCGCAAAGGGGAAGTCTATCTTCAATCTGAAGGAGGTAGACAAACTTTCAGCGGTCACGGTCGAGGCCCCACACCGAAACGGTACTCCGTCCCAGTGCCATCGCTGCCAGCTCTATGGGCATGCGGCACGTTTTTGTTACGCCAGGCCCCGCTGTGTTAAGTGCCTTGGGGATCATGGCACCGCCGACTGTTCCCGCACTCGGGACAGTCCAGACCCGCCAAGCTGCGTTCTGTGCGGAAACTCAGGGCATACCGCGAACTATCGTGGTTGCCCGAAGGCACCGCGCAGCACACGCAGGACTAGCGGGCGCGCGCCATCACGCCCCAATCCACCTACCACTGGCGCTCAAGGAATAAGCTCTAAGCTATCCCTTGTCTCGGCAAGCAGCACACAGCCCTCTCAGGCACCGCCTCCCGTAGTCAACGCCTGGTCCAAGCCCCCGAGCATGGTCCGGGCGCAGGCCGCGCCAGCGACACCTAGCAGCGCTCCAGCTATTGTTGAAGCGCTGCCTGTAGCCCACACTAGCCCTCCCGCCTCTAAGTCTGGTCCCTCTGGCCAGGCTACAACTTCCCTGATGGAAGATCTGGCTCTGATTAAGCAGAGCCTATCAGCCATCGATCTGAAGGAAGTACGTGTGCTAGCACACAAACTTCGTTCAGCCGCCACTCCCGAGGACCGTTTCTGTGCCCTGGTCCAGCACGATGGCATTCTCGACGCTATCATGCGCTGCCCCTTACCTTCTTTTAGTACTATCTAATATGGATAGTACACCAAAAAAGGTTAAACCTCGCTCCGTAGCGTTAGCGTTTTTCAACGCAAACGGCCTCACTCGTCAACGCGACTTGGTTCATAACTTTTGTAAGACCCATCAGGTCGATGTGATGCTTGTACAGGAGACCCTCCTGAAACCTAGTAAGCGGGATCCTAAGATCGCCAATTACGTAGTGGTTCGTAATGATAGGCTTACCAATGCCGGAGGCGGTACGCTTATCTATTACCGAAGGTCTCTTCACTGCATCCCAATTGATACTCCCTCATCTTTAATCAACTTAAAAGCGTCTTGCTGTCGCCTAGCTATGAACGGCCACGAACCGATCATACTAGCGTCTTGCTACCTTCCCCCTGATAAACGTTTGCTCAGTAGTGATATCAACGCGCTACTTTCTCTGGGAAGCTCCGTCATACTGGCGGGAGACTTCAACAGCAAACACGTCATGTGGAACTGTCACACCTCCAACACCAACGGTAGGATACTTGAACAGCTAACTGACCCACGACCAGACACAGACCACCACACCTTTGACATTATCGCACCCATGACTCCGACCAGGTTCCCCGGGAACCTCGACCAACGACCAGACATACTCGACATAGCACTTTTAAAAGGCGTAGCCCTCAGGTTAAGCTCGATAGAAGTGCTCCACGAACTTGACTCTGACCACCGCCCCGTTCTCATGAGACTAGGCTCGGATCCAACTGAACTGATACCCCAGACTAAGACAGTGGTGGACTGGAAGCGATTGGGGGAATCCCTGAAAGCTATCAGTTCACCAGACTTAGACAAGGTACCTGACGACATACAGACACTAGATGACGTCTCCACCGCGATCGATGCTCTCACTAGTCACCTCCGCACTGTGATCGGTGAGTCTTCTAAGCAGGTACCGGTGGTGGACCACCGCTGGGACTTGCCCGAGGACGTGAGGAGACTGCTGACAGCAAAGAACGCCGCCACTAGGGCATATGACGCGGCTCCCTCCCGTGATAACAAATCCACTTTGAATTTCTTACAGCGTGCTGTTAAGAAACGCATAAGTGATCTTCGCGCCCAGAACTGGACAGACCTACTTTCAGGGCTCGAGCCAACCCACCAGGCTTACTGGCGGCTGGCTCGAACTCTGAAAAGTGACACACTTAGAACGATGCCCCCTCTTGATAGGCCAAACCAAGTCCCCGCGTTCGATGATGAGGAAAAAGCCGAGTGTTTGGCTGAGAGCCTCGAGGCCCAGTGCAACCTTTCCCCCGATCACGTTGACCCTGCCCACCTCCATACGGTGGTCAGTGAAGTCGAACGTCGCAGCTCCCTACCACCTTCCGACCCCCCGCTCGAGCTTATTAGGGCCGCCGAAGTTGAGTCTGTCATCAAGGGTCTCGCTATCCGTAAAGCCTCCGGCGCTGATGGTATCAGCAACAAAGTGGTCAAACACTTTTCTGTCCCCTTAATCTATCTCCTAGTCAGCATCTTCAATGCGGCCATGAGCAACTGCTCTTTCCCCGTTGCGTGGAAGTCCGCCGACGTCATCGGCATCCACAAGCCAGGCAAGAAGGCTACCGAGCCCTCTAGCTACCGGCCCATCAGTCTCCTCAGTACTCTGGGGAAGATCTACGAGCGTCTCATTCGGAGGCGTCTCTGGTCCCATATCCACGAACATAAACTCCTTCCCGACGAGCAGTTTGGCTTTAGAGCTAGACACTCTTGCGTTCAACAAGTGCACCGCATCACGGAGCACATTCTAGATGGCTTCAACGCGAATCCAAAACCGAAAGGGACTCTCGCAGTCTTCTTAGACGTGGCGAAAGCCTTCGACAAAGTCTGGCACGACGGCTTGATTTTCAAGCTGTACCACATCGGCGTGCCAGATCGTCTTGTGCACATCATACAAGACTTCCTTAGGGATCGAAGCTTTCGCTACCGCGTCGAGGGGGAGCGATCGTCTCCCCATCCTATCAGAGCCGGAGTGCCCCAGGGCTCCGCGCTTTCCCCCTTGCTTTTCTCGCTGTACACCAGCGATATCCCGCGGTCATTTCATCCCAGTGTGCAGCTCGCACTCTTTGCGGATGACACCGCTATCTACTGCTCCGGATGGCAGAGAGTTCACATGCGTGGTCGCCTCCAACGAGCCCTCACCGAGATCGGTGCTTGGTTCAGGAAATGGCGGATCACGGTTAACCCAGATAAAAGTGCAGCGATGTACTTTTCTGACTACAAGCGTGGTCCGCCAGCGAAACCACTGTCCTTGTTCGACAAGCCCATTCCCTGGGCTTCGTCTACCAAATACCTGGGGGTTACCCTTGACACCAAACTCAACTTCAAGGACCATATTAAGCGAGTGCGCGATAGGGCTGCCTTTGTCTTAGGCCGCCTCCACCCTCTCATCTGCAAGCGTAGTAAGCTGTCCCTTAGAAATAAGGTGACGCTTTACAAAACTTGCGTTCGCCCCATTATGACCTACGCATCTGTCGCGTTTGCTCATACTCCCTCAGTACATCTGGATCGACTTCAGGTGATCCAGAACCGCTTTGTCCGCAAGGTGGTCGGGGCTCGCTGGTACCAGCGAAACTCCGACCTCCACTGCGATCTCGAACTCCCATCCATCCGTCAATTTATGAAGGATGCATCCCGCCGCTATTTTGATGCGGCACCTCATCACCCCAACCCTCTCGTAGTCAGAGCTTCAAACTACTGTACAGACACGACAGACTCGCCACCCCGTCGTCGCCGCCCGAGACACGTCTTGAGCGACCCGGATGATCCTATAGCAGCCGTAGTATCGGCTGCGCTAGGATCACCGGACCAGTCTAGCCCTTCTGGCTCAGGTACCGCTTTCGGCACCGGTATAGGATACCAGCGTAACACAATCAGACACCGACCCCGCCGGCGAGGTCGACGTACCCCCCGTAGGTTAGCTAGAACGGTCGCGACTTTCAATAGGGTCCACTCTTCCAGTGGACGTAGCCTTCTCGATCCTCTTATCCCGGCAACGGCCCAAGCCGAGGCTCGCACCCCAGGGGTGCCCTTGAGCTAGTTGCCTCCCACTTTTGACGGCTGGGCGCCCTAAGCGCCCGCCCTCCCGCCCGGTGACGCTGTAAAGGTCGATAGAGACCAACAGCATTAGCTCGTTCAAAAAAAAAAAAAAAAAAAAAAAAAAAAGGCTCGGACTCACTTTTTCGGGCAGCGCTCAGAGGCGACGGACGTTTTATAAAATCACGCTATTAATTATTGTCGGTTCTTAGTAAATCTTAATAAATATTTTTATGTTGATTGTAAGGTTACTTTTTTAAAACTAAAACCACTTAGGATTTCCAACATCAGAAGTGGGATCTAACTCAATTCTGACTTGGTTATTCTGATTTCAAATATTGTTTTGATTTTGCTGTTGTGATTTTAAAGATTTTCCGCTTAACATATTTGTAGCTATGTCTGAGACTAGTAAACGTAAAAGTCGTAAGCGAAATCGATCGTCTATTCCTGGTTTAGAAGCCCAGCTTCAAACTTTCATAAGCTGCTTAGGTGTTTTGGAAGATTCCAGGACACGCAGTGCATGTGTTGTTGCGAGTACATCGCGCGCCATGTCGGCGCCTGCCCCGGATGCTCCGGCACGCCAGCCGCGTCGTGCGAGCCGTCTGCCCGCTGACTGCGCCGTCTGCACTGCCCTACCAGTCTAGACCTGTCCGTGCCGTGTACAAGCACGCCTCCGCCCACCGCGGATATGGTTATAAGTAGCCGAAAAGCTCTTTAATGCTATGATGCCATGCCGGTAAGATCGAACCATGTATTTATGTCGAATTTCGATCTGTCTTTGCATGATTTTGATTCGTTGTGTGGTCATATTGATCATGTGCGCTAACTAAATAGATGGGACGACAGTGAGTGGTGGTTAGCACGCATAGGTAATTGTCTAAAAGGTGACGCGAGGTCGTGGCTATACGATTGGGTTAGTAATGATCGTAGTTGGCCAAATTTCAAGTGTGAATTTAAGGCATTGTGCCCTATACGAGTAAATATCGCGAACATTTTATTTGATGTTATGAAAACTGATTCTGATAACTACCCCACGTATGCAGAATACGCTAGACGTTTGTTGTTACGTTACGCATTGTTAACGATTTGAGTGATGAGTTCATTGTGGCGATAGTTACGCGCAACTGCTATGAATTTAGCGAGTTTTCTGTCCATTTATGTGAAACCTCATCAGATTACACCCGTTCGAGCTCGTGGTGTTTTTCGCAAAGGTTATGTTCAACAAAACAAGCGAAAACGCGAGTATAGTGATTCTAAAGACTGAGTGAGGCAAAATTTTCCATCAACGTTAAGAAATGTGAATTTCTTACAACTGAAATAGATTACTAAGGTAAAATGATTACTAATGGTCAGGTGAGACCGAGCGAGCATAAGGTAGAAGCTTCTATTAACACGTGAGTGCCAAGCAATGTCTAAAGAGGTTAGACATTTTTAATGCTACTAAGTTAGTTTTTGTTACTTTAGACGGTACATCCCCGGTTATTCATTCAAAACAGAACTCGCAATGGTGTACCATTAAGATGCGTTGACGAATAATACTGCGTCCACACTACCTGACGCTGACCAGCAACTCCAAGACGCTTATGTCAACAAGGGTCGTCAGCAGTCACAAACCTTCACCGTTGGCGATTTTGTGTTCGTGAACAGGTCGTCACAATCTACGGGAAAGCTGAACTCTGGCATGCGGGGGCCCTACAAGGTCCTGCATGTGCTGCCACCCACCGCTGTAGCTCGAAACTTCGCGGCGGGTCTTATGGCAAGACAACGCAAGCGGCCGCCGATCACATGGTGTTTTGGCGGGGCGAATGGACGCTGGAGGCTTGTTCTGCGTTCTCCACTGCGGATATCTGTCTCACCAATGTGACTCAGCGATGACTGCACTTTGTGTGGCGTCGTTTGCAATGTGTGATCATTTCGCACAGTTGCCTTCTCTTTATTTGCAATGTGTGAGGTGGCCTATGCCTCTTCATGCAGTTGCCTTTTGCAATATGTGACGAGATTATTCTCTCCACATAGTTGCCGTTTTTTGCAATGTATGACATGATTTGTGAGTGTCATGTCATACAGTTGCCGTTTTTGCAATGTATGACGTGGTTTGTGAGTGCCATGTCATACAGTTGCCGTTTATGCTATTCGACGGCAGCAAAGAATAAAAAGATAACTGCATTTTTGAGAAAATCTTTTTTTTACATAATTCAATTCAGAATTTTCTTTTTTATCTGACCATGTATTTTTTTTATTAAAAAATTTAATTATTAGTCGTATTTTGCCGTGTATATAAGGACAACTACACACTGTTTTTACGGAGTAACAATGTACACACGGACATTTACAATTGTCCGCGTATGCGTCGTACTATTTGGCGCGTCGCTTGACGTAAACAAAGATATCAGTTACTTGACCGTATCTTCACGGGCGATCGAGATTTTTTAAGCTTGCGTACTTAATTATTACTAAAATCTCTAATTTGTTAAACTAATTTTCATATTTACTATAATTAAAGAAATATGTATAACAGAAGAAATAAATTGTTGTTAAATTTGGCAAAAAACCGAAAATAAAGTGATGTTTACAACAGTGAAGATCTCACAAATTTGATGAAAAATGCAAACATTGAACAATTAAATGAAGGTAAGTTTCTTTAGATACCTGAATTTAACATAACAATACCAAGCTCAAAGCATTTTATCTGTAATAATATTTTTTCAATCTTTACTATTTGTGATTAACAAACCAAAGAATAAAAAGATATCTGTCACTTATTCGTTTCTACTTTGTTCGTTTATCAATTATCCCAATGTACTCTGCGGTTTCATTTTTATATTTGTATTTCTAAAGTATGTTTAATGTATTTTTTTTACTATATCTTTTAATCTAAAATAACTAAATAAGGTATGCCTATTATTGATATTTTTTTAAGTAAATATCATTAATATTAATGTTAACAATGTTGTGTTAACTTTCAGGGATCACTGATGAGTTCTTGCATTTAAACAGCGTTGATCGTATACGGTATACACAGAAAATACAGCAGTTGCTGAATGTTTAGAGAAGTTGGAACTATTCGGAGATAATACTTTCAAAGAAATTCTGGACAACATCGATGATACAGTTAATATTACGAAGCCAAATCTAAATGTTGAGTATACAATTACAGAAAATAATAATTATAGCACGAAAAATTTATGAACCGTTGATGCAGAATGAACTATTAGATACTTCCGTTGAGTCACATTATATATATAATAACTTAAATTTTGCTGAAATGTTTAAAATGTACCACGAATGGACTGCTGAAAATAATATCCAAGATAAAGTTAGCACACTTAGACAATATCGCGACGTAGTGAACTCGAATTTAAATATAGGATTTTTATTCCTAAAAAAGATGCTTGTACTGCTTAGAAAAATGAACCTAATACTGATGAAACAAATACAGTTTATTACAATTATACAATTAAAAAAATAAAAATATCGCTAGATCACTAAAGTCTGAGGATAAAAATTTGTACAGTGTAAGCCGACACAGATATCAGTTGATTTTGAACATTTGAACAACAGAACATTTGATTTTCATAAAAAATTTTCAACCCCGCATAGTGAAACTAATTCTTTTTACTATAAGCGCAAGTTATCGGTATTCAATTTCACAATATTTGACTTGGGACATAAGAAAGGAATATGCCATATGTGGGATGAAACAATTGCAAAACGCGGGTCTAATGAAGTGGCCAGCTGTTTGTACGATTATATAACAAAAGTGACAGAGAAGGCTATCAAAGACATACGTCTGATAATTGTGAATAATTGGTCTGATAATTCATAAAATCGTAACTGCTCAGATTTTTTGATTTACTTGTATGCCGCTAAGAAATTTAATGTACACATATGCCACAGATTCCTAGAAAAAGGGCCACTCAGCAGGAGGGTGATAGCGTTCATGCCCTAATTGAACTCTTCCAAAAGGAAAGAGATATATGCGCCTATAGAATGGTATACTTGTGTTAGATGGTTTATAATAAATGGTGAAGCTTATGAAGTTATTGAGGTATCTTCAGAGGATATTTTAGACTTCTGAAATCACACACAAATCGACAAACATGGATTAAAAATTCCAACAATGAGAAAACTAAATGGAATCAAGTTAAAGTGCAAGGTAGACCCAAAATATACAAATGTTATTAATTACAAATATGATTTAAGTGTAGCCCAGGCGATGAAAATCGATTGTAGTCGACGAGCAAATACCAGAATTAATAGGCAAACTAATGTGTCACCAAAAAATGCTTACGCCAATATCCTGCCAATAACAGCATCTAAACATAAAGATTTGATTTCCCTTTATGACCAGAAGATAATTTCTTCGAGATACCACAATTTTTATAAAAATTTAAAGCATACTGCCATCGATAATAGTTTGATGTCCAACGAAGAAGACTGAAGAAGAAGACTGCTTTTAAATGTTTGTAACTAAGAAATATAATTTTTAATTAGATATTGAAGAATAAGTTAAGTAACATTGATAATTTATTATTAAGAAAGTACGATTAAAGTAAGTGATTGTAATATTATTAAAGTAAGTGATTGTAATATTATTAAAACAAATGGTTGAATAACGTAGTAAAAGTAGAAGTTAAACTTACAATTGTGTTGATTAATTTTAGAGTTAGATATTTCTATTAAAAGTTGGTATAGTCTCATAAAAACAATCTTGGCTACCATAATACGGGTTCAGTTATTTTGTATCATTCCAACTAAAATTTGATTTCGTGAGGAAGAGATGTGAGAGAAATTATATTTTGTTTAAAGTAAGGTTGATTATTGTGATAAAAAGAAGCTTTACGTACTTACTATTAACACGGGAATTTTTTTTGTACGATTTTATTGTTGGTTGTACCTATAAGATTTTTATTAATTCATTATTATTGAAGGTTGTCACTCCTAAAAAATGTTATTTTAACTACAATGACACACTGCTACTTTGTAATATGATTACTGTGATTAAAACGAATCATTAAATTTACCCAACTCGTTTATTGAACTGAAAAAGATCATCATATTAATAAGATAACTGCAAATTCAATGAGCAAGACCTTTAGAATTACGAAGTAAATTGAGACAGCTACAATATTTTGCCATCTATCATAATTACACTATATTTATTGTCGTAGTTAGATATAAATTATAAATAAGATACTAATTCTATCCTTTTTTAAATAAAATCATTTGGGAATCATAAATTAGAAAGTCCTAAGTAGAAGCAAACATATGGTAGTTGACTCAGTTAGTCATTTATTCTGTGCGAAGTAGATAGTGTCATATGCCGTATTTTTTAAAATATAAATATTTCAGTTAACTGACCCACACAGTTTTCTTCGAAATGCTATTTTGATAAAGTATCGCAAATTTGAAGAAGCTAGCTTTTTTCTTGTAAAAGTTATAACGTTTTTGCGTTATTAACGCTCTCCTGTAAACTAGTGGTTTTGTAGATATACGTTTGTTCTTTGCTGCCGTCGTATTTATGACGTGATTTGTGAGTGTCATGTCATACAGTTGCTGTTTTTGAAATGTTTGTCGTGGTTTGTGAGTGCCATGTCATACAGTTGCCGTTTTTTGCAATGTATGAACGTTATTTGTGAGTGTTATGTCATACAGTTGCCGTTTTTGCAATGTATGACGTGGTTTGTGAGTGCCATGTCATACAGTTGTATGACGTTATTTGTGAGTGTCATGTCGTACAGTTTCCGTTTCTTTTCAATGTACGAAGTGATTTGTGAGTGTCACGTCATACCGTTGTCGTTTTTTGCTATGTATGACGTGTTAATGAGTGTCATATCATACAGTTGCCGTTTTCTATTACAATGTGTGGCGAAGTTTAGAAGTCCGGAATTCTGAAATTCGCAATACATTTATTTTTCTTTATTTACAATGCTAACATGCGCCTGTAACCATTACTTCTTCTTACATCTTTTCATAAAATTGTTATGAGAACTGCGTTGGTTGTACTTGAGTGCACGCTTGTGCTTCTAACACAGTTGTTTTGCAGTCTCCGTTTTCAATGTTTATTACAAGTACTTGTTGAATTTCTCTAAATTGAAATTTCTTTGAATTGAGCAACAACTTCATTTTAATTTTGAAATGGTTTCTGTTACCAACGTTATGCCTGTACATCAGGTCCTAAAATCATGTTTTGTTGTGTTATAGAAGAAGACACAACGGTCGAGGTCGACGAAAATGTGCCGCTTGAAGATGAAGCAGCTGTTGAGGACAACACGCAAGCAGGAACGGCCGTGTTACAAAATACTTCACTTCGGGAGCTGATGCAAGCGGCGTAGTATATATACGAGCGACGGAGAAGGCTCGGACTCACTTTTTCGGGCAGCGCTCAGAGGCGACGGACGTTTTATAAAATCACGCTATTAATTATTGTCGGTTCTTAGTAAATCTTAATAAATATTTTTATGTTGATTGTAAGGTTACTTTTTTTAAAACTAAAACCACTTAGGATTTCCAACAATATTAATTAACTTGAGATATTATCAATTACTTGACACTGGCTAAATACACAAAAGTGTGGAGCCAAAACCATACAAAAAAAATTGTAGATAATAATTGTCATTTTACCGGACATACCACATAACAATACAAATGTTAACATTGTTGCTGACAATGGAGATCTACGTAAACCAACTTCAACTTCCGTTTACCTCACGTTCACAAGCTTACTCCTCAAGTCAAGCGTGCGTCAAGAACTTTTACTCCAATAATTTCAGATCGCGGTTCTAAGAGCAACATCCAAAATTACTTCCCTACAACGTAATCTCCATTACAAAATCGCTTTCCCATTTCAATTACCATTTCGCAAATATGTAGTCACAACAAACATAAGGAACTTCTTTTACATTTTCCTTATGAATAAATACATTTTAGGTACATTTCCATATTTAATGTAAGGGAAAAAAGTTAATCAACCTATTGTAGACACGTGGTAATCTCTTACAAAAGAGAGAACAAAATAAGTAAATAATAATAACACCCAACGATCACATCATTGAACCTGACCCTAACTAGGATTCCCTGTGTCTAGGGACCTAGGAACTACGAGAACCATGGTCCCACAACACCCAGACACATAACAAGTATTAGCACCTTTTGCTTGGATCATCTGAGATCTGGCTCTTTTTGTGACACAAGAATATATACAAGAAGCGCATTGTTCTTTATTTTTCACGGGGAAAACTGTTTTCTTTGCGCCTAATTTAGGCGAATAATCTCGGTTCTTTCTTATTTACATCTGTTTGTTCAATTCTATTGCACCATATGAAATACATATGTTAATAAAAAATCGGATGTGCTTTAGACCGCATGACTGAGGTAAGACTTCTTTAGTTTAGCTCCATCTATCGGTTGGTTTAATAATTGTGTAATATACTTGCTTTGTTTAATGCTAATTTCACCATCTTGCCAATTGTAAATTGTCATTTCAGGACATACCAATATTACGAAACAAATGTTGAGATTGACAGAGTGACATCCTCTGTGGTGTGGTGATTGAGCAGGTCGCTTCATAAACCGGAAGCGGCGGGTTCGATTCCCGTGGCACGATTTGTATTTGTGCACAGAAAAAAAAACGCAAATAATTGTTCTTAGTCTGAGTGTTGTAGAATCATAATCCTCGTAGTTCCTGGGTCCCTAGAAACAGGGAATCCTAGTTAGGGTCCAAGATCTACGATCGATCACGTACATGTATAGATCCTGGACAACAGGACAATAGGTCTTAGGGTTAGGGTCAGGGTTAATATAATATTTTATTATATTAATAAAAAGAACTTACAACAAAAGTTACCTGTTTGTTAGACTTAAATAAATTACCCCAAAACGAAGCCTATATAACCACTCCATTTACGTAACGCTATAATAACGAGCTCACCCCTCGGGAAATCACAGCACCGCGGTAAGTTTCTGTAATAAAATATTACGAATTGTATATATTTTATGTTAGTTACAAAAGTATGATTAATGAATATTCATATACGTTTTTATTATTTTTTTATTTTTTATTTATTTATTCATCGACAGAATTGTATACAGACAAATATCCAATGCGATGTTACAACTTATAATAAATATTATTATTATGATATGTATTTATAGTTAAGATATACTATTACTTTCTATGTATCTTAGAGCTACTTCTGTGAAGTTCGACAGGCTGCAGTTGAAAATGTCCACTCCCTCAGATATTAAATTAATCCAACGTATGGCGCGTTACAATGGAGAGTAATTAAGATTTATTATGACGTAACTATTTGATTTCCGGGCCTGATATCAGTTTTCTTATATTTATATTTCAGTAAATTAAATACCTACGGAGAAAAAACTTTAGCTCCATCTATTGGCCGGTATAACTTTGTTTTTGCTTTGTTTAATGTTAATATCGCCATCTTGACATTTGTAAATTGTTATTTTACTGGACATACCAACACAATAATATAAATTTTAACTTTTTTTTTTTTTTTTATGTTACGAAATGACATGACGAGCAAGCCGCTCGCCTGATGTTAAGCGACACGACTGCCCATATCAGTTGCAGTGACACTTGAAACACTAAATTATAGTTTCGCGTGACACTGCACTGCGCATGTCATTCTGAGACATCACAGTCTGGTAATAAGATTACAAAACTGTGAGATTCGGTCATAAAGTCTCATTTGCCCAGTAATTTCACTAGCTACAGTGCCCTTCAAACCGGAACACAGTAGTGCTTGCGCACTACTGCTTGGCGGCAGAATAACTGGCAAAGCGGTGGTAAACTGATACAATACTTAAATACTTTTTGTTAGTAAATACCTACATTATAATACAATATAACACCCAGACACAGAACAAACGCCTATGTTCATCACACAAACGTTTGTCCTGGGTGGGAATCGAACCCACAACCTATATAGTTTGGAAGGCAGAGCTACTACCAACTGAGCTATCAGGCTAGTTTTTTTTCTTTTATGTTACGAAATGACACGATCTAGTCGCTCGCCTGATGTTAAGCTACACGATGCCCATATCAGTTGCAGTAACACTTGAAACTCAAAAGTATAGTTTCGCGTGACACTGCACTGCGCACGTCATTCTGAGACATCAGTGCACAGTGCACAGTGCACAGTCTAGCGTTAAGATTACTAGAGAGATTAGGTCATAAAGTCTGATTTGCCCAGTAATTTCACTAGCTACAGTGCCTTTCAAACCGAAACACAGCAGTGCTTGGCAGCAGAATAACTGGCAAAGCGGTGGTACCTACCTAGACGAACTTTGCAGAAAAGTCCTACCATCTAGTAAAAGTTTTTTTGTCTCGTAATTGTATTGAATGAGATGGCAAAACGTCGCAAGATATATAGTGTACTTACTAATCAGTCATTATCAACTAGACTCTACACAGTCTTATGATTTCCTTCTTTCCTTTTCTTATTGATTAATCTAAGCCAGGTGCGTCCGCGACCTTCCTCCGAAACTCCAATTTGTCATTCAAATAAACTTTACCCTATACTGCGATCTCGGTAGAACCTCTTGTTAAGGTGTTTACTTATATCAAACATACATAATTTTGATGTTATGTTGTTGTCTATGAAAATGCTGTGTTATAGCGCTGTGAACAGTCAATATAAATAAAAATTATAATATAGGATAGCAAAATAGCATTATTAAATTAAAGAATGAACAATTTCAAACTTCGTAAGTCATCTTAGAAGCAAAATTAGAAAAATCTGCCCATTATTATTCACTCATTATTATAGATTACTAGTAGACCCGTCCCGGCTTCGCTCGGGTAAATTAGTAAAACGTGATCGAATTGGATAAAAAGTATCCTATGTCCGTCTTCTGGTTCTAAGCTACGTCCCCAGCAATTTTCAGTGTTAAATAGTGTAACTAGCACGACTTTCTTTTATATATATATAACATACCTCTGTTTGGGGCTTATAGAATAATATAAAATCCATAATTTTTAAATGTACACATATTACAGTAGTGTGCAAGCACTACTGTGTTCCGGTTTAAAGGGTATTTTAGCTAGTAAAATTACTGGGCAAATAAAACTATGATTTAATCTTAGTCTTGTAATCTCATTTTCAGACATACAAGACTGTGCTGATGTCTCAGGATGACGTGCAGTGCAGTGTCACGCGAAATTTTGCATTAAAGTTTCGAGTGATGCTGCAACTGTTCGTTGTTGTGTGAACAGTTGGCTCGTCACGTCGTGCATTGACATAAAAATCAAATATACTATTTTAATAGTTTTTGTTATTTTAATCGAAAATATATTCATAACTTAAAGTCATACAATTAGTAGATATTATATACAATTTACTCACTAAAGAATTCTATATTTAAAATTGATCGACGCATATATCACCAAGATTAAAAAGTATATCTTAACAGTATTTTGCGATAATAGTATGTCACCAGCAAAAATACAGTTACAAAACCGTTTTGAACTGTTTTCTGCAGCTCCAGGCATCGCTAGAAGATATAACAAGTTTTATCCCTCCCGCGACATTTTTAGAACAAAAGCGCTACAAATACATTAGGGGCGAGTTCTCAACTTTAGGGTCTCTCCTTTATCCTTTCTTTCAATTCTAGACAGCTTTGGGAGCAAAAAAGTGGGAAATGGGTTCGATCTTAAAATAAAACAATAAAGACTACGCTCTGAATTGAAAAATTGAAACAACACACGAATATACCTTCTAGGCTTGGTTTTTTCGTTCTGAACGGTAAGTTTATAGTATTATTTGTTCTAGTCTAAGGCTCTCAAGTACTTTATTCCCCTTATTACAAAACGTAGACTAAGCGTAGACCAAAGTTAGTACTAGATTTAAACCTAGACTTTTTCAAAACCTTATTACAAAAACAAGTTTATCGCTGATTTGGGAATCGTCCATGGTCTAAAGTTAGTCCTCCGATGACCCTAGATTAACCATGGTACTAACTCGCCAAACGAAAGACACTAGCGCCACGGTGGTGGAACAATGAAACTTTTAATAATAGGTCTTTACCTATGAAATTGCCGTATTGCAGTACAGACTTTTTCAAACAAAAAAAAGTTTTGATTGGCTATGAATTCTAAATTCAAATTAATTTTGTTTTAAAAATATGACATTCTATTTACAATATAAGTCTTTTGTTTATTGATTAGCGTTGTATTTTCATTACATTTCAACATTTTTCCTCATAATGGATACTTTGAAATTTCGTGTAATTATGGAATATGAGTTCCGTCGTGGCACCAACGCGGCACAAACGACACGTAACATCAGCGACGTTTACGGAGAGAACTGTACAAACGAACGTACAACCCGTTATTGGTTTGCTCGGTTCCGTTCTGGGAATTTTGACTTGAAAAATGAACCTCGTGGTCGTCCGGAAACTTTGGTCAACAATGATGAATTAAAGGCGATTGTGGAAGCTGATGAATCTCAATCTACAGCTGAGCTGGCAGCAGCTTTTGATGTTAGCATCAAAACAATATTGGTCCATTTGCGACAGATTGGCAAGATAAAAAGCTTGATAGATGGGTGCCCCACGAACTTAACGATCGCCAGCGCAACGTACGAGTCGAGACTTGCCTTGCGCTGCTTAACAGGCACAGAAATGAAGGAATTTTGAACCGAATTGTTACGTGCGACAAAAAATGGATTCTTTTTGACAATCGAAAGCGCTCAGCAAGTTGGTTAGATCCTGGTTCGGTACCAAAGCAATGTGCAAAACGAAAAATGACCCCTAGAAAGGTGATGGTCACAGTTTGGTGGTCTAGTGCTGGTGTGATTCATCATAGCTTTTTACAAAACGGCGAGAGCATTACTGCAGATGTGTACATTGAAGAACTGACCACAATGATGGCGAAACTCGCACGTCTGCAACCAGCTTTGGTCAATCGGTCGTCTCCACTGCTACTTCACGACAACGCGCGACTCCATACTGCACAACGGACCGTCTCTAAGCTGCATGAGTTGGGTTTGGAAGCTCTCCCTCATCCGCCATACTCACCAGATCTTGCGCCTACCGACTATTACTTTTTCCAAAATTTGGACAACTTTTTAGCGGGAAAAAAATTCAATTCCCGAGAGGCAGTACAAAACGCCTTTGAAGAGTTTGTTGTCTCCCGTCCTGCTGATTTTTTCAAGAAGGGCATCCATAAACTGCCACAGCGTTGGCAAAGATGCATTGATTGCAGGGGTGATTACTTTGAATAAAAGAAATAAATAAGTTCGAAAAAAAAATACTTTAACTTTTTTCAAACAAAACGGCAATTTCATAGGTAAAGACCTAATATTATTATTTTTTTTATATATTTTGGCACCACACCTCCGTGTATTTAGCCAGTGTCAAGTAATTGATAATTTATCAAGTTAATGATATTTCACGCAAATATGTGTCAAGTCACAGACGAAGTCATCAGGTCAAGTCATAGTCTAGTCAAAGTCACACTCCTAGTAAAGTGGTGGCAACTTTACTTGAAGCTTCTATGGAGTTTTGGAAACAACACGAAAAGAAACGTTTCACCATCATTATATCACTTTCCCACACTCACACCTGTAATGCAGCACTTAACGAATAGAATGCCACCAATTTTATGCACTAACACTGAAAATAACACAAGTTTTGGAAAATAATACGATGCTGTGACGCAATATTTTTCGCGCTCCCGCCAAAAACTCAAAAAATTTTTAATATTAAATACTATTTACGTATATATATACTTATGACTTATATCGAATTTTTTAAATATATGTTCTCATCAAAGTGACTTTTTGTTTTATTTGAAAATAAATCTCTTTAAACCTAAATACATACATAAAATATAATATATAAATATACTTATTTTAAAATATGGAGGTAACAATATAACTGTAAGCTATCGGCTTAAAAATAAATGAATACAAAAACTCAGTTCATTTCGTTTATGTGAAAACTATTTGGCGATGCGTCCATTCAAAGTAAATCGCTTGGCAAAATATTTTTGTAATTGAATGTTGTCGGTCCGGATTTTTTTCGGATTCGGATATGCAGCCTTTTAGTTGTTGGGGAAATTCGAACGAAATCGTTGAATATCAAAATAATATGCACATTTACAAAATAAATTAATAATAAAATACTTCATCAAGCAATTTTCAGATTTCAATAATATAGCAGTAATTTCTAGAAAATGGTCTGGTTAAATGTTATAAAAGAAGATATAAATTTATCTCGAATTTAAAGATTTTCTGGGGCTTTTGCTAACTTTTATTTCCATAAAAACCTAATTCAGACATTTGAAAACAAATAAATAGCCAGCTCCAGGCATTCACAATTATATACGGTTAAAGAATTTATTTCTCATAAGAATTTACAAATTCACTTACAGAGAAATGTAATTTTATGTTAAAACTAAAAACCGGTGAGCTGCAGGTTAGATCTTTACAGTAAACTTATCACATAATGTTGATACTATTCTTAATTATATTTGAAGGCGGCTGCGTCCAGTTGTAAACTCTATGCTCAGCGGGCAGTACCGTAATTTACCCTGTGGCAGCATTTAAATTTATTACAGTAGCAACACCGGCAACTGTCATCGCTCCCCTACCCATCTGGCTATATAAAGGAGCGCTCGGTGTACTACGATTCATTCTTGTTCCAGACACGGCGCGGTGCGGACATGCTGAAGGCCTATAGTTATATAGGTTGCAACCTATGCACAATCCTTCTGCCGATATATTTATTAGCTTAGGAACTACAAGTATTACAATATCTCTAGGTCTATATATCTATAAACTAAGCAAAGCATTATTGTATTAGTCATCTGGTTCCCATAGTTTGTACTATGGGAACCAGATAACTAATAAAATACTTAAATACCTTTTGTTTGTAAATAAAGAAGCGGAGTTTTGGCGGGAAAACGAAAAAGATCACGTCACCGCATTATATTATTTTCCAAAACTTGTGTTACTTTCAGTGTTAGTGCATAAAATTGGTGGCATTTTATTCGTTAAGTGCTGGATTACAGGCATGAGTGTGGGAAAGTGGTATAATGATGGTGAAACGATTTTTCGTGTTGTTTCCAAAACTCCATAGAAGCTTCTGGTAAAGTTGTCACCACTTTACTAGAAGTATGACATGACTAGACTAGACTATGACTTAACTTGATGACTTGGACTGTGACTTGACACCTACTGATATACAGTAATAATAATCTTGAGAAATTATCAATTACTTGACACTGGCTAAATACACAAAAGTGTGGAGCCAAAACACAAAAAGAAATAAAATAAAGAACCTATAACATTTTATATATATTTAGTTTCTTGGGTCATACGTACATACAACGCATTAAGCGAGCGTGCTATATTGTCACTTAACATCAGGACAAATCTGGTTCAAACAAAAGCTTGTCTAGTACTTTTCTTAAACTCCGTAATATAATTTAAACGTAAACCAAATCCATCCTGTACAAAATCCGTTGAAACTTTAACAAAATTTCATAAAACATCAGAAAGTAAAACACGATTTATTTCAAAGTTTTTTGCCCCACCATCTGCCGTATCTGGTAGGATCTTAGAAGATAATTAGCCACCACAGACTAGTCAGACTATTCAGTAACAAAACTCTATATCAAGCTTTAAAAAAGATATAATTACGCGATAATTTTAATAAACATAAATTTGGCAAGAACACGCTTAAGTAAAGCTACGCTAATGTTACAAACTTGACCAAAATAAAACAACGCTACGTTTATATAACGAGTACAAACTTTATACCTACAATGTATATTATATTGATCATAATATTACGCAGACTGTGTTGTGGTAGTTGAGCAGGTCGGCTCATAACCCGGAGGCTGCGGGTTTGATTTCTGCGGCAGTACAAGTATTTGTGCACAACAAAAAGTGCAAATACTTATTCCAAGTCTGGGTGTTGTGGGACCATGGTCCTCGTAATTCCTTGGCCCCTAGTTAGGGTCCAGGATCTATGTATGTGATCGTTGGGCGTTATTATTATTTTTATCATTATTATATGAACTGTAAAATGACTCGAAACGCTAGTGTGATCATGCTAAGCAAGCGAAAAAGAAATTGAGCTATAGCGTAGCAATGACACGCTATTGCTACGCTAAACGCTTAGTTATGTAGCGTTACGTAGCATTAGCGTAGCATAGTATCATTGATAGCATAGTTGCATGATCGCAAGTGTACCGTTTGTAGAATGGTCAAACATTGTGATTTTTTCGAACGTCCTTTTTTTTCAAACTTTTTCGCTTGATGGTTATTCTAATAGTAATAATAACGCCCAACGATCACATTATTAGATCCTGTCCTGGACCATAACTAGGATTCCCTGTGTCTAGAGACCCAGGAACTACGAGGACCATGGTCCCACTATACCCAAACTCAGAACAAGTGATTGCACTTTTTTTCTGTGCACAAATACTTGTCCTGCCGCGGGAATCAAACCCGTCGCCTCCGGGCTATGAGCCAACCTGCTCAACCACTATACCACAAAGGCTGTTACAACAAAACAGTACACAAAAGCATTGAATATGAAAGATTTATTGTCTCGGTGTTCATTTTCCTTAACTTTTCGAATATAAGGCACTGTTTTCTGTATTCTTTGTTCTAGTAAAAACATTTTGTTGGAAAGCCGGTCAGTTTCCTTTCGAACCAGCCAGAAAAACACCACTAATGGCTTGGAGCTTTCGCTGTAAACTTCAAAGAGAAATACTTTAATTAGTGTATACTTTAGGTATTGCGTTTGAAAATTGTAAGTTTATAAAATTTGTAAAATGTTTTTATAAATTGTATGACTTGGATTAATATAAGAATGTTTTTTTACTTCAAGTATTTTAGCGATGCTTGAAAAAAACGAGTGTACTTTAGACCACACGACTGAAGTAAAACTACTCTAGATTAGCTCCATCTATCGGCCGTAAAGCTCTATTTTTGCTTTGTTTAATGTTAATGTTGCATCATGACAATTGGGGATTGGTTAACAATTGGAGGGTGATCACGAAACTTTGATTGCAATGAAAACATCAATCGATGTTTGTTCTGAGTCTGGGTGTTGTATTGTGGTCATGCTTTTTGTGTGTTTTACTAGGTGGTAGGACTTTACTGCAAAGTTCGTCTAGGTAGGTACCACCGCTTTGCCAGTTATTCTGCCGCCAAGCAGTAGTGTGCAAGCACTTCTATGTTCCGGTTTGAAGGGCACTGTAGCTAGTGAAATTACTGGGCAAATGAGACTTTATGATCTGATCTCACAGTTTAGTAATCTTATTACTAGATTGTGCTGATGTCTCAGGATGACGTGCGCAATGCAGTGTCACGCGAACCTCTATACTTTAGAGTTCCGAGTGACACTGCAGCTGGTATGGGCAGCCGTGTCGTTTAACATCAGGCGAACGTCACGTCATTCCTTAACATAAAAAAAAATGCATGTATTTACAAACAAAAATATCTAAATATTGTATCAGTTATTTGACTCCCATAATACAAGCTTTGCTTAGTTTGGAGCTAAATGGCGTTGTGTGAAGTGTCCACACATATTATTATTATAATGCAACAGGAGAAATTTCCATACTAACTACGCACATAAACTGCGTATTCAAACTGTCTAATCTATACAAATTTGTGTTTCTATTGGTTGCAATCGACTTACGTGATTGCCCAGCAGATCAGCAACTGGCCCGACATGGCATTCATTAATAATGAATAGTATGTGTTGTTCCTTTGTTTTGTTTAAATGCCCAGGAACATCGAATAACCACTAGTAATTACTAAAATAGATTTGGACCGGGACCCTTTTACTGTATCTATATAACAGTTCAAAATTTCTGTCAAATTGTGTTAGGATATTTTGTAATTAACCCTTTGATTAAGGTTAGTTACTAACGAATAGGGAACTAAAATAAATGTAAGTAATCAGGTAAATCTAATCCTGATATCGTTTTGATATAATATCATATTTAAGTTATACTGATGCTTTGGAAAACATCAGATTCTGAAACCTTTGATACAAAGGAGTTCACCACGCAACACAGAAGATTATAGAAGATTTACTCCACAAAGGCGTCTTAACAAATAGCTACCTCTGCTTCAACATAATAACGTGCAATTTAGCTCACACAATGTTGCACGTTTTAATTAATAATAATTGACCGACTTGATAAAAAAAAAGAATTGACTGGCCCGATAGCTCACTTTGTAGTAGCCCTGCCTTCTGAACTGTGGGTTGTGGGTTCGATTCCCACCCAGGACAAACATTTTTGTGATTAACATAGATCTTTGTTCTGTGTCTGGGTGCTATATCCTATTCTATGTATGTATTTACAAGCAACAATTATCTAAGTATTGTATCAGTTATCCGGTTCCCATAATACAAGCTTTGCATAGTTTGGGACTAGATGGTGCTGTGTGAGATTTCCACACATATTATTATTATTATTACATTATAAATTAAACTAACATGAACAAGTATTATTTACCAAAAAAGTACATGTAGGCAGGAACGGGTTGTGCGTAGGTTGCAACCTATAGGTATATAACTATAGGCCTTTGGCATGCGCACCGGGCCGCGTCCGCAGCAAGAATGATCCGTAGTACACCAAGCGGTCCCTTTTTATAGCCAGATGGGTAGGGAAGCGATGACAAATGCCGGTGTTGCCACTGTAATAAATTTAAATGCTGCCACATAATAAATTACGGTACAGCCCGCTGTGCATAGAGTTTATAACTAGACGTTGCCGCCGTCATACATATCATTTATCATTGTTATAAAAAAGATGACAAGAAAAAAAACCAGTTGAACATAGGGTTACCTCTATGAGATCATAAATAGGTTGAACTACCAGCTGCCGCTGGATGAGATAAGTGGATTATCTAATGTGAAACACTACGCCCCTGGGTCTACTGTAGCTGGCTCATATATCACGAACTTTCCGAATAATACGTGTTAAAATTGTAATAGCAATAAACTGATTTGAGGATCTAAAATCTTTAATACTTTTTTTGTGACAATTTCATAGTACGTTCTTTGGGGTTTCGCAAGGAGGGGAAAAATGATCACTTGCTTAGTTTGGGACTTACTACTAAAAAGCTACGATCAATATAAAACAATGAAGAGTAAAAAGTGCTTTTAGTTATTTATCAAACCACTTAAATATATTCACAGTACATAGCTATTAGTTATTTATATATAATGTGGAAAATGGAAAATAGAGAAATGCTTTTCATTTATTTTACAATACCTATTCAGGAGTTTTGAAGTAAAACTTTACTAGCTATCCTATATGCACGCTTGGCTTGGGGAGTAATCTGGCGAAGCAAACGGAAGTTGAAAGTTTTTATGTAATGCAGATCTCCATTGTCAACAGAACAAAGGTGAACATTTGTATTATTATGTTGGTATGTCCGGACATACCAACATTATAATACAAATGGACATAATTATAATAAAATGACAAGTTACAATTGTCAAGATGGCGACATTAACATTAAACAAAGCATAAACAAAGTAATATCGGCCGATAGATGGAGCTAAACTAAAGAAGTTTTACTTCAGTTGTGTGGT
The DNA here is from genome assembly GCA_905220475.3 of Ennomos fuscantarius. NCBI lineage: Eukaryota > Metazoa > Arthropoda > Insecta > Lepidoptera > Geometridae > Ennomos > Ennomos fuscantarius. The sequence continues at coordinate 1,360,620 of HG992040.1, read as the reverse complement.
CTAAAGCACACTCGTTTTTAAAAATCAATTACGACTTCTTCCGTTGTTGATTAAAGTGATTAACTGATCTATGAACTGATGATGATGATGATGGTGATGATGGTCACGATCCAGTGACGATAATCAAAATCTAGTGATGAAGATCACAACCTAGTGATGATCATTTCTATCTATTAATGATGATCACAACCAAGAATTAATAACTACGACCTAATAATGATGATCACAACCTAGTAATAATATAGGTACGAGGTGATCATTTATGTTTTCCTTTATTTAGACAAACGTAAACGACTACCAATATTTGTTGAGGCATTTTATAGGATGTTTTATAGAGTTTTGAATGGCGTTGATGATGACTCCATCAAAGAAAATGCTGCATAATACTTACAACCGACTTCACGAGTTCTAAACGAATTATTCAAACTGTAATTGCTCGCGCCGGGTCGGGCTCACGCTGGAATTAAATGAAATCAGTGAGATTTTAGCGCGATCTGATGGGCTGTGAAATTACAATAAATATCTGAGTTCTACTAATGGGTAATTCTATATAGGTATTATAAGATTGAAGTTTGTTAACCTTGAAAATTTGTTTGTTTAGGTACGCTTGAATTAAACTAGATAAAAATTCGCACGCAGATTTCCCACGCTACTGAGGCCTTTCTTTTTTTAAGGATAACAGTGATCCTCGTAGTTCCTGGGTCCCTAGATACAGGAATCCTAGTTGGGGTCCAGGATCTATGTGTGTGATCGTTTCGAGGATTCCCTGCATCTAAAGACCCAGAACTATGAGAACCATGGTCAAACAACACCCAGATATAGAACAATAATTTGTGACCTGTTCAACCACCGCACCATACAGACTGTCAAAATACCTGCCCGTACATCTAACGACTAACCAATATTTATAAACAAAACTAAAAGAAAAAAAAACTAATGTTCTTTAGACCATATGACTGAAATAAAACTTCTTTGGTTTAGCTCCATCAATCGGCCAGTATAACTTTGTTTTTGCCTTGTTTAATGTTAATGTCGCCATCTTGCCGCCATACCAACATAATAATACAAATTATTAACCATGTTAATAAATAAATCTCGCATGGGGACGGTGAAAAGATTACGTGAAGCAAATTCAACTTCCGTTCGCCTCGCATTTACCACCTTACTTCCAAGTCAAGCGTGTGTTAAGAAGTTTAACTTCAACAATAAATTACTTTATTAAATATATTCTAGGCAAGCGTGTTACATCCTAGACCGCATCGTCACTTACCATCAGGTGTGATAGTGGTCAAACGCAAACCTATCAATCATTAAAAAAAAACACTTACTCGAGTATACAGAGTATAATCGACTAGTATAACTGCAGATAACGCTAGTAACAGAAAATAGGTAAATTGCGGTCGACACCGTTTTAGTACAAGCACCCTTCTACTAATACAGCATTGAGTGCTTTTATAAGCGCTTTAAACATCACTTTAATCAATAATTTGAAGAAAAATCCATCTCAATATTACGTAAACAATAAACAGATACTTATAGAGAAGTTCTCCGCTCAAAAGTTCGAGGCTAAGTGCGCGGAACTGCGAAACTACTGCGTAACGAAATGATGAAAAGTTTTTCATAATTCAATTTAAATGGAGCACGAAAACTAAGTTTCTGAAGTTCTAAGGTTTGGAATGCATTAAAAAAAGATATTTACGTAATAATAATTTGAAGTTTATTGGGAACGTGCTTCTGCCCGCAGCTTCGCCCGCGGCGTGGCCTATGGGAAAATAATTCAACCAACCATAGCACCCTCTTAAGGGTGGAATTACGAAAAATCCTTTCATAGCGGATGCCTACGTCATAACATCTACCAGCATGCCAAATTTTAGCCCGATCCGTCTATTGGTTTGGGCTGTGCGTTGATATATCACTATGTCAGTCAGTCAGTTAGTCCTTTGAGTTATATATTTATTGGGAATTGGGTTTTATGGGCATTCCCGGAATGGGCAAGATTTAATTATTTGCAAGATATCAAAATTCGAAAACTGTTTGTTTGGCGCCCAACACAAAGCAAGTTTTATTAAGGTTTCCTTTTCAGAAACTGCCGCCTGGCTCTTCAGTTAACTAAAGTAGATATAAGCCTCTTTTGTAAACATCATCCCGCTTATTCAGATTTCTGCAGCAAACCGAGTTGGAACTTTAAGCGCTTCTTTAATAATAGTTCCGACCAAGTTTCCATGGGAAGTGGATGACAGCGCAGTTTCCTTGCTTATGCAGCTTATGCGGTAAGTAGCCGAGGCGTAGCCGTTAAGTTTGATACAGAGCTTTGCAGTGAGATATTGAAATTTTAGCCTAATTAACCAAGCACGCATCCATCATTTTAGATTACATCTTCACTTTCCCACCAGATGAGACAGTGCATGTTTTGTATTTAAATAATTAAAAAATATATATACACTAGCTTCTGCCCGCGTGGTTTATAGGAAACGAAGAATTTTTTTCATGGATAATTCAACCAACCATTTCACCCTCTTAAGTATGGAATTTCGAAAAAACCTTTCTTAGTGGACACCTACACTTTACAAAAAAAAATTGTAAAAAATACGCCAAAAACAGGCCCTTTTACGCACTACGCACGTTTCACAAACACGTGCTTGCGGGCAGTGCAGCTGTCACATGATAAAGTGTTTACGCGCTCATTATAGGTTTCCTATAGAACAAGCATGACCACATGCTTGTTCTATAGCCTTCTGCCGCCATTAAAACACACATTTGCTTTGTATCAGTATCCTGAAAACCTATACGAGAAGAAAAACTAAGTCTCAACTCAAGCACTTTACCCCAACGATTTACGGTTCATAATTATTATAATAAACAAAATGTTTAAATATTAATGAGAAAGGACACAGCAGTGTTAATGAGTTTATTAATCTATCAGCTTTTCAGAACGTTGAACTTCAATCAACAGACCGATTTCCTGCCTTGATCCCGTTGAATGTTTCAATAAACCGGTCTTTAAATACAGTTCGATAATTGTATTAAAGTTTAATAGCATTTCAATAGTCAAGCAGTACTTACGGATCTTTACCGTGATTGGAATCATTTCTGAGTTTCTGTGTTTTAAAATGTAGAAAATAATCGTGAAAGACGCTTTTTACGAGGTTTTGAACGCGTATTTCAGTTAATAACACTCTAAAACTTCATCACTCATCATTGCATGTAACCTATAATAGTATGACATCAAGAAAATACCAATAAAATATAATAAAATCAATAAATATAAGTAGACATTTCATATAGCACCATTTAGCACCAAACTAAGCAAAGCTATGGGAACCGGCCTTACCGCGTAAGTCTGGTGGAGATCGTAATCGTGTTCTCTCTTGCTCGCACTCGTGGACTTGTTAATTGGCGCGTGCAGGATGGCAGGCGAAGCCGATTCCCAGAATAGTTACGCGGTAAGCAGGTAACTGATACAATACTTAAATAACTTTTTTATTTGTAAATACATAGAATACAAAGGAAACTTTAATTAATTTATTTACTTTTATTTATTTATTATATTGTAATAAGAACGGCCATGCCAATTATAATAATAATATAATAATAACGCCCAACGATCACATACATAGATCCTGGACCCTAACTAGGATTCCCTGTGTCTAGACACCCAGGAACTACGAGGACCATGGTCCCACAACACCCAGACTCAGAACAAGTATTTGCACTTTTTTTTTGTGCACAAATACTTGTCCTGCCGCGGGAATCGAACCCGCTACCTCCGGGTTATGAGCCGACCTGCTCAACCACCACACCACAGAGGCTGTCAAATTACACTTGTTATTAGATTCAATCATGCATTCGCCTCACAATATTCCAGACAATCCCGCAAAATCACTTTCTATTCGTCAGCAAACACATCACATTCCTGGTTGGGGTCCATGGGGGTATTAAGTGCAGCAAGGGAAGCAAGGGCAAATATTAAATGAATATTCTAAGACTCTGAAAGTGTAGACACAGCAGCGCAACGCACGAATCAGCTTTCTGACCTCTGAACTGTTTCCACGCACGCGGCGTGATCACACTTTTTTTACTCGGTAATTAGGTAAAATCAAATCTAAAATTTTAAACCTCAAAATATAATAATACCTAATTAATTAATCACCCCTTTGATTAATTGGTTTCCGCCTCAACATCAAATATTTTATTTTAGGAGGGTAAAAAATATTTTTCAATGCTTCCAAGAAAATCTATAGAAAGTCTTGGTAATTAATTTCATAATCACGAAGGCTATCGTAGCTTGAAAGGGTTTTTATTAATTAGCCGAATGAAAGATACGACCAATGAACGAGCGGTTTTAGACTAGGAGCTAGAAAGGTTGATAATATTGAAAAATGAAAAGGTTGCTCCATTCAACTCTCATGAAACTGTATTTTAATATATTTACATAATTAGAAAGTTTGTTAATCTTTTCGTCCACTACTATTTTGAGATCTCATTTATGAAATAGGGGGAAATTTTAAACCATAATCTACCACGCTGACCAGGTTAGGTTAGTTAGGTTAGCTTAAAAGCCAAAAAGTTGTAAAAGTGAGTGTAAATTCCGTCATAATTAACTTGAAGAGTTAATAATATTATAGAAACTGACGTGAGTCGTACTCATAACTACAAATAGTAAGCGGCTAGCCTTCATGAGATACATGTGTTTACTTTTCTAATTTTAAAAAAAGTAGAGGTTTTCAATTCGGTTGTATTTTTTTTTTATGTTTGTTACACTTAAATTTCAAATTAAGCGATCAATAACACTAATATTATAAAAATGAAAGTTTGTATGTGTGTATGTTTGTTACTCATTCACGCTCAAACGGCTCAATGGATTTTGATGAAATTCGGTACCAAAATATCTTATGGTAGCAGCACTGGATTAACATATAGGCTACATTTTATCCCGGAAAAGTGAAATTTTCCCGTGGGATGAGCAAATAATTAAAGTACCTATTATCCGTGGGTGAAACCGCGAGGCGCAACTAGTCATTTATAAAAGAAAGTCGTGTTAGTTACACTATTTATAACTCAAGAACGGCTGAACCAATTTGGCAGAAAATTGGTGTGGGGCTTAGAGCCAGGAGACGGACATAGGATACATTTTATCCCGTTCAACCGCGTTTTGCTAATTCACCCGAGCGAAGCTAAGCGGGTCAACTAGTTTATCGTGAAACTGTCCAATAAAGCATAGCGTTTCAGTCAATATTTCCATCAATAAACACACATTAAAGGCCACCGACCTGATGAGTGTGGGGCACATTCCCCAATTTCCATTAAATTGGATCCAGCTCAATGGCTCCCCATCGGCCGCTAAACGGCTTTGATTGCCCTTCTTTGATTATCTATCCCTTATTTGGAAGCCATTTAGCCAACATAGAGCAGTATTTTAAGGGCCGCTTTTAATCTTCTAGCTGTCCGCAGTTTACTGTGATTGCTTTTGAATCCGGATAGAAAGGTAAGGTATGATTCAGAATCGGAATTGAAATTATTATAGTAAAACCTCTTTACGCACGCTTGACTTGAGCTGGTGAATACGAGGCGAACGGAAGTTGAAGTTGGTTCACGTAGATCTACATAGTCATCCGGGGGCGAGTTGGCTGACTGCTAACGCGACCCCTTCTCAAAAATGAAACGACAAAAATGTTACTCGAACGATATGTAAACTTCCTTCGCGCCTTCCAAGACATTAAATAGTCTACGCAAGCGATCGTTTTGCCGCTGTTACGAAACGGGCTCGTTAGTAGTGAGAAATACGGCATACTCACAAACACTATTAATCATTCGTCGTAACAATTGTATTTTTCATTTCGTGTTAAAAATATTATAATTTATGTTTGTTAAATCTTTGTCATAAATAGTGAATAAAAGTAAATTGAATATTATTGAAGGCTTGTTTGTTATACCGCTGTGCCAACCTTACCCCTATCGAAACGAAGTCACATTTTTTTATGAAAATCCATTTTTTTTTTATATCGTTTAGCTTCCCAAGTTTATGAACTTATTCAAATATCTTAAGTGATCGTGGTTCACCAATCTTTAGGAAATATAATGCTGTAAGAAGATTAGTTCTAAAAATCGAAAGTACACAAAATGTGGCAAAAACTACGACCTGATTATGTAAGATGTAGAATACTTCTATTCTGAAATCTCATGTAGTGTGGTCGTAGATTTATCATGTGGGTAGAACCGCGGGGCGTAGCTAGTCAATAACAATAAAGGAAAATAAAGATAAAATTAATAACAAATAAATATAGGGATTTACGAGGTGGAGAGAGCCTAACGCAATTATCAGTAAATTTTGCGGGCGTCCCGCGGTTAATCCGGTTTATTCGAGTTTTGAACCGGTTTTAACCGGTATCATCGGGCTGTGTGGTCCCTTTGGACCGGTTTACGCATGTATGGCGCGCTAAAACGTAGTGGAAAACAGTGCTAGAGACTACAAACTATGTGATTTGTACTTTTTTTTGGTTTGGCTCCACACTTTAGTGTATTTAGCCAGTGTCAAGTAATTGATACTCAATTCAAGTTAATTAATGTATATATGTGTCTGTCAAGTCACATTCCAAGTCATCAAATCAAGTCATAATCTAAGTCAAAGTCAAAGTCAAAGTCAAAAGATTTATTGCAAATAGGCTAATTTTAGCACTTTTACAAGTCAAAATTATACTAGGTACTTAAAATTAAGTTATTTCACTAAGCATATAAAATTACAAAGTGCTTATTGTCAAATAATATAGCAAGCCCATTATAATATATGAGTTTGAAAAAAAAAGCAGTTCTCTTTCTCACTACTGGTGCAAGCAATCCGGCACAATGCAGAATTGAAAACTTTGATCCGAAGCTTCGATTACAACTGTAAAGAAGAAGCTACAAGAAACTTTACAGTGATGTATTTTTTTTTTGTCTTCTTTCTACTGTCTTTTACAATGTATATAATTCATTACAGTTGAGATAATGAATATGTTACAAAAATAACCACCACGTCACACCGGTGCAAGAAAAATACCGTGATTATCTTATTATAAACATTACACATAGAAACTGAATTTATAGATAGGAATAGGCAATAGGCAAAGTACCTAAGCTTTCATACCGTTAAGCTTGGGATATTCAGGCCAAGCTTTTTTGTCCGACACATAATCATTTATTGTGTAATAGGCTTTTTTCATTAAGTTTGCCTTTATGAATAATTTAAATTTACGCATTGACAATTGTTCGATACCGTCGGGCAACTTGTTATAAAAGCGTATACAGTTTCCCATAAATGAACCATTAACTTTCTGCAGTCTGAATCTTGGAACTTTCAATTTATTTTTGTTCCTAGTATTAAAGTTATGAATGTCGCAATATCTGGGAAAAGAGCTAATGTTTTTGCGAGTGTACATCAAATTGTCGTAAATGTATTGACAAGCCACTGTAAGAATATTTATCTCCTTAAATCGTTCCCTGAGAGAGTCGCGGGATTTCATGTTATAAATGGAACGAATTGCTCTTTTCTGTAAGACAAAAATTGATTGTATGTCCGCGGCTTTACCCCACAGTAAGATGCCGTATGACATAATACTGTGGAAGTAACTAAAGTATACTAATCTTGCAGTGGCTTCATCAGTAAACTGTCTGATTTTACGCACAGCATATGCAGCAGAGCTCAATCTACCAGCAATGTTTGATATGTGAGGACCCCACTGTAATTTAGAGTCTAGTAAAGTAAAGTGGTGGCAACTTTACCAGAAGCTTCTATGGAGTTTTGGAAACAACACGAAAAAAAAGTTTCACCATCATTATACCACTTTCCAACACTCGTGCCTGTAATCCAGCATTTAACGAATAAAATTCCACCAATTTTATGCACTAACACTGAAAATAACACAAGTTTTGGAAAATATTACAATGCGGTGACACGATCTTTTTCGTTTTCCCGCCAAAACTTTGATTTGTACTTCGTAAGTTTTTATCGCATGATTTGTAATAATTATCCGTACTGTAGCTTAAAAGTGGACATTTTAATTTTATATCACTGACTAAATACACACAAGTGTAGAGCCATACCAACACAAAAAAAACCGTTCATTGAAGTGCCTACTGCAGTGTCGTTCATTCAGTTAATTTTCAAACGGGTCGATAGTAGAAGTTAAGGTACTGTAAATATTTTTTACTCCTACTAGAACGGTATTCATACTCGTATCTCGCGACAAAGGATTCTAAATTACTTTTGGTTTGTTTAACACGTTCAGTCAACAAAAGATATTGGACCCGTTCTATTGTTCTTATTATTTCCAAATTCAAATATTCTATCATCATCACTTTATCCAACGACGAGCTTCTGCCTGCGGCTTTGCCCGCGTGGCCTATAGGAAAATAATTCACCCACCCATTTCACCCTCTTAGGAGTGGAATTTCAAAAAACCCTTTCTTAGTGGATAGTTATAGTAAAATAAATGAAAACTATTTCTCTATTTAAAGATTTTTCAATTTTCCACATTATATTTAAACTAGCTTCTGCCCGCGGCTTGGTCCGCGTGGCCTATAGGAAACGAAGAAGATTTTTTTTATATAAGTCAGCCACCCATTTTACCCTCTTAGGGGTGGAATTACAAAAAACCCTTTCTTAGGATACCTACACTTTACAAAGAACATAGCCTCTCAGGTCTCTTAGACCAGCGGCGTAGGCTGTGCGTTGATATATAAGTCAGTCATTCAGTCAGTCTGTCAGGACTTTGAATTTTATATGAATAGGTTATTATTATTATACAGTTTTAATTTAAATAAAATCCCCTTTTGAGCAAGTTTTAATGAATCTTATGAAATGATGTACGTTATTTTATTCCGCTTCCTAAAAGAAAATTTGCTGGTAAAAACTTAAAATTAATAAATAGGTTACTTATATAAATTATTTATCGCAACAGTACTTAATTAATAGTACCTTTTTTTTTATGTTAAGGAATGACGTGACGAGCTAGCCGTTCGCCTGATGTTAAACGACACGGCTGCCCATATCAACTGCAGTGTCACTCGGAACTCTAAAGTATAGAGGTTCGCGTGACACTGCACTGCGCACGTCATCCAGAGACATCAACACAATCTAGTAATAAGATTACTAAACTGTGAGATCAGATCATAAAGTCTCATTTGCCCAGTAATTTCACTAGCTACAGTGCCCTTCAAACCGGAACGCAGCAGTGCTTGCGCACTACTGCTTGGCGGCAGAATAACTGGCAAAGCGGTGGTACCTACCTAGACGAACTTTGCAGTAAAGTCCTACCACCTAGTATGTCTATTTATCTGTTTAGTGGATTTAAACTAATAATAATAATAACGCCCAACGATCACATACATAGATCCTGGACCCTAATTAGGATTCCCTGTGTCTAAGGACCCAGGAACTACGAGGACCAAGGCCTACAACACCAAGACTCAGAACATGACGTATGAGTGCGCTATTTTTAAATGTGCACAAATACTTGTCCTGCCGCGGGAATCGAACCCGCCGCCTCCGCACTATATATATGTATCATAATTATATTTTATCCAGTTATTTTACGCAATAAATTACACAAGATTGTTCGTAATAATCCATGGCGCATTTTCTTTACAGAGTTTTCCGACCTCGCAACATAAGTAGACCAAATCTAAAAATTCCTAACATTTCCTCAGCATCTGCGATTCCGAAAGGCCAGACTATTGGCCATTAGCATAATTCATCCGGCAAGATCTCCACAAAAATCCCCCTTAACAAGCTGAAGGGTAATGAAGTACCCCCTTGAGGCTTGGAGAGGGTTGCAAAAATATCCGATGGAGCGAAGACAAAAAACTGAGAGTAATAAAAGCTGTAGCTTGGAGGAAGGCCGTTTCACAGAGTATGTAAAATGATATATAGACCTAATCTATATTTTTCATATTCTACATTTTAGTGTTATAAATTCAAATGATCTTTGAGTCTATCTCTTTTTCCTTTTCCCAGATAAACGGCTGAACCAGTTAGGTTTTTTTTTTAATGTACGAATAGGCCAGCGTCCAAACTTGTAAGAACAAAAGAACTAGTTGTCCATTTTGTAACGATTTTGTTAAAAAAGTACAATAATCAAATAATTAAATTACGAATAAACTTATTATTGTATAATATATTTTAAAAAAGCACGGACCCAGTAGTCTGTGGTAAAGACGCATTAAAAAAATATAGGCCAGGCTTTGTCTGGAACCAGGAAAGTCATCATTTGAAGATAAGAACACCCAGACACAGAAGAAACTTCGATGTTTATCACACAATTGCTTGTCCTGGGTGGGAATCAAATCCACAACCTACAGTTCAGAAGGCAGAGCTACTACAAACTGAGCTACCAGGCCTGGAATTGTTTTTCCATTAGTGTATGCGCTCGGCATGAATATTATTAATATTTTTCCTGAGATTTTGAGCGCTGTTGAGGCTACCGAGTGGATAGCACTTTTTTCATTGACCCCTTTGGGGGGGGGGGGGGACTACGCCACCATGGCGGAGGGGACCAAAACATTTCGCGGTACGCTGTGGTACTATAAAATTCAAATTTATTGACTAGCATTGCTTTTACTGCGATGATGACAGTCGAAATCCGCAAACTCATAAGCGGATGACATCGTAAAACGATTTCTGAGTACTATAAAATTTGTCCTGGATATCAGCCGACATAAGTATAGCTCAAAAGAGCAGTGTAATATTTTATCTTTAATGATTAAAAATATAAGATAATATGTACTACGATTCCCTACATGTCGATAATCATAATAATAATAATAATAACGCCCACCGATCACATACATAGATCCTGGCCCCTAACTAGGATTCCTTGTATCTATGGACCCAGGAACTACGAGGACTATCCCACAACACCCAGACTCAGAGCAAGTATTTTTTAAGGTCACGCGTTGACCTTAATCTCATGCTGAGTCGGGACCTAGTCATGACATCACACAACGTTACATTTGTTTATTTATCTGTTCTTTGTTTCTAAATTATACTGTATTCTCTTATAATGTAATGTAATGTTGTGTGGTGTCCTGAATAAATGTCTTTTCTTTCTTTCTTTCTTTCTATTTTCGTGCTATTTTTTCCTGTAGACCAATACTTGCCCTGCCGCGGGAATCGAACCCGCCACCTCCGGTTTATGAGGCAACCTGCTCAACCACCACACCACAGAGGCTGTCGTGTTCAAGTATTATCCAATGAAAGTATCCAATGGTACAAACAAACATAACAAATGTAGCAAGTAGCGGTTTCTTTTTGATTGTATGACGAAGAGAAGGTATATGGTAGTAGGTGGTAGGTGGTAACCAAAACGTTTGATTGCCCAGTTTCCTGAGGTTGTTTTAGGATCAACTCTCTTTAACAGACAAGATCAAATAATTCCAAGACACATTAACTTATCTAAGAATGTTCTCGCTATCTGTGGACTTTGCGGACAGAACACGGATATGAACAGTAAAACCGCACTCGCAGATAAAAGGGGTTCAAATCATTATTTATGAACTTCGTGGAAGCTGTAATGGAATCTACAGGAACGGTGATCATAAATGCGTTGAGATATTTGACTCTTTTAAAACTGTGGACTTAGCACAAAATTGTAAAGTTCGTTGCATAAAACATGAGATAGATGTCAGGCATAATTACGTGCGAGTGAGATGACAGTTCACTTTTTAAAAATTATATTAAATTAAAACAAAACTGAGTACAATGAAGTTAGAAATGAAACGGCTGAGCAGCTAAGCGATCATGTATCTTGATGCAACGAATAGAAGCACATATTAGTTTGGATTTGACAGTTTCAAAATTTTCAAATTAGGAACATAAACTGCTATTGAGACTTTCAATAGCAGTTGAAAATTTTCAAATTCGGAATGAAATTTCTCCTGCAACCATTTTTCCGTGAGCCATGCAATCAAATTTGATTGCATGGCTCACGGAAAAATGGTTCTAGTAGGGGGGGTAGGGCTTCTACTACACTATAAATAAATAAAAAAATTGTGCGTTTGCCTCGGTGTTATCCCGTGCAACTTTTAAGCTGACGCGCCTGGTTCGAATCCCACTCGGACCTGCACCAATGACTTTTCATGTTGTGTGGAAAATTCGCACTGGCTTTAACATCGCTGAAGAAAAATGTCGTAAAGAAACGGCTATGTTCTAGAATCACAATATGTGAAAACTTGTGTCTAAGGAACCGATACCTCGGTTTACAAGACATTCAAAATAAGTCTTGACTCCAAACATTTAGTACGTAACCTACAACACGATCGGTAGCCATCCGATTCTATAGATCAAAGCCGCTCAGCTTGTGCGTCTTACCGCGATATTGGGCCGTGGATATTGGAGCTTGTTTAGGATAGACGGAGAGGTTGTTTGCTTCAACCTTCTCTGTCAACAGTACCTGTATATATTATATCTTAACTATTATAATCGCATTTAGCATAGAGGTGAGTAAATGTGTGAGGTATCATTCATTTACTGACTATTGACATCCGATTTCACATTTATATTATTTTGTCTCTTAAAAAGTAGTTAAAAAAATACATCACCGTAAAGTTTCTTGTAGCTTCTACTTTACAGTTGTAATCGAAGCTTCGGATCGAAGTTTTCTGTTTTGCATTGTGCCGGATTGCTTGCACTAGCAGTGAGAGAGAACTGTATTTTTTTTTTCAAACTCATATATTGTAATGGGCTTGCTATATATTATTTGACAATAAACACTTTGTAATTTTATATGCTTAGTGAATTAACTTAATTTTAAGTGCCTAATATAATTTAGTAGTAAAAGTGCTAAAAATAGCCTATATGGAATAAATCTTTTGACTTTGACTTGACTTCAACTTGGTCGACGAAATTAACTTCTTAATTTATTTTAATTTTATATTAATGGATGACGTGACCGTTCGCCTGATGTTAAGCGACACGGCTGCCCATACCAGCTGCAGTGTCACTCGGAACTCTAAAGTATAGAGGTTCGCGTGACACTGCACTGCGCACATCATCCTGAGACATCAGCACAATCTAGTAATAAGATTACTAAACTGTGAGATCAGATCATAAAGTCTCATTTGCCCATTAATTTCACTAGCTACAGTGCCCTTCAACCGGAACACAGTAGCGCTTGCACACTACTGCTTGGTTAGTTCAATATTGCGATTCGTTCTGATATACCGATTATTTCTCTATGTGATCATGAACTATTAATGAACTTCAACTATATTATATGTGTGATAAAAACTGTTATACAGTGGCAGTTAATATTAAACCAGAGTCAGGTTAAGAGCCGTTCAGACGAGCCATTATTTAGATTAGTTACCACTACGTCTATACAAACACAATGTAAACGATAGACCGGGTTTATGTAACATGCAGCAGGATTGTGGAATTAGAGGGTACTTAGAAGACATCCATATAATATATCAGTAGATACGTAGCAGTTTAACGAACGTTGTTTTTTTTTTGTTTTGGTATGGCTCCACACTTTTGTGTATTTAGCCAGTGTCACGTAATTGATAATTTATCGAGTTAAGTAATATATATGTATGTCAAGTCAAGTCAAGTCATAGTCTAGTCTAGTCAAGTCATACTCCTAGTAAAGTGGTGGCCACTTTACCAGAAGCTTCTACGGAGTTTTGGAAACAACACGAAAAGATACGTTTCACCATCACTATACCACTTTCCCACACTCATGCCTGTAATCCAGCACTTAACGAATAAAATGCCACCAATTTTATGCACTAACACTGAAAATAACACAAGTTTTGGAAAATAATACAATGCGGTGACGCAATCTTTTTCGTTTTCCCGCCAAAACTCCACGAACGTTGTTGGACACGCGACTGTGACCCGACGGTAGCTTTATCTGTGTGCGGCACTCACGCACACATACGTACATATATGTGAGCAGCCGGGTTGTGCGTAGGTTGCAACCTATATAACCATAGGCCTTCAGCATGTCCACACCGCGCCGTGTCTGGAACAAGAATGTCCGTAGTACACCGAGCGGTCCCTTTTTATAGCCAGATTGGTAGGGAAGCGATGACAAATGCCGGTGTTGCCACTGTAATAAATTTAAATGCTGCCACAGAGTAAATTACGGTACAGCCCGCTGGGCATAGAGTTTATAACTGGACGTTGCCGCCGACATATACGTATCGCCGTTGCCTAATGCATTGTTTATTTTAATTTTGGCCATTACGTATTATTATTAACTTTTATGTATTTCTAAGTCTGCAAAAGCTACATCAGAATCAAAATGCTTAAAAATTTATATAATTTGAAAATTATATAAACAAAAAAGGTATTGTAGACAAAAAGCTTCTATAATACCCTTTTATAAATTTGTAGCAACACCGGCAACCAATTTCAGTGTTGCCATGTCGTTACATTGTTACCCGATGGCTTGGATCGTTGCCAAGCAGGCTCTACGTCCGCCATAGATTGTTTAATAGTTTGTATGTAGGTAAGCTGTCTTCTTGTCCGGTAAATATCGTATGGATGTAACTTTTGTTGGCAGCGGGTGTATGTGAAGTAATTTATAAAAGAGTACCGATTTGAATAATCTGTAAAGCGATTCCATTTTTAAGTAAAACTTTTTACGCACCCTCGACTTGGAGTGTAAGGTGGTGAATGCGAGGCGAACGTAAGTTGAAGTTGGTTCACATAAAAAAGTCAGTTGTATTATTATGGTAGTATATCCGGTAAAGGTGAATTCTTTCAGTCTTGCTAGCGTAACTGGCAGCAGTACCACAGAATAGATAAAAGGGAGTTTTGGCGGGAAAATGAAAAAGATCGCTTATTGTATTATTTTCCAAAACTTGTGTTATTTTCAGTGTTAGTGCATAAAATTGGTGGCATTTTATTCGTTAAGTGCTGAATTACAGGCATGAGTGTAGGAAAATGGTATAATGATGGTGAAACGTTTCTTTTCGTGTTGTTTCCAAAACTACATAGAAGCTTCTGGTAAAGTTGCCACCGCTTTACTAGGAGTGTGACTTGACTAGACTATGACTTGACTTGATGACTTGACTTGACACTATATAATATTAATTAACTTGAGAAATTATTAATTACTTGACACTGGCTAAATACACAAAAGTGTGGAGCCCAAAACAAAACAAAAAAAAAAACAGGTAAAAGTATACTCATGTCGGACCCAGTAAGCCACATAGCGTAACAGAGGTTCAAGCCCGGCTGAAATACCTACGAGATAGTTAGGTATCGGGAAGGCAGACGATAGCCGTGTCATAGCGTGTGTACGACGGTTGGTGCTGTATACATACATAATTGGAACGAAGTTCCTTATCGCGCGTTGTAAAAAGGGGCTAGACGGAAAAAATTATGACCAAAAGTTGTAACGACACTTTTTGAAGCCGTGTGGCGTGCGCGTGTTTCTTTATCTGTCTCTCTCTCTCTCTCTCTCTCTCTCTCTCTCCCTCCCCCCCCTCTCTCTCTCTCTGTATTACAATTCCTTCACTAATTAATCTAAAGGAACTTCCGGGTGTCCCTTGACACCTCTCAAGCTTTTTTATATTAAATATTGGTCAGGCGGGCTAGAATCCATGCGGTTGGTATGTGTGTACGCTTGTTGGAGGATTTTTATCCGGCATGGTATTATTATTAGGTCTTGTCGGTGTCAACAGCGGCAGAATATCTGTTGCGATCTTCTTCCCTAATTTATTTATGTGTAGGATGGACCAATAAAATGATAAACAATTTACTCAACTTCGTAATTAGCGCCGACGCAAATTTTATAATAAATCCGGTTATAATTAGTCGCGTTCATTAAATTACAAGGTGTGGGATGAGTGACGATAATTAAAGGGTTTACTAATTTCATTAAAGTTACACGTGGAAAGACGGTTTTGTTTCTATTTATAAAAATAATACAAATATATACCATATTTGTATTATTTTATTATTGTTTAATACAAATATAAAACATATTTGTATTACTTTGTTTGAAAGCTTTTGCTTTTATTTGAAGTCCATTATTGTTTAATAATACGTATTAAACGTACTACATAAGACGTATTACGACTTATACTTTTATTATTTGACAGCCTCTGTGGTGTGGTGGTTAAATAGTTCGGCTCATAGCCCGAATGCGGGTGGGTTCGATTTCCGCGGCAGGACTAGTATTTGTGCATAGAAAAAAAAACGCAAATACTTGTTCTGAGTTTGGGTGCTGTGGGACCATGGTCCTCGTATTAGTTCCTTTGTCCCTAAATACAGAGAATCCTAGTTAGGGTCCAAGATCTATGTATGTGATCGTTGGGCGTTATTTTTTATTTATTTATATCAACTTAGCGAGTACTGAGTTTAAACTAAGGTTAATTAATTTCATACAAAGCATTACTTGGATGATATTAAGAGGCACTAAATACTAAAACATAATCTTTTTTTTTTAATTGGACCTGGTACGAATATTCTATAGCATGGTTTGAGTACATACATTTAAGGAAAAGAGTGAATGAAATGCCACCGTGTATATATAATAATAATAATATGGACTGGCCCGATAGCTCAGTTGGTAGTAAACCTGCCTTCTGAACTGCAGGTCGTGGGTTCGATTCCCACCCAGGACAAGCATTTGTGTGATGAACATTGATGTTTGTTCTGTGTCTGGGTGTTTATATTGTATTCTATGTATGTATTTACAAAAAAAAAGTATCTAAGTATTGTATCAGTTATCTGGTTCCCATAGTACAAGCTTTGCTTAGTTTGGGGCTAGATGGCGCTGTGTGAAATGTCCACACATATTTATATATATATTTATATTTATTAAATATATATATATATATATATATATACATACCTTAACGTATATTAACCAACTCACTCATCTAACTGACACCCACAAAGCATCAGAGTATGAACTAGTTAATTATATAGTGAGGAAATACTAGTCTAATATTAAATTAGGTTTCGAAATTTCCGCGTTCGAATTTAGGTTTATCTTTATTAGGACTACAGTTAATTAAACGTTATTCTTTTCAGTCTGGTTTATCCCACTGCAAGACAAAAGGATAGTAAAACTACCCTTCTTCCACTTCCCTTAATAAATAGTTACATTGTAGAAAATTACCTTCAACTGCTTGAAAATTGGAGCGTGAAGCTCTTACTTTTGACGACTTTAGAATCCCTTACAGTTTTTGCAGATGGAAATAAAAAGGAGGGTTTTCAAAAGCCACCAATCTGGTGAATTTATCTTTAGTAGCAACCTGTGTTAATTTCATGGTAAAAAAGCAATTAAATACAATACTTTATATCAATTTTATAAATACCTCAACCGCTAAATTTATACCTACCAGGTATTTTAATTGGCAATAATTTTAATCTCTGGGCGAGTAGCAACCTAGAAATGTCATTACTCATGACTCGGTAATTATCGTGACGCAGCCAAACCAGAAAATGCAGATAAAGCTGTTAGGGTAGGTATACATCAATCGCAAATAATGAAAAGTCCATTTTATATCGAAATATTTCCGAAACATATTCTTCTTTACAGGTGTAATCGAAGCTTCGGATCGAAGTGTTATGTCTTGCGTTATGCCGGATTGCTGGCACCAGTAGTGGGTAAGATAATTTTTTCAAATTCAATTATTGTACCTAATAGGCTTGCTGTATAATATTTGACAATAAGCATTTTGTAATTTTATATGCTTAGTACAATTACTTAATTTAAAGTACCAAATATCATCTTGTAAAAGTGCTAAAAATTGCCTATTTATATACAATAAATTCCTTTTACACTTTTTTTGCGTAATTTTTCAGTCATTGGATTAATTAATACGTAATGAGATAATGTAATAATCTATACATTTAAAATTCAGTAAAGTAAGTCCTGACTGACTCACTGACTGACTTATATATAAACGCACAGTCTAAACCGCTGGTCCCAGAGATTTGAAATTTGGAGGGTTGGTTTATTGTAAAGTGTAGGTTACCAAGAAAGGGTTCCTCAAAATTCCACCCCTAAAAGGGTGAAATGGGTGTTCGAATTATTTTTCTATAGGCTACGCGAGCGAAGCCGCAGGCAGAAACTAGTATTTACATATTATCATGTAATATGTTTGTGTTGAGTTTAGTTAGGAAAGAAACAAATTACATGGTTAGTGGTATGAAACATTCTGAGGTAGCGTTCAGTGTGCATCCTGCCTTAACAGCTGAGATGTAAGAAAGTACATAACTTTTCTCCGAGTGGCCTTTAGCCGTTAAAGCGTACCTAAGCGAGTGCGACGGCGCGTGTTATGATTGTGAGTGGCAGTTACTCTTTATTGTTAGCAGTTTTATGCTTATCTCTACTCTGTGTACTACTAAATTTATAAACTACGAAAGAATTTAACATTTTTTTAACATTTTTAGGATAAGTATCCAGTTTTTAAAGAATGATGGCAGATCCTATGCATTTTTAGCCAAGCAGAAAGAAGTTGCGTGCCTGAATAACACTTGTACGTATTGAAAGTATAAATTAAATATATTTAAATAGTAAATTATAAATTTTTCTAGAAGATGGAAGAAAAAAATTATTAGACGACCTCTCGTCAACAAATAATAAAATTACAATAACGCCCAATGATCACATAGATAGATAGAATTTTTTTTATTGTACAAATAACAACAATAGAAGGTACATAGGCGAACTGAATGATATAGAGCATTATCTTCCAGTAAACCCCGGTATATTGTACATACATAGATCTCGGACCCTAGATAGAGAACTCTTTATTGTTTCACCAATGAACAAAATCAGAAATAAATATAATATTTACGAACTAGTGTAACAATGGGCGGTCTTATCGCTGACAGCGATCTCTTCCAGACAACCTTGCACAGAAAGAAATAACGCAGTAATATATGGACGGTGGTTTTCATATATTTGACAAAATCAAATAAATTTGTGTTCTCTCTTGTTTTCTCTCCTGCGTTACAATCAAAATTCCGTGAGCATCCCTACTGTTTATTAATGTATACTCTGCAGTAGAATAATAGTGTACGTAACGCAGACAGAAGCAAGTGACGCCAGTAGAGGGTAGTCGAGGGTGAAGAAGTTTGCGCCATGGAACTTGATCGGTCGGGACAGCATCAGGTTGCGAAGCTCCATAAGGGCGATCTTCAGGTCATTTGCTGGAAAACAAAGCAGATTGACTTCAACGCTTTGCAGTGTATATATAACCTATTCAATCAGGAAAGGGGGTGGAGTGCGTGGAGAGAGCATAATTTTTGACTTGAGTTTAGGGTCCCTTGGAGGTAAACCTCCTAAAAGTAGTCAACCCTAATAAATGAGCTGAAGAAGCACTCGATAGGGCAAAAATTTTAACTCCTTTTATTTGGTTCCCAAACCCATGCCTAAATTATAAAAACGAGTGTGCTTTGACCACACGACTGAGGTGGTGTACTAATCACTAAAACTTAGCTCCATCTCTCTTGCCCCTACAGTAATATACAAAACGTAACTCTCTCGTCTATCTTCACGTAGATATATACTTAAATCTCCCTCTCAACTTGTGTTCGCCTCACCAGCTTACCCCCAAGTCAAGCACCAGTAGGGAGAATGAAAACTTCTTTTTTTTTTCAAACTCATATATTGTAATAGGCTTGCTATGTAATATTTGATAATCAGCACTTTGTGATTCTATATGCTTAGTAAAATAACTTAATTTAAGTACCTATTTTTTTTTATATATGTTTTGGTTCCACACTTTTGTGTATTTAGCCGGTGTCAAGTAATTGATAGTATTTCAAGTTAATGATATTTACGCAAGTATGTGTCAAGTCACATTCGAAATCATAGTCTAGTCAAAGTCATACTCCTAGTAAAGTGGTGGCAACTTTACTTGAAGCTTCTATGGAGTTTTGGAAACAACACGAAAAGAAACGTTTCACTATCATTATACCACTTTCCCACACTCATGCCTGTAATCCAGCACTTAACGAATAAAATGCCACCAACTTTATGCACTAACACTGAAAATAACACAAGTTTTGGAAAATAATAGAATGCGGCGGATCACGGGGGGGTTTTTTTTTTTTTTTATTGTTTGATAGGCTTGCGTTTGACCACTATCGCCCCTGATGGTAAGTAACGATGCGGTCTAGGATGTAACACGCTTGCCTAGAAGATACCTGTTCACTCTCGATTTGAAGACTCCCAGGTTGTAGTTATCGGGAAACATGGACGCCGGTAAAGCGTTCCATTCTTTGGCTGTTCGCATGGGGTTTTAGTAGGTTCGACTCCTGCTATCACTTATTCGGTGACAGGGGAGTGCGAAGGCATTTTCCTCCCTCAAAAAAGGCGAGCTAATTACTAGGTTCCCTAAGATAGGCGGTTGATGATACTAACGGATCTTCTTATTGACCACAATCAGGTCAATGAGTCTGACGATGCCATGGCTCTGCTTGTACGTCTCTTCACAGTGATACAGCATGCTGAAGAATACAGCTGCGTAGTTGATGATCCGGATCGTTGAGGAGACCGCTGGCAGGTGGTTGTTTGCGTAAATCGGCACCTTATGATTAAACATTATAAGTATCTCTATAAAAATTATGTATTTATTTTCAATAAATAATAAATCAATATATGTGGTCATTTCACATAGTGTCATCTGGCTTCAAACTAAGCAAAGGTTTACTATATTAACCAGATAACTGATGTAATACTTAGATACTTTTTGTTTGTAAATACATACATAGAATACAATATAACACCATAACAGCATAATGGGCACTTTGCCTACTGGTAGTGGTTTGTTTGATTAAGTTCCCTTTTTATTGTTTTATGTTTATTAAATAATATTATGTTATTTAAATAATTACAATGAATACAATTACTGGCATAAATAAAATTCATACTTATTAAAAAAAAAAAAAAAAAAAAAATAACACCCAGACACGGAACAAACCCCGATGTTGATCACACAAATGTTTGTTCTGGGTAGAAATCGAACCCACAGCCTACAGTACAGAAGGTAGAGCTACTTTTATACAAACTCAATCAAGTGAACACTTACAAATTGATCCAGCGATATCCTAATGATGACGTTAGTGAGATAAATTGCATATATCAAAATGTTCAAGCAAAATGCGCCAAGCTGAAAATAAAAGTTTTTTTTCACATGAAGTTTTTTGACTAGGTGGTAGGACTTTTCTGCAAAGTTCGTCTAGGTAGGTACCACCCCTTTGCCAGTTATTCTGCCGCCAAGCAGTAGTGTGCAAGCACTAATGTGTTTCGGTTTGAAAGGCACTATAGCTAATGTAATTACTGGGCAATTGAGACTTTTAATCTGATCTCACAGTCGAGTAATCTTATTACCAGACTGTACTGATGTCTCAGGATGATGTGCGCAGTGCAGTGTCACACGAAACTATATATTCGGAAGAATTATGTGACACTGTTCTGTTATGGGCGGCCGTATCGCTTAACATCAGGTGAACGAATAGCTCGTCACATCAATCACTAAAATTAAAAAAAAATGAAACAACAACACAATTCATGAGAGCCTTAGAGTGCAATAACAGTTTCAGATGCTTCTATACCCTACACATGACGTCACGACATGGATATGAGATCACTTATAACAGTAGCATATATTAAGCATGTCCCGATTTTAGGGACGAATGGACGCAAGTTTATACCCCCATACGGGTTCCGCTTGAAAATCAGTTTTTTAAGGTCACGTGTTGACCTTAATCTCATGCTGAGTCGGGACCTGGTGATGACATCACACACCGTTACACTGTTATTTTGTCTATTGTAAATTATACTGAACTAGTTGCGCCTGGATACAAGCTTTTTTAATTATTTGCTCATGCCACGGGAGCATTTAACTTTTCCGGGATAAAATATGGCCTATATGTCAATCCAGTGTATAAGCTACGAATTTCATCGAAGAATTAACAAACATACACACATACGCACATACAAACTTTCGCCTTTATAATATTAGTGTGATTTCTCCTATATTCTAATGTAACGTTGAGTAATGTCCAGAATTTTTTTTTTATTTCTTTCACTGTTTTTCAAATCTTTCTATTACATTAAAATTTATCTTTTTATTACGCTAAGCAAGCGATACTGCTATCAATCATAAATTTTCAACTCTTTTACATTTTTCATCTTCTTGGAAGATACTTACCCGAACACCATAAGCTTTGTTAATGTAAGCAACCTGTTCAATCAAGAGCACATAATATTTGCTCAGCGATAGAATCTCAAAGTATTTATTATGCGTTATAGTCCTCAATCCATCTACTCTAAACTTATCACCAGCTGGTTTCCTGTCAGGTGTTAAAAAGAACCATCCTTCAACTTCATTCTCTGTTAGAGAAGTAGACGTGGCATAGTAGTCTTCTAGCAAATGAATCATAACCTTTAATCTGTATTCAATTTGTACCATATTTGAAACCACATCTAGCACAGTCAAAGAGTTGAGGAAGAGGTAAAAATAATCTAACGAGTACAGAGTTGGAGGGATCCAGCCGTAGCTCATAAACCAGCAGAAGTAATCAATGAAAGATGACGCCATGAAGCTGGTAATAAGCGATGCAATTGCTATTATATTATTGGTCCTGATGCGAGAAAAGTTTGGAGTCCCGAGTATTTTATCGACAGTGGAGTAAAACTGGAGGTATTTCAAGCTGGTGTGTCTTGTCTTGTATAAGTTGATCACGTCCACAATATATTCCGTATAAGCTAAAAGGAAAGTCAGCTGTATGGTGTCAGTGAACTTTATCAAGTCTGTGCCGTTGTGACCCTCAAAAGTTTGGATCTTGTTCACCAGGAAGAATACGTTTATGACCAGAGTTACGCAGCATACGATCAGATTTTCGGTCAAGCTCCAACACTGGATCAGTATGTTCCCTTTTCTTTTCACATTGCTTAGTATGAAGATCCGTAGTACCCAGTTTACTGGAGTTAAGGTGTAGAATGTGTCTTTGATCATTTTGCTTCCTACTTTGACCTTTATAGGCATTGACTGAAAAAAAAATTCAGTTAAAATAAAAATAAACGTCAGAGATTATTGGTATTTTGTTATGAATTTTATAGGGATTCTTCAGTGGAATAATAAAATACTTGATTAATAAATTAGGTGTAATCAGGATAAACAACCCTTAACTGGTGGTGGGCCAAATTAAGTAAAAGTTATTAAAGAAGTCAGTATAGCCAGAACTCAAAATTAGAGAGAAGCGAATGGTAATAAATAATAAAAATACCATATATTTTTGGAATGAAGTAGAACGAAGAGCACTCGTTCTTGCACCGTGCGCGGGCTGAACTGTATTGTTGTAACTATTCGTAGACTATTAATCTAATAGCTTACCACTCCGCTAAAGTCTATACAAATGAAATGAACAAGTCCAGCTGATACAGCATGTTTTAAATTTTCATAACACGAAAGAGCTTCTCATAATATTTTATTTGGGAATAATAGAAAATATACTAAGTACATAAAATTATTCCGTACCTAGTTTTGTTGTGTCCAATATAAGTTGATCCATGACGATAATTAGAGGTCTTTTTCCAAAGTTATTTTCAAAAGTGAACTTTGTCGCCTTGGCACAGGGTACATGACGGATGGAAGTAGATATCCAGAACATAAGTCACGTCGTATTTTTCTCGGTACTATTTTATGCGATTATGCATTGTTACCTGATGAAATATCCATCTTAAATTGATCCCCATCAAGAACTGGGTCATTGATCCACTTTTAGTGGGCTGGGTGCTGTCTACCTAAAACAGGTTATACTTTCTAACTACTAGAACATGAGCCTTCTCTCACGTGGAGTGAGCATATCATCCACCATAATGGCCAAATTGCGAGAGATATACCAGTTTCCTCACAATTTTTTCCTTCACCGTTTTAAAAAGTACCAATTATGCAAATAAGTTTATAAGTCCTTGGTACAAGGCTCAGTAGAATTAGGCCACGATCTCTCGCTGCCAAGCGTGGTGAGAGCCATGCTCGACAGCGAGAGATCGTGGCAGGCGGTGGTCTCCTTCTGCGAGTACGTGATGGCGCAGAAGGAGACCGCGGAGCGGGTCAGAGAGGAGGCCGCTGGAGCTGACCCGCTCCGGCGCAGACGAGTGGGAGGGAGGAGGAGGCGTTACGCGCACCTCCTCCCTCCCCCGTAGTGGGGCCACTGGTGGAGAGTCGGGGGACTCTCCGCCGGCTTGCACGGCCCCACACGTCTGGTGGGTGACCTTGGTGAGCAAGGTCACCCATCCATTGGCGCGGAGAGGCCCGAAAGGGCCTGCCGCCGGGGGCGAGTTGGCTGGACTGCAGTCGCGACCCCTTCTCGCCCCGGTACGGCGGACGAGGGCTCACGGGGGAGCTTTAGTGGGTTCGAATCCCACATACCCCCTGCCACCACGGGGGAAGTGCGAGGGCATTTCCCTCCCTCAAAAAAAAAAAGGGCTCAGTAGAATGGAACCTGGGTACTTCGGTTTGAAAATCGCACGGGCTACCTCTGAGCCACGCCTGCTCTAAACAAAAGCAGATTATGCCAGCATTGCCAGCCCAACAAAAAAGAGCATCGTACTATATGCGATATAATGATATTGACAACAGGCGATAGTAACGAATGTGATCGGTCATAATCAAATGTAAATGGAGGTCGTTGAAAAAAAAAACCGGAAATATATACCGACATAACCTGAAAAATTTATAATTTTCAAGTGCAATAAGGATGGATTATTAACCGTTCAATTTTTTTTATTTTTTTTAAGCGATGACGTGACGATCTAGCCGTTCGCCTGATGTTAAACGACACAACTGCCCATATCAGCTGCAGTGTCACTCGCAACTCTAAAGTATAGAGTTTCGCGTGACACTGCACTGCGCACGTCATCCTGAGACATCAGCACAATCTAGTAATAAGATTACTAAACTGTGAGATCATTTGCCCAGTAATTTCACTAGCCACAGTGCCCTTCAAACCGGAACACAGCAGTGCCGCCAAGCAGTAGTGCGCAGAATAACTGGGAAAGCGGTGGTACCTACCTAGACGAACTTTGCAGTAAAGTCCTACCACCTAGAGTTCGTAAAGCTTAGAACCATTTGCCAAAACTCGTACATGTTACGAGTGTTGGCAAATGGTTCTAAGCTTTAAAAACATGCTTTTTAGTTTTTTCTTCAAGGCTTTCTGGAGCCTACAGAAATAAGTCCACCATTTTACTGATCCATTTTGACTTTGACAAAATAAAACTTTGACATTACATACCTTATTTGAAAAATCCTCACATGCAAAATTAATACTAAAAAGCGATAGAAAGCCATTAAAACGAAGAAAAAGAAGAAATTTAAATATAGAGGAGACAAACAAAATTTCAATTTCATACTTATTTCTGACACTCCCATTTCTCGTTTTCTTCGTGAAAATGATTGTTGTTTTTTTCTATTTAGTGCCTGCTTGAAGAATAAACCAAAGAAATTAAGTTAAGCGCTTTCTTTGGTTAGTATTAACATTAATTTCACACACAATATTTTGCTTGCATATGAACTGAACTTTAAAGTGAAAAAAACAAAGGCAATTTTCCTCACGGAAACTTCAGAAAAATAAAACTTATAATCATACACAAAACATATTCCAACCATCCGCATCGCATTTCATAACCAACTTCGGGGTAGTAAAGCCGAGGCAAGGCGGACAAACAACTAGTTTATAGCCAGTAAAAACAATGTGAAGTACGTCGTGGACCGTAAACGTAGCGTTTTCACGGTTTGCGGAATTGGGTGGTTATAACGTAAAAAATATGATGGTTAAGCCACGGAACGGTTACTTTAGTTGCTGGGGATTTTCCGAAGTTTAGTGGGTAGTTTTGTTTCACACTTGCGTCTAGCTCAAATGTTGTAGTGTATGGAAAAATTCAAATAAATTTTCCTTCAACACAAATGTTATTATCATGTTATCGTCATAATATATAACTACCTTCTGCCCGCGGCTTCGCACGCGTACCCTATAGGAAACGAAGAAAAATTTTTTTCATACATAATTCAACCACCCATTTCACCCTTTTAGGGATGGAATTTCGAAACACCCTTTCTTAGTGGATTCCTACACTTAACAAAGAACACACCCTCCAAATTTGAAGTCTCTAGGACCAGTGGTTTAGGCTGTGCATTGATATATAAATCAGTCAGTCAGACGGTCAGGTCTTTAATTTATATACTCGTATGTATAATATATTTAATTTATTAAAATTGGACTAACATATCCGAACATTATCCATAACACTATGTCTGCTGGAAGACAGTCCACTGCTGAACATAGGCTTCCCCCATTAGGTCAATATCATCACGCTTTGCAGCTTGGAGATCACAGCAGTCTATAATGTAGACTGGGGACAATTTTATTTTGTTTTGGTGAATGATGTGACGAGCTAAAGTTCTCCTGATGTTAAGCGACACGGCCGCTCAGAACAGAACAGTGTCACTCGGATTTCATCAAGCTTATCAAGCCGAGTTCGATAAATCGGCTATACGAAATTAAGACTATACGAATGGTTGGAATAATCTAAACTAATATTACAAAGAGGAACGATTTGATTGTTTGTTTGCATTGAATATGCTCTGAAACTACTGGACTGATTTGAAAAAATCTTTCACCATTAGAATCCTAGCCTTGATGAACAGAGGCGATTGAATATTTTTTTTAAAGTTAGGGATTCGTATGAAACGTCGATAATGTAACCCATGAAAAAGTGCAAAGCTGAAGTGGCCGCTAGTAGTTATATTAAAACGAAGTTCTAAATTATTTTGCTTTGTTGTGTTGTCTATCTTGTGAAATGAAAATCAATGGAGCAAACTGCAGTTAACAGGGTAATAACGTCCCAAAAACATTATCTTATACAAAACTGAAAGTAATAATAATAATAATACATCGAATCCCTAAAAGCCTTCTCTGTTAGATAAAGAAAGTAAAACAAGCACTAGAAATAACGAGACGGAACCCTTAGCTTATGTTTGCCAACGAAACATCCATCATATCGAATGACCGGACCGCTATGTAATTAAAGTCAGAGATTAAGGTTGAAACGGTTTCAAATAGTTGAACAACGTGTAGAAGACTTCCACAAGTATATTGTCACCCATTGAGCTGTAGATCTCGCTTGTCTATCTTTTTGAGTCTTTCATATAACTCAAAAAAAAATAATTTAAATTCACAACTGCCATGTTAAAAAGTTTACAAAAACTTGTAAAATTCCATAATTACAATTATCGATATAAAATTTCACGAAAATTAGTTGAGAATAATAAAAATAGTAAAACCTTATAAAATAATATTAACGCCCAATGATCACATACATAGATCCTGGACCCTAACTGGGATTACCTGTGTCTAGGGAATTCAGGAACTACGAAGACCATGGTCCCACAACACCCAGGCTCAGAACCAGTATTTTCGCTTTTTATTTCTGTGCACAAATACTTGTCCTGAGAGAAGTACACTCGGATATCCGCAATACAAAATTATTTTCGCCCAAACTGAAACAGAGACGCTACTCGCACTTCACGCTCGCTCCGTCCATACCATTTCTTAGGTTAGTAAAAAAAACATGTATAAATTTAGATCAAGTGTGGAAAAGTACCTTCTAATGTACGGGCTAGCGTATACCACTGTAGGCCATATTTTTTTAATGCTACGGAATGACTTGACGAGCTAACCGTTCACCTGATGCTAAGCGACACGGCTGCCCATATCAGTTGCACTGTCATTTGGAACTCTAAAGTATAGAGTTCCGCGTGACACTGCACTGCGCACGTCATCCTGAGACATCAGCACAATCTAGTAATAAAATTACTAGACTGTGAGATCAGGTCATAAAGTCTCATTTGCCCAGTAATTTCACTAGCTACAGTGCCTTTCAAACCAAAACACAGTAGTGCTTGCGTACTACTGCTTAGCGGCAGAATAACTGGCAAAGCGGTGGTACCTACCTAGACGAATTTTGCAAAAAAGTCCTACCTTCCTAGTACCACTGTACCACTTAAACACACGGCACTACTCTCTCTTTCTCTTTCTCTTACCCCTAGATACGCGTCCAAAGCGCCGTTTTATAAAGGCTTCTATGTTTAGCAGTAGACGTCTTCCGGCTGATAATGTGATACCAAATAACGCAGTCTTTTCATATTGCATTACCGCATCTCACTCGATTCATACGTTCTTTCTTGCCATACACCGGCAAAATGTGGAATGAGCCAGCGGTTTTTCCGCAGAGTTATAACATGGAGTACTTTAAAAGGAGGGTTAAAAGAGTTCTATAGGGTAAGCAATATATCGGTAGCGCCTTCTCTAGTGTTAGAGATGTTTATAGGCTACGGCAACCACTTCCCATCAGGTGGGCCGTATGCTTGTTTGCTCCCTGTAACATAAAAAAAATCATTGGAGCATTTTAATGGCAGGGAGTGTTCTTGCAGTTGTACATATGTCCATGTGTTAATAGAGTATAGTTTCCATCAATCTGAATGCCTCATTGCACTCTTTAACATTAAAAATATAGCATAGATTGTCAAAATCATAACTATTGTGGTCCGTGGTATGGTGGTTGAGCAGGTCGGCTCATAACCCGGGAGGCAGCGGGTTCGATTCCCGCGACTGGACAAGTATTTGTGCACAGAAAAAAAAGTGCAAATACTTGTTCTGAGTCTGGGTGTTGTGGGACCATGGTCCTCGTAGTTCCTGGGTCCCTAGACACGGAGTCCTAGTTAAGGTCCAGAATCTATGTATGTGATCGTTGGGCGTTATTATTATTATTGCAATAGCCTTTATACTGGGACTCTACTAGGCTCTACAAATCGCGTGACCTCCTTAGCTGCGCGGTAAAATATACGTATACGAGTGAACAAAAAAGAGAAATAACGCAGGAATTACATCAATCCAATTTAAGGAACGGCTCGCATTACGTACTTTCAGAGATCCAGAAATTATCGTGTGGTGTCAGCCTTAAGGCAAAAGAGATGGATGTCTTTGGCACCGTTGCGTTCTATGGGTTTGTGAAGTCTCGCCTTCACATTGCAGCCTCTATGGTGTGGTGGTTGAGCAGGGGCCTGCGTAAGTCTGGTGGAGATGGTAATCGTGTTCTCTCTTGCTCGCACTCGTAGACTTGTAAATTGGCGCGTGCAGGATGGCAGGGGAAGCCCAGAACAGTTACGCGGTAGGGGTGCTAGTCGGCTCCCGGAAGCGGTGGATTCGATTCCCACAGCAGGACAAGTATTTGCGCACAAAAAAAAAGTGCAAAAACTTGTTCTGTGTCTGGTTGTTGTGTGACCAATGGTCTTTGTAGTTCCTGGGTCCCTGACAGAGAGAAACCTAGTTAGGGTCCAGGATCTATGTGTGTGATCGTTGGGTGTTATTATTATTGTTTTATATTTGATTATGAGAACGAACTATCTATGATCTTACGACGCACGGAAACAAGACATCCGTATACGAGGCCTTTCCTCCCCCCGCACAAAGCGTTTCGCTTCAACATTTATTGCGCGGACGGCAAAGGAATGGAACACTTTACCAGCGTCTCTGCTTCCTGAAAAACATAATCTGGGAGTTTTTAAGGCAAGAGTAAACCGGTATCTTCTAGGCAAGCGTGTTCCATCGCCGACCGCATCGTTACTTACCATCACGTGAGAGAGTGGTCAAATGATCAAAGGTTAAATAAATGGTTGGGATTTGGTATTTTAAGGCATGGTTCTTCTCTCCCGTATTTAATGTAGGCAACGCATTATCAGCGCCGGTGTTGCAGGTGTCTATAGGCGACGGTAACTGCTTACCATCAGGCTGGCCGTCTGCTTGTTTGTCTGTCTGTCTAATAAAAAAAAAATTAAAAGCAATTGACTAACTCTGGGAGCTGAAATTTTTAAGCCACTTAATAGCTAATTTCGTATCAAACTTTGATCTAAGGGTTATGATATAAGTAATTATGCTAAGATCCAAGTAGGTTTTATATATATATTTAAAGACCACATTTTTTTCTAATATCCCAGTGCTTTCTTTTTTTGTTTTTTTTTTTTAAAGTGTTAGATAATTCGCTTCGATTTTGGTTAGAATTTGCAACTGATTGTAGAATTCCAATTTATCCAAGGCTACCAACACGATTCATTATAACTTTATAACATTTTGTTTATATCGTCATCGCTCCACCTCTAGACCAGCTTTCAAACCGAAGTCCGGGGATAAAAATGAAATGTCACGCAGTAAAACGTTAGATCCGAGGCGAATGTCCGAAACATTGAAGATGTACGTCTCGGAGAATTGAGGGTTTACATTTGGGTAAGGGTGGAAGTATTCACAATAATTTGACTGAAATTTCAACCGTAATGATTGTATTCCGAAAAAAAGCACTAATTTTGAGAGCATTGGTGAAAAGAGCTCTCTTTGTATTCCCAAAAGAGCACGGGTTTATATCAATAAAAAACAAAAGACGCGACGGTTTGCAAAAAAATAACTTGAGTCGGGGAGTAAGATGGTGAATTCGTAACAAGGCGAATGGAAGTTGAAAGTTGTCGGTGCACGTAGATCTCCATTGTCAACATAACAAAGTTAAAAATTACTAAACATTTGTATTACTGTTGGTATCAGGTAAAATGACAACTTTCAATTGTCAAGATGGCGACTTCGACATTAAACATAATGTATCAGGCCATGTACGGCTAAATCACGCCAGTGCGTTTCAACCTTGATTATAATGTAAGAAAATAATTATTGTAAATGCATATCTGGAGATTTGGTGGGAAAAGGAAAAAGATTGCGTCACCGCATTGTATTATTTTCCAAAACTTGTGTTATTTTCAGTGTTAGTACATAAAATTGATGGCATTTTATTCGCTAAGTGCTGGATTACAGGCTTCTTTTCGTGTTGTTTTCAAAACTCCATAGAAACTTCTGGTAAAGTTGCCACCACTTTACTAGGAGTATGACTTGACTTGATGACTTGGACTGTGACTTAACACATATATGTATAATATTAATTAACTTGAGGAATTAATTACTTGACACTAAATACACAAAAGTGTGGAGCCAAAACAAAAAAAATGCATATCTTTATTTTAAAGAAATTTATTAAATACTCTAATGACTTGAGCTGTAAACTAATAAGGAATTATACAACAAATGTAAATCACAGAAAAAGCAACGAAACGGAAATTACCCTTTTCGCTGTTTCAAAGAAAAATCGGGTCACTCCGTCAGTGTATTCGTTTAATGTGGGATTTAAATGGAAGTCCAACGGCGTCCATTTGGCGAGATCTCTTGGATCGTAGTTTAGGAGTTCAGACGTTACAAGACGAATCATTTCCGTATTCAGACTGCTCTGTACGTTATAGCTATTCAGAAGAAAATATAAGGTGCTCTTTTGCTTTGGAATCTCTGAATTCAATTGCATTTAAGTTTTTCCTAGACACGTATATGGGAAGATAGATAGATGAACGCTTTTTTTTGTTTATTGACTCCAAACTTTTGATTTAGCCAGCATTAGTGTCAAGTAATTGATAATTTATCAAGCTAATGATATTTCACGCAGATATGTGTCAAATCAAGTTAAAGTCAAGTCATACTCCTAGTAAAGTGGTGGCAACTTTGCTTGAAGCTTCTATGGAGTTTTGGAAACAACACGAAAAGAAACGTTTCACCATCATTATACCATTTTCCCACACTCACGCCTGTAATCCAGCACATAACGCATAAAATGCCACCAATTTTATGCACTAACACTAAAAATAACAGAAGCTTTGGAAAATAACACAATGCGGTAATGCGATCTTTCTTGTTTTCCCGCCAAAACTCTTTATTGTACACACCAAATAATAAACATTATAAAAAAAAACAATTGTTTATATAATGAGCGACGCTAAAATCGATTTCTTCTAGGCCTACTTTGGGTACTTGTTGAGAGAATTTAATAAAGTGGTAAAGAACGGGTGTTATAAATAATTAGTTTATTCTTTTAAGTTTTACTTGTTGTCTAAAGCACACTCATTTTTTTTCCAAACGGAACTTTTTCAACGTCCATCCATGGTATAAAAGAACCACCACGTTTATAATGTAAGACCTTATACAAACAAATCTTTATAGAAAAGCCGGGACAAAAGTCCGACCGGTTGTCAGACGCCTTCTTCACACTACAGTTAATACGCTCAACTAGAGCGCCCTCTATTTTTGCAGCGGCGCTCCTCGAAATCGTTTTAGCTCACTCGCTCGTCGTGTCCCGTCTAATGGATTGTGAGTGGAGGCGCTCGCGTGAACGAATCTGCCTCTGTCGTGAATATGGACCATGTTATAAGCTGAAAGGAATTTTTTCGTGTGTTAACGAATCCTACATACATAACTTTGACTTCAATTTACTTATGAAAACAGGGACAAATAAATTCAATAAAAAAAAATTGACGTCTTGATTAATTTCTTAGTATAATAGATTTCGAAGTAAAACTTCTTTACGCACGCTTGCCTTTTTTTTGTTTTGGTTTTGGCTCCATACTTTCGTGTAGTTAGCCAGTGTCGAGGAATTGATAATTTCTCAAGTTAATTATTTTCATATTTATGTGTCAAGTCATCAAGTCATAGTCATTATTATACCACTTTCCCACACTGGTGCCTGTAATCCAGCACTCAACGAATAAAATGCCACCAATTTTATGGCACTAACACTGAAAATAACACAAGTTTAGGAAAATAATACAATGTGGTGAACCGATATTTTTCGTTTTCCCGCCAAAACTCCCCTACGCTTAACTTGTGATTTATTTTATTCCTGCACATATGTAAGTATATTTCATGAGGTGCGTAAAGAAGAGTTATCTATCATCTGTTCTATCTATACTTAGAAGAAAAAAAACTCCAATTTCATGTTCAGAACTTTATTTTTAACCGCTTTCTTCTGGTTTTTACTCCACAACTAAGTTTGCACTATCCACTAAGCAGTTGCCAACTTTTCTAAACACTTAATTTAGTCTTTAAGTCAACAGGATAGCTTATATTTTCCTCTGATTTATAATTTAACTGTGTTTGTAATGGTCATGTTAGGTAGTCACTTTTATTTTAAATACATAGATAGGATCTTGTTAGGATGAACGCTTTTCGGGCAAAACCTAGCATGCTTAGGCAAAAACTTTTAAATAATATTTATTCTAAAAAGTTTTTCAAATGCATCTTAAAAGGTTTTTAGTGTTAACAAAATAGAATTATTTACGCATTACACATATTAAATTGCTATAACTAGCCAAATTATATTCTATATATGAAAATGAATCTCTATTTTCCTTGGTTATCACATCACGCGTGAACGGATGGATCTTTTTCGATAATTCTTTTTTGTTGTGTTTATTATTGTTAGGAGAAAGTTCTTATGAAATAAAAAATAAAGGAAGTTAGAGAAATTTCACCACGCGCGTGAAACTGCGGAACGCATCTAGTTTACACTATTTATCGTCAAAAAAGTAGTATTATATATTGGAATTGATTTGTGAGTGTTTTGTAACTCGCCGCTTGGTGGCGTTGTTGTCGACTGTTATGGAGGGAAATTGTTTAAAAGGAGTAGAACGCTGTTCAGTACAGTTCAGTTGGCCTTTAGCAGCGGAGAAGATACCACGAAACAATCATAGATATACTGTGAAACAGTAAACATATCTGGAAGTTGCTTATTAATTGAAAGGTTCAGAATAAAAAGGGTTTAACTGCCAAATTGATAGTTTCGAGAAAATTGAGTTTAAACTTCAGCGGCTTCATTTTAATGTAGAGTGCTTATAAGACAATAGAAAAGGTTTATGTAAGTTTCAGTTGCTTGAAAATGTTTTAATTCTATTTTAAAATACTAAATATAGTACTAATTTCATACAATCACTGTAAAATATAATATAATAAAATAAATATAATAATGTTTTTATGCTAAGCGAACTGTACTCCTGTGACAGATAAACTATTTTAGACTCAACCAGATTTAAGCCTCATTTCGGTATTTTGAGAATGTATTACTGTAGATAATTTCACGCTGAATCCAACGATACCCATAAGTCATTTTGTGAAAAAAAACAGTTGCTTAACTGTTTTTTTTCACAAAATGAAACAGTAAACATATCTGGAAGTTGCTTATTAATTGAAAGGTTCAGAATAAAAAGGGTTTAACTGTCAAATTGATAGTTTCGAGAAAATTGAGTTTAAACTTCAGCGGCTTCATTTTAATGTAGAGTGCTTATAAGACAATAGAAAAGGTTTATGTAATTTTCAGTTGCTTGAAAATGTTTTAATTCTATTTTAAAATACTAAATATAGTACTAATTTCATACAATCACTGTAAAATATAATATAATAAAATAAATATAATAATGTTTTTATGCTAAGCGAACTGTACTCCTGTGACAGATAAACTATTTTAGACTCAAAATCTCCAGATTTAAGCCTCATTTCGGTATTTTGAGAATGTATTACTGTAGATAATTTCACGCTGAATCCAACGATACCCATAAGTCATTTTGTGAAAAAAAACAGTTAAGCCCTTTTTGTTCTCACCCCTTCAATTGTGCTGCAAATGTCTATTAAGTTTATAATAGATAGGAATGAATCCTAATCGTCTATCAAAGTGGCAGTTCCGGGTTGATAAAGATGATTGCCGCATATATTTTAATTCGTTGGTGCTATCATCTGGTGCATCGACTATGGAAAAAAGCGATGTGATTGATGCACCTATTGCCTGTTTTACTAATTCGTACATTACTTGTAAATGATAATTTTAATCGTGTAAAGATATTCACAGAAAATTTAAAATAAATTGCGAGGCTTTTATTTAAACTATTTCAACCCTCGACCAGAAGGGTGATATAAATTTTTGGTTTGAAAGATAACTTAATCGTGAATGTTCTTAGCTGTATATTGCTTTTCTCTATGCAATTTATTTATTATTGTTGCATAGGTTTTCGTTTGACCACTATCTCACCTGATGGTAAGTGACGATGCGGTCTAAGATGTAAAACTTGCCTAGAAGATACCTGCTCACTCAAGATTTGAAGACTCCAAGTTATTTTTCCTATATTTTCATTTAGCATCAAAGTCACGTGGTTAAATAGTCTTCGTTCGTCGTTCGTCCAGTTCGCTTTCCTAAGTTGACTCGGGGGATTCAATTGGACTTATCACTATACAGATCCTGTTTAATGTTGTTGTATTAGACTAAATTCAATTATTATGTTTAACAATGTTCCGTGTTACATTCTGCGCCATCTAGCAATGAAGAGCTCACATTAATACAAACTAGATGGCGTTGTACGTTCTTAAAACGCGCAAGCGTTTCGTTGCATAGTGACAGTGGTTAGGAAGTGATTAGTGTAAGGACAGACGGAGTACCGACGTAAGGTGGCAAGTCTGTCGGTCTTTTACAGATTACACCACGGCGAATGCGCACAAGAACTGCATGATCTCATTCCCCCATCACCATTCCACCACCTGACTACTAGACGCTCGGCTAAGCGCCATCCTTTCGTGGTCGAAATACCACCCATTCGTACAAAGCGATTTGATTCCAATTTCTTAATTAGAACGGCTAAGGAATGGAATGCCCTGCCAGCGTCTGTGTTTCCGGCGAAATATGACCCGGGCGTGTTCAAGAGAAGAGTGAATAGGTATTTACTTGGCTAGCATGCTACACCTTCGATCGCATCGTCACTTCCCATCAGGTGAGAGCGTGGTCAAATGCTAGACAAGTAAAAAAAAAAGTGATTTCATTAAAATTTTGTCTACCAAGCTATAATCTAGTTTGATTTACCCCCGTTTGGGTAGAGGCGCGCGACTCTAGGCCAACGTTGGAAAACGTAATTTCCAGATCCTATGGGAGATTTACTTGTATATTATCTTCACACAGAAGCCACGTATGGTAGCCCTTCAGATATGAAGCAAAAAACAACTGGGTAATGAGTTTTCTGTGTAAATTTTTATTATTCAAAACTTTATTTTCCACCCAGACTTGTTTTTTTTTTCGCCAAAGGTCAAAGCTCTATAAGCTTCTACTGTCTTGACCTTTAATCCACCGTTATCTTATACTGACGGGTAATGAAACGGCTGCTCATTGACGGTGATAAAAAATATATTTTCTCCAGACTGAAAGAAGGGAGGTTAATTTTATTTGTCTATGTCTTATCAAATTTTGAGGGATGACTCAGAAATGTAGCAAAGAAGTTACGTTTTTGGAATAAGATTTTTTGTTTTATAGCATTACTTATTTAGCGATAGAAAAACAAACATTTTATGGTATATTCAAGTATATTGTATATTGCCACCAAGGCCGAAAACCTCAAACGACACAAAAATGCACTCCTTGACAGGGCCTACATGTTTGTGCCGTTTGGGGTGGAGACAATGGGTCCATGGGGGCCGGCTGCCATGGCAACATATAGGGACTTGGCCAAACGTTTGGTGGAAGCTTCGGGTGACCAGAATGCTGGCTTTTATTTTGCACAAAAACTAAACATTGCCATTCAACGTGGTAATGCTGCCAGCATTCTGGGAACTTTCCCCTCTACCAACGGGCTATTTTAAATTTTTAGTTTTTATTTATTTTAAGTTCTTAGGTATAGTTTAGTTTTTTAGGTCTAGTTTAGTTTAGTTATTGTTAATTCATTTGCGTACATGTAATTATTATAAATAAAGTATATTGTATATTTGTCAAGTTTTATTTGGCGAAGAAAAGAACACCATTTCTCACAACACCCACACGTAGAAACTACCTTTTACATTTAGTTACTTATTTAGGCTTTTTAGGTATTACCATTCTTTAACTAGTTTATTTATCTTGCAACATTAAAATAATTAAATACTCATTTATTTCGTACCAATTTTTAATACCCATATAAGGCTTCATATCTATAAAAGGTTTCCGGTTACAAGCCCACTTGACAGCCTCTGTGGTGGTGTGTGGTGTGGTGGTTGACGAGGTCGGCTCATGATCTGGCGGCGGCGGGTGCATAAATATTTGTTCCGTATCAGGGTATTGTGAGACCATGGTCTTCGTAGTTCTTGGGTCTCTAGTCATAAGGAATCCTTTTTGGATAATTACACAGGGAATTCTAGTTAGGGGTCCAGGACCTATATAATGTGAGCGTTGGACGTTATTTATTTATTTAAATTTTTTTTTGTAAGCAACGCTTTGGTCATCGTGCCACATCCAGTATTGCAGATGTCTATAGGCTATTTTAAGAGACAATGCAAGAACGCGAAATTTTGGAATAACGACATGATAGATCATTAGGGTAACACGCTTTTATTGTAATTATTTGGATGCCAAAATACGTCAAGTTGGCAACTTAGGTATTTTTTTTTTTTTTTTTTTTTTACTTCAAACTTGTCTAGCATTTGACCACGCTCTCACCTGATGGGAAGTGACGATGCGATCGAAGGTGTAGCATGCTAGCCAATTAAATACCTATTCACTCTTCTCTTGAACACGCCCGGGTCATATTTCGCCTAAAACACAGACGCTGGCAGGGCATTCCATTCCTTAGCCGTTCTAATTAAGAACGTTGAGTCAAATCGCTTGGTACGAATGGGTGGTATTTCGACCACAAAAGGATGGCGCTTAGCCGAGCGTCTAGTAGTCCGGTAGTGGAATGGTGATGGGAGAATTAGATCATGCAGTTCTTGAGCGCATTCACCGTGGTGTAATCTGTAAAAAACCGACAGACTTGCCACCTTACGTCGATGTGCAAGGCTCTGGAGCCTTTCACCAACCAAAGTGTCGTCGTCAATGAGCCTTTTGGCACGCCGTTCGATCGAGTCCAGAGCCTCAAGCTGGTACTTGGCAGACCCGTCCCACAGGTGGCAGCAGTACTCCATACACGATCGGACTTGTGCTTGATACAGATTTAGAAGCTGTCCAGGTGTGAAGTACCGCCTTACCTTGGACAATATGCCGAGTTTTTTTGAAGCTACTTTGGCTTTGGACTCGATGTAGGATCCAAAGTTTAGGTTTGACGTAAGATCAACACCCAAAAGCTCAAGATGGTTTCCTAAACTTACAGATACACCACGGAATGAAGGAGCCAGATGGAGTGGGCTCTTTTTAGCAGTGAATAAACACGCCTGTATTTTTGCAGCATTGAACCTAACCAAGTTAGCATCACCCCAATCGGACACGGCTTTCAAAGCCAGGTTCATGCGCTCAACCATAGCCTCTCTCTCAATCCGGACGTCGTCACCACTGGCTCGGGCACTGGATGTGTATCTTTCAACAACAGTACTATCATCTGCATACCCAAAGGTACCGGGCTTTAGCAGATCATTGATGTGGAGTAAGAATAGTGTTGCTGAAAGAACTGACCCCTGAGGTACACCAGCATTAATAGCTAATTGATCGGAAGAGCAGCCATCAAGAACTACTCTAAGCGATCGTTCCCTCAAAAAGTCTGATATCCAAGTGCACAAACCAGCAGGTAGTCCGTAAGATGGAAGCTTATTCAGAAGACCGTCGTGCCAGACCCGATCAAATGCCTTAGAGACGTCTAGAGATACAGCAAGTGCCTCTCCATGCATCTCTAAGGCTTCGCTCAATATGTGAGTGGCATACGCGAGAAGATCCCCAGTGGACCGGTTTCGGCGAAATCCGTATTGCCGGTCACTGAGGAGATCATTGTCTTCAAGGTATGCCAAGAGCTTGTTGTTAATTATACGCTCCATACTCTTACAGAGAATGGAGGTAATTGAGATGGGTCGATAGTTGGCAGGATCAACACGACTGCCCTTCTTAGGTACAGGTTGTACGTTGGCTAGCTTCCAACTCATAGGGACTATTCCGGTGTCTAGAGAGAGGCGAAATAGGCGTGTTTGAATGGGAGACAACTCGGGTGCACAGCTCTTAAGTACAATTGCAGGTATACCATCGGGACCACTGGCTTTGTTCACGTCTAGACTGCGTAATGTTTTTAGTACTTCCTTCTGACGTATGCGTATTTCCGGCATGAAAACACCGCATTGTGGAAGGCAGGGAGGTACCTCATTAGCAGTATCTAATCGCGAAGCTTCTGCAAAGAGAGTGGCAAACAAGTTTGCTTTTTCTTTTGCAGTGTGAGCCAGCGATCCATCTGGTTTCAATAATGGAGGCAGTGAGGATCGACAGAAGTTCGCTTCAACCGATTTGGCTAGGGACCAAAAAGCCTTACTACCCGCTGGGTAGGAAGCAAGTTTAGTCCCTATTCGACCAATATGATTGAAACGAGCCTTCCTTAATTCCTTCTTACAGGCCTTGGCGGCAACGTTAAAGGCTTTCTTCTTAGCTCGAGTATCCGAGGCCTTGCGTTTTCGAGCGTCAGCCCATGCCAGATATGCCGCATGCTTCTGCGCTTCAGCACGTGCACATTCGGCTCCAAACCATGGGCTGGCTTTGCTGGTCACGGGCTTATCGGAAAATGGAATAAAATATTCCATAGCCCGACATACTACCTCAGTAACCGCATTCGCGCAGACCGTCGGATCTCCAGAAGAAAAACACGTTTGCCGCCAAGGATATGAAGCGAAGAAATGTCGCATCTCGTCCCAGTCTGCTAAGTTGTATCTCCAGACACGCCGATTGCTCTTAGGGCTTGGGTCAGGCGGGGAGTATACTGAAACGGACTTGACCAGACAGTGATCGGAACTACCAATGGGTGAGGATACCGCCACAGAGTATCGGTCTGGTTCAGTCGTGAGCAGAAGGTCGAGGCAGTTAGCAGTGTGGCTATCAGGTATACAAGGAACTCGACTAGGAAGATAGGCTTTCTTCACGATGAAATGTTGTCTTCATTGATCAGGAATGAACCAAGAAAGTACAAAAATATCTTAAGCATGAAAACCCGTATCTAGCTCACACCTTTATAATTTTAATCGGATTATAAATACACACTACATTACTTCCAAAACGCGGTCGCTTCCTTTCGCCCGTCTCAGATGCACAGTATACTTGAAAACAGTCGCCGATTTCCCACACTCTGTAGGTAAGGTTATATTACGAACAATAACTACTACTATGCACAACTATGAAAGAAAAAAAAATACATTCAGTCCATCACACAACATAACATTCAAATGAACATGAAAATAAAGCAATAATAATAATATGCTTATTTCCAAAAAGTTACAAGTGTTAGAGATGAGTTTTGGCGGGAACGCGAAAAAGATTGCGTCACCGCATTGTATTATTTTCCAAAACTTGTGTTATTTTCAGTGTTAGTGCATAAAATTGGTGGCATTATATTCGTTAAGTGCTGGATTACAGGCGTGAGTGTGGGAAAATGGTATAGTGATGGTGAAACGTTTCTTTTTGTGTTGTTTCCAAAACTCCATAGAAGCTTCAAGTAAAGTTGCCACCACTTTACTAGGAGTATGACTTTGACTAGACTATGACTTGACTATGACTTGACTTGATGACTTCGACTGTGACTTGACACATATTTGCGTGAAATATCATTAACTTGATAAATTATTAATTACTTGACACTGGCTAAATACACAATAGTGTAGAGCCAAAGCATTAAAAAAAAGTGTTAGAGAGTAAGCCATTTTTAGCCAACTGCTTTATCAACCTTGTCAGCCCATTTTTCTTAAGGCCTTTCTCTTCTTTTTTTGTCTTTTGAGCTTGCCCATATGGTAGCAAGTGTATATTTTGTAAAATTACGCATTATTATTATTTGTTAATTACGTGCTGACGCTTGCGAAAGCCGCCGCGGCTTGCGTTAGCAACTGGCTCCCATATCAAGGACATATGTCCGAAACCTGGTCGGAGTAATTTCGACTTTTAATTGGCGTGAGTTTAGCCGAAGTGAGGCGTGAGTTTCCAAAATGTATTATTCTCACGATAGTTTTCAAACCAAAAGTGTATAGTTTGAGTACTGTCTAGTCTATTACATTGCATTCGCTTATCATCGGTTTCCGGGAGAGCGCGTCTCTACGCCAATTAGGAGCCTCCGACGGTAATTATTGCGGGGAAAAACATTTCGCACCTATTTGTGTTTGTATAAAAAAAATGCCAGAATATTTGAAATATTTTTATTTAGTGTTTTATTGTTTATTATTGTACTACGTTTTCTTGTTAGTGAATCAAATTTTTTTTTTGATAAATTGTTTAAATTCTCTGATGTTCGTGACGTCATGACTACAAGTTCCGCCTGAAAATCAGTTTTTTAAGGTCACGAGTTAACCTTAATCTCATGCTGAGTGGGGACCTGGTCATGACATCACACAACGTTACACTGTTCTTTTGTCTATTCTTTCTCAACCTGTATGTCTCCTATATTGTAATAATAATAATAATAATAATAATAACGCTCAACGACCACATACATAGCATCCTGAACCCTAACTGGTATTCAATGTGTCTAGGGACCCAGGAACTACGAGGACCATACTCCCACAATACCCAGACACAACAAGTATTTTCGTTTTTTTTCTGTGCACAAATACTTGTCCTGCCGTGGAAATGGAATCCGCCGCCTCCACGTTATGAGCCGACCTGCTCAACCGAGCAGGTCGG
This sequence comes from Ennomos fuscantarius, assembly GCA_905220475.3. Lineage (NCBI taxonomy): Eukaryota > Metazoa > Arthropoda > Insecta > Lepidoptera > Geometridae > Ennomos > Ennomos fuscantarius. Next base: position 1,319,122 of record HG992040.1, on the reverse strand, counting down.
CTCATAATACGGAGGCGGCGGTATGGTGGTTACCATACCACAGAAGTTGTCATGTAATTTTGTGTGATGTCCTGAATAAATGTTTTTCCTTTCTTTCATTTACATTAGCATTGGAGTTGCATAACCTGATTCCACCATCATCTTTCCACCATCGGACTACCAGATGTACGAAAAAATGCCACCGTTACATGGTTAATATCCCACATGTGCGAACAAAGTGATTTGGCTCCACATTTATTATGCTAACAGCCAAAGAGTGGAACGCTTTACCGGCGTCCGTATTTCCCGATAACTACACGCCTTGGGGTCTTCAAATCGAGAGTGAATCTTCTAGGCAAGCGTGTTAATTGCGTGTTATATTAAGCATGTGGTCTAGAATGCTAGACCTCATCGTTACTTACTTTCAGGTGCAATAGTGGTCAAACGCAAGCCTATCAAACAATAAAAAAAAGATGGTTTCCTTCACCGAAACTTCTAGCGTATTGGCCGGATTCGATCCTATGACACATGGATCGCAAGTCGCGGTCGCCACCAACGGAGCTGTAAACTGCTACATTAATCATACCTGCGCCAATAATTATTTCATCAACCAATGATCACTTATTAACACTGCAATCCACTCAATGAGCAATTCCACTTCCTGTGAGTGGGTCCGTTCCACTTGACGCTCTCAAAATGTTCGAGTACTCACGATGCTCCGAGTACTTGTGCCATTTTGGTATATTTATAATAATGTGTGTGGACATTTCACACAGCGCCATCTAGCCCCAAACTAAGCAAAGCTTGTACTATGGTAACCAGATAACTGATACAATACTTAAATAGGTTTTTTTGTTTATAAATACATACATAGAATACTATATAACACCCAGACACAGAACAAACACCTATGTTCATCACACAAACGTTTGTCCTGGGTGGGAATCGAACCCACAACCCACAATTCAGAAGACAGGGTTACTACTTACTGAACTATCCGGTCAGTCATCATTTGTTTTGTTGTTTTTGAAGTAAAACTTCTTTACACACGCTTGTCTTGGAGAATAAACTGGTTAATGCAAAGCGAACGGAAATTGAAGTGGGTTCACGTAGATCTCCATGGTCAATACAACAAAGTTAAAAATTGCTTTTATGTTGGTATTTCCAGTAAGATAACAATATGACAATTGTCAAGATGGCAGACATTAACATTAAACAAAGCAACAATAAAGTTACTTACCGGCCGATAGATGGAGCTAAACTAAAGAAGTGGTCAAATAAAGCACACTCGTTTTTTTTTAATATATTTTATAACTTAATAGAATTTGTTTGATTTGTGATGCAATAGAGAGTTGCTTTATAGTAAAAAGTAGCTAGAAATTAGTACGTGTCTACAGAGGCAAACGGTGGCTTAATCATTATCCGTTACAATTACGGGGAATATTTATAATTTTCTTCACACAGCACAGCGGTAGAGCCGACCTCTACAGCATCACCAGGTGAATATTCACTTTTCTTTAAGGCAAGGTGTAAGCACGAAATCGACAAAAAGCACTTTTAAAAAAAGCGGAGTGTGACGTTTTGTGCCAAAATATTCAGATGAAAAAATAGTGTACATAAAAAAGCAATAAACAAATAAGATTCCCTGTATCTAGGGAACCAGGAAGTACGAGGACTATGGTCACAATACACAGAGACAGAACAAGGACTTGAGCTTGTTTCTGTGCACAAATACTTGTCCTGCCGCGGGAATTGAACCCGCTGCCTCTGAGTTATGAGCCGACCTGCTTAGCCACCATACCACTGCTTAGTACTTACAATGTTGAGCCCGGCAGCTGGTATATCGGGGGCGAGTTGGCTGGACTGCAGTCGCAACCCCTTCTCGCCCCGGTACGGCGGACCAGGGCTCACGGGGGTGGTTTTAGCGGGTTCGAGTCCCACATACCCAAGAAGTGAAAGTGAGAAGTGCGAGGGCATTTCCCCCCCTAAAAAAAAGAAAAAAAAAGTATACAAAAATATTATATAGTAATGTATGTATAGGTACCGGTGACCCGCATAAATTACAGGCGGTCCCAAAGCGAGCACCTCATTCATTTGGCTATTAATTAACGTTGCTCTCTCATTCGATGTCGGCACTTGCGCCGAATTTAAGTGAATTCTATTGGCTTCATTGAATATGATCCTGTTTATATACACGGTGGAATTTAATTCGTTCTTTTCCTTTAATGTATGTATTTAGTCCATGCTATAGAATTCTCCCATATAACTAAATAAAAAAGTACTTATGAAATAAAACTTAAATCTAGGTATTATCAAATTTAAATTCTAAACTAAAGTATTGTATATATTGTAATATATATTAAGATATTGAACAAAGCAGGTGTTTTATTGCCTACGAAACATTTACAATGCACTCAGCTGGTGCCCGCGCTGTGTGTACCGTTAAATAGACATTTCGGCTGTCATGCAGTTATTTTAAGAGGCACTAAATACTAAAACAAAATCATTTTTTTTTTAATTCGACCTTATACTAATATTCCATAGCGTAGTCTGAGTACATACATTTAAGGAAAAAAGTTAATTAAATGCTACCTTGTATACAAGCAAATTATTTTGTATTCTTCCAGTACAAAATAAATGATAGTACCGTATTTCTAGTACATTCAAATAAATTTACTAAAGAAAAAAAGTAAATACATTTTATCCAAAAACACACGCAATATCAAGAAACAAAAAGATGTAAAAAATATATGTAAATAAAAAAACATAATATAATATACATATATAATATACATTAAAACTAAACATCAGTCATGTAATCCAAAACTAGATCTATCTTTGGGTCATCGCTAGATTTCATATACCATATGATAAATGTATGACGATGGCCGTTAGCCAATTACGACCTGTATTAAAGAACTATCATAACAGTCGCCAAACGGTACTCAACACAAAATTTCATTTTAATTACCTTTTTTTCTAGCTGCCTTACCTGGGTCCGTGCTTTTTAATTTATTTATTTATAGGAAAACCAACAGCTTATCTTAACAAAATATACATCATTTTAACCGTAGCCGTACCAATTTTTAAACATAAGTACTAATTTCTAATTGTGCGAACACCACGAGCAAACCAGCTTCCGCAAGCAGCACACGTTCACGAGCTCGAACTGGCTGTGTTTTCTGTGGTCATTTTTATAATGAGACCGAAACCATTTTAAAGGAAGTAAAAGAAAGAACATGACTGGCAATTTCTTTGCGGATATCCAATTCCCTTTCCCTTTCCTAATATTTCCAACACATTAAATAGGACAGGGATCGAAAGAGGCAAGCCCCATCACATACGATTGGTATGATGGTATGACTCACCATTTCACAATTAACGTTTAGTGACTCTTGAAAGAAAGGAAGAAAGAAAAAAAATATTTTGCAACAGAACAAAAACATTAATAAGATAAGTAGGTACAAAAGCTTTAGTTCTTTAGTTCTGCCACAAACTGGCCTCAACTAGTTTTTACGAACCGGCGCTGGTCTTGGGGTGTAAGGGTTTATATATTTTATCAAAAAGTTTTGCAAGCAGTTAAATGTATATAAATGAATGTTGGCTTCGACTTCATCAGGGAAAAGATAAATTCAAAAAGTTCCAAGTTTACCCATTGTTAAATATGAATAGATAGTCTATCGAACGTCTAGACTGTGAAGAAATCAGTATTCATATTTCGACTTCAATTTATGCATCAAACAAGGGCTATGGAGAAAATTTGTTTTCTGTGTTTTCCGCTCACAATTTTCACGCTAAACTTTTTTATTTTGGAACGATATCGAACAAACCTAGAAAAATTCAGCTCGACAAAAAATCTAGATTTAAAAGTTCGGGGCTAACTTCACACACACATCAAACAAGCGTTCCATTTCTTCCAGCGCGGTGCAGCGCTGCGTCCCAAAAATTTATTCAGCCAGCGAGTTTCGACGATGAGAGAGTTGAGATGAAAATTATTAGAAGCATTTCGGTGTTTTTTGAACAAAACAATAAAATAAAAATAACTTTACTAGGTGGTGGGCTTATCTGCAAAATTGGCTTAGATAGACATCACCACTTAGCCAGATATTCGGCCGCCAAGTACTGTGCAAGCACTACTGTGTTTCGGTTCCAAGGATAATGTAGGTAGCTAGTGAAATAACTGGGTAAATACTTTATAACCTGATCTTACAGATTGGTAATCTTATTACTAGACTGTGCTGATATCACAGCTTATGGCGACGTGCGAAGTCAGTGTCGCAAACTTCATATTCTACAGTTCCGAGTGACACTGCAACTATTATTAGCAACCGTGATGCTTAACACCAGGCGAACGACAAACTTTGTTTTTCTAAATTAAATAAATTTATTTACTTGTGAAGTAGGTCAAACAATGATTTGTGGTCTTAAAAGTAACACAGTGGTATCTTTATTTCCGTCGTCGTGACATGCAAGCTCATCACGGCATTCATCAACGTAAAAAAATACTGCAACAATATAGTTTTATTCAGTTGTTATTCAAAGTTATGACTCGTTTTGTGATCGTGACCGGGCTTGTTTGAAGAGGCTCCTCTCCAATTTTAATGGCCATCAGACCCAAAAACCCTGAATCCTAAATATATCATTGTATTATTCTCTCTGAATTCAGAACTTGTATAATAATAACCAAACCGCTGTTTATTTAGATTCGCCATACAAATCTCTCAAGCTACTTTTATGGAGTTGAGAAATATGGAGTGGATACTTTATTTTATACTAGCTGCGCCCCGTGGTTTCACTCGTGTGGTCATGAAAAACTTTCTCAGTGTTTCCTTTATAAGAACTTTCTCCTGACAATAATAAACACAACAAAAAAGGAATTAGCGTAAAAGTTCCATCCGTTCATACGTGATGCGATGACCAAGGGAAACAGAGATTCATTTTTATATTATACGGATTAAATAGGTAAGCGGCTTAAAAAGGTTTTAACCTCAATTTACTTATTCCGTTCCGTTTATTTTATTATTTCATACCCAGATGGCATAATTGATGTGGAAACGATAATTGGCCATAACCAGTCCAATAATAGCTAATTTGCAATACATTTTTGAAGTAAAACTTCTTAACGCTCACTCGACTCGGCGAGTAAGCTGGTGAATGCTAAACGAGGCGAACTGTAATTGAAAGTTGTTGGTTCACGTAGATTTCCATTATTGTCAAACAAAGTTAAAAATTACTCAAAGTTTGTATCAAAGTCAAAGTCAAAAGATTATTAGCACTTTTACAAGCACATTAAGTTGGCATGTCCGGTAAAATGACAATTTACAATTGCCGAGATGGTGACATTATCATCAACAAAGCAAAAAGTTATATCGGCCGATGGAGCTAAAAAAGTTTTACTTCAGTGTCATAAAGCACACTAATTTTTTTTCTTGTCTTTGATGAACCCTAGAAATGCATAAAAAAACAGCCACTTCCTCTTTGAGTAGGTAAAGAATGGCATATCAGCTAAGAACTTTATAGAAGTGCCACATCCATTTATTTTGTATAGGCCTCCTTCTTCCTACATCACTGTCATCGTCCACAGAGCAGACACATTAATCTAGTATGCTGTATCATTCGTTTTACCATTGAACAAGACTTTTGTTTGCGACTTTGTCTGCAATTCTGTTTATTTTATCTGTTTCTTCTAAATGTAAATTTTGTTTTTTTTTTTTGGCGGGAAAACGTAAAAGATCGTTTCGCTGCATTGTATTATTTTCCAAAACTTGTGTTATTTTCAGTGTTAGTGCATAAAATTGGTGGCATTTTATTCGTTTGGTGCTGGACTACAGGCATGAGTGTGGGAAAATGGTATAATGATGGTGAAACGTTTCTTTTCGTGTTGTTTCCGAAACTACATAAAAGCTTCTGGTAAAGTTGCCACCACCACTTTTCTAGGAGTATGACTTGACTAGGCTAGACTATGACTTAACTTGATGACTTGGACTGTAACTTGACTTGACACATAATATATATATATATATATATATATATATATATATATCATTTCAACGGTTATTATAATTAATTAACTTGAGAATTTATCAATTACTTGACACTGGCTAAATACACAAAAGTGTGGAGCCAAAAGAATACAATAAATATTTTTTTAATGTTATGCTCTTTTTGTATTAAAGTTTATCAAATCAATATCAAATTTGTCTAGGACTTTCCTACTCAAATTCGTTGCAGTAGGTACATCATAGACGGCTAAGTACGAATTTAAGAGCTGTTCAACTTTTATGCAGACGGGTAGTAATTCGGTATCTACAGTTGTAATTTCCAAGAATATTTCCAATACAAATACTAGTATGTTTTTATATACATATGGGCTACCACAAATTTCTGCCAAGAATATTTCAAGCTATGAAAATTTGAAACCTCAAAGAACAATGAATAGTCTGTACCACAGATATCATAATACTAGACAAAATGTATGGTACATATCTATATATACCTACCTATCTTTAATAAAAAGTTTAAAATTTATGGCTAGCATCAATTTCGAAGTTTTGAGTAATTGACAGAGAGATATCGGTGGTTAAATATATATAGGATTTTAAGTTTAGGTTGAAAATAATTCACCCAAAGATTTGTCCACCATTTTACCGTGGTATTTTACAAAACTTGTGTTATTTTCAGTGTTAGTGCATAAAATTGGTGGCATTTTATTCGTTAAGTGCTGAATCACAGGCATGAGTGTGGGAAAGTGGTATAATGGTGGTGAAACGTTTCTTTTCGTGTTGTTTCCCAAACTCCATAGAAGTTTCAAGTAAAGTTGCCACCACTTTTCTAGGAGTATGACTTTGACTAGACTATGACTTGACTTGATGACTTCGATTGTGACTTGACACATATTTGCGTGAAATATCATTAACTTGATAAATTATTAATTACTTGACACTGGCTAAATACACAAAAGTGTGGAGCCAAAACATAAAAAAGGGCAGATTGGTGGAGCTGGTGTGGCTATAAAATACGAAATTGACTTGTATTTGTATAATCTGAAGAATAAACATATTACGTACCATAAATCATATATTAAAACAGAAATAAATCTTTTAATCTGATTAAACACTTGGTCGAAACATTTATACTTGCACAATAGTGGCTTTCATTTCAAGAAATAGATTAGAAAATTATTCTTTTCAAGACAAGAGGTTAATTACTTTGGAAACTGTGAATCACATTTTAAACTTATTTTATTTTGAAAAATTTCAATGTTATTGCCACATAGATGTCATCTACACTAGGTGGTAGGACTTTTCTGCAAAGTTCGTCTACGCAGGTACCACCGCTTTGCCAGTTATTCTGCCGCCAAGCAGTAGTGTACAAGCACTACTGTGTTCCGGTTTAAAGGGCACTTTAGCTAGTGAAACTAAATAACTTGTGACATAGCTCAAGGAAAGCGTTCGGTGACGATGACGCGAGTTTCACGCTTCTTGTTCACCCAAAAAAGTAAACATACCTATATACACAGTACACAAAGCTCATGGAAAGCGTTCGGTGACGATGACGCGAGTTCCATGATTTTTGTTCAACCATACATTGCTCAACATGCCTAAAGAAGGAAATTCAAAAATTCCCGCCGCATCAAAACACAAATTGTGGCGAGATACAAAGACATTCGGTGTCTAAAACAGCGCATCTTTGGACCGCACAATCGGTGCTTTACATTCTGAAGGGGTTCTCTAAGAACTGCGCTTTTATTGTATGCTAGATACAGTTGCGCTTGATGAATGCCGGTTGATGGCGGCGAATATGGGGCGATTTTATATCCGACAACTTTAAGAATATGAAAATATATTTATAAGTTTAGAGTATATATTATGTTATTATTATTATTATATGTGACCTTGTATCCAAATTGTATATTGTGTATTCTTGCAAATAAACAAATGATTGATTGATTGATTGATTGATAGAGAGTATATATTTATTTTGAATTGTGTATTATATGGGTAAGACGAAGAGAATAGAATAGAACTAGAATAGAATAGGAAAACATTTATTCAATACTTGTCTAAAATTAAGGTACAAAAACAGGTTAAATTAATACACATAATATGTACATAATGAATAGAAATAAACAAGTATCGAATGGGCGTCGGCTCAGCATATTGTTGGTCATCAGAGACATCCAGCGCTATTTTCAGCCTAGACCCAGAGGGGGTGGACACAATTCGAAAAAGATATTTTTATTAATGTTTAAAGAACGGATAAACAAGAATACTTACATATAAAATTACATATATGCATATACGGGTACTGGGTGTTGTGGGACCAGGGTCCTCGTAGCTCCTAGGTACACACAGGGCATCTATGTATGTGATTGTTGGGTGTTATTATTATTATTATTAATATATATTTGTGTAGTTATATTTGTCATAGGTGCGATTTTTCAATGGCTGGATAAATGTCATTCAACTAACAAATTATGATCTGACAATAAAAGTACCATTATTATTGCAGTGTTCACTATACAAAGTTATTCCTTTATTTTCACTGTTTTTTTGTTTTATCCAATGAATAAATTTATCTGATTATTGAAAAACCACGCCATTGTAAATACATTTTTGAGTCGACATAATTTTTAATTCCTCTACTTAGTCGAAATTAAACAATATATTCAAGAATAAAACTATTTTTGGATGAACGCTTTTTCAAAGCGCTTTTATGTCAACAGCCTCTGTGGTGTGGTGGCTGAGCAGATTGGCTCATAATCTGAAGGAGACGGGTTCGATTGCCACGACAGGACAAGTATTCGTGCAAAAAAAAACATGTAGAAAAAAAACGCAAATACTTGCTCTGTGTCTGGGTGTTGTGGGTCCTCGTAGTTCCTGGGTCTCTAGACACAGGGAATCCTAGTTAGGGTCCAGGATCTATGTATAGGATCGTTGGGCGTTATTATTATTATTATGTTTTCCATTCATGGCTTAACATGTTCTTGTCCAAGCTATTTCCATATCCCAGTTAGTATCCAACTCGCAAGTCTTACCGCGAATGCAAATCTCATTCCAGTGCTGCTGTAATGAAATTGCAGCTTCGACTCGTTTAATCTAGACATGACAGGATGCCTAGACTAGGACTGTACTTATAGGCTAAGAGCTAGCATCCGAAAAATGTTTGGTGCATTTTAATAATATATTATAATTTCTAATACTATGGGCTTGTCTTATTAGAATCTTATTAGATTACGTTAAGATAGTTCTATTTTATTACAATAAAAAGTAAGAAATGAGTTTAAGATTACTTTACTTTATCTATTTTATTTTAATAGAAATAAAGAAGAAAAAAAAATAGTTATATGTTAGCAGTATAACTCCTTAGTTCAGACAGGTTACCGTTTTATCGTCTTATTATAGGTAATCAGACAATTAAGCGTTTACCTAAAATGAATAACAAATTTCACTTAAATAAAAGTATTAAAGATGTATGAAAGAATTTTATTTTTTTGGCTCCATACTTTTGTGTATTTAGTCAGTGTCAAGTAATTGATAATTCATCAAGTTAATGATATTTCACGCAGATATGTGTCAAGTCACAGTCCAAGTCATAGCATAGTCATACTCCTAGTAAAGTGGTGGCAACTTTACTAAAAGCTTCTATGGAATTTTGGGAACAACACGAAAAGAAATGTTTCACTATCATTATACCACTTTCCCACATTCATACTTGTAATCCATCATTTAACGAATAAAACACCACCAAGTGTATGCACTAACACTGAAAATAACACAAGCTTTGGAAAATGATACAATGCGGTGAAGCCATCTTTTTCGTTTTTCCGCCAAAAACCGAAAGAAAAAGTTTTAGGCCTATCCTCAAGTGTCTTACTTATAAATGACGCTAGCTCTTAAGCTATGTACTTTAGTCCTGCTTAGCGAAGAGACTAGAAACGAGAATCTCTTGTTTATATGTAAATGAAGAGAATTCCATCTATAAAAACTATCTAGATAGCCTACTTACATTTTTAAAAGCTTTTTGACCGACATGGACAACAATGCAGATTGCAGAAGCCTTATCATGTAGATAGTTAAACGTAATTTTGACTTTCCTATTAAATAAATATCTGTGGACATTTCACACAGCGCCTCCTAGGCCCCAAACTAAGCAAAGCTTCTACTATGGGAACCAGATAACTGATACAATACTTAGATACTTTTTGTTTGTAAATACATGCATAGTATATTTAGTTAATATGTTTTATTGTTTGATAGGCTTGCGTTTGCCTCGTATGATTTGTTTGGTTTGCGTTTGTTTTTGTTATTGTTTAGTTGACGTTTACGTTTGTCTCACCTGATGACCTTTTCCTTCTTTTTTTGCTTATAAGATACCTCTCGAAATTCACTTTCGATTTGTTAACTCCAAGGTTACAGTTTTTAGCCGGTAAATACAATCAGACACCGACCCCACTCGTGAGGTCAATATACCCCCGTAGGCTAGCTAAAACTGCCGCGACTTTCCATACGGTCCAACCTTCCAGTGGACGTAGTCTTCTCGATCATCTTATCCCGGCAACGGCCCAAGCCGTGCCCTTGATCTAGTTGCCTCTCTCTTTTGACGGTTGGGCGCCTTAAACGCACGCCCCCTCGCCTGGTGACGCTATAAAAGTCGGCAGAAACCAACAGCATCAGCTCCTTAAAAAAAAAATCACCGATAAAGCGTTCCACTCTTTGACTGTTCCTATGATAAAGGGCAGTGACTTTAACCTTTTCACTAACTAACTACCACAATATAACACCTACTAGTAAATACAAATTTAGGTAATTATATGTATACGAATAGAATACAAACTTGTTCAAATTTGCCTGGAAATAAGGTACAAAACTGATTGTTTTATATAGCTTTGCCAGTGCCATTTTATATGAATGTAAGCTCGCATCATACGTTCCGCTCCTATTAAACATAATACATTGTTTTCAAGCAAAAATATACCTTAACCTCATCGTGACCTAGCTTTCATTTCGCAAATGGAACCCTAAAAGGGTAAAAACTGTGTTTCAGCCACATTCACGGGATTAAAACTGAAAAATAAAAATACCACAAACAAAACGGAAAGCTTGTAGCTAAAAACTTTTGTTTGAGTAAACGTTAAATGTTAGTAGACCGACAATCCATTTTAACCTAGCCCTACATCTGTACCTTCTCTTTGCCGTGCCCTTTATAGTAGTAGTAGGTTCAACATAGTACCGTGACGTAGAGAGGTAGATATGTGTGTTTAAGGTAGTTTAATATTTGTCTAAGGTTTGTTTAAATCTTTTGTGGTTACACCATTTGTGTTCACAGCAGATCTCTGACTATAGATCCATGGCCGTGAATCAATGATTTTCATGTTTGATTTTCGTAATTGATGTACCCGTGTAGCACAAGTTACAGGTGATTTCCGATTAACTTGACTGTCCTGATAGCTCAGTTGGTAATACCTCTGCCTTCTGAACTGTAGGTTATTGGTTCAATTCCCGTCCAGGTCAAATATTGGTTGATGAACATCGGTGTTTGTTCTAAGTCTGGGTGTTATATTGTATTCTATGTATGTATTTACAAACAAAAAGTATTTATGTATTGTATCAGTTATCTGGTTTTCATAATAGAAGCTTTAGAGCTAGATGGCGCTGTCTGAAAAGTCCACAAATATTTATTTATAGTTTAATTTTGTAGTCTTTAGTTTAACTTACTGGGGTTTGTATAGTTTGTGGCCTGTTTAATGAAATCTTGGAATTGCAGTGAATGCAAGGCGAATGGAAGTCGGTTCACGTAGATCACCATTGTCAACATAACAAAGTAAAAAATTTGTATTATTACTTTGGTATGTCCGGTAAAATGACAATTCACAATTGAAGGGGTGAGAATAAAAAGGATTTAACTGATTTTTTTGACCAAATGACTTATGGGTATCGTTGGATTCAGCGTGAAATTATCTTCAATAATACATTCTCAAAATACCGAAATGAGGCTTAAATCTCGAGATTTTGAGTCTAAAAATGGTTTATCTGTCACAGGAATACAGTACGCTTAGCATAAAAATATTACTTTATTTCTTTTATTATATTATATTTTTACAGTAATTGTATGAATTAGTACTATATTTAGTAATTTTAAATAGAAATAAAACATTTTCAAGCAACTGAAACTTACATAAACCTTTTCTATTACCTTATAAGCACTCTACATAAAAATGACGCCGTTGACGTTTAAAGTAAATTTTCTCGAAACTGTCAATTTGTCAGTTAAATCCTTTTTATTCTCAACCCTTCAATTGTCAAGATGGCGTCATTAACACCAAACAAAGTTATACCGGCCGATAGATGGAGCTAAACTAAAGAAGTTTAATTTCAGTCATGTGGTCTAAAGCACATTCGTTTTTTCTTACAACTTATACCAAACCTTGTCAGTAGTTGCTCTGCTCATTACCACATATGCTACATCACGATAGCGCAGTCATTATGCACTCAAAGGTAATCAAAATTGCATTAGTCTAGGATACCTAGGGGACCTAAGTGTTGAGACACTCCAGAACCTATGTGAAAGTGTAGATTTATTAGGTGGCAGGACTTTTCTGCAAAGAGCATCTCTAGGTGAGTACCAGCGCTTTGCCAGTTATTCTGCCGCCATGCAGTAGTGCGCAAAGCGCTACTGTATTCCCGTTTGAAGGGCACTGTAACTAGTGAAATTACTGGGCAAATGAGACCATGATCTGATCTCACAGTCTAGTAATCTTATTACTAGATTGAGTGTCTCAGGATGCTCTATACTTTAGAGTTCCGAGTGATACCGCAACTGTAGGCAGCGATTTTGTTTAACATCAGGTGAACGACTAGCTCGCTGTCATTCTTTAACATAAAAAAATCAATGTGAAAGTTTATTAGAAATTTTTCAGAATCATTGACTTTGACTGACTGGGTCGATAGCTCAGTTGGTAGTAACCCTGCCTTCTGAACTGTGGGTTTTGGGTTCGATTCCCACCCAGGACAAACATTTGTGTGTTGAACATATAGATGTTTGTTCTGTGTATGTGTGTTATGTTGTATTCTATGTATGCATTTACAAACAAAAAGTATCTAAGTATTGTATCAGTTATCTGGTTCCCATAATACAAGCTTTCCTTAGTTTGGGGCTAGATAGCGCCGTGTGAGATGTCCACAGATATTATTATATTATATCATGGATAAGCAAGTTATTCTTACTGTTATATCATCACATCATCGCCTTTTTACTTCCACTACTAAACAGGTCTCTTCCACAGAGCGCCAGTTTATACATTTTCAAGATTTTTTTTTTTCACTTCATCTAACGGTAAGTTAAGATGCGGTCGAAGGTGGAGCAGGCTTACCCAGAAATAACCTATTTACTCTTGACTTAAAGACATCCAAGTTGTAGGGGGATGGAAACACCGACGACGGGAGTGAGTTCCATTCCCTAGCCGTACAATAAAGGAATCTGCGAAGCGTTTCGTACGAACAAAAGGTAAATCAACAACGAAGGGATGGTAACTCTGTTCTCGCCGTGAGGTCCTGTAGTGGAATAGAGACGGTGGGATAAGGCTGAAGCTCCTGAGCACATTCTCCAAAATAAATTCTGTAAATACAGACAAACATGCATGGTACTAAATTTTATTTGTATGTGTAATAGGTACGCTTTTCGTTTGCTTAAACCTAAATTCAACGTACATTGATATTTTTAGATACTTGCATATTCATGAACAGTTAACTGTAGATGACTGTACTAATACGATGTTAATTTATAAACAATGTTGAATTTTCCAGGAACAAAATGTAAGCAAATAAGAAGCCGTGCAATCGGCACACATTGGGCGAATAAAATTCACGGAATTTAATTGGGATAGGCTGAACCGGAGTATGTGCGAGATTTAAGTTTAAAAACAGTTTTATTGTTATTTTTAAACAACTTTCCTTGTTCACTCCATATCAGTAGATCAAATATGTTCTTAAAAAAATTTAGTAATAATTAAAAAAATCGTTAGATTATAACTTTGAGTAGGCAACGTCTTGTCCCTTTATTAATTTTATTAAATCGTCAATTGAAGGGGTGAGAACAAAAAGGGTGTAACTGATTTTATTCACAGAATGACTTATGGGTATCGTTGGATTCAGCGTGAAATTATCTACAATAACACATTCTCAAAATACCGATATGAGGACTAATCTTGAGATTTGCAGTCTAAAAACGGATTATCTGACACAGACGCTTAGCATAAAAACATTAAATTGATCATTTTATATTATTTTTACAGTAATTGTACGAATTAGTACTACATTTTGTATTTTAAAATAAAATGTATACAATTTCAAGCAACTGAAACTTACTTAAACCTTTTCTATTACCTAATAAGCACTTTACATTAAAATGAAGCCGTTGAAGTTTAAAGTAGATTTTCGAAACTATCAATTTGACAGTTAAACCCTTTTTGATCTCACCCTTTGAATTATTATCATATCAACATATATATCCTTTTAACAATTATTCTGCCTAACCTATTCGTTGGCACTTTCAATCATAGCTCACTAGTTGAGAGCTTAAAAAATATTGTCAATAAGATGATATTATTTTTATTTCAAAGAAAGACGTGACGAACTCGCCGATCGCCTGATGTTAAGCGACACGCTTGCCCATATCAGTTGAGGTGTCACTCAAAACTCTAAAGTATAGAGTTTTGCGTTACACTGCACTGCGCACGTCATCCTGAGACATCAGTTACTTGGCTAGTATGTAGCATGTGATCGATCGCATCGTCGCTTCCCATCAGGTGAGAGCATCGTCAAGTTTGAAGTAAAAAAAAAGCACAGTCTATTAATAAGATTACTAGACTGATTGATTTGATTGATTGATTGATTTGATCAAATCAAATCAATCAATAAGATTACTAGACTAATATGAGTAATAAGATTACTAGAATGTGAGATCAGATCGTAGTCTCATTTGCCCAGTAATTTCAGTAGCTACAGTGTCCTTCAAATCGGAACACAGGAATGCTTGCGCACCACTGCTTAGTGGTAGAAAAAATGGAAAAGTGGATCTAGACGAACTTTGCAGAAAAGTCCTACCATCTAGTAAAACACATAACATTATATCTATAGCTAATTAAAAGAATTTCCCTCAAGGCATTCCCGCTAAGCTACGTCATATTTTCGCTAAATTGGCAACGCATTGGCACAGCCTGGAGGTTGATTGTAAAAAAAGGTAGAGGAACACCGTAAAAAGTGTGGTGTGTTGAACTGTGTAGAAAATGATATGCATGTGCTAAGGGAGTGAATGTTGAGATGACGTCTGACATATGTGAGTGAGAGAGACAAAACCTCTGAACCCATTTAAATGGGACAAGGGAAGGATGATGATGGTTACCGCTTACCATCAGTTGGGCCGTCTGCTTAACTGTTGGTAGCTTATAATATCACTAGCTTCTGTCCGCGGCTTCGCCTACGTGGGGCCTATAGGAAACGATGAAGAAAAATTTTCATAAATAATTCAACTACTTATTTCACCCTCTTAGGAGTGGAATTTCGAAAAACCCTTTCTTAGTGGATACCTGCACTTTACAAAGAACTCACCCTCCAAATTTCAAGTCTCTAGGACCAGTAGTTTGTAGGTTAGTAGGCTCTGAGTTGATGTTTAAGTCAGTCAGTCAAGGCTTTGAATTTTATATGTATAGATATAATTTTTTTTTCTTTCTGAAATGCCAGATATATCTTTTAGTTCTACGCCATCGTGCAACGCTATCGTCGGGTTTGAAACGAAAACCTATCTCAAAATGGGTTATACAGTTTACACAGCACTTTATTCGTATAGATCCGTTAGAACTCGGGATTGTTTAGTTATCGGAAAATTGTAGCGGCTGTGTTTTGAAATCCCAACATTGTTTTGAATGGAAAAATAAAATTTGCTGATTCCGCTATTACAATTCACTTTAGTAGGATTTACATGACTGTGTTTTATTCAAAGAACTTTATGTACAAACACAAATAATATAAAAATACAAAAATTATTTATTGTAAAAAAAACAATTACAGATGATGAAACTTAAAGCTATAATACCATGGGCGGAATTATCGCTAAAAGCGATACTTTCAGTCAACCTTTGGATGGAAATTGGAGAGACAGAAGACGGTGATGTAATCAAATTAAGTACCTAAATATGAATATAATGGCTGGCCCGATAGCTCAGTTGGTAGTAACCCTGCCTTCTGAAGTGTGGGTTGTTCGATTCCCACCTAGGACAAACACTTGTGTGATGAACATAGGTGTTTGTCTGGGTGTTTATTTGTATGATATGTATGTATTTACAAACAAAAAGTATCTAAGTATTGTATCAGTTATCTGGTCAAGCTTAGTTTGGGGCTGGATGGCGTTGTGTGAGATGTCCACACATATTATTATTATTATCAATAATAATATATAAAGTGAAATCAAGTAAAGTAGCATATTCCTAACTATTCAGTGTTCATAGCGAAGCTTGACTTAGCCGTCTTAACAGACCGGTACGTTGCGGTCACTACTTGGATGGGTTACCGCTACAAAAGTGGTATTTCGAGAGCTATATAATGGGTCCTGTCTTGAAAGAAGACCGCTGGTAGTTGACCTGCGCACGGACACGTTTTTTTTTAACATAGATCCTGGACCCTAACTAGGATACCCTGTGTCTGAGGGACCTAGGAACTACAAGGACCATGGTCCAACAACACCCAGACTCAGAACAAGTATCTGCGCTTTGTTTTCTGTGCACAAATACTTGTTCTGCCGCGAGAATCGAACCCGCAGCCTCCGGGTTATGAGCATATGAAGCAATGGTGTAAAATTAAGTGAAACACACTAGGTGGTAGGACATTTCTGCAAAGTTCGTCTAGGTATGTACCACCGCTTTGCCAGTTATTCTGCCGCCAAGCAGTAGTGTGCAAGCACTATTGTGTTGAAGGGCACTGTAGCTAGTGAAATTACTGGGCATATGAGACTTTATGATCTGATCTCACAGTCAAGTAATCTTATTGCCAGACTGTGCTGATGTCTCAGGATGATGTGCGCAGTGCAGTGTCGCGCGAAACTTTATATTTTAGAGTTCCGAGTTTCACTGTTCAGTTATGGGCGGCCGTGTCGCTTAAAGTCAGGTGGACGTCTAGCTCGTCACATCATTCACTATCATAAAAAAAATGCGTGCCTCGCCCTTCGCATGTAATAAAATATTATATTACTTGTCATTCTATTTTAGGGCGGATCGCGTGGGCAGGGTGGGAACTTTTGGGTTAAATTGGTTTTTAACGGCCGAATGAGTCTTTATTTATTTTTGGTTTACCTTTAAACTTGAGTAACAATTGGAGTAATTTACAAAGTGATAGAAATAGTGGAAAACAGTGACAAAGGTTTCTGTATTTAATTGAATTGTCAAATGCCACCAATTTGCCCGAGTAGTACCACTGATTTTACAAGCGGTACATGATCTCAGATCGATTGTTACCATGTCTATTAAAGAACTAGTCTAGTAGTCTAGAATAAAGATTTTTGAAATTGATTTTTAGTTAAAATTGTACCTTAATACTAATAATAATAATAACGCACAACGATCACATACTTAGATCCTTGACCCTAACTAAGATTCCCTGTGTCTAGGAACTACGACCCAGGAACTACGAGGACCATGGTCCTAGAACAGCCAGACTCAGAATAACTATTTGTGCTTTTTTCTGTGCACAAATACTTGTCCTGCCGCGGGAATTGCACCCGCCGCCTCCGGGTTATGAGCCGACCTGCTCAATCACTACACCACAGAGCTGTCAAAACCTTTATCACAAAAATAAATAGTAAATGTACCATTACTTAGTACCACTGATGGTACAAACAGATTAATATGTCTCAGCAGTACCATTGAGGTTACAGTTATGACGTCACGCGTTATTGGCAACGAATCTCATGTGACATAGCAAATAAAGCCCCAGGAGTCCTGTACTCTGCAGGTTATGCCACTAATGGTAGGCACTTTTGCTACTAACTTGCTCCCTGAAGACCATCCACAATAATAATAGTAAGATAAACATTACTCAATTATTCAGCCTTTTTAAGTTATCTACTAACCCGATAGCTCAGTAAGTAGTAACCTTGCCTTCTAAGCTGTAGGTTGTGGTTCAATTTCTGCCTAGGACAAACCTTTCTGTGATGAACATCGATGTTTGTTCTGTGTCTGGGTGTTATATTATATTTTATTGTATTTACAAACAAAAAGTATCTAATTATTATATCAGTTATCTGGTTCCCATAGTATAAGCTTTGCTTAGTTTGGGGCTAGATGGCGCTGTGTGAAATGTTTACCAAATTATTTATTTCTATCTTCATCGTCAAATGCAACGCTAAACCAAACTTTAATGAGCTTCAGGAGGCTAAAAAGAAAACTAAAATAAAAAGTTTAGGTAAAAAAGCTTAAAGCCTGAAAGATAAAAGATTAAAATGAAACTCTATACAAATACTAAAATACTCTAAACAAAACTGCAGCACGCCTTAATTTCTGATACCAATTTTATGTTTATTATTCTGGCACCTATTTTGTCTAAACAATTTCAGTCAACAACAAAGCCTCTGCCATTATTAAAATCCCAAGTAAATAATAGTTCTTATTCAATGAAAAAAACAATGAAGAGTGCAGGTGAAGTCGCTGACAAAAGCCAGTATTTAATAAAACGCTGAATGAGTAGAATGAAACACAAAGCTATTCGGTAAAGGTAGATTTCTGAGAGGGACGACTGCATTATAGTTTTTCCCAAAAGTTGTGCTGCACTTTGAGAACTTTGACCAAATGTATTTTTGTCTAATCCAACTATGCCACGCACAAAGTTTCTTAAGGCCAACGCAAACCAGCTGGTCGATTATGTATCTTTGATTTCGATCAGTTTCAATATGAAATGTGTTACAATCATAGTTTTTTGAACATGCACGACATTTTTTGCAATGAAGGTCAGCAAAAGATCCATTGTAACTGCTAAAGCTTTTGACGTAAAAATTTTTATCGACATGGCCTAATTGCGATTACGAATTGCGTTTTGAAACAAAATGACAACAATAATTGCGATTTTCATAGAAACAGGGTAAAGGTTGTTTCTTATATAGAGTAGTACTTAACTTTTCTTACTTTTAGTACTTGAATTTGATTTTTGTGCCTTATTCTGAAAATAGAGCATCTTCAACCCGTGAATTACCTACGAAATAAGTAAGTACCTACCTACATATAAGTAAAACGTACCGATAATAATGTGTGGTAATTTATGTGTGGAAGCTTGTCACCATAGTTATGAAAAATATATTTTGTCGGTATAACTCAACATTAAGTGTTGTTGTATTTCAGGTAGAAATGTTGCGGGCACTTTTGTTGGCAAATGCGGAAGAAAATCGTCGCAAAAGACAGCTGAAACTGACGAGACGGACATGAAGGCATAGCAGCAACCCATTGAAAAAAAAACCCAACATCCAACTCATTTTGCTATCCTAAAATGAGTTTGTCCGTTAGTTTCGCTATCGAAAATTGCCTTCCAGCAGCTACACATCTCCCACATAGATCAAGAAGATGAACAAGAAGAACTCAAAGTAAGGTTATAAAAATGTAATGGTAATTAATTATAGTAGAGAATTTATAATACTCGTACATAGATAGATTAACAGGGGCAACAAAAATAAACAACCCCAACAGCTAAATGATTGACCGAAAATTCAAATATATAGGTACATAGGTAACTAAGTACTTAAGATATTTTTTTTAGATTCATGACCATAAATTGAAATACCTATGTACCTAATGTGTGTCACTACACTACAGTACACTACAAATTTAATGAAGTAAATTTCGTTTCGTTCCAATTTATATAGTAATCTAATCATGTTACTAAATTGTAGATCCTGGCGGGTTTGGCGTTTTGTGGGCATGGCTCCTACCAGCGAGGCGTAGGTACCTCTCACCTTCATAATATATACCAATCAACATTGGACTCCCTGGAAATCCACCTAAAATATAAAGCATTTTCTCAGTGGAAAAGAAGGGATCATATAATGCCAGAGTAAGTATGCAATCTATGTCGCTTTCAAAAATATTTATTAGGTCTCAAAAAAATAAATTATAACTATTATGTTTTTGTCGAATTATATTTTATGACAATAATATAACATACATTTGTCTTTCAGATTTGTGAAATGCGCCTTGATGTCCTCCACATTGATTCATCCTATGGTGGTGATGCCCACGACAGGAGCCAATTGAAGTTTGTGTGGAGCAAATTGTAGGCACTGCAGCGTGTCAGATTATAATTTACAGTAAATCAAGACAACATCCGAAACGCGGATGACAGAGCATTGCTGGTAGAGATAATGGGCGGCAAGACAAGATTGAATAAAATACTCTTAGTTGGAATTACACTTTTATGTGTTCATTACACAAATGTTTGTCCTGGGTGGCAATCGAATCCACAACCCACAGTTCAGAAGCCAGGGTTACTACCAATCGAGCTATCGGGCCAGTCAAATATAATGTACATAAAATATACTTATTTATATTTATTGTACATTTGAAAGTAACTCTAATCTATTTGTTACTATTAATTATAAATATATAATTATTATATAATAAATGTATAATAATATAATTATAAATGGCTCAACAGAACTTGATGTTATTTGGCATGTAGATAGTTTAAATAAAAATAAATAAAAGTCTTATCAAAATGTTATACTTTTTTAATATAACTACTTTTTATTTATTTATTTATTGTTCTAAGTATATAAAATTACAATGTGCTTAATATGAAATACAGCAAGCTTATAATAAATGAGTTTGAAAAAAGAATTTCTCATTCCCACTACCGGTGCTAGCAATCAGGTACAATGCAGAATGCCTATTCTCCGCCGCCAGCTGTGCTGATGTACCTGAAATACAATTACATATTAAACAGAGTAACTCGTTATTGCATAAACCAACATTAAAATTTACATGAGAGTACTATAGCAGCACACTTTCAGTGGGCCTTACTACTAAAAGTGATCACTCCTATATCAATCAATCTAAAGCAATCTTTGGGTGGACAATTATGTTATATTAGTCAGATAGTTAACTATAATGATGATTTATATTGATGTTTATGAACTTGATAACCTACACCAAAACCGCCATACAATAGAAAATTGCATCAATTATCATCAAGATGTTTAGAAGTATTGAGAAGTTACACATTACCTATACATGCCGACAGGCTACATCATATACTTTGTTAAGTACATGTAGAAAATAGGTAGATGTTGATTATTGCTGATAAAACATGTAATTCAGCCACAAGCTTCAACTTTTTGGTTTTGTTTTGCAGCTGCTTTATAATATGAATAACACAATTGATTTTGGTTACCTTCCAATGGGGTACTGGAGATTAATCTCCAGAACTTGAAACGGTACTGCATGCTTGATGGATGGAGGATGGCTCAGCCGATGTTACTGAAATAAAAATTTCTATTCTGTACAATAATTAACAAAATTATTCATATGATATGTAGCACAATATTACATGAAAAATCCATAAAGCTATACAACTATGCTCACATGACTAGATGGCTGAACCTATGAACCTGTAAGTATGCATATAGTTTGAACTTTAAATCCTTGGGAAAACATTGACTTTTTAATGCAATATCAATAAATCGGTATTTGGATACATTTGAGTTTTAAATTACTAAATAATCCTTAGCCACACCATTGATTACTAGCGGTTGAATATTCATTACGGATTGAAAGACTGTTAATTAAGGTTCAGTACATAGCAGTTGTGTAAAATAAATGGCAGATATGTTCATTGCTGTAATATTATGATTATCGAGTTGTGATGTTCATGCATATTGTTTACATTTCAAACAAGTACATAGAGAAAAAAAGTAAATTACCCGTTTCCACTGGTCGGGAGTTCTTTTGGCCCCTTCGCCACAAGCATTTTGGGGGCGAAACAAAGTCTACCACGCTTTAAGAACTAGCTGCTCGATATAACACAACAATTCACTGATTCAACTTCAACTCTGAAATTAGACGACGATTTCATCAATGTCTCCAATATATACAAGAGATTCTTTTAGTGTTTTAACACCGCAATTACACGTATTTACCTATAAACAATGTTAATTTAGTAATAAACTCTAAATATTAGTAAATATATACACCACTTCACTTCGCGGCAATTCATCAGCTAATTTTTTTTAAATGTTTTGGCTCCACACTTTTGTGTATTTAGCCAGTGTCAAGTAATTGATAATTTATCAAGCTAATGATATTTCACGCAAATATGATTGTGTCAAGTCACAGTCGAAGTCATCAAGTCAAGTCATAGTCTAGTCAAAGTCATACTCCTAGTGAAGTGGTGGCAACTTTACTTGAAGCTTCTATGGAGTTTTGGAAACAACACGAAAAAACCTTTCACCATCATTATACCATTTTCCCACACTCACGCCTGTAATCCAGCACTTAACGAATAGAATGCCACCAAATTTATGCACTAACACTGAAAATAACACAAGTTTAGTAAAATAATACAATGTGGTGACGCAATCTTTTTCGCTTTCCAGCCAAAAAAAACTCAGCTAATTTTTCATGAACGTAATAACATTTAGGGATGCCCGATACGATATATCGTAATATCGATACAGCACTATACGATATGTCGATATTTAATACTATATTCGGGCCATACGATATGTTCGATATATCGTATTTGTATAAAAATATAACATTAACGTATCGCATCAAACTATAACAATGTTTTACAGTTTATAATTTAAAAATTCTTGTTCATCGTGACAAAATGATGATAAAGAGTGCCGCCATTGAATAATTTGTTATTCGTAATAAAAGATATCGTTAACAAAAATGTTTATAGAACAAGAACACCCGAGTCTTGTTTAGAAATTTCGTTTAAATATTTAAATACCTATATCTTTAGACTTTGTAATACAGTCAAATATTATCAATGAAAGTTTATTATTGTCTTTTCCTATTTCATTTCGTTTAAGTTGAAGCTACAAGTTCAAATTCATATAATTACAATGGCGCCGCTAGTAACGCTTACTTTTTTTTAAACCGGCATATTGCCTTTATTCTTTCAACTAAATACCACAGTGGTGTCGATTCTGTGTCGCATACTCTAAAGCTAAACGAAATTAACATATTTCCGTCTTTTTCATTACCTCTTTATAAGAAGAGTACCTCTTTACTTTAAGTTTACTTTAGTTTAAGAGAACGCGACACAGAATAATAACCAATACTTATCACTACCTACTAAAAAAAATAACAACATTCGGACTATACTGAACGCGATGACCTAACTGGTTCGAAGGTTGTTTTAAATCAGATTCCTCAGATTCCTATTTAATAAACTATTGAAAAACATTCAAAAGTTACCCCTTTGCATTGATGTACGCTTATTCTGCCCTCCTAAGCATAACCAACGCATGCGCCTGTTGGCGAGTTTTGAGAAAAACGCGCCTAAAGTTTTTTATTTTCTTTTTGCTGTCACGCCTAAACTAATCAATAAATTAAAAACATTTTAACTTTATATGATGTTAAAAAAATGTTCACTTTATTATGTTAGAGCACAATTTATCTATTTAATTTTATTTATATTAAAATAACCCCCAAAACTTATTTTGATTAGTATACATAAAATATTTTTCATTCAATTACTAAGCATAACCAACGCATTCTCAGCGATTGCCTAAGAGAGCTTTCATAAACGATGTGTATATTATAGAAATACCCTCAACGTTAGGCGAGTAACAGCTGTTTGATTTAGTTCTGTTTGTTTATTTAAATTTAAATAGTTTATTCAGTTTATGACGGAATTTATTACGATTGTATTGTTCCGAAAGTAATTACGTATAAAAGGAGGAATAATTTACGTGTTTAAAAAGTGAATTTTAAGTATTTTATCAACATTTCAATCGTGATAAACAAAGGTACAGCCGAGATTGGCAGAAACGCGTAAGCGACGCGTTGTGTACGGCGCATAAGCTCTTCTCGTCGCGAGATAAGGTAACTGCGGCACAGCGTACCAGCTGTGTTTTTGCGGGGAATACCTACATTGTATACATCTTGTTTGCTGTTGATATTACTTATTGCAATGAATGCTCATAAGTGCTCCGGATGTCCGAATGCCTTGAAAGGAATATCTTTTCTACACTGTTGTCGTTGCACAGACAAATACCACCACACCTGTATGAACTTTAGTAGGGAAGAATTTCTCGGTTTTAGCAAGGAATTCAAAGATACGTGGGTTTGCCCGTCTTGCCGCTGCAAGGAACCGAAGAGAGGCGATAACTCTAATACACCGATACGAACGGCAACCGCTGCGCCTGCGATCAAACACGCAGACGTCAAGGGCACGACTGAGCCGCAGTACGACAACGTCACACTGCGCACCAAGCCCCGTAGCTCCGGGAACTGCGGATGCCTGTCTGCGGACATTATTCGGGATATTATAAGAGAAGAGCTAGACAGGAAGTTCAGCAACGAAATTAAGGATATTTTGACAAAGATAGATAAGTTCGAGGAATGCTTGGCCTTTTCTAACTCAGAGCACGATAAAGCTTGTCGTGAAAGTGAATCCCATAAAACACTCATAGTTCAGCTTCAGAGAGAAAACGAGGAGTTGCGCGCCACCACTAGTGGGCTCACGCATCGCCTGTATCAGGTGGAGCACCTGTCCCGCACCAACAACCTTGAAATACAGTGTGTTCCCGAACACAACAACGAAAATCTGTATAGTACAGTGCAACAACTCGGCAGCGCTATCAAGTGCCCTGTTGCTGACTCCGACCTACAGTACTGCAGCCGCATTGCAAAACTCAACGCTGCCAGCCCCCGTCCTCGATCTATTCTAGTTAAGTTTAGCAGTCGTCGGCTACGTGACACTTTTCTAGCTGGAGTTATAAAATTTAACAGAAATAATTCTAGCGATAAGCTAAATACTAGTCATCTGGGTTACGGCGGAAAGAAAAGCCCTGTGTTTGTGTCAGAGCACCTCACCCCAGAAGCCAAGGCGCTGCACGCCGCCGCCCGCAAGAGGGCCAAGGAGCTGAATTATAGATTTGTTTGGGTGCGCGACGGAAAAGTATTTTTGCGGAAAACTGAAAACTCGAACTTTATTTTTGTAAAGGATTCTGTTGTTCTAAATAGCGTATCTTAACATCGTGATAAATTTATTCTCCATTTTGTTAGATCAGAACTTTCTACTTGTTATATAAATTTTATTTATTTTTAAATTAACTTTTTATACTTCAAATATATGATAAATCTATACTACCAAAACGTAAGAGGCTTGAGAACTAAAACAATTAATTTTTTTAATAACATTGTTTGCAACAATTATGACGTTATTACCTTGAGTGAAACGTGGCTGAACAGCAGCGTCTTCGATTCGGAATTGTTTGACAACCGTTATGTAGTTTATAGGCGTGACAGAGAGTCTTCTGGTTTCCACAGTAATAAAAATGGCGGGGGTGTATGTATCGCAGTTTCCAAACAATTCCATTCCAGGCGCATGCAGAACTTGGAGTCAAAGTGCGAGGACCTTTGGATCAGTATTGAGTGTAACAAAACCAATGGCAAAACTGAACACTTGTATTTATGTGCGGTCTATCTTCCGCCTCCTATACAACATCATATTCTCGACGAATTTATCACAAACTCAAACCAAGTTTTAGACCGGAACAACATTGAAAATGTGATGTTTATCGGTGATTTTAACCTCTCGTCAATAACATGGAACTTTTCCGATAAAGGTCTCCCAATTGATGGCGACGCGAAGAATAGTTTATTCGCAACCATGTTCATGGATTTTATTATGTTAAATAATTTAAAACAGTATAATCACGTTCTAAACAACAAAGGCAAAACCTTGGATCTGATTCTCAGTAACAATGACGTTTACAGCTTGAATACTGTTAGTAGCGCTATGACCATAGTCGACCCTCTTCATCCCCCATTGCAGTATAGTATGTCTCTGTGTGCCGACATAAGACTAACGCCCAATAATAATTATCATTTTTGCTTCTATAAAGCTGACTACGAAAATATAGTTAAGAGTCTGAACGGGATTAGTTGGAACGAAGAGTTTGAGAAGTGCATCTCTGTCAATGATATGCTTTTAATATTTTATAGTCACCTGAGAGTGGCCATTGATAAATACGTACCCAAATCTAAATGCAAACCTAAAAAAATTCCTATTTGGTTTACTCCTGATTTAATTAATCTTTTGCGTGAAAAGTACAAATATAGGAAAAAACTGCGTAAATATAATAATAACCCACTGGATCTACTAGCGTACCAATTAGCAAAACAACGGTCTGAACACCTTATGACTACTTGCTACAACAACTACATCTGTCGACTTGAATCAAGTCTACGCTCTAATCCTAAGCTTTTTTGGTCATTCATAAAAACTAAGAATAAAACACAAAGCCATTACCCAGGTCACATGTCACTAAATAATAATACCGCTTCTAATGGTATAGATATATGCAATCTCTTTGCTCAAAATTTCTCTGCAGCTTATAATGGTTCTTTTCTTTCTAACGCTCTAACCGGAACATGCGAACCCGTAGCAATGTTAACAAATAACTATCTTACATCAATTCAGTTCAGAGACGATCAAGTGATCAAAGTGTTAAAAAGACTTGATTCTAACAAGGGTGCTGGTTCTGATGGTATCCCATCGATCTTTGCGGTAAAATGTGCCCTTGCAATAGCACATCCTCTTAGACTTATTTTCAATAAGTCGTTGACAAGTGGCATCTTCCCTTCTGTTTGGAAAGTAGCGTTGGTTGTACCTTTGCACAAGAGCGGTAATAAAGAACTTATACAGAATTATCGACCAATATCTATCCTCCCTGTTTTCTCAAAGGTTTTTGAGCAACTAATGCATCCAATTATGTCTTGGCACTTCAAACAGTTAATAAGCCCTCATCAGCACGGATTCATGAAAGCCAGATCCACTGCAACCAACTTACTCTCCTTCACGAATGCCGTATCTATGAAGTTGGATAATCGCTCATCTGTTGACGCTGTCTATACTGATTTTAGCAAGGCTTTCGACCGAGTAAATCACAAAATTCTTTTGCGTAAACTTTCCGCAAATGGCATCGACCAGGCTGTGCTGAATTGGTGTGAGTCATATCTAGCTGACAGAAAGTCTTCTGTTGTGGTGAATGGTTACTCTTCAGATTCATTTTCGGTAAGCTCAGGAGTCCCACAAGGGTCACATTTGGGCCCATTGTTTTTTAATGTTTTCATCAACGATATTGGCAGCTGTTTCCACCACTGTGACTACTACTTGTTTGCAGACGATTTGAAAATTTTCAGAGTGGTAGACAGCCCGCTCGATGCTATGCTCTTGCAAGATGACCTCAACCGGCTTAGCACATGGTGCCAATCTAATGGTATGGATCTTAATCCGTCAAAATGTTACACATTACGGTTTTCCAAAAGAAAAAATAATTTTAGGAGCATTTACAAAATAAACAACGACACACTTCAGGATGTAGACCATATAAAAGACTTGGGTGTAGTTCTTGATAGTAAACTGAGATTTAACTTACATATAGATAGCATATGCACGAAAGCGTTCAAGTGCCTAGGTTTTGTTCTTAGAAACTGCAAGGACTTTAGAAATCCTAAGACAAAAATATCCATTTACAACGCGTTGGTCCGCAGTGGCCTCGAGTACTGTAGTGTGACCTGGAACCCGTTTTACGACATCTACATTAAAAGACTTGAAAGTGTTCAAAAGCGTTTTCTCTGGCATCTAACTTATTCATGTAACTTAGCTAAAACTATTCACAGCTATCCAGACAGACTAAAATATTTCAAAATGAGTTCCTTATTAGATCGAAGACTTCTGCTCGACCTCTCGTTTCTTCACAAGCTTGCTAATGGTTTAATTGATGACTCAAATCTACTGTCATTGCTTAGTTTTTCTGCACCGTCAAGGTTGCCCAGGGCATCTAGATTTAATTTGTTGAAAGATAAATTTAGTAAATCCAATCTTGGTCAGAACGCGCCCATCAATAGGTTAATTCGAGAGTACAACCGAGTCTCGAAAAACAATTCAGTAGACTTGTTTGAAGGTAGCATAAGCAAGTTTAAATTTAGTGTCAAAGCTCTCTAAATATATATTTTATCTATATAGTTTTTGTTTTTTAAAATATTTTATTTAAATTTTAAAACATTTTAATTCAATATACTTATATCTTTTTTTAAATCACTCTTTTAATATTCTGTATAATTATTTTGCTATACATAAATTTGTTTTAATTTCTAAGTACTCGCTAATTTACTTGCATGCAGTCTTCACCCATAATTGTAATGACACTTAGCCTTAATGTAATGCAATGTTATTTTTATTATTGTAATAGTGTACATTATGTTGGTGTTCAATAAATAAATAAATAGCAAATAGCTCCTTTACTAGTTATTATGAAATATCCATGTATAAACTGTGTGTTGCTTCAGTATTTTATAAATTTAATTAGGATAAACATACACATACACCTATTTTGCGGATTAGGCTGTATCTTATTTATGTATGCTGCAATTATATCAGTGGATATGACAATAATAATTATAGTATTAGAGCCGGTATTATAAACAAAAATTCGATAAAATCGAATAAGTTATAAAATAAGCATTTATGCATAAGTTTACTCAAAATTGTATCACTTTATAGTACCTTTTTTATAAATAAGTACAAATACCAGCTATATTTAATATTATAGTGTATTAAATATAGCTGCAGTATATATAAGAATTATAATTATTGAGATCGTCGTTGAGATGATTACTAACATAAAACCTTACATTGAAATAATTGGCCCTTCTAGTCAAGATTACAAAAATACAGTACCTAAGTGCCATATATAAATACAGACTCTTACGTTCCTTATGCCTAGGATTCCTAACGCAACTACCTACTAAAATGGTACTGTGTATATAATATTGTAATGGACAATGCGTTGCTTATGTCTAGGAAAAGGATGTAAAGTTAGCGATTACGCTACTTATACTTATCAATAAATTGATAACTGACAGAGATAGAAAAAAACGGGTAATTGATCTAGATAGATCCCGCTGCACTGCAGTACATCCTGAATATGTATACAACTCATTTTCACCAATAATGGCGAATTCGTTAGTTATCTTTAGGAGGACAGTATTATATTGCATATCGATAGAAAAGCATGCGATACCGATGCGGTCCGATATATCTATACAAAGGGAAGCATTAACATCGCGTATCGATTCAAGCGATTTCGATAAAGTTATAATGCGATATATCGATACAGAACACTTTTTTGGGCATTCCTAATGACATTTACTCGGGAGTTAGGGCGGGAACGCGAAAAAGATTGCGTCACGGCATTGTATTATTTTCCAAAACTTGTGTTATTATCAGTGTTAGTGCATAAAATTGGTGGCATTCTATTCGTTAAGTGCTGGATTACAGGCGTGAGTGTGAGAAAATGGTATAATGATGGTGAAACGTTTCTTTTCGCGTTGTTTCCAAATCTCCATAGAAGCTTCAAGTAAAGTGGCCACCACTTTACTAGGAGTGTGACTTTGATTAGACTATGACTTGACTTGATGACTTCGACTGTGACTTGACATATATTTGCGTGAAATATCATTAACTTGATAAATTATCAATTACTTGACACTGGCTAAATACACGGAGGTGTAGAGCCAAACATAATAAAAAAATGACATTTACTGTCACAGATAACCCAATATATCTGTGTTCACTGTTGACATTGGCTAAATTATGGTTACCATAAAGGCCATTAACCAAGAGTTGAAGTTGACCTTTATTGTTTCGAATAAAACCATAGACAAAAAAGCCGCACAATACAGCCATATAGAAATGTATACCAAGTTAAACATGTTTCCTATTATAATCTAGCTTTTTAACGCGGTCGAGTTAGCTGCAACTTCACATTGTAAGCTATCGATAAAAACACATTGTAATCGATGATTTAAGCGCTACGTGATCCCATACTCTTGACTGCTACTAGTTTCAGTTCCAATCGATCAGCATCAAGTTAGTGTTCGCAACAGAGATTCATGATAGGCCTACAGGGATCACGAAACTATGATTGCAATGCAAAAGGAGAAATTTCCATACTATATACATAAAATGCGTATTGAAACTGTCAAATGCATACAAATTTGTGTTTGTCTGTTGCAATTGAGTTACGTGATAGCCCAGCATGGGGGTGATCACGAAACTATGATTGCAATGCAATAGGAGAAATGTCCATACTATGCACATAAAATGCGTAATGAAACTGTCAAATCCATACAAATTTGTGTTTCTGCATGTTGCAATCGAGTTACGTGATCTTCCAGCTTAGATGTGGTTGCAAAACATTTTGCTGTCACTTAGCGCACACTAGCCGTTTTGATACCGCGGCATTCCAGTGCTTTGCCACGGCATGCCCGGGCACGACAAAGCTTGCCGGGGCAGGTCAAAGCTTACCTCGGCAGCACCTGCTGCCCCCATAGTCTTCAGTTGCGTTTGATCGAGTGTTGATGTGTTATTGCAGACGAAGAAGATGCACAGGCAATAGCCATATATAATATAAAATCTTCTACCTCTATTAATAAAAAATAAATAAATAACGCCCAACGATCACATACATAGATTCTGGACCCTAACTAAGATTCCCTGTATCTAAAAACCCAGGAACTACGAGGACCATGGTTTCACAACACCCAGACTCAGAACAAGTATTTGCGTTTTTTTGCTGTGCACAAATACTTGTCCTGCCGCAGGAATTGAACCCGCTGCCTCCGGGTTATGAGCTGACCTACTCAACCACCACACAGAGGCTGTCTTAATAAATAGGGATAGAATAATGTATGGAAAGAAAAAGGGAGCGCTGGCGACGTCTTCGGCATGCCGTTGTTTTATACCTACCGCAGTAACGAACACTTATAAACGGGCTAATGCTGTCTCTACTTAAGGCGACCAGCCATCAAAAGTGGGAGGCAGCTAGCAGGTTGGACTGGCTGAAAGGTTGGTTCGGACTGACCC
This sequence comes from Ennomos fuscantarius, assembly GCA_905220475.3. NCBI lineage: Eukaryota > Metazoa > Arthropoda > Insecta > Lepidoptera > Geometridae > Ennomos > Ennomos fuscantarius. The sequence goes on along the minus strand of HG992040.1, from coordinate 1,288,004 downwards.
GATAGTTCAGTTGGTAGTAGTCCTGCCTTCTGAACTGTGGGTTGTGGGTTCGATTCCCACCCAGGACAAACATTAGTATGATGAACATAGGTGTTAGTTCTGTGTCTGGGTGTTATATTGTATTCTATGTATGTACATATTTACAAACAAAAAATTATCTAAGTATTGTATCAGTTATCTGGTTCCCATAGCACAAGCTTTGCGTGAGATGTCCACACATATTATTATTAGAGGTTGTCTGGAAGAGATTGCTTATTAGCGATAAGAACGCCCATTGTAACCTATTTATAAGCTTTCCTGTTTTGTATTTCATCATCTTGGTGTCAATAAAGAGTTTATCATCTATCTATCCATTGGAAAGACCCAAAACATAAATATCCGGTTAATAAATCCACTGTCGATGATCGTTTAGTCCCAGTCGCGTCGCCCGAAGCAAAATATCTACCTATAATGCTCTGCTTTAATTTAAGTGTCATTACCACCCGCTGAGTATTATTAATTAGACAAGTTCATATCGGGGTCCAGAAAGGAGGGATGAAAATCGGGAACCAGTGAACAGAAATTGGGAACAAGTGGAGAGAAAAATATAATTTAAAATCGGTGTTGATTTCAGTGTTTGGGTCAGTGGTGATGCTTAGTAAATCTAATAATCACCATCATCATCATCATCATCAGCCTGAACACTGGTCGTAGTGTTCCCTCATACTACGTCATTTACATTTCCTGAATGTACCCGGACGAAACTCTGTTACCTTTTTTTTTGTGAGGGGAAATGCCTTCGCTCTTCCCTGCCACTACCCCCGTGGTGGCAGGGAAGAGTGGCCCCGTGGTGGCAGGGTATGTGGGACTCGAACCCACTAAAGCCCCCCGTGATCCGACCGCCGCCGGGATGGGGCGAGATGGAGACGCACATAACCTGGAGGCGGCGGGTCGATTCCCGCGGCAGGACAAGTATTTAAGCACGGAAAAAATTGCGCAAATACTTGTTCTGAGTATGGATGTTGTAGGACCGTGGTCCTGGTAGTTCCTGGTCCGTAGACACAGGGAATCTTAGTTTGAGTCTACGATCTATGTATGTGTTCGTTGGGCGTTAATATTATTTGTATAGTAAAAGTACTCGACATTAGAAAATAAATAGAATCAGGCGTAACTTCACGGAAATTCATCTTAAATACAAAATGAAATAAGAATATGTAGGAGGAACGGGTTTCTGCGTAGGTTGCAACCTATATAACTATAGGCCTACAGCATGTCCACTTCGGGCCGTGTCTGGAACAAGAATGATTCGTAGTGTAAAGTGGTCCCTTTTATAGCCAGATGGTTGAGGGAGCAATGATAGTTGCCGATGTTGCCACTGTAATAAATATGAATGCCACCATAGGGTAAATTACGGTACTGCCCGCTGCGCATAGAGTTTATAACTGGACGTAGCCACCGTCAAATATTTAGTGTGATTTCGCAAAATCCAGATAATATGAGTTATGGTGATCTGAAAGCTCTTTCAGCTTCACGACTAAAATTGATTTTTAAATAATTATGTGTTCTGCATAGATTTAATTAAGTACCTAGTTTTTGTACGAATTATTTTTTGTTATCATGTACTTATGTAGTGTAAACATTGTGAAGTTGAATAAACAATATTCTATTCTATGGTCCTCGTAGTTCCTGGGTACCTGGGCCCTAGACACAGAAAATCCTAGTTAGGGTTCAGGATCTATGTTTGTGATCGTTGGGCGTTATTATTATTATTCTATTAAATATCAACGGTTTAGTAAAACATAGAATCTGGCATGGTCAAGAGCCACAAAATTTGATGTGAGATCAATCAAAGCGCACTTGGCCAGCATGGTGGTTTAAACCATACATTTGCATGGGGTGGGGAAAGTGCCCAGATAGCTGGCAGCATTACCACGTTAAATGGCAATGCCTATGTGGAATATAAAAGCCAGCATTCTGGTCACCTGAGTCACCTGATTTCCACTAAACGTTTGACCAAGTCCCTACATATTGCCATGGCAGCCGGCCCCCACGGACGCATTGTCTCCACCCCAAACGGCACAAACATGGTAGGCCCTGTCAAGGAGTGCATATTTGTGTCAAACGGTTTTCGGCCTTGATGGAAGCCGCGTCGGCTTGAACTGTAGTTAAAAGAACATGGGATAGAGCCATACATACTGTTAACACGTGTGGCATCCCACACTAGAGGCCGTTTAGATGCTTAGTATACCTATAGAAACGAGATAACTGGTATTTAGAATGTTATTTAAAACCTGATATAAATGTAAACAAATGCAAGCTACAAAATAAAAAGAAATATAACATTCACACATTCATTTCAGCTTATCATAACACGGATGAAACCCTAACCAAATAATCAGGCCATCTCATTCCGACATTATTTCCACAGAATTTATATTCATACAAATAACAACCCTTAATTAAGTCCCACACCCCCATTCAGCATGGACTGCACACGCCCTTAGCTCAACATAAAAAAGCCCTTTCACACGATGATGAAATCCGGAGATAAGTACCCAGGAATGTACAAGGGTAGCAGGATCAGTGGGGCGCTATATTTAAAGGGGCCCCATTGAAATAAAAACAGTATCACGATATAATGTATTACGAAGTGCATATTTGACAATAAGCACTTTCAATGATCACCATTCATAAACATATATTTATTAAAACCCAAACTAGAACGCACCCTTTCACCACCATAGTGAGAAAGAAAGAAAGAATAAAGAAAAGACATTTATTCAGGACACCATACAACATTACATTACATTATAAGAGAATACCTACAGTATAATTTACAATGAATTATAAGAGAGCGAGCTTCTGCTCGCAGCTTCGTCCGCGGCGTAGCCTATGGGAAAATAATTCAACCACCCATTTCACCCTCTCAAAGAAGGAATTTTGAAAAATCCTTTCTTAGCGTATGTCTCCGTTATAACATCTACCTGCATGCTAAATTTCAGCCCGATCCGTCCAGTGGTTTGGGCTGTGCGTTGATAGATCACTATGTCAGTCAGTCAGTCACCTTTGAGTTATATATATTTAGATACAGTATAATTTAGAAAGACTAGAATTTAGTAGTAGTAGTAGTATAACTAATAAAACAAAAAAAACCCCTCTAAAAACAATTTAAAAATAGAAAAATAATACCAACGGTGCAAGAAGCAATCAGCCGCTCAAAGTAACGATTTATGGGAAGGCTTATGTTCAGCAGTGGCTATTGATGATCTAGTATTTTAATAGTGACGCTCAATCCTGGCCAAAAAGGGCCTCTAATTGATAACCAACTCCGTAATTCCAAGTTTAAAAGGCCCTTTGAAACCTCTTTAGCCTGAGTCCGCGCTGCACCACAAGTCTCGTCGTGTCTCATTAAACCGGGGACACATCAGCGGCTCAGCAAACACGATCTCAAACGTGTGTATTATACTGTACAAGGTACCGGGCGAATAGGAGCGCTTTGATTCGCGCCTTTCATGCACTGAATACAGTCTGCGATGCTACCTAACGTGACCTTTTATGCGTGAGTGGTATTTAACGGGGTGTTTATAGGAGGTAGCTTATGTTGATGGTATGTGGTATGCCGTTTGGCTGGACGGGGAAGAAATCATTGATGGTTGACCCATAGTAGGTCAGTGACTCGGTAAAGCGCATGTCTTAGCGCTGACATCTGTCAGCAATGAATCACACTTTCCCACATTTTTTCCTTTTCTTTCGCTCAGGACCGCTACCTAACAGAGCAATAAAGATGGTGACAGTGCTGTTGCATTGCTGACGCTGCCGCGCGCGTTGCCACTCCTGCTATCCTACGCTCTCCGGGAAATGATGATCCTGAGGTGATAAAAAGGATAGAGAGTGAAAAATACGATTCCGTGCTGTACTGTGGTTCAACCCTAACAGATGTAGTCTACTGCGTACACCTTGCGATATCACTGATTGCATGGGTAAGCTTTTGGGATGAAGTGTATCTGATTGTGTAACTAGTTGCGCCCCACGGTTTTACCCAAGTATAAAAAGTATTTTAATTATTTCCCATCCCATGAAACATTTAATTTTTCCGGGATAAAATGTAGCCTATATGTTAATCCAGAGTATAAGCTATCTTGATACCGAATTTTATCCAAATCCATTCAGCCGTTTGAGCATGAAAGAGTAACAAACATACACACATACACACATACAAACTTTCGCCTTTATAATATTAGTGTGATATTAGTGTGACTAGAGGCAGCCCGCTCGCTGCTTTGCCTTACTGTCTTCGAGATTGACGTCTTTAGGGATAAAATCTTTCAGCAGCATTAATCAGCATTTATGCTTTTTCTTCTTTTCCTCGTTTAATGGCTTTCTATCGCTTTTTAGTGATAATTCTGCCAATGTCAAGTGAGGAATTTTGTACGGTTATGTCGTTCTTATTTTGTCAGTTAAAATGCCACAGTAAAATGGTGGATATTTTACTGATGGCTCTAAGAAAACTTGAACAGAAAACGAAAAGGCATGGTTTGAAAATTTAAAATCATTCATTAACACTCGTGCACGCTAACGAAAACTTCCACTCTTATCACATATTACAATTCAAAAATCACGGATTATGAAAAAACAAAATTCACAACCGTCATTTTTCAACGACCTTTACAAAGATGAAGTACCTACTTCATTTATATCAATCCGGTCGGACAGTGATTAATTGATTTTTGGGAATAGAGGGCAATTTTTGAAATATAGGATCTATTTGTGGTATCCGTTGGGAGTTACCCAATTATTATGCGACGTAATTAGAGCAAGCAAACATCCGATGATTGGCAGAAACTTGGTAACGTTGCGATGATCCCTAATGCGTCCCAAGCAAATATTGGACGTATCATGGATGCAAATTTACATTTAGGATGTTTGCTTTGGCGTAACGCGTAAAATACAGCCAGCAGCAAATAATACTTATGGCTGATTTTAAATTCATCATCAACAGCCTAAAGACGTCCACTGCTTTTTTTATGTTATGAAATGACACGACGAGCTAGTCGCTCGCCTGATGTTAAGCGACACGACTGCCCATATCAGTTGCAGTGACACTTGAAACTCTAAAGTATAGTTTCGCGTGACACTGCACTGCGCACGTAGCAATAAGATTACTAGACTGTGAGGTTAGGTCGTAAAGTCTCATTTGTCCAGTAATTTAAGCTATAGTGCCCTTCAAACCGGAACACAGCAGTGCTTGCGCACTACTGCTTGGCGGCAGAATAACTGGCAAAGCGGTGGTACCTACCTAGACGAACTTTGCAGAAAAGTCCTATCACCTAGTCTGGGCTGGGCGTAGATCATAATTAGAACAGCTAAAGAATGGAATGCATTGTATAAGAAAAGAAAGAAAAGTGGTAACGCCTCTAGCGGCTACTGCAGAAAACGCATACAGACTTCAACGTCTTGCCAAAAACATGGCAGTAGACGCATCCGCACGAATTGTGCTTACAATTCGATAAATTGTTGTACCGCAGTCAAACATTGTGCTTTTGTAATTTTTCCCACAAATAATCGCGCTTCCGCGAGTGCAATCGGATACAGTGTTGTTGATGGTGTTTGAGAACTCTAGATACCAGGACTTTCGGGTGTGTGGCGGGCCCGCCACGGTCGCCGTTCCCGGGAGGATCTGGAGCTTCCTCTGTGCTCTCGGAGGTATGTGCTGCATGTCCCGTCTTCTATTACCTTATTTGATTGTACGTACCATAAATTTATACAGACCACTATAATTCTCAATCGAAGATATTGGGTAACATATTGGCGTGATCAAAAAGAAAGAAAAGATATTTATTCAGGACATCACACAACATTACATTACATTATAGGAGAATCTAAAATATATATATTAGGTCTTTACCTATGAAATTGCCGTTTTGTTTGAAAACAGTTAAAGTATTTTTTTTTCGAACTTATTTATTTCTTTTATTCAAAGTAATCACCCCTGCAATCAATGCATCTTTGCCAACACTGTGGCAGTTTATGGATGCCCTTCTTGAAAAAATCAGCAGGACGGGAGACAACTAATTCTTCAAAGGCGTTTTGTACTGCCTCTCGGGAATTGAATTTTTTTCCCGCTAAAAAGTTGTCCAAATTTTGGAAAAGTAATAGTCGGTAGGCGCAAGATCTGGTGAGTATGGCGGATGAGGGAGAGCTTCCAAACCCAACTCATGCAGCTTAGAGACGGTCTGTTGTGCAGTATGGGGTCGCGCGTTGTCGTGAAGTAGCAGTGGAGACGACCGATTGACCAAAGCTGGTTGCAGACGTGCGAGTTTCGCCATCGTTGTGGTCAGTTCTTCAATGTACACATCTGCAGTAATGCTCTCACCGTTTTGTAAAAAGCTATGATGAATCACACCAGCACTAGACCACCAAACTGTGACCATCACCTTTCTAGGGGTCATTTTTCATTTTGCACATTGCTTTGGTACCGAACCAGGATCTAACCAACTTGCTGAGCGCTTTTGATTGTCAAAAAGAATCCATTTTTCGTCGCACGTAACAATTCGGTTCAAAATTCCTTCATTTCTGTGCCTGTTAAGCAGCGCAAGGCAAGTCTCGACGCGTACGATGCGCTGGCGATCGTTAAGTTCGTGGGGCACCCATCTATCAAGCTTTTTTAACTTGCCAATCTGTCGCAAATGGACCAATATTGTTTTGATGCTTACATCAAAAGCTGCTGCCAGCTCAGCTGTAGATTGAGATTCATCAGCTTCCACAATCGCCTTTAATTCATCATTGTTGACCAAAGTTTCCGGACGACCACGAGGTTCATTTTTCAAGTCAAAATTCCCAGAACGGAACCGAGCAAACCAATAACGGGTTGTACGTTCGTTTGTACAGTTCTCTCTGTAAACGTCGTTGATGTTACGTGTCATTTGTGCCGCGTTGGTGCCACGACGGAACTCATATTCCATAATTACACGAAATTTTAAAGTATCCATTATGAGGAAAAATGTTGAAATGTAATGAAAATACAACGCTAATCAATGAACAAAAGACTTATATTGTAAATAGAATGTCATATTTTTAAAACAAAATAATTTGAATTTAGAATTCATAGCCAATCAAAACTTTTTTTTGTTTGAAAAAGTCTGTACTTCAATACGGCAATTTCATAGGTAAAGACCTATTACTTAACTCAAAGGTGACTGACTGGCTGACTGACATAGTGATCTATCAACGCACAGCCCAAACCACTGGACGAATCGGGCTGAAATTTGGCGTGCAGGTAGATGTTATGACGTAGGCATCCGCTAAGAAAAGATTTTTCGAAATTCCACCCTTAAGAGGGTGAAATAGGTGGTTGAATTATTTTCCTTGAAGCTGCGGGCAAAAGCTCGTACAGTATAATTTAGAAAGAATAGACAAAGTTTTCTGGCTAATAATGTGAGATGTGATGGAATGGCCTGCCAGCGTGTGTTTCCGGCAAAATATGACCCAGGCGTGTTCAAGAGAAGAGTGAATAGGTATTTATTTGGCTAGCATGCTACACCTTCGATCGCATCGTCACTTCCCATCAGGGGAGAGCGTGGTCAAATACTAGACAAGTTTGAAGTAAAAAAAAAACCCTAAAATGGAGAGGGATGTAAGAAATATGTACACACCCATACTGTAATGATGAAATCAACATACCCACACTGTAATGATGACATCAAAGACGTAGTAAGATAATTTCCACTAACAGTACACTAATCAATATCAAAGGTATCGTAAACAAAATCTACCAGACCCCAGTCTACCCTCAAATTAAAAAATGGGTAGTATAAAGGAAAATCATAGCGTAAAGACCACATCATTCGATTAGTCCGGTCCCGGCGACGACGAGCGTCCATTTAGCTCTTTCCAGGGACATTTGGGGAAAGCCCAGGGGAAAACTCAAGGCGAATTGGGTTAAAAAGGTCGGCTTATTAAACGATTTAGGTGAAGAATGTTCCCGTAATGCTTTAAGATTTTATTTATGAAGAGACAAATGTATTAATTTAAGCTCCATAACGTTAGCATGAGGCCTTGTTGAATATCTGACAAAAGTCAAAGTCAAAAGATTTATTGCAAATAAGCTAATTTTAGCACATTTACAAGTCAAAATTATATTAGGTACTTAAAATCAAGTTATTTTACTAAGCATATAGAATCACAAATTGCTTATTGTCAAATATTACATAGCAAGCATTACAATATATGAGTTTGAAAAAAGCAGTTCTCTTTCTCACTACTGGTGCAAGCAATCCGGCACAATGCAGAATATAAAACTCCGATCCGAAGCTTCGATTACAACTGTAAAGAAGAAGCTACAAGAAACTTTACAGTGATGTATTTTTTTTCTACTGTCTTTTACAAGCTATTGTATTCGAATTAGAGCAAATCTCTTAGAAATTCAGTGACAAAGTAGATAAATATCTGAAGTCCCTTGAATTTGACCTTTATGAGCATGAGTTTTTGAAGTGAAAATTTTATTGGGCGCGTCGAGCAACATCGTCACCGAACGCTTTCCATGAGCTATATGTATACTGTGTATATATGTGTACTTTTTGGGTGAACAATAAGCGTGAAAGTCGCGTCATCGACACCGCACGCTTCCCATGAGCTGTATGTCACCAGTTTCTTAGTTTTACTTATTTCCCATTTTTTTATTTTACCAAGTGACCTCATTTTGCTTTACAGTAACTGATGAAAAACTAAAACTTGTCGTCATTGTTGGTTTCCTCGTTTTTTGTCAGAACGAAAGATAATTAAAATGTTACAAAAATGCTACTTGATGGGTGACGTCCATTCAAATAAAGAACTAATGTGCTTTAGATCACACGACTGAAGTAAAACTTCTTTAGTTTAGCTGCATCTATCGGCCGGTATAACTTTATTTCTGCTTTGCCTAGTGTTAATGTCACCATCTTGACATTTGTAAATTGTCATTTTACCGGAAATAATTACATAATAATACAATATTTTATGTTGACAATGGAGATCTACGTGATCCAACTTCAACTTCCGTTCGCCTCGCTTACTCCACAAGTCAAGCGTGCGTAAAGAAGTTTTACTTCAAAAAGGGAATACATTGTTTATTGAAACCACGATAAATATAGGAACAAATGATAATCAGGATCTTACAAATATATCACAATGGGCGCTCTTATGGGTGAAAGCGGCGTAATTAGTGTTTAGAGTTTTGTATGAGAGGTGCACAAAATCACGAAATGTAGCATCTATTTTTTGTGATATTCGTTTAATATTGTTGATTATCTACTTATCACCTCACCATAATTGAAGCTACCGGATTCAATGCCATTTTATTCCCATCGGCCCCGATAACGGGACAAAAGCACCGGGCCCAATGAAACCAAGTCAGTTTCGAGAAAAGTAATTAAGTAGATTAATTAATAAAAAGTATGCATGGAATATCTATTTAATATCTTATATGTCCTATCGCCGACACAAAGGGTCATAAATTGGATTTCTATTAATCGAGCAAAGTTCCCGGGTGTGATCCGCTAAATCATCCGCATTGATCTGGATACGAAGCGGTCGAAACTGGCTCAAACCAGCCTCGAGCCGGTTATCGGCGGCCATCGGGTAAAACATTGGACCGTCCGGCCGGAGGGACCGTAATCACTTTAAAATTATTCCTGGTTTTAGGGATAGTAATCCGTATTTGAAAAATATATCAGATCGAAAGGGTTTTAGTGAATACTAGTCATTGTTTATTTACCTTTGAAGATATAATTAAATATGTATAGCACAAAGTGTCTTGTGACTACTAAGGTCTAAGAAGGGAGAACTCAGGGCCAATTAGCTTTTGTGGTGTGGTGGTTAAGCAAGTCGGCTCATAGCCTTCTCCTGCGAGAGGGTGATGACGCAGAAGGAGGACGCGGAGCGGGTCAGGGAGGATGATCTCCAACTCTGACCCGCTCCGGCGCAGACTGGTGGGAAGACGAAGGAGGCGCTTTATCGAGCGCTTTCTCCATCCGTAGTGGGGCCAGTGGCGGAGAGTCGGGGGACTTCCCGCTGCACTTACATGGCCCCACACGTCTAGTGGGCAACTGAGGTGGAAAGTTGCCGACCCACTGGCGCAGAGGCCTGGAAGGGCCTACCGCTGGGGCGAGATGGTTAATGCAGCCGCGACACCATCTCGCCCCATCCCGGCGGCGGACGGATCACGGGGGCTTTTAGTGGGTTGAGTCCCACATCCCACCACGGGGGTGGTGGCAGGGAAGTGCGAGGGCATTTCCCCCTAAAAAAAAAAGGTCGGCTCATAGCCTGGAGGTGGCGGTTTCAATTTTCGTGACAGGAATCTTGTTCTTTTATTTATGTGCACTAAATAAAAGAACAAGAGTCTGGGTGTTGTGGGATCTTGGTTTTCGTATTTCCTGAGTCCTGGGTCCTGTGATTTCTGGTGGGTTTTTCTATGCACAAATACTTAGCCTGCTGCGGGAATCGAGCCCGCTGCACCTAATTATGAGCCAATCTACTCAACCACCACACCACAGAGGCTGTCATTTGTAGCGGTCACTCATCCAAGTGGTTGCTGCTATGGTTGTCACAGTTGCTTTTATAGAATTACAACATAGATAGATAGATCAACACTTTATTGTACACCGTAAAAAAAAAAATTACAAAAAGAAAAACTTACATAATTAACTAGTACTAGTACAATATGCGGTCTTATCGCTTAGAGCGTTCTCTTCCAGACAACCTTTGAATTGGAGGAATTTTTAGCTTAGAGTTTTGGACTTTGGTGTACAGGTAAGTCAAAATGAACTAAAAGCTACTACAATAAGTTGTCCTACAGTATTAAGTAAAATATATATACAAATATTATGTAAATATACAAAAAAATATACATACTATACGATAAACCTATATACCGATTGATAAACATATTTACATATACCTACTGTAATAAAAAAATCACACTAATATTATAAAGGCGAAAGTTTCTATGTGTGTATATGTGTATGTTTGTTACTGCTTCACGCTCAAACGGCTGAATGGATTTGGATGAAATTCGGTACCAAGATAGCAGATACACTGGATTAACACATAGGCTACATTTTATCCCGGAAAAGTGAAACGTTCCCGTAGGATAAGCAAATAATTAAAATACTTTTTATCCGCGGGTGAAACCGCGGGGCGCAATAGTAATAAAATAAAAATTGATTGGAGTTATAGTACCAACTACCAGTAAATTACTACAAACCGACTTGCGACAATATAGCATGTTTCAACTGACATATTGGTTGGATAACCCTAATTTAAGTAAAGTAGTAAATTTAATTAAAGTAATCTTATTACGAGACTGTGCTGATGTCTCAGGATGACGTGCGCAATGCAGTGTCACGCGAACCTCTATACTTTAGAGTTCCGAGTGACACTGCAGCTGGTATGGTCAGCCGTGTCGTTTAACATCAGGCGAACGGCTAGCTCGTCACGTCATTACTTAACATAAAAAATAAAAAATTATTGGGTTCAACCATCTGAACAGCGATGGTAAACACCAATTACTGAGACAACATAACCTTTACAAAGTCGTCAATATTTAATATAAAGAAAGACTGTTACTCGCTTATTTCTCGTTGAAGCAATTTCATGATCAAGTTGAGTCGATAAGTTAAAAATTTATTTGTTCTAGTACCCAACGAAATATACGCCCACGGAATCCTATAGGAAACCTAGTTATTGTTGATTAAAATGGCAGACTGAAATCATCGAGACGGTTCAAGTGATTGCTTCTTTTAAACCAACTTTAATGAATCAAAAAAAGGGTATCAATTCGACAGTATTTTTTTATGTTCAAATCAATTTTTTTTTAAGGTTTGGCTTCACACTTTTGTGTATTTAGTCAGTGTCAAGTAATTGATAATTTATCAAGTTATCGATATTTCACGCAAATATGTGTCAAGTCACAGTCGAAGTCATCAAGTCAAGTCATAGTCAAGTCAGTCTAGTCAGTCTAGTCAAAGTCATACTCCTAGCAAAGTGGTGGCAACTTTACTTGAAGCTTCTATGGAGTTTTGGAAACAACACGAAAAGAAACGTTTCACCATCATTATACCATTTTCCCACACTCACGCCTGTAATCCAGCACTTACCGAATAAAATGCCACCAATTTTATGCACTAACACTGAAAATAACACAAGTTTTGGAAAATAATACAATGCGGTCACGCAATCTTTTTCGCTTTCCCGCCAAAACTCCATCATTTATTTTGTGATACATTAAACAGATGTTACAATAAAAATATGAAGCGATCAGCCACAACGGCATACAAAATTACAAACAAGCTGAAGCTTTTAATTTAGAAGTGCCACTTATAGCATTATGAATAACTTAAACTAATCAAATTACATCACAGGTACATAACTAATAAATAGGTCCATTTCATTAAAGTCAATTACTGAGCAAAAAATTCAGCAAGCGCATAAAATGTATGGTCGATTAAATATTAAAATAACTTAGACTTAAATGCGTCAAGGTCATTGCCCTCTTTTATATGGCGGAATTTTGTTATATATTTTTAGCCCCATTGTAATACACTTTGCCCGTATAAAGCAGTTTTATAGTTCACTTTTTTGACACAACATAAGAAAGTCTGATTTCATGATTTTAATACCATTTTAAATAAAGATGGATGTTGTCTATTAAAGAGAGCTAATTCATATATAGTGAGGGTAGGGTAAGAATTTTTTAATCTTTAAAATATGTTTTTAACTCAAACGTCATTTGATGGGCATTGATTGATTAGGCACGTCACAACTGGGATGAATTCCTCGCCGGCTGCCTTCTGTGCCTTCGGACATCAAACCACGCCGTCCTAGCTCGGTCGGCCTAACCGACCAAAGCTTGGAACCGGTTTACAATATACCGCTTTTTTACCAGTAAAACCCGCTTTAAGCGATTATTTCGTTCGTAGTGAAACGAACGTTATGAAAACCATTTATTAACCGGTTTATTCCGCGAGAGGCAAGCTCGCGTCGCGTCGCCGCCGCCGCCCGGTTGAGGGTAGGTAAAATGTGTGTTTGTTCCGTACGACTCATCTTTGCTGCAAAACACGGCTGACGCCTGTGTGCGTAAATGAAAAGGTGACAAAAACCGCTGTAAACCGGTTAATTGAACGAAACCTTTATTAGAAACTTTTTAAACCAAAAATCGTGTAATAGCGGTTTCGGTTGAACGAAACCGAAAAAAAAGTTCCGTATGTACTTGGCGTTAACAGGTTCGAAAATCAATCCGGTTTCCAAGCCCTGCGTAGCCGCCGGGCTGTGTGTGGTACTCTGGGCATCACACCATATTACTACACTATCTAAAAGCTGTGGACGCCCCTTACTAGTTGTTGGAACTACGATCTTCATCTTGATAATAAACTATACATTTATTGTTATTTTATTTAGATTATTAGGATTATAGAGTTTAAATAGGTAGAAAAACCAGTATGATGGGGTTACAATCAGGATGGGCTTAGATAAAGTCAAAGTCAAAAGATTTATTGCAATAAAGCTATTTTTAGCACTTTTACAAGTCAAAATTATATTAGGTACTTAAAATTACGTTATTGTACTAAGCATATAGAATTACGAAGTGCTTATTGTCAAATATTACATATCAAGCCCATTACCATGTATGAGTTTAAAAATAAAAGAAGTTCTCTTTCTCACTACTGGTGCAAGCAATCCAGCACAATGCAGAACAGAAAACTCCGATCCGAGCTTCGATTACAGCTGTAAAGAAGAAGCTACACGAAACTCTACAGTCATTCAATTATAAATAAATGTATAGTCTCTGTACATAATAATCTTTCCTTTTAACTGTAGACAACACTACCAAGTCAAGCATGCGTAAAGAAGTTTTACTTCAATAAATAAATAAAACTAATATTTCCCGTGAAAATTATTAATTTGCAAGGATACGGCGCCGGTGGGGCACTTTGGTTTATTTATTGTATTATGCCCGGCCTTAGGTACATTTTGTTAATTCTCTGACAAACTGGAAATGTCTGCAAAGTGGGTATACTTACATGTATAGCGTCAAATATTTGTTGTTCTAACTCCGCCGGCTGCGTATTTACCTGCTCTCTACGAGTCGCAGGGCTGGAGGCAGGGAGTGAAATGTGGGGGAAATAAAAATGCTATAGGTCAGGCCTTGTAATAGGTCCAAAAGTTTAAGCCAACGAAACCTCAAACTATAAAAATTAAATATTTAGGTGTTCGTGCCTTCGCTTGAACCACAGATGAGATAACACCTTGTAACTCAGTTCATTTTGTTCATTATTTGCGGCGTATAGCGCCATCTGACGCGTAGAAGTGGAACTATAATCGACTGACGCCGCGCCTGGCTGTTTCATTCTTCAGTACGCTTTTGTAACTCAACCGAAAAATACGTGCCAAACAAACAAAGGTAAGGAACTGTCTTCTTACTCGACGACAATAGCAAAATACCGCTCGGCGCCCCTGGCCCAGCGACGAGACGCAAGTTGCCCCATAGGGCATCGTCATAAAGTATAGACAGACAGAAGTTTTAGGCGACATGCTTTGTAAGTAGTCGCGTGATCTTGTATGAGGACATCTTGCCTCGTTTGAAGACACATCGCCTCACGGGTAGTGTCGCCGTCTCAAATGAAGACACGTCGTCTTACACGTAGTCTCGCTTCTCAAATGAAGACACGTCGTCTTACACGTAGTCTCGCCTCTCAAATGAAGACACGTCGTCTTACACGTAGTCTCGCTTCTCAAATGAAGACACGTCGTATTACACGTAGTCTCGCGTCTCAAATGAAGACACGTCGTCTCACACGTAGTCTCGCGGCCTCAAAGGGAGACACGTCGTCTCACATGTAGTCTCGCCGTCTCGAACGAAGTCGCGTCGTCTCACATGGAGGCATGTCGCCTCGCGTAACTTGACGACACCTTAAAACCATCGATGATATTAAATTGTTCAATCGTTGTTACAGACCATGGCAAACACTACAACATCAACTATGGGTGACTTAGCCCAGATTGTGCCCGAGGATGATGAAGAACGGAAAGCTTTCATAGCCATAGTAAATTCAATCTGTGAAAATTACCCAAAAGGTTGGGAACAATGGAAGGTGGTTGACTACTCTATTAAAGAGTTAACCGGAGGTGAGCTGACACCGATCATTGACAGCAAATTAAGGTTCGGACTACCGACCACAGATATAGCTAGAGCATTCTACCCTAGCTTGAAAGATCTTCCTGAAAGATGCTATAGACAAATTCGCAAGATAATACTATCATGGCCCTTAGGTAGGGCTTTAACGTACTCACCGCACAGCATTGCTGAAAAGGTCCACGGCCCATCTTACAAGGAATTTATGGGCACTGTACGAGAACTGAAAGCCCAAGGCAAATTAACTAACAGAGAGAGGACCGGGAGGCTGCTAGGAGAAGATAGCAACCAATCACAAACGCGCAGTAGGCCTAGCAGCACAATAACGGTCGCTAGCGATGCAAGAAACGTGGGGACAACAAATTATGCCGTGTCGGCAGGCTCTAAACGTCAGTTCGATGACAGAGGGGCTTCACCACCTCCTAAGCGAAGATCCGTTGAACAGGGAAGCGGGGAACATCTCATGGCCTCAGTACTTCAACAGCAGATGGCACTTTTTAATAAGCTGATCGAGATGCAGGCTGAACAAAATAATAAAATTGAGAGGCTAGAACAAGCATCCACATCGAAGACTGATGACTTAAATCTTTCATATGAATCTCTCCCAGATAGCACAAATGAAAAGGATATAGAACAAGCTTGTGAACGCTCTCCTATGGCCAGCGAAAGTGATTACCAAAACGAATCACTAGAAGTGGAATCTGATGACAGGAATGATGCCGAGCAAACAATCAGAAATGAGATCGCTAGTGCTAAGCGACGTTTAAAAGCACTTCAGTCAGTCAAAGGTTCGGTGGCACCGCCTGTATTTGACTTCAAACCACATACTACGGAAGCCGAAACAAAGCTTACCAAAGCAGACCCAATTCTAGCTGAACAGGCAATAGAATGTCAGCGGTTAGGGACCGATGACTGGAAAAATATTCGATATTGCGATGTCCAAAAACAATTTCAAGCCTCTCCTGTATTCACGGCGCTAAAAGTTAACAATCAGTTAGCTGGGGTCACTCCAAATTGGACTTCCGTAGCGGTATTACAAAGATTTGACCTTACTCTGGCGGCTATAACAAATGGCCTCTTACAACAAAGAAAAATATTTGAAGAGCTTTGCGAAACATTACCGTATGAGTTTAAACAGAAGGTGGGTCAAGAGTTCCTAGCCACAAACTCTAAATTCCGTAAGCTTTCGGACAACCTCCTACAATATGTCTGTGGTAGAAGAGCAGAGACTATCCAACAGAGACGGGACACATACAAAGTAAAGAACAAAGTCCTTCAAGAAATCATACATCATCACAAATTTTTCGAAACTCCTCGTTCCCAACTAATGAAGAACGAAATAAAAATCATGCTGAGCAATGGTGCAATTCGTCCCAGCAGCCACAACACGGGGTTTCTTTCAACTCTGTTTCTCAGAAGAAAATCGGATGGAACAAACAGGCCAATATTCAATTTAAAAAGACTCAACCTGTATGTACATGCTCCTCAATTCAGACTTTTAAATCATTACCGCATACCGCTAGTCCTCAACCCAAACGATTACATGACGAAAATAGATATTTCACAAGCCTACTATCACGTACCGATAGCCTCAACGCACCGCAGGTTCCTGTCTCTAGCCTACGAGGGAAAAGTTTTCGAAATGACCTGCCTTCCATTTGGTCTAGCGAGTGCTCCTTTTGCTTTTTCAAAAATCACAAACTGGCTAGCTCACTGGTTCCGGCAAACAATCGGCATAAAAATAGTAGTGTACCTGGACGATTTTCTAATTGTTCATCAAAACCCGAATGTTTTGAAAGAGCAGGTACAATTGGTAGCGGAGAAACTAGAAGAGTTGGGATGGTCAATAAACAGGAAAAAGTCACTCGCAGAACCCGCTCAGTGTCTAGAATACTTAGGCATAATTTGGAATACTCAGGAAAACCAGAAAATGCTCTCAAGTGCAAAAATCAATCAGATAAAGACATCTATTCATACGTTCCTGCAGAAAAAGCAATGGAGCTGGCAAGACGCAAAGATGTTACTAGGCAAATTAAACTTTGCTTCATTTGTGATCCCCTTAGGGAGACTGCATTGCCGCTTGTTACAAATAGAATCCAACAGGCTACGAAAATCATTACGCCACAAACGATGTCCGATGTCAGGCATAGCACTCACAGAATTAGAATGGTGGATGGAAAACATAGAAAAAACAACCCCAATCCATCAACCCAATCCATCAATGTTCATCACCACAGATGCGGCAGATGCAGGGTGGGGTGCAATAGCAAACAGCCAAAAACTGTGGGGGCCGTGGACGAAACAACAACGGAGGTGGCATTGCAACCAAAAAGAGCTCTGGGCAGTCTTCGAGACTCTTCAGCGCCTAGGCCCAGCATTGAAAAACAGAACCACAATATGGCAAACAGACAATCGGACAGCAGCCGCTTACATAACAAAGCAAGGAGGCACAAAGTCAAAGAGACTTCTGAAAACTACCACGAAAATCCTGCACCTATGCGATCAGTTAAACTGCAACCTGTTGGCCCGTTACATTCCCGGATCATACAACGACTTAGCAGACAGCCTCTCCAGGACGAAAAATATTCCAGAATGGCACTTAAAGCCTTCAATTACAAAAGAGATCTTTTACCGTTTAGGCAGCCCAGAAATAGACCTGTTCGCTTCGAGGCGGTCAGCAGTAGTACCGAAATACATAAGCGAAGACTCACTCGACATGGGGAGTCAATACACAGACGCCTTCAGCCAAACATGGCACTACGGTCTAGGGTGGGCGTTTCCACCACCAGCTCTTATACCAAGAGTCCTTCATCATCTGGAATCGTCGACGGGAGTCTATCTCCTAGTTACCCCGGAGTGGCACAAAGCATTCTGGACACCAGAAATAAAGAAGAGAGCAATTCGACCACCGTGGAAGATCCCGGACCTGCATCACCACTTGGTGGACCTGCAAACGAACTTACCACCACCAGGAATAACCAGCCTCAATTTGCAGGTTTGGACAGTACAGGCTGGGCCAATGAAATTTCCAACTGGGATAAGTATCAAGTAGATTTACTACAAAGCTCTTGGAGAAAATCGACTTTAAAAACTTACCGACCTGCATGGCGGAGATGGTGTAGATGGACCACTGAAAATAATGTACTGAGTCATGACCCCCAACCATCTGAACTAGCGCGATTCTTATGCTATCTTTATGAAGTCGAAAAACTGTCTCCTAGAACTGTACTACTTCACAAATCCGTGGTCGCAACATTTTCAAACCCGGACAAGAGCTCAGTCTTAAGCTCGCACCCAATCGTATCTCATACTATGAAAGGTATTCTCTCAAACAAACCTAAAGACAAAAAACCCCTTACATGGAAAGTAGATGACTTGTTACGTTTCCTCGAAACTTATAAGTTCGATAGCAATAGTTTATTTGCAGTGTCTCGACACACTTGTGTATTACTCCTGTTGGCATCGGGTCGGAGAGTCCATGACTTGACTCTACTTAGCATAAGCCCAGAAAATTTAGAAGAAAATGAAGATAGGCTCATATTTTGGCCAAAGTATGGATCTAAAACAGACAGCGCCTCATATAGGCAATCTGGTTGGTGTCTCAAGAATCACCCTAATTCTAGACTAAATATTATTTACTGGATTAAACAATTGATCTCATTATCGCAAGGGCGTCGAGAAACAAAACAGTTAAAAAGCTTATTTGTTACAACGCGTGGGGCAGTGAAGGAGGCCTCGCGTGCAATTATCGCTGGCTGGATAAAGTCACTGTTCAAGGAAGCAAATATTACAGCGCCAGCGGGAAGCATCAGAGCTAGTGTAGCTACAGATAACTGGACACAGAGAAACCTAGACATTGACGAGGTTTTAAGGAGAGGCAATTGGAAGTCTAAACATACATTTTTCAATCATTACTTCCGAGAGCTACAGCCTAGTAGAACCTCAAGTAACATACATCTCAGTAACTGTTTTTCCCCAGCCGATTGATCTAGAAGACAACTACAACCACACAATCTTTGTGGATTATTAATATTACCTACTATGTGAGACTGATTAAAATTAAATCATAGTGTACAGATACCCTAGAGTCAACCTGATATGAAAATAGGTACATAATGCTACTGGATACTTATAAGTTGTCCACGCAACCGATCTCTGTTATTTATACTTTGTGTAGATTTTGATTAAACGAATAAATACTGTGGTATTAATAAATTTGTGTTTTGACGATATATACACATTTCTTCACGCTTAGATATACACAGAATCACAGTACGCTTTTCGCCGCGCCGGCAGAAGTTAAACACGTCTCATCTGTGGTTCAAGCGAAGGCACGAACACCTAAATAGAACCGTTTTTCCCCCGAAGGGTAAAAAACGGATATTTAGGTTTCTGCCGAAGCTTGAACCACACCTGAAGGCCTTGCCGGCTCAGGATTAAGGTACTGAAGAATGAAACAGCCAGGCGCGGCGTCAGTCGATTATAGTTCCACTTCTACGCGTCAGATGGCGCTATACGCCGCAAATAATGAACAAAATGAACTGAGTTACAAGGTGTTATCTCATCTGTGGTTCAAGCTTCGGCAGAAACCTAAATATCCGTTTTTTACCCTTCGGGGGAAAAACGGTTCTATATAAGCATTATTTTAGGTATTGAATTAAATTTTTTAACTCGCTTCAAAAAAGGTGAAGGAGGTCTATTCGTGTTTATATACCTATAGTATATATATACTTATAGTATATTCTTAATATACGTTCATCTATATATTCATGGTTTTTTTTAAGTAAAACTTCTTTACGCACGCTTGTCTTCGGGAGTAAGTTGGGGAATGCGTAACGAGAGGAACAGAAGTTGAGAGGCAGATATAAGTTAATGACGATAGAAAGAGATACAGTTACGGCAGTAAGAGACAGTTGTACTGGTTCACGTAGATCTCCATTGTCAACATAGCAAGGTTAAAAATTACTTAAAATTTGTATATACAAGGTGGAATTTAATTTGTTCATTTCCTTTAATGTATGTATTCAGTCCATGCTATAGAACGCTCCCATATAATTAAATAAAAAAGTACTTTTGAAATAAATTTAAATCTAGGTATTATCAAATTCTAAAGAAAAGCCTTGTGACATTGAAAAAAGCAGGTGTTTACTGCCTACTAAACTTTTACAAAGCACTCAGCTGGTGCCCGCGCTGTGTGTACCGTTAAATGGACATTTCGGCTGTCATGCATTTACATGTGCATTTTAAAAAGCATTAAATACTAAAACAATTTTTTTTTAACTGGACCTTGTACGAATATTTTATAACATGGTCTGAGTACATACATTTAAGGAAAAGAGTGAATTAAATGCCACCGTGTATATATGTTGGTATGTCCGGTATAATGACAATTTACAATTGTCAAGATGGTGACATTAACATTAAATAAAACAAAAATAAAGTTATACTGTCCGATAGATGGAACTAAAGAAGCTGTACTTCTGTCGTGCGGTATAAAGCAGACTCGTCTTTTTTTTCTTTAATTAGTGGCGGAGTCTAATTTGCTGCGTAATTTTAATGCTTTGAGCTATTTTTATAAATTGTACTCAAATAGAATCATTGAACAATGTGATGATTTTATGTGTGGCCAGATGGGATTTTGGCAATATTTTGAAAACTTCAAAGATTTTGTGAGAGATTTTATGTTCTAATAAGCTTGTATTTTAATATAAAAATAATCAAGTTTAACTTGATTGTAAATTTTAAATCGACAATAACTATCAAAAACCTAAAACTCTATGATTTTTTTTACTAAAAGGAATGTGGAATGCTTAAAATAATAAGCTTGCAAAAAACTATCTCAATTAAATAAGTATGGTATTGTTAAGTAATACAAATAAACTGGGTAGATAATAGTAGAAGGTACATACATATTTTTACAAACCAAAATATATCATATAACGAACTTAATTTTTTAATAAGGATTATTCCAGACTAGACTATTCCATTTATTGTGTAACCCTATTTCTCCCAGCCTGCCGCCGTCCCTGTCGGCGACAGTTGACACATGAAAAATTAATGAGGGGATGAAAGCGTACAGACTCTGTTCCTATTTTAACTGCATTATTACGAGACGCCGGCGTAAGGTTGAAATATGCATACCTGGGTATACCCGGCTATCCGGGCGTGTTGGAGCAGGCGTTGTTTCCAAGGATGTAGGCAAAATACATCCGGATACCGGGTAATACGAGTTACTTGGAAGTATTTTAAGAAAAAATATGATTTCTGGTGCAATTTCTGGTTTACATTGCACTGCTCTTATTGCATTTTATGCAAGAATAAAAGTACGTTTTACATAAAAGATGGTTCCTTATAAAACACATTACGTGAATAATTTATTAATAATGTTGATTATGTTAGGAATCTAATAACATCAGTGCTTGGTACGTTACCGACATAAAAATACAAATATTAAGTAATTTTTAACTTTGTTATGTTTTTTTTATGTTAACCTATGACGTGACAAGCTAACCGTTCGCCTGATGTTAAGCGACACGGCTGCCCATATCAGTTGCAGTATCACTCGGAACTCTATATACAGTTTCGCGTGACACTGCACTGCGCACGTCATCCTGAGACATCAACACAATCTAGTAATAAGATTACTAGACTGTGAGATCAGGCCATAAAGTCTCATTTGCCCAGTAATTTCACTAGCTACAGTGCCCTTCAAACCGGAACACAGTAGTGCTTGCACACTACTGCTTGGCGGCAGAATAACTGGCAAAGCGGTGGTACCTACCTAGACGAACTTTGCAGAAAAGTCCTACCACCTACTGAAATGTTGACGATAGAGATCGACGTAAACCAACTTCAACTTCTGTTCGCTTCGCATTTACCAGCTTACTCCCCAAGTCAAGCGTGCGTAAAGCAGTTTAACTTGAAAAACTTCGAGCTTATATAGCCCGAGCATAAGGTGCATATTCTCATTGTCCTAGATAGCTCGATGCAGCTCGGATAACTTCATCGTAACCTTATTGCCAACAGACTGGGAGTCCTCGGTAAACTTCGCTTCTGTGCCTGTTAGATTGGAACGGTATCGGATGCCGTGGGCCATCTAAAGTCACGCAACTTTGTCGAGCTTGTAATAAATACTCGTAGTACTAGTTAAACTTGAAGTTCATCCGGATCATGCGATGGGGCATCGTTTTGAGTTAGTGTTATATTTTATAACGAGCTTCTGCCCGCAGCTTCGCCCGCGGCGTAGCCTATGGGAAAATAATTCAGCCACCCATTTCACCCTCTTAAGGGGGAAATTTCAAAAAATCCTTTCTTAGCAGATTCTCTGATCTGAAAATTTATGAAGTTTTGGAAACAACACGAAAACAAACGTTTCACCATCTTTATAACACTTTCCCACACTCATGCCTGTAATCCAGCACTTAACGAATAAAATGCCACCAATTTTATGCACTAACACTGAAAAGAACACAAGTTTTGGAAAATAACACAATACAATGCGGTGACGTGGTCTTTTTCGTTTTTCCAGCAAAAAAACCATATACATTTAAATACTTTAACAGTTAAAAGGAAACAATTGCCATTTAAAAGTCTATTTAGGTGACCTTTGTTCACCTGCAGATTTCATTTCAGATTGAACACACAGGAAACCCTGAGCGTAGCCCTATTCATAGCTCATTGCATGACGCTGTGCGAAATTATTGATTACCCAAACAATATTAATAATTCAGCTCACCTTTTGAATAATCGCGTAACTGGCTTAGATATCTGGCAAATTGAGCGAAAGGATTATACTGGTAGTTAAATTATGAAGCGATCTACATCAATGGACGGATTAAGACGATCCTAGGTTTATAGCTAAGAAGCTTTGTAATCTTCCGTTCTGAAGATGATTGTGGGTAGGTATATCCCTATATTAATATAATTATATAGTGCTATAACTGTTTGTGTGGCTTTAAGACAAAACGGCAATTGAATTTGACAATAAGCTATTTTTTAATTTTATATGCTAATATAATTTTGACTTTTAGAAGTGCTAAAAATAGCCTATTTGCAATAAAGCTTTTGTCTTTGACTTTGAATTAGTTGTGGAACAGAATCAATAATAGTACTACGTACAGAAGAGTTACTCTGCAAAGGCATTTCTATAAATAGCGACTCTCAGTACCGCATAATAAAGGTCTAATCAGTTTGCACAGTGTTATAAGCCTAATATTTTTAGTTGCTTCTTTTTCAATCGCATGTATTTTCATCTCTCTATCCGTATATTTGCAAGAAGAATTTCTGCGGCGACACAAAAAGTCCTAGAAATGTTTCGTAACCAAGCTAGAGTATACGCCGGACCTGATTTTACGTCTGTGGTAATAACGGCGATATTCATTTTAAACCAAGACATTTTTATAATATTACGTTCATTGTTTTAAACTAACTTCGCCTGTAACTTTAGAAGACCCAAACATTTCTACTGCGAATAGGTATCACCCAAATAATTGTATTTCGAAAACGTAACACTTTTCATCAAAAAACTTTACTCGATAAAAAACGAAATATCATTCCGAAGATGGGATTCTCAATTTTTCCGACTGCTCCATTCGGAGCAATTAAACTTTGGTCGTTTAAGTTAGTCATGTCCGCGTTATGAAAATTAACTCTTTTAAAGGCAAAATACAAAATGAGATTGTTGGCTATACAAATATGTGATTTTTTGTGTCTTAGGTCCGTATTACAGAACGATGCTCAGTCGTCAATGGGTGCTCAAGCAGAGATTTCATTCGCTAATTGATCACTTTATGAATGAAATCTCTGCTTGAGCACCGATTGACGACTGAACATCCTTTTGTAATATGGACCTTAGATTCTTTGCGGATCCTAAGAGTCTTAGAAATTATTTACGAAGAGCCTCTATATCTGGTACTTAAATACTGAAGCTGGAAAACCTCTTATATTCCTAATGAAACGTTTGTTTGTGTTGTTTCTGTAGTGTTCACATAGGTAAAGTATTAATAGCTGAGTCGATTTTGTTGAACACAAATCGCTTACACTAACGAGACTAACGTTGGATATTTTTTATCTGGGTAAGCGTTCAAAAAGATGATGTCGTTGTATTAAAAACCGAGATATAAAACGAGCTCTTCGACGCAAGCACTGCACTACTCACTAATCGGTCATTTATTACGTAGACGACATGACATAGCTTTTAAAATGGGTAAGTTGGAATATAGGCAGGCCACATCGCTCGTAGAACTTACTACCGATGGGAAAGGTTGTTCCACTAGGTGGACCGATTGGTCAAACAGCGCCGAGCCGTTGCATGCAAGAACAGCTCGTTTCTATTACCGAAACGCGTTAAATTTGCAGAAATTAATTATGTACTTATTACCTCTCAATATAAAGATCATTTCGAGAACACAACGGTACTGTGTTGTTTCAACGTAAATTATTGTAGCTGGCGGCTAGTGGTCAACCTGCAACATCAACGTGCGATCTCGCGCTATAACTCCTGGTGCAAGTCTAGCAAAGCCCTCACGTTTTCAAGCTGTTCTTATTCTAGATCTAACTAGTTGACCTGCCCCGGCTTAACACGGGTGAATTAGTAGAACGCGGTCGAACGGGATGAAAAGTATCTTATGTCCGTCTTCTTGTTCTAAGCTATCTCCCACCAATTTTCAGCCAAATCGGTTCAGCTGTTCTTGAGTTATAAATAGTGTAACTAACACGACTTTCTTATATATATCCTGTATTTAACGTTTTAGTTTATTTGAGATTTGTATTCAAGTTTGGCAAACTTTGCTAAACTCTAGAACTTACTCATTTTACCATATCATGAAAGTACAGACGTATAGGCCTTACTCTCTATACCTTCATGATATGGTATTATATTAACGGCTGCATTCTCGCGATGTGTGTGTTATATATATACATAGTGAACTACTTTACGCTTATAGCATGTCCCAATAAAAAAGGTGCTTGCTTGACTTTACCTAACTCGTGTTTTAAAAGAAATGAATGAAAATTAGAAAACATGACGTAAGTAAGAAAGGGAAAGATAAAGTTGTAGTTAATCGAAAGTGAAAAATGTTTATTTCTTTTATGCTCATGATTAATAATAGGCTAAAGTAATAAATTTAAAATAATTTAACAAGTACGGACCCGGTGTCTTTGGTAATGTTATTTAAAAAGTTCAATAAGCCCGAGTGAAATTAGTTCCATAACAAGTAAAAGCTTTTCCTAACAAATCGTTTCCCTTCACGATCGCCGTACAAAAACCTAGGATCTAATTTCGAATTGTAAGTGCTCGAACCCAATCAGAGTCCGAAAGTGGGCATTAAACGGGTATTCCATTGTAACTCTAACGACGCTCTGTGAATTCTGTGATGCAGAATGTTTGGTTTGGAAGGTGTATTTTGTGTACTCACACATATTATGAGAACGGTGTTGCTCAGTAGTAGCACTTGTGACTTTCAAACTGACGCTCTCAGGTTCAAATCCTGCCACCTTTCAAGTTTTGTGAGGAATTTGCACTCACTCTTGCAATGATGAAGGAAAACATTGAAAATAATATGATCAAAAATTACTAAACTTCCACTCGTATTTGGAATAGGAAAAAAACATTATGAGATAACATAATAGTTCAAGAATCACAAAATTAATAATAATAATAACCAACGATCACACACATAGATCCTGGAACCTAACTAGGATTCCCTGTGTCTAAGGACCCAGGAACTGTGAGAACCATGGTCCCACTACACCCAGACACAGAACAAGCATTTGATTTTTATTCTGTATACAAATACTTTTCCTGCCACGGGAATCGAACCCGCCGCGTCCGGGCTATGAGCTGACCTGCTCAACCACCACACCACAAAGGCTTTCAAAATTGGAGGACGCGTGTCGTCCTGTCGTTGACCTGCAATCGGCCAGCATGGTGAGTGGATGGCCTACTTCGTGACCCAGCAGTGGGAATAAGCTTGGCAACAAATTTGCTGCGCCCCCCAACAAATTTGTTGTAATCAGCCAAATGTGGCAGTTTTCTCCACAAGAGAATGGGACCGTTGTGAAACTGTAGGACGCAGTGTCATTTGCCTAATCCACATAAGTTTTACATTTTGTGGGATCATACTAACATCACACATTCATTTAAATGACATACGCAAATAATCCAGTACTTCAAAAGCACTGCGATAAATGCTTACACAAATTCCTACAAACTTAATTATATGTACTGAATGAAAGTATTCTCAAACCAAACTATGAAGCATTAAACCATTTTCTGCCGACTTCAAAAAAGACGGAGGTTCTGAATTCGACTGTATTTTTCATGTTTGTTACCCCAGAACTTTCGACTGGGTGAACGATTTTGATTTTTATTTTAGTGTGTCCCATTTCAATGTTTTTTACTGAAGTCGGCTTTTTACGCTTTGTGTTTGTTATTTATGGTAATTTTCATCATTTCTTAAGGTCATAGGAACACATCATTTATTTCTTAAATCATTTCCAACTTCGATACTATGATGCTTATTTGAATCCGCGGACCAAGCCGGTCCAAAACCTCACACCTCTGAAATGAGTGGTGGCGGTGACAGAGTTAGCATTGTCTCAAATAAACTAATCTTTATTGATACTTTGTCACTTTTGAGAAGCTTACGTACTGCGCTTGCATATCCATCTGTGCTAACGATAAACGACCCGGATATCTAGTATCAATACTGAAATTCGTTCACAAAGAGAGCGAAAAAGACGTGAAAACGAATCCAATTTTAAGATGGTCGACAAACGAGGTGCGCTCCGCTTAGAGCCGCACTATAAAGTCCCGATAAAATCTTGAGAAATATTCCTTTGTCGTCAGTTTTGGATGCTGTTGCGTTCTGAGAGAATGGCTGCTCAGATCTGGTGAAATAGATAGATCGATAGATAGAGAGAATCTGCAAATATTGTTTGCAATCGGATTTTGTTTTGCCGCTCATATTACAAGAACAAAGATGGATTCAGAAGTCGATAAAGTGGAGGGTGATGAAAATTGTGTAAATGATGATTATGGTGATGGTGATGATGATGATGATGATTACCATCACAGTCAGGCACATTTTTTGTATATGTGTGACTGACCCGATAGCTCAAATGGTAGTGACCCTGCCTTCTGAACTGCGAGTTGTGGGTTCGATCCCCACCCAGGACAAACATTTGTGTGATGAACATCGATGTTTGTTCTGTGTCTGGGTGTTATATTGTATTCTATGTATATATTTACAAACAAAATGTATCTAAGTATTGTATCAGTTATCTGGTTCCCATAGTACAAGCTTTGCTTAGTTTGGGGCTAGATGGCGTTGTGTGAGATGTCCACACATATTATTATTATTATTATTATTACTTAAGCACCAAATATATATAAGCAATAAATAAATAAAAAGAAGTAACTACGCAAATGAATTGCATATTGGAATTGTCAAATCCATACAATTTTAAGACACTTAGAATATTTTTAAATATCTGATACTCTATAACCTGAGAGTTTTCAAGTCAAGAGTAACCATAGGCGATCAAGTTACTTGATTGTATCCAAAGAAACACAAATTTATATGAATTTGACAGTTTCAATACGCAGTTTATGTGCATTGTTACTATAGACATTTTCTAATTAGGAATGATTTTCATCCTGTTGCATTGCAAAAGTTACGTGATCCAGGTATCTTCTAAGCAAGCATGCCGTCTGCACCACGGCATTGCTTACGGCGTCAGACGAGGAAGTGGTCAAATGCATTGCCTGTAACCGATTTATAAAAAACGATTGTGGTTTAGACCACATAACTGAAGTAAAACTTATTTAGCTCCATCTATCGGCCGGTATACCTTTGTTTTTGCTTTGTTTAATGTTAATGTCGCCATCATAAATGACAATTTATAATTGTCCGGTAAAATTCACGTAAATCTCCATTGTCAATATAACACCGTTAAAAATTTGTATTATTATGTTGGTAAGTCCAGTAAAATGACAATTGTAAATTGTCATTCAGGAATCAAATCATCAAAATGACAATTTACAATTGTCATTTTACTGGACTTACCAACATAATAATACAAATTTTTAACGGTGTTACATTGACAATGGAGATTTACGTGAACCAATTTCAACTTCCGTCTGTCTCACATTCACCAGATTACTCCCCAAGTCAAGCGTGCGTAAAGAAGTTTTACTTCAAAAAGCTTCCAATAACACATCCAAGTGTATCCCACTCAGAACGCTCGTATAATTGAAATAATCATAAATTAACGGAAGGACCGCGAGCGACATTAAACTCGAGGCGAGAATTGAAAAAGCATTTCAATTCCATCGGCCGATATCGCCGCCATTTTTATAATATAACGGCTGATAAATGCCGTTATTAAAGCGTAATGTTCTTTTAATTTTATAGCTGTTTTATAATTTAGTAAGGTTTTCGGATATGTAGCTGAACCGTCCTTGTATAAAGGCAGGTTTTGCTGACACATTCATTGGCCAACTGGGTAACGTCATGTAACTCGATTGCAAATTTTTCGCACAATTCGGCGCTAAAATCGAAGCTGCATCTATCTTAAAATCAATATGTTTACAGGCTAAAGAACGTCTTTTTAAACTCTTAGTACAAAACGTAAAAAATCAAGTTCTCATGACCTTT
Organism: Ennomos fuscantarius; assembly: GCA_905220475.3. Lineage (NCBI taxonomy): Eukaryota > Metazoa > Arthropoda > Insecta > Lepidoptera > Geometridae > Ennomos > Ennomos fuscantarius. Next base: position 1,259,201 of record HG992040.1, on the reverse strand, counting down.
CTAAACGTCTGGTCGAAGCAACACGTGACCAAAATGCTGACCTCTACTTCGGTCAAAGATTGAGCATTGCTATTCAACGTGGCAATGCTGCCAGCATATTGGGCTCGTCGCCTACTAGTAGTGGTGTGTAAGATTAAGTCTTCTTTTTATTATTTTCAATTTTATTTATCTATTAAAATAAAAGTAAAGTTCTCATTAATCATAATAAAATGAAATTAAATATATTTATTCGAGACACACATAATGTAAACAATAATATAAATACGATGGAAACAATATAATAAGACATAGAACAACATAAGTGTGACATTATGTGATGTCAGGAATAGGTTCCGGCTCAACATACAACTGAGGTTGAAAATTACAACCTTAGTTAGGTTAGGTTAGATGATTTTCAGCCGAAATCCTAGTTCATGACATCACGGGTGGATTTAATACACACACATTTTACAAACTAAAAAAACGAATATAAACTTAACGAATACAGATGAAAAACAAAACGAATAAAATTAAACAAACATGGCAATTGAACAACATGACAATTCAAAGCGGCAATAATTGAGGGTCTATATTTAGTTTTAACATAATTATTGTTTACGTACTAATTAGCTACTTCATACGTTTATATCCTGAAAAATAATTATAGATCCCCATTCTACAAATGATACAGAAGCATCATTGCATTATAATCTTCGATTTCCTTTATGACAAATAAATAAATAACGCCCACTGATCAAATACATAGATCCTGGACCCTAACTAGGATTCCCTGTGTCTAGGGACCCAGGAACTACGAGGACCATGCTCCCACATCATAGATACAGAACGAGTATTTGCGCTATTTTTGCGGTTAACAAATATTTGCCATCTATATTTAGTTTTTTTTAATTAACTATTGCATACAAATAGTACTCTGAGTTGTCCTATGTCGTATCAGGCCCTTTTATTATATAAATTAACCGATTTGGGCTTAATCAAATAATATTGTAATTTTTTTTGTACGCATTTTCTTACTGGGCGATGTGGTCGCACAGCGACAAAGCCCATAAAATAAATTTAAAAAAAAAATCTATTGCATACATTGATGTACTCTGATTGAATAAAAAGTTAAATTATAGATTCATTGCTACGAGAAATGGTGCATGGGATCGCCACTCTGCACGTAATTTGCGGGTGCCGGGTAATTATTGGCCGCTTTCAACTCCCGAAAATGGGGATGCCATGTGAATGGAAGATCACTTATATAGGGTAATTTTATTAGATTAGTCATGATCACAATTCGTGAGATATTTTATATCTGGCATCTCTCAGCAGCTGTTGTTTTAATGTAGGAAAGAATTGACTGTTTGTCTGATTATAAATTAGCCTTTTTTAAGGTAAATCTAGTTTCCTAAGAAACTAGCCGCTTTCTCGTAGTCGTGTGTCGTTCGCGAATGAATCTTTCAAATTTACTACTTTTGACAGCCCCTGTGTTGTAGTGGTTGAGCAGGCTGGCTCATAACCCAGATGGCGGGTTCAATTCTCGCAATAATTATTTAAAAAATAGCGTATATAAATATTTAAAATACAGAATTAAAACGCAAATACGTCTTGTTCTGTGTCTAGGTGTTGTGGGACCATGGTCCTCGTCGTTATAAATGAATTCCGAAATACGAGTATTATTGTTAATGTATCAACATTGCCATTTCATTTAAATTCTCAATCTGTCAAGAAAAAACTGTCAAATTAGGGCTGACGCTTTTTGGATGTTTTGTAATTAATTACAATTTATAATTCTGGAGACGTGTTGTTTTTATTTCATGGCGTCTATAATAATTCCATTATAGGTACTTTAACTATTTTGCATATATATTCTGCATCCCTTAACATTTCCCTCAATGGGAGAGATATTACACTCCCCCCACTCGGCAGCACATTGGAAACATCGCGGGGGTTGATGGATGAGATAAACCACCATTCATCATAATCATCAGTTTTTTGCAAGCGTGTTTGATGCGGTGCGCACTGATGGTCGTTTAGATCGATCCATTCACTGGAACAAAGACTAAATTATATAATAATAATAATAAATTTATTTGTTCCCATAAGATAAAGCACACAGAATTATACATCTAAGAATATTATGGACGAAAGAAGCTAATAACAAAAATAATGATGATGAACCTTGAATCCCACACATATATTAATAATAATTAATTGTTAATATAAAATAAGTAATAATTAACATTTACTTACAAAACATTTACTAACAGTACAGAAAAATATGACAAACGATTGTTCATTAGTAATTTAGTAAATTAATAAATATTTTATGACAAAACTTGGGTTTAAGATTTTTCAGTCTGTAGTTATGAAAAAAAAAAAGAATAAGTGGTTTTACAGGTAGATACTTAAATCCAACAAACGGCTGTTCATATAAAATGCATGTAAGACAGTTCTAAGATTGTATTTATATTAGGTCTTTACCTATGAAATTGCCGTTTTGTTTGAAAAAAGTTAGAGTATTTTTTTTTTTCGAACTTATTTATTTATTTTATTCAAAGTAATCACCCCTGCAATCAATGCATCTTTGCAAACGCTGTGGCAGTTTATGGATGCCCTTCTTAAAAAAATCAGCAGGACGGGAGACAACAAACTCTTCAAAGGCGTTTTGTACTGCCTCTCGGGAATTGAATTTTTTTCCCGCTAAAAGTTGTCCAAATTTTGGAAAAAGTAATAGTCGGTAAGCGCAAGATCTGGTGAGTATGGCGGATGAGGGAGAGCTTCCAAACCCAACTCATGCAGCTTAGAGACGGTCTGTTGTGCAGTATGGGGTCGCGCGTTGTCGTGAAGTAGCAGTGGAGACGACCGATTGACCAAAGCTGGTTGCAGACGTGCGAGTTTCGCCATCATTGTGGTCAGTTTTTCAATGTACACATCTGCAGTAATGCTCTCGCCGTTTTGTAAAAAGCTATGATGAATCACACCAGCACTAGACCACCAAACTGTGACCATCACCTTTCTAGGGGTCATTTTTCGTTTTGCACATTGTTTTGGTACCGAACCAGGATCTAACCAACTTGCTGAGCGCTTTCGATTGTCAAAAAGAATCCATTTTTCGTCGCACGTAACAATTTGGTTCAAAATTCCTTCATTTCTGTGCCTGTTAAGCAGCGCAAGGCAAGTCTCGACGCGTACGTTGCGCTGGCGATCGTTAAGTTCGTGGGGCACCCATCTATCAAGCTTTTTTATCTTGCCAATCTGTCGCAAATGGACCAATATTGTTTTGATGCTAACATCAAAAGCTGCTGCCAGCTCAGCTGTAGATTGAGATTCATCAGCTTCCACAATCGCCTTTAATTCATCATTGTTGACCAAAGTTTCCGGACGACCACGAGGTTCATTTTTCAAGTCAAAATTCCCAGAACGGAACCAAGCAGACCAATAACGGGTTGTACGTTCGTTTGTACAGTTCGTCTCCGTAAACGTCGTTGATGTTACGTGTCGTTTGTGCCGCGTTGGTGCCACGACGGAACTCATATTCCATAATTACACGAAATTTCAAAGTATCCATTATGAGGAAAAATGTTGAAATGTAATGAAAATACAACGCTAATCAATAAACAAAAGACTTATATTGTAAATAGAATGTCATATTTTTAAAACAAAATTAATTTGAATTTAGAATTCATAGCCAATCAAAACTTTTTTTTGTTTGAAAAAGTCTGTACTGCAATACGGCAATTTCATAGGTAAAGACCTATTATTTTTTTATATTGAGAGCTTTTTTATTGTTTTAGAACAATCAAAAAGATTACAGATAGAGTAGTGTGCCGTGAAATCTACAGAGTATAAATCCAGTTAGATCTAGCACTGGACTAGTGTAAACGAACCACTCGCTGCCTCTGTGAATACGGAAAATATGGTCCGCGTTATGGTAATATTCGCAGTACAGAGAGTTAACTGAGACATATACTTCTTGGCTGGTATATGCTCCTGGTAATATACCTATTCTCGTGGGTGCTGTAAGGACTGGCTAAGGAAATATCCACAGAATAGATATTAACATTAAAATGTTCTGAATTAAAACGATCGCTATGCTACCTACCAACCATTTTTTTTTCTTTTTTAACGAGCTAATGCTGTTGATCTCTATCGACCTTTACAACGTCACCGGGCGGGAGGGCAGGCGCTTAAGGCGCCCAGACGTCAAAAGTGGGAGGCAACTAGCTCAAGGGGTGCGAGCCTCGGCTTGGGCCGTTGCCGGGATAAGAGGATCGAGAAGATACCTACCAACCATCGTGATTACGGCAACTATGATAAGCGTCCAAAGTAGCGTTTTATGGGGAGGCCTGTATTGCCTGTCCGGCTACTGGAACTAGGGTTAAGGAACTATTAAGAACATCCCACAACACCCGGACACAATAAATATTTGCGCTTTTTTTGTGCACAAATACTTGTCCTGGCAAACGCCTGCAGTGACACCGTAAAGGTAGGTAGAGACCAACAGCATTCTTCTTCTCTTCGTTTAATGAACCTTCTATCGCTTTTTTGCGATAATTCTGCCACTGTCAAGTAAGGAATTTTTGTTCGGTTATGCTATGTCCAAGTCTTACCGTTCGAAAAAAAAATTTGCCTATTTCAAATTTGATAGAAATTAGAGACAGCCTCTGTGGTGTGGTGGTTGAGCAGGTTGGATCTTAACACGGAGGCGGCGGGTTCGATTCCCGCGGCAGGAAAGTATTTGTGCTCAGAAAAAAAAGCGAACATACTTGTTCTGAGTCTGGGTGTTGTGGGACCATGGTCCTCGTAGTTCCTGAGTCCCTAGACACAAGGAATCCTAGTTAGGGTCCAGGAACTATGTTTGTTCAAAAAAAAATTAAAAAAAGAGACATAGGTGGCCCTTTAAAACAAATCTTTGCCTACTTAAAATTTAATAGAGAGAAACAAAACACTAGATAACTATTCTTCCGCTACACAATGTTTATTAGTAATGGTTAAAGTTTGTTTGGTTAAAGTTTAGGGATTGACTTCTTCCGTTTCCCGGTCACTATTTGCAGCACATGCAGTTTAAAACTCGCTGTAATCAAGCAGGGTCCAAATATATTCGTTTGACCCTTAAATCTCTAGTTGGTAAAACACAAGCTGGCCCAGTTCTCAGCGGTCCCGCTAATCAGTGAACAGTGCTGCGCTTGGAATCCGTAAAATACTTCAATTACGGATAAGCTATACTTGGTTATCAGAAAATGTGACTGGCCTGATAGCTCAGTTGGTAGTAGCTCTGAACTGGCTGTGGGTTCGATTCCCACACAAGACAAACATTTGTGTGATGAACATAGGTATTTGTTCTGTGTCTGGGTACTATTGTATTCTTTGTATGTATTTACAAACAAAAAATATCTAAGTATCAGTTATCTGGTTGTTACGGAAGCACCACGAGCTGCATACATGCTTCACACGCTTCAGGTGTAAGTAGTAGTTTAGGTAAATTGTATTATTTTAAGCGTGTTAATTTTAAGAAAGTATGTTGCTTTTAAATTGCGCTTGTAACCCGTAGCAGGCAAAAGAGGTACCGAAAGCTTTCTTTGTTTGAAGTAAGCAGGTACCTAGCTGCGGTGCCCTTTTGTTTGCTACGGGCCGAATCTATGTGTTGAATTAGTTTTAAGTTAAAATGTAGTCTTTGACGAGCTTCTGAGCCGAACGCACGGTTCGCGCCAAATAAACGTCCTTGTGCCCTGAAACGCCGTGTTATTTATTGCTCCATACCCAACTCGAGGATCCCTGCACCGCAAGTCGTCTACATTCTGGTCCTTCGAGCCGGATCCTTGAGTATGGAAGCAATAAGCGAAAGGAGCGCTGTTACGACGCGAGGGCAGCTACGCCAGTTAGCTGTGGATCTCCAGCGCCGTACAGCTGAAACGAGGAACGTTCCTGGCTTGCCGTCAGAAGCAGCGTCAAGCTCACCGCCGGAAATGCAGACTGCCACGTCGGTTTCCGCAACGATCCCGTTGGCTGGCCCCGGTGGTCACGTTATCGACCACAGTAATATGGATACGGCGCCGGCCAGGGAATTGACGCGACCGGAGAGAAGGTCGCATTCAAACAGTGTGTGCTCAAACAGTGTGTGCTCAAGCCGTGTCTCAAGAAGCAGCAGGAATAGTGCAGAGTTGCTCCGTAAGCGCATGGAGTACGAAACCGAGCGCGAGTTGCTTCGTAAGCGCATGGAGTACGAAGCCGAGTGCGAGTTGCTGCGTATGGAAAAGGAAGTGCTCGAGACACGAGAGAGCATCGCCAAGAAGAAGTTCGAGGTCAGTATTGCTAAAATTAACAAGCGCGCCGAAGTGGAATGCGGTTCGGTAACAGGGACAGCACGCCGTGTCGAAGAATGGATCGACACGACGCCACTAGTGACACGGCCCGATCCAGTGACCGTGTCAAGTGAAATTCCCAAACCGAATTACAAGGCGCCCGAGTTAAGTGATGTGACTTTGACTCAAGTGCCAGTGCAAGTACAACAAGTGAACAATGAAAATACCACGCGCATGGTATTTTCCGCCCGCGTGCCGCCCGGTAGAAGCGCGCTACCTGCGCCAGCGGCCCGCGCGCCACCTGCACCCCACGTACCGCACGACCCAGCTGCGGCCGACGCGCCCGTTACATCCGGTATCTCTTTCATGCAGCGGTCTGCACCCTTACCGCCATCGGCCATTAGCGTGCCGACCGGCCCGGTTTCAGAACAATGGAAGGAGCGATCGTTCGAACAAAGAGACTGGAAGATTGACCAACTGGCGGAAGCAATCTCGGCGCTTGCGCGACCGAGACCCATTCCTCGCCAAGCGTACGAGTTGCCGCCGTTTTCCGGGAACCCGTCGGATTGGATTTCTTACAAAAACATGTATAGGGATACATCGACGCTCTATAATTTCTTGCCTCACGAGAACTTAGCTCGGTTAAAGTCGTCTCTAAATGGAGAGGCGAAGACCGCCGTCGAAGATTTGTTGAGCTCCTCGTCAGATCCGGACTCAATTATGACGGCTTTGGAGATGGAGTTTGGACATCCGACGTTGATACTCGGGTGCGCTCTAGAGAAGATCAGTGGTTTGCCAAAAATGTCGGACAACGGTCGGGAAGTCAAGAAATTCAGCACTACAGTACGAAACTGTGTGGCGTTGCTGAAAAATATTCGGGCCAACGGCTACCTGAATAATCCGCTATTGGTAGAAGAGCTCCTGTCGAAGCTTACGCCGATTCAGCGCGCAAAGTATGGAGATTTCGCAGCGGATTACATGGTGGAGCACGGAGAGGACTTGAGTGTCAACCCGAATTTAGAAGCCTTCTCTATCTTTTTGGTGGAATTGGCTCAGCGTTCGGCGTTCTTCGCACCGAAGAGTTTTCTCCAGCCAACGCCAGGTACATCGACCTCAGCCGCGAGGTATGCAAGGACTGTGCCGAAGCCAGCTCGACATGTGAAGTTTTCGCGACAAGTGCAGAAAGTGAATGTGCAAAGTGAGTTGACAGTTCCCCCGACGAACACGAAAAGTGAGTGCGCACTATGCAAGGACGAACATTCGCTAGTGACGTGCAAACAGTTCTTGGACGTAAGTGTGACAGAACGGTGGGACATAGTGAAAGTGCGGAAACTGTGTTTTAAGTGTATAGTGAAGAAGCACTCAAGAACATTTTGTCGTGCGAAAAACTGTGATAAATGTGGTTTGTCGCATCATGTGCTTCTTCACACGGACAATGTGAAAGAAAGTGTCACGAATGTGGGTGAAGGCCGTGCAAAGGCATTGCTAAAGGTGCTCCCGGTAACAATAACGGACATTAATGGTGAGTCGCAATGTACGCCATGTTATGTGTTACTAGATGACGGTGCCACAGTGTCGTTAGTGGATAGTTCGGTAGTGACAAACGCGAAAGGACGCAAAGTACCGCTAGTGATAAAAAGTGCGCGCGGAAACGAAGTGACGGGCTTATCTTCGCGAATAGTGACGGTGAAAATACAAGGACCTAATGGACAGTGCCACGCGATAAAATGCCGTACGTTGAAGCGGCTGGACTTGCCTACGCAGACCGTGCCCGCCGCTGTTATGCAGAACAACGCGCACCTCCGCAACTTGGGCTGCGAGGAAATGAGGGACGCCAAGCCGTTGCTGTTGATAGGACAGGACAACTGGGAGCTTCTCGTCAGTCAGGAAATTCGACGCGGTAAATCCGGTAAGCCAGTTGCTTCCTATACTAGTTTAGGCTGGGTGGTTCATGGTCCCATAGGTAGCGGGGATAGCGCGGGACAAACCGTAAATTGTATGGCGGTTTCTCTTCCCGATCTGCATGACGTAGTAAAGGCGCAGTTTGAGTTAGAGGCGATAGGCATCACCGATAACATCCGCAAGCACCGTGATATCGAGCGAGCCAACGCGATCTTAGATAACACAAGCAAGCTCGTTTCCAACGAAACGAAATGGGAAGTGGGGTTGCTTTGGAAACAGAACGCGGTGGAACTACCCGACAACTACAGCAGTGCCCGACGACGCCTTGAGGGTATCGAGCGAAAGATGCACCGAGATCCCTCCTTTGCTCAGGCGTACACAGCACAGGTACAACGTTTGGTCAACGAGGGATATGCCCGGAAAGTTGACAACGGCCTCGTGGCGAGTCCGGTTTGGTACTTACCGCATTTTGGTGTACAGAATCCTAACAAACCGGGCAAGCTGAGATTAGTATTCGATGCCGCCGCCACTTTCCAAGGCACATGCCTCAACGACAACTTACTTGCTGGACCAGACCTTCTAAATTCTCTGCTTGGTGTGCTTTTTAAATTTAGAATCGGACCAGTTGGGTTCGCGGGAGATATCGCCGATATGTTTCTTAGGATTCAGATCAAGAAAGAGGATCAGGGCGCACAACTCTTTTTATGGAGAGGTACCGCGCGTAACAAAGACCCTGATATTTATGCGATGAACTCAATGATATTCGGCGCTGTCTCCTCCCCCGCAACTGCTATTTACATTCTAAATAAAAACGCTGAGAGATTTAGAGAGAGTTTTCCAGAAGCCGTCAAATCTGTACAGTCCAAGCACTACATGGATGATTATCTGGACAGTGCTTCGACAGTACAGCAAGCTAACAAGCTCATCGAGGAGGTGACCCAGATACATGCCGCCGGCGGATTTGTGATACGGGGGTGGGTCACGAACTCGACCGAACTGAGAGAGAAGCTAAAGACCGATATGCCGCAACGGGTTGCACTTGAAAAAGGTGAGAATCTCACAGAGAGAACCTTGGGAATGATCTGGTCGCCAGTACAAGATCATCTCGCCTTTGATTTGTCGTTCAAGCGGCTCCCAGCGGACATAGTGTCCGGCAAGGTAACACCGACTAAGCGAGAGTTCCTCCGTTTTATCATGTCGATATTTGACCCATTGGGATTCCTGTATCCATGTATAATACAGTCGAGGATACTCATGCAGAAGGTTTGGAAGTCAGGAGTCCAGTGGGACGAACGTCTGCATGAATCGGAGGCCGCTAGTTGGTTTAAATGGATTTCGAACCTGCACATGCTGCGAGACGTGAAGGTCCCGAGATGGTACAGGCTCATGCCTGTAGACCTAGAGCTCCACGTATTCGGTGACGCGAGCGAGCTGGCCTACGCAGCAGTGGCGTATATTGCAGGTACGAATGCAGATGGAGAAAGGGAAGTCGCCATGGTGATTGGGAAAGCCAGGGTAGCTCCCCAGAAAGTAGTTTCCATCCCGAGGATGGAGTTACAGGCTGCAGTACTTGCCAGCCGATTGGCATGTACAGTAGAAAAGGAGCTTGGGCTGCCAATCAAACATAAGTTTCTTTGGACCGACAGTAAGACGGTACTTAAGTGGATATCGTCAGACGCCCAAGAGTTCCAACGGTTTGTCTCGCATAGGTTGTCCGAAATAGATCAAAGGTCAAATAGGAGCAACTGGCGCTGGGTGCCCTCGGCGGAGAACCCAGCTGACAAAGCAACCAGACTGAACTGGCCTAGTAACTGCGACGAGTGGCTTTCGGGTCCCTCGTTTCTTTATTGTTCACAGGAACAGTGGCCAGCGTGTGAGATCCCCGAGGCAGCAGAGGAAGACCTTGAGCGAGTACAGCGAGTGCATGTCATATCCGCACTCGCCCCACCTCTGCTGGACCTCACGCGCTTCTCCACCTGGACGCGCGCTCTGCGCACCATGGCGCGAGTGCTCGCCTTCGTTGGTCGGTGGCGCAAACGACACCCGACAGGTGAAATCCAGATGGAAGATCTGCATGCAGCCGAGATGCATCTGCTGAAGAGGATCCAGGCCGAGAGCTTCCCCGAGGTACTGACGAGTTTGAAACGGGGAGAAGCACTGCCGGCGAGCAGCAAGCTGCGCGCCTTGGACCCGATGTTCTTCAATGATGAGTTGCTGCGAGTTCGAGGTCGACTAAGGGCCTGCGAACAGCTGAGCTTCGACGAGAGGCATCCTATCATCCTGGATGGTCGTCACCCTCTCACCAGGATGTTGGTACATCAGTACCATAGAGCAGCACTTCACGCCAACCAGGAGACCGTGGTCAACAACATCCGTGAGAGATATTGGATCACGCATCTCAGATCCACCGTAAAGACCGTGGTATCCAGATGTCAGCACTGCCGCATTCAAAGAGCCGTTCCGAGCACACCAAAGATGGGAGACCTTCCTACCGCCAGAGTGGAGGGTGGCAGACGAGCCTTTGTCCATTGCGGAGTGGACTACTTCGGACCAATGGAAGTGGCCATTGGACGGCGCCGGGAAAAGCGGTGGGGTGTGTTGTTCACGTGCCTCACCACACGCGCCATACACCTCGAGTTGGCGTCAACACTAAGCGCCGACTCTGCGATCCTGGCCCTGCGACGTCTGACAGCGCGCCGCGGGCAGCCGGTGCACATGTACTCCGACAGAGGAACCAATTTTGTCGGGGTCAACACCGAACTACGAGTAGCACTGAAGGAGCTTGACCACGATGCAGTGAAACACAAAGCCACGGTCAAGGGCATTGACTGGCACTTCAACCCACCTGCCTCACCTCACATGGGTGGATGCTGGGAGCGGCTGGTACGATCCATAAAGAACGCTCTAAAGGCGACCCTGAACGGGCAAGCCCCACGTGAGGAGGTTCTTTACACCCTCCTCACCGAAGCGGAGCTCATCATAAATAGCCGCCCTCTCTGCTACGTGACCAACGACAAGGACCAGCCTGTGGTCCTGACGCCGAACCACCTTCTGCTGGGTACCGCATCGGGAAGCACACCGTACGCGCCCGAAAGCACTGGGGATGTCGACGCACGCCGCCAGTGGCGCAGAGTCAATGCGCTGGCTGACACCTTCTGGCGGCGTTGGCTTCGCGAATACCTACCGACCCTGCAACAGCGGAGTAAGTGGTCCAGAGACATAGTAAATGTGAAAGTGGGTAACGTGGTAGTGTTAGTGGATGAAACTAAAAACCGGAACAAGTGGCTTAAAGGTGTGATAAAAAGTGTTTATCACGGTCAAGACGGTGTGATTCGCGTAGTAGATGTGAGAACAGCATGTGGGGTCCTGCGTCGACCCGTAGTGAAGCTTGTGGTGCTTCCTACAGACATTGATATGTAATCGGTGGAACCCTCTTACAGGGGAGAAGAATGTTACGGAAGCACCACGAGCTGCATACATGCTTCACACGCTTCAGGTGTAAGTAGTAGTTTAGGTAAATTGTATTATTTTAAGCGTGTTAATTTTAAGAAAGTATGTTGCTTTTAAATTGCGCTTGTAACCCGTAGCAGGCAAAAGAGGTACCGAAAGCTTTCTTTGTTTGAAGTAAGCAGGTACCTAGCTGCGGTGCCCTTTTGTTTGCTACGGGCCGAATCTATGTGTTGAATTAGTTTTAAGTTAAAATGTAGTCTTTGACGAGCTTCTGAGCCGAACGCACGGTTCGCGCCAAATAAACGTCCTTGTGCCCTGAAACGCCGTGTTATTTATTGCTCCATACCCAACTCGAGGATCCCTGCACCGCAAGTCGTCTACACTGGTTCTCATAGTAAAAGCTTTTTGCTTAGTTTGGGACTAGATTGCGCTGTGTGAAAGGTCCACAAATATTCAATTATTTATTTAAGTTTATTTATTATTTATCTGCAAGTTTCATTTCAATTTTGAGGTACATTGTGCTAACCACAGTTTTTAGTTAGATAGTAATCTATACATATAAAATTCAAAGTCCTGACTGACTGACTTAGGCCTATATATCAACGCACAGCGCTGATATATAGGCTTGGTCCTAGAAACTTGAAATTTGGGAGGGTGTGTTCTTTGTAAAGTGTTGGTATCCGCTAAAAAAGAGTTTTTCGAAATTCTACTCCTAAGAGGGTGAAATAGGTGGTTGTATCATCCATGAAAAAAAATCTTCTTCTTTGCCTGTAAACCATGCGGGCGAAGCCGTGGGCAGAATCTAGTTATACAATGCATTTGAAAAAGATAAAGGTAGACAAATGATAAAGGGCAAGTGTTGGCGACGCGCCACTATCAAGCAGTTGATAATAGCAATGCGCGGGGTGCGTACTGAGGTGGGGTGCAGCTACCTACCCACCTTCAAAATAATCAGTCGTCGTTTGCGCCACCTCCACACACGGCGCGCGTTGCCTACTTAATATTTTGTTTTGGATCTACAGTTAAATAAAACTCAGTGAAAGTGCATTTTTTGAATTTTTACTCTGACTACTTTCGGGTGTTGCGGCATAGTCGCCAACAGGCAAGGGAGACGTAATTTCTGATTCATCCCTTATCACATCACATCACACTATCACACTTTACACTAATATTATAAAGGCGAAAGTTTGTATGTGTGTATGTGTGTTTGTTTGTTACTCCTTCACTCTCAAACGGCTGAATGGATTTGGATGAAATTCAGTACCAAGATAGCTTATACACTAGATTAACATAGGCTACATTTTATCCCGGAAAAGTGTAATTTTACCGAGGGATGAGTAAATAATTAAAATACTTTTTATCCGTGGGTGAAACTGCGGGTCGCAACTAGTTAGGTCCATAATAATCCGCACTCGCCAGCCCATTGCCCATCCCTACGGTGGACCATCACGTAGCACCGCGGTGAGATCGGTTTCGGCAATTAGACCCGGTGCTGATTGGAGCCAGTTGGAGTTGATTTGTCGTTTAATGTAGCGGGTTCGACTCCCGGGTCGTGACCTTGTGGCTGCCGATGGGGTATACCTAAATCAAATTTTATCCTATGAATATTCCTGTTTATGCCACTTTTGGACTGGCCCGATAGCTCAGTTGGTAGTAACCCTGCCTTCCAAACTGTGGATTGTGGGATTCCCACCCAGGACAAACATTTGTGTGATGAACATAGGTGTTTGTTCTGTGTCTGGGTGTTATATTGTATTCTATGTATTTATTTACAAACAAAAAAGAATCTAAGTATTGTATCAGTTAACTTGTTCCCACAGTATAAGCTTTGCTTAGTTTGGAGCTAGATGGCGTTGTGTGAGATGTCCACACATATTATTATTATTTTTTTATAGTAAAATGGGCATGCATATCCCATGATAGAACATTTCATGAAATTATTTGTGAAATAAAACTTCTTTACGCACGCTTGACTTGGGGAGTAAGCTGGTGAATGTGTGAGGAAGCGAACGGAAGTTGAAAGTTATTGGGTCACGTAGATTTCCATTATCAACATAAAAAAGTTAAAAATTACTTGTAATTAATTTTATAAAAATGCATTTTTTTTACGTTTGGGTGCTAGATGATGTATGGCCTATCGCTGCCAGTGCGGTACTGCAGTTGAACAGCTCGCGGTCGCCACGGGCTGGGCTGGAGCATTTGGACTGTCTATAGGTCGTCGCGGCCAATATATAGCCCAAATGTAGTAGTAGGTAGTGTTTAGTATTAGTTATTATATCACTGTAGTATTTAGTTGAAAGAATAAAGGCAATTTGCTTAAAAAAAAAATACTTAAAATTTTTATTATTATGTTTTTTTTATGTTGGTATGACTCCACACTTTTGTGTATTTAGCCAGTGTCAAGTAATTGATATTTTTTCGAGTTAAGTAATATAAATGTATATTGTTACAAAATACTTTCACTTCGCGAGCTGATGCAAGCGGTGTAGTATATATACGAGTGACGAAGAAGGCTCGGGCTCACTTTTCGGGCAGCGCTCAGTTTTATAAAATCACGCTATTAATTATTGTCGGTTCTTAATAAATATTCTTAACTTGATTGTAAGGTTATTTTTTTTTAAACTAAAACCACTTAGGATTTCCAACAATATATTATGTCAAGTCAAGTCACAATCCAAGTCATCAACTCAAGTCATAGTCTAGTCTAGTCATACTCCAGTAGTAGTAGTAAAGCAGTGGCAATTTTACTAGAAGCTTCTATGGAGTTTTGGAAACAACACGAAAAGAAACGTTTCACCATCATTATACCACTTTCTCACACTCATGCCTATAATTCAGCACTTAACAAATAAAATGCCACCAATTTTATGCACTAACACTGAAAATAACACAAGTTTTAGAAAATAATACAATGCGGTGATGCAATCTTTTTCGTTTTCCCGCCAAAAACTCTATTATTAAGTTGGTGCGGTAAAATGACAATTTACAATGTCAAGATGGCGACATTAACATTAAACAAAGCAAAAACAAAGTTATACCGGCCGATAGATGTAGCTAAACCAAAGAAGTTTTACTTCAGTCGTGTGGTCTAGAGCACACTTTTTTCTTGTAGCATCATGGATCAATATTTATTAATTACTTAATTCGTTTGGGGCTAGATGGCGCTGTGTGTAATGTCCACAAATATTTATTTTATTTAATGACCGCTGCACAGTACTCAAGCTTTGCCATCAAAGTGTTCAGTTTTAATAGTAATAATAATGATACAATTGTAAGCATCGTTAATTAACAAAGCAAGTTTGTATTGACAAAGTTGTTAACTATCACGTTTCACTGCAAAATAAACAATGTATTTAACTGACGACGAAACAAACCAAATTAATTACCTACTCGTCGTAAACCGACGACGCGACGACAGTACAAACTTTAAACTGACAGTGAATTACGCTCTAATAAACGGTTGAAAATAAATGTTTTAATTTTAAAACTATATATATGATACACAATCTGTATCTTTTTTATTAAACATAAGTATTTTATAATCGTTAATACAAAACTAAACTAGACCTAAAAAACTAAATTATACCTAAGAACTTAAAATATAAAAAAATAATACTAAAAATTTAAAATTGCCCGTTTTATGTTTTAATTTAAAACTATAAAATTTCACATTACTACCAACTAAAAACATTAGGACTGTATACTGGCCGCAATAACCTATAGACAGTCCAATAATAATATTTAAAACTATTGATATAATTACTTAGAGATTAGATTATATATATGTAGGAAGAACGGGTTGTGCGTAGGTTGCAACCTATATAACTATAGGCCTTCAGCAAGTGCACCGGGCCGTGTCCGGAGCAAGAATGATCCGTAGTACACTGAGCGCTCCGTTTTTATAGCCAGATGGGTGGGGAAGCGATGACAGCTACCGGTGTTGCCACTGTAATAAATTTTAATGCCACCATAGGGTAAATTACGGTACTGCCCGATGCGCATAGAGTTTTCAACCGGACGTTGCCACCGTCATATATTATTCGATTTCTAACCAGGACAAAAATTTGCGTGATGAACATCGATGTTGGTTCTGTGTCCGGGTGCTATATTGTATTCTATGTATGTATTTACAAACAAAAAAGTATATGAGTATTGTATTAATTATCTGGATCCCATAGTATAGCTTTGCTTAGTTTGGGGATAGATGGCGCTGTGTGAAATGTCCGGAAATATTTATTTATTTATATTACCGGACATATCAACATAATAATACAAATTTTAAGTAATTTTGAACTCCGTTATGTCGACAATGGACATCTACGTTAACCAACAACTTTCAACTTCCGTTCGCTTCGTCACGCATTCGCCAAGTCAAGCTTACACCCCAAGTCAAGCGTGCATAAAAAAGTTTTACTTCAAAAGGAATTTATCTCAAAAACTTGCTCCGTCTCCATTTCCCAGCAATGCACCCATTAGTTTTGAGAGCGTGCATTTGACGTCGTTTATGTTATTAGGATTGTAAAACCTCTAAGCTTGCCATCCCCAAAGCGAAAAATTCTCTAATATACGAAAATCGGTTCACAAACGCATCAAACCGTGAAAACTGTTTGTGGAAACAAAAATATGGATACACAGTTGTTATTTATAGCGCCGGCGTAAATATTGGCATATTCTGGAGTGGCGTCCGCTACGCGCTGGCAACACTGATTTGTGGTCTTTGGTGAAAACAGAACCTTATTTATGACCAGCATGATAGACTTTCGATGAATGTTTACTGAATAACGGGTGGGCATAAAATCATTAAGCTGAACCATAATTTTACAAAACTAAGAACACCAATCCACCAATCCGCACACTGCAGGCGTGATAGATAATCGCCCATACCAGGGGTCGGAAACCTTTTGAGTCGGAAGAAGTCAGAAGTCTAAAATAACAATTTAATACATTTCAAAGTTATTGAAGAGCCACAGGCATCATTTATTATATACTAGCTTCTGCCCGCGCCTTCGCCCACATGGTCTATAGAAAACAAATAATTTTTTTCATAGATAATTAAACCACCAATTTCGCCCTCTTAGGGGTGGAATTTCGAAAAACCCTTTCTTAGTGGATACCTACACTTTACAAAGAAAACACCCTCCAAATTTCAAGTCTCTAGGACCAGTAGCTTAGGCTGTGCGTTGATATACGTCAGTCAGGACTTTGAATTTTGTATGTATAGATAAGTAGTGTTTTTCACAACAAATAGATTAATCACTTATTATTTAAGTAAAAAATTAAAAACGGTGCCTAATCCTCATTAATAGATTCAGAACGACTTCTAATTATTTTTATATATATAGTATTTGCGTAAGGAAGAAGCTTCACACCGAAAAAGCCGCAGGTTCCCGACCTGCCCTGGCCTATACCCCTGAGAGGAAGCCAATGTCCTAGCAGTGAAAAAGTACTGAGTACTGTGAGATGATGAAGAAATAAAATGTGTTGTTCCATTTGCGGTTTAATTACAAGGTTGTCAAAAGGGAACCATTTTTTCTGAAATTCTCTAATAAATTAATCGACGAAGTGCACTATATTAAATTATGAAAAGGCATTGCTCTGATTGACTGACTGACAGACGACGTACATTGGTAACCACTCTAACCTAAGACTTGAAACTTGAAAGGTGAATAAATATGTGATATAATACGCCATAAAAGGAACCTACTTTAGGTAATCAAAATAGAATAAATCACTAAGAAGGGTTTTTTGAAAACTCAACGCCCTAAAGCCCGGTTAAAACGGAACGCGTAAAGCCCACTTTACGCGTTCCGTTTTAACCGGGCTTAGCTGTGATACGCAAATTTAATTTAAAATATATTTTCCCAATATAGCCTCCTAAATTTAAAAAGCTACGTGTAATACAAGAGGAAGAGAGACAAGTGATAGTATACTAGAGTTAGAGTATAAAAGAGATAGACAGATGGAAGATGTTTCCCGGCTTCCCGGTCAAGAGATATGAATTGGAGCGGAGAGCCCAGGCAAGCTATGACGTCATTCATGTTTTAAATATGCAGTCGGCGATTGAGAATGCATTTATGATGAGTTCATATTTCAAATTTTTCGTCAGAGCTCGGGTTTTCTCGAGGCCTTTGAGCCTCTTGCGCTTTGATAAAAGAATATTTTAGCGAGAGGCGAGTATTTATGAACACCTCACAATCTGAGTGTCAGATGTTTTGAACAGCGTTTTTTTATCATATTGAAATATATTATCAGTAAATGCTTAGATTAGTCCATGTAACTAAAACACCTTAACAGCTATTGGCATCAAAATAGGTTAGACTCTTCTTGCAGTTACTTTGTAGCCCTTTTTTTTCTTTTTGTCACATCTCACTTTGTTTATAGGTACCTAAGGTACCTAGGTTAGGTAAGTTAGGTACGTACTAATATGTTTTACATGCTTTACTGCTAATAGCTGCCAATAAAGGAATGAACGAATGAGAATTAAGTAACCAAGCCGTAATGTCATCGAAACATCTTGAGCACCAAATCTTTATAATGAAAGTTTGACCCTAAGGATTTTCAGTTCCACGTTGGGCGCCAAACTTTCATTTTAAGAGTTTGGCGCCTAACGGGGGACTGTAAGTCCTTAGGGTCAAACTTTCATTATAAAGATTTGGTGCTCAAGATGTTTCGATGACATTACGGCTTGGTTACTTAATTCTCATTCGTATATAATATTTTAGGCACTTTGAGTCGTCCAACGACTATGTCAGCCCCATAGTACAAATTGGTATAATTGACAGAAAAATAAAGTTATGTTACATTGTGTATCGGTCTGTGTAAAATATTACACAATAATGGATAAAATATAATATGGTTTTATGTACATAGTCAAAGTGAAAATCAAATTTAATTACAAATAGATTATTTCAGCACTTTTAAAACCCAAATCATTTAAGTGGTTAATGCAGACCTATCTCGTAACAAAATCATATAAGAAAAGTTAAAATTATATACTGTGGTTCAATAGATAGATACAGTGGATTTTGATTGAAACAATTATATCGACGTAACCATTGAATTTAAATCATACTTTTAAAGAAAAAATTAGGCTGTAACGACTTCGGATGTAACGCCAATTTTAGGTAACCGAGACCCTTTTTTTACTTTATTAATAATAATAAACTTTTTATTTATAATAATTACATGTACGCATTTCTCCTCTACCAACGGGTTATTTTAAATTTTTAGTTTTTATTTATTTTAAGTTCTTAGGTATAGTTTAGTTTTTTAGGTCTAGTTTAGTTTACTTATTGTTAATTCATTCAATAATAAATAAATAAATATTTGTACACATTTCACACAGCGCCATCTAGTCCCAAACTAAGCCAATCTTGTATTATGGGAACCAGATAACTGATACAATACTTACATACTTTTGTTTGTAAATACATTAGTAGAAATTCCCGTATTCGCGTACGACACGCATTGTAGGTACCTCTTATTATAAAAGGGCTTCATGGCTGATTTAATTATATTGTTACGTAATTATGTACTTTGATGTATATGTAGGTCACTTCCGCTACCCCCCGCGTTCCTACCCCCCTTCCACCCCACAACCACATACAGTTACGTTATAGGTCAGTAGGTATCCAATGCCTTTGATATTGGATATTATTTACTCACAGTTGATAGTCGAGAACGTTAATAACTCGATACTCATAATGGTTATAAGGTCATACGTGAAAACCGTAAAATGGAACGTATATCTTTTTTTTTATGTTACGAAATGACATGACGAGCAAGCCGTTCGCCTGATGTTAAGCGACACGACTGCCCATATCAGTTGCAGTGACACTTGAAACACTAAATTATAGTTTCGCGTAACACTGCACTGCGCACGTCATTCTGAGACAGCACAGTCTGGTAATAAGATTACAAAACTGTGAGATTAGGTCATAAAGTCCCATTTGCCCAGTAATTTCGCTAGCTACAGTGCCCTTCAAACCGGAACACAGTAGTGCTTGCGCACTACTGCTTGGCGGCAGAATAACTGGCAAAGCGGTGGTACCTACCTAGACGAACTTTGCAGAAAAGTCCTACCACCTAGTAAAACAAAAACCTATCTGTAATGCCTTTCGATCTTATAGGATATATATTATATACCTAGGATATTTAAAGGCTATAGAGGATTCTGAATTTGAACTATATTCCGGGCCGATGCAGTGGCTTCAGTAAAAACAATAGGGTTGCCAGTTTCCAAGTTACGTTAGCGAGAGTAATTTATTTACTTTATAATAATATTAAATAACAACTCCCAACGAAGCCATGCATTTATATTGCCGTCTCACGCCTTCTGCGCTTAGAATACAGTGGTGGAAGTGGGAAAACAATATTCTCTTGTATCGGTTTGCTATAACACTTTTTAAACATTCTCGACTTGAACTCATATTGTAAAGATAAAACGGGTCTATTCGCGCACAAAAATTATCAAAACATTATTTTGACTGACCTCGACGTGATCACGGCCAATGTAACTTGGTTGAAACGTCGAGGTTAGTCAAAATAATGTTTTGATAATTTTTGTGCGCCAATAGACCCGTTTTATCTTTACAATATTCTCTTGCTTTCGACATAATCGCATTTCCAATGGCTGGCGTGATTAACCTTCCACGGTTAGATATTTGTGTAGTGTTTGAGATAAGATTGCTTGCACACTTCATAAATTTTAGCTCGAATCCAAATATATTATTTGTCTTAATATGGCTCTTATTTTCCAAACCGAAGTAAGTGCTTTTTAACGGACTTCAAAAAGGAGGAGGATCTCAATTCATCTGTACTTTTTCTTTATCTTTGTTGCCTCAGATCTTTCGACTGGGTGAACCATGATGATTCTATTTATTTGAAAGCTGGTGCTTCCCGCGTGGTCCCATTTCAATTTTGTCCAATTCTGACAATGGCATATGTAGTGTTTGTATAATCTGTGTTGTCTGTGGTGGTTGATGTTGTCTTGAGCGCGCGGGTGTGGGGTAGTCAGTCACGCGCCAGCCACGAGTGAGAGCGGACGTCTACTGCCATACTGGTGTGTAACCAAGCCAGACTAGTGAGTACTACAGCATACATGAGAAAGCCATATAAGTCTAAAGTCGGTTTTACGCGTTGCGTTTGTTACTTGTTACAGAAAAAATGGGTATAAACAAAACCGGGACAACCCTGTGGTATCAGTTTGGTGCAGGTGCGTTCACCAGTCAGACGGAAAATATGTGTAATGCGTCCTTTCTGCCTCCGTGCACCGACGATATTTGCTTACGGTCGCCTCTCTCTACACTGCATTATATTAAGGTAATGTGTGTAGCTCAAAGTCGAGCTATGTAGCTATCCTTGGGGTTTTGTTGAACATTGATTTTTGTTCAGTGTCTGGGTGTTATATTGTATTCTATGTATGTATTTACAAACAAAAAGTATCTAAGTATTGTATCAGTTCTGGTTCCCATAGTGCAATCTTTACTTAGTTTGGGGCTAGATGGCGCTGTGTGAAATGTCCACAAACATTCATTCATCAGTAGTTGCACCCCGCGGTTTCACCAGCGGTTGACAAGCATTTTAATTATTTACTCATCCCACGGGAAAATTTCACTTTTCCGGGACAAAATATAGCCTAAATGTTAATCCAGTGTATAAGCTACCTTGGTACCGAATTTCATCCAAATCTATTCAGGCGCTTGAGCGTGAAAGAGTAACACACATACACACATACAAACTTTCGCCTTTATAACATTAGTGTGAAGTGTAAAGTGTGATTTATTTGTTACATTACTTAAATATTTACAAAAAAAAAGTGTTTAAGTGTTTTATCAGTTTTTTTTTTGTATGTTTTGGCTCCACACTTTTGTGTATTTAGCCAGTGTCAAGTAATTGATAATTTATCAAGTTAATGATATTTCACGCAAATATCTTGATGACTATCAAGTCAAGTCATAGTCTAGTCAGTCATACTCCTAGTATGACTTTGACTAGACTATGACTTGAAGCAACTTAACTTGAAGCTTCTATGGAGTTTTGGAAACAACACGAAAAGAAACGTTTCACCATCATTATACCATTTTCCCACACTCACGCCTGTAATCCAGCACTTAATGAATAGAATGCCACCAATTTTATGCACTGACACTGAAAATGACATAAGTTTTGCAAATTAATACAATGCGGTGACGCAAACTTTATCGCTTTCCCGCCAAAAAAAAACCCGCCTTACATGTTGTTACAGCCATCATTCAATTGTCAAACTGCAACACAAGTCTCTGACAGTCACCACTCAGTTGGTAACGACTAATACAACGTGTAGACGCTTGTCGAGACTTCTAATGTGCGTAAGTCAATTTCACAGTTGCTTTACTACCGAAATTACATTTACGCGAAATAAATACATTCAAAATTAATTACGGCACATTTTCGCCCGCGAGCTGTTTTAATGAGTACTTTAAAGGCAACGGTATAACTTTATTAAGTTGTTCGTCGAAGCGTTAACAATCAGCACACTGAGGCCGGGTTAACGAATATCGGGGTAGCGGTATTCGGTGTATTGGTGCAGAATTTATGTGAGAATAATAGTAACGCCTTGACTTTAAATTTCATGGCTACGCTAAGATCACAAATATTGTACAATTAAAAACAATAAATTTTTATACTATATTATATACAAGCTTATGCCCGCAGCTTCGCCCGCGGCGTGGCCTATGGGAAAATAATTCAACCACCCATTTCACCCTCTTAAGGGTAGAATTTCAAAAAATCCTTTAGCTCCTTAGCGGATCCTTAGCGGATGCATACGTCATACCATCTACCTGCATGCAAAATTTCAGCCCGATCCGTCCAGTGGTTTGGGCTGATAGATATGGATACTGGATAGATCACTATGTCAGTCAGTCAATCAGTCAGTCACCTTTGAGTTATATATATTTAGATTATGTTATCTATTATCTATTTTAAGGGATACTCCTTAAGCAAAGACTGACCGCGAATGACTTATTCAAAATTTCACTTTTATAAATAAGATTGTGATAAGGATACTTAAATATTTATAAAGAAGTGGCTAAATTAAAAATAACAATTATTTTGCAATGCTTTGCATTCCTCGTGTCAGAATAGCTAAAGAAAATCTTTTGTTTAGATGAATTAGGTACAAAAGCAGGTCAATTCACACGGTTGGAACTTACTGTCCTAAAATGTTGCCTCAATTAAAAATGATTCCCGGATATCATGTCTGGCAACACTCCAAGCGTTGAACGTTGGACATGTCGTTTGCAGCTCGCGCCAAAATAAAAGTTAGGTTATCAATTTTTATAAATCAAATTGTCTATGCAATTGTGAAGTGAGTATTAACGAATTACGTAACCAAAACCAAAATAATTAAAGCGTAATTTTTCTCGCTTCTGTGACCTCTTTTCGAAATAAAAATAATTTAGTGTGTGTGTGTGTGTGTGTGTGTGTGTGTGTGCGTGTGTGTGTGTGTGTGTGTGTGTGTGTGTGTGTGTGGGTGTGTGTGTGTGTGTGTGTGTGAGTATTTGTAGAGATACTGTAAGAGTAAGAGATAGTTTAGACTGTAACTGTAAGAGATACTTTTGTTATGAACAAAAACTTAGCACGAATTCCATCCTAAAATAAGTTTTTGTCTGCTTTACTGTGACAACATACCGAAATTCCCGAATGTGTGTACGTTTAAAAATAATACTTTTATTGCAATAGGCTTTTGGACGGACCAGTTACGATCAAAAAAACTTTGACACACCTTCTCATACAAGAAAAAAACATAAGACAAAGATGAGCCAAGCTCAGTAAAAATCAATGCATTAGGTACCATAATTTTCTTTTCATCAAATTGAATCACGGTTCACTCAGCAAAAACTTGATTGGCACTCCACTAATTTTATATTCCTTTTAATTCGTTCAATCCTCAAAACGTCATAACATTTCCGAACGAAAATATCCCTAAATCCTGCCATTCATTGTAATCCGTGGAATCAGCTTGATAATAAATTTACCGGGGTTGTATTTAGTATAAAAGAGAAAGGGGGTTAAAGTTTCTAGTATTTTTTTCTACACCAATCGAAGCTTTTTCAGAAGGGTTTTCAGTTCTGCGTTGTGCCGGATTGTTGCACCAGTAGTGAGAAAGATAACTTCTATTTTTAATTCATATTGTATTAGGCTTGCTATATAATATAGATAGGTAGATAGATAGATAGAGAACTCTTTATTGTCTCACCAATGAAGTACAAAATCAAAAATAACTATAATATTTACGAACTAGTGTAACAATGGGCGGTCTTATCGCTGACAGCGATCCCTTCCAGACAACCTTTATATTTAACCCATATTTGACATTAAACACTTTATAATTTTATATGCTTAGTACCATAACTTAAATTAATTATTATTTCATGTAATCTCATCTTGCCTTGTAAAAGTGCTAAAATTAGCCTATTTCGAGTGTGGGAAGTTAGCCCCGACTCCCGCTCGGTGACGCTGTAAAGGTCGTTAGAGACCAACAGCATTAGTCCGTTAAAAAAAAATAGCCCCGCTAGAATGAAAGCTGCGGCCTGGCCTACAAAAGTGAACGAAAAACCAGCATGTCGTCTAGATAACTATTTAAAGAAGCTAACCCCGCCCGCACATTTGAAATTTACTGAATGTTCTTTGAATTTTTTTTTTAAACACGGCAAATTGCCTTTATTTTCCAAATACTACAATGATTTAATAGTTAATACTAAAAACTACCTACTACTACTACTACAAAAAAAACATTTGGACTATATACTGGCCGCGATGACCTATAGACAGTCCAAATGCTCCAGCCCACTACCAGTAGGTAGCGTACCATGCTGGCAGCATTGCCCCGTTGAATTGCAATGCTTATTCGTTGTGCCAAATAAGTGCCAGCATTTTGGTCACGCGTCGTCGTCTCATCTTTGAATTTGCTTTACTTATTTCTTACCGATTAAAGTAAAGGGATAAAGTAACCCACCCCTACCCTGATTCCATCCCTGAAACCGAATGAACAAATATCGTCCAATTTAGCGGCAGTATAATAAAATCGAATTCAATGCGGTACGCTTTAAGCGTGGGGATGCATGACCCGAGTACATGATGCTTTTAATTAATCATTTGTTATATATTATTACTACTACTTTACGCAAATCGGTATGTAGTAATTTATTGTTAGTTGGTACTATAACTCAAATCATATATTTTTAACTAAAGTAGGTATAAATAAATAAATATCTGTGGACATTTCACACAGCGCCATATAGCCCCAAACTAAGCAAAGCTTGTACTATGGGAACCAGATAACTGATACAATACTTAGATACTTTTTGTTTGTAAATACATACATAGGATACAATATAATACCCAGACACAGGACAAACACAATATGTTCATCACACAAATGTTTGTCCTGGGTGGGCATCGAATATATAAATAGATTACAGTTGGTATGTTTTTTTTCTTTTTTAAATATATTTTGCATTATAATATTAGAGACTACATTTTTGTCATAGTTTTATATAGTTTTGATTTACCTGTACACCGACACCCAAAACTCTAAGCCACCTTTCTTCCCAATGCAAAGGTTGTCTGGAGAGAGATCGCTCTAAGCGATAAAACCGCCCGTAAGCTGTGCTAGTATTAGTTAATTGAGTTTTTCTTTTTGTCATTCATTTTACAGTATACAATAAAATTATGATCTATCCGTTATTTGCCTTTTAGACGCGTGTTTGCACATACCCCAAGTTTTTTATTTTTTTATTTTTTTATGTTAGTAAATGATGTGACGAGCTAATTGTTCACCTGATGTTAAGCGGCACGGCCGCCCATAACAGAACAGTGTTACTCGGAACTCTAAAACAGAGTTTCGCGCGACACAGCACTGCGCACATCATCCTGAGACATCAGCACAGTCTGGTAATAAGATTACTCGACTGTGAGATCAGATCATAAAATCTCAATTGCCCAGTAATTTCACTAGCTACAGTGCCCTTCAAACCAGAACACAGTAGTGCTTGCACACTACTGCTTGGCGGTAGAGTTCATTCATTTTGTGAGTTTTTTTAAATAAAACTTCTTTACGCACGCTTGACTTGGGGGGGTAAGCTGGTGAGACGAAGGGAACACAGAAAGAAAGAGGTAAGTTTCTGTAAGGCAAGAGATACGGAGCTAAAGAAGTTTTACTTCAGTCGCGTGGTCTAAAGCACACTTGTTTTTTTTTTGTGAATCTTGTGTTCAGTTCGTGTGGAAAATATTTTGGTGAAAAGCAATAAAATAAAATATTTATCCCATTTCGGTAGTGAAGTTATTAAAAAATATTTTACGTTAAAATCTCTCTCTCTCTCTCTCTCCTCTCTCTTGTGATAGAAGGCCGTTTCAGCAGTAAGAACGTATTGTGCTGATGACGTGATGTAAGTATTAAATATTACATCGCCCAATCAATACACAAAAACCGTTCCAATTATTTTTTTAAAGTAGGCATAATCCAAAATGGAATTCAATTGCGGTTCGCAATAAAAGGTTCGAACCCAAACCGTAAGGGAAACGTTTTAATAAAGGCTATTAAAGGTTTATGGGGTCGAAGTACTGATTCAATGGATTATAATATTGAGGGATGAACTCTGTGGAGGAGAGAGCCTTTTGAAAGGAAGGTCAAAAGACTTTGACCGCTGTGCTTTTGTTTCGCGATTAATACTTCCGTGCGATTCTCTTTTTTGCGGTTCTGTGTAATGATTCAGAATTGGTTAAGGCAGCGACCAAGCAGAACTTTTATGTTATTGAGGAATCCTTAGAGAGCTTTGTTTAAAGTTGAAAATCGCAGTTAATATTTGATGTCACACTGGGTCTGCGCTTGAAACTCTGATAAATTTGCGGGGTATTTTGTGTAAAAATTACTAAAATAGACATGAAATTCAAAAAATTAACTGGTGATATTATAATGTCTATACAACCGGTCTGGTTACTTAATTCGTCAAAATAAGAGTTGTTAACTTGTTATCGCTGAATCTTTGGAGCATTCGTTGATAAAGTAATTTGGCAAATTTGGGAAAAACCAATTATTATTTAGGTTATAGAAAAATTATTTAGTAACATTTTATTTGGTCATCATTCTTTTTTGTTTATTCCTATTTACACAATTTTGTTCATCTGATTATTTTGATAGGCACGTCGCAATGGACTTTCATAATTAATTAAATTAAGTAAATTAAAGATTTTAGTGTTCAGAACCATGAATCTAGGAAACCTCTTTCTAGATGTTCAAAGTTAAATTATTCGATAGTTTCTTACAAATAAAATTTTTTTAGCAATTTTACAAGTCAAAATCAAAATACTATGTAATAAAAATAAATAAATTCAATGTTGTAAAATTACTTTGCCAAAATATAAAAGAATAGAAAAACTATTATTGCGTATACCAACATGAAATAAAACTAGGCATTACAGTACTAAAATTGGAAGCACAATTGGTGGCAGAAGTAATCTCTTCCAGGTAACCTTTAGATGGATAGTGGAAGGTAAATATAGCAAGACTAGATACCATATTTAGTTCGTAAAAGTTTTTCTGTTTTCTACTACATACACTGCTGCAACACATGGAGTTTTTTTTTATGTTATGGCTCCACACTATTGTGTATTTAGCTAGTGTCAAATAATTGATAATTTATCAAGTTAATGATATTTCACGCAAATATGTCAAGTCATAGTCGAAGTCATCAATTCAAGTCATAGTCAAAGTCATACACCTAGTAATGTGGTGGTAACTTTTCTTGAAGTTTCTATGGAGTTTTGGAAACAACACGAAATGAAACGTTTCACCATCATTATACCATTTTCTCACACTCACGCCTGTAATCCAGCACTTAACGAATAGAATGCCACCAATTTTATGCACTAACACTGAAAATAACACAAGTTTAGGAAAATAATACAATCTCACTTCAGAATCTATTTATTTCATGACGACAATTAAGTTTAGCGCCATCTATGTATTACACTGTTAACTACGTTAGCAACTGGGAAGTTTAAACTTTATAATGTTAGTACGCGTCTACAAGTGTTGACTCTACGATATCAGCGAGATAGCCAAGATGTCACTATTATAAGGCTTATAAAACTGTAACACGCAGCTATTTCTAGACTAACCTCCAAGCCTCCTATTGATCAATATTTTTTAATTAAAAGTCATTATCTACTTTACACAATGGCTCTACCATTAATTAATGCTACAAATGTCTCTATTATCATAAATCTTTAGATCTACTTAGTCAATCATCTGTGGCTCTGCCCACTTGTGAATTGAGTAAGTACTTAATATATGTTTTAACCATTAAAATAATTGGTTTATTTTTTTGTTTTTTTTTTGGCTCCACACTTTTGTCTATTTAGCCAGTGTCAAGTAATTGATTTTCACAAGATTGTATTGTATTTGTGTCAAGTCAAATCAAAGTCCAAGTCATCAAGACATTTCATACTCTATTCTTCTATTCAAGTCAGACTCCTAGTAAAGTGGTGGCAACTTTACCAGAAGCTTCTATGGAGTTTTGGAAACAACACGAAAAAAAACGTTTCACCATCATTATATCACTTTCCCACACTCATGCTTGTAATCCAGCACTTAACGAATAAAATGCCACCAATTTAACGTGATCTTTTTCGTTTTCCCGCCAAAAACCAATTGGTGAATTATAATAATATACAGTCTTGTGAAAATCAATTAGGTAAAAAAAGTACAAAAGTGTGGAGCCAAAAAACAATACAAAAAAAATAAACCAATTATTTTAATGGTTAAAACATATATTAAGTACTTACTCGATTCACAAGTGGGCAGAGCCACAGATGATTGACTAAGTAGATCAGTTTATCTAACTGAATTATTTTACACCAAAAACTTAAGCAAGTATACAAACTTTATTGTATTATTGATAGTACCTTGGGCGGTATTATCACATGAAGTGATATATTCCAGATAACCTTGAGTAAAACAAAAGTACAATACTGAAATATGTAACTTTTCTTAAACAAGCAACATAAATAAAAAAAAATAATAAATAAATAAATAGCAGAATCAATTCAGCTGTCATCAAACGATGCTTACCAACGAACAAAATTTTATATACTATTACTATATGCGCCCCGCGGTTTCACCCGCATGGTGATGAAAAACGAAAAATAGTTAACGTCCTATTCTCAGACTTACTGAATACTATAAATTTAATAAAAATTGGTCAAGCTGTTTCGAAGGAGTATTGTTACAATATGATACGAGAATTTTATTTATAGAGCGATTTTATTTCAGGTAAAAACTTACCTAGTTACCTAGTTAGTCGTTTAAATCACAACTGATATAAATAAAGAGGTATAAATAAATAATAAACAAAGGAGATAACCGTTGTAGCCCGATTCAAGCGGTCGACGTCCGACCTATTAACCTATGCAGAAGTAGACAACCTTTTTGCTATTTGTTGAAGTAAAACTTCTTTACGCACTATTATTGTTGGTTGACGTAGATCTCCAATGGCAATATAACAAACTTAAAAATGCATATTATTATCTTGGTCTGTCCGGTAAAATGACTTTTATGCAGTAACACTGAAAATAACACAAGTTTAGACGATCTTTTTCGTTTTCCCGCCAAAACTCCTTTATTTCTCGTTTTAAACTTCGAGTATTTATTTCTTCTCTAATCTAAGCTCTGACCAAACAGTATTAATACCGTAATAAACGTAATCTAGGTTGTAGGTAGGTAATTGAATTTCCACAGTCATAAAACAAATCGACCGATTTCCTAATGTTAGCGGCACAACACTAGCAGAACAAAGTTATGTGAGATGTCCCCGCACAATTGACAGAGATAGAAGATACAAGAAATTACTGCTGTCTTGTTTTTTAAAGATTTATTCGTTTTATTGTTTAATGTTGATCCTGTTAGGTCCACGTTCAATCTAACAGTACGTGAAGATCGATGGGTATTCTCATTCAAGATAAAAAACAAAAGCCTATCAAGCAACAAGCAAAAGAAAACAACATTTCTAATTTCGCCCGCAAAGCACATTCAAAAATGGAATGAGACAAGAATGAAGACATCTGCAAAAACAGCCGGCATCTGCGCGGATTTGCGACGACCTTTCTTTACGGTCAGCGGAATCGCTACAGTGCGTCTGCGCGCTCGCCTCGTGCTGGCTGTATACCGATCACGTCCGTAGCCAAACACGATAAAAACAGAAAATTCCCGCCAAAACCGGGCAGTAAATATTTACATAAAAACTTGAAGTGCGTGCGTGTTGCGTATTTATATTTATTTCTATTAAAAAATTGTATTAAAAAGTCTTTTATGCTTTTGAAAAAGTGATTTCAGTTGTGTGAAGTGCAATCTATTAGTTTTTTAATAAAACGAGATACATAATAATAGTTAATCGGATCTAAAAATCTTAAATTCAAATTCTATTAAATATTTAAATAAATCGAAAAACGATGTAAAGCAAGATTTTATCAAAGGCGTGCGAACTTAAAACTAACAATGAAGTGGATTTATCTAATTCTAGTTGTTGTGCCAGTGCGCTCGCATAACGCCAATTCTACTGGAACGCCTGAAAAAGACATTAGGTATGTATGAACATTCCTAATTTGAATATTAACAACCGTGTCTGGAAAACCCACTCGGAGTTGTATTTTACAGGTCATAAACAATACCAAGATCATTTCAGATCGTGAGAGAACAAACATCAATTTCATGAAACTAAAAATGAAATTCGATTCGAAGGTTGTTTTTTTTTAGCGGGCTGATGCTGTTGGTCTCTACCGACCTTTACAGCGTCACTGGGCGGGAGGGCGCTTAAGGCACCCAGCCGTCAAAAGTAGGAGGCAACTGGCTCATGGGTACCCCTGGTGTGCGAGCCTCGGCTTGGGCCGTTGCCGGGATAAGAGGTTCGAGAAGACCACATCCACTGGAAGAGTGGACCATATTGAAAGTCGCAACCGTTCTAGCTAACCTACGGGGGTACGTCGACCTCGCCGGCGGGGCCGGTGTCTGATTGTGTTACGCTGGTATCCTATACCGTGCCAAAAGCTGTACCTGAGCCAGAAGGGCTAGACTGGTCCGGTGATCCTAGCGCAGCCGATACTACGGCTGCTATAGGATCGTCCGAGTCGCTCAAGACGTGCCTCGGGCGGAGACGCAGGGTTATTCAAAGGTTCTGAGCTTTGAGCTATATGTACAAGGGAACGATCGGCTTTATGGATCGAGCAATCAATATGATGTTTTAATATCATAATCATATCTTCTGCCGGATGAACACAGTCATGCATCCCCCATACAAGCATTTGGTGATCTTTAGAATTTAGATTTAAAGATGGTCGATATTCTTAGTAATAAAGGCAAGTGGAAATCGTCCTGAAAGTTTTAGTAATAGCACGAGTTACAAGTGTAAGAAAAAGACATACGCATATTTATGTTTGCAAACATCATGGCGTTTTCTAAGAAAACAAGCACTTGTATGACATAGGTATAATGGAAAGCCGGACGGGGAAATCAAATTTCATGTTCATTCACTAGGTGTAAGTTATGTTAAGGATTTCTATTAAAATGTCGATAGGAATTATTTTAGAAAAATAAGAGCTTATGTAGATTAGGCAATAGTTGACGCGGTTACCCTAGCGGAGGTCACATCACTTAGGTAAGTAACACTTTCCTCCGGGTTCACGTGTACGTTTGTTCGTTAAATTCGTGTCAACTTGGCAGACCAAATACTTTACGCTCATTGATTACCTGTTGATCAACAGCTGTCTCAAATAATAATAATAATAACGGCCAACGATCACATACATAGATCCTGGACCCTGACTAGGATTCCCAGTATCTAGGGACCCAGTAACTACGAGGACCATGGTCCCACAACACCCAGACTCAGAACAAGAATTTGAGCTCTTTTTTCTCAGTGCACAAATACTTGCCCTGCCGCAGGAATCGATCCCGCAGCCTCCGAGCTATGAGCCGACCTGCTCAACCACCACACCACAGAGGCTGTCAAATATGTCAATGTACAATGAGCGTACAGTATTTGGTATGCCGATTTGCCAGAAGCCGGGAGCTAGGGTGATAAATGCGAACTTAGGAGCGATGAAAATTTAGTACAGACAGC
This sequence comes from Ennomos fuscantarius, assembly GCA_905220475.3. Lineage (NCBI taxonomy): Eukaryota > Metazoa > Arthropoda > Insecta > Lepidoptera > Geometridae > Ennomos > Ennomos fuscantarius. The sequence continues at coordinate 1,227,403 of HG992040.1, read as the reverse complement.
CATTCGCTTCCTGATAACTCTAAGTACGATCCTGACATAAGGTTCCAATATATATATACATACGATCTCTTACTAATAATTCACTCACCGAACGCTATCGGCATGCTTTGTTCTTGCAATTATAATTCAACGCACAGCACTTTAAACGTGATGATATAAAAGTAAACAAACTATAAAGATATTTTTGTCATGCATCATTATTGTATTCAAACACATAATATTTTGATTCAACAATGATATTGGAATTCAAATCAAATCTTACTGCGTGTGTAGGTATGGAACTTATTTATTGGTAGAATTGTTTATTGATGATGACATTACACAAAGACTTATTTGATATATACCGGTGACCTCTTCCCATGAGACTGGGCGTCTCAGAACTATGCTAGTTCGCTACAAAAATGTACTTATCTTTTGGATTGTAGAACTCTTCAACAAGAAGGGACATCGAAACACGGGAAAAGAGACAAATAATTAAGGTTATCCAATCAGTGTATCGCATACTGCATTCCATAGCCAGTCTCATTAGGATAGGATAGTGGTAAAAACATTAATTACCCATCAGTTTTTAACCAATATTGAAATCTAGAAAGTTCTATAACCAAAACCAAACAACATAGGTGATGCTACTGCAAACAACGACAAACAAAGTTGTTTATAAAATACTGAACAAAACCAACCCGCGTTATAATTCGTTGAAGATGCATCCCGTGTCAAATTAACAGGCATCCCAGATGGTGCTGCTGAGATCATTGCACTCAGAAAAGCAAATGCATGATGTTGCTGCCACAGATTAAATAATAGTAACTAGATAGACAAAACTCTTTATTGAAGCACCACATTGTAGGAACAATTTACAGGCACTAACTTAAGGATCAAGTGTCACAATGGGCGGTCTTATAGGTATTGAAATTGTATTCTCTGGACAGGACCTATTTGTCACATTATTAGATAGCTCTATATACTCGTTTACTTTCAAAATCACTATTATAGCCTTAAACTGCGTGTATCTAATTGGTCCTGAATGATTGTCTTCGTGTTTACCTTACCGGCCAATCCAAAAATGTTCAGTATTATTTTATTATCAACACAAACCATGATTACCTAAATAAGGTTTTGATGCAAAAAAATAATGTGTTCCAACTTAACTATTCACGTTGAGAGCTCATAACTTAAATATTTATGGAATTTAACGATAACAAAGGCTTTTCGGTAACACCTAATAGCTCTTTTCACGTGGGATAATCGATAAACAATTTAAAAGCCCATAAAGCTCACATTCCATTATAATCAGTTCTAATAAAGGCCATAATGGCAACCTTGAGTTTTATGAGCATCCGTACAAGGAAGCGATTGTTCGATCGCAATCGCTAATGTTTTTACTCCCTTCGTGACTTCTGTAAGCAATTAGGTGCCCTTTAATTGGTTTGATACAAAAGGCCGCATCTCAATAGCCATGTACAGTCAGCTACAAAAAGAAGTACATAATCTCCTCTAAGGAAGAGGTAACACGATAATGACTATCTATAAAATACATAACAAGACAAAATATTTAAATAAAAGCCTAACAATTTATTGCAAATAGGCTAATTTCAGCACTTTTACAAGTCAAAAAACTTGAACGCACGTATTTTCATTGGGAGCTTCTCCCTCGTATGACTAGTCATGCTAGCCGCGATCAAACAAACATCTCACTTATTTGTTAAAAATCATAAATAGCTGCCATTTTTGAAAATGTTAATTTGTTTTTAATGATGATTAGAAGTCAGAATGTGAGCTGTTTTATTATGGTTATCTTAAAAGTCGCCAGTTTACCTCGAAATTGTTTAAATGCGCCACTAACAACTATCGTGCGACATCTAACAAAATTTAAGCCACATGGCAAACATCATTACTGTCATCATCATCTCAAATGTTCTTATGATTAGGCAAAAAGTATAAAATGTCACTTTCATTCTTCCTCTTTAGCTTTCATCAACGTTCATCAACCTTTCATCTTGGCAAGTTGTGATTTCATTTTTAAAGATTGTTTCTTTCGAAAACTCCTAATAATTACTATGAGAAAATGAATTTGAAATGAGCATGGTTTTAGATTACGATGCCGATGATATATTTACATTAATTTTATTGCTTATGTTTTATTGACTGAACAACATAATATCCATTTTTCTTTTCCAGTTCTATTACACAAAGATTCCTTCACAAATTTAGTTTTATCTTTTCCGATAGCTTTTTTTACAGCGGATTTGAGCACGCTTTCATCTGATGGGAAGTGCTGATGTGGGCGAAAGTGTTGTTTTGTAGTTGGTCTATATTTATTATGATATCAGTTTCTCTTTCAGCACACCATGCACGGACAAGAATCACTTTTTCCTGGCCCCGGGAGTGTTGACAGCTGGGGGTACCAACAGGGCGTGTATATCCAGGTTCTACCCCTATGGTCCAGCCAGGATGCTTCTCTCACTCATCGCTGAAGACAAGCAAACGATTACAGCGTCGAGAGAACTTGTCCCAGGTAATATTTGTCTGAAACTTTGAATGGAACTAATCAAACATATTTAGCCATTATCTCACCAGCATTATATACAATTTATTTTTGATTTTAACATCCTATAGGTTAGTAAGTGTGTGGTCTTTGATTGCCATCTATCAGATTCTTTGACGTCACACAAATTTTTGTCTACTGCTATTACTAACTGAGCCATCGGATTAGTCAATAAATAGAGTTGATGGTAACAAATGTGGTGTTTTTTGTACTTTTACTATGACCAAGTTTCTATATAATGACAGCCTGCCCATGTTGCTGGTTTAATATCTCAAGCTTTCAAGTGTCATAGTTATTTTATAGATATGTATTTATTTTTACCATAGGGTTTCGCAAGCCTTAACTAAAATGGAATGAATTTTAGATGATATATTCTGCTTTTCAGGTGATGGAGGATGCCTTGATATATCAGTGCCGTTGCTTCCAAATACGAAAGCTGATCTCGTCATCAATATCTGGTAAGCTGATTAAACTTAATTTTTTTAGTTATATTTATTAAAAACCAGTTTTTATAGGTTTTTTTTTTTCAAATTAGTTCTGATATTCGAAGCGGAGACGAATCCAACAAATCAAAGGTCTTCCGACTTTATTTTTTATAAATATATCTTCCTTCCCAAAGCATCTTCACCAGGTCTCCTCACATCCCTTAATATTTCCAGGTATCCAGAAGCTAAATGCGCCTGGGAAAGAAATATGACTGTACGCATAGCCAGTGGTAGAATTGTAGTAGTTCACACAGAGAGAGCTCGGTATAGACCTGGAGAGACTCTGAGGGCCAGGGTCATTGCTCTGAAGGCTGATTTGACTCCAGCACCTGGAAATGTAAGCATTTTTACTTCTTTACCACCTTGTTTGTTTTTGTTTTCTAATTTTGAAGTGGAATGCTCTGGAAGTAGCCGATGCCTTTTTACAGGTCACTCTGTAGTGTTGTCCATACTATTTTCGCGGTAGGTGCTTATTTTAAAGACTGTTAATTGATAATCAATTATTTCTTTCGGTGTGCCAGAGAATTACCAGCGGTAAGATACCACTGAACATCCAAATAAGAAATCAATGATCTCATTAACCTCTCAATGCGTTGCGTTCCGCGGAGCAGTGCTGAGTAACAGGTTATTTGAATTTGTTCCCACAGGCATTTCAACCCTTAAGTCAATAATTACGCGAATGACCAGCTTATCTATTTACCATTTTCCATCTTGAATACGTCACTGTCATAACCATAGACTATTCAGCAACCCGGAAATCAGAAAGTACCAAATTATTATGTGCGGTTTGACTAATTGTAACTGTTATATTTAATGTTGTAATAATAGTTTAATCAATAAACATAGTGTGGGATCGGATGGGACTGTTAATAATTTATTTTTGGGATCTGATGAATTAAAAAAACAATTCCTTTCGTAAGACTTTCGCATTCTTTCCTTTGGGAGTTACCCTTATATGACTGTTATGTTTATTGCGATATTTAATGCAATGTTCCATTGATAAAGTCACCGTAAGGTTTATGAATAACCTAGTGATTCAACGGTATTGAAACACAAATAAAGACGGTACATAACAAAATAAATTATCCCACAGAGAGAATCTAGTTGCCGGTTAAAAATAGAAGCTCTGCAATTAACTGCGTCACAGATTACTTCGCAGTTGTTGGAAGTCATTGCACTTTTAATTACACCTGAACAAATGGCTCTTTTATACACTTACTCGGTCTTTGCGTTTAAATTATAGCTTTGGATCCTGTCCTGGAAAGTTGAAAATATCGTGGTAAAGTTTGAGACAAAAGCATGTGAAGTAATCACATAGTATGGGATAAAAACATGCTAAGAAAAAGAATTGAATTATTGAATTATTATAAGGTCTAGTAGGGTAGGTTAAACATACTTTACTTTTAATTTTAACGTTAAAGATATGACATGATTTTGTAACTCAAGAGTATTGCATTTAACTATAAAATCGTAAAATTTAATGCAGATAACAGTTTTGTTTCACTTACCCCGTATATGGAGGTCTTGAGGTCTGAAATCGGAACGTACTACTAGGTATAATAAATACCAACACTTAATGGCCCATATTGATCAAATTTGGCAGGAATATTCGGGATGTATGTAAGTAACTTAAAAAACCAACATCGACCGGGCACCATAGAGCAAAACTGCATACCTTATTGATAGGTATCAATATCCATAGGTTGTTTTACTTACCTCTTCATTTCACTTATCCCACTGGACCTTAATTGAAGGGTTGAGAATAAAAAGGATTTAACTGTCAAATTGATAGTTTCGAGAAAATTGACTTTAAACTTCAACGGCGTCATTTTAATGTAGAGTGCTTATAAGGTAATAGAAAAGGTTTATCTAAGTTTCAGTTGCTTGTAAATATGTTAATTCTATTTTATAATACTAAATATAGACCTAATTCATACAATTACTGTAAAAATATAATATAATAAAATAAATATAATAATGTTTTTATGCTAAGCGAACTGTACTCCTGTGACAGATAAACCATTTTTGGACTCAAAATCTCGAGATTTAAGCTTCATTTCGGTATTTTGAGACTGTATTATTGTAGATAATTTCACGCTGAATCCAACGATACCCATAAGTCATTTTGAGAAGAAAATCAGTTAAACCCTTTTTATTTTCAACCCTTCAAATATGATGATGATTAAGATGAATTATAGTTTGTTTCACATATAGTAGACTTGCGAACTAACGATAGTAGTTTGGTAATCATACAACTCATTCTTTAGCAGCAGCCTTAGGTAGGTAGGATCAGAACGTGTGTGATCCTGTATTTAAATATAGGTCCCAATTTAAAACCTACATGGGCTATTGTGTCAGTAGGTATCATAATAGTTTTTGACCAAACCCCACCTAAGGCTGCTGTTAAAGTATAAGTTGTTGTGTGATTATTATCATTGCGTTAAGCTTCATCGAGATATTTGCCGTGTAATTGCACTAGCTACAATGGCAGACATCTATGGACAAACTGGAACACAGTAGTACTTACATACTACCTGATTGACGACAGAATATCTGTCAAAGTCGTGGCTATATACGCTACTGTTTTGGTTAAGTTCATCTTAGCCGTGTATTTGAATCACGATTTTTGTTTAAATGCCTTAAGTGTAGGTGGTATAGCTCGCGCAAAAGTTTATGACCTCTCGGAAGTTAAGTCCGAGTCCTAAACTGCGCATGGTACAGTTAAGTGCATTATAAAAGCGGCCATACAGTGCGTACTGCGCCGCCATCCGCGCTAACTTCCGAGAGCTCATAAAGTTTTGCGCAAGCTATATATGGTAACGATATTGCTGATCTAACTATAAACAATATTTCACTAACCGGTTTTATAATGTAAATTACCAGTCCATAAAGTGGCAGAGTTTAACTAACTAGTACAACAAAATTAAGACATTCAACATCCGATATTAATGAGAGCCGTTTAACCTCATTTCTAGACCGTAAACCGATTCTGAGCTTATTTATTACGTTGTATGAAATTGGCTTTGCAACCTGCTTGCGAGTAGTTCTACAGCTTTCCAGCAACTCTCTTATCAGGTCCAACCAGAAAGGCATTTTGTATTCTAAATATTTGCCAATAAGGATAAAACGTACCATTTTCCATTTAAGTTTATCTTCTTCTGAATCAATGTGCCTTTCATTGAACAAAATGTATGACAGCAATGCATTTGAAAGGTTATGTGACCATATGATTTTAGTACACATTTGACATTTTGACAGCCTCTGTGGTGTGGTGGGTGAGCAGGTCGGCTCATAACCCGGAGGCAGCGGGATTCGATTCCCGCGTCAGGACAACTAATTTGTGCACATTTAAAGCTAAAATACTTGTTCTGAGTCTGGGTGTTGTGGGACCACGGTCCTCGTAGTTCCTAAGTCCCTAGACACAGGGAATCCTAGTTAAGGTCCAGGATCTATGTATAATGTGATCGTTGGGCGCTATTATATTATTATCATTATTATTATTATTTAAAAAGACTTTTAGTGCACATCTGTATGAAACAACTTTAGTGTAACAAAAAGTGCCTGTGCTTAAATTGACAATGTACGTATATTAACTTTATTCCTCATTACAACCGTTGTCGAATAGCCAACATAACTATGGAAGACGAGTCGTACGACAACGTTCCAAATGGATGGAAAGTTGGAGCAAAGAGGTGCCATATTGTATGTAACCTCGTATCAGGCATACAGGTTGGTTGACTTTGAAATGCAGATCTAAAATCTAAAAAGACAATAACAACAGGTCAAAACACAGGTTTTCCTAGTTTGGGTACCAAAGTTTTCCAACCAGGAGTAAACTATGTGTATTTTTCGTAGGCTGTTTTATGTTTAAACCGATGTTTGTAAACATTTAATGAACTATTTCATTTTATTTCAATAGTTTGTTTGGAATCTGACGTCCGTATTACAGAACGATGCTCAGTCATCGATCGGTGCTCAAGCAGAGATTTCATTCATAAAGTGATCAATTAGTGAATGAAATCTCTGCTTGAGCAACGATCGATGACTGAGGATTGTTCTGTAATACGGACCTGAGAAAACTTTACGGAGTTTTGGCGGGAAAACGAAAAAGATCGCGTCACCGCATTGTATTATTTTCCAAAACATGTGCTATTTTCGAGCATTTTATTCGTTAAGTGCTGGATTACAGGCGTGAGTGTGGGAAAGTGGTGTAATGATGGTGAACCGTTTATTTTCGTGTTGTTCCCAAAATTCCATAGAAGCTTCTGGTAAAGTTGCCACCACTTTACTAGGAGTGTGACTTGACTAGAATAGACTATGACTTGACTTGATGACTTGGACTGTAACTTGACTTGACACATACAACATACATTATGTATAATATAAATTAACTTGAAAAAATTATTACTTGACGCTGGCTAAATACACAAAAGTGTGGAGCCAACACCAAAACAAAAAAAAATTTAACTGATTTGCTTAACATCAAAATTAACTGAAAGAAGCAATTTTGTCTATAGTTCAATGTTTTTATAATGCTGTTGTGTTGAATTTCCATTTATATAGATTTATATAGAAAAGTTTTCATAGTGGACTATAGTTCACGCGGGCGAAACCGCGGGCAGGAGCTAGAGGTACATAATTCAAAGAGTCAAGCCACCCGATAAATACATAATACCTTAACTGTTAATTTTGACTAATCCATCCGTATATCCTGTACATTCACAAAAACCTGCTCAAACCGGTGCTCAATTCATAACGTGCGCAATGAGCGTAACACTGACACAGATCGAGATGCGCCATGTATGCAAAACTTGTATATGTAAACATTGATATGTAATACTTTTTGTTGGCTTTACTCCTTTGTGTATTTAGCCAGTGTCAAGTAATTGATAATTTATCAAATGATATTTCACGCAAATGTGTCTAGTCACAGTCGAAGTCATCAAGGCAAGTCATAGTCTAGTCAACGTCATACTCCTAGTAAAGTGGTGGCAACTTTACTTGAAGCTTCTATGGAGTTTTGGAAATAACACGAAAAGAAACGTTTTACCATCATTATACCATTTTCCCACACTCATGCCTGTAATCCAGCATTTAACGAATAAAATGCCACCAATTGTATGCACGAACACTGAAAATAACACAAGTTTTGAAAATAATTCAATGCGATGATGCCATCTTTTTCGTTTCCCGCCAAAACTCCATATGTAATACTTGCCTGTTGAAATTGTATCATGAATGCATGCTCCTTTTCACAGCCGCTGTATATGCCCTTTTTGTTTTATAATATGGCGTGTGTCGCTATGAAATCGCCCTATTTACATAGGTTTTTCTTATGCTAATGATTGATGGTACGAGCTTTTCGTTCACTTGATGTTAAGCGACACTGTCGCCCATAACAGAATCACTTGGAGCTCCAAACACAAGGTTTCGCGTGACACTGCACTGCGCACATCATCCTGAGACATCAGCACAGTTTGGTTAATAACATTACTCGACTGTGAGATCAGATAATAAAATCTCATTTGCCCAGTAATTTCACTAGCTACAGTGCCCTTCAAACCGGAACAAAGTAATGCTTGCACACTACTGCTTGGCGGCACAATAACTGGCAAAGCGGTGGTACCTACCTAGACGAACTTTGCAGAAAAGTTTTACCAGCGAGGTTATACTATGTTCCGGTTTCAAGGGCACTGTAGCTAGTGAAATTACTGGAAAATGTGACTTTATAACCTAATCTCTCAATTACTAGACTAATATATCTAGTCTTATCACAGTCTAGCAATTCATCAAATAACCTATAAAAACAACAATTTCTACTTCATCATCAGACTGAATACATCTATTCCGTAACATAAAACTTAACTTCTACTTGGACCACACTTAATTAAGGTACGGTTTTTGGCGGGAATGCGAAAAAGATTACGTCACCGCATTGTATTATTTTCCAAAACTTGTGTTATTTTCAGTGTTAGTGCATAAAATTGGTGGCATTCTATTCGTTTAGTGCTGGATTACAGGAGTGAGTTTGGGAAAATGGTATAATGATGGTGAAACGTTTCTTTTCGTGTTGTTTCCAAAACTGCATAGAAGCTTCAAGTAAAGTTGCCACCGCTTTACTAGGAGTATGACTTTGACTAGACAATGACTTGACTTGATGACTTCGACTGTGACTTGACACATATTTGCGTGAAATATCATTAGCTTGATAAATTATTAATTACTTCACACTGGCTAAATACACAATAGTGTGAAGCCAAAACATAAAATAAATTAAGGTACATTCACAAAACCAATATTACCTACTTATTTAAATCAATTCACGCTACCTTGTTAGCTTGTCCCCAAGAATACATGTCGTTTTATTAAATCTTCACAAACCAATAAAATTACAAAATTGTATACTTCCTACCATAAATCTTTCAAATCGCAAACAATCAGCTAATTATATTCACCGTTAACCCATCTCCATCAGTATTATAAATCAGCGGTGACAGCGACCGGTTCTATATACACTGGCACACAAGTCTTCATACGGCTCGTATTATTGAAGACCATTGGATGATGGTCATATTATACAACCTTGGGTGACCATGTTTACAAGTACCAACATAGTCAGAGCTCACATAAATAGATCCTGGGATACTATACTAGGAAACTAAGATTCCCTGTATCTTGGGACCCGGGAACTACGAAAATAATTGTCCCACAACAGCCACACACAAAATATTTGCATTTTTTTCTGTGCACAAATACTTGTCCTGCCGCGGGAATCGAACCCGCCGCGCCCTCGGTTTGTAAGCGGACCTGCTCAACACTACAGAGGCTGTCAAATTTACGCTGATCAGCTACAATTTATTATTTTAGTTTTATTTCTTTTAAGTACTAAGTAATGCGTTGGGTTTAATACAATTACACACCAAGTCAGTAATTACCACTTTCAATTTTTTTAATGATAATGAATAATGTGACGAGCTAGTCGTTCACCTGATGTTAAGCGACACGGCCGCCTATCACAGAACAGTGTCAGTCGGAGCTTTATTGTTTGATAGGCTTGCGTTTGACCACTATCGCACCTGATGGTAAGTGAAGATGTGGTCTAGGATGTAACACGCTTGCCTAGAAGATACCTGTTCACTCTCGATTTGAAGACTCCAAGGTTGTAATTTTCGGGAAATACGGATGCCGGTAAAGCGTTCCACTTTTTGGTTGATCGCATGATTACTTTTCCGCACGTGTGGGATGTTGACCATGTAACGGTGGCGTTTTTTTGTACGTCTGGTTGTCCGATGGAGGAAAGGTGATGGTGGAATCAGGTTATGCTCTAAAATGTAAAGTAATTATCTTCCAACATGATTAATTTAAGAAGAAAAATAAGTATATTGTATTTATCATCAGATCACATCACATCACACTATCACACTAATATTATAAAAGCGAAAATTTGTATATGTGTTTGTGTGTATGTTTGTTACTCCTTCACGCTCAAACGGCTGAATGGATATTGATGAAATTCGGTACCAAGATAGCTTATACACTAGATTAACATATAGGCTACATTTTATCCCGGAAAAGTGAAATTTTTCCGTGGGATGAGCAAATAATTAAAATGATTTTTATCCGCGGGTGAAACTGCGGGGCGCAACTAGTAATTAAAGTAACGGGCCCTTATAATATAGATCCAAAAATCAAAAAACTCATTGTAAATGTTAAACAAGTGGATTTGATCAAGTGGATTGAATGGATTTGTACTCCCTTTACAACTCAAATACGAATGTCTCAAGGGTCCCTGCTGAGAAACAACACTAATTAATTTCATTGCACTCAATTTCCATTGAACAGTTATCAGGTCAGCGGGTCAGGAAGCCGATTGCTGAGCCAAGAACTTTTAACTTGCGCACCTAATTAAAATGTACCGTTTCACGTGATTTGCGAAATCGTTTCCGTATTACTTCTGTCCCGCTAGGTGTGCTTGACATGACGATGTTTGATTTTAGAGCCATATTTTTCTTTTCATTGTTTGATAGGCTTGCGTTTGACCACTATCGCCCCTGATGGTAAGTAACGATGCGGTCTAGGATGTAACACGCTTGCCTAGAAGATACCTATTCACTCTCGGTTTGAAGACTCCCAGGTTGTAGTTATCGGGAAATACGGACGCCGGTAAAGCGTTCCACTCTTTGGCTGTTCGCATGATAAATGTCGAACCAAATCGCTTTGTCCGCACATGTGGGGTATTAACCAATATACAAAACATTGCAGTTATTTTGACTGCCAGTTCTGCAAGTCACCGTTTTAATCATTCTACATTGTTCACAACAACGACAAGTATAATATAAAGATAATAAATAATAAATATGTGTGGACATTTCACACAGCGCCATCTAGCCCCAAACTAAGCAAAGCCTGTACTATGGGAACTTAGATACTTTTTGTTTGTAAATACATACATAGAATATAATATAACACCCATACACAGAACAAACATCGATGTTCATTACACAAATGTTTGTCCTGGGCGGGAATCGAACCCACGACCTGCAGTTCAGAAGGTAGGGCTACTACCAACTGAGCTATCGGGTCAGTCAAACTGATGAACAAGATGGGTTTCGTACTCAACATCGAAAGCCATTTTATCGAGCCCATTTCCACAACGTCATATCATGAAAAAGTTATTTATTCGGAAGCCTATCATTTACTTAGTTCTTGGAGATTTTATCAACTATTTTGAACAGGTATAACAACTTGATCAGTTAGTTATTTCGTCTTAAGACAGCAACGATTTAGTTAGTATATTTTTAGAAGTTATTTTTGGTTTTGTGTGCGTCCATCTTTCTGTGTGTTATCATTCAGTTTTTACCCATCTATGGAAAATTGGCCTTCTTTTTATGTATCCTTTTCTATTCGTGTACCTAGCTGGAAGCCTAGCTTTAATTAAATGAAAACGAAAGTTCATTTCATTGTAATTTATTTTAATCGAATTGTAATTTTATGTAAATAATAAGTGTAATTCGTGTAACCGTTCTTATTAAATGAAATTAAATCACACTTCACACTATCACACTAATATTATAAAGGTGAAAGTTGTATGTGTGTATGCTTGTTACTCCTTCACGCTCAAGTGGCTGAATGGATTTGGATGAAATTCGGTACCAAGATAGCTTATACACTAGATTAACATATAGGCTACATTTAATCCCGGAAAAGTGAAATTTTCCCGTGGAATGAGAAAATAATTAAAATACCTTTTATCCGAGGGTGAACCTGATAACTGTTCAATTTCCATTGAACAGTTATCAGGTCAGCGGGTCAGGAAGCCGATTGCTGAGCCAAGAACTTTTAACTTGCGCACCTAATTAAAATGTACCGTTTCACGTGATTTGCGAAATCGTTTCCGTATTACTTCTGTCCCGCTAGGTGTGCTTGACATGACGATGTTTGATTTTAGAGCCATATTTTTTTTTTTATTGTTTGATAGGCTTGCGTTTGACCACTATCGCCCCTGATGGTAAGTAACGATGCGGTCTAGGATGTAACACGCTTGCCTAGAAGATACCTATTCACTCTCGATTTGAAGACTCCCAGGTTGTAGTTATCGGGAAATACGGACGCCGGTAAAGCGTTCCACTCTTTGGCTGTTCGCATGATAAATGTCGAACCAAATCGCTTTGTCCGCACATGTGGGGTATTAACCAATATACAAAACATTGCAGTTATTTTGACTGCCAGTTCTGCAAGTCACCGTTTTAATCATTCTACATTGTTCACAACAACGACAAGTATAATATAAAGATAATAAATAATAAATATGTGTGGACATTTCACACAGCGCCATCTAGCCCCAAACTAAGCAAAGCCTGTACTATGGGAACTTAGATACTTTTTGTTTGTAAATACATACATAGAATATAATATAACACCCATACACAGAACAAACATCGATGTTCATTACACAAATGTTTGTCCTGGGCGGGAATCGAACCCACGACCTGCAGTTCAGAAGGTAGGGCTACTACCAACTGAGCTATCGGGTCAGTCAAACTGATGAACAAGATGGGTTTCGTACTCAACATCGAAAGCCATTTTATCGAGCCCATTTCCACAACGTCATATCATGAAAAAGTTATTTATTCGGAAGCCTATCATTTACTTAGTTCTTGGAGATTTTATCAACTATTTTGAACAGGTATAACAACTTGATCAGTTAGTTATTTCGTCTTAAGACAGCAACGATTTAGTTAGTATATTTTTAGAAGTTATTTTTGGTTTTGTGTGCGTCCGTCTTTCTGTGTGTTATCATTCAGTTTTTACCCATCTATGGAAAATTGGCCTTCTTTTTATGTATCCTTTTCTATTCGTGTACCTAGCTGGAAGCCTAGCTTTAATTAAATGAAAACGAAAGTTCATTTCATTGTAATTTATTTTAATCGAATTGTAATTTTATGTAAATAATAAGTGTAATTGGTGTAACCGTTCTTATTAAATGAAATTAAATCACACTTCACACTATCACACTAATATTATAAAGGTGAAAGTTGTATGTGTGTATGCTTGTTACTCCTTCACGCTCAAGTGGCTGAATGGATTTGGATGAAATTCGGTACCAAGATAGCTTATACACTAGATTAACATATAGGCTACATTTAATCCCGGAAAAGTGAAATTTTCCCGTGGAATGAGAAAATAATTAAAATACCTTTTATCCGAGGGTGAAACCGCGGGGCGCGACTAGTAAATAAATATATTCTTATCCAAATCTCACTTCACACGACCTTACGAATAATGATTGTAATCAGTAAATAGATAATGATCATTCCAGATTGATGAAATTTGGATAGAAGGTCCGCCAGGTGCTTGGGAAGGGAGCCGAGTGGCGCAATGGACCAAGGTCCGGAGTAAGATGGGATTAGTGCAGGTGCAGCATGATATAGATGAACTGGCACCGCCTGGGAGGTGGACTGTCAGGGCCAGGCTTGGCGATGGAAGTCAGGTAGGTACCTGACCGGTGACCGGTTTCACCGTAGACAATGATATACCTAGTTAATTTTAGTGAACAACCTAGAAGTTCATGAAAGTTCATGGAATGAGCTCTATCTATTAGAAAAAGGTTTTGTATAGCAAAATTAGGTTGCATATGATTTTTGCACACCGCAGGTCACGCGGTAACACAGTAGTGCTTGCACACGACTGCTTGGCGGCATCGGCAGTATAGCTGGTAAAGCGGTGGTACCTACCTAAACAAACTTTGCAGAAAAGTTGCCACCTAGTGCTTAGTACAATATTAAAATTTTAATTACCTAATATAATTTTGACTTGTAAAAATGCTACAAATTGCCTATTTGCCATAAATCCTTTGACTTTGGATGGATATCGTAATTAGCATCAATAGTCTTTACTAGCTACAAAAGTATATCGGTGTATATTCCAGGGTTCTGCAGTATTCTGGGTAGGAAACTACGAGCTGCCTCCATTCCAACTGACCGTCCGCCACGCGCCCAGGGTGCTGAGGACCAGCGAGAGACTTGTGTGGACTGTCTGTGTCAGGTAAGTCTTACCACGTCTACAGGAAACTCAGGAAGGACTCAACGCAGGAACTGTAGCAGTGATAAAATCTTTCCAGAAATTAGGTTATACGACAAAGAACTATGTCCGTTTTTAGTAAAGTCTACTAAAATACAACTCAGCTAAGCAACACCTAAACAAAGTCTGATTTACGCACTAACTCCTTCTGCGCCAACCAGTTAACGTTAAGTCACTCATAAACCTGACGTTTCAATGAAAGAAGATAAATTTTCATGATTATTCTATATTTGACAGCCTCTGTTGGTTGGTTGAGCAGGTTACTTTTTGCTTGTAATACACTATAACACCCAGACACAGAACAAACACCTATGTTCATCACACAAATGTTTGTTCTGGGTGGCAATCGAACCCACAACCTACAGTTCAAAAGGCAGAGCTACTACCAACTGAGCTATCAGGGCAGTTCAGTTCAAGTCAACATTTAAAATTAAAATGTATCAGCCGACCGAAAAGGGAAAGATCTGTAGGGACACACACACAGCGCCGACATATAGCTAATAACAACTTAATAGCTAACTACAACCTTGGGATCTTCAAATCGAGAGTGAACAGGCATCTTCTAGGCAAGCGTGCTACATCCTAGACCGCATCGTTACTTACCATCAGGTGCGATAGTGGTCAAACGCAGGCCTATCTAACAATAAAAATAAAAATAATAAATTATATAGGGCGCAAGATTTAATAATAAGAGAGTTACATAAGAGTAGTTTGAGACGCGTGTCCTCACACACCCCGGGCTTACTCAATTAATAAATATTTTGTGAATGTCTTCAGTTCGTGAGAATAATATAGTGAAAAGCAACAATAAAACTTTTATTTATCCCGGTAGTGAGGTTGTACGAGCCATGTACATTATTACTTAAGTAGGTGTAATTATTTAGCTGAATAAGCGGTATCGGGCGCCGAGCGCAACTCTTTATGTAACATTTATATTTAAGTTAGTAGACAATAAACAGTCGCTCCGACAACATCGTTTCACTTTTATTTTAACATAATAACATTTCATTACGCAACTTAACAACAACATTGGGTGTATCTCTACACAACAAGAGGTACCCCTAACAGAGGTTATCAATGAACATAGCACGTAAAGATTAGCAAATTTGTGTAATGTACGGTGGACCCCAAAGCCATGGCACCTCCCAGATACCCGTGGACGGAGGCCGTGGAGGGCATGCTGGTGATCCGGCTGCGCGGCGTCGGCAGCGACGGCGGCGGCGTGCGCACCGCCGTGCGGCTCCGCGCGCCGCGCGCCTGCCACCGCCACGCCGCCGCCGCGCGCCGCGTGCCGCTCGCCGCGCGCCGCCCGCCCGACGTCGTCGTCGCCGACTTCTCCTTCCAGGTCAGCCACCACACCGCGCACCTCATCGAGTTTCTTTTGTTTTTGGAGTTGGTAAAGATATAATAATAATAAATATAAATAAATAAATATCTGTGGACATTTCACGAAGCGCCATCTAGCCCCTAAGCAAAGCTTGTACTATGGGAACCAGATACTGATACAATACTTAGATACTTTTTGTTTGTAAACACATACATAGAATACAATTTAACACCCAGACACAGAACAAACATCGATGTTCATCACACAAATGTTTGTCCTGGGTGGGAATCGAACCCATATAGACAGACCAACCAAGACAGGAGAGAGTTACGTTTCGTATATTACTGTAGGGGCAAGAAAGAGAGGTGGGTTGTACTGGTTCACATAAATCTGCATTTTTGCCACAACAAAGTTAAAAATTACTTAAAATTTGTACTATTATGTTGGTCGCAAAATGACAATTTTCAAATTGTCAAGATGGCGACATTAATATTAAACCAAAGCAAAAACAAAGTTATACCGGCCAATAGATGGAGCTAAACTAAAGAAGTTTTACTTCAGTCGTGTGATTTATAGCACATTAGTATTTTTTACATCTGAACACCTGTGCTATGACGGAGTATGCTTTTTATAAAGAAGTTAAACTGACCCCGATCACCTTAAGTCCATCTGTATTAAAGTCTATTAAAATACAACGTAGCTAAGTAGCACTTTTCCTTTATATTTATTTTTATTTCATTTTATTTTCTTCGGAAAACTAACAGCTAAATATAAATATAATAAAAAATAATTAAATATATATATACGTAATATACTTATGGCTCAATAAAAGTTTTCACAACTAGGTGACTAAATTCATTTTATAAAATGCACAATCGACAGACAATATCCAGACGCGAGATGAACCAAAACATATTTTAAAAAAAACTAAATGATTTTAAACAAGACTGATTTCAGGAGTTAAAAAAATTATTATTTAGGCATCGCTTCAGCTTGGACGCTGACATATTATTACTTACTTCAGAGCTTTCAACTGGGTGAACTGATTTTGATGATTCTTGTTTCTAAGTCTGAAGTCGGTTTTTTACACTATGCGTTTATATTGTCGTGTAATAATTATACTGCGCTTAAATTATGAAATAAAATTAGATTGGACATAACAAATTTTTTCAAAAAATTTCTTTATGCGACCATAGTCCTCGCAGTTCCTGGATCCCTAGATACTGGGAATCCTAGGGTCCAGGATCTATGTATGCGATCATTTATTTATTTTAACGTTTACAGGAAGAAGGCACCAGAGTGTGGCAGAACACGACGGTTGTATCTCAGGTGGTAGACAAGTCGGTGTCTCTAGAGTTCCTTACCAAGCATCGAACTGTTATCTCGCCAGCTCTGCCATACAAACTAAAGGTAAAAATAATTGACATCCTCTGTAGTGTAGTGGTTGAGCAGGTAGGCTCATAACCTGATGGGCTCAAGGAGGTGGCGGGTTCGAATCCCGCGGACAGGACTAGTATTTGTGCACAGAAAAAAGAGCGCAAATACTTGTTCTGTCTGGGTGTTGTGGGACCATGATCCTTGTAGTTCCTGTGTCAGACACAGGGAATCATATTATTAAAATATTTTTATTATAATCTAAAATTCTTAATTCTAGTAATTGACCGGGACAATTATTCTGGCAGCGATAAAACTCTCTGGGGTATTTAATATTACTATCTCTTGACCTTGACCTTCCGTTGTCGTAGTTATTTTAACGATATTGTTATCTCCTAGAAAAACTCCCTAATTATTATGTACATGGTACATAACATCTACATTTTGTTTGTCACTAAGTCACTGTTTAACTGCTATAAAAATAAATAATAATAATCTCACACATACATCCTGGATCCTGACTAAGATTCCCTGTGTCTACCACACCCAGACTCAGAACAAGTACTTGCGCTTTTTTTCTGTGCACAAATACTTTTTCTGCCGCGGTAATCAAACCCGCCGCCTCCGGGTTATGAGCCGACCTGCTCTACTAGCACACCACAGAGGATGTCAACATAAAATACAATATAACACCCTGACACAGAACATACACCTATGTTCTTCACTTAAATGTTGTGGAAATTGAATCCACAACTTTCATTCAGAAGTCAGAGCTACCTACCAACGAGCTCTCAGGCCTGTCAGAATGTTTTTTTTTTGTAATCACAGTATATATATATATATATATATAGTTTTTTAGTTTTGGCTTCACACTTTTCTGTATTTAGACAGTGTCAAGTACTTGATAATTTCTCAAGTTAATGACATTTCATATATATATATGTCAAGTCAAGTCATCTAGTCAAGTCATACTCCTAGTAGATTGGTGGCAACTATACCAGAAGCTTCTATAGAGTTTTGGAAACAACACAAAAAGAAACGTTACACCATCGTTATACCACTTTCCCACACTCATGCCTGTAATCCAGCACTTAACGAATAAAACGCCACCAATTTTATGCACTAACACTGAAAATAACTCAAGTTTTGGAAAATAATACAATACGGTGACGCGATCTTTCTCGTTTTCCCGCCAAAACTCAGTAATCACAGTAATCTTGAAAAATATTTGAAAAATATTATTAATACTTCAGGTAAAAGCAACCCGATGGGATGACAAGCCAGCAACAAACACGCGAGTCAGCATCTGTCGCTTCGCAAGCTTCGGCGAGCGCGATGCTGCCGCCAATGCTTCCAGCCCCACCTGCCTCAGCGGCGACACGGACGCTGGCGGAGTCGCCAGGGTCATGTTCCCAGCTGATGATGACGGCATACCTTTCTACCGGTTTGAGGTTAGTCTTTAATGGACTAGGTTTTTGAAATAAATGGGGGCAAGTAGGCTTACTGCTAACGCGACCCCTTCTCGCCCTGTCACGGCGGTAGAGCTGCACAGGGGGGTTTTAGTGTAAGGGAGTAAGCTAGTGAGGCGAACGGAAATTGAGTAAAGTTGATAAGTATATCTTCCTATCTACGTGAAGATAGAAATAGAGAGTTACGTTTCGTAAATTACAGTGGGGGCAAGAGAGATGGAGCTAAAGAAGTTTTACTTCAGTCGTGTCGTCTAAAGCACACTCGTTTTTTTTTTGTTTTAAGGGATGACACGACGAGCTCATCGTTCGCCTGAATACGGCTGTTCATATCAGCTGCAGTGTCACTTGGAACTTTAAAGTATTAAGTTTCGCGTGACAGTGCACTGCGCACGTCATCTTGAGACATCAGCACAGTCTAGAAATAAGATTACGCGACTATAAGATTAGGTCATAATCTCATTTGCCCAATAATATCACTAGCTACAGTGCCCTCCAATCCATGCTTGCACACTACTGCTTGGCGATAGAATAACTGAGAAAGCGGTAGTACATACTTAGACGAACTTTGCAGAAAAGTCCTACCACCTAGTAGGTAGAATAAATTTGGACAATATTTCTGCATTAGTCTTTTCGTGATGATTATGTTTGTGGCCGTGGTGATTTATAGTGATATCGTGGAATGTTTTAGTCGAATTAGCAAGTGTCACCACAACTCAGATCAATATGACGATTTTTACCCTTAATTCATCAAAGTTTGACTTGTAATACGCTATGCCATTAGCATTATATATCATTCCACACCTTAGAGTAGAGTACACTCTAAATCCTAAATTTTAAATTAGGCTATTTTAGAATTATTTTAGAGTGTTACCAAACTTTGGCTTTTATTGCGTTTTTCATTTTACCGCATATGATTTTTTTTAAATCTCGGTTTCAAAGCTACTTTCTAACTTTTCTAACTAAAAGCCAAATTTTTCAGGCGAGTCTAGCCAATGACTCGACCACTACAGCTGGACCCCTGACCCTCGCCACGCGGCGCTCCGCCATACAAGCAGCGTTGGGACCACTCCGAGCCGACCCCCGCGGGACCCGGACATTCGTGCCGTTGTACCTTAGTCTCCAAAACGTGTCTACACCTATTACTGTTCATTTTGTGGTAAGTGGCTTTAAGGACAGCGATGATTTAAGATACTTATTCCATATCATCGATCTTCACGATACCATTCCTGGATTTAAGCTTCTCCGAAAGTATGCTACTGAGTTTAGTATAGTCTTCTACTACTTCTACCAGATTGATACATGATTTCGACGACTATAGATAAGTATTATAGAATGCGAGTACTTTATTAGCCATATACCCCTAAACTAGTTTCAATGAGATTAGGTAAATCTTCTGTGATCTTGAGGCCTAAGCTAAGTATTCATTATACTCAAGACTTTCCCGTATTACCTGGTAACTTTTAAAAAATACCAGCGTCATATCTTTATAATCATTTGGAACCAGTTCTAAATGTCTTAAATTTTTTTCTCCACAGGTAATAACAAGAGGTGGGATCATCTATCGTTGGGGAGCAACCACCCAATGTCCCATCGCGAGCACAGCCACTCACATCCAAACCGTTACAAGAAACAGCAAATGTACCGACCCAATATACGAAGAGGCCAATTCCCGGAACAAAGAAGAAATGTCTCAATATGATCAAAACAAAAGTCAATATGACAAGTACAAAGATCAATATGATAAAAACAGCATCGACAAAAAAGGCTACGACAGTTATAAATACGGTCGTAGCTATAACGCTAATACCAATCAATTTGACCCTAGTCCTGAAGAAACCAGTGGATACATAATCCGAAACATGAACCAAAATGACAAAAATAATTACATAAATAGAAATATCGAAAATGACAAAAATAACACTATATTTGATAGGTTTAGTGGTGTAAATATCAGGCCTAACGTAGTTGCTAAGGTTGAAGATGGGAACAGTATTCAGAATGAGGTGAATGCCTCTGATGCTCTCTTAAATAGACATTTGCTTAGAGTGATGCTGCCTATAAAAGTGACTCAGCAGATGTGTCCTGATAGTCACTTAATAGCGTACTTTTACTACAATGGGGAGTTGGTCAGTGCAAGCAAGCATTTCGAGTTGGATGACTGTTTTGTTAATAAGGTAATTTTCACTATTGAATATGATATGTGAGTAATTTATCTTTACATGTTTTGAATATGATCTGCATATAACAAAACAGATATTAAAGCACTAAAAATAAAAAAAATTATATGAGATTTTAAAGAGTGCCTTTTAGACAAAACTTCTAAAGTATTTCATGACTACAAAAGAACCAGGACCAGACCCTAATGTGACTTTTTTCTACAGCCTCTGTGATGTGATGGTTGAGTAGGTTGACTCATAATCCGGAGGTGGCGGGTTCGTTTACCGCGGCAGGACAAGTATTTGTGCACAGGAAAAAGCACTGTTCTTTTTCTGGGTGTTGTGAGACCATGGTCCTCATAGTTTTTGGGTCCTCAGATACAGGGAATTTTAGTTAGGGGCCAGAATCTATGTATATCTATGACTGTTGGGCGTTATTATTATTATTTATCACTAAACCTACCTGAATTTGAAACTCAGTTTCAAATTCAAATACACTCAAGAATAAATACACTAATTTACAAAACTCTCTATTCCGTCTAAAATAGTCAATGAAAATAGAAAAACTTTAGAAGAACAAGCATTTACAAATTGTACAACAACCAACCCCCTTCCAGGTAGAAGCAACCTTCCTAACCCGGCAAACCCTCCCGGGGACCCCAGCCACCCTTCAACTGTCCACCCCCGGGCCGGCGCTCTGTGCCCTCACAGCCCTCGACAGCGCAGCCAAGTGGGGTGGCACCAACCCTGTGAGGGAAGTTCTTATGAAGGGGTTAAGGAGGATGGTGGATGGACATAGGAACCTAACAGAGTATGATGCTGCTGGAGAGTGTTTTCGGAGTAAGCCGTTGAAACTTTTAAATCTTTTTAGTTGGTTATATTTAGGGGAATTTTGAATCATTTGCAGTTTCTATCCTTTTAAGTTTTTGCACTGCTCGCACAATATCATCATCATCTACCCTGATTTAAAATATCGTAAAGAACAAGCTCAATATAATGACGTCTAAATGCTTACTTTGAATCAGTTACCAATCTGATGGATTGTGCTATCCATTACCATATATACTTATGCTGACACTTTTGATACCTATATCATGTAAATTACAGGTTTTTACTGGATACAACATCCTTGGGACTAAAGGTCTCATTACAACGAAAAGATGACTCACTATTCTGTCTTCTTATCCAGGTGCTGAAACTCCGCTCCAGCCATCAAACAGCCACGATCTGACAGCAACGTGGCTGGCAGCTGCTGGAGTTAGGACCATTGGAGACATCACCGCGAAGACTGACTGTGATACTCCGGCTTTCCTGATCGATGAAGGAACGATTCCTAGGAGTGACTTTTCAGAGGTAGATTACTTCTTGATACCACTTTGGACGGTAACTAGCTGGATAACCAATGAGATAATGGTAGGTCTGCTATTGATAAAAAGTGGTATCAGTTTTAGTGATGGACCGTCGGAAATCATTTCTTCTATAAAAATTTGATGTTGGTCGTGTACGGTTAAAAACTTTGGCAAACTATACATTTGCCCCCACTCAAGAACATATTTACTCCATAAGTTACCGGTTTGACAAATACTTTTATTATTTCTTCCAGGCCTGGCTATGGCGTCTTGTGACCGTAAATGGTAACAATACAGCAACGACGACAGCTACAGCTCCAGATTCCATAACTAGATACGAAGCAAACGCCGTCTGCCTCTCCAAGACCGGAGTGGCGGTGTCACCACCTGCGGTTTTACAGGTAGAATATTAGCTGTGCTGCTTAATCTCACTTAAGACCTCAAGAACACACTAATGTGTTTATAAACAACACCACTAATAGAATGTTTATCTCTTAGCATTCGAAAGTAACTCATCGGTAACTTGTGTCGCTTCCAATTCACACCATGGTTCGAATCCTGATTCCGATCCTTCTATAGCTTCCAACCCTAGACAAGGATTTCATATTAATAGAGGGTTGGGACAGTTTAGGATCACCAATAACTTTCCAAGCTATGTGCGGAAATTGCAATCGCTCTAACAAATCTCTGACACATTCTAAACTAGATTCAAAATAAATAGCAAAGTCAACTTATTGCTGAATTACCGTTTAGAATCCAATTGGTTCACATGCCAAAATTTCCAATTGATTGATGGTATCATAGTTAAAAAGTAGGTATATTTGCCAGCATATGCAAACGTACAAGTGTCAGAATGTCAATACGTTAATATGTGAAATAACTACATCAAATTGAGCTAAAGTTTTGGTCCTTTTTTACTGATGTAAATTAAATTAATGTTTTTTTTTTTTTTTTTTTACTTCAAACTTGTCTAGCATTTGACCACGCTCTCACCTGATGGGAAGTGACGATGCGATCGAAGGTGTAGCATGCTAGCCAAGTAAGCAGGTTGTCTGGAAGGAATCGCTTTTAGCGATAAGACCGCCCATTGCAACCTAGTTATAAGCTTTCCTGTTTTGTATTTCGTCATCTTGGTGTCAATAAAGAGTTTACCTATCTATCGATCTATCTATGACTTAGGCCCATATTACAGAACCACGCTGAACCGTGAATCTGTGCTCAAGATGAGATTTCATTTGCAAATTGTTCACTATATCAATGAAATCTCTAATTGAACACCAATCGATGACTCAGCATTGTTCTGTAATACGGGCCTTAATTCTTAATTTGATGAAATTCCAGGTGTTTCGAGACTTTTTTATCCATGCTGACAGCCCAAGGAGGCTGCGGCGTGGTGACACCACCATCGTCAGATATCGACTCTTCAACTATCTTTATGAACCTCTCAGCGTGAGTATTGTGATAATTGATAATTCACCTGTGATATATGATAAACCGTGAGATTACAAAACTTAGGCTCGTATTACAGAACTACACTCATTCGTCAATCTATGCTCAAGGCGAGATTTCAATCGCAAAATCTTCAACCTGTGGATGATATCTCTACTTGAGCATCAATCAACGACTGAGCATCATGTAATATGGGACTAAGACACAGAGGACATTGTAATTCTAAAAAGCCTCCATATTTTATGCGGAACAAAACTGTCTTACTTATTTCCTAAAAAGTCACCCAAATATACATCTCCGACCCGTATTACAGAACTGCGCTCAGTCGTGAATTTTTGCTCAAGACGAGATTTTATTCACAAATTGATCAAATAGTGGATGAAATCTCTACTTGAGCATCAATCAACGACAGACCATAGTCCTGTAATAAGGGACTTAAAATCTCAAAAGATGCACTTACAAAAGTCAATATGAGACGCTTAACACACATTCAGCTCTTCCATTATGCTACTTCTCAAATTGGATAACAACTAAAATCTTCTCTAAACTTCCAGGTCCAGATCCAGATCATAACAGACTCCCTACTCCAAGGTCCCTCCGTCTCTGTGGAGTCCGTCTGCGTTCCCCCCAGGGCTTCTAGCCCCCGGCGAGCATCCCTTATCGCTAGAGGGGTTGGAGACTCTAGAGTTGTGATCCGTGCTAAGGCAGTTAGCGATGGAACCTGTAAGAACAGTACTAATAGGAGAGGAGTAAGGTATGTGAAGGAAGAAAGCTGAGAAAAAGCAAACTACGTGACTTTAAAGAATGTTTCCCTCAGATTTAGATAGATAGATAGATAAACTCTTTATTGTACACACCACATAATAACAAAAATATCAAATAACACAATGAAACACAAGTAGTGGGGAACAATGGGCGACCTTATCGCTAAAAGCGAAAGATTTAGGATGATACCTAACCTAAAAAATATGTCAGTAAAAACTGGAAGGCTCAAGTCAAGGCTGTAATTGATAAGGAAGGTAAAACGGAGGAAAGGTGTTCACACAACGTTGATATCGGTAGCTAATAATATTAGGTCTTTACCTATGAAATTGCCGTTATGTTTGAAAAAAGTTAAAGTATTTTTTTTTCGAACTTATTTATTTCTTTTATTCAAAGTAATCACCCCTGCAATCAATGCATCTTTGCCAACGCTGTGGCAGTTTATGGATGCCCTTCTTGAAAAAATCAGCAGGACGGGAGACAACAAACTCTTCAAAGGCGTTTTGTACTGCCTCTCGGGAATTGAATTTTTTTTCCCGCTAAGAAGTTGTCCAAATTTTGGAAAAAGTAATAGTCGGTAGGCGCAAGATCTGGTGAGTATGGCGGATGAGGGAGAGCTTCCAAACCCAACTCATGCAGCTTAGAGACGGTCTGTTGTGCAGTATGGGGTCGCGCGTTGTCGTGAAGTAACAGTGGAGACGACCGATTGACCAAAGCTGGTTGCAGACGTGCGAGTTTCGCCATCATTGTGGTCAGTTCTTCAATGTACACATCTGCAGTAATGCTCTCGCCATTTTGTAAAAAGCTATGATGAATCACACCAGCACTAGACCACCAAACTGTGACCATCACCTTTCTAGGGGTCATTTTTCGTTTTGCACATTGCTTTGGTACCGAACCAGGATCTAACCAACTTGCTGAGCGCTTTCGATTGTCAAAAAGAATCCATTTTTCGTCGCACGTAACAATTCGGTTCATAATTCCTTCATTTCTGTGCCTGTTAAGCAGCGCAAGGCAAGTCTCGACGCGTACGTTGCGCTGGCGATCGTTAAGTTCGTGGGGCACCCATCTATCAAGCTTTTTTATCTTGCCAATCTGTCGCAAATGGACCAATATTGTTTTGATGCTAACATCAAAAGCTGCTGCCAGCTCAGCTGTAGATTGAGATTCATCAGCTTCCACAATCGCCTTTAATTCATCATTGTTGACCAAAGTTTCCGGACGACCACGAGGTTCATTTTTCAAGTCAAAATTCCCAGAACGGAACCGAGCAAACCAATAACGGGTTGTACGTTCGTTTGTACAGTTCTCTCCGTAAACGTCGTTGATGTTACGTGTCGTTTGTACCGCGTTGGTGCCACGATGGAACTCATATTCCATAATTACACGAAATTTCAAAGTATCCATTATGAGGAAAAATGTTGAAATGTAATGAAAATACAACGCCAATCAATAAACAAAAGACGTATATTGTAAATAGAATGTCATATTTTTAAAACAAAATTAATTTGAATTTAGAATTCATAGCCAATCAAAACTTTTTTTTGTTCGAAAAAGTCTGTACTGCAATACGGCAATTTCATAGGTAAAGACCTATTATAATGGTGTTTTTGTCAGACTCTCATTGTGTAAAAGAGATGAAATGCTTTCGATGTCAAATGGAACTTACGAAACTGCTTTTAGACTGTGGAAAAACTGCCAAGAAGTTTCTGAAATCGTATAAGGGAGGACATGAATTTCTTAAATTTAGTTTATTTTCTGGTTTTAGTGATGAAGTCATCATGAAAATAGCAATCGAACCAGAAGGACTACCAATACAAGAACAAAAATCTACGCTCTTATGTGGAAAAGGTAAAGACATTTCACAACAAATAATAATAAATAAAAAAATACATCATCACAATAATTTTGTTCCGGAAACGGTACAATATTGAGAAAACAAAAATTTCTGAGTTTTGAATTTGAAGGAGCGTTTTAAGAGAGTGGTTCACCAAAGTTACGTAGAATTTCATACCTTTCTTCCAGGCAACACCATTTCCAGTAAATCTCGTGTTTCATGGACCTGGCCTCCTGCTGCGATAGTTCCTGGTACAGAAACTTTAGTGGTGTGGGCAGCTGGAGATATTGTTGGACCCTTGCTAGCCGTGAGTGTTATAAAAAAATCCGGTACTTAAATTTAAGATCTGTAGACTCGATGGACGCGTTCTTGCTGATAATAATATCGAATAGAATAGAAATACTAATGTACCACCATAAAACAAAATGGAGAGTTAGAGTATTATAATAGGTACTTAAGTCTTATCACTAAAATGATCTCTTCCAACCTTTAGATGAATAGAATTGAATTAAAATTAAATGAAGGAACACGACTACAAATTAGACCAAAGTTTAAATTTATTGAATCAATTGTACTCGAGAGACTCGGCATGGACTCTTATTAGTCTTGTAACAAAGTTAACCAATACTTTTTTCAATATGCAGGTTACTTACTGCATTACCTCTGAACTGTATAGGTATTTTTTAATTTAACTTGAACATTTGTGTCATGTTCATCATACAAATTAATGTTCGCCCTTGGTGGAAATCGAATCCAAAACCTGCAGTTCAGAAGGCAGGGCCACTACTAACTGAGCTATCGAGTCAGTCAATTATTTAATTTTTAGGAGTTTAGCTCTGAATCTCAACTTCGATTTATTAATAGCTTCTTACTATGTCGGTCTTAAATCTGTTTATGATACCAATAATCTAAAAAGATTTATTTAAGTAACTTATCATTATACTAAATCATATCTTATATTTTTCAGGATGCAGATTCTCTAGTTCTTTTACCCCGGGGCTGTGGAGAACAGAATATGGCGCGACTTGCCACCAACTTGTTGGCACTGTCCCAACTACACCCTGAAACACATGCAGCTATTGTGGCGAGAGAACATGTTGCTAGAGGTAATAGGATCTATCTTTTGGTCTTACTTATGATTCTTTTTTCCTATAATATACTATTAGCAGCCGCGATGCGGTAGTTGAGCAGGTCGGCTTATAATCTGGAGGCTTCGGGTTCGATTCCCGCGACAGGATTTGTGCAAAGGAAAAAAAGCGCAAATACTTGTTCTGTATCAAGGTGTGTCATGGTTATCTGGGTCCCTAAATACAGAAATCCTAATTAGGGTCCAGGGTCTATCTATGTGATCTTTGGGCGTTATTTATTTGCTTGTGTTTTAATCGTGGTTATTATTTTTTTTTTACTCTTATGCCTTTATAATATTAGTATGATTATTGTATCCACTGCAAGGCATTTAAGTACGTCTTAAAAATATAAGTGAGGAGCTATCAAACCTTAGTGCAGATGGACATTAAGAAGTCATATTTTTATGGTTTTAGGATTGTAAGATTTTCGGTATGGTTCTAATGTCCTCTGTAGGTTTCTGGGTAATATAGCCACAAAAGCGCGATAATTTGTTAAATCTTTGTGTTGCGTTTAATGTTCATCATGATGCAATTATTTTCCGATTCTAATAATTTTAATAATGTTGGTCGTTACTTAAAGTGTTATTATACGCGTGTTTTCAATATTCGTTCCCAGGGTTTACTCGTCAGCTGCAATACATCCACCCGTCGGGTGGTTTCAGTGCATTTGGAGCATCGGATGCTACTTCCTCCACATGGCTCACGGCTTTCTCCCTTAGATACCTGAGGAGAGCTCACAAGGTAACGTGGTTTTTAGTACATTAAAGACTAGATTTTTTGAAAGTCAGTGACCTGAAAATATGATCTTCTTTTTCTATAGACAATATTTGATGGAATCTGTTACGTTTCTGCACCTTTTGCCAATTGCTCTACATGGCTGACGGCTTTTTCTTTTAGATAATTGAAGAGGGCTCGCACGGTATCTTAGTTTTCAGTTCATTAGAGACTAGAAGCATTGGATTTGTTAGCCGTATTTCTGATACGCAGTTCGTCCAGATATTTATTATCCAGCTCGTATTTTATACCTTTAGAAAACTTACATCTAATGGCACAGTCATAAGATCATCTTTTTCTATAATGTTTGATGAAATTTGTTAAATTGTTATACATTCTCTTGGGGTTGTGGAAAGCAAATTAAAAATTGAAATCGAAATTTAAATGGGGTTCAGCTCCACCAACTAAATCATCTTCACTAAACGTGTATGATTTCAGACTGCAATCGAAAGCATCCTCCATCCCTAGAACGGGCAGTCGATGTAATTCCCTTCTTTAACAGTAAAACAGAAGAAGATATTTTTGTCGAAAACAAAGGTTTTACCCGCAGACAGTTTGGTATACTAATGAAAATTTCAGATGCAAATTTTTTAGAGATTTGTCACAACATAATTGTATGTATTACATTACAATGATTTGTTTTTACTCTTCAGCTCCTATGGCCGAATCAGTCAGTCCCACCAGCTATTGAAAAAGCTGAGCGTTGGCTCCTCAACCAGCAGATGGAGAACGGATGCTTCAGGAATGAAGGTCAGGTGTTCCACAGAGAACTGAGGGTAAGTAAACCCTAGCTTTGGGTATCTATTTAAATGCTATTGAAGGCATATTTTTTATCGCTGTAATAATTTGGTTATACACTTTCGATCGCGTCATCACTTCCCATTAGGTGAGAGCGTGGTCAAATGCTAGACAAGTTTGAAGTAAAAAAAATCCATAGAGGCAAAAATTTATAAGACCCACTAATACTATATAGCGATCGTCTTCGAAATGATGTACTGACAAAGATTTAGAATCTTATTTTCTCATTTTCTATACGTCGAAAGTGTATTGGAGGCAAGACAATAAAAATTACCGTTTTCTTCAGAATAATCTTTATAATGGTACGAGTAATAGACGCCAGTTTTTTTGCGCAAATAATCCTTACGCTATTTTAGATAATTCCATAGATACAGATACCTAATTTTGGATGACTTAATTCCAATTTCTTCCAGGGTGGCCTCACTGAAGAAAGCGAGATCGCGTCAGTAGCCCTCACAGCTTACGTCATCACTTCCCTCATGTCCACCACCTCCCCCCTCCCCTCACGCACCCTCCGCGACTCCCTCTCTTGCCTCCGTGCACTGCCCCCCCTCACTCACGTCACCCCGGGGAGGGTGTACGCTAGCTCGCTACTCACGTATGCTTTTGTAAGGATGGTGAAATATGAACAGGAGCTTAGGAGGTAAGTTTCATAAGGTTACGGAGACTAAAGTCTTCAAACTCTCAATTTTGGAGTCTCATGATTAGTATTTATATAGCCATGGACAGGTCCATTACATATCTTGTTGTTGGAACTCCTGCAAAGCCTAATATACGTAAAATTTAACTGTAGATAATTCACACAGCGCCATCAAACTAAGCAAATCTTGTACTACGGGAACCAGATAACAGATACAATTACATACGCAGAGCAAACATTAACGTTCATTTTTTTATTTTGTTGTTCTTCACACAAATTGTAACAGTAATTTAAACAGTTTGTAATGGGTGGGAATCTAACCCATAACCAACAGTTCATAAGGTAGTGATACTACCAACTGAGCCATCAGGCCAGATTTCCATTTCTTCGAAAACTATTTTGTCACGTTGTTTTATTATACGCAATATTATATAATAAATTAGCACTCCAAAAAATTTCGAAACAGACGGTGAGATGGTCGATGGTCACATAGTCCAAAAAATTTAACGATGTTATGAAACCGAGCTTTAAAAGTAGAATATCTTTAATAAATCTCTTATCTTCTAGAACCAATGAAGCGAATAACGAAGATCTTCGAAAAACCACCAAACCTAAGTATGCAAACCTTCGAAGTAGTGAAGAGTCCAGCTGGCCAGAGAAAGGGGGTCTGAAGGAAAACGAAGGGCTAGTGGAAGTTATGGAACTGGTCAAAATGGCTAAACGAGAGGGAGATTATCTGTGGTGGGATACAGGTGAGGATTCAATTTACCTGCGTCATGAATATACATTTTAATCTAAATATATATATTTTTTTTTTTTTTTTGGTCGGTAGTTGTGAATAAAACATCTTAAATTTTTCGTTAAGTGTTTATATGTAATTTAAATAGTTTTACAAAGTATTTTTGCAAAATTTACATGTATAATTAAATATTAGCTCACATTACCTGCTGGGAAGTGTTTTCATAGCAAACAAACACACTGATTACTTTATTTATCACTTTGCTGTTTGGGCACTGCAACTACACAATATGGAAGCTATAAAGGAGTCTGTGACACAGATGAGCCAGATTTTCCACCAAAAACTGGCTGAGTTTGAAAATAGACAACAGAAGATCAGTTCGGCTTCTTCATCAAGTGACACAAACTTGGAGTCTGAATTCGCTACATTCAAGGCATTCACTCTTCACTCATTGCGAACTATACAGGCTCAGGTAGAATTGTTAGCACAAGAAAGCGACAATTTAGCGATGCATTCACGACGGAAAATCTTGCTGCTACACGGAGTTCCTGAAGACAAGAAGGAAGACATTACTGCTGTCTTAACTCAGGTGGTTGTGCAAAAGCTCAAAATGTCCAATTTTAAGGCAGATGATATTAGCCGTTGCCACAGGATGGGCTCATCATCTTCGGGTAGGTCCAGGCCTATTCTTTTCAAGTTGCGTGATGTGTCCTTGCGTAGTAAGATCTGGGCGGCGAAGACAAATCTCAAGGGTTTGGGTATCACTATGTCTGAATTCTTGACGAAAGCACGTCATGACGCGTTTATGGCTGCAAGGCAAAGATACGGCGTGACTAGATGCTGGACTCGCGACGGCTTCGTGTATGTTCAGGGGACTGACCAGGTGCGGCACCGTGTCAGCTCTGTTGCAGAGTTGGATACGCTCGGTTTACCGACCACGGCCGTGCCCGCTGTTTCCAAGAATGCAGTTGTGGTCGTAGACAAGGTTGCGGAGTTGGACAGCCTCGGTTTACCCACTTTGGCCGTGCCCGCCGTTTCCAAGAATGCAGTGGTCGCAGCCAAGGAGGTTAAGGAACCTACGGTATCAGTGAGGCCGAAGCGTGCGGTCAATGCAAGTAAAAAGTGATATTTAAAACTATATTAAGTCACTCTATTGCTATAATATCCTTTCGTCAATGTTTGTTGTTGTTTGTTACAAAAAATTCACTTTTAATTCTGTTTAATTTTTATTACCAATGGAGGTTATGCACTTTGTTTATATTCTTATTTTCTCATGTTTAAACTTTTAGTTAATTTTAAAAACTTATTATGTATACTATTCTCTTTATGTTGTAACGAATATATAGGTATAGTGCGTATGTACTATGTAGTGTTAATATTCTATGCACAGACCAAGTAGAGGATTGATTCTATGTAAGTAAGTAGCCCTCTGTCTTCTTTTTATTGACAGATTGTTTTTTTTTTTTTCCGCTCCATTGGTTAGGCTAAAGTCATGAGAATATAACGCCTACTGACAGGTTGATTGTTGTGAAATATACTTATTACTGTCACTCGTTATAGAAATGTCAAAATCATCCATATGCTATCTATACTAGGCAATAGGTAATTTAACGTTCCATTTGTAGCTTTTCTGTATTTATATATGGATTGATAATATGACTTTGCACACACAGAGAATACAGATTTCTCAATCAACATTTATTTTAATATTGTATTGTTGTTATTATTGTATTTTAGTAATTACTTTTTCGGATAATGACTGCAATATTCCAAAGTATTTAAAAAATATTTGTACAGTGGAAACTTAATTATGGCTGTTTGTAAGTGTTAGTTGTTTGTTTTGCGTCTATTGTTGCTTTCTCTATAGACCCCGGCAGGTGAGGCGAATAACTTGGTGAAGTACCTAGTTGAGATATATTATTATTATATAATATTATATATTATTTATACTTTTTAAAATCTATTTATTTATATTATATGTATGAACATTAAATGTTGAATTTATGTTATGATAGTGATAATGATGGTAGCGTTGTTGATAATTTTTTATCTGCATCTTCTTTTAGTGACTCTGGTGGTAGCGAAGACAGCTTCTTCAGTATTCCATGTCTTTCTGAAACTTTGGAATCTGAGTTTTGTAGTGTACCTAAAAACTTAAATCTCATTCACATTAATGCGCAGAGTATTCCGGCTCATATTTCCGATATGCAGGCGTCTTTCGGCAACAAAAACATACATGCTATTTTAGTCTCCGAATCCTGGCTTAAACCATCTCTTCCGTCTATTTCCTATAACTTACCCGGATTTAATCTCATTCGCAACGACCGGACAGGTAGTGGTGGTGGGGGTGTAGCTATTTACCTCCGTGCTCACATTCCCTTCTCTGTAGTTAGCACATCCGCGCAACCACCTCCAACAAATGCCGGTGAGCACCTTTTTATTGAAATTCTACTGTCCCACACTAGGGTACTTCTCGGAGTCTATTATAGCCATTCTTTAAAAAATAGTTTTTTTTCTTCTTTCGAAAAAATTTTAGAGGATCTTACTCCATCGTACAGCCATACCATTATTATGGGTGACTTCAACACTGCCTGTTGAAAAATGACCATCGCTCCTTTTTATTAGAATCGGTCGTGAAATCAAGCAATATGCATATTCTCCCTCTTAGTGCCACTCATCATTTTCCAAACTCGTCTCCCTCTCTGCTTGATATTGCAATGGTGTCTTCAGTAGAACATGTAGCCAAGCATGGTCAGTGTTCAGCTGATGCTTTTTCCTTTCACGATCTAATTTTTTTATCTTACAAGATTCGTCCTCCTAAATCTAAGCCCACAATTATTCTGCAGCGTAATTTTAGTGGTATGGATAAAGACGCATTTATTAACGATGCTAAAAACATAGATTGGTCACCAGTAATGAGTGCTGACTGTATTGATGATCAAGTAGCTGTTTTTAATACGGTTATAACTCAGCTGTATGATGTACATGCTCCACTTAGGGCCATAAAAATCAAGCACGTGCCAGCACCTTGGCTCACGGATGATATAAAGGCCCTGAAGGACAAAAAGGCTGCAGCTAAGACTAAATACAAGATTCGTCCAAATGACGCAAATAAGATGCGGTATACTAGGATTCGTAATCACTGCAACGTGGTGTGTAGGGACGCTCAGCGACGCCATATTCACGAATCTGTCCAAAATGAGGATCAAGCAAAAACCTGGAAATTTCTAAGATCTCTTGGAGTTGGTAAACCTCGTCAAGAAACTATTCCAAATAACTTAGACATTAATTCTTTGAAACAACACTTTTCTTCATCGTCTAATATTGATGGCTATGATAAAATTAGTACCTTAAACTATCTTTCCAACGTTGCAACTCCTAACATTCCTCCTTTTATTTTCTGTCAATTTACCGCTTGTGATGTCAAGAAAAGCATGCTATCTATTACTTCTAACGCTGTCGGAATCGACGGTATTAGTCGTAATATGCTTATCCCTCTCATTGATTACATACTCCCCGTCCTTTGTAATATTCTAAATTTTTCTATTTCCCACGCTACCTTTCCTTCCTTATGGAAGGAAGCTCAAATTATTCCCTTGCCTAAAAAATCTAATCCTAAATCTTTTTCTGAATACCGCCCTATATCTATCCTCCCTTTTCTTTCTAAGGTTTTAGAGCGACTGGTTCATAATCAGATTAATTCATTCTTGACCAGGCACGACCTCCTTAATCCTTTTCAATCCGGTTTTCGTCCGGGTCACAGCACGGTTACTGCACTAGTCAAAATTACTGACGACATACGTTTTGCCATGGAGAAGAGTCAGTTAACCGTGCTGACGCTCCTAGATTTCAGTAACGCCTTTAACACGGTTGATTTTGACGTCCTTCTTGCCATTCTTCGCTCTCTTAACATATCTCCAACGGTAATTGACTGGTTTCATAGTTACCTGTATGGACGCCGGCAACGTGTTCGCCTTGAGGAGTCATTTTCTTCATGGTGCAATACATCGGTTGGTGTTCCTCAGGGTGGCGTCCTATCTCCTCTACTTTTTGCTGTATTTATAAATTCTATCTCCCACAATCTCACTTCTTCTTACCACCTCTACGCAGATGATCTACAGTTGTATCGCCACACTCCTCTTAATCAGTTAGCTGAAGCAATTGAAGCCACTAATCGTGACCTGTTCCAAATTTCAGAGTGGAGCAAAGCGTATGGTCTAATAGTTAATCCTCTCAAAACGCAGGTTATTGTTATAGGTAGTTCCCGAACTATTTGCAAAATTGATTGGGACTTAACTCCAAAAGTAATCTTTGACGGTGTCACCATACCTTTCAGTGATACCGTTAAAAATCTTGGTATTACTATAGACCGGTCATTAACCTGGGACCCTCAGCTTGCATTAACTAGCCGAAAGTTGTTTGCTTCAACTGCTTCGTTGCGTAGACTACGAAATTTTCTACCTACTACCACTAAGATTGCGCTTGCACAATCTCTCTTACTTCCAATTCTTGATTACGCTGACGCCTGCTATCTTGACCTTAGGGAGGACCAGTTAAATAAGCTTGAGCGTCTCCAAAACGTATGCATTAGGTTTATATTTGGGTTGCGCAAATATGACCATGTTTCTGATTTTCGTGCTAAGCTCAAGTGGCTCCCGATTCGCTGTCGCCGGAATGCTCATATACTGTCTCTTCTTTACAGAGTTCTGTTCAATCCTTCTTCCCCGCGCTATCTTCAGGAACGTTTTAATTTCCTTCACGCCTGTCATTCACGTTCTCTTAGATCGTCAGAGAACCTGATGCTAAATATGCCGGCACACACAACAAAATTTTATGACTGTTCATTTACCGTTGAAGCTGTTCGCTTATGGAATGCCTTACCCACTGAAATAAAGCAAGCACCTTCGATAAATGTTTTCAAAGATCGTGCAAAACAGTATTATCTTTCGCACTAGCTATCGGATATTATTAACATACCTACTTTTATTCCAATAATTATAATGTATATTTATTATATTTATTTTTATTAGCAAATTCAATTCAATTCAATTTAATTCAATTCTTTATTTACAAATGTATGTAGTATATGTATTATAGATATGTATTATGTTTATGTAGGTTTCTTTATGATATGTATGTACTGTATATTTATAGGTATATTATGTACGTATATCCACAGTGTTTTTGTTTGTTTTTTTTTTTTTATACGAAAACCACCGTCCATATATTACTGCGTTATTCCTTTCCGTGCAAGGTTGTCTGGAAGAGATCGCTCTGAGCGATAAGACCGCCCATTGTTACACTTTGGTTAAGTTTGTTCACTTTTTTTTTAAATTATTTAAGATGTGGTGTTTCAATAAAGAGTTTATCTATTTATCTATCTATCTATCTATCTATATAACTCAAAGGTGACTGACTGACTGACATAATGATCTATCAACGCACAGCCCAAACCACTGGACGGATCGGGCTGAAATTTGGCATGCAGGTAGATGTTATGATGTAGGCATCCGCTAAGAAAGGATTTTTCGAAATTCCACCCTTAAGGGGGTGAAATGGGTGGTTGAATTATTTTCCCATAGGCCACGCCGCGGGCGAAGCTGCGAGCAGAAGCTCGTTATTAATAAAGATATTTTGAGGCTTATATTTACATTGGGAGGTCAAATCTACGTAAATGTATGTTACAATACTTACTAAGTTAACATTTTCATTATGAAAGTTCAAATTATTGGATAAAATCAAACAATTTACCACAGGTAGTACCCGCTTCGTTACAACGAATTTTTTACCTGTTGTCAGTACTCAAATTTGTTACCTACTAGGTACATTAACCATTATTTTGGTCAAAGTTGACATTTGACAAAAATAAATTTGCGATAATAAATCAACTCTAATCATTGATCCATCGTAAAAAAAAAAACAAATTTTCATGGCTTTAGTTATCGATAAAATTGGTTCCAGAAATCTCACTTAAAATATTATTATTCAGTGAATCATTATACCTACATTCATAGATTTTTGAGTGCTGTAAACTACATTCCACGGTTCTATCGCATTCTAGTAAGGAATCAAAATCGACGCAATTACGGCGTTATTAATTACAATTGTCGTTGTATTTCAGGCAGCTTATCAACCTCAATAGAGGCTACAAGCTACGCACTTCTAGCGCTAACTTTCAGCCCCGAAGTGTTGCGATCAATGGGCACCGGCGCCGTGAGATGGCTCGCTTCTCATAGGGGACTATCAGGTGGCTTCATTTCTACACAGGTACTGTACAACCGACCGATTGCACTCAAAAATTCTCAGAGTGGCCTTCGTCGAGCTTCTACAAAGAGATTTTAAGCCGGTGTCGATATTAGTGAAGCAAACACAGGTAATATTGAGTTTTGGCGGGAAAGCGAAAAAGATTACGTCACCGCATTGTATTATTTTCCTAAACTTGTGTTATTTTCAGTGTTAGTGCATAAAATTGGTGGCATTCTATTCGTTAAGTGCTGGATTACAGGTGTGAGTGTGGGAAAATGGTGTAATGATGGTGAAACGTTTCTTTTCGTGTTGTTTCCAAAACTCCATAGAAGCTTCAAGTAAAGTTGTCACCACTTTACTAGGAGTATGACTTTGACTAGACTATGACTTCACTTGATGAAAAAAAAAACACAGGTAATAATCAGAATATGAACGTAACAAAAATATCGTTATGTAGAAATGTAATTTGTAAAACAAACATGAATAAAAGCTTATAAGTATTATTATTATTGCACTCGCAGTTTGCTGAAATAATGGTTCGTATGTAGAACCGATATAAAAATAAATATTGGTATTTATGTCGATTAGTCATGTCGTGAATTGTTGACATCGCATAGTAATTAAAATTATAATAGAAATAGATTTAGGAAGGCGATATAAATCCTAAGGGTTATAAACTTATACAAACTTACAAACTTAAGTAAATACAAGTTTGTATAAGTTTATGACCCCTTAGGATTTATATCGCCTTCCTAAATCTGTTTCTATCATAATTTTTGTGCTTCAATTCCAGGATACCCTCGTAGCTCTAGAAGCTCTCACAGCCTGGTCATCCCTTCACTCTTCACCATCTAACCTCACAATATCAGCTCGCAGTGGGAAGGTCACCAAGAATGCCCTCCTACGACCAGATCACTTGATTCCTGAGGTGATGAAGATGGGGGTAGGAGATAAGCTGGATATTGCTGTTGAAGGTAAGCTATGGATAATATCGTGGCGTATTTAGCAA
This sequence comes from Ennomos fuscantarius, assembly GCA_905220475.3. Classification (NCBI taxonomy): domain Eukaryota; kingdom Metazoa; phylum Arthropoda; class Insecta; order Lepidoptera; family Geometridae; genus Ennomos; species Ennomos fuscantarius. The sequence goes on along the minus strand of HG992040.1, from coordinate 1,189,737 downwards.
CTTCGGCTGCTTACGGTGTCATTCCATAACAACCCTTACATTTATTTCTGACCTTACATTATAGAGTTTTCTCCAAAATTACCGTTTCAACACAATAGCCAAGCTTACGTTTAAAAACAAAGCTTGTGGAATATTTTCTACATTTGCCATCTGACGGCGATGGGCCAAGAAATTACGATCCATATTAAACTAGGTACTCTGTTTGAGATAAGATCTAGGGCTGTATAAGGTTAATGATGAGTTTTGGCGGGAAAACGAAAAAGATGCCGTTACCGCATTGCATTATTTTCCAAAACTTGTGTTATTTTCAGTGATAGTGCATAAAATTGGTGGTGTTTTATTCGTTAAGTGCTGGATTACAGGCATGAGTGAGAAAGTGGTATAATGATGGTGAAACGTTTCTTTTAGTGTTGTTTCCAAAACACCATAGAAGCTTCTGGTAAAATTGCCACCACTTTACTTGTATGACTTGACTAGACTAGATTACTGACTTGACTTGATGACTTGGACTGTGACTTGCGAACTTGACTTGACTTAATGACGTGGACTGTGACTTGACTTGTCACATATATCTAATATTTTAACTTGAAAAATTATCAGTTACCTACTTGACACTGGCTAAACACACAAAAGTGTGGAGCCAAACCAAAAAAAAAGGTTGATGATACGAGTAATGATGATATGATATTCAATACTGAGCGCTATCGTGTTTCGGAGGGCACGCTAAGCCGTCAGGCTGTTGTTGCAAGGTTGTCTTGCAACAACAGCCATTTCAACAGCGACTGTTGAGTCTTTAAATAAAGTAAGAAGCCTTCAGTGGTCTGAAAATATTGACACCACTTGCTTGCGAGAAGAAAATGATTATGATGATGAATTTTTAAATAGCTCATTTGTATTCTAGGCACCGGCTGCGCTTTAGTCCAAGCCACTCGGAGCTACAACACGCCTTCTTCAGCCACTGGAGTAACAACGCAGTCTCGAATGTCTGTCCAAGTGACAGTCCAAACTGATGGTACCTTCGACTGTGATAAGACTGGTACTAACTGCTACTGCGCCGCTGTGATTGAGGTATTATAACGTAGTCTTGTCTTAACTTACCTATATCAGTCCAGCTAATTAGTCCAGACTAATAATCGTAAATATCGTTGGAAAAAATCTTTAAACCGGACTAATAGAACTAAATTTCATCGGCAATAAAATCTTTTAAACCGGAAGGTTTGTTCTCATAATCCATCATCAATAACGATGCATTCGCAACCGTAATGCCAGTAGATAGTCCACTTTTATATTTTGACATTTTGTAGTCCTTCTGTATTATATCTTTTTAATGCTTTAGTTTTTTTCTTTTTAAGGTATAGAACCACAAAACAGAATGGCTACCTAATCTTGCATGAGTTTTTACTGTATCAAATATAGTTTTAACTTTTCAGGCTTGTGTAGTTTGGAGCGGATCCTTCCCAGAGATGGCGTTATTGGAGATTTCGCTTCCCGGTGGGTACGGCGCAGACGCCTCTAGGCTATACTCGCAACTACATCAATCTGACTCATGTAAGTAACCTTCTTATTTGTAGTTTTTCTTTGTCTGATCATCACTTAAATCGAATATTAGATGAACGCAACATTTGTTTTTTTTAACAATCTATTCTATTTTAGATGTAGGAAGACCTTTTCATATTCGGTAGCACTGTAGACCAAAAGAAGGATTTTTTAGGTACCTACCGTTTTTTTTATCTAGAATAAGCATTTAATAGGCGGATCATGAAATTCTCACATATATCACATATAATTCATAAATATGCTTCTGAAACGATTTCTTACTGCTTCTGAAACGGAAGTGCTATGAAACACAAATTATGTTTAGAGCAAGACAAAAGGTCATATAACAATTAGTAAAATCGGGAGTATCACAAGGGAGTAGACTAAGTCCGATCCTGTACATATTATCTTCCAAAAGTACTTACTTGCTTTTTTTGAAAACAAAAGGAATGATGAATATGACGTGAATCATATTAAAATACAAAAACAAGTGTTCAAGTTAGTAAAATGATTTTTACCTCTTGTCTTTTCAGACCATTACAACAAACATTACAAAAAACCCCGAGCTTACTTAAATTTTTGTAAAGAATTTGTCACCCATTTTTCCGTTATCGTTCGGGAGATAACATGCAATTCCCAACTCGGGCTCCCATTGAAGCTCTCGCACATTTGCTCGTCCGGGTCACAGATTAAATATCATCAGCCTAGTTCCACTACGTCTGCGTTCAGGAGTGGCCCCAGAGGCTGATGCGGAATCTAATGTTTCCACCCCCAGTACTCCGTCGCATAGAGTTGAGCCCCAGCCGGTCTCGGGCGACCCTGTACCTGTCGGAGCGGCGCGCGGGAGGCGCGGGGGGCGCCGGTGGCGCCGGCGGGCACGCTTGCTACTGCGCGCACGCGGCCGGCCCGCGCGCGCGCACGGCGCCCGCGCCCGTGGCGCTCGCCGACTACTATAGCCCGCGGAGGCGGGACGCGCAGGTGAGGCAGGGGCCCGTGCTGATCTCCCCTTATTCTTCTTCCATGACGCCTGTACGACTATCATCGACGGACATCCAGGGCGGGAACTCTATCTTATGCTTCGATCTGCATTGTAATCTACTACGATCACATTAACACCTAGCCTAGCGTGGTGATTATAGCAGTAACCTCCCCCCCCCCCTTATAAAAGGAGATGCACATGTTCGGCAGTAGACGCAAAAAGACTAATGTGATGTGACTGATGAAATTATTCTCTGTTATAATTCTAATAACATTGCCATGCCTATACTTCACTATTAACTGTGTATCGTATAAATCTTTTGATTTTATTTAAGTCGGCATCATTCAATCATGTTATTATTGCTATTATAGGAATTTATTACAAGAACTAAGTATTTGCACAGCTTAAACAACACAACGGTTCTATGGCTCGATTCCTTTCATTCACCATTTACCATGATATCCATTCTTTCTAGTTCTACACAATCCCAGAGGACTGCCCATCTCGCGTCGCCCACGAATTCAATGAAGAACTGACATCTGATAATGTTTACAATAAAGCCAGATCTTTGACAGATAGCGGAGAAATACTTATCAATCACGAATATACTTTCGAAGACATACCAGAAGGAATCCCTATGGAAAACCCGCTTTATGATAATCTCACAAGAAGAGATAAAGAGAAATCTGATCTGAGAAAAGGTAAAGGCGCCAACATTAATATTAACAAAACATTCGATTCTATACACAATAAAGCGCCGGGTAAAGAAAAATTTGATGATAATAGTATATTTTTAAACAATGTTTTTGGTGTCCCTGAAGGTATAAAAGAAGATGACAATAAAGATAGGATAATCGTTGATAACAAATTGAATTTAGACCACAAACCCGATATTAATGTTTTCGAAATTAGCAACCGTAATAGTTTAAAGATAAACGAATTAACCAAAACAACTAAAAAAAATACGGACATGCCTAAACGACTTGATAAAAATGGCGAAGGAAAATCGGATGAAGAAATGGCGACAGAAAATTATCATACAGCCACCAATGTTATGAAAATCAACATTGGACAACAAATGCCAGAGCAAACTACAACAATAAGCATAGATGTTTTCAAACCAAACACTGAAATCACACAATCAAACCACAGAATAGAAGTCAGAGACGAGCATGAAACCACTACAAAAGTAGACAATCCTTCCCTAACCGACTTCCACGTTATAGACACAGATAAAGATCTAGAAGTGCCATCCGGGCTCGAAGGACCAATCCCAGCTATAGCCTTACCCCCTCTCAACTTTGCACCGCCATATCTACCCTATTCACCAATAGAGGAACTTTACGAAACCACGCCACGCAATTTTGTGCCTTACTTCGTAGGAAAGAAGATTTTTGTGCCTCGATTTCAACAGCCGCAATTTGTTCCGGCACCATTGAAAAATGTCACATTCAATGAAGAGCCGCGTTTAGAATCTAGTCAAAGAGAAACTAACGGTCGTAGGAAGTATTCTAGAAGAATGGGCATAGATGCCGCTGGATTTATGGGACACTCAGCATACAACCAAAAAGCCCGCATTAACAAAGAAAGAATGTCAGACATATATGTTTAGTAACGTCGTTTTCGATGCCGTGACAACAAGTGACTTAATAGGTGTTTGTTTTAAAATAAGGTTAGATTTATAAAAAGAAATGCATTTAATAGACAGGAATTAATAATAATTAGACTTTTCGTGTAAACTTAGATATGATTATTAGACACTTGTTTTATAATATATATGTTAATATCTATCGTTAGTTATATAACAGATGCCTACCAAATTGAAATCAATTTTAAATGTGCGTAGGGCTTATGCTCTAACTAGGTAAATAAGGACATTTTTGAGGAAGAAAATAGAATAATTCAGTTGGGCTGGGCAGCATTTGGTAAGCGTTTTCGAGTCTTCTCATCGTGAATACCACGGTGCCCTACTGCCATAGGTAGGTAGTAAATGCATGCATCATAATATTATTTTATGATAATGATGATGATTATTATTATTATACAGGTCGTATAGATTCGTGAAGTTGATAAATAAGTAAATTAACAAAATGTGTTAAGTTAATGAAAAATATTATTTATTAAGGCTGTGAATATAGAAATGCATAAATATTTAACTAAAAATGCATTTTTACTTTATTAATATTAAGTGCAAACTCTGTCAACTAGAAAAGGGCTGAAAATTTTCAAACAAACAGATTTTTCCACCTCACCTTTAAAAACAAACCAAAAAATAAATTGGGAGCTACAATGAGACAGAAATATAGTTACACTCGTTAAACTTATAACACCCTTGTCCGTTTGGTCGGGGGCCAAAAGGATTCCAACGATCACATACATAGATCCTGGGCCCTAACTAGGATTCCTTGTCTAGGGACCCAGGAACTAAGCGGACCATGGTCCCACAATACCTACACTCAGAACAAGTATTTGCGCTTTTTTTTAGTGCACAAATACTTGTCCTGCCGCGGGAATCGAACACGCCGCTTCCGGGTTATGAGCCGACCTGCTCAACTACCACACCACAGAGGCTATCAAACTGTCAAAAAAAAATCTTCTATTATCACTTGTGATTACGTCTAGAGTCCAAAAACTTGGGTGTTTATAATTCAGAACTTCTGAACAGAGAGATCTTTTATTTTAATGCAGCCTGCTTCACGGAATGGCCCTGCGGATTACTAAGCTTGATCTGAGCAAATATTGTGGGAGACTGTACCACAGTAAATAAGGAACCCACGTTATTTACTTATTTATATTTTTTTTATTACATACCTTGGAAGGTACAGTTAAACATACTAGTACTACTACTGTACTAGGGGTACAGGCTGTATATGTAGTATTATTATGTATTCTACGGTACTCGCTGTCCAGTAACGAAAAATATCTATAATATGAAATCCCTAGCGGTAACTTTATGTAACTGAGTGAACATTTCATACAAATATTTTACAATACTGAGCACAGTATTGTGAGTACATTCGAATAAACTCGTACTAGGGGCATATCTGTGATAAATACCTTATACATTAGCAGCCTTATTAATAAACACGAACTAGATTTAGACTAGTTACACCATCTTTTGTCTCTTTCGGTCCAGCTAAAAGGACAAAAGCTGAAGTAACTAATCCGAGACTAATACCAGTTTATTAATAAGGCGATTTATTATTAGGGAATTATTAGCGAGCTGAAGCAGATTTCCAATGGCTCTGTCAATAATTCTATGACTAATAAAATGATAACTTTCTTAAGTACATAGGTATACAACTCGCCAGTACACATATCTACGGTTTATCAAGGACAATGTCATCATCATAGGATTTTGTTATCAGTTAGGTACTTGCTTACTTCCTGTGAACATAATATGTTCTACTCATAAAGTTGTTCATCTCCCTAATCACTATAATTACGCTATTGCTGAAATTTTTTTGTTAGATAATAATATGAGCGAGTATGGCTCAGCAGTAGCACGTGCAACTTTTAAACCGACGCACCCAGATTCAAAGTCCACTCGGCCCTATGAGCTATGAGTGAATTTGCCCACGCACTTACAACAGTCACAAAATAACGAATAGCACTAGCAACGGTGAAGGAAAACATCATCAAGAATCGCAAAATTTTTAGAACATGTTTCATCCACCAACCTGCACTTGGTCATGGACATGAGAGAAAGCCGATGTTTCAACACAGGAAAAATTATTGGACTAACGTAAATGACAATTATCTTTGTTTTTGAATTCGTAGATTGTTTAAACGAAAATGGGTTTTAGTTGCTAATAAGTCTGAAGGCATGGTATCCAGTCTAGCCTGTCTAAACATAAATAATTTAATAGGTCAAGTTCACAACCAGTTTGTGTATTGGAAAGCAAAGCGCGTCGTTCGTCACAGGGGCTAGCCCATTAGCGACGATGAGTCACCGGCCTACACTCAGCTGTCATATCTACTACATACATTAGTATATTTACTGCTTATATATTTTTAGATTGAGCACCATGCCAATAACAACTAGGTAACAGCTATAAATAAAATAAAAACAGAACTTAGCAACATTTTAATATATATTTTTATTCAAATGAATTCAATCATACATTACTGAATACTTGCATTTATAATGTATGTTTTTTTTATTAAAATAATTATAATAATTACAAAATAAACCTTAATCGGCGTTATAATAGTCATTACACATTGTTAAAAAAAATGACGCTTTCATTCGCACTCTCGAAGCCATATCTCATGGACAATATAATTCTTCTAATATTTTTCTTCCTTTTACTGTATTGGTATCATACATTTGAGCAACACACATTTATGTTTTGTAAATTGAAAAATATTGAATAATATTGTGCTCTTTGCTCATAAACATAGCGTTTAAAGCTAAGTGGACAATTTGTTAAATTAACTACAATTAAATGCACCATTGAGAGCTTTCCTCATATCCTTCCTATCCCATACATCACTAATACTCTGTTATGCAAGCAATATTTAGAAAATAATACTGGGAAGCAGAACAATCATATTGGATGGATAAGTTTCAACTTTCACACACAATTTACAATGTACTTTTTATCAGTAAGATAGCGCTTTGATAGAATATCTTTTTTCTCGTAATTGACATGCATTGTTTACAATTATATGATTAGGCAAATAAATTCAACAGTTCAATATATTGCTCACACAACGACCTCATTCGGAAAAGCTGATACTGAAATTTCCTTCAGTCACAGAATGTCTACCAAGAACTCTAACATCCTCCAGTCCATACCTAAGTACATGTACTTTGTATAATTTCACTGCTACTCGCAAAAAAATGGACAAACCTCGATGAATTAACTGCTTTCCTCAAGCAAGAGCGAACCGTCCATTACATCAGACGCATCAGACTCTATTCAATAGTAATCGCTCCATACTGAGAGTAACAAAATGCAATAAAATTTAACAGTTACGATAGCATTTTCTCTATATATTCATAGATAAATATGCGCCGAGAGCGCGCCGCGGCGCCCCCGGAGCCCGTAAACATTTGAACAAGATTTACTCTTACGCGAAATATGTACAGAGGCATGGAGCGCCCGCTGCGGCTCAGAGCGCAGCGGCGGGACATCATTGGCTCTTCAGCTCCTTGCCGATGGTGTAGGACACAAGGCGCGCCCAGTCGATCTTACTGCGCGTGACGGGCAGCTGTCGCCGCAACGCCTTGAACGTAGTGTCACTCATGGTCTTGTAGTTGTCCGAGATGGCGGTCTGGTACGCGTTCTCCGCATCACACACCAGCCGCACAAACTCCTTGGCCGTAGCCGTCTCTGCGGCCCCGACCAGCGGAGCTCGCACTTCTTTGGAGCTCACGAGCTGTACATTACCGTCCTCGTAGTAGTGCACTTGCACGCGAAGCATGCCACGAAGCTCAGCCGCGGGTCCACCCACCGTCAGCGACCACACGGAGCGCCACCGCCCGTTCCAGTAGTTCTTGGGCTGGAACTGATGGTCCTCGATGCAGGCGACTAGCTGCACGGAGCCCGAGTCAAGAGCGCGGCCCACCACAAGGCTAGCACCATGTTTGTAGTGCGCGGCCACGTACGCGGTCAGCTCCTCGTCCAACGCGGCGCGCCATGGCTCGGCAGCGCGCTCCGGCTCATACGGCTCATACTCCGAGGCTTCCTTGCGCAGGTGGTCATACTTGAAGGAGCGCTTGGAGCGCGGGTCAAAGAAGCGGCCACCGCCAAGCTCATTGTGATCAGTGATGAGCGTGTGAAGCTCCGATCCTTCAAGGCGTACGGGCGTTAGTTGGTCCTTGTTGTACTGTGCGAACGCGCCGCTCGCCCCTTCTTTCAACAAGGTGTCATTGTTCAGCAGCACCCTCACATCGTTGAACACTTCGTTGAATTCACCCGGGGGCGAGTGTAAAATGAAATCTGAAACGATTCTAACTTTTTCTTGATCACTGATCACTTCGTCACCGTCCGCCGCCATTTTTGATACTTTTGACACTAATGACGGATAAACATGGACAAAATCTTTTATCACCAAAAGTCGCGTTCAGTTTGAATACAATTGTTTTTCTTTAACCTATGATAAAATCGTAATCTCAGTTAATCGAAATTATCAAAAAGCGAATTAAATCACCACTTAAGCATCAATCGATAAATTCATGAACTCTGTAATAATGGGAGTTAAGGTACAATATACGTTTGAAACGCAGATGATTCAAGATGAACAAAAGTGATTTACTAAGGTTAGAATAAGGCTTATACTTTGAAATATAGTATAATGATATAACTGGCATAATACACAAACTGTGTCATTGCCAGGTATTCATACAACGACGACGAACGATCATTCTAGTCAAGAATAAAAAAATTCTAAATATTTTAACTCTGAACGCAGCTACATGAATACATGTCATTTTACAAGTATAGTTATGTTTAGTAATTATTTGTGATTTTGGTGACCGATGACTAATAACTTAACTTATTCACTCAATAAAGATAGTAAATCCTTTATCTTTATTAAGCTTTGTATCCTACAAAACTCAATGCGAAATGGGAAAGCGAAAAAGATCGCCTCACCGCATTGTATTATTTTCCAAAACTTGTGTTATTTTCAGTGTTAGTGCATACAATTGGTGGCATTCTATTCGTTAAGTGCTGGATTACAGGCGTGAGTGTGGGAAAATGGTATAATGATGGTGAAATGTTTCATTTCGTGTTGTTTCGAAAACTCCATAGAAGCTTCAAGTAAAGTTGCCACCACTTTACAGGAGTATGACTTTGACTAGACTATGACTTGATTATGACTTGACTTGATGACTTCGACTGTGATTTGACACATATTTGCGTGAAATATTATTAAATTGATAAATTATCAATTACTTGACACTGGCTAAATACACAAAAGTGTGGAGCCAAAACATTAAAAAAAAACATAGCAAAATGACGTTGACAGAAATCCTATATGACATTTAGATTTTGACAGCTTAACTTTTGTCCAGTCCAGTCCGCTTCACAGTGTTGTGTAATAATTTCAAAGAAACTAAAATTATTGAAAACAATGAATAAATTTTTGACCTACAAATATTACGACTCGCCTGAGGGCCAGGATATTTTCCTGAAAACGCTGGCGACCTCCAAATATGCTACCATAACGGGTCTTGTCATGGGTTCTTACGACGTTCTCATGTACACCCGTCCTACAGGCTTCGTAAATACTATAGGGCGCTATGCTTACTTTATTGGACCTCTTGTGGGCATGGCGACAGCGTTTACAATCACCGCTAATGTATCAAGGAACTTCCGAGAGAAAGATGATAAATTGAACTATTTCCTGGGAGGTGCAGTGGCTGGGTCTATCTACAGCGCTTGGCAACGAGCGCCGGTGTTGGCCGTTCCTGCTATGATGATCCTCGGCGCTGCTGCGATGGTGAAAAAGACCGCCATTGACGGTGGACACACATTCTTCCCTGAGATACCGCAGATGACCAAAACAGCGATCTCTGTGCGACATGACTGGACTAAAGCTCAGGACATTGAGCAGTTGAAGACCTGGACCACAGGTTAGTGTATATAGCAGTAGCTAAATAATGGTTGTAAATGTAACATATTGCTATTTTTATTAACTTTGAAAGAACTGATAGATGGAAACTAGTGTAGTGTAGTGTACTTAAGGTGAATGCCAAAACTAACTAGAACAGTGGGTGAATTCTCTAAAGTTGAATGGTGCAACAGATGTATGATTATCATGACAATATGCCCAGTGATATAGTGGTGCTAGAGCTCCACCTTAAATATTTAGTCACACCCTGCGGTTTCACCCACGGATAAAAGGTATTTTAAATAGGCTCATCCCACGGGAAAATTTCACTTTTCCGGGATAAAATGTAGCCTATATGTTAATCCATGATTAAAGATTGAATAAGATATCTTGGTACCGAATTTTATCCAAATCCATTCAACCATTTGAGTGTGAAGGAGTAAAACATACACACATACAAACTTTCACCTTTATAATAATAGGTCTTTACCTATGAAATTGCCGTTTTGCAGTACAGACTTTTTCAAACAAAAAAAAGTTTTGATTGGCTATGAATTCTAAATTCAAATTAATTTTGTTTTAAAAATATGACATTCTATTTACAATATAAGTCTTTTGTTTATTGATTAGCGTTGTATTTTCAATACATTTCAACATTTTTCCTCATAATGGATACTTTGAAATTTCGTGTAATTATGGAATATGAGTTCCTTCGTGGCACTAACGCGGCACAAACGACACGTAACATCAACGACGTTTACGGAGAGAACTGTACAAACGAACGTACAACCCGTTATTGGTTTGCTCGGTTCCGTTCTGGGAATTTTGACTTGAAAAATGAACCTCGTGGTCGTCTGGAAACTTTGGTCAATAATGATGAATTAAAGGCGATTGTGGAAGCTGATGAATCTCAATCTACAGCTGAGCTGGCAGCAGCTTTTGATGTTAGCATCAAAACAATATTGGTCCATTTGCGACAGATTGGCAAGATAAAAAAGCTTGATAGATGGGTGCCCCACGAACTTAACGATCGCCAGCGCAACGTACGCGTCGAGACTTGCCTTGCGCTGCTTAACAGTCACAGAAATGAAGGAATTTTGAACCGAATTGTTACGTGCGACGAAAAATGGATTCTTTTTGACAATCGAAAGCGCTCAGCAAGTTGGTTAGATCCTGGTTCGGTACCAAAGCAATGTGCAAAACGAAAAATTACCCCTAGAAAGGTGATGGTCACAGTTTGGTGGTCTAGTGCTGGTGTGATTCATCATAGCTTTTTACAAAACAGCGAGAGCATTACTGCAGATGTGTACATTGAAGAACTGACCACAATGATGGCGAAACTCGCACGTCTGCAACCAGCTTTGGTCAATCGGTCGTCTCCACTGCTACTTCACGACAACGCGCGACCCCATACTGCACAACAGACCGTCTCTAAGCTGCATGAGTTGGGTTTGGAAGCTCTCCTTCATCCGCCATACTCACCAGATCTTGCGCCTACCGACTATTACTTTTTCCAAAATTTGGACAACTTTTTAGCGGGAAAAAAATTCAATTCCCGAGAGGCAGTACAAAACGCCTTTGAAGAGTTTGTTGTCTCCCGTTCTGCTGATTTTTTCAAAAAGGGCATCCATAAACTGTCACAGCGTTGGCAAAGATGCATTGATTGCAGGGGTGATTACTTTGAATAAAAGAAATAAATAAGTTCGAAAAAAAAATACTTTAACTTTTTTCAAACAAAACGGCAATTTCATAGGTAAAGACCTAATATTAGTGTGATATTTATCCAAACCTAGTAAAACCTATATAATTGCTTTATTTTTTTTTCAGGATCTTCATAAACTCTTACAACCACTCAGGAGATCACTCAGTAGATTGTAAATATGATCAGTTTGTAATTTAATTTCATTTGTAAGTGTTATAAATAAAAGGTAAAGATGAATATTGTAATTATTATTTATCTATTTAGAAAATTACTGATTTATTTCAAGCAGGCAGTTTGTGTTGAGGAAAGCAATTCAACCAGGTACATTATGCTGTGTACTGCCGTGCTAAATCAATTTTGACCAATTCATATTTAATAACTAGACCCGAAATGGATTTTGTCCTGGTCTACTATAGACTGCTTAGAAATAGATAGTTTGGAAGAAGTACAACCACAAGTTTCCACTTATTGTTATGCATCATGATGCCCTGAAATTCATCAGACCAATTAAGCATTTGTATGGTTGTTATAGTAATGCTTACAAACAAATCTGGTGACTACCCAATACCAAACACAAAACTAAGTCTAGATGATAAATAATAAACCAATTAGATTGCTCTGCATATTTTTGAGTACTTAGCCTGGATCTAGTAAATGTTATCACTTTCCCTAATTGACTACTTACTATATTCAGCAAATAAAACGACCAAAAATTACTTTTATTTCACTTTTAATAAGTACTTATAAATAAAAAACGAAATTGTGTAAGCGTAAACAACAATGATAAAAAATAAATGATAAATCACATTAAATATTATAATGATCACAATAAATACATATTGGTAACAAAAATATATTATTTATTTTAAATTAAAATGAGAATAGGAATGTCTGCCATTAAACCATCTGTTTAATTATGATGTAGGATGTACTCTTGTCCTGTTGTTTGTTTAAAATGATTAATAGCTCTCCAATTCTCATTTCTTTTTCAGTTTGTAGTTAAAATCATATAACATTAACTTTCTTAAATGCATAATTAACTAACAAATCACGCAGTGCAATTTTAAATTACATAAAATTCTACCCACATATTTGTTACACTGTATTAAAATTGGGATAAACATTATAAATAGCAGTAATTGCATATAATTATAATAAATGGACATAGGATAGGGTTGGAAATCTAATTTACTATCTGTCCAAAAAATCAATGCTTTTAGTAATCTTTTTAGCTATATTTATTTAAAATATATATTTTTTGCAAACAAATCTGTAAATCACAGGAAATACAATATGCAGACCCGATAGGGACATCTTCACCAAAACTTTTCATACAATTCAAGTTTATCACGTTTTAGAAACCTTATGGTTTACCTGGGCAGGTGACAGAGTGACACATTGTATTCAATCGTGTCATTTGTTTTTGTGCGCTCGGCGCCTAGTACCCGGTACGAGTTTACTTTCTCCTCTATCAGGTAGCGAGCGTCATTTGTTTTCCTGCTCAGTGCTGTAAATAAACACGAGTGAAACCAGCAAATGGTTATAGCTTAATACCTAAATAGTTACTGAATAAACTTTGGCTGCAAGAGAATGAAAATATTATCTTAAGAGCTGGAAGAAATGTTTGGCACGAAACATGAACACGAATATTTAAATTCGGCTTTAATTATACCAATTAATAAAAGCATAAAAAACTTGAATAAAATTTACATCTTAAACAGGAACTACAGAATGAAATCAATGTCAAATTAATTGAGCCACAAATGTCAACTTTTTTACCACATTTCATTTTTCCTTACCGTTTAATTACCCTTTCTTAACAACTATTCTCCTTCATATAAAATGTAAAAACTCTCAATTTCATTAAACAAAACATATAAAAGTAAAATAAAATATACACAGAATACTGTGTACAGTTAAAATTAGCTACAGGGAAGTTACTTGATTATAATGGTTATTGATTACAATGACACGGATAATAATTTTAATGTTTTAGTTACGACTACTCAAACTAGATGGCGCTGCTACAATTCATGTATCAAGCTTCTCTTCCAGTAAGAAAATTAAATTCCTTTTATTTTAGCAAAAAATATCAAAACAAATATAAAATTTAAAAAAAATGTGTGAAATTCTTGAGTTTTATCCATTATTGTTGATCTATTATATCTCTCTGGTTTAGTCCATTCTGAACCTTAAACACGTGCGTAAGAGTTCAAAATTAAAATCACAATTAATAAAACGTAAGCAACCAAATGATACATGAATTGTAGGAACGACAATGCAATGTCCCTATCAGTTCATTACTCTGTTCCCTTCGTGGCTGTATCTGACTTTTGCCCTGGTTTCACTTCCGGTTCCTCTTCCTCTTCCTCAATCTCTTCTTCTTCTACTTCTTCTTCTATCTCTTCGATCTCAATTTCTTCATCCTCAACCTCGTCTTCAGATGCGCTGCCTTCTTTCTGCAACATATTAAATTTGTGTTTCATTAAATAACCCACATAAAGGTTGATAAAAAAATTCTACCAATATGTAATAAGGTTGTATGTTTGTATGTCCCGCAACTTACTAGTTTTCCTGCAGGAACTCAATCTTCCGGGATAGAACGTCTCGGGTAATATCAGCAATACATATGCAAATTTTTATCCAAAACATTTCAGCCGTTTGGCCTGAACGGAACACACATGAATCAATAGCATTCCTTTTTATATCATAGTAGAAATAATAAAAGATGAATATTGAGTTTTTTAAAAGCCCATCTGGGAATCCTAGTTAGGGCCCAGGATCTATGTATGTGATCGTTGGGCGTTTTATATATATTATTTAAAAAAAATTGAAATATTATCATTTACCTCCGCTGGCTGTGTGAGAGCACTAGCAGTCGTGAAGTCATCCACTGTGGATTCTGTAATTATAAAAAAACGAGTGCTTTAGACCACACGACTGAAATAAAACTTCTTTAGCTCCATCTATCGGTCGATATAACTTTGTTTTTGCTTTGTTTAATGTTAATGTCGCACCAGCTTACTCCCCAAGTCAAGCGTGCGTAAAGACGTTTTACTTAAAAAAATAATAACTAATTAAAATTAAGGATTGCAATATTCGAAATAATCGCGAGATTCACCATCGTTATAAAATCCACTTGTATAAGTAGCTGCGTCGCTCCGCTATCACGCTCATAAATATCACTAAGGTCAGGCAGTACTTTGCACCTGAACAGCTTCTTAATTTGTACTAAGCTCAAGTTCGATCGTACATGGAGTACTGCTGCCACCTATGGGATAAATACCAACTGGAAGAGGCTCATTAGTAGCGACTTGTTTGAGGCCCGATTGCAAAGCCTCGACCATAGACGCAAAGTTGCCAGTTTATCGGTCTTCTATCGAGTGCATTTTGGAGATCGTGCATTGGAGTTGCATAACCTGATTCCGTCGTAACCGTTCCACCATCGGACAACTAGATGTACGGAAAAGCGCCACCGGTACATGGTTAATATCCCACATGTGCGAACAAAGAGTTTTGGCTCCACATTTATCATGCGAACAGCCAAAGAGTGGAACGCTTTACCGGCATCCGTATTTTCCGAAAACTACAACCTTGGAGTCTTCAAATCGAGAGTGAACAGGTGTCTTCTAGACAAGCGTGTTACATCCTAGACCGCATCGTCACTTACCATCAGGTGCGATAGTGGTCAAACGCGAGCCTATCTAACAATAAAAAAAAGATACGACAGCGTGGTGTTAATTATTGCAAAGCAAATTCACTCCCTTTAGATGCTTATCAAAGGGGGAGGCCAAAGTGGCATTTTATGGGGGAGAGCTATGTTCAGCTATGTGGGCACTTATTTACATATATTAGACGCGAGAAATGGACCTTTTGTGATGGGTCAAATTTCCCTCCGTTGTGTCACTCACCGAGATCCCTCTCCGGCGTGTCTCTCGGGGCATCCTGTATCAACGATAGCGTCATTTTCCCGCTCACTACCATCTGGAATATTAAAACACATTATTCAGAAATATTTTCAATAAAATAATATTTTCTATAGCTAATAATATAGTTTGTAATTCTCACGGGAGCATGTTTGGTCCCGGGCGTGTCCCCGGATCGTTCTCCGAAATCGGCGACCAACACACGCGCCTGCTGCGGGATGGCCGTCTCCAGGTAGATGGACTTCACGTCGGACGCCTCGTGCTGCGGATTTTTTTTTGAACGGGCTAATTATGTTGATCTCTGCCGACCTTTACAGCGTCACCTAGCGGTGCTTAAGACGTCCACCTGTCAAAAATGGGAAGCAACTAGCTCAAGGGCACCCCTGGGGTGCGAGGCTCGGCTTGGGCCGTTACCGGGATAAGAGGATCGAGATGACTGCGTCCACTGGAAGAGTGGACCCTATGGACAGTCACGACCGCTACAACGAACCTACGGGGAGTACGCTCGTGCTGGGGACAGACGCAGGCCAAATACCAACAGCAGGGCTAACATACCATAAACAAACGATGTGTACTTTTTTTTGGTTTGTCTCCACACTTTTGTGTATTTAGCCAGTGTCAAGTAATTGATAATTTTTCAAGTTAATTAATATGTATATGTGTGTCAAGTCAAGTCACAGTCCAAGTCAAGTCATAATCTAGTCTAGTCAAGTCATAGGTACTCCTAGTAAAGTGGTGGCAACTTTACCAGAAGCTTCTATGGAGTTTTGGAAACAACACGAATAGAAACGTTTCATGACGTTCATTATACCATGTAAGCCAGCACTTAACGAATAAAATGCCACCGATTTCATGCACATAACAATGAACATACACAATTTTTGGAAAATAATACAATGCGGTGACGTGATCTTTTTCGTTTTCCCGCCAAAACTCGAATCATGCAATTAAGTTATTACAACGTCGCACGATATGCGCGGTGCAGTGGGGACTCACCGCGGGGCGGGGCGCGGGCGCGGGGGCGGGCGGCGCGGGCGGGGAGCCGTCCGCGCAGTGCGCCGTCAGCTCCATGCCGACCACCTGGGCCGCGGGGGACTTACATTACACAACTTGTGAAAATATAACCTCAGACTAACAGCCTCTATGGTGCGGTGGTCGGCTCATAGCCCGGCGGTTCGTTCGATTCCCGCGACAGGACAAGTATTTGTGCACAAGAAAAATGCCATATATTTTACAAAGACAAAGCAATCGCCGCGACATCAATAATCACGCTGGTTACTAAAATTTCTATTAACTGTCTTTGTAAAAATGCAGAGACTAAAAACAAGCGATAAAATAACTGTAACAAAAGTAGCTTTTTATATTGAGTGAATCCTCTGTGTGGTATTACTATTGTTGATTCCGTTCCCTTAGGTTGTGAGTTCGTCGTTTTTCCAAACTAGATCACATCTTATTCCTTGGTTAGCGAACTGTAAAATCAGTAGTTTAGTTCAAAAGATTTTTTTACTTTTATGCCTGATGTGTTATCGTGTTCAATCGTTAAATCGTCGCTAAGCATTTTCACTAAGGAGCAATATTATCTTAAAATAGCACTAACCTTCACACTAGATTTCTCCTGTTCAATATCCCTCTCTTCATCATCCTCAATGGCCTCATCCAGGACTTCCTGCGTCTCCTCATCATCAATCCTTTCAACAGATTTAATTTCTTCTCTCAAGAAATCCTCAACTTTCGTTTGAATATCACCATTACTCTTGATATCTACGGGCTCTGTTAAATTGATTACATTGTTTAATTCGTTGTCATCTTCTTTGTCTGTAGTGGAGTCTTTAATATCTTTTTGTTCTTTAGATTCCTCGACATCTTTTTCTTCTGCGTCTTGGATTTCTTTTGTAGGTTCTTCTTCTGTCTTGTCTTTAAGCTTATCTTCAATAGCTTCAGTCTCTTCAACTATCGAATTGTTGTCTTTGTTAACGTCAGGAAAATCTTTTTCAGGAACACTATCTTTTTCTTCCACAATATTATTATCAACATTATCATTATCTACCTCAGGGTCCTCAC
The DNA here is from genome assembly GCA_905220475.3 of Ennomos fuscantarius. Classification (NCBI taxonomy): domain Eukaryota; kingdom Metazoa; phylum Arthropoda; class Insecta; order Lepidoptera; family Geometridae; genus Ennomos; species Ennomos fuscantarius. Next base: position 1,171,970 of record HG992040.1, on the reverse strand, counting down.
TAACTTCCTCTAACGCTGCTTTAGATTTATTAGGGTCAGGGGAGGATTCCTTATCAGATAAAGGTTCTTTACCCTCAGAGGTCTTGTCTTTAGACTCTTGGTACTCGCTGGCTATAATGTGGACGGGACCGCTGTTGTGAATGATTGTACCATTGGTGTACGGGCGAGTGTGGTTATCCTGCACATCCTGAAAGATTGAGGGAATGGGTGTACTACTGTGGACATTATGGGGCGAGCATGCGTTATAACTTTATAGAGATAATAAATATAAATAAATAAATAAAATAAAAACTTTATTGTTCACACAGGTATATGGTACATTATCAAAACATTTTAAAAGACACAAATGAACAACAAAAGAAACTTTAGAATTTTCAATTAATACTTGTCACAGATAACGCATACTCTAAAAGTTAATAAAGTTACACCTATCTACCAGCAAACAGCTAAAAATACATTCAAAATGCTTTTAGGATATGTGGGGGAAATACAACAATGTATAAAATAAAGCTACTAAGCATTCAGTAACTACCTATTTTAATCATCTGTTAATCCTGTGGGTATAAAAAAGTTAAAATTCAAGTAAATACTGTAAGACTTTTTTCACGCACTCAAACACAGCCCAAGTTTTATGCGACCATTTCGGCTTGTAGCAAATTCAAGAAACAACAATGGCTCTTGCAGCAATGAGGCATACTTTGGCGCAGAGATATAGAAATATTTATTGAACAGCTTTGTCAAACTGAAATAGTCGTTCTGTAGAAGCTACTTTCGATAAAAACATTGGAAGCAACCACTAAAATTAACACTATTTACAAAATCAAACTAAAAATTGTTAAATTGATAACTTTGAGCACAAATATTCTAAAACATTTACTTAGTTGGAAATGTAGGTTATGTATTTTGAATTTTAACGTCTTCAATGAAGGTTATTAAAGAGTATATTTTAATTTTTAACGTAAATTATGTAGTTATTTTAAATAGTGAAGACATCATGAATTTATTAGTCAGGTGCAGAGCAGATAAAGGCAAAGACAAGCAATGAAAATATAAACGAAAACACAGAAATAATCTTAGTTTGGTTTGACTCGTTATCAGAAAATGCCAAAATAAATCTAGATAATAATTAACCAATGATGAAAAAAAAAATCATAGAAGACCGGGATAGACAATAAGCTATTAAGACAATGAACAATGAAGCAATCCCTATTGTTAGCGATATGATAATAAATTGATACGAACACGATCTTTTGCCACACGGTCAACTCCTAATATAATATCGACAGCGCGGACGATTACTCATACACTTATTTGAAGACGAGTAATTGAAAAAGGGAAGGCTATCGATCAATTACAATTAAACGTGGGGTTAGTTACTAGAACTAACACCAACTTAGGTGTAAGGAAGCCTAATAAAATTTCAGCTACCATCTCAATTATTGTTAAAATTTTCCAATTTCCGAAATCAATATTTTTTAACAAAGCATAAATTATATTTCAAATAGTTTAGGATCTTGTTTCTTCTTTCGAAAACGAATTGTGTTTTTAAGGCAAATAAAAATTAAAACACCGAATATTTTAGTCTTGCTGTGTACGTATTACCTAATAAGGGAAAGTTTAAATTACAGACGAATAGACATATGATTTAAAAAACCAAATAGCGTTAATCTGCAATTTAATGTAATGTTTCTGTAAGCAAAGGTGCCAATGATATTTCAAGTGGTGCTTTGAAAGATATTGCATTTAGTGTGCCAAAAACGTACTTAGTACACAAGCAGAATGCTAATAAGGATCGAAATTGGGTGTGCAATGCCAACGCAGTTGACCAAATTGGAACAAAGACACTATTTTTGAAATGCAATTTATAAGATAACGATGAATATTATGATGCAAACGTGATTCCTGTCAATTATAAAGACCAAACAGGTACATTTTAATGTGATGGTTTTAGCCTTAGACCTAAAAAATAAATAAAATGTGTACCTATTTTACTAAACCCACAAAAAACCCCAATACTCACTCATAATTTAATAAATTATCAATAAATGTGTTTATGTATTTATCAATATTATTAGGACCAAAAGATATCAAAAATTAATTGTAATTTTTCTGTAATCAATAATATTATTACAAAATCAATGTTAATGTTGGATGAAGGTTGAAAATCAAAAAATGTAGGCAAAATGAAATGACTCACCACGCAAACAAATGTAAAAATACAAGACTGAGATATACAAAACATAAAACAAGTATTGCTTGAAAACAAACCATTGTAAAAATATAAACAGGGTAGAAAATAAACACGACACATCGAAATATATTCAAGAGAGGCCAATGTATGAAAACATAAAACGTAATGGTATAGGAGTAGGAGGAAAAGCAGAACAAGAAACTGGTGGTAAATAAGGAAGCACTCCTAAAAGCAGCATGCAAAGACCTGGCGCTGCTGGTTCTGAGCGTAGCCCGCCTCCATCTGCTGCTGCACTTCCGCTACCAGCCCTGATATGGCCGTGACAACTGCGCGATAATTCCACAGTTAGTTTCAAATTCAAAGCATTTACAGTTCTAGGTGTCTTTAGTTAATGTTTATTATTTCTTTTGACCTTTACAGTTAGAGACTATTGTTATTGTTACAATATTGAGCTGTTATAGTTAAGTATTCTTAAACAGGAGAAGATGTTTCGTTTACAGCATTAGCATTTGCTGTTTGTTACTAATTTCTAACATTGTAGACATTATCAAAAAGTTTATAACTGATCTATAATTATTGATGATGAAGTCATCGTGAAGTGATCATGTTTATTTATGTCGTCATTTTAATTCAAGACGTGGTCCAAAAAATTTTATTTAAAAAAAGGACGGATATCAAACGAAAACGAAACCAAACAAAAATAGATACACAACCAAAACAAATAACGAAGGACGCAGAGACCAAAATAGTCTGGATGCATCGTGCGATGTGCGATTGGGCATGCTCCCGCCTGGACGGGAGCCAAGAAATGGTTAGTTACGGTAGTATACTAGTTATCTAACATATTACAGGAATTATGATTTATAAAGTGAATATTTGCCTTACAAAACAATAAACTTCAAAACGTTTCATTTGAAATCATTTTTTTTTTCATTAGATCTGGACTGGTAGTTATCCGTAAATTATCCAAACACATTACAAAAAATAGAAGACAGTAATAACATGTAAAGAATGCCAATACGTATTTACACATTGGCTTGGATGCACTAGACATAAAATGGTATGTTTTTTAGAGACAGGTATAACAATAATTGATAATCAACATAGAGTTTTAGACACAGTGACATAAAAGACACAATTTCACAATCAAAATCATCTACAGTTTCAAAAATCCACTCTATAAATCTAAACACAGATACCTAATTATTATTTAACTTATTTTAAAGTCCACAATCGCTTGGATGCATCTCGTGCCTTCTAGCAAGTATCTTTGACTAAAAATGTAATACAAAAAGGGCATAACCGTCACCATGCCTCAAGCTACTAAGAAAACAACTAAGATACCACGCAATAATCGTATAAAAAGTTACGGAACTTACGATGAACTGGCTTTTTAACCAAACTTCTACTAACCAAATAATGAACACATTATTTGGTTAGTCTCGTAACTAAAATTCTTGTTCTTATCTACCTGGATGATTTTTCGTCTTCAGCTTTCATGAGCTTCAATCCATCATTTTAATAAACCAAATGACTATTCGTAGCTAAATTATTTAGGTACTTAACTAATGTATTTTAAGTTGCAGTAAAAGGCAAAGATAATTTGCTGATATTAAATTGCCGATAAAGGCTGACGTTGACTTATAAACAACGTAAACGGATCATGGCGCTTTACAGCATTTGTAACTTTGCCAGAACGGATAAATCTTCACTGCGCATCGTGCGTGCATGAAACTTGCGCAAATTGATCTAGAAAATTCACTTTAAGTGATCCTTCAACATGTTACAAATTTAGTTGATTTTAAAACCTTTATTTGTGAATAGGATCCACTACTTTATTGGACTTTGTTTATTATGTAAATACGATCCGTATTTTTAATAGCTTTGACAAATTTTGAAAAGTTGCCTAGCGATAAACCAATTCATTCACAAAAAACTTATCGTAAAACACATCTACGCTATTAATGACGTCATTGGAAATAGTCCCTGAAGCCAGTTCATCGTTTTCCCATTAACATAGTATAGTACTTCGTCGCGGCTCGCCAGTTGGCCCACGATCCTTTGCATCGCACGCTCGGTCTCTGCCAGGCGAGCCTTTAGTGCTTCCATCTCGATGTCCCCTGAGCAATAAGGGCTAATTTTGTACCAGCAAAAAAGTACAATTACACCTGGAGTTATTGCTGTTGCCAACTATAATATTTATACGATTACCGAATATCCTGCTTCTCGATTTTTCCTATGATCATCGTTTGACAAAATTTGCTAACTGACATTTCATTTAGTCTTATCATAACTCATCATTCGAATCGATGTTTTTCTTGATTATTATCAAACTGTTGTAATAATTATGTTTATTATTATTTCCTCCTAGCTTAGTTAGGTATCATTCCTGAATATCTTTTTGATTGTTACATACTTCAACTTCAACTCTTGGTTAATGGCCTATGTGGAGAGGTTACCATAATTTTGCCAATGTCACGTAGAATGATGGCACATCAAGCAAAGATCTTACAGTGAAAATTTTGGTTGTTGACAGACTGTCAACAGTCAATTTATCTGAAGAATAGTCAAATCAATAGTCAAAAAGACTAATCAGTCGGTGTTGCTTTGACATTACAATTGTGCTACAAGTATGAATCGATTTGGTAAAAGTAAAGTATGCAACTGTCACTTTAACGATTACATGAACATTATTTCTATACATAATTATCCGTATCATCGATTTTAGCTGTATTTGTATACGGCTAAAATCGATGATTTAATGGGTTATTTGTATAACCCATTCAATTATATGACCTAGAATAACAGAATGGTTATTCCTGTAAAAAAACTACTTACTACAAACAAGTTGAAAAATACTTACTCGTGTCTCTTTCTTTAAGGCCTGCACGTGTAAGATAAAATAAAATGTTAGTATTCTTTCCTAAAACTACTTGTTAAATTAAACCATGATACATTTAAAAGATTTCAATACCAATACAGTTCTTAACTAAATGAATTTTGACATCAAAAACGTTATTTCTATAATGTGCTACTATTAACTAATCATCCCTAGTAGATTAAATTGGTATAGTCAACAGTAGTAATCTTAAATTTACAGTTAATAAAAATAACTTAAAGCACATCTCATATAACTCTGCACAAAAATTTCGGTATCATATTTCATCAAAATATTTAGTAACGTCACTAGATTTTCTGCTATGAAAACTTTGTTAATGGTCAACTTACCAATCTTATCAGGCGAGGGTCTGGAGTCTTCCCTGAAAACTCTCCTTCGGAACTGAGGGTCGGGAGTCACATGCTCGTACGGAATCGTCGCTCGCTTGAAGAACAGCTGTCGATTGCAACGGTGGAAGATTAGAATTACGCTGACCGCCGCGGATTTTCGCAAGTTCGTAAAAATCAACACCAAATACTGTACGCTCATCGGTTGAAAGCAGCCGAGTCCACAGGCAAGCGTTCAGTATTTGGTGTGCCGATTTGACACGAGCCAGCGACCCAAGGCAGTGCTCCGCTACATGAAGGAGTTGGGCTAGCTTGGGTAAATGCTGGCAGTTGAAAATGCACAATACCCCATGCGGGACGTCAGTGCAGGCCTTACCGCCCCCGAATAGAATTAGAATTGACACGAGTTTGACGCATGAGAAACTGGAATTGAGTCTTTCATTATCTTCTATAGAATAGAACGGGTTTTATACATTTTGCTTGTTTTTTAATGCTTAAATCTAAAACTTAGAAGCTGCAAATTGTCTTCTTTCAAAAGGGGTGAACCACTAACACTATCTAGCTTCTTAAACATTTTGAGTCTTGTTAAATGTCTTTTCTAGCACGGGCAGTAAAGTGTCCTCCTCCCTTTTTGTTCTTGTCTTATCCTTTTTTCTCTTGTTTTACCTCCTGTTTAAAAGAGAAATGACAATGTCTACCACCCGTGCCATGGTGGTAAAAAACGGATTGAATAATACGTTTTCTTCTATCATTCGAATCCCAGCCGTAAAAAAGTAAAAATATAAAAAAATGTATTTCTCTGCTTCTAAATATTTTTATAACTAACTAGGGTTACGTTTGATCACATTTCTTCTTATATAAGTGACCATATGGTCGACGATATAGCGCGCTAGGTTGTTAACTCTCCTCTTGGAAACATGCAGATCGTAGATATATTTGCAGCCTCTGTGGTGTGGTGGTTGAGCAGGTTAGCTCATAATCCGGAGGCGGCGGCTTCGATTCCCACGACAGGACAAGTATTTGTGCACACCAAAAAAAGCGCAATTACTTGTTCTGGGTCTGGGTGTTGTGGGACCATGGTCCTCGTAGTTCCTGGGTCCGTAGACACATGGAATCCATACATATAGATCCATACATAGGTATGTGATCGTTTGGCGTTGTTATTATTATTATTATTATGTTTACCCACCCTACAAATAGTATACCCGAAGAACACCATGATGCAGATAGTGTAGATCGGCATCAAGAATCCCATGGGAGACTTCGGTGTCGGCAGGGGTCCGGGTGAGCCCAGCGGCGGGCGCATGCCGGGGATCGGCGGCGGCTGTGGAATGTTAACAAACCACAAATAAGTTTCGGAAGCTTATGTTAGTAAAAAATCAGTAAAAAGCTAGACGTATGGAACAGAACAGACCGTCGTTAGTCGAAAACTATTATATTAAATAGTTCATATAAATTCACTTTCGGATTGATATATATATATATGTACCAATCGGTAGTGTTATCGTGTACTATTTTGTATAGACTTAATGAAACTCGAGGGGACGTTGTGGGCCATAACAAAGGTTCTTCTTGGTTAGCCCAGCGTGTGGTTACGACGATAAGATGTCGCATTGGGTTAAAAATATCTATAATACAGTTGTTATGTTTAAATATAAGTATACATAACTAAACAATACTGTTAACTCGTCAAATTTAGCAAAGCAAAAACAAAGTTATACCGGCAGATAGATGGGGCTAAACTAAAGAAGTTTTACTTCAGTCTTGTGGTCTAAAAAAAGTCAAAAGTATAAAAAAATCAAAGCACACTCGTTTTTTATTATTACAATTCTTTGTATCACAAAAGTATAATGAAAATCAACCAGCCGGCCACCATAACTCACCTTTGGGGGATTTTTCATCCCTGGGGCTTTCATATGTATACGATGGAGTACTTGATAATTATTTGTTCTGATTACGATCAATAAATAGAAACGTTTAGAAAACAATGGACATCAATTTATTTTTGCAAGATACCGAAACTCGAAAACCATTTCAATATTATTCTATAAAGAGCCCATATATGAAAAATATCAGATTTTTATATTCAGTATTCCTCAAGTTATTATTAAAAAACAAAGTGAGGATTTATGATATCGGCGTATGAAGCCTAAAATACAATGACAAATATGATATGACAGTTATAAAAAAAAAAGATTTAGACACCAAGGCGTTTTATTATTTTCTTTCGGGCTTTTAGCTAAAATCTTAATTTAGCCACACTTTCCACAAAATTGAAAAAATATAATATTTTAACTGATGCATTAAAAACCAAATAAAAATACGTGTCTGTTATTTTACAAACTAACTTTTAGTACAACCAATAAAATGGGGGTCAAAAATTTTAAATGGTGTCCTCTGGTCAAAAAATTCGTCACTCTGATGTAGGCACAGATAACATATACTAGTAGTTTGGGATTCTTTCCAAGCCGTGCCACAAGCATAAGAGTTACGTCACAGAATAAATAATATACGTAATCACTGCACCGAAGGCACTCCGTACACACACTCGTCGACAGAAGCACTGTATAATACACTATTTATTGATGCCTTCCGTTAAGCACTGGTACAGTGCTGAGTTTAGTAAGGATAGTACTTTCCGCAACGTCGAAGATTAAACTGGACGTGGTGTGTAAACACTGGGCAGATCCGTTTTACGACACGCGGCCGCCTGATGGTTTCCGGCGTTTGATCGGTTTAGGCAACGCGCGCAGTTGCGACTGTTTGCGACTATTTAGTCGCAAACAGTCGCAACTGCGCGTGTAACATTTGTTACAGAAATGTCATACGATTAAATGATTAAAAGATAATATATATAGATAGAATAACAATCACTAATTCTAGGAGTATTTAAATATAGTACTATCTGAATGGTTATCGGAGGAATTTCGCCTTTCAGAATGTATGCCAAAAGATGCCACCAAATCTTTGGATAAAGGAACAAGACTCTATAACATTGAAACATTGACAGTAACGCAAATTAGATGAGAATACTACATAATTGGATTCTAATATACGTTACTGTCAAATCTTTGTATTACCAATTAACCAAGGAACATGGATGTGTCTGATTTTAGAATATTTGAATGGAAATATTTGCAGCCGACATAAAACAATAATTTAGTTTAAATAGAAGTTTTCTTGACTACCTAAATTAATAGACGACGTGTTGATTGTTATTTACCACAGCCTAAATAAATATACGGTGTTAAATTATCTGAGGTTATGAACTCAAATAACACACACTCTGATAATTACCTCAGATAATTTACGACAAGTTTTGTCTACTATGGTAGACTAATTAAACTTGTAACGCGAAGTGTGCGTCAGTCGCAAGTGTGTATTCGATCATAGGCCGATATCGTCAATGCGTCCTCTGTTTTTGAACGGATCTGCGTAATTTGGTATATTTACGCGAATCTTATAAAAATATAAGATTTACGAGGTGATCGCGCGGTTCATATAGATGTTATAATTAAAATATTATGTTTGGGATAACGCAAATATATGGTAAGCAAATAATTTTGCGTCGATATTTAACAAGAAGAGCTTTATCTTCGGAATGAATTTAAAAGTTCCAAAAACGAATATTTTTTAAAATGTTAATGAATGATGTGACGAGCTAGTCGTTCACCTGATGTTAAGCGACACGGCCGACCATACCAGAACAGTGTACCTCGGAACTCTAAAATACAAAGTAAGCACTGCGCACATCATCCTGACACACAGTCCGGTAGTAAGATTACTCGACTGTGAGATCAGATCATAAAGTCTCAATTGCCCAGTAATTTCACTAGCTGCAATGCCCTTTAAACCGGAATACAGTAGTGCCTGCACCATACTGCTAGGCGGCAGAATAACTGGCAAAGCGGTAGTACCTATAGCTAGACAAACTTTGCAGAAAATTCCTACCGCCTAAGTAAACTACCTATTATTATTTATGTTTGAAAGATATTCCACTAGTTTTTCACTAGAATCTGTTCCACTTCCTGCCATCCTAGATTAGAGCTAACTCAGTGAGCGTCAGTTTCCTATAAATCCATAGGTTTCCAAGAATTCCGCTGTTATTAGCACATGGGCCGCGCGGCGCGCCGCCTTAGGTACCAATAAATTGAGTGATGGTAAAACAAAATATGTGCAGGGCAGTCTTTGGGGACTGCCGATAGAAGTGAAAACTAACTTGTGACACATAGCTCATGAGAAGCGTTCGGTGATGATGACGCGAGTTCCATGATTTTTGTTCACCCAAAAAGTACACATATACATACAGTATACAAATAGCTCATGGGAAGCGTTCGGTGACGATGACGCGAGTTCCATGATTTTTGTTCACCCAAAAAGTACACATATACATACAGTATACAAATAGCTCATGGGAAGCGTGCAGTGACGATGACACGAGTTCCATGATTTTTGTTCACCCAAAAAGTGCTCAACACGACAAAAGAAGTTTTCACTTCAAAAACTTTGTCGCTCGCTCTCAATATTAAACCCTGCGCATTTAGACACATGTTTTATTACGGCGTCTTTTGAGTAATCTATTCATTAATTCATCTTCATCATCACCAATCATCAACTAGAAGAACATCTACTAGACAGACATCCTCTGTGGTGTAATGGTTGAGCAGGTCTGCTCATAACCCATTTTACTTGGCTAGCATGCTACACCTTCGATCACATCGTCACTTCCCATCAGGTGAGAGCGTGGTCAAATGCTAGACAAGTTTGAAGTAAAAAAAAAAAAACCCGGAGGCGGCGGGTTGAAAAATAAAGCGCAAATACTTGTTCTGAGTCTAGGTGTTGTGGGACCATGGTACTCGTAGTTCCTAGGTCTCTAGACAGGGAATCCTAGTCAGGATCTATATATGTGATCGATGGGCGTTATTATTATTATCCACTGGTGATCATAAGCCTCCATGTAGCGCCACTTTGGGCGGCTGCTTGCCTCTATCCAAGAGCTCCCCACGCCACGGTGGGCACCGATCCACCTGCTAGGCGATCACGTAACTCGATTGCAACCAATAGAAACACAAATTTGTATGGATTTGACAGTTTAAATACGCAGTTTATTTGTATAGTTAGTATGGAAAGTTCTCCTGTTGCTATGCAATCAAGGTTTCGTGATCATCCCGCTGGTCTCTTAATCATTACATGTCACATACGTAGGAGTTATGGCGAGAAACGAAAAAGACCGCATCATCGCATTGAATTGATTGAATTCCAAAATTTGTGTTATTTTCAATGTTAGAGCATAAAATTGGTAGCATTTTATTCGTTAAGGGCTGGATTACAGGCATGAGTGTGGGAAAATGGTAAAATGATGGTGAAATGTTTCTTTTCGTGTTGTTTTGTAAAACTCCATAGAAGCTTCAAGTAAAGTTGCCACCACTTTACTAGGAGTATGACTTTGACTAGACTATGATTTGACTATGACTTGACTTGATGACTTCGACTGTGACTTGACATATATTTGCGTGAAATATTAACTTGATAAATTATCAATACTTGACACTGGCTAAATACACAAAAATGTGGAGCCGAAACATAAAAAATCATTGGCATTATTGTAAAGTTCAGCAAACAGTTTAAGCACAGCTACATTGTAAAGTAGAGTCAGTTACAAAAGTTGCTCTGCTAAATATATTCACAAATCTAATAATATCTCTCAATATTTTTTTCTCAGTCATTAAGATGTAATAGGTGTAATGAGACCAAAAACCAAATCCGTGTATCGGCTCTCGGAGAAATCGAATCGCGAGTAAATTAGAAACATTATTTTTTAAAAGTCCGTTCATTCAAACTCAGAAAGAAAAAAAGTTATATTTTGTGTACGTTTAACATAAGCGAACGACTACATCGCCACGAAATTCATTCACATTTAAAAAAAATTAGGAATTCACACGAGCAAAACAGTCGATGTTAATTCAAAAAGGGTTTAACTGTCAAATTGATAGTTTCGAGAAAATTTACTTAAACTTCACTGGTTGCATTTTAATGTGGAGTGCTTATTAAGTAATAGAAAAGGTTTATGTTAGTTTCAGTTGCTTGATTATTAGTTTTATTTTATTTATATATTTAATGTTTATTTTCTTTTTTGGTATTAATTCTATTTTAAAATACAAAATATAGTACTAATTCGTACAATTACTGTTAAAATATAATAAAATATAATAATGTTTTTATGCTCAGCGAACTCATGTTTTTATGCTAAGTGTCAGATAGACCGCTTTTAGACTGACAATCTCGAGATTTAAGCCTCATTTCGGTATTATCAGAATGTATTATTGAAGATAATTTCACGTTGAATCCAACGATACCCATAAGTCATTTTGTGAACAAAATTAGTTAAACCCTTCTTGATCTCATCCCTTCAATTATGTGTCCTAATCGCGTATAACAAAATAATAATGCATAGCGTAAAAAAATACAAGTTTGGAAACGTACAGTTTTTCTCACTGACTGTTCATACAGTCGCGGCCTGACATTGGAGCGGCCCACATCGCGGCTGGCCTAGACACAGCAGAAATAGATAGCAGTGACACTCGCGCGCATCGCTCCGGTCTCTCTACCTATCTATAGTCTAGTTTCAATATTCCGTGGTCTAGTCTACACTTTTAGAGCAAATGTTCCGAGGATTTCTTACGTTCTAATTGATAAAAAATTAAAAAAGAATGTCTAGTGTAACTATACATCTCTAGAAGTGTAGTATTTATTTATTTTACATTCCTCTTTCTCAAACTATGAGTGGATGACTGGTGGAAAATTCTTTATCATTAAGTCCTCCGTTCGTACTGTTTTTCGTGCAATAAAGAATAATAATATAATAATTGGGAACAAATTTATAAACAGTAAATCGAAAACGCACCCTAATAATATTTTCATATTTTTTGTCGTGTTTTTGATCATAATTACTGAGATTTGTCTAATTACACCTGTGCAAAAATATATACCAAACCATCATTATATCAAAATGTTTACTTTACGCCCTGTTAACTATAAAATAATGCTCGTGGGTCTACCTGCACCTACCAGCAGTTGTTTGTGCAATAGCATTTTCTATCTATGCATATAACATTAAATAAAAAAAGTCCTGACTGACTGACTATATATCAACGCACAGCCTAAACCGCTGGTCCTAGAGACTTGAAATTTGGAGGGTGTGCTCATTGTAAAGTGTAGGTATCCACTAAGAAAGGGATTTTCAAAATTCCACCCCTAAGAGGGTGAAATACGTGGTAGAAATATCTATGAAAAAAATTCTTCGTTTCCTATAGGCGACGCTTGCGAAGCCGCGGGCAGAAGCTAGTCTATCTTATATTACATTACATTAACATTTTAACTCAAACTCAAGGAAAATAGGTAAATTCTTTCAACCGTACCTTGTTACCATAAGTGCCATATTGTATGTGGACATGTGCGGCACAAACCAGTACAAGATCAAACCGTCCAAAAATAATGAGAATGACATCATTGTGGAACAGTGGGCTTCTTTCTAAATAGCGAGAACAAGCCACGAGCGGCGAGCGGGTATCATATTGTGCTGTGCAAAACTTTAACAGCGCCGCCGCGCGGAAGCAATATCCGCCAATTCCGCCAAAATATACTTGCTTACATGGATACTAAACATTTTCTGTAACGGGATCTAATAATTGAAGGGTTGAGAATAAAAAGGGTTTAACTGTCAAATTGACAGGTTCGAGAAAATTGACTTTAAACTTCAACGGCGTCATTTTAATGTAGAGTGCTTATAAGGTAATAGAAAAAGTTTATGAAGTTTCAGTTGCTTCAAAATGTTTTAATTTTATTTTAAAATACTAAATATAGTACTAATTCATACAATTACTGTAAAAATATAATATAATAATGTTTTTATGCTAAGTGAACTGTATTCCTGTGACAGATAAACCGTTTTTAGACTCAAAACTCGAGATTTAAGCCTCATTTCGGTATTTTGAGAATGTATTATTGTAGATAATTTCACGCTGAATCCAACGATACCCATAAGTCATTTAGTGAAAAAAATCAGTTAAACCCTTTTTGTCCTCACCCCTTCAATTATATGTAAACAATGTGAATTGTGATGCGTAGAGCGTATTCAATTATTGAACGTAATTATTACTTCAGTGATTACTTGTCGTACTGTCTATAATTTTAAGGACTTTTTTATATTGATAATAGTATTCAAAAACTTTTATTTTTTGAATAGGTAAGCGAAAATAAACTATGTGGAAAGAGTTATTAATTATTTATGCCTGACCATGGCATCGTAGATTTTACGAGTAGAATCTCATGGTCGAAAACATTCCGCACGCATCAAATTTCCTATGTTCGACAAAAACAACATTTTAAGAAAATGTAAATTTTCATAACTTCTATTAAAAAAAAAAAGAAATACGCTCGTATTTATGTTTATTATTAATGATAAGGTAAAGGTAGGTTAAACTAATTTAACAAAAAGATCGGGGAGTGAGTTGGCTGGACTGCAGCCGCGACCCCTTCTCGCCCCCCCCCGGGGGGGGGGCTCGCGCCCGGTACGGCGGACGAGGTGCTCACGGGGGGAGGGGTTTAGTGGGTTCAAGTCCCACATACCCTCTGCCACCACCCCCGTGGCATGAAAGTGTGAGGGCATTTCCCGTCCTCAAAAAAAAAAATACCAAAAAGATCCTAGTAAATGTGGTAATGCAGCATAAAATATAACGCTTCGCTTGCGGCTTCTAACTCAATCCACCAGAACCGTTCATGGCAACGCACACGCACCGACGTCAAGTAGGACAATGCATGTTTAGTTTAGTACTTCGCGTCCAACGTTGCCTCACTCGCTGCGTGAGCTGTGAATACTGCTGATTCCAACTAAAAGGAACACCGGTTTCGCTATTTACTTACGGACCAATATTCTAGGTGAAATCTTAATGATTTTATCTTATGACCTAAAATAGTTTGGTCCACATATAATAATCAGTATACAAGAGAATATAAGAAAACTATTGAAGTAAATTAATTAATAAACACTGATAATGGTTTTATTTGTATATATACATAGAATACAATACAACACCTAGACACAGAACAAACATCGATGTTCATTACACAAATGTTTGTCCTGGGTGGTAATCGAAACCACAACCCACAGTTCAGAAGGGTTACTGAGCCATCGGGCCCGTAGATAACACCACTTTTTTTATTATTCAATGCTGAATAAATATTGTAGACTTTAGGGCGCCTTAAAAAGCTACAGCTGTTTTGGAAACCATGGAATCTTTGAACTACTAGGAGAGTACAACATTTCATCACTGTTTTTTTTACTGAAAATCTGACGCTCACTGGTAGTTCAAAATTCAAATAAGACAATCCAAGTCCCACGTGGACTTTTCTGTGTCCGATAAAGCCATGGTTTTACGCAACTCTTCATTCAGCAACGTGCTTAGCATATTCATGGTACTACACACATGTTAAGGCGAACTACTACTAACGTCAACATCTACTTACGGGTTAGACGATCCAGCAGTCCACAGGCGAAGCTTTACTAGGTATTAAAACAGTAGGAGTTTCCAATGGTTGCTTATTCCTAAGAGGCAATAGAAAGTTGATTACCTAATACTCATTTTATTTAAAGTTAATTGAAACTTGTGCAAGTGAACTGTAGAACTATGCCTTACGAATAGGATATTTGACTGCTATATTTTTTATTGCATAATTAATATACCTAAAATATAGACAATCGTGAAAACAAAAATTAAATATCTCAAAAAATGACTAAGTTACATACATTTTAAAATACAGGAATAGAAAGAGACAACTCAAACACGCAGTGACGTAAGTTACCAGTCCTCACAGTAGCTCATCGCTAAGCTGTCGTACCTCTATGGTAGCTCTACATACAATTAATTCTTTGGCATGTGACGTCACTAGCAAAACTTCATAGTAGCTATGAGGAAGCTTCACACGATCTGTTTTGCAAGAAAGGGACAGGCGATGCCCACTACTAAAACTTTAAAGGCGTACTACTCTGTGATGTATTTAACGATTTTACTTATTTATTCCATTATTACATTCATTTTTAAGCTACTTTTCTCACCCCGTCTCGTCGCCGCCCGAGACACGTCTTGAGCGACCCGGATGATCCTATAGCAGCCGTAGTATCGGCTGCGCTAGGATCACCGGACCAGTCTAGCCCTTCTTTTTCAGGTACCGCTTTCGGCACCGGTATAGGATACCAGCGTAACACAATCAGACACCGACCCCGCCGGCGAGGTCGACGTACCCCCCGTAGGTTAGCTAGAACAGTCGCGACTTTCAATAGGGTCCACTCTTCCGTTTCGTGGACGTAGTCTTCTCGATCCTCTTATCCCGGCAACGGCCCAAGCCGAGGCTCGCACCCCAGGGGTGCCCTTGAGCTAGTTGCCTCCCACTTTTGACGACTGGGCGCCTTAAGCGCCCGCCCTCCCGCCCGGTGACGCTGTAAAGGTCGTTAGAGACCAACAGAATTTGCTCGTTCAAAAAATAAAAAAAAATATTTGTTCATTTTTAATAGTAGCATAATTTGTAAAGGATTTCCCATATCATATCCCAAAAGATATAATTTATCACAATCTTGTCTAAGTAGTCCTGAGCTTTTCAGGACATGCATGTAATTAATTAACAATTCAAAATTGAATCATCGCCAACATACATAGAAGTCACAACGGTCCAATTTTTTTTTATTATGATAAAGGAAGCAAACAAGCATACCGCCCACCTGATGGGAAGTGGTCACCGTAGCCTATGGACATCTGTGACACCGGAGGAGGCGTCACCAATGCATTGCTTAAAACTAGGCTGGGTAGTATTAATTAAATTCGAAAGTGATTCTTGTTTGTTTGTTACGTTTTCAAGCCGCTGAACCTGATTAAATTTGGTACCTACCATAGAGAGTATACTTGACACATGGATATTTGTTATAGCCATAAATTAGTTCACGCGTACGATGCTAAGGGCAGCCAGTAGGTATATACCTAATAAGTTGGGTTGAGTTTAACATTAACGAATATGTAATTTTTTCTTACACGTTTCATTTACGTGATAAAAAACTATAAAAAATTAACACGGCATTCAAGTTTGATTTAACGTATAGATTTTAAGGCAAGAATAGTTCTGTATTTACTGGTGCATAAATAACATAATTGACTACAAACCTGATTGTATGTACCCAATTATTCGTGAGTTATTAAAACGCGTCAGAGAAGCCAATACAGTAAAGGCACGTAATGTAATCTTTACTGATGCTTTAATTTACAATGCATTGTAGATACTAGGCTTCATTTGAAGACAATTAAAATTTTCAATAGAAATGATGTTTCGTAAAATTCCGGCCCTTTAAACCACTAGAGCTGAGCAATCGCACTTCTTTCCTATCGCTGTCAATTCTTTACTTTTTGCTATAGCCTTATTGTTTGCATTATCATCTTTCGCAACATTACTCTTTAGTTTCTCTTTCTAATCTTATAACCACTTACAATACAAAAGACACTCCTTCCTCCTTTAAATCCTTACTAATATCCTTATTAATTCCTTACTCCTTACGTATATTATAAATGCGAATGTTTATAAGTATGGATGTATAAGCTTGTTACTTTTTCACGCAGACTACTGAATGGATTTTAATGAGACTTGGAATGCAGATAACTTATACACTACTAACACATAGGATACTTTTTACCCGCGGGTGAAACCCCGGAGCTCAACTAGTGATTATATATAACATTATCACTGCACATTCTGCATCGATATCTCAAAATTTCTGTCATGAATATCAAACGAATACAATCCAAAAATCCCGGTTGCCAAACAACCATTGGAAACCCCCAACCTACCTCCGCCAAAGCCTCACTCTCCATCACACCACCACGGACTGACCTTGATATCCAGTTCAAAGTACCCTTGCAGGGGTGAGTTGCGTACCCGGAC
Organism: Ennomos fuscantarius; assembly: GCA_905220475.3. Taxonomy (NCBI): domain Eukaryota; kingdom Metazoa; phylum Arthropoda; class Insecta; order Lepidoptera; family Geometridae; genus Ennomos; species Ennomos fuscantarius. The sequence goes on along the minus strand of HG992040.1, from coordinate 1,154,572 downwards.
GTTAGGGGGCATCTGAATGTGGACCTGGGGGGCTGCGGGTGCTCCGGCTGGTATCGCACGACCTCTTTCAAGCAGAGCAGGATGCGGGCCCGCGCCGCGGATCGGTGGCCGCTCTTGCTTTATCGCTGTTAAAATATAATTAGCTTAGAATTTGATAGAAGGTTGATGGGAGACAGGATTGATCGCATTTAATGAAGAAAGAACTGAATCATTAGTGAGTTTCAATTACAACAGATTCGCTGCGAAGTCATAAAGAGTATAGACGATCTTAGAAAATGTAATTATTCTAACAAGACAATGTAAGAGTTTTTATAATTTGCTTGAGGCACTGAGGTCATGTATCGTGTTTTATAAACAGTACCTTAAAATGACTAACTACCACATTACGTCACATTGAAGTGAAGCTTACGCGTTCAATCTCAATTTTCTCAGCTCAGTTTAACCCAGTTACGGTAATTAAGGATCAAATCAAGCCTGTCTCTTTATTAAAATTAAGATTAAGGTTTTTATTAACATTAATAAGGTTAAGGTTTCTATTCTACAGATAGCAAACATTTGAATAACCAGCATCTGGGCTCGTACCGTGAGCTCTTAGCACGAGCCTGAACTGAATAGCTTTGACTTTCGTCTTGTTCTCTCAGCTGGAGTAAAGTGAGACAAATGTCAACGCGGTCCAATTCAGGCTCCCGCTAGGAGCTCACGGTACTGGTCCTTTTCTGAATTCTGTAAAGAAATTCCAAAGCGTTAGTTAAAATAAAAATGTTTCACATATTCACAATGTTAATTGCACAGCTCGAAAACGATAACACATAATTAGTCAACATGTTAAAATTATTTGTTACAAACTCCATTACAGCACTCGGTCACATCCGATTAGGTATAACGAATACTCAGACAGTGTAGTTTATGTTTATGTATGTTATATTCATTACATTCTTTGGAAAACACAATCGTAAAATATCTTAAAAACAATATTAGTTCTTATCTCAAAATGTTAGGTTAGAGTAAATTGGCGTTCTTTTCTGCTTTACACACCATACATATATTTATTAGGAACTAAAAAAAGTTTCACTTAAAAGCAAATGAGAATCGATGGCACCTGCAAAAGTACGAGAGTGTCGCATTTGCCATTTATAGCATACATCCCCATTTTCCATTGTTTTTACCCATCTTAAAGGAATCACGTGGTCCCAGTCGATCCCTAATCAACAGATGTTTCAATCTCAAAATGGATATTTTGAGATTGTAAATGTTGGATATCATTTCATCAAAACAATTAAAATATATTGACAGCCTCAGTGGTGGTGATTGAGCAGGTCAGCTCATATCCTGGAGGCGGTGGCTTCGATTCCTACGACAGGTTTGTGCACAGAAAAAAAAAAGCACTAATACTTGTTCTGACTATTGTCCTTGTAGTACCTGGGTCCCTAGACACAGGGAATCTTAGTTATGGTCCAGGATGTATGTGATCGTTGGGCGTTATTATTATATACGAAAAGGTTTAAGGGCGTAATTTTTCGATTAATAATGGCATTACAGTTTAATTTACTAGCTCCAATTCTGTATACCAATGTAACTTATACGCATGCAGCCTTATTAATAAACGGGTATTAGTCTCGGATTAGTTACTTCAGCTTTTGTCCTTTTTTGCTACTGGAATATTTAGCTGGATCGAAAGAGACAAAAGATGGTGTAACTAGTCTAAAGCTAGTTCGTGTTTATTACTAAGGCTGATGATGTTTAGTTGCTGGCCTATCAGTAGCATTTACTGGTGATGCTATTGCAGCGTGAAAACTGGTCATAAACTAGTCATTTCCTAATTTAGCGCATTCCACCACTAGCTTGTGAATTGTGAATCATGCAGCCTTATTTGATTGACAACTTCATAATGTACCGTCATAATTATACTGGGCAGTGTTGTATAATATCCAAATCATTGTATACTTTTCATACATTCTAACAGCCTTATTAATAAACGGGTATTAGTCTCGGGTTAGTTACTTCAGCTTTTGTCCTTTTTTGCTACTGGAATATTTAGCTGGCTCGAAAGAGACAAAAGATGGTGTAACTAGTCTACAGCTAGTTCGTGTTGTAAAAGTTTAAGTGAAAATTATACTTTGATAATGACTTATTAAAAACTACCGAGATTGTAGTGGAATCGTAAATAGATAACTGGACAACTTGAGACCACCATTTCGCAAGAGAAGAGCCATAACGTTGTAATAAGTTACATTACTTATTCTAAAACACGACTCCCGTAACTTTGTTTTGTAATCCATTTGGTTTTTTTTTTTCAAAAAAAAAATCTACTGTATAAAGCTACGGCAAAAAAGCTAATACAAAGACATGATTGTAAGTCCGAAAATTAGGGACAAATTATGACTACATAAAAACCGCTTTCGCTTATGCCTTCCGCCACTACAAGGTTTCAATTTGACCGACTGAGTCCCAATTGGCACATTACCTAATTTGTTTAAAACCCATATGTGACGTGAAGCCAAGGCTACTCTGACATGAGCTAATGGAATCTACTACAAAAATTGTAAAAACGTTTAGCACCCTGTCGCAATAAGAACAAAGTTTGTTAATAAGTTGTAAAGGTGTCTTTTTAAATAATTTTATTGGCATAAATGAAATGTTACAATTTGTTACTTACAAGAATAAACATTTCCTTCAAACTACACTTAACTATGAGCCCCAAACTAAGCACGAATTTAAGCCTGTATCTTGGGACTCTGGTGTAAATAACCCTCAAATAAATATGGAGAAACACAGTAAATTGAAGACAATTTTGTGAGTGGAACAATAAAAAACCTAACTTTAGGACTACGTTTAATAAGCACTATTCCCCCCATGACGTGCGTCAACTTGTCGGCGAGTGACCGTTTTACGGATGCTAGCTTCCCCTTGCTGCTAGTGCTAATGTATGTTTGACAGCCTCTGTGGTGTGGTGGTTGAGTTGGTCAGCTCATAACCCGGAGGCGGCGGGTTCGGATCCCGCGACAGGACAAGTATTTGAGTACAGAAAAAAAAAGCGCAAATACTTGTTCCAAGTTTGGGTGTTTTGGGACCATGTGCATCGTAGTTGGGTGTCTAGACACAGGGAATCCTAATTAGGGTCCAGGATATGTATGTGATCGTTGGGCGTTATTAATATTATTATGTATGGGATTCACCAATTTTTGCATAGGCCGCAACATTAAGTCTTACTAATACCGCCACTTGAAAGATCACTATAGATGCTAGCGTGAGAATACCAAGAGATCTAAAGTGCCTGGCAGATGTGTCAGCGATTATAAACTACAACGCTATAAATACTACTATTAAACAACCTACTACAAAAAAAAGCTATAATATTAATCTCTATTTCCCTTGTCATTGCATCGGTGAACGGATGGAATATTACCGCTAATTCTTTTTTTGTTGCGTTTGTAAGGAAAAGGTTCTCGTGAAAGAAAAAATTAAGAAAGTAGAGCGAAAAACTGGAAAATATTAGCTGGTATATAGTTATTACATAGCTAGTATATTTTATTATAATCTATACATATAAAATTCAAGTCCTGACTGACTGACTGACTGACTTATATATCAACGCACAGCTTTAACCGCTGGTCCTAGAGACTTGGAATTTGGAGTGTTCTTTGTAAAGTGAAGAAGGGTTTTTCAAAATTCCACCCCTAAAAGGGTGAAATGGGTGGTTGAATTATCAATAAAAAATATTCGTTTCCTTTAGGCCACGCGGGCGAAGCCGCGGGCAGAAGCTAGTAATAATATATAATATTACGACATATCCTAACCGTTTACGTTAACTTACTGTTTGACAGCATTATGTAAGATATATAAACATTTCCCAGGCGTACGGCACATGTTTAGAAACACTGGCGCTATGTTTACGTCACTTGGCGAAACCAACCACATGTCACATGTTTAATCAAGGCCCTAGGGTCAACCAAGTATTTGATTTAGACAGGAGTTTTAACGACTTCTTTGAAGTAAAACTTCTATATGCACTCTTGACTTGGCAGAGGCGAGGCGAAAGGAAGTTGAAAAATGTAGGTTAAAGTAGATTCTCCATTGTCAGCATAACAAAGTAAAAAATTTGTATCATTATGTTGGTATGTCCGGTAAAATGACAATTTACACTTGTCAAAATGGCGACATTAACATTAAACAAAGCAAATACAAAGTTATACCGGTCGATAGATGGAGCTAAACTAAAGAAGTTTTACTTCAGAACACTGATTTTGTTTAGACTGTTAGTTTTGTGACTTAGTTTTGAATAACTGCCCATCAAAACTAGGCATAGCTTACAATCTGAAAATCTGTTGGCTTCGAAGTTTGGACTTGTTAGGATTCCATCAAAATCCTGAAGTACACTAAATACTATCCACGGCGCTAGATAGTTTGTAGCCTTCCACGTTCTGATGCCTCTTAATCAATTGCTGGTCTAACTAAATATATCATGCAGCGGATTTTGCCGTTGTAGGTCCGTATTACAGAACGATGCTCAGCCACTGATCAGTGCTCAAGTAGAGATTTCATTCATAAAGTGATCAATTAGTGAATGAAATCTCTGCTTGAGCACCATCGATGACTGAGCATCGTTCTGTAATACGGATCGTAGTCTCTCTCTTGAATTGTGCGAATACAAGCTGAGGGCAAATAAAGGTAAAGTCGAAGAGAAAGATATGCAGCAGTGACAACACTTACGTAAGATAGGTAATGCTAGAGAGAAAGATACTAGAGAGAAAATGTTCTTTTTTATTTTTGTAAGTGAATGATGTCACGAACTAGTCGTTCACCTGATGTTAAGTGACACGGCCACCCATAACAGAAGTGTCACTCTGAACTCCAAAATATCGCTATTAAATTAAAGTTTATTATTAAACTAAAACTTATTATATTTTATTTATTGTTAAATTACTATCTAAAGTTTCGCCTGACACTGCACTGCGCATGTCATCCTGAGACATCAACACAGTCTGGTAATAAGATTACTCGACTGTGAGATCAGATCATAAACTCTTATTTGCCCGATAATTTCACAAGCTACAGTGCCTTTTAAGCCGGAACACAGTAGTGCTTGCACACTACTGTTTAGCGGCAGAATAACTGGCTATAACTAATGACTAACTGGAATAAGCGGTAGCACCTACCTAGACGAACTTTGCAGAAAAGTCCTACCACCTAGTAGAGCTGAGCAATCGCACTTCTTTCCTATCGCTGTCAATTCTTTACTCTATGGGCGTCATTACTCGTGGCCCTCGTGTTAGAATGACGCCGGACTACTTGCAATCATGCGCCCACGGCCAGCCAATATGGCAGCTCGCAGCTGCGAATGTGTCAATTATCGAGTCTGCTTCTAACTCATTCTAACACTTGAGTAAACCATCCGTTACTGACCGTTCTGTGCTAAGGCTGCGGACGAGTAAGCGGTGTAAGCGATAGCGGGTGACGTAGCGGGAAGCGGGCTTAGTCAACGGCATTTTTGTAAACGAAAAGACGGACAAACGTACAAAGATTCTTTATAGAATCTATATTCTCGATATTTGCGTGTATTCATTTCGATAGAGCTCTTGTTGAGTTTTGCTAATTAAAACACGTTAGGTTTTCTGCGACACGTTTGTATCCCTTTATCTCGTTGTACATTAAATTGCTATATTCGTTGTTTTGATATAAGTAGTAGATACGAACTGCACCCAAGTTCCGAATCACTATATATCAAACTCTCACAACACAACTCAGCTCAACACAACTCAGTCTTCTTCATCGTGAATGTAAGATAAAAGAGACAGTAAGTGCGTGTGTGTATGTGTGTGTGCGCGTGTGTGTCTGTGTGCATGCGTGTGTGTGTGTGTGTGTGTGTGTGTGTGTGTGTGTGTGTGAGAGAGAGAGAGAGAGAGAGAGAGAGAGAGAGATTTAAAATTAGAACGTCTCTGATTTGAATCTGGGTGCCTTTCAGAACCGCTCGTCGCTCCGCTCTTACACCTTCATCGCGCCCTAACACCCGGTCATATGACCTTACATATATGTGACAATAAGCGTTAAAACTTTTGTTCTTGTCAGAGCGACACTGAGGCCTCTTTCAAACAAGAATTACTTGAATCGTGGACTTCTACCTCGTATTGTGAAAGCCACAGCAACAACTTTGTCGCACCAAATACTTTCGAAGACCATTTGATGCAATATTGGAGTTTGCTGAATATACACTGTGACAGGATTGTAGAGGCTCAGCTTATATTCCTGTTTTCTACGCTGTGGTCGTTGAACAAATGAATTTTTAAGTTCTTTTGTGAACGCAATGTGTCGAGATAAGGTGAACGGATATTCCCAGAAAGTACATTTTGTTCGTTGATGAAAACAACTCTATCAAGAGTGCGTACTAAACATTTTGCATAATTAAATAGAAGGTGTAGTAACATAACACGTAATTTATTGTAATTTTCTTTACTTACAGCTAACATAAGAAATCATATAACAAAAACTTTAAAAATACCCGGCAGGCGCAAGACTAAAATCTCATTACGTCATCACCTTTCAAACAAATAATTCACAAATGTAAAGCGAAAAAACCAACTTCAAATTTATGCGGTTTTCTCATGGATGCCATACGGGAAGTACCAGCTTTCAAATAAATTTAAAAAAAACATCTAAATCCGTTCACCTAGTAGAAAGTTTTGAGGTAACAAACACAAAAAAGTCGAATTGAGAACCTCTTTTTATTTCTGAAGTCGTTTAAAAAAACATGGTTTCTGTTTTTTTTTTATTGTTTGATAGGCTTGCGTTTGACCACTGTCGCACCTGATGGTAAGTGACGATGCGGTCTAAGATGTAACACGGTTGCCTAGAAGATACCTGTTCACTCTCGATTTGAAGACTCTTTTAATTTATCTTTCTTAATTTGTGGGTGCCACAGATGAATCTTCTGTGTTAACTCCACAAGGTCTCTCGTAGCATTTTCATTTCACACTCTCACTTCTCCTAGGTGGCACTTTCAAATTTCACACCCAATAAACTGACGACAAATACATGAATGCTAAAATATTATCACATTTATAACTTGATTACATAATGTCACTCGGGAGTGACCTGCTAACAGTCTAGATATAAAAACTGCTTTAGCTCCACCTATCGGCCGGTATACCTTTATTTTTGCTTCTGTTAATGTTAATGTCGCCATCTTGATAATCATAAATTATCATTTTACCGGACATACCAACATAAAACAAATTTTAAGCAATTTTTAACTTTGTTATGTTGACAATGGAGATCTACGTGAACCAACTTCAACTTCCGCTCGCCAGCTTACTCCCAAGTCAAGAGTGCGTAAAGAAGTTTTACTTCAATAATTAGTTCTAGACAACTGATGAGACGCTAGAACTAATTTCGGTTGACTGAACTAATTACCAAACTAAAGATGCTTACTTTAGGAGTTTGTCAAAACCACGACCTGACATCGCAAAAGAGAGCAAGTTCAGAGAATTTAAAATATTAGACCTTTTAAAATCTTTAGGCGTTGTTATCAAAAAACTGTATTTCAATAAAGTTATAACATTCAATTTATCACGTATCAGTTGTACCTACAGAGAAATTCCAAACAATTTCCCGGCAAAAGCATGACAAAACATTTGGAGGAAATGGCGTAACAGCAAGGCCGGCGCCGTGAACTGGTCTATTTAGGGAACATACCCAGTGTTACTAGTTCCGCACCAGGAAATTGTCTGGTCAAATACCCTAAATGTCTCCCGACCACACCAACACTGTCCGGGATCAAACGGCACTGGCAGACATCAAGAAGATTATAATGATGTTTGTCTCTAAGAGGTTCGCTCGGTTTTGCCATATAATACTTATGAAATAAAATTAAATTACCAGCGTTAATGAGGTAAGAAATCAATCAATACTTCGGTATACATACATATTTGCCAATTCTTTAAATTAGGGTCAACGCATCAATTTCTAAAGAGTTGGCATAGATTGCCAACACTTCGTGACCACCCATAAATAATGCATTCATTTGTAATCACTTCCCTCGCCCCATCATAGCGTGATATTTAATTACTGAATATAGACTCCGTAATTAAATATTACATTAATACCTGGCAACACTGAGACGACAGATAATAAACGCTTTTCATAATAAAGAGTGTGACTTATTAAAATCGTGTTATTATATTTCTTCAGTATCTACTTGACTCTATGGAGTCTCGCCTTTTCTATTTCCGATGTACAACTACAATGAAAGAGTTTTGGCGGGAAAACGAAAAAATCGCGTCACCGCATTGTATTATTTTCCAAAACTTGTGTTATTTTCAGTTCAGTGTTTTTGCATACAATTGGTGGCATTTTATTCGTTTAGTGCTGGATTACCGAAAAAAAATCTTTAATATGATAAACAAAGAAAAGTTTCAATATGAATCCAACCTGTTCTGCTTCCACGAACCTGATTAACAATTAAATAAAGTGAACCTTCACAATTTATTCGCGGCTTCTATACATTCGTCTTCCAGTTTTCATATCCTTGGCGCGACTCTGAACTTCTGAATTCTTCCTTTGGTCTCGTATTGTGAAGTGGTAAGTATAACTACAGTGACAAAATGTTTAGCACAGAGGATAATGTTGGGGTATTTAAATTATTGACAGAGTACGAACTTAGTAATATTAATCCAGCTTCAGCATGTAGCGGTTCGGTCACAACCCGTGGTCCACCTACATAGTTCACCTTTAGTCGGAAGTGAGCTTGACAGAACAATAAGAATGGCACTGCAACGAGTTCAGTAACGAGCCGAACGTCAAAGGGAACAGTGACGTCCTAAACAGTGCCTTGTTTACAACCAATATCCAAAACGAGTGAGGTTCTAAAATGTTATTCGTTTTGGAAGTTAGTAAATACCTCGTCGTCATCAGGAATTTTACCTATGCCGTGTCTTTATCTTTTCAAGCATCACGTTTGTCGTAAAATTATCACTATGGAAACTAAGGTCCGTATTACATAATGATTCGATTCGATTCGACATCGATTGCTGCTCAAGCAGAGATTTCATTCACTGATTGATCACTTTAAGGATGAATTCTCTGCTTGAGCACCGTTCGATGACTGAATATTGTTCTGTAATACGGACCTAAGATTGCAAACGATGAACCCTACCAGCTGTGAAGGCTACTCGAAACGGATATCGACATCCTCGTCGCAACAACAGCCAATGTTTTTACGATCATCCAAAGTTCTTCCACTTGGCCAGTTTGACTAAAACACACCCTATATATTTCGAACATTTCTGCTCATGTGCACAAAAAATGGACAGTTCACAATGATTTCTTTAGGACGTACCCAAATGCGTTACAGTATAGGATAGTATAGTAGGATAGTACTCCAAAGAGGTATAAGTGCGGACTTACGAGCTCTCAAACTTAGCGCAAACGGGCGTTCAACACATTACACTGAATATAGGATAAACCTATAAACTGGAGAGTACATAGATGAATACTTTATAATTCAATTTAACAATGATATCGGTGCACACAATTTAATGAAAATACTCCGGGACGAATGGAAAAAATGGACTCATAGCGGGACAATAGAAAGAATATGATGAGTTATAAAGTCAGTGACAAATCCAATGTTGCCAGCATGGTAAAGCTTGAAGTCTAAGCTAGAAAAACTTGTGACTATAGCACACTGAATGCGTATGGAATTTAGCATATCATTTGGTTTACTCTAAACCGCTCTTCGTCTAGACTATCGGTATCAAACGGTTCTAAATATAGACGTCTGCGTAAAGTAGGCACTACTTTCGTGTCTTGACCGACAGCGGCAAGCGACACCGGACGGGTTTCCGATTGAGTGGCGACACACGAAGAGATGTCACTGTCGGAATAGGCAAATAATTTGAAGACAGTTTTAAGAAATTTGGTATAATGATTTTTATGGTTTGCTCATTCAAGGGGGTGAGTTCAAAAATGGTTTAACTGTCAAATTGATAGTTTCGAGAAAATTGACTTTAAACTTCAACGGCTTCATTTTAATGTAGAGTGCTTTTTAAGTAACAGAAAAGGTTTATGTAAGTTTCAGTTGCTTGAAAATGTGTTAATTCTATTTTAAAACACAAAATATAGTACTAATTCGTACAAGATTTTATGCTAAGCGAACTGTATTCCTGTGTCAGATAAACTGTTTTTAGACTGACAATCTCGTGATTTAAGCCTCATTTTGGTATTTTGAGAATGTATTATTGTAGATAATTTCGCACCTTTAATAATAAAGTGAATCAAGTCAAATAATTGGGATTCGCCGATTTTGTAGTAAAACGATTTCTATGCTCCTAAAGAATTGGTACAGTTTAACAGCCGCTGCATTCACGGCTATACGAGCGAGATAAAGGAACGTTCGTCTCTTTTTGATTGACTCGTCGATCCCTTCCGAAATCACAAAACGAACCAATTAGAAATGCTCCAGCAGTGATCAAACTGAGACGTGTGCTTGAGTGGAATAATTCAAAATAAATCATTTTATCAATTTTTCTTTTTTTTTCTAAAATTTTCATTTAATGGTAAACAGCATTATATATTAAAACACCTTGTTTCAAACTATGTTTTTACTAACAAAATGCATTAAATACTAGTGATGCATTTGTTGCAATATTTTTTTACATAAAGACTGTACTAATAAGTATTGTGTCATGAAGTATGATTAAAACTTGACGAAATTTTTAATCAAAAAAAGATCTGCATCACAAAAAATGTTTAATTTTTATTTCAAACCTCAATATTTTAGTAAATATTAATAATTCTAATTATTTTGAAGTCCGTTTATGTCCCACCATCATTTTGACAAAACTTTAAAGACATATTACTTTTTAAAGTGCTCCAAAAATCGAAATATTCGCTGAAACATAGGCAGCGGTAGACTTGTGAAACTTTAAACGTGATTTCCCAACAATCATTAATTTTGAGTTGATTCACTTTATTTTTAAAGGTGCGATTTCTTGTTGAATCTAAGGATACCCATAAGTCATTTTGTGAAAAAAATCAGTCAAACCCTTTTTGATCTCATTCCTTCAATTATAAAATAGCTGCACGTCGCGGTATTGTCCTAGTGGAATTTTTGGAGGTAAAAATTATCTTATTTTATTCCAAGACTGAAAGTCCTATACACGTCAAATTTTATCAAATCAACTAACTACCACCAACGCTATTTCAAGAATCTCGAGAAGGCGACGCTGCCAAGCCCGTAAATTGGTTGCATATGGTGATAGATAATTTGACATGAGATCACTTGCTGCAGTACACAATCACGATTGGTCCCGGCTTTAGAAAAGGTTGGACGCTGAAATCCCGCTGGTCATTAAATTTTTTTCTTCACATTACAAAAATTATGTGTTAGTCGAGTTCCTTCATATACACCCGTAGGATATGGTGTTACGGAAGGCGCTTTGTGTTTTGTCCTTTTTCAACTATGGTAGATAATGGAGATGTAGGTACTCGGGCAGTGTTAACATCGTCATCCGCCTACCCTTATCCCATTTAAATGGGTCGGTGCAGCATGTTTTTCTCTTCCACTCATGTCTGTCCGACGTCATCTCAACATTCACTCCCATAGCACATATATTCTTCACACAGTCCAAACACACTCTTTTCGGTCTTCCTCTACCCCTTTTGTATTAACATGTAAAAAAAAAAATATGACGCAGACAGTACACTGACTTCGGTGATTGGAAATGGTAGAGACGTTTGTAGCGAGCAGCTACCTACCTCATAGGTGCTACTATTTGACGACCTCAGTGGTGTGGTGGTTGAGCAGGTCAGCTCATAACCCGGAGACGGCGGGTTCGATTCCCGCAGCACGACCAGTAATTTTATGCACAGGAAAAAAAAGCGCAAATATTTGTACTGAGTCTGGGTGTTGTGGGACCATTGGTCCTCGTAGTTCCTGAGTCCCTAGACACAGGGAATCCTAGTTAGTCCAGAATCTATGTATGTGATCGTTGGGCGTTATTATTATTATTGCAATAGCCTTAATACTGGGACTCTACTAGGCTCTACAAATCGCGTGGCCTCCTTAGCTGCGCGGTAAAACGTTCGTATACGAGTGAACAAAAAAGAGAAATAACGCAGGAATTACATCAATCCAATTTAAGGAACGGCTCGCATTACGTACTTTCAGAGATCCAGAAATTATCGTGTGGTGTCAGCCTTAAGGCAAAGGAGATGGGTGTCTTTGGCACCGTTGCGTTCTATGGGTTTGTGAAGTCTCGCCTTCACATTGCATCTATGTATGTGATCATTGGGTGTTATTATTATTATTATTACCTATAACGTCTGCACCCGACCAAAATCGTGATTGCTCTTGCATTTGCTTCAAAGTATCGATCGCGTCATACTATCCAAAGAGTGGGTGGGGCATTGGTTTTGTTTAGTCCCTCCATTGACTAGCATAATCGTACCGAGCACACTCGTACATTGTTCCAAACAATTTGCGACTTTGCAAAACGTCACTACCTACTTTCGGTATGAAAATTAGCTGGAATAATACAAACTAAAAACAGTACATTCCATGCTGGTTAGTTGTTAGTCCATAAATAAGAAACGTCACACAACCTATTATAACTCGCGCCATTCAAGAAAGGACCTGAATTACTAGTAGTAATATTGCTGTCTCATGGCAGATTTGTGCAAGCACTGCCACTACATTGTCAATATTATAATGCTAAAATTGGAAACAATATTCTTTAGATTGCATCAGTGTCGCTTTTCTAATGGTGCACGTCATACGAGTGAATCGTGTCACATATACCTGGACATACTAAACAAAATGTTTTGCAACTAAATATTAAACATACACTAAATAATTCTTTTAGTCTGACTTGATTCAACAACCAGAATTGTTTACTAATTTATCTGCTACCATTATATTTTAACAAACTTTGATTGACAGCAAGAAAAATGAGTACCTATGACTGAATTTACACAAATTTTTCTTTTGTACTTCCAATTAGTCACTCAATATCTTACCAAGTATGCTGTTAGCGTTACAACTAGAGCAAGACTATATTAAATCTTCTTTCATGCTGTTAGAATTTAAATTTGAAAAAATCCTACTAACTATCTTGCAAAGTCCAGGAGTTGATGGCGGGATGAGGCCCAAGACTGACGACGGGTACTCCAAAATGCTCCTTCAAGCAAGAGCTGTTACTACTCTGCATCGTCTGCACCAGCATCCTCGAAGACTTTCCAATATTTTCTGAACTCTTCAGAAACATTGCTATATCAAGTCCGCAAGTTTCGTTGACAGCTTTTCTACATTCCGATGCAGCTATAGGTGACAGCTTGCCGTTGACATGTACTGCTGAGCTGCACACTTCGTTGATCAGTTCAAGGACTGTCAACTCTGTGCCAAACATCACATCGCAGCATCCTGGAGACCAGTGAATAGTTATGCAGGGAATCCTCCCTGCAACTATACACGGCTGCACCCTGTATAGTTGTATTATAAAGTCTGTACACATACATGTCTCTTTTGGAGACTTTGCTGAGCTTAAAAGCATGTTGATAATGTGCACACAGAATTTAAATTGGACTTTGATATTCTATTTTCTCTTAGAAATTAATTATTTCGTTACTTGATAATGTAAATTATATAAACAGTTACATATACAATACATGGACAGATAGAGATAACAATTCTTTTTATGTTAGAGTACTGGAAGGATTTCCTGTTCATTAATTTATAATAAAATTGTAATTCATTTCCAGCGGTTTATCAATTTCATTACCATTCACCTTCATGATTATACAAGGAAAACCCTATTATCATAACAGAATTACATAAATTAATAACTGGATAAAATACAACTTTGTTACACCACTAACTTGCCACCTTGCATTGCTTATTTAACAATTTAAAAAAAGGTTTTTTATTTGAAAATAATTTAGGAGATATTTTTGCAAATGAATTTTTAAATAAATGTTGTAAATTATGGTATAGATTTTAGCTCCCCATCCACATTAAACAATAGTTTTGTTAATGCTATAAAAATTTATATCAGCCTACTTTTTTACTGCGGTTAAAATACAAGAACAATGCCTTTCAATTGCTGTTTGTGTTCTACAATGTAGAATTAATGTTTATAATTTCTAGACTATAAGAACTGTTTTTACAGACTAGAAAAAAGAATTGAATCTTACTTGTTAAACTAAAAATCAATCTAGATGTTTCTTAACTGATGGCAAAATTTAGGTATACATTGCTCCATAGCAATAGTTAATATGCAATTATCCTTGCTGTGTAGACTCACACCAGTCCATACAACATTCCAATCAGATCTTCAGTAAACATGCTCAAAGTCAACAACTGGACCGAGACTTATTTGCACTGCAATATCTCGTACTTGAGAATCGCAAATATACCACACATAATAGTCCAACAACCAACGACTTACGGTGCGATTTAAGGCTTTAAAATAAGGTGGAACCCCTAAAATATTACAGCTCGCACGTCTAATTACTGCACGTTGATAATTTAGCTGCCGTAACAGGCATATAATTAGATTAAACCATTACAAAGGGAGCGAAACGCGCGGATTTCGTCTCAAGTCCAGCGGTATTGACATTGAGCTTGTGTTATAAATACCGACGTTACCTGCGTCCCGGTCGAACTGGTTAGGCTGGAGCTGGTTCCGCTGGTGGCCCAGCAGCAACGGAGCAAGGATCCTGGGCCACAGTACCGCGAAACACCCCACAACAATCACTAGTACGAACATCGTCTTTCGCGGACCCAACACCTCGTCGTTCGCCATCCTGACGTCGTGTTTTCGTATCGTTTTCTATCGTCACTCACGTTCACAGCCGGTCGCACTCTACGGGAACATCGTCGATGTGACAAAAATAGAGATTTTCCACCCACGACTAACCCGTGCCCGTGAAAGTGGATGACAGGATGACAGCTGTCAAATCCAGAGATGCGCCCTCTCCCGGCGGAAAAGTTACGGGAGCGATCCAGTTGTGGGAAATTGGGAATCATCTTCACGGGAGCGTTCCGCGAATCTTCATTCTTCGATTGCAGATAGCCGGTGGATTGAGCTGGCTCGAAGTGACACAGCCGTATATCACATTCAAACAGCTATGCCGACTTCTTGCCTTCCCAGCCACCGGCTTGGTTTATTCTGGTGGTGAAATCGTCCGTACGTAGCTGCGGTTCAAATATTGACAAAGTGAATTAACGTTCAGCGGACGAGCGTGCGGCGCTCGGTGGGCAGACTTCGGAACAATATGCCTGGGCGCGGAGGCGGCGCCGGCTAATAACCCGTCCCCACCGCGAAGAGGACTACACGCGCCCAGATGAATACTAATTAGACATTGTAGGTACCTACTTGCCGGTTATGCGAGCAAGCCTCACTAAAACTTCCATAGTATCGAGGGTTGAATATGGTTACAAGTTTAGTCATTGAAAAATAAACATGTTTTTTGTTAACGTTTTCTTACCTGAGACAAAAAGGCTGCGCGGGCGCATCGGTCGTCCCGTCGGTCCCCATCTCCTACGCATTGTGATGACAAACCGGGTCAGAATGTGACCCTACTTAGGTGTACCTACTACATACACTAGTACGGTGTAGACTAAGGAAAACATGAATTATTTATGAAAGTTAGTGCAACTTACATTCATGGCCTACTGTGAATGGTTAGCTACAGCTTCTAGCAAAGTTCTTACCGAAATCTTATGTCAGGAGGTGGCTATTAATTAATAGTAATTAGTAGGTACCATATATAGATTAGCACTAATATTAAATAACTAGATCTCTAATAGTGGTGGTAAGTTTTCCCATATCTCGCTATAATGTACTAGGTAGTAGATAGTAGGGAGGTATAAAAAAGGTGCTAGGTATTATTTTTTCCGTATACTGTTACAAGTAATAGGTTTTGGATAATTTTATACATATCTCGTAAAAGTCTGCTACATAAAACAGTAATGCAAGATCATCGTGAGATAAGCGACACCAAAAAATCCACTGTCAACAAGCCTATCTCAAGCCCAAGATACGAATGAGTAAACATGAAATAATGTTAGATTATGTCTCATTCATAAAAGCTACCTGTTGATCAACGCGTGTGGAGATAAATTTTAGATAATAATAATAACGTCCAACGATCACATACACAGATTCTGAACCCTAACTAGGATTCCCTGTGTCTAGGGATACAGGATCATGGTCCCACAGCACCCAGACTGAGAACAAATATTTGCGCTTTTTTTGTGCACAAATACTTGTCCTGCCTCGGGAATCGATCCCGCCGCCTCTGGGCTATGAGCTGACCTGCTCAACCACCACACCACATCACAGATTCTTCCAAATAAGTAGGTATCTACTTATCTCACCATCAGCCATCACCAACTATCCGATAGACGTCCGCTGCTGTGTTTTAATAGTACTCTATAAATAATGGATGCATTGCGCATAAGGCGCCCTGTCATCATAAGCTATATTCTACGCTCACGGGCACCCCTGGGAATGAGGATCGAGAAGACTACCTATACACTGGCAGCCTTATTAAAAAACACGAACTAGCTTTAGATTAGTTACACCATCTTTTGTCTCTTTCGATCCAGCTAAATATTCCAGTAGCAAAAAAGGACAAAAGCTGAAGTAACTAAACCCGAGACTAATACCCGTTTATTAATAAGGCTGTGGGAGACTAAGGTCTGTATTACAGAACGATGCTCAGTCATCAATCGCTGCTCAAGCAGAGATATAATTCACTAATTGATCACTTTATTAATGAAATCTCTGCTTGAGCACCGATCGATGACTGAGCATCGTTCTGTAATACGGACCTGAAACTAAGACCCTACGTGAACACTAGCGTCCGATCTATAGCCAGCTCGTCGACCTTACTTTCGTTGTTGGTGTCTGATTGTGTTAAGTTAGATTGACCACTCAGTCCTAGAGCAATCGATACGATGCTCGGCTGCATAGGATTTTGAAGGCGACGACAATGGGGAATATACCACTTTTTAAACTTTTGCGACTTGAAAACTTTTTGTGAAGGTTAGTCAAAATTATGCTTTGATAATTTTTGTGCGCGAAAAGACCCGTTTTATCTTCACAAATGGGGATAATGTGCCTAATCGGACTAGGTAAGTTTATAAAGTAACATCCAGTTAAATTTTTGTAAAATTCCCAATAAAACTCCAAAATACCAAACTCGATCTTCATCTCATATTAGGTACTGTGTCCAGGATACAAAACGATTTACACTGAACCTTTGTAGGGTCACAGATTTTATAGGGTTTGGCTTTTTTTGATTCGACAGTTAAAACTTATTTGTTATGCATGTCACAATCATCCCCTCCATAGAAACAATGGGTAGGTAGGTTCTTTTCGAGACAGGAAACTGCGCACGCGCTTGTACTACAAAATGGCCGTTGCCGCCGCCATTTTGTTCTGTCGTTTGTCCAGGAATGGATTTATAGCCCCCGTCTGGATGCAGAAGAGACGACTAGCCTTATGGAGAGAGGATATCCGGGCCTGTTTCCGTTGGGTTGGTATATCAAGATCGTGATTCAAATATAAGTTTGTTTGTTTCGCTTCCTTAATCGAGAAAGGCGAAAGGTGCTTCCGTTGTAGATAATGTTCATACCTACTATTACACACATCTACATTTTACACGGGATCTTGAGGATAGATTTACATGTTTAATGCCTGTCAGCGCAAAACGTTGAACCCTCCTAGGTTCGCACTTATGTCTCTTTGACGTACCACTGCAGCGCATAATATTTGGCTACGTCCTGAGAGATAAGTGTGAACTTATGAGCTGTCAAACTTTAGTGCAGAAGGGCACATGAATAGTTTAAAAAAAACCTAAGTTACATTCTCTTATGCAGATTACTAGGTACCGACTTAGCTAAGTAGATTACTGACAATGTCCGCGGGTGTGAAAACATGTACTGTTTTTGTACTATTGGGTACATTAGGCACGCCCGGCCGTACGCGCAAAACTCACTGTTAGAAGCTAACACCGCTCATTAGTATTACATAGAAGGCGTAATTACACTATTAGTGCTATTAGTCATGTGTAGGAACGCCATTTAGTGGTGTACTATTAGGACAAGAGAAGACGCGTAACATTTTCTAGGGTTCTTTGACAAAAGGTTAATCGAGCCTTCAAATATCATAAGTTCTCGACGACGAACTGAATAAATATTGGAACAGCGACAATTAGGTCCGCATGGCCTATAGGAAACGAAGAATGTTTTTTTTTTTTAATTCAACCACCCATTTCATCCTCTTAGAGGTGGAATTACGAAAAAAACCTTCCTTAATGGATACCTAAACTTTACAAAGAACACACCCTCCAAATTTCAAGTCTCTAAAACCAGTGGCTTAGGCTGTGCGTTGATATATAAGTCAATCGGTCAGGACTTCGAATTTTATATGTATAAGCTGAAAGTCCAAAGTCATATTATGATGATTTTTCTTTCTTATGCTTAAACCAATGAGTTTATATACCCTATATATGTATGTACACGTTTTACTTGTATTTATATCAATATTTACATCAGAAGGGTCTTAGCTGACTCGACTGAACAGCAAGTGATGAATTCGGATATGATTCTTAGTCGTTCCACTCTGCTCGCTTGCTAGTCAACTATCGCAGACTTGCTTGTTGATAATCTGTTGATAATCCAACTTAAATAAATGTACCAATTTACTTAAGATTTTTTAACCAATCAATCTAGTAATGGCACAATTGCTTTTTGTGGTACCCGTAAATTAAATTTTCTAAACACGTGAGTAATAATAGGATGTGGCTCATCGGTTGGATGTCAATCTTACACAACATGGTTCGAATCTCGTTAGCGCAGCACTAAGCCAAGTTATGTGCAAAATTTGCTACTATAACGATGAAAGACGCCCGTAAGTTGATGAAGTGATATTTTCACTTCTTGGGTTTTTTTTAATTTGTTTATGGTACAGCCTACGCCAATACTTACCTAAGTCAGTGATACTTACTATGATTAGAAAAAGGGCAAATTTTTGAACGTTATCTCTCACTCTCATTGTTAAAACCAACTATTGTGGTTGTCCTATCTTATACCACAGAATAAATGTTAGTATACACCGTACCTATACAATAGGTAGCTTTGTACATAGATAATATAATATACATACCCAAACCAGGGTACAGTTACATCATTAGCTCATTCATTTGTTGAACACCCACTAACAGAGCACAGATGTTCCTTTGTTGTAAGTATAGTAAAGCTTTAAAGACGAAACTAAGTTTAATATTGAAGCGAGTAATGTAGTTATTATTAAGGAGTAGGGGTGATGGTTTGGTGTTGAAACTTAATTTTTTTATACTAGTATGTATAAGGCTTTGGGTTTTAGGATTTTGATATCCAGCAGTTTCATTGTTATTGTGTGTGCAATATCCTCTGTAGTGTGGTGGTTAAGCAGGCCGGCTCATAACCCGGAGGCGGCGGGTTCGATTTCCGGGGCAGGACAAGTTTTTGTGCACAGAAAAAAAGCGCTAATACTTGTTCTGAGTGTGAGTGTGTTGAGTTCTGAGTCTAGGTGTTGTGAGACCATGGTCCTCGTAGTTTCAGGGTCCCTAGACAAGGAATCCTAGTTAGGGTCCCAGGATCTATGTATATGATCGTTGGGCGTTATTATTATTTATTAGAAAATCAACATGGATCAGGGATGGTGTAGGTCGTGTAGTAACACACGAGTAGTAGTAATCCACTGAAGTGGCTTATTCCCAAACGGGTCCAAATTGGGTTCAAAACCTCAAAGGCTTGACTTCCCCTCTGATAGACAGGCCCACTTATTTTTGAGGTGAAATTTTAGAACAATGTTCAGATTCTTTGAGTAACAGTGTTATGTGGGATTTTTGTCCTCTGAAAACCTCCCGCGTCCTGCCTCAGTGATTACCAGAGGATCCCGGATCTCCAAAGAAACGCACATGTACTAGCATAGTGGAGTTAACGTTCCCAGCTGCTTTCGGCGACGACAGATTTCCGCTGTTGTACCTAGCTTGTGGTGTGATTGAAGAATACATTTACATTACCTTCATTAGGGTCCACTGTTCCAATAGACGTAGTCTTCTCGACCCTCTTATCTCGGCAACGGCCCAAGCCGAGGCTCGCATCCTAGGGATAGCCTTGAGCTAGTTGCCTCCCACTTATGACGGCTGGGCGCCCTAAGTGCCTGCCCTCCCGCCCGGTGACGCTGTAAAGGTTGGTAGAGACCAACAGCATTCGCCCGTTAAAAAAAGAATACTGCAAAACCATACTTTGTTCACGCTGTCACTTTAATACATCACATAATATGTTACGTAGGTAAGAAAGCAGGTAGTCTAATTTTGGATTTCTACTAATAATATGGGTGCTGAGGATCTCGGGGCCTGGTGCTGCAGGAATCATGATACTGCAAGATAATTAATTTTCCACGTGCCTTTTTCATACCCATCGTGTTTCCTATTTGTTTATGTATATAAGGTATTTGGTATAGTGATTACCAACATATTCATCACGCGTTCTCATAAATTTTACCGAGCCGGACTCTTTCTTCATTTATTTATTTATTTCGATTACCAACATAATGTACACCGTAGCCAAATCCGATAACACTATTAAAAAGGAAACATTGCTAGGTGTCATCACAGTTACAGGCAAAGAATCGAGTGAATTATAGTAACAGCTGTTCAAAGAATCGATAGAACACTAGGAATAGATACTTAAAATTGAAAGATTGATTTTAAACAATCCTATTTGCATTAAACAGCCTCTGTGGTGCGGTGATTGAGCATGTCGGCTCATAACCCAGAGGCGGCGGGTTCAATTCCCCCGGCTGTTATGGGGACCATGGTCCTCGTAGTTTCTGGGTCCCTAGACACAGAGAATCCAAGTTAGACTCCAGGAATTGCGTATGTGAAAAAAAAAAATTCTCTATAATCTGAGTGCCCATCACAGTAAGAAGTAAGAAAGTAAAAAAGAAAATACATTTATTCAAGACCATAGAAATATAATTCTCCTAAGTTCAAGACATCACAACATTAAATTTTTACAAGTAAGCACACATACAAGACAAATCACATAACAAAAAGAATTAAGTAAATTCTATGGTTCCTACAGATTAAAGACATACGACTGAAAAGGAAAAGGAGCTTTCTAGTATGCCAATAAATTTATTACATTCGATTTGTTGTTGCAAAACGCTGGAAGCGACACGTGCGCATATTTTCGCGTGCCGACGCCATTGTGGTGCTACGAACGCGGTTTGAATGCGCACACGCATGCTGGAGGTGGATTACACGAAGAGACATTGCTACCGCTCCCTACGCAGTTTCAACTTGAAAGATATCTGTATTATAATTCAATGTTGTGTGGCTTCAATGTCTCGGCACCCACACTCAAACGGGGCGCAGGCGGCCTCTAACAGCGAGGAGTTCCTGCCATTATGCCACCTTGGCACACGATCGAGTATGTCGCGCCGCTCTTGCACCCCCGGGTATGAATACCACAGCAATATGATGATGAATACCCCGAAATGCCCTGAGGCTTTTTTTATAAGTGGACATCTGACACAACGCCATCTAGATAGTTGATTATAGGTATAGGTACCAAATAGCCCTATAATATTGATGTCTTATTGAAGTAAACGCACGCTTGACTTGGGGTGTAAGCTGGTGAATGCGTTACGAGCCGAACGGAAGTTGAAAGGGAGATATAAACTAGTGAACGTAGTTTTTCGGCTGGAATGCAGAAGTATTTGTTCAGGATTAGCCGCTGTGTTTTTCGATTACGTCGACGCGCGATGCTACCGACGCCCGTAACAGAACTATTGCGAAAACTTAAAAAGGTTTACGTTGCGTAGTGAAATTCATTCTTCATTTAAGTGGGTAGACTACTTAGTTTATTCGCGGGCAGATTCTGTTATAATTCTTAGTAAGGCGTCAACAAGCCAGTGTGAGGATCACTTACGTGACGTTGGCCAGGTCAGTGGACCTGAGTCTTACGGAATGAGATGCAGAGATAAAATGAAATAAAAACAGTTGAACAACGTTGTGATTTGAAAGGGCCTACGTGTGCTTATCTAGACGCACGGAACAGATTCATCTGGAAGAGTTTCTGCCAGAGATTAAGCCTATTCTGTGTCCGTTTATTTTATTGAGCTACTGACAACTGGATCACAGATGTTTCGTAACAGCAGCCTCAGTGTACCAAGGTCAATAATTTTAGCAACAACATGTCAAACGGAGAGCCGCGTCATTAAGTGGTCTCCTGCCGCTAAACTTAAGGTCACGATCAACGTGATAATTGTATATGTTTCAGTGAAAAAGGTATGGAAATTCGATTTAGTTTCCAAAGTAAATGTCAAAGTAGGTACCCGCTTAAGTGTCTCAGGTTTTCAAACAATTGTACAATAGTACTACTCTACGAGTCTACGAGCAAGTTTGAGTCCTAAACCGAATAGGTAGATACCTACCTACTTAATTCCTAACATAAGAATGAGTCATAAGTGAAAAGACTAACGCCTGTCTGTACTTAAATTTGACAGTTCCTAAGTTCGCACTTATATCCTTAGTCCCTGGTTTCTCGTATGTTTGTCAAAGTCGTGTCAAGTTAAAATGCCAAATACCATAAGCTCATTGGTTGAGTGAGACAGCCGATGATCAAAAAGCAACCAATGAGCGTTCAGTATTTGTCATTTTACACGTACCTACACGAGAACCCAAGGGAAAGTATTGCTTAGCTAAGTTGTATTTTAACAGTACCTTATTACAAACGGCATGAACGTCTAGTTGTGACTGATAGGACCTGAAGTAAAACCTTAGGTACCTATGGTATTTCACGGCATTAACCGTTCTTAATTCATTCCTGTTGCAACGTGGACTATTCCAGAACTGTATTTAATGGTTTACCTACTATCTCTACATTCCACTTTACCCAAAAAGCTATGATTACCTACATATGTAGGTAATCATAGCCAAAAAGTAAACCTAGCTCTGCTTTTGCTGAATCATTTTCCCATTAAAACCTGTACTTCTGAAACATTTTTTCCAAGTAGGTACCTACCTACCGAGTAGAGTGACGCTTGGTGTGCAATGAATTAAAATTACAGAGTTAAAATAATACAAGCCCAAATATGTTCAAGCACCCATTGTGGCTACAGGAGGCACCGATTCACAATCACCATTCAGTTTCCATAATTGAACACCGTCATTGGTCATCGCACGTCGCCGCCGTTTTGGAATTAGTATGCTACCCGCGTTTCCCGCCAAAGACATTCGTGCCGCGCCCAGTGGCTCGATAGAAAGAATCATGATGAAGGAATTTATGTTCGAAGTATGTGGAGACGTATGATAAACGATGAATATTTATTATGGTTCTAGGTATAACGCCGTGGTCTTAAATTATGCGTCTTTTATGACTTCAGGTTGGTAAGTATTGTTACTTGTTAGAAATTGTTTGCGGCGTCTCTTCGTGGAGTGTATGATTAAAAAGTTACTTGTAATACGTACCTATTTCGTTACTTTTGGAAAGTAAAATCAACTCGATAAGTCCATACTTAATATTACATTATTTTTGTTTTTTTTTTAATGCAAGAATATTTATTTATTATAATAATAGATAAATAAAACAGAAAACAATAAAAAGAAAACTTAATCTAACAATATGTTGGCAGCACTGCAGCCAGCCATGCCGCTATTTAATATTTAGTGGTTAATTTAGTCGTTCATTATATTTTGTATTAACGATTATAAAATACTTATATTAATAAATGCATATATCTGGCGTTGATATTGAAATAAATGGAAAAGCTGCTTATAAAATCATTTTATTATTAGGTATCTATGTATTATCATTTAAAATGTTTTGTTATGATCATTGAGTAAAAAATATTTTGTAACCTAGTTTATTTTTCTGCAGTACTTCTACATACATATAATTACACTTTTGACAAATTTTGAAATAAATTATGATGAGAGTAAATCTGTTTGAAATGTAGCCGATATATGATTGGGATTTTTTAATTATAATCGTGGGCAGAGGACGTGTTTCCTTAGATCATTATCATATAAAAAATAACTAAAATGCATTGAATTTCACACATGACCCAATGCATAGACTTATAGGGCGAATTCTGTGACACAATGGATAGGTTCTTTAACTATTGGTTTGGGTATAAAATTCTTGATTGGAATCTTCATTCTATCACAGATTTCGCCCTATTTACATAGATCAGTCTAAGCATTTTATATACCTACGTCTTTTTACAGAATAGATAATAGTACATTATATTATTATTTGCATCCTCCATTTTATTATATGGTTTCTATTCACATTTCACTAACAAGAGCCCGTACTACAGTACTACGCTCAGTAATGAATCTCTGCTCCAGACCAAAATTTCATTTACAAAATCATCAAATAGTATATAAAATCTCTACTTGAGCATGAATCGCTGACTGAGCATAATTCTGTGGTACAAGCCTTAGTACAGGATACGGATTTTCACGATTTTAACACTGAGTAGATAAAAAAAATTTACTCTGTGGTCGTTGATCATAATCTCTATAATTATTTTACTTAGCCTGTGTTGTGGACAAGATAACATTGACAAAGGAGTTTTGGAGTTTTGGCGGGAAAGCGAAAAAGATTGCGTCGCCGCATCGTATTATTTTCCAAAACTTGTGTTATTTTCAGTGTTAGTGTATACAATTGGTGGCATTTTATTCGTTAAGTGCTGGATTACAGGCATGAGTGTGGGAAAATGGTATAATGATGGTGAAACGTTTCTTTTCGTGTTGTTTCCAAAACTCCATAGAAGCTTCAAGTAAAGTTGCTACCACTTTACTAGGAGTATGATTTTGACTAGACTGACTTGACTGTGACTTGACTTGATGACTTCGACTGTGACTTGACACATATTTGCGTGAAATATCGATAACTTGATAAATTATCAATTACTTGACACTGGCTAAATACACAAAAGTGTGGAGCCAAAACCTAAAAAAAAAAGGAGTTTTGGCGGAAGAGCGAAAAAGATCGCGTCGCCGCGCCGCATTGTATTATTTTCCAAAACTTGTGTTATTTTCAGTGTTAGTGCATAAAATTGGTGGCATTCTATTCGTTAAGTGCTGGATTATAGGCATGAGTGTGGAAAAATGGTATAATGATGGTGAAACGTTTCTTTTCGTGTTGTTTCCAAAACTCCATAGAAGCTCCAAGTAAAGTTGCAACCACTTTACTAGGAGTATGACTTTGACTAGACTATGATTTGACTATGACTTGACTTGATGACTTGGACTGTGACTTGACACATTATATGATATTCATGAACTTGAGATATTATCAATTACTTGACACTGGCTAAATACACAAAAGTGTGGAGCCAAAACATAAAAAAAAGCATTGACAAGTTGAAAAGCTACAAATCAAGACAATAGCAGTGTTGCCAACATAAGCAATGTTTCGCCTTTTAGGCTACCACGAGAGATGTTAGAGCGTCGGACAAAAATTGCAATCGGTGACAGTGACAGGTTGCCAAATGGGCTACCTTGGAAAAAATTTACGATTGTTTCGGTGATTCTTACACTGACATAACAATCATAGTTTAATATCGACTAGTCTGTCCGTAATAATAATTAATGCAACGTAATATTTTATCACAGAATTATCAATAATGTTAGATAAACCATGAATGTATAAGGAGAAGGAGGTGTTTAAAATATTATTATGTGGTTTTAATTATAATATTTATTCAGAATTTCAGACTACAATTAGCCTTAAATAATAACTTGTCTAATACATTTAAATTATATAATTCAATGCTTAAAAGAAACTTTGCTTTAAAATTACTCTTGCGATAATTTGGAAATGGAGTTGTTTTAGGCTTAGGTATACACAAAACTGTCACTGTTTTAGGCTGACTTAATTATAATTAAGCGATATTGGGCTACTATAAAGTAAAATATAAGGCTAATTATTTTGCATCGAACTTTTGGCGGCTTTGCCTAATTGCCTACTTCTACCGAATTTTGGTTTGGCAACACTGTAGGCTAATAGTAGAAAGAATCGATGCTTTCTATAAAGCAGAAAATAGTAAAAATAAAATATAATAAATAAATATAAGTAGAAAAGGCAGATTGCCAAGAATTTCAACAACGACAGGGTTGTTGACTGTTAAAAAATCGATGGTAGTACTGAAACATGCAGGACTTCACGAGCATTCTAAACATAATATTTATCATCGCCGCTGGGGTACTGACGTTTGTAATCTTGTTCATATTCGCCAAGAGGCAGATTACGCGCTTCGCCCTTCGTTCTAGGAGAGGCCCCCACGTTCCTATTGGCGCTGATGCTAAAAAAGTGAGTATTACGTACCAACTGTAGTAGTCTTCAAATATAATAGGTACCTCAACGAAGTCTCCAATTGCCTAAGTCTATAGAGCAAATGTTAAACTGGGTTTAAGAAATATTTTATTGAAATAAACAGTGCTTTTTTAAAGTTAAATAAAATTACCTATTTCCTATTTGTAGATTAGGTACTTTTTAGGCCACAGACCACTTAACATTACTTTATGCAATTTTAACAGCAAATTTCGATTTAAAATTCCAGTGCTTAAAGAAAGAGATAGAACGGCGTATAGAAGCAGTCCCGCGCATTATGTATGAGCCCCGACTCCTCAGCACGGAACCCTCACATTATATCCTAGAGCCGCAGCAGCCATATCACTACCGGTTCCGCGCTGTTGATGATGTGAAAACTCTTGGTAAGGCTTTAACTTCTTTTATGTTAACCAACTATATTTCAGCCAATAGTAATAGATTCCATTTCCAGAATATTTTTCTTTACTAGAAGCTTTGATAATAAACACTCAAAATTACAATTTTATTTTATCACAGAGGAAGAAATAGCACGCCAAGACCCTGGTCTCAATCGGCATCCACGAGAGTCCCTCAGGGCATTCCTCCTGTCCTCCCTCGCTGCTCCACTTGATGGCCGTGGTCAGAAGCTAGTGCACCAGTTCTGCGATACTTACGAGTATGCTAGACACCACCCTGGCGAGTTTGGGGAAGATGAATACCAGGCATATAGTAGATTGCTGCTGAAACTGTTGGATGCGTAAGTTCCACTTGATATACAGGTCCAAACACAGATGTCAAAAAGAAGACCGAGATGTAAATTTTTTTTCTGTTACATAGATTACCTTTAAGATAGGCACCCTAATTGAATTACAATCTAGCCATGGATATTTGGCTAATAATCAATTTTAATTTAACTTGAACTTCTAAACACCTGGGCTGCTTAGGGGTACATGAGAATACCCTAGGTATTTTCCATGAAGTATTTGCAGAAATTTTCATATACATAAGTCAAAGTCAAAAGATTTTATTGCAAATAGGCTAGGCCTAGCTCTTATAAGGTATTAAAATTAAGTTATTGTACTAAGCATATAAAAGTGTAAAGTATTATACTTATTATCAAATATTATATAGCAAGCCCATTGGTACATAACGTGAGTTTAAAAAAAGTTCCCTTTCCCACTACTGCACACCATACTTAACATTTATTTATGCTCCAAAGTGATAATCATCTCCCTTCGCAAAGGTCTACCCGCTATGCCTACCATTTTTATTACCATAACAAATTTCATACAAAATATGTAATCATATAGGGCCCGCCTCCTAAAATCTGTGGGTACATGTCGCGGCGGCTCCCCTCGCCTCAGCCCCGCGCGGCGCCCCGCAGCGAGGTTGCTTGACGCGGCGAGGCTGCGCCCTTCTAACAAGCTGCCTACGGCGTTGCACAAGCGGTATACTGCACTTGAGGTGAGTCCAAAACAGACAGACAGACAGAAGTTTATCACCCTTGAGAACATATCCTCTTGGAGTCTCATGGGGAAGTCAAATGGAGATCTGTACTACAAATTAAAAACTAATTTTCTTCAGCCTCTATAAGTCCACACCTCTAGACCTGTCCCAAAGTATGCCATACAACTATTACTACCACCAGTCACTCAGCCCAAGCAAACCAGCCAAGTTGCACCATGTAAAGGGCGAAACTAATATTAAAAAGATGTAGTTCAGAAAACTATTTTTGTAACTATAACACAGATTTTTTTATGGTATAGGTAGCATACAAGCATATGGACCTTCAGATTGGAATAAGTCATAGTAACCTATGGACATAAAAAAATACATACAGGTTAACATAGTACCTCATCCTTTATGAAAGTCGGTTAAAAATATAAGTATGATGAACTGATTTAACTTGAAATCACATTGTTTCCAGAACATGCCAGTGGAACCAAAACTGGAAGATGAAGTGATCCGTGTGCCAATAAAGAGCCCCACTGAGGCCAAGCCTCCACCTGCAGACGAGACGGCCGTCTGAGCTCGCACCGCGCACACTTTGTAGTGTGTGCGGTTGGGATGAACATTTGATGGAGGATCATGTATGGACATTGAAAGTAAGGGTTGGACAAAGTAAAAGTTGAAGTTTGGACAATGTAAAAGTTGGCGATTGTTCATAATGAAACTTGGGGTTTAGTGAAAGTGACAGTAGGGGAAAGGACAAAGTGACACTAGGGGATAGTCTGAAAGTTAGTGTTATGTAACATTGTGTAAATAAATTAATTTTAGTTTTAATTCATTGTAACTATTTTATTATTGTTAATATTGTATTCTTTTGTTTTGTAACAGTATTTAAATAATAAATGTATTTAATCTAGGAGATTCATAGCTGACCTCTCATTCATTCCATGTGCCAAAATTTACTGAACAATCTTTGTTTGAAATGCACGAAGGCTATTGACCAAGAGTTAAGGTTGAAAGTTAGTCAGTTGACAAGGTTGGACAAAGTGAAAGTTGGGGATAGGACAATGACAGTAGGGGTTTGTCAAAGTGAACTTTGGCAGGGTTGATCAGTTGGTCATAGTAAAATTCAGCAGGAATATTGTCAGTGGGAAAGAGAAAGTGAACTTAGTAAATAATGAGGGAGTCGAGGAGGGCGATGGCTGGCACATGCGTCAAGCTCGTGAACGGGCGCTGCTTGCGAGAGCTGGTTTGCTCGTGGTGTACACGCAAATAGAAATAAAGTCATTCATATTCCCGATATTTAAATTTTACATAGTGTCCAAAATTGTAAATAAAAGAAAAAAATGTCCCTCCCATATTAATTTTATTAAAACAAAAACAACATATGTAAGTAGTATATTAAAAAAGAGCATGGACCCAGTCTGTTAAAGCAGAACTAAATAATAATTATAATATTTATGAGTGGTGGTAATTAAATAGTTATTTTCCTTAAATGTATGTACTCAGACCATGCTAGAGAATAATCATACAAGATGCATTGAAAAAGATATTAAAAAAAATTAAAAACACCTCTTAAAATAACAGGATAACAACCGAAATGTCTATTTAACGGTACACACAGCGCGGGCACCAGCTTAGTGCTTTGTAAATGTTTCGTAGGCAATAAAACACCTGCTTTGTTCAAAGTCGCTAGGCTTTTCTTTAGAATTTGAATTCACAGTAATTTGATAATACTTAGATTTAAAACTCATTTCATACGAGCTTCTGCCCGCAGCTTCGCCTGCGGC
Organism: Ennomos fuscantarius; assembly: GCA_905220475.3. Taxonomy (NCBI): domain Eukaryota; kingdom Metazoa; phylum Arthropoda; class Insecta; order Lepidoptera; family Geometridae; genus Ennomos; species Ennomos fuscantarius. Next base: position 1,124,959 of record HG992040.1, on the reverse strand, counting down.
GTGGCCTATGGGAAAATAATTCAACCACCCATTTCACCCTCTTAAGGGTGGAATTTCGAAAAATCCTTTCTTAGCGGATGCTTACGTCATAACATCTACCTGCATGCTAAATTTCAGCCCGATCTGTCCAGTGGTTTGCGCTGTGCGTTGATAGATCACTACGTCAGTCAGTCAATCAATCACCTTTGAGTTATATATATTTAGAAGTACTTTTGCTATTTAGTTATATAGGAGCGTTCTATGGTATGAACTGAGTACATACATGGAAGGAAAAGACCGAATCAAATTCCACCGTGTATACTCACAGATAGAATCCACAACTAAAAGGTTCTAAGGACCCAGTGAAATAAAATCAGTGACTAATTAATAAACTCAGTGACTTAAATCTGCAAAAAAAAACATTTTTTAAATGTTAAATAAATAAAAATCTTTTAATTAACAGCAATTTTATTTAACATATAAAGCTCATGTTACATTTCCTTAGGTTTAGTCATGATTTACAAAAGTTCTTAAATAAGATTCGAATACAAAATGTTGTCCAAAAAAATCTTTACGCCTCTTCGATAACTTCTTTGCCGAAGTGGCTTTCCCTGTAACAAAAATGTTAAATAGATAGTTTAGTCTAACAAGTGTAAATTATTACTAAAAGTCGTCAGATTTCGAAAAATTCACATGGAAAAGGTGTCATGTTTGTTGATATCAGTAGTGTAAGCAATTTGCAAATTTTCATCCAAATCGGTTCAGATAGGCAGACAACGTTTCACGACGAGTCTCAGAGTCGATTTGGTAAAAACTAAAAAAACGAGTGTGCTTTAGACCACACGACTGAAGTAAAACTTCTTGGACTCCATCTTTCGGCCGGTATAACTTTGTTTTTGCTTCGTTTAATGTTATATTTGTTTTTTGTAATTTACCTACAATAATCCTTTGCGACCGCCCCAATATAGATGATCTTATTACCTGGATTTAGCGGAATTACACTAGATATTGTTATTTCATTTTGTATCTAAGATAAACTTCCGCAAAGTCATGCCTGATTCTATCAATGATTGCAAAGGGTAGTCGTGCACTTACAGCCTTGTCCATATCTTGTGCTCCGCGAAGTGGTCGGTGTGCCGCAGGGCCAGCAGCGTGCGCTGGCACCACGCCGCCTCCCGCGGCGGCATACAGTCGCGGGTGTGGCACAGCCACTCCAGCAGCTGGAGGAATATCACATTATCAGCCGAGGACGTCCAATACTTAACACAGACACGGCTTCGCCTGCCATCCTGCACGCGCCAACTTACAAGTCCACGAGTGCGAGCAAGAGAGAACACGATTACCATCTCTACCAGACTTAATTAAAAAAGGCCCCTGTGGCCTTAGCGCCGCGCCAGGCCAGCAGCTCGCCCACACACGTCCCCTACCTACCTGGCGCGTGCAGCCGCGGCGGGCCGGCAGGCCGCACGCGGCGGCGGGCAGGCCGGGCGGCCCGCCGCGCCGGGCCAGCAGCTCGCCCACGCCCGCCGCCAGCGCCCAGTGCCCACTCAGCACTACCACCGCGGTCACGAATACCGTGAACAGGTACCGCTTGGCGGACGCGTCTTCCGTTCTGTGGATGGAAGATTACTACGTCATTATATAAAACACAGTAGAAAAGAAAATACGTCACTGTAAAGTTACTTGTAGCTTCTTTACAGTAATCGTAATCGAAGCTCGGATCGGAGTTTTCTGTTCTGCATTGTGCCCGATTGGTTGCACCAGTAGTGAGAAAGTGAACTTCTTTTTTTCAAACTCATATTGTAATGGGCTTGACAATAAGCACTTTGTAATATTATATAGTACAATAACTTAATTGTAAGTACCTACCTAATATAATGTTTACTTCTAAAAGTGCTATAAATAGTCTATTTGCAATCAATCTTTTTACTTTGACTTTATCACAAAGAAATTCCCGTCACTAAATAACATAAATCTTTGAAATTGTTAAGGGCGACCGCGATGCTTAACACCAAACTAACGTTCGTCGCATCGTTTACTGGGTGAAAAAAATTGGAAAGTCAGTAATATTGAGCAAAAAGCACTCGCATAATTGAAGAGATGAGATCAAGAAGGGTTTAACTGATTTTTTTTCACAAATTGACTTATGGGTATCGTTGGATTCAGCGTGAAATTATCTACAATAATACATTCTCAAAAATACCGAAATGAGGCTTGAATCTCGAGATTGTCAGTCTAAAAACAGTATATCTGACAAGAACACAGTTCACTTAGCATAAATACATTATAATATTATATTATTACAGTAATTGAATTTTAGTGAAGTTTAGTCAATTTTCCCGAATCTATCAATTTGACAGTCAAACCCTTTTTGATCTCACCCCTTGAATTATGAACCATAGTAATTCAATTCCAAGTGTAAAAACATCTAGATCTGTCATATAAATGCGTATCGCAATTTCTAGACTTATCAGTAGATTAATTTGTCTCTGATAAAGTCAGAACTTAGGCTGCTTAAAATAAAATCGATTTTCGCTTAAAGAAACTGCCGAAATCAAACTCCAAATCCACTTCTAAACACACAACGCATGAAATGTCACTACCACCCATCCACGGCAGTACTCACCCATTAAACGCCACCTGCGTCCGCGCCATCAACTGTAAAAACCACTCACGAGTGGTCTCTGCATGAGGGTCTGCAGCCAGCAGCGCAGGGAACATGTAGCAGAGCGACGTCTGTTGTTCCCTGAAAAATTACATTTCAGGATTTTCAGGAATTAATATGACATGGCATTTTGACATTTTGTGAAAATTTATAAACTTTAATTTTAATTATTTTATTTTATTGTTATGACTGTTTAATTATTTTTATTTTTATATTTGTACACTTGACTTTTGATTAATTATTTATTTTTAGATGATTTTTTAGAATAATTAATATTTTATATATAATAATAAAATAATTTAAATTAATATTTTATGTTTTATCATGCATGCGCTCGACATTACATGTAATGAATTTAATAATAAGTGTAATTGGCATTGCCGTTCTTATTATAATATAATAAAATAAATAAATAAATGGCTTACTCGCATAACTAGCCGTTCACAAATCGTTACTATATCGAAAACTATCCCATTCTCAGTTACTTAGTGGAAATTGTAGACTATATGCTATCTATCACCACATTAAACCAAGCTCTAGGAGAATCCAGAAAATATAAAGTGTTTACCTAAAATTATGTAAAATACATAAAAAAAAACAACTCTGCTTTAGACCACACGACTGAAGTAAAACTTCTTTAGTTTAGCTCCATCTATCTAATTTGTGAACAGAAAAAAAATGCTAATTCTTGTTCTGAGTCTGGGTGTTGTGGGAGCATGGTCCTCGTAGTTCCTGGGTTCCCTAGACACAGGGAATCCTAGTTACGGTCCAGAATCTATGTATGTGATCGTTGGGCGTTATTATTATTATTCCATTTATGATTTTATTTTTGTTTAATCGTGTAAATAGGCACACAATCCACCTGATGGGAAACGGACCCATGGACATCCGTAACACTGGAGGCATCACAATGCGTAACTTCTAGAAACTTCTTCTTCTCTGAAGTTTCAACTTCTCGTTCTCCTGTAGCGCTGAGTTTGTACACGGTGGAATTTAATTCGTTCTTTTCCTTAAATGTTGTACTCAGACCATGCTATAGAGTAATCGTACAAGGTGCAATTAAAATAATAATTTAAAAATGCCTCCTAAAATAACTGGGTAACAGCCGAAATTTCTATTTAACACTACACACGCGGGCACCGGCTGAGCGCTTTATAAATGTTTCGTAGGCAATAAAACACCTGCTTTGTTCAATGTCGCAAGGCTTTTCTTTAGAATTTGAATTCGCAGTAATTTGATAATGTCTAGATTTAAGTTTTATTTTTTAATTACTTTTGGTATTTAGTTATATAGGAGCGTTCTATAGCATGGATTGAGTACATATATGTAAGGAAAAGAACGAATTAAATTCCACCGTGTATACTCACAGATAGAATCCACAACTAAAAGGTTCTATATTGGTGACCCAGTGAAATAAATCAGTGATTAATTATTAAACTCAGTGGCTTCAATGTGCAAAGAAATATTTCAAAAAATGTGGAAGTAAAATCCTCCAAGTAACAGTAATTTTATTTAACATACTAGTTGCACTCCGCGGTTTCACCCGCTGATAAAAAGTATTTTAATTATTTGCTCATCCAGCGAGAAAATTTCACTATTCCGGGATAAAATGTAGCCTATATGTTAATCCAGTGTATAAGCAATCTTGGTACCGAATTTTATCTAAATCCATTCAGCCGTTTGAGTGCGAAGGAGTAACAAACATACACACATAAAAACTTTATAATATTAGTGTGATAAAGCTCAAGTTATATAATAATAATAATTTATTATCCAAAAGAAATAATGATTATACAATAATAACACGATTATTAATATTTCCATAGCTTACATAACTATATTATAAGCCATGGAATAACATTTATCATAATAATAGGTCTTTACCTATGAAATTGCCGTATTGCAGTACAGACTTTTTCAAACAAAAAAAAGTTTTGATTGGCTATGAATTCTAAATTCAAATTAATTTTGTTTTAAAAATATGACATTCTATTTACAATATAAGTCTTTTGTTTATTGATTAGCGTTGTATTCTCATTACATTTCAACATTTTCCTCATAATGGATACTTTGAAATTTCGTGTAATTATGGAATATGAGTTCCGTCGTGGCACCAACGCGGCACAAACGACACGTAACATCAACGACGTTTACGGAGAGAACTGTACAAACGAACGTACAACCCGTTATTGGTTTGCTCGGTTCCGTTCTGGGAATGTTGACTTGAAAAATGAACCTCGTGGTCGTCCGGAAACTTTGGTCAACAATGATGAATTAAAGGCGATTGTGGAAGCTGATGAATCTCAATCTACAGCTGAGCTGGCAGCGGCTTTTGATGTTAGCATCAAAACAATATTGGTCCATTTGCGACAGATTGGCAAGACAAAAAAGCTTGATAGATGGGTACCCCACGAACTTAACGATCGCCAGCGCAACGTACGCGTGGAGACTTCCCTTGCGCTGCTTAACAGGCACAGAAATGAAGGAATTTTGAACCGAATTGTTACGTGCGACGAAAAATGGATTCTTTTTGACAATCGAAAGCGCTCAGCAAGTTGGTTAGATCCTGGTTCGGTACCAAAGCAATGTGCAAAACGAAAAATGTCCCCTAGAAAGGTGATGGTCACAGTTTGGTGGTCTAGTGCTGGTGTGATTAATCATAGCTTTTTACAAAACGGCGAGAGCATTACTGCAGATGTGTACATTGAAGAACTAACCACAATGACAGCGAAACTCGCACGTCTGCAACCAGTTTTGGTCAATCGGTCGTCTCCACTGCTACTTCACGACAATGCGCGACCCCATACTGCACAACAGACCGTCTCTAAGCTGCATGCGTTGGGTTTGGAAGCTCTCCCTCATCCGCCATACTCACCAGATCTTGCGCCTACCGACTATTACTTTTTCCAAAATTTGGACAACTTTTTAGCGGGAAAAAAATTCAATTCCCGATAGGCAGTACAAAACGCCTTTGAAGAGTTTGTTGTCTCCCGTCCTGCTGATTTTTTCAACAAGGGCATCCATAAACTGCCACAGCGTTGGCAAAGATGCATTGATTGCAGGGGTGATTACTTTGAATAAAAGAAATAAATAAGTTCGAAAAAAAAATACTTTAACTTTTTTCAAACAAAACGGCAATTTCATAGGTAAAGACCTAATATAATAACTATACTACCAACGGGCCCCAAACTAGGCATAGCCTGTATATTTCCTAAGGTTTAGTCATGATGTACAAAAGTTGATCTGTATCGATGAGTACTGACGTGATCTCCTGCGCCTGCGCATCGATGAGCTCGTTGAGCCACAGCAGCGGCGCGGCGCCGCCCCCCGCCGCCCGCGCCGCGCGCACGGCGCCCGCCCGGCGCACCAGCGCCGGCGTCACCTCCCACCAGCCGCCGGTGCACGACATGCGCTCCAGCACCTCGCTCCCGAGCGACCCGCTCGCCTGCACGTACGTCGCCCACGCCTGCGCGGGGACCGAACTACCTTACACAGGCTTACTACTGAAGAAAACTTATGTCACGACACAAGTGCTATGTAATGTACACATAGTTTTTCTGGCTACGCTTGCTACATTTATTTTATTCACACACATATATACACACAAATATACACACACACACACGCGTGCAATATAATCTAAGCACTCGTAGTTGCTATTCTTCTCGTCTACGTTATATTTGTATATGTATATGTATTCGTCTCTCATTTTTCTGGTTATGTTTATTATTAGTTTAAGTAATTGTAATCCGTGCCGTGACGCCACCGAAACGGTCCCAACGGAAGACCAGCGCTGGTTGCATGACCAGCAATATGCTGAGTTGGGACCGATTCGTGGCAACGGGCAAATGTTTTTATTATTATTTTATTTTTATTTTTTTGTTACACTTAATTTTTAAGCCTTTTTGTCATGAATAAATATCTATTCTATTCTATTCTATTCTATTCTACTGTGTGTTGTTCTTTGTTTCTAAATTATACTGTATTCTCTTATAATGTAATGTAATGTATTGTAATGTATTGTGGAAGGCTTAATGCGGTAGTGCAACAATAATGAGACATAAATAAAAAAAAAAAAAGAAAACAACAACTTAACTATACGTCTAAACTAGTGATAATACAAGTAACACCATAATAAATATACAAAATTAAATACACACAATAATATAAATATAATACATATTATAATATACATACATATACAAATACTTAGATGGATTGCTTTCAGTTCGCGATTTGATTTTGAAGAGTAAGGTAGTGGTTATAGACTTTAGATTTAAATACTTCAATTATTAAGCCTTCCACAATACACCAGGGTTAACTGGAAGATAATGCTCGATAGCATTAAGTTCGCCTATGTACCTCCAATTGTTGTTGTTTGTGCAATAAATAATTTTCTATCTATCTATCTAATGTTGTGTGGTGTCCTGAATAAATGTCTTTTCTTTCTTTCTTTCTTACTAGAATGACTCGGCCAATAGGAGTGTACGGAGCAAGCCGTACATTGAACTCTTGCGTTATGCTGCGGGTGCAGTTTACAGCCCGCGACCGCGGCGCCGCACAGTGGTCCCATTTTGAAAAAAGGTGGACTTAGGACCGAAAGTCGGAATTTCGGGCTGTTTTTTTTTTTATAGAATAGGTCTTAACTATCCTAACAACATCTATTCTATAAAGAAAATCCGTAGGATGCATAGTTTTCGAGAAAAAAAAAATCTTTTTTTTCTTGTATGGAGAAAAACATACTTTATTATTTTTCTCAAGTTGGGTGAAATAGTGACGGCTTTTGTTGATATTTTATAAAAGCCCTAGTGGTATTGTATCCAGAAAAAAATAAAACCAATGCGGTCACCTGCGGCCGCGGGAATAATCAGATGTCAAAAATTGATTAATTTTTTTTGCGTATTTTGCAAACATTGTTCGTTTCTGGCCAATTATTTATGTATTTTAGGTTAGCGCTCCATACTTTAATTCGAACTATTATATAACATTTCAAAAAAGTTAATCAAAATCGAGTAATTTTTTTTTATAATTGCTGTTTTACTCATGAAATTGCACGCATACATGGTTAGTTCAAAATGCAAATCCTATATTACTCAGTATAATGTACAAAATAAACATGCACGTACCTAAAACGTAAAAAAAAAAAAAATTTTAGTTTTTCGTTTATGCTTACTAAAAGTCACCGGTAATGGTTACCGACATTACTTACCTACCACTGGCGGGCATTATCTGCATAATCGATTTCTTGCTTTGTATTTTCAAAACTGGTTTTGCGACAGCATTTTCACAACCGCGGTTGTTGAATGCGAGGCAGGATATAAACAAACGAGTCACATCTGATACTAGCTGTGACTGGTCGCTAGCTGGTCGCTTTGTTCCTGACAAATCCTGACAACAGGATAACTCGTATATGCATGCAAGTAACTACCCCCTAAAAATAAAAGTGATATAGCTACATCAATAATAATTGGCGTATGTTATACACCAATAATGTTTGTTATTGGTGTGTTTTAATCTTTCTGTCATCTGTATACGTATGATTTTCTACCAGAAAAAATGACTCATTTGTTTGTGCAGATTCCTGATTACTTATTACACGTTACTTAGCTCCCATTGGCGGACTTTATCTATACAAACAAATGAGTCATTTTTGATAAATGGCTGTGATTGGTCGTTTACTATTACCTTGCTCTTGCACATAGTGACTAATGACCTATCTGTTATGGCGTATTAAATACAGAGCAATGTTAATTTAAATTGATTTATCGCTAACTGTGAAGTACTAAAAATTACTATTTTGAATTTGCAATGGCTGGCTTAGGCACATATTTTGATATGTTCTTGATTCTTAAAGATAGTGGAAATCTTAAGGATTACAATAAATTGTGTGAATTTATAGTTTCCAAAATACCATGTGAAATATCTGAAGATGACCATCAAGCAATTAAGGAGTTTTGTCGGCTATTCACCAATCTTGTAACTAAGAAGTGGAAAGATGCAAGCAGAAACTTGAAGACATTTATGAATCGGGAAAACAACCGCAAGTGGTTAGAGACCAATATTAATTGGCCTACTTGCAATACGGTTGATCTTGTTACTACAATGAGAATGCCAGAGGACTTAGTTGAAGAGCCGGAATTACTGCCGGTTGTTATTCCATCTGTCTGCACTGCGGAAGCAGGTACCTCTACTGTAAAAGAAGTTAGAGTGCCCTTTGCCGATTTGGGCAACAAACAGAAGAAAAGACGTTCCAGTGTCTTTGTTAACGATAACTCTGAAGAAGAACTACAGTATTATTTTATTTCCAAGTTAAAAGAAAATGGAAAATATGCTTTAGCGAAGATTGTGGAATATCTGTGCGAGACTCCCGAAGTTGTATCAGATGTAACAAAACTCCTTTTCAAGGAAGAAAAAGTAGTCAGTATAGCAGAGGATACATCTTTGGCTTTGTACACAGCCCTTAGCCTATCCAAATGGCAATACTTATCCTTGAGAATGTTTCTGAAGGATGAAAATTGTTCAGCTGCCTTTCCGTCTTATCACAAGTTACTTGACGCTAAAAAGAGATGTTACCCATCTGAAGAACACGTGGAAGTAACGGAAATGGGAGCTCGCATAAGGTATTTATAAAATTATACTATATGTTGTTTTAAAATTTTTAAGCTTCATTAGCTTACTTTTATTAATTTATTTTATTTTTCAGGTTGCAAGGACTTCTTAACCACACAGTGGAAAGAATTTTGCTAGACTTAAGACCAATCACAAGTTCAACCAAAGAAGGACTGAAGTTGATATGGAAATGGGGCCTTGACGGAGCATCGTCACAGAGTAATTACAAACAAGTCTCAGCTCCTGAGTTTGACGATTCCTCTGTTGTATTGATCAGCATCGTCCCACTCCGACTAGTTGATGGGGGAGAAATGATTATTTGGGAAAACCCAAATCCTTGCTCACCACATTACTGTCGGCCAGTGAAATTCACGTTTACTTCAGAGACTGCGGAGTTCATAAAAGGGGAACACTTAGAAATGCAGCGCGAAATTACAAAATTGGTACCAACAAATTGTGGTGATGTGGAGATAGCCCACGAACTGCACATGACTATGATCGATGGGAAAGTGGCGAATATTATTGCAGATGTACCTTCATCAGCAACGTGCCCCATTTGCTTGGCGAAACCAAGTGAAATGAATAACTTGGAGCTTTTGGCCACGAGACCGCTTCGACAGGATTTGTACCAATATGGAATTTCATCGTTACATATGAAGATAAGATGTATGGAGTGTCTACTTCATATATCTTATAATATGGACTTCCAGCGCTGGAGTGCTCGTGGCGATCACAAGGAATTGAAGCAAGCAAAGAAAAATGCCACACAACAAGAGTTTCGGGAACAGACTGGAATACTCATCGATATTGTAAAACAGGTAATTTTTCCTTTAATTTGCTTCCTTTATATTATATACTCGTCTGTTTTTGTATGCCCTACTAACTTAATTTCTTCTTTGCAGGGCTTTGGAACAACTAACGATGGAAACACTGCAAGACGTTTTTTCCGAGATTATAAAAGATCATCGAGAATCACTGGAGTTGATGAAGATTTGTTACTCCGATTTTCTGTCATTCTGCAAGTTATATCTTCAGGAAAGAACGTCAATATTGCGAACTTCAGACGTTATTGCAAAGAAACAGCAGAACTGTATGTGCATCTCTATCCGTGGTACTACATGCCTGTTAGTGTCCACAAACTTCTGATGCACGGAGCAGATATTTGCAGTCATTTTTCAGTTCTGCCTATTGGTAAGTAATAATAGATCAAGACAAATGAAATATAAAGCAGTTAACTAACTGTAAATCTATAAACACTAAAATAATAGTTTCAATGTCAACTTCAACGTATAATTATAGCATATTTTTTATTATTTTTAGGGTCCTTGTCGGAGGAAGCTTCCGAGGCTCGTAATAAAGACTTCCGGAACGTAAGAGAGAAGAACACGAGAAAGACAGGAAGGATCCAAACAAACGAGGACATACTACACGGGCTTTTAATAAGTTCAGACCCCCACATATCATGGCTTAGACCAAAATTTTCAAAGCCTAATCATCTAGAGATGCTTCCTGAGGCAATTCAGTTGCTCGAAATAGACTCGGAGTGCGTATACGTGGAAGAAGAGTAGAAAATGAAAATATACCAGATCCAATGCTATAATTTTTTATTTATTTTATCCTTTAAAAAACTACATATAAAACAGCCCTTTTCAAGGCTACACATTTATCTTATGTTTCTGGTAGAAAATCATACGTACACAACTACATAAGATTAAAACACACACCAATAACAAACATTATTGGTGTATAACATACGCCAATTATTATTGATGAGCTATATCACTTTTATGTTTAGGGGGTAGTTACTTGCATGCATATACGAGTTATCCTGTTTTCAGGATTTGTCAGGAACAAAGCGACCAGCTAGCGACCAGTCATAGCTAGTATCAGATGTGACTCGTTTGTTTATATCCTGCCTCGCATTCAATAACCGCGGTTGTGAAAATGCTGTCGCAAAACCAGTTTTGAAAATACAAAGCAAGAAATCGATTATGCAGATAATGCCCGCCAGTGGTAGGTAAGTAATGTCGGTAACCATTACCGGTGACTTTTAGTAAGCATAAACAAAAACTAAATTTTTTTTTTTTACGTTTTAGGTACGTGCATGTTTATTTTGTACATTATACTGAGTAATATAGGATTTGCATTTTGAATTAACCATGTATGCGTGCATTTTCATGAATGAAACATCAATTATAAAAAAAAAACTCGATTTTGATTAATTTTTTTGAAATGTTATATAATAGTTCGAATTAAAGTATGGAGCGCTAACCTAAAATACATAAATAATTGGCCAGAAACGAACAATGTTTGCAAAATACGCAAAAAAAATTAATCAATTTTTGACATCTGATTATTCCCGCGGCCGCAGGTGACCGCATTGGTTTTATTTTTTTCTGGATACAATACCACTAGGGCTTTTATAAAATATCAACAAAAGCCGTCACTATTTCACCCAACTTGAGAAAAATAATAAAGTATGTTTTTCTCCATACAAGAAAAAAAAGATTATTTTTTTTCTCGAAAACTATGCATCCTACGGATTTTCTTTATAGAATAGATGTTGTTAGGATAGTTAAGACCTATTCTATAAAAAAAAAACAGCCCGAAATTCCGACTTTCGGTCCTAAGTCCACCTTTTTTCAAAATGGGACCACTGTGCGCCGTGGCCCAAATTAACAGTTCGCAATCAACCATCATATTCATCACGCGTTCTCATCAATTTTACCGAGCCGGACTCTTTCTTTATTTATTTCGATTACCAACATAATGTACACCGTAGCCAGATCCGATAACACAATTAAAAAGGAAATATTGCTAAGTGTCATCACAGTTACATTTAAAGACTGCATGCATAATAACAGCTGTTCGCAAAATCGATAAAATACTAGGAATACATAGTCAAAATAGTAATATTGATTAAATGAATTAAAAATAATGTAATAAAATAAAAACACACAACACTTTTGTGTATTTAGCCAGTGTCAAGTAATTGATAATTTTTCAAGTTCATTATATATGTGTGTTATGTTACATATATGTGTCATGTCAAGTCACAGTCTAAGTCATGAAGTCAAGTCATAGTCTAGTCTAGTCAAGTCATACTCCTAGTAAAGTGGCGGCAACTACCAGAAGCTTCTATGGAGTTTTAGAAACAACACGAAAAGAAACGTTTCACCATCATTATACCACTTTCCCACACTCGTGCCTGTAAACAAGTACTTAACGAATAAAATGGTTGCAATCATGTTAGATGATCGCCTAGCAGGAGACTATGGGTTCTAACTGAAGGCTCACGATTTTGTGAAGTGGTACCAAATAAAAAAATTTATTGTTAATTGATATCTTTAAAAATTGTGAAGTTACTTAAGGTACGTTCATTCGTTACATTCTGTGAGATTTTTAGAATCATTGTGACCGTGTTGTTTGGCTGGGCAAATGACACGACAAAACAAAGAATTTTATTGCAAATAGACTGATTTTACTACTTTTTCAAGTCAAAATGAGATTAGGTACTTCAAATTAAGTTACTGTACTAAGCATATAAAATTACTAAGTGTCAAATATTATGTATAAAGCAAGCCCATTAATATGTTTTTGAAAAAAAAAAGCAGTTCTCTTTCTCACTACTGGTGCAAACAATCCGGCACAATGCAGAACAAAAAACTCCGAAGCTTCGATAACACCGATCTTTTTTTCTACTATGATTGCAAAATCTCTTGAGGATGCACGTTATCTCGGGTTTATAACCAGCTATAATAAAACTATGTACAAGTAAAAATTTAATAAAAAGCCTGGGCATCTTCAAGGCTAGAGTGAATAAATACCTTCTAGCTACGTCTTCGGCTACACCGTCGCTTACCACCAGGCGAGGTGGTCAAATATTAAAATATTCCCAATAAAAAAAAGGAAAATTTACTTACAACATTATCATCACTGATCAGTGAGAAGTATTGTTCTACTAACTGAGACAGCAGTGTTCTATTAGCATCATGTATATTGTCACAATCGAGGCATATCTTTATCAACTTCAATTGTTTCTCGAACAAGCTGTCGTCTTCCAAAAAGAGAGGCTGGGGCTCTCTCGAGTCCTCAGACTCGGTCGAGGGCGTTGGAGACTCATTTGAGAGCGTCGTCTTTGGAGAGAGATTTGCGAGGGTTTGGTCCAAAAGTGTTTTGGCATAGTCCTGTTTGGCTTTGGTTCGGGATATAAGAGCGAATGCGTCAGCGAGAGTGCGCTCGAGAGGGCCTCGGAGGGTGTTTGGGGGGAGGTTACGAGTTAAAGTGGGGAGGAGCTCGTAAAAGAGGATTATGTCCGATTCCTGAAATAAAATATGGATCAATCAATAGCGGTTTCACTAAAGTTCACTTTCGCAGTGTCTGAATTAACTACGGGATAAGTGACTAAATTGTTGACGTGTAAACTAAAGGACTAATCCAGGATTAGTTATTTATATAAACAGCCTCTGTGGTGTGGTGGTTGAGCAAGTCGGCTCATAACCCGGAGGCGGCGGGTTCGATTTCCGCAACAGGACAAGTATTTGTGCACAGGAAAAAAAAGCGCAAATACTTGTTCCGAGTCTTGGTGTTGTGAGACCATGGTCCACGTAGTTCCTGGGTCCCTAGACACAGGGATCTTAGTTAGGGTCCAGGATATATGTGTGTGATCGTTGGGCGTTATTATTATTATTTAAACTGGAGGCCAACAGTCAGCTGTTTTTGTGTGGACACGACCTTACATTACATGGGTGAGGGATAAATATACGTACATCTGCAACCCCTTTTTGTATGCCAAGCAACCAGTTTTCGGTCAATTCTTTAGCAGATGGTGACACCTACAAGTTTAATAAATAACCGTTAATAATTACATTCTATTTAATATTTTATACTACTTGAGCACATAGAGAGATCGTTTATATATTTTACTAGGTGGTAGGACTTTTCTGCAAAGTTTGTCTAGATAGGTACCCCACCGCTTCGCCAATTATTCTGCCGCCAAGCAGTAGTGTGCAAGCACTACTGTGTTCCGGTTTGAAGGGCACTGTAGCTAGTGAAATTACTGGGCAAATGACTTTATGACCTGATCTCACAATCTAGTTATCTTACTAGATTAAGCTGATGTCTCAGGATGACGTGCGCAGTGCAGTGTCACGCGAAACTCTATTCCGAGTGATACTGCAGCTGATATGGGCAGCCGTGTCACTTAACATCAGGCGAACGGTTAGCTCGTCACGTAATTCCATAACATAAAAAAAATATTTGACTACCCGCGTACAGAGAGGCGGGTTACCTTCGCCTGGTTGGCCGCCAGGGCGGTCGCCGCGCGCCGCCAGGGGGCGCCGCGCTCCGCCCGCGCCAGGAAGTACAGCTCCAGCGGGGGCAGGGGCCGCGCCGCCGCCGCCAGCGCCTCCAGCAGGGCCTCGCTCGCCGCCTCGGGACACTCGTGCGAAGGGGACGTCACCTGGTATACAAAAAATAAACAAAACGGTTTTTTTCAGTTTTGTGTATTTAGCCAGCGTCAAGTAATTGATGATTTCTCAAACTACTTAATTAATATAATATATATGTGTCGAGTTCATTGAAATCATTATAAAGAAATTCAAAGCTGACTTAAATATTACCTTAGAAGACAGAGACATAAATACGATCTACAGAATTGGCAAAAATAACACTAAAAATGGAAAAGAAAGGCCAATCCTCCTGACATTTGTAAACTTTTGGAAGAAAAACGCAATAGTAGTAAATAAAAAGAAATTGAAAAATGTGTACGTGTCTGAAGACTACCCGAAAGAAATCCTCGACACGAGAAAGAAACTACAGCCAAAATTGGAAGAAGAAAGGAAGAAAGGCAATTATGCATATATAAATTATGACAAGTTAATTATTAAACAGGGGAAACCAGGAAATGAGAAACGCAAAAGGGAACCGTCAACCTCGCCTGATGTAAAAGAACACCCCTGCAAACAACAACCGTCAGTTAAAACACATCGCTTAAATGCTTTTGACATAATGAGGAATAGAAGCAACTCTCTGCCTTCTGCCAACTCGCCAACTGATCAGAATGCATAGGAAATTGCCATCAGCCACCGGAACATAACACTAAATAAACAAGAACTTAAAGATAACAGAAACAAAACATTCCCCAACCGACTTGTCCTCGTGGGGAATTAGACTACAACCCTCCACCAAATAAAGAAGCAGATCAAAATATAAAACCAACCCTCAAAATTTGTACTTATAACGTAAGAACACTTGCATCAACCGAACGATACCTTGAATTGACTAATGCTCTAAAAAATATTAATTGGGATATTTTAGGTCTCGCAGAAATCCGAAAAATGGGGTGTAGGATCGAAGAGTACAACGACCTTATTTTTTGCTACATCGGTGAAACTAAAGGACTACATGGAGTAGGATTTCTGATAAAGAAAAAATATAAACACAACATTACCAATTTTATAGGCATCTCAGAAAGAGTAGCACTTTTACAAGTAAAATTTGAATGCTTCTCCATATCAATAATTCAAACATATGCACCGACGGAGAGATCAACGGAAGAAGAAATTGAAAAATTCTACAAAGACATTGAATATGCTCACACCAAAATCAAAGGAAAGGTTATAGTCATGGGAGATTTCAATGCTAAAATTGGTTGTCCAAAAACAAACGCCTACCCAATAATGGGAAAACATGGCTACGGAGTGTGCAATGAAAGAGGTCAACGTCTCTTAAATTATGCTTACCAACACAAATTATCAATAATGAACTCGTTTTTCAAAAAGAAGGAGTGCTACAGATGGACATGGTTATCACCGGACCATAAAACTAAAAATGAAATAGATTTTATAATGATAAATCAACATAAACTTATAACTAATATCGAAGTACTAAACAAATTCGATTTCTCTTCCGATCACAGATTAGTGAGAGCAACACTATGTTTAAGTCGTCCAATAAAGAGTAGAAAAACCTACGCAATACCATTTAATATCCCCAAGACAGAAACAGAAATCAAAAGTTACATCGATAATCTACGGACACACACAGAATATATAGAAACAGAGTGTATTGATATCCAAACATATTACAATGTCTTGGAAAGAGGTATAAAGGATAGCTTAAAATGCAAAAACACTATAAATCCTCATCAGCATAATATTTTCTCTAAAGACACAGTCCAACTTATAAAAAGGCGCACAGAACTACTACAAACAAAGAATAAAACTAAAGATACGAAAGAAGAACTTAGCAAAATATACAAAGAAGCAAATAGATCTATCCGTAAGGATTATAACAATCACAGATATGAGATTATCTCAAGAAATATCAATTTTAGAAGTGCCAAAAAAGCCAATGGAGAATTAACTACATGCAAATCATGGATTCAAAAACTTGAGCACAATTCACAAGAAACAAAATCCAGAAAAGATGTAATAAGTCATGCAACAAACTTTTACAAAAACTTATACAGGAAACAAAATAACACAGAAATAGAAGTGCAAACAATTCATATAAATACGACTGACTGCATCAGACCAATTGAAGACTCTGAAGTTTACGAACATATAAAAAAGCTGAAGGCTGAGAAGAGTCCCGGACCAGATGGGTTATGCAATGAAGCCCTTAAAATGGGAGCACCTATTTTAACTAGCCACTTTACGCAACTATTCAATAAGATACTAGATGAAGAAAAAGTACCAACACAATGGTGTACATCGGACATAATTTTGCTCTTCAAAAAAGGAAACCCCTTGGACATAGGGAATTATAGACCCATAAGTCTGTTGGAAAGTATATACAAACTATTTTCATCCGTAATATTAAAGAGAATATCCGAAGACATTGATAAACAACAACCTAAAGAACAAGCGGGATTCAGATCAAGCTTTAGTACTATAGACCACATACAGACATTAGAACAGGTCATAGAAAAACACAGAGAATACAATAGACCTCTGTATGTGGCCTTCATTGACTACAGCAAAGCTTTTGACAGTATCAGTCACTGCTCAATTTGGAACGCACTACAACAATCAAACATTAATTCTAAATACATCAACATCTTGAAATATATATATACAAAAAGCACGAGCAGAATCAAACTAGAAACTAGAGGAGACGAAATAAACATAGAACGAGGCGTCAGACAGGGAGATCCTCTATCCCCAAAACTGTTTATAGCAGTACTGGAAAATATTTTTCAAAAACTTGATTGGAAAAACAGGGGAGTGCACATAAACGGAAACTATTTAAACCATCTGAGGTTCGCCGATGACATTGTTATAATAGCCGAAACTGCCAAAGACCTAGAGGAAATGATGAGATCACTTGACTGCGAAAGCTCGAAAATCGGCCTGGAAATGAATGTAGAAAAAACCAAAATAATGACCAACAATTTCGAACACCCGATAGTGATAAAAGGTAACAACATAGAATATGTCAGCGACTACATCTACTTGGGAAAACAAATTTCATTCAAAACGTCAAGCAATGAAGAAGAAGTAACAAGAAGAATAAACGCTACTTGGAAGAAATTCTGGGCATTAAGAGAAATCCTAAAAGGGAACTACAGCTTGCATATGAAAAGGACAATATTTGATACATGCCTATTACCCTGCTTGCTGTATGGTTGCCAAACTTGGGTATTTACAAACAAAATAAAACAAAAAATCAAATGCAGTCAAACAGCAATGGAAAGAAGCATGTTAAAAATTAGAAAAATACAAAAAATTAAGAGTCAAGAGATTCGTCAAAAAACTAAACTCACCGATGCTCTTAGGCACGCACTCTTACTAAAGTGGAGATGGGCCGGTCACATCTCACGATGCACTGATAGAAGATGGACCATTGAAGCCACACGATGGAAAGGACCAAAGGGGAAAAGGAATGTTGGACGACAACTAAGACGGTGGACTGATGACATAACACACGTCGCAGGAAGCGACTGGATAAAGTCAGGCAAGGATAGGGAGTCATGGAAAAGGATGGAGGAGGCCTTTACCCAACAGGGGTCCATATCTCATAAGCAATACTAACATTAATTTTAAGCATTTTTTCTACATTTGAAACTATACTAACAACACTGCAATGTACGATGAAAGTGAAGATATGGAATAAATGGCTTTATTATTATTATTATTATTATATGTGTCGAGTCAAGTCACAGTCCAAGTCATAGTCTAGTCTAGTCAAGTCATACTCCTAGTAAAGTGGTGGCAATTTTACCAGAAGCTTCTATGGAGTTTTGGAAACAACACGAAAAAAAACGTTTCACCATCGTTATACCACTTTCTCACACTCATGCCTGTAATTCAGCACTTAACAAATAAAATGCCACCAATTTTATGCACTAACACTGAAAATAACACAAATTTTGGAAAAGAATAGAATGCGGCGACGTGATCTTTTTCGTTTTCCCGCCAAAACTTCAAAACTTTGTAGTTTTATAACTGACAACTCTGTTTTTGCGTTGTCTTGATTGGTAAACGGAAACGGTTGAATGGATTTGGATAAAATTCGGTACTAAGATAGCTTATACACTGGCTTAACATATAGGCTTCATTTTATCCCGGAAAAGTGAAATGTTCCCGTGGGACAAGCATAAAATTAAAATACTTTTTATCAGCAGGTGAAACCGCGGGGCGCAACTAGTTTACTTATAATTTGGGAAAGCTGTCACCGAAAATGTTTAATGAATGTATCACATACCTGCTTCCTAAAGTAATCCATAACTCCTTTAACCACGCTGTGGGGCGGCAAGTGCGAGAGGGTGATCGGCTCCCGCCCCTCTAAGTGGTAGATCCCACTGCGGTACCCCTTCACCTCCCGCTCGATCAGCTTGCTGACAAGGTTGACCACCCCTGACAGGGCCGCTTGGTTCGTATATTTGAACACCTCTGGCCAAACTTCGCCTGGAAACAACACCGGTAAAAAATATTGTTTTACTAGTTGCGCCCCGCGGTTTCACCCGCGTATAAAAAGTAGTTTTATTTATTGATAATTGTCCCACGGGAACATGCTATCGGGATCAAAAGTATCCTATGTTATAATCCAGAATATAAGCTATCTTTGTTCCAAATTTCATCCAAATCCGTTCAGTAATTTTTGCGTAATAAGCCCGCGGTTTCGCTTTCGTGGAGTTCGATAATTGTCCTATGAGAACATCCTATCGGGATATAAAGCATCCTATATGTTAATCTAGGTCAAACTGTGTTCCAAATTTCATCCAAATCCGTTGAGTAGTTTTTGCATGATAGAGTAACAAACATTCATCCATACTCACAAACTTTCGCATTTAAAATATTAGTAGGATCATAAAAATAGTTGCTGATAAAATATTGGATTGAAACATGGCTATTATTATATTGGGCGTGGGCGTTACACATAATTAATAATAATAATAACGCCCAACGATCACATACATTGATCCTGGCCCCTAACTAGGATTCCCATGTGTCCAGCGACCTAGGAACTGCGAGGACCATGGTCCCACAACACTCAGACTCAGAACAAGTATTTACGCTTTTTTTCTGTGTACAAATACTTGTCCTGTCGCGGGAAACCAACCCACCACCTCCGGATTATGAGCCGCCTAGCTCAACCACCACACCACCGCTGTCGGGTAATCAGAGAAATAATCAGAGTAGTTTTTAGCAAGCATACTCTATCGTCATTTATCACGTGAGAATCGCGAGATCGTGGTCAAAATTTAACCTAAAAACACGTGGAGATGAACAAAGCTTTGCTGTTTTGGTTAACATCGCAATGAAATCATAGTTGAGTTTTTGGCGGAAAACGAAAAAGATCGCGTCACCGCATTGTATTTATTTTCAAAACCTTGTGTTATTTTCAGTGTTACTGCATAAAATTGGTGGAATTTTATCCGTTAATGCTGGATTACAGGCATGAGTGGGGGAAAGTGGTATAATGATGGTGAAACGTTTCTTTTCGTGTTGTTTCCAAAACTACATAGAAGCTTCTGGTAAAGTTGCCACCGCTTTACTAGGAGTATGACTTGACCGATATCTGCTTGAAATATAATTAACTTGAGAAATCATCAATTACTTGGCACTGGCCAAATACACAAAAGTGTAGAGCCAAAACAAAAACAAATAAAAAACAAAGTTTAATGGCGTCAACTTACTCGGTACGTAATCTAACACGTCCTCAGGTTTCCGCGCCGCGTCCGCTGGCGTCTTGCAGAACGACGCCGGCAGTTTCACCGTCTTTCTGTAAATCTGTAAAGACCATAAATAAAATAGTTTAAAACGCACAGTTTGAGATCAGACCACTGTCACAGATACAGTGCGCTTGTAATGTAACTTATTCCGTTGTTATAAGCGCCATTTAAATAAATCTACACGATTCATGACTAAAGAATAAAGTCTCCCAAGTATTTCTTGCACGATTCATGACTAAAGTGTCCTAAATATTTCTTGCACGATTCATGACTAAAGAATAAAGTGTCCCATGTATTTCTTGCACGATTCATGACTAAAGAATAAAGTGTCCCATGTATTTCTTGCACGATTCATGACTAAAGAATAAAGTGTCCTAAATATTTCTTGCACGATTCACGACTAAAGAATAAAGTGTCCCATGTATTTTTTTACACGATTCATGACTAAAGAAAAAAAGTGCAAATACTTGTTCTGAGTCTGGGTGTTATGAAACCATGGTCCTCGTAGTTACTGGGTGCCTAGACACAGGAAATTCTAGTTAGGTCCCAGGATCTACGTAAAAAAAAAAGAATAAAGCATCCCACGAATTTATGTATTGCGCAATTCATTAATAAAGAATAGTGTATCAATCATCTCATGCATATATTTTTTTACACGATTAATGATTTTATTTTAGGTTAAATATCTTTTAAGTGTTTAAAAATGTGTTATTAGCAAGAGATACCCAACAACGAACCTCAGGTATATCCTTCAGCACATAATGTTCCGGGCTGAACTTGGCTAGAGCTTGACACGCGGCCTCCACCACGGGGGGAGTTCCCCCCGCTACATACAGCCAGAGCCGGCGGCTCGCCCCTCCCGCTAGGGGGCGCCCCTCGGGGGCGGGGGGCAGGAGGGGGGGCAGCTCGCTCAGCAGCTTGCACACGCTGGCGGGCGGAATGGAACATTGGGATATGCTCGGTCTCAAATAACGAGTGTTAAAAACTTTTTTAGTTTAGCTCCATCTATCGGCCGGTATAATTTTGTTTTTGCTTTGTTTGATGTTAATGCCGCCGTCTTGACTTGTAAATTGTTATTTTACCGGACATACAGACATAATAATACAAATTTTTAACTTTGTCATGTTGACAATGGAGATCTACGTCTACAGTCTACGAGAACTTCAACATCCGTTCGCCTCGTATTTATTAGGTTACTCCCCAAGTCAAGCATGCGTAAAGAAATTTTAATTCAACAAGATACTGCTATAAATGATGCATAATGATATTATTATAATATTTGGTAAGGCCACATATGTCGGACGGAATTGTACTTCTCGTCATATCCGGCAGCTTCAGCGATGCGAAAGCACTCTGATCCTCTCACTCTTTCTGATCCTGAACGATAGAAAAAGTTAGAACGTGCGGTAATGCCTGTATTTCCCGAAAACTACATTCTTAGAGTTTTGAAGTCGAGAGTGAACTGGTATCTTCTAGGCAAGCGTGTTACTTCCTATACCGCATCGTCACTCATCAGGTGCGATAGTGATCAAACGCAAACCTATGAAACAATAATACGGTGCTTGAGTAGAAATCTGGTTAAAATCGGCACTTAAAAATAAAATTACAAATTTTCTAAAAATCATTATTACTCCAAACAAGTTTCCATACATTAAAAGAGACAGATTTTTCCTTTTGATCCTGTTTTTATGAATGAAAACTTTTAATGTTTGTACTTGTTTGGATTAATAGATTACTCTACTGTATTCTTGTGTAACCAATTTTTTTTTACTTCAAACTTGCATTTGACCACGCTCTCTCACCTGATGGGAAGTGACGATGCGATCGAAGGTGCAGCATGCTAGCCAAGTAAATACCTATTCACTCTTCTCTTGAACACGCCCGGGTCATATTTCGCCGGAAACACAGACGCTGGCAGGGCATTCCATTCCTTAGCCGTTCTAATTAAGAACGTTGAGTTAAATCGCTTGGTACGAATGGGTGGTATTTCGACCACAAAAGGATGGCGCTTAGCCGAGCGTCTAGTAGTCCGGTTCTTGTAGTAGTAGTAGCGCAGTTCTTGTGTCAAGCTAAATTTATCCTTACTGTATCTGCACAATAGGTCTATTATCCCTCGCCAGCTTGGGTTCGAGCGCGAGCCAGGCGGAGTGCGGAGCCAGTGCGGCGTGCCGCCACAGTAATGCGATGCCCTGTAGAGCGAGACAGGTAGCGACCGCGCCGCTGCGGTCGGTGTTGCGGTTGAGTGTCATTGATATTATGGACACCAGTTCGAGGCCGTGGGATGATGCTCTGTAACAAATTGTTACACTGTTAATTGGTAATTATTTCTGTAACAGTTGAAGACTTTGAGAACGAATAACGACTGGCTATTTGTTATAATAATGTTCGTAATAATATGTGTGGACATCTCACACAACGCCATCTAGCCCCAAACTAAGCAAAGCTTGTACTATGGGAACCAGATAACTGATACAATACTTAGATACTTTTTGTTTGTAAATACATACATAGAATACAATATAACACCCAGGCACAGAACAAACATCGATGTTCATCACACAAATTTTTGTCCTGGGTGGGAATCGAACCCACGACCTGCAGTTCAGAAGGCAGGGTCACTACCAACTGAGCTATCGGGCCAGTCAAATAATAATTAGAATAAAAATTTTAGGAAAAAAAACGAGTGTGCTTTTGACCAACGACTGAAGTAAAACTTCTTTAGTTTAGCTCCATCTATCGGCCGGTATAAATTTGTTTTTGCAATTTTTAATGTTAATGTCGCCAAGATGACACATATAAATTGTCATTTTACCGGACAGACCAACATAATAATACAAATTTTAAATTTCTCTCTCTCTCTCTCCCTTTCTATCATCACTAACTTTTATCTCCCTCTCAACTTCTGTTCGCCTCGTTACGGATTACCTCCTCACCTAAGCTCGCACATCCTCTTGACAGCCAGAATCCTGGCTATTTCCACCTCCCACTTCAGGTCGTCTGGTCTCCCAACTCCTGGGTCTACCAGCATCTCTTGTAGGTAAGGGAAACATCGCACCTGGAAATGAAGGAGAAAAGTAAGAAATATTTCCGGATAAAAGTATCCTATGACCTAATCTCAGTCTAGTGATCTTATTACTACATTGTGCTGATATCTCAGGATGACGTGCGCAGTGCAGTGTCACGCGGAACTCTATACTTTAGAGTTCCGAGTGACACTGCAACTGATATGGGCAACCGTGTCGCTTAACATCAGGCGAACCACTAGCATGTAACGCCATTTCTTAACATAAAAGAAATCCGTCAAAAGGTTGTCAAGGTATGTTTTATCTCGCTCTACTGTTCGCAGGACACTAAACTCTTCTAATTAGACGGAGCAAAATGACATTACGAGTGTTGCAACTTTTCCATGAAAAATAAATAGTGCTGGATAAAAAAGATACAGTTGTTTTGGCGGGAAAACGAAAAAGATCGCGTCGCCGCATTGTATTATTTTCCAAAACTTGTGATATTTTCAGTGTTAGTGCATAAATTGGTGGCATTTTATTCGTTAAATGCTGGATTACAGGCATGAGTGTAGGAATGTGGTATAATGATGGTGAAACGTTTATTTTTGTGTTGTTTCCAAAGCTGCATAGAAGCTTCTGGTAAAGTTGCCACCACTTTACTAGGAGTATGACTTGACTAGACTAGACTATGACTTAACTTGATGACTTGGACTGTGACTTGACTTGATATATTATATGATATTAATTAACTTGAGATATTATCAATTACTTGACACTGGCTAAATACACAAAAGTGTGGAGCCAAAACCAAACAAAAAAAAAAGATACAGTTTAGTTTTAAGCATTTCAATTTTGTGATCTATTCCATTCCTCTGTATACTAAAAATTTCCCATATATCGTAATCCCTAACTAATTTGTGATTTACATTAGTTACCTGTGAATAATGTAATATATTTAAATAAAAATAGCGAGAGTAACAGAATAAAACAAGTTAATATTTCTATTTAATTCACTAATAGTTTATTCGCTATCGTCACCGCTGGCCGCTACGTTTTAACAAAAACGAACGTATCAGAAATGACAAGGTTTTCTAAGTATTTTTAATTATTTATTATTTTTTAAAATATTTCCGCTCTTTTGAACTACAAAGAGTTGATATAGATAGATCACTATGTTTTTTTTTATGGTTTCATAGGCTTTCGTTTGACCACTATCGCGCACCTGATGATACGTAACGATTATGATTAATTAAATAATTATTAATCATTAATTAATTAATGATTTAGAAGCTGGCAGCATTATTTCGACAAGTAACATTACGATCATTACGTTCCGATTCGTGGCTACTGGCAATCAAGTTGTTTTTAATTTCTGTCATATTTATTATCTTATGCATACTTTTTTGCCATAAATAAAAATGTTCTTTCTTTGTTTTTCTTCTTTTTTTATTAGTTGGATTTAATACGAATGGATTTCATTTACTTAAAAAACAGCAATACGTCAATACTATCTGTTTGTTTATCACCTGTGTTTCAGCCAAGCTGGTGTACAGCATTATCAGCACAGACGTCGGGACCCCCTTGTTGGCCTTCAGCTTGTTGAGGATGGATACTATTGTAGGCACATTCTCCTGAAATACAGACATATCTTTGCTGAACTAGTTCTATTTATAAATATAAAAATAATTTTACACAAAGCACGGAACCAGGTGTCTGTGGAAATGCAGATAAAAAATTAAAAAAACTAGTTCTATTTTCTCTTCTTTATTTTTTCATTCTAAATTTAAAACAAGTTAATATATAATTCCTTTTAAAAAAGAGTCCAACCGACATTGCAACCGAATTTGTTTGTCACAAAAATTGAGGGGTATAGAATCAAAAGCAGCTAGTTGCATTTTTTTTAATCTGACCTATGAATGCAAAAATATAGGTCTGTCAATTATGTATGATCTCAACTTATAATTTTGCATCGAAACCAGCTTAAAGTAATACAAAAACCAGATTAAAAATCTGCATTGGGGTCAAAGTCAGCTTAAAAACGGCATGCAAACATCAAAGACAGCTTAAATTTTAAATTGAAGGTTGTGATCTTAGCTGCATTTGATTCTATACGCCTCAATTAGAGCATCATCAATAATAATAATAATAGTAATAACGACCAACAGTCACATGCATAGATGCTGGACCCTAACTAGGATTCTCTGTGTCAATGTAGTTAGATAGCCTCTGTGGAGTGCTGGTTGAGCCGGACGGCTCATAATCTAGAGGCAGCGGGTTCAATTCCAGCGGCAGGACAAGTATTTGTGCACAGAAAAAAAAGTTCGAATACTTGTTCTGAGTCTGGGTGTTGTGAGACCATGGTCCTCGTAGTTGCTGGGTCCCTAGACACAGGAAATCCTAGTTAGAGTCCAGGATCTACGTATGCGACCGTTGGGTGTTATTATTATTATTATCTTGGCTTAACTAGTTCTATTTTCTCTTCCCTATTTTCTCATTCTCAATCTAAAACAAGTAAATATATAATTCCTTTTAAAAAAGAGTCCAACCGACTTCCCGACCGATTTTTTTTGCCACAAACATTAAAACATCATCAATGGAAATGAAGTCTTAATACACATTATTAAGGATAACTCAAAAACTACACATCATTCAATAACATTAAAAAAAAAACAGATTTTGATCAAATTGAAATGGGACCACACGAAAAGCACCAGCTTTTAAATAAAAATAATAATAACTTTAAAATGTCCACACATATTTATATTAAAAAAGAGGCATAAAAATCAGTACCCCGGTCGAAAGTACTAAGGTAATAATAATAAAGGAAAATACTAAAGTAACACATTTTAAAAAGTACAGTTGAATTGAGAATCTCATATTTTTGAAGTCGGTTGAAAAACTATCAAGCACAAGTCATACAAAGTAGTAGTTATATGTACCTTAGTTTTAGCCATAAGCGGCATAGCTTTCAAGCATTCCAATCTCACGCTTGGAGACACATCATTAGCTATCTTATAAACCAAAACGGGTAACAATCCAACCGCCAGATCTTTCTTATAATCCACCAAATTTACGACCAACCTTAGCACTTTCAACACAATGCTTTCTCTACATCTGCCTCTTTCCATTATTATACCATAGAAGAAAGACAGAAGATCAATTTTCACTGAATTATCAATTGATTCTATTCCGTTGAACCAAGATGTTAATTTATTTTCATCGTCTCTTAAACGCTCCCATACTGA
Organism: Ennomos fuscantarius; assembly: GCA_905220475.3. Taxonomy (NCBI): domain Eukaryota; kingdom Metazoa; phylum Arthropoda; class Insecta; order Lepidoptera; family Geometridae; genus Ennomos; species Ennomos fuscantarius. The sequence goes on along the minus strand of HG992040.1, from coordinate 1,098,277 downwards.
GTGTATTTGTACTATGACTGACAGGCGACTGTCTGTGTACAATAAAGATTGGAAAATCTTATTGGACTTTAAGTTAGGTATGTTTAAGGTCGTATCTTCTTTGGTTTTTTCTCGGTACGTGTCCAATATTTTTGCAGCAACTTTCAGTGCAGATGTTGTGAGGTAGGATGGTAAATGCAGCCACTGCAGTGATTGTGCAATGAATGCGTTGAGTGATATCGAAGGGCATTCGTATTTTGAAATTATATTCAGACCTGTGAATAGACGAGTTAAAATTATTGTTGGTTGATTATAGACGGTTTGCTTTGTGTAACGCAGCAGAGCTCGGGTCGCTGGCACAACTGTTCCATTGCGTTGAGTATTACACAGCCTTTGTGGTGTGGTGGTTGAATAGGTCGGCTTACAACCCGGAGATAGCGGGTTCTATTCCCGCGACACGACAAGAAACTCTGTAGAAAAGTAAAGTTATTAAAGCCAAGCAGTAGGGCGCATTACTGTGTTCCGGTTTGAAAGGCACTGTAGCTAGTGAAATTACTGGACAATTGAGACTTTAAGACCTGATCTCAGTCTAGTAATCTTATTAGATTGTGCTCATGTCTCAGGATGATGTGGGCAAAGCAGTGTCATGCAAAACTACATTTTAGAGTTCCGAGTGACACTGCAACTGATATGGGCAGCCGTGTCGCTTAATATCAGGCGAACGGTTTGCTCGTCGCGTCATTCCATAAAATAAAAAAGGAGCGCTCTGTTCCTTATTCAGCGTCCTCAGGTAATGATGAGAATAATTTCTTTATTTATATATGAACGCATGAGCAATTATAACATATTATCAAATATTCATCAGTAATAAACATCGTCAACTAAATAAATAGAATTTATGGATAGGGTAATCACAGAGACATCAAACATGCGATCTATATAGGGTCATAGGACTCACAAAATGTTAATAATAAATTTTAAATAATAGGCCAATTATCGCAAATACGTCACAGTCTGAATAAGTACTAAGGAATGCGTTGAGAACACTCATGATGCAACATAGCGGCTTATATAGTCTGTGTTCTGTACGACTACGGCATGTGTGGAAGAGCTTGGGTACATGGTCAACTCTATAGTGGACATATTTGTCGGGGACATATAAAGCACAAATGCGATTGTGAAGAGTCTGACAGTCTACAGCACCTCGCAATATCTTACAGCCGGTCTTAAGCTGGTCAAATAATCTCCTAGTTTTCAATGAATTGAAGCCTAATAATAAAACAAACACAAAACTCACACAAATTGAAGGTATCGTGGAGATATAGCGCGGACGTTTTGGAAAGGTTATCAGCGAGTATATGCAGAGTGACGCCGGCGGCGGCGCGCAGGCTCCCCGCCTCCAGGGAGAAGCAGCGCTCCATCACGTGGTAGCAGGGGCGGGGGTCGCGGCTGGGGGAGGGGGCTACTGAACCGGAGGTACGTAACTGAGGGCTATTGGATCCCCTACTAATAAACACTGCATAATTGTGGAATAATTAGGTAGTCTCACCACCATGTAACCCCATATACATAAACAAGGCTTAGACAGACGTCATGTGTGTTTAACAATACAAACAGCAGTTTAACACTTTTTTTTGAGGGGGAGGGGAAGTGCGTGTGCGGGTCCCACATACTCCCTGGAATATGTGGGACTCGAACCCACTTAAACCCCCCCGTGAGCCCTCGTCCGCCGTACCGGGGGCGAGAAGGGGTCGCGACTGCAGTCCAGCCAACTCGCCTTCCAGCAGTTTAACACTGGATTATGGCTTGTTTAAATCTTGTGTGGTTAAACCGTCAGTGTTTTCTCTAGTTTTATCTCTACACAATAGCCACTGTTTTGCAGTGATTATTAGGAAGGATTTTTTTTTTACTAATTCTCCGCTATACTATATTTATTAGTAAGGGAGTAAGGATCTTGCCAATAAACATTGTGTAGCGGAGAAGTAATTATTTCATGTTTTGTCCTTGTTCATTGAATTCGAAATGTGCAAAGACAAAACAAGAGAAAATAGTGTCGCAGATATTTCAATACTATACAACGTATATTTGCGCCCGCCATGACTATTATGTAGATAGCAACTTATGTCAAATAAACGGATTATTAGCCGACACTAACCTATCACATTAATTATCTTAAAAAATCATTTAGCAACCGTCTCACCTGAAATGAACTGTTAACGGAGTGTACGATGGTACATGCTTGCCGACACGATATGTCAAGATAATGTTTTATTTTGAAGAATAATAGAATTGCATTTAGGGAATTTTAAGTTCAGTCAGTCTAAAAACTAACAAATCAGTCTCAATCAACCCCATTTCCCACCATGGGCAAAACTTATTAACTAACTGCAAAGATACTGACAAAAACACCGCAAAGGAACCTCTGTTATTATAATTAAATTAAAAAAACGAATATGCTTCAGACCATACGACTGAAATAAAACTTCTTTAGCGCCATCTATCGGCCTGTATAACTTTCTTTTTGCTTTATTCAATGTTAATGTCGCCATCTTGACAATTGTAAATTGTCATTTTACCGAACATACCAATGATACAAATTTTAAGTAACTTTTAACTTTGTTACGTTGACAATGGAGATCTACATGAACCAACAACTCCTAACGTCCGTTCGCCTCGTTACACATTCAGCAGCTTACTCCCCAAGTCAAGCGTGCGTAAAGAAGTTTTACTTCAAAAAGTTTTGTCAAATAGCCTATTGACATTAGGTAAAATTTCACGGTGTAAAGATAAACTCACCCGTGTGTGACCAGTTCGTTGGATATCCTGGCCAGCATCGGCAGCAGTGCAGTGACGTACTGTTCATCTCTCTGGTAGATGGCGGCGTCACTCACCGCAGAGTATGCGCTGAAGGCACGCTCTATCATGCTTGGATTGCAGATCTGTAAGGATACATTTAAATGGAAACAAAATAGTTATTTATCTATACATATAAAATTCAAAGTCCTGACTGACTTATATATCAACGCACAGCCTAAACCGCTGGTCCCAGAGACTTGAAATTTGGAGGGTGTGTTCTTCGTAAAATGTAGGTATCCACTAAGAAAGGGTTTTTCGAAATTCCATCCCATCCCGGTGAAATGGGTGGTTGATTTATCTATGAAAAATTTTCTTCTTCGTTTTCTATAAGCCTTCGCGGGCAAAGCCGCGGGCAGAAGCTAGTTTTTCTATATGGGTGTATTGAATTACTAGTCGTTGGTTTACAAGAGAAAACCTATTGAAAAGCTATTTTTTTTAAATTATGTTATGAGCGACAAACAAGCATGCCGCCCACCTGATGGAAAGCGGGGTAATAGCGAACTATGGGAGGGCATCTGTAACACTAGGGGCGCTGCTGATAATTAACCAACTAGCCTGATAGCTCAGTTGGTAGTAACCCTGCCTTCTGAACTAAGGTTGTGGGTTCGATTCCCACCCAGGACAAACATTTGTGTGATGAACATGTTTGTTCTGTGTCTTGGTGTGTGGCAAGTGCGTGGTAAGAATGAACATATGAAGTGGTTTATGTGATTTCTATTCTTGCATATGTGGATGAACTTTTTAACGGCGTGATGTACAAAATATATAATAGGCCGTAGCAGAGTTAAATCAAAAAATCTCTTCAGAGAGCATTCTCCAAAAAACAGGCAAATATTGAAGGATAAAAAGAGGACAACTCTTGAAGTGTTTTTTGGTTTATTTACAATACTTCTTTTTTCAATCCCATGATAGCTTTTATTTGAAGGCCGGAGTTTGATTCTCCCCTATTATACATCGTACCTACTACGTACACACAGATAATTCTCCATCACTTGTTATTCTAGTATAGTACGTGACACTGGCAAAATTGCGACGTCTGTTAGTTGCAGAGGCCAAAATCAAGAAGTCAAGTCTAGATTTTATCTTACTTGCTGACAACTCAAGCAGGCCAGCAATAAGGAGCATTGAGCATCAGTCTTCGGCAAGCTGAGCAGCATCTGCCACGGTCGCAGGCTGCCTTCCCGCTGAGGATTGCATGTCAGGTAAAGAAACACCGGTCGCAGCAGCTCCAGGCTGTTTGAGGACACTCTGTAATTGAGACAATTTACGTATTAAAATTGCAATTTTAACAGAAAGTAATTAAGTATCAAAATTCTCAGAGTGTTGTGTGAATTTTAAATATATTACCGGACGGCCACCTGCAGTCACCGCCGCGATCTCATAAGCTTACCTCCAGTGGAAAAGCAGTGGATATGCCCGAAATCTGGTTGAGGATTCGACACACTATTCTTGACTAACAATCGCTAACTAGGTGGTAGGACTTTTTTGCAAAGTTCGTCTAGGTAAGTACCACCGCTTTGCCAGTTATTCTGCCGCCAAGCATAAATGTACAAGCACTACTGTATTTCCGTTTGAGGGGCACTGTAGCTAGTGAAATTACTGGGAAAACGAGATACAGTCTGTAACAGGATTACTAGACTGTGCTGATGTCCAAGATAGACAAGCGCAGCGCAGTGTCACGCGAAACTTTTGTATTACAGAGTTCCAAGTGACTCTGCAACTGTTATGGGTGATTGTGTCACTTAACATCAGGTGAATAACTAGCTCGGCTTTTTACTCATTAATATATTTAAAAAGAGAAAAATCACTATTAAAATATAATGAAATGAAGTTACTATACCACTAAAGACTTTTATAAATATAAAGATTGAACTATTCAAATGCTTACATGTAATCTGGATGATTACACAATGCCTGCATCTGAGCAAACACATCATCCTCAGCTCCTTTGTTCCTTTCCAGCACAGTAATGAATGGATGCTGTGGGGACTTGAGTGAGAACTGGCATCTGTATGGCTGGTCCGGTGTGAGTCGAGACTTCAGGTCCAGGATAAGGAGTCCACTCATTGTTGAGATTATTGCTGAGTAGTTACTGTTGGTAAGAAAATTAAATGATGAATTAAGTCATATAAGACCCATTTCCAGAATTATACAAAAACTATAACACTGACAGCCTCTGTCGTGTGGTGGTTTCCCGCGTTCAATTCCTGCGGCAGGACAAGTATTTGAGCACAGAAAAAAAAGCGCAAATACATGTTCTGCGTCTGGGTGTTGTGGGACCATGGTCCTCGTAGTTCCTGGGTCCGTAGACACAGGGAATCCTAGTTAGGGTCCAGGATCTATGTATGTGATCGTTGGGCGTTATTATTATTATTAAATACACTACAGTAATTTGTGTAAGAAGCCTAACTAGGCTGTAAGCCACAGTGTCTTAGGTCCGCATTACACAACAATGCTCAGTCATCAATTGGTGCTCAGAAAGAGATTTCATTTATCAAGTGATCAATTAGTGAAAGAAATCTGTGCTTGAGCACCGATCAATGACTGAGCATCATTCTGTAATACGGACCTTAGTACCACAATGTTAAGGTTGATTAATTTTTTAGAGATAGATGTACCTATATAGGAATAAAAATCAAATAAGACTGTATTTTAGTTTTGATTACTCCACTATTTATTTGTCAATAGTTTTAGGAAGTTATATATCAAGATGTTCGTAATATATCAAGAACTTACTGTGAGCTTGGAAGTAATGTGATAACCGTGGACATAGTGTGAGCTATCTCTAGCACACCTAGCTCCACAAGTGCCAGGAGCCCTTGACAAGCTGTGAGGCTCACGATCACCTCCTTCGAAGAGCATTTATCCCTCAAAAACTTCAACTCCTCATTCTCCAGCAAAAATCGCTGGCGTTCTGCGGGCTTGAATTTTGATTTAATCGTTGATATTAACTTATCGATAGCGTTGACAACGAGGACGCTGTTGTTAGTATTTAGTTTATATTCTATTTCATCCATTTTAATAATAATTTTCAAATGTACATATGTAAATAATTGTAAGCCGGTGTAATTAAAACCGAAAAGAGAGAGAATTCTTGAAATGAAGCAGCTGTTGTTTGACAGACCAAAACAGGCAAAACGAAAGCCAATCAGCTGATTTTGACGGAGTCGCAATGACATTAGCACCAAGGCAAAACATTGATTTAGTTATTATTTGGAATGTCCCGATACCACGAAAATATCGATACCCATATCCATTTGAATACTTATTAGATGTCACTCATATGAATATCGTAAATGTATCGTAACCTACTAATATCGATTTAAAAAATAAGGTTTGGTTCATGTTTTAATCAGGATTATAGATCATGCATTATGTCGTGTAGACTATATACTATAGTTATTCATTAAACAGATGTTATATGACTTTAAAAATATAATCAAAATTACTACTTACTTAACACTAATAACACAAAAACCACATAAATAGGTTACATATAATATACCAGCTACCTAAAATATTCAATTTCATGTCTATGGTCTCATGTTATCTATCATTATCATGTCGTATTGCAAAAAACACGATGTTTTTTAACGACTAATCTCATCCGTTGAGAAATTCCAGAAATAATACAATACCTACCTAGATATGTTATTAAATATAGTACTCATACTAATTAATTTTAATGCACACAAAAATATCCCCTGTGTAATCTACCTGACTTAAAATCAACAACGATTTAACGAAAATATGTATTAAGGTGAATTTAGGCTGCTTGGCATTGAACTTTTGGAGAGTTTACACTGTTTTGACTTGGAAAAACTGATGCGATACAACACAAGTATAAAATACTTTCTTTTAGATACCAAGTAGTTATCGCAAGAATGATTCGATGTTATATGAAAGTACTTGGTAATTAAAGAAAAGTGTCGAGTATTTACTAGTATCAGACGTCCCTTTATCAATGTCATTTATTGCCATTGTCAAGTGTCAATAAAACAAAACGTAAACCAATTCTAAAAAAAATAAACCAATTTTCTTTTTCGGCTCTTTCCATGTATTCCTGTGATATATTCTGTGGCTCTCGTTACTAGAGGAAAAACGTTATTTGGAAAATAAAACTATAAAAGAACCTACTTAAAACCAATTTTTCAGCCTTCGATATGTCGACACCGCCCCGAGAGACCATTCAAAAGCAGATCCAGCAGGATTGGGCCAACAGGGAATACATCGAAGTAATTACAGGAAGCATCAAAAAGATCACTGATTTTCTCAATTCCTTTGGTGAGTTAACTTGAAAGTCGTGTTTTAACAGTTGAATAATTAACCCTCTCTAGTTTTTGACCATGCGTTATAGTTGAATCTCACATTCACTTATGTTAAAGCTGCTACCTGCCCGGTAGCGATTCACCATTTGAGGACCAAAACTTATAAATCTCGTATATAAATATTTTTCATTCAATTACAGATATGTCTTGCCGATCACGCCTTGCCACTCTGAATGAGAAACTCACATCACTGGAAAGGAAAATTGATTATCTGGAAGCATGTGTGAGTAATTAGTCATCTTCATAATATAATCTTACTATAACTAAAGTCGCGCCACTGCTCTGGAGCTTACTTTTGTGCTGCAGTGGGCAGAACACAGATGACTTGACAAAGAAACGTTGCATTTTATTTGTGTCTTCATGGATCAGTACCACTTCCAGAAGTAGACAATGAAATAAGCTTTTTAATTACCCATACTTAGGGTGGTTAGTACTCACTGCTAAAAACAAAATGATTTCTTCCACTCATTCCCACCCATTTGCAAATAAACGAAAATTCAAAATTTTCACCCACAACGTCAAACTGTGACTAGAACAATCATTTTTACCCATCACCTTGTCTGGGTAAAAAGTGGCACATAGTTTAGTAGCATTTTTAGGATTTTTACTTCAACTGGAACCTGTGAAAAGATGGTCAAAAACTCTCACAGTGATTACTGTGTTGGTGGTGTGTGAGTGGAACATTTGTGAATGAAAATTTCTAAAATGACAATATTATAGATCAACTGAAACCCACTACTAATTGTAACAATAAAGTGACCAAATTTAAAAAAACCTTAATTAAAATCAAAAACAAATTGCCTTATATAATAATAATAATATCCTCTTAATTAATACCTAATATCTTCTATTTCAGGTTACAAAAGGTGAAACTCTTACGTAAAGGAAACAAGGGATAAATATCATCAAGTTGGTATATTTATAAATACTTCAATGAGTTTTCTATTTATAGGAAATCTTTTTCCATTAAGTTATGGTCATTGTAAAATAGTTCAATATTATATGATAGGTGTAAATAAAGTAAGGGCATGGCTTGGAAGATATTATACAGCTGGACTCCTTCCAGTTCCGTTGCTTCTCTAGTAACAACTTCAATGTTCCACATTTTTATGAATCAGTGAGAAGTTAACCAATCATAACCAAGGTTTATATAGAGTTATAGACTATACCACAATAATTGGATTCTATTGTATCTATATACCTCCAGCTCACTAGCTTAAATGATTTATGATGTTTCATGGCAACAACTACTCTTAAGTCTTAGCTAGATTAGGTTTCTATTTGTTTTTGTTTCTAAAGCTATCATTATGATGTTCAAAGTCTATTTTAATATATAAATTGGCCATGCCTAATTGGTATTTCGTAGGTAGTACTAAAATAAGTATGATTTAACAATAGCTAAAACTATTATGTATGAGATATTATGTAATAATGTAAACAAATATTTACATTTTAGATTTATTTTCACTGCTAGATCTACAAAACTGACTTTTGAACAATTCTGTGTTACTGCCAAAACTGTAGATCTAGCTCTATGTCTGCATTTAGAATAGACAAATTTTATACATAAAAATATAATATAATATCTTCTTAAAACTAAAATAGTTTAAATTTTACATTACTATTTGATAACCTGACTTTACATACATTAATTTAAATTAGCCAATTATAAAAACCGCATGAGACTGTAAGACTGCTTTACTTGTAAACATTAGTTATAATCTATTTTAGCTTAAAATGTCTTATCAGCTACTTACTGGTCCTCGTAGTTCCTGGGTCCCTAGACACAGGGAATCCTAGTTGGCGTCCGCGGTTTCACCCTCGTGGTGATGAAATGTATGATGATGAAAAATAGTTTACGTCCTATTCTCAAACCTACTGAATATACACCCAAAATTTAATAAGAATCGGTCAAGCCGTTTCGGAGGAGTTTTTTTACAAACACTGACACGAGAATTTTAAATATTATAAGATTAGTTAGTACCTTCTCTATTTACGTAACTCGTTCGTAATTTGGTCGTGCTTTGGAGACGAAAATAATTGATATTCTCTTTGAAGTACGAGTATTTTCTGCAGCTGAAAGTTGAACATATTTGTTCAAGCAAAAAAAGTTTTTACTTGTTAATGCTATTGCATTAACAAGTAAAAACTCTTTTTGCTTCGGTTCGGCGACACCTTCCAACCTTGGTCTAATTCGGGTTTTACGCGCACATTACAAAATCTCAAGCTTATAATTTTTCTAACAATATAGCAACTCCCTGCCCTCCGCCGCAACTTGAAGCTGCAATCGCCCGTTTTGCGTTACGTCTTCTGGAAAAAAAACCTTTTATTGGTACAAATCTCATATGTTAGGTTAAAAACATTTTTTTTACCCCGTTACTCATTTGTTTTCGCTGCCGCGGGAGTGAGCAGGGAATTGAGCAAGAAATAGGGCAGTTCGAGTGTGTAAACGGGTGGTGTCCCATACAATACATACCTGCCCATTTTCAACCGACTTCAAAAAAGGGCGATGTTCTCAATTCGACTGTTTTTTCAATGTTTGTTACCTCAGAAGTTTCGACTGGGTGAGCCGAATTGATGATTCTTTTTTTATTTGAAAGCAGGTGCTTCCCGTGTAGTCCAATTTCATTTCATTTCAATTTGATCAAGATCTGATGTGTAGTTTTTGAATTATCCTTAATAATGTGTATTTCGACTTCAACTACATTGATGATGTTATCATTTTTGTGATAAACAAATGCAGGATTGTTGTAGGTTGAACTCTTTTTTAAAAATAATTATCCTGCTCACTGCGGGGGAAGTAAGCGAAATCTAAGAAGATCCGTGTCAAAGGACGATGCTTAGTCGATCGCTACTTAAGTTGAGATTTCTTTCATAAATAAGTCAATTTCTGAATGATATCTAGACTTGAGTAAACTATGCTGATCCACGGCTGAGCATAGTTTTGTAATAGTTACAGACCTAAATGAGGCACATAAGTAACACAGATTTCTACAAGATTCGGCTCAGCAAATCATTGTAGAAATTCTAATTAGTGAAATCAGCGTAGAGTTCAAGTTTATCAAATCATCATACCAAATTTCGAAAAGTAAAGATAACAAAACAAGCATATGAGTATTTTAATCATTAAAAAATATTAAATATTAGGTTACTTTAGGTGAATTAAAGGTTTGAGTTCATTTTTATTGGTTCAAAGTATGATTCGTAAATAACTGCCCATCATTTTAAAAATAATCTACTTTACTACCAAAGAGTTTGACTGCACAAGTTGATTCTAAAATTAAGCTCGTCATCTGCAATCCTTTACCTTCCACAGGGCTCATTAAGAGGGATCAAAGCTGTTAGCAGTATATTTGCTGAGCTGTCATTACATAATTGAAGAGGTGAGAACAAAAAGGGTTTAACCGAATTTTTTCACAAAATGACTTATGGGTATCGTTGGATTCAGTGTGAAATTATCTACAATAACACATTCTCAAAAAATCCGAAATAAGGCTTAAATCTCGAGATTATGAGTCTAAAAACGGTTTATCTGTCACAGGAATACAGTTCGCTTAGCATAAAAACATTATTATATTTATTTTATTATATTACCTATATTTTTACAGTAATTTTACGAATTAGGTCTATATTTTATATTTTAAAATAGAAATCATACATTTTCAAGCAACTGAAACTTGCATAAACCTTTTCTATTACCTTATAAACATTCTACATTAAAATGTAGCCGTTGACGTTTAAAGTAAATTTTCTCGAAACTGTCAATTTGACAGTTAAACCCTTTTTGTTCTCACCCCTTCAATTGATTTTCATGTTCTCAGTATAATTTGCCCCTAATTATTTACCTCATTTCATAAATCACGCTGATAGCCATCTTAACTCCGGTTGCAGCAATTGGATTACCCATAGCCAAAGCTCCTCCATTCACGTTAACGGTACTAAGATCTATGTTCAGCTCTTTTGTTGTAGCCAAGACTTGTGCTCCGAAAGTTTCGTTTATCTGTAAAAATTATGACAATTGAAATATGACAATTTTCTATGTGGCGTCTAAGTTTTTTATGGCTGAAAATACTTCAGAATCAGACACTTTTTACAAGGATTTGGTAGGAATTTCTTGTCTCACCAATTTCTACATTTTGCATTCTGTAGACATCCATGTTGAAGAAAATGATGGATTTTTGAATTGAATCATTCATTTTTAGTCTTTTACCTCAAATAAATCCACATCCTCCACCCTGATTTCTTGACGAGCCAGCAGCTTCCTTATCGCTGCCACTGCTCCCATTCCGGTGTCGACAGGGTCGACTCCAACGCAGGACCATCCTGCTATTCTGGCTAATGGCTTAAGATCTTGGCTTCTGACTGCTTCTTCGCTTGCCAGCAGTAAAGCTGCTGCTCCGTCTGCTGGGGCCTAAAAAATACCATCATCTGCTAACTTTGAAATGCACATTGAAATATGAAGCATAAAAGCAGTGGTAGAACGTAGGCCATCTGACACATACAGAAGAATTTCCACTAGTCACTACCGTGCCATCTTCTGACAGAGTTGATAGCTGCTTCAGATGATCTATATCCAGGTTCACTTTCGATAGCTGGTCTTTTTCTACAACTATTTCTTTTTTCTTTTGAGTAACAGTCAAGCTTGTAATCTCGTCGGCAAAGGCACCAGAAGCTTCGGCTGAAAAAGAACCAATTTTAATATAAATTTTCGATGTGGTCGCATTTTTATGGTCCCTGTTTCATTATACGAAAATATTTTACTAGGTGGTAGGGCTTTACTGCAAAGTTCGTCTAGGTAGGTACCACCGCTTTGCCAGTTATTCTGCCGCCAAGCAGTAGTGCACAAGCACTGCTGTGTTCCGGTTTAAAGGGCATTGTAGCTAGTGAAATTACTGGGCAAATCAGACTTTATGATCTGATCTCACAGTTTAGTAATCTTATTACTAGATTGTGCTGATGTCTCAGAAAGACGTGCGCAGTGCAGTGTCACGCGAAACTCTATACTTTAGAGTTCCGAGTAACACTGCAGCTGATATGGGCAGCCGTGTCGTTTAAAATCAGGCGAACGGCTAGCTCGTCACGTCATTCTTTAACATAAAATATATATATATACATATATATATAAAATAATCACCTGCTTTCCACTTCAACAGACTGCTCAAAGCAAACTCATCAACATCTTCTCTTTTGATCTGGTATTTCTTCGCAATTTCTTCAGCTATCCTCGCAAGGCTCAGCCCGCTTTGACTGTCCACAAAACCGCCATGAATGTGGTCTTCCAAGTTATTAAAAGATCCAAGAGTAGTTCCGAAGCGAGTGTTTCTTACAAGCATGGGCAGAGATGACATGATTTCAGTTCCACCAGTCAGGATGATGTTTGAGGTTCCAACTAGAAGGTCCTAGAAGCAGAATTTATCACTGACTTCCATAGTCATTGCATCATGGAGTAAGTGATCGGTGGTAATTGATAACTAGGTACGTAGAAGGTGTTTGTGTCTTACCACAGCTCCAGTAATGATAGCTTGAATGCCGGTGCCGCAAGCTTTGTTGACGCCTAGTGCTGGTTTCTCTATGGGAACGTGCGAGTAGATACCGCAGTATCTTGGAGTCTTCCCGCCATCGCATTGGCTTAGCTGTAAATACGAGTAGAATATTTGTGTATTAGTTATAAAAAGTTACAATTTCTTGTCCAAATGTAACAATAACCATACTAAAAATACTATATTTCCCGGTAACTACAACCTTGGAGTCTTCAAATCAAGAGTGAACAGGTATCTTCTAGGCAAACGTGTTATATCCTAGACCACATCGTCACTTACCATCAGGTGAGATAGTGGTCAAACGCAAATCTATCAAACAATTAAAAAAAAAATACGTCTTACTAGTTGAAATTAGTTTGTCTACTTGGATCCTCTTAAGCTGCGACTCTGGCATCTAGGCAGAGATTTTACTCAGAGAGAGAGAGAGAGGGTGGAGAGAGAGATAGGAGAGAAACCGTCGTAAATCGCAATCTACATTGACTAATGGTGGTATGGTTGGCACCAGCACCACGTTGGCACTGTTAATACTTACGTAGAGTACATTTCCTACGACAGTCTGGTCCACGAGGGTTGGGTCTGCTTTGGATGAAGAGATAGCGTCTTTCGCCGCTGCAGCAAAAGCATGGCACGCTGGCAACTCTCGTAGTGGTCCGCCATAATTACAAAATGGCGTCCGTTTCCCGCCAATTATGAAGATACCTATGTTGCATGAGTATTGAAGCAGCATATTCTTAACATACATTATCGTTGATTTATTATAAATTAAAATTTTATTTAAGTAGTTAAGGCAAGCGTGTTACATCCTAGCCTACATCGTCACTTACCATCAGGTGCGATAGTGGTAAAACACGAGCCTAATAAATAATAAATATAAAAAGTAGAACTTATATTTATTTAATAAAAAAAAAAAAATAAAAAAAAATGGTGGGTGACTATGACTGTATATAGGAATATAAATACATAGGTAGGTAACAGTTACATGTGGATAGGTACTTAAATAGCAATATCTGTTACCTACCTATATAAACTATTTGTTATTTGGAAGTTTGAAAGTTATTGAAGTAAAATTTCTTTACGCACGCTTGACTTGGGGAGTTAGCTGGCGTGGCGAACGGAAGTTGAAAGTTGTTGGTGAACGTAGATCTCCATTGTCAACATAACATAGTTAAAATTTTGTATTATTATGTTGGTATGTCCGGCAAAATGACATTTTACAATTGTCAAGATGGCGACATTAATAAACAAAGCAAAAACAAAGTTATACCGACCGATAGATGGAGTTAAAGTTTTACTTCATTTGTGTGGTCTAAAGCACACTCGTTTTTTTAGTGTCATATTGTTGCCGGCTTCCAGCTGATTCACAAACTTTATATAGTGATTGTAAAACAAAACATCGTGTTGTGTGATAACTTTATTCACGAAAATAAACAAGTAGGTAATCCATAATGTTTTATCTGCTAGTTAGGGCTTAAAATCTAAGATAAAATACTAACCTTTGCTCGCCATATCGCTTTTAGTGACACTCCACAATAATATGATATTCAAGTAAAACGTGTTTTGTCATGAAGATATAACCTCACACTAACCGTCAGATTGCGCGCTTTTATCAAGGCAAATAAAGTATTTGTTGATATTAGCCTTTCTGGGGAATATTTTTGTTCATATTGCAAATCATTTTACAAACCTGAATCATTAGAAATGCAAATCTAAATTTATGACGAGGTTTCTCTTCATCTTTCATCTCTTGTTTACGGGTGTTTTTTTTTTTTAATAAATATGTGTAGACATTTCACACCGCGCCATCTAGCCCCATACATAAATCCTGGACCCTAACTAGGATTCCGTGTCTAGTGACCCAGGAACTACGAGAACCATGGTCCTACAACACCCAGACTCAAAACAAGTATTAAATTTGCGCTTTTTTTGTGTTCACAAATGCTTGTAATGCCGCGGGAATTTTCTGATTTAGATTAGACTACGACCATAGGCAGTCCTCATTACGGACAAGCTTAACTAGTACTATATATATTAAATTCTGCGGCTTAACTTAGTTCCCTCTAGATATTCGTATTGTTCGTATACTGAACCTAAATCTGTCCAATTATTTCCATATCCATCTACATTTCTTTTTGTCATTTTTTATACGAAGGTTGTGGAGAAAAGGTTCGTTGGTTGGTGGTTGAAAATGGTACATAAACCCGCAAGTACAGTATCTAATTGCCAACCACGTTACCTTTGACTCCGTGCAGTGTCAAATACAGTACACAGATGCATACTACATAGTCGTCGAGCTCATCTGTCTTACGGTTCGCGTTTTGACTCCAACATATTACACCGAATATTTCCACAAGTACCTACTTCCCTCTTGTTGTTGAAATAAGTTTACAAAACTGTAGAAAAATATTTTATTGAGCAAATAATAATACTTAACAATTAACAATATTTACATTTTGGTATGTATAGAAGTAAATGCCGTGATCCTGGTTCAAACGGTCTCCAGCAACAATGCGATTCCTTGTCCTCCGCCGATACAAGCAGAGCCGATGCCCCTCTTCAATCCTCGCCGTCTATAACAATAAAATAACTCATATTTTAAAGTTAAAACGGGTCTATCTGCGTAAAATTATCAAAACATAATTTTGACAACAAATAAAAATTATGCTTAGAAGTTTTTTGTGCGCTAATGTCTAGTGCGCTAGTGTCACGAAAGTTTAAAAAGTAATAAAATAACTGTCAATTAAAGGAATACAGCAATACCCAGCTTCATCTTGTCTAACTAAAATGTTATAGGTCTCTCTTGGAATAAATGCAATTTTTCCGTCGCAACTATATGTATATAGGTAATATGTTACTGTATGTTATTAATTAAAGGCGAATTACATTTCAGGCTGCAAATTTTTCCTATTTTTATAGCTATAATAAGATACGTAATTCGGCAGCTTCTGTGGCGTGGTGGTAGAGCAAGTCGGCTAATAATTCAGAAGCGGTAGGCTCGATTTCCGCGGCAGGACAAATATTTGAGCACAGGAAAAGTGCAGGAGTCTAGTCTGTCTGGACTTTGGGCGTCATTTCAGTGAAATATATTTATAATTTAGTTTTTTCCCTCGTGACAACGGCCAATGTTACTTGGTTGAAACGTCGAGGTTAGTCAAAATTATGTTTTGATAATTTTTGTGCGCCAATAGATCCGTTTTATCGTTATAGTATCTAAATCGTACCTGAGCTCATGAGCCAAATGCGCCGTGATCCTGGCTCCAGAAGCTCCTACAGGGTGTCCCATCGCGATGGCCCCTCCGTTCACGTTTAACTTGCTCTGATCTAGACCGAGCTCCTTGATGCATGCCAGAGTCTGTGCTGAGAAAGCTTCGTTTATCTGAAATAAAAGATAATTTTATTGGCCAAATGCTTGTCTCTATAGCAAAGTCTTCCTCATTATCTGCTTATACTAATGTCGGTTTAAAATGATTTTTTGATTCTATCGTATCGGAGATTCCGACATTAAGCATTAATACAATAATTAACTTCATCTCAGGTTTGGATTGTGTTCTTAAAAATAAATTACCTCCACAAGATCAATATCGTCGAGCTTCAGCCCAGTAACTTTCAGCAGATTCTGTATAGCTGGCACGGGTCCAATTCCCATAATACTGGGGTCTACTCCGGTGAAGGACCAGCCCAAAAGCCTGACGAGAGGCTTCAGGCTGTTCTGCTTCACAGCTTCCTCGCTGGCCAAGATCACTGCTCCAGCACCGTCGTTGACACCCTAGGGGAAAATATGTTTTAAGTACCAAAATGACAAAAAATATGAAAAAATTTAAAGAAAGAACATCATCAAAATGAACCATGTTCTTGTTTATGTATAAAAAACGATGATGGAAAAATTCCACTAAAAACTATGGGATTTACTTACGGAGGAATTTCCAGCAGTCACGACACCGCCCTTCCTGAAGAGAGCTGGCAGTTTATTTAGGGCCTCAGGGCTGGTTTCAGGCCTTGGATGCTCGTCCTTATCTACCACAACTTCGCCCTTCTTTACTTTCACAGTAATAGGAGTCAGTTCTTCTTTGAATACGCCGCTGTCTTGAGCTAGAAGTTTGAAAATGTTTTTAGTGCAATGAATGTCCAACATTTTCGACTTGTGAGACTCTTCATGAGACTCAATTTAGACTAAATTGATATCATTTTCTAGGCATTGTTTTAGGCAAAAGGTTTTAGAACTCGGCCGCCTGACGCCAAGTCTCATGTACTCAAAACACCAAAGTGAGGAGTTGGTGTGTATTGAGTATTGAGATCCAGGCAGGCGCCTGGATCTCAATACTGCCTTAGACGCCTTCTACGACACTCATGGGATAAAATAGATTAGCTTAGCCCTATTCTTGGTCGGAAATTACGCGGTATAGTCTAAATTGGTACCGCTTAGTGAAGTTAAAACAGAGCCTGAACTCACCAGCCTTCCACCTCTGCTGTGATTGCAGAGCAAATTGATCAACCTCTCCCCTCTTCAATTCGTACTTCTCCGCTAAATTCTCAGCAGTCTGTGGCATGGTGAAGTTGCAGTAGGTGTCCAGGGAGGCTGCTGTCAGAGAGTCCTCGAAAGGAGTGTTTACTCCGAGGTTCACCCCGTAGCGCACATTTCGCACCAGGAATGGAACAGCTGACATGTTTTCCGTACCGCCAGCAAGGGAAACCTGAGCTGTTCCTGTGATGATGTCCTGAAAAAATCTCATTTAATTTAAACATTTTCTTAAGACGAATAAGTTGCGACAACACTAGAAACAACAGAAGTCACACCTGCGCGCTGTTCACGACAGCTTGGAATCCAGATCCGCACAGTCTGTTTACTCCAAGAGCTGGCTTTTCCTGCGGTACTCCTGACTTCAACGCTGCGTGGCGAGGCGACAAGCCTCCGTCGGATGATACACTTAGCTGGAACAACGACCAAAATAAATATTTAGAAATCAGGAACAAAAAGTAGGTAGTGCACATTTCGAAAATGTTGACGTTTGGGAATTGCGAATCAAAATATCTCATGCGATCTTCATATCTCTTCATGCCTCATTTATATTTAGCTCACTTCCGCGGCAGTGTGACTCTAAATGTACCTTTAATTATGTTTAACACATTTTTTTTTTTATGTTAAGGAATGACGTGATGAGCTAGCCGTTCGCCTGGTGTTAAACGACACGGCTGCCCATATCAGCTGCAGTGTCACTCGGAACTCTAAAGTATAGAGGTTCGCGTGACACTGCACTGCGCACGTCATCCAGAGACATCAGCACAATCTAGTAATAAGATTACTACACTGTGAGATCAGATCATAAAGTCTCATTTGCCCAGTAATTTCACTAGCTACAGTGCCCTTCAAACCGGAACACAGTATAGCTTGCGCACTACTGCTTGGCGGCAGAATAACTGACAAAGCAGTGGTACCTACCTAGACGAACTTTGCAGTAAAGTCCTACCACCTAGTGAAACCATAATAACATTTATGTGTTAAAATCCGTATCGAATAGATAATTCTATGTTCTTCTGTGGCAAGGATGCTCCATTTCTCAGCCTCTGTGGTGTGGTGCTTGAGCAGGTCGGCTCATAACTTGGAGGCGGTGGGTTCGATTCCCGCGGCAGGACAAGTATTTGTGCACAGAAATAAAACCTCAAATACTTGTTCTGAGTCTGGGTGTTGTGGGACCATGGTCGTAGTTACTAGGTCGTTGGGCGTTATTATTATTGTTATTATTTCTCACCGTGTACACCTGCCCAATATTAGCGGTGTCGACCAGGGCCGGCGACACGTTGCCAGCCTTAAAGGCGTCCTTGGCAGCGGCGGCGAGCAGGTCTGAGGGGTGGATGTCGCGCAGCATGCCACCCATCTTGCCGAAGGGTGTCCGCTTCGCCGCCACTATGAAAATACCTGGCAAACAAGACCAAGTCAACTTACTTCAAAGTTGAAAAAAAAAACGAGTGTACTCTGACACTCACACGTCTGAAATAAAACTTCTTTAGTTTAGCGCCATCTTTCGGCCGGTATCTTTGTTTTTACTTCGTTTAATGTTAATGTCGCCATCTTGACAATAATTGTAAATTTTCATTTTACCGGACATACCAACGTAATACTACACATTTTTAACTTTGTTATGTAGACAATGGAGATCTACGTGAACCAACTTCAACTTCCGTTCAATTCGCAGTCACCTGCTTACTCCCTAAGTTAGCATGCGTAAAGAAGTTTTACTTCAAAAATTAAATCTAGACTGTTTCATTTTTAGTTTGATACCGACCTAAGGTACCTACTAAGAAAACGACCTCAAAAATTAACAAAAATCTAGACACTACATGTGTCATCAGAGAAATAGAACAAGAAAAGAGACATTATATGTTATGTAACTTTATTTACAACAGTTAACAATCATTCTTGGACATTGAACTCAGCGAAGCGTGTAACAATCATAATATCGCTATCATGATTTCCAAATTGTTCCGTTATCGCTTTAGACGCCACTTTAGCGAGTTGAAGGTGGCATTATCAGATAGTTAACGTAATAAACATAGAACCTTGTTGTAATACATTGAAATTTGTTAATTGCTCTTCAAATAGACAGGCTAGGCAAAGAATTGCCTGTTACAAGAATGCTAGGACTTCTCCAGTCCCTAATAACAATTACCAGCACATTAAAGTTGAGAAAAATTTTCTGATTGGACAAAAATAAAGCAAAAAATTCCAAAAAAATTACAAAAGCCGCTACAGCATGGCGCTGGTATTTAGTGAATTCAATTCAGGCATGTCTATTCATCCAGAGGGATGGATATATCAATTCAAGTTAATACCCTACCAGCCTTATTCATAAATACGAACTAGCTTTAGACTAGTTACACCATGTTTTGTCTCATTCGATCCAGCTAAATATTCCAGTAGCAAAAAAGGACAAAAACTGAAGTAACTAATCCGAGACTAATACACTTTTATTAATAAGCCTGTACAACTCTAAGCGGTGGTATTTCCAAAATAGCTGAGTATAATTAAATTGTAAGTAAGTAACTACTGCTCCTCATGTAATGTACTTATGAATAGAGGCAAATAAGTTTTAGACCTATAAAAGTAGCAAAAATTAACGTAAGCAGAGCCTAACTATACACTTACAGCCTTATTAATAAACACGAACTAGCTTTGACTAGTTACACCATCTTTTGTCTCTTTCGATCCAGCTAAATATTCCGGTAGCAAAAAAAGGACAAAAGCTGAAGTAACTAATCCGAGACTAATACCCGTTTATTAATAAGGCTGTTAGTTACTAAAGGTGGCTCTACACCATGCGACCTTCCATGCGATCTGCTGAAATCGCGGTCAATATCGCGCCGCAACACGATGCAATTTGACTGATTGAGAATCCCTTGGGTATGTTCTTTGGAAATCATGTCATAATTCTTAAGTACCTACTCTACACGCCGTACAATCTGCCACACAATACAATACATTGTAAGATTTAGTCACAGACTAGGTAGAGATAGGTACCTGTAGTAACATGGCAGAGCAGAACCACAGATATTAACTACCGGCAGAACATATCTCTCCTTGGTCTGTGTGGCAGAATAAAATATTCATAACACGCAACAACCTTGCCTTATAAAAGTCCATTGACCTCGTTCACATTGACCAATAAAAACTAAGCAGGTAGTTACCGGACAGCCATGTTATTTTTATTTTTACTCAATTCCATAAAAATACTGACTGCAGACATTTATATTGGAGTATATTAAGTAAAAACACGCTCAGCTGAAAAAAAATCTCTTACCTTTATTAATTGCCACAGCCATAATATTAATGGATTCCAAAGTCCGTTTATTCACACAAGTACGTAAACAAGCGTCAGCCCACCGACCGGTCTCGCTTGCTAGTGAGTGACTTGATAACTTATCACGAACATATGATACGTGGAGTAGTTTTTAGCCGGTTCGGGTGCATTTATCTGTGGTTCGGATTAGGTTTATCTACATATTTCTATATTAGAACTTTCTTTAGGAATAATTTCTAGGTACAGTAGGTAGTGTATCTACCTATTCCCTACGCTTCGGTATATGATGCCGTATTCAGGATTATAGAGTAGGACTGCTCTATATTTTACTTGACTAAAAATAGTCGTGACTTTATTTTAACGGGCTATTTCTTTTGTTCTCCACCGACCTTTACAGCATCACCGGGATAAACAGTTCATGGATCCCCTGGGGTTCGACATTCAGGAAGAAGCGGATCGAGGACTACGTCCATTTGGAAGAATTAGCCCAATTACGATGCGATTGTTTTTGCTAACGACCTCACCGGCGAAGTCGGTGTCAGATTGTGTTACTCTAGTATCTACTTTATTTGCAACTTAAATTATCATTTGCATAAAACTGGAGCAACAGACAGTCCGCTCTGTCGGGGCTGCCTGCAGGAGAACAAGACCGTGGGGCATCATGTTTCACTGTGAGGCCACGGAAAAATAAGACTTAAAGCGAATGTTAAACAAGCGCAAAAACTCCACCGACTCATCATCATCAACACCTGCGCCAACACTGGAGCATCAGTGCCAGCACCCTAAAGCCGCACTCCGTTACTTCAAGGAGTTGGGCTGGCTGGGGAAATGCACAATATATCCTAAGTTGGATATCAGTGCAGGGCTTACCAGCTCCACCACGTAAAACTAGAATCCTATACCGGTGCCGAAATCGGTACCTAAGCCAGAAGAACTAGACTGTATACTCATATACTGGGCCCTTTTTTATAAAGCGACAAATCATAATAAAACTACAATTTATCGGTCCAATACGCTAAACTTCGTTTCATATAATTAAAAAATATACGTGACTGGTGATTATCAGTATGACCAGATTATAAATAATTTTGTAGTTATATTCATTTCTACATAAAGATTAGTACTAATTAGCTAGAAATAAAAGAGTGGCGGCCATTCCATCAAGGAAAATTCTGCTACTTGCTGGACTTAAGGGATTACCCTCGAGTCCGGCAAGCGGTGGGTAATAAGACAAAGCACTCCTAGCACTGGCGGTCCGTTTTACCCACTACAAGTGGTCATCACATACGTTGTTCTAGTATGGGTAGTATTTCTACAGTATGTGGTCGCCCCAGCGGGCGCCGTTCAGTGGGGCTTGTTCGGAATATTCAGAGTAAACCAGGGGCAGCATTAGTTAGTCTTTCGTTTGATTTCCCCGTGCTAGGTTACTAAGACAAAGGCGTTTAGGAATCGGGTATTTTGAGATTAGAGGTTCACTTGCAAACTGAACGTCTATTTTCGATGCTCTGTTTAATTTCCAAGAGCTAAGATACATTGCTAGGTATCATAAAAATTGAATAGGAAAATATAGGTTGTGGTACATGTATAAATAACACAAACGAAAAAACATTTAAAACGTTTTATTAAAATATCATTCAATACATTTTTATTTAGTTGCTTAATATTTACCTATAATAATTTAACAAAATAAATCAATACTTACCTAAGTATATTTTTACAAAATCTCAATTACTTTGGGCCCAATTATTAAAAACCAATGGCTATAAAAATAAAATTAATCACATTATGCCGCAGATATTTCCACCTGTATATAACTAGTAGCTAGTTATGTTGGTATGACCTACACCTTCCACTTTAAAATACAGGTACCTAAGTCTGATGATATTAGATGTATCAAGATATTATATGGTATATGGTTACTTAATTTGTATGATCCTTTCATAAAAAATACTTCCTTACATACTAAACTATTTCTCTTCCATTCGCATCAGAACGATCTACTTTAGTTCGGTACTATATAACAATAAACACGAAATAAAAAGTTCTAGCACAAAATGTTTCTTCCTAAATGTAAAAAAGTATTGTGCCCATTCCGCATTCAGTCATTATACCTACTCCAAGAATTTGTCTCAATGTTTTTGTACACAAAAGGTTTGGTATACATAACACTTTTCGTTGACTTCTTGGAATAATAATTAAGTTAAATACTATTTATTTAGGTTTTAAACTTAATTAATTTAATTAGGTATTATTTTATTTAGTTCTTCAGCACCAAATTAAAGCAGACGTCCTGTAAATTGGTTAATTTAATAAAACTAAGCTATTCGTGAAGTTAGACAGCTTCGATCATGATGGCGATGCCCTGGCCGCCTCCGATGCAGGCGGAGCCGATGGCACGCTTTAGGCCTTTGCGTCTGTGCGGACAAAAACAAAATATACTTAAGTATGTGCCTGAGTAGTTAAAAGTTTTAAATAATAATAATTAAAATAAGTACGGCTTTCAGCAAGTTCAGCCGAAAGACTTAAATAAACATTTAGCCGACTCGTGCAGGAGATATGCGGTGATGCATGTTGTTACCTGCTGGGTGATCACGTAACTCCATTGCAACCATTAGAAACACAAATTTGTATGGATTTGACAGTTTCAATACGCAGTTTATGTGCATAGTTAGTATGGAAATTTCTCCTGTTGCATTGCAATCAAAGTTTCGTGATCACCCCCTTGAGCTCATGCACGAGATGTGCTGTGATGCGTGTTGTTACCTGAGCTCATGCACGAGATGTGCGGTGATGCGTGTTGTTACCTGAGCTCATGCACGAGATGCGCGGTGATGCGTTTTGTTACCTGAGCTCATGCACGAGATGCGCGGTGATGCGTGTTGTTACCTGAGCTCATGCACGAGATGTGCGGTGATGCGGCTGCCGGAGGCGCCGAGCGGGTGTCCGAGCGCGGTGGCGCCACCATTGACATTCAACTTTTCCATGTCTAGCTTTAGAGCTTTAGCGCACGACAGCGTCTGCGCTACGAACGCTTCGTTGATCTGTGGGCGGAGGAGTTACACTAGGTACTCTTACAATAACATCACTAACTAAGTTATAATTTATAGCCTAAAGGGCCTAAAGCTTACCCGGAGGTGGCGGAGGCAATAGGATCAGCTATGAAAAATGTACTAATGCCGCACAAATAACATTCCTTGAGTTTATTATACCTATTAACATAATGATAACACAAAAGCCAACAAACCTCAATCAAATCAACATCATTGAGCGTCATCTTGGTGACCTTGAGCAGGTTCTCGATGGCAGGCACGGGCCCGATGCCCATGATGCTGGGGTCCACGCCCACGTAGGACCAGCCCACCAGCCGCGCCAGCGGCTTCAGCCCGCGCGCCGCCTCCTCGCTGGCCAGCACCAGCGCGCCGGCGCCGTCACTGATACCCTAGGGGGGGAGACGGAACTCGTTGGTAATCATCAGCACAATACGTCCCCTTTCACTGCTGAGACTCGTTTTTCACGTGGAATGAGTGAAGGAAGTTAAAATCATTGATAATGGTCATCGTGATCACCTCATGCAGAATCAATACGTTCCAAATGCTAGACCGCGGCACAGCCCTGCTCTAACATGGAAAGAGATAAGGCTTTGTGGTCTGTTCTTTGAGCCCAACTCTTTTTCCTAGAAGTCTGTGGATTATGTTTTATAGAATTTAATTGTCTAGTGTCCCAGCTAGTTAATACCTATTTTAATACTATTTTATACACTGCAAACGCTGTTAATTATCACACTAATCACACTAATATTATAAAGGCGAAAATTTGTATGTGTGTTTGTGTATATGTGTATGTTTTTACTCTTTCACGCTCAAACGGCTGAATGGATTTGGATGAAATTTGGTGCCAAGATAGCTTATACACTGGATTAACATATAGGCTACATTTTATTCCGGAAAAGTGAAATTTTTCCGTGGGATAAGCAAATAATTAAAATACTTTTTAACCGCGGGTGAAACCGCGAGGCGCAACTAGTTATTGAATAAAAAGTAAATAGATGGTAAGTACACAAAGAGAGTGTATTGTTGAATAATTTTCATTTACCTCCCATCTTCGTTGCATAGGGTAGAGACACAGTAGGTCGTCGAAAAGAATCAGACAATGACAGAATTATCGCTATAAAGCGGTAGAAGGCCATTAAATGAAGAAAAGAAGATAGAAAGTACTGATTAAACCTGTTTGAGGTGTTACTACTACACAGTAATAAATATGACTATTTACTCACAGATGCGCTGCCAGCAGTGACCAGGCCGTCTTTCTTGAACACAGGCGGCAGTTTCTTGAGCCCTTCGAGGGTGGTCTGCGGGCGAGGGTGCTCGTCCGTCGCCACCGTCACCGGCTTGCGCTTGATGGTGAGCGTCACGGGCTCGATCTCCGCCTTGAACACGCCGGCGTCGTTCGCTAGTGAAAATATCTGCCGGTCAGTTTTGCCGAATATTCGGTGTGTGTGGCGACTAAAACGAAAGAGCCTATTTTGTGAGCCTGAAATTTGTCGGCGTCGTTTTAAAATCGGAACAGTGACTGTTGAGTTTTACCCAAAACAAATGAGGATGTAACCTTTTTGATTTTACAAAATATTTCGCTAGTGTATTAAGCTAAAATGTATGAAACATCTGAGGTGTGTGAAATCCAGTTTTAAGGTAGCTAAAGTTTATTGGGGTGTTGAATTTGATTACATTAGACACATAAACATTGGAATAAAAAATGATGTCTGCTTTTTTTCCGAATTATTTATTTGCCAAATAATAATAATAACACAAATTTCTTAAAGAAAAAGAGTATAGCTAGTGAAATTATTGGGCAATTGAGACTTTATGATCTGATCTCACAGTCGAGTAATCTTATTGCCAGACTTTGTTGATGTCTCAGGACGATGTGCGCAGTGCAGTGTCGCTTGAAACTCTATGTTTTAGGGTTCCGAGTGACACTGTTCTGTTATGGGCGGCCGTGGCGCTTAACATCAGGTGAACGACTAGCTCGTCACATTATTCAATAACTTAAAAAAATTAAATACTAAATAATTGATCGATGTAGTTTTTCCTTGAAAGTACAATGGATATGAAAATAAAAATACTGAGTATTATTTTATGATGTGTAATATCTTATCGCAGCATTAAATGTAGCCCCTCTGTTATTAAAACTTTTTATAATCAGCTAGTTACAAAACATAACAAATGACGTCAACGTTAGATAACAACTAGTTGCGCCCCGCGATTTCACCCACGGATAGAAAGTATTTCATTTGATGTCTACAATAAAGAGTTTATCTATCTATCTACAGAGCTATGAAGATGTTATCATGTCAATTTCAATCTTACAGTCAGCGCAATAAATGCAAGAATGATAGATAGATAGATAAAAATCTTTATTGAAACACCACATTGTAGGAACAATTTACAGGCACAAACTTAAGAATTAAGTGTCACAATTGGCGGTCTTATCGCTTAAAGCGATCTCTTCCAGACAACCCAATGCTGCACATCTGAATCTAATACATTTAATAAATTTTTATCACACTAATATTATAAAGGCGAAAGTTTGTATGTGTGTATGTTTGTTACTTGTTACTTTGTTTACTTTGTTTGTTACTTGTTTGTTTGTTGTTGTAAAGATAATGGGTTTAGATGAAATTAGGTACCACGATAGCTTATACACTGGATTAACATATAGGCTATATTATACCCCGGAAAAGTGAAATTTTCCCGTGGGATGAGCAAATAATTAAAATACTTATTATTCGCGGGGCGCAACTAGTAAAAGATAAAGAAAAACTCACAAGTCTTCCACTTCTGTTGAGACTTGAGCGCGTAGTTGTCGACCTCGTCCCTGGTGATCCCGAACTGTGCGCCCAGTTTCTCGGCGGTCATGCCCATGGGGAGGCCGCAGTAGGAGTCGGACAGTCCCGCCCACAGAGTGTCCTCGAAGGCGTAGCTGGCGCCGAGGGTGGTGCCGAAACGGACGTTACGCACCGCGAACGGAGCTTGCGACATGTTCTCTACTCCTCCAGCTAGGGAGATCTTCGCTGCACCCGTCAGGATGTCCTAGAGGAAACAGAAATGCTTAAGAGCCTCTGAGGTGTGTTAGTTGAGCAGGTTGGCTTTGATTAACCAATGCTCAATTTAATCAAAGCATGCTTAACTATTGCATGCAGCTGATAGTTTTTTTTGTTCTGCAGAAACGAAATGTTAAAGCTATATACGGTCTTGGGCGAAGAGTGTCTAAGACATTTTTAAGAGAAATTAAGATTTTAGCGATGCCTTGCCTCGTATATCTACATGAACAATATGTTCGCAAGGAAACATTTAAAAATGATTCAGACCAGTGGGGTTTTTAATAATTAACAAATTTGTCATCTTATGCAAGGCTTTACAATATAGTACCAATTGAAATTAATTTTTGAATGAAAATGCTTTAAAAATTCCTATGCATAAAGCTTATTATAAAATTTACGACTTCCTTGGGACATAAAAAAAATTATCTCTGTAATTTTATTTTTATTTGATTAACAGATTAACTTAATTACATTAGAAAATGTATCATACAATTCTTAAGTTTGTGCCTGTAAATTGTTCCTACAATGTGGTGTTTCAATAAAGAGTTTTATCTATCTTATCTATCTATCTATCATACCTACATAAATAAACGGAGTGTAACCTATTACAAGTGTACCTACTAAATAAATACTAATATTTATTAGTATTTATTATATATATATATTATAGTATTTATTGTATACTAAATAAATACTAATATTTATTAGTATTTATTATATATATATATTATAGTATTTATTGTATACTAAATAAATACTAATATTTATTAGTATTTATTTAGAAGAAATTAGAATTGAATTAATTACATAGGTGTTTCAACTATACGTTTATAAATTTATCCAATGGACAGGAAGAGCTGAGTAAACGTTACCTGGGCACTGTTGACGATGGACTGGAACCCGGAGCCGCAGAGCCTGTTGATGCCGAGCACTGGCGTCTCCTTGGGGATGCCGGCCTTGAGCGCGGCGTGGCGGGGAGTGTAGATACCGTCGGTTTGAGAAGACTGGACAACAATAGTTAGTAAGATAGTACCTAAGCTAAATTAATTTAAACAGTGGGTGGTCAGTGGTAGTAGAACAGTGGTAGCTTAACTTAAGCTTAACAGCTGGCTAAGTAAGTAGGTACCTTGTAGAGACCAAGTTTTTCGACTCATCCTTCGTAATTGTCTCTATGAATGGCACGGTTCTTTACCATGTAATGTAAACATGTATGAGCTAATACCGTGCCTTGTGAAAGCTGTCGTAATAACTCATACCTACATTTTTTTACACGTTGCAGTGACCGTATGAATGTGAAAAGAGCCAAAGACTTACCGAAATGACCTGTCCGACGATGACCGAGTCGACCTGTTCAGGCTTCACGCCGGCCTCCTTCAGCGCCGCTGTGGCTGCGAGGGTTTGAAGCTCTGTGGCAGACGTGTTCTTGAACACTCCACCGAATGTACCGAATGGCGTGCGCTTGGCGCCCACGATGAAAATACCTGTGGACATGAAAATGAGTTAGAGTGATTCAATTGACTTAGGCGTGACTTCGCAGAAGTCCATCTGAAAAAACAGCAACGCATCGCGCAGCGGAATCACACCACATATTTCTATATTATTTTGTACTTATGCGCATCAAAGTGCCGAAGGCTGATAAATTGAGTCTTAGGTTATGACTGTGAGGTCATATAACACGTAACTATATTTCCTTGGTGATTCGGCAGCTTTCTAACGCTCACCTGACTGGCTTGGAGACCTTGTTGAGGGTTTTCAAATGTACGAATAGACCAACACTTGACTGCAACGCGTCTTATGTTAAGCAACGATGAAGCGAAGGTGACGCACGTTCACGAAGAATATGAAGAGCCTATTCATTGTAGTCTTAACGAGACCCAATTATGTTTGTCAGAAAACAAGAGAGCCGAGAGTTTCATTCTCTAGCAGTTTGCATATAAAAGAACCATCGAAACGCTTCGTGTGGCATGTTGGCAAATCTACTGCTTATGGGTGTAACTACTCCCCACGCCTTGTAGTCCTATCGAAATGGAGATGATGGAATGACCTCATGCAGATCTTGTGCGTATTCTCCGAAATGCAACCTATAGAAAATTGATAGCCAACCTTTCGGGGGTGATGGATGCTAAAGGACTCATCACCCTCAAAAAGGTCTCAAGTGAAGAATCTGTGAAGACTGAGAATCCGAGGCAAATCGTGTCGCGGCATCGCTTTCGGCATATCGGGTATATATTTAGAATTACGTCCGTAAAGAATCAAAGTCATATCGTGAACTTGTGCCTGTAATAGATTGCGAGTTGGCTATGACTGTTAATTGGCGCATAAATTATGTTTCTGGTATGTTACCTTTAGACTTTGCCCTCGCTATCTACGATATTTATCATTATCATTTATCGCTCTTGAGGACAACAAGGATATTATCAGGCAATGCGGGATGTTATAGCTTATCATAGTTGCCTGCCAACTCAGTGATAAGGTGGGGTGGACGGGTATATCAGGTATTCGCCATTTACCATTATGCTTATCTATTGGCAATAATAAACATATTGACCTTTGTACCAACATAATTAACGAACAAAAAAACGACTGTGCTTTTACCACACGACTGAAGTAAAATTTTAAGCGATAGTAAAGAAGTTTTACTTCAATAATCTTGGAGTATATCGACAAACAAGTTGAAGCGTCAGCGTGTCCAGTAGGTACGAGTTGCAACATTACACTTATGCTTGGAACATGATTTTACAGGGAAAGTTTACTTAAGTAGGGGATGGTAGAACATAGTATACAGACGTACGGGAGGGAGGGGGAGTCGTTACTCTCCACCACTTACCCCCATAATTTCCTACCTACCTACTCTTTGAGTATCTATGATTTTAAGTATCAAGTACTGCTGTGTTCCGGTTTGAAGGGCACTGTAGCTAGTGAAATTACTGGGCAATTTAGACTTTACAACTTTTCTCATAGTTTAGCAATCTTATTACTAGTTTGTGCTGATGTCTCAGGATGACGTGCGCAGTGCAGTGTCGCGCGACTCAATACTTTAAGAGTTCCGAGTGACACTGTAACTGATATGGGCGGACGTGTCGCTTAACATCAGGCAAACGGTTGGCTCGTCACGTCATTTGTTAATATAAAAAAAATGTAACTCGCGGTTTCAAAGAATCAACATTGTAATTTCTAGCAGTAAAATTAAACGAGGGCATTATTTCCATAGTTACACTAACATAAAGACAAGAAAATTACACTTCGGAGTGACACAAAAATTTCCTCTACTTGGTCTATGCAAGTGAGTGCCTTCAAGTTCCGACTCTTGCTGAAACAACTTGCGTCCGCCGCCCGGTCAGGCACGACGAAGCATAATTTTTTAAATGTAACTCCATATATTTTTAATATCATTATCAAAATTTAAGTGCCGTGAAAAATTAATTAATGACCTAGAGGAAGGTGAACGAAGCTGAAAAGATGAACGAGTCAAATATTTATCAACAGTATCATAATCTACCTACAATAAATAGGTGGGCCCTTCAAACCGGACCACAGGAATATAGGAATAAAGAATGTAATAAAAACAATTGAAGTTATTTAAAATGTTAGTAGGTATGTAGTAGTATCCCCCTTTTTTCTAGGAGTTGGTCGGTTGGGTGACTATCTCTTCACCCTTGACCTTGATTGAGGCATAATTAATTGTACCGCATAAGGCGGACACAGTTATAAAAAAAAGATTGGTAATCAAAGATGTACTCATGTGTACATCGCGAGCTAGCATATAGTATTATGTGCGAGCTACCGTATTAACTTAGGTCGTTGAACCAGAATGAATGAATTGGCGTTAGTGAGTAAAACTTTCATGGTGCGTATCGTGCATACCTTACTTTCATTCCATATTGTTTGTATTTTGTAGATAAGTACTTATTTCGAAAGCTTTCATTCATTTCATTGAATATTTTACGCTACACAGCTGGTGGCTAAGTACTTACGTCCATTATCCAAATCTATTGAATTCCATTTATGAACTTCACTTTGAATTCACTTCACTAATTTTAACTTTTATATGGAGATGGAATTTGACCCCAGAAGATGATATTGAACTAAATGGACGTAAAAGATGTAAAAACCATAAAACTGTCGGAATTGCTTACCTTTGCATGACGCAGCCATGATTTGGTTATCTAGGTACACTTGAAAAATAAATAAAATTAATTACAGAAGTTAGGTAAATATCTAAACACCACAACTTCTCTTACCAACACAAAGTTGCTGAATGAAATGAAAAGAAAAAAAGAGTGACTGAACGAGATGGCGTCACTTGTGTTGCGTTTTTACATGTCAGTGTGTTGAATGAAGGATGATCATAAAGCATGAAGTGATAATCTGTGATAATTTAAAGGGGCTGCTATATGAAAGATTTTAGCATAAATATGAGGAGAAACAATTATTATCGTAATGTTGACAAAAAGAAATGTATCTACTGTACATAGTTAAAAATTAAAAAAACAATGTTCAATACACTGATTTAGCTTGGTTACAGTTTTATTATGCGAATAGGTCCCTCTGTAGGTCATTCTATGGTATATAAATGAATACAAAAAATCGGTTAACAATAGATAGATAGGTTTCATCGTCTTATCAAAATAGTATTAAAAAAAATAAAAATAAATAGGGAAACCATTTAACGCTAGACACCTTTATTTATTGCGTTGGGAGTTGGGTTGGGTGACATTAGAGTTACATACATGGAACCCTAATTTGACGTTTATATTTCGTTGTGTCTGGTGCGTAATTGAGTGATTACGACATTTGCAATCTTACGTTACAAGAAACGCAAAGTAAATTCATTAGATTTTCATAAAAATGCTCATGCAATGAGCGATGGTAGGCCTGTGACCGGTCAATTGAAGAAGTTTGTGTTTCGTGGAAAGGCTATCAGCAACGGTGACACTCGAGGTGATTATTTAGAAGTTGTTATCCCAGAGTTGCGAACCGCTGGCTACTCGTTTTACACGTGGGCTTCTGCGCCGCTGCTTGCCTGGTACCTGTGGACGCAGCGTCGGCACGTGCGTGGCCTGCGTGTACTGGAGCTCGGCTGCGGCACCGGCCTGCCCGGCATCCTCGCCGCCAAGTGTGGTGCGCGTGTCACGCTCTCGGACAGCGTCGCGTTGCCGCGCTCGCTCCGTCATCTTTCCGCTTGCTGCGAAGCCAACGGCCTCGTCCCCAACCGTGACGTTCAAATCCTAGGTCTCGCTTGGGGACTCTTCCTAGCCGACGTTCACAACTTGCGTCCCGTAGATTTAATCCTAGCATCAGATTGCTTTTACGAGCCGTCGCAGTTTGAGGAGGTCCTCTCTACTGTTGCTTATCTCTTGGATGGCACTGATGGACGATTTTTGTGTTCTTACCAGGAACGCAGCGCGGACTGGTCCATTGAAGCTCTGCTGAAGAAGTGGGGACTAAAGGGAACACTGCTGGACTTGGATTCTCTAAGCGAGAGCTCCGGGATTGACTACAGGGCACTAAGTGGCGAGAAGTCGTTGCATTTACTTGAAATAATAGCAGTTTAGGGTATGGCCAGCGCAGCTAGAGCAGCTCGCCTGTATGTAGGCAACCTTTCCTGGACTGTAGGCCACCGCCAGCTCCGGGAATATTTTTCTCAGTTTGGGCCTCTGCAGAGTGCTCGAGTAGTATTTGATCGCTCCACTGGGCTCAGCAAAGGCTATGGTTTCATAGAGTTTATGAGTGCTGCAGATGCTGCTGAAGCGACCAACAAGCAAACCCACACCTTAGAAGGTCTTAACTTGACTGTCCAGGTTCAGAATAATTAGTTTCCTGGGATTTGTTAGATAGTATTTATAATGGCTGAAGCATTGCCAGAATACCTTGACTCAGACTTTTCTGATGATGATCTTTCACCTTTAGACATATCCTTCAACCAAGCTGCAAACCATGTCAGGAAAATCACTGGCAATCTAGACAGCAACCAACTTTTAGAACTCTATGGCTTATACAAACAAGGGACAGAGGGTAGATGTGATACACCAAAGCCAGGCTGGTTTGATGCACGAGGTAGGAAAAAATGGGAAGCCTGGAGGAACATCGGAGATATGTCAAATGACAATGCTAAACAAAAGTATGTTGCCCTCGTACAGAAATATGATCCTAATTGGTCCAATCCTACATCATCTGGAACAGGTAATGGTGAGAAGGAAAACTGGGTTGCTGTATCAACATTGCGCCACTCTGAGGAATCGGATCTTGTCCATAATGAGCTGCCTTTGATAGATGCTGCAAGAGAGGACTGTGCAGAACGAGTCACACAACTGCTTAAACAAAACCCTGACTTGAAGCATGATCGAGATGAAGATGGATTGACTGCACTGCACTGGGCAGCAGACAGAGATGCCGTTAAATCACTAAAAGCTGCTTTAGATGGTGGCTGTCCAGTAGATGTAAAAGATGATTCTGGTCAGACAGCTCTGCATTATGCTGTGACTTGCGGACATATTGATGCTACCAAAGTTCTTATAAATGCTGGAGCATCACTACTGGAAGATGATGATGGAAAGACTCCTTTAGATTTAGCTGAGAGTGATGAAATCAGGAAGGTTCTGGAAGGTGCTAAGTAGTTTAAGAGTTTGAGCCAATTTTAGTTAGAATTAAAAATGAGTTACTATATCTATTTGTAGAAACTGAAATAAAACATGAAAAGTATTATTTAGTTTTATGACCCATTTCACAATTCTGTATAAATTTTATGTGAAACTAACAAATATACTATAAACAAGAAAGTAAAATGGGCCATTGTTATTTATTGGCAAATTCATTTCTGTAGAAAAACTACTTAAAATGAATAGATACATCGGGAAACAATTATTGTACAAAATTAAAGTCCTTAATAATTAAAAATATAACTCGGGAAGAATCATTATATAGTATACAACTATATATTATCACTAAAAATAATACAACCAAAATTTATTCTAAAATATTTACACAAGTACTAATAAGTTGAAGGTAATCCGGTAAAAAAATTTCAGATTATCACTTAACACTACTAAAAAGTTCTTCCAACTTACATACTGAGAAATTAAATAATCATTTTATACATACAAAATCATTTGAATGAATACTTTAAGATCTTGGAATAATCCATTGTAATTGCAAGAAAAAAGATTATTTGATTAAGAAATGGCTTTGTACCCATATACAAAGTTATAGAGTTGAAAATTGACTTTTTGCTCCAAAAAACACGTAAAATAACGCTCATTCAAGTCAAGATTTGATTTCGATATGCCTTCCTCACTTCTCGTGTAGACGAGTCAACATTTCAAGGATGCCCAAGGCTTCAAACTTGGCTTAGCCGGGACCGATGGCTTAACTTACCCTCAAAAGCATGGTAACAATCAGTTAGTTGTAAATATCACTTTTATTTATTTATTTATTTATTATTGTTATGTTACCCATCCAAGTGACAACCGCTGCAAATGTTACTTAACTTTTTTAGTTTGAAAACTATCGTGAGTATGACACCTTTTGTAAGATAAATAACGGCTAAACTCACTGGTCAGAGTAATTTCGACTTTTTAATTGACATGAGTTTAGCCGTTATTTATCTTACAAAATGTTACTTAACTTTACTATCAGTAGTGCTTCAAATAGTGTAGCCATATAATTATGTTAATAATAATAATAACGCCCAACATCACATAGATCCTGGACGCTAACTAGGATTCCGTGTCTAGAGACCTACGAGGACAATGGTCCCACAACACCGACTCAGAATCAGTTTTAGCGCTTTTCTTTTTCGTTGCACAAATACTTGTCCTGCCGCGGGAATCGAACCCACTGCCTCCGGGTTATGAACCGACCTGCTCAACCACCAAACTACAGAGGCAGAATGGATGAACAGTGAATATATTGGGAGTCCAGTTCTAAGTAAAAAATAAATACTTCTAATTTGACCTAAATATTCAAACAAAAAGTGGTCGCCTGCGCCACAACTTAGCTAGAAGTACATAGAGGAGTAGGAGTACAGCTTGCATCGTTGTCAAACCTGCAAGGCTGAGTTTTTTTTTATATTGTAGATGCGTTTTGGCCACACCTCACCTGTGGGGTGATCATGGAACTTTGCAATGTAACTGGAGAAATTTATTACTGTTTGAAATTTTGTAGTAACTAAGTACATAAACTATAAAATATGTGCAAATTTGTGTTTCTATCGTTTGCAATCAAGTTCCACGATCGCCTGGGACACGCTTACAAAGAAGATACCAAAACCAAAACCACTGCTATCCACACATTCATTTAATAAGGGTTTTCTACGTGGTTTATTGATATTTTCTTGTTTTTATTTTTTACTAGCTGATCCGGCGTTGTCCTGTCCATACCGAAATTCCATAGAAAAAATAACTTTTAATTTTTTTGCGAACTTGAATTATTTTTTCAGGATTTTTTTTTTTCTCATAAAAACACTTTTTGTATTACTGTTTATCTAATTTTCCTTAGTATCTTTATGTGCATCTCCCGAGTCCAGTTGTTTGAGCAGCCTGAACAAAGCGGCCGCTTCCCTGATTCGGCTGAACTCCACGCAGAAAGCTTCCACCTCGATGAATAGTTCCTGGGGAATTAATCGTTTATTTATTTATTTATTGCTTAAATATATTTGGTACTTAAAAATATACTACAATTAACCTAAAATATATCCTCTGACAAGTGTTGTAATTGTTTGTTACGGCAAACTGTAACTTATGAACTAAGCTATTGACTGGCCCGATAGCTCAGCTGGTAGTAACCCTGCCTTCTGAACTGTAGGTTGTGGGTTCGATTCCCACCCAGGACAAACATTTGTGAGACGAACATCGATGTTTGCATCCTCCTGAAATTCGTCAGGCATCGTCATAGTGTATTTAAAAATAAGGTATGTAACCATTATCTTGCACTCCAAAATAATGACAGTAAATGAGCAATTATATTGGTTCGATTAAAATATAGGTATGCATCTTGTATATATTAAGATATAAATTATGTACATTATTAATGTTTATGTTTTATATATATACGTAAAATTCCTAGTTTATATGTGTTAAATTAGTAGTAATTAAGTAGCTATGTATGTGAATAGGGATACAAGAAAATTAAATTTATGTTTAGTTTTTATATGTTATCTAGACAATCTATATACAAGATGCGTTGCACTGCCCTGCAAAAATTTCCATGTTACACCCAGGTTAACTGGAAGATAATGCTCTCTAGCATTAAGTTCGCCTTTGTACCTAAATTTGTTATTTGTGCAATAAAGCATTTTCTATCTATCTATGTTTATTCTGTGTATAGGTGTTATATTGTATTCTATGTATGTATTTACAAACAAAAAAGTATATAAGTATTGTATCAGTCATCTGGTTCCCATAGTACAAGTTTTGCTTAGTTTGGGGATAGATGGCGTTGTGTGAGATGTCCACACATATTATTATTTATTATTTTGACAATGGAGATCTACGTGAACCAACAACTTTCAACTTCAGTTCGCTTCGCATTCACCAGCTTACTGCCCAAGTGTAGTGTGTGTAAAGAAGTCTTACTTCAATAACTTCACTGTGTCCACATACCTTAACGTTGATGATCTTGTTCCGTATAAGCGACTGCAGGAACACGCAGACTAGCCGCACGAGCCGGTTCTGCATGTATCGGTCGCGGATCGTCTCGCACGTCGAGATGCAGTTGCTGATATATAGATGCACGAACTCCACCGGCAGGTCTACTGATATTGTTAGCCTAATGGAACACAAAATTAAAGGTGTCACATGTACAACTTGGCTAAATTTGTTTAACGTTTCTTCTTCATTAATGACTGGCCTGATTGTTCAGTTGGCAGTTGCTCTGCCTTCTGAACTATAAGTTGTGGGTTCAATTCCCACCCAGGACAAACAGAGTTTGTTCTATGTCTGGGTGTTATTGTATCTATACATATAAAATTCAAAGTCCTGACTGACTGATTGACTTAAATATCAACGCACAGCCTAAACCGCTGGTCCTTGAGATTTGAAATTTGGAGGGTGTGTTCTTTGTAAAGTGTATCCACTAAGAAAGGGTTTTTCGAAATTCCTAAGAGGGCTTGGATTCAATGATCAATTCGCTAAGCATGACGGGGCACGGGAGCTACCTGTTGACGACCTCCATGGAATGCAGAGATATCTCCATGTTGACGAGCACGCTGAAGTACTCCGTGATGTCTCTCGAGTGGATCAGCTTCAGTAGCACGCTGATCGCCACTAAGGGATTGTTCTCCACCAGCTCTGGCAACTGTGGATTTATTAACATTCTTATCATCAATAGGAAGATGTTCATCATAATAATAACGCCCAACGATCACATACATAGATCCTGGACCCTAATTAGGATTCCCTGTGTTCTAGGGACCCAGGAACTACGAGCACCATGGTCCCACAACACTACTTTTTTCTTTTGCACTTTTTTTCTGTGCACAAATACTTTTTCTGCCGCGGGAATCGAACCCGCCGCCTCTGCATTATGAGCCGACCTGCTCAACCACCACACCACAGAGCCTGTCAAAACGTTATGAAGTATACCTGGTTAGGAGTGACTCCTATCTCATAAACAACACTCGGGTCCATATCCAGGAGTGCCCGCAGCCGAGACACGTTGTGTCCGGAGAGGACCCCCTTCAAGGCCAGCGCTGTCAGTTCCTTGGCCTCAGCGATGGCTGCTCCAATATCTTTCTCTTCAGACTTCTTGTCTTCAGTCTTTTCTTTTTTCTCTTCCTGCAATTTGTAATCAAGGGGATCATTATAGTGACACTAGTACCTGATGTATCTGTAAAACTTTGGACAGAAAGTAGGATAGTAAACAGAGCGGAAGATAGAATATTTCTGCAGTGTGTTTAGATCGATACCACCGCTTTGCCAGTTAGTTTGTGGCCAATCAGTACTGCGTTGTAGTTTGAAAGGCACTGTAGCTAGTGAAATTATTAAATTAGCTGGGTATAACCTGGGTCTTTTTAAGTCAAGAGTGAATAGGCATTTCATGGAGAAGCGTGCTCCACCTTGGACAACTTCGTCACTTACCATCGGGTGAGTTATTTAGCATAAAAAAAAAACTACTGAGACACTTTATGATCTGATCTAACAGTCTAGTCTAATAATATGTCTCAGGATAACGTGCGCAGTGTCACGCGAAACTTCATATTTTAGAGCTCCGAGTGACACTGTTCTGTAATGGACGGCCGTGTCGCTTCACATCAGGCGAACGACTAACTCGTCACGTTATTCAATAAAATAAAACCGAATGATTGGCGTCAGGTAGGTTTGATGATGTTGTGCGGCAGTGATGAGCACGTGAGATGGGCAGGCACCGTATCGCTCTCGCAAAACTTTATGATATGAACTCTCGTAAGTCGCGCGGATGGCTGCGCAATACGCATATTATAGTTATTGTATGGTCGCTTTTACAATGCACTCGAATGTAACATGCGCAGTTTGGTACTCGGGTCTAATTTCCGAGAGCTCGTAAAGATTAGCGCTCGCTATACCTCGGGCGGCGTACCTTAGCCTTGAGGGGCGGCGTACCTTAGCCTTGAGGGGCGGCGCGCGGGCGGCGGCGCGGTCGGGGCGAAGCCCCGTGAGCCCCTCGCACTCCGAGTCGTACATCGGCACGTAGGCGCCGCGGTTTATCAGGTTCTTCCACACTGCCTGAGAAATAACAGTATCTGATCACTTAGTATGGAA
The DNA here is from genome assembly GCA_905220475.3 of Ennomos fuscantarius. Lineage (NCBI taxonomy): Eukaryota > Metazoa > Arthropoda > Insecta > Lepidoptera > Geometridae > Ennomos > Ennomos fuscantarius. The sequence continues at coordinate 1,059,949 of HG992040.1, read as the reverse complement.
TTATTTGTGGGACCATGGTCCTCGTAGTTCCTGGGTCCCTAGACACGGAATCCTAGTTAGGGTCCAGGATCGATGCATGTGATCGTTGGGCGTTATTGTTATTATTTTATTTTATTTCACCAATTCAGCATCACTGTTAAACAATTCGCCCACCCGAGACCCGAGTCTAAATATAAAAATGCGTAACAACAACTAAACTAAACAATTATGACAAAAACCAAACAACACCAACACAGAGTAAGATACCAACAAACGATGTACTACAATTTACTTGGAGAATACTCGAGGACAATTTAGGAAGATATGAACTTGTCAGATGCCGCTCTTTGAACTTCCTAGGATGTACCACGAAACAAGTGAAGATAGCATGGCTCTGGCGTCTGATTATACTTCCATTATTACTAGGTGGTATTATTACGTTCATCTAGATAGGTACCACCGCTTTGCCAGTTCTTCTGCCGCCAAGTACTAGAGCGCAAGCACTACTGTGTTCCTTTCTGAAGGGCATTGTAACTAGTGAAATTACTGGGCTATTGAGACTTTATGATCTGATCTCACAGTCGAGTAATCTTATTACCAGACTGTGATAATGTCTCAGGATGATGTGCGCAGTGCAGTGTCGCGCGATACTTTATATTTTAGATTTCCGAGTGACACTGTTCTGTTATGGGCTTAAAATCAGGCGAACGACTAGCTCGTCATTTAGCTAGGGCTAATGGTGTCCACCTACCACCACATATGTGACTATCATCCGAAAATTGTTTCTCTATCATCTCATACTCTACAACTCAAAGGTTCCAGATGCTGGCATGGTCACTGACCTCATCAGCCAGCGGCATGGCAGTAGAGTCGAGCAGGAAGGTGGGCGGAGGGATGGGCCCCGCGACCGTCAGCGTGCGGTGTAGAGGCATGTACTCCTGCGACATTAGCGCTTCCAGAAGCTCCTTCATCGCGAGACGGTTGGGTGGGCTTCTACAGGATAAATAACAAGCCTACAGATTTTTAATGAGAAGGAAAAAGTAGAGCCACAAATGGGATTTTAACCCACATCCATACATCCTTAAAGCCAGGACAACAGTGACCACCTGACTTTTTTTGCCTTCAGTTCTTTTACATTTTAAATGGAATGTCCATACAGAGCTTACTGTACGTAGATTGCGGTGATTCACTTGCAGACTCATTAAGTGAGCATCCAATTCGCAGCAAAGTTACAAGCACTATTTGCTCCAGTCAGCAGCGTGTAACAAAATAAAGCTTCTCCACTTTGAGTCAGGCAACAGTCAGCTGCTCATTGGGCCTAGTGATGACACAGCCTTACAATTTACATGGTAGGCAGGATTATCTATTGAGATTCTTGAGAATTACTCAACCATCACGGTTATGTTACATGATGATATATGATGTTTTCAATCTTAAAAAGTAACATGTAAAATGTGTCCCATGAGAAATAATTTTCTGATTGGTATGTTTGTTGAGCAGAGACCAGCAACTAATTGAAAAGATCATTTGCAGTAACTAAAAACCTAGATAAGGCTATATTCATCATCTGTGCCGCTGGAGCAGCTGTGCCAGGATGTCAGTGCAGAAAACAAAGATTTACCCATCTCCAAGTGGTATGAGAGCTGGTGCAGTAGCCCTTGCCATGGAAGTGATATCTGCTAATCGATCAGCCACAAGGTTCTGCAGCGGGGTTAAGTCATACTCCAGGTCTTTAGCAGATACTTCCGTTAGCATCACCTGCTTTGCTGACTTTTTTAACACCTGGGAAACAAAGTAATATAGTAAAAATATAAATATTTATTGGTCTTATAAGACATACACTGGGCAAGTAATTTTACATAATAAAAATATTGTTTAAGAAAGAAAATTAAAAGGATTAAATTTATAGGATAAAATTAAATCTAAAAAATAAAATAAAATTCAAAAATGATAATATATTATGATAAAAACTTAAAAAATGACAAAACCATTATACTAGGAATATTCCAAATTCTGCAAGAATGAGGATTCTGTCAAACACTGATTCATAAACTTATTCAATTTAAAACAAGTGGGAGAAAAAAGTAAAAACATTTATTTACACTCACACTAAGATTTCATAATTAGTATGATAATGAAAATTATAAAGCTATTCTAATTCACCAAGTCAAAGTTGTATTTATTTTTTTTGTTCATTTAGGAATTACAAATTGTTACATTATAGAAGTAAATAATAACTTAATTTAAATGGAACAGTTACTAAAAATTTAACCTGCAACATTATCCACATATCACTAAGATTTTTTAAGGCATTCATAGAGGATTGACTCAGGTTTAAACGATAACATTGTCAGAATGCATTCTTGTTTCATTAACTCTGAAGGCTATTAGGGTAAATGCTTATTCACAGAACTTTAAATGTTGCTTACATCTCTAGCTGGAGCAGCCATCAGCCCGAGCATCTGTCCGATAAACAGTCTTTCCTGTGGTGCCAGCAGCTGCAACCCTTGCTTAGCCTCCAGCAGGTGAAGGAATAGTGTGTTGAATGGATTTTCTGTCTTGTACAGATCAAACAAAATCGCAAGGGCGACCACTCTCTGACCCGGAAGGGACAGGTCCCCAGCTGTGATCAGTGACGCTATGAGGAGGCATACTGGAAAATGGAATTAGTTTTTGTTAATGGTTGAATTTGCTTTACACTCTGAACTTTTTTGTTGTACTTACAATTAAAGTGCTCAGATTTTGGAAATTTCTTCTGAACTTGTATGCTTATCGATTCTAAGCTTTGCGCTTCAATAGTCTGTTCCGAAAATAAACTGGAATATTTATAATTAGCATATTATATACAATATTTATACAAATCAAATACTAAAGGTTAAGAATTACGTTTTTGTAGCACTTACTCTAAAATATATTTACTGTTTTCACTGATTAATTGCTGTGACATTTTAAAGATTTATATACAATCTAATATAACCCTAACGAAAAATAAATAAAATAATGGATAAAATAATTCGACTTCCACAATGTACACAAACAGATTGTTTTTTTTTTTATATGTGCGGACCACAGATTAGTAATATGTAGTTAGTGCGGGCGTTACCACTTAGTTGTCAGCCAGCGTTACATACTCTTTGATTTTTAGTTTTACTTTACAATGTTGCCTTTGGTTCACAGAGTACCATCCAATTCTTCGAGCTTGGTTAGTAATTAGTATCCCTTAGTAGTTTGTGATTGCTTTTTATCTGGGTCTCTCCATGCCATATTGAAAATTACGATTTCCGTAATTTTAATTACTCTCTGTTATGGATAATACGAACAATAGTTATAGAACTATACTAGTTACGTATTTGCGGTTGCCAGGAAAAACTAAAACATTTCCAAAGTCATGCAAATGATTGTATGTCAATACTAGAAAATATACATAGGTTTTTTTTATAGTATTGATGATACATATATAATAGTTAAAGCATCAGAGATACCTATTAATTATTAAATATTTTTTCAATTAAAAAAAATCTATTTACTGGCGGAGTTCTCCACTGCCAAATAAAAAGTAAATACATAGCAAAAGTTACGTTACCTTCTCTTGCCGATGAAAAAACTACCTACCTAAACTGTAAAAGTGCTCTTTTCTTTAAACGACGAATTCCATACGCCTTCAACCAACCAACCAAAGTTGATACTTATTACATTAATTATCAACCTCGGCCATGTCTTTGTTCACCCTCCTACCTAAAACAACCGCGAACGTACGACCTAGAACTGAAAAAAGATTAGGGGCAAGAAGCCTTCGACATATAAATCTGTGTGTACCTATATTGTAAAAAAAACATGGTCATCTCCAAGATAGTAAGGATAGATATACGAGTATCTTACCTACTTTGTGCAGTTATCGCATAATAAAGAACTAAAAAGCCATTAATTGGGCATATACCTACCTACTTACTTCACATGAGCGTGTTATCAGTACGATACTAATTGTAAACGTACACTTCTTTTATCGTGCCCATTTCTTGTCCTGATAAGATTAGAGTGTCATATGTCTCAGCGACGCCATCTAAGTGGCTAACTTTGCATTTACGTGATTCCTTGTAAATATTCCCGAATTTAGTAATATTTCAATGAGGTTGAAAGTGATGGTGAAATGTTTAGTGTGAAATTGTTTGCGCGATATGCTAGATCTGCGCACTTTCGACTCAATGATGCCAAATGTAAGGCAGTTTGATTACCCTGGAGGGTACCTTCCTCACCGGAATCGGTCGTCATCCTGGACCTCCAGGTACCGCCAGAATGGCCTAGCACGACATGAGCCTCGATTTTCATTACAGTACGAGGTAATGTACCCATATTTCTATATATTGTTCAATATTTTACGCATAAAATTGCAATAGTAAGTACCACTTATCAGTTTGTTCTTGTACATAAAATCATCCTTTCAAAGGTCTTAAAATGATAATAGCTTTTGTAAAACTTCTAAGTACGTATATGGTAGGTACCTATTTAAGTCAAGGGGCAAGGTGTATAGGTAACAAGGTGTTTTTCAGACATTTTCTAGGGTAGCGAAATTAAAGGATGTGGAGCTTTGAATTGAATATAATTAACATGTATTCTATCTTGAACTTTCTTGTGACGTTCGCCGATACAAAATAAAAGAAGTTGGCTCGAAGGAAAAAATCGTATATTATGATTGAAAATATACTGTATTAAAACATTAAATAAATGTTTGTTGGGATTATTTTATTTTTTTGGGTTAATATAATAATGTATGAATTATTGCGTTTTTAATGTATTGAAATATATAATTGCTAAAATAAACGTACATATTAACATTTATTATATTTTGAGTCTTTGCCGTGAGCGCAGCGCTGAAGTTCATTTGAACCCACTGAAACCTAATGATAACGAAAATGAGAAAAGCTAGGGTATTCTATATTAATGAGCTAGTAATGTCCAAATCTGTGGCCATTCCTATCTTTAATGTGTCCCGTATAATGGAATGTAATGTGTCAAGATTGTCTTCAGTAAAATAAAAATATCATTTACCACAGACTAAAGAAAAAATATCCTGTTCTCTTAACGGTACATTGAAGCATATTTTGTATATGTTATAAAAACAAAGACAGCGCTAGCGTAATAGTCATTTGTGTAAGAAAAATAAAAGCAAAAATAAAATGCTTAAGTGCACTCTGTCAGCGCTGTCAGCAGTCAGAGTTCATTTTAGCTGTCATTATTTGTTACGGTACGGAGTGCTGTCAAATTAATTTGTCACACAGCGGATTGTCTCGCATTGCATTTTATTTTTTATTTGTTACAAGTATTTCTAGCTATTTCGCGTAGAGTTCATGTTTAGATTTTTAATGCCGGTATTATCAGTTGTTGCTGATGTTCACAAACCTTGTGACAAGCTATAACGTCGCGCTGAACAATAGTTGCAAAACGTGTCATAACTTTTTTTACAAACAGTTGTTTTCGTTTAATACGTCGCCAAAAGGAATGTGGATTGTTCCTCATTGTTTTAACAAATTGTGAATTTTCACATGGGTGATGGCTTGGCAGTCGGATACGCGTGTACGTAAGAGAAACATTATCTAAACTCCGTGCTCAAAAATGTAAAAAATATCCTCTTTGTAAGTGCACGGCCTTGTGAACGATTAACATTTAAATGCGTTTTATATTCCGGAACGAACGTCTGTGTAATAATTTATGCGCTCGAGTTATGAACAATAAACTTAACATACGAGGTATAAGTTCTAGTTAGAAATGTGTGGGAGTTGGTGTACTGGTGGTAGCCCCTAATGGGATTTGCCACAGGTTCAGTTTAGGGCGAGTGACAGGCTTAACTATCTTATGAGATTATAGAAGTAAGGCTAAGAGGTAGCTCTAATCATTCAATCAATTAATTTGGTGGTTTGACATATTTTGTTTGTGGTGTTAGTACATTGAGGCCAATACACAAAAAAATACACTTCTAAGATTGTAGGCTCATATTTGAAAACAATGTTATGAATCAATGTTCAAGTTTATGAATGAAATCTTGATAAGCACTGATTCAGAAGTTTTATAATTATATCTGCACATATTTTTATATAATGGTACAGTTACATAAATAATGTTGTATGAAACTAAAAAAAAAACCACAGCACTTCAAAATGAATAAAATAAGTAAAAATAAAGAGAGAAAATATAAAATCAAAACAATAGTATCATTGGTTTAAATGACATTTACATATTTGTTTGCTAGACTTTTTATAATTATGCTTTTGAGTCCACTATGACTTATGTGTTAACTTATTACAAAAATATATATGCAGTTTTGAGGTCAAACAGACTGGATTGACAGGAAGTAACTCAGCTTAATATGGAACAGGCCAGCACTTGATCACTGTCTCACATATTTGATAATGAATATTTGGTTTATGATTGTGCATGCTTGCCTAGAAGATAATTATTCACTCTTGACTTCAAGACCTTCCAGATTGTGATTGTTATATTTTATTTATTTATTTTGTACTCGTTCATAATGCAATATTAAACCTGAACTGCTGCAAGTATATCTCAATAAATAAAATGCATTGTTTTCAGACTGATGAGAACAGCTTCCTACTGCGACTGCGGATTGTTGGAGCATACTCATTGGCAAAGAAGGATATCTTTGGTGCTAGGTAAGAAAGTCAAAGTTTATTTACAATGTTACTAAAATAATGCTGATATTGCATTTCCAAGCTGCTAATACCTACTAATATATGTATGAAAGTGGAAGGTGTTTGTTTGGTTTGTTTTTCACACCTGAACAACTGATTTGAATGAAACTTCAAACACATGGTACTTACACTATGATACAGATTCTTTTAAGTTGCACTATTTTACTTAAAATTAGTAAAATTTTAATTATAATACAATGGTTACTTAGGAGAATGATTTACGCGTAGAACAGTTGGATACAAGAAAAAAGCGCCCACTCAAAGGGGCTCTTTATGGGCGAGGCATATGTTCAGCAGTAGACAACTTCGGGATGATGGTGATTTCATACAAGAACAATATCTATGAAAAGAAGAATGGTTTATAAAGTCAGTTTTATGCAAAAAATTGTTGTTGATTGTGTTAACACCATCACGGTTCAAAATTTTTACCAACCTACATAAAAAATATTTCAATGTGTTGTCTACTTTTTTGTTATTTTTTTTGGTGTAATTAATGTGATTATGCTGATATAACATGGTTAACCTACTTTATTTGAGAGGTTAGGTTCTCATGTTATACAGATAAATTCAATGAACTCCAAAGTATCTTTCTAAGAATTTTGACATGCATCATCAGTGGTTCTGTCATAGTGACTTCATTTACTTATTATATTATGAAATAAATAACCAATCTTTACAATTTTCTTCTGTCAACAATAAAATGTGAATTAATCGGCTATTATCTATGTCCACAAAAGACTTTACATGCACGGAAGATCCACTCAACAAATACATTTACATAGCATAGTATTGAATCTATACTAATGTATATATACCTAACCTACTTTTACTTTTAATTATGCCGTACCTCATTTTATGAAAACACTAGTAGTACCGCATGGTTTCATCCGCGGATAAAAAGTATCCTATCCTAATCCAGCATATAAGCTATCTACATTCCAAATTTCATTAAAATCCATTCAGTAATTTTTGCGTGAAAGAGTAAAAAACATTCATACTTCCACACATACAAACTTTCGCGTTTATAATATTAGTAAGGAAAGGATAAATGTGTGGTAATAATTCTTTTTTCTTTTGGCTCTTACGCTACGACGCAATAAAATGCGATTGCAAACACGCACAACGCTAAAATGTTTTAAACAACTAGTTGCCTCTCTTTCTAATGCATATCTTTTATCTGTTCTGACAATGCGTCTGCGTTTGAATATGGCCCACGCCGGCCGGCCACGGCATCTTGTAGCTTCGTACATTCGTACCTGAGTAGCGGAGTGTATCTGCCTCGTCCTAGCAATAATGATATTCGTACAACCACTTATTGCCGCTGATTGAATTTGATTAGAACATCATGAATTGTGATTTTTGTATGAGTATGACTCAATGAGGTTATCTACTTATCACCTTTGTCTACTGACTTTTTGCCTACCATAAGTTTAGAAATAACGAGTAGTTATACCCGTCTTATTCACGCATATGCATGTTGTGTATTACTTGTCTCATGCTTTTATTTTTGGAAGTAAAACTTCTCTACGCTATCTTGACTTGGGGGGTAAGCTTGTGAATGCGTAGCGGGGTGAACGGAAGTTGATTCACGTCGATCTCAATTGCCAACACAACAAAGTTAAACATTTGTATTATTATGTTGGTATATTCGGTAAAATATCAATATTTTTTTTATAATTGTCAACATTACCCATAGAAACACTAATTTCTATTGATTTGACAGTTTGGATACGCAGTTTATGTGCGTAGTTAGAAAAGTGTCGTGTTGCATTGCAATCAAAGTTTCGTGATCACCCGATAGTTAAAACCGCCACGAGCCGTTGGACTCAAGCAGCTGCTAAAACCGACATTCTAATGGGGCTTATGTTCAGCAATGATGGAACATAAAAATAAGCCGTTATAAGCGGCCATTAATAGTGATAAGCGGCCGTTTAGCTGATAACCAGACGTTTAAAATCGTCTGTGAATCACTCTTGGAAATCGAATAGACGAAGGAAGAAGAAGCATCGATCGTTTTCTATAAAACTCGTTAGTAAAAGTTAGTACCTAAGTAGTCGATTTTGTGTCGCATTCTCTAAAACTAAAATTAAAGTATGGCGGTACTCTTCTGATAAAGAGGAAAAGAAAAAGTCGGATATATGTTAATTTCCTTCAGTATTAGAGTATGCGACACAGAATCGAACTACGCCCCCTGACAGTGAACTTGGTGGCGGCGCGTAGCCGTGAGAATGGTAAGCGGCGTGACATAATGCATTATAATTAACGACAAGGCCGTCTGCTGCGAATCCCCATGGCTTTTATTTGTGTTTTTTGTCATGTTGGAAGACTGCGGTACTTTTGGCCGGCCCATTACTATTTCAACTTGCTAATTACAAAGACTTTCACTCGTGACGAAACACCATGACGTGGACATATTTTAATATCCAACATAGAAAGAAATAGTCGAGTGAGTGTGTTTCTGCGGTAACCCATGCGACTTTCCAACCGACGCTCCCAGGTTCCAGTCCCACGCGGCCCTGCGCCAATGCCAGTTCGTATTATTTGCAGAATTTGCATGCGCTCTTACGCTACTCTTACGGGAAATATCGTAAGGAAACCGGCATTTTCAAGGATCACAGTTATAGATCCTGGACTCTAACTAGGATTCCTGGTGTCTAGGGACCCAGGAACTACGAGAACCATGGTCCCACAACACCCAGACTCAGAACAAGTATTTGTGCTTATTATATTTACTCGTATTTCTGTGCACAAATATTTGTCCTGCCGCAGGAATAAAACCCGACCTTTTCAACCACCACACCACAGAGGCTGTAAAATTCGAGAACATAGTGTCATCCACCAACCCGCACTTGGCTGCCGCAGTAGACTACACTGAAAAAATCGATCGATTTCCGTAACGCTCTCGTCACGCATTCACCGGCTCCCCAAGTCGGACGTGCGTAAAGAAGTTTTAGGTTAAATGACAATAAATTATAAGCTTTTTAAAATACAACAATAAAAAGAGACAGCTCAAACAAACACTGACGTCAGAAATTATTACTTCATAGTATTTCATTGTTAAGCTGTGGGACATACATCTAATATATTATTTATTAATCTATTATAGTAACTCTACCTACAATGTCTCTAGCTGCTTTGAGGTAACTCTGTTATGCGAGAAAGGGACAGGCGATACTCCAGAAACTTTAAAATTGTATTACTCCGCTATTTATGTACCGATTTTACTTACTATTTCAATGATTACATTCTTTTATAACCTGTTTTAAGAAAAGAATATTTACTTGTTTATTTTTAATATTATTACTCAAATAGCTTATTGAATTTATAAAGTATAAGATAGTATAATATGTGTTCTAGGCTGTCTCTTATCCAGTCGGTGTGTGCTACAATGAATCAGTTGTTTAATAGACTGGTTTTGTTTCTGTTCCAGCGATCCATATGTTCGCGTGGAGCTGCAAAAGGTTGACAGTGACGTCACCATCGAGACGTTTCTCACCAAAACCAAGAAAAAGGTCAGGTTTATTAAAATTGTATTAAGTTTTCAGCTTAGATCATTAATAATAATAATAATAAAGTCCCACGATCACATACTGGAACAGGCGATGAACTCCAGAAACTTTAAAGGCGAACAACTCCGTGATTTATTTACCAGGTTTACCTATTTTTTAAATTATGCGTTAAATCCTTTTTAAGCTACTCTATGAAAATAATATTTACTGGTTCATTTTCAATAGTAGTCAAATAGCCTATTATTTATTTTAATGACTGGCAATGACAGGGAAAGTGCACCTGCAGATCCTGAAGAAGAAGGCGCCTGTCCAGCAGTGGAGCTGATGATAATGGTGTTGGTCTTTATCGACGTTTACAGCGTCTCAGGACGGAGTTTATACGGGAAACGGGACTTTTAGGTCAAATAACTCGTTTATATATTTAGTAGTATCATAGTATGTTTGAGTTTCAGACTATAAATATACTTGTGGTTAAATTTGAGGTAAAACATTGTAAAAAACTCGATGGGAAAATGAATTTACTCAATTAATCTGATTTAATGACGTACGTAAAGTTTTATTTATTTAAAGAACGAAACACAATTTATTATAATTATTACTATCAAGAAATGAATCATTAACGTTATTTGTAACCTATTTTTGTTTGTTCTCTTCCAGACATTAAATCCAGTATGGAATCAGGAGTTTGTATTCAGAGTAAGTAGAGAAGTACTACAAAAAATACATGAGAGTATTTGGCTATTGTGTAGTACTTCATTATCTGATCTTCACAAAAAATGTTTGAGACCACCCTGGAGGAACTTACATTCTTCACAATACAAGAATTATCAAAATCGGTTTACCATTACAGAAGACAGAAGCTAATAACACACATAAAACACGCAGCTGAATTGAGAACTGTGTTCACTCTTTTGTGAAGTCAAAAAAGTTTTTCAAACCTCGTTGCAATTAACCTTTGGTGTAATAAATTCAACAATTGTGTGTGATAGGAAGATATATAAGGGCTATGCAAAAAAAGGAAAAGAAGAATAGTAAAAAAAGAATTACAGCTGTGAGTTTAGCCGATTCCCCCACTCGCGCGTGTATCTGTCGGCGTGTAAATGCGCACTCTTTTGTGGAATAGTGAGTTGGTTGAATGTGCAGAGTTGCAAATGGTAATACTTCGTACAGAGGTATTTCCCCCAAAAAGGAGGAAGTTTGTTGTGGCGTATAATAATAACGCCTAACGATTACATACATAGATCCTGGACCCTAACTAGGATTTACTGTGTCTAGGGACCCAGGAACTACGAGAACCATGGTCCCACACCACCCAGACTCAGAACAAGTGTTTGCTCTTTTTTTCTGTGCGTATTGGTCCTGCCGCGGGAATCAAACCCGCCGCCTCCGAGCACACAAGGTCATGAGGTCTGAGTTCGGCAACTCAATTGTTGCAAAAAGTTTTTGGTCGCGAGGTTCACGCTCGCAGTACTATTGGTATTGTATTGCGATCACAACGCCACCCGCCGTGCGCTGTGATACATTTAGCCGTGGACGTTTCCTGATACACTGCGTCACCTCCAGGTGAAGCCGCAGGAGCACAAGCTCCTGATCCAGGTGTTCGACGAGAACCGCCTGACGCGCGACGACTTCCTCGGCATGGTGGAGGTGCCCCTGGCGGCGGTGCCGGCCGAGACGGCGGCGGCCGCGCGCCCCAACCTCGTTAAGTACACGCTGCGCCCGCGCAGGTCTGTGTAAGTGTTATACTGCATGCCTGCACGATGCGTGTGTGCTTTTTTTATTTATTAGGTGTAGTGCGAGCTCGTTCCCGCTATTGTCCCGATACAAATTCTAAAATCATTTACTGATTAATACTTTTACAATAGTTTATTTTTTTGAATGTTGAGTGTTCACTGCGGTTCAGCGGCTTCTCATAATTTACAGCAGTATTAAGCCTATAGCAAAATTTAATATTAGGAAATATACCGTTTTTAATGTTAAAATGGTCGTACGTTTGACAATATGGTGGTGATTTATCATTGCATCTCACGGGCAACTTCCCACCACTTATGTATCAAACGTTTACTGATAAATAAGTTCAAGATTATGTATCAAACCGTAAACAGTTTGATAAATAAGTGTTGGGAAGTTGCCCATGAGATGCCATGATGCAATTTTGATTTGAAGAGACTTGAGATTATATTTAGGATGAAGAACAAACGACCACTAACTGAGTTTCACCTAATCGTATCATTTTAATTTAAAAATCGACAAGCCCGCCTCGTCTTAAGGCATAAAGAATTTTACGCCCTTACTCCCCCCGCTCCCTTCACCGTCCAGATCCAGGTCCAGATTCTCTATCCTGTTCATCCGATTACACATCCCTTTCTCTTTTCTCCCTCCCTCTTGTCCTTACGCCGTACGCCCCTTCTCTTTTATAAACATTGTTGACGCTGCTGCGGAGAGCATATCGTAAGTTGTTCAAAAAATATTATACATATACATATTTGTTTTTTTTTTACAATATACATATTTGGGGCAATTGCAGTTTTATTATACGTATAGATCGGTATGCAGTGTTGTGAGTGTAGTGACGCATCACGCGGTAACAGAGATTTTGATAAAATTTGTGGGTGTTACTAAATAATAGTAGCATGAACCAGCTCTTGGTTTTTGTCATTGACAGTACAATTATTTGTCGGTTCTATATAATTTATAAGTGTGTGTTTATTATGTTTACTGATTTACTGTAATATTATTCCAGTTCAGTATTATTCACCCTACCTTACATAATGTACCTAGTTGATTTATGTATCTGTTGTAAAAAAAAGTGGCAAGTGTGGCATTTGACCATGCTCTGACCCCTACCGCGTAACCGTTCTGGGAATCGGCTTCACCTGCCATCCTGCACGCACCAATTAACAAGTCCACGAGTGCGAGCAAGAGAGAACGCGATTACGATCTCCACCAGACTTACGCGGTAAGGCCCCTGATGGGAAGTGACGATGATCGAAGGTGTAGCATGCTTTTTGTATTTTAGTGTATTGATGTGTGGTTTAAGTATGCTAGTATTTCGCAGCCTTGTTTATAAACGATAGTTAATTTAATCAATGCTTGTGATATCGTAAGAGAAAACGAAATAGAGGATTAAAAGCATTGTTTAAATTTAATGTTTTATAAGCCCCACAATTTGAATTTTCTAGTCTGAGGTGTGATATTTATTAAGTAGTGTGTGTGCTTTGAGTGGTAATGATTATATTTAATCGAATGACTGGCCTGATAGCTCAGTTGGACTACCAACTGCCCTGCCTTATGAACTGTAGATTGTGGGTTCGATTTCTACCCAGGGCAAACATATGTGTTTTTTTTTTGTGTCTTGGTGTTATATTTGTTTTCTATGTATATGTAAAAGAGTATTTATAGTTATTATCCTCAGTTACATTTATAGCTCTTTTGCAACACAAGTAATGCTAGAAAACCGTGAAATTTAAAAAAAAAATGTTTTATGTAGTACGAGCTTCTGCTCGCAGCTTCGCCCGCGGCGTGGCCTATGGGAAAATAATTCAACCACCCATTTCACCCACTTAAGGGTGGAATTTCGAAAAATCCTTTCTTAGCGGATGCCTACGTCATAAAATCTACCTGCATGCCGAATTTCAGCCCGATCCGTCCAGTGGTTTGGGCTGTGCGTTGATAGATCACTATGTCAGTCAGTCAGTCACCTTTGAGTTATATATATTTAGATAGATTACTTGAGCTGTTTGTGTTACATAACTAAATTAAAAGAGACCTTGTGTGTTATGCGAATGGACGCAGAAAATATAGTTAACAAATGTGTCGCAACGTCGCTACCACATCCGAGTCTTTGCTCAGTTTAAGTGTGGAAAAAGATTTTAATTTGTTTGCTTATGTATCAGCGATGGATCGGGTCGAAGAGTGGGCTCATTGGCGTACCTTGGGAGATGCCTATGTCCAGAACAGGACCAATGCGGGCTGATGATAATTATGATGCAACAGCAAGCGTCGAGTGCCATATTTTTGTTTTTGCAGTATTGTCATTCAATATAATAGTTATCAAATAATTTTCTACCGAAAAACTTACTATTACGTATTATAATGTGTGCCGACAAAACAGTCATTAAAAATCTTTCCATAAACGTTTTGATGTGTCGTTGATCGTGTCATGGCCAAAGCCAGGTGCACAAAAGAAATCCCGTTTTCTTAAACTTTTGGTTCACATCGCGAAAATGAGATGTCATAGAAAATTTTGTTATACTACATTATGAAACCGCGGTTTTTTTCCAGATTAATCCACCTAGTTGCGATTCCAGGTCGTGATCGCCACTAGAGAACCTCTTCCCCATCTGTAAAGTAATAATATAACCTTAAATCCAAGCGCCGGTGTTATTGCAGCGCCCGGTCCCGCGTGCGCGGCTACATCGAGGTGTACCACGGCCTGCTGGGCCGCGTGGGCGCCGCGGGCGCCGCGGAGACGCCCGCCGTCAGCGAGGACTGGGAGGTGGTCGAGCCCGCGCGCCAACTCGGGGCTGTGCAGCCGGTAAGCTGTGCCCCACCTACACCCTCGAAACGACAACATTGTTTTTTTGCAGTTGGATGAAATGAGACTTGGACTAAATGGTTTAACTAAGCCCAATGTACACTGAACTGGCTGCTAAGATAATTCGTTTGACAGCTACAATATAAGTAACATTGTAAAAGCCTAATTAAAACCAGTTAAAACCATTGTTGCCAGATATAATCCTAAATCCTAGAAATTAAAGAGCATTTACGGTTTCATTCAACTTTTGTAGCTGTTATAATGCTTGACTTCAGTTTTGCCCGCGCAAGTATATCGTATGAAAAGTCTGAACACGGACGTGGCTACGAGTCCAGCAACACTGCACAGATATTTACACTGTTCCACATTCCACCAAAATCGCTGGAAATAATGTTCCCAATGTAGTTTTATATCTACTGTTAAATTTTTTCAATGAATTGTTAAAAAAAAAGATACATACAAAGAAATTACAGCGAGAGAAGTGGATTGCTCTGCCCGTCTGTTTCCGGCTAAATATAATCGTGTTGAAGAGAAGAGTGAATAGGTATTTACTTGGCTAGCATGCTGCACCTTCGAACGCATCACTTCCCATCAGGTGAGAGCGTGGTCAAACGCTTGATAAGTCCGATTTAAAAAAACAGGGATTATATGTTCACAGTGGATATAAAATTGGCAACAGTTTGTACAAGTCTGGTTTGTGCAAGACAGAATTTCCAATAAGTCGAAAAACCAACAAGATGCGCTTTGGGCCTTCAGGTTTAACAGCTACACGCACAGTGCTCATGTGTACAATCTGGTTTGCGTGACTAGCACTGCGGTCAAGCACGTGCACTGTACAAAGTGTTAAATAAGGAATACTGTACCTGTAAATTGAATTGTGTTTGTTATATGTTAAGACATATTTTGACTTTTGTTTGTAAGCTGCAGCTTGCTTTTGTAGTGTAATTTTAATTCACTTGTGCTTATACTCAGAGCTGAGTTAGCTTGTACCGCGTCGTACGCCTTCTTATCTAGATTATAACAAATAGTCAAATGACCTCTTTTTGGTAACATGGTAGCATGTAGAGTACGAAATGACGTTAAATCGTGACTTAAGACCGTACTTTCATATGAGCGTCATTTTGGTTTGTGACGTCATCTCGTGTTGCATTCAGTCGGGAGTCGACCACCGCGGCACGCGTTTTACGACACATATGCTTCTACACACAGAGTAGTAGTACTACGCACTGAGTAATATATGATTATTTAGTGTTTAGTCGAAGTCTACTTGTGAATCGAACCGTTCTCGCTGCTTTGGAAATGACCAGAAACTGAGAGCATTCAAATTATCGTCCGTAGTAGAAGGAATGGAATGCTTCCCTTTTTCTTGTAAGTTCCTTTAAAATCAATAGTAAATGTATGAACAAACGCGCTCCAACATACACCGCATTATTATTTTCCACGTGGTGAAGTTGTCAAACGTAACGGAGACAGCTCGAACTCTTGGGGAACGATATAGGATTTTGATAAACTGGTAGATCACGCGAAGTCGCATGCAGTAGCTAGCTGGCAATAATTTCTCAGTAGTGCCTAAGTAGTAGATAGCCGTATTACTAGCACTGGTGTTAGGGTCGGTTGTACCGCGGCAGGCCGGCGCACTCCGCGCTTTAGGTACGAAGCTACAAGTACATGGGATCGGCCCGACTTGTCGGGTCCGTTACGCGTAACCCCTCAGAAGAGCAGCGCTATAGCGACAGAAATAGAGGCATCTGTTTAGGGTAGACGTAGCGATGTGCGAGCTGAACTACACTTTATTGCGTTGTAGCTATAGTCGCTATTTATTTGACTTCGCGGAGTGAATCTTCTGTACTTGTACTATTAAGTGTTCTGTGACCGCGTGCAAGGAATGGTCTGAAACAGCATGTACGGCAGGTGCGGGAGACTGCGCCCGCGAGCCACGGGGAGGACTGGGAGCTGATCGATCGGGCCGAGGTGGCTCACGTTGTACGTCAGTTTTATTCACTCTTGTAACTCGCCAGTAAAACATCTGGATGAAGATGATATGTTGTTTTCTCACTCGCACTTATTCAAATAAAATATACATCATCTGGGTGATTGCCATTGGTGAACTGCTGTCATAAAACGTCACTTTGGAGGTCTATTATAGGATGGATTTGCCATAATCACCACGCTGGGCAGGCGGTTTGGTGACCGCAGAAAATTGAGAATGCTGCTGCCCATTCCCTAGATGATTATGATGAGTTAAGGAATCCCTTAACCGGTTCTTACAGCACGCGGGAAGAGATGAAGTGGTGCTATTCTCAAACCGCGACCACACGGCATTAAATAAGTTTGCGCGATCTAAATACAAAACATGCTCGGCAGCTCTAATAATTACTACGCCCAAACGGAGGAACATGAATTCTACTCCATCTCCTTTCGACATCGAGACGATTCACGATACACTGATCACAATACTGCATACTCGTCAAGCCTTAAAAATTCAATTTATTATATTTTTTGACAAGTTCCTTTTGCCACACACTCATCAAAACGGAAGTACATTCCTCCAGCCCGCACTAAGCATTTCGCTACAACTTTTATATGGCGAACTGTCAATGGGTGGAACGCCTCGCGGGCGTCCTCGTTTTCAGCTAACTATAATGTACGAGTCATCAAGTCCTAAAAGAACTCTTCTAGGCAAGCTGGTCCATCATTAGTCCGCGTTATTTACTCGCTCCCACTACACTTTCGACACCAGTGGTAAGGGCACGGACAGCGTGACGGTGAAGTCGAGATCAAAAAATCGATTTGCTCCTAAAGTTGATAATGAAAATTTGTTTTTTTTTTTTTTTTATTAATTAGTAACCGTTTCATACTTTCTACAAATGTTCAAGGATTAAGTTAAAAAAAAAAAACAAATCAGATATATTCTTTGGGGGAGTGTTTGAACTTTGCTATGGTGTCACTTCTTTTAACTTCTCTAATAACTGTAGCAAATATTTTTTTGGTTCAAAACAATTTTCTTAATAAAACCCAAATACGAACGCAGAACGATAATAATTAGAGATTGGAACAGAATTAATGAAATAGAAAAAGTCAGTTACAATATATCATACCTTGACAAAGACATGAACACACATAAAAAACCGTGAACAAACAGAAATGTTAGTAGGTAGAGGTGTGGTTGCCTTATGAGTCCTTAATACCAGTTGAAAAAAATTAGACAGGCAATCAATAAAAGATCTTTTTATAAATCATAATTGTTCCTAAAAACATCGATTTTTATGGAAAAACAACCGATTATTTTAATTTTTAACATCCTGAATCCGTACTTAACACCCACGAGCAGTGAGCAACCGATCTGGGACGACTGAACACTGCAAGTCGTGCGAGCAGCGGTCGATCGCGGCCACGTTGCACTGACACCTATAATAGGTTGTTACGTTAGAACAAGTCGGCGCGAGTCGCTCCGACTGACTGCACGACTTCGCTGGCACGCTGTCCGAGTCTTAAGAGTGAGAAAACTATACATTTATCGGTTTATCCAGATCGTTTTGTTACTAGCGTAAGAAATGTCTTGGCTTGCTCACTTCCTTTCTCTGGCTGAGTGTGCTTGCGCGCATGTTTGTTAATGCTTCGTGGTATTAGTCGCGTTTCTTTTCTAATTTCCTTGCGCAACAGTATTCTATCAACACTACTTATGATATTATACAGGGTTATTTTTAATTCACCTAAAACCTTTTAGCCATAACCATAACTCACATCACTGAAAAAAAACTTTTAACAATTTCGAATAGTTTCTCCACAATTTTTGTTACTGGCAAAATTTTGCGAAAATGTACAGATTAAAAAAAAACGAGTGTGCATTAGACCACACGACTGAAGTAAAACTTCTTTAGCTCCATCTCTCTTGCCCCTACACTAATATTAGTGTAAGAGTTACGTGCAGTTAGGGAAACGTACGTTTCGTATATATGAAACGTAACTCTTTCTTTCTATATTTACGTAGATAATATAAGTATATCTCCCTCTCAACTTCCGTTCGCCTAACCAGCTTACCCCCAAGTAAAGCGTGCATAAAGAAGTTTAACTTCAAAAAGTTGGAACGAAAGTTGTTTGTTTAAATGATGTGAGTTAGTACCTAAAAAGTTTTAGGGAGATTAAAAATAACCATGTAGAATGATATTCGAAGCGATGATGGCTCAGTGGTAGTGACGCTGACCTGGGATCCGCTTACCGTCGTGGTTTCGAATTCTTCGTTCAGATTGAAGTCGACTGCCGGTTTTGTGTGGATCGCTTTGTAGCCGTTCACACGAAGCCGGTGCTCGAAACCGGACTGTGTCGAAACTCGTTAAATCTAGGTCTTCCCATAAAACACCACTGATTGGTTATCACCACGCTTGGTAGGCGTCTGGGTGATTGCAGAAGATTTAATATACCGAAGAGAATGCTGCTCCCCATTCCTTGGATATTTCCTTAGGTCAGGGGTCGGCAACCTATTAAGTCGGATGAGTCAAAAATTACAAAATTTCAAAGTTTTTGAACAGCCGCAAAAATTTAACTTGCCAGCAATATGTACTTAAGTAAATGTGTTTAAAAAATACATTTGCGAATAGAACTAAAGAGTTGTATTTATAATCATTATTAATAATAAGGTAAAGTAATACATTTAAACTAATTTAGCAAAGAGCACGGATCCAAAAGTCTGAAGTAATGTAGCTAAAAAAAAAGAACGCAGAGCACTTAAAGAGCCGCAGCTTCACATCCAAAGAGCAGCATGTGCCGCAGGTTGCCGATCCCTGCCTTAGCTGGTGTCAACGCTATTAAATACGTTAATTTTTAAAAATAAACGAGTGTATAGGTGTGACAAGGTGCAATCCTCCATCCCTTTCACTCCCATACAAATATCCGCTCCCCGTCCTTGTCATAAGCGCATAGAACCGAGAAACTGCTACGTGAAGGACAGTGTGCATCTATCGCCGAAAGGTTGCGGCGCGTGCCATATTGAATGCGCATGCGAATAATCTCATAAAAATCAAGTATTCAGGCTATTGTGTTACGAAATAAACTATTGGCTATATTAGCATCTTCTTGATAGTGCTGTGTATAGTGGAATTTCTAAGAAGTTTGTGCGGGGCGCCCTCGAAATCAGCTGATCTCGGACCACGCGTGAGTAACCTATTTTTTCCCTCCTTGCCTTACATTTTTGTCACATCTGGGTTTCTTAGCATTTTCTAAAATTACCGATGTTATTATTTGAACCAGCGCAAACAGCTGGTTCTTACGGCATTCGCGGGAAGAGAATGGGTGAACTATTTATATGAAAAAGGGTGGGATATTAACTACAATATTATATTACACTGGGACCAATCAGCATGTATGTGGTTAAAGTGTGGGAGCAAGGAGTAAATGTAAACCTGTCCGTTGTTCCAGACTATAGGCGGCGACCCGCTGCCGCCGGGGTGGGAGGAGCGGCAGGACGCTAACGGACGGACGTACTACGTCAACCACATCGAACGGTCCACGCAGTGGGAGCGACCTACTTTTATGTCAGTCATATTTGAGTTTAGAATCTAATTTAAATACGCTTAACTACAAAAAAATTAGTGTGCTCTATACTTTAGACTATTTGTATGCTTTAGACCACACGACTGAAGTAAAACTTCTTTAGCTCCATTTATCGATCGGTATCACTTTGGTTTTGCTTTGTTTAATGTTAATGTCGCCATGTTGACAATTGCAAATTGTCATTTTTTTTATTGGGATTGTCATTTTTTTTGACTGACCCGATAGCTCAGTTGGTAGTAACCGTACCTTATGAACTGTGGGTTGTGGGTTCGATTCCCACCTAGGACAAATATTTGTGTGATGAACATAGGTGTTTGTTCTGTGTCTGGGTATTATATTGTATTCTATTTACAAACAAAAACGGTCTAAGTATTGTATCAGTTATTTGGATCCCATAGCACAAGCTTTGCTTAGTTTGGGGCTAGGTGGCGCTGTGTGAGATGTTCACACAACATATTACATATTATTATGTAATATGTTGTGTGGACATTTCACATTACACACAAAATAATATATGTAATATTACATATTAACATATTATTTTACCGGACAAAGCAACATAACCAACAAAATTTAAATAATTTTTAACTTAGTTATGTTGACAATCGAGATCTATGTGAACCAACACCTTTCAACTTCCGCTCGCCTCGTTACATATTCACCAACTTACTCCCCAAGTCAAGCGTGTGTAAAGAAGTTTTACATTAAAATACCTAATCTCCCCAATGTATCCACAGGCGAGCTCAAAGCACCGAGTCGCAGGCCGAGCGCATGGAGACAGCCGCTACCGAGTTCCAGAGACGGTTCCACATCTCGGCAGACACCGAACAAAACAACCAGAACCATCAGGTAACCCGTCTTTGTATACCTGATTTCAACTTTATTGCTTCCAGTATAGAGTCTACTTTTACTTGATTTCTTGGGAGCCATAAGGTCTGTTTTTATTTATTCAATGTGTTTATATAGTAACAGTAGTGGAAAGGATTTTGACAGTAACGACGCAGATTCCCTTATTGTCATTCGAGCATGATGTTTTAATCTATTTTAGAAATAATTAAACTAATTTTGAACCGTATTAAATAATAATAAGTGTGTTAAAGTAACAATTTGAAACGTTAACATATGCAATAGAACTTAATTTTCAGTTATGTAGAAATGTAAAAATAGTAAATTTTTAGTGAGTGGCATATCATAAATGATTCCCATCGTGTGAATTGAATTATTTTCACAGGGGTTGTAGTTTTTTAATTAATTATATTCATATTAATTATTTATATAAAATTGCTTATAATGTAAGCACCTTAAAAAGCGAGGTTTAATTTTGGCACCTAATCATTATTATGCCTATTTATGGAGATTTGTTATATTTTGCATAATTATTTTAAAAGATATCAAGCATTTATTAGAAGGCCTACAATTTATATTAATGTGTGCATTTTTAATCTTATTTTATTGGTTTTAAAATCATTGCATGATGTCGGGGTGGTGCTTTTCGCACTTGTAATAAGTAATTTTTCAAAATTGAATTGTAAATGTATACAATTCTATTATTAAATATGTGATTACTATTGCAAGTGCGAATTTTTTTAAAAGATTTTCTGTAGTTTGAATTAGTTAAAACGGGATGTATTTACAAGGCTCAGCTTTGACAAAACTGTAAAGAAACTGTAGACTCTAAATAATGTATTGTTCTAAAAAAAATCTAATAAAGAGTATTAAGTAGTTAATGAATGCAATAACACAGATTACGTAATAATTAAGCAATGCATGATAATAATGTTGCAGCAATGTTTATACATAATTGTATTTTTTTTATAATTTTGGCAATATAATCTTGCATTCATGTTGCATACATATCATAGTTATTATTGTTCCCTTTTGTCCTTTTACGTTGATAAATATTTATCTAGCAGCATGGGCTTAGCGATATATTTTTAACTAACAGACATGTCATTACATACATATTAATAAATAATCACCATGCTTGCAACGGCGGCTTGATTCAGCTAATGAACTAGGAGAAACAAACGGACATACTGACAGTGATAAGGTTCATGGAACGACCAAGGTATTCGTGGATAAAACCAAATCTCAGCGATTCCATCATAGAAACTACTAATTTACTGTGTTCACGTTTCGGGTGTACCATAGGCATCCATTGTGTTGTCCTCACTGTCATAGACAATCTGCGGCACATAGACCATCGCCATTGGGATGTTATTTATTTAACGGACTCCAAACTCACACGTGCACGGGAAATTAACCATTAACACGAGTGACATAAAGTAGAATGCACGTGTTAGTTTGTTCGTCTGTAACAGCGATGTGTAACTCTCTGGCAGGAGGATGTAAGCAATAGGAGCGGAGAGTCCAACTCCACAGAAGCCACGCCATTTTCGACCCCCATACGGTCGCCGCTACTCGAAAGAGCTAACGTCGGAAGCAGCGGAGACTCGAACGATTCACAAAATGCTCAAGAAAGTCAAACCGTAGCTGCTGACGATGACAGAGTAGTTACTGAAAACGGTGAAGAAGTAAGTGCCTTAAAGGAAGAGAGACAAAGCAATGAAATCGTCGAAGACGAGAACGAGAGACGAGACGGTGATACAATTACCGTGAACGGTGAAGACAATGCGGCAGAAAACGCCGGGACTAGTATAAGTGAAAACGACTGTGATAATATTTTAAGAGGTAACCAAGAGGACGACGACGTTGTGTGCGCCAACGAGTGCCGTAATGCTCAAGATTGTGATGCGAGTACTAGTCAAGACGTAGACAATAATGACGTGACTGATTCCAGTCGGAATGACACCATTCAGAATGATGTCACGCGGAATGAAGCACAGACTGAAAATGACATCCTGACGGAGAATGAACCCCAGACTGAGAATGAACTTCAGACCGAGAGTGAACCCAATCAGAACGAACCCGAAACTGTGATTGAGAATGAAGCTAACACAATAGAGGTGTCAGAAGAAGAACAGGTGGATTCACTCACTTTCGATGAGAATCACTTCAGTACGCCAACAGGGGGCGTGACTCCGGTGACGTCACCAACTTCTAGAAGACGCAGGACTACCACCAGCTCGATGGAAGACTCCGAGGTAAGAGGCAACGGCGGTGACGCGAAATGTAAATGTGTAAAGTGTATATACTGGTTTGAGAGTAGTTTTGACGTATTCTGTATCATTCTGCTGCACATTAAAGTCGAAATTCAGCGGTAATATTAACTGACTCCTTTGTAGGGATTAAATTATTTAGGTTTAGTGGATACTGTATAATACATTCAACCGCGTTGCAAATTATAATTTTAGAAGTGTTTTATATATTTTCTTCACCACTTAATTTCAGCCTTAAACTTATAAAATGTAAGTAAATTTGACAGCAAAAGTTTTGACGTGCTCCACCTAACACGGACCGGGGACAAACATTTTATCCCCTTATTTTCCAATTTTTTTCTTGTGAAAGACAAGATAAGACAAGGGATAGAAGTTTATGTCTCCAGTCCGTAATTGGTGTGCTGGTAATACTAATAATAGATTTTGAAAATTACATTGACCCCAAGATAATGTTATTAGTAATTGAAGCTGTTTATATTCCGCGTCCCGATGCCGCGGTATTATATTGTCTATGAGGACACGCTGTGTGATGTCTATTGCCCGTGCTTTCGTCACTAACCATCCATACGAAACTCTACCTTACCGTTAGAGGAGAGAGTCTCATTTCATATAGCATTGACGTCTGTCTATCGCCAATAACATACACACACATGCATATGTGGTGCTGTTGACATGGTATAAATCACACAAGCAAGGTTGAGGTTGTGAACTGTAGAACTACAATAGCTAGATATAGCATAGGTAACATTTTTTAACAATCAATAAATTACGTGAGAAAAAATAAAAAATATGCGTTAGATGCACCGTGCATGCTAGCAGAATTGAATTTTATTGCGTTGTTACTAGGGTAGCTATTTATTGAAATGTCTTTGCGGATTTAAACGTCTTTGCTAAGTGTCCCACGGCGATAATGAGCCAGAAGTTGTAAAATGTCACGACAAGATACGCACTTGTAGATTCTTTCAAAAAAGAAGACATTTTGTTGTAAAATTTAAAAAGTACAGTTATTTTAGTTCGGAAGTATTTCCGACTTTCTTTTATTTATAGTACAAATAATTAAACATTTTATAAAGGAAACGCGGTTTCACATAAACTAACAAATTATTTAGATTTATCAGTTTCTAAAATACGTTTGTTGTTCACAACCTCACTGCCTGACAGTTGACATTACAGCTAACACTGACATACGCGGGATGGATGTCATCCCTCATTCTGTAACGCTTGTGCTGTCGCGCTTTCTTGTGCTTCATTATTTTGTGTAAAGTATTATGTATTGTATTTAGTTTGTATACGGTTTTCTTTGCGATTGTAGTTTTTAAACGTATCTTAGTTACTTGCATTTAGTAGAATATAACTATGCGCTACAGTATAAAAATATTTATTTGAAAGACTGTTTTTTTTAGTTTGGCTGTTTGGATTATGCCAGATTGCCAGTTATAATATTTTTTTCTACTGTTTTATCAGCCTGGTACACCCCACCGCTGGGCAAAGCATCTTGTTCTAAACCTACCCAGTATTAATATCTGAACAGTGGTCTAAGGGCATTGTTCTCAGTTGAAGTTTGAGGTCAAATATAAATAGGAATGACATAGCGTTATAATACAATATTAGTACATTATAGTTTCATTCAATTTGGATGATTACATGCTTGTTACAATCTAATTAATATTTGAAGTAAGAAAGTGGTATCGGTTTAATTGGGCTGTAACCTACACAAAAATGAATTTGACAGCAGTTCTAAAAATATTTCTGTCCCTTTCATAAAGGTCGAAATAATAAGGATAGTTTTTGAATTGTCAAATTAGGTTTACTTTAGGTTTTTGCACAAAAATATTGCCACCAATGTCAGCGTCATTGCCAATACACCAGAGCTAAATTGGTCTTTAGCATTTTTCAAGCTTTTTTGAAGATTCACGCTTAGGGCCTACTCAGCACAAATACGATCCTATAATTAGGGAATAAGATCTACATTGCTACATTAGCGGTTTTATCTGCACTTGAGCTTATACACGACTGAGTGAATACGAGCTGCGATTGACTTGGCCTTGAATTTAGACAATGCTAGCTTATCACCAGGGATTAGGATCCAGATTGGTATCGCCATTAAAAACTGCACGGTTCATGCTAGGGGAAACAGGCTTTTATTACTAGTGTATAAGACCTAAACCTACATGCGTACATTTGAACTAGTTGGAGGAAAACTTGACCACTGACGTCCAAATAAGTGGTGAGCTCCAGTTACAATTCTGTGCGTCCTTGGTTGGGTTAGTTCTCATCTTGGCAAAAATTCATGGCAATCTGGTCTTTAACAACAGTGTATAAGTACTATATTGGTGTGGATTACATTGGCAGGATGATACGGACGGCGGCTCGACTGAGAGCACTCGCAGCAGCAGTGCCAGCAGCACTCAGAGCCAGAACTTGCCCAATAGCGACGGTTAGTATACCTCATTATGTAGATTCAATTATAAGATAATATATATACATAACCATAACCATTTTTGAAGTAAAAATTCTTTACGCACGCTTGGGGGTAAGCTAGTGAGACGAACGGAAGTTGAGAGGGAGATATATTTGTATCTATGCGAAAATAGAAAGAATGAGAAAAGGGCAAGAGAGATGGAGTTAAAGTAGTTTAACTTCAGTCGTGTGGTTTAAAAGGTCTCTCCCTCTAGCTCACCTCTCATTATCTCTATAAGGAGAGGTATATAAATAGAGAATGAGATCCATATAGAGAGAGGAGTTGGAAGATAAAATGAGAGTGGTATGAGTGAGATAGAGGATGAGAAGGGGCTGGGAGAGTAAGAAAGAAAGAGAACTCTTAGTGGTCAGGTCATGAGCTATATGGACATTTTAGGCTATATGTTATATAAATTTGTTTACAGGGTTGCCGTCCGGCTGGAGTATGCAAAGGGCTCCCAACGGGAGGATATTCTTCATCGACCACAACCAGAAGACTACCACGTGGATAGATCCGAGAACAGGTAACACACTTTGATCTACCTTTAATTTTTATAACGTTTCTATATTTTCAGAACATGAAACAATGAACATGATGAACTTTATTATTTTAAAACATAACTTTTAAACAATTATCTAGTATTATTAAGTCCCGTTTAGTCTTAACCGCAGACATTACTCTTGCAGATTAATTGATAAATGTATCCCATGTAGCAATAGTTCTCGTTTTGTAACCCCCACAGGCGAATATAAACCTTGTATCTTGCAGTAACAGGTGCCCGTTTTGCAACATTACGCAGGTTAATATTATAACCTTTGTATTCTGTAGTAATGGGTCCTATTTTGCAATCCATGCAGTCCAATGTAAGCGTAGTATCGTGTAGTATTATGCCCCATTTTTCGTTGCCGTAAGCATCACGTTCTACGATAGCCCCCACAGGCGGATATCACCGTTGTATCTAGCAGTAATAGGTCCCGTTTTGCCTTAACCCGAGGCATTCTGTCGGCAGGCTGCGCGTCCACGCTGCCGGCGGCGGCGGGCGCGGAGGCGGACGAGCTGGGGGCGCTGCCCGAGGGCTGGGAGGAGCGCGTGCACTCCGACGGCAGGATCTTCTTCATCGACCACAGTGAGTGGCTCTCGTCGAATAGGTGCACACAGACCCTCCCGGAAAGTGTTGCTTAGCTAAGTTGTATTTTAAAAGGCTTTAGTGAAGACGGCCATAAGCGTTCCGATTATGATTTTTATAAAAATAAACATTAAAAAACAGACCAACTTAGTACAGCCCCACCGCATGTTTTTATCACAAAAATAAGAACATCATCAATGTAGTTGAAGTCGAAATACACATTATTAAGGATTTGTTTAAGATAAATAACGGCTAAATTCACGTCAGTTAAATGATCGATGCGATCGAAAGCCTCGCTGTAGTCAGTATAGACAGCGTCGACTTGACTGCCCGAGTCCATCGTCGCAGTATCTAAATCCGGAAACGTAAAACGTAAAATTGCATAACACCGACGAAATGTCCTGTGATCCTGTCTAATGAATTCCGCGTCACGGATGGGAACCTTGTTAGAAATTGTATAAACCGTATAATCGCGTTTTCCACAGCGATAATGATATGAATATGATGTTTTGAGTATGAATATGTTCGAAACCTGGTCGGAGTAATTTCGACTTGACGAGAGTTTAGCCGTTATTTATCTTACAAAACATGTCATACGTCACGTATACGTCATCACGATAGTTTTCAAACTAAAAAAGCTTATTTTCGTGTTGTTTCCAAAACTCCATAGAAGGGTTTGGTTTGGTTTACTAGGAGTATGACTTTTTAAATTACTCTTTAAAGAATAACAATATTTATAACATTTCTTTGGCGGGGTGCGTTCCGTAAGGCAAAAATTCACATCTGAATTTTTTGTTTCTCAAACTTAATATCATTACTGAACAGGTTTCATGCTAATACATAGATCTTGAACCCTGCTCAGGATTCCCCGTGTCTAGGGACCCAGGAACTACGAGGATCTTGGTCCCGCAACACCCAGACAAAGAACAAATATTTGCGCTTATATTTTCCGTGCACAAATACTTGTCCTGTCGCAGAAATCGATGCCGCCTACGGGCTATGAGCCGACTTGTCCAACCGCCACACCACAGAGGCAGACAAAGTGTCTAAAATTACTAATTAAGTAATATCCGTAGACACAGGGAATCCTAGTTAGGGTGTAGGATCTATGTATGCGATCGTCGGGCGTCATTATAATGTGTGTACGTGTGGCGGCAGACACGCGCACGACGCAGTGGGAGGACCCGCGGCTGTCCAACCCGCAGATCGCGGGGCCCGCCGTGCCCTACTCGCGCGACTACAAGCGCAAGTACGAGTACCTCAAGGGGCAGCTGCGCAAGCCGGTACGTACCGCCCCCTCCCCCCCACTCGCGCGACTACAAGCGCAAGTACGAGTACCTCAAGGGGCAGCTGCGCAAGCCGGTACGTACCGCCCCCCCCCCCCCACTCGCGCGACTACAAGCGCAAGTACGAGTACCTCAAGGGGCAGCTGCGCAAGCCGGTACGTACCGCCCCCTCCCCCCCACTCGCGCGACTACAAGCGCAAGTACGAGTACCTCAAGGGGCAGCTGCGCAAGCCGGTACGTACCGCCCCCTCCCCCCCACTCGCGCGACTACAAGCGCAAGTACGAGTACCTCAAGGGGCAGCTGCGCAAGCCGGTACGTACCGCCCCCTCCCCCCCACTCGCGCGACTACAAGCGCAAGTACGAGTACCTCAAGGGGCAGCTGCGCAAGCCGGTACGTACCGCCCCCTCCCCCCCACTCGCGCGACTACAAGCGCAAGTACGAGTACCTCAAGGGGCAGCTGCGCAAGCCGGTACGTACCGCCCCCTCCCCCCCACTCGCGCGACTACAAGCGCAAGTACGAGTACCTCAAGGGGCAGCTGCGCAAGCCGGTACGTACCGCCCCCTCCCCCCCACTCGCGCGACTACAAGCGCAAGTACGAGTACCTCAAGGGGCAGCTGCGCAAGCCGGTACGTACCGCCCCCTCCCCCCCACTCGCGCGACTACAAGCGCAAGTACGAGTACCTCAAGGGGCAGCTGCGCAAGCCGGTACGTACCGCCCCCTCCCCCCCACTCGCGCGACTACAAGCGCAAGTACGAGTACCTCAAGGGGCAGCTGCGCAAGCCGGTACGTACCGCCCCCTCCCCCCCACTCGCGCGACTACAAGCGCAAGTACGAGTACCTCAAGGGGCAGCTGCGCAAGCCGGTACGTACCGCCCCCTCCCCCCCACTCGCGCGACTACAAGCGCAAGTACGAGTACCTCAAGGGGCAGCTGCGCAAGCCGGTACGTACCGCCCCCTCCCCCCCACTCGCGCGACTACAAGCGCAAGTACGAGTACCTCAAGGGGCAGCTGCGCAAGCCGGTACGTACCGCCCCCTCCCCCCCACTCGCGCGACTACAAGCGCAAGTACGAGTACCTCAAGGGGCAGCTGCGCAAGCCGGTACGTACCGCCCCCTCCCCCCCACTCGCGCGACTACAAGCGCAAGTACGAGTACCTCAAGGGGCAGCTGCGCAAGCCGGTACGTACCGCCCCCTCCCCCCCACTCGCGCGACTACAAGCGCAAGTACGAGTACCTCAAGGGGCAGCTGCGCAAGCCGGTACGTACCGCCCCCTCCCCCCCACTCGCGCGACTACAAGCGCAAGTACGAGTACCTCAAGGGGCAGCTGCGCAAGCCGGTACGTACCGCCCCCTCCCCCCCACTCGCGCGACTACAAGCGCAAGTACGAGTACCTCAAGGGGCAGCTGCGCAAGCCGGTACGTACCGCCCCCTCCCCCCCACTCGCGCGACTACAAGCGCAAGTACGAGTACCTCAAGGGGCAGCTGCGCAAGCCGGTACGTACCGCCCCCTCCCCCCCACTCGCGCGACTACAAGCGCAAGTACGAGTACCTCAAGGGGCAGCTGCGCAAGCCGGTACGTACCGCCCCCTCCCCCCCACTCGCGCGACTACAAGCGCAAGTACGAGTACCTCAAGGGGCAGCTGCGCAAGCCGGTACGTACCGCCCCCTCCCCCCCACTCGCGCGACTACAAGCGCAAGTACGAGTACCTCAAGGGGCAGCTGCGCAAGCCGGTACGTACCGCCCCCTCCCCCCCACTCCCGCGACTACAAGCGCAAGTACGAGTACCTCAAGGGGCAGCTGCGCAAGCCGGTACGTACCGCCCCCTCACGCTCCACCTGGGGACCAAACTGGGGAATGCGACGCGAACGGAAGATTAATTTGGTTCACGTAGATCTCCATTGTCAAACTTGCAAATTTACAATTGTCAAGACGGCGACATTAACATTAAACAAAGCAAAAACAAAGTCCGACCGGCCCATAGATGGAGCTAAAAAAGTTTTACTTTCATCGAATCCAGGGTATCCAGGAACCATCCAAGACCCACCCATCCAGGGAATAAGCAGTCTCGGTACATTAAAATCTGCGGTTACCAAGCTGCCTGCCAAAGTGATCTTCGAGCTGTTGTGATTTTCGCACTATATCTGATGATCTTATCTCCGATGTTTCCAATTCCAGAGCAACGTCCCGAATAAATTCGAGATCAAAGTTCGACGGAACAGCATCCTGGAAGACTCATACCGCATCATCAGCTCCGTCAGCCGCCTCGACTTGCTCAAGACCAAACTGTGGGTTGAGTTCGAATCGGAAGTTGGACTCGGTGAGTTCTTCACCATTATCATCATCATCATCATCACCAGCTGTGTGAGTTGTCTCGATATCAACGATGAGCGGTTCATTCGAAAAACTGTTCACATGACCATCCGGAAGTCCACTGATGAACACAGGCTCCCCCATAATACTTTAAGCGCCTATTATAGTGAGGGTGGTCATAATTGGTCGGTTCGGCAGAATTGTTTGGTGATCGAAAATTTCAATTTTTTTTAAATTGTAAGTTTACAAAACTTGGAATATGTTACTTATGATACTTTAAAAACTAACCTTAACTACTAAAATCACGCGGTAGACATATTCCACTTCCCTTCCCTAGAGATGTGCCAAATAAAGTTAAAAAAAGAGATAAATGAAATGAAATTAATAACCAAGAAGGAGAAATTTGTGGTAATGCCAATTGTTACAAGTTCAATGATGATTAAAGCGATTTACCTAGCATTTATAATGCGAACAGCCAAAGAGTGGAACGCTTTACCGGCGTCCGTATTTCCCGATAACTGTAACCTTGGAGTCTTCAAATCGAGAGTGAACAGGTATCTTCTAGGCAAGCGTGCTACATCCTAGACCGCATCGTCACTTACCATCAGGTGAGTAAATAAAAATGGACAGAGGTTAATGCTGCCGCCCATTCTTTGGGCATATTCATTCATATTTTCTTAGCCGGATCTTAAAATACCTGTACCAAAACAGTTATTTGATATAATTATTCGATTTTTTGGTTATAATATTAAATTTTTAAATTTATTTTATTTTTATTTACAAGAAAAACAAACAGCTGTTAAAAACTAGTATGTTAATAGTTTTTGAGTACTGAAATAGCCATAAATAGTTTTCACGAATAGAAAATAATATACGTATCCTACATCGGAGAACAGTAAAACACGTGCACCGGGGGAAAAACATATTAATTATGTTTGTTCACCAGAGCCATACAAATCAACATTAAGTAATATTACTATAAAGTAAGTTAGATTGGGAATAATTGTTTATTCGAAAACAACACAACTGTTGCTTCCGGTCGCCATCGAAAACGAATTTTGCAAATAGTTGTAATTGTATATTTGTTCGCAACTATACCACGACTTAATTTGATTCCCGGATTGTCAGCTAGCAAACAACAAAGCTTTCTAGAAATAATGTTGCCAGACCTAGACTTACAGTGGTGGCTACAGTTTAGATTTACATGTGAAATGTGTATTACTGACTCAAAATACATCCATCAATATATCGTGCTGTATGGTACCGCAGTTTATGGTTCACGGAAGGTTTACCAACATAACAACGATACTAAAGGGTGGTGATCAAAGTCTCCTAACACTAAATCACACTAATATTATAAAGGCGAAAGTTTGTATGTGTGTTTGTGTGTATGTGTGTATGTTTGTTCTTCACGCTCAAACGGCTGAATGGATTTGGATGAAATTCGGTACCAAGACAGTTTATACCCTGGATTAACATATAGGCTACATTTTATCCCGGAAAAGTAAATTTTTACCGTGGGATGAGCAAATAATTAAAATACTTGTGGGCAGGAACGTGTTGTGGGTAGGTTGCAACCTATATAACTATAGGCCTTCAGCATGTCCACACCGCGCCGTGTCTGGAACAAGAATGATCCGTAGCACACCAATCGATCCCTTTATATAGTCAGACAGGTAGGGGCGCCATGACAGTTGCCGGTGCTGCCACTGTAATAAATTTAATGCCACCACAGGGTAAATTACGGTGCTCGATCGCTGTGCATAGAGTTTATAACTGGACGTAGCCGCCGTCATACTTTTTATCCGCGGGTGAAACCGTGGGGCGCAACTAGTAAATAATAAATAACGCCCACCGATCACATACATAGTTTCCTGGACCCCAATTAGGATTCCTGTATCTAGGGACGCAGGAACTACGAGGACACCAGTCCCACAACAACCAGACATTACAAATACTTGCGCTTTTTTTCTGTGCTGTCGCTGGTATCGAACTCGCCGCCTCGGGGTTATGAGCTAACCTGCTCAACCGCCACACCACAAAGGCTGTCAATATTGAAATCTCAATAATTGATCCATCAGCTCACTCATTTGAATGATCAGTGTCTCATTTTTTTTACACATTTCTTTCTTCGAATGTTGGCTTCCCACTGTCATGTCGTGAATTGAATTAAAAGTCCTAGTATAGTAATCCCCGTCTGCACTAAGTTTGTCTGCTCCTGAGTTTACAATTATCCTCTACGGCGTATCTGCTGCAACGCATTTGAGCACGTCCTAGAGTCTAGAGAGATAAAGTCAAAGTCAAAAGATTTATTGCAAAGTAGCTTCTGCCCTCGTGGCCTATAGGAAACGAAGAAGAAAAAAATTCATAGATAATTCCACCACTCATTTCACCCTCTTAGGGATGTAATATCAAAAAACTTTTTCTTTGTGGATACCTACATTTACAAAGAACACACCCTCCAAATTTCAAGTCTCTAGGACCAGCGGTTTAGGATGTGCGTTGTCAGTCAGGACTTTAAATTTTATATGTATAGATAGTCTATATTTAGCACTTCTATTTTAGTTCAAATATATTTTTTATTTTTTTTTTTTTTATGTTAAGGCATGACGCGATGAGCTAGCCGTTCGCCTGATGTTAAACGACACGGCTGCCCATATCAGCTGCAGTGTCACTCGGAACTCTAAAGTATAGAGTTTCGCGTGACACTGCACTGCGCACGTCAACCTGAGACATCAGCACAATGTAGTAATAAGATTACTAAACTGTGAGATCAGATCATAAAGTCTCATTTGCCCAGTAATTTCACTAGCTACAGTGCCCTTCAAACCGGAGCACAACAGTGCTTGCGCACTACTGCTTGGCGGCAGAATAACTGGCAAAGCGGTGGTACCTACCTAGATGAACTTTGCAGTAAAGTCCTACCACTTAGTAAAATCTGTCAAATTTTAATGTACACTGTCATAATTATAATAAATTTTGTTTTGTTTTTCCCAGACTACGGTGGCTTAGCGCGTGAATGGTTCTTCCTCCTGTCGAAGGAGATGTTCAACCCGTACTACGGCCTGTTCGAGTACAGCGCCATGGACAACTACACGCTGCAGATCAACCCCAACAGCGGCGTGTGCAACGAGGAGCACCTCAACTACTTCCGCTTCATCGGCCGCGTGGCCGGCATGGCGGTCTACCACGGGAAACTGTTGGACGGTGGGGAATTGACGCTCGCTTTCTTACAAACATACCGTCATTTTTTTTTTTTTAGTTTTAGTATGGCTCCACACTTTTGTGTATTTAGCCAGTGTCAAGTAATTGATAATTTATCAAGTTAAGTAATATATATGTATGTCAAGTCAAGTCACAGTCCAAGTTATCAAATCAAGTCATAGTCTAGTCTAGCCAAGTCATACTCCTAGTAAAGTGGTGGCCACTTTACCAGAAGCTTCTATGGAGTTTTGGAAACAACACGAAAAGATACGTTTCACCATCACTATACCACTTTCCCACACTCATGCCTGTAATCCAGCACTTAACGAATAAATGCCACCAATTTTATGCACTAACACTAAAAATAACACAAGTTTTGGAAAATAATACAATGCGGTGACACGATCTTTTTCGTTTTCCCGCCAAAACTCTACCGTCATTTTAAACCCATTCGAATTTTTATTTTATTACAATTAGATAACAAACAAAGCATATTTCGACAGACCTTATAGCTCAGTTGGTAGTCCTGCGTTGTGAGCTGTAGGTTGTGGGTTCGATTCCCATCCAGGACAAACATTTGTGTGATGAACATAGGTGTTTGTTCTGTATATTAGTTATTTCCTGTTTGTGTATCTGTTGCCTTGGTGTCAATAAAGAGTTTATCTATCTATCTATTAGTATAGTATTATAGGTATTATATTGTATTCTACGTATGTATTTACAAATAAAAAGTATGTAAGTATTCTATTGGTTTGTGGTTCCCATAGTATAAGCTTTGCTTAGTTTGGGACTAGATGGCGTGGTGTGAAATGGTTACAAATATTTCCCGCGGCAGGACAAGTATTTGTGCACAGAAAAAAAAAGCGCAAATACTTGTTCTGAGTTGTTGTGGGACCATGGTCCTCGTAGTTGCTGGGTCCAAGTTAAAAATTTCTTCCAAGTTCATCCATTTTATTCCTTGAACGAATATATGAGATTGCCTCTGGCAGAATCTTCATTTAAAATTGGTGACCAAGAAATTCAATAGTGTAATTTTACTTTTAAGTCACGTTTCACGACTCATATTTATATTTTTTCATTAGTAATTTCATTTTAAATTTTGTTGACTTTATATATTTGTTGTAAATTGACGTACCAGTGTAACGCGATGTTATAAGGTGAATAAATCTATGAATCTATGAAGTTCCTAGGTATACAGGGAAGCCTAGTTAGGGTCCAGGATCTATGTATGTGGCGTTATTATTATTATTGTTGTTCCAGCGTTCTTCATCCGGCCGTTCTACAAGATGATGCTCGGCAAGACCATCGAGCTCAACGACATGGAGTCCGTCGACCTCGAGTACTACAACTCGCTCATGTGGATCAAGGTAGCACTGCACTGCTGCACTCAGCTTTCCTAAGTTCGAACTTATCTCTGTAAACCCCGGTTTCTCGCACGTTTGTTATACTCGTGTCGAGTCAACGCACCAATCAAGCGTGCGTAAAGAAGTTTTAAATAAACATAAATAAATAAAAACTTTATTAGTTTACACAGGTAGGTACATAAACTTCTACAGCCTTATTAATAAACACGAACTAGCTTTAGACTAGTTACACAATCTTTTGTCTCTTTCGATCCAGCTAAATATTCCAGTAGCAAAAAAAGGACAAAAGCTGAAGTAACTAATCCGAGACTAATACCCGTTTATTAATAATGCTGCTAGTGAAGTAACATATTTGTTTTGCGTAAGGTTATTGTGTATAAACAAAAAAATTACCTTAACCTACGTCTTACTTCAATAACTCCCAACGATCACATGCATAGCTCCTGGCCCAAACTAGGATTCTCTGTATCTAGATGACCCAAACACAGAACAACAAATTACGCTTTTTTCTGTGCACAAATAGTTGTTCTGTCGCGGGAATGGAACTCGCCACCTCCAGACTATGAGCCTACTTGCTTATTGCTGTGTGGGGGCACGCCGCGCCCCACACGCGTGACAATTGAAGGGTTGAGAATAAAAAGGGTTTAACTGTCAAGCTGATAGTTTCGAGAAAATTGATTTTAAACTTCAGCGGCGTCATTTTAATGTAGAGTGCTTATAAAGTAATAGAAAAGGTTTATGTAAGTTTCAGTTGCTTGAAAATGTTTTAATTTTATTATAAATACTAAATATAGTACCAATTCATACAGTTACTGTAAAAATCTAATATAATAATATAAATATAATATTGTTTTTATGCTAAGCGAACTGTATTCCTGTGACAGATAAACCGTTTTTAGACTAAAAATCTCGAGATTGAAGCCTCATTTCGGTATTTTGAGAATGTATTATTGTAGATAATTTCACGCTGAATCCAACAATAACCCATAAGTAATTTTGTGAAAAAAATCAGTTAAACCCTTTTTGTTCTCACCCCTTCAATTATTCAAATACAAATACGAAAAAAGCGCAAAAACTTGTTGCGAGTCTGGGTGTATTGGGATGGTCCTCATAGTTCCTAGGTCCCTAGACAGGGAATTTTAGTTAGGGATTTATGTATATAATCGTTGGACATTATTGATGTAAAACTTCTTTACTCACACTTGACTTGGGGAGTAAGCTGATGAATGCGAGGTAAACGGAAATTGAAGTTGATTCACAATCTGTATTGTCAACATAACAAAGTTAAAAATTACTTAAAATAATTATGTTGGTATGTCCGGTAAAATGACGACATTAATAAACAAAGTGTGGCGTGCTGGCCCACGAAAAAGTTTCTATACCAGTCTCATAGAGAACCTTTCCAGCTAGTTGCTAGGGGCAACGGGTTTGGATTATTCGGGTACTCTACATCTGAAAAAAATTATTTCCGCATTTGGTTTTTGTAAATATCTTTTTAATTAATATATTGTGTACAGAGTTAATTGAAGGGGTGAGAATAAAAAGGATTTAACTGATTTTTTTGACCAAATGACTTATGGGTATCGTTGGATTCAGCGTGAAATTATCTTCAATAATACATTCTCAAAATACCGAAATGTGGCTTAAATATCGAGATTTTGAGTCTAAAAATGGTTTATCTGTCACAGGAATACAGTACGCTTAGCATAAAAACATTACTTTATTTCTTTTATTATATTATATTTTTACAGTAATTGTATGAATTAGTACTATATTTAGTAATTTTAAATAGAAATAAAACATTTTCAAGCAACTGAAACTTACATAAACCTTTTCTATTACCTTATAAGCACTCTACATAAAAATGACGCCGTTGACGTTTAAAGTCAATTTTCTCGAAACTGTCAATTTGTCAGTTAAATCCTTTTTATTCTCAACCCTTCAATTGTCATATCACTTATTACTACGAACCCATGGGCCTCCTTCTTATATAATAAAGTTTGTTAACCACGCTTCAAAAGCAAAAACAAAGTTATACCGGCCGACAGATGGAGCTAAACTAAAGAAGTTTTAGTTCAGTCGTGTGGTCTAAAGTACACTCGTTTATTATTATTATTATTTTTTATTTTACTCTGAAAAATTATACGATATACATCACCTCGCGTTAAATAATTTGGTTTATTTCTCATACTAGATTCCCTGAGCTATATCCCGACGTCGCTTATATTGCTGTTGCTTATTATTATTATTATTACAATATGGTACAAAATAGTTCCGTGTCCAGGAGAACGACCCGTCGGAGCTGTACCTGACGTTCGCGGTGGACGAGGAGCAGCTCGGCGCCACCATCCAGCGCGAGCTGAAGCCGGGCGGCGCCGCCGTCGGCGTCGACCAGGACAACAAGGACGAGTACATCAAGTGCGTGCACGGGTCTATATATACAGGGTCACATCCAGCGCGAGCTGAAGCCGGGCGGCGCCGCCGTCGGCGTCGACCAGGACAACAAGGACGAGTACATCAAGTGCGTGCACGGGTCTATATATACAGGGTCACATCCAGCGCGAGCTGAAGCCGGGCGGCGCCGCCGTCGGCGTCGACCAGGACAACAAGGACGAGTACATCAAGTGCGTGCACGGGTCTATATATACAGGGTCACATCCAGCGCGAGCTGAAGCCGGGCGGCGCCGCCGTCGGCGTCGACCAGGACAACAAGGACGAGTACATCAAGTGCGTGCACGGGTCTATATATACAGGGTCACATCCAGCGCGAGCTGAAGCCGGGCGGCGCCGCCGTCGGCGTCGACCAGAGAGCCTAGTCCGAGTTTATTTAATAGTTTTCACGTCTCACAGTGAAGGATGAGAGATGCGTTTTTGTATGGTGTCACGATAAGCGCCTCTAGTGGGCGAATTGTGAACCTCAGAATGCAAGTCTGAGTTATTTGTAAAACGATGAGGCAAGGTCCGTGAGTTCCTCGTTACCGACAACTCACGAGTCGTTGTGAAGCGTTCGAAATGTCGAGTAAACTCATAGGTTCTCACCTATTTTTTGCCATTTAGCTAGTCCGAGTTACAAATTTGACTGATGACATGCTCGAAATTCGATTACACCCATCGAATGCGAGCTATTCGCCCGTCACTTGTGTTTTTGACAGTGAAAGTATTGAAATACTCAGTGTGCTGTGTGACTAGCACCACGTTTGTATCTAATTATCAATAATTAAGTGACTTTTGAAAAAATGTCTGCGAGATACTATTTCGGTTTGCAATTATTGGAAGAAGAACGGACCCAACACCGACGTAGCCAGTTTTGTCAGCTCATGAAAATGCGGGCCCAGCTCCGAGAGCTTTTCAACCCTATGGAAGATCTCCCGGAGTCTGAATTTAGACTAAGATACCGGCTCTCAAAAGCAGCTTTCCACTTTTTATGTGAAGAGCTGCGACGTTACACGGACCTACGATCTACCAAAGTACAACAGTGTACAAAGATTTTAGTCCCAATTTCATTGCAATCTATTATACAGATATATATAGGTACATATACAGGGAGTAACAAAAACCCTGTTAAATAAATGAAGTATGTGTACAGATAATTACAAGTAGTCATATAAAAATGTCTAACAATACCTAAGTTATACGTATCTGAAGTTACAGGCAGTATCTAAATACAAAAAAACAATACCATTTCCCAAAAATGTTTGTGCCACAAGCCGTGCCTATTTTTAAATAGCTAAGTAACTAAGGTAAAAGTAAACGCGGAACCGACAAACGGGGGCCGCCTTTGTCGGCTCTTTTGTAGGATGCCGCTCCTGCACCTGTGTGCCTACGGGGAAATGGGGTGCGCGGGCGGCGCGGCATAGGCGCGGCGCGGCCCGCGGCTTACGCTCAGTCGCACGTGCTCTCTCATGCAATTTAGTCGTTTCCAGTTTGACCGTCGCGAATTTAGTGTCGAGTGTGATGTCGTATTCTAACGACGAATACTACAATATGTTAATGTGCCTTGGTAGAAGTCACAATAATTATGCGGCAGCACGTAGAGAATACGAGCATAATTTTTCTATTTCGCGTGGAATTGAGTTACCGTCATTAATGGCATT
This sequence comes from Ennomos fuscantarius, assembly GCA_905220475.3. NCBI lineage: Eukaryota > Metazoa > Arthropoda > Insecta > Lepidoptera > Geometridae > Ennomos > Ennomos fuscantarius. Next base: position 1,020,701 of record HG992040.1, on the reverse strand, counting down.
CCAGCGATTGCACTTACGTGTTTACAACACCGGTAGTGTAACGGGCCGTGATCAGCAAAGATTTGATGCTGGAAGACCACGAGTATTACATGATGCTGAAGAACAGGTGCTCGATATGTTTGTGCAAGACCCAACACGTAGCACACGCAGCATGGCAAGAGAAATTGGAATTAATCACATGCGTGTATGGAGGGCATTGAAGGAAGACGGTCAGCACCCGTTTCATTATCAACGAGTGCAATCATTGTTGCCCAGTGATTATGAGCCCAGAGTGGCAGATGACGCAGAGTTTTTGAGTCGTATTTTATTAACCGACGAATGCTCGTTCGTCCGAACTGGCGTTTTTAACTGCCATAATGAGCACGTATGGGCTGTGGAAAATCCAATCCGCCAAATCAGCATTTTGATTGATTGACTGAACATGAAAATCGCCTGCCGACAGATGTGTTTTTGAAAGCTCTTTTAAGAGCTAAAAATTACGTACTTATCTTGTTTCTTGACAATACAAAATCACACGTGAATTCGATTGTTTAGAGTGTGGCAGAAAGGCGCGCAGCACTTGTGTGCCTACCACTATTGGTCAAAGAGATCTTTTACGTCATTAAGTTCAGTCTCGCAATCCTACAACGTTGTGGTATGTGGTATAGGGCACATAATCGTATGAAAAACGCTTAAAAAGTAATCTGTGGAATAAATAGCTTCTAGTTCCGTCGCAGTAGGTATGCAAGTTGAATAGACTTAGCGTACCATGGCGGGCGGTGCGGGGTGCGGGCAGGCAGCAGGCTGCGTCGGTGGTGCAAGTACCTATGTTGTCAATATCTGAGGTCGTAAACATTTTTAGTAACGGCATAAAAGGTTTTAATAAAAAGCACACGTAAGTTTTGTATGTCTCGTATTGAAATAGAACTAGTATTACTACAACCTTGAGTTGACACTGGATACGCAGCTCGCGGATATAACAGGGTTTTTGTTACTCCCTGTATATGATCTACTGAACCAAGGTTTGTAAGTATTAATAATATAATTTAGTTATTGTATAAATAGTATTGTTTGTGTTTTACTCACATCTCCATATACATAACTAGCGTTTGAAATTGAGACGTACTAGTTCGCATTTTGGATTTTCAATTAAAGTTTGAATAGTATTGAATCTTAGCAGCTTCTGCGGAAATTTTACCACATGGCCAAAATTCAAAAATCAGTCAAAAAATAACGGCAGACCAAATAAATACCAAAAATGACATTGACTTTGACAGTTTTCAAATATTAACAATGACACTGACAGCTGTCCAACACAAATTCCATAGAGAATAGTGTTATGTTTTTGATTTCGCCAATCTTCTAAAATTAATTTTTTTCACACCGTCGCAAGTGACCAGTGAGCAGTCGATCGGCCGACAAATGGTTCTCACGGCATGTGTTTCAAACTTGGACTCGTCCGAGAATCGTCACGTACACGTCTCGCAATTCGATTGCGAGCGCTCGATCGTGAGCTCGTCACTTTTCGATGGTTTTTACTGCAAAACTCGGACTAGGCTCTCAGGACAACAAGGACGAGTACATCAAGTGCGTACTTATGTATAACAACCGTGCTAGATCCGTTAGGGTTTGGTGTACCCATCATTTCTGACTTAATTCACTATGAAACACTTTTTTCTTTTCTTTTTTTTTTGAGGGGGGAAATGCCTTCGCCTTGGCTATGTGGGACTCGAACCCACTAAAACCCCCCGTGAGGCTTCGTCCGCCGTACCGGGGGCGAGAAGGGATCGCGACTGCAGTCCAGCCAACTCGCCCCTAAACAAAATAAACAATTAAAATCGGCAATTTTGAATAAAAAAATTAAAAGTAGAATATCTCGAAAAGGGTTAAGTTTAGGCTAGGGTGTTTCACAGTGAAATAAGTCAGAAGTGATGGGTACTCCACGCTCTTAACGAATCTAGCACGATTTTTTCTGTAACCCTGTGTATATATTTGAAAATGAATCTCTATTTCCCTTGGTCATCGCGTCACGCGTAAACGGATGGAACATTTTAGCTAATTCTTTTTATATTGCGTTTATTAATGCGAGGAGAATGTTCTTATGAAAGAAAAAAAATAAGGAAGTCGATATTAAAATAGTTTTATCTAAACTAATATTATAAAGAAGATAATTTGATTGTTCGTTTGCATTGAATAGATTCGAAACTACTGGACCGATTTGAAAAATTCTTTCACCATTAAAAGCCTACATTATCCGCGATGAACATAAACAATATATATATAATGCCAGTGCGCGGCCGAAGTGGGCCGCTAGTACAATATAAAAAAACAATGATCTAAAATGTATTGGTTTTTCAGCTGTTCGATGGAGAACTGTATTTGATATTTTAGATATTTACCTGCATTTTTGCCGGACAACAGCCGCTAGTATTGCACATGTCCATAGGTGAAGGTTACCACTTACCATCAGGTGGGCAGCCTGCTTGTTGGGCACTCATAGAATGATAAAGTATACGATGTTGGTCACCGTTTATTTTGCTGATTTTCTCCACATTTTTTATGACAAAGGAATACAAACAAACCCGACAATGGTTAAACTAGGTAAACAATAGCCATGTTTCACATTGTAAGCCGTCATCCCCCACCCCTCAGGCTGGTCATCCAGTGGCGTTTCGTCTCCCGAGTCCAGGAGCAGATGGTGGCCTTCCTCGAAGGTCTCGGAGCCTTGGTGCCCCTCCCTCTTCTGAAGATCTTCGATGAGAACGAGTTGGAGCTGCTGCTGTGCGGCATCCAGCACATTGACGTCAGGGATTGGAGAGCCAACACCCTGTATAAGGGAGACTACCACGCGAACCATATTGTGGTGCAGTGGTTTTGGAGGGTAAGTTGGTTCTTGTTATTACTTAGTTACAAAATTAAGACGTTTTGACTAGTTATAACGCTTAAACTACCGCTTGAAATTTGAAATATGCCGAGTTTATACAATGCCTGCTTGGTTAATGAAAATGCAGGGTTCTAGTTTTATCCACAAGGGAGTTATAGGAGGCTGAAAATGGCCTGAATTGCTTCGAGAAAAGGATGGTATGGCCGCACAGTGGTTCGATCCCATACAAGTGGTTGGACATAGGGTATTGCAAAAAGAAAAGTTGTAATTTTGGAAAAATATATAAGCCGTTCGATGTATATATCAAAAGGCAACAAATATGACCTGAACGTATTTTGAGATTGGAGTTATAGTTTAGGAGTTATTCCACTAAAACGGTTTTCAATGTATGGAAAGCAACATATAAGTATAGATATCTCGTGATTTTGACCCGTTTTCGTTTTGGGATTTATATGATGGTATCATATCGTTATATGCCATATTTTGACCGTTTTCTTTCTGGGATTTATATGGTGGTATCATATCGTTATATGCCATATTTTGACCGTTTTCTTTCTGGGATTTATATGGTGGTATCATATCGTTATATGCCATATTTTGACCGTTTTCGTTCTGGGATTTATATGGTGGTATCATATCGTTATATGCCATATTTAGACCGTTTTCGTTCTGGGATTTATATGGTGGTATCATATCGTTATATGCCATATTTTCTTCAAATACACTTGGTGCTTTCGTGCACTTTTTGAGATATGATGAAAAGTATGTAATATATGTAAAACCAGACCAAACTGAGTATTAATAGATTGAATATTAATAAATGTCTCGATTTAAAATTATATAGATATATTTCCCAGAGTTTAGAAAATTATATCGAAACTAGCGATCATAATAATAATAATTACATGAGATTACAGATGAGGGTAGTTAACCATGTGGCATTTTAGGCTGAATATATACTGGAATAGATTAAGTTTAAGATATTTTAGCTTTTTGAACTAAAACTTCCTTACACACGCTTGACTTGGGGGTAAGCTGGTGAGGCAAAGTTGAGAAGGGGATATACTTATATCTCCCTCTCTACGTGAAGATAGAAAGAGTAACGTTTCGCATGTTACTGTACGGGCAGATATGGAGCTAAAGAAGTGTTACTTGAGTCGTGTGGTCTGTTTTTTTTAATGAGTATTTGTGCCCGCGAGGTGGTGCTGTCGTTCTCGAACGAGATGCGGTCGCGGCTGCTGCAGTTCGTGACGGGCACGTCGCGCGTGCCCATGAACGGGTTCAAGGAGCTGTACGGCTCCAACGGGCCGCAGCTGTTCACCGTCGAGAGGTGGGGCGCCGCCGACAACTACCCCCGCGCGCACACTTGGTAACTATAACAATAACAATATTTTTATTGCTCAGAAAAGACAAACAGAACCTTAATATACGATAGGTAGGTACATTAACAAATCAGATTTTACTGATATTAACAACAGGTAAACTAGCAGGTAGGTGCTGAGGGGAATCCCATTGTTCCAAATATGAGTTATACTAATGATTACAGTGACTTTTGTCTATCTCTATTATTTTATATATTTATACACACATATATATATCTAATCAATTGCTGTTCGTTAGTCTCGCTATAACTCGAGAACGGCTGGGCCGATTTAGTTGATTTTTGTTTTGAAATGTTGGTTGTAGTCTAGGGAAAGTTTAAAAAGTGAGAAAAGAAGAAGAAGTATTATATAAGTTTATATTGTTGGTTATAGCGGTATCGCCTACTTGACGCAATCAACTGATCATTATTGACAGCCTCTGGTGTGGTGGATGAGCAGGTCGGCTCGTAACCCGGAGGCGGGTTCGATTCCCGTAGCAGGACAAGTATTTGTGCATAGAAAAAAAGCGTACTTGTTTTGGGTCTGGGTGTTGTGGAACCATGGTCCTCGTATTTCGTGGGTCAGGGAATCCTAGTTATGGTCCAGGATCTATGTATGTGATCGTTGGGCGTTATTATTATTCATAAAGTAAAGAAAAAAAAATTAAATTGAGGTCATTAGTCTCGATAGCTTAAATAAAGCATGTCCCGGATTTCGAAACGAAGGGATGTAGCCTTGAGTCGCGTTCGCGATTTTTTATTTATTTATTTGGGTTACTTTTTGCACACAGATTACATAACGATAATAGGATACTTTTAAATACAAAATGAAACAAGAATATTGTAAGAAACTTGTTCTAGCGGAATTACACAAGATGATTGTTCCATTTTCAATCGATTTCAAAAAAAGAGGTTCTCAAATCGACTGTACTTCTTTATTTTATTTTTTATGTTTGTTACCTTAGAACTTTCGACTGGGTGAATAGATTTTGATAATTATTTTTTTATTTAAAAGCTGGTGCTTCCCGTGTAGTATCATTTCAATTTAGTCCAGCTCTGACAATGGCATCCATGAGATAATCATATAAGTCTGAAGTCGGTTTTTTGCGCTTTGCGTTTGTTAATTATGTATTTAAGATGAACTTCCGCGAGGTCACGTCTGGATCAATCAATTAGGATACTTTTATTTCATGAGATTAAAAGAGTTCCCGAAACTAATAATAGTGAGTGAAACCGCGGGACGTCTTTCTAGTTTATAGTAGATGCGCCCCGCGGTTTTACCCGCGGATAAAAAGTATTTTAATTATTTGCTGATCCCACGGTAAAATTTAACTTTTCCGGAATAAAATGTAGCATATATGTTAATCCAGCGTATAAGCTATCATGGTACCGAATTTCATCTAAATCCATTCAGCTGTTTGAGCGTGAAGAAGTAACAAACATACACATAAACACACATACACACATACAAAAGTACGCCTTTATAATACGCCATTATTAGTGTGATTATATTATATTATATTATATAATTTTCTGTATCCAGCTTCAACCGGATCGATCTGCCTCCGTACGAAAGCTACCAACAGCTTCGGGAGAAACTGATCAAGGCGATCGAAGGCTCGCAGGGATTCGCCGGCGTCGACTGAACACAACCCTTACACAACCAACCTTATGTGTTAGAAAGTTCCGATCTTTACTAATTACTCATTATTGTGTGGTCGCAATAAAACACACTTTACCTTAATTCTGTTATCAAGTTAACATTGTATAAGCGTCAATGAAACTAAGCAACGCCCATTCTGCCCCAATTTAATAATCTTCCGTCCTTTTCGCACACTCCTAAATCATTGTGAACATTGACGAAAAGATGAATGGCCAAAAATCCGGGCCTTGTGCTGACACCATGCCATTTGCCATATGTTTCAAAGGACGCTTGCAGATAGACGCTTCCAGCAAGCCTTGTCTAACCTCGCTGACAAAACAAAGTAGACATTCAACCTTGGTTCTAAAACAACCTTACTTGGTTCTAAAACAACCTTACTTGGTTCTAGAACAACCTTACTTGGTTCTAAAACAACCTTACTTGGTTCTAAAACAACCTTACTTGGTTCTAAAACAACCTTACTTGGTTCTAGAACAGCCTTACTTGGTTCTAAAACAACCTTACTTGGTTCTAGAACAGCCTTACTTGGTTCTAAAACAACCTTACTTGGTTCTAAAACAACCTTACTTGGTTCTAGAACAACCTTACTTGGTTCTAAAACAACCTTACTTGGTTCTAAAAAAACCTTACTTGGTTCTAGAACAGCCTTACTTGGTTCTAGAACAGCCTTACTTGGTTCTAGAACAGCTTTACTTGGTTCTAAAACAACATTACTTAGTTCTAAAAAATGTGAATGTTTGGGGTAAGGGATTATCCATCACTATTTGCCATACAACATTAAGTTTCAATACTGAATATGCACCTTTTGACTAGTTTTCATTGTAAAAAGTAGGATTACTTTCCCAACTTAACTGCATTTATAGAGGGTACTTGTGAAGTAAACTGCCTCCACTAAACCTATACAAAGAGATATCTTAGGCCCATTACTTTTCTAATTTGCTCACTATCTTCAGTGCGTTGGGGATAGATTTACAATAGGTATTCATTAAATAACGAAATTTTTGACCATGAACACTTCTGGTAAAGTTTAGGTATTCAACCTAAATGATAAGGAATATATATACTTTTAAAAATTCTTTTCAATTGTGTCATACATAATGTACACAATTTAAATTTTGCCATTATGTACAAAATAGATGTGAAGAATTAGGGGTTGGAATTATTTATATAAGAAACGACGCAGCAGTTTTTCCAATTGCTATAATAAAGATATACATCGACATCAGAAACCTCTTTCTAATAAACACTGCATAACAGCGGAATAGCTACTCAGTGTTCTCTCTTGCTCATTTCAAACTCAATAGAAAGAAACCAAACACTAAATAACTATTCCTCCGCTACGCAAAGTTTATTAGTAAGAATGTAAATGTAAAAATGCTGCTAAATCTAAAGACTACAAAAAAAATAAAGGGAAAAACGTCAGCGTTTTGTATGCAACGTGAAAAGGCCACGTTTGCGTGTGGGCGAGTACTGGAACAACGATTCATTGAGAGTAAGAATCGTTTATATTAAAAGTATCGTGTGAAATTAATCTATTCTATATAACCTAGCGTACCTAGTTTTTATATAAATCTAGATTGTTTAGTCTATTCTATTGTCAAAGTCCGTATTACAAGACGATGCTCAGTCATCGATAGGTGCTCAAGCAGAGATTTCATTCATAAAGTGATCAATTAGCGAATGAAATCTGCTTGAACACCGATCGATGACTGAGCATCATTCTCTAATACGGAACTTATATTGCCTTAACACATGCACCGAAAAGCAATTTAAAATAGTTGAAATTGTAGATAGACCGGTTTTGGAATTATGTAAATATCGTGAATGAGTTAGATTAGACATCTGGGGACAGAGTACTTTGAGTTACTAGGTATTCTTCTTTATTGATTAGATTACAAACGAAACAGACAAACATTTTAAACAATAATGACAACGTCAAAGTGCATATAAAAAAACGAGCGTGCTTTAGATCACAAAACTGAAGAAAAACTTTTATACGAAACGTAACTCTCTTTTTCTATCTTCATTAACTTATATCTCCCTCTCAACTTCCGTTCGCCTCGCTCGATCAATATCCGTAACGCTCTCGTATCGCATTCACCAGCTTACTTCCCAAGTGAAGCGTGCGTAAAGAAGTTTTACTTCAAAAACATGATTTTGAAAGAAAATATTAGGAAGACAAAACATATTTTCAGTTAATATATGATACTAGCACGGATGGATATTTATTTTTTAAATATTTTGGCATAAGCATTTTTTTCTTGCAATTTACATAACCTATATTAATCAGTGATAATGTAGCATTCAAATGGTGAAAGAATTTTTAAAATCGGTCCAGTAATTTTTGAGCTAATTCGTTACAAATATACATACAAATCTTCCCTCTTTATAATATTAGTATAGATAGATAATACCTTAATAATTCGTTTGCAGGTAACTTTACAAAACACGGTTCAAACTTAATGCGTCGGTGCATGCTTACCTCACCAGCAGCTAAAAAATTTGAGGATAGTAGCTCAGCCTTCTGTACTGTAAAGTTGGTGGTACGCTTCCCACCCAGGACAATTATTTGACAGCCTCCGTGGTGCGATGGTTGAGCAGGTTGGCTCATAACCCCTGAGGAGGCGGAGTCGATTCCCGAGCCAGGACAAATATTTGTGCACAAAAAAAAAATGCAATTACTTGTTCCGAGTCTGGGTGTTGTGGAACTATGGTCCTCGTAGTTCTTGGGTCCCTCAACACGAGGAATCCTATTTGGGGTCCAGGATATATGTATATGATCGTTGGGCGTTTATTATTATTATATTTGTGTGATGGACAGCGATGTTTGACCCCAACATTTCACAGCGCCATCTAGCCCTCGGGCTAGCAAGACAGAAATCGTTCTACGCAGATTAGCTTAAAGAGCGTTAATGTATAAAGAAGTAATGGTAAAGTCTGTTATATTATTAAAGACAAAAAGCCCCTTTTAAATGTAATCTATGATTAATTATATCCTTAAATTAGTTTAAATTAATGCTGCCCTAAAGCTAAACTTTAAAATTCGTAATGGTCAATCCTACTATAATAGTGTCTCGTATCCTATTTATCCTCTAACATAGTATTCTAAACATGAGTGCCTATAATGTAGTATTGTAAATATCGAGTTACACGGTCTTCTAGCGCTTTTATTGTGTACTTCCTTGTATTTGGTTATAAAGATAATATATTGGGTTTGTTAATATAACAATCTTTTAAAACCTAAAATATCTTATTACAGGTATCAAAAGATTGTTTTTGGCATAAATATTAAAATACAATTCAGAAAACCAATAATGATTACGATTTTCTTCAATTATTTGGTTCTAAAAACGCAGTCTTTGGCCGTACGTTTGTAAAAATCGTAATCGTAAAAATCATTAAAAAAAAACAAACAAATCAAACATTCAATATAAACAAAATATACATTCAATATAAACAAAATATACATTCAATATAAACAAAATATACATTCAATATAAACAAAATATACATTCAATATTCATCAATAATTTAATTGTAGAGCTCGGTTTCTTTAAGGAATACTCGGAAAACATTTCGCAAAAGAGTTCCTCATATAATGTACTGTACATTGTTACAGCAATAAGGCTCACAGGCTTATTAGTACCGCGGTACTTAATTTCACTAGTACAGCGGTACTAGTACACTTACTAAAAATACGTCCGACGTGTATACACGTCCTCTTATGACAAATACTGTTCAATTCTATACACCACCTGTATTTATTGTTATATGTTTGGCTTGAAATCTGCTAGACTCAGATTATAATTGAAGGGGTGAGAACAAAAGGGTTTAACTGATTTTTTTTTACAACATGACTTATGGGTATCGTTGGATTCAGCGTGAAATTATCTACATTCTCAAAATACCGAAATAAGGCTTAAATCTCGAGATTTTGAGTCTAAAAACGGTTTATCTGTCACAGGAATACAGTTCGCTTAGCATAAAAACATTATTATATTTATATTATTATATTATATTTTTACAGTAATTGTATGAATTAGTACTATATTAAAATAGAATTAAAAGAATTAAAACATTTTCAAGCAACTGAAACTTACATAAACCTTTTCTATTGCTCAATAAGCACTCTACATTAAAATGGCGCCGTTGAAGTTTAAATGCAATTTTCTCGAAACTATTAATTTGACAGTTAAACCCTTTTTATTCTCAACCCTTCAATTATTATGTATATTTATACTGTAGATACATACCCAAAAAATACGAACTTTGTCTATGTACTTTTTGTTTAACAAATTAAAAGCGTGTGTGATTATTATATAACGTAAATGGCTGCAATACAATTGTATAAATCCCGAAGTTGTAGCTTCAACAAATTTCGGGATGTTAAATGTGGCCCACGATAAACTAGTTAAATCTACATGGTTCTAATAAAACTAGAGTTTCACAGTCGTATGCTAAACTAGGTTTTCTGCTGCCGATTTACAATTCATCGGAAATGTTACGATTGGAAATGTATCTCTCACTGTCATCTACATACAAGATGAGAGAGTCGGAGATAGAGGTGCTGCAGTTGGCAAATACACGCATACATAATTATACCTTACTTATTTACATTTATTTATTATAAGCTTTACACTTCGGCCATAAATAAAAATTAATATACTTTAATCATAAACATTTTCGTGAAATAGAATTAAGTTTGTCTGTCGAACGTAATCGTTGACTTATTTTATTTATTCCACGTATTATTCTATATTTTATTGAAGTGATAACCCTGACAAGGTGAAGGAATGTTCGGGATGTGAACAAAATGTAGGGTTGCCTCGCATCAGACTCGTTCAATTACTAGATTGTAATGCGTCAAGTGGTCCGAGCGCCTCTGTCAGGGTGGTTAGTTATTAACTTAATTAATTTGCGTCCTAATTAGGTAAACATTCGCTTTTCGCTTAGATAGCTATATTATATAAAATATTTTCATATTCAGCACACATTGTAAATATTTTGTATATGGTGTAAAAAATTGCCATAAAAGAGTAAAGTGTAAATTAAATTTATATACAGGGCGTTCCATGAAATGGAACGTGGCGTTTTCGTTGATGATATTGGACGGCAATTGTTTACACCCTGTATTTATTTATGTTATTTAAAATGTATAAGTTAGATTTTATTGATGATTACTTAATATTTTTTAATTATTTTTAGTTACATAAATAGTTATTAATGGTTTCAGTTGTGTTTATAATATAAGTCATTAGATTTAAATTAGTTTATTGAAAGAAGGTCCCATACTGTAAATATGCCTAAGCATATAAAAAAAATGAAAAAACGTATTACAAATGACCAGCGCTTTTAAAAAAGTTTAACTATTACTAGTATTATACACTCTTGGGCAATTATAAAGAGCTACTGCATTTAACACATCAAAAGTAACTCTAAATGCTATGAAAATAAAGTTAATATTAATACTAGAGCAGCAATAAAGTATCCTAATTAAGTGCCCTTTACACTGGCTGGTATTATAAACACGAGTGTGGTCGAAACGAAATTATGCAATTATTCCATCGTTTAAATATATTATTTTGTATGTATACCTCAGTGCAGTCGCAGCGTTCAATGTATACGGACGTGTCGAGTGCAAGAGAGGCGGGCAACCATGAACATTGCATTTACCTGTCAAAATAACACGGACCCTGCTAATTTATAAGCGATAGTTAAATTTAGTCAATGCTCAAATGCTTTGTTACGTCGCGCTTGACATTTTATGTCAGCTGGAAGTTACAGCACGTCTTAAACATGATTAAATTTAACCAACGTTTTATGGAAGCTGTAAATGTATCGATTCGAGTTAACAGGTATCTTCTAGGCAAGCGTGTTACATCCTAGACTACATAGTTACTTACCATCAGGTGCGATAATGGTCGAACGCAAGCCTATCAAACAAAATGTGAATAATTTAAAAATAATGTGATTAAACATATGAACTTCGTTTTATTGTGGAAGTTGTTGAAATTTATGTTGGCGATTATTGAATCAGAAATATTTAAAATATATATTGTTACCTAATTTTCCGAGCACACGTAACATCTCGCGTTTCAAATTCAAAAGAATTTCAAACAGAAATACAGACATAGAAAAAGTACACTCATTATTTATTCTTGTCCAGGCCAGCTAACGCAAGCTTTTTCACAATATGCAAATGATCTAATTAAAATCACTTCTCCATTCCGCTTTGTTATTTAAATTCTGTATTTGGAAGTAAAGACTCAAATCTCGCCAGAAAACTGTTCTTAAGAAAACTAGTCTCAATTCTCAGTCACTCTTCTTTACCACTATTGTTCACATTGTAATGTGAGTTAAATAACAATAGATTGTTAGCATTCTTGATTCAATGATGCAATTGATATGGTATTAGATGAGGCACATCGTTCATGGCGGTGGTTTATGGTGGCCTTGTGACCCATCCTACCGATACATCGACCGATAACCAAAATCAGAACCTCCGATATTGTTCTTTTGACTATTGCATTATAATTTAGTTAATAATCATCAATAGGCTGTTTGACTACTATTAAACATGAACAAATAAAATTCTTAAAAATGAATGTAATAATTGAAAAAAAAGTAAATTCGATAAATAAATCACAGAGTTTTTTTTATGGTGTGGAATGATGTGACGAGCTAGTCGTACACCTGATGTTAAGCGATACGGCCGCCCATAATAATAGTGTCACTCGGAACTCCAAAATAAAAAGGGGAAAGTGACACTGCACTGCAGACACTGAAGTCTGTAATCTTATTGCCAGACTGCTGACAGTCTGGTAATAAGATTACTCGACTGTGAGATGTCTCAATTGCCCAGTAATTTAATTCAGAGTAGTACGCCTTTGAAGCGAGTCGGCATCGCATGTCCCTTTCTCGCAAAACAGAGATCGTGTGAAGCTTCCTCGCAGCTACTATAAAGTTTTGCTAGTGACGTCACATGCCAAATAAATTGTATGTATAGAGCTACCATAGAAGTACCACAGCTTAGTAATGAGTTACTGTGAGGACTGGTAACCGACGTGGCTGCGTTTGAGCTGCCTCTTTCTATTCCTGTATTTTAAAATTAGATATTTAATTTTTGTTTTCACTGATTGTCTAGTTTTTGAGGTATATTATTTATTTATGCAATAAAAATACAACAGTCAAATAGCCTATTGCACATACACTGCTTTAGCAGAAGTCAAGCTTACAACATGAAGTTTCGCAAAGCTCCAAGGATGTTGGTCGCCGCACGGTTTCATAAGTGTACCAGTTTTGACAGGTCCATGCGATGTTAGTGATGCATGCTCCACCGTGTTGATTGTGCTGTGGTCCGTTGATTAGTCTACTTTTACGATGAGACTATCGGCCCGCCCCGGCTTCGCACGGGTATTTTATTTGTATATTTTACGCCTATATTCATCACCGATATTGTAGGATTCGAATAGTGAAAGAATCTTTCAAATCGGTCCAGTAGTTTAAGAGCCTATTCGATGCAAACAAACAATCAAATCTTTCCTCTTATATCAGTTTAGTTTCTGTTGGTTATGATTAGTCAAGTTTCATGATGATTAGATTACTCGGGGTTTCTTATGATTAGTGATCACTGACTTTTAATTTTATGGTGATTTTGTTTAGATATTTGCTGTAACTTCGATACAAGGGATGCGAGTTGAAGAAATGAAAGAGACAGTCGGGGGGCGTTTGCCTTTTTCTTTTGAACTTGGCCTTGACACACGCGTGTGACTTGATATTCACGATTCTGTTACATAAACTGGTTACGGTATCTGTTAACATCATCAGATTATATTTCCTCTAACTTAGCTCTTAACTCGAAGAGATAAGATTTCATAAACCAGCAGTATGGCAATGCAATTCTGATTTATATTATGCTAACTGGTAAATGCATACAAATACATATAAAATTCAAAGTCCTGACTGACTGAATGACTGACTTATATATCAACGCACAGCCTAAGCCGCTGGTCCTAGAGTTGAATTTTGGAGGGTGTGTTCTTTGTAAGGTGTAGGTATCCACTAAAAAGGGGGTTTTCGAAATTCCACCCCTAAGAGGGTGAAATAGGTGGTTGAATCATTTTCTTATAGGCCACGCGGGTGAAGCCGCGGGTAGAAGCTAGTAGAATATAAAATTAAGTAGGTACCTACATAAACGCCTCGGACATTTCAGTAAGCAAGTTGTCACTAAAATATGAAATTTTGAATATATTTACTTAACGGATCACAGCACTGTCACTGAAGGTAATTATAATTATACTAATTTTAATGAACAAGTATGTTGTTGGACACAACGATATTTTTGTTATGATTATTATAAACATCGTATCGTGTAAATAGGTTTATTGAAATTGGAAAAGAAACATAAAAATATAAAAGTTTATTGATTGATATAAGTTTTTCTTTTCATATGCCTTATAACATAAATTAATTAGGTACACATTATCAATAGTTACTGCTATGAGCTGATTTTACACCTTTTGAAAATAATAAGAAAATGCAGAAAACCTCAAATGGAGGAAACATGAATCCCTAGGTGAAGGCTAGATGATTTTTTTCCGTTTGGGGTTGAAACAATGGGTCTTTGAAGCCTGCAGGCGTGGCTTGTCAGGAAGCTGTCCAGAGGCCTGGTTGAGCTGACGTGCGATCAAAGAGCTGGCACATACCTCGGCCAACGAATCAGCCTAGCTAGTCAACGAGGGAATGTCACCAGCTTTTTAGGTAAATTTCCCACAGTTGGTGACCTGAATTCTGTGTTTTATTTATAACCTATTTTTACGTACTAAAATTTGTGCACAATTAATTTAAATGTAACTTTATACCTTTGTAACATATAATTCATCGTCAAATAGTCATTGTAAATTACATAATAAATATAGAAAGTGCAAAATTAAATTGAGTATAAGCCATTGTAAGGGGAAACATACATTTAGTACCCGTGGTACCCCAGTCGTACCTTTTCCTAACCGTGGTAAGTACCCCAGTCTAGTAAGCAAAGTCATTGGAATGAATTATTACTAAAACGATCAAAACTAAAAAATATTGTAGTCTTCTATTTTCAAGTAACATTTACTGACACCCTTAACTGACACATTGTAAAGAATCAATAGATCAACATCACAAAAGTTCACAATAATTTCACAGCGGCAGATGATCACGCATCTCGCACTCACGACACAGTGTGGCAACCAACACGCACTTGACCAGCGAATCTGTCGACAGACCGAGAGAAGGGCGATGGTGCAAGACCGCCACAACCGGCCCGATGTATGCAGTTACACTACGCACGGGCTTGCGTTTTGTCGTAATTAATATTTAACGAACATATGGACAAAAATAATTTACACAAAGTTTAATAATTTACCTATAGTGGCAAATTAAAAATATATGGATTATGAATTATTGAAAAATCTAGTCAGTTTTTTGTAAAGCATTTTTTTTACATAAATTACGAATTTAATTTGAATGTAGTTGAGGATTATTATGGAGAATATGTTATTATTTTTATAATTTTTCATTTATTAAAGTGAACTTTTACATTGAAAATGGAGTGGCTATCTACAGTGACTGTGTTTTTATTAATTTGGAAACCTATACAAGGAAGCATCGTGAAAATAAATGGTAAGTTTATTTGCGGTACGATACATAGTACATTTTTCAAAAATGTTTATTTTTCCTTAGCGGGGACCGAACCTCGAGAGCCGCAAACACCCGCACGACGCTATAGCGGCTATTAAAGACAATAAAGTTACTAAGAATTGTTAATATTATTCATATATAATATTATCGTACTGTGTTCCGGTTTGAAGGGCAATGTAGCTAGTGAAATTACTGGGCAAATGAGACTTTATGATCTGATCTCACATTCGTGTAATCTTATTACCAGACTGTGTTGATGTGCGCATTGCAGCAGTCATGCGAAACTACATATTGGAGTTCCGAGTGACACTGTTCTGTTATGGGCGGCCGATTCACTTAACATCAGGTGAACGACTAGCTCGTCACATCATTCAATAACATAAAAAAAAAATATAATATTTAAAGTAGGTACTACAGTACACAACACAACAACAATTTCAAGGCAATTTATTCATTTTTGTGTATGTTAAGTATACGATAGTAGACCAATTTAGATACCTACTTAATTCTTTTTTTATTCTGTTGGTAGAGTAAATACATACCTAAATATTTCTATAGGACCACCTATACAAATTTGTTCAGAATCTGATGACACAGTAAGAGTAAATCCGGATACTCTTCAATAGATAAATGGATGAAATGCATCGAGAAATACCTTATATTTGGAATCGGTATAGAGAGGATGCAACTCGTCGACAACCTTTTTTAAATTCGACGTTAGGTATTAGGCGTCATCTCCCAGTTCTGCGTGTTGAGTCTATATTGTTCTCTGGAGCGTCTTTAATAAACAGTTGAGTCTACCCACTTTCAGAGACTACATTCAACACCTTGCCGCCTCTGTACGCCCTAGACTCGTGGTCCGAATGTCAAGGCGCAGGAGATGTGTACTGCATGGTGGATGCTGCGCTGGTTTCTAAGAAACCTTCGACTGCGTTGACGCTGCTACAGGTAATTGAAAATTAATAACAATTAGGTTTCTAAGAACGTTTCGGTTTCTTGGAATATTCCATCGCCATCGTGGTAATTACGTTGGGATCATTGGTCGACTCTAGCCCTTCTAGCTAAAATATTATATGCACAACCCGACGTTTGATCAACCCTTGATCTAGTTGCTTCCAACTTTTCAAGACGGCTGCGTAGGCGCCTCATGCATGGTTGACGCTGTCAATTTCGGTAGAGACAATAAAAACGTTTATGAAATAAAAGGATTTCACTATTTCTATGATGAACGTTCGATGTATAGTAAAATTAATATGAACATCTTATTCATTCTAACATTGTAGACAAGTGGGGTATATTATAAAAATTGAATGGAATATGAACTAGTCGACCGTATGACGTTTTGCATAACAATTGATTAAAAGTTAATAAAAGCTGCATTTAATTTCAACTTTGAACGTAAATTGTACAAAACACACACATTGTCCAGTTGTCTATTTTTTAGTAAACCTATCATTACCTACCTACATAAACCTATATTAATTACGTTTATTCTGCTCAGTGAGAGGTCAATTAGTATTTATTATTACCAATATACTATCAGTTTCTTTAGTTATTATATCATTAAAGATCACGGTCGACCTTCATCTACAATTAGTTTTGATGACTGTTTTAAATATCTCATACCTAATTTAATGGCTCTAAAGCACCGGTGACCGGCGTGCCTTTCAATGTGCTGGCATTCAAATCTAAGTCAAGGAGAGGTTTCAAAGGAATAGCCACAATGACACGTAAATACTATTTGTCCTATTGATTGCAGAGTTAAAATGGGCAGTAATATTGTATACGTTTAACAAGACGTATTACACTTCACATACTAAGTTAAATATGTTACTTTACAATGTAATGTAATGCTGCATACCTTAAGAAAAAATTTTTTTTTTACAGTCATACATTTGATATTATGCAGCTCTTAATTCTTCATACCAGGGCTTTAGGTAGGATGGAAGTAAAAAAATATCACAATTGATCTACCCTCAAAGCACGGGCTGCAAAATCAATCACCATGCATATCGCTGACCACTAGGACAGTAATGTACATTCAGTAGATACTCGTAGACAAATAATTTCTGTGACAGAACAAGAGCATGGATCTAAGATTTGTTTTATATTAAACAATGAACAAACAATTTATTTACAGTATTTTATTAGTTTTTGGTATTTTTATGGTAGGGAATTGTGATTTCAAGATAACACTACACATCGTTACACATGTAAATATATTCTTATAGTAAACTATATTGTAAATTTATATTTAAATCATATAATAAGGAAATAACAAGTACCTAGAACAAATTGCAGTCACATCTAATTTCTATACGATAGTCTCTCTGGCACGACGCCATATACGCTGATTGCATTCTAATGCGTTTACAATGCAATTGCGATCAAGGATCGGCGTCGTTAAACTGCTGTGTAACAAAAAGGCACTCAAAGTACCTCCGTGGTACATCTATACATATGATAAAAAAAGGATTTGTCCTGATTAACGGACTGACATAGACAACGCAAAGCCGAAACCACAGGACGTATAGGCTTGATATTTGGGAGATATCTTGCTTTTACGCCATTGTTTATGGTTTTTAGAAATTCCATATTTTTTTATTAAAAATTGTGTGTGTAGTAATTTTATAGGAGGTTCATGCCCATTTTAAAATAAAGGTACCTTACATTTGGAAAATTTGATAAAAAACTAAACAACAAATTACCCACCAATGGCAATCAACTCGTAAACAATACTTACGAAATTACGTGCAATCAAATTTCGTTAGCGTCCTTCCCAACCGGTTCCATTAATAGACTATTGATCCAGCATCTGCTGCTCGTGGCACCAGCAACGTGGTCGCAATACAAGGTCTAATGTTGTAATTTGAAATTATCTCGTCACTAGCTTTTGCCCGCGGCTTCGCCCGCGTCGCCTATAGGAAACGAAGATTTTTTTATAGATAATACAAACACCCACCATTTCACCCACTTAGAGGTGGAGTTTTGAAAAACCCTTTCCTAGTAGATACCTACACTTTACAAAGAACTCACCCTCCATATTTCAAATCTCTAGGACCGGCGGTTTACGCTGTGCGTTGATATATAAGTCAGTCAGTCAGTCAGGACTTTGAATTTTATATGTATAGAAGATTGATTTAAGACATAATATTGGTAGGAAAAGGTCCGTACGTAGTCTTAATCAAAGCATCAAAATTATCTTAATAAACGGACTCCAAATGTATAGTTGACTAAAACACACATGCCCATGTGGTTCATCTACGTATGGTGACGGAGATGTGGAACCAGGGGCTTTCCCCCGTAAGTCTGGTAGAGATGGTATCGTGTTCTCTCTTGCTCGCACTCGTGGACTTGTTAATTGACGTGTGCACCATCCTGCACACGCCAATTCTGGGAATTCACTCCTGTTCTGGGAATTGGCTTCGCCTGCGATGGCAGGCAGGATGGCAGTTAGTGGTCCCAACTTATTTAATCTATTACAAAAGTCCAATTATCTAGACTCGTGTGACCCCCGTTGATCTGGTATTAGTACACCTACTTATTGCACTCTCGACTGACAAGGCTAAGTGTCGTAATGTACTAGCAAGTATTTGCTTTTGTGTATCAAATATTACATTTCCATACGTTAAGTTCAATAGTTAAACAGTAGCACGGGATGATAGACTTCTTATAATAGCTAAAATAGGGGGAGTTGTGGATTCTTCTGTACAGGTGTAATTGAAGCTTCGGATCAGAGTGTTTTGTTATACATTGTGCCGGATTGCTTGCACCAGTAGCCAGTAGTTGTTTTTAATACTCGTTTATTATATTAGGCTTGCTATATATATTTATTTATTTTTAACCCCCAACGATCACATACATAGATCTCTTGGCTAGCATGCTACACCTTCGATCGCATCCTAGACCCTAACTAGGATTCCGCGAGAGACTTGCATGCTCGCGTCACTCGCGACAATAATAATATGTGTGTTTGTTACGTACGACTCATCTTTTCTGCAAAACACGGCTGACAGCTGTGTGCGTGAATGGAAGGGTGACAAAAACTGCTCTAAACCGGTTTATTGAACCAAACCAAAAATAGTTTAGTAACGGTTCCGGTAGAATGAAACCGAAAAGAAAAGTTCCCTATGTACTTAGCGTTAACCGGTTCGAAAATTAACGCGGTTTCCAAACCTTGCTATTGAGAGCAAATGATTAAATCAACCCGTTACTGATTTAATTGCAGGAGTATTCGAAGCAAACCCTGAAGCATTACAACAGGTCCGTGATCCACCGCGGGGTGTGCGTCTCGCGGTGCGGCGCCGAGGAGGGCGGCAGCTGGGACCTGGCGGCGCAGCGGTGCCTCAACATCACGCTCATGAAATACGGGATTGAGGTCAGCATACTCTCTGTCTATTCATTCTATAAAGTCCTTTTATATAAGCTATTTGTGTATAGATAGATAGATAAAACTCTTTATTGAAACTCTACGTAACAGGAACAATTTACAATTTATATGAGACAGTCTCTGTGGTGTGGTGGTTGAGCAGGTTGGCTCATAACCCAGAGGCGGCGGGTTCGATTCCCGCGGTAGGACAAGTATTTATGCACAGAAAAATAACAATTACTGATTCCGAGTCTGGTGTTGTGGGACCATGGTCTTCGTAGTTCCTGGGTCACTAAACACAGGGAATTCTAGTTTGGGTTCAGGCTCTATGTATGTGAGAGTTGGATGTTATTATTATTATTATTATTACATATACAAAAAACATAGGTACCTAAATTTTTTTTCAACAAATAGTTAAAATATCTACCTTTTATCCGCGGGTGAAACCGTGGGGTTCAACTAGTAATAAATATGGTCAAAGGTTGTTCCTTCATCTTTACTTGCTCGTCTCTCTCTACAGCGCATTTACTGCAGCCAAAGTGGTTTGAATTTGCTTTAATGATTCTTGATTTTTCTTTAATTATAATAATAATAAATATGTGTGGACATTTCACACAGCGCCATCTAGCCCCAAACTAAGCAAAGCTTGTACTATGGGAACCAGATAACTGATACAATACTTAGATACTTTTTTTTTGTAAATACATACATAGAATACAATATAAACACCCAGACACAGAACAAACATCAATGTTCATCACACAAACGTTTGTCCTGGGTGGGAATCTTTGCTTATTTTATTTCTCATTCCAGGCCTCTGTCCAGTCAGTGGGGTACTGCTCATCCAAAGATGAATCTCCACGAAGCAGCGGCCCAGCGCGAGCTTTGGCGGCCTTCTGCACGCTGGTTGGCGCACTCGCCTGCCTCGCCACTGCATTACACGTGCTCGGAGTGCGCTGTGGACGACCAGACGGTATATAAGGAATATATTATATTTGACAGTCTCTGTGGTGTGGTGGTTGAGCAAGTCGGCTCATAACCCGGAGGCGGCGGGTTCAATTCGCGCAATATTTTCGAATATTCGAATAAGCGCAAATACTTGTTCTGAGTCTGGCTGTTGTGGGACCATGGTCCTCGTAGTTCCTGGGTCCCTAGATACAGGATATCCTAGTTAGGGTCCAGGGTCTATGTATGTGATCGTTGGGCGTATTATTGTTATTATTATTATATTGTTATATTATGGGGATGATGGAAATTATGTCGTATTTTCTGGAGATGATAGAACAATACGCGTGCATAGAACGTAAATTTATTACGGTCATGCATTGCATAATAGAAGTTTATAACGAAAGCATAGAATATCGTTTTCTCACTCACCCTTATTCCAAAAATGTAGTGGGAGTGAAAGAGCAATACAAATGTCCGCTTTTTTCAGGACTTTTCTTTAACGATGCGAGTATTAGCAAGCATATCACCAACAACTATTCTTCAAAGCGACTTATTTATGCTTATGACAAATTTTAAAATTCCTCATAATCTCTATATCTTCTGTTTATTTGAAACTAATGCACTGATTAAATAATAATTTAAGTACTTAATGCATTGATTAAAGTTTTGTACTTTCAGTTAACAAGTACCTCCTGGCGTTCTCGTTGAAGCGCAACTGGGAAATCCTGACCTACGACAGGTCCAAGCCGAGATCCGATGACAGAATGAAAGACATTGCTTGCATAGAGGGGATCAGGTATGATATAAATAATGTCACGTTTAGCGGCCTACTGCCTAAATATAGTTACCTACCTGGTGGAATGTTGGTAAATTAGACAGCAGGTTGTGAACACTAAATTTATTATTTGCCGAGGTCTAGCCCAGAACAGTAGGGGCAAATAGCGTGGGTTTGGGCCTATACACTTCCGTCCCTTCTTCCTGGTAAGTACTGCCCTGGAGTGCGAGTCGCGGTGTAGGTGGAGCTCGTCCAGTCCAGGGGTGACAGTCGGATGGTGATGAGTGCTGGTGGAGGCGTCGGCGCTTACAGCCCAGGTGACGCCGGGAAGCGACCAACGCAATGGTCCGTAGGTGGTAAAGGTGGACTTTGGACCCTGGAACGCGCATGAAGAATATGGCGTTAAAGCCAGATCCAGCGAGTGTGAACACCCACGGCGACAGCAGAGGGAAAGCACTATGCAGTTGTGATGCCGTGGATGTTCAATCAGAACGGAGATTACAAATTTAGCCGGATACAAAATTAAAAAATGATTGAAATTGGTAAAAGAGATGCGAGGGTAGGTGATAGAAATTAAATATTAAAATGCTCTAATTTGGAAGAATTAATGAGAAATGATTGACTAAAAGTACATAGACATGAAAGTAATAATGATACGCACCTTTTAAAGCCCAAGCAGAAGAAGCTACTTTAAATTTAAACACAGATTGAAATTATTATTAGTGTGCACCACTTACCCAATTGCGGGGTCCTAAAATCACTTTAAAAATACTATTTAAATTCGGATGAAACGAGTAGTGACGTCTAGTATTAGGCCGCGGTTATGTGTCCTATAAAAAAATAATACCTGACACATATTAAAAGACCGCGACCGATGACGTGCGTTTCTATCGAACGTTTAATTCGTAATATCAAGGCGGCGGGCGGCGGCGCGGCTACCGGGGGCCGGGCCGGCGCATGCGCAAGAACAATAGATTTAACAGTAGAACGGATAACTGGTGACTAAAATGAAGCTCGACTTAAAACAAACGTGTTGATGAAATTATTTTATTTTCTATAAGCAGTTTAATTTATTAATAGTTTTAGTTAGTTTTAAATAGTGTAGTGTTTATTAAATTTTGTATGAAATAAAAATATTATCTTTAAAATATTTATGTAATGTGAGTGCAACGTTACATTACCCCCCTCGTCTCGGAAAGGGTTTTATTCTATAATAAAGCACGTCTATAATTTACCACCAGCAGTACTCTTTCATTCTACTTCAAACTTCTCTCGCATACTTCTATCTCATACTTTTTATACATTATTGGCTACCACAACCGATAAAAAGGTTGCGGGCGCGTCCTCTCATAAAATATAGGCAACTGTGATAGATTGCACAGTTAACTTATGCTAGCGGTAAAGGTCTAAAATGAAACAGGTGGGATATATTTAACGTAGGTACATACGTCTAAACAATTGGTGCTACTTAAGATTTTTTATTAGTTTCAAATCTTTAATATGCCATACACCAATGTTTTTTCCTGACATATCCTCAAGGACATAAACAAGAGGAGATCTTTTTTCTGCTATACGACACTTAATGAATTTCGGTGCCAACTTCTTACTAAAATATTTGTCTTTATCACTGAGAACAAAAGCGCGTTTAAAGACTAAATCACCAACGTTAAATTCAGCTGGTTTCCTACGTAAATTATAATGTGTAGTATTCTTTTCATGTGCATGCCACAATGAAGCTTGCACATCATTGAATACCGACGAAAGAATTCCCAGGTTTTCAGCATATATGTCACGCGGTAAAAATAAAACTTCATCACCTAGATCGTTGTCTGTATAGTGCGATCCGCAGAGAACGAGCTCTCTTCCGTACACAAGGAAAGAGGGTGTGTAGCCGGTGGACTCGTTAACAGAGTTATTAATCGCGAACTGCACCTTGGGGATAAAGGTGTCCCAAGTTCGTTGATCATTTTCAACAAACGTAGACAGACTAGTGACAATCGTTTTATTGTAACGTTCCACGGTGTTAATTTGGGGCGTGTACTTAGGTGTAAAGTTTACATTAGGTATTTGGTATTTTTTAAACAGAGCATCAGTAGTAGAACTGATGAACTGGCTGCCATTGTCCAGGAATATTGTTTGTGGGATGCCGTGAACTAGAAAAATGGATTCTTCTAGGATCTTAACGACGGCATCTGAAGTTGCACGACGTAAGGGAAAAATGTGACAAAATTTTGAAAAACAGCAAGTAATAACGAGCATATAGCTATTTTGCTTGCGAGTGACTGGTAAAGGGCCAACAAAATCAATTGAAATCATCTGGAAGGGCCTCGAACAATGTTTTGGCCGTCCCATCTGACCCAATGTAGTATGATTTTGTGACTTATAGGACAAGCATACGGAACAAGCACTCACAAATTTAACGACATCTTGGTGCATACCTGGCCAGTAATATGTAAGAGACAGACGCCGGTACGTTTTGAATATGCCAAGATGTCCAGCAGTAGGTTCAGAGTGATTTTCCGATATCACATTTTCACGAAATTCACTAGGCACAACTTCCTTCCATGCAAATTCTGAAGTGAGTGGGGATTTTGTTTTGGAGAGTCTATACAATGAATTATTTTTAATTAAAAAGTTTGGGAAATTACTTGGTGTATTAAGACAACCATTGTAAATATTTTTGTACCATGTGTCATTGGTATTGACAACAGAGTTTGACAGAGAAATAGCAGCGTTAGGAAAAGCTCGAGAAAGAGCATCAGGGATTACGTGATCAACACCTCGACGATGTTTAATGACGAAATTAAACGAAGACAGTCTTACACCCCAACGCGCCAATCGTCCCGTCGGATTATCTAGCGACAAAAACCATTTTAACGCCGAATGGTCAGTGTACACCGTAAATGTCTGCCCATTTTCAATATAACATCGCCAGTGCTCGAGAGCAACTAATACAGCGAGAGTCTCTCTTTCAGTAATACTGTAATTTTTCTCGGCACTGGTGAAGGATTTACTCATGTAGGCAATCGGGTGTTCTTTACCGTTAAGGTTCTGCGTTAGCATCGCGCCAACACCAAAATTGCTAGCATCCGTGTGAATTTCAAACGGTTTTGTATAATCCGGACAAGCAAGGACTGGCGCAGAAACCAAACATTCTTTTAAGGCATTAAAAGCTGCATCTGCTTCTGGTGTCCATTGAAAGGGAGGTGCCTTTTTACCATTGGCAGTGAGCTTGTTAAGTGGGCCGGCTACAGTACTAAAATTTGGAACAAAACGTCGGTACCAAGTTGCAGTACCGAGAAAGCGTTTAAGTTCCTTCTTATTGGTAGGTGTTGGGAAGTTAATTATTGCTTCGACCTTTTCTGGGTCAGTACGCAGACCACGAACATCGACCACGTAACCGAGATATTTGAGTTCGCTGCGAAAGAACTTGCATTTTTCAAAATTTACGGTTAAGTTAGCCTGTCTCAATTTGTCCAACACGCGTAGTAAGCGTGACACATGCTCGTCAAATGTGGAGCTGATAATTATTATATCATCGAGATACGCGAATGTCTTCCCCTCCATGTCATTAAATAGCAGATCAACAAGTCGCTGTTGAGTTGCGGGAGCATTTGTCAAACCAAAAGCTGTGGTTTTAAAACGTAATGTTCCTCTTCCCGGTACGTAAAAAGCGGTCTTATCGCGGTCCTCAGGAGCTATGGGTAATTGCCAAAATGCCTTAGAGAGATCAATGCTTGATAGGTATTTTGCGTCACGCAAGTTGTCTAAAATTTCGGCAACATAAGGTAAACTATAAGCATCGCGCTTGGTGACCGAATTTAGTTTACGACTATCGAGGCAAAACCTGGGTTGACCATTCTTTTTATTTACGATAAGCACGGGTGAAGACCACGCACTCTCACAGGGTTCCACAACATCAAGTGACAGCATTTCATCTACTTGTTCAAGTAGGATTCGCTGCTTCTCGGGTGACATTCTATAGTAGCGCTGTCTAATCGGCTGAGCATCGCCAGTATCTATACGGTGAACTATCAAATTCGTTCTACCTAAGCCTTTCTCTTCAGTTGAGATTGACTTGAACTGAGTAATAACATTGTCAGCTATAGCTTTTTTAGTATCTAATAGATGATCATACGATTTGATAAATGTTATGTCATGACTAATTTTCATCTCTGCCAACGAAGTATTTGATAAGGTAATACTACCTAAATATTTGGGACAAATATGGAAAGCACGCCAAAAATCTACACCAAGTATAATTGATGTTTCAACTTCGGGAACTACATAAGCCTTAATAATATGAAACTGACCTTCGAATGTTACTGGTAAGTTAATGTAACCAATACTGTTCAATTCTTGACCACCAGCTGCAATCATTTTAGGGTTACCATCGTGTTGCAAAGTGCAGTCTGCTAAGAGTTTGTGGCAATTATTGCCCAAAATGGAAACTGCAGCTCCAGAATCAAGCAAACCGCAAGCGTCAATATTGTCAATCTTAATATTAACATAAGGCCTAGGATCATTTATAGGTTTTGGTTGCAGAATTGTAGTAACTCTATAAGTAGAAGAAAATGTTCTAATAAAGGCAAGCCAAGTTTCCCAATCTTGCTTGTCAAAATTACCACAACTCTGCCCAACTAGTTTTTTGAAGTTTTATTACAGTTAGGACACTCTGGTGTTTTCACATTCTTCATTCCACATTTAAAGCAGACAATGTCACGAGAAGCTTGACATTGTCGAAGGTGGTGGGTATTTTCACGACACCTAGGGCAATAAGGTTCCTTTTTGGTTACCTGAACTGCATGTACATAATTTTTATTTTTATTGTTTTGACAGTTATTGTAATTAGTATTGCCTCTATGTTGATTTTGATTATAATTGTTATTTTTATATGTAGGAAAATTACTATTGTTACTTTGATTTTTAGTATAATACCTGTTTTGATTATAATTACTAGTACCAGCATTATACGCAGTTTTGTTTATATCTTTAGTATACGCAAATTCTGGTGCAAGAGTATTAGGCGTAACTTTAGGAGGTTCTTGGAAATGCGAAAGACGAGCCTGAATATTCTCGTAATTACGACATAAGCTACGTAAGGCATCAATTGTTAAAATCTGGGGCGCAGAAGCTAAAGTACTGGCATAGCATGGCCTTATATTGTGAAGGAGAATCTCGAGCTGATCCGCTTCGTTAAGAGACCTAGATAAACGTGAGAACATACCATCCATGATGGAAAGATAAATGGTGATGTTTTCCCGTTCACCCTGAGTACGAGAGCGAATTTCAGAAATGAGCCGATAGTCATAGTCAGACTGTCCAAAATCTTCCTTCAGTAAAGCTGCTAATGCAGGCCAAGAATTAACCTTACCTTTTACAGCACGATACCAGTGGAGGGCATCTTCTTGAAAAATTTCCGACGCATAACTTAAAACTTTATTAGAAGGTATATTTCGAGCTTCAATAAATTCATCAACACGCTGTATAAATGAGCGCACACAAGTTTTACCGCTGAATTTTAATTTACTTAAATCAGATGAGGTTCGATCACACGTTACTGAAATCAAGTTCTGCACCTCCGGTGCGGTGGAGATGGGTTCTCTAGAAGGGCCTTCATCACTATTAAAAGAGGTCAAAGGTCTTTTAGCTTGAAGAGCCAAAAGTTTATTTGATAATATTTTGTATTCTTGAACAATTTCGTCGTATTGTTTTTTAATATCGTCAGTACACGTTATCCTCTCAAGACGGTTATACAAATGGTTCAACATATTCTGAGTTCTTGAAAGCGTGGAAGTACTAAGATCAGACACATCTAAATTTGTCTTAACTTTAGTGAGAACTTCCAAGCAACCTTTAAGATCCTGTCTTGTTTCAAGCGGAGATTCCAAAATATAGTCCGATGGAAATTGTGTTGACAATTTAACAATTTGTTTCCGTAGCTCTTCAACTGAAGACGCAGGGGTTACTCCTCTGATACGAACTTCGTAATCTAGCTCCGACTTTTGCAGAGACAGGTACTTAATAGGAAGCATCGTGATATAGATTACTAACAGTTGGATAAGTGGTGACAAATCAAATTTAATATAAAAAAAACAACACGTTCTCCGTTCTGTTACAATATTAATTACTGAACGTCTGGTTTTTTTTTGGAAAAAAAAATAAAAATGATTTTCAAAAAAAAAAAAATTTTTTATCATGCAAAATTTTAAAATTTGCTACTAATGTGTACTGCTTACTAACAAGACACAATACTCTAAAAACAAAATTAATTTTAATCAGAAAAATATTTTTTTATGAAAGCGCCATTTTAGGTGCCCGATGTTAAATTGACCTTGAAAATTTTTCTTTCCGGTAACAACTAAACCGGTGTAAGTTGATGTAAAATTACGAATTGACAATATATTGAAATGGAAATAAAGCTATACATTAATAAATACTAACACAACAAGTACTTTAGGTAGGTACACATTAGTAACGGAAAACCAAAAAAATACGTTTTACATAAAATCAAACCACAACATGCACAAACTACAACCAAGGAAGAAAAGATAGAAGAAAGTGTCCTTTTACCACGACTTAGGCGCCAAGTGTCACGTTTAGCGGCCTACTGCCTAAATATAGTTACCTACCTGGTGGAATGTTGGTAAATTAGACAGCAGGTTGTGAACACTAAATTTATTATTTGCCGAGGTCTAGCCCAGAACAGTAGGGGCAAATAGCGTGGGTTTGGGCCTATACACTTCCGTCCCTTCTTCCTGGTAAGTACTGCCCTGGAGTGCGAGTCGCGGTGTAGGTGGAGCTCGTCCAGTCCAGGGGTGACAGTCGGATGGTGATGAGTGCTGGTGGAGGCGTCGGCGCTTACAGCCCAGGTGACGCCGGGAAGCGACCAACGCAATGGTCCGTAGGTGGTAAAGGTGGACTTTGGACCCTGGAACGCGCATGAAGAATATGGCGTTAAAGCCAGATCCAGCGAGTGTGAACACCCACGGCGACAGCAGAGGGAAAGCACTATGCAGTTGTGATGCCGTGGATGTTCAATCAGAACGGAGATTACAAATTTAGCCGGATACAAAATTAAAAAATGATTGAAATTGGTAAAAGAGATGCGAGGGTAGGTGATAGAAATTAAATATTAAAATGCTCTAATTTGGAAGAATTAATGAGAAATGATTGACTAAAAGTACATAGACATGAAAGTAATAATGATACGCACCTTTTAAAGCCCAAGCAGAAGAAGCTACTTTAAATTTAAACACAGATTGAAATTATTATTAGTGTGCACCACTTACCCAATTGCGGGGTCCTAAAATCACTTTAAAAATACTATTTAAATTCGGATGAAACGAGTAGTGACGTCTAGTATTAGGCCGCGGTTATGTGTCCTATAAAAAAATAATACCTGACACATATTAAAAGACCGCGACCGATGACGTGCGTTTCTATCGAACGTTTAATTCGTAATATCAAGGCGGCGGGCGGCGGCGCGGCTACCGGGGGCCGGGCCGGCGCATGCGCAAGAACAATAGATTTAACAGTAGAACGGATAACTGGTGACTAAAATGAAGCTCGACTTAAAACAAACGTGTTGATGAAATTATTTTATTTTCTATAAGCAGTTTAATTTATTAATAGTTTTAGTTAGTTTTAAATAGTGTAGTGTTTATTAAATTTTGTATGAAATAAAAATATTATCTTTAAAATATTTATGTAATGTGAGTGCAACGTTACAATAATAATAATATGTGTGGACATCTCACACAACGCCATCTAGCCCCAAACTAAGCAAAGCTTGTATTATGGGAACCAGATAACAGATACAATACTTAAATACTTTTTGTTTGTTAATACATACATAGAATACAATATAACACCCAGACACAGGAAAAACACCTATATGTTCACCCCACAAATGTTTTTCCTGGGTGGGAATCGAACCTACAACCCACAGTTCAGAAGGCAGGGTCACTACCAACTGAGCTATTAGGCCAGTCTATAGAATAAAAAAGAAAGTCAGTATATAGAAAGAAGAACCTCAGCTTTATCATTTCTAGTTGGAAAAGAAGAAACCGATGCCACGTTACCTTTCCGAACCATTTCAAGCTATTTTTGACCCTAGCATAACTCAAAATGTATTTGATTTAAACATCATTTTCATTTAAGAGAACGTCATGAATAATGTCATCAAATGCATACTTAAACAAGGTTTAGGTTCAAACGTGTGTTTAACAATACAAAACAGCAGTTCAACACTAGTTTAAGGCCTGTTTAAATCGTTTGAGGTTAAACCCATACTTTATTTTACGAGTGCTGATCTATTTACGTAATTCAATACTATTTCAGGTTCCTGGGCATGCAGTGTGTCATTTTCTCTCACGTCATGCTGATCTACGTGTACTCATATGTGGACAACCCCCACTTTATTGAGAATGTAAGTTTTATAATAACTGCTCGAAAAATTTGAATGAATAATAATTTTTAAATACCACCAAAAAAGACATAAAAACAACCTACTAACCCATTACAAACCGATTTGTTTCATTTATCTTATGAACCTTGCGCGGTGGTCCCATGTAGGTAAAATTGGTGTAGAACAGATGAAGATCTTCGGAGATGGACATCGGAACTTTTCAATTATTACATCAAAATAACAAATAATAATATATGTGGACATCTCACACAGCGCCATCTAGTCCCAAAGTTTGTACTATGGGAACCAGATAACTTATACAATACTTAGATATTTTTTGTTTGTGTATACATACATAGAATACAATATAACACCCAGACACAGAACAAACATCGATGTTCATCACACACTCAGAAGCCAGCCAATAATTTTACCAACTGAGCTACCGGACGAGTCGAAACTAAGATCGCTTTAAACCCCTTTTTGAGGATATTATTATCTTTTTTATTGTACAACCTCAGATTAAAAGAAAAATATAGAATGTGAGCTCTAACACTCCACAGTGAAGCAAACAATTGAACACGAAACCATAAAATGGTATAAATGCTAGGTAACTAAATTGAAGCTTGATTTAGTCACCATTTATTCGAAGAATTCACGTTATTGACCCGATGATTTGATAGGTCAGTTGGTAATAACCCTGCCTTTTGAGCTGTAGTTTGTGGTTTTGATTCCCACTCAGGCAAAACATTTGTGAAATGAACGCCGATGTTTGTTCTGTGTCTGGATGTTATATTGTATTCTATGTATGTATTTACAAACAAAGGGACCTAAGTATTGTATCAGTTATCTGGTACCCATAGTACAGGCTCAGCTTAGTTTGGGACTACACAATAAATATTTTCAGGTATGACTAAATTTTAATTTTTTTATTTACGTATTTTCGGAAAACAATCAGGATGCCACCACGTTATTATCGGTATATATGCTATCTACGAGTAGTCTAAGATATTATACATGCGGTCCTGATCACTGCTCGAGAATCAGGTGAAATGGCAATAATTGGCATAAAATTTGCCATTTAGTATTACTATTTTGGTTTTCTTTGTCTCTACATGCTTGCTTAATTTTTAGATGTACGATAATTTCGGGTGGAAGGTGGTCCTCAACTCTCCTGTCTGGCTGCAAGCGTTCTTCTCGCTCTCCGGGTTCCTGACGGCGTACACCATCCTCATCAGCTCGGCGAGGAGTCCCGTCACCTTATACAAGTGTGTGGCGGCCGTCGTCACACGGTGGATCAGGTACTGGACGGGGAAAAAAGTTTATTTAATTTTTAATTCTACTTTTACAGCGTCACCGGTAAAGAGGGAGATCAAAATGTACTTACTTATATATTTTTGTGCTATGGAGGATTGATGGTAGAAAATTATTATTAATAAATTTGTTGTCAGTGCAAGATACATGGTTAATTGTTCATTAAAACATCCATTTTTATGAAAAAAAATATGAGTGTGTTTTAGACCACACGACTGAAGTAAAACTTCTTTAGTTTAGCTCCATCTATCGGCCGGTATAAATGTTTTTGCTATACTAACATAATAATACAAATTTCAAGTAATTTTTCACTTTATTGGGTTGACAATGGAGATCTACGTTCAATAACTTATATCTCACCTCACCACCTCACTCTCAACTTCCGTTCGCCTCGTAACGCCTTCACTAGGGAGTAAGCTAAGTCAAGCGTGTGTAAAGAAGTTTAACTTCAAAATGTGTAGGTAGGAGAAAGTAGTTGAAAATATTGTATTTAAATTCTAGGATGCTAGCGAATGTTACCTATTTTATACTGTATGTTCCTTATCATGAACTAAATACAGCGTTAACAACGTAATTCTTTTTTGTATCATTTTAGAAATCTTAAATATTGAAGTATGATTTCCCCCTAGACTGACCCCGCTAGCTGTGTTCGCGCTGTGGTTCACGATCGCGTGGTTCCCGCTGCTGGGCGCGGGCCCGCAGTGGGCCTGGCTGGTGGCCCGGGAGGCGGCCGACTGCTCCGAGCGGTGGTGGTACCACGCTCTCTTCGTACACAACCATCTGCCGCTGGGCAAGTTCTGCATGGGGCATACTTGGTGAGTTATCCTTTACGTGGAACTGGTAGTTAACCCTTTTTTATAATTTCTTTAATTAAATATTCAAACTGTATTGTAATATGTGGTAATGTGGTTTTTTTCGTACTAAATCAATAATATAAATACTAAGCTAATTCATACGTTCAATCACAGATTATAAAATATAGAAAATTACAAATATAATAATATAATTATAGATAAAAATATATTGTTTTATTTTTTATTCAAGATAAATTTCCGCGAAGCACACCTGAGTCTATCAATTAACAGAAAAAGTGTTTAAGCTTTTTTCCGCGCAGAAATTGGTCCTGCCACGGGAATCGAATCAGAAGGTTTTGTGGTCGTAACCCGGAAGCGACGGCGGCGACGGAAGGCTGTTTACATTACGTATCGAAGCTTTGAACTAAAATGTATTTCCACGAATGTTCAGCAACAAAATTACGAGTACACCTTTGTTTTTTTATGCCTTTCCCTAGGTATATAGCCGCAGACATGCAGCTCCACATATTCGGCTTGTTCCTAATGTACGTCCTAATGAAGTACCGCAGTGCCGCAGCCCCCGTGCTCGGAGCATTGGTGACGGGGTCTGCGCTGGCGGCCGGTCTCGTCGTCTACTGGAATGACCTGTCACCGATCATCACTGGCCAGTCGCCGGAGTGAGTAGACTTGTAGTAACTGTACTTGAGGATAGTAAAGGACTCATCATTTATAGCTGATCATCACTAGAAATAGAAGACTAGCAGACAGTAACAAAGATAGGAAGGTAGAAAGAAAGAAGGAAAAAAGAAAGAAAGAAGAAAAACATTTATTCAACACTCACATACAAAAATAAAATAAAATTTACAAGAATACATACAACAAGAGAATACAATTAAATATAAACTGTACCTAGTTAAGAGTATTTAATAAGATAAATAAAAGAGTAGATATAGCACGGAAGCAGCGGTGTTGAAAAGATAGGCAATTGTAAATGTTAGAAACTGAAACAGCCAATCACAGCAAGTGGCGGGATCTATGGTTAGTCAACCGTAAGCTACCACATTCAGTGCCAGTTTTGGCAATCTTAATTTAGGAATCGACAATCTTTTGTGATATAATTTTTTATTCGCGTTGGTACTAAGGTATTAGGCTCATACTATTAGCCTGAAGCCGTCCACTGCTCAACATAGACCTCCCAAATAGAACACCACTTTGCCTGGTTGCTTGTTTCCTGCATCCATCAGCTCCTCGTGGTTTTGACCAGCTGGGCGATCACGTAATTCGATTGCAACAAATAGAAACAAAATTTGTATGGATTTGACAGTTTGAATACGCAGTTTGTTTGCATAGTTAGTACGAAAATTTCTCCTGTTGCATCGCAATCAAAGTTTCGTGATCTCCCCCCAGATCTTTTCTCCTCCTAGTGGGGATCTACAATGCGCCTTACAGTTCGTGGTCGCCACTCAAGAACCTTCTCCATCGGTTGTGGGTTCTGCTAGTTCTGTCGGTGCCTATCTAAAAATTTTGTATTCCAATCGTCAGGGTCCTCCGTACATGGTTCGCCGGGTCCGAAGTCCTGGCGAAGCTGTACCTGCCGATGTGGATGAACCTGCCGGGCTACGTCGGGGGACTCGCCACTGCCTTCCTGCTCCATCACATCCAGGAGGCTGGGGTGGTGAAGCTGCATCAGCTCAAGGTAGGGAGGTTTTATGGGATTTATTTCTGTTCTACTGGTACTATATAAAATAATTAGTTGAAGCCACACGTGACCAAAATGCTGGCCTCTACTTCGGCGAAAGATTGTCCCCATTGAGCCCATTATGCTGGCAGCATTGCCATTCAACGTGGCAATGCTGCCAGCATAATGGGCACGTTGCCTACTGGTAGTGGTTTGTTTGATTAAGTTCCCTTTTAATTGTTTTATATTTATTAAATAATATTATGTTGTATATTGGTTAATATGTATAATTAAATTTATTTTTAAACGTTGCAAGCGGCCTTACAGGGTTCATTCATCTAATAATCTAGTTGTGAAGACTTGACATAATATATACATAAATTGTATTTTTATTTAGTTTTTTTTTCAAATAAATAAACTTTTTGGTACTTAAATTTATTTTTGTATGTATTGTTAAATTGCTGTGTTGTATTATTTATTATAAATCTATTTCTATTTATATAATACTAGTTGCGCCCCGCATTTTCACCCGCGGATAAAAAGTATTTTAATTATTTGTTCATCCCACAGGAAAAATTGACTTTTCCGGGATAAAATGTAGCCTATATGTTAATCCAGTGTATAAGCTATCTTGGTACCAAATTTCATCCAAATCCATTCAGCCGTTTGAGCGTCAAGGAGTAACAAACATACACACATACAAACTTTCGCCTTATAATATTAGTGTGAAGTGTGATTATTTAAGTATAAGTAAGTAGGTATATGCTATTTATTTGCACCACCGTCCATGTTCAAAGTTTCTAATTTCTCTGTCCATCCAAAGGTTGTCTGGAAGAGATCGCTCTTAGCGATGGCTCCGCCTTTTGTACCTATCTTGTTATGTAATTCTCATTTCCACATGTTAATTTTAGTGTCAATTAAGTCGTTTTGTATTATATGAATATGATGGTTAAAGTTGAATAGTAATCCTGGCATAGGTATGTACTGTAAACACTGAACATAGGTACATAGGTAGAATAAATCTTTACTGTTACTGTTTACAATAAAGATTTATTCTACCTATGTATATGTATGTATCCGTAGTGGTTCAACGTGGTGTTCCACCTGTCCCTGTCGCTGGGCGGGAGCGCGGTGGCGGCGGGCGCCGTGTTCCTGGCGGACGGGCGCCCGCCCCCGTGGGCGGCGGCGCTGTACGCGGCGGCGGACCGCACTCTCGTGGCCGTGTGCTTCAACATCTTCCTACTCGGTTGCTTCACTAGGTGCAAGTGTGAGTACTTACACTTTATTTACACCGTCTCACTGCCTACATTTCTATCTTATTATACACTAGTTAACCCGCCCCGGGTCTTGAATCCGAGAATTAGTAAAACGTGGTCGAACGGGATAAAAAAATATTCTATGTACGTCTCCTGGTTCTAAGCCTACCCACCAATTTCCAGCCAAATCGGTTCAGCCGTTGTTGAGTTATAAATAGTGTATCTAACACGACTTTCTTTTATATATTGGGAAGGAATGGGTTCAAATTAATTTACACAATTACTTGCAAAAGTAAGTAATATTGGTGTTACATAATTATTTATTAGTTCGCCAAAGAGATGCAAGTAGGTGTTAGGTTAATACAGTCAATAAAAAAATAAGTCTTGAAAGTATTTACACACTACGCAGTAGTAAGTAATTCGTAAATTAAATAGTTAGGTAAGATAATTGTGTAAAGTGTGAAAGTTTGTCTATGTATGTAAATACTAATCAATGAAGAGATGGGTATTTATTTATTTACAAAACATTATGAAAAGAAATACTCCCTCCGCATCACCCCGCGGTATAACGTTCCCAGAACATTGGCAGCGTTACCTCGTAGAATAAAAAGACTAGATTTTCAGCGAAGTATGTGGCAGCTCTGAGATCCTCCGAAGCGAGGACCAATCTGGTAGAAATCATAATTTTCTTTTTTCTTTGTGTTGATTTTTGTGTCAAACGACTACGGGTCTAGCGTTTCTACGGCTAGCGCAAAATATATACAGAATAGGTACCCCCAAGACAAAGGTTTATTCTAATAACTATAAGTACGTATCACATCCTCCTATGGTGTGGTGGTTGAGCAAGTTGGCTCATAACCCGGAAGGTTCAAATCTCGCGACAGGACAAGTACTTGTTTTGAGTCTAGATGTTGTGAGGTCATTGTCCTCGTGGATTTCGGGACCCTAGATACAGGGACTCTTAGTTAGGGTCCAGGATCTATGTATGTGATCGTTGGGCGTTATACATTTATTATAATATGTCAGCGATGTTCCGGTCGGCGCTGGAGTGGCGCGGGTTCCACCCGCTGGGGCGGCTGTCGTACTGCGTGTTCCTAGTGCACTTCATAGTGCTGCGCCTCACGCTCGCCTCCAACACGCAGCTCAACCACGCTTCTGTACTGGCTTTTGTGAGTAAACTAGTGGTAGACGCTCGCACCTACTTTTTTGCAACTCTTGTCTGTTTAATATGATCTGATCTCACAGTCGAGTAATCTAGTATTACTAGACTGTGCTGATGTCTCAGAATGATGTGCGTAGTGCAGTGTCACGCGAAACTTTATATTTTGGAGTTCCGTTATGGGCTGTTCTGTTATGGGCAGCCGTGTCGCTTAACATCAGGTGAACGACTAGATCGCCATATCATTCAAAACATAAAAAAATGTACCTACGTACCGAACTCGGACATCAAGATTATTACATCGTTTATTTACTCATATTTGAAATACTTGTTTAGAATATTTCTGCCAATCATTATCAAAACCCTTTTAAAAAACTTTCCCTTTTTTGGGGGAATTAATCAATCCAATCAAAAATCTCCTACGACGGATAAATTCTTTGAAATTGTGACTATTTTTGTAGTGTATTGTATTGTAAATAAACTAAACACATTATTTCCAGATATCCCTCCTCATAACCTCATCATCCCTCTCGTACGTAGCAGCCATCCCTCTCTGCCTGCTGGTGGAGCTACCCGCGGTGCAACTGTGGAAGGCCGTCACGGGGGAGGATGCGCCGCGCACCCTTCCCACTGCCGCCCCTACCCCCGCGCCTGTGGCTACCCTGGCCGCTGACGTCAAACCGTTTGATTTGTTGTCAACTGTTAGAAGGAGACTGGAATGAGTAGATTTATTAATGTAATTGTTATTAGTTCGCTACATCCAGCCAACGAGGCTTGTAAGTAGGTAGTAGGTTGGTAGGTAGGTTCACAGATCATATAATCGTAATAAGGGATGCCATAATAGTTATGTACCGTGCGTCGCTAGACATTACTTGTTTATGCGGTGAACAAAATTATTACATCTCAAAAACTGCAAAACCTTAAACATACACAGACGTAAGGACGTAATCTGGCGTGTTCGGCTGCATTTTACAGAATTTATTTTAGAGAATGTGCTCAGGAGCTTCACGGCGTTATCGCACCGTTTCCATTCCACTACAGGACCTCACGGCAAGGACAGAGTTACCATCCCTATATATCCCTACGTTGTTGATTTACCTTTGGTGCGTACGAAACGTTTGCAGATTCTTTATTGTGCGTACGGCTAGGGAATGGAACTCACTCCCATCGTCGGTGTTACCAGCCACATACAACTTGGGTGTTTTTAAATCAAGAGTAAATAGGTTATTTCTAGGTAAGCATGCTCCACTTTCGACCTGATCGTCACTTTCCATCAGGTGAGATGTAGTAAAACGCAAACCCATCGATAATAAAATAAATCTTAAAGTGCTGTTAAATTGAGCATAATATGTAGAGCTAACTTCATTTCAAACGCGCAATGTTTTAGCTGGTATGTATGATTCTCGTACACGCGAGCCACAGTCATGTTCCACAGATGTTGATTCTGTGGTACAAAATCCTGAACTAAACCTAATTTGACAGCAATTTATAATTATTGTCCCTTTCATATTAGTTCGAAATAACAAGGACAACAGGAATTTAAATACAGTTTGGAGCTTTCAAAATCAGTTAAAATATTTGTGAACATGTCACACGGCGCCATCTAGCCCCAATCTACGGTCCGTATTACAGAACGATGCTTAGTCATCGATCGGTGCTCAAGCAGAGATTTCATTCATAAAGTGATCAATTAGTGAATGAAATCTCTGCTTGAGCACCGATCGATGACTGAGCATCGTTCTGTAATACGGACCTAAGTTTAGAGTATGATATTGAACAACACGCATAGGTGTGATTTATATCTAACTTAACTTTGAGTTTAGAAAAGAGCGTTATCTGTTGTGTACTTTCGTTCTTCATGTTATTCTAATAATTTGGTTAAGATATGAACCGTAAGATGTATTTCACCATGATAGTACTTAAAAGTCTATGACCATGACAGATTACTGTAATTTGCATATCTATTTAATTTTTAAGATAATTTTATGAGTTAATTTGAGGATGAAGACAAAAATCTTTTTTGTGTATGTTAGTTTGACTAACTTGAACATCGAAGTGTATTAGAATTAAATAAATGTGCCTAAGATTAAAAATATACCTATTTCCAATTTAAATTGGTTTAATTTTTCTTATGGATTGACTCCCAGCTCCCAATCACAGTCTAGGACGTCTACAGGTAGCAAACCCGTCATAAATACGTCTATATAAAGTCATTTCGCGACGTAAAGACATTCTGAAATGACATCTTCCATAACTAGAAAAGTACTTATATTACATTACATTAAGTACATTTTTCACAGCCTCAAGACGTCAACTGAAGACGTAAAAATGACGATTGAAATACGTTATTCTTCTTCCCCCTTCCTCCTGGCTGGTGGTATTGACTATTTACGTCATTGACGTCATTTTGCCAACTGAGAGTAGTCTAGTAATTCGCCATGCCATGAATCTGACAATGCAAGTATACGTTTGTGGGGTAACTATGATTCTTCATTCGACTATAAACTTTGGTCGATACTTAACTGACCACTGTCTTATCTATAATAGATAGGTGTCCATTATAACTTCAGCTGGATGCGAACCAGGATGCATCGGTTCGGAAGCCGCAGTAGCTACAACTGTGCCACAGCTCGCACGTGATATACACATAAATACATGTCACGAATCACATATAGATTTTATAGCAATCAACGACCGCTCACTCATAACTTTATTTACTTATTAATAAAAAAATTGATATATGCACATTGTAAAACAGTTGGTCTTTAAATCACGCCCCACGCAACGCAGTCTTCGACAAGCGCGGAGAATCTTTCCGCGAACAGTTCGTTCGGCTTGAGGGCGAAACGTTCGAGGTCCGCGTCTCCGGACACCTGCGGCGCGGCTGCTTCATCCACCATCACGATGGGAAGCAATACTACGGACATTTGGAGAGCGTACGGCAGGACCTGGAGGGAAAACAGTATTGGCGTTTAAACAACAACTACTTTGTTATAAATAGTCGGATACAGATGAGGCGAGACTTTATATTTTAGAATTCCGAGTTTCACTGTTCTGTTATGGGCGGCCGTGTGTCTTAACATCAGGTGAACGCGTAGCTCGTTAAAAAAAAACAGAACCTTCTTTTTCTAATTTTATTCGAAGCGAATGGGAATTGGGGAGAGGATAAAAGCGGCAGGTGTACCTACGCATTTACGTAACTATAGGTGTTTGTTTGGCATCATATAGGCAGAACTTAAGGATAGGCTAACGAGACATGCAAACGGGTTCTTAAAAATCAAAGCTCATAAAAAAAAAAATTGTGAACATTTCACACAGTGTCGCCTAGTCCCAAACTAAGCAGAGCTTGTCCTATGGAAACCAAATAACTGATACACTACTAATAACTTACTCCGTGGTCGTTAGAATA
This sequence comes from Ennomos fuscantarius, assembly GCA_905220475.3. Taxonomy (NCBI): domain Eukaryota; kingdom Metazoa; phylum Arthropoda; class Insecta; order Lepidoptera; family Geometridae; genus Ennomos; species Ennomos fuscantarius. The sequence goes on along the minus strand of HG992040.1, from coordinate 981,025 downwards.
GGACTACCCACGGGAATAGATGGGAAATATTAGGTCTTTACCTATGAAATTGCCGTTTTGTTTGAAAAAAGTTAAAGTATTTTTTTTTCGAACTTATTTATTTCTTTTATTCAAAGTAATCACCCCTGCAATCAATGCATCTTTGCCAACGCTGTGGCAGTTTATGGATGCCCTTCTTGAAAAAATCAGCAGGACGGGAGACAACAAACTCTTCAAAGGCGTTTTGTACTGCCTCTCGGGAATTGAATTTTTTCCCGCTAAAAAGTTGTCCAAATTTTGGAAAAAGTAATAGTCGGTAGGCGCAAGATCTGGTGAGTATGGCGGATGAGGGAGAGCTTCCAAACCCAACTCATGCAGCTTAGAGACGGTCTGTTGTGCAGTATGGGGTCGCGCGTTGTCGTGAAGTAGCAGTGGAGACGACCGATTGACCAAAGCTGGTTGCAGACGTGCGAGTTTCGCCATCATTGTGGTCAGTTCTTCAATGTACACATCTGCAGTAATGCTCTCGCCGTTTTGTAAAAAGCTATGATGAATCACACCAGCACTAGACCACCAAACTGTGACCATCACCTTTCTAGGGGTCATTTTTCGTTTTGCACATTTCTTTGGTACCGAACCAGGATCTAACCAACTTGCTGAGCGCTTTAGATTGTCAAAAAGAACCCATTTTTCGTCACTCGTAACAATTCGGTTCAAAATTCCTTCATTTATGTGCCTGTTAAGCAGCGCAAGGCAAGTCTCGACGCGTACGTTGCGCTGGCGATCGTTAAGTTCGTGGGGCACCCATCTATCAAGCTTTTTTATCTTGCCAATCTGTCGCAAATGGACCAATATTGTTTTGATGCTAACATCAAAAGCTGCTGCCAGCTCAGCTGTAGATTGAGATTCATCAGCTTCCACAATCGCCTTTAATTCATCATTGTTGACCAAAGTTTCCGGACGACCACGAGTTTCATTTTTCAAGTCAAAATTCCCAGAACGGAACCGAGCAAACCAATAACGGGTTGTACGTTCGTTTGTACAGTTCTCTCCGTAAACGTCGTTGATGTTACGTGTCGTTTGTGCCGCGTTGGTGCCACGACGGAACTCATATTCCATAATTACACGAAATTTCAAAGTATCCATTATGAGGAAAAATTTTGAAATGTAATGAAAATACAACGCTAATCAATAAACAAAAGACTTATATTGTAAATAGAATGTCATATTTTTAAAACAAAATTAATTTGAATTTAGAATTCATAGCCAATCAAAACTTTTTTTTTGTTTGAAAATGTCTGTACTGCAATACGGCAATTTCATAGGTAAAGACCTATTATCTAGGGAACGGACAGCAGCGCTCTCCTCGGTCTGCATTATAATCTACTTCGATCACCAAGACGGCCGCGAGAGCGTTGTGATTATGACACCTCAGTTCAGCAGCGGAGGCAAAAGGATGATAATGATGGTGATGATGATGATAACTTACTATATCAGAAAATAATAATACCTGTTTAAGTTCCTTTTGAAACAATTCTTCAGAATATACCTCCTCCACATCCAGGCCCAGCTTGTCGAGAGCCGCGCCCAGCTCTCGATGGTAAGCCGCCAGGAGGTCCTGGTATCGCGTCCGCCTGAACTCCTGGTCGGTGCCGAGGAAGATAAAGTATAAGAGGTCGGAGACGGGCGAGCCAGCGTGCACGGTCTGGTAATCCACCACCATAATGTCCATTGAGTCATCCTGGAAACAGAATTAATTGGTTTGGATTCTGTTATCAAGATCTACCTAGACAATAGTAGATAGCTTTGCAAGAGGGTAAATAATAAAGATCGGAGACAAAGAAGAAGCAAAATTGAATTTATCAAAATTAGGGGGCTATCGGGAAATTTCGTATTTTTTGTTTTCCATCCATAATTTTTTGGATGGAAATCTATCACTAACATTTGCCATTCAATGGTATATTTAGTCCTAGAGAATTTAGCCATGTGTTCAGTGAGGTTAAGACAATATAATTATATATACGACATTTTGAGATTTCCACAGGCGATATAATTAATAATAATGATCTGTATATAAGTTTAAAAATGAATCTCTATTTTCCTTGTCCTCGTGCATCACGCGTGAACGGATACATACTCGATAATTCATTTTTTGTTGTGTTTATTATTGTCAGAAGCAGGTCCTTATGAAAGAAAAAATCAAGAGAATTAAGCGGAATATTAGAAAACTTTAACCATGCGGGTGAAACCGCGGGGCACAGCTAGTGACTAATATATATCAATTACGGAAATCAGTTCTTCTTAGGAAAAGACTCTTGACTTAGAGAAGATTAAAAAAGTCCTCCCAGGTACTACGAGGACCATGGCCCCACACACCAGATTCAGCTTGCGCTTTTTTCAGTGCACAAGTACTTGTCTAGTAGCTTACCGTTTTCTTAATAGAAGCGTAACATAATTTTCCAGGAAAACGCAACTGTTCAATAAGTGCAGTGAAATATTGCTGTTCACATTATGGCCATTACTGCTAAAAGTATGCATTGTTGTATAGGTAGTTGTTAGAGTAATGTTTTGTTTGGGACTTTGATACTTGATCATGATCGATCGTGGTTTTTGTGTTCATCACCTTGGAGTAAAGTACAAGGTTAAATTGTTTGACGTGAGCAGAATACTTATAATAATCACGGCAATTATGTATTTTTCACAATTCCAAATGTTCAAAACACACAAGGATGGTCAAAACACTAAAAAATAATATTTGGAATCTAGTATTTTCGCCGTTTACCTAATTTTTTTTGAGATCAGTGTTTTTGTAACTACCTGTTTAATGTTGTATTAATTACCCCGCGGTTTCAGCCGCTAAAAAAAAACCCTTTGGTTAACCCAGCGTATAGCTATCTGCATTCTAAATTTCATCAAAATGGGTTTAGTAATTTTGGAGGTAAATGGTAACGAACATTCACTCAACTTTTACTTTTAAAGTCAAAGTCAAAAGATTTATTGCAAATAGGCTAATTTTAGCACTTTTACAAGTCAAAATTATATTAGATACTTAAAATTAGATTATTTCACTAAGCATATAAAATTACAAAGTGCTTATTGTCAAAATTTATAATATTTAATCAGTAAATGATGTTAGACAATGTTTTTGGTATACCTAACTATGTGCATAGAATCAGACTTGAGTTTGATAATATGGTGATTGTATAATCACCACTTGCTAAGTCAAGTCTAAGCATATATATGCATAAAGATGATGTTGTGAATGAATGTAAATATCGTTTGTTGTCTTTTGTGCTCGTTATCTATCTTCTTATCTCAATGTAGCCAAGCGCCATTATAATAAACGTGTTACAGTTTGATTTAAGTAACTGTACCTCCCCACACTTAGTCTTCGCCGAAATTTTATAAATATAATTTGTTTTACATTGCAAACCTGTCTAATAACTAATATTTGTAGACTTGCGAGTTAGCTGGCCTGGTAGCTCAATTGGTAGTAGCTCTGCCTTCTGAAATGTAAATTGTGGGTTCGATTCCCACCCAGGACAATCATTCGTGTAATGAACATCGACATTTGACAGCCACGGGGTGTGGTGTTTGAGCAGGTCGGCTCATAGCCCGGAGGCGCCGGGTTCGATTCCCGCGGCAGGGCAAGTATTTGTGCACAGATAACTGTTTATTGCTCTGTGGGCTTTCACTCACTATAGAGAAATATACGCCATACTTCACGACAGCATGGATGACCGCATATCGTCCGAATTTGTGATTTTTCAACATACCGACTTCCTCGCGATTTCCTGCACTGTGTTATACTATAATTTATTCTGTGGCGACTGCAAACATGACACAACTTGAAAAGTAAATGATGCAGGCCGAGCGGGATCCGGATCAGCGTGCGTCAATTTAAAAGTCGCACGGTTGAGCTCATATTTTACAACATTACAAGTCATACTACAAATTACGATCCGCCGCAGCTGACCTACCAAGGAGGTCAATAGAGTCAACTGCCAAGGCCAATAACAAACATCGATGGTTCCATCCAATATTATATTACGTTTGTATTTACAGATTAGAGCGCACATTACTAAATATATTACCATTTGGAGCTCTCAAGAATTAAGGATCTTCTTCCAGAACTTTCTTTCAGAACCTTCTTGAATAGTTCCTTTGATTCACACACCGGGTGCTGGCAACTAAAACTTACCTCATCAAGGAACAGAATGCAACTGATCTGTACACTATTATTTTGTTCTGCGTCTGTAGCGACTAGTAGTATTATATGATCTGTGGGCTGTGGGTAATGGTACCCGTAGTAAAAGGTTGAGAAAGAGGGTATACAGTTTTGTCTGCTCCTAATATTTCAACTTTTTTTACCATCCATCCGCATCTAGGAGTAATAGAATAGGTACTATTACTCCTAGACACATCACAGAATACTGTGACCCGCATGAGATGTAACTGTGCCAAATATTGGGAACTCAGAAATGAATCCAATCCCACAACTACTATAACAAAATATTATATAAGTACCAAAATAAGGGAAAAGGTGAAAAGTTCCCAGAACATACAATACGCCATCAAAAAGGTTGCTAAAATATGTGTCCAATTGCGCGTTTTATTGATGAATTTTAATTCCACTTACGTTCGTAACATAACTGGTTTATGATTAGTTATTAAACATCCAAACCAGTTTATTTTAGAAGCAGTATTGTTTGATTGAATGTTTAATAAAGGGTGAAACAATGTATAAGTTTATAAAACAGTAAGTAACAATAATAATAATATATGTTTCAAATTATAATTTTTTTTAATGTTCCATCGTAAGAAACTAAATGAGTGAACTACGCTAAACGCTATCTACTTGTAGTGGGCTGGAGCATTTGTGCTGTATATAGTCCATCGCGGCCAGTATATAATCCAAATGTTTTTTTTTGTAGTAGTAGGTAGTGTTTAGTATTACTTATTATATCATTGTAATATTTAGTTGAAAATATAGGCAATTTGCCGTGTTAAAAAAAAGTTTACAAATAAGCTACATTTCTCGTACGTCATAAAAATGTGTCATAGAAAACGGAAAATAATAATTATCTAAGTATGTGGGGTACAAAATTTAATACAATTGCTAGCCGGATATATTTAGGTAGATCACTATGATAATATTGATAATGGAAAAGTGAATTTAAAATAACAATATTAGGATAGTAAGATACGGGACTTCTCTCAGAGAGAGTTTACGCCTATTCACTAAGCTGGCCAAGGGCGGGTTGGAAAAAAACCATAGGGTGGTGTAATTAGAAGCTATGTGAAATTGACTCTCAAATAACTTGTAATACCTCCACTACAGATAATATAATAGTGCCTCTACTAAGGAATGAAAATTCATTGTTTTAAGATTGTTTCTTATACCTACAGCCTTAATTTATGCTAAATATCAAGGTTTTGGTCACCGGGAAGTAGCCAAATAGGTTTGATGACGCGTGGTACATGAATAAATTAAGATTTTAATCATATATTTTTAAATTGAATGGAGTTAGATGGCTGTGTTTTATACAGGCTTATGGGGGTATAGACCTTGAATTGAATCTTCTGCGGTGGGCATAGACCTTATATTATTTGATATCAATATTTTGAACGTAACACCTTTAAAATGCTAAGAAAAAGGACACTTAGAGGCATACAGACCAACAACGGTGATCGTTGGGCGTGAAAAAAAAAAGTGAAACCCCTCAAAATGCATTTTCCCGATGTTTTTTTTATTATGATAAAGGGAGCAAACAAGCATACGGCCCACCTGATGGGAAGTGGTCACCGTAGCCTATGGACATCTGTAACACCGAAGGAGGCGATACCAATGCATTGCTTACCCTGTAGGACTGTTTTAACCCTCCTTTTAAAGAACTCCATGTTGTAACTCGTTGGAAAGACCGCTGTCGGGAGCTCATTCCACATTTTGCAGGTGTACGGCAAGAAAGAACGCATGAATCGAGTCGTATGCGATTTCCATGACTCAATAATAATTGTTAATGGAATGTAAACTAACACGTAATTACCATGACTTAACACTAACCTAAGTAGATATTGGATATAATAATACTAACGCCCTACGATCATATACATATATCACATACACGTTGCACATTTGAATTCTATTTATTCATTTTTTGTGCGTTTTCAATAAGCTCAGACAATTGTATTGTTATTATTATTTTATTTTTATTTCCCGCCCTACCTACCTACCTAGTCTATCCTGTATTATTTTTTGATTTTACTGTTTACTGTTAGTAGTCCTATATTTTAATGTTGAACCTAGCTATTAAGTAATATTGTTTTCTACCGCTCTCCTTTTAGTTACCTACCTACCTCGAACCAAAAGTTTTCATCTACCTATTTAATTTTTTATATAATAGTTATTTACCTCTTTTATCACACTAATATTATAAAGGCAAAAGTTTGTATGTGTGCATGTTTGTTACTCTTTCACGCTCAAACGGCTGAATAGATTTGGATGAAATTCGGTACCAAGATAGTTTACACACTGGATTAACATATAAGCTACATTTAATTACAGAAAAGTGAAATTTTCCTGTGGGGTGAGCGAATAATTAAAATACTTTTTATCCGCGGGTGAAACCGCGGGGCGCAACTAGTACCTGTATAATATGTTCAAAATACAAAATGTAAATTCAAAATGGCTTAAGAGCAACATTGGCTTGTAACAGTATTATAGCGGAACGCATATTAATAAGCTGTGATCTTAGATTAATAAATAAATAAATAGATCCTGGACCCTAACTAGGGACCCAGAACACCCAGACTCAGAACAAGTATTTACGCTGTTTTTCTGTGCATAAACACTTATCCTGCCGTATAATAAATATAAGTAATAAAGACCTTAATGCGTAAATTAACTAAAAGTCAATTAAGTTCTGCGCAATAAAAAAAATATAGTGCGCAGTTTTGAGGGGTTTATAAGGCCCCGGATATCTAACTGCGAATGTTAATAAGTCAGTAAAGAAGTGACACTCACTTGTTCCTTGAACATCAAGTTGCTGGCTCGGTAATCTCCATGCGCGAGGACGGTCTTGCTTATCGGCGTCTTGAACTTGGTGAATCCATCAACATCTTCGACAAGCTTCAGAAGTTTCGGTCGATGCCCATCCTTCACCACATCGACCGCACCTTTTATCATCGCTCCCCACGTGGCTTTCATCATCTCCTCGTCCTCCAGCATCTTATTATGGGGCTGATATTTAAGTCTACTTGCCATTTCTGCAAACTCCTCAGGATTTTCCTTTTCGTACGCGAACGATAGTGCGTGGAATGCAGCCAGCTTGGTGACGGCTGCTGAGGCGAACCGCCAGCTGATAGGCTCATGTCGCGATGGCACTTGGTAGCCCTGTGCTGATAAATCTTCCATCAACAGGGATTCGGTGCCTAAATCCGGCAAGCTCGCGTAAATGTTTGGGAACCGAAATAGGGTAGGGATTGCATGTTTTCCCATTAAACTGTCGTATGTCTTCACCAGCTCGAAGTACACGATTTGCTCGGTCTTAAAGAGCGTTTCGGCGTTCATAGCTTTACGCATTTTTTCGCCGATGATGGCCACCTTTGCGAACGCTTTCAAATCGCCGGCAGAGGCCGTGAACAGTGCAGAGGTGTAGTTGCCGCCGCCGCTGCTGAGCGCGCGGACCTCCACGGGCCCCGACAGGCCTCGCTCGGCGACCACTCGCGCCATCAATCGCCGGACCACAGTTTCCGCGTCCGCCATGACCGACGACCAGTCGCTCACTGATTACCAACAATCAGATCTCGCGCACTAACCGCTGTCTGAACTAGGTTGCTGCCAAATTGGCTATACAAAGACGCCTTCACAGATTAGCTCGTAGTTATTTCGTAGCTATTTTGTAGCTATCAAAATGGTATAAGCGGTTAGATCATCGATCAAATGGTAAGTGTTTGACACAGTGGTAGCGCGACGGCCATGGAATTATCATCTGACACGTCCATAACAACGGCAGATATTGTGGAAATGGGTCTTCAGCCACGGTTGAACGGTATAAAGACAAACAATAGTTTATTGTTGTTCGATTAAACACGACTATCTGATAACAGGAACACGATTGTTGGCACTTTCAGATTAAAATGCTATAAGAGTGCACATAAATAATTAAACAGTGTTAATAAAACATTATAGCTTAATAAATGTGTAATGTGGTACCTGGTAACAGGGTCTCATCACGATCCTAATAGGTACTTTCCACAGTTGGGACATAGTTTAGCTGAACCATCAGAAAAAAGTTGTTTTATGATAATGAATGATGTGCCGAGCTAGTCGTTCACCCGATGTTAAGCGACACGGCCGCCCATAGAGAGATAACAGAAGAATGTCACTCGGAAGTTCAAAATATAAAGTTTCCACATTACAGGAATAATTTACAAGCACAAACTTAAAAATTAAGTGTCACCATGGTCTTATCGCTTAAAGCGATCTCTTTCGAACAACCCAAATACAGCGAGAGAGAGCAATAGAGAGATGCACAAAGAGAGAGAGAGAGAGAGAGAACTATAGGCTATATTTCACATATATGTTATTTCTCGATAAAATATCAGACAGCCACTGCGAAATAGTGTTGTAGTGCAATTTGTTGTACAACATCCTAACGTCCTTCGACGTGAGTTAAGCTGTTGTTATTTACAAAACAAAATTCTAAATTAAACTTACTAAATTCTAAGCTAAACGTAATTTGACATAATAAACTATCTCGGTCCAGGTTATTTCGATGCATACCAGAGGAATAACAATTTGAGATTTACTACAAGTTTGAATGGCTTTTGTTCGACATTTATTTGCCACAAGCTACTGCCCGCGCTTTCGCCCGCGTGGCCTATAGGAAACGAAGATTTTTTATTATAGATAGTTCAACCACCCATTTTACCCTCTTAGTGGTGGAATTCCGGAAAACCCTTTCACAGCGGATACCTACAAATTACAAAGAACAAATTCTCCAAATTTCAAGTCTCTAGGACCAGCGGTGTAGGCTGTGCGTTGATATAAAAGACAGTCATTCAGTCAGTCAGGACTTTGAATTTTATATGTATTTGTATGCATTTACCAGTTTAAAGGTAAAATTATATACTTTTTAAATCTCAAAATTGTGCATGCTGTGTTTGCCTATAATTGGTTGTGCATATAGATAATACTTTTAAGCTTTATTATTGTTATAGAAACTGTGTATCAACTGTTGGTGAACCAAATAAATAAATAAATATATAAGTTGGTCAGACTGTCAGTCAGGACTTTGAATTTTATATGTATAGATTATCTAAGGTTCTCATTTCCAAGAATCGACCTCCAGTCTGGTCAGTACAACCTGTCCTCGTGTACTTCATATTGACGCATTACCCTTGACCAAGATTACTCAAAGAAATATTTTGTACGTGGTTAGGTACCTACTTAGTTAAAATACACTTTATCAAATGAAATCAACGGCCTTAATATTCACTTCTATGACAAAAAATAACTTACAGCTAGGTAGGCTTCCATTACACGCTCATTCTCCGTCATCATATCACATTGTAGTAATTTTAGTTATTTGAAAAAGAGTAATATTGAAGGTAAAAAGGGATCATAAATAAAACACAGAATTTAGATCACCTTCTGCAGGAAGCGTTCCCAAAAAGCTGGCAACATTTCCTCGTTGAATATTAGGCTAATTCGTTGGCCGAGGTATGTGCCAGCCTTTTGGTCGCACGTCAGCTCAACCAGGCGTCTGGAAAGCTCCCTGACAAGAAGCCAAGTCTGCGGGCCCCAGGGACCCGTTGTTTCAACCCCAAACGGAACAAACATGTAACCCTCACCTAGGGATTCATATTTCCTCCGTTTGAGGTTTTATTTAAAATATTTATATAGTTTTGTTTGAAAACTATCGTGAATATGACAAATTTTGTAAATTTAATACCGGCATAACTCACTTCAACTGTTATAGTAGTTCATATTATAGTAGTTAAGGCAACTAACGGATGGTTGATAAACTGTATAAATAATAAATAATGACACGTTCAATGCTATTCAGCACAAACGGATCGCCTCATGCGATTTGCAACGCAATATGGTTTGCTTCTGCCAGCCACCTTATTGTTAGTCACTCTTTATTGACACCAAGGTAACAAATACAAAAACAGGAAATAAGTAATGAGTAGGTTACAATGGGTGGTCCTATCGCTAAAAAGCGATTTCTTTACTAAGGAAACAGTGAACAGGTTTATTGGAAAGTCAAGCTAAAGAGATAGAAATTCATTATTTGTTGCTTTTTATGTTTTTAGTTTTATTTAATTTTTAATATCATATTGTTTTTTTTAAACTTCTTTACGCACGCTTGATTTAGGGAGTAAGCTGGTAAATGCGAGGCGAACGGAAGTTGAAGTTGGTTCACGTAGATCTCCATTATCAGAATAACAAAGTTTTACTCGACTGTGAGATCAGATAATAAAGTCTCAATTTCCCAGTGATTTCACTAGCTACAGTGCCCTTCAAACCAGAATACAGTACAGTACAGTGCTTGCACACTACTGCTTGGCGGCAGAATAGCTGGCAAAGCAGTGGTACCTACCTAGACTATTTTAGGTTAGACGAACTTTGCAGAAAAGTCCTATCACCTAGTAAAAAATGTCTGAATGTAATGGACGCCTTACGGTTTTACCGCCAGTTTCCGTTTAGAAAGATGTGTATTAAATTGCAAGGCGTTAAAAAAATACCAGCAATCAATACGTCGCGCGTCGGGCCGTAGTAATAAAATTTTTAATATTTTTGTAGGCGTTTTGCAGCGGACAGAAGATTTTTGGAGGCGTTTAAATAACCCAGCGTGTGCAGTGTATTGGGGACGTATTGGTTTGAGGACGATGACGTTTTGGACTCTACATTTATTAAGAGCTGTAAAAGTATGGAATACCCTGGTCGGTGCTTCCAGAAAAACACAAAATATTTACTAGGCCAGCTACCTTCCACCACATCGTCGCTTCCCATTAGATGAATTGTGATCTAATGCTAGCTTAGTCAATCATTAAAAAAAACAACCATTTTTTTGTTTTAAAAAAACTAGATTCTCATAGCCTTAATAGTAACGTAGTTACCTCGTTAAATATAAAACCTTTAGCTACATGTCAGGCTTAGATCTTCGTCTTAAGTTGTTTTTTCTTGTTAGTCTGTGTAAAAGTATTAGCTACTTAGTCTATTATTATAACAAGAGAAATAAAACAAATATGGATCATTAAAATAAATTTTATTTACGTTAGCTGCTTTACTTAAAATCTAATAGACCCATTGGCGAGATCGACATAGCCCCGTAGGCTAGCTAGAACGGCTGGCGTTCGCGTCCACTCTTCCAGTGGACGTAGTCTTCTAGATCCTTTTATCCCGGCAACGGCCAAGATGAGGCTCGCACCCCACGGGTGCCCTTGAGCTTGTTGCGTCCCACAATTCATGACTGGATGAATTAAGCGCCTACTATGCTGTAAAGATTGGTAGAAACCAACAGCATTAGTCCGTTCAAAAAACACCTGCTTTATTATTCGATATAAACATGAACGCAACTTTCAAAACACTTGAACGTTCCTCGTATAACTCGGTCTCGCCTCACCGGTTTGCTGGGCCACATATAAGCTACAGGACAATGTCAAAGATCCATTTAATCGCTAAAGATATAATAACAATGTACTGAGGCCAAAGTAGATCAGATGAGGATAGGCTGCTCGGATAAACAGCAGTTTAACTGTCACATACCATCTCATTGCAAACCAGGTCGCTGGCGGAAGCGTACATCACCTGTGTCAGTGATAATTATTGCAAATTATCGTTTTACTTAGTATTTGTTTTTAATAGTGAAGACTCACTGGGTGTGATTGCATGACAAACTACTGTTTGAGGTCGTTTTAGAATGCTAATCTGCTGACTTTTGAAACCTGAGATTAGCTTTAGATGATGCAAATTTAAGTATAAAACGGCAGCTTTTACCTTTTCTTCAGCTAATTGGTTTAGAGTAGTAAATAGTTTTTTTTTTTCAATCCGTGAGATTATCTTGCCAAAATAAGGAAAACTCGCTATCGTATACCTTGGCGCATTTAATGTAGCCACATCCGGAGTATATTTACCGGGAGGTAAAGTAACATATATTGCCCTACAAGGTGACGGAGTTGGTAAAACTAAAAAACAAATTATGTACAGTGTCATAGTGGTATTGCTCTTCGTGTCAAGATGCTCTGCGGTCATATACAGCTTGAACGGTAAGTAATATTTTTACCGACTTGTAAAGGAGGTATTCTCTATTCTATAGTTTTTTGTTAATTTATGGACACTGATCGATATAATATTCCGATACCACATGTCTTTACGAGTCAGAAAGAAAGAAGTACAATATTTTATCGATTTAGTAGTCTACATCTTAAGCATGTCATAAATCCATACAGACTAGGTATTAGATCCAAACATAACTGGAATCTCTACATTCGAATAATCAAGATTAAAGCCAAAAAGTAATGAAATATTTATATGTTCTTTTTTTTAACGCCTTAACATACATAGATCCTGGTTCTTATCGTGAATTCCCTGTATGTAGGGACCCAAGAACTACGAGAACCATAGTCCCACAACACCTAGACAGAACAAGTAGCTTTATTTTTGTGTAGAAATACTCGATCCGTCGCAGGAATCGAACCAGCCGCGTCCGGGATATTAGCCAACCTGCTACAAAGGCTTAACTTCACGCAATATCTTTGTACCAACAGGGTGGATTATAGCTAAATCCCCCCTACTTTCCTTCATGAGGGACGCCTATGTTTGAACGAATAAAGATTTATGATGTAATGTGAACACTTTCATAGCTCTCAGTTAAATGTATAATCTGTAAAAAGTACGGTTTGTAACAAACATAAAAATTAAAAATACAGAGCAGAAGCAGTAAGCACGTAACCTTTTATTTAAGTCGAATAAAACTCATCGTAAAAAAACTCTCAATTTTCCTGTGGAAACTGCAATACTAAGAATGTTACTTATTGTCAACCTTGATACCTTTAAGATTTAAAATCCAAATTCGTTCAGCGGGCGTCCCTACCTAAAACACTACAAAGACGTGCGCCACAGAAATAAAGCTCAAGAACTACTTTTCTATAAAACCCAGCATTTTGTAAGTGTACGTGAACGCCAACACATTCTACATGTAAATCTATGCGAACAATACCTTTCCACGCGGAGGACACGACAACAGCTGCGTCGCATATAAACGGCTGATATCTCCATATTCGGTGCAAAAGACATCAACGCGCACCCTGCCTAAACCTTGTCATAGTTACTCCATTAGCTCCAAATGTAATTGGGTCAAAAAAGGATTGTAACTATTATATACCGACTTTTAAAAAAAAAGGAGGAGGCTTTATATTGGTTTGTATTATTTTAATGTTATTTACCTTAAACTTCATATTTTTAAATTAAAAATAATAATAATAACGCCCAACGACCGCATACATAGATCGTAGACCCTAACTAGGATTCCCCGTGTCTAGGGACCCAGGAACTACGAGGACCATGGTCTCACAACACCCAGACACAGAACAAGAACTTGCGCTTTTTTTCTGTGCACAAATATTTATCCTGCTGCGGGAATCGAACCCACCGCCTCTGGGTTATGAGCCGACCTGCTCAACCATGAGGCTGTTAAATGAAAAAAAAAAGATCTACTTTTATATTGGTACCATAGACATTTCATCTTTTTGTAATACTTGATAGGCTTGTGTTTGACTACATTTCTCCTGATTATGTGATGACGCGGTCAATGGTGTAGCACGCTCGCTTTCAGAAATGTCATCAAAATCGATTTAGTAGTTTGGGTTTTTAATCAAAATTACTGGAAAAATATGTCATCCTTGTACCTACAGTATGACAAGTACGATTCCTTTCGCGAGCACGGCCAATGTAACTTGGTCGAAACGTCGAGGTCAGTCAAAATAATGTTTTGATAATTTTTGTACCCGTTTTATCTTTACAAGTATGACGTGAAGACGACAATCGCCTACATTTCATATTCGGTTTAACCCATTTTTTACAAAGGATCCTAGAATTGTGACGCAGTCCTCAAGTGTCCACCTAATGGGAGTAATGACAATGAACCCGAGTTCAAGTTTAATGTGTGGTCATTGAGGAAATACACAATTCTGAATTTTGCGAAACCACGCGACAATAAAACGTGCCCTTGTCAAAAACCAAGGAGTATGTAACGCTACGCTATCAAAAACTATTTAATTGTTTGCATACGATCGCGTTGTTATTTTTTCAGATAATTAACAAAGACCCGTTAATTGAAAAATATAAACAATAATAACAAACATATTGTCCTTTTCATACATTTCCCGGAAGTTTTCAGTGAAAATTAAATCAAGTTATTATAAGTTAGAGGAGCTAGCATCTATATTATTAATAATATTACCTTAAACTTCGTCATATTTTTAAATTAAAAATAATAATAATAACGCCCAACGATCACATACATTGATCCTGAGCCCTAAGTAGGATTGCTTTTGTCTGGGGGGACCCAGGAACTACGAGGACCATGATCCCACAACACCCAGACTCAGAAAAAGTATTTGCGCTTTTTTTCTGTGCACAAACACTTGTCCTGCCGCGAGAATCGAACAACACAGAGACTGTCAAAATTTAGATTTCCCAGTTATATACATTTAAAAACCAAAGTACTGAAGCAATTTTGATGGAATTTTTATGAGAAAAATTTGAAAGTATATAGCTACAAACAAAAAAATAATTTTTCTAATTGAATAAAAATAACATTACTAATTTTTTAATCGGTTATTAAATGACGGAGATCTGAGATAAAAATGTTTAAATAAAAATACAACCGAATTTGGAACACAATAATTTTATCCCAAAAAAAATCGGATACATTATGATAACAATAATATAACAATATGTGTGGACATCTCACACAACACCATCTAGCCTCAAACTAACCAAAGCTTGTACAATGGGAACCAGATAACTGATACAATACTTAGATACATTTTGTTTGTAAATACATACATAGAATAGAATAAGGCGCCCAGACACAGAACAAAGACCTATGTTGATCACACAAATGTTTGTTCTGGGTGGGAATCGAACCCACAACCCACAGTTCAGAAGGCAGGGTTTCTACCAACTGTGCTATTGGGCCAGTCTAATTCAGTTTACGAGCTCCTTTTAGTTTACAATTTTGTATGGACGTATGGATTTTTACGTTTTTCTCAGAGAGCGAATACAACCAGATGCCAGCACTCTTCCACCTGGACCCGTTCGACTCGTGCCTCGCAGAGCCAGGGGGCATCTACTGTGTAGTGGATGTTCATATCTTCTCTAACACGCAGTCTGAGGTGATGGAGATCATACAGGTACCTTAGCGTTATTATTAGACAGCCTCGGTGGTGTGGTGGTTGAGCAGGTTGGCTCTTAACACGGAGGCGGCGGGGTCGATTCTCGCGGCACCACAAGTAGCAAGCAATGTTGGTGGGTTGTAACAAGTGGTATTCAACCCTAAAACAATCAAACCTTGAATGAATGAATTGTGTAGGTACTTGGTTCGTACAATATCTACGAAGCATGTACCAAACACATTAATTACTGTCAAATTTTGAACGTGTAAAGCCTTCTTCTTTTTGAACTCGTAATGTATGGCATTGTGCTTTTAGAACGCCATACATTGCGCGTATGACTCTCTAGTGTCTAGTCATCCGCGTCTAGCGGCCGACAATGGCCCTCGTACAAACGAGCGACCATTATTTAACACCTACTAGCTGACTCGCCCCGGGAAATTCATATTATATATTTTTATATTCTCTTAAACCGTATTAGAACAAACAAAACAAAAAATAATAATTTATCAAACTAGTCGAGCCGTTTTTTAGTTTTAGCGAGACTAACGAACGGCAATAACTGGTTTTTATTATACTATAGGGAGGACGGATATTAATTAAAAAAAAGCTTGTCAAAGGTTGTCTGAAAGAGATCGCTCGTAGCGATGAGACCGCCAATTGTACCTATCTTATTATGTAATTCTCATTTCTACATGTTTATTTTTAGTGTCAATAAAGTGTTTTGTATTGTATTGTAATTAAAATGTGCGTATACATATATTTCCTTGTTAAAATTACAATCGTTAAAATGACAACCAACTCGACATTTCCTGTCATTTTCCATGTGTATGATTTATGTGACGTACTTGGAAATACTTTTGCTACCGACGCAATATTTCTTGGAAAAACTGGTTGCTACCAATTACGGTGCTACAATTATGCAACTATGTGTATCATATAATTATAATTCTCTATTTTGATAAATAAACAAAATATAATGACAAACTAAATTAAATCTAAAGCTAAACTATATTTAATTAAAAAGCCAAATTGTAGGTAAATATGAGCTATAAATAAAACGGAACTTAGATCAAATAAACCACAGCAAGAGTTATGTAAGAACCTTGCTAGACGTTATTTAAATGAATATGATACTTATATCTATCCATGCTGAATGATTATGCTCAGATTATGCGTTGTTTATATATTTAATTGATCAATTCTACTGTTTTTTTTTTCAATTTTATCATAAATGATTTGTTTTTTTTTTTATTTTTAGGGTTATTCAGCTCACACAACGAAACACTTTAATCATACACGAATACACAGAGGGGTGTGTGTTACCAACACATGCAGGTCATTTTTAAACAGCACAAATAAAGAGCTGGACCTAAGCGAGACCCTCGAGATATGCCTGAACGATTCTCTGTGGAACAACTACCAACTACAAGGAAAGATAGATAATTTAAATTATTGTAAAAAAGAAAATGGAAGAGATGTAATAGATACTAGCGATATAGCTGTGGCTGTGGTATACATAGTTTTAATTATGCTCAACGTTATGGGAAGCTTCTATGATGTCTTTATATTGAAAGAGAACAAACCAGGTATAAATCCATTATTTTTACTTTTTATAAATACAAAGAACTATTATTTATTTTTCCTTTAGTCCAGCCCGACTGCGTATACCTACGAAATATGTTATTACTTTAATTGAAGTGCATAAATAATTTCTTTTTCAGGAAATCCATATTTGTTAGCTTTTTCTGTGCAACGTAACTGGGACAGATTAGTAGCTCCAGTTGATACACTAAAGGAGCCAAGACTTGAAAGACTGAAAATGTTTCATGGTTTAAGGTAAAAAAACTTAGTGAAAATGTTAATACTTAATTAGTACTTATTCAGTACTTATTTTAATAATTAAATGTAGAAATAATAAAACTTAATTATAAAAATTTCATTATTAATAAACTAAATTAAAATCTCAGTACTTAATTTCGTTTAATATGTAAGAAAAAGTGGTAAAACTGTTTATTTATTGTTTTGTTTTAAGGACAATCACGATGATTTGCGTATTCTTCTCTCATACAGTGCTCATAATGGCATATGGTTATGTGGACAATCCATTGTACATTGAAAAGGTAAAGCGACAATCACTTTAACACTGTATTTCTACAAATAATATCCCAACAAGCAAAATGCTCTTGACTACCGCAGCTTATAATGCTTTGGATCTTAAATGCATCGTATGAGTGACCTAAGTCAATTCTATCTTACTTGTAAGCGCAATTTCAAATTTGTTAACAATATCAAGAGAAAAGATCTACTAAAAAGGTTATAACAACGTTTACATGACTTAATTATATGATCTTTATAAGATCACACCAACAAATCTACCTATATCAGAACTCGATATGACTTATACTCTAGTCTAAATACTCAAGCATTAATAACGCTCCAACTAAGACTAGCGTGGCTCTATTAAACTGCATTTATTTGATTCATACAAGAATATTGGTTTTAAAAACTTACTACTTACTTACTCACCAATATTCTTATTCACATTGTGTCACGTTACGTTTCCTCTTTGTGGAGAGGTAGAATGAAACGTCACAAGTTATTGAGTAGCTCCTCATCTACTTAACTTATCCCTAAATTGGCAGGATCCTAAGAGCTCAATAAAAAGAGGAAAACGAGTTAAAGAATTATATTTATAGAATAACTACAAGAAATAATAAAAAAAATAAAGGATGCAGTGAAACATATAAAAATTACAAGTCTCAATTTGGATGAATTCGTAGTTTAAGATCTTCGGCCAACAGGGCCCTTATGGGGCCAACTTATCAGTACAGAGAGACTGAAGAACTCTGTAGGTCCAGAATTTAGACCGACAAGGCCGACTTTTGCACTTGATGGAAGAGTTTTCGATAAAAACAAATTTATCACCCATTATTTTCGTTATTCACTAAGCTTTCTATTACAGTCATACGAAGATCCGATGAAGCAGATCCTCTTTAACGGCAGTTTGGTGATTCACACATTTTTCGTGATGTCCAGTTTCTTAATGTCCTACAATTTATCATTGTACGCTGAGAAACACACCGTGAACTGGGTGCAATGGCCGAAGGGTGTACTTATGCGATGGCTGAGGTAAGACTTAATAGTCATAGTTATTAAGAATATTCCAAACATATAACCATGGAAGAAAGCAGAAGGAAAAATACTGTATAGACGATTTCACCGGAAATAATACAAATATAATTCATAATTAGATTACTCTTACTCTAAATCACCAAAATGTTGGGCCACTTTCCGCGGAATGTATGGTATTTTCTTTTTTGAGTATTGTGCAAACATACATTTCATGTCCTTCTTTTTTGATTGTGTTTTCGGTAGGTTAATATCGTTGCGTGGGAGAAAATTGTCCTATAGCACTACTGGTAAGTACATCATTCGTAATTTTTCTTTTTTATGTTTTAGCTCCACACTTTTGTGTATTTAGCCAGTGTCAAGTAATTAATAATTCATCAAGTTATGATATTTCACGCAAATATGTCTCAAGTCACAGTCGAAGTCATCAAGTCAAGTCAAAGTCATACTCCTAGTAAAGTGGTGGCAACTTTACTTGAAGCTTCTATGGAGTTTTGGAAACAACACGAAAATAAACGTTTCACCATCATCATACCATTTTCCCACACTCACGCCTGTAATCCAGCACTTAACGAATAGAATGCCACCAATTTTATGCACTAACACTGAAAATAACACAAGTTTTGGAAAATAATACAATGTGGTGACGCAATCTTTTTCGCATTCCCGCTAAAACTCCATTCGTACTTTATATCTTCTGCGGTCACCAATGCCGCCTGCCAAGCGTGGTGATTATGGTAAATCCCCCTTATGATAAGCGTCCAAAGTGTCGTTTTATGGGGAAGCCCTATGTTCAGCAGTGGATGTCTCCCGGCTGATGATGGAAATGGTTATGTAATAGAAAAGAAATGAATGTAATAATTGTTTATTTTGATCTTGTAGACTCACTCCCACGTACGCCCTTGTCCTGGCCACCATCTGCACGTGGATGCGGTATGCCGGCAGCGGCCCGCTGTGGGACTTGGTGGTGACCAGCGAGGCCACCGCCTGCAGGCAGTACTGGTGGGCGCACATCTTCTACATCAACAACTACGTATACGATGACGCGTTCTGCGCCCCGCAGACTTGGTACGAGAAACGTGAAAATAACTTCTACCTATTCTGTGTCAACGTCAATGGCTCATTGCTTAACGATAGGGTTCGACTGTACAAAGTGGAATTTAATTCGTTCTTTTCCTTTGATGTGTGTATTCAGTCCATGCTATAGTATGCTCCCATATAACTAAATAAAAACAGTATGAAATAAAACTTAAATCTAGGTATTATCAAATTTAAATTTTAAAGAAAAGCCTTGCGACATTGAACAAAGCAGGTGTTTTATTGGCTACGAAACATTTACAAAGCACTCAGCTGGTGTCCACACTGTGTGTAGCGTTAAATAGACATTTCGGCTGTCATGCAGTTATTTTAGGAGGCACTAAATACTAAAACAAACCAATTTTTTTTAAATTGGCCCTTGTACGAACATTATATAGCATGGTCTGAGTACATACATTTAAGGAAAAGTGTGAATTAAATTCCACCGTGTATAGTGGTTAGAAACCAACGCGATGGAGGAATAGGCATGCAATAGTCGTCGCTTCTCTTCTACACCATTGGGAAGCTTTTCTTACAATAAAATATAGACTAGCTATTTTTTTATTCGTTTCGAATATTAAATTTTATACTTAAATTCAAACTTTACGGATATCGTCATATATTGTCGCGTGTTGTTGTAGGTTGTTGAGTAGAGTTCCGAGTGACACTGCAACTGATATGGGCAGCCATGTCGTTTAACATCAGGCGAACGACATATCATTAACATAAACATATTTCTCCTAATGAGTATTTTTTTATAATTGCAATGTTTTTTTAGTTTAAATAGTTATTTTTATTAAAGCACCTAAGCATTTTTACTGTTTACTTTTAAACCGATGTTCCCTATTAATTTTTAGCATCCAGTAAAGCTTTATGTTTCTTTACGAGTTTACGCAAAAACCATCACCAGCATATAAAAAGCATATAAAAGCATTGCCGTGTTTGTAATCATTGCGGTATAAGTACCTATTCCGGTGGTAAAAATAACAATAATTCTAGAGCTAGAATGATAAAGATCTGAATTACGACTTTAGGTACATTACCAAAAGACAACCCTTGTAACCTAATAATAATCTCTACATCCAGCAGCTAGTAATAAACCAACCAACTTTATTTTTTTTATGATAGTAAATGATGTGATGAGCTAGTCGTTCGCCTGATGTTAAGTGACACAGCCGCCCATAACAACAGTGTCACTCTGATCTCCAAAATATATAGTTTCGTGTGACACTACGCTGCGCATATCATTCTGAGACATCAGCACAGTCTGGTAATAAGATTACTCGACTCAGAATCAGATCATAAAGTGTCGTTTTGGCTCCACACTTTTATGTATTTAGCCAGTCACAAGTAATTGATAATTTTTCATGTTAATTAATATTATATAATGTGTCAAGTCAAGTCAAGTCACAGACCAAGTCATCAAGTTAAGTCATAGTCTAGTCTAGTCAAGTCATTCTCCTAGTAAAGTGGTGGCAACTTTACCAGAAGTTTCTATGGAGTTTTGGAAACAACCCGAAAAGAAACGTTTCACCATCATTATACCACTTTCCCACGCTCATGCCTGTAATCCAGCACTTAACGAATAAAATTCCACCAATTTTATGCACTAACACTGAAAATAACACAAGTTTTGGAAAGTAATACAATGCGGCGACGCGATCTTTTTCGTGTTCCCGCCAAAACTCAACTCAACATTTAATTTTAAATGTACGCTGGGCAGGTACTTGGCAGCAGACACGCAGCTGTTCTGCATCGGTCTCCTGGTGTGCGTGGTGGTGAAGAAGCCTCGAGCAAGGGCGGTAGCGTTGGTGGCCATGTTTGTGATCGCGCTGGCCATTGCTGCAGCACACACATTCTTCCAGGACTTGGACGCTGTGGTCATACAGACTCCTGAGTGAGTACCCAGAGCTTTACCCAGGCCTATACCAGCTTCTATTGACATGCAAGGCTGTTAAACCTAATCCATTACATTTTTTTACATCTTGTCTGATGGATGGATACTTCCAGGTGTACTGCATTGGCCTTACTAAAGTCTTTTTCCATGAGCCGATAGACCAGTATTGGCTTAGATTGCGGTTACATAAAAAGCAATGTAAATATTGTTTGTAATATTTGAAGATGCTACCTATTGTTATAATATTATCTTTTGTTGTATTTTTAGTATGCATTCCTATATGTACCTACCTACCTAATTATTTTACAGCAAAATAATGTTATGACTGACATATATATGTATATGTCATATGTCTAAAGATGAATACATAATTGAATTGAATTGAAATAGAAAAAGGCCTCTCGTAACCAACACGATTTTAGTAGGCGTTTTTGCAACAATAATCCAGGTATCAGCCACTCTCGATGCAGAGTTGCAGAACTATTAATAATAATAATAACGCCCAACGATCACATACATAGATCCTGGACCCTAACTAGGATTCCCTATGTCTAAGGACCCAGGAACTACGAGGACTATCATGGTCCCACAACACCCAGACACAGAACAAGTATTTGCGCTTTATTTCTGTGCACAAATACTTGTCCTGTTGCGGGAATCGAACCTGCCGCCTTCGGGCTATGAGCCGACCTGCTCAACCACCACACCACAGAGGCTGTCTGGTATTAATGTGCTAACTATCAAAAAGGGTACTCCAGTGGCGACAACGAAATGGTTGACGCGTTAAATAGAGGAGACAATATGTTCATTATAGCAGTGGATGCTTGATGATGATGATGTATTTTTTTGTAATCATCCAATGGCTTCGAATATCATTAAATAATGTTATATGTAGGTATCCTTGTTTATCCGTTCTTTAAACATATATTTTTCGAATTGTGCATTGGTACAACCCCCTCTGGGTCTAGGCTGAAAATCAGCGCTGGGTGTCTCTGATGACCAGCAATATGCTGAGCCGATTTTATTTATTTCTATTCATTATGTAGTGCATATTGGTGCCGATTCTGTGTCGCGTACTCTAAAGCTAAACGAAATTGAAATATTTCCGTTTTTCAATTCCCCTTTATCAGAAGAGTACCACCATACTTTAAGTTTATTTTAGTTTTAGAGAATGTAACACAGAATTGACACCATTATGTGTATAAATTTAACCTGTTTTTGTACTTTAATTTTAGACAAGTATTGAATAAATGTTTTTCTATTCTATTATAATAATAATAATAACGCCTAAAGATCACATACACAGATCCTGGATCCTAACTAGGATTCCCTGTGTCTAGGGACCCAAGAACTATGAGGACCATGATCCCACAACACCCAGACTCAGAACAAGTATTTGGAAGTATATTAAAAAATTCGTACCTACCTATATTTTACGTATGAATTTAAAATCGAATTACTCGTACTGTTTGTATACACGCCTAAAAATGCGGGTTCAAATCTTATAACGTCTGTATTTTCCTTTAACGTTTCCAGGTCCTGCCGCAGCCTGTATAAAAACGATGACACCTTCCGGCTCCAGTACATCCGGGGGCACACCAACCTGTCCACCTACACCCTGGGCCTGGCCGGCGGTTTCTTCACATACCACTGGCAGACTGAGAAGAAAGATTTAACGAGATTGAGGGTAGAAGAGATATATTTTATTACGAATGTCAAATTCCATAGCAAGATGGGGCAGAAAATTATTTCTCTCCAGTTGTTCGCTTCATCATCAACAGCTTGAAGGAGTACACTGCTGAACATAAGCCGCTTCGTTTTTGTTCGCTTCAATTAGGTGCAAGTGCAACGCAAACAATTTGCCGGGCGACAGAAAGAGGTAGCGATAGGCGTCTTGAGCGACAAGACGACTATGATATAAGTAGTTTTTTACTTTATTTGGACGAAAAAGTATGTATATATAAGTATATAGGTATATACCTAAACGTCACCTTCCCATACCTCACATTCCTTTACCATTTCGTTGAATTCTCTCCATCCAAAGGTTGCCTGGAAGAAATCGCTTTTCGCCCATTGTTACACTTTATATTATAAATCATTGTTTTCCTTTGTAATTTTTATTATTTGGTGTGTACAATAAAGAGTTCATCTATCTATCTGTCAGCCTCATTTGTACATGGTATACCTACCATATATGTGTATGTACACCTAATTTTATGTATCTTTTAAGTAAAACATTGTCTGTTTGTGTGCCGTTCATAATACAGTACGTCTGAACCGATTTGAAGGAAATTTGTCACTCACATTGCTTACACTACCAAAATCGAGATAGGATCCTTTTATCCCGGAAATTAAAAAAATCTGAAAAATAACGGGTAAAAATAAAGTAGGTACCTACTTATTTAAACGTGATCTAGTTCACTTCTAATACCTAGTAAAGAACCGAAAACTGTACTTATCTTAAATATGAATTCCATGTAAGTATTTACAATAAAAAAAAAATTTAAGTATTGTATCAGTTATCTGGTTTATATAGTACAAACTTTTCTTAGTTTAGGGCTAGATAGCGTTGTGTGAAATATCCCCAAATATTAATTTACATTTACTTATATATTTCCTTCCAGAACCACCGCTGGGCATTATGGCTGATCTTCCCCCTGGGAGTGGCGGTGATTCTCTCCGGTGGTCTGTTCTACAACGATGGAGAGGCTCCGTCCACAGCCCTGAGGGTTCTGTATGCCACCTTCTACAAACCCGTCTTCCAACTCCTGGTAGTGGCTTTCATTATTGGCTGCGTGTTCAAGTTTGAAAGTGAGTCTTCTGATTTTGAATCTTATTGGCTAACATTTTCAACCTAACCTGCTGCGGGTGCCAAAGCCTTACGTCCAATACATTCGAGTGTCCAAATAGGTACCTAAAAAAGTAATTTATCTCCACTACACCAATACCAGCTACGTGACGGACCCAAATGTCTAAAACAATGTAAAACAAAAATAAATGGACCCATTTTTGAAGTAATACTTGACTTGAGGAGTCAGCTGGTGAATGCGTGACGAGGCGAACGGAAGTTGAAAGTTATTGGTTAACGTAGATATCCATTGTCTACATAACAAAGTTAAAAATTACTTAGAATTTGTATTATTTTTGTATATGTTGTACTATATTGGTATGCCCGGAAAAAAATCAATTTACAATTGTCAAGATGGCGACATTAACATTAAACGAAGCGAAAACAAAGTTACACCGGCCGATAGATGGAGCTAAACTAAAGAAGTTTTACTTCAGTCGTGTTTCAAGCACACTCTTTTTTATAGCCATCTTTGCTGATGCTTGTCATCTAATCATTTTCCAGCGTTATACCGTAGCATAGTGGAGTGGCGCGGGTTCACGTGGACAGGACGCGTCTCGTACAGCGCGTTTCTGCTGCACACGCTGTTCCAACGGGCGCTGGTGGGGTCGTACACCACGCCGATATACATGTCCGACTACTTAGTGGTATGTACCCATACTCCAAACTTAATAATAATAATAATAATACGTGTGGACATCTCACACAACGCCATCTAGCCCCAAACTAAGCAAAGCTTGTACTATGGGAACAGATAACTGATACAATACTTAAATACTTTTTTTTTTGTAAATACATACATACATACTTAGTCTTACACCAGTACTAAATATCCTTGTAAAAGGGGGCTAAGCCTCTTGTTTTGGGTAAACATACTTAATGAATATTGTATACTTACAGCAGGATACTTAATAGTTTTTTATTTTGACGTCAACCTTCAACTACGCTGCCTATAGAGTATATTGGAGACCACGACGACATAAAGAGATAGCCTCTGTCAAACCATCTTTCTTTATGTAATACCGATGACCCTACCCGAGGCTCTTTGGACAGGACTTTGAAGGCTTTCCCCAGCCTTCAAACTCCTGCTGGATTCTGGATATCAACCTAGGTTTTTCTCTAGTTTTGATTCTCTATCCGGAATAGAACTCATCTGAAGATTAAATAACTAGCGGGATAATCAAAGCTGGTTGCCCAGACAGGGCTGTAGCTAGGGTCCAATTTGAGGTAGGGCAGCATTGGGTATAGGTAGGGCGGAAATAAAAAAAGCTGACCTAGGGGTCTTTTTTTATTTCAGTTAGGGTTTTTTTTTTTTTTTTTTAGTTTTGGCTCCACACTTTTGTGTATTTAGCCAGTGTCAAGTAATTGATAATTTATCAAGTTATCGATTTTTCACGCAAATATGTGTCAAGTCACAGTCGAAGTCATCAAGTCAAGTCATAGTCAAGTCAGTCTAGTCAAAGTCATACACCTAGTAAAGTGGTGGCAACTTTACTTGAAGCTTCTATGGAGTTTTGGAAACAATACGAAAAGAAACGTTTCACCATCATTATACCACTTTCCCACACTCATGCCTATAATTCAGCACTTAACGAATAAAATGCCACCAATTTTATGCACTAACACTGAAAATAACACAAGTTTTGGAAAATAATACAACGCGGTGACGCGATCTTTTTCGCTTTCCCGCCAAAACTCCATTCAATAGTTATTCGTAGACAAATAATTTTCTTGGTAAAAAATCCTTCTCTTTACAGATGATCATACTCTGCGCAACAATCTTCTTAACCTACACTTTCGCAGCAATCCTCTGGCTTCTAGTCGAGGCGCCGATCGCGGGAGTTATAAAAACTATCCAAGGTGGGGGGAAACGGGAACCACAAGAGGGAGAGGGTAGTGAATCTAGGGAGGATATAAATAAGGTTTAAATAAATGAAATTTTGCGAAAATCATTTTTTTATTTGCCCTAGGTAAAGGATTGCTGAAGTGAGCACTTATCCGATCTATCAGTTGACTATTTGTATGTAAATCATGGATAACTAGCCATCATCTCAACTAGCCCCACTCCAAACGGCCCCCGCTGGAGCTGGTGCGCACAATAACCCTCACATTTCTCTACTTTTTTTTATGTTATTGAATGATGTGAAGAGCTAGTCGTTCACCTGATGTTAAGTGACACGGCCGCCCATAACAGAACAGTGTCACTCGGGACTCCAACATGTAAAGTTTCCCGTGACACTGCACTGCGCACATCATCCTGAGACATCAGCACAGTATGGTAAGATTACTCGACTGTGAGATCAAATCATAAAGTTTCATTTGCCCAGTAATTTCACTAGCTACATTGCCCTTCAAACCGGAATACAGTAGTGCTTGCACACTACTGCTTGGCGGCAGAATACAGGCAAAGCGGTGGTACCTACCTAGACGAACTTACCTACCTACCAATATAATTTTATAAAATTCAAAACTTTCTGACCAGAAAACCTAATTCGCAAAGTAGAAACTTTCCTAACTGGACCCTACTATTTTGATACTTTGGTACAGTCAAGTTGGTTTTGATTGGAATCCGATGTTTATTTCAAATATTGTGTGGGATCAGTTGCAATAAATATTAGATGGGATTCGTTGGGAGCTACCCGTAAAATAATACTTCCGGGCGGCGAATAACTAGCTCGGTAACGTCATTCGATAGCAAAATATAACAAGAAAAAATACTACAATACTATTGGACTACTAGACGCTCGGCTAAGTGCCATCCCTTCATGGTCGAATTACCACACATTATACCGAGCAATTTGTTTGAACGGCTAAGTAATGGAATGCCCGTCCAGCGTTTGTTTCCAGCGAAATATAATAATAATATGTGTGAACATTTCACACAGCGCCCTCTAGCCCCAAACTAAGCAAAGCTTGTACTATGGGAACCAAATCAGGTGAGAGCGTGGTTAAACGCAAGACATGTTTGAAGTAAAAAAAAATAAAAAAATTTTATCACCGCCTAACATTCTAGTTAAATTTACTAGTGTAACAATTCAGTAACACTGCCAGGCTATCAGCAACCACAGAACACGGGATATCCGGAATGAAAAATACAACGTTGTCTCATAAACAACTCTTTTATTCAGATTATCTAGACGTTATTAATAATATGGAGTAGAATTACACGTTTGATCAAAATAATCACTGAATGAAGTAAACATTACCCAATAATTATGCCAAATTAGCATCAATTTTTATTATGATGTATGTGACTTGCCAGTCGCAGCACTTTAAATAGGTATACAATACAAATAAATACAATACAAAGGTGATATTAGTTTCCGATTTATTGATTAAATAACGCGCTCACTGAAATGGGTCAATGAAAAACCAGTAACAAGTGTTTTAAAGTATTGACTTTTAAGCAAGTACAGACACTGAATAATATATTAAATACACTCAGCTGTATACATATAATACGTCACTATAATATATACACAGTGGCACTTAATTCACTCTTTTCCTTAAATGTATGTACTCAGACCATGCTATAGAATATTAGTACAAGGTCCTATTAAAAAAAAGATTTTGTTTTAGTATTTAGTGCGTCTTAAAATAACTGCATGACAGCCGAAATGTCTATCGGTACACGGAAAAGAACGAATTAAATTCCACCTTGTATTGAGGTATATATATACCTCACCGGGGCTTACTGAATTGCCCCTAGTAAGGGGCAAACAAATGGTGGTTGGTGCATAAGTATGTAACACTCATATAAAAATTCAGTAAGCCCCGGCGAGGTTTCAAGTGACCATCTTATTAGTACACGATTTAGAATTTTGCAGTATATTCGGTGACCGGCGAATATCATCTTATTCGCCCCTTACTATTAATATTCAGTACCTATATTAAACAATTAAATAAT
Organism: Ennomos fuscantarius; assembly: GCA_905220475.3. Lineage (NCBI taxonomy): Eukaryota > Metazoa > Arthropoda > Insecta > Lepidoptera > Geometridae > Ennomos > Ennomos fuscantarius. The sequence continues at coordinate 952,780 of HG992040.1, read as the reverse complement.
GATTTAATAATTGCATATTTTAAACTATCAAAATGTTGATTGAAATTGAAGATTGTCAGTTGAAAATATGCAAAGATAAAATGATTAAATATTATTTTAATTATAAATTATTCGAGTTTGGTTCGGATTCCGTTAAGGCACGATAAAGGCCAAAAGTTGCATTTAAAGCTTACAATTATTAACACTAGAATATGACGTATAACGAATATTTAATTATAATACTAATTAAATCTTAGAGGTTAGAAAATAGCTATTCAAAAAAATTAAGTACATTTATGAAATTCAAAAAATTATAAAAAATATTTGAGCAAAAGAATAATGCAATAATATCGCTGCCTACTACACCAGGCCTACACCAGAAGGAAAATATACCTAATAATGAAAGCAACACAAAAATCCATGTGGAATTCGAGAAAAAATTCAAAAATACGAGACTGAAGAATAAACCTAAAAAAGCGAAACAATTTATGATATCCTTAGTCCATACAATAGATAGGTTTATTAAAACAAATTTGTAAACGAATGCCGCGTATTTTCGTCTCTTGAAAATTGAAGAAGTATTCCACAAATTAAATTGAAAAAAAATGGTTACTAGCTTAGGGGGTGAACAAGACTGTCCTTGTCTCCTAAGTTAGGTTTAATAAGTCTGGTTCCCCCGGGTTTTAAGCGAAACAAGAAGCGTCCCAAATGGATTTAAACCCGCGCAATGAAGACGGCTCTTTATTCGATCGTATTATTTGTGTATGCTATACGAATAATTATGAATAACTAGCGGCCCGTTCCGGCTTCGCTCGGGTGGACGTTTATTTATTAAACATTTTATAATATACGAAAAACAATGTATCACGCACCGGCGCCATCTACTTAAAATGTTAGTTTGTCCTGAATTTTCTTTGCTATAAACCTCATGGAGCCCGAGACCTTTCCAACGAATGCAAAACCGTGGAAATCGATTCGTGCGTTCTGGAGTTATAGCGTCAGGAAGGAAAACCCGACTTATTTTTATATAGTACTAGCGACCCGTCCCGGCTTCGCTCGGGTGGACATTTATTTATTAAACATTTTATAATATACGAAAAACAATGTATCACGCACCGGCGCCATCTAATTAAAATGTTGGTTTGTCCTGAATTTTTCCTGAATTTTCTTTGCTATAAACCTCACGGAGCCCGAGACCTTTCCAACGAATGCAAAACCGTGGAAATCGGTTCGTGCGTTCTGGAGTTATAGCGCCAGGAAGGAAAACCCGACTTATTTTTATATAGTAGATTTTAAGATATCGCCGCTACGTAAGACAGAGTGAGAGAACTATATTATATTTTGGTTTCAGTCGGTGTTTAATATTTCGTTCTTAGTAAGCAACGGAGTTCAAAGAGAGTTTCTATTACAATTACGTAAACCAATCGCGAATTTTCAAACAACAATAAAATTGTAGACTGCTCGTGAGATTTCGCACTTGATCTATGATATAACCGGCGATTATAAGTCAGCGCGTTAGTGACGGTAGTGTGAAAGCTAATTGTGAATAGAAAGTATTTAAAGAATTAGCCGTATAACTTTATGATTATGACAAAACTTTTATGTGGCAAAATGTAATAACTGTCAAAGACATTTCTCTAAATTGGTTTTGTATTCCTATAATTTATATATTCGTTTGATGTTGTCATTTTACTTGACATTGGCAAAATTGTGGTAACCTCTCCACAAAGGCCATTAAAAAAGAGTTGAAGTTAATTTATATAATGTAATTTAAAATAATAATTATAATAAAATATTGTCACAAAGCTTTCTTTAGCCATTGTTTTGTCATGTTCATCATATAATATATCTCATTTATATAAGAACTTTTAAGTATGTATATAATTTTCAATAAAATGTTATCGAATTGACCAATCTTTCTTTCACTTAATCGCAAAATGTCCCTTTCGCAAAATTACCAATACTCATCATAACATATTCGCTAAACGAACGAATAAATATATATATATATATATATGCGTCAAAACTATATTGTTCATTCATGCAGAATGAACAATATAGTTTTGACGCATTTTGGAGAGAGGGTTCAAACTGACATAAATACTTATTATAAACTCAGCTGGTTACACTTTGATGAATAAAAAAAGAACATAAGATATAAGTGAAATCTTAAGGAAATAATATGAATTAAACATAAAAAAGCACCACATTAGGCAGCAAAAATAATAAGTAAACAAAATTTTGAGATTCGAGATATATAAACATAAAATCAGTCTTAAACTTTACGACAATAATGTATAAAGAATCAGTTGCATTTTTTTATAATTACAGAATGTCAAAAAGAAGTATTTGTTTTAAAAAGTTACATCAATTTGAGAAAAACTTCAGATATTTGGATTCTCAAGCTACCTAAGATTCATAAATTATAATGAGAATATGATAAGAGATACAATATTTTCATAATATTCCTAAAAGTCTGGAAAAAAGTGATATACCTTATTAAGTACTTATTGGAATGTCTACTGTAACTTAAAATCTAATTAATAAGGCACATTATGTGTCTAAATTATACAAAATGGCTCATTGGTTAGTGCAGGTACAGCTGCATTATGCCCATATTTTCAAAACAGGAAGTGAAAAATATTTAATGTATTAAACAAGTCTAGTTTGGAGGACACAGGCTTTTGTTTCAATCAGATGTGGGAAAATGTAAACTTGTATATATAACTTGTAAATCTATGAAACCAAAAATGAAATTATTGGCCCAAGTAAATATAGAATAAATATCTTATTAATAAGTGTAGCTTAAGCCTATCTTATGATGATATGAAATTCGAGTAAAATCAGATAATCTGGTCCCAACTTCTTTGGAATCCAAGGCATAATATGCCATAATATAATGTTAATAAACAAGACGGATTAGTAATTAATACTCAAGTTGAGCAAATCAAGTTCACCCCACAATCACACAAATACAAATTACTGTATTTTGCATCCCTTCCGTTTTTTAATCTCTTGCTTACTCTTTTTCTTAGCTAATCCTTCAGCGGTTATATCAGATACAACTGAAAGTCTTTTAGATGGATCAATAATGCGGTCTGTTCTCATGTGGGTTAGTTGACTATCAGGGGGAAAAGTAGAATTATACAAATTGTTGTTTTCACTGTAACTGTGAGGTAGAGCGCTCGAGGTAGCATTCTCGTTGGCATCAGTAGGATAGTGAGATGCTGGACGTATGCTCACAGGATCTGGGAACCGAGGCTTTTTGTTGGTTGCCGGTGGAGGAGGTGGCTGTCGATGCTGCATTGGGTTCGAATTACGTTTATCAGACTCAAATGACCGGGAATGTGCATGAGAGATGTTTGAATTAGATGTCCCAGCTTCTGACTGCTGAGAATAATACTCTTTTGATGATTCCAAGGACTGCAAGGCACTGGCTTTAGACTGGATACTTTCTTTCTCAAATGGTTCTACATAATTTAAATCAGAATCAACAGACTTACACAAACGGAGATGGTTCTCACGAATGATGTCTCGAGGGTTACTGTAGGCATCACACAGTGTGGCTTGTGGGGATGGAAACTCATTTTCTTGTCTTTCTTGCTGGGCTGCCAAGCGTTGCTGCTTCTTGAGCAGAGCTTTCTGTCTCGCTTTTTCTTTTGCTCTTTGCAATTTTTTGTATTCTCTCTCTTGTAACAATCTAGCTAGCTCATTATCTTGGGCTTCAACAGCACACCTCATATCAGCCAGCAAAATATCATGATCCTGGACTTCATTCATTAGCTCTCTTGCTAGTCTAGCATCCCTCTCTTCCTGCTCCATTCGTTTTTTGATTTCTTCTAGCTCTGTGGGGGATAAACCTAGATCTTCAGGATTGACATCCACTGTAGATGGTGCAGGTAGAGGGACAGGAGATAATGGTGAAGGAGGCAGAGGCAGAGGAGCAGCAGCCCGCGATGAGCTTGGTTGCAGCAGCATATCAGCTGAGTGTTGACGCCTCTGTCTACGCAGATTGATTTCAGCCATTTCCCTGGCTATGTCCGCATCGATCTCAGCCTGTCGCCGCCGCTGCAGCTCCTTAAGGCGCGCCTCGTGGTCGATTCCGCGCTGCTCACTCAGCGCCACGGGGAAATCCTCGCGAATCTGCTGATTTCGGCACCGATTCTCGCAAAGGTGCGACGAGATCTCACAATCTTGCAGGCGATGCGCCAGCGCGCCATCCGCGCGCACCAGCCACTGCTCACGCAGGTCCGTCACGCGCCCGAGCTTGGGCATCGTGTCGCTCGCCTGGAACCCAGCCATCGGACCGCGACGGCAAATCCCGGATTCTTTACACCCAAATAAACACCGAATTACGGGGTGCGACGTAATAACAACTTTATTGCTTCTTAGCACGAGACGCGGGCCATAACGACTTAGTGCTTAGGATGTTGAGAGCACTCAGTTTCATTCACAACACAACACAAAAGACTTTCTTCGCGTTCCGTGAGAAGATCCGTCCGATGGACTTTTTATGTTTCTTTCGTGTGTGAACTCCGCGAGAACAATGCGAAGCAATGTTTGATAATCTACATAATTAATTACGACGTATTGCCTATTCGTGTATCCCTCCACAACCACAACACAAAATAATGAAAAAAATATTAATAAAAAGCATAAAAATAGCGACAGATCGACTAGCTAGCTACATATTACTGATCTGTGATCGACACATTCAATGTACTCTATAATCGACACTTTTATGATCGACACGCATGATTGCGATATATTAGCTTTGACATTTGATTTTTGACAGAAGGGAAATTCTTTCGTAGTGATGTCCATATGTATATACATTCGCAAATTATAGAGTATTAGGTACAAGGAGGTCTATTGCTCAATGCTGTTTTTTTTTATTAATCGTTTACAGCCTTATTAATAAACGGGTATTAGTCTCGGGTTAGTTACTTCAGCTTTGGTCTTTTTTTGCTACTGGAATATTTAGCTGGATCGAAAGAGACAAAAGATGGTGAGTTCGTGTTTATTAATAAGGCTATGATACTACGACCTTGAATAAAGCTGTTAGTGTTTTTTTATGTTTTGGCTCCACACTTTTGTGTATTTAGCCAGTGTAAAGTAATTGATAATTTTTCAAGTTAATGATATTTATGCAAATATGTGACAAGTCACAGTCGAAGTCATCAAGTCAAGTCATAGTCTAGTCAAAGTCATACTCCTAGTAAAGTGGTGGCAACTTTACTTGAAGCTTCTATGGAGTTTTGGAAACAACACGAAAAAAAAAGTTTCACCATCATTATACCACTTTCCCACACTGATGCCTGTAATCCAGCACTTAACGAATAAAATGCCACCAATTTTACGCACTAACACTGAAATTAACACAATTTTTGGAAAATAATACAATGCGGCGACGCGATCTTTTCCGTTTTCCCGCTAAAACTCCTGTTTTTTTTAATATTTTGGCTCCATACTTTTGTGTATTTAGCCAGTGTCAAGTAATTAATAATTTATCAAGTTAATAGAAACGTTTTACCTACCAATAAAACGCTTATTAATTTACTTACCTTATTCGAAGCTTATTTAATTGAGATAGGCACTACATTTCCCGCCTTACTATATCTTTCTCTTTCTATCCTATATATCTTGTTCCTTCTCTGACGTCATTTCCACCTGGCAGTGGGGGAAAATCGAGATTCGAGTTTCGCCATTTTAATTCTTCATTGAGTTTTGATTACCAGGCAGAACTTGTTTCTAAGCTTCGAATAAGGTAAGTAAATTAATAAGCGTTTTATTGGTAGGTAAAACGTTTCTATTAATTTACTTGACCATTATTCGAAGCTTATTTAATTGAGACGTGTTTGTTATCGCCTGGTGGAATGATGAATTATAAAGACGCCAATGTGAAGAAAGTTATTGTTAAATTAACTATAAATTATATTATAAGATTTAATGATATGACGGTATGTATACCTGTGTGCATACTAGTGCTACTGCTAGATCAGAAGAAACAATCAGAATTTTAAACAAATGTATATTTATTCAATTTATCTTTGTACGTAGATAGTGCTAAGTCACATTTTTAATCAACTGGGTTGAACAACATGGTTACTGAAGATCTTTTACTAGCAGACCTAACCTCACGTTTATAATATTTACAAAACGTATTTTGGGATCGCCAGTTACCCCTGGCAAGTATCTCTTCTAGGGGATAGTTATCAAACCAATTTTTAGAGGCCACTGCTGACCGTATACTTCCAGGAGTTGCGTTTATGCCTGCTTCAACCATTAATGATTTAATCCAACCGGCAATTAGTGTTTTTGATGCAGGTTTAGGCTTACCTCTAATATTTAGAAACAAATTATTGGAATTTGTTTCCTTTCTACGATTTTCAAGGAGACTGATTGTATGCTTTGTCCAAAACACTGGGTCTAACTTCTCATTACCCTGGTTAGGAAATAATCTCCAACCGGACTGCCTATAGCTGGCAGAATCGGTTTTTGATCCAAAAACTGGCCAAAAGACCAATGAATCATTTTCAACACAACAATTTTCAGAATCAACTATGAGCAATGTAAGATCATGAACTCTCCTACCGGAGCAGAGGAGCAATAGGGCAGCTGCATGTCGCTGCACTTGAAAAATGCTATTTTTATTAACAGAGTAGTTCTCCAGATGAGAAGCTAAATCATCTATATTCCAAATTGGGGCCTTGACATGGGTAACTGGCTTTTGTAATGCTATGGACTTTAAAATATGTTTTACTAGTGTATGTGAACTTAGCTGGCCGGACATTTCCGGGTCACAAAGAGTAGAAACTACCGATTTGTGTAGCAAAATCGAATTGTAAGATAATTTATCAACTAAATGTAGATCGGATAAAAATCTTGCGAGGTCACTTGCTTTAGGAGTTGAAGGGCTAATTTTATGGTGTCCACACCTGGCAAGCCACCTCTTCCAAGCAATACTGTAGACTTTTCGCGTAGAAGGTCGCCATGACGCTTCCAACAATTTCAATTGATTGTCATCCCATCCTGTTAAGGTCCCAGACCACCCCCACATTTCCATACTTCTAGACTCATCTCGCGCACGTTCGGAGGTGGGACTCCCGTCGCGGTGTCGACTAGGACTCTGTGCAGATGGTGTATCGTGAATGGGGGTGCTAGGGCTCGCGATTTGATGTCTGGGCGCCAAAATACACGTTCCCATCGTGGAACTACCAATAGGTATGTCCCCTGAGCTTGGTTGAGGTGGCTCAGAACCCTGGGAACCAGATATGGTGGAGGGAATATCCAGGCTAGGCTGTAGTTCCAGGTTTGTGAAAAGGCATCGTGGAACAGAGCTTGGTGATCGGTTAGGTCCAAAAACACGTAATTTATTATTACGTGTGCCCGGCTGGACGCAAACAGGTCGATAACTGGTACTTCCCATTTGGAGAACAATTTGCTCGTGCATTCTGGGAGAAGATGCCATTCCGGAGTTGCACGCAGTCTGGATAGGTGATCGGCATGACTGTTGTAAATTCCTGGGATGTGAAACACTTTCACGTGAATTCGATACTCGTCCAGAATTTGAAATACTTGATATGTTAAATCCAGTAGAGAAATCGATTTGGTTCCTCCTTCGTGACGGAGATATGCTATGACAGATTTGCTGTCGCTCTGAATCAATACTGTGCTGTGGCTCAGGAGCCGACATTGATCTTGAAATACTTTTAGGATTGCTAACATTTCTTTTTGATTGCAATGCAGATCCTTCTCGGCTTCTGACCACAGACCCGTTAGTGAGAGGTTGTCTAATCGGGCTCCCCATGCGATGTCCGAAGCATCCGTCACAAGGAAATGGGAAGGAGATGGTATGTGAATGGCCGACGGGTGCTTGCAATTTCGAAGCCACCATTCTAGGTTGTCTGCGGCAGCAGGGGGTATGATATGCAATAATCTGCGATCTGAATTCAGATTTTCGTTCAGAAGGTTCAAAAGCGCACGGTAATTGAGTCTGCCCTTTGGTATTGCAAAACTGGCAAAGTTTAGAAGACCTACGAGGCTCTGAAGTTCTCCGAGTGTTGTGCGTAGCTTCCGCAGCATATGACTTATTTTGCGAGTAATTGTAGAAATTTTTTCTTTGGGGAGGCTCTTGTGATTTGTCCACGGATCCCAATGAATTCCTAGGAATACTAGGTTTTTTGACGGAGTGAGGATTGATTTTTCGTGGTTGATCAACCAACCTAATTTCTCGAGTGTATCGACAACGGTGCGTACGTGGCTCTGAAGGGTAATTTCGTCTTGGTGAACAACTAAATAATCGTCTAGATACACGACAATTCTGATACCTTTCTGTCTGAGAGTCTGAGCTATCCAATTTGTGAGAGAAGCGAATGTTTTTGGAGCTGTGCTTAGACCGAATGGTAAACAAGTCATTTCCAGTAATTCTTTGCGATAAACTAAGCGCAGAAACCTTCTGTGGCTGCGAGCCACACGAATATGGAAATAAGCCTGGGAAAGATCGATTTTGCACATCCAATCCTTCGGTTGTAAGAAATCTGGTATGCCGTGTACGTTTATCAGTTTGAAATGGTTCGTTATAATGTATCGATTGAGTGATTTTAGGTTGAAAATCGGACGAGCCGAGCCGTCGCTTTTCGGAACTAGGAACATAGACGACAGGAAGCTTGGTGAAACAACAGCTGGTTCTAGAACTCCCTGTTCTTTCATTTTGTTTATGGCTTCTGTCATTTTGATTGATTCTGGAACATGTATGTTGGTACCGAGGGCATGAGGGAATACAAGCGGGGGCCTTTGAGAAAACGGTATGCGATACCCTGATATTATTTTCAGAATATGAGCTGGCGCTCGTAGCTGTTCCCATTGATCCCGAAATTGTACCAGACGGCCCGCTCTGAACGCCATGGAGTCAGAACTTGCGTCGTTTATTATCGTTGGTTTGGCGCTGTGGAGACGATGTACGCTTGCGCCCATAGTTTGTCTGACTCTGCTGTCTTGCAGGTGGTCGGGACGAGTTGCCTCGAAAAGTGTTTTGATAATTATTACGTTTATTCGGTGCGACCGAATTATATTGCGAATAGTGAGCTTGAGGGTTACAACCACCTTGCGGAAGTGGATTATTGCTGGCATATCGTGTATGTTGTACATGGTTGTGACAGTGGCATGCTTGTGAAAAACCCTGCGAGGGTTTTGAGTGTGGTGCAGACCCCTGCGAGGGGCCTCGGAATTTTCTAGCATCCGCCTGCGAGGCAGTAGGGTTGTTAGACTTTTGCGCCGGCCAAAAGCATTTTCTTACGCCGCCAGCCTTTTCCACTGCAGCAGTAAATTTCTCAGCATTGAAAAGGTTGGTAGTAGTTGGTGGAATCTTGCGTAGATTCGCCTTAACTAGCGGGTCTCTTGCCTGCTTTGTGACACAGTCTCTTCGCATTTGAAGTACTTACCTCTGCACGGTGGCCACAGATAATCTGTAATAAATCTGAAGAACTTTTGTGAAAATCTCCTGTGGAGAAAAGGTCGCTGACTTTGCGATGCAAGTTCTCATAATTCAGAGAGTCACCATCTTTTGCCCACGTCAAAAGATCTCGCAAGGCCTTTTGTAGAAACTCTTTTTGCTTTAGAACGCACATAGTCAAGGCTGCAAAGGCTTTGTCGGCGTGAATGAGATGACGAGAAGATTCGTAGGCTTTAACTTCTTCGTTTATTTCAATGTCTGTAAAACCTGGCGAGTGATTATAAGCCTTTTGTGTCTCAGAGTATCTGATTTCATTCCAGTCGCTTTTATTTAAATGCTGAAGCTCGTTTAACATTTTTAAATATGCGTCTGAGGTTTTTGGAATTGAAGGTTCTTTTAATTTAGTTTCGAACTCAAGAGTAAACTCGCTATCATCGCAGTGTCTAAAATTATATGACTCATCATCGTGTAACTGTTCATAAGAATGTTCACTAACACAGGATATTCATGAAATAGCATCATTATCTAGGTTTGTGTTGGTACCCACGCCACAATCACTTCGGCATGCAATCCGCTCTCGATTTTCACTCACCTGGTCTGCAAACTTGTTCTTACGTCCAGACCGCCGTTTTCGTTTGCCCCCCTTCTTCTTTTTACGATGTCGTTTTGGGGAACTTGAGCTGGACGAGGAACTGCTGCTTGAACTGCTACTACTATCGCTCGAGGTGATGTTCGGACGCACTCGTTTCTTTGGTGACATGAGAGGGCTCGCAATCACTTCATTACTTATTTTATTAGTTCCTTCCATGCTGGAGAACAACTTTGGGTAATTCAAATTAAAAGAAACAATAATAAAACTGGGTGGGTAGAATATAATTCATTATATAAAAAATAAAAAATTTATTAAGGTTGCGAGAATATTTCACGAACGTAAAACCGTTAACACATTAAACATATTCACGAAATCGAGATAGGTTTTGCAATAATGTGAATAAATACCTACATATTTAAAATAAGAATTGTACTTACTTGGATTTCACAATCGCAAACCTTAGTTTTTAACACTGTAGCTGTAGGTCTAAATAGACTACACTGTACTCTGGTTGTCTTGTAGAAAGTGTCGGACTGTCAGGTAATGTCCGAACACGGCGGGAAACAAGACGCCAATGAAGAATTAAAATGGCGAAACTCGAATCTCGATTTTCCCCCACTGCCAGGTGGAAATGACGTCAGAGAAGGAACAAGATATATAGGATAGAAAGAGAAAGATATAGTAAGGTGGGAAATGTAGTGCCTATCTCAATTAAATAAGCTTCGAATAACGGTCAAGTCAAATTAATGATATTTCACGCAAATATGTGTCAAGTTCGAAGTCATCAAGTCAAGTCAAAGTCATACCTCCTAGTAAAGTGGTGGCAACTTTACCAGAAGCTTCTATGGAGTTTTGGAAACAACACAATAAGAAACGTTACACCATCGTTATACCACTTTCCCACATTCATGCCTGTAATCCAGCACTTAACAAATAAATTTCCACCAATTTTGTGCACTAACACTGAAAATAACACAAGTTTTGGAAAATAAAACAATGCGGCGGCGCGATCTTTTTCGTTTTCCCGCCAAAAAAAACTTAGTTTATTGAATAGAATGGTGGGATCTATGGTCCGTATTACAGAACGACGCTCAGTCATCGATCCACCATCGATCGGTGCTCAATCAGACATTTCATTCATAAAGTGATTAATTAGTGAATGAAATCTCTGCTTGAGCAACGATCGATGACTGAGCATCGTTCTGTAATACGGACCTTAAACTTGTATTTTATTACACAAATATCAAGATTTTGTACGTACATTGGTTTTTTTAGTAAATGGGTTTTAGCTTTATTACGTTGTGTACTCATAAGTCATATTATTATGTACTTATTCTGAGTAAAAGGTTCCCAAACACACTCAGTAATTTAACTTTACATGCAATTAATGAAAACATGCCTAGGGATACTTAATACAATTTAAACTTTTGATCCAAAGAAAAGGTCTATAACTCAATTCTTATGTTATAATATATTTTTCTACTTATCTATAAAAGTTATTAAATCATTTTGCTCGAATTTATTTATTTATTATTTAAAACAGGTTTCGGGGGAAGGGGGGTGGGGATATTTTGCAAGCTTTTTTCGTGAATAAATTTATTCCACACAAGGAAGTCAAGCAAAAATATTTTTTATCTTAATACAGTGGGGTGTAATGGGGTAAATTCTTGGTTTTTCTTGTAGGAAAAAGTAGCTGTAGACTAGTGCCACGGTTACTAAACAAATTTAATGAGGATGTAAAGAATAATCTCGGATGTAACCGCATCAACAAACTAGGTTGCCAAATTCCCCTCTGATCATCATAAAATAATGATTCCAATAAAAGTAAAAACCTCTAAGTAATTTACAGTTTCCTGGCTGATGGCTGATGGTTCAACTTGCAATATGCCCGGAACCAGTGTAACAAATTTTAATGCCCAAATATTTTAGTATTCTGACAGTACAACTAATTTGTCTGTATAGTTCCATTATAAAAGACATATACAATAATCTATGATTGTAAAAGTTTTATTAAAATTTTATCCGTAGAAGTTGCACCCACTTAATGCATGTAATTTTCAATATTTCACTATTTGTTCGGAATTGCTAGATATCTTCTTCTCTCAGAACTTCGTGGGCATTTGAATCCATTTTCAGATATATCGCCAGAGCAATCTAGTCCAAAAACATTTTCAGTAAACACAATTATTACTTAATCTTGATAAAAATAACTTTAGGTTTGTTTAATTTGGGATAACTCGCCTATTTTTTGGACGAACTCGCAGAGTCCTTTTTTATTGGCTGTTATGTAAAAGAACTGTTCCGAGAAACGGCAAAGCCAAGTGGAGAGACGAGGGTACCTAAAACATTGAATTGAATGTTTAAAGTCTTCAAATAAATGTAGTATTAAACAAAACGAAGAAAGAATGAACCTTTGCCCATCAATCGGCACAAGACAGTGTAACGTGCTAAGTGTGGCTCCGATAGTGATGTCACCGAGAGTGACAAAGCTGCCTCCGAACCAGTCTCTCTTCCCCAGCAATTTTTCCAAGTCCGCGTATGCACATTCTATGTCACATATTTGCTGTGGCATCACGAAGTTACAGTTTTCGTATAAAATTGGGTCCTGGAAAAATATATGGAATTAGTGGAATCAGAGAATGAATGAGATAGTTATGTAACAAGCTAAATACCTAAAACTATTCACCACTTTTTCACCTCAGCAGCGCTCACTGCTTTACTGCGACCCAACCATGGTCCTAGTATCAGAAATGTCCATGGACCCAACAGTGTGCAAATTGCATTTTTTTGTTTATTTTAGCTCCACACTTTTGTGTATAGCCAGTGTCAAGTAATTGATAATTTCTCAAGATAATGATATATTACGCAGTTATCTGTCAAGTCATAGACCAAGTCATCAAGTCAAGTCATAGTTTAGTCTAAGTCAAACTCCCAGTAAAGTGGTGTCAACTTTACTAGAAGCTTCTATGGAGTTTTGGAAACAACACGAAAATAAACGTTTCACCATCATTTTTCCACACTCATACCTGCAATCCAGCACTTAATGAATAAAGCGCCACCAAACTTATGCACTAACATTGTAAATAACACAAGTTTTGGAAAATAATACCTACCTATATATACCTTGATAATGGTAATTGAATAATACCTGAGTCGGTTAAAAGTCCTGCCCAAGCCTAGTCAAGTCAAAATAAAGTCAAAGTCAACCTCCAATAAAGCATTGGTAATATATTTAACGTTTATTATGGAGTTTTGAAAAGAACGTGAAAAGACGTTTATATTATTTTTTTTTGTTAAATCTGTACTTTGATCACTCTTCACTTGTAAACACCTTACGACTAACTTTAAATATGTTTTGGTAAATACATAACATTCAATTACCACAGATATTAACTTATATTTGACCTTCATTTTGCTCAGTCCCTTCAGAGACTGCAGAGGCGTATAATTTGGTAACAAGTGGTGTAAGTATTTACCGCTGCAGCTCGATAGCGAGGGTAGAGCACGCCGGAGTTATAGCACATCTGCTGATTGACTAGCGCTCGGCCCCCCGGGTCCATCGGGTACAGACGGGAAGACGCCCCAGCGGCGCAGTACCGGGACGCAATGTATGCACAAATTGCATGACTGTAATATAACAATAAATAAACAAAAAATGTGTCCTGTTATAAACCGGCCTACGATGTGTTGTGTACCTACCTATCCAGTTATACATTGTGCTTGTTTGCCTTATCTACGTTGAACCAGTGGGATTTATTTTTGTAAGGAGTGAGTAGTAGCAGTAAAAGACTAAAATAAATTGATTGATTAGATTAATTGCATATTACCTATTGAGTTGCCATCTTCAGGTAATTAATTGAATAATCAAATAATTAAATAATGAAATGCTTGAAAATATTATATTATTAAATTTTGACGATATATCTATTATGTAATTGAAATCAATAAATTTATTTTTTAATCGCACTCAGTTGCAAGCGCCTTTACAGGGTTCATGTACCTATACTAAACTAGTTGTTAAGACCTGACATAATATATAAATTGTACATGAATGCAAATAAATGAATATGAATATGAATATTATAAAAACAGGTGTTATTAAGCATATTACAGTGAATGAGAAAAAAAATTAAACATAATTATGCACCTGTCATGTAGTGTCATTTCTCGATCTTGAAAAATTGGCAATGTCTGCAAAGGATTCATCTAGAAAAGGCAAAAGTTATTGGGCACAAAGAGTCGTAAGAAATCTGTTAGATTTATTTTTATTTTTTTTCAATGTTTATTGATTAATAAGTAGTTTTAAACGATACCTTTGAGAGTTCAGGACATTTGTGCTCACATTGGTCCATGTTCACGTCGACCTCCGTGATGCTCAGGTCCATGGCGTCCAAGGCCATCATCACAGCTCTGCAGGCAGGGCTACGATCTGCTTTCCATAGCGTACAATTTCTGAAAAGGATACAACATCGAATAGCTAAAATACTACCAAAATGTAAAAGAGACGTTTTAGCTGTAATTTTGGAACTTTAAATGATTTATTATTTTGCATTTAAGATACCAACGATAATAATAAGATAACTTGGCAATGCTGCCAGCATAATGGGCACGTTGCCTACTGGTAGTGGTTTGTTTGATTTAGTTCCGTTTTTATTGTTTTATGATTATTAAATAATATTATGTTGTATGTTTCAAAATAAAAATATTAGATACCATAAAAATGTATATAACTTTTTTAACGTTAAACGTTTTGGGATGTAACATAACATCGCTCAAAATGTATGTAATTGATTATTTTTTTGTCTTGTCTTGGTTGTAGTTTGTTTTATGTGCCAAATAAATATGTAAATAAAATAATGTAAGTACGCATCCCCCTCAGCTTTGTGTTGGACTGAGCGTAGTTGGTCCAACAAAAGCTTGTAATTCTGACTGCTTTGTAATTAGTTCCATAGAAGCAATAGGTACTAACTTAAGACTGGTAAATAATGCTGATTTACTTCCGCTCATTCCCATTGTTATTTTCGGAATTTATAATTTTTTATTATTTACAGACTTTAGGTATGTACACAACTTTGCTGGAAATTTAATTAGTTTGTTTCATGTTTTTACTGTTCGTTACTGCTGAGTTTTTCGTTTAGATTATATGTATTACATTATTGAAGAATTTATAGAAATCGAATTGGAATTTCTTAGCCAGATTTAGCTGAAGTTACATTTTTGTGACATGTGGCATGTTCCAAGGAGGTTTGGACAAAATAGTATTATTATACAGCTGACATTTATGAAATATTCCAAATATATATAAAAGGCCAAAAATATGGGAGTTTTAGGCGGGAAAAAGAAAAAGATCGCGTCGCCGCATTGTATTATTTTTGAAAACTTGTGTTATTTTCAGTGTTAGTGCATAAAATTAGTGGCCTTTTATTAGTAAAGTGCTGAATTACAGGCATGAGTGTGGGAAAGTGGTATAATGATGGTTAAACGTTTCTTTTCGTGTTGTTTCCAAAACTCCATAGAAGCTTCTGGTAAAGTTGCCACCGCTTTACTAGGAGTACCTATGACTTGACGAAAGTTTGTATCTGTGTACCTACGTGTGTATGTTTGTTACTCCTGCACGCTCAAACGGCTGAATGGATTTGGATGAAATTCGGTACCAAGATAGCTTATAAGCTAGCCAGTGTATACACTGGATTAACATATAGAAAGAAAGAAAGAAAAACATTTATTCAACACTCACTTACAAAAATAAAATAAAATTTACAAGAATATACATACAACAAGAGAATAACATATAACATATAGGTTACATTACGGCATTTTATCTCAGAAAAGTTAAATTTTCCCGTGGGATGAGCTAATAATTAAAATACCTTTTATTCGCGGGTGAAACCGCGTGGCGCAACTAGTTTGCAATAAAATTCTTTGACTTGATCCTTAAATCTATTTTATTTTATCTTAGTAGGTAAAAATTTGGTTAGTTACCAATGTTTGTATTACTTATATAAATTAATAAGGTTGCATGGCAATAAATCCCAGTTGGTCTACCAATATAACAAGTTGAACAAATATTCTCTGGATCTATCTTGCAACTGGTCGATTCACAACGTACTGACCTGATCAATCAAATATATCAATTTAATCACTGCATATTGCTCTAGTTCTTTTTACTGCAAACTTGTCAATACCTACTGCGAAATAACAGTAAACATTCTCATGGCAGCAATACAGTATACTGTCAATTTCTGCTTAGTTAATAATAACAATAATAACGCCCAATGATCACGTATATAGAACCTGGACCCTAACTAGGATTCCCTGTGTCTAGGGACCCAGGAACGAGGACAAGTATTTCCGCTTTTTTTCTGTGCACATATACTTGTCCTGCCGCGTGAATCGCACCCGCCGCTCCGGGTTATGAGCCGACCTGCTCAACTACCACACCACAGAGGCTGTCGTCAGTTACCTATAGTATAATTGAACTTTTAAATAGGTGGTACTTATCACACCCTTATCCGTTTTATTCCCTTATCCTATTATTATTATTTATGCATGTATGTATGTATTTGTGTATATATTTATGTACCTATATATTTATATATGTATTAATATATTTTAATTTATATATTTATACAGGGAGTAACAAAAACCCTGTTATATCCGCGAGCTGCGTATCCAGTGTCAACTCAAGGTTGTAGTAATACTAGTTCTATTTCAATACGAGACATACAAAACTTACGTGTGCTTTTTATTAAAACCTTTTATGCCGTTACTAAAAATGTTTACGACCTCAGATATTGACAACATAGGTACTTGCACCACCGACGCAGCCTGCTGCCTGCCCGCACCCCGCACCGCCCGCCATGGTACGCTAAGTCTATTCAACTTGCATACCTACTGCGACGGAACTAGAAGCTATTTATTCCACAGATTACTTTTTAAGCGTTTTTCATACGATTATGTGCCCTATACCACATACCACAACGTTGTAGGATTGCGAGACTGAACTTAATGACGTAAAAGATCTCTTTGACCAATAGTGGTAGGCACACAAGTGCTGCGCGCCTTTCTGCCACACTCTAAACAATCGAATTCACGTGTGATTTTGTATTGTCAAGAAACAAGATAAGTACGTAATTTTTAGCTCTTAAAAGAGCTTTCAAAAACACATCTGTCGGCAGGCGATTTTCATGTTCAGTCAATCAATCAAAATGCTGATTTGGCGGATTGGATTTTCCACAGCCCATACGTGCTCATTATGGCAGTTAAAAACGCCAGTTCGGACGAACGAGCATTCGTCGGTTAATAAAATACGACTCAAAAACTCTGCGTCATCTGCCACTCTGGGCTCATAATCACTGGGCAACAATGATTGCACTCGTTGATAATGAAACGGGTGCTGACCGTCTTCCTTCAATGCCCTCCATACACGCATGTGATTAATTCCAATTTCTCTTGCCATGCTGCGTGTGCTACGTGTTGGGTCTTGCACAAACATATCGAGCACCTGTTCTTCAGCATCATGTAATACTCGTGGTCTTCCAGCATCAAATCTTTGCTGATCACGGCCCGTTACACTACCGGTGTTGTAAACACGTAAGTGCAATCGCTGGAATGCCATTAATGACGGTAACTCAATTCCACGCGAAATAGAAAAATTATGCTCGTATTCTCTACGTGCTGCCGCATAATTATTGTGACTTCTACCAAGGCACATTAACATATTGTAGTATTCGTCGTTAGAATACGACATCACACTCGACACTAAATTCGCGACGGTCAAACTGGAAACGACTAAATTGCATGAGAGAGCACGTGCGACTGAGCGTAAGCCGCGGGCCGCGCCGCGCCTATGCCGCACCGCCCGCGCACCCCATTTCCCCGTAGGCACACAGGTGCAGGAGCGGCATCCTACAAAAGAGCCGACAAAGGCGGCCCCCGTTTGTCGGTTCCGCGTTTACTTTTACCTTAGTTACTTAGCTATTTAAAAATAGGCACGGCTTGTGGCACAAACATTTTTGGGAAATGGTATTGTTTTTTTGTATTTAGATACTGCCTGTAACTTCAGATACGTATAACTTAGGTATTGTTAGACATTTTTATATGACTACTTGTAATTATCTGTACACATACTTCATTTATTTAACAGGGTTTTTGTTACTCCCTGTATTGTTATTATTGTAATTAGCATTAAGTATAGTTCGTATAGCTTTTCCTGTATCTCAAAACCACCGTCCTTATTTTATTTTTTCCCCCCCCCCCCCCCCCCCCCCTATGTTTTTGGGTTGTCTGGAAGAGATCGCTTTATGCGATAATACCGCCCACTGTGAGAGTTAATTCTTAAGTTTGTGCCTGTAAATTGTTGCTACAATGTGGTGTTTCAATAAAGAGTTTTACTTTTTTTAATATACATGTGGGCAGGAACGGGTTGTGGGTAGGTAGGTTGCAACCTATATAACTATAGGCCTTCAGCATGTCCGCACCGCGCCGTGTCTGGAACAAGAATGATCCGTAGCACAGCAATCGATCCCTTTATATAGCCAGACAGGTAGGGACGCCATGACAGTTGCCGGTGCTGCCACTGTAATAAATTTAATGCCACCACAGGGTAAATTACGGTGCTCGATCGCTGTGCATAGAGTTTATAACTGGACGTAGCCGCCGTCACGGCCATACTGACGTGCGTACGTCCTCGTACGCTTAGCTTCACTTTGTACCTGGTGAGGGACATAAGTATCAGTGTTATTGCTCGTTCATCCTGGCAATTAAATTGTGTTAAACTTGAAGTCAAAGTCAAAAGATTACTTTTCAATTTGATTAATCAAAAGCATTTAACCTGCCAGTCATTGTCAGGGTTAACCCATCGACAACCCAGTTCAGGACCATCAATATACCTTCATTTATAAAAAATGGACCGAATAATGCTAACCGGATAGATATCCCTATAGCAACCAAAAATCATCATTCCTACATTTTTTTAATGGACCAATTAGTGCTAGACCGGATAGATATCCCTTTAGCAACCAACATTTTTTTTTATGGACCATTAGTGCTAGTCCAGATAGATTATCCCTTTAGCATTCAGACACATTTTTCTTGTCATCATTTTTACATTCTCTTTTTTTCTCGAAAAAAACGAATCGTTACTTTTTTCCATTTTTTTTTTCACTGGTTTGGGTTAACCCTGCAACTAAATTTGATATTAGTGTCACCCGCCGTCACGTCATCATTCACATCACGTCTCGTCACGTTTCGCGTTGCTTGAAGAGTGATGTAGAAATGGGCAATCCCACTTCTGATGTGGGCAGGAACGGGTTGTGGGTAGGTAGGTTGCAACCTATATAACTATAGGCCTTCAGCATGTCCGCACCGCGCCGTGTCTGGAACAAGAATGATCCGTAGCACAGCAATCGATCCCTTTATATAGCCAGACAGGTAGGGACGCCATGACAGTTGCCGGTGCTGCCACTGTAATAAATTTAATGCCACCACAGGGTAAATTACGGTGCTCGATCGCTGTGCATAGAGTTTATAACTGGACGTAGCCGCCGTCATACACATATTATAATAATATGGTTAAATAAATCACTGAATAAATATAATAGGTATGTAAGCAAACGAGCTAGCTTGCAGTTAGGACAATTCACTCCTTGCCCATTTGAGCCGATGGTAAGTATTATTTATTCTGTGCCGGTAGTAGGTACGTTAAGAAGGTACCACATTCTACCCATTCTATGCCACCACGTATTATAAAATATTCTTTAACAATGTTAAAAACACTGTTCATTTTAGGACAAAGAGATATGAAATTCAGATCGATTATTACTTATACCGTTTCATGTTTTAATGTAAATTAAGAGAAGGACATGAATGGCTGCTTATGGATTGTCAGATAGAGTCCATTTTCCTGTGCTCGGCACTAATTTTCGTTTGTTTCTGCATCACATTGTATTTTTTAATATAATTTTTGATTCGTACCGAGTCACATCAGGCAGAGCGCAGTATGAAACTGGATACAGTGCAGAATAGTAGCGTGAGCATTATCACTTTTTGTTATTCGAGTCCCATGTTAGCCATTCGAATTCAAGCAGGCGTACGCAGTCTGTACGCTCAAAAAGTTAGTAATCACTACACTTTCGATTTTATCCGGTAAGTTGATTGTTACAGTTTACTATTTGTTCAAAGCTATTTTTATCATTATTGCATTTGTTTATTGTTCCATTATGTTGGGGCAGCATTATCTTGAGTTAGACAAAATCATGTTGCATATTATAAGTACTTACTGATTATGGTTCTATATTTGAAGTAAAACTTCTTAAGGCACGCTTGAAACTGGTGAGGCGAATGGAAGTTGAGTTTTTTTTTTGTTTTTGGTTTGGCTCAACACTTTTGTGTATTTAGCCGGTGTCAAGTAATTGATAGTTTTTCAAGTTAATTAATAATGTATGTGTCAAATCAAGTCACAGTCCAAGTCATCAAGTCAAGTCATAATCTAGTCTAGTCAAATCATACTCCTAGTAAAGTGGTGGCAGCATTACCAGAAGCTTCTATGGACTATTGGAAACAACACGAAAATAAACGTTTCACCATCATTATACCACATTCCCACACTCATGCATGTAATCCAGCACTTAAAGAATAAAATGCCACCAATTTTATGCACTAACACTGAAAATAACACAAGTTTTAGAAAATAATACAATGCGGTGACGCGATCTTTTTCGTTTTCCCGCCAAAACGGAAGTTGAGTTTAGCAGTATCTCTCTAGGCGAAGATAGAAAGAGAGAGTTGCGTTTCGTATATTACTGTAGGGGCAAGAGAGATGGAGCTAAAGAAGTTTTACTTCAGTCGTGTGGTCTGAAGCACACTCGTTTTTTTTGTAGACAGCTCAAGGGCGCAAGGATGTCTAGGAAACCTATCATATATGGAGATGAGGTCTCCCCTCCAGTGCGGTTCGCAATGATAACATCTACACTTCTCCGCTTTGAATTCGATTTTTATCATGTTGATTTATTCAAGGGGGAGAACAAGACTGAATTCTACAAAACGGTAAACATTTTAACACGCTATTTGTGATATGGGTCTATGATAATTTTATTTGTCGCCTGATATTAATAGTTTTTATTATAAAATGTAAGTAGCCAGTAGGCGAAGAATAGGTAGTTCATACTAATAACTACAGCTACCTAAGATTATATTATATTCTAAATTTGTTATTTTGTATGTAGCTAAGTAGAAACTCAAATACACACTTAGGTGTTGGTTTTTGTGTTTACCGCCACCAAACATATTGGGCTTATTCACTTTATTTATATTTCACTGTACAAAAATAAAAAATAAAACATTTTAAATTTTGAACTAAGGTAACTTACATAAGTAGTTCTATAATAATTTAAGCTGTTTTATAAGTTTTCAGTAGGTATAAGTTGTAAAAAAGAGTAGGTACCTACCAACATCGATCCATCACACTTCACACTCATCACACTAGTCACATCACATCACACTAATATTATAAAGGCGAAAATTTGTGTGTTTGTGTATATGTGTGTATGTTTGTGACTTCTTCACGCTCAAACGGCTGAACGGATTTGGATGAAATTCGGTACCAAGATAGCTTATGCACTGGACTAACATATAGGCTACATTTTATCCCGAAAAAGTGAAATTTTCCTGTGGGATGAGCAAATAATTAAAATACTTTATATCCGCGGGTAAAACCGCGGGGCGCAACTAGTTTTCGCATAATTTTTAAGAGTAGGATACCAGTTACGTAATATAAAGTGCCATTTATTTAGTATCAGTTACTTATTAATTTCATTTTCACCTTTTCAGATAAACCCCCTCAAAAAAGTCCCTGCTTTATCGATTGACGATGAAATCATATGCGACAGTCATGCTATTGTTTTCTATATCTGCAGGAAAACTAACAGTGAAGATTTGTACTCAAATGAAAACATGTTGCGAGCAAAAGTAGATCAAATGATTTTTTTTAACGCCACTACTTTGTTTCCTATTGACAGTGCTATTTTGGTACGTAATAATTATGAAAGACTAACTATGCGCGCCGCGGTTTCACTCACGGACAAGAAGTATCCTATGTCTCAGAATTTATTCACAAATAGGAGCCTTATATAGTATTCTATTTGACAGAATGTAGATACAGGTACAGAAGATTCACTCCGCGAAGGCATTTAAATAAATAGTGACTCTAGCTACAATGCAATAAAGTGTAGTTCAGAACGCACAAATCTTAAACAGCTGCATCTCTTCCGCTTCTGACGCGTACGCGTAAATTACGGACTGACCCGATAAGACGGGCTTGTCGCATGTACTTGTAGATTTTTAACATTAATAATTAAGAACACAGCCATCTTATCTTCAATAGAAAAATGCTAGAAACATAATTAGGTAGACACACAACCTAGCAATGGTAACATTAATTTCTAATTTTCAGTTTTAATGCGTATTCATTATCTTTTCATGTCTTAATGTACCTACATTAAAACTTATATTAACAGACAGCCTCTGTGGTGTGGTGGTTGAGCAGGTCGACTCATAGCCTGGAGGCGGCGGGTTCAATTCCCACGGCAGGATCCACGTATTTGTACATAGAAAAACAAAGGGCAAATACTTGTTCTGAGTTTGGGTCTTCTGAGACCATGGTCCTAGTAGTTCCTGAGTCTCTAGATACAGGGAATCCTAGTTAGGGTCCGGGATCTGTGTGTGTGATCGTTGGGCGTTATTATTTATTTATTATTTTATTAATTTGAAAATAAATAAGTGAGACCATGAATTTTCCTTACAGAGTGAATATTTTAGTGGAAAATGGCCTGTTGACAGCAATAAAGTTGAACAATGGTATTCTGCGATTGACTATTTGGAACTTCATCTTAAAAGGCACAAGTGGCTAACAGGAAACAAGGTAACGAGACTTGACTAACGACTACTGTAGTTTCTAACTACCTACTATAATAATTTGTGTAACGCGGGAACGTGCCTCGCGTAGCCATAGCAACGGATCGTCCTACCTCCAACCGTGCAGCGCCCGCCAAGCGCCAACACCGCTCGCGCGCATTCTTTAGTCGGCCGCTAGAAATTTGTTTGCGTGCACGTCTGTGCCGCACACGCACCCTCCGCAAATCGCGTCACCTCGTTACGTTACTTTTTCCGTGATTGAATGTTGTTTGTATGTTATTGTGTTTATTTCAAGTAAAATTCTGTGTATTTAACTCTACGCGGTATTTTCATTGAATCCCAGAGTTAAATTTGTAATATTTATCTTCTAGATGCAGTTGTGTGACATTTGCTGTGTGACGACCTTGAGCTCGTTGGGTGTTATATTCCCACCACTAGAGAGACATGTTAAAACAAAAGAATGGATGGAAAATATGGAAAGCATGGATTGCTTCGAAATTAACAGGCGTGGAGTAGAGCGCTTACGATTTTTCATACAAAAATATGGTCCTGCTTTAGACAAAACAAATTAAACTTTATAAGATGCTTATGTAAGGTCCATAAAAAACAACGATCATTTATTTTGTCAATGTATTATTTTGTACTGATCAAGATCGTGTGGTCCCAGTAATTTGGATTGTGGATGCTTAATAATAATTATAGTATTGTTAACGGGCATAGTGCTTTTATTTATTTAACTAACTAACTACCATCTAACTATTACAATAATACAACAACCACTACTAAATAATAGGTCTTTAAGTGAGTAAGTTTAAGTATAAAATTGCTGTTCTGCAAAACTGGCCTTTTCAAAACCAAACTATTCTTTGTTTGGCTAAGAATTCTAAATTCAAATTAAGTAATGTTATTTTAAAAACACGGAAGAGTTTTGGCGGGAAAACGAAAAAGATCACGTTACCGCATTATATTATTTTCCAAAACTTGTGTTATTTTCAGTGTTAGTGCATAAAATTGGTGGCATTTTATTCGTTAAGTGCTGGATTACAGGCATGAGTGTGGGAAAGTGGTATAGTGATGGTGAAACGCTTTTTTTCGTGTTGTTACCAAAACTCCATAGAAGCTTCTGGTAAAGTTGCCACTACTTTACCAGGAGTATGACTTGACTAGACTAGACTATGACTTGACTCTGACTTGACTTGATGACTTCGACTGTGACCTGCCACGCGTTATTTCATCGCATTCAAAATTGTTTTGTAATCATGGATACGTTAAAAAACCATGGTCCAAACCCAGAGCCTTAACACCTAACGGTTCAAATATGTAGCCGCTACTCAGCTAAATTAGCCGCTGCGCCGGCCCAAACACGTATCTCGGGAAGATGTTGTGTCAGCTCATAGTGTGGACGCAAGTAGCATCCCACACTAAAGGCCGCCCCATCTTCCGGGGAACCAGTTTCATATCGTCAGGTCTTTTACCATCAAAATCAAAATGAATAATTCAGGATGTAGCGTGAATGTCACGCATGAAACCATTCGGTTCAAAAATGGCTGGAATACAATAGTGGCAGATGCAAAAGCCCAGTGATTATGATTTTGGTGGATTCTATATCACTATGTGTTCGTGAACGTGTACAACTGAAAATCAAATTTTTAAGTACATCTAATCTAAGATACAAGATAATACAAGAACTTCGAGCAAATACTGAATGCTCGAAGTATGAGAAGGATGTTGGCTAAATAAGTAACTAGCGTTAAACTTACAAAAAAAAAAACAAATCATACGGCTAGCATGAGTAGGCCAACTCTATGGACATAAATGTCAACAACAGTTCAACGTCAAAGTTTTTCCAGTATTCTTGATTCTTGCGCGTATTGATTGGTCGACGAGGAGATGTGAAAAATGGCTGCTTTGCCTTCTCCTACTCAGGTAGAAATATTGCGAATAATGTAGAAATTGTGGCATAATCAAGGCTTCCATGTAGTTAGAAAACAGTTATTTTAATCAGTCTCTCGTTCAGTGTGGTGAAAATCCGTATATTCTAATAATTGTATGAACTACAGTGTATAAAGTTCGGTGTACCGTGGATGGGTTGATTTGTCCGAGTTATAGTCAATTTCTCTGGTGTTAGCGTGAAATTACTTTAGCTGTGCATATAAATTATAAGTGTAATTCTGTATTATAGTGTCTGTTAAATATTTTTATTATAAAACGTTTATTTGACCTTGTAATATTATGAATTTGCGCTAATACTATCCGCCGTGAAAATGTATTGAAATGTCACACCCATCTCGATTCAAAATACGTTTGTAATTTCGAGAGCAAGAGACACAAGTTCTGAAAATGTGGCTTGAACCGTTACAGGTGGCAGGGACCCACGGTTCTATATACGAAGCATATTATCACCAGGTGAGTGTTAATTTTTTTTTCAATAGAAGTCATTAGAGGAACACGTAATTCGTGATCGATTGAATAAACAATCATATAATATTCATTTATTAGCTGTTGCCCGGGACTTCGTTCGCGCAGTAGCACGCTCGGGCTTCGGCCTCGTCATAATCCCCCCTTATCGTATTAGATTTCGTTTCTTTAAATTTTTCCTCAGACTACCAATTAAAGACATTTTAAAACAAGCATTTACTAAATGGGTCCAGCTATTCCTCATGATAAGCTTCTAAAGATATATGATGTCTCATGATGCCTTTAATTAATTTATATTGTAATAATTGATAACATGTTCAATGTATATTATGTTAAGTAATAAAGCTAAGCTGTTCTAACTTTGAGCATAGGGTGCATCAGGGTGGAAGAGAGGCAAAGAAATGAGCCTTAAAAATTTCAATTGAAAACTTTGATATAGTCAACACCCCTTTTTATTGTGCTAATAGAGAGTATAGTAAGGATGAACATTGGAGTGTATTTGTCTGAGCCTACTTCACATTCTAGAGATCAAACATTTTGATTAAGTCAAGTAATGTAGGCATGACAAGGAAATGAGGAGTTTTAGGTTACTAGTAACCACATGAAGCAAGTGAGCATTTGATAAAAAATATATTTGCAGCTGGTTTTGTTCACATTAACAGTTCACACCATAGCACAGAATCTGTGATCATTAAATTTGATGGACCCTAATTGACAAGGTATGGAATTATAGTTTAGCTATGCAAGTTCCAGTATGGGCATCACATTGAGATAGATATGCATGTGTTTTATCCCTTTTCTATAATAATTATATAACCTTTTGTTGGGAAGGTTTCATCGATAAATTTGTATGAGATCGCTCCTAAAACAGAATCATAATGTTATGTAATGACTAAAGCTACAGAAATAACTTACAAGCAATCATAGGCCCCTTCCATGGAGCTCCACTTTGAGCGGCTGCTTGCCTCCTGCATACATTGGCTCTCCATGGTTATGACCAGATTATTGGTACACTCGAGTGCATACTATATGCACTCTGCTACTATATGCACTGCGTGTATGCTGATAGTGAATCCTTTGATATTCCATCCGCACAATAAACATTTCATTGTATAGTTACAGCTTTACCTAAGAGAATATTTTCCTTCCAATTTGCTGGGAATGTTTTTCCAAACCAGTGAAATGTCCACTAAATTTTGCATACTGATCAATTTACAATTGCAATGACATGTCACGGATTAATACTGTTAAGGAAATCATAGAAGCTGTTTGCTGTAAGCCTGTATATTTTAATAGGCTATTTGACTACTATATTTTTATTACATACATAAATAATATATCTCAAAAAATAGATAACTGTGAAAACAAAACTTGAATATCTCAAAAAATGACTAAGTTACAGGCATTTTAAAATACAGAAATAGAAAGAGACAACTCAAACACGCAGTGACGTCAGTTACCAGTACTCATAGCAACTCATTACTAAGCTGTGGTAGCTCTACATACAATCTTTTTGGCATGTGACGTCACAAGCCATGCCTTCATAGTAGTTGTGAGGAAGCTCAACACGATCTCTGTTTTGCGAGAAAGGGACAGGCGATGAAACTTTAAAAGCGTACTACTGCGTGATTAATTAACCGATTTTACTTATTTTTACAATGATTACATTCATTTTTAACCTACTTTATGAAAATAATATTTACTTGTTCATTTTTAATAGTAGTCAAATAGCCTATTAATGAAAATTATGATATCGGCAGAATTTGGCCACCACCACCCATTTGGTTAATATCTTCAGTACTTAAGGTAGCATACTCACACCATTAAAGAGGAAAGAGTAGACACTTCTACTGTTGTCTCATTCTTACATCAAAGTGAACAAACTATTATTCTTCAGCTTTAAGACCATCAGGTTGAATGATGTATGTATATGCAACTTGCAAATAATGTTAGAATATACTAATGGCTAACTATTAACAATTGCATGTTCAGTCGTAACACAACTCGCTTCTAAATGAACTAATTAACAATAACCCGGGAGATGATTTACGGGAGATAATTCTATTTATTTTACTTGACTTCAAGTATAATAAATAATAAACATTTGCAATTATCAAAAAGTGTGTATGTCCTGTTTAAAAGTTATAATTTAAACAGGTAATACACACTTTTGTACCTAAAATATTGTTTATTGTTTTTGTGTAGCTAAGTTACAGTTAAGTCAGACAATGGATGACTACCACAAAAAATGTGTTCTTGGTAATGGTTTGTCACACTTCAGTGGAGCCAACCATTGTCATTTGAAGCAAAAATAATTTCTACTGTCATTTTTTAATTGCAGGTGGACCCAAATGGCTCGGGAATGGTGCAGGCGCTGGACGCAGCGCGTTTCCTCAAAAAGTCCCGGCTCAGCGATGTGGTGCTCAGCAAGATATGGGACCTCTCAGATCCCAACGGCAAAGGGTATTTGGACAAAGTGAGTAGTAACGTAAAATACCTACTATATGGTCTAACCTAGATTGTTACTTATTACAAATATCTAAAGGTTGAGTCACATCAGTCTGTCAGCGCGGAATCGCATTTCCTCACGCTCTATCTTTTTCTATCGCTCAAGATCGCCACCTCCCAGAGCGATGAAGGTAGCGTGAGTGCGCCCGCTATCCTTCTCGCTCTAGGAAGTAACGATCCTGAGCGATAGAAGAGATAGACAGAGCACACATAAATGCCTGATGCTAATGAATGTACCTACGTGATCAATGCCTGTAAGAATTAGACTAGCATTCACTCCATGTTTAGATATTTAGGGGTCTGAGAATGAAACTCCAAATGTCTTGATTCACACACAATGTCTTTGTCAAAATCTTTACTCTGGATCTTTGAGTTACACTCAAAACTATGACTACGGGTTCCACCTGAAAATCAGTTTTTTAATCTCATGCTGAGTCGGGACCTGCTAGGCGATCACGTAACACGATTGCAACCGATAGAAACACAAATTTGTATGTTCAGTCTATGTGCATAGTTAGTATGGAAATTTCTCCTGTTGCATTGCAATTAAAGTTTAGTGGCCCCTCCTGGTCATGACATCACACAACGTTACACTGTTATTTAGTGTATTCTCTAAATTATACTGTATGTCTCCTATAATGTAATGTAATATCATGTGATGACCAGAATAAATGTATTTTCTTTCTTTCTAAAACAAGTGATAAACTTGCCTTCCAGTAACCTCAAAACAAGTGACAATACTTGCCTTCCAGTAACCCCAAAACCGAGCGCCTGATTGCGACCTGGCTGTCTGTATATCGACGAAATTTAAACTCAGATTGTGTCTTAAATAGATTCCAGCATTCTAAATGTATCTGACTTTATATGAAGTTACATAAATCCGTCAATCATATTGATATGAGTTCTGTTATCTCTACAGAATTTCTCAGTCAAATATTATTGCGTCTCATATCTGGGCAGACACTAGGCACACATATCTATTGGTATACATTAGAATTAAAGTTTGGTTTATTGGAGAATAGTATCTGCTCACATGTACAACAATCATTGAGATATTCAGACGAGTCTAAAACCTGATATTCGGGCGCAAGCCGTGTGTTATCTTCCAATGATAACTTTAGTATGTCAATACGTATTTTGTATTAGGCTAATTTAATAGCTTTCCTAATTATACTATTAAAATCGCGTTTAAATTTGGGGACTGATTGATATAAGATATAAGATAATTTATCCTGAACAAAAAATACTGACATTGCGAGTTAAAACAGCAGGGTTATCATGAGTTGTCGAAATCGACATCTCTCGAGAAAGCGTTTGACCAATGAACGATCTCGGATCACGAGATAAAACATGTCTTGCGTTTTTATTCGTCAAACGCGTTCTCAAGAGAAGAGATAGATTTGATTTCGATTTTATAGCCCATGTTGCAGACTGAAAGTTCCATGATAATTAAAAAATCTGTTGGTGTGGGCTGTGTGATCGAGAATCCTCTTTCCACGGGGTTTTACTCAACCGTCTGACCAACACTTTTCCAATCTCTCGCAAGCCAGGGTTGCCAACCAGAAAAATCAATTAACCCATTTTAATTTCGAAAGATGCAACTATTAAATAGACTCACGACAATATCTCAAATTGTCTCCATTTCAACAATAACGGTCCTGTATTAACTCCCATGTCAACTCACCCCTTTCAAAATGTAATTATGTCACCAAAACCAGCCTGCAAACTTGATTTGCAAATCGATAAGTCCTCAGACTTGGCACTGCCTACCCATTCAGTCGTACTGATTTATGTAATGCGACTTGTCTGGATTTACACAATTAAGAGGATGTCATAATAAAAAGTTCGTGTTATTTGAGACTTTCGGTCAGGCGTCAGATGGTAATAGGTATTTAAAGATATTTCTCAATGATTGCTGGGACTTAAATGCACATTGTTTCCCAATAAATATAATATCTGGGTCCTAAGATAGGCACCTCATGGGCAAACGGGTTCCATCACAGATTGCATCATCGATTTTCATCAGGCGAGAGGTTGTCAAACGTGAGTCCATTTTATTAAGCTTTAAATAAGTTGTATAAAAAGTATACTATGATTTTTAGCAATGCATTAGTGGCAGTGGCAAGTCTAATATTAAAAATGTCCACAGACTACGGTGACCTCTTCCTATCCAGAGGGCCGAATGCTTGTAGGCTACGTATAGCATAAAAAAAATATTTAAAAAAAAAAACTAAAAACTCTTAAAAACTCACTGATTACATCGGTCAATATTTTTGTCGCTACCAATTCAGCTCCAATTCAAACCACTATACAATCACCGAAATGTGTGTAATGTGTAATTTTAGAGGTGTTATAGGAAAAGCCAACTTCCGCATCGACAAATGAGTAGGGCCCCAAGTCGCAATTGCCAGCTAAACCGAAGGTACTCAGTTTTTTATCGCACGTGCAACTCTCTGGACAAATAGTAAACATTTTTTACTAATTAAATATTGACAGAGCGCTGCGGAGGATGTGTTTAATTACGAGTATAATGATAGTGTTATCGGACCAGAGCAGTCGTCATACGTAGCTGGTGACGGCCAGCCAAATGTGGGAGGCTGAGTTATGACTTCTGATCGGATTTCTGTAAAATTGGGCAAATTTGATCGGGTTTCTGTAGAATTAGGTAAATTTGCCCATAAATCACTGGTAATAAAATTGCTTGAGAATTTCTATGCGTGTTTTGTGCTAAGTTGGACTGTGTGGGCGGATGGTTGTTATTGTGCTGTGGTGCATATTAGTGGTTTTGGGTAAGTAATCACGGGTCGCAGAGGTAGTTTTGAAGGAACCTTTACTAATGCGTCTCTTTAATATTTTTTTTTTGTAATTAACTTCTGTTTCTGAAAATTCACCAACCAACTACTAATTGTTGAATTTTGATGACGTTGCTGTAATGTACATACTAGGGCCTTGAATAGGTTTTAATGTTTGTTACATCAAAACCGGTTCCATCACAAATGATTTATCTACGTTTTTAGGGCGTAAATTGTTTGACCCGCGTGAAGTCGGAGCGGGGGAGTTAGGTTTTAAACAAACAATTAAATGTCACCTTTTTGCAACTTTACCTGCGCCGATAAACAGCATCAATAGTTCACATTGGCTAACCTTTGCGTTTTATGACTTGGCGTGTAAAAGGTGGAGACACACTGGAGATAACCGCTTAGTACTGTACAATTACAGTTATTTAGCATTATACTGAATTTTATTAACATTTCAATCCTGCGATACGCATCATTTATTTATTTAGCACAAGCACATTATACCAGATACATATTTAAGAAGTATGTATTAACATAGTACAATTAAGTATGATTGAACATTTTACGGAGCCCTAGATCGACATATGTACATAGATAGTGTACATGTGTCGCATAATGTATCCTTTTACACATAAAACTTTTTTAATTAAAACTTCTTTATGCACGCTTGACTTGGGGGTAAGCTGGTGAGGCGAACGAAAGTTGAGAGGAATATACACTTATATCTCCCTCTCTATGTGAAAAAAATAAAAAGCCCAACGATTGCATACATTCTGGAGCCTAACTAGGATTCCCTGTGTCTAGGGACCCAGGAACTATGCGGACCATGGTCCCACAACACTCAGATTCAGAACAAGTATTTGCGCTTTGTTTTTCTGTGTACAAATACTTGTACTGTCGCGGGAATTGAATCCTCGGCCTGCGGGTTATGAGCCGACCTGCTCAACCACCACACCACAGAGGCTGTCAAGATAGAAGGGAAGAGCTACGTTTCGTATACAATTACTGTAGGGGCAAAAGAGATGGTGCTAAAGAAGTATTCATTCAGTCGTGTGGTCTAAAGCACACTCGTTTTTTTAAGCTAAGGAGGCCTTCTTTACGGTAGATTAATGTTGTTCGAATCCCACCTTTCGTAAACGCTCAAACTATCTGCGAAGTTTGACAGTGTTTAATAATTCCCAAGTCCCTGGCGTGTCCAAACTTTCGTCGAAGATATCTGTAGTCGAGTCAGGACTAGATTTTCCTCGTAATCTCACATTGAGTCGTGGATTCTGTGAAAATGTCGTAACAAAATTACCTAAGCCACTAACGCATTTTCTGTTAAAAATCGTAACACTAAACTACTACAGCCTTATTAATAAACGGATATTAGTCTCGGATTAGTTCAGCTTTTGTACTTTTTTTGCTACTGGAATATTTAGCTGGATCGAAAGAGACAAAAGATGGTGTAACTAGTCTAAAGCTAGTTCGTGTTTATTAATAAAGCTGCACCCACTGAACATAGTGATTTGATCATTTTAGTTCCCATAAAAGATCGTTAAATTTGAAGTATATAATGGAAATGAAAGTAGTATATAGACTAGCACAACAGCTCAGTTGGAGATAACCCTGCCTTCTGAACTGTGGGTTGTGGGTTCGATTTCCACCCAGGACAAACAGTCACGTTGTGTGATGAACATCAATGTTATTCCGTGTCTGGGTGTTATATTGTATTCTATGTCTGTATTTACAAAACAAAAAGTATCTAGTTTTGTATCAGGTATCTGGATCCGTACAAGCTTTGCTTAGTTTGGGGCTAGATGGCGCTGTGTGAAATGTCCACAGATATTTTTTTATTTTTTATTATGGGTGGCTTGACCATCAAATTTAACAAAATTACCAGTTATTATATCGGCGTATCTCTACTAACTGCATACCAACAGAAAAAATAGCGTAACCTCAACCTATCACATGCCTCACTCTCTACATTTTTTGCGCTACCTCACGATCGCCTTTTCACCTGCGCCGCCCCCAATGTGACAATGGCCTGATCCACAAAGGTCAAGTGTACCGTCGTACGTAAAGGGAGGTTTGTTTAGAATATTGTCCTATTTTTGTGCAGCCTTGAGGTACCCTCTACTGGAGGTATTGATGGGCCGATCACCTGAATTTCTTGACTTTTAAACCGATGCATCTAATAGGCTCCAATCCCGTGAAATGAAATTATTTATAATACACGAAATATGGTACAATATGATGCCAATTATAAAAGAAAATAATTCGGCATATTTCACTACAAACTGGCATACAAAATTAAATTAAATACAATACAATAAATGATTATAAAAAATTACGTATCTACAAATTGTCGTAAAATTTACAGAAACCTTACTAAAATACAATATTCACTTTCGTCACAGTATATAAAATAATAATAACGCCCAACGATCACATACATAGATCCTGGATCCTATCTAGGGTTCCCTGTGTCTAAGGACCCAGGAGCTACGAGGACCATGGACCACAACACCTAGACTCAGAATAAGTATTTGCCCTTTTTTTCTGTGCACAAATACTTGTTTTGCCGCGGGACTCGAGCTTGCCGCCTCCGGGCTATGAGCCGTTCTGCTCAACCAACACACACATTTCTGTCAAAATTAAAAAAAATTAAATCAATGTTAGAAATTAATAATTTACAGAAGATGTAATAATTTACCGTGCTGTGGGAACCAGGACTTTCATCGGAGATACACTTTTTATACGCTTAATATAATAAATAAATAAATGTCTGTGGAAATTTCACACAGCGCCATCTAGTCCCAAACTAAGCAAAGCTTGTATTATGGGAACTAGACAACTGATAAAATACTTAGATACTTTTTGTTTGTCAATATGTTCATATATAGAATACAATATAACACCCAGACACAGAACAAACACCTATGTTCATCACACAAATGTTTGTCCTGGGTGGGAATCGAACCCACAACCCACAGTTAGTATAGTTTCGTGGTATTCACTCCGCTGCCAAAGGCCGACTGAACTGTACTGAACAACGTTCTGCCCTTTTTAAAGTGGCGACGGAACAAGTTTCTGCCGTGACAGTCGACAACAACGCCACCTAGTGGCGAGTCTACAAAACGTCACAAGTCAATTACACTATTCAATACTACTCTTTTGACGATAAATATTGTAAATAACTTGACTGACTATAGCAACTATTTTACGTTTAATGTGTGTAATGCGTAAATAATCCTATATTGTTAACACAACTGAGCTATCGGGCCAGTCATTAATAATAAGAATAAAAGATAATAATAGAATAAAAATAGAGTATTTACACAAACAATGAGTAGCGCAAGTAGTCATTATTGCGTGTTGACTTGTTCCAGGCGGGGCTGTTCGTCGCCTTGAAGCTGGTGGCGCTGGCGCAGGCCGGCAAGGACATCAACATGAGCAACATACACTCGGAAGCACCCCCCCCTAAAGTGGTCAGTCACTTACTAGTTCATAATTCTGCTAATATTAATATTTTTTAAGTAAAACTTCCTTACGAACGCTTGACTTGGGGGAGTAAGCTGGTGAGACGAACGGAAGATATAAAGATCTTTCTTTATATCTTCCGTTCGTTTCACCAGCTTACTTTCTACTTACTTAGTTAAGTTTCGCCTGCTTAGCGTTATCAACAGATTAATTTGTAGAGGAAAAATTTGAATCAAGAACCGGATCACTTGGACGTGAGATCACTTGTGTCAGCTTAACGAAAGCATGTCGCGGCTTTGGAAAATATTTAGCCTAGATTCGCTCGGCACTGGAGACTTTTAATCTCATATCACTATTAACCAAGCAAAAACACAACTAACAAAAAGTTTTGTGCCTTTCCAGGGCGAGCTACCGAAGGTCCCCCCCGGGGCGCCACCCGGCCGCCCCGCCGCCCCCTCCCCTTCCCCCGCCCCCCTCGGCGACTGGAGCATCAAGCCGGCCGAGAGGGATAAGTACAACCAGCTGTTCGACTCGCTGCAGCCAAGCAATGGACTTATTGCTGGGAATAAGGTAATTACGTGGCAGGAACTTTTTTACCTGTACTTAATGGTTTTTTTTAAATTATAGATGGGCTAACATTTGACCTCGTTTTAAGGTTTTTAGCTAAGATTTACGTTAGACCATATGGTAAGCGATGGTGTGACCGAAAATGGAGTACAAGCTCTTTAAATCTATTCGCTCTGGCCTAGAAGACACCCACCGCCAATAAGTAGCAGTGTGCATGCAGTGCCGGTTTGAAGCTTGTAAAATTATTGGACAAATGAGATTATGACCTGTTCTCACAAGTTACTTCGCGGTGTGAAGCTTCTGCATATTTGTGTGTAAGCCTCAAAAAAACTCTTTACATCTTTCCATCGGAGGGCAGTAATGATCACAGAAGTTGCAAACTGAAGTGACATGCGCTGGGCTGGCTACATTAGTCGCAGAACTGGCAAGAAATCTGGCGAAAGATCAACTCATGCGAATTCAACATGCCTCTTTTTAACCTTTTTCATGGAATATTGACCATAATTTTGTCTATTTTGCGTACTTTTATAGACCATTCGAAGCCATTGTTATGTTATTTATACGATACAAAACGCGTTATTGACTCCAAAAGTAAACATGTAGAAAAGAGAATTACATGAGATATGTACAATGAGCGGTCTTATCGCTAAGAGCGATGACTTCCAGACATTATAACTGGAGGGTGATCACGGAACTTTAATTGCAATTTAAACATTTCACAGTAACTATGCACATAAACTGCGTATGTCAACTGTCAGATTCATACGAATTAATGTTTCTATTGGTTGCAATCAAGTTACGCTTGGCTGTTTTCAATAGATTATTTACTGATTTGTTTAAAACTTAAATGATGATGGTTACGACATATCTTGGTCTTCATTTCCAGGTAAAAGGCGTGCTGATGGAGTCCAAGCTTCCGATGGAGACGCTCGGTAAGATCTGGGACCTCGCCGATCAAGACAAGGATGGAATGCTCGATCGACACGAATTTACGGTGGTAAGTATTGTATTATTTACGCTATAGTATGTTCTGAATAGAAATATGGTTTATATGGTTTTCTCACTCGGTCTACACCTGTGTGATCATGCTCAGTGTAGGGAAACTAAATACTCTAATACTTTCTATATAGACTTCGAACGAATTCGTAGTATTTTGTAAATTATTACTAACAAAAAACTAAAACATAGATAGATAGATAGATGTGTACAAATCACTTCCGATCGTAAAAGCAATTTTATAATTTAATACTACGAATTCGTTCTATCTATCTCTGTAGTAACATAGATATCTATCTATGTGTCTATGTATTAACATAGATAGATGTGTACAAATCACTTCCGATCGTAAAAGCAATTTTATAATTTAATACTACGAATTCGTTCTATCTATCTCTGTAGTAACATAGATATCTATCTATGTGTCTATGTATTAACATAGATAGATGTGTACAAATCACTTCCGATCGTAAAAGCAATTTTATAATTTAATACTACGAATTCGTTCTATCTATCTCTGTAGTAACATAGATATCTATCTATGTGTCTATGTATTAACATAGATAGATGTGTACAAATCACTTCCGATCGTAAAAGCAATTTTATAATTTAATACTACGAATTCGTTCTATCTATCTCTGTAGTAACATAGATATCTATCTATGTGTCTATGTATTAACATAGATAGATGTGTACAAATCACTTCCGATCGTAAAAGCAATTTTATAATTTAATACTACGAATTCGTTCTATCTATCTCTGTAGTAACATAGATATCTATCTATGTGTCTATGTATTAACATAGATAGATGTGTACAAATCACTTCCGATCGTAAAAGCAATTTTATAATTTAATACTACGAATTCGTTCTATCTATCTCTGTAGTAACATAGATATCTATCTATGTGTCTATGTATTAACATAGATAGATGTGTACAAATCACTTCCGATCGTAAAAGCAATTTTATAATTTAATACTACGAATTCGTTCTATCTATCTCTGTAGTAACATAGATATCTATCTATGTGTCTATGTATTAACATAGATAGATGTGTACAAATCACTTCCGATCGTAAAAGCAATTTTATAATTTAATACTACGAATTCGTTCTATCTATCTGTAGTAACATAGATATCTATCTATGTGTCTATGTATTAACATAGATAGATGTGTACAAATCACTTCCGATCGTAAAAGCAATTTTATAATTTAATACTACGAATTCGTTCTATCTATCTCTGTAGTAACATAGATATCTATCTATGTGTCTATGTATTAACATAGATAGATGTGTACAAATCACTTCCGATCGTAAAAGCAATTTTATAATTTAATACTACGAATTCGTTCTATCTATCTCTGTAGTAACATAGATATCTATCTATGTGTCTATGTATTAACATAGATAGATGTGTACAAATCACTTCCGATCGTAAAAGCAATTTTATAATTTAATACTACGAATTCGTTCTATCTATCTCTGTAGTAACATAGATATCTATCTATGTGTCTATGTATTAACATAGATAGATGTGTACAAATCACTTCCGATCGTAAAAGCAATTTTATAATTTAATACTACGAATTCGTTCTATCTATCTCTGTAGTAACATAGATATCTATCTATGTGTCTATGTATTAACATAGATAGATGTGTACAAATCACTTCCGATCGTAAAAGCAATTTTATAATTTAATACTACGAATTCGTTCTATCTATCTCTGTAGTAACATAGATATCTATCTATGTGTCTATGTATTAACATAGATAGATGTGTACAAATCACTTCCGATCGTAAAAGCAATTTTATAATTTAATACTACGAATTCGTTCTATCTATCTCTGTAGTAACATAGATATCTATCTATGTGTCTATGTATTAACATAGATAGATGTGTACAAATCACTTCCGATCGTAAAAGCAATTTTATAATTTAATACTACGAATTCGTTCTATCTATCTCTGTAGTAACATAGATATCTATCTATGTGTCTATGTATTAACATAGATAGATGTGTACAAATCACTTCCGATCGTAAAAGCAATTTTATAATTTAATACTACGAATTCGTTCTATCTATCTCTGTAGTAACATAGATATCTATCTATGTGTCTATGTATTAACATAGATAGATGTGTACAAATCACTTCCGATCGTAAAAGCAATTTTATAATTTAATACTACGAATTCGTTCTATCTATCTCTGTAGTAACATAGATATCTATCTATGTGTCTATGTATTAACATAGATAGATGTGTACAAATCACTTCCGATCGTAAAAGCAATTTTATAATTTAATACTACGAATTCGTTCTATCTATCTCTGTAGTAACATAGATATCTATCTATGTGTCTATGTATTAACATAGATAGATGTGTACAAATCACTTCCGATCGTAAAAGCAATTTTATAATTTAATACTACGAATTCGTTCTATCTATCTCTGTAGTAACATAGATATCTATCTATGTGTCTATGTATTAACATAGATAGATGTGTACAAATCACTTCCGATCGTAAAAGCAATTTTATAATTTAATACTACGAATTCGTTCTATCTATCTCTGTAGTAACATAGATATCTATCTATGTGTCTATGTATTAACATAGATAGATGTGTACAAATCACTTTCATTCGTAAAAGCAATTTTATAATTTAATACTACGAATTCGTTCTATCTATCTCTGTAGTAACATAGATATCTATCTATGTGTCTATGTATTAACATAGATAGATGTGTGCAAATCACTTTCATTCGTAAAAGCAATTTTATAATTTAATACTACGAATTCGTTCTATCTATCTCTGTAGTAACATAGATATCTATCTATGTGTCTATGTATTAACATAGATAGATGTGTGCAAATCACTTTCATTCGTAAAAGCAATTTTATAATTTAATACTACGAATTCGTTCTATCTATCTCTGTAGTAACATAGATATCTATCTATGTGTCTATGTATTAACATAGATAGATGTGTGCAAATCACTTTCATTCGTAAAAGCAATTTTATAATTTAATACTACGAATTCGTTCTATCTATCTCTGTAGTAACATAGATATCTATCTATGTGTCTATGTATTAACATAGATAGATGTGTGCAAATCACTTTCATTCGTAAAAGCAATTTTATAATTTAATACTACGAATTCGTTCTATCTATCTCTGTAGTAACATAGATATCTATCTATGTGTCTATGTATTAACATAGATAGATGTGTGCAAATCACTTTCATTCGTAAAAGCAATTTTATAATTTAATACTACGAATTCGTTCTATCTATCTCTGTAGTAACATAGATATCTATCTATGTGTCTATGTATTAACATAGATAGATGTGTGCAAATCACTTTCATTCGTAAAAGCAATTTTATAATTTAATACTACGAATTCGTTCTATCTATCTCTGTAGTAACATAGATATCTATCTATGTGTCTATGTATTAACATAGATAGATGTGTACAAATCACTTCCGATCGTAAAAGCAATTTTATAATTTAATACTACGAATTCGTTCTATCTATCTCTGTAGTAACATAGATATCTATCTATGTGTCTATGTATTAACATAGATAGATGTGTACAAATCACTTCCGATCGTAAAAGCAATTTTATAATTTAATACTACGAATTCGTTCTATCTATCTCTGTAGTAACATAGATATCTATCTATGTGTCTATGTATTAACATAGATAGATGTGTGCAAATCACTTTCATTCGTAAAAGCAATTTTATAATTTAATACTACGAATTCGTTCTATCTATCTCTGTAGTAACATAGATATCTATCTATGTGTCTATGTATTAACATAGATAGATGTGTGCAAATCACTTTCATTCGTAAAAGCAATTTTATAATTTAATACTACGAATTCGTTCTATCTATCTCTGTAGTAACATAGATATCTATCTATGTGTCTATGTATTAACATAGATAGATGTGTGCAAATCACTTTCATTCGTAAAAGCAATTTTATAATTTAATACTACGAATTCGTTCTATCTATCTCTGTAGTAACATAGATATCTATCTATGTGTCTATGTATTAACATAGATAGATGTGTACAAATCACTTCCGATCGTAAAAGCAATTTTATAATTTAATACTACGAATTCGTTCTATCTATCTCTGTAGTAACATAGATATCTATCTATGTGTCTATGTATTAACATAGATAGATGTGTGCAAATCACTTTCATTCGTAAAAGCAATTTTATAATTTAATACTACGAATTCGTTCTATCTATCTCTGTAGTAACATAGATATCTATCTATGTGTCTATGTATTAACATAGATAGATGTGTACAAATCACTTCCGATCGTAAAAGCAATTTTATAATTTAATACTACGAATTCGTTCTATCTATCTCTGTAGTAACATAGATATCTATCTATGTGTCTATGTATTAACATAGATAGATGTGTGCAAATCACTTTCATTCGTAAAAGCAATTTTATAATTTAATACTACGAATTCGTTCTATCTATCTCTGTAGTAACATAGATATCTATCTATGTGTCTATGTATTAACATAGATAGATGTGTGCAAATCACTTCCGATCGTAAAAGCAATTTTATAATTTAATACTACGAATTCGTTCTATCTATCTCTGTAGTAACATAGATATCTATCTATGTGTCTATGTATTAACATAGATAGATGTGTACAAATCACTTCCGATCGTAAAAGCAATTTTATAATTTAATACTACGAATTCGTTCTATCTATCTCTGTAGTAACATAGATATCTATCTATGTGTCTATGTATTAACATAGATAGATGTGTGCAAATCACTTCCGATCGTAAAAGCAATTTTATAATTTAATACTACGAATTCGTTCTATCTATCTCTGTAGTAACATAGATATCTATCTATGTGTCTATGTATTAACATAGATAGATGTGTGCAAATCACTTTCATTCGTAAAAGCAATTTTATAATTTAATACTACGAATTCGTTCTATCTATCTCTGTAGTAACATAGATATCTATCTATGTGTCTATGTATTAACATAGATAGATGTGTGCAAATCACTTCCGATCGTAAAAGCAATTTTATAATTTAATACTACGAATTCGTTCTATCTATCTCTGTAGTAACATAGATATCTATCTATGTGTCTATGTATTAACATAGATAGATGTGTACAAATCACTTTCATTCGTAAAAGCAATTTTATAATTTAATACTACGAATTCGTTCTATCTATCTCTGTAGTAACATAGATATCTATCTATGTGTCTATGTATTAACATAGATAGATGTGTGCAAATCACTTCCGATCGTAAAAGCAATTTTATAATTTAATACTACGAATTCGTTCTATCTATCTCTGTAGTAACATAGATATCTATCTATGTGTCTATGTATTAACATAGATAGATGTGTACAAATCACTTCCGATCGTAAAAGCAATTTTATAATTTAATACTACGAATTCGTTCTATCTATCTCTGTAGTAACATAGATATCTATCTATGTGTCTATGTATTAACATAGATAGATGTGTGCAAATCACTTCCGATCGTAAAAGCAATTTTATAATTTAATACTACGAATTCGTTCTATCTATCTCTGTAGTAACATAGATATCTATCTATGTGTCTATGTATTAACATAGATAGATGTGTACAAATCACTTCCGATCGTAAAAGCAATTTTATAATTTAATACTACGAATTCGTTCTATCTATCTCTGTAGTAACATAGATATCTATCTATGTGTCTATGTATTAACATAGATAGATGTGTACAAATCACTTCCGATCGTAAAAGCAATTTTATAATTTAATACTACGAATTCGTTCTATCTATCTCTGTAGTAACATAGATATCTATCTATGTGTCTATGTATTAACATAGATAGATGTGTACAAATCACTTTCATTCGTAAAAGCAATTTTATAATTTAATACTACGAATTCGTTCTATCTATCTCTGTAGTAACATAGATATCTATCTATGTGTCTATGTATTAACATAGATAGATGTGTGCAAATCACTTCCGATCGTAAAAGCAATTTTATAATTTAATACTACGAATTCGTTCTAT
Organism: Ennomos fuscantarius; assembly: GCA_905220475.3. Lineage (NCBI taxonomy): Eukaryota > Metazoa > Arthropoda > Insecta > Lepidoptera > Geometridae > Ennomos > Ennomos fuscantarius. The sequence goes on along the minus strand of HG992040.1, from coordinate 911,019 downwards.
CTATCTCTGTAGTAACATAGATATCTATCTATGTGTCTATGTATTAACATAGATAGATGTGTGCAAATCACTTCCGATCGTAAAAGCAATTTTATAATTTAATACTACGAATTCGTTCTATCTATCTCTGTAGTAACATAGATATCTATCTATGTGTCTATGTATTAACATAGATAGATGTGTGCAAATCACTTTCATTCGTAAAAGCAATTTTATAATTTAATACTACGAATTCGTTCTATCTATCTCTGTAGTAACATAGATATCTATCTATGTGTCTATGTATTAACATAGATAGATGTGTGCAAATCACTTTCATTCGTAAAAGCAATTTTATAATTTAATACTACGAATTCGTTCTATCTATCTCTGTAGTAACATAGATATCTATCTATGTGTCTATGTATTAACATAGATAGATGTGTGCAAATCACTTTCATTCGTAAAAGCAATTTTATAATTTAATACTACGAATTCGTTCTATCTATCTCTGTAGTAACATAGATATCTATCTATGTGTCTATGTATTAACATAGATAGATGTGTGCAAATCACTTCCGATCGTAAAAGCAATTTTATAATTTAATACTACGAATTCGTTCTATCTATCTCTGTAGTAACATAGATATCTATCTATGTGTCTATGTATTAACATAGATAGATGTGTGCAAATCACTTCCGATCGTAAAAGCAATTTTATAATTTAATACTACGAATTCGTTCTATCTATCTCTGTAGTAACATAGATATCTATCTATGTGTCTATGTATTAACATAGATAGATGTGTGCAAATCACTTTCATTCGTAAAAGCAATTTTATAATTTAATACTACGAATTCGTTCTATCTATCTCTGTAGTAACATAGATATCTATCTATGTGTCTATGTATTAACATAGATAGATGTGTGCAAATCACTTCCGATCGTAAAAGCAATTTTATAATTTAATACTACGAATTCGTTCTATCTATCTCTGTAGTAACATAGATATCTATCTATGTGTCTATGTATTAACATAGATAGATGTGTGCAAATCACTTTCATTCGTAAAAGCAATTTTATAATTTAATACTACGAATTCGTTCTATCTATCTCTGTAGTAACATAGATATCTATCTATGTGTCTATGTATTAACATAGATAGATGTGTGCAAATCACTTCCGATCGTAAAAGCAATTTTATAATTTAATACTACGAATTCGTTCTATCTATCTCTGTAGTAACATAGATATCTATCTATGTGTCTATGTATTAACATAGATAGATGTGTGCAAATCACTTTCATTCGTAAAAGCAATTTTATAATTTAATACTACGAATTCGTTCTATCTATCTCTGTAGTAACATAGATATCTATCTATGTGTCTATGTATTAACATAGATAGATGTGTGCAAATCACTTTCATTCGTAAAAGCAATTTTATAATTTAATACTACGAATTCGTTCTATCTATCTCTGTAGTAACATAGATATCTATCTATGTGTCTATGTATTAACATAGATAGATGTGTGCAAATCACTTCCGATCGTAAAAGCAATTTTATAATTTAATACTACGAATTCGTTCTATCTATCTCTGTAGTAACATAGATATCTATCTATGTGTCTATGTATTAACATAGATAGATGTGTACAAATCACTTTCATTCGTAAAAGCAATTTTATAATTTAATACTACGAATTCGTTCTATCTATCTCTGTAGTAACATAGATATCTATCTATGTGTCTATGTATTAACATAGATAGATGTGTGCAAATCACTTTCATTCGTAAAAGCAATTTTATAATTTAATACTACGAATTCGTTCTATCTATCTCTGTAGTAACATAGATATCTATCTATGTGTCTATGTATTAACATAGATAGATGTGTGCAAATCACTTCCGATCGTAAAAGCAATTTTATAATTTAATACTACGAATTCGTTCTATCTATCTCTGTAGTAACATAGATATCTATCTATGTGTCTATGTATTAACATAGATAGATGTGTGCAAATCACTTTCATTCGTAAAAGCAATTTTATAATTTAATACTACGAATTCGTTCTATCTATCTCTGTAGTAACATAGATATCTATCTATGTGTCTATGTATTAACATAGATAGATGTGTGCAAATCACTTCCGATCGTAAAAGCAATTTTATAATTTAATACTACGAATTCGTTCTATCTATCTCTGTAGTAACATAGATATCTATCTATGTGTCTATGTATTAACATAGATAGATGTGTGCAAATCACTTTCATTCGTAAAAGCAATTTTATAATTTAATACTACGAATTCGTTCTATCTATCTCTGTAGTAACATAGATATCTATCTATGTGTCTATGTATTAACATAGATAGATGTGTGCAAATCACTTTCATTCGTAAAAGCAATTTTATAATTTAATACTACGAATTCGTTCTATCTATCTCTGTAGTAACATAGATATCTATCTATGTGTCTATGTATTAACATAGATAGATGTGTGCAAATCACTTCCGATCGTAAAAGCAATTTTATAATTTAATACTACGAATTCGTTCTATCTATCTCTGTAGTAACATAGATATCTATCTATGTGTCTATGTATTAACATAGATAGATGTGTGCAAATCACTTTCATTCGTAAAAGCAATTTTATAATTTAATACTACGAATTCGTTCTATCTATCTCTGTAGTAACATAGATATCTATCTATGTGTCTATGTATTAACATAGATAGATGTGTACAAATCACTTTCATTCGTAAAAGCAATTTTATAATTTAATACTACGAATTCGTTCTATCTATCTCTGTAGTAACATAGATATCTATCTATGTGTCTATGTATTAACATAGATAGATGTGTGCAAATCACTTTCATTCGTAAAAGCAATTTTAATAATTTACAAAATACTACGAATTCGTTCGAACTCTATACTGCAAGTATTAGTGTATTTAGTTCGTATCTATCTATTAACATAAATAGATAGATGTGTTGCCAGACAATCAGTCAAACGCTCTTTTATTAATAAAAGTCTGGCGGTGGACAGTCAGACGGGGCTGGTTCGGTTGTCGGGTCATACTTCTTCTCTTCGTTTAATGGCCTGCCATCGCTTTTTAGCGATAATTCTGCCAATGTCAAATGAGGAAATTTGTACGGTTATGTCATGTCAAAGTCTTATTTTGTCAGTCAAAATGTCAGTAAAATGGTGGATATTTTACTGAAGGCTCTAGGAAGCCTAGAAGAGAAAACGAAAAGGCATGGTTTTAAAACTTGAAATCTTTTGCCAACACTCGTGCACGTTCACGAACACTTAACGGATAATAATAATACACCCTTATTACACATTAAAATTCAAAAATACACGGGTAATGGAAAAAAGTTCAAAATTCACAACCGCCATTTTCGAATTCTTTTCAACGACGTCGGGTCATATGTGGCTCTGTTGTCGTGTTAAATATGTCAAGTCATCTGCGTAGCGGAGGCGAACTCTTGATAAGGAAAGCAAATTAAAATTACAATTCTGACTTCGAAAATTCGCCGGCGTAGAGAGCATACTTTGCCGCTAACTGGAGTAAATTGCGCACGCAATTTTTTTTTTAAATCGACCGCCCACTCTTCTGCAGCCTCAAAATTGTACCGAAATAAAATCCGTCGTTTCTTCCATTCCAGGCCATGCACCTGGTGTACAAAGCCCTCGAGAAGCACGCGATCCCCACCACGCTGCCCGCGGAGCTGCGCGCGCGCCCCGCCCGGCCCCCCTCGCGCCCCCCCTCGCGTCCCCCGTCGCGGCCCCCCTCGCGCCCCCCCTCCCCGCAGCCGCGCGCCGTGCCCCCCCGCCCCGGCCCTCCCCCGCAACAGAGTAATGCGGCCCTGCTAGAGACGCTGTTGGACTTTTCTAGTGTGAGTACCCAAACTATAAAATTGATGTGGGTTGGTTGGTAGGACATTCGTTATTTGTTCACAAAACTTGTTTGTGAAGTTAAACTTATGTACGCTCGCTTGACTTGAGTAAGCTGGTGAGGCGAACGGAAGTTGTATATTGTTGGTTACCGTAGATCTCCATTGTCTACATAACAAATTAAAAAAATTGTATTATTATGGTGGTATGTCCAGTAAAATGATAATTTACAATTGTCAAGATGGCGACATTAACATTAAACAGAACAAAAACAAAATTATAACGGCCGATAGATGGAGCTAAAGAAGTTTTACTTCAGTCGCGTGGTCTAATGCACACTCTTTTTTTTATTTACCTCAATGTCCGATTTACTCGCGATCACGGTCAATGCAACTTGGTCGAAACGAAGTAAGTAATAATAGGTTTAAGTCCTGTGTAATATATAGCAATATATAGCGAATAAATAAAAGCATAAATGGTCCCCCAGCCGGTCCCCCCGGCCCCCCCGGCCCCCGGGGCGCCGGTGTCGGCGCAGGAGGTGGCGGAGGCGCGCGCGGCCTTCGTGGCGGCGGACGCGGACCGCGACGGGTTCGTGTCGGGCGCCGAGATCAAACACATCTTCCTCGAGAGCGGCCTGCCGCAGCACACGCTCGCGCAGATATGGTGGGTCTGGGGTTATGGAAGGTTGCCCACCCACTGCCCACTCGCTGCCCACCCACTGGCGCAGAGGCCCGCAAGGCCTACCGCCGGGCCGAAATGGTTAATGCAATCGCGACACCATCTCGCCACATCCCGGCGGCGGTTGGATCACGGGGGGGTTTTAGTGGGTTCGAGTCCCACATACCCCCTGTTGTGTTCGAGACACACCATGGAGGAGGTGGCAGGGGGTATGTGGGACTGTGTTTGTGAAGTGCCGAGGGTATTTCCCGCTCAAAAAAAAACATTTAGACTAATTCTGGCCGCGATGACCTATAGGCAGTCCAAATGCTTCAGCCCACTACCAGAAGGTAGCGTACCCAACGTGCTGGCAGCATTGCCCCGCTGAATTGCAATGCTTATTCGTTGTGCCAAATAAGTGCCAGCATAAGTAAGTTGTTAAGGCTTCAATTGAATTCCAGTAAGACATAATGGTAAGGCCTCGGGTAAGGCTATTGTTATTATGTGGATCGGATATCTAACTATATAATATAATCATAACTATATAATAAGGTTATAATATTAATAATAATATATAAGGCTAATAAATCATAACTATATATAATATAATCATAACTATATAATAAGGCATCATAGGATGCCTTATTATATAGTTATATTAATTATATTTTAATTATAATAAATAAATTATATTCTAGTCATATGTGATTTAAGTGTCATGTCAATCTGGCTTAGTTTTTGTGTCATAATTGAAGGTTTGAGAATAAAAAAGGGTTTCACTGACAAATTGACAGTTTCGAGAAAATTGACTTCAAACGTCAACGGCGTCTTTTTAATGTAGAGTGCTTATAAGGTAATAGAAAAGGTTTATGTAAGTTTCGGTGGCTTGAAAATGTTTTGATTCTATTTTAAATACTAAATATAGTATTAATTCATATAATTTCTGTAAAAATATAATAAAATAAAATAAATATAATAATGTTTTTATGCTAAGCGAACTGTATTTCTGTAACAGATAAACCGTTTTTAGACTCAAAATCTCGAGATTTAAGCCTCATTTCGGTATTTTGAGAATGTATTATTGAAGATAATTTTACACTGAGTCCAACGATACCCATAAGTCATTTTGTGAAAAAAATTAGTTAAACCCTTTTTGTTCTCATCCCTTCAATTATATAACATATGATGCAATATATATATGATATATATATATATATATTGCATCGTATGACAAGTGTTTATATCGTATATGTGATACAAACACTTGTCCTGCCGCGGGAATGCGCGCCGTGAGGCGGCCTGCACGACGCTGCAGCACAGCCGTGACGCTCCGTCCCGCAGGGCGCTGTGCGACGAGTCGCGCGGCGGCAAGCTGTCGCTGCAGCAGTTCGCGCTCGCCGCGCGCCTGCTGCGCCGCGCCGCCGCCGGCGCCGCCCTGCCGCCCGCCGCCCTGCCGCCCGCCGCCCCCCTCCCGGTACGTACCGTCCCGCAGGGCGCTGTGCGACGAGTCGCGCGGCGGCAAGCTGTCGCTGCAGCAGTTCGCGCTCGCCGCGCGCCTGCTGCGCCGCGCCGCCGCCGGCGCCGCCCTGCCGCCCGCCGCCCTGCCGCCCGCCGCCCCCCTCCCGGTACGTACCGTCCCGCAGGGCGCTGTGCGACGAGTCGCGCGGCGGCAAGCTGTCGCTGCAGCAGTTCGCGCTCGCCGCGCGCCTGCTGCGCCGCGCCGCCGCCGGCGCCGCCCTGCCGCCCGCCGCCCTGCCGCCCGCCGCCCCCCTCCCGGTACGTACCGTCCCGCAGGGCGCTGTGCGACGAGTCGCGCGGCGGCAAGCTGTCGCTGCAGCAGTTCGCGCTCGCCGCGCGCCTGCTGCGCCGCGCCGCCGCCGGCGCCGCCCTGCCGCCCGCCGCCCTGCCGCCCGCCGCCCCCCTCCCGGTACGTACCGTCCCGCAGGGCGCTGTGCGACGAGTCGCGCGGCGGCAAGCTATACACTAACAACACTGAAAATAACACAAGTTTTCCGCCGAAACTCCTTTATGTGATTAAATTATAATGTGTAACTTATAAAAAGTATACTTGTAGGTACTTTTTAGTATTTTAAATAAAATAATGGACAGCAATTAAAAAAACTAAAGTTTAATTCAAAGAAAAAACTAAGTAGCAACTAGTAGCATAAAATTCACTTGTCATAGAGACCAAGCAAAAAATTATACCATTTTTAACCTCAAACAAAACTAAACACAAAAATTACGATGGTAATGCCATCCTATACTAAATATTGACAGTTTCTAAGCTCGCTCTTATATCCTTAGACGGTTTATCGTACGATTGCCTGATTCGTATCAAGTCAACATACCAGATACTGTACGCTCACTGGTTGTAGTTATATAATGGTCAGGCAGTATGGATTAGTTTATTTTTAAATTAATTTGGTAATATGACTTCTATCGTATCCATCGAAAAAATAGAACAGAAAACTGTACATATAATAATAATAAATATCTGTGGACATTTCACACATAGTCATCTAGCCCCAAACTAAGCAAAGCTTGTACTATGGGAACCAGATAACTGATACAATACTTAAATACTTTTTTGTTTGTAAATACATACATAGAATACAATATATATATATGTAGGTAGAACAATAAAAAATCACATCACTCCACCACCTCGTCGATTGCTATTAGCTCTTTGTAGTAGTAATTTGACCGAACATTGGTTGAGACAGCCAACGATCAACAGACAACCAATGAGCATTCAGTGCTTGGCTATATCGTATTTTAATAAACTTTAGAGACTTTTATCTGAAAACATTGCAATTGATCTATCCATTCCATCTCACAACATGGAATAACAAAATTAAAACCATCGCTTCCAAGTTTCTACAAAATACGTTGAGCGAACCGCAGTAGCACAAGTCCGACGACCAGCATCGCGGCGAGCACGGTGTGATGGTTCCACTGCGGCGGGCGGCCCGCCCATACTGCCAGCCTCACGGTGCCGGCTAGGTGCTCGCGCTCCCAGCAACTGAAACATATTCCATTCAATTCGATGCGATTTTCTTAGTCCCGTTTTAGGATTGAAAAGGTCTTTAATGCAGCGAAATATAGAAGATATCCCAAAACCCCGAACCCTTTTATAATAAGAGTTACATGTGATTTGTATCTGCAAAGCGAAATCAACTTTATTCTTCATATCTTAAAGGACTGCTATGGAAGGAATATTTTTTCATCCAAATAGGTTTTTGATGATATTAAAATGGTAATTAAGTGGTAAAAATATCATGTTGGCTTCCAAAATATTTTTAATGGAAACCTTCCTTCCTAGTTTAGCCTTGGTGGCACAAATTTTAGACCGCTGGAAGGGTTTTGACATGGCTTAAAGACTATATTGCCTTGTAACAACACCAGGCATCGACTTGCGGATGTGTTTTAAAGGCTAGACTACCGTACTGTTTGGATGATAGTAGAATAAATCAAAGATGTGAGTTGTAAAATGAACTTATATTTAAACGAAAATAATCGATAAGTTTGTTAGATGGTTAATAGGTGGAGTTTTGGCGAGAAGACGAAAAAAATCGCGTCGTTGCATTGTATTATTTTCATAAAAAATCTTTTAAACTTGGTGGTGTTTTATTCATTAAGTGCTGGATTACAGGCATGAGTGTGGGGAAAGTGGTATAATGATGGTAAAACGTGTGTTTTCGTGTTGTTTCCAAAACCCCATAGAAGCTTCTTGTAAAGTTGCTACCACTCTACTAAGAGTATGACTTGACTAGACTAGAATATGACTTGACTTGATGACTTGGACTGTGACTTGAATTGACACACATATATACGTAATATTAATTAACTCGAGAAATTATCAATTACACTGGCTAAATACGCAAAAGTTTAGAGTCAAACAATACAAAAAAAAAGTTTTTAAGCCGCGCCTGTGTAAATTATTTCATAGCAGAGTACGATGTACAGCTTTCTCTGAACGTAGCTAATAAATGTTGTTAGTAGTAGGAGATTTGCCAAAAACCCAGCTATAGCTCGCGCAAAACTTTATGAGCTCCCGGAAGTTAGGCCCGAGTACCAAACTGCGCATGGTACATTCGAGTGCATTGTAAAATCCGTCCATACAATAACTAAAATATGCGTACTGCGCAGCCATCCGCGCTGACAACCGAGAGGTCATAAAGTTTTGCGCGAGCTATATACCTGTATAAGTTAGCGTCTGCATACAGCACATAAGCTATAGCGAGTCGGTCCCGCGGGTCCGCAGTGACTCCCCGCGCCGCCCCCGCGCACGCCCGGCGCCAGGGGCTCGCTCCCCGCGCGCCACCGCCAGGGGCTCGCTCCCCGCGCGCCACCGCCAGGGGCTCGCTCCCCGCGCGCCACCGCCAGGGGCTCGCTCCCCGCGCGCCACCGCCAGGGGCTCGCTCCCCGCGCGCCACCGCCAGGGGCTCGCTCCCCGCGCGCCACCGCCAGGGGCTCGCTCCCCGCGCGCCACCGCACGGGCGCATCGCGCAGGGTTGTTCTGTAAATTATGTATATATTATTAAACAAAACTTCTTAATGGGAGGGACATAAATCTCTCGAGACGTGGTTCGCTTGCGGTCCTATCAGCATCCTAACATTCAATTTATTAATTTGCAGTCCCACGTAAATAACTTAGTTGGTCACTTTATCAATCATACATTTTGACATTTAGACAATTTCTCACTAAAAATTGTGACCATGATGATTTGGATGCTTTGACATAACAATACAATCAAATATTTCGACATTTTGACATGTGCGCCAATCACTCCCGTATATCACTAGTTACGTCGGGATATGATAACGCAAAATCACGTCGATTCGTACCTCCTTTTCTGCGTTTAAGGTGAACAATCCAACAAAAGCAAACTCTATCAAGAACATAACAAACATTTTACAAAAACCTACCCTGGACATTTGACCACTACATTTTGACCCCTCCCCACGAAAATAATGTTCTGCGCCAAGGGTGGTGGTTGTGGTGGCAGCTCTTGTGCTAGCGAGTAGATTCCCGCCGTGTTGTTTGCTGTCTCTAGCAGAACGCCGGAGGATGAACGCAACTCGAAGATTTCTTCTTTGCATTGTACCTAAAAATTAACATTTTTTCTTTGTATACTAAAACTTTGTTAAAGGTAGTACTTACTTATATAAATGTAATTTCAGTGTTATAATCGCACTATTAAATCGGTCAATATTTCGATACTACTTATTTATTTTAATTAATTGCATAAATAGGAATGTTATTTTCTTGTTATACTTGTGAAAACTTTTAAGGCTTGTTTGATAACATATTTTGTACCATTAGTCGATGTTTTAAACTGTTTGTTTTCCAAGTAAATTAATAATTTATTTAACAGTTTATTACATAACAATAACGGAAAAAACATATTGCAATAATGAAAAAGAAAATATAAAGAGTAGGGAAGGGAGTGAGTCCTTCTATGAGGTAAATTATTTGATAGGGAACGCCTTAATCTAGAGTTAGTTATCGTTGCAAGAGTCGTGTGGCACCTCCTTTAGCCATATCGTCAGTTCGCATCCCCTGTACGGTGAAACGCCATCCTATTTGATGTACAAAAGACTACTTACTTTCTCTACTAAGAAATGTTGAAACTAATTTAGAAATAAAGTATAATTTAGCTATTACATATACCTGGCAAGCCTCGATCATAATTTCGTTGTTCTTGAGTCGCACGGCCGATACGTTTCTTATATGGTCAGGTAGGTGTCGTGAGCGACATGGTATACCTTCCGGGAACGCAGTAAACTGGAAAAACTTTGTTATTTAAGTACCCATATTTATTTTGACTGAGCGAGATCTGGCAACACTAAATTTGGACAGCTCTTAAGCTTGCTTCCCTCTACTAGCTTCTCCCCGCGGCTTCGCGTGGCCAATGAAGAAGAATTTTTTTCATAGATGATTCAACCACCCATTTCTCTTGGGAGTGGAATTTTGAAAAACTCTTAGTCTCTACCCACACTTTGCAAAGAACATACCCGCCAAAATTCAAATCTCTAGGACCAGTGGCTTAGGATGTGCGTCGATATATAAGTCAGTCAGTCAGAATTTTGAATTTTGTATGTATAGATGAGATACCCAAATGCGTTTGGTTACATCCTAGAGAGACATTACTATCAAAATCAAAGTAGAAAATAAACTGCTGTGCCCAGAAACGTATGTTTTAGGGTCTGTCAACTCCTCGTCATGATCAACCCAATACGTTCCTACTGCTGGGACGCGTGCCTTCTCTTAGGGGGACAGTGTGGGCCATAATCCACCACGCTGGCCAAGTGCGGGTTGGTTGATGACACAAACATGTTCTCTGTGAATAAATATCTTTTCTTTCTCTCTCAAATTTTCCGATTCTTGAACATACCGATTTTCTCACGATGTTTTCCTTCACCATTGTAAGAGCAAGTGCAAATTCTGCACATAATTTGAAATATCATTGGTGCAGGGGTGAGTTGGATTTGAACCTGTGTGAGGTGCGTCGGTTTTAAAGTAGCATGAGTTACCGATGAGCCACAAGAAGGTAAATATGGAAGGTGTATAAAGGAGGAGTGAAGTTTAGCCCTGTAAAATATGAAAATGACTATCAAAAGGTCCTATTTAGTTTTAGTTTCAGCATCATCGGTAAAATACATTAAATTTTAATAAGTCTGTTATATCGTTAATAACAAAAACGTTTTATAAATCAATATGGTTACATTTTTTTCATCGGTTCATAACTTACCGATTTTTTTTTATCATAAAATAAAAAATCAATTGAAAGCGAGTACTGTGACGAACAAAGTCATTTAAAACATTCTACAGATAAAAGAAAAGCAATTGGATAGAATTATGTACTTTGGGAACTGGTTTTTGAAGGCGTTTAAAGATAACCTACATTAATATACACAGGTACGTATAGTAATAATACACGTGGCTAATGTACCGGAGTGTAATCGATTATGGTGCCTATTTTAAATGTTTTAATACATAACATACCAATTGCGTTACTTACAGACTGACAAACTTACACCCGCGGAGCATAAATTGGGAAGTCCTGGCAATATGATATTTAGACGTATCTATCTTTTATACCATCATAGACTGTATTATCATCTAACATAAAGGGAGAAAAATGCTATATAAGCTGTAAAAACAGAAAATTAAAATGAATTAAATGAATGCAAGAAGTCGCGGGCGATCACTAGTTTTTCATTGGTCTGGTTTCTGGCATTATGTAATCATACGGTCTACACATTTTAACATGTTATTTGTGTTTAACATGTCGCCTTGAAGTATTGCTTATATTCATTTGAAAAATGTTAACTTCGAATATTTTCTTCATTTAATAATTGTAAGTTTTATATTAACGATTAGACTTGAATAGATCTAGTCCTTATATTCTTCAAAAAAAAAAAAAATAACGTGAGGCGGCATGCTCAAGAATCACAAAATTAGTTTGATAACTATCGTGAGTATGACACATTTTGTAAGATAAATAACGGTCAATAACTCAGTCAATCAAAAGTCGAAATGACTCCGACCAGGTTTCGGACATATTCGATCTCCTTCTGGGAGTCAGTTACTAACGCAAGCCGCGGCGACTTTCGCGAGCGTCAGCACGTAACAAACAGCAGCTACGTGCTGACGCTCGCGAAACCTGGTCGGAGTAATTTACTTTTTGATTGACGTGAGTTTAGCCGTTATTTATCTTACAAAATTAGATTTAGTCACCTACCACCCGCACTTGGTTGGCATGGAAGGTTAAGGCCTACATTCTCCCCCCGTAAGGGCCATTGTCTCAGCAGTGGAAAGTGGTTTGTAATGAGCTAAGGATAATGACGTAAATCCAATGACTACTACGTATAATTGATATTACTTACGCGAGAAGAGTTATGATTTTTTACATAACACATTCCAAATCGTCGCCGAGTCCCCGCCTGGCCGCACGCGCTGCACTCGCTCCACTGTGCCCATACACTGAAGACCGATAGCTCTTGGCCCACAATCTGGGAGGAGTTTTGTAGCGCTATGTAATTGTTTACCTGCCAATAATGAATTTTTGAGAAAATTTACATCATCCGCGATATCATTATCGTTTCGTCCCTTTCAAGTGACGAGGGACCGACAAAGATACCGTCATATAATTATTGAAGTGAAACTTCTTTACGCACGCTTGACTTGAGTAGGAGAAGTAGTAGAAGGAGTAAGCTGCTAAATGCGAGGCGAACGGAAGTTGAAGTTGATTCACGTAGACCTCTATAGTCAACATAAAAAGAATATTATTATGTTGGTATAATTACAAATGACAATGTATATGGCATTACACTACACGTGATACAATTGTTACAACAATTGTAAACAATTGTAAACAATTGTAAATTTTCATTGTAAAATGACAAGATCACGACAAATCAAGACATTGTAAAATGAGAAGATTTTGATGTCAAGATGGCGACATCAAAATTAAACAAAGTTATACCGGCCGATAGATGGAGCTAAACTAAAGAAGTTTTACTTAAGTCGTGTGGTAAAAAACACTCTCATATGTTTTGTTTAGAAAATTATAAAATTTTTGGTTCTTAATTAAAGTTTCGATTTGAAATAGTTTAAAACAACAAACAACATTTACAAATGCATGAAACATTATCTGGAACGTGTATACTCACCACAGTGTAAGCGTCATCGTCTACAACCTCCAAGATTGTCAAACAGTAAAGGTTATCTCCGTTTTGGCACCTGTACACTCCGGCATCAGCTTCTACAGTCCGGTATTTAGTTATGCTTCTGTTTTGTATCACTGTTCTACCCTTTTGTTGGATTTTCGTAAAAGTTTGGTTTTTAATGGACTGCAAAATGATGTGGTGTTAAATCATGCTATATATTTTCAACATCTATGCGCCAATGGACAACATTTTATGCAACATAGCCAGTCACGAAAAAAAAGAGCTTACAAAACATTACATTTTCAGTTACAAGTTAGTATTAAAAAACTAAGTGAGGATTTATGATGTGGTGTGAAGCCAAAATTTGTACAATGACAGTTATAAAAAAAACGAGTGTGCTTTAGACCACACGACTGAAGTAAAACTTCTTTAGCTCCATCTATCAGCTGGTATAACTTTGTTTTTGCTTTGTTTATGTCGCCTTTTTCACAAGTGTTAATTGTCATTTTACCGGACGTAATAATACAAATTTTAAGTAATTTTTAACTTTGTTATGGTGACATTGGAGATATACTTGAACCAACAAATTTCAACTTCCGTTTGCCTCGTTATGCATTCACCAGCATACTCTCCAAGCCAGGCGTGCGTAAAGAAGTTTTACTTCAAAAACTGTAGTTCATTGCGGGAACCGAATCGTTGACAACGTAAAAATAAAACGTTTACCTCAGCATACAGCCATGTAACATTTCCCCCAGCCAAGCAACAGTAGACCCTAGCTACAGCACCTTCGTATACCGCAACTATGCTTGACGGCCCATTTCTAGACATCCATACATCTTGAAGAACTTGACGTGGTGAACTGTATTTTGTATTATTCGTGATGTTTGCTATAATATGTTCTTTTACTGCTACGCCCTTGCATTCTGCGTAGAATTGAATTAAAATTAATAAACATAATAATTTCATGGTTTCCCGCTGCACAGCTGGTTTTAAGTCATTTTAATAGATTTGTTTTTGACAGGATTTTTTATTGCAACATGCCAGTCAAAAAAGTACATGCTTAATTAAAACTTTTTCGATGTTTTTTTGGTAATGCTGAATGAAAACGTTTTTAAGTTCCGAGACTTAACTGCGAGAATGTGTGAGCTAATTCTTTGCAAAGTTTGGAGTTCTTGGTTCGTTTCATTTCTACATAATGTGATTCTAACTTCTCCTATAGACCGGTGCCAACCATATATTGTCAGTTTTAAACGACTATTCAATTGACTTAAAAAAAGGATCAATTACTCAACAAATGTCGACTTTACATCGCTTAGTCAAAAACTGTCTCTGCGTCCTGCTCTGCTTGCCGCACAAGACGCGTATTACTATCTCTTTCTATGCATACAATGAATGAAAACAATACTGTTTTCTCTTCTCCAGCTACCACAACCGGAACTAGCGCCGGCGCCGACTCTCGGGCCGCAACCCACACCGGAAATGGAGGCGATAGCGCGGGAAGTGGACGCATTGGCCAGAGAACGGGTGGCTTTGGAGGCAGAGATCGCTTCCAAGGAACGAGAACTGGCAGCTGGTTCGAGCGAGGCGGACGGATTGCAGGTACTGTGGAGTGAGACAGGTATACTGCACCTGGCTATTGAGTTAGAGTGAGAGAGATAGGGCGCGAGCTTGTTTTTGTGAACAGACAATTTTAAACCTTATTGATGATTTTAAACATAAAATATACATAACTTCAAACTCAAAGTCGAGAGGTCGAGTCATTCGACTGTATCTCGTGAATGCTAGCCACTTACTAGTTGTAGTTATGAGTACTACTCACGTCAGTTTCTATAAAATTATAAAATGTACATTTAAAGTTGTTCTATTTATTTGCAGAGCGAACTGGACACGTTGTCTGCGACGTTAAAACAGTTAGAAAACCAAAAAGGCGAGGCGGGGAAACGATTAAATGATCTCAAAGCACAGGTAATAATACAAATACAAAAGTTCTTTATTTTAATGTATATGAAAAGTGAGTTCAAAAACATAAAATAAGTATGAAACAATAAAACACCTTCATATGAAATGTTTATGTACAAACTGTTCAATATTTATGGCGATTAAAGAAACAACTTGTATGTAATTTTTTTTGTGATTTTTATAGTGAAGTTCAGCGGATTATTATTATTATTATAAATAAATAAAAAATATTTATTCAAAAATGTACATGTATGAAATAACAATATAAATCTTAGGAAACTAAAGTCTTACAAAATTAGGTGCCTGCACCAGGATAAACCTGTGTCACAGGCGGCTTAAGTGCTGGGTTGTCTACTACGAGTACATGTGGGTGCAGAATTATTAACAATATTTAACAAGAACGTATTAAACATTATATTTATAACTTACTAACTTATTATTTGAGTTTACTATAGTTAATCCAAATTATTTTAAAACTAATTTACTTATTTATCAACGTGTAACAGTTTTCCGGTCTGATCATACGTCAAACCTTGTAAATAAATAAATAAATATCTGTGGACATTTCACACAGCGCCATCTAGTCCCAAACTAAGCAAAGCTTGTACTATGGGAACCAGATAGCTGATACAATACTTAGATACTTTTTGTTTGTAAATACATACATAGAATACAATATAACACCCAGACACAGAACAAAAATTTGATGAACATCACACAAATGTTTGTCCTGGGTGGAGATCGAACCCACAACCCACAGCCCAGAAGGCAGGGTTACTACCAACTGAGCTATTGGGTCAGTCATGTAAGTGCTTATAAACTATTGATTTAGTACTAAAATAATTAAGGTCATAGATAAATAATATCATATTTAGTTTATTGTACAGGTAAAGGTCACCAGTCAAAGCCTTAAATTTATGCTTTCTAATTCAGGTGGAAAAGCTCCGATCCCAAGTGTCAGCCCAGGAAGCGGCAGCGGCGGAGACGGAGGCGGAGGTGGCGGGCCGGCGGGCCGCGGTGCAGTCCCTCAAGGAGAAGGAGCGCGCGCTGCAGCAGGAGGCGGCGGCCGCGGAGGCCGAGGCGGAGGCTCTCACGGCGCAGCACCGCCGCACCGTGCTCGCCGTCAGCCAGGTGGGTTGGCTGGCCTGCAGCAGGAGGCGGCGGCCGCGGAGGCCGAGGCGGAGGCTCTCACGGCGCAGCACCGCCGCACCGTGCTCGCCGTCAGCCAGGTGGGTTGGCTGGCCTGCAGCAGGAGGCGGCGGCCGCGGAGGCCGAGGCGGAGGCTCTCACGGCGCAGCACCGCCGCACCGTGCTCGCCGTCAGCCAGGTGGGTTGGCTGGCCTGCAGCAGGAGGCGGCGGCCGCGGAGGCCGAGGCGGAGGCTCTCACGGCGCAGCACCGCCGCACCGTGCTCGCCGTCAGCCAGGTGGGTTGGCTGGCCTGCAGCAGGAGGCGGCGGCCGCGGAGGCCGAGGCGGAGGCTCTCACGGCGCAGCACCGCCGCACCGTGCTCGCCGTCAGCCAGGTGGGTTGGCTGGCCTGCAGCAGGAGGCGGCGGCCGCGGAGGCCGAGGCGGAGGCTCTCACGGCGCAGCACCGCCGCACCGTGCTCGCCGTCAGCCAGGTGGGTTGGCTGGCCTGCAGCAGGAGGCGGCGGCCGCGAAATGCCGCTAGAGCATTAGTTGCTTAGGGCGGTACTACTGGTGATGTCAGGTTGGATTTGTGTTTGTGGTAGGACTTTTGATCTTGGTTTTGTGTGCTTAGTATGCCTAAGCAGTTGAGGGACGCCTCCGGGCGCTTCCTGAAGGACTCTGGCCAGGGACAGCTCGGGGGTCCTCCTCAGGGCCCACCGGTTTTGGTGGACCCTGAGGCCTGTCACCGGGCGGCCAGCTGCGGGAAGACAGTCCCGCGTTGTGCCATCTGCGCAGAGTCTGGGCGGCCCTCTGGGCACGTAATGGGGGGACGCGGCTGCGTTCCCCCTAAGACAAAGGGGAAGGCCACCCGGACCCAGGCTGCCCCACCTGCCACAAGCCAGGCCGCCTCGGAGGTAGTACGCCCAGCGGCGTACGAGGAGGTTGTGATGTCCGATTAATGGATCAAGTCGGACATTACAACTTCCTCCAGACGAATATAAACCACTGCGCCAGGGCCCAAGATCTGCTTATGCAGTCCCTGGCGCAGTGGCAGATAGACGTGGCGGTCGCCGCGGAGCCGTACTATGTCCCCCCCCAACATACTTGTTGGGCTGGGGACCTGGACGACTCCGTGGCTATCATTAAGCGATCCGGCGGGTCCACCCCCCTCTCGGTTGAGGAGAGGGGGTCGGGGTACGTGGTGGCAAAGTGGGGGGAGTATGCGATTGTCGGCGCATACTTCTCCCCCAACAAAACCGCTGCGGAGCTGGAGGTCTTTGTAGACCTTCTGGCCGCGGCGGTGAGGAGACAGGCCCCACGTCAGGTCCTCTTCATGGGGGACCTGAATGCCAAGGCCCGGGATTGGGGCAACCCCTCTACTAACCCTCGCGGCGAGATCGTGAGGGAGTGGGCGGTTGCCACAGGACTACACCCTGCTCAACAGAGGGTCGGTCCACACGTGCGTGCGGCAGCGCGGGGGGTCCGTGGTGGACGTCTCGTTCGCCACCCCCGCTGTCGCAGCACGTGTCCGGGCCTGGAGGGTGTTGTCGGAGGTGGAGACTCTCTCGGACCACAAATACATAAGGTTCGAGATCTCCACCTCCAACAACCGAGGGGGGCCCCTGCGGGTGGCGCGGTCGGTCTTCCCGCGCTGGGCTATTAGTCGCCTCGACGCCGAACTGGCAAAAGAGGCGGCTATAGTCCAGGCTTGGCAGGCTGGCCCCGCGCATCCGGAAGTGGACGTTGCGGCGGGCCACTTCCGTGCGGCGGTGACGGCCGTGTGCAACACGGCCATGCCGAGGGCCCGCCGCCACCCCGAACGCCGTCAGGTGTACTGGTGGAACCCAGAGATTGCCGATCTCTGGGCCACCAGCTCGGCGGCGAGGAGGGCCTACGTCCACCGCAGGAGGAGGCGCAGGGGCCGGACGGACGAGCAGCTGTCAGCTGAGGAGCTGGCAGCTGAGGGCCGGCTGTACGGTGCCTACCGCGACGCGCGGTGGGACCTGCAGCTGGCCATCGGCCGTGCAAAGGCGGAGGGTTGGAGCAAGACGCTGGAGGGCCTCAACAGGGACCCGTGGGGACGTCCATATAGGGCTGCCCGGAACAAGTTCCGTGGCCAGACGTCCCCAGTCGCGGAGTCCCTGGAGCCGGAGCTCCTGGGCAGGGTGTTGGAGGGGCTCTTCCCCGACAGAGATCCCCTCCACAACCCCCCGACAATGACGCCGTCCTTCCCCTTCCCCGAGGCAGACTCAGCGGACTCCATCCCGCCTCTGACGGAGGCGGAGATGGAGGTGGCGGTCGCACGCCTACGGGGCAAGAGGACCGCCCCGGGTCCTGATGGGATCCCGGGGCGGGTCCTCAGGATCGCCCTGGAAGAGATGGGCGATCGGCTTCGGGAACTGTTCGACGCGTGCCTCACGTCTGGACGATTCCCGAAGCCGTGGAAGGACGGCCGACTGTGCCTGTTGCGGAAGGAGGGTCGTCCTGCTGACTCCCCTTCCGCATACAGGCCCATCGTCTTGCTGGATGACACGGGTAAGCTGCTGGAGCGTGTGGTAGCTGCCCGTGTCATCCAGCACCTGGAGGGTACTGGGCCTGGGCTGTCGGAGGCCCAGTATGGGTTCAGAGCGGGGCGGTCTACTATAGACGCCCTGCTCTGGCTCAAGGAGTGGACGCAGGAAGCGGTCGGCGGGGGGGGAAAAGGCGTTGGCTGTCTCGCTCGACATAGCCAACGCCTTCAACAGCCTCCCGCATGGAACGATACAGGAGGCGCTCCGTTACCACGGAGTGCCCCTGTATCTGCGGAGGCTGTTGGCCGACTACCTCCAAGACCGCGAGGTCCTGGTGGAAGGGCGCGATGGTTTGAGGCACCGTCGCGTCTCCTGCGGGGTTCCACAGGGGTCGGTACTGGGACCGATCCTGTGGAACATTGGCTACGACGGGGTGCTGCGTGGCACGCTGCCTGCAAACATGCGGGTTGCGTGCTACGCAGACGACACCCTGGTCGTAGTCAAGGGGAGGGACCTCAGGGAGACGGTGCGGCTGGCCACAGTGGGAACAACCCTCGTGGTCGACCGCATCCGCTCTCTGGGACTAGAGGTTGCCCTCTCCAAGACCGAGGCCCTGTTGTTCCACGGGCCTCGGGGGGGACCCCCTCCAGGAACGCGGGTGCTTCTGGATGGGGTCCCGGTCCCGGTTGGGACCCAGATGAAATATCTGGGTCTCATCCTGGACGGGAGGTGGACTTTTGGGGCCCACTTCACTCAACTGGCCCCAAAAGTCCTAGGAGCGGCCGCCGCTCTAGGGAGGCTGCTGCCCAACGTGGGTGGCCCGAATGCCACGTGCCGCCGGCTTTACTCCGGAGTGATCCGGAGTATGGCCATGTACGGGGCACCGGTCTGGGTGGACGCCCTCAGTCGCAATAACAAGGCCCTGCTGCGACGTCCGCAGCGGGTCATTGCGACGAGGGCGATCCGCGGATACCGGACGGTGTCCTGGACGGCGGCTTGTGTGCTGGCCAGTGATCCCCCCTGGGAGCTTGAAGCGGAGACCCTCGCCGAAGTTTACCACTTCGTGGCGGCGAGGAGGTCCCGTGGAGAGCCCCCAGCGTGGGGGGAGGTCAAGCGCCTGCGAAAGCAGGCGCGGGCTGCCCTGTTGCGGCGGTGGACGGAGGACCTGGCTCCACCGGTTCCTGGTCAGAGGACGGTGGAGGCCATCCGCCCGGTCCTCCGGGAGTGGGTGCGGCGGCCCTTTGGGTCGCTGACGTTCCGTTTGGTGCAGGTGCTTTCCGGACATGGATGTTTCGGAAAGTACCTGCATCAAATCGCGAGACGGGAGGCGACCCCGGCCTGCCACGAATGTGGGGCACCAGAGGACACGGCGCCCCACACGCTGGAGGTTTCACTTTCAGCGGTCGTTGGCCGGGACCTCTCGCTGCCGAGCGTGGTGAAAGCCATGCTCGGCAGCGAGAGTGCGTGGCAGGCCACGGTCTCCTTCTGCGAGAGGGTGATGACGCAGAAGGAGGCCGCGGAGCGGGTCAGGGAGGATAATACCAACTCTGACCCCCTCCGGCGCAGACGGGTGGGGAGACGGAGGAGGCGCTTCATTGAGCGCTTTCTCCATCCCCCGTAGTGGGGCCAGTGGCGGAGAGTCGGGGGACTCTCCGCTGCACTTACATGGCCCCACACGTCTGGTGGGCAACTGAATGCAGTGCGTCTCCATCTCGCCCCATCCCGGCGGCGGTCGGATCACGGGGGGGTTTTAGTGGGTTCGAGTCCCACATACCCCCTGCCACCACGGGGGTGGCAGGGGGCAGGGAAGTGCGAGGGCATTTCCCCCGCTCAAAAAAAAAAAAAAAAGAAAAGGAGGCGGCGGCCGCGGAGGCCGAGGCGGTTGTTCAAGTTAATGATATATCACGCAAATATGTGTTAAGTCACAGTCAAAGTCATCAAGTCAAATCATTAGTCTAGTTTAAGTCATACTCCTAGTAAAGTGGTGGCAATTTTACTAGAAGCTTCTGTGGTGTTTTGGAAACAACACGAAAAGTAAAGAAAGAAAGAAATAAAGTTTTCCATCACTATACCACTTTCCCACACTCATGCCTGTAATCCAGCACTTAACAAATAAAATGACACGAATTTTATGCAATAACACTGAAAATAATACAATGCGGTGACGGTGACGCGGTCCCGCTTAAATTCAGTCCATAGAGTTATACTATACATATATACATATATATGTATAGTATATAGTTATACTATACATTATACATGTCTACTCATGGTAGCTCGTAGACAGAGAGTATATACTCTAAGGCTAGTGGCGCCGGCAGGGTCGCCATATAAAGGTTGTTTAGACCAGGGGTTGATGATGCACGGTAATGAAAGATGGTATTGCGGTGCACAAGCGTATTGTTCGGCTTCTACATGATGTAGCTTATTACTGGCTTGTGCTACGTCGGCTAAACTGGTCGGTCGGTCTGCTCGGGCTTGTTCATACACTACACTAGCAAAACGACCTAATTTCACAATAGCTTTAATCTTTAGTCTCTGTTTTTTTCCATCATACTTGTCTAGCATTTGAGCTCTCACCTGATGGGAAGTGAAGATGCGATAGAAGGTGTAGGCATGCTAGCCAAGTAAAACAAACAAAAGTATGTATTTTTTTTTATTGACGATCGTTAATTCCAGATTCACAAGATAATAGTATCTTGATATAAGTTTAAAAAAAATTATTGAAAAGAAAAACTTATTTTAAAATTTTTCAATTTGTATTTAAAACCTGCGGATTGTTATCGTCTCCGCGTATTATCAAATGGGTACGTTCCAGGCGAACATAAAGATCTCCCACCTGGAGGAGCAGGCGCGCCTCATCGCGGAGGCGGCGGCGGCGCTGGCGGCCGGCGCGCCGCAGCCCGCGCAGCTGGCGCTGGCGCCGGGCTTCGGGCCCGAGCACCTGCAGCGGGCCGTGCGCGGCGCCACGCCCAGCGACGCTCTGGTAACGGTGCCCACCTCCCTGCGCCCCTACCCGGCCAGCTACCGGTAGTGACCCGGAGGCGGCGGGTTCGATTCCCGCGACGGGACAAGTATTTGTGCACAGAAAAAAAGGGCAAAAACTTGTTCTGAGTCTGGGTGTGTGGGACAATGGTTCTCATAGTTCCTAGTCCATGGGTTCCTAGACACGGAATCCTAGTTAGGGTCCAGGATCTATGTATTATTATTATGAACTATGGTGTACTGGGGGTATCCCCTTTACTAGGTTAATGATGTACTGGTATTACCCCTTTTACTAGGTTAATGATGTACTGGTATTACCCCCTTTACTAGTTTAATGATATACTGGTATTACCCCCTTTACTAGTTTAATGATATACTGGTATTACCCCCTTTACTAGTTTAATGATGTACTGGTATTACCCCCTTTACTAGTTTAATGATGTACTGGTATTACCCCCTTTACTAGTTTAATGATGTACTGGTATTACCCCCTTTACTAGTTTAATGATGTACTGGTATTACCCCCTTTACTAGTTTAATGATATACTGGTATTACCCCCTTTACTAGTTTAATGATATACTGGTATTACCCCCTTTACTAGTTTAATGATGTACTGGTATTACCCCCTTTACTAGTTTAATGATGTACTGGTATTACCCCCTTTACTAGTTTAATGATGTACTGGTATTACCCCCTTTACTAGTTTAATGATGTACTGGTATTACCCCCTTTACTAGTTTAATGATGTACTGGTATTACCCCTTTTACTAAATAGTTTAATGATGTACTGGTATTACCCCCTTTACTAGTTTAATGATGTACTGGTATTACCCCTTTTACTAAATAGTTTAATGATGTACTGGTATTACCCCCTTTAATAAGTGGGGGCGATGGATGGATATTCGTACATAAAAAGCTACCAGTAATGGTGCACTGATTCCCAACACATCCACCTTTATGTTCCCATTATACCCGCGTTCCATAGTTTGTTATTTAGAACTATTGTAGGTTTTCATATATTGAACACTAGCAACATATTTTCTGGACTGGGGTGATGAGTCAATATTTCCGAAACATTTGTCTTCAGAACCACGCTTTTCAATGTCCCCAAACCTTTCTTTACAGAAACTTACTTTCAATATCCCGGAACCTTTTCAGGATCTTATTTTGCAATATCTTAAAACATATTTTTAGGAAGACGAGCCGTTCCCCCAAAGCAACGGGTTCTCGAACGGGCCGCACGGGTTCGAGGCGGACCCCTTCAAGGAGGCCGCCTTCGCCCCCGCCCCCGCCGCCCCCGCACACGACCCCTTCGCCCCGCACGGAAACGTCAACACACAGGTATTCATGTTTAAAAAATTGTGGATTCTAGACAGCGTCATCTAGCTCCAAAGTATGCAATGCTTGTATTATTGTGGTCTTTCTATGGTAGTTATTGGTGAAAATTGCTAGTACATAAATAGTTAAAAATAATTATGACGACAACCTCAGCCATAGTTCTCGTAGTTCCTGGGTCCTTAGTTACAGGGAACCCTAGTTAGGATCCAGGACCTATGTATTTGATCGTTAGGCGGTATTTATTTATATTTATTTATTATTATAACAGTATCGCCTGCTTAACGTAATCGGCAGACTAATTTTAACGTAAAAGAAAAATGTACGAATGGGGGTTCGTAATTTAAAAAATCTATTACAATTGAAAATTATACAAGGTAGAATTTAATTCGTTCTTTTCCTTTAATGTATGTATTCAGTCATGGCTATAGAATGCTCCCATATGACAAAATAAAAAAAGTACTTATGAAAGAAAACCTTAATCTATTATCAAATTTAAATTCTAAAGAAAAGCCTACAAAGCAGGTGTTTCTTTGCCTACGAGAGATAGAGGTCAACATTTGCTATTAGAATTATGCGCTCAAAAGCCTCTATGGAAGCTAATCCAGTATATTTTGTAAGATAAATAACGGCTAAAACTCAGGACAATTAAAAGTCGAAGCCGCGGCGGCTTGCTTTAGTAACTGGCTCCCAGAAGAAGGAGATCGAATATGTGCGAACCTGGTCGGAGTAATTTCGACTTTTAACTGACGTGAGTTTTAGCCGTTATTTATCTTACAAAATGTGTCATACTCACGATAGTTTTCAAACTAAAATAATCCAGTATAATTTAGACTTCATAGTAGGTAGTACATATTATGCTTGTCTTAGGGCCGATCTTCAATTGCAGGATATATGATAACGGTTAATTATTCACTTAAAATCTTAAACTTTATAGTAACAATAAATTACCGGAGTATTGAAAGAAAGGCCCTAAAGTAACGAATGAAAGTGTGCGCTTGTAATTGTGATGGTGTCTGAAATTACGGTGTTAAATGAAACTTTTAAAATTTGTTTATAGCCTTTTTTTTAAATCTGCCACTCAAGAATTTTTGTTCCCAATCGGTGATCATTATTTATTTCAAGTCGCTAATTGTAATATATCGGTCACAGTAATAGGTTGAATGTACTACTTAGTGGAAATGAGTTAGCTCCGTAGTTTGAGACCCGCTTGGCTTCCGTCCAGTACTCTCGCTCGCTCCGCAGGGAGGGTTCGCGAGCGACCCCTTCGCCGGCGCCGCCGACCCCTTCGCGGGGGACGCCTTCGCACCCCGCGGGGACGACCGGGGGGCTGATGGCGTGAGTACATTGGTAGGGGGGAGGGGGGAATGGGATGCCTAAACTGCACACTTCTTTTGACTCCTTTATTTTGAGTGAACTGGTATCCTGTTACATCCTAGACCGCATCGTTACTTACCATCAGGTGCGATAGTGGTCAAACGCAAACCTATCTAACAATAGAAAAAAAATGACTAGTCTTCCGGGATTCAAAGTACATCACTTGAGGTTAAAATAGTGTTATTCCCGAGGTGGATACTCTACTTTTTACCTCTGAGAAAATAAGTAAGTGTAATTTATTTGTGTCATATTTTCACTTTGCCCCTTTTTGTTCTCTGGAGTTAGTATAATACTTTACTTGTCGCTATTTTAAGAAGACATTTATTTTTCATAAAACAAGGTAACATCTGGATTTGAGTAAACAGGTAGAATGCATTTCGCGCGTTTCTGTTTGCAATATTTTTTTATTAGTTTTAGTAACAGGCAGTATGGTAAGAGATCAATCAAGAAAATTGTATGTCTTGTTCATACAAATGTGTTTGATCGCTGGTGATTTGAATTTTTACTAACAAGATCCACATTACAAATTCAAATCACTTTTAGTCCTTAGGGATTAAAAAGGATAGGTAGCCTTGAAAGAATCGCTTTTTGCGGCGATAAGATCGTCTATGGCTCTACCATTCCTTTGTTCTGTGTTATGTGCATTGTTTTATTGGTGTTCTATAAAGTATTATTGTACCGTGCTGTAAAATCGACCGTAAGCACTGATTACATTATCTCCAGTACCAAACAAGGAATGTTATCAACGTTACAGAGCCAATGGGAGAGCGATCCGTTCGCGGTGCTGCACGCCCCCACCCGCGGGGGCGGGGCAGGGGGCGGGGCAGGGGGCGGGGGCCCCGCGCTGCCGCCCAAGAGCCACAAGACGCCGCCGCCGCGCCCCGCGCCGCCTAGACCCAATCCGCCGCATAAGGTACGGCTATCTACACATTTTGTTCACACTTTAATTTATTTTTACACAAATAGGGTCATTTTATCACTTTTACAAGTCAAAAATATAATAATGACCATAGATTACCAATGGTTTCTAACTGTAAACTGTAGGTCTGTATAGTGGTATTGAGGAAACTTTTCTGCTCTGAAATGCCAATGGTAGATCTGATATAGCCCGCGCAAAACTTTATGAGCTCTCGGAAGTTAGAGCGGATGGCTGCGCAGTACGCATATTATAGTTATTGTATGGACGCTTTTACAATATTCATAATGCATTCAACCGTACCGTACGCGGTTTGGTACTCGGGCGTAACTTCCGAGAGCTCATAAAGTTTTGCACGTGCTATATGATGTAGCATTTTTACTTACAATTGTAAAAAAACCTATGACTAGAAGAGCAAGGCGGCCAGGGCGATATAGTTTCTCTATATAAAGATAATACAGTTTGTCATGATTGTCATGATAATGATCTTGAATAAACTCTGAATTGATTTTGATTAAATAAATGTTTCATTCGTTTGTGAAAATTCAACACTAAATTTTTTATTGAAGTAAAACTTCTTTACGCACGCTTGACTTGAGGAGTAAACTGGTGAATGTGAGGCGAACTGAAGTTGAAGTCGTAGGTTAACGTAAATCTCCATTGTCAACATAACAAAGTAAAAAAATTGTATCATTATATTGGTATGTCCGGTAAAATGACAATTTACAGTTGTCCAGACGGCGACATTAACATTAAACAAAGCAAATATAAAGTTATATCGGCCGATAGATGGAGCTAAACTAAAGAAGTTTTACTTCAGTCGTGTGGTCTAAAGCACACTCGTTTTTTTTAATGTTACTATGCATACATGTTGAATTAACTTGATAATATTTCACTATACAATTTTAAGTTGATTACGAAGCTAACATTTTTATTTCAGATTATGTTTACCCTATGTTTTTACCCCCCATCCCCTTTAGTATCGCATGAGGTGATCGCCGGAGTTCAGTAAAACAGCTAAATTAATTGTTTATTTCGTTTTCGAATGCTGCAGAGAAAGTAAAATGTACGTAAACATAGTTGACGCACGTTCTTGTTTTGTTTTTGAGAATGGCATTTTATTGTTTGTTTTCAATTTTGTATAAAATGTCAAACTCGCGTATCACTTTTTTCATGCGCATTCAATTACTATGGTTAATTTTATAAAACAGTTTCAATATATTTTCAAAAATTCTAACATAACTAACACATGACAAACTTTTAATAATCCTTTATATTTTTTAAAGATAAAGATAAGTTTATTTGTCCACGTGTTTTAAACTACTGCAATTAATTTGATCCATTCGCAATCGTCAACATAATTTAATATACATTTATAATTTTCTAAATCAATCTTTTTTCAATCAGCAAATGAAATATAAGTGGCGGTGTTGCTTTACTCAAACATAAGACAGTAACTAATTCCATAGATATCCAGCATTTTAAATATACAATGCAGGAATCAAATGAAAAATTCATTCAATATAATCGTGAATATAAATTAGTAATTAATTATTGTTTGTTTAATGACTGAACATATATTTTACTTTCTCTGTTTTGTAGAATGCCATTCTCATCTAATGCTATTCACGTGCATTTTTTGCAGCAATCTAGCGGCGATATGTCTTTCTCGTTCTCCGCAATAGAAACAGAATAAGATGGGAATATACAGCTGCAGAAAATAGCTTGTGCATGAGCAGAATTAGAGATTTCGTAAACAGAAAAGGTTATTAACGTTCCAAAAAATATATCTTGTCAAAAATATACTTGCATTTCCCTTGATGCTTTAGACACATAATCAATACCGTTCCATGAAATTATTACTGAACATAAGAAAAAAGTGTTCATTTAGTCTTTTGTAAGGGTCGGCAACGTATTGGTAATGACCTCAGTGGTGCATTCGAACATCTGTGGATGAAGGTTGTAATAAAAAAAAATAAAAAAATAATAACTTTATTGGTTCACACAGGTAGCATGGGAGGTACATAAACTTATAGTGTAGTAACATATTTGTTTTGCGTAAGGTATTTTGTATTTACAAACAATGTACCTCAGTCGAAGCACTGCCCCTCATACTAGGTAGAACCTGTACCTATAGTAAGGTCACAGGAATCTCCTTCGGAGACAATTGTACACACATATAGCAACTGGTTCTAAATATCATATAAAAACCTAGAACCTAACTACGTGTAATGTTTATACCTAACCATAAAATAATGTTCGAACACAAGGCCGCTCGGCTTATGCCGGTTAAGTTTCGGCGATCAATACCGACCGGAATTGGCTTCCAAACTAAAAGTGCTGGTCTGCTTAAGTGTGGCGCCAGTACGCGGCTGTGTCAATTTTATCACTCGGTGGGTCGCCTGCGTGCTGCCATTCATTTCATTAAAACATGTGCGATGCAGCCGATAGAAGTGAAAACTTAGTAACTTGTGACATATAGCTCAAGGGAAGCGTGCGGTGACGATGACGCGAGTTTCACGCTTTTTGTTCACTCAAAAACTACACATATACACAGTATACATATAACTCATGGAAAGCGTTCGGTGACGATGTTGCCAATGCGCCCAAAAAAGTTTTCACTTCAAAAAATGTTAATATCGCTTGGAACGTTAAAACACTTTCTGTTGGAGAATCCGTTAGCCTATTTAGTTCTTTATTTGCGACGTCACGCCTCGCTGCCGCCGCATGGCGCTTATTGTTTCTCATTGGGGTTCATCAATTCATCAATCATTCTATTTATTTGCATGTTATATATTTGTTGTGTGTTTATTACGTACTTATTATTAAAAACCTATTTAATAATATATATACAGGGAGTAACAAAAACCCTGTTATATCCGCGAGCTGCGTATCCAGTGTCAACTCAAGGTTGTTGTAATACTAGTTCTATTTAAATACGAGACATACAAAACTTACGTGTGCTTTTTATTAAAACCTTTTATGCCGTTACTAAAAATGTTGACGACCTCAGATATTGACAACATAGGTACTTGCACCACCGACGCAGCCTGCTGCCTGTTGCCCGCACCCCGCACCGCCCGCCATGCTACGCTAAGTCTATTCACCGCGCATACCTACTGCGACGGAACTAGAGGCCATTCCACAGATTACTTCTTATGCGTTTTCCATACGTTTATGTGCCCTATACCACATACCACAACGTTGTAGGATTGCGAGACCGTAACTTAATGACGTAAAAGGTCTCTTTGACCAATAGTGGTAAGCACACAAGTGCTGCGCGCCGTTCTGCCGCACTGACATATTCTAATCATTTTACGTCAAGCAAAGGCTAAACAATCGAATTCACGTGTGATTTTGTATTGTTAAGAAACAAGATAGGTACATCATTTTTAGCTCTTAAAAGAGCTTTCAAAAACACATCACACAAATGCTTCTACCAAGGCACATTAACATATTGTAGTATTCGTCGTTAGAATACGACATCACACTCGACACTAAATTCGCGACGATCAAACTGGAAACGACTAAATTGCATGAGAGAGCACGTGCGACTGAATGTAAGCCGCGGGCCGCGCCGCACCTATGCCGAGTGATGCCACGCCGCCCGCGCACCCCATGTCCCCGTAGGCACACAGGTGTAGGAGCGGCATCCTACAAAAGAGCCGACAAAGGCGGCCCCCATTTGTCGGTTCCGCGTTTGCTCTTCCCTTAGTTACTTAGCTATTTAAAAATAGGCACGGCTTGTGTCATAAACATTTTTGGGAAATGGTATTATTTTTTTGTGTTTAGATACTGCGTGTAACTTCAGATACGTATAACTTAGGTATTGTTAGACATTTTTATATGACTACTTGTAATGATCTGTACACATACTTCATTTATTTAACAGGGTTTTTGTTACTCCCTGTATATATATATATATATATATAATATATATATATATATATAATATGTACTCATTTAATTTAGATTTGAAATGGCAGAATCTTAATATATATAAATCTCGTGTCACAATGTTTGTCCTCAATGGACTCCTAAACCACTTAACCGATTATAATAAAATTCGCACACCATGTGCAGTTCGATCCAACTTGAGAGATAGGATAGTTTATATCTCAATCTATAATAGATATATATTAAATACCCGTGCGAGGCCGGGGCGGGCCGCTAGTATATATATAGATTTAAAGGTCGCGTTCAGTGTCCAAGTCCATACAATTTTTTGCACTAATAAATAAAAGGGAAACTTAATTTGTTTGTGTGGCTTTCACCGCAAAATCGCTTATAACCTAAAATCTGGAATGAGCTCCCGCCAGCGGCTTTTCTGCTGAGCCATAATATTTAACTTTAAAAGGAGGGTCAAAAGGGTCCTATAAGATAAGGCATTAGTGCCACCTCCAGTATTACAGATGTCCACGGGCTACGGCGACGGCCGTATGATTTATGGCATTAGTTAACACAAGAAAAGAATTTAGACAGAGATTGCTTACACTAATTTTTATCCTAGAAAATGAAAGTAGCAGCTAGTAGTAATTAGATAGTACTTGCATAGTCGGATATAATGTTAAAAAAATGTCTAAATTGTAGTGCATCGATGCTGATTTAGAGCAAAGCTTAAATTCGTTTCAATTTAATAGAGCTTCATTTTATTTATTTAGCTTCCAGCTAGAGTTCCGTTTAATAGCTTGTTTTTTTATTTATTTGAATAGTTTTTGCATCCACTTATCACTTTTAAATATAAATGGTGCATTAAAAGTGCGAATTGCGTAGCTTTCGTAATATAAATCTAGCCAAGTTTTCGTGCATGAATAATGAACGCTCGGAATGAATCGGTCCCCCTCCTTTTATTCACTTCTATTTATTTATACCCACCTTATTTCTTATTGTTTCTACTTTAACAACAATAATTACACCTGTACATATTTAATATTTTCTCTATATATAAGCTACTTATAATGACTGAAAGATCTTACATCACAATTGAAGGGGTGAGAATAAAAAGGATTTAACTGATTTTTTTGACAAAATGACTTATGGGTATCGTTGGATTCAGCGTGAAATTATCTTCAATAATACAATCTTAAAATACCGAAATGAGGCTTAAATCTCGAGATTTTGAGTCTAAAAATGGTTTATCTGTCACAGGAATACAGTTTGCTTAGCATAAAAACATTACTATATTTATTTTATTATATTATATTTTTACAGTAATTGTATGAATTAGTATACTATATTTAGTAATTTTAAATAGAATTAAAACATTTTCAAGCAACTGAAACTTACATAAACCTTTTCTATTACCTTATAAGCACTCTACATTAAAATGACGCCGTTGACGTTTAAAGTCAATTTTCTCGAAACT
Organism: Ennomos fuscantarius; assembly: GCA_905220475.3. Classification (NCBI taxonomy): domain Eukaryota; kingdom Metazoa; phylum Arthropoda; class Insecta; order Lepidoptera; family Geometridae; genus Ennomos; species Ennomos fuscantarius. Next base: position 880,227 of record HG992040.1, on the reverse strand, counting down.
GTCAATTTGTCAGTTAAAACCTTTTTATTCTCAACCCTTCAATTATTGTGTTACCATTTGGTACCATTATTTTTTAAATGACCCCCGGTGCCAGTCGTTGTAGGTACGCGAACTATACTCACGTCGCCCACGGATCCACCACCACTAACATGCTAACCACTGCTCGTGTGCTTGTCCCAACATTGCAGCGCTAAGCGGACGCGGCGCGGCGGGGCTGACACGTGCGTATCCATCCCTCTCCCACCCGCCACACCCGCGCATACACCCCTCTCACTCACACACTTTGTTGCGTCCAGACGCGCGCCGCCATGGACTTCGCGGACGATCCCTTCAAGGACTACCGATACGAGGATCCCTTTAATATAGAGGATCCTTTCGCTGACGTCACGGACGCGAGGTCGAAGGCCGGTCGGCCGACTTCGGTCGCCGGCTTCGAGACGGATGACTTCTTCGCTTCCTCCGCGACGGTCAACGGGGGCCACCAGCACGAGCGGCGCAGCGGCCGCGTCTCCGCCCCGCCGGCGCCGCTTGACCCCTTCGGCCGGCCCCCGCCCGCGGCGGCCCCGCCCCGCGCCGCCGCCTGGCCCGACGCCTGGGCCGCCGCCGACGCCTGGGACCAGCCCGCCCTCGCGCCCGACGCCTGGCCATCCAGCACGAAATACACTAACGCCAACAACACCGACACGAAAACGGACAACTGGGCGAACAAATCCGACACTTGGTCGAGCAAGCCGGACAACTGGTCCAAGACGGACAACTGGGCCACCGACTGGAGCTCCGACAAGAACAAAAACTTGAACGAGTCGTGGCCCGCGACCACGTTGCCGACAAAAAAGGAAAAGTCGCCCAAGCCCGTGAAGTACGCTAAATCCCTCGTTCACACGATCGGTGGTATCGGGCGGACGAAACAGAAGAAGGCCAAGGCTCAGCTCGAGTCCAAAAGCAGCGAGTTTTTGCCCACTGAAGAGCAGCAGTGGGCGTGGGCGGCCGCTGAATCCAAGCGGATTCAGGACGAGGCTGAGAAACGGAGACGGCAAGAGGACGCCGAACTACAGCTAGCCTTGGCCATCTCGCGGCAGGAAAAGTGAATTTATCTTCTGTACGTAGAGTCGGTTTCGCCTTGGGACGACCGATGACGCGGAAATCTGCATTTCTTGTGATTCGTCCATCCGTTCTCGCGGAGCTCGCGTCGAGGTCGCTCGATGCGTTTTGGTTTAGTTAAATATCATGTTCCTGCATTCCAGAACCGTGATATTGTTGAAATGTTGCCCGATAGTTACGTTTGTGTGGGCGTGTCTCGGTGTCGAACGGCAATCAATGCTCGGTTTTGATTCCTGACCAATTGGTTCAGCAAAAACTTGTAGCGAAATCCCGGTACAAAATTTTGCCGGTTTTGTTGAATTTTTGTTCAGTTATCAAAATCAAACAATGAAGTTGTGGCAACGTTTAATACACTATTTATTTTGTGCTGTGATTGTTGCTTGATATTATTATATCAAATAAAATGTAATTCGAATAAAAACTAACCACCAAGTCTTAGGTCGCGTGTCACATCATTATTATTAAATAATTATGACTAGTCAATTTGAAAATTGTCGAAATCCGGCGGCTCTTACGGTACCAGTCTGGACGTGTAAATAACGTGTCACTGTCATTATGGGCAATCAGTTAATTCGAAAACTGACCAGTATCCGCGTTGTGATTATATGTATATTCTTGTTATCACACGACGCTTTTATATAATTTAATTCCTATATCACAGTAATACAGAGTTTAAATTCTGGCTGTTTATCGAAATAACTGATTACCGAAATGTATGAAAAGTAATATTATTATAATAAATGTAATGTAAAAGTGTAAAATAATATATTGTTGTCGCATATTGAGGCCTAATAGCTTCTTCACGTACATGTATAGTCTGTTAGAATATTTTTATGCGCTGGCAATTATTTTTAAAATACGCAAAGTAATATGGCAAAAATTAGCGCAGTGAGAGACAATGAAAATTATTTTGTAAATTATTTTTCTTTTAGTACAATGATGGGAATGCAAATGAAAGCGGTTTTTTGCTTTTATCTTACAGTTTTTTAATTTTAAAAATACTTGAAATAAAGTTTTGTACCTGTATATTTATATGATCGTGTAAAATGTCACCGATACTGCATCGGTTCCCTTTTTTAGCTCCTGGTTAATACAAAAGCACTACTGTTATGGCATTTACGTCTTTAAATCTTTAAATATAAATACGTGACATATAATGGTTGGTTTTTGATAAATTGTCCTTTGGTAGAACCAGTCGATGGATTAAAATCTAGCCGCCTTGATTGGACGCTATAATCCTAGAGAGCTAGAAACTATACTAATCAACAGTTTTAACCAAAGGTTATTTATCGAAACGGGCTGTTAGAAACCAGCAGAGCTGGCATGAGCTATAAAAAATGACATCTCTTCTTATCGAGGAAGCTTTTGACCAATGAACAATCGCGTCATAAATCTATCGTGTGATTTCATTGGTCAAACGCTGTCTCAAGATACAATCCAATTATTTATTTGCTTGAAAATGGGTACATACAAAGATTATGACAATAATAATTCAAGTTCTCCACGTTCTACTGGAATGACATGCAAAAAATATTTACACCTAATATATATATTATATAGAAGATATTAAGCATGTTACTAAAATATGTACATTAAACTTTAATCACATTTCATATCTTAAACACTTGTCTCAAATAAAATAAAGTAATTAATGAATCACAATGAAATATCCCCAGAATATTATAAATTCAACTGTAATTGTCTGTGTTTGTCAGATAAATATTCAACAATTGTATAAATAGACTTTTTTCACGAGGAAGTTATACAGTTTATTCTTAAATATTATTACACTCCTCGAATCCAAATCCTCTAAAAAAAAAGAGAAGAGATAATTCCATTTCTTATAGATCATGCTGGAATATTGCAAAAAGAAAACAATCTTATGAATAGTAAATAAATTGCGCAACATTTTAAAACTTATTTTCACAATAATAATCTCGTAAGTAAAATAATGCCCAATTATCACATACCTAGATCCTGGACCAGGAATTATTAGGGATATAACGCTGGCATAGATGGAAGATGCGGTACTATTTAGTCAAAAATTTGCTCTGCGTTGCGCTCTACTTGTCTACTAAAGATTTTAATCTTTCTCTAGGCATTGCAAATCCAGTGTGTTGCCATTTTCAAGGTAGTGCCTAATCTTCCCTCTTTTATAGCGATCTATATACGCTGATAATTAAAAATAACGTGAAAGGTCTTTTCAATGCAACAAAAGCTAAAACTAAGCGCTATAAAAACTTTTTGCATCTTTCTTCCATAACTATAAAGGTGCCATTAAACTTGCCAGGTACTTTTTATGAATACGTTAAGCCGTTGTGCTGCGGCCACAGCTAAATAAATGTAAATAAAAACTTGGCTTTAATGTGTTAATTTTATAACTATTTACTGTTGTGTATCGTTTTGAATTAATTATTAATTATGGTTTTTACATAAAATATACTCGGATAATATCTCAAGGTTAGGGCTACACTACGATAATAATCACTTTTCGTATAGAAGCGCATTTATTAGAAGTGCGTGTTTGTTGTAATATAAAAAAACAAGGCAGATCGTTATTTGTTAATTATAGTAGTGTAGTCTGTAGCAAATATGCGCGTGACACTTCAGTATTAATATTCTTACTACATTTATTTCATTAATTTTAATTTGCCTAGATGAAAGGGTGAAGCAACTAAATTGAATAATGTAAACGTAGTGAACCTTTTATAAAATTTCAACTAAATTAATTTAAATTACATAGTTTTACCGAGTTTTATAAAAGTGTTTTGATATTTATGATATGACAAAAACACTAATTGAATTGAGCGCAAATAACATTGGTTGATTGATTAATTGAAGTGAGCGCATATACTCCGAAGTAAGCACACACTATCGGAAGTGAGCACACACACTCCGAAGTGAGCACACACTATCGGAAGTGAGCACACACACTCCGAAGTGAGCACACACTATCGGAAGTGAGCACACACACTCCGAAGTGAGCACACACTATCGGAAGTGAGCACATACACTCCGAAGTGAGCACACACTATCCGAAGTGAGCACACACACTCTGAAGTGAGTGCATACATTAGCTGAAGTGACCGCATACACTATATCTCTTACTCATAAACGCTAACAACATTGGAAATATTTGTCTCGCTTACACGTGGGATCCTTCTCTTCAGTGTCAAGTCGCCACATTATATTACAGCATATTAAAAAATATTTAATACTCGTGTGTCACTCGTCGCTGTTAACCTTGATATTCCTTACAATATTGTAGATAGATAGATGAATACGGCAGTGTTCTTGTTTCTTGTAATGTAATAGAATATTATACTGTTTTTTGTACATAATCCTTTTTTTTTCTGAAGCTCTTATGTACATTTTTATCCAGAAACTAACTTTCAGGCTTGCATTTACATCTTTTGGTTATACAAAAGCGGTAGATCTGATTATAAAATTGAGCAGCATTTGCAAATTTTTCGTGAATATATTTGCACATCTGTAACACAATTATTCGCAGAGTTTCAGAAACATCTATATAAGTTATATTTGCGTGTATAAATCGATAGAGTGTCTGTAAAAGTACAACTTATTGAGTGTATGTTTTAGAACGCATGGTATCGTTGAATATTTGCTTTTAAATAGTTAATAAATTATGTTGGCCGAGTGTCAGAATGAATCTTGTTTCGTCCTGCGATGATATATCAACCGATATTTAAGTTAATTGTTTCCAGTAGTTAACAGAATTTATTTAGTAGTAACGGGATGTTAAATTACCCCAAACATTGTATATCTCTCAAATCGTACAAGAGTAAAGTTGTTCCGAATGTCGCGACATACTCCGAAGCACCCAAAGAAAGTAAACGCAGACGTGTATTTATATATTTATGTAACCACCGAATGCTCAATAAACGATGTATAAACGTTATTATTTTATTTTTGTTTATTTCTTCTGGTGTAGGTGTTCCGCAATGTCTTCAGTAGTGCCTTTCTATCGCTGTACGTGCATAACTACGCTTCAAATAATTTTCGAACTGGAGCTGTTATTTACAACACTAGTTCAATATTCCAGTATATGTAAAATTAACGTTCTCGCGGGATATAACTATAATTGTTGTAGGTGTTAAAAAACTACTATAATGGTAGATTTTCTACTTAGCTTGCAATGATAACTCGTCGCGTAGAGGCGATTGCTTCGCGCACGCGTCTTCGCGCAGTATCCCGAACAATAACTATTTCTAGTATCGCTTGCCGAGACAACGGATGTCCTTCGCTCTGGCAACACTTCGGTGTTGCCAATGAAATGTCTCCGCAAGCTGTCGTTAGCAGGTAGGTGAATAATGTAAACGTAAACTTAAAGTTTACCTATAACTTAAAACCAGTGTGTTTATTGTATATTATCCTAAAGTTGTTAACTCTTTCTTAGGCGCTGTTGTATGAGGCTCGACGGTGCGCGTGGAATTGCATGTCATTATATCAACATAACATGTTATATATATATATCAAACCATTGCAATAAATATGTATACTGATCATATTAGATTAGATAAATCATTCCAATGTTCGTGAGCGGAATATTTAATAAGCAATATTCGTGTTTATATCGCCTTTTGAATATTCCAACGCAATAATAATTATGTTGTTGACTTATTGCAAGAGATGTATTATAATATCCGCGCGGTCCGCACGACCCGACCTGTTATCGAGTAAAGTATATTGTATGTAAATTCAGTGATAGACGAACTTTAACCCTCAACGTTGACATGTATATGTGTATTTAAAATAATAGCTAAAATAAATTTGTTTACGTACAGATAATGTAATCATAAGTAGGTAGTGACGGTGCGCGGTGCTATGTACCAACACCCTTAGATAAAATATATACATTGCTTGATATTTACGTCTAAAATATACAATTTAGATAAGTCAATAAAAATTACAACTTTTTCTTTAGTTTACTTATAAATCAATGTCCTAAAATTCAGTCTGGCATAAATTGTTTATTTCGGGAATCCTATAAAAATTAAATTGGTCAAAGCATCAGTATTATTAGGACCGCGCGCCTTAGCTTTTAGTTTAGTAAATATGCGAGAATTAAAGGATTACCTATAAATTAAAAGCCAGCATTCATCTGCCTTTCTAATACACATCTAGAAAAGATTTGGTACGACGCGGGAGCCTAGAGATTGTTATTTCGGAGAATAGTACGAATTAGGTGTACTTAGAATAGTTGGAAAGTACGATAAAATGTTACGTTAGGATCCCTATTGTATGGCGAAGTAGGCGTGTATACATCCCACTGATCGATCCCATTGTTGTTGTAACTATTGTATAATAAATTATTACGATTCACGTAAGATAGCGTTTCGGTTGGTAGCAGTTGTTTTAGTAGTGATTAGAAGCTTTTTGTATGCAACGAAAATTAAGATTTTTTTTATTGATAACTTTATCCTGTTTCCGTGAAACAGTGTTGTTATTCATACTTTTATTTAATTTAAATCGGTGCCACAATTAAACTGTAATAGACTTACTTTTAACTATCACGATTACACAGTGAAAACCACCCTAACGAAAAATTGTGAAATAAGTCATTGTCTCGATTTATAAGAAAACAACCGCATTTTTTAAATCTTTTACTTCTGACTGAAATCAAACCGAAAATGAAATAGTGAAAATTTACTATTTCCTTTCATTTTCAGTAGTACATTTCTTTGTAAAGATTGATCTCCATCAGCAACAGAGATTCATTGGTTTAATAATACAAGTGTCTTTTTTAAAATCATTCGTGTCCATTACCGTTAAAAAAAACCTAAAACTGTTTTTTTTTTAGTTAAAAACTAAAAAAAAGTTTTAGGTTTTTTTTAGTTTTTAACTAAAAAAGGTAGGCTACTGAAGGTATGTACTGAAGGCATGGCTACTTTCACGGTTTTTCTCTAACGTGGCTTGGGACTTGGCCAACACCGCTCATCACAAAAAACCACTCTGTATATTAAATTGATTATGCACCGATGTTCACGTTTTAACGTTAGGACCACATTAGAATAACGTGAGTTGGAAAATCTATTAATTTTAAAGTACAGAAAGGCTCATATCATTGTTTTTCTTCGTGTTGAATGTTTATCGTTATATCTAACAGTACATTAATGTTATTAATTATTCAGGAATCTGACTTGTGATTTAGCAGCTGAGATTTCACTCCAGTGCAACTTTATGATTCAACACGTCAATATGTACTTGTTATGCTATATGTGTACTATAAATTAATGTTATTTCGTAGTATAATAGTTGCGGATGTATAAGATTTTGAAAATGATCGATTAAATTAGATGTGTACAGAAAAATGAATCCAATATTGTATAACATACATTTTTGTCTTGAAATCGATCGTTTTCAATTTCTACTAACATATTTTATGCATTGTTCTGTATGGATTTACATATCGCTTATTATTAGTATACATTTGTTTTATTTCGCGTTACACGGAACCCGATGACTGCAATTTTTAATCTAAAATATATTATTAGTTAATACATAAACAAATGAATGACCACTTTAATGCTTTTTAAAATGTTTAATGAACGAATATATTAAATTATGAAACTGTTTACAATGCACATCGTTCTATTAAAATTAGGAAAATTCATTTTAGGTAATTGTAATTGTATGTAGATATATAAAAAGTGAGTTGTGTACTAATATAGCGTGTACGACCAATGTATCTGGGAAACCCGAGGTTGCCGTGGGACTGTAGGCGGTAGGTTCACTAAAGCAATGAATTGTTGTACGTTTATACGAATCATTATTATTTCTGTTATGTTTCGCTGCATTATAGAACGTTTTGCAGCGATATAGTAATCATTTTTGCTCGCTGCCATCAAATAATATTTCAATGAACATGTGAGTAGGTACCCGAGTCGAATAAGCGGGTGTTAATAACTATATTTATTGTAATTGTAACATTAATTATTTATTGTGTTTTAATTTTTAATAATTTATGTTATTTCTTAGGGTCTGGTACCACGTGCATTCGTCATTACCCGCTCACGTATATATAAATAATCACTGTAACGAAACTATGATATTATATTCGTATGAAAACAAACAATTCCTTAAATAATAAAAAGGAAAATATTATAAAACATATTCTGATGTTTTATTATACTACTTTAATTTTCCTAACCAAAGAAATATTATTATTCAAGTTGGTTGCAATCCAAACTGAATCATATGAATCCAGAATCCAGACACGAATCGTGCTTGTACAAATTCGATAAATCTTCGAAGGTAAAACTATAACAGAGCCAAATAGTGTAGGTATACCTACACTATTTGGCTCTGTTATAGTTTTATACGGCTCCGTATAGATTTAGAGAAATATGGCACAAAAACGTGCCGTGACCGCGCGTAGGTAGGTACCGTCTGTAACTACAAAGTTACACTTTATAAATTGATAAAATTAAATCGGTATTTTACACAACTTTAGTTGCCAAAGCCACGGTAACCCAAACTTCATAATGATCCATCGTTCTTCTGTGTTGACAGCATGCTCTTACTCTATTTCTTGCCAAGAAAAAAATTAAGTGCCTCTGAAGAATTTCCGTTCAGCTGATGAAAGAGGGTACCTATTAATAAACTCCCACATGCGTTGGCAAAGATGCTTCGATTGCATCGGTAATTATTTTGATTAATAGCAAAAAAAACCGGTAGCTTATTACATAAAAAACGGCTATAAGGAAGTTTTTAGTCAATGAAATAACTTTCATCACAGAACAATGCCTAAGGTTGTTCCCTGAGATCCATATTTTATTACCACGAAAGCCAAGGATTTATTTAGGTAAGTATACAATTTTATTCCCAAGAATATCCATCATGAATGAAATGAACGATGCTCAGTCATTGATCGGTTCTCAAGTAGAGATTTCATTCTCTAATTAGTGAATGAAATCACTTTATTCATGAAATCTCTGCTTGAACACCGATCGATGACTGAGCATCGTTCTGTAATAGGGACCTGAGTCTTGTCTTTTAGGATTTGTTTTTTTCTAAATCATTTACGATCCATGGCACTGGCTTGATGGTGAGATAATGCCTCTTCCAACTGCTGTATATGTGAAATACCTGTTCGACCAATCTGTCGTTCTAATTACAGAGTAGCAGTTTGGGTAGCTGAAATAAAACTTGTAGCAAATATGGAGCAATCGATTTAATTATACGCACTATAACAAAACCGATATGCACTATTTTATAGGACGATTATAATAGATTAAGTAATTAATATTACACGGTGTTGCGATTAACATTTGCACAGGAAAGAGAAAGAATCAATTGTGTACACAGACTATATGACAATCAACGAGTAAGACACAGACTACAAATACCAATACATTAGCAGAGACATAGCCATGGGAAAGAACATAATAATTTTCTAACACTTCCCCTTATTATTTTCTTCACATGGTCACTATCATTTAACAAAATATTTACAACAATGATTCATATTTATACCATGCAATTATATAAAACAAACATAACACAATTATCAAACCACTAAATAAAATCAAAGTCAAATTATTAACATTACTCAGCCCTAATGTGGTTTTACATTAATCTCTTTAGTAAATTGTGCATGTTTTACTGAACTTAATGGCTTAGTGAGCACATCGGCTATCATTTGTTCAGTTGGCATATATACTACATTAGCAAACCCTTTTTGTATCAAATCCTTTACATAATGATACCTTAAGTCTATATGCTTGGTCCTTTTATGACAGTATTCCTTAGCCTCCAGTAATTTGTGGGCACTTTGATTATCATTATATATCATAACATTAAATTTCTTATCCAACATTTCTGATATAAAATTCTTTATAAAACATAGATCTTTACAAACATCGCTTATTGCTAAATATTCACTTTCAGTACTACTTAAAGCGATACTTTTCTGCTTACGTGATTCCCAATTTATTGTATTGTTACCTAACTTTATCACAAACCCAGTGTAAGATCTTCTGTCTACTATATCGTTGGCCCAATCAGCGTCTGTATAAGCAGTCAAATTTAAATTACAAGTTCTATAAAAACATAGTTTATAATTTAATGTTCCTGCTAAATACCGTAATATCCGCTTAGCCGCAAGCCAATGAGACTGATCATAACCATGAGTGAACTGACTTAGCTGACTGCAAGCAAAACTAATATCTGGTCGGGTACATACAGATAAGTACATCAAACATCCTAATAATTCTCTATATTTATACAAATCATCATCAAAACAATTATCTTCAGGCTTGCTTAATTTAGTGCCTAAAACCATAGGAGTTGATACTGGCTTGCAGTTTTGCATATTAAATCGTGATAACAATGTCTTAATGTATTCAGTTTGATCTAACGTTAATACACCTTTAACTTTATCATGATTCACATTAATACCTAAACATGTCTTAAGTGTGCCCAAGTATTTAACATGAACCTCTCGCTCTAACAAAGTTATCAATTCATTTTTCATGGATGAACTATTGCTAAATAAATAAAAGTCATCGACATACAATGCAATTATAGTTAAACATTTTGTAATATTACATTTCTTAACATAAACACAGGGTTCACACTTGCTTTGTGAAAAGCCATTTTTTGACAACAATTGATGCACCTTTAAGTTCCACATTCTACTTGCTTGTTTCAAGCCATAGATACTTTTCATCAATAAACATACTTTATCTTTATCAGTGTTAAACCCTTCAGGCTGTTCCATGAAAATATGCTCATTCAGTTCGCTATTTAAAAAGGCAGTCTCTACATCTAAATGCTCTATGTTCATATGTAAGTCATTAGCTAAAGCAAATAAAATTCTCATCGTACTGTGGCGTACGACTGGCGAGAATGTGTCATCATAATCTACCCCTTGTTTTTGTGAAAAACCGCGCGCCACTAAACGCGCTCTATATTTATCCTTACCTGTGTTACCATGCTTGGTTTTATAAACCCATTTACACTTTACAACATTGCGACCCCTAGGTCGATCAACAAGCTTCCATACACCGTTTTTGATGAGAGCATCATACTCTTTTTGCATGGCAGCTTGCCATTCTACACCGCTCGATGAAGAAATAGCTTCTCCATATGTTATAGGATCAGATTGACCCTGAACTAACAAGGACATGTCATAATCCTCATACCTGGCTGGTTGCCTACCACGGGTGCTCCTTACAGGTCGCTCAGCAACGGTCACTGACCTCTCAGGACTAGTCACAGCTTCCCCTCTAGGAGACCACCCATCAGACTGCGAGGATGTGGTGCTACCTCCAGTAGCAAGAACCGGACTCCCCAGGCTCATTGCTTCATCACCAGTTGCATACTCCGACTCAGGAGCTGAAACCACAGTTACATTTTGATTAGAAAAACTGTCATCACATAATATATTTTCATTCATGGATAAATTATTGACATTATCATTTGAAATAGTATTATCAATCTCATTATTACTTAAATTATTATTTATTCCATTACAGTCCATATTATTATTCAATGTATTATTATTTGACTGGTCATTTAGACTAGGTAAACAGTCATATTGATAAAACTTATAACTATTAATTTTATTTTCATCAGTCTTTAAAAATTCATTCTCTAAAAAAGCTACATTCCTGGCAAAAATTATCTTGTGGGGTACCAAAGGGTCGACTAGCCTATATCCTTTTGTAGTGTCACTATAACCAACGAAAATACATTTCTTGGACTTAGCATCAAGTTTCTTTCGCTTCTGCTCAGGTACTAGTGCATAGGCAACACAACCAAACACGCGCAGGTGACCAAGTTCAACTTTAGAACCAGTCCATACCTCTTCAGGCAAAGATCCTGCCACAGCAACAGAGGGGCACCTATTCTTTAAATACAGTGCGGTCATTACCGCCTCTCCCCAAAAGCGCTGGCAGAGACCTGACCCCTGCAGCATGCACCGTGCCTTTTCCATCAGAGTTCTATTAAGCCTCTCTGATACACCATTTTGTTGAGGGCTGTAGGGAACAGTCACTTGATGGACAATACCCTCACCTTTCAAGTATATCGCAAACTTATCATTACAATACTCGCCCCCACCATCAGACCTGAGACACTTCAACGGATAGCCAGATTGTTTCTCTACAAGAGTCTTAAACTGTACAAAAGTGGACATTACCTCGGATTTATAACGTAGTAGGTATCCCCAGCTCTTCCTGCTGTAGTCATCGGTAAACGTCAACAAGTATCTAGCGCCGCCCCAACTGCAGCTATTCATGGGCCCGCAGACATCGGAGTGCACTAACTCTAGCGGTTGGGTTGCACGCTTTGCCTCTGAAGGGAATGGTTTAGCTACCTGCTTCCCCTCAAGACATGCTATGCAATTTTTTAATTCAAGTTCATTATTCTCACTGTCCTGAAATGAAATATCATTAACCTTCCGCAGAGTACACATACCTCCATAGCTCAAATGCCCAAGTCTCTTATGCCAGACAGATGCCGGCACTGCTGCGACCATTGCACTCTCTCCACCCTGCACCATAGTTAGGGATGGGTTAGAATGCTCCATTTGCAAGATCCTGTTGACAACCCTATCTAACTTATAGATACCATTAACATTAGAAGCATGTCCCTTGCTATCCCCCAATACTTGACAATTTTTATAAAAATGACACCCCTGCTTGTCGAACACCACAGTATAACCTTCTTTAGTAAGTCTACTAACAGACAAAAGATTAGTGGATAAATCTGGCACGAGCATAGTTTCAGCCACAGTACTATCATTACCTAACACCAATTTCACTTTTCCAGAGCCACAGCATGACAATTTATCATTATTAGCTATACATACCTCACTCTTATTAGGTTTATAGTCCATTAAAAATTGTTTAGAATTAGTCATATGAGCAGTACAACCACTATCAACGATCCAGTCACTTGATTTTACCGATAATGCTACAGCACTAGTAACGAAAGTCTTTTCAGAATTTTCACTCTTCTTATCACGCTTTAACTTGAAACACTTTGATTTTATATGGCCTGGTTTCTTGCAATAGTGACAAATTATTTTATGTTTAGATACATAAGCAGCATTATTTTGTGACTCTCCGCCATTAATTTTTCGAAACTCTTCTTGAAGTAGACGAGTACGTACTAACTCTGTAGTTAAGTTGCTACTTATACACGCTGTCTCCAGATTAGATACCAGAATATCATACTCAGCTGGTAGGCCACTTAAAAGAATCTCTGCAACTTCTGCATCTTCAATGAGTTTGCCTATGTCGGCCAGCTGATGGACTAGGGTCATTACCCCATTAATATAGTCTGTCATGGAATCAAATTGGCTGAACTCCATTCTATGAAGTTGTCGCGATAGTAAGACACGGCGATACAAGCCCTTATCTTCAAAAATTTTGGCTAACATATCCCATGCTGCCCTGGCTGTAGTCGCCTCTCTCACATGTTGATACAAAGAAGGTACGAGGCTCATACATATACGAGCAAGGGCTTTCTGATCCCGTACAGGGTCAACATCAGTGCCATCCACGCATCCCCACAAACCATCCAACACCAATAACATCTTCATTATAAACTTCCACGACGTATAATTAGCTATACCAGTAAGTCGCTCAAAATTGTGATGATTAGACATATTATTGCTCGCCGGCTGCCATGTTACCGGCGTTACGCCGCGTGCGCCGCTCCCGTCGCTTTGCGACATTTTTGCAGATTAAGTTTATTGCTGCACCCAACAACAATTAGAATTCTCAAGGCTTCTGATTTTACAAACGACTTCTTGTCTTTTCTTCTTCATGTATGGTTGCTGGAACCCATAACCTGTTCGACCAATCTGTCGTTCTAATTACAGAGTAGCAGTTTGGGTAGCTGAAATAAAACTTGTAGCAAATATGGAGCAATCGATTTAATTATACGCACTATAACAAAACCGATATGCACTATTTTATAGGACGATTATAATAGATTAAGTAATTAATATTACACGGTGTTGCGATTAACATTTGCACAGGAAAGAGAAAGAATCAATTGTGTACACAGACTATATGACAATCAACGAGTAAGACACAGACTACAAATACCAATACATTAGCAGAGACATAGCCATGGGAAAGAACATAATAATTTTCTAACAATACCTACTTACGTAGTATCTCTATCTAGTTTGTGCAATACTTTATAAATTGTGAGTGCAATGTAATGTCAACAAAATTATCATTACTTTTATTTATTTTATGGCCATGACACGTGTATTGTGCCAGTTTCCAAAATGCTATCGTGACTTAAATATAGTTTATTATGGCATAGATATAGTTTGTTTAATATAGGTTGATACGCGGGACATTGCATCCAAGACAATGTCATACTTTTTTTGTATTTGTTTTGGCTCCACAGTTTTGTGTATTTAGCCAGTGTCAAGTAATTGATAATTTCTCAAGTTAATTAGTATCATAAAATATGCGTCAAGTCACAGTCCAAGTCATCAAGTCAAGTCATAGTCTAGTCTAGTCAAGTCATACTCCTAGAAAAGTGGGGCAATTTTACCAGAAGCTTCTATGGAGTTTTGGAAACAACACGAAAAGAAACGTTTCACCATCATTATACCACTTTCCCACAATCATGCCTGTAATCCAACAATTAACGAATAAAATGACACCAATTTTATGCACTAACACTGAAAATAACACAAGTTTTGGAAAATAATACGCTGCGCTGACCCGATCTTTTTCGTTTTCTCGCCAAAGCTCCTAATGTCATACTTTATTGGTGGTGAGTTGGTGACAAACGAGTTGGGATATTCACTGCGTCATCTTAACCACATACATACATATACTTAATTAAATTATAATTGTAACGTTGGAGCTCCGACGTAAACTATTATTAATTATTATCTATTGATGCGTAACGAGGTAGAAAATCCTTCAGTGTTAAGCGGATTACATTACTTTGTACCGCAAAACTACATCCGCGCAGGTCAAAGACGTCGCCACCAGCTGTTTGCTGCGCCTCCTGCCTCACGCACGCGGCACGCTCATAATGCTCCAACGGCAAGGGTTGTAGCTGTTATCAACCGCTTCCTAAGCGAAGTCCAAGATGCTGACATACTAACTGACCCCATTAGTCGGCTTTATGAATATATAATGCGTAGTCCATATAAGAACTTAGTAAAACAATGTGAATGTTTTGGCGTAGCAGTAAGTTCACAGTGTATTTAACAAATAAATAAATAATGAATCGATTATGAAAATGTATAATAATAAAAGCAATGTGATTATATTTTATAGGTAAAGACCTATTATGATAATAGGTCTTTACCTATGAAATTGCCGTAATGCAGTACAGACTTTTTCAAACAAAAAAATGTTTTGATTGGCTATGAATTCTAAATTCAAATTAATTTTGTTTTAAAAATATGACATTCTATTTACAATATAAGTCTTTTGTTTATTGATTAGCGTTGTATTTTCATTACATTTCAACATTTTTCCTCATAATGGATACTTTGAAATTTCGTGTAATTATGGAATATGAGTTCCGTCGTGGCACCAACGCGGCACAAACGACACGTAACATCAACGACGTTTACGGAGAGAACTACAAACGAACGTACAACCCGTTATTGGTTTGCTCGGTTCCGTTCTGGTAATTTTGACTTGAAAAATGAACCTCGTGGTCGTCCGGAAACTTTGGTCAACAATGATGAATTAAAGGCGATTGTGGAAGCTGATGAATCTCAATCTACAGCTGAGCTGGCAGCAGCTTTTGATGTTAGCATCAAAACAATATTGGTCCATTTGCGACAGATTGGCAAGATAAAAAAGCTTGATAGATGGGTGCCCCACGAACTTAACGATCGCCAGCGCAACGTACGCGTCGAGACTTGCCTTGCGCTGCTTAACAGGCACAAAAATGAAGGAATTTTGAACCGAATTGTTACGTGCGACGAAAAATGGATTCTTTTTGACAATCGAAAGCGCTCAGCAAGTTGGTTAGATCCTGGTTCGGTACCAAAGCAATGTGCAAAACGAAAAATGACTGATTCATCATAGCTTTTTACAAAACGGCGAGAGCATTACTGCAGATGTGTACATTGAAGAACTGACCACAATGATGGCGAAACTTGCACGTCTGCAACCAGCTTTGGTCAATCGGTCGTCTCCACTGCTACTTCACGACAACGCGCGACCCCATACTGCACAACAGACCGTCTCTAAGCTGCATGAGTTGGGTTTGGAAGCTCTCCCTCATCCGCCATACTCACCAGATCTTGCGCCTACCGACTATTACTTTTTCCAAAATTTGGACAACTTTTTAGCGGGAAAAAAATTCAATTCCCGAGAGGCAGTACAAAACGCTTTTGAAGAGTTTGTTGTCTTCCGTCCTGCTGACTTTTTCAAGAAGGGCATCCATAAACTACCACAGCGTTGGCAAAGATGCATTGATTGCAGGGGTGATTACTTTGAATAAAAGAAATAAATAAGTTCGAAAAAAAAATACTTTAACTTTTTTCAAACAAAACGGCAATTTCGTAGGTAAAGACCAATATTAATAGATGACCTGCTGTAGAATCAGTCCGACATAAATGTTTGTTTGTTTTTTTAATGAATAGTAGTAAATAGTACTTTATTAAAATTACAATCTAGCTTAGAAATGACTAATAAGTAACATAATTTGACTTAAACTGCTAGAGTATTTCTCAGAACGTCTCCATGAACCCTTTTCTTAATGTCTCTAAAGGAGAAGACACAACACTGGTGTGTTCTTTTTGAGTAAAACTCACTACAGTATGGTTCTACAATGTTATTGAATGACGAGGCGAGTTAGTAATCGCTTTAAGCGGTTTAGTCTTCTCACGATGTCCACAGGTACGATACTATATAGTGCCTACATCCATTATATTTTTTTTCATGTTTTGTCTCCACACTTTTGTGTATTTAGCCAGTGTCAAGTAATTGATAATTTTTCAAGTGTTGTTTGTGTCAAGTCACAGTCGAAGTCATCAAGTCAAGTCATAGTCTAGTCAAAGTCATACTCCTAGTAAAGTGGTGGCAACTTTACTTGAAGCTTCTATGGAGTTTGGAAACAACACGAAAAGAAACGTTTCACCATCATTATACCATTTTCCCACACTCACGCCTGTAATCCAGCACTTAACGAATAGAATGCCACCAATTTTATTCACTAACACTGAAAATAACACAATAATACTAATAATATATGTGGACATCTCACACAACGCCATCTAGCCCCAAACTAAGCAAAGCTCGTATTATGGGTACTAGATAACTGATACAATACTTAAATACTTTTTGTTTGTAAATATATACATATAATAACACCCAGACATAGAACAAACACCTATGTTCATCACACAAATGTTTGTCCTCGGTGGGAATCGAACCCACAACTCACAGTTCAGAAGGCAGGGTTACTACCAACTGAGCTATCGGGCCAGTCAACAAGTTTTGGAAAATAATACAATGCGACGATGCGATCTTTTTCGTTTTCCCGCCAAAAACCTTCCATTATATTTTTTCACGACTTAATCCCATGACGTAAGTCGTTCATTGTATGATAATTTTAACAACGCAGGAAAATAATACGTACTACATATAGGTACTTATGAATTAATTATGTTTTTTTCAAAATATTCTTTAAAAAATATTGTATTGTCATAATTAGGTATACAAATCTCCGGTTAAACTTTAAGACTTGATAAATAGTTCAGTGTCACTGTTAGCACGTTATGAAGCAGCTTATTAAGAAAACGTATTTCGTCGTAAACATGATCGAGTTAGCGAGGTGTTTTGTAAAACTGCTTTTATTTCTCGTTGTTTTCAATCCGCAATCGTGTTCGTCAGTTATTTATAAGTTAAACGGTAAGTTTTGAAGGCGTAAGTACGAATGTACGTAAAAACTTTAAACTTATTAGTTCAAAGCCTGAGCCAAGGGCAATAGGGCAATGGTTTTGACTATTCAAAGAGCATTGAGCATAGGAAAAATCTTTGAAATTGTGTTTTCTATTGTAATGTTGTATGTAAAGGTTACTTTGCGCTTTCAAAATCCCTTAAATACTCTCAACTGTAATAGACAAGAAGGTAACACTAGGTACACTGGTATACACTATCGTTAAAAGGTTTCTTAAAATTACCAGCTGGCACGCCTTCTTACTTGCATTTTGTTATCAACGTAACGAAAATCGACAAAACAATAAACACAAATCAACGAAACAAATAACCCAAAATTGATTTTGCCACAGCAGCTCCAGAATTTTTTTTTTAAAATAACGTACCTAATTTTGACGGTAGAAACATAATCTCAGTAAATACATGTCCAGTAAATTAAAACTAACGGCTACGTTAACGTTTCTCTGCATCCAACGGCTCCTTGCGGTTCTGACTAGGTCGCCGGTCCATCTAGTCTAGGCCTACGCTGCGTTTTCTAGTTCGTAGTCACCACTCGAGAACCTTTCTTCATCACCGGTTGTCGATTCTGTGAGCAATATGGCCTGCCCACTGCCTCAGAATTTCTAGTCTCCTGGTACAACGAGAAGTAGTAAAGTCCCGTGGTCCTACTAGTTAAATATACCACCGCCTGTAATGACAATTTCATCTTGATAATTTTGAAGGCTGTGTTTGTCGGTGACTTTTGTTCTCCTGCCAGTGCCGAGACGTTGGATGCAAGAGACAAGTAGCTGGTCATAGTGACGCTCTATGGGGGCCTTTGTTCAGCAATGGACGTCATCAATTTGATGATGATAATGATGTCTCTTTAGTTAGCTGATTTTAAAGTTATTTTAACTGTACCATCATCTTATTTCATGATCTAGAGACAGAATATAAGAAGCTTCCACCCATCTTCCGAATTGACCCCTACCAGGAATGTATGCAGAACCCTGAAGGGTTATACTGTTCGATGGAGCTGCTTCTCGTATCTGATGTCCACAGTCCCCTACTAGATGTTATACAGGTGGGTAATGATTTCATTCCCAGTTTTAAAAAGCTTTCAATACATTTACTAGGGTGAAAAGTATAACGCGTGTCAATAAAGAAATGATTAGTAGGTATTTACCCTTTATACATTTTTATACAAATATCAACCCGTCCTAGGTGTAATGAAAAGTGCAGACATGTGGAGGTAGGAAAACAATACTTTCTTGCTTGAATCGTTTTTTTAATATATTCATACGCGTTTTCCAAAGTGTGGTCTACGCTCTGGCGATAAAGTAAATCCTGTAATTTCCCAGGGTTCAAAATATCTACATTCCAAATAGTATTCAGATCGTGAAAAAGTAGAAAACAGAGACAAAGTTATTGTCGAATTTATTATAATAGTGTATAATTGAGTATGGATGGATACTTTGTTATATTACCTAGGTACCTATTATTCAAAGGCTAAAAATTAACCCGCCCGAAGGGACCTACTGATAGAAATAGAAGTATTTGATGTATAGTTCCCCAACTAACGATCATATAAAAAAGAAACTTGATCCATTACAGATATTCGTTTAAAATGGACTGTGACATCAATTTAGTTCTTACTAAGATAGTCAAACATTTCAGGAATATTCAGCACATAAGGTTACCCATTATAACCATTCGCTTCTAAGATACAACTTATGTGTTACAAATATCTGCAAAGAATACAACAACAATATAACTGTGGGTCTAGAAAAGAACCTTGAGGCATGCCTCAATGAAACCTTTCAAGATCGTTATGGACTAAAAACGAGAGTACTTGATAATATTCATTGTAAAAAAGCAAATGAAAGGACGAAAACAGAAGTGGCCGATTATTGCATGCTTGCCCTGTTAACCGGAATTTTGATGCTCAACATTATCGGAAGCTTGTATGATTTCCTTTGTACAGATGGACAGAAAGAGACAGGTAGGACAGTGCGTTTATTTTAAGTTCATTACTTAAGTGTTTACTATAACTAGCATTCATATTTTAAATCTGAGCACGATGCACCAAAGTTTTGATACGTTTTTTACCGTTTCAGGTATTATTTTCTTTACGTGCTTCGCGATTCGCCGCAATTGGAGGAAACTCGTGGCACCAGCTTTTGAGGGGCCAGAATTACGACTAAAAAGACTCAAAGGGCTCTCCTTTTTAAAGTAATTTTTTCTCCAAGTATTCCGATTGTACCTAATCCTTATAAGCAAGCATAATATCGTAAACATATATTTGTATTTTATTTTCTGTATATTTACAGCTAGTAAAATTATTCATCTTTACATTTCAGGTGCTGTACAACTTTTTTAGTAATAGCAGCTCACACAATGTATCCTTCAGTGTTTTGTATAGATAACACAAAATACTTGGAAGACGTAAGTTTTTCAGATATATTCTAGCACTGGTATCCAACTGTTTCTGATTCATGTGATATTTCAGATATATTCTAGCACTGGTATCCAACTGTTTCTGAACGGCACCATCGTGGTGCAGACGTTCTTCATCATATCCGGGTTCCTGCTGGCTTATAACTTGGAGTTATTGAGCGAGAGAAAGACCTTCACAGTGAACTGGCTGCTTCTTCCAAAAGGCATCATCCTACGGTGGATAAGGTCACCACTTCTCCGTTGAAATAAACTGTCAATACATGTACCTATACATTTATTCAGACATTCCCAGCTATTATAATGCTTACGCTGAAAATATTTATTAAGAAATCTATGAATCAGAATGTTCATAATTGGAAATTATTAACTACTAGCTGATAGCTCTTGTGGTAACTCTGTCTTCTGAGCTATAGGGTGGAAATCGAACCTACAAGGGACAGACATTTGTGTGATGAACATTGATGTTTCTTCTGGGTCTGGGTGTTGTATTGTATTCTATGTTTATAATAGGTCTTTACCTATGAAATTGCCGTTTTGCAGTACAGACTTTTTCAAACAAAAAAAAGTTTTGATTGGCTATGAATTCTAAATTCAAATTAATTTTGTTTTAAAAATATGACATTCTATTTACAATATAAGTCTTTTGTTTATTGATGAGCGTTGTATTTTCATTAGATTTCAACATTTTTCCTCATAATGGATACTTTGAAATTTCGTGTAATTATGGAATATGAGTTCCGTCGTGGCACCAACGCGGCACAAACGACACGTAACATCAACGACGTTTACGGAGAGAACTGTACAAACGAACGTACAACCCGTTATTGGTTTGCTCGGTTCCGTTCTGGGAATTTTGACTTGAAAAATGAACCTCGTGGTCGGCCGGAAACTTTGGTCAACAATGATGAATTAAAGGCGATTGTGGAAGCTGATGAATCTCAATATACAGCTGAGCTGGCAGCAGCTTTTGATGTTAGCATCAAAACAATATTGGTCCATTTGCGACAGATTGGCAAGATAAAAAAGCTTGATAGATGGGTGCCCCACGAACTTAACGATCGCCAGCGCAACGTACGTGTCGAGACTTGCCTTGCGCTGCTTAACAGGCACAGAAATGAAGGAATTTTGAACCGAATTGTTACGTGCGACGAAAAATGGATTCTTTTTGACAATCGAAAGCGCTCAGCAAGTTGGTTAGATCCTGGTTCGGTACCAAAGCAATGTGCAAAACGAAAAATGACCCCTAGAAAGGTGATGGTCACAGTTTGGTGGTCTAGTGCTGGTGTGATTCATCATAGCTTTTTACAAAACGGCGAGAGCATTACTGCAGATGTGTACATTGAAGAACTGACCACAATGATGGCGAAACTCGCACGTCTGCAACCAGCTTTGGTCAATCGGTCGTCTCCACTGCTACTTCACGACAACGCGCGACCCCATACTGCACAACAGACCGTCTCTAAGCTGCATGAGTTGGGTTTGGAAGCTCTCCCTCATCCGCCATACTCACCAGATCTTGCGCCTACCGACTATTACTTTTTCCAAAATTTGGACAACTTTTTAGCGGGAAAAAAATTAAATTCCCGAGAGGCAGTACAAAACGCCTTTGAAGAGTTTGTTGTCTCCCGTCCTGCTGATTTTTTCAAGAAGGGCATCCATAAACTGCCACAGCGTTGGCAAAGATGCATTGATTGCAGGGGTGATTAATTTGAAAAAAAGAAATA
Organism: Ennomos fuscantarius; assembly: GCA_905220475.3. NCBI lineage: Eukaryota > Metazoa > Arthropoda > Insecta > Lepidoptera > Geometridae > Ennomos > Ennomos fuscantarius. The sequence continues at coordinate 858,059 of HG992040.1, read as the reverse complement.
AATAAGTTCGAAAAAAAAATACTTTAACTTTTTTCAAACAAAACGGCAATTTCATAGGTAAAGACCTAATATTTGCAAACAAAATTATCTAATTTTTATCAGTTAACTGGTTCCCATAGTTTTTTATTATATATATATAGTGTTAGCTTTGCTTAGTTTGGGGCTAGATGGCGTCCACAGATATTTATTTATTTATGTAATTATATTCTTTATTTTCCAGATTGACGCCCATTTATGCGGTAGTTCTGTTTTTCACTGTAACATGCAACAAGTACCTGATTACAGGCCCTTTATGGCACGTAAGTGGCAATTCTAGACCCTCTAGATGACAGATGTGATCACGAAACTTTGATTGCAATGTAACAGGAGAAATTTCTATACTAACTATGCACATAGACTGCGTATTCAAACTGTCAAATCCAAACAAATTTGTGTTTCTATTGGTTGCGATCGAGTTACGTGATCGCTCAGCATGTCAATTCACGGAGAGCCAATGGATGCAGGAGGCAAGCAGCAGGCCAGTGGCACCGCATGGGGAGGCCTATGTTCAGCTTGAACGTCTTTAGGCTGATGATGATAAGATGCTTGAAGTTTGGACTCTAAGCTTACATACATTTTCATATTTTGTACACCCATCAAAGGTAATAAGATAGTAGTAAGTAGAAAAGACGGTTTTAGAAAATTACTTTCATCAAGTGGCCTGTATGCTCGATATAGTGACCGTGCAATATCGAAAATTATCAAAAAGTATTGTTTTGACTTTTGAAAATTACACACTATTATAGTCTCAAAATATAGTTACAAAAGTTTTGTTGGTTTTACATCTTTACTTTTTTATGTTAGTGAATGATGTTACGAGCTAGCCGTTCACCTGATGTTAAGCGACATGGCCGCCCATTACAGAACAGTGCCGGACTCGGAACTCCAAAATATAAAGTTTCGCGTGACACTGCACTGCGCACAACATCCTGAGACATCAGCACAGTCTGGTAATAAGATAACTTGACTGTGAGATCAGATTATAAAGTCTAAATTGCCCAGTAATTTAATTAGCTACAGTGTCCTTCAAACCGGAACACAGTAGTGCTTGCACACTACTACTTTACTTTGAAGAAACCCTCATATCACTATATTACACAAACCATAAGGAAACACATTAAGCAAATGGTATCGATCATTTTCTTAAGTGGTTAATTCCTTACCAATGAAGAAGAAATGTGCAAGTAGAATAATGTGCCTATAGTTACTGATTTTTCGATTCAACTATTGATTGTTATCATATAAATGTAACGTATCCAGGTCGCGGGCATGAGCGAGGTGGAGGATTGCAAGCAGCACTGGTGGCAACATCTGCTGTACATCAGCAATTACAACGACCTGTCGACCTGCATGCTGCACACTTGGTAACTGCCACACAAATACAATACATACAAGACATATAATTAAAAACATTATTTTACGACCCAACAAACGTTAAAGTCAAAGTCAAAGTCAAAAGATTTATTGCAGATAGGCTAATTTTAGCACTTTTACAAGTCAAAATTATATTAGGTACATAAAATTAAGTTATTTCACTAAGCATATAAAAATACAAAGTGCTTATTGTCAAATAATATATAGCAAGCCCATTACAATATATGAGTCTGAAAAAAAAGCAATTCTCTTTCTCACTACTGGTGCAAGCAATCCGGCACAATGCAGGATAGAAAACTTATTTGTAAAATTACATTTTTTTTAAATGTGTATTTTTACGTAGCTGTAGGTATATATATATAATGTATACACTACAACTATATTATATTACTCAAATTGACTTTTTAATTAATGTATGACGTGTAAACATAGTTAATAAATAAATGAGTATTTGAGTAATTAAGCTCGTGAATACAAGGCAAACGGAAGTTGAAGTTGGTTCATGTAGATCTCCATTGTCAACATAACAAAGTTAAAAATTACTTAAGATTTGTATTATTATGTTGGTACGAGTCCGGTAAAATGACAATTTACAATTATTGTCAAGATGGTGACATTAACATTAAATAAAGCAAAAACAAAGTCATACTGGCCGATAGACGAAGCTAAATTAAAGAAGTTTCACTTCAGTTGTGTGGTCTAAAGCACACTCGTTTTTTACCTTGGATAGGCCTGCGTTTGTCTACATTTGTCTACTGTCTACTACTAGAAGATACCGGTTCACTCTTGGCTTGAAAGCTGCCAGGTTATATTTTTTAAGAACATACGCTGGTAATTCTTTAAGAAAGGCAATTTTTTTGCCGTCCGCGCAATTAATGTTGTAACGAAACGCTTTGTGCGGATTGGAGGACTGCCCACCATGTACGGATCACCACCGTACAACACGACGCCCGAAAACGCAATGCATATATGATAGGCGACCTCATTCAGACTAATGCAAACCTTTTAAAACAACTAAAAGCCAAATTGTCTACCCATTCCGTTGAAGTACTCACTAACGAATAATCTTTTATTTCATGCAAGGAAGTACAGATTTTAGTTAATAATAATAATAATATGTGTGGACATTTCAAACAGCGCCATCTAGCCCCAAACTAAGCAAAGCTTGTACTATGGGAACCAGATAACTGATACTATACTTAGATACTTTTTGTTTGTAAATACATACATAGAATACAATATAACACCCAGATACAGAAGAACACCTATGTTCATTACACAAATGCTTGTCCTGGGTGGGAATCGAACCCACAAACCATAGTTCAGAAGGCAGGGTTACTACCAACTGAGCTATCAGGAATTCTTAGAACTTTTCAGTCTTCTCTTTCTTTATCGTTAAATGATTATGTCGTCTTACTCCTCAGGTACCTAGCTTCAGACACTCAGCTGTACTGCCTAGGCCTGGTCATCTTCATCGCTTGCAGGACCTCTGTCTCCCGGAAGGTGGTCCTATCTACCTTAATGCTGGCTGGCATTATTATCCCAGTTGTGCACACCTACTTGCAAGACTTGGACGGAAGCTTAGTTTTAACTCCAGAGTAAGAAAAAATATTTAATACTAAAAAGTACAAGTAGAATCCACAAAAGTTAGCTTTGAAGAAAAGGGGCTTTGCGGGTAGTTCTACCATTTGTTCGTTCAATAAAACAAGTAAGAAAAAACGAGTGTGCTTTAGACTACACGACTGAAGTAAAACTTCTTTAGCTCCATCTATCGGCCCGTATAACTTTATTTTTGTTTTGTTTAATGTCAATGTCGCCATCTTGGCAATTGTAAATTATTGTGATTTTCCTGGACATACTAACTTAATAATAAAAAATTTAATTAATTTTTAACTTTGTTGTGTTGGCAATGGAGAACTATGTTAACCAGCAACTTTCAACTTTCGTTTGCCTCGTCACACATTCACCAGCTTACTCCCCAAGCCAAGCGAGCGTAAAGAAGTTTTACTTAAAAAAATCACAGCTGTTAGCATGATAAAAACAAATCTGTTGTTTAATAAAATACAATAAGTAAGAAAAACATTACATCTGTTCTGTCTGTTCACAACCGGTAGATCTAAGTGGAATTTTTCCTACTTATCTACTACACTATTAGCGGAGTGACCATGGTCTGAGCTAGATTAAACGCGGTACAAACGGAATTATCTTCTCCTACTGGTTCTAGGTACCATAAAATGTTGCTCCACAAATATATTAAAAGTGTTTTTTTTTTCCTTGTATTGGTAGAACACATGTGATTTTTCTTAATTGTTCTATTATTTTAATTCTTAATTGCACTAAAAACAGTACAAATGGAGGACTTAATGCTAAAGCATTTTATACCAGTCATCCACTCATTTCACTTTCAAGAAAGAGGGATGTAGCCGTGCATCAAAATTTGTATGAGTAGTAATTGTAAAAAAATGTAAAAAAATAAGATTAGATTTAATATATAGATTCACGTTCTATATTAATTTACAACTAAATGTTTTTCAGGGACTTTGTACACTTTTTGACAACTAACAAGACCTTTAATCAGCTGTACAAACGTGGGCACACCAATATGTTCAGCTACCTGGTGGGGCTGGCTGTGGGGTTCCTGGTTTACTACGGCCAGAAGATCAATTATGACGTCCAGTGGCTCAGGGTAAGCTAATTCTGATCACAGATATGACGCAAGAACCTGTTAGAGAGAAAAAAAACAACAAACTAATTTGCTTCTAAACAGCTTCCGTGGTGTGGTGATTGAGCAGGTCGGCTCATAGCCCGGAGGCGGCGGGTTAGATTACCGCGGCAGGACAAGTATTTGTGCACAGAAAAAAAAGCGCAAATACTTGTTCTGAGTCTGGGTGTTGTAGGACCATGGCCCTTGTAGTTCCTGGGTGCCTAGACACAGGGAATTCTAGTTAGGGTCCAAGATCTATGAATGTGATCTACCATTTTTTGTAAGATTTTTAGGTGCATTGTTATGTATTACTTAGTTGGTGTTCATTAAACTATTACTGTAATGTATTGTATACATGTAAATATGCTTTGTTCTTTAATAGCTTTTGCAGCGTGCACGAAATCAGGCTTTCTTTGCCAGAAATGATCTACAATGATAACTTGTTTCTTACAGAAATACCGTTTCTTGTATTACTCGATGGTGCCTCTCAGCTGCGCCATGATAATGACTGGAACAATCTTCTTCCGCGAGGGCAGTAGACCGTCCTTGGCCATAAGGATGATTTTTGCAGTCTATCAGAAACTGGTTTGGGGTCTCATTATGGGGATTGCGATTTTGGGTGCCGTATTTAAATATGAGAGTGAGTATGAAAAGCAATTGAAGTATAATATATCAGTCTGCCGGACAAACTGTTAGCAACTGTAGTATACAATACTTTGTTCTTATAAAGTTCATGATTTGACCCGTATTGTTAGTATTAAAAGGTTCATTTTATCACTTACGGCCGGTAAAAGGTGATCAAATCTCTAATCAACTGACAGGTTGGTTAAGTTGACAGAACTGCTAAATTTAATTGGCTTGCTGAAACAGAGATTAAGCAAAAATTAAAACACGTTGGTTAATCATTTATCAAACTCAACTGATCATGGAAATAATAATATTAATAACGCGCAATGATCACATACTATCCAGGACCCTAACTAGGATTCCCTGTCTAGGGACCCAGGAACTACGAGGACCATGGTCCCACAATACCCAGACTTAGAACAAGTATTTGCGCTTTTTGTTTCTGTGCACAAATACTTGTCCTGCCGCGGGAATCAAACCCGCCGCCTCCGGGCTATGAGCCGACCTGCTCAGCCAAGAACCCCGAAGAGGCTATAAAAATGCAGTGCAAAATAGAAATGATAATTTTGTATGGCAACTTTGCTTTTTTCGTTCAATCATTCACTCAATTTACTGTTAGTTTTCGCAAATGACGGCATATTACAAAGACGGCGATACGAAAAAACGAGTTTACTCAAAAAAGAAGACAAAGTATCCATAACGTAGTGCTTGTATACTCAAAGGAAAAAAAAAAGTTTGATTGATTGAATAATCGTAATTTTATCCTCAATCTATCTAAATATATATAACTCAAAGGTGACTGACGGACATATTGATCTATCAACGCACAGCCCAAACCACTGGACGGATCGAGCTGAAATTTGGCATGCAGGTAGATGTTATGACGTAGGCATCCGCCAAGAAAGGATTTTTCGAAATTGGTAAAAAGGATTGGTGAAATGGGTTCTGAATTCTCTATGAAAAAAATTCTTCTTCATTTCTTATAGGCCACGCGGGCGAAGCCGCGGGCAAAAGATAGAGGCGGAGATAATTGTCTACCACTTCTTGTTGCACTAACTTCGTCGAATTTTTTCATATATATATATATAGGTCTTTACCTATGAAATTGCCGTTTTGTTTGAAAAAAGTTAAAGTTTTTTTTTTTTCGAACTTATTTATTTCTTTTATTCAAAGTAATCACTCCTGCAATCAATGCATCTTTGCCAACGCTGTGGCAGTTTATGGATGCCTTTCTTGAAAAAATCAGCAGGACGGGAGACAACAAACTCTTCAAAGGCGTTTTGTACTGCCTCTCGGGAATTGAATTTTTTTCCCGCTAATATGTTGTCCAAATTTTGGAAAAAGTAATAGTCGGTAGGCGCAAGATCTGGTGAGTACGGCGGATGAGGAAGAGCTTCCAAACCCAACTCATGCAGCTTAGAGACGGTCTGTTGTGCAGTATGGGGTCGCGCGTTGTCGTGAAGTAGCAGTGGAGACGACCGCAGACGTGCGAGTTTCGCCATCATTGTGGTCAGTTCTTCAATGTACACATCTGCAGTAATGCTCTTGCCATTTTGTAAAAAGCTATGATGAATCACACCAGCACTAGACCACCAAACTGTGACCATCACCTTTCTAGGGGTCATTTTTCGTTTTGCACATTGCTTTGGTACCGAACCAGGATCTAACCAACTTGCTGAGCGCTTTCGATTGTCAAAAAGAATCCATTTTTCGTCGCACGTAACAATTCGGTTCAAAATTCCTTCATTTCTGTGCCTGTTAAGCAGCGCAAGGCAAATCTCGACGCGTACGTTGCGCTGGCGATCGTTAAGTTCGTGGGGCACCCATCTATCAAGCTTTTTTATCTTGCCAATCTGTCGCAAATGGCCCAATATTGTTTTGATGCTAACATCAAAAGCTGCTGCCAGCTCAGCTGTAGATTGAGATTCATCAGCTTCCACAATCACCTTTAATTCATCATTGTTGACCAAAGTTTCCGGACGACCACGAGGTTCATTTTTCAAGTCAAAATTCCTAGACCGGAACCGAGCAAACCAATAACGAGTGGTACGTTCGTTTGTACAGTTCTCTCCGTAAACGTCGTTGATGTTACGTGTCGTTTGTGTCGCGTTGGTGCCACGACGGAACTCATATTCCATAATTACACGAAATTTCAAAGTATCCATTATGAGGAAAAATGTTGAAATGTAATGAAAATACAACGCTAATCAATAAACAAAAGACTTATATTGTAAATAGAATGTCATATTTTTAAAACAAAATTAATTTGAATTTAGAATTCATAGCCAATCAAAACTTTTTTTTGTTTGAAAAAGTCTGTACTGCAATACGGCAATTTCATAGGTAAAGACCTATTATATCTTTGTTAATTTAACGTCAAATTAAATATTATTATATTCTGTTTTGTTCTACTCTGATCTGCTACTTTAATTTTTAGATTTCCTGCGTGGGATAGCGGAGTGGCACGGCTGGACACCGCTGAGTCGGCTCACATACTGCGCGTACTTGGCTCACGTCACAATCATCAGGCTGCGTGTGGGGCAGGAGGATGTCATTCAACACGTCACCATTCTGGCCACAGTAAGCCACCCGTTTCTTATTCATGATAGGCAGGCATTTAACCACTCAAGTCATACGACGACGTGGTCGACAAAGTCCAAAAATTTTATTGCAAATAGGCTATTTTTAGCACTTTTACAAGTCAAAATTATATTAGGTACCTAAAATTAAGTTATTGTACTAAGCATATAGAATTACATAGTACTTATTGTCAAATAGCAAGCCCATTACAATATATGAGTTTGAAAAACAAAGAAATATCTTTCCCACCACTGGTGCAAGCAATCCGGCACAATGCAGAATAGAAAACTCCGATCCAAAGCTTCGATTCACCTGTAAAGAAGAAGCCACAAGAAACTTCACAGTGATGCTTTTTTTTCTACTGTGTTTTACAATATTTATAGTTTATTACAATTGAGAAGGTAATGAATATATTACAAAAGTAACCTCCCACACTTCACACCGGTTCAAGCTTCCCGAAAACTGACCAGCCGAGTTGGATTTTTTGTGCGACTTCTTTGTTTAAGTTAAACCTATCCAATAGACACATTTGTCGACAACTTCCTATATTGAGTATTGTTCCCAACAATTACCGGTATAGCTGGACCATGGGTATTAAACATGATTTTAATCTTGTACATGTTCATATTAAGACTAACTTTTTAGGATACTCCTGAGGTCATTGAGTATTAGGATGCTGAATGACCTTAGTAATCTCCTAGGCTTACCAAGCCTGGCCACGGTCCTTGAGCGGCTCCACCCTTATGATATATCATTGGCAAAACGAAGGCTAGTTTCAGACTCACCATTTTGGTGCCAGATCATCTCCAGTCCAAAAGCCAAAAAAATCCTCCAGTGCTTGTGAACAGTTTCAGAGAAATAACGCCTCTGTGTCTCACGCCTCTTTAAAATGGGGTTTGTCCCATGCTCTGGTCCTGTAGTCGGACTGATATAGTGGCCTTGCTGATACATTTCCTACAGTCCATTTGGCATCGCTGTAAGGATTGCAGTATCGCCCAAGTCTCGATTGAATCGAAGGCTTTCACATAGTTCACAAAAACCCGACTTAACGGCCGATTATAGTCTTGCATGTATTAATTGGGTAACCAATACATAATTAATAGTCATCTATGTCTCCTCAGTCCGAGCACATTGCCCATACGGTGCTGCTGTCATACCTGGTAGCTGTTCCGTGCTGGATGTTGATTGAGCAGCCGTTCGGGCAGCTCATGAAGCTGTTCCTCAGAGCACCTAAGAAGATAGATCCTGCTGATACTGCTAGTAAGATAATTTGCTATGTCACTCATCGACACAAGATTTCGAAGTCGTTTTGAAAACTTTGTTATCTAAAATGTTATAACGTGGAACTCTAAATCTGTCTGTTTGTGGATTTGTGGGTGTGTTTATTAAAACGGGTATTAATGCGGGATTTTTATTTATTATTATCATCATCATATTCATCCATTATCTTATCAGCTTACACTAGTCCACTGGTATCTCACAAGGCCCCACCACTGTCTTTAGCTACTTTTCATCGCTCACCCATCCATGAATTTCAAAGGATCTATATATAAAGGATATTAATCTTTGCCGTCTGCCGTTTACAGTCTAGATTCTTGTAGATATTTTTTAAGTATACGGAGATTTTTTCATTTTAATAAAGGATATGACGAGCTATTCACTCGCCTGATGTTAAGCGACACGGCTGCCCATGTCAGTCTCTAAATTATAGAGTTTCGTGTGATGCTGCACTGCGCACATCATCCTGATGTAATAAGATTACTAGACTGTGAGATTAGGGCATAAAGTCTCATTTGTCCAGTAATTTCACTAGTTACAGTGCTCTTTAAGCCGAAACACAGTAGTGCTTGCGCACTACTGCTTGGCGGCAGAATAACTGGCAAAGCGGAGACATAACCCAAAAATGTAGTGCTTAGTATGCATGCCTGCGTAGCGCTATTGTGGGAATAGAATACTTCACATAATACAGGGTGTTGTTTTAAGTAGTTTCTATATTTTTCATGCTGTAAGTTTTAGCTAAAAACAGTTGCGGCTTACCCAATAATTCAGTTTTTCAGTATAATACAGAATAAATATGCTCCTTAGACAATTTTGCTTCAGATTAAACAAAAGTATACCGTACTTGTTCGTGCGAGCGAGAAGGTCGCGCATCCAAAGGCGATTTAAAAAAAAATGTTTTGGCTCCATATTACCGTGTATTTAGCCAGTGTCAAGTAATTGATAATTTATCAAGTTCATGATATTTCACGCAAATATATGTCAAGTCACAGTCCAAGTCATCAAATCACAAGTCAAGTCATAGTCTAGTAAAAGCCATAAGCTTCTATGGTGTTTTGGAAACAACACGAAAATAAACGTTTCACCATTATTATACCAGTTTCCCACACTCATGCCTGTAATCCAGCACTTAAAGAATAAAATGCCACCAATTTTATGCACTAACACTGAAAATAACACAAGTTTTGGAAAATAATACAATGCGGTGCGAGTCCTTTTTCATTTTCCCGCCAAAACCAAAGGCGATGTTTTTAAATACAAAATAGCTTTACACACACGTGTAAAGCTATTTTGTATTTAAAAACATTATTTAGACACATGCTTGACTTGGGGAGTGAGCTGGCGAGGCAAACGGAAGTTGAAAGTTGTTGGTTAACGTACATCTCCATTATCAACATAACAAAGTTAAAAATATGTTGGTTGGTTATGTAAAATGGCTAAATTTACAATTATTGTTAAGATGTCGACATTAACATTAAACAAAGCAAAAACAAAAATTATACCGGCCGATAGATGGAGCTAAACTAAAAAAGTTTTACTTCAGTCGTGTGGTCTAAAGCACACTCGTTTTTTTTTGTTGGTATGAGTTCAGTATAATAAGTATACCTATAATAATAATAATGTCTATAAACATTTGTCCTGTTTAAGGCCACAGCTTGTATACAATTGTGATAACATTAAATACTTAAGTTTAATTTAAATAATACAATTTTACATTTGTGTTTGCAGATGAAATTAAAATGAGTTGTCAAGGAGCGGGCCTCGCAGGGAATAAGAAGATCGTCATTGAATAATTAATAATCAATGACGCATGTCTAAACCACACGTGAATGATATTGTTGCCTTGAGAACTTAATAAAATTATTTCTGACTAGTAATACAAATTCAAATTATGTTTATTGTTACATGGACGGCTTACCTACCAATTATACATATTTAATTATAATCATATTTTAATTATTATAATTATTTACCTACTAGCCGCGCCCACGGTTTCACCCGCGGATAATTAGTAAGTTTTTTTATAAATTATTTACTAGCTTCGCTCGCGTGGCCTATAGGAAACGAAGAAAAAATTTTTCATGGATAATTCAACCACCCTTTTCACCCTCTTAGGGGTGGAATTTCGAAAAACCCTTTCTTAGTGGATACGTACACCTTATAAAGAACACACCCTCCAAATTTCAAGTCTCTAGGACCAGCGGTTTAGGCTGTGGGTTGATATATGTCAGTCAGGACTTTGAATTTTATATGTATAGATAATTATTCTTCAATTTACAATAGTTAGCTTACAATTATGACCTAAGCCCTATTTTAATGATAACTTAGGTATAAATCTTAAAGTTATTACATAATATGGTTCTTAAGTTGTCGTGGAATAAGCTGGCACTCATGAGTGAATGCATTAAGTAGGGCACTGGCCCTACCCTGGCCAGTACCACTCACTCACTGCACTGGCACTGGCCAGTGCGGCCAGATTATATCCAATTTATTAATTGTAGCATGCAGTATCGAGAAGTTGTGGGTCCGAGTAGTTTAGAGTAGTTAGCAAACGCGACTCCAAAAATTTTTCTCCAAATGGTTAGGTCAACTTTCTCACGAATCGTTTGTCACTCCTTTAAAACTATAAATGTACCTAGTTTTTATAATAGAGCTAACTGCATCCCACTGCATTCTACACCCGCGTGGTGAAAATGTCAAATTTTCTGCTCAACTTTCTTAATTTTTTTCTTTTATAAGAACCTTCTGACAATAGTAAACATAACACAAAAGTACTAGCGGAAATGTTCCATCCATTCACACGTGATGCGATGACCAAGGGAAATAGAGGTTCGTTTTTGTATATAAAGATATGTTGCATTCAATACTCTTAATCTGTCATAAGTACTTTTAGCTGAAACAAACAATTATAACAACTGAAACAAAAATTAACTGAACAGGTTCGTTAAACTGAATGCAAGTTTACGTTCAAAAGTTGTTTTAACTGACGCTCTTAGTCAACATTACTTTTGTTCGCTAGAGCATTAGTTAAAAACATTTTCAACTGATTAGAAAAAAACGTCAACGTGCCGGCTATCTTAGAGCCGAACGGTGTTTCACGTGATGATGGTAAGAGGCCTGACGGTATGACGTTAATCCCGTGGAGTCGTGCAAGGCCGCTAGTGTGGGATGCTACCTGCGTTGACACACTGGCGCCTTCCCATGTCAACAACACGGCTCGGGCGGCATGCGCAGCGGCAGAAGCTGCAGAAAACCTCAAACGGAGGAAATATGAATTCCTAGGTGAGGGTTACTTATTTGTTCCGTTTGGGGTTGAAACAATGGGCCCCTGGGGCCCGCAGACGCAGCTCCTTGTCAAGGAGCTTTCCAGACGCCTAGTTGAGATGACAGGCGACCAAAAGGCTGGCACATACCTCGGCCAACGAATTATCCTAGCTGTTGAACGAGGAAATGTTGCCAGCTTTTTGGGAACGCTTCCTGCAGAAGGTGATCTAAATTCTGTGTTTTATTTATGAGCCCCTTTTTTTACCTACAATATTACTTTTTCTTCAATTATTATTTATTTTAAGTTTTTATGTATAGTTTAGTTTTTTTTCTCCTAAATTCAACATCTTAATTAACCAATAAATATCAATTTAACTGATTAGAATGTAAATAAAAGATGATGATGTGTTGATTCAGAGTATACACAGATCTAACGCGTTAACATTCACTCTCTCGCCCCGGCGTGGGGGTAGGCCCTTTCAGGCTTCTGCACCTGGGGGTGCGTAACATCCTCTCTGAGGTAACGCATGACATGACATGACATGAATCAGGTGGTCAAAACTACTTGTAACCAGCTCTATTGGACAAAGCTACTTTTGACTGATTTTGCTAATTAAGAGTTTTGACTGCAACATGTACATGCGGCCCCTCCGTACGCATGACTTTAGATATTATTATAAAATCATGATTCGGAATATTTTAAAAAAAACGGCACCTGTGATTGTGGTTTAGCCGCTCATTCATTTCATCAATAGTCAACCTACAAACGACATCGTTGTCTCGAAACTCTTGTATTTTATTTAATTTGACACACATTTGAAATCTAGAAAAGGTTAGAACAATCCATAATTACTTTTTTTTTGTTATAAGGTTCATTCAGTAATAACTGTTGATTAATTAAGGAAATACTACTGACATAATAAACAGTTACGTACTGACGCTCGCGAAAGCCGCGGCGGCTTGCGTTAGTAACTGGCTCCCAGAAGAAGGACATCGAATATGTGCGAAACCTGGTCGGAGTAATTTCGACTTTTAATTGAGTAGCCGTTATTTATCTTACAAAGCTAAATTAATAATAAATTCTAACAATAACTGTACAAATAAACCAAATCCAACAAACCGCTGCCAATAGGCTCAACCTTTGGCTCAATCGTTAATATACTTTTATTGAAATATCTTTAACATAATGATACAGTTCAAGAAAAAATTGTTACAAGTTAAATAATTTATTATTGAAAATATGTGAACCAGTCAATGTAAATTTTTAAGCACGTACCTACAACATTTTGACGTTGATTCCTTTTTTATTAACAATTCATCTGTAAATTATACAAAAGGAAACTCTATCCCTTTGAAAATAAACGTGTTCATTATTTTTATTCCACCTATTTGATTTTTTAGCTTAAGTAATAAAGCAAAAGTGCATTAATGTATCGGAGATATAAATCCACTAAGCACCCATGCGTGTGTTTGGTTTTGTTAACCTGCATTCAACTTAGTTATGCGACCAATTATAAATTAAACGGTAAGTACCTTTTAATACCCATAGCATATTATATAGTGTCGCAACAAATTAACAAACTAGATCTGTTAGAAATGTGGGATGCCGTAACTGAAGGACAATAACTAAAAGCCAACTCATTGAAACCAGACTACTTATAAAACATGTTGACGCTGATCTTGGTTACTAGAAGCACAAAATACAGAGAGTTCTGTTTTTTGTGGTAGAAGTCTCACGCTCTCACGGCCGTGAACTTTGTGTTAAGTAGGCAAATAGCTGCCATGGAAGTATGGATAGATAAGTACCTACCTTAATTTCGTACTTCAATCATATATTTCAAACGTACACGGTCTCTGCTTATTAAAATCTGTGCTCTTAACCTTGTAGATGAAGAATATGAGCTGATGCCACCGGTTATTCACTTGGACCCCTTCGAGAAATGTCTCCGCGACCCTGGCGGGCGCTACTGCACCGCCCACGTGAACTTCGTAGCTGATCACTTCAGTCCATTGCTAAAGCAAATGCAGGTGAATCCAGAGTTTAGGCTATTCTTATAACACCCAGACCCTAATACGAAAAAAGTAAGGCAGGAAAGTGAACAATGGATACTATAAGGGTCTTCGGTTTTCTGCTGTCAAAATCACAATCAGTTGTTATTTGGTTGTGCTTGTGAAAACATACCAGAAAATGTAGGTTTGCCTGTTAGAACTTCGCTGAAATAATATGAAACTAATTGATATCTCGATCTAATATCTCGTGTCTATTTCAACGAGCATACACTTAAATAAAAAACATTTTTGTTTCAGGAGTACTCCAAGGACAACAATAAACACTTTAATCACACAAGGTCAATTTACGGTGTATGTATGACGCACAACTGTAAAAACTTTAACGATGATAATACGGTGGTCCAAAGAAACTCCCTTGAGGCATGTCTAAATGATTCGTTGTGGAAAATGTACAATTTGAAGGTGAAAGTAGAGAATGACATATACTGTATAGAACATAATGATAAGATGCAAAATGTTGGTGCAGTCGACATAGTGGTAGCAGCTATTGTGCTGGGTTTAGTGGTATGCAACGCTATTGGAAGCCTAATTGATATATTTTGAACTAAACAAGGCCATGGAAAAGGTAATAAACATTTTTTATAATAACACAGCCTCTACGGTGTGGTGGTTGAAGAGATTGGCTTATAAATCGGAGGTGGCGGGTTCGATTCCCGCGACAAGACCAGTTCACAGAAAGAAAGCGCAAATACTTCTTCTGTGTTTGAGTGTTGTGGGACCATAGTCTTCGTAGTTTCTGGGTCCCTAGAGACAGGGTATCCTAGTTAGGGTCCAGGATCTATGTATGTGATCTTTAGGCGTTATTGTTTATTTTATTTATTTATAATAATTATTATTATTATAACGCCTACGATCATGATGTGGTCCTGGACCCATTCCTGAACCCTGAATGGTATTTATAACTTAGATAATGACGACGAACTACGAGGGCTATGTTTGGCAAGCAGGTAATAGTGATATTTTGTGCATTAGTACGGGATCTGTTATGGGAATCGAACCACACCCTGCAATATCAGGTCGCATGCTCCACAACATTACAAGGTGACACGTAAAATGTATTATATTTATAGAAGTGAATAATGATTATGTGCCTATGATTCCTTGAAATTTAATTGACTTGTTAAATTTATTTTGTTGTTTTTTTTTTCATTAATCCATAATTTTCATACTTAAAAAAAAAATTCAAAGGGTATTTTTTTTTAACCTAAATTACTAACGTTTTTTGTGCCCCGAACCAAGGTTTTCAGACCATTATTTTGAATTAATCTGTACTCATTTCCATATACATATTTCCATATTATTAACTTACCTATTTATAGCTTTATGGGTTACTAAATAAATGTTATTGGTTCCATTATTAAGGTATTTTTTTTATTCTAGTTGCGCAGTTCCTGTTATGTTTCTCAGTTCCTCGGAATTGGAAAAAATTGAATGATTCACAACAACGCGAAGATCCAAGGATGAACAGCCTTAATGGATTTTATGGAATTAGGTACCGAACAGTTTTGACAAGTTTTTTATAATTGATCATATTGCCATCGTAACATTTTGACTCGATTGATATCAGGTTCAATTTTCAATCTTAACCTTTTCAGATGCTTGTTGACTAATATTGCAGGGAATAATAATACCACAGCAGAATGCTAGTTGCAGAGAGTTCTTGAAATGGTGGTAATTTTAATGAAAGTGTTTTTGTTCTAGCTATAAATGGCCTCGAACAATTAACACTTTGGGGTCTTTGAAAAGAATCCGAAAATGGCGGTTGTAATTTTTTTTTTTTTCCTAAACCCGTATATTTTTATTGAGTGGGGTGGATTATATGTTAGAGTCCGTGAACGAGGACGAGTGTTGGCAAATGGTTCCAAGTTTATAAATCATGTCTTTAAGTTTTCTCGTCAAGGCCTTCAGTAAAATATCCACCATTTTACTAAAATAATCAATAACAATAAAATACAACATTTTAAATATATCATAATTAAGAAATTAGAAACTATTTATCAAAAAATGTGGTGCCAAACACTAAGGCACCTATAAAATAAAATGAATTTCTTTGTTGTTGACAGAGCCATATCGATGACTTTGGTGATAATATTTCACGGACTACTGCCACTTGTGATTCTTTGCGGAAACCCAAAGTTCTTAGAAGATGTACGTATATATTCACCTACAATTAATTCCACTAGTAGTTCTGCAAACAGAAACCCTCTCGAGCACAAACTATGTTTGGATGTAAGCAATTATTTAATTTCATTAACACCAATAATAATTGAAGGGGTGAGAATAAAAAGGGTTTATCCGATTTTTTTCGAGAAATGACTTATGGGTATCGTTGGATTTAGCGTGAAATTATCTACAATAATACATTCTCAAAACACCGAAATGCGGCTTAAATCTCGAGATTTGGAGTCTAAAAACGGTTTATCTGTCACAAGAATACAGTTCGCTTAGCATAAAAAGTTATTATATTTATTTTATTATATTATATTTTTACAGTAATTGTATGAATTAGCACTATATTTAGTATTTTAAAATAGAATTAAAACATTTTCAAGCAACTGAAACTTACATAAACCTTTTCTATTACCTTATAAGCACTCTACATTAAAATGAAGCCGTTGAAGTTTAAAGTCAATTTTCTCGAAACTATCAATTTGTCAGTTAAACCCTTTTTATTCTCAACCCTTCAATTGTGAGTGAACTGAGTACCTGGGAAGTGGGCACCTACCAAATGTTTCTATCAAATATAAAACTCGACCGCTAAATGTAATTTATGAGTAGTTCATTCCGAACTGACACCTCATTACATTTTTATATCTTCACAATCTCTGGATCGATTAGCTGATATATACAATTACTAGTTGCGCCCCGCGGTTTCACCCGCAGATAAAAAGTATTTTAATTATTTACTCATCCCAC
The DNA here is from genome assembly GCA_905220475.3 of Ennomos fuscantarius. NCBI lineage: Eukaryota > Metazoa > Arthropoda > Insecta > Lepidoptera > Geometridae > Ennomos > Ennomos fuscantarius. Next base: position 841,207 of record HG992040.1, on the reverse strand, counting down.
GGAAATATTTCACTTTTCTGGGATAAGATGTAGCCTATATGTTAATCTAGTGTATAAGCTATCTTGGTACCCAATTTCATCCAAATCAATTCAGCCGTTTGAGCGTGAAGGAGTAACAAACATACACACATACAATGGAGAATGTTTTGAGGAAATGATATATTCAATCTGATACCGTCATAAAGTTTCCTTTCGCCACTGCAAAAAAGCTTATCCCCATAATTGGCCCAGCAAGCGCGAAACGTCTCCGTTTGCGCTTGCGCAAAAATGATGATTTCGCATGTCCGCCGGTCTTGCTGTTTTCTTGAGGTCGCATTTCTAAACCGATTTTCGTAAAAACGTGTGTCCAGGTTCGATAATTAGATATACGGAATGATTTTAACGATTCGATTTTTGGAAATTTTTCAATGTGTCGGAGCCATGGGGTTTGAAACGGCAAAAATATCATATTTCAATTAAATATCCACTTTACATAGATCCACTAGTATTTTTATATCGTCAAAATTACCTACGTCATTCTTGTAAATAGTGGTGTAGACGACGCGAAGATCTGCAAATGAAACATAAATAAAATATAAAATTTTAATACATAAAAGCTGAATAATAATATAAATTTATAATATGTATTTTCCAAAAAGAGTCCTACAGGGTAGTCATAAGTAGTGTCACCTCCTCCTCCGGTGTCGGGGAGGAGACCGCTGCCCACCAGCTCGGCGATCACATACGAGTAACTTGATTGCAACAAATAGAAACATAAATTTGTATGACAGTTTCAATACACGGTTTGTGTGCATAGTTACTGTCGAAATTTTAAAATCAGGAAAGAAATATTTCTTTTTGCATTGCAATCAAAGTTTTGTGATCCCTGGAATACTTGTTTGCTTTTAACATTAAATCCGAAATTCTTGTTTAGCACCGTAGAGTTTATTAAAATGAATAATTTTTGTCAAATAATTAAATGGTGCTGCAGCAAACTTCTTAAGGGAAACAGTCAATCATAAATTGCTTTAAGCCACACGACAAGTAAAACTTGTTTAGTTTATCTCCATCTATCGGCCGGCATAACTTTGTTTTTGCTAAGTTAAGCTAAGTTAATGTCGATATCTTAACAATAATTGTGAATTTAGCCATTTTACATGACCAACCAACATATTTTTATATTGATAATGGAGATGTTCGTTAACCAACAACTTTCAACTTCCGTTTGCCTCGCCAGCTCACTCCCCAAGTCAAGCGTGTGTCAAGAAGTTTTACTTCAATAATAACGCTATTTTGTATTTAAAAACATCGCCTTTGGTTTTGGCGGGAAAACGAAAAAGATCGCGTCACCGCATTGTATTATTTTCCAAAACAAAAAGTGCATAAAATTGGTGTAGGGTGTAGTAGTGTAGTTTAGCTCCATCTATCGGCCGGTGTAACTGTGTTTTTGCTTTGTTTAATGTTAATGTCGCCATCTTGACATTAAATTTGTAAAATAACCATAATAATACAAATGTTTATCTTTGTATGATAGAGATGGATATGGCTATTTACAATGGAGATCTAGATCTATATATTCGATCTTATTCGAACTTCCGTTCGTGTCACCAGCTTACTCCCCAAGTCAAGCGTGCGTAAAGAAGTTTTCAGGCTTCGGATCTGTGCGCGAGTACCAACATCCATATATCCTGACCGGTGAATGCTAATTCTTCGATTTGTTGCAGACTTCGGTCGTTTCGCTCGGAGATTAAAATTAGTTTCTACTTACTACAACGCAACTGTAGTTGAGAGATATTGCACCAAGTTTATTAATAATCCACTAGTTTATTTTATTTCAGCAATACGACGTACTCTTTAACCACATCTTCCTAAACGGAACGCTGATAATGCAGACCTTCCTATTCGTGTCTTCGTTCCTGCTGGTCTACAACTTCCTCATTCACGCTGAGAAGAATGAAATCTCGTGGAGGATGCTACCGATGGCGATCTTGTTGAGATGGTTGAGGTGCGACCATTACTGATAATATTAGTTATACTAATCACAACCACAAAGCAATTGGGTGAATAAAAAAACGAGTGTGCTTTAGACCACACGACTGAAGTAAAACTTCATTAGCTCCATCTATCGGCCGGTATAACTTTGTTTTTGCTTTGTGTAATGTTAATATCGCCATCTTGATAATTGTAAATTGTCATTTTACCGGACATACCGACATAATAATACAAATTTTTAACTTTGTTATGTTGACAATGGAGATCTACTTGAACCAATTTCAACTTCCATTCGCCTCACATTTAGCTTTTGCAGCGTTTGAAGTCAAGCGTGCGTAATGAAGTAATTCAAAAGATTAGTTTTAAGCTTAATTTTTCGAAAAAAAATCCATAATATGGAGAATCTTCTGTTAATAACATAATTGTAATCATAATATCCTTACTAAATAAAATACTTTTCATCACACTTGCTCGTAAAGTGGTTCTTATTACATTGTTTTTAGGTTCATACTCCAAGATACTATACACGCGTGCTTTTTATTTTACATTACCGTTCTTGTGGTTTATTATATCCCGATTCAATTAAATTTGTATCTAGTGAGATACTTGCAGTGGCAAGTTATAGGTATGAAGAGGAAGAATTCTTTATTTACCCGGATAATACAGTTTAAGAGTTATAGGTATGAAGAGGAAGAATTCTTTATTTACCCGGATAATACAGTTAAGAGTTATAGGTATGAAGAGGAAGAATTCTTGATTTACCCGGATAATACAGTTTAGAGTTATAGGTATGAAGGGGAAGAATTCTTTATTTACCCGGATAATACAGTTTTGAGTTACTAGGTGGTAGGACTTTTCTGCAAAGTTCGTCTAGGTAGGTACCACCGCTTTGCCAGTTATTCTGCCGCCAAGCAGTAGTGCGCAAGCACTGAAGGTTGAAAGGCACTGTAGCTAGTGAAATTACTGGGCAAATGAGACTTTATGACCTAATCTCACAGTTATGTAATCTTATTACCAGACTGTGATGTCTCAGAATGACATGCGCAGTGCAGTGTCACGCGAAACTATAATTTTGTGTTTCAAGTGTCACTGCAACTGATATGGGCAGTCGTGTCGCTTAACATCAGGCGAGCGGCTTGCTCGTCATGTCATTTCGTACCATAAAAAAAAAAAAAAAAAAATAGGTATGAAGAGGAAGAATTCTTTATTTACCCGGATAATACAGTTTAGAGTTATAGGTATGAAGAGGAAGAATTCTTGATTTACCCGGATAATACAGTTTAGAGTTATAGGTATGAAGAGGAAGAATTCTTTATTTACCCGGATAATACAGCTTAGAGTTATAGGTATGAAGAGGAAGAATTCTTTATTTACCCAGATAATACAGTTTAGAGGAGGCCAGTCGAATTATGTTACCATGAAGTAGCCGCGGGAATTAAATCAAATGTCTGCTGAATTTTTCAGTAATAGGCAAATCTGACTTTGATAATAGGCACATCCATTGAGCTTATACTATATATCAAGGGCAAGCCAGTTTAAGAAGAGCCATACGTTTAATGGTTCCCATACATTTCGGGTTTCATGTGATTTAGACCAAATACTGAAGGTCTGTGATTTCTGAACAAACTACACGCAACAAAATAACTACACGCAACTTTTCTAACAAAAAAAGAATGAATGACATCGGACTGTGCCTTAACGAATGACAACTAAGCACAAATGTTGACTTTCATCCCGTCTCCCAAGGGAAACTTGCTAAATTTCCGGATAAAAATAATCCAATGACCTACCTCGTTGTATGAACTCAAATCATACCAAGTTTCATTTGAATTCATTGAGCGGTTTCGGCGTGATGCTCAGCCAAAATACAAATAGGCAGACATAAAAAATAAAAATAAAAACAGGTTTGGCCTGGACAGATGAAAACAAATTTCGCAACTCGAAGCTTCGCTTACTTTGTTGAATTCGTGAATAGAGGATTGTTTGTGATTTTCACCCCCAAACGACTGAACTAATTGAAATTATTCACACATATTTTATTAATCTTTCCTTCGTGATCATCATCAAGATCATTTTCTGGCAAAGAATTTCTATTGAATCATGTTCTCTATATAAATATCGTTTCAGGTTGACACCACCGTATGCGCTTGTGGTGGCGGTGACGGCGACTTGGATAAGATATTTCAGCACCGGGCCAATATGGAATGTAAGTTTCAAATCAGATTTTTAAACATAATCAGGAATGACATGTCTACTGTAGGTACCATTTTAGTTTTAAGTGCATCTTCGCGTGTCTGTTACCACCACATCTTCGCGTCTGAGAAATTTTTTATATTCGCAATAAGCAACAAGTTAATAAGTGCACGATGAACTAACTTAAGTAATCAAAATATAATAATACCATTCTGTATATTAAATTCCTCTACACCGCATGATACTAAATACTAAATAATGCAGAGTATTCTGAATGAATTAATGAATGGATGAATGGATGAATGAATGAATGAATGAATGAATGAATGAATGATTTATTTGTAAAAACTTAGCCTAATACACTGTGAACGTATATGTATTTCGTTTTATACAATTATTAATATTAAATATTACAAACTTAAAGAACATCTACGTGATAATGATACTTAAAGGAACTATTATTTATTCTGTGTTAACGATACGTACTGCCTTGCTACAATATTTAAATTAGTGCGGTATTCATTTACATTCAGTAACTCATTCTGAAGTAGTAATGGCAATTAATGCTATTTTTCATTACTGCCTGATGCTAAGCAGCACCGCGCATAACACGTTCAATATTTCATGTTCTGCAATTTTTAGCTGGAGACAGATGCTTACCGATAGTTAAATTATTAAAATTAAAAAAATCTGATGGAAATAGCAACTTAATAATATTACCTATGGGTTGGATTGAGTGAAATACATCTATATATAAAAGAAAGTCGTGTTAGTTACACTATTTATAACTCAAGAACGGCTGACCCGATTTGGCTGAAAGTTGCTGGGGAGGTAGATTAGAACCAGGAGACGGATATAGGATACTTTTTATCTCGTTCGACCGCGTTTTACTAATTCACCCGTGCGAAGCCGGGGCGAGTCATATGCGGGTAGTTTTATAGTAAATATGTAAACTATGACTTTTGCGCGCGGCAGACTGCGATAGTCTGCACAGCTTGAAGTCAAAAAACCATTTTATACATTTTCGATCCCCATGGCAGTGTCGCTTATAAAATTTTCTATAAACTGAATCAACTCAATATTCTATATTGGTATCGAACCTGCCCACGAAGTTTCACGAGGATCGGTTGGGAAATGCGACTTGTAGAAGAGAACAGCCGGGCAACCGGATATTAGTGGTGTGAACCGGTTTTACTACAACCTAAAATAACGGTTTTGTAGAACCCGATGAATATTGGTTCTTTAAAAAAAAAACTATTATTATCCCAGAATTAATTTTTGGGCATGTGATACGTATCCAAATGGGCATCACTATAGTTGTCTAGTCTATGAGAATTACCGAATATTCTGGTTTAATATGTTACTCTACCTTCACGGTATTAAAATATTTCAGTACTATCACATTGTCTTGCGAAAAGATGCGCAAAGTGAAATCTAAATCAATTACTAGAAATCGTTTTGAAAATATTGACTTATTATTATTATTATTTTTACATATGACTATTGTATATATTCAAGTGTGCATTTAAAATGATTATTTAAAGAAAAATAAACAGCATTATTATTAGATATTATTTTAGTGATGTTTTTTTTAACTTAAAAACTAAACCTGTAAATACTCGTTTAATTTTTAAAGTAATCGTTATATACCGACGGAAAGTTGTAATCTGTTCACATCACTACCGGACATCCAACGAACATGCGAAATAATTTTTTCCCAAGCTGATACGGCACCACTTTCCTCATGCTTCGCGCTCGCTTTGTCAAGATGGGAGTGCATTCAGAAGCATCTGACAGAAGATAATGAAACAGGCCTAAAAATGAGAACAGGTATCTCATCTTTAGCCTTGTTCCACTATATTCCTCCGAAGATGAAAATTAGAAACAAATATTCATTTGATTTAATTATGCCATTTTTAGGTACGTAGCATCTGATACCCAGCTCTTCTGCTTAGGAGCCACAGTCTTTGTACTCTGCCAGAGCCCAAGATCTAGAAAGGTCGTCATGTTGATCCTATTCTTCATAGGTCTAATCCTTCCACCACTCCACACATATTACCAGGATTTGGACGGCATTCTCATTATTTCTCCGTCGTAAGTGAAAACTATTAAATTCGTAACGTTATTATTCTCACTGGTTAAACCCTTACAGGACCATAAGATGTCCAAGACTAAATAAGCTTATACAACACAATGTTTTAGCTATTGTGGGTGTAAAGTAAGAGAATATCACCAGAAAAACATAGCAGGGTGTATAGGTTTCCTATAATTTCATGGGAAATATTTTTCCCTATGGACCATAAAAGTAAATAAAAGAGTTAGGTTTATTACATCGGTATTTATCGGACATTGCACATAACACATTACATATCCTATTTTCTATACGTCGTTTTGCACAATTTACGCATCGCTTTGCAGTTTTTCTGCTTTTTCTATGTTGTGGTGCGGAGCTTTTCAGAGGAATCTATAATAAAGTGGGTCTTGATCGCTGTCTACATGTAAAATTATTTATTAGACCTCGTGCTACATGTTGGCGATACTCGAGGCTGCTCAAAAGCGGACCTTCTACTCAGTGTTTTTCGTGCAACTTTACGTGCCTACACTAAATACGAGTTATTCATAGCGATATCTAAGATGTCAAAAAAGAGGCGCAGGTAATATTTGATTTTGGCTTTGCGATCAACCTCATAACATGCTTTGCGCTGGTCCAAGCTCAAAGCATGTCCACACCGCCCATACATTTATTATAGCGCATCACTACTTCCCGACATGTAACATTTATTTTTTGAACAGTTCCTGCCTGCCTTTGAACATAAAATTCTCTGCACCCTATTTTAGCCATTTCTGTAAAAAAATTATGAAGTTAAATCATATAAAAACACAAGAAAACCATACATTATCATAAAGCACTACACATAATAATACTACAACAAATACACCAGATATGGACCAGAGGGAAAAATATTTCCCTTCAGATGATTTGCAATTTTTAGGTACTTGTGCTAATATTCTTCAGTTTACTGTATTATTATATAAAATTATACTTACCAAATAATATAAAACACGTGACAAATTACAGTTATTTTATTTTCTCAAGTCCAAAAAACTTTCAAGATATTATTAGTTCAGCCCGTGAATGTTTTGGTTTTGGCGCAATAAAGCTTAACAGTTTTTTATATTTTTATTTGTTCAGAAAAACATTTGCCGCCTTGGACATACGTTTTATTTTGACATTCAGTAAAAAAAATAGCGATTCAATAATAATTGAACAATCGATAACGATTTTTGTAGAAGGGAAAATATTTCCCTTGAGCGTGAAAGGGTCTTAAGCCTTGTGCAAGGGTCTCTTCTCTGGAGCTTAGAACGTTAATCTTGTTTATTTCAGAACATCTGCTACATTATTTTTAAATGATAAAACTTTCAACAATGTCTACAAACGCGGACACACCAACATATCCAGCTATATCATAGGGATGGCCTTCGCGTACCTAGTCTACAATCTACAAAAGAATAATTTTGATGCCAGCAAGTACAAGGTATGGTGTTTTTGTAAAACGAAATTTTTCCTTTATATTATTTAACATTTACCTATTAATATCCATAAATCGTATTTTTGTCTATTTCTTGGCAGTTACCTATAATTATAGTTCATAATATTTTATATATTTTTCAGAAATGGCGTCTTCTCTACTGGCTGATATTTGTTATTGGTGTATCCATGTTGTTGTTCTGTAAATTGTTCTACGAGGGTCCGAGAGTCGCTTTAATCTACCGAGTGCTGTTATCGATCTTATTGAAGCCGATTTTTGGTCTTCTTGTAGCGCTCATCATAACAGGAATGATATTTAAAATAGAAAGTAAGTCATCTAATGAACACTACGTTATTTATTTACTATACGAATTATTTTATTTTATTTATTCATAAACAAAATTGTAGCATCATTACAGACAAATATCCAAGGCTATGACTTCTATATGCTTCTATTACTATATGTTGTTAGTTGTATTATTAAGCTCAACTTATTCAGTTATTAGATATTTTTGCAAACAGCCGTCCGTGGGATCCACTGGGAACTTACCATGCTATCGCGTAGTGTGTGTTCAACTACAGTTATCGATCTTCTGATTATTATTTATTCCTAATTCTCAAAGTACTTAAACAATGATGATTCTAAGTTTTTTTTTTTTTTTTTTTTTTTTTTTTTATGTTAAGGAATGACGTGACGAGCTAGCCGTTCGCCTGATGTTAAACGACACGGCTGCCCATATCAGCTGCAGTGTCACTCGGAACTCTAAAGTATAGAGGTTCGCGTGACACTGCACTGCGCACGTCATCCAGAGACATCAGCACAATCTAGTAATAAGATTACTAAACTGTGAGATCAGATCATAAAGTCTCATTTGCCCAGTAATTTCACTAGCTACAGTGCCCTTCAAACCGGAACACAGCAGTGCTTGCGCACTACTGCTTGGCGGCAGAATAACTGGCAAAGCGGTGGTACCTACCTAGACGAACTTTGCAGTAAAGTCCTACCACCTAGTAAAAAAGCTCAAAAAGCTCAAAAGTGGGTTCTTACAGATTTATACCGCGGGGTACTAGAATGGCAAGGCTGGAGACCCCTGGCGCGGGTCTCCTACAGTGCCTATTTACTGCATGTAACGGTGACCCGGATCTCTACCGGCATGCAGACCTACCCCTTTCAGGTTTCCTACCAGCGCGTGGTAAGTTTGAACGCACAACGAATGGAAAAACTATTCAAGGGGTGAGAATAAAAAGGGCTTAACTCTCAAATTGATAGTTTCGAGAAAATTGACTTTAAACTTCAACGGCCTCATTTTAGTGAAAAGTGTATTAAGTAATAAAAAAGGGTTTATGTAAGTTTCAGTTGCTTTCAAATGTATTAATTCTATTTTAAAATACAAAATATACTAATTCGTACAATGACTATTATATTATTTTATAAATATAATAATGTTTTTTTGCTAAGTGAACTGTATTCCTGTGTCAGATAAACTGTTTTTAGACTGAAAATCTCGAGATTTAAGCCTCATTAGGTATTTTGAGAATGTATTATTGTAGTTAATTTCACGCTGAATCCAACGATACCCATAAGTCATGTGAAAAATAAACAGTTAAACCCTTTTTGATCTCATCCCTTCATTATTGACATTATATGGCTTTCTGTAAGATCAACAAGATTCAACATCATTTTTTCTCCATAGTTTATTATACATGCAGTCTTTACCTGTAACTGTGACGACACTTAGCAATGTTTCTTTTTTAATTGTATAATCGGATCTGGCTATGGTGTACATTATGTTGGTAATCGAAATAAATAAATAAAAAATAAAATAAATAAATAGTGCTGCTAGCTAAGTAGCCAATAATAACCAACTTCGACAAGAGCTTTCAGCATTGCCTTCAATTGTTTGTTATATTATATTCTATGTATGTTTTTACAAACAAAAAAGTATATAAGTATATTTATTTATTTCACACAGCGTATAACCCCAAACTAAGCTTAACTACAACAACTAAATAAAATTAATGACCATAATCCAAAAATAACTTTTGCCACCAGTGTTTGACCCAACGCAACCATGCTTCGGGTTTTTCCTCCCTTAATAGAAAAAGAGAAAATTATTGCCAATAAAAATCTCCTCGTGTGATGGTATGAGAAATAGGGCTGAATGTTGTATGAATCAAAGGGGAACATACAGGAAACAAGGAGTGGACAAAGAGACGGAGAAAGAAAGAAAGCGGCGGGAAGAAAGGAGAGAGAGGAGTGTGAAATTTCTTGACTTCTAACCATCACTCTATTAAACTTTTGTCGGAGTTTTTGGTGGGAAAGCGAAAAAGATTGCGTCACCGCATTGTATTATTTTCCAAAACTTGTGTTATTTTCAGTGTTAGTGCATAAAACTGGTGGCATTCTATTCGTTAGGTGCTAGATTACAGGCGTGAGTGTGGGAAAATGGTATAATGATGGTGAAACGTTTCTTTTCGTGTTGTTTCCAAAACTTCATAGAAGCCTCAAGTAATGTTGCCACTACTTTACTAGGAGTATGACTTTGACTAGACTATGACTGGACTATGACTTGACACATATTTGCGTGAAATATCATTAACTTGATAAATTATCAATTACTTGATACTGGCGAAATACACAAAAGTGTGGTACCAAAACATAAAAAAAAAATTTTGTCCAAAACACGTATCTTGATGAAACTGACCGCAGATTCATAAAAGACATTTATTCCAGGTTGAAGCGAGTCTACTTAACCTTGTGATGACGTACATCGTCGCAACTCTGTTCTGGCTCACAGTGGAAGCTCCAGTGGCTCAGCTAATGAAGGATTGCTTCTCATCCAAGCCAAACCCTCGAAATGGCGAAGGCGATGTGCAGAAAAAGAAAATGCCAGGAAAAGTTGCTAAAAAAGTGATACCAAACAATACTTAATATCTATAGTCTACTATTTACACTAATAAAGTAATTTAAAAAAAAACATGTGTTTATACCACACGACTGACGTAAAATGAATGAAACTTTTAACACTGATTTTTGTATTCCTTAACAATAGATTTGCCTTAGCAAATAGTTATATGTAAGCATAGAATTACATTTTTTTTTTATGTTAAGGAATGACGTGACTAGCTAGCCGTTCGCCTGATGTTAAACGACACGGCTGCCCATATCAGCTGCAGTGTCACTCGGAACTCTAAGGTATAGAGGTTCGCGTGACATTGCACTGCGCACGTCATCCAGAGACATCAGCACAATCTAGTAATAAGATTACTAAACTGTGAGATCAGATCATAAAGTCTCATTTGCACAGTAATTTCACTAGCTACAGTGCCCTTCAAACCGGAACACAGCAGTGCTTGCGCACTACTACTTGGCGGCAGAATAACTGGCAAAGCGGTGGTACCTACCTAGACGAACTTTGCAGTAAAGTCCTACCACCTAGTAAATTATTTTACATTAAAACTACAATAAAACGGGCCACGAAATATGGGTCATTTTATTTTTTGTGTGTCATAGTTGCTGTCACTATCGATTCAGGTATAAGTTTAAATGTAAATTAAAAAACGAAAAATGTATTTGTTAAGTTTCTAATTAGCTAAATTCGGTATGTTTGTTATTTTAATACTACTTCTTGTAAAACGAGTTTGAAGAAGACCTGAAATTAAGTTTTTATCTACTTCGCATCTTTAATGCCCGCATAATTTTGTAAATTAATTGGGTTATTTTTGTATTTTGTTTTTAATGATGTATAGGGTAATATATATAATTTAAAAATAATTATAGCTTGTTATTATTTAAAGCTTGGGATGAAGACTATGGGTCCGTGGGAGTATTTTTTTTGAACGGGCTAATTAATGCCGTTAGCCTCTACCGACCTTTACAGCGTCACCGGGTGGTAGGGCGGGCGCTTAAGGCGCCCAGCCGTCAAAAGTGGGAGGCAACTAGCTCAAGGGCACCCCTGGGGTGCGAGCTTCGGCTTGGGCCGTTGCCGGGATAAGAGGATCGAGAAGACTACGTCCACTGGAAGTGGACCCTATTGAAAATCGCGACCGTTCTAGCTAACCTACGGGCGGTACGTCGACCTCGCCGGCGGGCGCCGTGGGAGCTGTCTGCCATGAAATGTATAGGAACTTGCCAAATTGGCCAAACATTTGGTGTAGGCGTCAAGTGATATGAATGCTGACTTTTGCCTGAGGTTTTAAGAATAGTTTAGTTTATAGTATTTTATAATCTGTGGTTTGGTGTACTTATGCCTGTCTGTACTAAAGTTTGAGCACTCCTAAGTTCACACTTATCTATTTAACCCCCAGTTTCTCGTACGTTTATTATGAATTTAACAATCGTATACGTAATGTATTATGAATATAAAACAATATAATAGAAAACATACAATTAAATAGACAAACAAACATATAATGTTTCAATTTGATATATCAGTAACGATAGCGTTTAAGAACTTTCTAGACAAGGGCGTTTTATACCACCACAAAACAGACGCGCGAATAAAGTAGTTAGAATTAAATAAAGTCGTTACCTAGGGGTTGGGTAAAGGGTAAAAAAGAGCATAGGGGCGAATGTAGTGGCGTAGAAAAGGGAGTGGCGATGAGATGGAGAAAGAAAGAAAAGTGTAAAGTAAGGATGAATGCAGGTGGAGGTAGCGTCAGAGGAAGCAGAGCAAGGGAACTAAAGGCATGCACTTAATTAGGACATGCAAAGCCACGGCAAGCTAGCTAGTTCTACTAATATTATAAACGTGAACGTTTGTTCGTTACTCTTTCACGCTCAAACGGATTTGGATGAAGTGTGGATTATAGGCTACTTTTGTCCGCTGTAAAAGCTTGGGGCGCAGCTATAGTAATACAACAATGAGCGAGTGTGGCTTAGTAGCCAATTGTACCCAACGCGAATTTCAAACCGTACCCACGCTCAATCCTCATCATCCTGCTTGGTCCTGCAAATGTCCTGTTAATGTTATGTGCGGAATTTGTGCTCGCTCTTATGGCAGTGAAGAAAATCAGCAGAAATCAGCCGATGTTCTTAATTCGAGGACATGTGTGATTCACCAACACATTTGACCAGCGTAATAGAATAATAATAATAAGTCAGATTCAGAAGGCAGTACTCCTTGACACGGCACGTATTGTCAGGAGGTTCCTCAGTCTGCAGCCCTAACCACCGGTAGCTTGGGCCTTGCCCACATTAGGTTTAGGTTTTTTATTGTATTTGTTTTAAATACTTTTTTTTACTTTAAACTTGTCTAGCATTTGACCACGCTCGCACCTGATGGAAAGTGTTGATCGAAGGTGTATCATGCCAGCCAAGTAAATTACTTTTATATAAATATCATAAAAAACTTGGATTTAAGATTTGAAAATAAACAAATGATGATAATAATAATAATGTTTGTGGACATTTCAGCGCCATCTAACCCTAAAGTAAAGCTTGTTCTACAGGAACCAGATAACTGATACAATACTTAGATACTTTTTGTTTGTAAATACATACATAAAATACAATATAACACCCAGACACAAAACAAACATCGATGTTCATCACACAAATGTTTGTTCTGGGTACTATATGTATTAAAGGTAGATATATAAGTATTCTGTCAGTTATCCTGGTTCCCATGGTACAAGCTTTGCTTAGTTTGGGACTAGATGGCGCTGTGTGAAATATCCACAAATATTTATTTTTCATTTTTAAATTATGATACATAAGCTGTTTATCGCTTGAGGACTTCCAGGGACACCTCCATATCTCACGGTTTGTCCATCTGACGAGTACCATAACTGCTGTATAACGTAATAATCTCCATTTTAACAACGGATTGCTTGCACCAATAGTGAGAAAGAGAACTTATTTTTAGAAAGAGAGTACTTTGTAATTTTATATGCTTAGTACAATATATAATAATAATAATAATAAATCCCTTGACTTTGACATTACATGTGTTGAGTACTCTCAGGTCCGTATTACAGAACGATGCTCAGGCACCGATCGGTGCTCAAACAGAGATTTCATTCATAAAGCGATCAATTAGTGAATAAAATCTCTGCTTGAGCACCGATCGATGACTGAGCATCGTTCTGTAATACGGACCTGAGTTGGGTATTCCTTAAAGCCCATGGTTTGATCAACTGACAAATAAGTCCCTTGTCATAGTCATGGCCTGTAATTTAAAACACAATACATTAATGTAGTTTAGTAATAGTATTTTAGAAGGGGCCCTAAAATTTACAAAAGAAAGTGTTTACAAATACTTGTCCTGCCCCAGGAATCGAACCCACCGCCTCCGGACTATAAGCCGACCTGCTCAACCACCACACCACACAGGCTGTCGAATAATGGATAATATATAAACAACTACATATTTTAGGTGTATTTCAAATAAACTTCTACCTGCCTACCGTGAAATTAGAAATAAATATTAAACGACTGATTAAACAACGACATGGTTATAATTGGAGATGTTAAGGAACTCATTATGAAAACGTGGTAACGTGGACTGATGTATTGCATCAGGCTTCTTTTCTTCGTTTAATGGCTTGCTATCGCTTTTTAGCGATAATTCTGACAATGTCAAGGAGAAATTTTGTACGGTTATGTCATATCAAAGTCTTATTTTGTCAGTCAAAATGCCACAGTAAAGTGGTGGATACTTTACAGAAGTCTCTAGGAAGCCTTGAAGAGAAAACGAAAAGGCATGGTTTTAAAACTTGAAATCATTTTCCAACACTCGTGCACGTTCACGAACACTCAACGGATAATAATAATCCACCCTTATTACACATTAAAATTCAAAAATACACGGGTAATGGAAAAAAGTTCAAAATTTACAACCGCCATTTTCGGATTCTTTTCAACGACAATCTTGTTTTGGCTTTGTTTAATGTTAATGTCGCCATCTTGACAACTGAAAATGTCATTTTACCGGACATACCAACATAATAATTTTAAGTAATTTTGAACTTTGTTATGTTGACAATAGAGATCGGGAACCAACAAAAACTTCCGTTCGCCTCGTATTCACCAGCTTACTCCCCAACCTAAGCGTGAAAGAGAAGAAAGAAAAAGAGAGAAAAAGTTTTACTTCAAAAAAATTTTACTTCTATATCGATAAGAATTTGTAACGAAATTAGAACTAACGAAAAATATTCAACGTACCTACAGTTTACGCCCAGTTACAGTTGTATTATATGTATAGTAAGTAAGTAAAGATAATTTAAATAAAAAAGGTAAGTAAGGTATTTTATTGATTCATCTGTATGTGCTTTTTCTTATTTCGTCCATTTTGTTCGTCAACAGTCAACCCACAAACGACATCGTTGTCAACTCCTGTTCCACAGTGTTATTTTAGTCTTGGAAAAGCAACAGATGAAATCTAGAACATATTTTTATATACTTATATTAGCTGAAAAAATAAAACAATAGAACTACGTAATAATAAGTGTATTACAGATATAATTTACGATGAACTGGTCGGTGTATTTGGTTTTATTAAACTACATTCAAATGAGTTATGCCGCCAAATATAAATTAAGCGGTAAGTGCCTACCAACTTACAATATCCATGTAAATAATATCTTTAGAAACGGGCATAACCTACTACAATAGCCTTAATTATTTCCTACCTGGATGATATTATAATACACACTTTTCCAATTATTATTTTATTTATAAAATTATATATTTTTTTTTATTTTTTTTTAAAAAGTTATTTATAATTCGATTCCCGGGGCGGGACAAGTATTTGTGCAAACAA
This sequence comes from Ennomos fuscantarius, assembly GCA_905220475.3. NCBI lineage: Eukaryota > Metazoa > Arthropoda > Insecta > Lepidoptera > Geometridae > Ennomos > Ennomos fuscantarius. The sequence continues at coordinate 825,751 of HG992040.1, read as the reverse complement.
AAAAAGCGCAAATACTTGTTTTGTGTCTTGAGTGTTGTGGGACCATGGTTCTCGTAGTTCCTGAGTCCCTAGATACGCGGATCCTAGTTAGAGTCCAGGATGTGTGTGATCGTAGGGCGTTGTTTATTATGTGTTAATTTATAACAAAATAAAGATATTCATTTAAAAAATTGAGATTCTTCTCCTTTTTGAAGTCGGTTGAAAAGGGGTTAACACATTTTTAATCACCTTCAAACAAGCAAACCTTCTTGGTCACATTGACGTCAACATAGAGACATTTTGCGACGTAGAGACATGACGTTTTGAAGTACTAGAAAAGTAAGTACGTACACGTCATTTCAGGACGTGAATATGACTATTGAAGACTCATAACGTTTTCGTATGCCATCTTTGGAACGTTCACAATCGACGTACTGTCGTCGTTGTATCAAGACTTAAAATTAACGTATTTATTCTTATATTTCTTATATCCTTCTTCTTCTGTGTAGATGAAGAATATGAGCTGATGCCACCGGTTATTCACTTGGACCCCTTCGAGAAATGTCTCCGCGACCCTGGCGGGCGCTACTGCACCGCCCACGTGAACTTCGTAGCTGATCACTTCAGTCCATTGCTAAAGCAAATGCAGGTTACTCGATTGTCTAAACTTTTAAGTTCACTGGGTTAATTATATTTATCCAGTCTCAAGAACTTCTATGCAGTCTCTTGTAGCTACAATGTAGTAGCATAAACTATGTTGTTACTTTGTACGTAGGTAAGACTATTTTCGCCATATTTTTCTGGTTTAAAAAACTCACTAGTTATTGTAAAACACCAGAAGCAGAGTTAGCTAATATTAACAGTAATTATATTTATTTTTTATTTGAAATTTATTTATTCGGGTGGGATTATTTAACTTATTTTATTTTAGTCATTATTTAGAGTGTTTTCAATATTTTACTGGAGTTGATCAAAGAAGATAATGACGTTACTTTTGTACTTGTCTTGTCTCTTTGATTTATCGTTTCATCTTTTTAAGCCTTCTATCATCCTGAGCTTATGGTCCACATGCTCATCATACATTTTTACCTGAGTTGACACTTTCAAAGGTCTATTCTAATGTAAATGATACAAACCATAACTGATTGTATATATTTCAGGAGTTCTCGGAATACTCGACACACTTTAACCACACAAGATCAACTTACGGCATATGCGTGACGCAGAACTGTAGAAACTTTAAAGATAATTATACGGTGGACCAAAAAAACTACCTTGAAGCATGCCTTAATGATTCGTTTTGGAAAAAGTACAATTTGAAAGTGAGAGTGGAGGAAGATATATCCTGCATTGAACATAATGAGAAGAGACAGAATATTGGTGCAGTCGACACAGCGGTGGCAGCAATTGTGCTGGGTTTAGTGGTGTGTAACGCTGTTGGAAGCCTAGTTGACGTCTATTGGACTAACCAAGACAATGGACTAGGTATTAAAAATGTATTAAGACTTGGTCTAAGCACAAAACCAACAAAAACTACTTTTTTAAACCCAATGCGACGTGATTTTACTAAATAGTTATATGAAAAAAATTGCGTAAGCAAAAAATAAAACGAAAAACCGGTATAACCAAATAAAACTTAACTAAGTACATTGGTTTTTCTAAAATAAAATCGTGATAAATCGTAAACACTCCAATAACACTTAATCTACGAAGTGCTCCAAATTATCACACATCATTTTTACAAATTCTGGACTTGTTTTATAGTACAACCATTCATAATACTTATTTGATATCCGTATTTCACGTATCTACAAAATATCCGCAAAGTTGAGACATTTTCAAGTGCAGGCCTAGTTTGATTTCAAATTTATGATCTGCGATCTTCAACTTTAAACAAAGCCCTGTAGAGAGGCCTTCGAAATAACGCCGCCTTAATATAATCATCTAAGAAATGTATAATACCATACTGATCACGATCAGCTATTCGCTACATAGAATCTATGATTTCGTTTCCAGTTGCGCAGCTTCTGTTATGTTTCTCAGTACCTCGGAACTGGAAAAAGTTGAATGATTCACAACAACGTGAAGATTCAAGACTGAAAAGTCTTAAAGGATTTTATGGAATAAGGTACAGAACCGTTTTGATAAGCTTTTTATTGCATATTGCCATCGCAACATTTGGTAGATTCGTTGATGGTTTTCTTGTCTTATAATTTGATTTTGATTGCACAAGTCCAATTTCCCAATTAGTTCAATTTAAGATGCCTGTTACTAACTATGTAAGTATACTTTATGTAATGTAATAGAAAAAGCTGGAAACAAGAGTTTCAGATAAATGTTTTATTGATAAAATTGGCGTTTTTTATTTTGAAACTAATCATACTCACATCATCAGCGTGAAGACGTCTACTGTTGAAGATAGGCCTGACCTATAAAACACTTATCATAGGGAGAGATTTGCCATAATCACCATGCTTGGCAGGTGCCTTGGTGATCGGAGAAGATTTAATATAAACATTCCCTAGACTATCACATTACCTGCTTCGAAACGCAACTAGCGACACTACCTAAAACAAATTACTAGGTATCAGACTGCTAACATATTCATCAGCCAGTAAATAGGTCACATAGCCTACATAATGACAGCTTTCAGATTGAAGATAAATGAAATTCTCTTGTTGTTGACAGAGCTATATCAATGACTTTGGTGATTATGGCTCACTCAGCAATGCCATATTCCATGCTTTCCGAAAACCCGAAGTTCTTTGAAGATGTATGTATAAATTGTACTTACAATTGTAGTTTAAACTATCACTAGTGTATCTACCATCTCTTTTGCTACATTTGGATGTAATTATTCTCTACAGCATGTTGATGCATAAAAAATTGGCGGAAAGCATTTTTTTATCCCTTTACTTTTTTTTCACACCATCTTGTTTGAAATTGAGTAACTAGGTACTTACTAAATGCCATACTCACTTGGTAATCGAGAAAGATATCTAAGAAAGAAGAAAAAAAATACATTTATTCAAGACATCACACAACATTAAAATTTTTACAAATGGGCAAATATACAGACAATCACACAAAAAAAGAGAGAAACTAAAAATATAATGTTGCGTGACATCATGATATAGGTCCCGACTCAGCATGCAATTAAGGTCTTAAGACTTTAATAACCGATTCTCAGTCGGATCCCATATTCATGACAACTCAGGACACAACCCAAATAAATACAAAAGAATAGAACCATGTCGAAAGATGTTGCTGCCCATTCTTTGGATATTCTGGCTCTTACGGCACTCACGAAAAACGATTGATGCCTGCCTCTAGCGAGAGATATTTTATAGAGATAGTCACACTACATTTCATATTTAATATTTATAAATATTTGCTTAAAATTTTTCATCCATTATTTGATTTCAGCAATACGACGTACTCTTTAACCACATTTTCCTAAACACATCTCTGGTAATGCAGACCTTCCTATTCGTGTCTGCATTTCTGCTGGTCTACAACTTCCTCATTCACGCTGAAAAGAATAAAATCTCTTGGAGGATGCTACCGATGGCAATCTTGTTGAGATGGTTGAGGTGCGACCATTACTGATAATATTAGTTATACTAATGACAATCACAAAGCAGCTGGAGATTGATAAACAGGTTTCAAGCCCTTTATGGCGTTTTAGAACAAAATTCCATGATTAGAGACTCTTTACTCTTGTTACTAATTATTTGTAATCGTAATATCCTTCGTCAACATAAAAGTGAATCAAGGTTTGTTTGATTGTGTGGGTTTCAAGTGAATCGATTGAAATTATTCATACGGACTGTTAATACTTCTAAGATTAAGATTTTGATATAAAAGCGTGTTATTAAATCATGGTCTCTTTATAAACATCGTTTCAGGTTGACACCATCGTATGCGCTTGTGATGGCTGTGGTGGCGACATGGATAAGATACTTCGGTACCGGGCCGTTATGGAATGTAAGTTTTCAATCAGATTTACAGGCTTAAAAATGAAATTGACGTTATATTCACATTAATTTCCTAATGCGTATAACGTTGTCTTTCTTCCAGATGTTAGTGGTAGAGGAGGCGGTCGACTGCAGGCGCTACTGGTGGCTGCACGTGTTGTACATCAACAACTACGAGGACAACTCGCGGTGCATGCCGCAAGCGTGGTGAGACACAACGTTACTGCTGCATGCTGATCATTCGTCACGATAGTTTAATTATATTTATCTTGCCTTGCTAGAATCTAGGTGACCGTGCTCATGTCAGTTTTGAAAAAATGTTTCTCTTTCTATGGAATCTTCCACTAGCACCAGTTTCCTCCCATTTTTTGGTCTCAATACCTACTCTGACACACTAGAGAGCAAAAACCTATAGTTGGTTAGGTACTGATTATTTTCTTAAACACTTTTTCCCTCGAAAATATCTTCAACTTCAAAAAACCCGTTCAGACAGATATTTATGTTTTGTTTTATATACTAACGACTGCTTGATTAGGATCAGAATCATTATATGAGATTGATTTAGTGAGATCTGTTTCTAAAGAAATTTAAGTTTTAAGTAAGAAAATTCCTTAAGGAACCAATTGGCAAGAGTCTGATGACACTTAATTTTATTTCATTATTATTATTTTTAGGTACGTAGCCGCTGATACACAACTCTTCTATTTAGGAGCCACAGTCTTTGTACTCTGCCGTAACTCAAGAACCAGAAAACTCGTTATGTCTATCCTGTTCGTCATAGGACTGATTCTTCCACCCCTTCATACTTACTACCAGGACTTGGACGCCAATCTTATTGCTTCCCCTGCGTAAGTAAATAACGTTAGATCCAAAAAGGTAAATTCACTTGTCTTTTAAAGGGCCTTTTTTCTGGAGCCTCAGACGATAATTATTATCTTTCAGATTAGGCGCTAAATTATTCAGCAATGATAAAACTTTCAATAATGTCTACAAACGCGGACACACCAACATACCCAGCTATATCATAGGGATGGTCTTCGGGTACCTAGTCTACAATCTACAAAAGAATAATTTTGATGCCAGCAAGTACAGGGTATGGTGTTTTTGTTATACCATCTTTTAGGTCCATATTTCTGCCATGATGTTCATCATCCAACTATGTAATAGCTGCCAACAGTCGACTTCGGATTGATGGTTGTTACACTTATATATCATGCCTATATATAATCTTCTACATTCTTGCGTTTCTCCTACTAATTCTTTCAACTGTCATTTTAATATTAATTCTCCTAGGTCTCACGCCCATAAAGTTTGATAGCTTCTAAGTTCGAACTTATCCCTCTATGACATACCTAAGAAGTTGCGTCAGGTGTTTTCAACTGGGTGTGGATACACTCAAGCGTTACTTAAATCCTCATTTATATTAACTAACGTTTGATACTTATTCATTCTATAATCGTGTCATTACTTTTTTCCTGGCAATTAGTATAACTGGTAATATTTTATATATTTTTCAGAAATGGCGTCCTCTCTACTGGCTGCTATTTGTACTTTTGGTGTCCATGTTGTTGTTCTGTAAATTGTTCTACGAGGGTCCGAGAGTCGCTTTAATCTACCGAGTACTGTTATCGATCTTATTGAAGCCGATTTTTGGTCTTGTTGTAGCGCTCATCATAACAGGAATGATATTCAAAATAGAAAGTAAGTCTACGTATATATTATTGTATGAACAATGTGTTACTTATGTATTATAATAATAATATTGGGATGTAAGTTGATTTCTTGTGGTGCGAGAATCCAACTTACTCTCGGACATTTCTGCACCAGTCTGGCAAAAAAAAATGTTTTATAATGAACTAGCTTCTGCCCGTGGCTTCGCCCGCAAGGCCTGGAGAAAACAAAGAAGAACATTTTTCATAGATAATTCAACCACCTATTTCACTATTTTAGGAATGGAATTTCAAAAAACCTTTTCTTAGTGGATACCTACACTTTACAAAGAACACACCCTCCAAATTTCAAGTCTCTAAGACCAGCGGATTAGGCTGTGTGTTGATAAAATTATAATTATTTATGATCAATTATTTGTCAGTCAGTCAGGACTTTGAATTTTATATGTATGGATATGGTTTTCTATCATCTGATAATTATTTATCTCTAATTCTCAAAGTAATTCAACAACGATGCATTTTTTGATCATATAAAATAACTCAAAAATGGAAACTTACAGATTTATACCGCGGGGTACTCGAATGGCAAGGTTGGAGGCCCCTGGCGCGAGTCTCCTACAGTGCCTATTTACTGCATGTAACGGTGACCCGGATCTCTACCGGCATGCAGACCTACCCCATTCGGGTTTCCTATCAACGTTTGGTAAGTTTTACTAATTAGTAAACCTGTAGATCAGATGTATTCTAATCAAATTCATTCATTGACTGGCCCGATAGCTCAGTTGGTAGTATCCCTTACTTCTGAACTACAGGTTGTAAGTTCGATTCCCACCCAGGACAAACATTTGTGTGATGAGCAACGATGTTTGTTCTGTGTCTGGGTGTTTATGTTGTATTCTATGTATGTATTTACAAACAAAAGTATATAAGCCTTGTATCAGTTATCTGGTTCTCATAGTACAAGCTTTGCTCAGTTTGAAACTAGATGGCGCTGTGTGAAATGTCCACACATATATCTATTTATTTATTATTATTGCACTAGTAAGACTAAAGAGGGAACAGACGGAAGGAGTGGAGAACGAGACATGGATGGCAAGAAAGTAAGGGATGAGTGGGAGTTTTCCTATCTTCCGCTATCTCTCTGTCAAACATTTGACATCCATCTTAAGCGCGTATGTCAATATCATATAGTGGACCCAAACAATTTTAATAACATCGGACGCAGATTCACAGAAGACGTTTATTCCAGATTGAAGGAAGTCTATTCAACCTCGTGACGACATACATGGTCGCAACTCTGTTCTGGCTCACGGTGGAAGCTCCATTGGCTGAGTTGGTGAAGAATTGCCTCTCACCCACGCTCAACCGTCGAAGTGATGTGCAGAAAAATGGAGTTGGCCCAGAAAAAGTACACAAGCAGTAATAAGAATAATAATAATAATAAATAATAACGCCCAACGATCACATCCACCAGGATCCAGGAACTATGAGACTCAGAACGACACCCAGACTCAGAACAAGTATTTGCGCTTTTTTTCCTGTGCACAAATACTTGTCCTACCGCGGGAATCGAACCCGCTGCCTCCGGGTCATGAGCCGACCTGCTCAACCACCACACCACAGAGGCTGTCAAACAATAAAATAACAATAAGTCAGTAAAATACAACTTAGCTAGGCAACACTTTCCCCGGCTTCTAGTATAAGTACGTTTTTTTTTTTTTTTTTTTTTTTTTTTTTTTTTTTTTTTTTTTTTTTTTTTTTTTTTTTTTTTTTTTTTTTTAAGATTTGGCTCCACACTTTTGTGTATTTAGCCAGTGTCAAGTTATTGATATTTTATCAAGTTATCAATATTTCACGCAAATATGTGTCAAGTCACAGTCGAAGTCACCAAGTCAATCCATAGTCAAGTCAGTCTAGTCAAAGTCATACTCCTAGTAAAGTGGTGGCAACTTTACTTGAAGCTTCTATGGAGTTTTGGAAACAACACGAAAAGAAACGTTTCACCATCATTATACCATTTTCCCACACTCACGCCTGTAATCCAGCACTTAACGAATAAAATGCCACCAATTTTATGCACTAACACTGAAAATAACATAAGTTTTGGAAAATAATACAATGCGGCGACGCGATCTTTTTCGTTTTCCCGCCAAAACTCCATAAGTACGTTTATTATCTTGTCAACTTGGCAGACCATATACTGAACGCTTATTGGTTGCCTGTTGATCTTCGGCTGTCTCAACCAATGACCGTGCAGTGTTTAGCATGTTGACTTGACACGAGTTGGTTACTCGTGTCAACACGTACGACAAAATGGAGGGTAGGGAGATAAGTGCGAACTCGGAGTTTTTGCGGGAAAACGAAAAAGATCGTGTCACCGCATTGTATTATTTTCCAAAACTTGTGTTATTTTCAGTGTTAGTGCATAAAATTGGTGGCATTCTATTTGTCAAGCGCTGGATTACAGGCATGAGTGTGGGAAAGTGGTATAGTGATGGTGAAACGTATCTTTTTGTGTTGTTTCCAAAACTCCATAGAAGCTTCTGGTAAAATGGCCACCACTTTACTAGGAGTATGACTTGACTAGACTAGACTATGACTTGACTTGATGACTTGGACTGTGACTTGACTTGACATACATATATGTTACTTAACTCGAAAAATTATCAATTACTTGACGCTGGCTAAATACACAAAAGTGTGGAGCCATACCAAAAAAAAAAAAGTGCGAACTCTGGAGCTGTCAATCTTTAGTATCTACTGCAGTGTATTTGGGTATGTCACAGAGGAATAAGTGCGAATGAAACTGTAAAACTTTCGTGTTGATTCAAATCTAACCTTAAATACACCATAATTTAATTTCGTTATGTTAATGAAAGGTAGTTATATAATAATTAATTATGTTGCGTCCCTAGTTGAGGTACACAACTCTTTAATGGCAGAGTAGTGAAAGTTGATGTAAATGTAAAAATGTTGCCACTTTGCAGTTTACTAATTTAATAAAGTTAGTAAATTAGTTTACGTTTTAATTGATACAAAAGCATTACAGCTGTTAGTGTAGCCGATTCTCCCACTCGCGCGTGTATCTGTCGGCGTGTAAATGCGCACTGTTTTGTGGAATAGTGAGTTGGTTGAATGTGCAGAGTTGCAAATGGTATTGTACTTCGTAAAAATTAATTTAGTTACATATCGGAATGGATTCCAAAGTATAAACCACATTTAATGACATCATATTTTTGTATCTATTTAAACATTATAGCTACATATTTATTAACAATATTAACGGGTTAATTAGTTAATAGTTTTATAAGTCTTTAAGGGGTAATGTACGCGCCGCTTAATTAGTTATATTTATTATCTATATTTTTATACAGACCACACACACTCAATTACTCTTTACGCATTTCCTTTTCCATCCTACCCCCGAGTCTACAATTGCCTGTGGTAATGGTCGGACGGTAAAAACGCAACGCAACGCACGCTACTCCCGAAATATATAAAATTCATAAAATATCCCGCGGCCGCGAGTGTGTGGACTTCTAACGCAAAAACTATTGTTAGAAAGTGATATATGTGCATCAAAACCAGTGCCGATTTGAATGGATTGCTCCACATCGAAGGACTTTAAAACAAAACCACCAGGTACCCCATTCTGCACTTCCAACTATATATCACAATTCTTCCCATGTTCCTTCGACCCAGCATCTTATTCCTTCCATCCAGTATCTTATTTCTTGACCCATAATCATCTCATTCCCTCAGAAAACACGCACACGCTCTTTATATTTGCAAAATAAGTTACGAACTCGCACTCGTCCGCCATTACAAACGCATTCATTTTACAACGTAGAAACCGCATATTTATTGTAAACTTTACTGTATCTATTTATATCTCGCTCATATAATTACATATCACCCATTTATATATATTATCGCATATTTATTGCATATAAAATGCATACCTAAACGCATTGCTAGTTTAATTGAATAAATTATCAATTTGTTCATTATTCAAAGTGAAGTTAGCCCACGACATTTTGTGGCGATTCACGCAAGCTGTCATACAACTCTCGCGCTTATTACTCGTATTGATAAGTATAAAATTTCCGTACATACATTCCGATCATCATGGCCGCAAAGGAAGTAAAACGTAAAATAACTTTATTAGAAACGAAAAAAGAAGCTTTGTTCGCCAGAGTACAACAATTGTTCGATCTTAGCCTTAAGGTTTCTGATCCATTAAATGAGAAAATATTTATATCTCGCTTCCAGTCGTTGGAAAAAACTAGAACCGATTTCTTAGATACTCTCGACTCATTAAATTTATTGTATATGCAACAAGACGAAGAGGTTACACCGTCATTCAGTGATCTTAGCTCGTTTGATGATTTATACTGTAATATTATTGCTGTAGAAAAATCAATCACGCAACTCAAGGCCAGCTCAGATCGTCGCAAATATGATTTTACTAAGAAATTAGCTCCAATTGAATTGATTGGCTTTGACGGTAGTCCTGATAAGTGGCCAGTCTTTTATCAGAATTTCAAAAGTCTTATCCACGATAATCCTACTCTTTCGCCCACCGAAAAGGCTCAGTATTTATTAAGTAAGCTATCTAAAAGCGCTTTGACTGCATGCAGTGGTGTTCCAAATACCGGTGAAAATTACAACATTCTGTGGAATAATCTTGTCGAAAAGTATCACGATGTTCGCGTGCAAGCATCGATGTATGTTGAAAAAATGTTGCATTTTAAATCGCAAACCACAGATGCATTTTTGGAACAGTTCTGTACTGCCGAAGCTGCCTTACGCTTATTACAAATAGATGACATTTCTGATTTTCTAATCACACACATCGCGCTCAGTAAATTAGATAAAGACACACTGACCCTTTTCGAGCAAGCTCACCGAAGCGTTAAAATACCTACATTTAATCAACTCAAACAATTTATAAAAGAACAGAATAAAATTCATTCACTCCGCTCATCTTTAGCTACATGCAATAAACCTACCTATACTAATAAAAATAATAACACGCTACAAACAAAACATACTAAAACTACGCACGCATTTGTTGTCAACAACAACTCCGTCGTTGACAACAACGACTCGAACCCGCAACCTCAAACGCACCACGCACTCACGCATCCATCGCAGTCACCCCGCAATTGTAGTATTTGTAAAACTCAACCCGAACATGCACTTTTTAAATGCAGTTCTTTCTTGTCTCAAAACGCACACACGCGCAATTCATTAGTCGCTAAATATGGTTTTTGCTATAACTGTTTGGGATTTCACAATATAAGCAATTGTAAATCTCTGAACCGCTGCTCAATATGTAAAAAGAAACATCATACACTCATTCATATCGATAACTTTCACAACAACAACAATCAAAACAACTCAAATAATAATGACTCATTTCAAAACTCATCCACTCATTCATCACCGCACTCATCATCACTACACCAGTTCACTCGAGCTAACGCGAGCCGCCCGCAGCAGCCGCCCCTGGCGCCTGCGCCGCGTGTTATAGATTACGCAACAGTTCGCGAGCCCTCCAGCGCTGGCACCGCAGTAGAACCGGTCGCCGCACCTCATAGTAAACAATATCAGATGCAAACGAGTAACTTGTCGTTATCAGCTATTACTCCTGCACCCGGTAATGATAAAAATACCGTTGTTTTGTTGCCTACTGCATCTGTTTACGCTTACGATGGCAATAATAAATGCCATAAGCTACGCGTATTTCTTGATACGGGTTCTATGAGCCATTTCATCACTAAAGATTGTTGTGAAAGACTTAATTTAATTATTAAACCCGCTTCAACAACCATTAAAGGTATAGGTCAATCGGAAAGTACCTCGTTAGGTACTGCATCTTTCGTGATTCATTCGCGCTATGATGAACGGTGTAAATACACAATAAACGCTCGTGTGATTGATTCCATCACGGATCATTTGCCAAACGCACCCGTAGACTTATTCCAATTAGATCATCTGCGTGACATACCCATGGCAGACGATAACTTCTACGCGCCCGCGAACGTTGACTGCCTGATAGGTAATGAGCTCTTTGCATTGTTGTTATGCAGTAAAAAAGTAACTTCTGTTCGATCACCTGTTATCGGTGTGGAGACTACGCTCGGGTATATCGCTATGGGACGTGCAGATTGCGTCCAGTGTTATTCGCGCGAAAATGATAAGTCATTTTTTTGTAACTTAAACACGCCTTCATTAGAAACTTTAACGCAACGTTTTTGGGAACTTGAAAGCGTACCTAGCAAAAAGCATTTTAGCCCTGATGACGAGACTTGTGAAAATATTTTCCAGTCTACTTATACGCGGGACGACAGCGGTACCTACACTGTTTGTCTACCATTTAAATATGACGCTACAGAACTTGGTGACTCTTATTCAACCGCTAAACGCCGTTTGATTAATTTAGAGAAAAAATTAGACGCTACCCCGGATTTACGCAATGATTATAATGCCACGGTGCAGGATTACATTGATCGTGGATTTTTATCTAAAGTCGAGATGGATAGTTCCCGCTCTAATAACAACGCTTATTACATACCGCATAGGGCTGTCTATCGGCCAGACAAAACCACATCAAAAACTCGAATTATTCTTGACGCATCATGCAAAACTACTTCCGGAAAATCGCTCAACTCATTATTATACACCGGACCTAGTTTACAACGCAATATATTTGATTTATTAATTAATTTACGCATATTCGCTATCGCTCTAACCGCAGATATTGAGAAAATGTACTTTTATGTTAAGCTCGCTCCGTGTCATCAACAATTTCAACGCATATTGTTTCGATTTAATTCAGAATCCGCTATTGAAACCTTTCAGTTTAATCGGGTATCATTTGGTATATCCAGCTCGCCTTATCTCGCCATGCGAGTCGTGCGCCAGCTCGCTGCCGACGAACGCGACAAGTTTCCGATCGCGGCAGTAGAAGCAGAGAACCGGATGTTTGTTGACGACTATGTTTCATCTCTGGACGGATTGGCCGAAGCCGAACGTACCTATGTACAGATGGTGAACATGTTCATGGCCGGGGGTTTCAAATTAGTTAAGTGGATTTCAAATAGCTCCGAACTAATGAATAAAATTCCGCACTCGCATAAAAATCCAGAACTAATTAATTTTGACACGGACAGTGAAGTTAGCACAAAAATTATCGGAATGCAGTGGCAACCGAATGATGATGTTTTTAACTATAAAATTATTGATGATGATGCGGAAAGTTGCACCAAGCGCACCATTCTTTCCGCTACCGCTCGCCTTTTTGACCCTTTGGGAATTTTGGGATGTGTAACCGCTTTTATGAAGTTGCTCGTACAAGAATGTTGGCAACGCGAGTTAGACTGGGACCAACCTGTCCCGGACTCATTACGACAAAAATGGACTCAGTTCAGAAGTGAACTCACGGAGTTGTCGAAATTAAGTATACCGCGACACGTAGGTATAACCGCCGGGTCTCACGTGACCATCGTAGGCTTCGCTGACGCCAGCGAAAAATGTTACGGAGCTGTTGTATATGTTCGTGTCAGCAGTGACGTGCATTCGCCAGGTGTTGTCAACCTTCTCACTTCTAAATCGCGAGTCGCACCGCTGAAGAAAGTTTCGCTCGCTCGCTTGGAGCTCTGCGCCGCATTGCTTCTTGCTAATCTCATAGCCTCTGTACGTAATATTATCAGTGAACGCAGCCCCATAAATATGATATACGCATTTTCCAACTCAACCGTAGCATTAACTTGGATACATTCACCCGCTTTTAAATTTCACACGTTTGTTGCAAACAGAATAACTGAAATAAACTCTAAGCTTCCCGCTGCTCACTGGTATCACATCAGCGGTTGTGAGAACCCAGCAGATATAATATCGCGACCAATAACGCCTAAACACGTATTAGATAATACAACGTGGTTTCACGGACCGCAATGGGTTTCATGCCCTATCGAAGAGTGGCCTATCAAGCCATATCTGATCTCATCCACCAATGACGATAGATTAGAAGAGAAAACTCTATCTCTCGTTACCGGAGTTAATGACGTAACTGAAATTCATTTAATTGACAAATTAATAGATCGCTTCTCATCATATAAAAAATTATTACGCGCCACAGTATACGTACTACGCTTTGCAAAAATTCTACGCAAAACCGGTTTTATTACGCCTTCGGATCTAGATACCGCTGAACTCTTTCTCATACGCCACGTACAAAGTAAATACTTTGCAAATGATATTCACGCTATTAAAAATAATAAACGCATCAGCAAATCGATTATTAAACTCAACCCTTTCATTGACGACGAAAACATAATTCGCGTCGGTGGTCGACTGACTCATTCTCAACTCAACTATGGACAGAAACACCCTATTGTTCTGCCATCGAAACATCGCTTAACGCAGCTTATTGTTGACCATTTTCACGTATGTAATCTACATACTGGTCCTTCCCTATTACTCTCCCTGCTTCGACAGAAGTTTTGGATTCTTGCCGCTAGAAACCTAGTTCGGCAAAGAGTACACCAATGTAACATATGTTTTAGACTTAACCCTAAATCGTCTAACCCCTTAATGGGTGACCTCCCTTACTTTCGAGTGTCTGAAGCCAAGGCATTTGTTTACTCATCTGTGGACTATGCTGGTCCATTTTTCATCACACACATTCGCCGTCGTGGTGTTAAAAGCCAAAAGGCGTACATTTGCCTATTCTGCTGTCTCACCACAAAAGCTCTTCACCTCGAATTAGTGTCGGATCTAAGCTCGGATCTCTTCCTCGCAGCTTTTAACCGCTTTATCTGCAGAAGAGGCCCTGTAGCAATAATATATTCTGACGGAGGTACTAATTTTTTAGGTGCTCAACGCAAGCTTGATGCTATTTACGCGCTACTAGAATCTGACGCACATAAAAATTACATTGGTCAACAATTAGCTGATCAGCGCATTCAATTTCTCCACAGCCCGCCTTATGGTCCGCATTTTAATGGTCTCTGTGAGATCAATGTGCGCTGTGTTAAAACTCATCTGTTTAAACTTATAAATCTTCAAATTTTAACCTACGAAGAGTTTAATACTCTCTTGGTTCAAATTGAAGGTTTATTAAATAGTCGACCGCTGTGTGTACTAAGCTCAGACCCGTCTGACTTATCCGCGCTAACGCCTAATCACTTTTTAAATATAACGCCCTTAAAATTCTTACCAACTGAGGATGTGTCAAACGTAACTGACTGCCGCTTATCTCGCTACCAATTTGTAAACAAATTAGTCCAAGGTTTTTGGCGTCGTTGGAGTCAAGAATATTTAACTTCACTTCAGCAACGCGAAAAATGGAACTCGCCAACTAACCCAGTTCAGTTAGGTTCAGTGGTTATTATTAAAGATAATAATGCGCACCCTCTTTGTTGGCCATTGGGAATCGTGGAAGAAGTATATCGCGGTAAAGACGATATAATTCGCACTTTAAAGGTCCGCACTGCTTCTGGCACTTACATACGTTCAGTCGTCAGAGTGTGTCCTCTTCCTCTGCAGTAAAACTTAGAATTATTTAATTAGATTAATTTAGTTTTAGTTTTTTCAAACGCTCTCGCATTATTTATAGCTCCTAAGTTTCATAAAATTTATTCGCCCTGTCTAGTTATTTCTAGAGGAAATCCTCTAGGCCGGGGGAGTTGTACGCGCCGCTTAATTAGTTATATTTATTATCTATATTTTTATACAGACCACACACACTCAATTACTCTTTACGCATTACCTTTTCCATCCTACCCCCGAGTCTACAATTGCCTGTGGTAATGGTCGGACGGTAAAAACGCAACGCAACGCACGCTACTCCCGAAATATATAAAATTCATAAAATATCCCGCGGCCGCGAGTGTGTGGACTTCTAACGCAAAAACTATTGTTAGAAAGTGATATATGTGCATCAAAACCAGTGCCGATTTGAATGGATTGCTCCACATCGAAGGACTTTAAAACAAAACCACCAGGTACCCCATTCTGCACTTCCAACTATATATCACAATTCTTCCCAGGTAATATGTTAACGTAAAGATAGCGTCCATTGGTTGAGATGTTTAGGAGGAGTTCGATCGTGAATATTCGAATCTCGACTTTGTTGCAAAGTTCGTCTAGGTAGGTACCACCGCTTTGCCAGTTATTCTGCCGCCAAGCAGTAGTGCGCAAGCACTGCTGTGTTCCGGTTTGAAGGGCACTGTAGCTAGTGAAATTACTGGGCAAATGAGACTTTATGATATGATCTCTTATTTAGTAATCTTATTACTAGATTGTGCTGATGTCTCTGGATGACGTGCTCAGTGCAGTGTCACGCGAACCTCTATACTTTATTTCCGAGATCTTTTTAGTTCCCAGTGACACTGCAGCTGATTTGGACAGCTGTGTCATTTAACATCAGGCGAACGGCTAGCTCGTCACGTCATTCCTTAGCATAAAAAAAAAATATCGCGGAGACCTTAGAGTTGCATAGAAGCACATAATATATAATAGTACTACAGTACAGACAGAAGGCTCACTCCTCAATATTATTTTAATAAATAGCGACTTTGACTGCGTCACAATTAAGTGCAATTCACAATTAGGTCGCACAGGACTAATGACCTACTTTTATATTCGACAAGTTTCCTCTCTTTCTATCGCGTAACTCTGGTCTCTTCTAATGACGTTAGGATTGTCTTCTTTTAAAAAATAATAAAACTGAGTATTTAACTATGTACTTACCATGACATTATGACGCGTCAAATAAATCTCGGACAGGTACTTAGAAGTATCTTGTTTAAACTGGATCTAAAGCGTTTGTTTTTAGGTAATCAAAAGGGATCGATTTTTCCTCACGCAATGAATTGACGCCCTTAAGATACTAACAGAGTTATTAAACACCAAACAATTTTCCTCTGTACTTCTATTTATTCTATAGCCATAGCAATAAAATGGTTTCAACCAGTTATGAAGTTGTTTTTATTTATGACCTAAAAACAAGTATTTGTGCGAGCTGTAGACCTCGCGTCTCTGGCCGATAGATGGAGCTAAACTAAAGAAGTTTTACTTTAGTCGTGTAGTCTAAAGCACACTCGTTTTTTTTAACAACAATAGTTGTGTTCATAATTTTGGATGATTTTGACAACCGATTTTGGTCATATTTGAAATACTTCGAAGATCTTCGTAGGTTCGTAGACGGTCTACAAAAATAAGTGTCTACGGTCCGTCTACGGTCTACGGCCCGGCCATACCACTACGGTTGTTATTGGCCGAGCAAACAAAGTGAGCCGCATCTTAGTACTTGTAAAGGTTGTATTTTTCAACTAATCTTGACAAAACTTAATATACATACAGGTTTTACGATTTCATATATATTTTATATATTTATCGGGCCAGTCAAATATATTTATATATATTTGACTGGCCCGATAGCTCAGTTGGTAGTAGCCCTGCCTTCTGAACTGTGGGTTGTGGGTTCGATTCCCACTCAGGACAAACATTTGTGTGATGAACATAGGTGTTTGTTCTGTGTCTGGGTGTCATATTGTATTCTATGTATGTATTTACAAACAAAAAAGTATCTAAGTATTGTATCAGTTATCTGGTTCCCATAGCACAAGCTTTGCTTAGTTTGGGGCTAGATGGCATTGTGTGAGATGTCCACACATATTATTATTATTATCATATTATTATTTTAAGTAGGCTTTTAGCATCTGCTTTTAGCGGCCGATTAGATAATATTAGGCTGAAAAAATTTGTACCCAATTCTAAACAATAATAATAATATAGCGCCCAACGATCACATACATAGACCCTGAACTCTAAGATCCCCTATGTCTAGGGACTCAGGAACTACGAGGACCATGGTCCCACAACACTCGGACCACCGAACCAAATTATTGAAATAAGTAAGTGCTCGCGAGTCGTGCCGTTTGCGGAACTGTACCTAAAAGCCGTAAAATAGGTTTTGATGATAATATTTTACTAGCTGCGCCCCGCGGTTTTCTCTACGGATAAAAAGTAGCCTAAGTAGTTAATCCAGGTTTTAAACTATCCGCATCCACAAATTTCATCTAAATCCGTTCAGTAGTTTTTGCGTAAAAAGCCCGTGGCGTCGCGTTTGTGGTGTTATATAATATAATTATCTCACGGGATCATACTATCGGGATAAAAAGTATCCTATGTGTTAATCTAGGTCATAAACTATCGGAGTCGCGTTCTGTCTGCGGTCGAGAACGCTGCGTTTATGTTTGCTCCGCGCAAAAAATTCGCCGTGGTGGTAAAAGTTTGTTCCGGAGTACAAATTTTACACCGGAAGTGTCGTGGTGGTGTGATGCACCGTTTGGTGGCTGTGGTTTTCTCCTGCGGGAACTCTCCGCAGGGATAAGTGGGAGTGATTTTCGGGAAGGAAGAATATTCCTTCCAGAACACTCGAAAATTCGCTCGGCTACTTCGAGGAAGTGAGTAGTCCGCGGGCGGGCCGATATCCAGTCGGCCACGGCGCGGAGTGCGCCGCGCGGGGACGAGTCTACGCCTCTGGATAAGGACTATAAGGTGTATGAACTCTATATAGTTAGGTTAAGTAGTTTTTAAGCTAGCTTTAAGGTAGGTCTTAAGTTAGTTTTTAAGCTGCTAGGATTAAGGTTGTGTATATATGTAAATATTTAAATTTTTGTTTAATTGTTTACATGTATATAGTGTTAGGATATATATATTAATGCGTGTGTAGCGGGTGCTGTTGCGCAGAGCAGCCCACGTAGGAGCTTGGCTATGCCCAAGCCACTACGTAACGCCTCCGGGCGATTTTCGAAAGGCCCTTGTCAGGGCCAGGCCGGGGGTCCTCCTCTGGGCCCACCGGTTTCGGTGGACCCCGAGAAGGACTCATGCCCTTCTCAGGGCCAATTTAAAGCCCCTTCTCTGGGCACGTCCGAACGAGTTTCGGGGTCGGAGGCCAGCCGCGCGTCGTCCGCGGCTGGCTTCCTGCGGGCTTATTGCGGGGCAGATGTGCCGTCGGACTCCGACGAATCCGTGATTTTCACCTCGGACACGGACTCGATGGCGGTCGACGGCCGCACCGAGTCCCGCAAGCGAGCCTTTCTAAAGAAAGGCTCGGAAGGCTCCTCGGACAATACGGGGAAGCCGAAACGGAAAGCGGGGGCCAAGAAGGCTAAGCCGCTGGTGGCGGACAGCCATGACGTGGGTCTGGCAGACGCCCAGCGTCAGCTGGACCTGGCTCGGCGGAGCCAAGTCCCGAAAGAGTTGGAGGAGCTGGTCGCGGCCAAGGAGCAGCGGACGCGCGTCGCCCGGGCTAAGTCCGGGTACGGCGCGTCCCGCGTCTTATATACGGACCACTCCTTGGCCGAGCTCGAGAGGATGGCGCAGGAGGACGAGGAGGAGATTGTGGAGGTCGCCTCCAAGTCCTCCAACTTGAAAGGGACTTTTCAGAAGTGCCTAAAATGCAGGGCCGCCAGTATGCGCGGCATCGTGAGCGAGCTGGCGCAGCGTACGGCAACGGAAGAGACGAGGCAGCTGCAGGCGAAAGTGGATCGCCTGCAGGCGGAGATCAGCCAGCTTCATAAGAAGCTGGCCGAAGCCACGTCTCACCCGGCCGAACCGCTGCTGAGGCCCGCAGCTGGGGGCCCACCTCCCTCCAACCTTGAGGATATTGTCCGCAAGGTTGTGATGGAGGAGAGGGCCTTCACTAGGGCCTGCTTCGCGGGAATAGAGGACCGGCTCCTGCCGGTGCGATGCCTCCGCCCACCGCTTGCGGCGGACAAGAGGCGTAGTGAGCCGGGCCCGCCGGTGCTGTGTCCCCGCCCGCCGTCCGCGGCGGACTGGAGACGGGGCGAGTCGGGCCCGTCCACGCAGCGCCTCCAACCGCCGCCCGCGGTGGACAAGAGGAGTAGCGAGCCGGGGCCATCCCCGCTCACCCAGGAGGACGCCCTCCTCCCTTCTACCACCCCGTCCAACCAGCATGGCTGGACGAAAGTGGTTAGGGGAAAAGGGAGGGCGAAGAAGAAGGTGGCGGCCGCCTCCCCTACCGTCCCTGCCCCCGGCCCGTCGGCTCAGCCGACGGCCAAAGGAAAAGGGAAGGGCAAGGGGAAGAAGTCGGCCCCCAAGCCCTCCACCGCTGCTCCTGCAGCCAAAGGGGCCATAGCTGGCGCGAAGAAAGGACTTGCTCTTCCCAAGTCCGCGGCCGTCGTGGTGACGCTCACCACGGAAGCCGCTGAGCGGGGGGAGACATATGCGTCCCTTCTGTCGCGGGCCCGCACCAACGCCGATCCAGCACAGCTCGGGATCGGCACGGTTACGTGCCGCCGGACCCAAACGGGGGCTCGAATTTTCGAGTTCCCCGGAGATCAGGGTGGCGCGCACGCAGACCTGTTTGCAGCGAAGCTGCAAGAGGTCATCGCGGACGCGGCCAAGGTGGCCAGACCCACCAAAACCGCAGCCTTGGAGGTGACCGACCTAGATGACTCGGTCACCAAAGAGGAGGTGGTGGCGGTGGTCGCAGCGGTGGGGGGCTGTGGGGTCACAGCGGTGCAAGGGCGGGCCATCAGGCCTGGCCGCGGCGGTATGGGCACTATCCGCCTTGAGTGTCCAGTCACCGCGGCCAAAGCCGTCCTTGCAAAGGGACGGCTTTCTGTCGGTTTCGGCTTGTGTGTGGTCCGGGCACTTGCAGAGCAGCCCTTACGTTGCTTTAAGTGCTTCGGCATCGGCCACACACATGCCCTCTGCCCATCCAAGGCAGACAGGAGGGGCCTTTGCTACCGCTGTGGCAAGGAGGGGCATATGTCCGCCTCCTGCAAAGCCACCAGGCCGCACTGCGCGGTGTGTGCAGCTGGTGGCTGCCCGGCGGACCACGTTATGAAGGGGAGCAATTGTCATCCTCCCCCTAGGAAGGGCAAAGCGCAGGCGCCAATGCGGCTTGCCACTGCCACCACAGTCCCCGAAACAGGAACCTCGGCGGCTGCGGAGGGGGATGCGATGTCCGATTGATGGATAGAGTCGAACATCGCATCCTCCAAACGAACGCCAACCACTGCAGAGCAGCACAGGATCTGCTGATGCAGACCATGGCTGAGTGGTTGGTGGACGTAGCTGTGGTCGCCGAGCCGTACTCGGTCCCCGGTCGTTGGCTGGGCGACCAGGACGGCTTGGTGGCATTGGTGACGCGGCCTTCCGCAGACTCCCCTCCCCTCACGCTCTTAGAGAGGGGACCGGGATACGTGGCCGCCGCACTGGGGGACATAGCTCTGGTAGGGGTTTACTTCTCCCCAAACCGCCCTCTCTCGGATTTCGAGTATTTTCTCGAAATCCTCACCGCCGTGGTTGGGAGGGTGGCGCCGAGGCAGGTCGCCGTATTGGGCGATCTGAACGCCAAGTCGGTGGCATGGGGCAACTCAGCCACCACTTGCAATGTCCGGGGACGTGCCACGGAACTGTGGGCAACGTCGGCAG
The DNA here is from genome assembly GCA_905220475.3 of Ennomos fuscantarius. Lineage (NCBI taxonomy): Eukaryota > Metazoa > Arthropoda > Insecta > Lepidoptera > Geometridae > Ennomos > Ennomos fuscantarius. The sequence continues at coordinate 804,645 of HG992040.1, read as the reverse complement.
GTGTGTCCCTCCTAAACAGAGGGACAGCTCACACGTGTGTGCGGCAACAGGGAGGGTCAGTGGTAGACGTCTCGTTTGCCACCCCCCTGCTTGCCGCACGGGTCGCGAATTGGCGGGTAGAAGAGGTGGAGACCCTGTCGGACCACCGGTACATTCGGTTCGACATCTCCACCCAGGGCCCCCAGGGAAGCAGACGATCCGGTCCGTCTCCTTTGCCTCGATGGGCTCTTACCCGCCTCGACCGCGAGGCTGCCGAGGAGGCAGCCTTCCTGCAAGACTGGCTTGCTCCGCCGGTCCGAGTGCTGGACGTGGACGCCGCAGCGACCGATCTGAGAGCGTCCTTGACCGAGATATGCGATTACAGCATGCCTCGGGCCCGCCGTCCACCCCCCCGACGCGCCGTGTACTGGTGGTCGGAGGAGCTTTCAGAGCTCCGGGCTGCCTGCGTGGCGGCTCGCAGGGAGTATATGCGGAGTCGGCGGCGCAGCGCTAGAAGCCAGGCGAACGAGGACCGTCTTTACGCCCTATACGTAGAGGCGAAGACGGCCCTCAAGCTGGCAATTCGCGCCGCTGACGATTCGGCGAGGGCCGAAATGCTGGACAGTCTCGACAGAGACCCGTACGGGAGACCATATAGGGCGGCGCGGAATAAGCTTCGCCCTTGTGGTCCCCCATTGACGGAAACCCTCGAGCCGGAATTCCTGGATGGGGTGGTCCGGTCCTTGTTCCCGCCAAGGACCAACTTCATCCCCCCAGCAATGGACCCTCCGCAGGAGGCACCTTCCCCAGAAGAGGATGAAGAGGTCCCCGCAGTTACGGCGGCGGAACTCTACGCGGGCACTCTCCGCCTCCGGGCCAAGAGGACGACCCCGGGACCGGACGGCGTTCCCGCGCGGGTGGTGGCTATTGCCATCTCCCAAATGGAGGAAAGGTTTCGGGACCTCTTCAGCGCGTGCTTCACGGCTGGGAGGTTCCCCAAACCTTGGAAGGAGGGGCAGCTATGCCTCCTCCGGAAGGAGGGACGCCCAGCAGACTCCCCCTCGGCATACCGGCCAATCGTCCTGCTGGACGACGCTGGTAAGCTGTTTGAGGGGATAGTCGCAACCCGGCTAAAGAGGCACTTGCGGGACGTAGGGCCGGACTTGTCGGACGCCCAATTCGGCTTTCGAAGGGGGCGTTCGACAATAGACGCGCTGGCTCGGCTTCAGGGACAGGTGAAGGAGGCCGTGGAGGACGGGGACGGAGTCCTGGCTGTGTCATTTGACATAGCCAACGCATTTAACTCCGTCCCCCACTCAACGATCTTGGAGGCACTCCGGTACCACGGAGTGCCTCCATATTTGCGGAACCTGCTGGCCAGCTACTTGGAGAACCGCGAGGTCCTCCTTGTAGATAAATTGGCAAGACTCAGGCGTTACGGCGCGGAGTCCGGTGTTCCACAGGGGTCGGTTCTAGGACCACTCTTGTGGAACATCGGTTTTGACTGGCTCCTGCGAGGAACCCTCCTACGTGGCACGAGTGTCATCTGCTACGCGGATGACACTCTCCTCACTGCCCGTGGGAGGAACTGGCAGGAGTCGGCCAGTCTGGCCTCGGCTGGCGGATCCTTAGTTGCGGGGAGGATCCGCCGCCTAGGATTGAAGGTGGCACTGCAGAAGACCGAGGCCGTATTCTTCCATGGGCCTCGGCAGCGCGTGCCACTTGACGCCCACATCGTCGTCGAGGGCATTAGGATCGCGGCCAAGACCCAGATAAAATATCTGGGCCTTGTGCTCGACAGCAGGTGGCGCTTCGGCCCACACTTCAGCGGGCTGTCGACGCGCCTGTTGAAGGCTGCGGACGCCTTCTCGTGGCTTCTCCCAAACTTGGGAGGGCCTAAGGCGCGATGCCGGCGCTTATATGCTGGCATCTTGAAGAGCATGGCCCTTTACGGGGCCCCCATCTGGGCGGACTCCCTCCACAGGAGGGAGAACGCCACTGCCATCCGCAGGCCCCAAAGGGCCATTGCACAGCGGGTGGCAAGGGCCTACCGGTCGGTAGGATTTTCAGCGGCGTGCGCTCTGGCGGGCACCCCGCCTTGGGAGTTAGAGGCATGGGTGCTCGCCAAAGTGTACGAATGGTCGGCGCGGCGTAGGGCTCTCGGGGAGAGCCCCGCCCCGGAAGAGCGGGAGGCCGTACGGCGCGAGGCGAAGGAAGCCATCGTCCATCACTGGACGGAGGACCTCGCCTCCGCCACCTTCGGCCGCCGAACGCTGGACGCACTGGGGCCAGTCTTGCAAGACTGGCTCGAGCGGTCCCACGGATTTCTCTCGTTCCGTCTAGTGCAGGTGTTATCCGGACACGGCTGTTTTGGATCACACCTGCACCGGATCCAAAGAGAGGAGACCCCGGTGTGCCACCACTGCGGCGCGGTGGAGGACACGGCACAGCACACCCTCGAGGAGTGCCCAGCCTGGTCCGAGCCGCGCCGAAGTCTGATCGCGGTGGTCGGACCAGACCTCTCGCTTCCCAGCGTGATCATCTCGATGCTGGGAGGCGAGGAGTCTTGGGCCGCAGTTGCCTCCTTCTGCGAGGAAGTGATGTCGCAGAAGGAGGCAGCGGAGCGCGCACGGGAGGAGGATCCTCTCGCGGCGCCGCTCCGCAGGCGGAGGGGAGGCAGGAGAAGGCGACTGCACGATCGTCGCCTTCTTCTCCCCGGTGGTGATTAGCGGGAGCGCGGCGCGGGGGCGCCTCCTCCCGCATTGCACTAATCGCCACCACCGTCTGGCGGGAGCGACCTGGCTCCCAAGGTAGCTCCCGGGCCCCTCCCGGAAGGAGGGGCGCGTAGGCCCCACTGTCAAAGCGGGCAATCGTCGGGGGAGGACTGGACGTCAAGGCTCTGCCGGTTCCCCAGTCCTCCTCCACATAGACGAGGGAGGAATATCGTGGAGTTTTTTAGTCGGTAGGGGTGCCATTGCACACCGGCACAGAGTCCGACACTACCCGTGGCCGACCCAGCCGCGGGTGTGCGTAAACGCATTTTTCTTCACGAAAAACAAAAAAAAAAAAAAAAAAAAAAAAAAAAAGGTCATAAACTATCTCCACCTGAGGCGAGTTGGCTGGACTGCAGTTGCGACCCCTTCACGCCCACGGTACGGCGGACGAGGGCTCACGAGGGGGTTTTAGTGGGTTCGAGTCCCACATATCCCCTGCCACTTCTCTAATATAAAATAAAAACTTTTTATCCGCGGGTGAAACAACGGGGTGCAACTAGCTAATTATAAAATCAATAAAAAAGGGTACTAAAAGATATATTTAACAAGTAAAGTAATGATACAAATTTTAAGTTAATTTTAACTTTGATATGGTGACATAGGAGATCTACCTAAACCGACAACATTGAACTTCCGTTCGCCTCGTTACCGATGCGCCAGCTTACTCCCCAAGTCAAGCTTGCGTAAAGTAGTTTTAATTCAAAAATATCTGTCAACTTCTCGCTTATGAATACTGGGAAAGTATAATATTACTTAGGGAGGTCGCCCACCACGTTATTTTGGAGCGATACAGTCGCACGTTTTGTGTATCGATTCACACGCGCGACTGAATAGGGCGACATCAGCTATCGCATAGCTGACATCGCCCGTAAATTGATTGCAATTTCCAACAAATAGAAACATCAATTTGTATGGATTTAATAGTTGCAATGCGCAGTTATTTTTTTGTTTTATTTTGGCTCCACACTTTTCTATATTTCGCCAGTGTCAAGTAATTGATAATTTCTCAAGTTAATTACTATTGTATAATGTGTCAAGGCAAGTCAAGGCACAGTCCAAGTGATGACTTGGACTGTGACATCAAGTTGCATCATAATCTAGTCTAGTCAGTAGTCAAGTCATACTCCTAGTAAAGTGGTGGCAACTTTACTAGAAGCTTCTATGGAGTTTTGGAAACAACACGAAAAGAAACGTTTCAGCATCATTATACCACTTTCCCACACTCATGCCTGTAATTCAGCACTTAACGAATAAAATGTTCGACCACCACGCCACAGAAGCTGTCAATAATGTTAGACGTTCTAGGTTCTTTTCATAATCATTTAATGTGCTAGGGCTCGAACAGAGATCCTGCTCTCCGCGTCTTGAATTGCTAAAACAAACGCAGAAAAAACAAATGATTAATAATATAAATCGTCTACGCAGGTTTGCTGCCAAGGAGTCAAACTTTGTATTGCGCAAAATACTATATAGTAAAGTTACTTATCTAAAATTGCAGGTTAATCAAGCTATACAACTATATAATGACAAAGTTTGGGTTAACAAACTGAACAAGGTTGATAACCCTGGTAACGATCTCTGGCGCTTGGTAAAGAATTTACATACCACTTCGAGCACCATTCCGGCTCTCAAATTAAATGATGGCTCCCAAACCAATAGTCAACAAGCCCAATGTAACGTATTAGCCAATACCTTCCTAAATAATATGTTGTTAACCCATGATTGGCAAAGTGAATAACTCCCAGAAATTGAAAGTTCCATGTCTGTACTGAATGACCAAAACAGCTCCAGTGATCGAATACTGCTGGTTCGCCCAGCTGAGGTCAAAAAATGTATCTCAACTTTAAAACCTCGTAAGGCACCAGGACCAGATCAAATCTCCAATCACCTGATTAAAAATCTGCCACATAAATGCATAGTTCTACTAACAAAAATTTTCAATTCTTGTCTAACTTTGTGTTACTTCCCATCCCAGTGAAAAGTAGCTAAAGTAATTGCAATTCCCAAGCCTGGGAAAAATTCATCAGACCCGACTTCCTATCGCCCAATTAGCCTTTTACCCTGTCTTGGTAAACTTTTTGAAAAAATTCTTCTCAAGCGCCTCATGCTAGTCTCTGACGATCTTTTGATTAATGAACAATTTGGTTTCCGGCAAGGCCATTCTACAGTTCAACAACTAGCTAGAGTTGCCGAAACCGTGCCGCATAATCTAAATCTAAAACAATCTACAGGAATGTTCCTTTTAGATATAGAGAAGGCTTTTGACACGGTTTGGCACAAAGCACTTTTGCACAAACTGATTCTACTTGGCTTACCCATTTCTTTAGTAAAAATGATAAGTTCGTATATTAAAAAATAAATGTAAAGCCATTTGGGATGCAATTTCGTCTTCTGTAACAAGAAATTTTGATAAGAATGACATTGCACAAATTAATTTTAATGATAAGACTTTTAATGATCCTACAGACATTTGCAATATATTTAACAATTATTTTATTAATTTGACATCAATTCAACATGACAGTCAAAAAAATAAAGTTGATTTAAAATTCAAAAATCCGCATTCAATGTTTATGTACCCTACGGATCCAGGTGAAATTTATAAAATCATCATGTCTCTAAACAATAGCAAAAGCAGCGGGTACGATGATATATCGACAAAATTGTTGAAGTTTTGTGCCCATTTCATATGTAAGCCAATTGCGCACATAGTCAACCTATCATTTCTGGAAGGCGTTTTCCCAGACGAACTTAAATTTTCAATTATTAAACCAATATTTAAATCAGGAGATAAATTTGATATAAATAATTACCGGCCTATAGCTATTATTCCTATATTGTCAAAAGTTTTTGAAAAAGCAGCACATGTACGATTTAGTAACTTTTTAAATAAGTATGATGTAATCAAGAATGAGCAGTTCGGATTTCGGAAAGGAAGCTCAACAGAACTTGCGTGTTTCAATTTAATCAAAGAGGTGACAGAAAGCATTAATGGTGGATCGTCCGTAGTATCTCTTTTTCTCGATTTGAAAAAAGTATTTGATTTTGTGACCCATACCAAACTCTTAAAAAAACTTGATTGGTATGGAGTGAGGGGTAAAGCTTTAGAATGGTTAGCTAGCTATTTACGGAATAGGAAACAATGTACCGAAATAACTAAAATAGTCAAGGATTGCAATAAAAGGTTTTCCAAACATAAATTTAGGTCACGACCGCTTATAAATAGCAAAGGAGTACCACAAGGCAGTATCTTAGGTCCTTTTCTTTTTCTTATTTACATTAACGATCTTCCAGAATACACTAAGCACAAATGTATACTTTTTTCTGATGATACTACTGTAATTATAAAATGTGACAAGAAAGATGCTCCTCAGACGATTGTAGACGAAGCATTAGCGGATATAATTAGTTGAACAGAAAATAATGATTTAAATATTAACCTAAATAAAACTAAAATAATTCAATTTTCTTCTTATAATAACCATCAACATTCTATTGACATTACACATGGAAATCAAAAAGTAGGGGAAGTGGAAACATATAAATTTTTGGGTATTCATCTAGACAGACACTTAAATTGGAAACTACATGTCAATGAAGTCTGTCTAAAACTTGGCCGCTTTGTTTTTGCTCTGAAAAAGTTGAGGCAGACGGTCTCTAGAGAAGCAGCGTTAACTGCATACCACGGATATGTGTCTTCGGTACTCGGCTCTTATGTTTTGGGGAAACTCAGTCGAGTCTCATAGAGCTTTCAAGACACAAAAAAGGTGCGTGAGGGCTATAAGTAAAGCTTGGTATTTGGACAGTTGCAAGCCACTTTTTAGACGTTGTAATATTCTACCTCTTCCATGTATGTATATTAAGGATTTGTGTATGTTTGCAAAAAGCCACCCACAATATTTTGTTAAGCGAAACGAAATTATGCCTAGACAGAAGCGCTCTAAGTTCATGCATCAACTTTATCAACCTCCCTATCATAAAGACATTTATAAGAAGAACGTAGTTAACATGAGTATATTAGCGTATAATAAGTTGCCGGATAATATTAAGACACTGCAGGGAAACATATTTAAAAGATGTTTGTATAGTTGGCTGATCGACAAGTGTTTTTACAGCATGCAAGAGTTTTTAAATTTTAAGTAGGTAATAAGTTATAATAGTGATAATTTTAATTAAAATAATTGACATGTAATAATAATAATAATAGCAATTTGAATTTAAATTAATTTATATAAATATTAGCACGCCTGCTTGCGGGCCGGGTACAGTGACTGTGACATTACCTTTAATCTGAAATGTATTTGATGTGTGTATCCTAGCAAATAAATGATTGATTATGATTATGATTATTAAACCCAGTTTTAAATAGGCGCTCGTGTCTAAGCAGCAATACCCTGTATTACATATGCTTGTCCAGTCTGGAGTGGTACCTGTCAAACTAATATGAATAAATTACAAATAATTCGAAATAAAGCTTTAAAATATGCATTTAGTACTCCGTTTTATACTAACCTTCACAAATTACACCGCAAAATAGGCCTACCAAAAATAGACGTTTACGTTTATAAATTATCCGAAAAATTCTATTTACATAAAAACCCCACTAATAAAAACCCCTTGATCAAAAAACTTTGCCAAACACGCAGTAGAAACCTCGCATTTATCGATAACTACAACCGATATAAATTACCGCATCACCTATTCTTAGAGCGCGATGAATAGGTTCCTTATCGCATGCGTGTGTGTCGCTCCTCGCTTGCCCGTGTCGCGCGCGCCACTCCGACCCTTATTACCACCCGGTATCGGGCGGCAGTGGCGTGCGCGGCGCGCGCCGGGCGGGCGGCGCGCACTCGTGTGGGTCAGCAATTCACGAGTTCTTGTTGCTTTGCGGACTGTTCCAATTTATTTGCCTACCCCCATTGGCTTTTTATATTTAATAAGCATAATGCAATAAATGTAATGCTCATACTAAAGCATACATACGTAAATACTGATAAACGATTAGCCAACTTACTACTCCAACATCTGATTTTTATTATTTTTATTGACACATTATAAGTTTTTGAACAAGCCTGTGTGCCCGAAAAACGTTACCATGTTAATATATTATACTACTAGGATTAAGACACTGGTTATTGTATAATTTTGTTAAATAATTATTACTAATAAAGATATTTTGAAATTGAATGTGCTAGGGCTCGAACAGAGATCCTGCTTTCCGCGTCTTGAAAATAAAATCATTATGCGCTATATTCGCAAAATATTCGCTTGCTCAATATGCATGAATTAAAAAAAAAAACAAGTTGATGGATTTGATCTCTAACGCAAAGGCCATCCAAAGTTATAAATATGTAATAGTTTTTTTTTATGTTTTGGCTCCACACTATTGTGTATTTAGCCAGTGTCAAGTAATTAATAATTTATCAAGTTAATGATATTTCACGCAAATATGTGTCAAGTCACAGTCGAAGTCATCGAGTCAAGTCATAGTCAAGTCATAGTCTAGTCAAAGTCATACTCCTAGTAAAGTGATGGCAACTTTACCAGAAGCTTCTATGGAGTTTTGGAAACAACACGAAAAGAAACATTTCACCATAATTATACCATTTTCCCACACTCACGCCGGTAATCCAGCACTTAACGAATAGAATGCCACCAATTTTATGCACTAACACTGAAAAATCCACAAGTTTTGGAAAATAATACAATGCGGCGACGCAATCTTTTTCGCATTCCCGCCAAAACTCCATGTAATAGTTTGTATTTATTTAAACATTGTCATATATTATTTTTATATATAAGGGGATGTCCTAGTCATTATGAATACTATTGTATTTGTATTTACTAAAGAAAAATAAGATAGACCTAGACATCTTTTAATAATACCAAGTGATAAGAAATCGTTTACCTATTTAGTATTGGTATTAGGTTAATAAATATTTAAGATGAATAATATCTAGCAACTTTGCATGACAAGCATAATTGTAGGTTTAAAATAAACAAAAACAACAAAAATACTTTAGGCAGAACTTTATTTCTGTAGTCATAAGCTACATTTTATCTACAGTTTGGTATCAATCTTGCGTAACCTTTCCGGGTCCAATTCATTGTTCTTCACATCGGCATCATCGCTTCGTGGGTTAGAGGAGAAGTAATTCTTCACCAACTGAGCCAATGGAGCTTCCACTGTGATCCAGAATAGAGTTGCGGCGATATATGTCGATACAAGGTTAAGTAGATTTGTTTCAACCTAGAATAAATACATATATCTTATAATAATAACGCCCTATACGATCGCATACATAGATCCTGGACCCTAACTAGGATTCCCTGTATCTAGGGAACCCAGGAACTACGAGGACCATGGTCCCTTGGCGGGTTCGATTCCCGCGGCAGGACAAGTATTTGTGCACAGAAAAAAAAATCGTAAATACTTGTTCTGAATCTGGTTGTTGTGGGCCCATTGTCCTCGTAGTTCCTGGATCTCTAGACACAGGGAATCCTAGTTAGGGTCCAGGATCTATGTATGTATTATTATTATCGACGTAGTGATAAAGTTATTAACTTAGGAACATTTATTAACTGTAAAACGTACACTAAACCCTCTCTTAATAACCTTCATTCGCAAACTACATTACACAAAATGATAATAAAAAACCAAACCATACATAAGAATTTAAATTAAATAATAATTGAAGAAAAAGTAATATTCTAGGAAAAAAGGGGGTCATAAATAAAACATAAAAATAAAAATATTTAAGATGAATATTATCTAGCAACTTTGCATGACAACATGCTTTTATTATTTTACGATGTATTGCTCAAAAATCCGATGTATTGGTGATGTAACACTTTTATAAATTTTCGCTACTTAAACTTATTCAGGAACTTATATGCAGGAGGCTAAATTGGCATATAACAGCCATTCGTTGTAGCCTAGATGTGTCTTCTTCTCGCTGATGAAAATGATGATGATGATAATGAATGAAACTTACGATGCGCTGTATGGAAACCAGCATAAGATTAGTTTGCACACCAGAAGAGATCCGTATCAAGGTCAAATGCAAAAGGTAAGCGCTGTAAGAGATCCGAGCCAGGGGAGTCCAAATTGGCCATTCAAGTATCCCACGGTATAAATCTGTAAGTTCAAACTCTTGAAGTGGTCTGGACGTACATATGAACACAATTTTGTTGATTCCTTTTTTATAAATAGTTTTTATTTTTAATCGCAATTTCATTGAGCTTTACTGCTACTGCGCTTGTAGCGTTGCAATTGCAATACTCATACTTGGGAAATCATAATAGTTAAGTATGTACATATTATTATGACACATGCAGGAAAAAAAACATTTTTTTATCGGGCAAATGTCTTTATTCATTTAACTAACTCCTACAATAATATAATAATTACCAATATTATGCTGCTAGCTACACTACCTACTACAAAAAAATTGGACTATAAAACGTAGCCGCGAAGACCTAGACAGTCCAAATGCTCCAGCCCACCACCAGCAGGTAACGTGTCCAACATGTTGGCAGTATTGCTCCATTTAATTGCAATACTGATTCATTGTATCAAATAAGTGCCAGCATTTTGTTACGGGTCGCATCGACCAAGCGCTCTGATAAACTTTGAAAAATATCTTAAGTGGACAAATAGGTATTGCCAGTGTAGAAGATATTTGAAAAGATACTTGACACATAATCTAGATTTGCAGAGTATTTAGTAGTGTAATATAATAATATGTAACAACATAACATTTATGTTTTACAAAATACTCGTAACACTAAAAAAGCAAAGGTAAGATAAAACATTACGAAATCTACTAAATTGTCACGGGAGTGGGTAGGTAGAAATCTTTGATTACTTGTAAAGTTTTATAACTCAAAGCACAGTGTTCATAGTATATAAAGACTTACCATCCATTTTTAATATCATTCCTACTATGGTGAACCCCATAAGGAGTCCAAATATCGGCTTTACAAAAACAGATATCAATACTCGATGGAATAAAGTAACTCTCGGGCCTTCGTAAAATAATTTACAGAACATTACGATGGATACGTTCATAATAAATAACATCCAGTAGACAGGGCGCCATCGCTGTAAAATACATGTTAAACGTTATATATAGGCTATATGAAGATGTATGAAGTCTTGTGCACTGCTGCTTGGCGGCAGAATAACTGGCGAAACGGTGGTACCTACCTAGATGAACTTTGCAGAAAAGTCCTACCACCTAAAAGTCTAGAAGCAAATAGAAAAATGTGCGTTTCTAGATATAGACCACGAATGAAAAACTGTGAATTCTAGAATGTAAAGAAAGCTGAGTTTATTCTTCTACCTTCAATTAAAAATTTGTGAAACTTGAAAGATTTGAGCATCAAACCAGATTATACAAAAACTTTATATCCTCAAGATTATATAATAGTCTATTAACTATCTCTTAATTATAGACTGGTAAATATCCACTTTATGAATAAAAATCGACATAATATTTAAAAACACTTTCTATGTAAACAAAGCTATAGCAAAAACAAAATAACACTGTTTTTATTTTTTATGCTCATAAAGGATTTTATTTTTTGTTTGAGTTAATGAAAAGTTTATTAAGGAAGTAAAACATTTGCATAAAACGTTGCCACCTTTTCATTGATTTCTTAGGTGTAGTGGCCATTTTAGAGTTGAATTAGTTCAAGATACACGCCAAGTCACGAGATAAATGAGTCTGCAGTCCCTAATTTCCCTATAGACATCCTCAGCGAATATAGTTGACAATTTTGAATAAGTACATAGATGATATTATAAAGAAATCTGCTCGTTCTCGCTTCAGTGAGCCATGCTGAGAATTTTGAGGCTGTGCCGTTAGATGTTAATACTTGATCGAAGTGCTATAATCTATAATGGAATGTTGAACATACAGAATCAAATGAAGTATTGGGCAAACATAATGAGATTGAGTGAGATACCAACCATCAAGATGACGTTAAGCAGCACGATGATACGATGAAGATAGTAATTTGCATTATAGTTCAAATGTTCTATCATTTAAAGATCACTTTGGTATAACATTTGGTATCGAAATCACGTGACAAAAAAAAATATTCATACCCGGTACTTGCTGGCATCGAATTTATTCTTTTGCAGATTGTAGACTAGATACCCCAAGGCCATCCCAATGATATAACAAGACATGTTGGTGTGTCCGCGTTTATAGACATTGTTGAATGTTTTGTCATTTACAAAAAATGTTGTGGCTGAACTGAAAGAGGTTAAAGTTTGATAGTACTTGTAACAGAGATGGTAGTATTATTTTCTTAAGAGACAAATGAATTTACTTCTTTAGATCTAACGATTTTTACTCACGCAGGGGAAGCAATAAGTGTTCCGTCCAAATCCTGGTAGTAAGTGTGAAGGGGTGGAATGATCAGACCTATGAAGAATAAGATCGACATGACAACCTTTCTAGATCTTGGGCTCCGGCAGAGTACGAGGATTGCAAGTCCTAAGCAGTGGAGCTGGGTGTCGGCTGCTACGTACCTGTGAAATGAGATATATTATGAGAATCGTTATTGGTCTTACCTTTGGTTAGGTTTGCATTTTACGTGGAGGACCTGGCTCCACCGGTCCCAGGGCAAAGGACGGTGGAGGCCATCCGTCCGGTCCTCCAGAGGTGGGTGAGGCGGCCCCACGGGTCGCTGACCTTCCGGTTGGTGCAGGTGCTTTCCGGGCACGGATGCTTTGGAAAGTACCTGCACCAAATCGCGAGGCGGGAAGCGACCCCTGCCTGCCATGAGTGTGGGGCGCTGGAGGATACAGCGCCCCACACACTGGAAGTGTGTGCCGCTTGGGACCCGCAGCGGCACACACTTTCCTTGGCAGTAGGCCACGATCTCTCGCTGCCAAGCGTGGTGAGAGCCATGCTTGACAGCGAGAGATCGTGGCAGGCGGTGGTCTCCTTCTGCGAGTACGTGATGGCGCAGAAGGAGACCGCGGAGCGGGTCAGAGAGGAGGCCGCTGGAGCTGACCCGCTCCGGCGCAGACGAGCGGGAGGGAGGAGGAGGCGTTACGCGCACCTCTTCCCTCCCCCGTAGTAGGGCCACTGGTGGAGAGTCGGGGGACTCTCCGCCGGCTTGCACGGCCCCACACGTCTGGTGGGTGACCTTGGTGAGCAAGGTCACCCATCATTTGGCGCGGAGAGGCCCGAAAGGGCCTTCCGCCGGGGGCGAGCTGGCTGGACTGCAGTCGCGACCCCTTCTCGCCCCGGTACGGCGGACGAGGGCTCACGGGGGGGTTTTAGTGGGTTCGAGTCCCACATACCCCCTGCCACCACCCCCGTGGTGGCAGGGAAGTGCGAGGGCATTTCCCCCCATCAAAAAAAAAAAAAAAAAAAAAAAAGTTTGCATTTTACCACTGTGACGTATGATAGTAAGTGACGAGGCGGTTAAAGATGGGACATTGTTATTGTGGAACAGGTTTGGATTCATCAAAATTTTCATCTACCATTCCATAACATGCCCTGTATTTTTTCTCACTGTCATCTATCAGCCGTCATCTCAAAACCTCTCGTTCATCCCCCCTTTTGTTGGTGTACCATACGCATTTCACTGAGTTCAACCGATTTATAACTAGTGGCTCAGTGAAACGTAAGTGGCTAACAAACCTGTCTTAGCATAACATAAAACTGAAAAACTATTTTTGCGTATTTTCTACCCCCATGGCTTCACCATTATAAGAAATTAAAAAAATTTTGAATTTCCAAAAAAATCATTTTAGATTTTTTTGTTATATTAAGATAATTGTTGATTATAAAAAATTATATACTTAATTATCGGGTTCGAAAATTATGTGATTTTTTGGGCGATTGTAATTATCTAACCGTGCTCAAATAATTATCCATAATTGACTGAGAGAGCGAGAAGTGCAAGTGAAGCGTTTCATTTAGTTTTTGTCCAAACATTATTTGGTATTTCGGCGGATGTCCGGCTGTCGGGCTATCCTCCTCTACATTACAGGTCGCATATCTCAATCAATTCTATTCTAATAATTCACAGGAATCGATCTCTCAGTCAATTATGGATAACTATTTTAGCACGGCTAGACAATTACAGTCAGAAATAGAGAAATAAAACTATCGTCGACGAATATCTGCTTAAGATCACCTCGAACCATTTACGGAAAAAGAAATATAAAGTACGAAGGTGTCAAAGTATATAATAAAGTCCCAAAAGACATCAAAGAGGTTAACTCTTTATTTATTTCCAAAAAACTATTAAAGAACTGCATTTTAGAGGATTTTTCATTGATTGAAAATGTATATTCGGGAAGCTGAACTCGACCTTACATAAAACTATTTATTTCACCTACGTAAATATATATTATATTAAAACCTTCTCACTGTGCCCTAAGCCTTAGGAAACATGTTTATTGCATTCCGATGCGCGGGGATGCCCGCGCATCGGAATGCTACGTAAGTTTTATGAAGTTTTATGAAGGTAGATAGGAAAAATAATACTATACAATTTGATGTGGTTTATAACTTATGATTTAATTTGATTATATATTTTGCGTTGAATAGCAACTGATAACAAAATGAGATATGTCCCTGGAGATATTGTAATACACGTACTTCCTAAGCTAATAAATATAATTAAGAATAGTATCAACATTATGTGATAAGTTTACTGTAAACATCTAACCTGCAGCTCACCGGTTTTTAGTTTTAATATAAAATTACATTTCTCTGTAAGTGAATTTGTAAACTCTTATGAGAAATAAATTCTTTGACCGTAATGAGTGTCAGTGACGCATAAGCAATAACGTTATGTCTCACCACGCTTGCGGCATGCACCGCGAGTTGTCCTCGTAGTTGTTGATGTACAACAAGTGCAGCCACCAGTAGCGCCTGCAGTCGACCGCCTCCTCTACCACTAACGTCTGGAAGGAATACAGCGTTATAATTCTTGGCTATAAAGAATCAATGTGAAAACTGCGTCTTTTGTTAGCGTGCCCTTCATTAGACTAAAATTTCGATGGGAAAAATAGCATTACAATTGATTTCGTTATTGGCGTAACTTTTTTACTGGCGTACATTTCTATAATTGTATAACAAAACCTAAAATAGCTTGAATAAGTGTGGCGCTTATAATACAGCATTACCACTTCATCAAACAAAGCTATAAATGATAGCGTACGACTATCGAAAGAAGTTTTCAATAATAAATATTTTATATTCTCCATGGCGTCCTAGACCTCGTCGACAAATTACTACATAGTTTGCAAAAAGATCACCTGCATACATTTGCAATGGTGGGTGCGGGATTTTTGAGAAAGAATGTGATCTAAACACAATGCACAAAACATAAATTATTTAGAAAAAAAAAATAAAAAACAATCGTATATAGTATAGAATAATATTTCATGAGGCGTAAGTTTTATTTATAAAGAAACGTTTGATAATGAATAAATTACTATACATAATATATTAGACAAAACAAATGTCTTATTCGCCACAGCACGTGGTTTAACACGTGAGGAATAAAACATTTGTTAAAAAGCCACAGATTAAGTTTTATTTAATTTGAATCATATTTGAAACTTACATTCCATAACGGACCGGTACCGAAGTATCTTATCCAAGTCGCCGTCACCGCCACCATAAGCGCATACGGTGGTGTCAGCCTGAAACGAGCCATAAACCATTACAAAATAGCATTTCTTACTAACAACTTAATTTGTGGTTTTCTTACTAAGAACTTAATTTGCAGTTTTCTTACTAACAACTTAATTTGCGCTATTCTTACTAACAATTTAATTTGAGGTTTTCTTACTAACAACTTACTTTGCGGTTTTCTTAATAACAACTTAATTTGAGGTTTTTTACTAACAACTTAATTTGCGGTTTTATTACTTACGACTGAATTTTGCTGTTTTCTTACTAACAACTTACTTTGCGGTTATTTTACTAACACTTAATTTCCAAGATTTGAATACTAGGTACGAATAGAATTTAAATGAAAACTTTTAATAATAAGTAGACAATATGAACATAACGTAAAAATTACGAAAAAACGAGTCTCAAATTTCGGACTTTTGCTCAAATAACTTCAGTATTCAGATACAGGCTATCTATTATTCTTCCGTTGTGATTACAGCCTCTGTGGTGTAGTGGATGAGCAGGTCGGCTCATAACCCGGATGCGGCGGGTTTGATTCCCGCGGCAGAACAAGTATTCGGGCACAAAAAAAAAGCGCAAATACTTGTTCTGAGCCTGAGTGTTGTGGGACCATGGTTCTCGTAGTTCCTGAGTCCCTAAATACAGGGAATTCTAGTTAGGGTCCAGGATCTATGTATGTGATCGTTGGGCGTTATTATTATAAAATAGATATTAAGAAATATAATATAATTATTATTAAATAGAATAGGTAGCCATTGTTGCACCTTAACCATCTCAACAATACGCCCATCGGGAGCATCTTCCACGAGATGTGTTTCTCCTCCGTGCAAATGAGGAAGTTGTAGACCAGCAGGAACGAAGACACGAATAGGAAGGTCTGCATTATCAGCGTTCCGTTTAGGAAGATGTGGTAAATCAGTACGTCGTATTGCTGAAATGAAATAAACGAATTAGTGAACTATGAATCAACTAAAGTTGTATGCATTGAATTGATAGTACCTACATATGCTAAAAAGATTTATTATAATTTCTGGTCTACATTTTTCCTTCACCTTTTAAAACTAACCTGTGTTGGTGTTGCATCTATTGAGAGGCTTTCAGTCATTCCAACCAGCATTATCAAGGCACATCAACACTAATTCTGATATCACCTATCATGATTTATTAAACTGGGACAGTATGGGCATATTTGAATCCTTATGAGATACGGGAGAACTGTCCTAGGAAGTATTTACTCATTTTTTATGAAAACGATGTTGACGATAAGACTTTATGATCTGATCTCATAGTTTAGTAATCTTATTACTAGATTGTGCTGATGTCTCTGGATGACGTGCGCAGTGCAGTGTCACCCGAACCTATATACTTTAGAGTTCCGAGTGCAGTGTCAACTGCAGCTGATATGGATAGCCATGTCGTTTAACATCAGGCGAACGTCCTTAACATTTAAAAAAAGTAGTTATTTTTTGGTTAATCGTCATATTTACGTTGTTTTGAACTTTTTTTTTGATGCGGGTCGATTCCTTTTTTAACATTTATTGCGATAGTTTTATTAACGTACCAGATTACTTAAAAATTGTACTTTTTATTTGAATTTGACTAACTTCTTCGGCTCCGATTTTTTTCCCAATACAATCAAAAAGATGACCGACTTCCTTACAATAAACAGGGACATTGCGTATTAAACAAATTTGCTCAAAGAAACTCATTACTATGGAGAACACACGCTTGACCAAAAAAAAAACTACACTATAATCATATGGTTGCGGATTTCTTCATACTGTTCCAGTGAAAAATATCTCACTGTATATATACCTACACAGTGAGATATTTTTCACTGCCCAAAGAGTATCTACTCCTTGGGCAAGACAGACACTAAAATTAAACTAATTCGTACGTACATCTTCTAAGAACTTCGGGTTTTCGCATAACAAGGCGAATGGCATTATGGAATGGACTAAAATCACTCCAGACATCGAGATAGCTCTGTAAACAACAAGAAAAGATATTCTATCTTCTACTCTTTCAGATTACGTGCACATAATTAAATTCAAAATATTATTTATTTGCAACTTATGTCCTTCCACAACGTTATTTTCAAGGGGAAAACTTGGTAGTACTATTGTGGTTGTAGGGTAGTACTAAAGCTTTTCAATGTCATAATATAAAAAAAAACTTTTTCTCACGCAAATGCTACCGTTTTCTCGAGGTAGAAGGTGCTTATTTGAGCTGCTAACGTGAAAAATCCCACTACCAGTAAGTAGCATACACTACATGCTACCCCCTACGTATACACCGTTGAATTGCAATGCTGATTCGTTGTGCCAAATACCAGGCGCACTGATAAACAAAACTAATAGAACTAAAACAGGTACAGGCAACAAAAATCAAAATATAAGAGATGTGAACTAAACAGCCTACCAAATGCTACGATGGGCACGATCTAACAAAAAGCTTACCACTGTTATTTTTTTATTTATCTTATTTAATTAGGAATAGTAAACAGCATACATTATCAATATTAAGCTAAAATATACCAATGGTAAATTTAGTAATAATGCAGCCCACAACACTATCCTCAGATTGTTAAACAGTATAAACAAATTTAATGCTAGGGGAAGATGACATGCAAAACACAAACATTCATATTTACTTAAAATGTACACAAATGAAATAAGATGAAATGAGGTGAAAAGAAGTAGTAAAGCTGTTGTGTACCTTATCCCATAAATTCCTTTGAATCTATCTAGCCTAGAATCTTCTCGTTGCGGTAAAGAAATCAATCTCTTACAGTTACGAGGTATTGAAAAACATAACAGGAACTGCCCAACTGGAATCAAAATAATTATATTCAACCTTAATTATGGAATGCTGAATACATGCTGAAAACAAGCTAAATACGCGTTAATGAAAAAATAGTCGTAATCAGTTGTAACAATAACAATGAAAAAATACTTAAAGTAAAGTTATGACAGAGTTATATCTCATTAACATAAACAAATATATATTTATTTAATATAAGTTAAGAAATTGTGAAATATTTTTTCAGAGCCAATATTTATATGACCATTATATTGTTACCCATATACCATACAGGTTATATGACCATTATATTGTTACCCATATACCATACAGGTTATATGACCATTATATTGTTACCCATATACCATACAGGTTATATGACCATTATATTGTTACCCATATACCATACAGGTTACAAACATTTTATAATAATACTCTACTCCTATGTGTGACCTTGTAAAAATGAATCAATATTTTAATAGCCACTGCTGTGGGGTGGTTGAGAAATTCGACTCGTACTTTTTTTTTGTTTTTTTTTTTTTATGTTATTGAATGATGTGACAAGCTAGTCGTTCACCTGATGTAAGGCGCCACGGCCGCCCATAACTGAACAGTGTCACTCGGAACCCTAAAACATAGAGTTTCAAGCGACACTGCACTGCGCACATCATCCTGAGACATCAGCACAGTCTGATAATAAGATTACTCGACTGTGAGATCAGATCATAAAGTCTCAATTACCCAGTAATTTCACTAGCTACAGTGCCCTTCAAACCGGAACACAGTAGTGCTTGCACACTACTGCTTGACGGCAGAATAACTGGCAAAGCGGTGGTACCTACCTAGACGAACTTTGCAACAAAGTCCTACCACCTAGTAAAATAAGTAATTATCAAAATATAAAAAAAATACCTAGTCTGTTGTTTTGTTTAATCCAAAAGATATCAACTAGGCTTCCAACAGCGTTGCATACCACTAAACCCAGCACAATTGCTGCCACCACTATGTCGGCTGCACCAACATTCTGTATCTTATCATTATGTCCAATGCAGGATATATCTTCCTTCACTCTCACTTTCAAATTGTACGTTTTCGATAAAGAATCATTTAGGCATGCTTCAAAGGAGTTTCCTTGGTCCACCGTATAATTATAATTTTCATAGAAGTTTCTACAGTTGTGCGTCATACATACGCCGTAAATTGATTTTGTATGGTTGAAATGTGTAGCTGTGTGTTCGGAGTACTCCTGAAACCAAAACAACATCTGTACCGACAAGTAAATTGGTCTGTGCTATCTATCAGCTATCTACACCTTTACATGTGTCAATCTAATCGTATGGTTACATTCAAAGATATTAAAAAATGATTATTGTTACTACGACCTATATATATACTAGGAGTGATAAACATTTTAGTATTATAATTTTTCCAATATTGGAAGACCATAAAATGAAGAAAATAAGAGATTCTGCTATATTAAGCCGTAATGTAAATACATTTAAAAAAAATTAAAATTACTTTATAATAACATAAAGTTAAAGCCACGAAATAAAACAATCCTCACGAGCGACTTCATGATGCTGCCAAATTTTAGCCTTGATCCACGTTAGCAATTAATAATCACGTACAAGCTCTGACGAAAGGAAGAAGGAACCATTCTTTATTAATTGAGTTCTTTGTAAGACTCAACTAGTCTGGTGTGCTGTAATAACTTACAATCAGTTACTTTTTTACCAAAAAAATAATATTAGTTATATTAATGTTGCAGAAAATTAATTCTATCGTAAAGAAATAGTAATTCGTAATCATGCTTAATTGGAATTTTTGTGTCAATTTTTCTAGGCCAAGTCAAAATCATGCAGGATGAGTTGAGATTGAGTGTGATTCAAACTTAATAGCGGCTGTGAACCATGCTGCAACCCCCCCGCATGTTGCGTTAACCACTTGTCGATGCCCGTGCACATCAAAATTTTGCGCAGCTTTTCCCGTCGACTTCACAGCCGCCATATTTTAACAAAAAAAAAACATTCAGTTAATCGGATCTATTGAATTTATTTACCTTGGTCCCAGTGAGATTTTCATAGATAAGATCTTATATTAGCAATTCACGGGAGTATATAGCAATAATAAGTTAGAGTGTGCATTAGGATTGGGAGTGGGATTTAAATCTATCGGACAAAACCCAGTGTACCCAATAGTCTAGACCGTGGAGTTTTACCTCTATTGCTTACTCTGTGTTATTTACCTGCATTTGCTTCAGCAAAGGACTGAAGCCCTCAGCTACGAAGTTCACGTGGGCTGTGCAGTAAAGCCCACCAGGGTCTTGGAGGCATTTCTCGAATGGGTCCAAGTGGATAATTGGTGGCATCAGCTCGTACTCTTCATCTACAAGGTTAAGGGCACAGGTTTAAGAGAGACCATTTTGACAATAAAAGAAGATACGTAAAAAGAAGTTCTATGGACCTGCATTTTTAGTGTAAAATACTTTAATGACCGCAAAAAACAAGAATTATAAACGTCACGAAATTCAAAACGCTCTTGAAGGTAGTGGGGAGAGGAAGATTGAAACAGTACATTGTACAAAAAAGACAATACGAGCATTCCGACGTAGTCTTGTTGGAAGCCACTTGAGCCTAATATAAAAAGCAGGTAGACATGGTATATGTGCAAGCCAAATACGAATCTTATACAGAAACTGTGGATACAGCTGGTCCTCCGTGATGACGAGGCTGCAGACGTCGGCATATACTAAGAAAAGGGGCAAACGAAACTATGCGAACGTAATCTTAGTGGAAGTTGGCAGAAAACTGCGTAGCTTACGCAATGAGCCTAGTGAGAACTACTAGACTCCTGTCAATGACTATATATCCCCAGGTTCTTCATTGTGTCACTAAAAGGAACCGCAACTCTGCCAAACACAAAAGATCATAGAACACATCCACATGCTCCAGATTATACAAAAGTCCGAAGAGTATGATCGGCCATTATGCCTAGCGTTTATGGACGAAACTGGTAGTACTGTAGTGTTTACAGCGATGTCAAATTGACTATAGGTATATTAGGTACATAACTAACCTTCGTTTTGCCGATGATATAGTCATAATGGCGGATTCGCTCGAGGACCATAGCACCATGATCAACGACCTCTGTAGTCTCCCAACAGATTGGTCTTAAGTGAACATGGGCAAGCCAAAAATCATGTATATGCCCATGTTCCACTATACCGGTAATTGTTGGGAGCGATACTCTCGAAGTTGTCGGACAGACTGCCCTGTGACTGCGTTGGATAGGTCTAACTTCGAGAGTCTTTAGAGACGTCCACTGCTTAACATAGCCTGATCTTTTGATGATGATTTGACTCAACTTGGGGCAAAAGTTTTCAGTCAATTTATACCTGCAGAACAGCTGTTAGGGTAGACTTGGTAGTGAGATAACTTCTTCAGATCATTTTAGTGATAATATAGGTACTAATATTAGAAGGGTTATTAAGTAGGTAGTTACTTACCGCTTAACTTATATATAGCCGCATAACCCATTTGAATGGAGTATAGTAAAACCAAAACCACGCACGGGCTCATTGTAAAATTGTGATTTAATCAGCCTAATAATAATCGTTATTATTTTATTTTCTCTTCACATAAATATATTATTATTTCTTTAGTAATATTACATAGAAGGTACTAAATTTTCTAATATTAATTCGTGTGTTTTCCAGGAGTGTAAAATAAAATAAAATGATGTGACAATATTTGGCAAGAGCTCCAAGACTCGACGATGGTTTTAGTTGGAAGATGACTGTAGATGAAGTGATAATATAAATAAATGATAACTATTTCTGGTTACTCAAAACGATTATGTTTTAGTAGGACGTGTGTATGCGTTCAAAAACTTATTTAAACAACATTTACAATAAACAAAATCACAAAATTGGCACCAATTTTTTGGCAGTGAAATCTACAAAAATACTGGTTCTAAATACACAGTGCCGCCACGGACTAGTAGCTATGTATAACATGAAGGTATCCTTATAGGTACTGCTAAGGTTTACAAACGCAGGTACTTACTGAAATTCTTAAACTAATTACCGCGACATACAATACCCAATTATTCACTATGGTCAATGTATAATTTGATTTTTTTTTAGATATAATGATTTTATGAATAAATTTACAATATATTAACCACGGTTTGACCCTTCTTCGTACCATTGATAACACAATTAAATTATTAATGCATTTCACACGAAATATGTTTCAGGTACAAGTACCGAGTGTGTTCCAGCAAACTCTCCCTACGTCATGATCATCAAGATCCACTGCTGAACCTCCCCAGCACCATTTGAACGGCTACTTGCATCTTGCATCTAACGGCCCCTGCGGTTTTTCCATTTATTTTTTAACCTAGTGTGTCCGAGCTTATGTCTTTTATTTCGTGAACACCACAACGCTTGTATAATTCAAAACGACTTAGTTCAGAAGAGCCTCTTTTATGTGAACTGCAGGAACTTGTTTGAAATGATTCGCTCCAGAGCGACTTTTATATCTATTAGGGTTTCGAGAACCGGTACTGATTTTGAGAAATGGGATTTTTAGTACTTTTCTTCCACGGAACCGGGGTTCTCGGTTTTTCGGTGCTTACACTCAAGGAGGGCCATCGGCGATGCAGCCATCGCACGCCGCACTAAGCGGCTGATGATATCTTATATTTATATCTATTTATAGCGTCCCAGTTGCGGAAATAAACACACACAGCCTTATTAATAAACGGGTATTAGTCTCGGATTAGTCACTTCAGCTTTTGTCCTTTTTTTGCTACTGGAATATTTAGCTGGATCGAAAGAGACAAAAAATGGTGTAACTAGTCTAAAGCTAATTCGTGTTTATTAATAAGGCTGACAAAGTCTCCAGGATGGTCTGACTGTGTTGGTGGGGTTTATTCCGGAACAATGGCTTATATTACCAGCCAACTATTTAAAATTTATATTTTTCCTATTGTTTGTGAAATCTAAATTAACATTTTCCTTGTTATGTTTCGAATAGTATAAAGGGATAGGTATATATTTATTGGTTCACGATATAAATAATATTAAACTAATATAATACCCACATTACAATTACTTTCTCTGATATTTTAAAATGTTTAACCTATTTGCCAAACATTTTTCATACTTCATTCGGTTGATTTTTAATACTGACTTGATTATTATTGGTGATTCTTTGACTTCACTTTTAACCTTGACTACATTGCTCGTACTGCATTGCTTTGACTGGCCCGATAGCTCAGTTGGTAGTAATCCTGCCTTCTGAAATGGGTTGTGGGTTCGATTACCACCCAAGACAA
The DNA here is from genome assembly GCA_905220475.3 of Ennomos fuscantarius. Taxonomy (NCBI): domain Eukaryota; kingdom Metazoa; phylum Arthropoda; class Insecta; order Lepidoptera; family Geometridae; genus Ennomos; species Ennomos fuscantarius. Next base: position 781,073 of record HG992040.1, on the reverse strand, counting down.
CTATTTGTGTGATGAACATCGATGTTTGTTCTGTATCTAGGTGTTACATTATATTCTATGTATGTATTTACAAACAAAAAGTATCTCAGTATTGAATCAGTTATCTGGTTCCCATAGTACAAGCTTTGCTCAGTTTGGGGCTAGATGGCGCTGTGTGAAATGTCCGCAGATATTTATTTATTTATCTCCTATCTACTGGACTGATCCAGAAATGTCCAACTAACCGCATTTGGTGTTATAATTCTTCATAACAAGTTGATGCGTGTTTTGGAACGGCGTAGTGATCTCATCCCGACGTACAATACTAATAGCATAGAAATATTCCTCTAAGACCAACAGTATCAGCAGTTTCATGTGAAAACAAACCGCGACGTGAACACCCACTTATCACCGGATTTCACGAAAAGGATAACCTATAATCACGATCGAAATTTTTTTTTTGGTTTTATTTGAAATCGCGTTTGACCACTATCGCACCTGATACCTGATGGTAAGTGACGATTCGGTCTAGGATGTAACACGCTTGCCTAGAAGATACCTGTTCACTCGCGATTTGAAGACTCCAAGGTTATAGTTTTCGGAAAATACGGACGCCAGTAAAGTGTTCCACTTTTTGGCTGTTCGCATTATAAATGTGGAGCCAAATCTTTTTGTTCGCACATGTGGGATATTAACCATGTACCGGTGGCGCTTTTTCGTACATCTGGTTGTCCGATAGTGGAACGGTGATGGCGGAAGCAGGTTATGCTACTCCAATGCACACTCTCCAAAATGCACTCGATAGAAGGCCATACCGTAAGTAGCGTTGTTTTAATTTTATTGGTTGTCAAAAACTCTTGAATTGCTTGTCAGTAACGTGAACCTTTGGGGCATGAAGTTCGAGATTTATTAAACTGTCAGTTTTGTACAGACGCGAATATTCCTTAATCTTTTCCGCGATGGTTCGTTTTTTCTGACCGATGTAGGAACTAGTCATTCTTCTGCGTGTTTGAAATGGGATGATATCTTTTAGTGCCCCCACCTGCTGTGCCGCCTTGGATAACGGACTATATTCAATCTTGGAGTAAATTCTTAGTGCTGTTCTAACTTGGTCAGTCTCACATATAGTAAAAGCACCAGCGGTCTATAAATATCAAAAACCACTTTATTTCATATATATCTGAGTAGGGCTGCATATTAGTCACACTGTAGCCATTTTGTTAAATTACTCCTACATGGGATAGCTCCGTTGGTATGGTCCACGGTTTATCATATATCAACGCACAGCCTAAACCGCTGGCCTTAGAGACTTGAAATTTGGAAGGTGTGTTTTTGTAAAGTATACTAGGTATCCACTTAGAAATAATTTTTCGAAATTCCATCCCTGAGAGGGTGAAATGGGTGGTTCAATTACCTATGAAACATTTTCTTCTTCGTTTCCTATAACCCACGCGGGCGAAGCCGCGGGCAGAAGCTAGTCATTTATAAGCTTGAACTCTTATAAGAGGCAAACAGCGTGACTAAATGTCACACGAACCTTTTGTACTTTATTTTAATCTCTAGCACGTTACGGTGACGTTTTTACAAATCTGCCACTGCAGTATAACCTAGAGAAAATCTGTCAAATCATCAAAACTGCAACCTACCCTGCCTCATGCATTAGGCAACTAAGTCACAATGGAATCAATCTTAACTGAAGTTACTTTACTGCGGTCAGTTATCCAGAATATAATCAACAATCGACTGAAGTGAAACTTCTTTACCTCCATCTATCGGCCAGTATAGCTTTGTTTTTGCTTTGTTTAATGTTAATGTCGCCATCCGGTAAATTTATGACAATTGTAAATCGTTAACAACTGTAAATTGTCATATTACCGGATATCCAACATAATATTTTTTTTTTTTACTTTGTTATATTTACAATGAAGATCTAATACGTGAACCAACTTCAATTTCCGTTCGCCTAGCATTCACCAGCTGACCCCAAGTCAAGCGTGAGTAAAGAGCGTAAGCGTTTTCCTTAAAAAAATATTGAAACAATTATAATTATATGTGTCTCGATTTAAAATTATAAAAGGTACTCATTGTAATTGTAAAAATATCGTATTCAGTAAGATAATATAATTAATATAATTTATTTCTGTAGTGATTATTATTTTGATTGCTTGTTTAGATATAAAAAAAATTAAAACTCTGGTTAGTACATTTTATCATTTTAAATCGAGACATTTATATTGTCTATTGTTTGAACTGGTTATTTTATATATTACATACTTTTCGTCATATCTCAAAAAGTGCACGAAAATAGCACCAAGTGTATCTGAAGAAAATATGGCATATAACGATATGATACCATCATATAAATCCCAGAACGACAACGGGCCAGAATCACTTAATATCCATACATATATATATATCAAAATATATGAAAGCATAGAAAGATATATAATGTATAAGTATTTTAATTTAATGACCTACCTTTATTTATAATAATATTAATTTCTACCCAACATGGACCGTATTCGTCAGAGCTCACGTTTATTAGGTAAAAATACTAGACTGTGTTCGTAACCGCATCTTGTTTGTGTGTGTCACATTGGCCGACAAGCGGTAGGTAGCGGGCAATACGTTACATACTCTTTGGCGGGTAGTGTGCTCCGCGTCGCGAACCATGGCACATGCTGACGCAAATCAGGTCATCCGTGATCTCCTTCAAAACATCGCCACCGAACAAAAGTTCACAAATTATGACCTGCAAGTGAATCCTATGAGCACCGGTGGGGCAAACTACACCTCCCATCTCTTTCTGGCTACGATATCCGAAGGAAAAAGGGAGTTAAAAATATTTGCCAAAGTAGCAGCTATCGGCGAGAAAATGCGCTCTCAACTCCCAATAAAAATGTACGAAACTGAAAGATTCTTCTACACGAAACTAGCCAAAATCTACCGTGAGCTAGAAGACAAGAATAACGTTCCCATCGAACACAGAGTCACAGTTCCCGAATTTTACGGCTGTTGTGAGAGAGTGTACGAAGAAACGATTGTGCTTGAAGACCTGGCAGCTAAAGGGTACCAAATGTACGACCGATTTAAATCAGTAGATTGGAACTATGCGGCTACGTCGATTACAGAGCTGGCTAAATATCACGCACTGTCTGTCGCTTACCAGGTCTACAACCCTGAAGAATCAGAAAAAGTCTTCGCAGATCTTAAAGTTGAACTACCCGACAATGAGGAAGAAATGAAGGTCTTTTGGGATAGCGTCTGGCAAAGAACACTGGAGGCGACCAGAGAAGAAAATAAGGATAGACTAAAGAAGTTTTTTGAAAAAGGTTTTTTTGAAGGGAAGGCATTTATGAAATTCTTAGAACCTGTGACGTTGGCTGTCATTGGGCATGGTGACTACAGGCCCAGTAATTTGATGCATAGATTAGGAAAGGTAAGAAATTTAATTGAATACTTTAAATCGTATTTACTCGTAATTGCCTGATTCATTACACGAGAGACTATTATTTGCTAAAAGATAAACATTTATTAAAATAACAAGTTTATTAACAAAACAAAAAACAAAGATAAGTGCCGCAAAAATTATGATACCGTCAAATTTACAAGTTCATTACAGCTGATGAATAAAAATATTCTATTATGTAAAACTGGATACAAAAAAGGTCTTAAATAAAAAAATATTAACAAGAGTTTATCCATTTCGGACCTTATTCTATACGTAGGTTTTTTTATGTTAGTGAATGATGTGGCGAGCTAAGCAAAACACAGTTTCGCGCGACACTGCACTGCGCACATCATCCTAAAACATCAGCACAGTCTGGTAATAAGATTACTCGACTGTGAGATCAGATCATAGTCTCAATTACCCAGTAATTTCACTAGCTACAGTGCTCTTCAAACCGGAACACAGTAGTGCTTACTTAGCGGCAGAATAACTGTCAAAGCGGTGGTACCTACCTAGATGGACTTTGCAACAAAGTCCTACCACCTAGTAAAGGAGTTCAAGTACCAGGAGTTCAGTGACATATAGGATGTATATATATGTCACTGAACTCCTGCTAAAAGGTTGGCCTGGGAAAAGCTGTTTTTAGTCCACGTTATCAGTCTAAAAAAGAATTCAAAAATACATTTTCGGGTGAATTATGATTCTAATTTTTCTCTGTACAAGGGCATGTTTAAAGTTCGTTCTATCAAAACACTTCATCACAAATGCATTAGGCATATATATGTTTAGCAATGACATCCGCCCATACCACTTACCGGACGATCATGAATTCATTAAATACAGCCGCTAGCCGCTACAGATTAAATAATATTCATCAATCATATGTACATACTAGTTGCGCCCTGCGGTTTCACCCGCGGGTAAAAAGTATTTCAATTATTTCACACGGGAGAATTTCACTTTTCCGGGATAAAATGTAGCCTATATGTTAATCCAGTATATAAGCTATCTTGGTACCAAATTTCATCCAAATCCATTCAGCCGTTTGAACGTGAAGGAGTAACAAACATACACACATACAAACTTTCGCCTTTATAATATTAGTGTGATGTGATGTGATGTAATTAATATTATAATAATACGAGCTTCTGCCCGCAGCTTCGCCCGTGGCGTGGCCTATGGGAAAATAATTCAACCACCCATTTCACCCTCTTAAGGGAGTAATTTAGAAAAATAATATATGTGGTGACGTGATCTTTTTCGTTTTCCCGCCAAAACTCGGAATTATTCATTGTCGATTCAAGTTTTCGGATTATATTTCTCATTTTCTTTTCTTCCAGGATGGAACCATAGAGATGATCGCAGTAGACTACCAGACCTTGCGCGGAAGCTGTCCAGTCGTAGACCTTCTATACTTCATTTTTACGGGCACGGACTCTCAGTTCCGCGCCCAGCACTACCAGCGGCTCGTCGATCACTACTACGAGCAGCTCCGGGCTGCGCTCGCCAGGCTCGGCCTTAACCCTGATGAGAAGTACTCCAGGGCAGACTTCGATTTTGAGCTCAAAGAGGTGAGTTTCATATAGATAATTTAACGGTTTTCGTACGCATCTGAAAGTCAAAGTCAAAATCAATAGACTTGTTGCAAATAGGCTATTTTTAGCACTTTTACAAGTCAAAATTATATTATGTACTTAAAATTAAGTTATTGTACTAAGCATATAGAATTACAAAGTGTTTATTGTCAAGTATTACACAGATCACTTTTCCTTAAATTCAAAGTCATGTTCCAATTATTTATAGCGAATAGGCTATTTTTAACGTGATTACGTTAAAAATGTTACGTAAGTCAAAATCAGAATTAAGTTTTTGTTCTACGCATATAAAATTACTAAGTGCTGAGTGCTTGTTGGTCAAACAGATAAGAGAAAAAACAAATAGTCAAACATAGCACGCCAATTATTATAATAAATGAGTTTGAAAAAAGTTCTCTTTCCCACTATATACACTTACATCGGGGTATGTCGTTTGCTATTCTGTAACGATGTTATTTTTTTTTTTATGTTTCTAAATTACATGACGAGCTAGTCGCTCGCCTGATGTTAAGCTACACGACTGCCCATATCAGTTGCAGTGACACCTGAAACTCAAAAGTATAGTTTCGCGTGACACTGCACTGCGCACGTCATTCTGAGACATCAGCACAGTCTAATAAGATTACTAGACTGTGAGATTAGGTCATAAAGTCTCATTTGCCCAGTATTTTCACTAGCTACAGTGCCCTTCAAGCCGGAACACAGCAGCGCCCGCGCACTACTGCTTGGCGGAAGAATAACTGGCAAAGCGGTGGTACCTACCTAGACGAACTTTGCAGAAAAGTCCTACCACCTAGTAAAATGTAACTTATGTAACAAATTGAATACTTTGAGTATTCAATTTATTACATAACATCGTTACAGAATAGCAAGCAGGCGTAACTACGCCTGCTTAGCGTAATCAAGAGAATTGAACCAATAAAAAACGAATGTGCCTTAGATCACACGACTAAAGTAAAACTTCTTTAGTTTAGCTCCATCTATCGGCCGGTATAGCTTTGTTTTGCTTTGTTTAATATTAATGTCGGCTTTTTTGTTGGGTTTTTTGGCGGGAAAACGAAAAAGATCACGTTACCGCATTATATTATTTTCCAAAACTTGTGTTATTTTTAGTGTTAGTGCATAAAATTGGTGGCATTTTATTCGTTAAGTGCTGGATTACAGGCATGAGTGTGGAAAAGTGGTATAATGATGGTGAAACGTTTCTTTTCGTGTTGTTTCCAAAACTCCATAAATGCTTCTGGTAAAGTTGCCACCACTTTACTAGGAGTATGACTTGACTAAACTAGACCATGACTTGACTTGATTACTTCGACTGTGACCTGACGTCACAACGACCATATTTACGTGAAATATCATTAACTTGATAAATTATCAATTACTTGACACTGGCTAAATACACAAAAGTGTGGAGCCAAAGCACACAATATGTTGTGTTGTGTTGTGTTGACAATAAGCACTTTGTAATTTTATATGCTTAGTGAAATAACTTAATTTTAAGTACCTAATATAATTTTGACTTGTAAAAGTGCTAAACTTAGCCTATTTGCAATAAATCTTTTGACTTTGACTTTGAAAGCCCAAAACAAAAAAAATTTCGGCATCTTGACAATTGTAAAATGTCATTTTACCGAGCATACCAACATAATAATAATACAAATTGAAAGTAATTTTTAACTTTGTTATGTTAACAATGGAGATGTACGTGAACCAACACCTTTCAAGTTCCTTTCACCTCGTACGCACTTATCTCCCAAATTCTGTGGTTCCTACATAAAGCTGGGACGTGCTTAAGCTGCCCTAACAAGTGATCTCATGTCCAAATTTATCCTTGTACACATTGAAAGGTCTACAGAAAACTCCGCTATGGTATATTTTTATCTCTTATGGATATGCCACAATAACATTTTTTTGTCATTTACTTTTTACGACAAATAATGGCTAATTTTCGAAGCGATTTTAACCAATACAGCATTAATCCTTATCTAATTAAATACCTTAAATATATTGTCGATTTAATATATATCTATATGGTCCTTTACAGCATATGATTTAAATAAATATTTTCGAAGATATTACAGATTTTAAAATTGCGGGACGTAGCGTTTGCGGCGGTTCCGGCCGGCCGGGGCGGGAGCGTGCCTATATATATCGCGTCGGTTCAGTGAATGACATACGTTTCAAACAAAAAAAGTTTTGATTAGCTATGAATTCTAAATTCAAATTAATTTTGTTTTAAAAATATGACATTCTATTTACAATATAAGTCTTTTGTTTATTGATTAGCGTTGTATTTTCATTACATTTCAACATTTTTCCTCATAATGGATACTTTGAAATTTCGTGTAATTATGGAATATGAGTTCCGTCGTGGCACCAACGCGGCACAAACGACACGTAACATCAACGACGTTTACGGCGAGAACTGTACAAACGAACGTACAACCCGTTATTGGTTTGCTCGGTTCCGTTTTGGGAATTTTGACTTGAAAAATGAACCTCGTGGTCGTCCGGAAACTTTGGTCAACAATGATGAATTAAAGGCGATTGTGGAAGCTGATGAATCTCAATCTACAGCTGAGCTGGCAGCAGCTTTAGATGTTAGCATCAAAACAATATTGGTCCATTTGCGACAGATTGGCAAGATAAAAAAGCTTGATAGATGGGTGCCCCACGAACTTAACGATCGCCAGCGCAACGTACGCGTCGAGACTTGCCTTGCGCTGCTTAACAGGCACAGAAATGAAGGAATTTTGAACCGAATTGTTACGTGCGACGAAAAATGGATTTTTTTTGACAATCGAAAGCGCTCAGCAAGTTGGTTAGATCCTGGTTCGGTACCAAAACAATGTGCAAAACGAAAAATGACCCCTAGAAAGGTGATGGTCACAGTTTGGTGGTCTAGTGCTGGTGTGATTCATCATAGCTTTTTACAAAACGGCGAAAGCATTACTGCAGATGTGTACATTGAAGAACTGACCACAATGATGGCGAATCTCGCACGTCTGCAACCAGCTTTGGTCAATCGGTCGTCTCCACTGCTACTTCACGACAACGCGCGACCCCATACTGCACAACAGACCGTCTCTAAGCTGCATGAGTTGGGTTTGGAAGCTCTCCCTCATCCGCCACACTCACCAGATCTTGCGCCTACCGACTATTAGTTTTTCCAAAATTTGGACAAATTTTAGCGGGAAAAAAAATCAATTCCTGATAGGCAGTACAAAACGCCTTTGAAGAGTTTGTTGTCTCCCGTCCTGCTGATTTTTTCAAGAAGGGCATCCATAAACTGCCACAGCGTTGGCAAAGATGCATTGATTGCAGTGGTGATTACTTTGAATTGAATAATTTCATAGGTAAAGACCTAATAATTATTTTATACCCGTGCGAAGCCGGAGCGGGCCGCTAGTTCTTTATAAAAATAAACTACTTCTTCTCTTCGTTTAATGGCTTGCTATCGCTTTTTAGCAATAATTCTGCCAATGTCAAGTGAGGTGTTATTGTATAGTTATGTCATGTCAGTCTTATTTTGTCAGTCAAAATGCCGCAGTAAAATGATGGATATTTTACTGAAGGCTCTAGGAAGCCTTGAAAAGAAAACGAAAAGGCATGGTTTAAAAACTTGGAACCATTTACCAACACTGCACGTTCACGAACACTTAACGGATAACAATCCACCCTTATCACACGTTAAAATTCACAAGTACACGGATTATGAAATATAATTCAAAATTACAACCATCATTTTACTGTTTTGGCTCCACACTTTTGTATATTTAGCCAGTGTCAAGTAATTGATAATTTATCAAGTTAATGATATTTCACGCAAATTTGTGTCAAGTCATAGTTGAAGTTATCAAGTCAAGTCTAGTCAAAGTCATACTCCTAGTAAAGTGGTGGCAACTTTACTTGAAGCTTCTATGGAGTTTTTGAAACAAGACGAAAAGAAACGTTTCACCATCATTATACCATTTTCCCACACTCACGCCTGTAATCCAGCACTTGACGAATAGAATGCCACCAATTTTATGCACTAACACTGAAAATAACACAAGTTTTGGAAAATAATACAATGCGGTGACGCAATCTTTTTCGCTTTACCGCCAAAACCAACCATTATTTTTGGATTCTTTGCAACGACCAACCAGTAGCTTATGACCGACTTACCAGTTGACACTTGACATTGACAGTGACAAACTCTACACATACCTATGTCCCGACTACTGTAAACCTAACGAATATTCTCCTTCCATATTCCAGAAACTTCCATTCGGGCTGACGGTGGCTGTGTTTACACTCCCTGTCATCACGGTGGAGGCCGAGAACGCTCCGAAGGTCGACGAGAGCCTGCAGATATCAGACTTCTCCATCCAGAAGACCAGCAGTCTGTTCCCTGAGCGACTGAACGGCGTAGTTGACGACTTCGTCAGATGGGGTGTCATATAGGTTGTGATGTAGAATGATACTGCAATCTGTTATCTGTTGCCGAGACGCGTAATATCAGGTGAACTAAAAGCTTGTTACGTCATTCCTTTACAACAAAATTATATTCCTTTTTGTTTGAAATTTGGAACAATAACAATGGTTGAATCGATAGGTGGTAGGACTTTTCTGCAAATTTCGTCTAGATAGGCACCACCGCTTTGCCAGTTATTCTGCCGCCAAGCAGTCGTGGGCAACCACCGCTCTGTTCCGGTTTGAAGAGCAAAATTACTGGGCAAATGAGACTTTATGACCTGATCTCACAGTCTAGTATTCTTATTACTATTACTAGACGGTGATAGGTATTAGGTATAAGATTTATGATATTAATCTAATAATGTATCCAGATAATATACAGTTGTCAAGTTATCATTAAATAATGAATATAAGAATTATCAGAGAGCACAAAGTTTCCAATCAAGCAAAATAATAAATAAAAAATAGTTATTGAATAATTTTAACTAGTCTACTTTAATTCCTCGACCTCGATGGTTTGAACCCTACTAAGTCTGTCAATTAAAAGGATTTATTTCATAAAAGATTATTACATATAAATACCAGTTACATTACCTTACCATAACATTAATAATTACTACATTATTACTTCATATTATTTACATAGGAAGTTACAATTCAAAATTACTATTTACAAAAGCAACATCCTCATAGCTTTTTAACGGGTGATTTTTAGATTGGTCACTCCAACTTTTGCCTTATTTTAAGATTTGTGATTTATAAATAGTAGTATCGCCTGCTTAGCGTAATCAACAGAAACGAAACATTTGAATCACGAGCGGGATTTGAGCAAACATTAATTCGTCCCTAAAGCACATGCTTTACATCTATACATGTAAAATTCAAAGTTCTTACTGACTAACTGACTTATAAAAGCACAGCCTAAACCACTGGTCCTAGAGACTTGAAATTTGGAGGGTGGTTCTTTGTAAAGTGTAGGTATCCACTAAGAAAAGGTTTTTTGAAATTCCACCCCTAAATGGGTGGTTGAATTAAATATGAAAAAAAAATCTTGTTCGTTTCCTAAAGGCCACGCGGGCGAAACCGCGAGCAGAAGTTAGTAAGCTATAGAGCATTACATTTTTCCTTTGCAAAAAATTAGCGTGATTGTCTTTTTTATTCTTAGAATATTGTACTCAAACGAAAAAGATTGCAAGTACAGAAATAATGATAGATAACCGTAAATGGAAGTTTTTGGAATGATTTAGCTTTTTTATAACTTTACCCTCTCCCTAAAAGTAAAACTATTTAACCCGTGCGAAGGGCGGGTCAGATAATTTAGTAATATAAATGCAGAACTTAAATATGCTGGTCGGGTTCTGGCTAATAGATTGGGGCTGCATCAGAACTTGGTCTGCTCGTTCTCCGGCTTGAGGGTGGCGACCTTCATGAGCCTCATGAGCGGCGCCTCCACCAGTAAGCAGAACGGCAGCGCCAACGAGAATGTCAGCATCATCACGCCGAAGTGTAACAGCGTCTAGAATATTTAACCAATAGATACACGATACACATTTTAATATCCTACCGACTGCACCAAATAACGTTACGTTAAAATAATAATTATAATATATTATATTATAACGAATATTTATAAACATCTAGGCCCAAACTAATTAAAGCTATGGAAACCAGAGAACTGATACAACACTTAGATACATTTTGTTTGTAGATACATACATAGAGTACAATATAACACTCTGACACATAAATGCTTCGTAAATTCGTAACATGTTTATTTATTGAAACCCTCCGTAATAAATATTTTATAATAATCATGAGCCGTACACAGTCGTGTGATCCCGGGGCGGTGAGTAAGATCAACCCATCTTTTCCTGAGTCTTCCCATGTGTGCCCGTAACAGCTGGCTGGGTTACTTGGGACACTGAGCTTTTTTCTGGTCTAATGACTACGTTATTATGACAATATACATTTGCCAGTTGAAAGTATACGTAAATCCAATGTTTGTTAACAGTTAAGAACGACCTAGAATTGGATAAATTTCTAGTAAAACTTTTTAATTTAAAAAAATATAGCTGTCCCAAGTTCCCCCTAGATCTGTGGATAGTTGGGACGACATGGAATTTTCGTATTTGTCGCAAGACAACAGTTGTTCATAGCAACTTGGGCCAAAAAAAAGGGAAAAAATATCATTTAAACTGGTGTTATTAGCTTTACATTTTGGCCAATAAAAATGCTACAGTTATGAAAAATCTCTGTATTCAAAATAATTATATTTAAATGGCACAATTTTCAAACAGAAGTTTGAAGGTCTTTAAACAGAGTAATGTTATCTACTACTACGACTGTTAATTTCTTGGAATTTATTGCCGAATCAAGTGATAATAACTTTATTTTAGCAATAAAATACGTTAACTGCATGAATATCAAACACACGATGGTGACAGATTGACCATAAACTAAAAAGTCTAGTATTGCGAGCATCTTTTCTAAAACTACTCGTATACTCATGCCAAGAATCCACGATGGCCCAAGTATCCACGTTTGACGGTACATTAAAACCTTTTGCGATCACCAAGCCGCCTGCCAAGCGTAATGATTATGGCAATCCTCCCTAACGATAAGCGTCCAAAGTAGCGTTTTATGGGGGAGGCCTATATTCAGAAGTGGAAGACATCCGGGTAAAGATAGATTACGAAATTAAAACGCCACCATTTTGAATAAATTATACTGGCGTATAAATATGGTTCAAATATTATTTTTGAACCGACATAATTTATTTCAACTGCTCTAATTATGAGTTATATTATGATAATAATACTAATAATAATAATTCCCAACGATTACATCCAGTCTCAGAACAAGTATTTGCGCTAATTTTTTTTCTTTGCTTTTCCTGACGCAGTATTTCTTGAATTTTTTTTTTTTTTTTTTTTTTTTGGGGGGTTTGTGTTTGCTCGCGTCCGTAGGCTTTAACCCTAGTTTCCCTACACGTGACCCCTGGGTGGTGCCAAAAGAGCAACCAAATAACTGGTGGAAGGCCTTAGCCGCCGGCTTAGTTACCACCCATTGGACAAAACCACGATGCCAAGCGACTCGTCGTGTTCCATCGTGACGTCCAATGAAGCCGTTCTGACGAGTAGATGTGGACAGTTGTGTTGGGTATGCAGACCGGTATTGGTGATGGAGAGGCTTTCGCGTCGGAGACCTTGCTTCGGAGGGTAGCGGGATCCGAAGCACGGTGCTCTCTGCTGGCCGACCGCAAGTTGTAGGGGGCCCAAGTAGTAGTCTAGCCAACTACGAAAGGCTGCCCCGCCGCTTGTGTAAAATCCTGAGGTTGCCCACAGGGCCAGTTGGCGACTGGAAGTGAGGAACTTGTGGGTAATTTCAGGGGGGTTCGGGCGTCCCCGCAGTCTCCGCGCAAGTTCTCCATTGGCGCGGAAGCTTCTCTATTACTGAGGGTTAGCATCCCAATATCTCGTCCACTTCTAACTTGTCTACCTAACTCACCCAACCATGAAAAAGTCTAATAAAGTGAACAAGTTTAAACGGCAGATGCACGTCCTCACTCTTAAAGTGCACCTCACAAATATTCGTGGGCTGCACTCAAATCTGCAAGCGGTCCATCATCATCTGGAGACCAATAAACCACACTTGTTCTTCTTGACTGAGACGCAAATAGGATGTCCATCAGACACGGCATATCTGGACTATCCAGGATTCATCTTGGAAAACCGCTTCCTTCCACGCGCTGGTATCTGCGTTTTCGTCCGTGATGACATTTGTAGTTTGCGTCTCCGGAACCTTGAACATCCCCACTTTTCGGTGATTTGGGTGCTAGTGGACACTGGCATTGAGAAAATTCTCTATGCTGGTGTGTACAGATCACATAGCGGTGACCGGGAGACAACTCTTCTAATGGAGTATCTCAGTGAAACGGCAGATGTGGCTCAGCAACGCTATCCTTCGGCTCAGCTTGTTGTTCTAGGGGACTTCAATGCTCACCACCAGGAGTGGTTAGTCCCACACCAGATCACGGACCACGCTGGGAGAGAGACGCGTAAGCTCGCTTTGGCGCTCAATTTAACGCAGATTGTTCAAGAGCCAACGCGAGTGCCTGACATTGATAGCCACACTGCTAACTGCCTCGACCTTCTGCTCACGACTGAACCAGACCGATACTCTGTGGCGGTATCCTCACCCATTGGTAGCTCCGATCACTGTCTGGTTAAGTCCGTTTCAGTATACTCCCCGCCTGACCCAAGCCCTAAGAGCATTCGGCGTGTCTGGAGATACAATTTAGCAGACTGGGATGAGATGCGACATTTCTTCGCCTCATATCCTTGGCGGCAAACGTGTTTTTCTTCTGGAGATCTGACGGTTTGCGCGAATGCGGTTACTGAGGTAGTATGTCGGGCTATGGAATATTTTATTCCATTTTCCGATAAACCCATGACCAGCAAAGCCAGCCCATGGTTTGGAGCCGACTGTGCACACGCTGAAGCGCAGAAACATGCGGCATATCTGGCATGGGCTGACGCTCGAAAACGCAAGGCATCGGACACTCGAGCTAAGAAGAAAGCCTTTAATGTTGCCGCCAAGGCCTGTAAGAAGGAATTAAGGAAGGCTCGTTTCAATCATATTGGTCGAATAGGGACTAAACTTGCTTCCTATCCAGCTGGTAGTAAGGCTTTTTGGTCCCTAGCCAAATCGGTTGAAGCGAACTTCTGTCGATCTTCACTGCCTCCATTATTAAAACCTGACGGATCGCTGGCTCACACTGCAAAAGAAAAAGCAAACTTGTTTGCCACTCTCTTTGCAGAAGCTTCGCGTTTAGATACTGCTAATGAGGTACCTCCCTGCCTTCCACATTGCGGTGCTTTCATGCCGGAAATACGCATACGTCAGAAGGAGGTACTAAAAACATTATGCAGTCTAGACGTGAACAAAGCCAGTGGTCCCGATGGTATACCAGCAATTGTACTTAAGAGCTGTGCACCTGAGTTGTCTCCCATTTTAACACGCCTATTTCGCCTCTCTCTAGACACCGGAATAGTCCCTAAGAGTTGGAAGCTAGCCAATGTACAACCTGTACCTAAGAAGGGCAGTCGTGCTGATCCTGCCAACTACCGACCCATCTCAATTACCTCCATACTCTGTAAGAGTATGGAGCGTATAATCAACAACAAGCTCTTGGCACACCTTGAAGTCAATGATCTCCTCAGTGACCGGCAATACGGATTTCGCCGAAACCGGTCAACTGGGGATCTTCTCGCATACGCCACGCACATATTGAGCGAAGCCTTGGAGATGCATGGAGAGGCACTTGCTGTATCTCTAGACGTCTCTAAGGCATTTGATCGGGTCTGGCACGACGGTCTTCTGAATAAGCTTCCATCTTACGGACTACCTGCTGGTTTGTGCACTTGGATATCAGACTTTTTGAGGGAACGATCGCTTAGAGTGGTTCTTGATGGCTGCTCTTCCGATCAATTAGCTATTAATGCTGGTGTACCTCAGGGGTCAGTTCTTTCAGCAACACTATTCTTACTCCACATCAATGATTTGCTAAAGCCCGGTACCTTTGGGTATGCAGATGATAGTACTGTTGTTGAAAGATACACATCCAGTGCCCGAGCCAGTGGTGACGATGTCCGGATTGAGAGAGAGGCTATGGTTGAGCGCATGAACCTGGCTTTGAAAGCCGTGTCCGATTGGGGCGATGCTAACTTGGTTAGGTTCAATGCTGCAAAAACACAGGCGTGTTTATTCACTGCTAAAAAGAGCCCACTCCGTCTGGCTCCTTCATTCCGTGGTGTATCTGTAAGTTTAGGAAACCATCTTGAGCTTTTGGGTGTTGATCTCACGTCAAACCTAAACTTTGGATCCTACATCGAGTCCAAAGCCAAAGTAGCTTCAAAAAAACTCGGCATATTGTCCAAGGTAAGGCGGTACTTCACACCTGGACAGCTTCTAAATCTGTATCAAGCACAAGTCCGATCGTGTATGGAGTACTGCTGCCACCTGTGGGACGGGTCTGCCAAGTACCAGCTTGAGGCTCTGGACTCGATTGAACGGCGTGCCAAAAGGCTCATTGACGACGACACTTTGGTTGGTGAAAGGCTCCAGAGCCTTGCACATCGACGTAGGGTGGCAAGTCTGTCGGTCTTCTACAGATTACACCACGGTGAATGCGCTCAAGAACTGCATGATCTCATTCTCCCATCACCATTCCACTACCGGACTACTAGACGCTCGGCTAAGCGCCATCCTTTCGTGGTCGAAATACCACCCATTCGTACCAAGCGATTTGACTCAACGTTTTTAATTAGAACGGCTAAGGAATGGAATGCCCTGCCAGCGTCTGTGTTTCCGGCGAAATATGACCCGGGCGTGTTCAAGAGAAGAGTGAATAGGTATTTACTTGGCTAGCATGCTACATCTTCGATCGCATCGTCACTTCCCATCAGGTGAGAGCGCGGTCAAATGCTAGACAAGTTTGAAGTAAAAAAAAAAAAAAAAAAAAAAATTCTTTAAAATTTTATGTTTGGGATTTTTTTATCCTTCACCTACTACAACCTACTTGCAGGATGAAATATGAATCGCGAGCAGGATTACAATTTTTCCTCATCTCCAATAATTGATCGTGTAATGTCAATATAGGCAATTACCATGTTGAATGCGGAGGCGTGTCCCAACTGCCGCTTGAGGCCGAGGTGCGCGTGGATGAGAAAGAGGTGAAGCAGGTACACGCTGTACGACAGCCGGCTCGGGACCACCCACACGCGGGACTCGAAGATCGACCGGATGATCGCTGGAAAAACGATATACTATTATGCGACGACACATTGAAAATGATTTTTCCTCACCAGTGTAACAGCAAGTGCATAACATATCATCCTTTTTTATGTTATTGAATGATGTGACAAATTAGTCGTTCACCTCATGTTAAGCAACTTGGCCGCCCGTAACAAAACATTGTCTGAACTCCAAAATATAAAGTTTCGCGTGACACTGCACTGCGCGCATCCCTTGAGTGGGTCATTAGCAAAGTGTGGTAATATGATTACTCGACTGTGAGATCTGGTTATATAGTCTCAATTACCCAATATTTTTAATAGCTACAGTAGCGTAGTACAGTACTAGTAGTACAAAGCGGTACACAGTAGTGCTTACACACTACTGCTTGGCGGCAAAGCGGTGGTACCTATTAAGACGAACTTTGCAGAAAAGTCCTACCACCTAGTGAATATACTTGTGGTAAAGTTAAATATAAATAACATAAATATAAAATATAATTAACAAAATAATATATACTAGCTGCGCTCCGCGGTTTCACCTGCGGATAAAAAGTGTCCTATGTTTGTATAAGCTAACTCTATTCCAAACACTGAAATCCGTTCAGCTGTTGCGGCGTGAAAGTCTTTATTGTAAAGACCAAATAACAAAAATTACAAAAATGAAAACAATTATTGATATAAAGTGTAATGAAGGGCGACCTTATCGCTAAAAGCGATTTCTTCCAGGCAACCTTTAGATGGAGAGAATATAACGAAGTGGTAAAGGACTATAGTCAAAGTCAATAGATTAATTGCAAATAGGCTATTTTTAGCACTCTTGCAAGTCAAAATTATATTGGGTACTTACTTAAAAGTTATTTTACTAAGCGTATAAAATTACATAGTGCTTATTGTCAAATAATATATAACAAGCCCATTACAATATATGAGTTTGAAAAAAAAAGCAGTTCTCTTTCTTACTACTGGTGCAAGCGATCCGGCACAATGCAGAACAGAAAACTCCGATCCGAAGCTTCGATTACAACTGTAAAGAAGAAGCTACAAGAAACTTTACAGTGATGTATTTTTTTCTACTGTTTTTTACAATGTATATAATTTATTACAGTTGAGATAATGAATATATTACAAAAGTAACAACCACGTCACACCGGTGCAAGAAAAATACTGTGATTATCTTAATAAAAATTACAAATAGAAACTGAAATTATAGATAGGAACAGGCAATAGGTAAAGTACCTAAGATATCATTAAGCTTGGGATACTCAGGCCAAGCTTTTTGTCTGACAAATAATCATTTATTGGCTTTTTTCATTAGGTTTAACTTAACGAATGATTTAAATTTACGCATTGACAATTGTTCGACACCGTCAGGCAATTTGTTTCAAAAGCGTATACAGTTTCCCATGAATGCATTACCTTTCTGCAGTCTGAATCTTGGTACTTTCAGTTTATTTTTGTTCCTAGTATTAAAGTTCTGAATGTCGCAATATCTGGGAAAACAGCTAATGTTTTAGCGAGAGTACATCAAATTTTCGTAAATGTATTGTACAACAACAAGCGACAAGCCACTGTAAGAATACTTATCTCCTTAAATCGTTCCCTGAGATACTCGTGGGATTTCGTGTTATAAATGGGAAGAATAGCTCTTTTCTGTAAAACAAAAATTGATTGTATGTCCGCGGCTTTACCCCACAGTAAGATGCCGTATGACATAATACTGTGGAAGTAACTAAAGTATTCTATTCTTGCTTCATCGGTAAACTGTCTAATTTTATGCACAGCATATGCTGCAGAGCTCAATCTACCAGCAATGTTTAATATGTAAGGACCCCACTGTAGTTTAGAATCTATAGTTATGCCAAGAAACGTGGCAGATTTTACGAAATCTAATGGCTCACCATTCAGTAACATATTTGCAGGAGACCCTCTAACATTGGGTAGCGAAAACTTAATACATTTAGTTTTTTTTACTATTTCAAAGTATATTGTTTTTAGTAAACCAGTTCAAAACCAGTAAAATTGCCTTGTTAACGTAGTAAAAAATTTTTAATAACTCAGTCAACCTTAAAAATAAGAAGCGTATCATCTGCGAGCAAAACAATATCACATAGGTTCTTTACAAAAAATTGAAGATCGTTAATATAGGCCAATAAATAAGAATGATCCTAATATTGAACGTTGCGGGACCCCCATTTTAGTGATAGACTAGCTGACCCGCCCCGGCTTTGCACGGGCGAATTAGTAAAACGCGATTGAACGGGATAAAAAACACCCTATGTCTGTCTCCTGGTATTAAGCTACCATACCATTTTCAGCCCAATCGGTTCAGCCGTTCTTGAATTATATATAGTGAAACTAACACGACTTTCTTGCGTCAAAGCTTCTATATGTCTAGACTCATTTTGATAAATCAACGGACATGTCAACTCAGTCAGTCAACAACAGTATTTTTCTTGATATATTTGCAAAGTTTCATAACAATACCTTTACAAAAAAATATCTCTCCATACAAACTTTACCAACCCTTTTCACCACCTTAAGGGATAATATTTCAATTATCTGCGTCTATTCAAAGTTCTACATTATTAAGTGAACAGTAAGATGGTTTTATACGGTCACGCAGTTTGTTCGTTTGTTACTTCGCTAGTTCAGAAAATGTATGATAGACAGCTGTATCATAATCACCCTAATAAAACTTTGCCTATCTTAATTCATCGTATTGTTAAAATGCAAAAAAAAACCGGTAAATCAAAACATTTTTTATTCATTCATAATAACTATATAAAAAATGTTATTTATTATAATAGATCAAAATCCAAGTATTCCACTCCTTCCATGCCATTTGACTGTTGTTGCGATGTACCAGCCCCTAAATTTGTTGTATGCGACTCTAGTATGGATTCGTCGCTATCTGATTCTGTGTCGTCGTCAGTACTATCTTCACCAACCCGAATGACTAATTCGTCTATGTACAATGTTTTCACACGATCATAATATTCCTTTTCAATTTTTTTCACATGTTCACAGAAATTTTTCCAATCATCGGCAGTTATCAATTGAATGTGTCTACGGTCAACTTCTTAATGTCTTTTGCACCAACGTTCTGTGCAGCGACCTTTCTCTTTGCGAGTGCCCAAATCAACTCGGTTGGGTTCAGATATGTCCGTGTTGACCCAGGATCTCGTCAATTTCATAAACTAGGTTTATTTTTTTTACCAGAGTTAGAAGATAAGGTGTGCTCAAATCAGGATCAAACATTAGGCACAAAACCTTGTTCAGTTCCAGCATGTACTATAATCCACCGCTTCCCTTTCAATATATCCGTTTTAACACCTACAGTTTTAATACACTGCTAACATTTTTTAAGCTTGTAGCTTGAGTGAATATAGCTTCCGTCCAAATAAATTATATCTTTTTGAATCTCGTCCGGAAAATTTCTGTTTTCCATAATTGACTTCAAATATGTTTCTCTTTTGTGTGCAATCATAGGTTTTTCTAATAAAGCTTGGCGGTATGTCCTACATTTTTTGTATTGAAATCCAATCCTTTTTAAAAGTTTTCGCACATGCTCACGACTCCCATCATAACCGATGTCTTCCTTTAATTGGGCTAGTATTTTACCAATTGTAGGCACTTCTTTTTAACCTGTATAAAAAAAAAATTGCCGGATCGCACACGTATCAAAATCGTCTAATGCTTTTGAAGGATGACCCTTTCTATGTTTAGCAGATGTCGAGAATTTTCCACCCTTTTCAACGCGATGCTTCGCTATCCGACGTACTGTACTCTCAGAAACGCCTAAAACAAAAAAAAAAAGAAAATTTTATCAAAATATAAAAATACATGTAGTGCCCCTAAATTATTCCACTCCTTTTGCATTAATTATCCAACTATACAATATTGTTATGCTTCCAGATTGATTTTTTGCAATATTTATTTATTAAACTTCTATTACATACCTACATTACAGTTTATTTATTTATAATATTTTTTTTTCTTTTTACGTATTTTTTAAATTAAATATCATTCATATTTAAAATAGGTATATATGTTATCGGTATAGGTACACATAGGCACATATATTATTTTCCATACAAATTCTGCTTGTTGCTTGCTTAAATTTTTAAATGAGTGATAAAAGCAAAAATGCTCAAAATGTAGCAGTCGTGCTATAATTTTCTTTTTACATATTTTTTAAATTAAATATCATTCATATTTAAAATAGGTATATATATGTTATCGGTATAGGTACACATAGGCACATATATTATTTCCATACAAATTCTGCTTGTTGCTTGCTTACATTTTTAAATGAGTGATAAAAGCAAAAATGCTCAAAATGTAGCAGTCGTGCTATAATACTGTGCAGTTTGTTTATCAAAGTATAACCGCAAAATATAAGTCAGGAATGTAAAATTTTGCGGTTAATCATAAGAATTTCTATTACCTGCATACATGAATGGTTCATTTTAGTGTTTTGTACAATTTACTATAGTTACTTACCAGTAAAATCAGCTGTACGTTTGTAAACGTCGTCCAGCTTTGATAAAAGATTTCCGGCTTGATATTTGGCCATACGCCGCATGAAAACTTTGTATATTGTTTCACGGGCACCGCCCCGAATGACTTTGTTCATGATTACACTGTTTTACTGTGCACAATCCGAAAAGAACACCAAAATAATCAAAAACAGGACTATTTACAATGTTTGCGTTGAGCAAACATTGTAAATAGTCCAAAAAAAAAACAAAAAAAGTACCTGAGCTCAACAGCTCAGGTACTTTTTTTGTTTTTTTTTTTTGGACTTTTTGTGTTGCCAGCAAGAGTGGCTTTTTAGCTCCCGAATAATTAATTTCTACTTTTTTGTGTCGCACTATATATGCAAAGAAAATCAAAATATATGAAACATTAGTAACAACAGTTGTAGTTTTTTTTTGTTTGGCTTGGCTCCACACTTTTGTGTATTTAGCCAGTGTCAAGTAATTGATATTTTTTCAAGTTAATTAATGTTTATAATGTGTCAAGTCAAGTCACAGTCCAAGTCATCAATTCAAGTCATAATCTAGTCTAGCCTTCCTAGTAAAGTGGTGGCAACTTTACCAGAAGCTTCTATGGACTTTTGGAAACAACACGAAAAGAAACGTTTCACCATCATTATACCACTTTCCCACACTCATGCCTGTAATCCAGCACTTAACGAATAAAACACTACCAATTTTGTGCACTAACACTGAAAATAACACAATTTTTGGAAAATAATACAATGCGGTAATCGTTCTCGTTTCCCCCCCAAAAACGTAGATATTTACTATCTATTAAACGAAAATTAAAAGGATTGCCAGCATAAAAGTGTTAAATTGACGAGTCAGTAGAAAAATCGAGAGAATTTCCATTATTTTTTTCAACATTTATTCTTGAAAATCGTTGCATTTCGATATTTCGATAGAACAGAGCTCATATTGGTAGAAATACTAAAAATCGGTAGGTTCGAGACCACTGGCAATGTTAACCGTGGCACAGTGGCACAGTGGCACTGCCACGCTCCTTCCAGTTATCATAATAAGTTTCATGAACATCGGTCCCCTACTTTTTGCGTAGCGTATATGTTAGCCGGGATAATAAACATTTACCATAATACATTTCATCAAAATCGGTACGGTAGTTTTTGCGTGATGGAGTTTCAAATGTTCGCGTGTTCGAAAGATACATGAGTTAGAAGTGTTCAAAAATTTTCTAGATGGCGCTGTTTGTCAACGATAATACATAATTTCTATGGAATTTGAGGTAGTTTGTATGAAGTACTGAATCGCGTAAACGATATTTTCCGTGTGCTGAGCGCTATATGGCAAAAATCTAGCTGGTCTCCATAATTAATTTGTTCCGAAGCGCGTACGATCTCTCCTTTATTATATGTATATTATATTATATTACATTATATTATATTATATAAGCAAAGCTTATGGGAACCAGATAACTGATACAATATACTTAGATACTTTTTAATTGTAAATACATACATAGAATACAATATAACACCCAGACACAAGACAAACACCTATGTCCATCACACAAATGTTTGTCCTGGATGGGAATCGAATCCACAACCCACAGTTCAGAAGGCAGGGTTACTACCAACTAAGCTATCGGGCCAGTCATTAAATTCAATTAAATTTTAAATACTCAGTAAATGTACTGTCATAAATATAATCTGATTTCTGAGAATATAAATCTTACAGCCTGTTTCTACTTTTATAAATGCCGGGTGAAGCCCAGTCACTCAATTCTGCTTTAACACCTCCTCTACACATCTTTAACTTGAATACCTTGTTAAACTCTCTATCAATAACATTAAACAACATTTATTATATACAATGATCTGAGCTTGTTCAGTGAAGAGTTGAGTGAGCTGAGCTAAGTTTATCAATAACTGACTTGCTTTGTGGTTCACAGTCACAGAATATATTGTCTAAGCAAGTAGCAGATGAATTAGTAATTCTGCTTGGCTGATTGTAAAGTTTTTTTCAAGTTGAAGCACAAAAATAAATTTATTGCACTGTCTATCAATTCATGTCTATCTATTTATTCTATCTATCAATATTTATAAGTAACTATAAATATTGTTATAACTATAGCAACTGGTTCTAACGATAAAACTCACTGTTCAGCTTCATAGCCATCGCGACGACCCCAAACGCGACGGCAACGCCTATAATCAACCGTTGCAGCGCTGCGTAAGCCATCCGCAGCGGCAGCGGCGACCGGGCGCCGTCCACGTAGAACATGGAGCCCGAGTAGAACAGGACCACGATAGCTGGGATTATCAGCCAGGTCAGGACGATGCACACCTGGGGAAGGGATACCTCATTATATTCAAAGTCAGTTTTATAAGAATCAGATAGAAGTTTTGTGCCGTGTTAGACCGGACGTTCCACCTACAGTGATTCCAAAACCAGCTATCAAATAGCTGAGTGAAAAAAAACACTTTTGATCGATGCGATGCTATACGATGCTATTTTTCTAGAACGAGACATAAACGACGGAATGAATTCCAGCAGGCGCTATAACATATTCAAATTCTAAAACACTTTTTTTTGTCCAATAAGATTTTTATTCCTGTTTGGCCCTCATCCCTGACAGTCCGCGTGATGTATGGAGTAAAATTTCTTTAGTTTAGCTTCATCTATCAGCCGGTATGAATTTGCTTTTTGCTTTATTTTTTTAATGTAAAAGTCGCCAATTTGACAAATTGTAAATTGTCATTTTACTGAAGATCTACATCGACTCACTTCAACTTCTGTTCGCCTCGCATTCACCAGCTTCTCCAAGTCAAGCTTGCGTGAAAAAGTTTTACTTCAAAAAACGCAAATATTTAATCTGTGTAGTGCGACCATGGTCTTCGCAGTGCCTAGGTCCCTAGACACAGGGAGCCCTAGTTAGGGTCCAGGATCTGTGTATGTGATCATTGGGCGTTATTATTATTATTTTATACCGTAGCCACCTACGGGCTACAAACTAGCACGGCGTTACTTGATCTATGACAACTTTTAGTAAAACAACTGATTGTATTTCGATTACCGTAGGTGCTGACAAATCACAAAAATAGAATAGATTTGTTGAATAGACAACGACAACAATTATTAGCAATCTCAAAAGCAATGTCACGGTACAGACCATCCACCTTACTCCAATCTCCGGACCCGAAAAAGGAATTCCATTGAACCACGCTACTGCTGCGTGATCCCAGCTTAAGAATGGGATCGTAAGCGAAGGAAATATTCAGAGTGCACAGCAACATTCTCTTCAATATTATAATTAACTTTGTTTATCGGTCTTCTATCGAGTGCCTTTTGCAGAGTGCGCATTGGAGAGTTGCATAGGTAACCTGATTTCGCCATCGGACAACCAAATTTACGAAAAAGCGCCATCGTTACATGGTTAATGTATTAAACGTGGAGTTAAACGTGGATCCAAATCGCTTTTTTCGCACATGTGGGAACATGTGCGAAAAAAGTGATTTGTCTCCACGTTTATCATGCGAACAGACAGAGTGGAACGCGTATTTCCCGAAAAATATAACCTTTGAGTCTTCAAATCGAGAGTGAACAGGTATCTTTGCAAACGTGTTACATCCTAGACCATCATAACTTACCTACCATCAGGTGAGATAGTGGTCAAACGCAAACCTATCAAACAATAAAAACAAACCAAGACGCCGACCAAACGTGGTGATGAAACCCAACCTAATGGGGGAGGCCGATGTTCAGCAGTGGACGTATTCCAGCCGATGAGGGTAAAGTCTCACCTTGTTATCAGCTATGTCGACGCCTGCTTTCTGCATCCGGTACACGAGATATCCGGTGAGCATTCCGGTGGCGTAGCACACGATGTTGTTGTGGCCATACACGTGCATGTAGTGGAATGTGTCATTTATGAGCGTACGGCAAAATCTACAATGAATAACTGAAGTAAGTGTAAGGACTCCCCCGTCGCGGTTCCTTCTTGTTGAAGTAAAGCTTCTTTAGGCACGCATGACTTGCGGGTGAGCTGGTGAAGCGACTGGATATATTTATATCTGCTCTCAACGAGAAGATAGAAAGAAAAATTTACGTTTTGTATGTTACTGTAGGGGCAAAAGAGATGGAGTTAAAGTAGTTTTACTTCAGTCATGTGGTCTAAAGCATACTCGTTCTTTTTGGGTATTTTTTATAGCGTGGACAGTCAAACAAGCTAACGGCCTGCCTGATGAGAGATCTTACCTTCGCCTACAGACATTTGCAGCACCGAGAGCGCTGCTGATGCATTGCCTGCTCTTTACGATTCTATATACCGGGAAATCGGTGACAGCGCAAATAACCATCATTATCATCCGTCTACCCTTATGGGGTCGAAACTGTCTGTTTTTCTCTTCCATTCCTGTCAGACGTCATCTCAACATAGACTCCCAATACAGCGCAAATAACAACATTTTGTTGCATTAAATCAGTGGCATTAAATTTCGTGGCAGCGACTTTACCGATCGAAAAGTGTTTTGTTGATTCAATCTCAGCGTGAAAGGCACGTAAACTAAAAACCTTTATTAGATTAAGGATTTGAGTTTAGAGATTAAAAATTAAAGGTTAGAGCGTAGGGATGTAGGGTTAAAGGACTAGTATTCGTTATTTGGAGGCTTTTGTTATCAGGGTTTAGGGATTGGGAATTGGAGATTGAGGATTACGTACGAGGGACAGTAAGGCCTCGGAATTAGGGATTACTCCACTCACTCAGGATAAAAGAGCACCAGACCGTCCAAGTCCCACGCCCACACGTGAGCAGCGGGCAGGATGACACCCAACAGTATCAGGATCCCGAGCGCGACGTACCGGCCGCCGTGCCGCGTCACCAGGTATAGGAACAGCCCCATGCAGAATAGCTGCGTGTCAGTTGCTATGTGCCTGAATAATAAAAATACCATAATAACCACAATTTTGTTATAAATAATTACAGTGGTGGAAAATTTAAAAAAACGAGTTTGTTTTAGTTGGAGAACACACAACTGAAGCAAAACTTCTTTAGCTTAGCTCCATCTATCAGTTGGTATAACTTTGTTTAATGTTAATGTGTTGTCAATTTTTTTTTATGTTTTGGCTCCACACTTTTGTGTATTTAGCCAGTGTCAAGTAATTGATAATTTATCAATTTAATGATATTTCACGCAAATATGTGTCAAGTCATAGTCGAACTCATTAAGCAAGTCATAGTCTAGTCAAAGTCACACTCCTAGTAAAGTGGTGGCAACTTTACTTGAAGCTTCTATGGAGTTTTGGGAACAACACGAAAAGAAACGTTTCACCATCATTATATCATTTTCCTACACTCACGCCTGTAATCCAGCACTTGACAAATAGAATGCCACCAATTTTATGCACCAACACTGAAAATAACACAAGTTTTGGAAAATAATACAGTGCGGTGACGCAATCTTTTTCGCTTTGCCGCCAAAACTCCCAGTCTTGACAATTGTAATTTGTCAGTTTACCAGACATACCAACTATATATATACAATAAATATAATACATAATACAAATTTATAGTTTCGTTATGTTGACAATGGAGTTTTACGCTAACCAGCAACTTTTTTTTAAAACAAGTAAATACCTAAATAAATGTTTGTGGACATTTCACACAGCGCCATCTAGTCCCAAACTTAGTAAGCTTGTACTATGATAACAGATAAAATGCTTGAAACTTGAAAATTTCAACTTCCGTTCGCATCAGCAGTTTACTCCCCAAGTCAAGCGTGCGCAAAGAATTTTTACTTCAGAAACAAACTTAAAATACAACATTAATGAAATCGTGGCTACTCCCTAATCTACGAATGAACCTTCTGCAGCTCATATGTTTATACTTTTCTTAATATGAGTTCTTCGTATTTTGTTCGTGAGCTCTATAGAATGTACGGAAAGAACCGCATTTCGGTTTAAAAAAAATCCGGAATGGAAACCAACATTGTGCTCGCGGCACTCATCCAACGCACCGTCACCGGGAACAAGTCAACACTAGAGACAAAGATGGTCCCGGAAACAAAAAAAGTATTGTATTTTTTACCTATATTGAAATTGGAAAATTAAACAATAATATCGATATTTTTTAGTTAAATTCACTCATTTTCAAAAAACAAAATTAATTAGACGGTCAATTTATTTATATATTTATTGTTACTTTACTAGTAATGTTTATTTTTCAATATTGAGCTCTGCTGCATATGCTGTGCGTAAACTCAGACAGTTTACTGATGAAGCCGCTGCAAGATTAGTATACTTTAGTTACTTCCACAGTATTATGTCATACCTTACTGTGGGGTAAAGCCGCGGACATACAATCAATTTTTGTCTTACAGAAAAGAGCAATTCGTTCCATTTATAACATGAAATCCCGCGACTCTCTCAGGGAACGATTTAAGGAGATAAATATTCTTACAGTGGCTTGTCAATACATTTACGAAAATTTGATGTACACTCGCAAAAACATTAGCTCTTTTCCTAGATATTGCGACATTCATAACTTTAATACTAGGAACAAAAATAAATTGAAAGTTCCAAGATTCTGACTGCAGAAAGTTAATGGTTCATTTATGGGAAACTGTATACGCTTTTATAACAAGTTGCCTGACGGTACCAAATAATTGTCAATGCGTAAATTTAAATTATTCATAAATTCAAACTTAATGAAAAAAGCCTATTACACAATAAATGATTATGTGTCGGACAAAAAAGCTTGGCCTGAATATCCCAAGCTTAACGGTATGAAATCTTAGGTACTTTGTCTATTGCCTATTCCTATCTATAAATTCAGTTTCTATTTGTAATGTTTATTAAGATAATCACGGTATTTTTCTTGCACTGGTGTGACGTGGTGGTTACTTTTGTAACATATTAATTATCTCAACTAATTAATGTAATGAATTATATACATTGTAAAAGACAGTAGAAAGAAGAAAAAAAAATACATCACTGTAAAGTTTCTTGTAGCTTCTTCTTTACAGTTGTAATCGAAGCTTCGGATCAAAGTTTTCAATTCTGCATTGTGCCGGATTGCTTGCACCAGGAGTGAGAAAGAGAACTGCTTATTTTCAAACTCACATATTGTAATGGGCTTGCTATATATTATTTGACAATAAGCACTTTGTAATTTTATACGCTTAGTGAAATAACATAATTTTAAGTACTTAATATAATTTTGACTTGTAAAAGTTCTAAAATTAGCCTATTTGCAATAAATCTTTTGACTTTGACTTTGATAACCAAAACAGTCATGAGTCAGGGTACAAATAGACCTGAACTAATTAGAACTTAGAATAGAATAAAATAGAAAACGTTTATTTATAGCCAACATACAGTTACACACAAGTACAGTTTTAACAATAAAGGTTATAAATTATACTAAGAATACTTAAGCTTAACTTAAGCTTAAAGCTTAACTTTTGCTTATTCTTTAGAAAGGTAGTGATGCCTACCATTGAATTTTATTATATATCATTCTATATGATGAAATTTAAAGTACAACTTACCAAGTATGTATGGCGCAGTAGTGTCCATCGTCGATGTAATTGTGGATGTACAAGAGATGAGCCCACCAGTACCGCCGACAGTCCCCCACCACGCTGTCTGCCACGAACAGCCTCCACAGCGGGCCGGAGCCCAGGTGTCGCATCCACGTCGCCATGAAGGCAATCACTACGGCGTACGACGGAGTCAGCCTGAGAAAATTTAGTTTTTGAAGTAAATCTTCTTTACGCACGCTTGACTTGGGGAGTAAACTGGCGAGGCGAACGGATGTTGAAAGTTGATGGTTAATTTAGATCTCCATCCTTAACATAACAAACAACAACAAAGCCAAAACAAAGTTATACCGGGTGATAGGTAGATGGAGCTAAACTAAAGTAAAATGTGCTTACATTTGACAATATCTATAAGCAGTGACGGTGTTGTCTAAGGTACACTTTGTTAACTGCTCATAATGATATCAATAAAAATAATTCTGTTCTCTTCTACATCTACGATAATAGCATCCACGTCTTACTACCCGGATGAACGACGGGAATACCATTTTCACAGCTGACAGCAGATTTAATTAATGGCACCAAATATTATTAATTAATTGATTGTGCCAATTGAACCAAAAATGTATCGTTTAATTTCAACGGTTCTGAATCTTTTTTAAGTTCTTAAATTAATGACCTTATGCGCTAGTCGTTTGCCAGATGTTAAGCATCACGGCTGCCCATTTAAATGTACATGATATCTGAATGTCAACTAAACAACAACTACAGCAAAAACTAACAGAAAAACAGACAATTTGCCACTTCTGTATATTAGTAGAGATTAGGGATAGGGATGAGGCCAGTAACAACTAACCTCCACCATCTCATAACCCAGACTTTCGCAGCCAAGCCCCAGGAAACAGTCTGCTTCTCCGCATATATTTCCAGGTTGTAGACCAGAAGGAAGCCGGATACCACGAAGAACACCTGGACGATTACCATCCCGTTGAAAATCAACTGGTAATATGGGTTATTGTATGACTGGAACAGAATATAATAAGGTTAAGAATTTTGTCAATAACCGATTACAGGTACTGCTGGCAAATCCACATATAGCTAAAGAGACCACGTTCTACAAAGCCAACTATCTCCCTGTGAGCGACAGAGACGACGCTCTACCAAAGCTATTATTATCTTGATGTGCATTATTAGTCCCGGCGTTATTAAATGATTACAGAGCTATTGGGTGTACAAATAAGTTTCCGCCGTTTTGAGAGTGATAACGTGGCACGAGGTTTACGTTAGAATTCGCAGATGATAACTGGCTTGAAAATTAGACTGATCATTTAAGAACAACATAACCCTATCATATTATTGAGTTAGTATTAGCATGACCCAAAAATATCAAAATTTGAGCCATATAAGCATCATTTGCGGGAAATGTTTAAATTACTAATTTAATTTTATTGAATCTGCCGCTGCGTCGCATCACTTGCTCATAGAAATATATAATGAGACTGCCTTGAGTGAGAGAACATGTCGTGAAGGGTTTCAAAGATTTAACAACAGAGATTTTGACGTAGAAAACAAATATGGCAGTGAAAGGAATGTAGCGATTCCGGTGAAAAACTATTTGAAAACACTTGATTGGGAAGTACTACCCCACGCGCTGTATTCACCAGACATTGCACCGTTCGACTATCATCTGTTCCGGTCAATGGCATATGCACTGTCGGTGCAGCGGTTCACATTATATGAAGATACTAAAAATTTGGTTGATTCGTGGATAGCATCAAAGATGAGGAGTTCTTCTCATGTGGAATCCGAACTCTGCCTGAAAGATGGGAAAAAGTAGTTGCTAGTGATGGGCAATACTTCGAATAAATTTAAATTACCGTTCTTTTACAATAAATGTTATTTTTTCGACAAAAAACGGCGGGAACTTATTTGTACTCCCAATATATATGTATATAGTTATGTATACAAGTAAAATAATAATCCAAAGGTTTCCAGATTACCTTATTATTATTATTATTACATTATTATTACCTGTTCAAATTCATGAATGTTGTCAATGAAGCCCATGGAATCGACCCACATGACGTGGGCGATAAACATAAGGAATATTGTAAAAACCCTGAAAATATATCATAGAATCAATCAATACAGTTGCAAAATTCGTTTGTTTGTTTGCTGCGCACCAAGGAACCAAATATATAATTCTCGAGAATTTCTGAGTACAAATCCTAGCCGCTGATAGGACTCTTTGACGACTGTGACAATGTGAGTGTGGAAAGTAAGCTTTCGGTCGAATATGACACCCAGATATTTAATTGAAGTCGAACGAGATATAACATTACTCTTTAGTTTGTAATCAAATTCAATTGGGCATCGCATTCGACCGAAAGTCATCTCCATGACACTTAGATGGGTTAAATTCCATTTTATTCTCTACACCCCACTGATACACAGAGTCTATATCACGCTGCAGCCCTAAACAATCCTCCTCCATTCTGATTTCTAGGAAGAGCTTCAGGTCATCAGCGTACAACAGACACTTAGCGTACCTAACGATCGACGGAAGGTCATTGATCATAAGGACAAAAAGTAGTGGACCCAGTACAGAACCCTGACTCACTCCGGAACGCGTGTGATAGGGTTTATACTCATACAAGCCCAGTCGTACATACTGCTGGCGGTCGCGAAGGTAATCTGCGATGAAACGTAGGAGACCTGGTGCAAGACCTAGAGCACTTAGCTTCTCCAGCAGTATGTCGTTGTTTACCCTATCAAACGCCTTCCGGAAGTCAAAGTATAGTACATCCACTTGCCCCCCCCCCCTGGTCAAGTTTTGATAAAGAGTTAAGAAAAAGCAATAAGGATATTCATCACATCATATATCAAAGCATCGGCTGGAAGACGTCAACTGCTGAACATTGGCCTCCCCCATAAAACGCCACTTTAGACGTTTATCATATGGGGATTTACCATAATCACCACGTCTGGCAGGCGGCTTGGTGATCATGAAAGATTTTAATGTATTGAAGAAAATTCTGCTCTCCATTCCTTGCATTACTTTCAGTGGCTCTTACAGCACCCACGGGGAGATATGAAGTGGTCCTATTCACAAACCGGGACCACACGGCAGCCCTTTTCACAAATATCATTCATTATTTTTGTCTAATAGACGTAGTATTATACTTTATACCATGAAGTCCGGTGAGTCTCCTCATGCGAACTTCTTCCGGTTCTGCTGACACCAATCTATTCCAGTTTTGTATTATTGAGAAGCTCAATATGTATTTATTTCCTAAAACAAATAGACTATTCATTTACTCCAACATATTGCAAGTTACAGGAATATGTTGGATTCTAAAAACCTACAGACCTTTAACAGCTGAGCCACTTCTAATGATGGCATCGTAGATGGTTCCGAAAAGGTTGACCATGATAATAGCTATATAAACACCCAAAACTATCCAATCTGCGATGTCTATGTCCATGTGTTGTCCTTTCCTCTCGCAGTAGTAAACTTTTGTCAATTCTGCTTGTAATCCGTATTCTTTATGAATTGATTCGTTAATGCATTCCTCAAGGACCTTTGTTAGGCCCTGCGTTGTATATATACTATTGTTCTTTATGTGGTCCTTGCAAGTGCTGGTAACGCATACGCCTCTTTGGATATAGGTGTAGTTATAGTGCTTCACAGTGTTTTTAGAGTATTCCTGTAATAAAAAAGTTCTAATTGAGAAAAGCGGAATGGTTGTTTGGTGTTCTCGATGGTGTTTCTCTCTCTTGTCTTTCATCTTCGTTTGAATTCCAAATTTGGAGACATGAAGCTAAAGGACCCCATTGGTAAAATTCAGTGGAAGCAGTGAGAATTAATTGTAAGTGAGAGTAAAGAATTAGTGGGAATTCAAATTCTCATAGCTCTACTATTGAAAACAGCCACAAATTTTAGTATATGATTTATTTAAATCCTTGTGGTACAACGTTGAACGTTTGAATTTATATAAAAATAAGTAGGTAACTTAATAAATTAATTCTACACTATACAGGCTGCCCATACCTCTCTCTCTCTATCTCACCTGATGGTAAGTGACGATGTAGTCTAGGATGTAACACGTTTGCCAAGAAATACCTGTTCACTCTCAATTTGAAGTCTCCAAGGTTATAGTTTTCGGGAAATACTGACTCCGGTAAAGTGTTCCACTCTTTGGCTGTTCTCATGATAAACGTGGAGCCAAATCGCTCCAATTCGCACTCTCCAAAATGCGCTCGATAGAAGCCCGATAAACTGGCAAATTTGCGTCTATAGTCGAGGCTTTGCAGTCGGGCCTTGTTTGAACAAGGCGCTACCTATGAGCATCTTAGCACGTTTTTTGATAGAGTTTTTTTTTATTGTTTGATAGGCTTGCGTTTGACCACTATATAGTACTAGTTATAACATAGTGATTCTATTGGTATGGTATAATATGATAATAAGTATTAATAATTATTGTAATAGGTAGTTAAATTTGGAGGCCTTATGAGGCAATGTAGTACCACTATAGTTGTAAAAACCCGTTTAGTTTTAAACGGTTTTTTTTTTAATAATTTAAAATGTATATATAAAATACACAATTTATAACTACAACGGTTTAAAAGCGGAAATAAATGGTTTAAAACGGTTGAAAACCCGACTTTGCACATGAAAAAGGAGGTCATATTTCGTATAAAAAAGCGCTTAAAATAGCGCTTTAAATTGTGTTTTACAATTCATTAATATCACTTATTCATTATTCAATATTTTGCTGTTCTAAATATAGTTAGGTACCTAATAAATGTAATTTTAATCATATTTGTAATCCATGTCGAAAGATAAAGTCGTGCGTGAGTAGTTCTCTCGAAAATACAGAAGTTTATCACCCAG
This sequence comes from Ennomos fuscantarius, assembly GCA_905220475.3. Lineage (NCBI taxonomy): Eukaryota > Metazoa > Arthropoda > Insecta > Lepidoptera > Geometridae > Ennomos > Ennomos fuscantarius. The sequence goes on along the minus strand of HG992040.1, from coordinate 747,862 downwards.
TATTAAAAGCTACTTGTATACGTTACCGGCCGGCTTTTGTCACCGTGCGCCGCGACCGCCGCGAGCGTCGACGCCCCGCATCGTCTGTGCATGTGAGCTGGCAACGACGCGACGCTAACTAGTTCTGAATTAAAATTACTTGCTCATCTCGTTTTCAACATAGAAATGGCAAAGTTTATTTGAGTAAATATAGTTTGTATTGATTGATAGTTGGTAGAAAAAATTTGACAAATCTGAAAATATACTCTTCGACTGGCCCGATAGCTCAGTTGGTAGTAACCCTGCCCTCTGACCTGTGGGTTGTAGGTTCGATTCCCACCCAGGACAAACATTTGTGTGATGAACATAGGTGTTTGTTCTGTGTCTGGGTGTTATATTGTATTCTATGTATGTATTTACAAACAAAAAGTATCTAAGTATTGTATCAGTTATCTGGTTCCCATAATACAAGCTTTGCTTAGTTTGGGGCTAGATGGCGTGTGTAAAATGTCCACAAATATTTATTATTATTATTATTATACAGCTCCATTGTATGGGAAATTCGATGGCGCAATGAACACTGCTGATTTAAAACGTTTTAATCGAAAAAAATATGTTTTAAACCGATGCGTTTGTCTTTTAATTGGCTGGATAATTTTGACTACTTTTCTACACAAGATGCAAGAAAGGATAATCTAAATATATATAAGTCAAAGGTGACTGATTGACATAATGATCTATCAACGCACAGCCCAAACCACTGGACGGATCGGGCTGAAATTATGCATGCGGGTAGATGTTATGACGTAGGCACCCGCTAAGAAAGGATTTTTCGAAATTCCACCTTTAAGAGGGTGAAATGGGTGGTTGAACTATTTTCCCATAGGCCACGCCGCGGGCGAAGCTGCGGGCAGAAGCTCGTCTAATATAATGTAGTATAATGTCGATACATTTAAATTAAGTAAATAGGAAAATAAAAGCCTATAACATTCAACATTTTCTTATTTGTTTTAATGCCTCTAAATCATAAGTAAGTTATATATAATTAATATATTCTATCCAAACTAGACGCATGACATGGAATAAATGATACTTGCTTATGCGCTTTGGTTTGACATACGAAGGTGAATAACATAAATAACAAATTCAGCTATCATTAATCAATATTTGTACCTAGTGGATAATAGTTGAAAAATTAGAATAAGGACATTTTAAGAAGCGGTAGTTAGGTACATTTCTGAGCCGTTCGGTGTTGAGAGTTGACACCCTGGGGGGTAGACTCTAAAATATATTTAGTTTTCCAAAAATGGTTGTCTGTTAAGTCGGTTTACGGACGATCATTTTACGTGATAACATCATAAGAAAACACTTAGGCCGATCGTGCCTCTCTATCGCTTGTTCCGTGCTCTCTCTTACACACTCGACTCAGGCGGAACGTGACAATTTAATGTGCGTGCATCCGGTGATCATTGATTTATAAGACTATCACGTCAAAAAATATTCTGAGCGCCTAGACGATACGTGCATTTTTTGGGCTTGCACTTATTTGCCACAACGACCTAGCATTGCAATTCAACGTGGCAATGCTGCCAGCAAGTCGGGTACGCCAACCACTACCTGGAGCATTTAGAACCTGTCTAGACATGTATAGGTGCAGATCAGCTCAGCCAGTATACAGTCCAAATGTGTTATATATATGTAGCTATATAGTAAGAATTCATGAGTAATATTCGATATCATTGTAATATGTAGTTAGTTTAAAGCATAAGCTCTTTGCCATGTTAAAAAGGTTCACTTTCGTATGACTTTCAAACCGGACACCCTGATTTGAGTCTCCGCACTAATTAATTTTCAAATTATATGCAGAATTTGATCTTATATTAGTGCAAGAAAACACCGCGTGGAAACCGGTATGTTCAACAATCACCTAGTTGAAGGACAACCATCCAACCAACGTGGTGTCGGGCTTGTTCATTATATCTAATTATTACCTGATTAGGTATTACATTAAAAAGTATGGAAATGTATAAAACAACCACACACAGCCTCTGGGGTATAGTGGTTGAGCAGGTCGGCTCATAACCCAGAGGCAGCGGGCTCGATTCCAGCGGTAGGACAATAATTTGTGTACAGAAAAGACGGATCTGCTAAGTACCAGCTTGAGGCTCTGGACTCGATTGAACGGCGTGCAAAAATGCTCATTGACGACGACAGTTTGGTTGGTGAAAGGCTCCAGAGCCTAGCACATCGACGTTAGGTGGCAAGTCTGTCAAGTCAAGTCTTTTACAGATTACACCACGGTGAATGCGCACAAGAGCTGCATGATTTCATTCTCCCATCACCATTCCACTACCGGACTACTAGACGCTCGGCTAAGCGCCATCCTTTCGTGCTCGAAATACCACGCATTCGTACCAAGCGTTTTGATTCAACGTTCTTAATTAGGACGGTTAAAGAATGGAATGCCCTGCCAGCGTCTGTGTTTCCGGCGAAATATTATGATCCGGGCGTGTTCAAGAGAAGAGTGAATAGGTATTTACTTGGCTAGCATGCTACACCTTCGATCGCATCGTCACTTCCCATCAGGTGAGAGCGTGGTCAAATGCTAGACAAGTTGCTAAACAACCGCATAATATAAATACCAACATTTATTTAATGTATAATATTTATTAGTTTTTTCACCAAGTGACAAGACAGAATAATGACAATGGAAAAGAGAAAATAATATGATATAAATCAAAGAGTCTGAATGATATTACTTTGAGGTCAGGATATTGTTAGTAAAGCCTTTTTCGTATAGTATTTAAATTCAAATAATTTATGTTCTATGTCCTTTTGATACCTGCCTTTTGTATGTCACTTGAATATAAAACTTTACAGCATATACCAGGTTGTTTTATATTTTATCTTTTATTCTCTAATATTTACATATTATATTATTCTCGCCACTTCCACATTCTCTCACGAGAAACGTAACCCTAATAATGGTTATGGGCCCAGAACGGAAGGCGAAAAATATAATATTGTAGTGAGTGTCATTGCTGAAAAATAATTTTCTATATAAAGATTGTGCTGAAGGAAACATTGAGAGCTGAGGTAATTTTATTGAATAGTTAAAATGGCTATAACAAGAATGATTGAAGTTTTAACCAGAGAAAATTACGAGAGCTGGCGAGTACAAGCAGAGGCTTTACTGATCAAGAATGATGCGTTTGGGTATGTGGATGGTAGTAAACAAAAACCAATGGAGGAAAGAGCAGCGCAGGCGTGGATTGTTGGAGATTCCAAGGCAAGAGCTGACTTAATCCTGAGTATGTCTCCTGGTGAGTTACGGCATGTAAGAGGGTGCAAAACGTCTAGAGAGGTATGGTTAAAGCTAGAATCCATATATGCATCAAAAGGACCAGCGAAAAAGGCTAATTTGTTGAAAAGGTTGACGATGATGAAATTCATCGAGCCTGGCGACTTTTATGAAGATATTTCAACATTTTTTGATACAAAGGATAAACTGAGTGCAATGGATGTGAAGATTCATGATGACCTATTTTCGATAATGTTGCTCTATAGTCTTCCTACAGAGTTTGACAATTTCCGATGTGCAATAGAGTCTCGAGACGGAATTCCGAATCCTGAAACTCTAAAGATCAAAATCGTTGAAGAATACTGTTCGAGGCACAACTCTGAAGAAAAAGCAATGATCGCAAAAGAGAATTTGAGAAAAAAGAAGTTTAATAAACAACGGGAAACATTCAAGTTTAAATGTTTCAAATGCCATAAAATTGGACATAAAGCATCAAAATGCACGGAAAACAAAGAAAAAGATTCTGCAAAGTACGTTGTTGATAGTGATGCATGTAAAACATCTTTTGATACCAGTTTTGATTCTTTTAATTATGTTACAGATCAATGTAATGGTGTGTATAACGGGAACGGAAACTGGATCTTAGATAGCGAGTGTACATCACATCTATGTAAGGACGTAAACAAGTTTGTGGAGGGTTTGTTACCGTCATGGAGTCAATTAAATTTAGCTTCCAACTTGACCACAAAAGTTGAAGGTGAAGGTATGGTCACGCTGTCTGCATGTAAAGGTGAATCCAAAACAAATGTTCAATTGCCAGACACATTGTACGTTCCCGATCTGCGATGTAACCTAATTTCAGTGGCAAGGGTTACAGATAAAGGTTATACTGTAATGTTTACTAAGGATGAGGCCATAGTGAAAAATTGCCATGGGGAAATTGTCGTAGTTGCGGATCGTAAGAGTAATTTATATTACGTTAGGGAACAGAATGAATCTGCATCAGTAGTATCAGAGGATAATGTGTGGTTGTGGCATGAACGAATGGGACACTTGAATGCAAGGGATTTATTGAGAGTTTTGACCAAAGCTGGTATAAAAACTCAGAGGATAAATGAGCGTGAGCTGTATGATTGTGACGTGTGTGCGAGAGCGACGACTTTAAGAAAGAACTATCCAAAGAGTTTGAACTAAAAGACTTTGGACAGGCCGAATATATTCTAGGTATTGACATTGTCAGAGACAAAGTTGTCATTACGTTGTCACAAACGAAATATATTTGGAAATTATTACAAGATTTTGGAATGGAAAAATGTAAAGAATCTGTTGCAATTCCATTGTGTCCGAATGAAAAATTAATATACTCTAAAAGTGAAATTAATGTGCCTGTTGTGAATGATACACATGGATACAGGGAGCTCATAGGAAGCTTGATGTACTTGGCAACAGGAAGTAGACCAGATATAATGAATTGTGTGGTAAAGTTAGCACAATTCAATGAAAATCCGAATGAAATGAGTTGGAATTTCGCAAAGCGTGTGTTGCGATATTTGAAAAGAACACAGAATTACGGTCTTTCGTTTAAAAAGACTGGTGAGTCAATGGTAGGATACTCAGATTCGGACTGGGGAAGTTGTGAACTAGATCGACGTTCATATTCCGGGTATGCTTTCATTTTAGGTGGTGCGTGCGTTTCGTGGAAATCACAGAAACAAAGGTGTGTTTCTACTTCGTCTTGTGAGTCAGAATACGTGAGCCTATCACAATGTATGAAAGAAGCGGTTTATCTGAATAGTCTGCTTACTGAAATTGGGTTACTCAGGTATGCTAGAATTACTTTATATGCAGACAATCAGGGTGCTATTGCGCTAGCTAAGGATCCAGTTCTCCATTCTCGTTGTAAGCACATAGATATAAGATACCATTTTATTAGAGATGTGTTAAAGAATAATAAGGACATTTCTTTACGATACATTTCTACAAATGATATGACGGCTGATATATTAACGAAAGCCTTGCCTAGATGTAAACATTATAAATGCATGATAGGATTAGGGCTTCAAGATAATATATGTATAACTTAAGGGGGTATGTTGACTAGGCCTTGAGAGCATAAATTAAGGGGGCGTGTTAGTAAAGCCTTTTTCGTATAGTATTTAAATTCAAATAATTTATGTTCTATGTCCTTTTGATACCTGCCTTTTGTATGTCACTTGAATATAAAACTTTACAGCATATACCAGGTTGTTTTATATTTTATCTTTTATTCTCTAATATTTACATATTATATTATTCTCGCCACTTCCACATTCTCTCACGAGAAACGTAACCCTAATAGATATAACATTCCTCCTCACTCTAACTCTTCAATAAGCCGTCGTGGAGGCCTGGATATCCTGGAGCTCCTTCGAAGAGTCGGTTCTGTATTAATGACAGGAGTATCAGGAGTAATGGGTGATGCCTCAGACGGTGTGGCTGTTGTTGAAGATGGTGTTCCAGTGGGTGTTTGAAAAGGCGTTGAGTTAGTGTCCACTGTGGTCGTTTCTTCCGTTGTTTCAGCTCTTTGTCTTATATGATCTGCATGTCTGCGCTTCAATATTCCTTCAGGTGTTCTGATTATATATGAGTATTTGTGAGTTCTTTTTTCTATCTCAGCTGGTTCCCATTTTTTTTGTTGTTTGGTACGAATATAAACCTTACTACCTGGTTGGTGGGTAGGAGTTTGGTTTGTATTTTCCATCATTATGTTTGCTTGTATTTCTTTATGTCGTAACATTTTTTTGGTACTTGGACGAGCATTGTCTAAAATACAATTTAATTGTCTTCCAAACATCATGTAAGCTGGAGACTTTAGGGTAGTATTATGAGGCGTGTTTCTGTAGGAAAAAAGAAAATCTCTAAGTCTTTCTGTTGTGTTTATGTTTTGATCCCCACTAGCCATGCGACTTTTAAAAGTGCGTACCAAGCGTTCAGCTAATCCGTTGGTACGTGGATGATACGGGGACGATGTTATGTGAGTAATTCCTCTCTCTTTACAGTAGGTTTTAAATTTATCAGACGTAAACTGAGGGCCGTTGTCGGATACTATAATTTCAGGTAATCCAAATGTTGTAAAAATATCGCTTAGTACATCGCATAATTTGTCAGAAGTTATGTTATTCATGGGCCTCACTTCAATCCATTTCGATAGTGCATCACATAGAACCAGCCAGTATTTGCCTTGGAAAGGTCCTGCAAAATCGATGTGTATTCGCTCCCATACTTTGTCAGGAATGGACCATGAATATACCGGTAATTCCGAATTGTTTGGTCGATTTTCTTGACACCCTCGACACGTTTTGACATAATTGTCAACATCTTCTTCAATTGAAGGCCACCAAACATAAAAACGTATGAGTGCTCTCATGGCGGATATGCCAGGATGTCCTCGGTGTAGATATTTTAATGTTAATCTTCTCATAGAAAATGGTATAACGATTCTACCTTGCCATAATAGAATTTTATTTTCCACAGATATCTCGTTTCGTTTTTTGAAGAATGGTTGTATGTTATTGTCATTGTAACTGTAAGTGCTCCAGTTTGTTTTCATGTACTGTATAACTTTCATCAGCGTTGTATCTCGCTTAGTATGCTCTTTGACAGTTTCTTCATTAATAGATAAATCTACGAATTTTCTTTCATTTAAGCTTTGTACGATTTTATTAATGATAAAACGAACTTACCCTGTACGTGAAGTTCTATCATAATTATGCGAGCTGCTCAATTCGAAACGATTAATTTTAACTTGTAGTACTGTTTCGTATTTCCCGGCCATTACAGATAATTTTAAAGACAATAAGTACCTAAACTGAAAAATAAAAAGAAAATTAAATTGTTTTTTGACTTTTTATCCCCACTCCGACCAAGTAGGGTCTGCGTTTGCCGCGCCATTTTTCCGTCATTAAGTTTAAAGCATTTCTGGAACAAATAGATTAGGTACCTGCGTAGGTTCTATTTCTAATAATGACTGCTAATATTGGCTAATACTGATTTTTTGATGAATTGGGAGGGTTGGGAGGGTTATTATATTAATCGTTTCGAATTGAGCAGCTCGCATAATTATGATAGAACTTCACGTACAGGGTAAGTTCGTTTTATCATTAATTATGCTTACGCTGCTCAATTCTCACGATTAATTTTAACTTGTAGATGTTTAAAGATCAACAAAATCAGAATATCACCCTTAGTCGTTTTTAGAAATAATATGACTGGTTTACATGTACATATGTACATCTGGAAGTTAAAAAGTTATTATTATCAATGTATGTATTTTGCAAACTATATTTAATTAAATATATAGCAAACACAAATCCTATTTAAAATCAGTAAATCTCATTATAAATAATTATAGGGATTGAAGCACTGCATGTGCAAAAGAATCATCTTGTGAAATAATATCTCTGTTGTAAAACCTCGCAAAAACGGCAGAAGATGAGCTCCAACCCGCGGTCTTTTTAATTGTGTCAACGCTCACGCCAACAGCTTTCGCGTTAGACGTCGCGGCATATCGTGAGCTATGAGAGCTATATATGCTTGTGTCGATACCGCTTTTGTTGAGCATATCTTTTATCCAGTGACTAAGAGTTTGAGTGGTCACTTTTGCATGAGGTTTTCTATAACTAATAAATAGATTGTTTTCATTAACTCTTAAAGATTCAGTCTTATCTTTATAACACAGCAAGGTCCGTGCTGGACAAATTTGGGGCTTTTCATTATAATATGGTAATTTTAACAATGGCTGATAAGCGTTTGGTCTTGAAGTCTTAATTAATTCAGAAATCATGAAATATTATATTCTTAATTTCAATCTTCGACAAAGTCTGAACTCTATGAGCTGTGACAATAGCTAGTAATGTGATTAGTTTTTTAGACAACAATTCAAGAGTCAAATTTTCATTTGGGTACAACTGTGACAAATTATTCAATACAATGTCAACATCCCATGTAAACTGATACTTTGGTTGTGGTGGGCGAGATCATTTATAATGGTTTTACCCAAAACGGAGCCTAAGGCGGATTTGCAACAATTTAGACTTCCGTATTGATAACCTGAATTATAAAGTTTAGTTAAAAAATAAAGCATGTTTGGAACTGATGCTGCTAAATAATCAACGCTGTGGTTTTCACAAAATGTGTACCATTCTTTATAATAACAATCATATTGCTTTAGGGTATTAGGGGCTAATGAGTTTATCATAATATCAATGGAAGAGGGGGGCACACTTCTATTTAAGAGGGCTTCCCTGATAATACTGCTGCTGCCAGAGTAAGGCTTTTATGGAGACTGTGCTGTAACCTGGAATTACCAGAAAATAACAAATCATCACTAGGCTTGAAAAATACAATATCAGATACAACCAATTTTTTGAATACCGGATACCATGGCTGGGTGGGCCAATCAGGCACAACAACTATACCTGCGGCCTTGCCCGTGATAATTTTATTTAAAGTTTTCAATATTATTGTGAAAGGAGGAAACGCATAAAAGAAATAGTCAGTCCAACTCATTGTAAAAGCATCAATACAAAACGCACATGGGTCAGCTTTCCATGCAACATATTTTTTACATTTTGTGTTAGATCTACTTGCGAATAAATCTATTTCGGGAGCCCCAAGTAAATAAGTGATCTTTGAAAATGCATAAGGCGCTAATTCCCATTCTGTTTCAGGCTGCAATTTGCGTGACTCAAAATCTGCAATGATATTTTCAGCTGATTTAATATAGGAAGCGTAAATAAAAACCTTCCTTTGTTCGCAAAAGTTCCAAATTTTTCTGACAATTTTATTTAAATGGGGAAACTGCACATTGCCCATACGATTGACACATGATATTGCAGTTGTATTGTCTACTCTAAGCAAAATTTGTGTATTAAAAACATCTTTAACAAAAATCTTTAAAGCAAATAATACTGCTAATAATTCTAATATATTTATATGGTAACTTTTTTCTTCGTCATTCCAAAAACCATTTGCCTTTTTATTCAGGCATGAAGCCTCCCAACCTGTCAGACTTGCATCTGAAAAGATCTCAAAACTATAGTTAAGGGGGCGAATAGGACACGAACAATTGCTGATATTGCTATACCACCATTCAAAGTCATCATTTAGTAAGCTATAATCAATATACATAATTTTTTCGTAATTTTGACTGTAGCCTAAAAGTAAAAATTTTGTCTTTCGAATAATTTGGTGTGTAACCAACAATATTCAACGCCTGGGCAAATAGAAATGAGTAAACCAATGAATTTAGCAAAATCACGAATTTTGCATTTAGAGATGGTTTTGAATTTTTCTAACTCGGTTTTTACTCTATTTCGTTTTTCTTGTGGAAGTTTTACACAAAACGTAGCCATATCCAATTCAAAACCTAAAAAAGTACAGTTAGTCTTGGGTATTACATAACTTTTTTCGTAATTTATGATAAACCCTAAATTTTCTAATAGACGTACATTAACGTATTAGTAGCATTAACGTTTTTAGTACTTCCTTTATATTTTATGAGCTATCAACACACAATATGTCATCTAAATAAATAGTAGATAGCCATCCATGCAGACGTAGGTATTCCATGACTGGTTTCATGATTTTTGTAACACCGGTGGACAAGTGTTCAAACAAATGGTAAACAGGTAAATTCATAACAATTTTGTTGAAATTCGAACCACAGGTATTTTCTATGTTCTAGATGTAATAAATAAGCGTCTTTTAAATCGACCGAAGCTAGAAAACAATGTAGTGTAACAAGTTCTATAGCCGTTCTTAGGTCCTCCATTTTAAAGTGGGGCGGTTGTATAAATTTATTATTATTATTATTTTTTTAAATTTAGAATAAATCTTTTGTCTCCATTTGGTTTGTCCACAAAGAATTTACTAGATAAAAAAAAACATCATCAATTCTTTGGCATTGTGAGATAGCGCCTTTACACAGTAACTTATTAATTTCAGTCTGAAATGCTGCTAAGTCACTTTTATTATTAGGCTTGTTTTTGGGAAAATCCGTCTGCACAGGCACTGATGTAAATGGTATTTTATTCCTTTGATCCAGGAAAGTATAATAGGATCATTTGTAAACTTTTGCCATACATGAAAAAAGTTTTTCAATCTACCTGCTAGTTTAGTTACCTGGGTATCAAGTGCTTCTTTTGGTTCTTGTAGTAGGCACTGGTGCGATTGGCACGTGACGGCACTGGTTTCCGCATTGTCACGTTCCGATGAGCATTCGAGCTCGCAGTCCGATGAGCCATAGATGTCATTAACTTCCGGTTGGTGTTCTGAGGATTGGACTGCGGGTGCTTCCAGTTTAAGTGGTTCGTCACGTTATGCGCAGGTTTATAAATATTTTTTGTAGCAGGCTTTGGTTTTGTCACGTAATATTTTAAATATTGGCTAGACCTGTCAATCACTTTAGAAGCTTTCAAACTTTCAGACAATGATTCTCCAAAGAGATGTTTATCTCGTTTTGAGTCTTTTAATGTGTCCTTCAGTTTATTGTTAAGAGTGGAAATTAAAAAATTTCGTCTAAGCTTTGTATCTATAATACAATGGGAGTCGCAGAGCAATCGACAAGCGTTACTCACGTGTTTTAAAATATCTTGGTTATTACCAGATTTTTTACTTACTAAGATGTCCATTGCGCTGGTTAAAGCCGATAAGGCAGCACCTACTTGACCTTGCCGTGCAGCCAGTGACGCATCTTTTTTCTGCAGGATTTCTGACACAGCAGCTTTAACTTCAGCATTTAATGTTGGGGCCTTAAACATTTGGCAATTTCCAGGGATCGGATATTCTTCTACAACTTTATCTTTTTCCTCTTTTTTTTTTTTTTTTTAAACCATTTTGTAGGACATTTTGTAATCTTGCTGCTATATCAGCATGAACATTTTTTCTTATGGGAGCTTCTTCCTTCGGCGCTTCGCCTAGAAGTGATAGTATGTCATCATCCAGATGCGCCTCCACTGATGTGCCATTTTGGTCACCATCTGCCCCAGCGGTTGCGCATGTTGATGGCTGTGGCGTAAGCTCATCCAACACCATACTTGCGGGTGGATATGTCTCAAAATCTTCAATATCTGACCGTGGGTAGTAAGGGACATACGCTTCAGACTGGTCAGAACTTGGAAAAGCCATAACATTTTATGGCAAAATAAAACTGTGAAGGTAATGATCCCGAAAATCATACGCATCACTAATCAAGTTAGGAACACAAAACCTCTGATATTGTTGTAGTATCGAAAATTGTATACTACCAATTATATTAATCTGTGAAGGTAACAGTCCCCATTCGTACTGTTCGCATCACTAGCTTGGGGCTGAAGTATTCCCAAGTTTACAGATAATGAGCAATGCTTCAATTTTATTAAAGTAAATAGCATAATTATGTAAACATCACGTAGTGTCGAATGTTGTACACTACCTATGATATAAATGCATGACGGTAACAGTCCCAATATGTACTGTACACATCAGTATAGATAAAAGGAAGAAGTATTGCGTAATGTCCATTATCGAAGGTGCACTTTTGTTGTTGTTGTTGTAAGTAATTTATAAGAGGGTAATAGCTCAAATGTATGTGCTGCTCTTTCGATTACTTAATGAATCATTAAATTTTTACTAAATATAAAAATATGAGGGTAGCAATATCTCGCATCAATATAAAGATTTTATCAATATAAACATGTTATTTTCGTCGTAAGTATTATGTAGCTATACCTACATGCAAATAAAACATTTTTTATGATTAAAACACTGAAAAAGAATGGCAAGTAAAGACTTACTCGAACTTTCGTAGTTCATGTCGCAGTTTTTTCAATAAACGTTCACTACTGTCTCCATCTCTGTGTCTCCGCTTTCTTCCCATTTTTAAGTTCACTTTCACTCGATATAAATTAATCACTGAAAACACTAATTATAAGCTAAAAAGTAGGGGATTATAATTACGTAAATATTACAAAAATGTTGCGAGGAGTAACGGCCGGTACTGAACGAGAACAGATAATGACGGAAAAATGGCGCGGCAAACGCAGAGCCTACTTGGTCGGAGTGGGGATAAAAAGTCAAAAAACAATTTAATTTTCTTTTTATTTTTCAGTTTAGGTACTTATTGTCTTTAAAATTATCTGTAATGGCCGGGAAATACGAAACAGTACTACAAGTTAAAATTAATCGTGAGAATTGAGCAGCGTAAGCATAATTAACTGCACATTCGTCCTTAGAAGGCTGTTCATCTGTGTTTGGCATTCTGGACAATGAATCAGCAAGAATGTTATTCTCTCCTTTTGTATATATAATTTCATAATCATAGCTACCGATCATCAAAGCCCACCTGATAAGACGATTGTTAACTAACTTTGGTAAGTTTCTGTTAGTTCCGAGTATATAAATGAGTGGTTTGTGATCGGTTATCAGGGTGAATTTAGACCCTCGTAGATATTGATCGAATTTTTTTATGCCAAAAAATATTGCTAGTGCTTCTCGATCTATGACTGAGTACTTACTCTCTGCTGGTTTTAATTTTCTTGAAGCAAATGCTATTGGTTGCACATTGTTGTTCTTTTTATGGTATAAGACAGCCCCCACTCCCTTTTCTGAGGCGTCACATGCTAAAAATAAGGGTTGTTTTTCGTCAAATGCAATAAGAGGTTTAGATTTTGCTATACATTTCTTTGTTTTCTCAAATATCGTGTTTTCATGTTCAGTCCATTTCCATTTTTGTTTTTGTCCCGTAATACTATGCAATTCTGCACAAATGCTATGTAAATGAGGTATAAATCGTTCATAAAAATTCACTAATCCAAGAAATGATCGCAACTCTTTAACGTTCTCAGGTGTTGATGCTTTGAGAATAGCCTCCACTTTGGATTTTGTTGGTTTAATACCATCTTTACTTATTGTGTGGCCTAGGTATTCTATTTCGTTTTGAAGAAAGGTGCATTTCTTTAGGTTTACTTTGAGCCCAGCATTTTTTAGTTTATTGAACACTAGCGTTAATGTTGTAAGGTGTTCCTGCTCATTTTTACCAGTTACAGCAATGTCATCAAAGTATATGGCAATATTAGGTATGTTTTCTAATAGTTTCTCGAGGTATTGCTGGAAAATTGATGGAGCTGTAGTTATTCCGAATGGCATTCTGTTATATTGGAAATATCCTTTGTGTGTTGAGATGGTTAGATACTTTTTTGACTGAGGTGCTATTTTAAATTGCAGGTATGCGTCTTTCAGATCAATTTTTGAATATTTTTCTCCGTTAGCAAGACGTTGTCTTAAATAATCAAACTGTGGTACTGGATGCGTATGTGATATTAATACTGGGTTGAGAGTCGTGCGATAATCTCCGCATATCCTTATTTGTCCGTTAGGTTTGACGACGTTCACAGTTGGTGTTGCCCATTCTACTGGTGTTTTGTTAGGGTCAACGCTTTCAATGATCCCTTCTTTCATTAGTCGTTCCAGTTCAAGTTCAACGTTTTTCCGAATACTGAACTTAATTGGTCTTGATGGTAAATGTTTTGGTTCGGCTCCAGGCTTCACATGAATATTTACTTCATAGCCCTTTACTTCTCCCAATTTGTTATCAAAAAGTTCGTTGTTTGTGTTAATAATTTGTTTCAGAGTCATTGTTTGATGTTTAATGGAGTAAACAGGATTAGGAAATGGCATATTAAAAATTTCGCTCCATTGTAAGCCAAATAACATAGGATGCGCATTTTTTATTACAACGACTGGTACAATTTTTTGTTTCCCTTGTATTTCAACTGTAACGTCTGTTATTCCTTTTGGTTTGAGTTTGTGGTCACCGTATGCTCGTAGTTTAGGTCCTTCCATTAGTTCTGGTGATCCGATTTCCCTCCAAAATGCAGTACTAATGATTGAGTAGATAGAGCCTGGATCCCAATCCATGGTACAATGGAAACCGTTGATCGTTATGTCAATTTTCTTGCACCGCATATTGGCAGCGTTAATTTTATACACATTTGATTCCTCATCACTCTCATCAGAAGAATCACTTCTAGTAGAGGTGGACGGTCTGTTGATTACAAATCTGTTCTCCTTTTTTAGTATGCTGTTTACTCTTTTGTTATTGTTGTTGGTAGTGTTTGTTGTTTCTTGTCTAAATGATATGTAGGCTCTTCCGGACTTTAGACAACAACTTTCGTAATGGCCTTTTGATTGGCATGCTTTACAAATATGATTGGAAGCTGCACAGTTATTAAAATCATGTTTTTCACCGCTTCCACATCGTTTGCACTGATTTTTGGTTAATGGACGTTTTTTATTACTATCGTTTCCATTGAATTTGTTTGTATTTCTCTGCTTGATACGCTGTACCGTGTAGTCATTATTCGTGTTATCATTTTCTGCTAATTCCCGTGACTGAGCGACAGAAAATATTTGTTCAAATGTAATTTCAGTCATTTTCCCATCAGCGTTCCTATCTTGAAGATCTGGCCATTTTTGTTTCAAATCTATTTCCAGCATTTCATGGTTAAGACCTGTTGCGAAACGGTCGCGTAATTGTCGCTCTAACAAATCGCCTTTATACCCACATTCTTTACTAAGTTCTTTTAATTTGTTTGCATAAGTGTCCATAGACTCATTATCTTTTCTTGTGCAATTCCAAAACTCTGTTAACGCTTTGTATCTTGTAGTTTTCTTATGGTAAAAACTGCAAAATTTCTCTTTTATTTCCTCGTAAGTTCGTGACGGAAATGTGTTGATAAAAGCAGTTCTAATGTTGTGCAAAACATTCGGTGGTAGACACGTTATGAATAGATCTTTTTGTATTGCTTTGTATTCGGCGCCATAGATATTGCATTTCGTTTCAAAAAATTCTATAAAATTTTCCGCTGATGTTGTTTCAGGGTTAAATTTATCGTGTGAAAAATCCTTAATTTTTGTACTTATATCACTTACGCCTCTTTTGGGTTCATCTGGATGTGTGTCCGTTGTACGTTGTGCAGTTTGAACTGTTAAGATTCGTAAGAGTTCAGTTAGTTGTTGTTGTTGGGCTTGTTGTACCCTTAGAAAATCCGTAAACTGTTGTGTGTTCATTTTATTTACCTTCGTCGCCACATAATATAAATACCAACATTTATTTAATGTATAATATTTATTAGTTTTTTCACCAAGTGACAAGACAGAATAATGACAATGGAAAAGAGAAAATAATATGATATAAATCAAAGAGTCTGAATGATATTACTTTGAGGTCAGGATATAACACCGCAAATACTTGTTCTGAGTCTGAGTGTTGTGAGACCATGGTCCTCCTAGTTCCTGCGTCTCCAGACACAGGAACTAGTTAGATTAGTAGTTAGTATGATGATTTGAGATCATAATATTTACATGCGTACTATACGAATGCGTAAAAACTTATGTCATGGGCCAATATGGCCCTAAAAGCCTTACCAGATGTTCCGCCGCTGCTGACACCGACAAGATCTAATAATAATACCATGCCGGATATAAATCTTCCAACAAGCGTACACACACTCCAACCGCATGGATGGCCCATGGCCCACCCGAACAATATTTAATAATAAATATGTAGGTATATGAGCACCGTAAGTCGCTAGCCAATTTGGAGCTATGTAGCTCTAAGACCGAAGCTACAGTAATTCTACCATCTGTCCCTTCTACTCACATGGATCAGCCTGATAAGATCTCCGTCGGTTTCCCCGGAGAGGTCGAGGCGGGCGAGGCAGAACGTGCCGTTGGCTGGCACCAGGCATGATCCATAGTCATCTAGCCCGTACAGGGCGGGCATCCGGGCGTACTCCGTGTCTGGAAGAAATATTAGAGAGAAAGAAAGAAAGAAAATATATTTATTTAAGACATCACACATTACATTTTTACAAATGGGCACCTATACAGACAAATCACTCGTCACGCATGGGGCCTTTCGGTTCGAGAATGGCTGCAACATTATGGCGATGGTAAGAGCCTCGCGAATGATGTCATTAAGGCTAGCGTGGCGCATAATTCGACAAGTACTTTTCGAACACGAGAAACCGTGATGACCGAGCTGGTCAACTGCAGTACCGCACTGGCAGCGATGGGCTACACAGCATCTAGCACCTAAACGTTAGCTGATAGCTAAACGAAAAGCAGTCGGATCTAAAAGGTTACCAGTGTTAAAAGACGGTATGGCCTGTAACCAAAGTCCTGACTCCCACACAGAGACTGCGAGAAGCCGAGCACGATCCACTACAAATTTTAAAATTTACTTTCTTATTTATTTATTTATACCTGAAGCGATTGCGGTTTTGTGGAGTCTGTTGGGTGCTTCCCATTTTTTTAGTAAGTAAACTACCTAAATAAAAGTACTTAGATGAGAAGTGTATATTAAGTTTAGTGCAAGCGAAAAAGCACACACTAAGGTAGTGTAAATACTAATAAAATAATAATACCCAACGATCAAGTACATAGATCCTGGACCCCCTAGGTTTTCCAGGATTTAAGATTCTTTTTTTTTCTAAATAAGTTACCTATAAGAATAAGAAGACTCAAACGTCACTTTAATCACAGTTACACAAAGTTAAATTAATGATAATCAATGTCGACATATAATAGCAGATAAAAATAAATAGGCATCCCCTATGAAACTTTTTGGTTGACATATAACTGAAAATCTTTTGCTGAAATATACCTACTTAGTTTTTTTGTAAGTTTATTTTTTATAATTACCACTTTTAATTACTCACCATTTAAATTGTATATAACCGCGGAACACGAGTAAAGGGTCAATAGAAATACTATCCACACACTGCGCATCATTGAACGACTCTTGCACGCGCTTTTTCAAGCTTAACTGCGCGGATGGAAAATAGCAAACACAAGCTACGACTCTCGTATAAAATGAATTCTCTGCCAAATAATGGCGGACTAGGAAACATGTTTGCAGAATAAATTTAATATAAAATGGAACTTAACTAAACCGGATTAGTTTAGTACAATTTTATATTAATTTAATTTAAGGTTGGATCATTTAAATGGCGTCCTCGAAATGATTATCAAAACTGATAATTAGTATCAAAAATTTGCATCAGAATTTCCCCCGTATTCGATGTTAGTTATACTGTAGGGTTTTTTCATAAAACACGTGGTGTTAAATTTATATTCTTAATAATAATAAACTGCATTTATATCGGATCAAACCGCGCATTTAAGTGACAACCAGTAGCTAATTTATTTATTTATTTGTTAAATACACTGTGAACTTACAGCTACGCCAAAACATTCACGTTGTTATACAATTGTTATTCTTATATGGACTAAGCAATTATATTTATAAAGCCGACTAATGGGGTCAGTATGTATGTCAGAATATTGGACTTCGCATAGGAAGCGGTTGATAACAGCTACTGCCCTTGCTGTTGGAGCATTATGAGCGTGCCGCGTGCGTGAGGCAGGAGGCGCAGCAAACAGCTGGTGGCGACGTCTTTGACTCGCGCGGATGTAGTTTTGCGGTACGAAGTAATGTAATCTGCTTAACACTGAAGGATTATCTACCTCGTTATACACCAATGGACAGTAATGTATAATTAATAATAGTTTACGTCGAAGCTCCAACGTTACAAGAACCACCATTCCCGATACAAATAATGAAGGAAAAAGAAAGGGATAGTATCCATACGCTCTTTTATAGAGATACCTTGTGAACTTTCGCTGCACTCTCGATCATGACGGTATATTTTTTAGTTCTTGGATCCCAAACCAGAGCCCCAAATTTGAGTGTGCTACGGACATATGCGTTGTACAGAATAATGGGAATTTCATATCTCGAAATTGGGGAGAACTTCGAGTTATAAAACCCAGAGTTCTAGTGGCCTTTTTACATATATACTTGTAATATGTATATGTTCGAGTCACGAATTGAGTCCATCCGCTCCAATACGTTTTGATAAAGGGGATTACTAATGACCGACTTACCAAGTTGACACTTGACATTGACAAGCTCTACACATACCTATGTCCCGACTACTGTAAACCTAACGAATATTCTGCTCTTCCAGAAACTTAAATTTGAGCTGGCGGTGGCGCTGTGACGAGAGGGAGTGTACTCCCTCTCGTCACGGTGGAGGCCGAGAACGCCCCGAAAGTAGACGAGAGCCTGCAGATATCAGATTTCTCGATCCAGAAGACCAGCAGTCTGTTCCCTGAGCGACTGAACGGCGTAGTTGACGACATCGTCAGATGGGGTGTCATATAGGTTGGGATGTAGAATGACACAGCAATCTGTTATGGGCAGCCGTGACGTGTAATAACAGGTGAACAAAAAGCTCGTCAAGTCATTCCTTTACAAAAAAAAATAATAATGTTCCTCTTTGGTTGAAATTTTGAACAATAACAATGGTTGAATCGATAGAGAATAATAGGTTAAGTAACCCTGCAAAGTTCGCCTAGATAGGCACCACCGCTTTGCCAGTTATTCTGCCGCCAAGCAGTAGTGGGCGAGCACTGCTTTGTTCCGGTTTGAAGGGCAAAATTACTGGTCAAATGATACTATGACCTGATCTCACAGTCAAGTAATCTAATTACTATTACGGTGACACTTATTAGATGTAAGATTTATAATTTTGATCTAATATTATACCCAGATAATATACAGTTGTCTTGTTATCAGAGGATTATCTAGGTAGCATAATTAAACAAAATTTCCAATCAAGCAAGATAATAACAAATTATTAAATAATTTTAACTCGTATACTTTAATTTCTCGACCATAGTTTGAATTCCTCCAAGTCAGTTAAAAGGGTTTATTTCAAAATAATTTATTACATATAAATATCTTGCATATTATTACATAATTTTATAATTACAACTTACAATTACATTAATAATTACTACATTATTACTTCGTATTATTTACATAGGAAGGTACATTTAAAATAACTATTTACAAAAGCGACATCCTAACGGCTTTTTAACGGGTAGTATTTTTAGATTAGTCACTTCAACTTTTGTCTTTTTTAAGATTTGTGATTTATAAATAGCAGTATCGCCTGCCTAGCTTAATCAACAGAAACGAAAAATTTTAATCATGAGCGAGCATTAGTTCGTCCCTAAAGCACATGCTTTACATAAGCTATAGAGTATTACATTTTTCCCTTACAAAAAATTAACTTATTTGTCTTTTTTAGAATATTGAACTCAATCGAAAAATATAAGAGAAATGAAAGTATTTAAAAAGTATACTCAAAGGTCGTGTAGGTACAGAAATAATGACAGATAACCGTAAATAGATATATATGCTGGTCGGGTTCCCGCTAATAGATTGGGGCTGCATCAGAACTTGGTCTGCTCGTTCTCCGGCTTGAGGGCGGCGACCTTCATGAGCCTCATTAGTGGCGCCTCCACCAGTAAGCAGAACGGCAACGCCAACGAGAATGTCAACACCATCACGCCGAAGTGGAACAGCGTCTAGAATATTTAACCAATAGATACACCATACACATTATAATATCCTACCGACTGCACCAAATAGCATTACGTTAAAACAACACATAGTAAAGAAATAAATAAATGAACAAATAAATATTGGTGGACATTTCACAAGGCGCCATCATCATCATCATCATCATTATCAGCCTGTGTTAGTCCACTGCTGGACATAGGCCTCTCCCAAGGTACTACCAAGGTCCAGACTGGTGATTCTGTACATGGACGGTCATTGTTGCGGGGTCATACAGACATCAACACAACACTTGGATATATCGCTTGGATATATCGCAAAAGCTTTTTCATAATCCACAAACGCTAACCACAAGAGCTGATTATACTCTATACACTTCTGTATAATCTGCCGCAATCCTCTGGGGGGGGGGGGAAATTCGTCGAGCCTTCGCGCGGGAGGGAAATGGGATCCGTCCTCTCCTGGGGCTTTTCAAGCTCTAATGATTCTGGTGAAAGTTTAGACATTGCCTTTGGGACGCATTTCGCAAAATTTCGTGCCTTCTTCTCGGAGGATTCTTGTCGCTTGTTGGAGTTTCTGATCCACGTCAACGTTTACTGTGCATTCCAAGCAAGCAAGTGCATTGCAGCAAATCGGTTCTCCAGTTTAATCTGGAATGTTTCGGATCCCATCACGGATTGGAGCATATTCGGTCGGAGCGTGGACTTTATCAAGCGGACATGTTCAAGCTTGTAATCAATATCCAGAGTGCCTCATATAAGTCGGTGGTCACTTCCGGTTTTAAACCTTGCGCCATTTTGAATAACTGGCATATAATTATATGGTTCAAATATTATTTTTGAACCAACATAATTTATTTAAACGGTTCTAATTATGAATTATATTATGATAATAATAATACTAATAATAATAATAACACCCGACGATCACATACATAGATCCTGGACCCTAACTAGGATTCCCTGTGTCTAGGGACCCAGGAACTACGACGAAGATCGCGGTCCCATAATACCCAGACTCAGAACAAGTATTTAAGGTTACTCTTTTTTTTCTGTGCGTAAATACTTTTCCTGTCGCGGTATTTCTTGAATACTTTAAAATTTTGTGTAATTTTTTGAGGTGGCGGAATTTTTTTATCCTTCACTTTTTACAACCTACTTGTAGGGTACCTTTGGAGGGCACACCTCCAAAAATTGATCGTGTAATAATGTCAATGTAGGCAATTACCATGTTGAATGCGGATGCGTGTCCCAACTGCCGCTTGAGGCCGAGGTGTGCTTGGATGAGGAACAGGTGAAGCAGGTACACGCTGTACGACAGCCGGCTCGGGACCACCCACACGCGGGACTCGAAGATCGACCGGAGGATCGCTGGAGGAACGATATACTATTATACATACTCTTTATTATAAACACCAAATAACAAGAACTACAAAAAAGAAAACAATCATTTGTATAAAGTGTAACAAAGGGCAACCTCATCGCTAAAAACGATTTCTTCCAGGCAACCTTTGGATGGAGACAATTTAACGAAGTGTTAAAGGACTATAGCAACTTGTTCTAATGATAAAACTCACTGTTTAGCTTCATAGCGAGCGCGACGACCCCAAATGCGACGGCAACGCCTATAACCAACCGTTGCAGCGCCGCGTAAACCATCCGCAGCGGCAGCGGCGACCGGGCGCCGTCCACGTAGAACATGGAGCCTGAGTAGAACAGGACCACGATAACTGGGATTATCAGCCAGGTCAGGACAATGCACACCTGGGGAAGGGATACCTCATTATATTCAAAGTCAGTTTTATAAGAATTAGTTAGAAGTTTTGTGCCGTGTTGGACTGGACGTTCCACCAACAGTGATTCGAAAACCAGCTATCAAATAGCTCAGTGAATAAAAAACAGTTGCCACATTGATCGCTTACTAAAATCCTATATTTCTAAAGACATCAACGCGTGTACTCAACCGACGAAATGAATTCCAGCAGGCGTTATAAAATTTTCAAATTCTAAAACAAAAGAAACCAAGCGCTGGCCAAGGAACGTTTTTTTTTATAACTCAATAGGCTCGCATCAAATGCGACTTCACCTGTGGAGACACCACGAGGATTTATAAAAGCTGCTGTCAAATCAGACAAAATAAATTTGTTGAATGGACAACCACTATAAGTTGTCAAAAGCAGTGTCACAGTAAGGATGGTCTACTTGACTGCAATCTTCAGATCCGAGAAAGGAAGTCCATTAAACCACGCTGCTGTGTGGTTCCAGCTTAAAAATGGGATCGTAAAGTAATGAAATATTCATAGTGGACAGCAGCATTCTCATCGGTATGCATTATAATCTACTGTAGTAGTATAGTATAATCTTGCACAAAGTTGCTAGTTTATCGGTCTTCTATCGAGTGCATTTTGGAGAGTGCGCATTGGAGTTGCATAGCCTGATTCCGCCATCGGACAACCAGATGTACGAAAAAACTCCACCGTTACATGGTTAATATCCCACATGTGCGAACAAATCGATTTGGCTCCACGTTTATCATGCGAACAGCCAAAGAGTGGAACGCTTTACCGGCGTCCCGAAAGGTTCCCGAAAACTATAACCTTGGAGTCTTCAAATCGAGAGTGCACAGGTATCTATGCAAGCGTGTTTTATCTAGACCGTCATCACTTTCCATCGGGTGAGATAGTGGTCAAACGCAAACCTCTCAAACAACAAAAAAAAAACTAAGACGCCTACCAAACGTGGTGATGAAACCCCCTAATGGGGAAAGCCGATTTTCAGCGGTGGACGTATTCCAGCCGATGAGGGTAATCAAACCTTGTTATCAGCTATGTCGACGCCTGCTTTCTGCATCCGATACACGAGATATCCGGTGAGCATTCCAGTGGCGTAGCACACGATGTTGTTGTGGCCATACACGTGCATGTACTTGAATGTGTCATTTATGAACGCACGGAAAAACCTGCAACGAATAACTGAAGTAAGAACTCCTTCGTTATTGTGGTTTCTTATTTTACTTCAGTAAAGCTTTTTTAAGCACGCTTGACTTGGGGGTAAGCTGGTGAGGCGAACGGAAGTTGAGGGAGATATACTTCTGACTATGTGAATTATAAACAAAGACTCACGTTTCGTATATTACTGTAGGGGCAAGAGAGATGGAGCTAAAGAAATTTTTCTTCAGTCGTGTGGTATAAAGCACACTCGATTTTTTTTATTTGGATATTTTTATAACATGAAAAGACAGACAAGCTAACGGCCTGCCTGATGAGAGCTCTTACCGTCGCCTGCAGACATTTGCAGCACCGAGAATGCTGCTGTAGCATTGCCTGCTCTTTAAAATTCTATACACCGGGAGATCGGTGACAGCGCAAATAACCATCATCATCATCATCCGCCTACCCTTAATTCTTTATCCCGTTTAAATGGGGTCGGTTCAGTATGCTTTTCTCTTCCACTCCTGTCAGACGTTTCAACATTGAGTACCATTCACAGCGCAAATGAAAAAAATGAAAAAACATTTATTTGACAAAAGGCAATATTACATAAGGACTAAAAGACTAGTTATTAGGAGGATTTTGTTATAAGGGTTTAGGGATTGGAAATTGGAGATTGAGGATTGGAGATTGAGACAATAAGGCAGAATTAGGGATTAGTCAACTCACTCAGGATAAAAGAGCACCAGACCGTCCAAGTCCCACGCCCACACGTGAGCAGCGGGCAGGATGACACCCAGCAGTATCAGGATCCCGAGCACGACGTACCGGCCGCCGTGCCGCGTCACCAGGTATAGGAACAGCCCCATGCAGAATAGCTGCGTGTCAGTTGCTATGTGCCTGAACAATAAAAATACCATAATAAATACAATTTTGTTATAAATAATTACATTGGTAAAGTTTAATATATAAGTTTAAAAATTTAAGTTTAAAATATATAGTGCTTTAGACTTTTTTTTTAATGTTTTGGCTCCACACTTTTGTGTATTTAGCCAGTGTCAAGTAATTGATAATTTATCAAGTGAATGATATTTCACGCAAATATGTGTCACGTCACAGTCGAAGTCATCAAATCAAATCATAGTCAACTCATAGTCTAGTCAAAGTCATACTCCTAGTAAAGTGGTGCCAACTTTATCAGAAGCTTCAATGGAGTTTTGGAAACAACGCGAAAAGAAACGTTTCACCATCATTATACCATTTTCCCACACTCACGCCTGTAATCCAGCACTTAACGAATAGAATGCCACCAATTTTATGCACTAACACTGAAAATAACACAAGTTTAGGAAAATAATACAATGCGGTGACGCAATATTTTTCGCTTTCCCACCAATTCTCCAATATTGTGTTTATATGTCCGGTAAAATGACAATTTACAATTTGAACTTTTGAACGGCTGAACCGATTTGGCTGAAAATTGGTGAAGTAGCTTAAAACCAGGAGACGGACATACGATGCTTTTTATCCCGTTTGACCGCGTTTTAC
Organism: Ennomos fuscantarius; assembly: GCA_905220475.3. Classification (NCBI taxonomy): domain Eukaryota; kingdom Metazoa; phylum Arthropoda; class Insecta; order Lepidoptera; family Geometridae; genus Ennomos; species Ennomos fuscantarius. The sequence continues at coordinate 723,655 of HG992040.1, read as the reverse complement.
TAATTCTCCCGTGCGTAAACTTTAATATCGTTTTTTTTTTTCAGTTACATACACACATTTTCAAAAACCAGTAAAACTAGATATCCATTTTTTTTATGTAACTTATGTTACTATACGAGTTACGTTTCTTTTTCATGATAACCAAAGCAGTCGTGAGTCAGGGTACAAGTAGACCTGAACTAATTAGAACTTTTACTTATACTTTAGAAAGGTTTTCTCTTCCACACCACATTATATAGGTAGAGATATCTCTATGGATTGAAATCCGATATATATCCATCTCATATGATGGAATCTAAAATACAACTCACCAAGTATGTAAGGCGCAGTTGTGTCCATCGGCGATGTAATTGTGGATGTATAAGAGATGAGCCCACCAGTACCGCCGACAGGCCCCCACCACGCTGTCTGCCACGAACAGCCTCCAGAGCGGGCCGGAGCCCAGGTGTCGCAGCCACGTCGCCATGAAAGCAAGCACAACGGCGTACGATGGAGTCAGCCTGAGAAAATTTAGTTTTTGAAGTAAATCTTCTTTACCCACGCTTGACTTGGGGAGTAAGTTGGCGAGGCGAACGGATGTTGAAAGTTGTTGGTTAACCTAGATCTCCATCGTCAACATAACAAAGTAAAAAAATTGTGTTATTATGTCCGGTAAAATGACAATTTACAATCGTCTAGATGGCGACATTAACATTAACAAGGCAATAACAAAGTTATACCGGTCGATAGGTAGATGGAGCTAAACTAAATTTAAATGTGGTTACATTTGACAACATCTCACCTGATGAGCAGTGACGGTATACTATGTTAACTGCTCATAATGATATCAATAAAAATATTCTGTTCTGTCCTACACCTATGATAATAGCATCCACATCGTACTATCGGATACTTTTGTCACAGCTGACAGCAGATTGAGTTAATAATAATTACTGGCACCAAATATGATCAATTAATTGATTGTGCCAAAAATGTATAGTTTCATTTCAACGGTTCTGAATCTATTTAAGTTCTTAAATTTAAAACGTTATGAGCTAGTCGTTCGCCAGATGTTAAGCGTCACGACTGCTTATTGAAATGTACATTAATGTAAACTAAACACCAACTACAACAAAAACAAAAAGGAAAACAGACAATTGGCCACTTCTGTATATTAGTAGAGATAGGGATGAGGCAAATAACAACTAACCTCCACCATCTCATAACCCAGACCTTCGCAGCCAAGCCCCAGGAAACAGTCTGCTTCTCTGCATATATTTCCAGGTTATAGACCAGGAGGAAGCCGGAGACCACGAAGAACACCTGAACGATTACTAGCCCGTTGAAAATCATCTGGTAATATGGGTTATTGTACGACTGGAATAGAATATAATGAGGTTTAGAATTGTGTCAATAACCGATTACAGGTACCGCTGGCAAATCCACATATAGCTAAAGAGACCACGTTTTACAAATCCAACTATCTTCCTGTGAGCGACACAGACGACGCTCTACCAAGACTATCTATGCATTATTAGTGGCGGCGTCATTAAATGATTACAGAGCTATGTATTATTGTTTGGTTATATTGAGATGTATATAGTTATGTATACATGTAGAATAATAATTTAAAGGTGTAATTTCTAGATGACCCACCTCTTCAAATTCATGAATGTTGTCAATGAAGCCCATGGAATTGACCCACATGACGTGGGATGTAAACATAAGGAATATTGTAAAAACCCTGAAATCAAATCACAGAATCAATCAATACAGTTGCAACAAAAATCGCAGACAATATTATACTTGACAAAGATTTAAGAAAAAGGCAATAAGGGTATCATAATATACCTTTCATCACATCATATATCATCACACAGCATCGGCTGGAAGACGTCGGCTGCTGAACATTGGCCTCCCCCATAAAACGCCACTTTAGACGTTTATCATATGGGGATTCACCATAATCACCACGTCTAGCAGGTGGCTTAGTGATCACAGAAGATTTTAATATATCGAGGAAAATGCTGCTGCCCATTCCTTGCATTCTCTTCAGTGGCTCTTACAGCACTCACGCGGATTGATGGAGTGGTCCTATTCACAAACCGGGACCACACAGCAGCCCTTTTCACAAATATCATTCATTATTTTTGTCTAATAGACGTAGTATTATACCTTATACCATGAAGTCCGGTGAGTCTCCTCATGCGAACTTCTTCCGGTTCTGCTGACACCAATCTATTCCAGTTTTGTATTATTGAGAAGCTCAATATGTATTTATTTCCTAAAACGAATAAACTATTCATTTACTCCAACATATTGCAAGTTATAGGAATATGTTGGATTCTAAAACCTACAGACCTTTAACAGCTGAGCCACTTCTTCTATTGATGGCATCGTAGATGGTTCCGAAAAGGTTGATCATGATAATAGCAATATAAACACCCAAAACTATCCAATCTGCGATGTCTATGTCCATGTGCTGTCCTTTTCTCTCGCAGTAGTAAATTTTGGTCAATTCTGCTTGTAATCCGTATTCTTTATGAATTGATTCGTTCATGCATTCCTCAAGGACCTCTGTTAGGCCCTGTGTTGTATATATACTATTGTTCTTTATATGGTCCTTGCAAGTGTTAGTAACGCATACACCTCTTTGGATATAGGTGTGGTTGTAGTGTTTCACAGTGTTTTCAGAGTATTCCTGTAATGCAAAAAGTTCTTATTGAGAAAAGCGTAATAGTTGTGTTGCGTGTTCTTAATGGTGTTTCTCTGTCTGTTCTTTCGATGTCTTTCATCTTAGTTTTCCTTTTATAATTGTTTATAATATTTTATGGTTTGTATTTCCAATTTGTAGTAACTAATGGACACACAACTTATGGACTCTACTAGTAAAATTCAGTGAAGGTAGTGAGAATTTGAAATGAGAGTTGAGGATTATTGGGAATTCAAATTCTCATTGCTCTACTAATGAAAACTGTGCATGGCCGTAGAATGGAAGGGAGATCGATGGAGACTCTGGGAGCATGTCAATATGTATACGTAGTGCGTACCTACCGTTGTCAATAATATATGATTATGTAACAAATGCTCTATCACAAGATAATGAAGAAAAATCAATTCACTCGAATGATCTAGAAACTCCAATGACCTAACATTGACGCTACCGCCAACCACGTGCTACTTAGATATTATAATCTACAAGGTTTTTATCATTTATTTTGATCTTTATGGTATAACGTTGAACGTTTGAATTTAATTAAGTAGTTACCTATAAGTTAATTCTACACTATACAGGCCGTCCCGAAACTCAACGTCAAGCGGTCACGGGGGTCAGACCAGGTCCGGGAAAAATAAAAGGAAAATTTCAGAATATCGATACCGTTTATGTCTTTAGGTATTCTGACCTGAAAATTTCAGTATCTAGGTATTTTTTAAATACTCAAATACTTATTTAGCAGACCTGTCCCATAGGTGGCAGCAGCACTCTATGCACGATCGAACTTAAGATTGGTACAAATTAAGAAGCTATTTGGGTGTTAAGTACTGCCTGACTTTAGTGAGAAAGCTCAAAGTCAAAAGATTTTATTGCAATTAGGCTAATTTTAGCACTTTTACAAGTCAAAATTATATTAGGTACTTAAAATTAAGTTATTTCACTAAGCATATAAAATTACAAAGTGCTTATTGTCAAATAATATATAGCAAGCCCATTAAAATATATGAGTTTGAAAAAAAAGCAGTTCTCTTTCTCACTACTGGTGCAAGCAATCCGGCACAATGCAATATTGAAAACTTTGATCCGAAGCTTCGATTATAACTGTAAAGAAGAAGCTACAAGAAACTTTACAGTGATGTATTTTTTTTCTTCTTTCTACTGTCTTTTACAATGTATATAATTCATTACAGTTGAGATAATGAATATGTTACAAAAGTAACAACCACGTCACACCGGTGCAAGAAAAATACCGTGATTATCTTAATAAACATTACAAATAAAACTGAAATTATAGATAGGATAGGAACAGGCAATAGGCAAAGTACCTAAGATTTCATACCGTTAAGCTTGGAATATTCAGGCCAAGCTTTTTTGTCCGACACATAATCATTTATTGTGTAATAAGCTTTTTTCATTAAGTTTGACTTTTAGAAGTTGATTCATTGTAATATGTAGTTCAAAGCACAAGCTCTTTGCCAGTTAAAAAGGTTCACTTTCGTATGACTTTCAAACCGGACACCCTGATTTGAGTCTCCGCACTAATTAATTTTCAAATTATATGCGGAATTCGATTTTATATTAATGAAAGAAAACACTGCGTGGAAACCGGTATGTTCAATAATCACCTAGTTGAAGGACATCTAAACAACGTGGTTTCGGGCTTGGCATATACCGCACCGCCTTTCTCAAAAAAACACCTTATATATATATATATATATATGTACATTATATCTGATGGTGCTGATTTATAGTACATTAAAAAGTATGGTATGGTATAAAACGATTCGATGCTTGGTTTTTTTTATTGCTTGATGTTTGCGTGACCACTATCTTACCTGGTGGTAAGTGACGATCCTGGTGGTAAGTGACGATGCGGTCTGTAGACCGCATCACAATGCAACAACACGCTCGCGTAGATACTTATTCACTCTCGATTTGAAGGCTTCAAAGTTATATATTTACTATGATATGTTTATATAAACAAGTTTATATTTTAACGTCTGGGTGAAGCCACGCGTGACCAAAATGCTGGCCTCTACTTCGGCCAAAGATTGAGCATTGCCATTCAACGTGGCAATGCTGCCAGCATAATGGGCACGTTGCCTACTGGTAGTGGTTTGTTTGATTAAGTTCCCTTTTTATTGTTTTATGTTTATTAAATAATATTATGTTGTATGTTTCAAAATAAAAATATGATGAATAATAGTTTATATAGATATTATGATATTATGTACACACTGAAACGACTTTATTTTTCATTGAAACTGTTTTTTCAACGTGCAAAGTTTGCCTTTTCGCCACTTATTTCAGGAAAAATAGATGCTCCAATCATTCAGAGAACCTACAAATATGTAGGTATCACGAAGTACATCAACTTATTCGAATCTTATATTTTCTATTTATGGATCGAAGTTTTCTGTTCTACGTTGTATCGGATTGCTGGCACCAGTAGTGGGAAAGGGAACTTTTTTTTAACTCACAATATTGTACTTAAGGCATGCCATATTATATTTGACAATAAACACTTTTTCATTTTATATGCGTACAATAACTTAATTTTAAGTTCTTAATTTCATTTGACTGCCCCGATAGCTCAGTTGATAGTAACCCTGCCTTCTGAACTGTGGGTTGTGGGTTCGATTCCCACCCAGGACAAACATTTGTGTGATGAACATCGATGTTTGTTCCGTGTCTGGGTGTTATATTCTATGTATGTATTTACAAAATAAAGTATTTAAGTATTGTATCAGTTATCTGGTTCCCATAGTACAAGCTTTGCTTAGTTTGGGGCTAGATGGCGCTGTGTGAAATGTCCACACTTATTTATTTATTTATTTTGAAAACATGCTAAAAATAGCCATTTGAAAAACTACCTACTGAAAACGAACGACTACTGTAAATATAAAATGAATATCTTAGTCCAAAACTTAAAATTTTTAGTTCTAATAAAAACGAAAACATCATTAATAACATAAAAATTAACCGGTTCCATGGACTCGAAAAATATAATGAGCTAACGTGATGTATAAAGACTTCCTCTAGAAACTAGCAACTTTACTGACATTCTGCAAACACCCAAAAATAACTAAACATTAACACTAAATAAAAACTCTTTTAAAATCGTACTATATATAAGTAAAAAGATTTAAAATAAATAGATCCTGATTTGCTGCCTATATCGCAAAATTTGTTAGTTGTAGTAATTAATTTTACCCATACTAAGGATTTTTGATATCCTATAGTGTGTTTATAGACCCATCGGGTTCACCTGCACAGATGACTAACAATGCTTCGTCTTGACATTATTGTTTCTCTTTTGATATGACGCTAGAAAAAAATGATAAATAAATATATTTAAAAAAATGTGTAATTGTAATTCATAAATTGTGTAATTGTAATTCATAAATTGTGTAATTGTGATTCATAAATTGTGTAATTGTGATTCATAAACTGTGTAAGTAATTGTAATTCATAAATTGTGTAATTGTAATTCATAAATTGTGTAATTGTAATTCATAAATTGTGTAATTGTAATTCATAAATTGCACCCTTGTGTAGGTAGATGTCTCTACTTTACTGTACTTTCCTTATGTCACCCTCTGTGCCAAAGTTACTCTTTTAGCGGAGGAACTGGAAATTTTATTATCTTTTCTAAGCTTTTAGACGTTCTATTACCGTTATCTTTTCTGATAATACCTACGCACTTAATTTATTCAATGTTTTGAAGATTAACCGTTAGTTAACACAAAAACCTAGAGACGCCGCGGCGGCCGGCACCGCGCCGGAGGATTCCCCAATTCTTTTTATTAATTAGGCATAACTTAATACCAAAATGTGGTTTTTATATACGCTTTACTAATAAACTCTGCATAATAGTAAAATAGATACTCAGTGATTTCTCTTGTTTTCACTTTGCCCATAGAAAGCGTAATTCCTTTAAGACTTTGCCCATTATAAACTTGGTAAAAAGAAACAAAACACAAAATTAACATTCGTCCGCTAATGTTTATTATCATGGAACTTGGAGGGAGTTGTTCAAGGACCTCTTGTTTCATGTTGTTATATATAATACTAGTTCCGCCCTGCGGTTTCACCCGCGGATAAAAAGTATTTTAATTATTGGTTCATCCGGGATAATATGGAGCCTATATGTTAATCCAGTGTATAAGCTATCTTTGTACCGAATTCCAAATCCAATCAGCCGTTTGAGCGTGAAGGTGTAACAAACATACACATACAAACTTTCGCCTTGGCGGTAATGGAGGCCCTGGGCCGGGAGGAAAAAGTGGACTAAAGGAAAAAAGAGAAAAAAAAAAAGAACAAGTACGAGTGGGATCATGGATGAGCTCAAAGGAGCCTGTCAATTATCCCGCTCGTATGAATAAAATAGTAATAAGGGTATTGTAATTAAATTGTAAATTGTGCGTACACCCGGAGCACTCATGCTCAATAAAAAGCTTCTTCTTGCGTCGTGTGTCGGGTCGTCCTCTTCCCTCAAATATGGTCGAGGAGGGCGATGGCTGGAACATGCGTCAAGCTCGTGAACGGGTGCTGCTTGCGGAAGCTGGTTTGCTCGGTGGTGTACGCACAATTAAAAAATTAGAAATAAGAACTTAAATGCTTATGTTTATGTATCTTTTTGTTATTGGCTATATTATCCTTCCTGTATTATATATAAGTTCATGTTAATAATAGGCTTAATTCATAAATATAAAAAAATATCTAACAAAAAGCACAGACCCAGGTGTCTGTGGAAATGCAGATTAATAAAAAAAAATTAAAAAAAAAATTTCGCCTTTATAATATTAGTGGGACTAGCTGCCTTGTGGTTTCAACCGGTGATAATGATGTGATGGTGACGGTGATAGTGATAGTTCCGAGTGACACCGTTCTGTTACGGGCGGCCGTGTCGGTTTACATCAGGTGAACGACTAGCTCGTCACAACAATCACTAACAAAAAAATGAATATTTGGAGGCCGGTAAAGGACTGATTTATTTTCTATGTATACTATTTTGTAATGCAATCATCAATAATATGTAAATACCCCACAATAATGATGGATGGATGGATGGATGGATCTACACGCTTAAAAATTAAAATGAACTCTTGTGTTGGCGTAGAGATGAAAAATGATCTAGGGGGAGTTCCCGCGCTGTGTTCTCGATTCCCGTTGGTTGCGAGCTCGGGTAGCTATGACCAAGTAAAGCATGGATTTAATCTCTACCGGGTCATTGCCCTGATATATAATATTACGGCTATGTTAGCCTCACGCCCTAAACATAAAACGAGACTACTCGGTCTACATAATTAGCCCACATCCAACCGCCCACGCTTCCAAGGTCATCGACTGGACGAAGAGTTGCAAATAAAAATATATGGATAAGTACCTAGAAAAATGCCGTTGCGAGTCCGCCGCATTACTACGGGTAAGTCTACAAACCTGTCTAACCTGTACATGTATCCTGGACCCGCGTATCAGGGAATAAAGTTGATGAACTTAAAATAGCTTAGCAGATTAGCAAAATGGAAACTACAGATATTTTTTAAATAATGCGTCTTTTAAACAATTTATGATTATTATCAACTACTGAGAATCTTGGTTAACAAACCGTAAATTTGGAATAAATTAATTGTATTTTCCGTCGTTTTTGTTTGCACATATGTATTATCTAATATTATTAGGCTAAGTAGGTACATAAGTACCTATATATTATATTTTTATGTATTCTGTAAAACGTTATTATTACCTAGTTAACAAAATACACAAAATAATACAATACTGAGGTAGGTTTTTATTCTTATTCTATATGGGGGTAATAAGGCAACGTAAGGGTAACGTTCCGCTTAGTGTTTATGTGCGTTTCCCTGCTAAGCCCAGCTCCTTGAAGTAACGGAGTATGGCTCTAGGCTGTGGTGCTGGTGGAATTATGAGGCATTTGAGATCACAATACTACCATGTGTTCTATGCGAATGGGTAAAAACTTGTGTCGTAGGCTCATAGGTAGCGATTTGTTTGAGGCCCGACTGCAAAGCCTCGACCATAGACGCAAAGTTGCCAGTTTATCGGTCTTCTATCGAGTGCATTTTGGAGAGTGTGCATTGGAGTTGCCATCACCGTTCCACCATCGGACAACCAGATGTACAAAAGGGCCACCGTTACATCGTTAATATCCCACATGTGCGAACAAAGAGATTTGGCCCCACATTTATCATGCGAACAGCCAAAGAGTGGAACGCTTTACCGGCATCCGTATTTCAAATCGAGAGTGAACAGGTATCTTCTAGGCAAGCGTTGTTACATCCAAGACCGCATCGTCACTTACCATCAGGTGCGATAGTAGTCATACGCGGGCCCATCTACAAATAAATAAAAAAAAAAAAAAAAAAAAAAAAACAAAGGGCCAAATTGGCCCTAAAAGCCTACCAGATGTTGCGCTGCTGCTGACACCGAAAAGATGTAATAATAATACCATGCCAGATATAAATCCTACAACAAGCGTACACACACTCCAACCGCGTGGATTCTACCCCACCCGACCAATATTTAATAATAATTATGTAGGTATACGAGCACCGTAATCTACCATCTGCCGCTTCTACTCACATGGATCAGCCTGATGAGATCTCCGTCGGTTTCCCCGGAGAGGTCGAGGCGGGTGAGGCAGAATGTGCCATTGGCTGGCACCAGGCATGATCCATAGTCATCTAGCCCGTACAGGGCGGGCATCCGGGCGTACTCAGTGTCTGGAAGAAATATTTGAGCTATAAGCTTGTTCATCTTGTTGACAGTCTCTGTGGTGTCATCGGCTCATAGCCTGGAGGTGGCAAGTTCGATTCCCGCGGCAGGACAAGTATTTGTGCACAAAAAAAAGCGCAAATACTTGTTCTGAGTCTGGGTGTTGTGGGACTACGCTCCTCGTAGTTTCTGGGTTCCTAGACACAGGGAATCCTTGTTAGGTTCCAGGATCTATGTATGTGATCGTTGGGCGTTATTATTATTATTAACTAGCGGCCCGTCCCGGCTTCGCTCGGGTGGACATTTATTTATTAAACATTTTATAATATACGAAAAACAATGTATCACGCACTGGTGCCATCTACTTAAAATGTTGGTTTGTCCTTAATTTTTCCTGAATTTTCTTTGCTATATACCTCACGGAGCCCGAGACCTTTCCAACGAATGCAAAACCGTGGAAATCGGTTCGTGCGTTCTGGAGTACACAAACCCCCTTCTCTCGCACTTCTCTGCCACCACGGGGGTGGTGGCAGAGAAGTGCGAGGGCATTTCCCACCTCAAAAAAAAAAGTTTTTGATAGATTTTTAGATAGGTATTGCGGTGGGTGACTATTTAGGTATGACTTTAACGTTGCTCGTTTGTAACCTAAATTACCTTGTTTATTATATTTGTATTGTTAAATTGTGTAGGTAATCATTTTACAAACTTATTTTTTATATTATTTTTTATGTACTTACCTATGTCGTATTTATTTTTTATGTACTTACCTATGTTGTATTTATTTTTAATGTACTTACCTATGTTGTATTTATTTTTTATGTACTTACCTATGTTGTATTTATTTTTTATGTACTTACCTATGTCGTATTTATTTTTTATGTACTTACCTATGTTGTATTTATTTTTTATGTACTTACCTATGTTGTATTTATTTTTTATGTACATATCATGTTGTACTATGTGTTTTTATGTAAGCTACCTCTGCATAATATGCATACATATTAAGTAGCTTACCATTCTCCTACAAAAAATCGTTTTTTTTTTTATGTTATGGAATGATGTGACGGGCTAGTCGTTCACCTGATGTTAAGCGACTCGGCCGCCCATAACAGAACAGCGTCACTCGGAACTCCAAAATAGGTATAAAGTTTCGCGTGACACTGCACTGCGCACATCATCCTGAGACATTAGCACAGTCTGGTAATAACATTACTCGACTGTGAAATCAGATCATAATGTCTCAATTGCCCAGCAATTTCACTAGCTACAGTGCCCTTCAAACCGGAGCACAGTAGTGCTTGCACACTACTGCTTGGCGGCTGAATACCTAGTAGCCTAGCAGATAAAGTAGCCAAGATATAAATATATCTTTTCTTAAAATTTTTGTTTAATCCTTATATGAAACCAAAAATAACACTTTCACTTGAAGTTTACAGATGGTTTTGCGGAGTTTGGTGGGAGCTACACATTTTTAAAGTAAGTAAACCTAAATAAAATTATATTAGTAGTGTATTATTAAGTTTAGTGTTGGCGAAAACTTAGGACACTCTATCTTCCTACTAAATATTAATTTTATTAAAATGCCCAATGATCACATACATAGATCCTTGACCCTAACAAGGATTTCTGGGTTTTGTAGGATTTAAGTTTTTTTTTCTATATAAGTTTCCTATAAGAATAAAAAGATCCAAACGTCATTTTTATCACAGTTAAATTACTGAAAATCATATCTCTAAATAATATCTCGGCATACATTTCTAGCAGATAAAAATAAATAGGTATCCCCTATGAAACGTTTTGGTTGACATAACTGAAAATCTTTTACTGAAATATAAAATATATAAGTACGTAATACCTACTTAGTTTTTATAATTATTTAGGTATCGACATAAGTATTTTTGTAAGTTTATTTTTCGTAATTGCCACCATTAATTACTCACCATTTAAATGGTAAATAACCGCGGAACACGAGTAAAGGGTCAATAGAAAAACTATCCACACACTGCGCATCATGGAACGACTCTTGCACGCGCCTTTCCAAGATTAACTGCACGGGTGGGAAATAACAAACACAAGGTATCTCTGCGGTAGAAAATGAATTCTCTGCCAAATAATAGCGGACTAGGAAACATGTTTGCAGAATAAATTTAATATATAATGATACTTAACTAAACCGGATGGTAGATCATTTGACGTCCTCGAAAATATTATCAAAAGTGATATTACTCTTACTCGATGTCGGTTTAGGTCGCTAATTGTTTAATAATAATAATAATAATAACGCGTAATGACCACATACATAGATCCTGGACCCTAACTAGGATTCCCTGTGTCTAGGGACCCAGGAACTACGAGGACCATGGTCACACAACACGCAGACTCAGAACAAGTATTTGCGCTTTTTTTCTGTGCACAAATACTTGTCTTACCGCGGGAATCGAACCCGCCGCCTCCGGGCTATGAGCCGACCTGCTATACCACCACACCACAGAGGCTGTCATTTATTTAATAGATAACGTAATATGTATCATAAACTATTCTTTACATCATATAAGGTTCAAAAAATAGTGAATATTCGGCGGAATAATCGCAAAAGGCGATAGAGCCGTTGATTTTTTATTAAAACAAAGAATAAAGTTAATGCCAGGCCTATTTCATTATTCTTCACATCATTGAAATAATTGGGGCTGGCATAAACTTTGTTTAAAAGTTGTTTTGTTTTTTATGTTGGTGTATGATGTGACGAGCTAGTCGTTCACCTGATGTTAAGCGACACGGCCGCCCATAACAGAACAGTGTTACTCAGAACTCCAAAATATAAGTTTCGCGTGACACTTGCACTGCGCACATCATCCTGAGACATCAGCACAGTCTGGTAATAAGATTACTCGACTGTGAGATCAGATCATAAAGTCTCAATTGCCCAGTAATTTCACTAGCTACAGTGTCCTTCAAACCGGAACACAGTAGTGCTTGCGCACTACTGCTTGGCGGCAGAATAACTGGCAAAGCGGTGGTACCTACCTAGACGAACTTTGCAACAAAGTCCTACCACCTAGTAATACTAATAAACTAGTTTTTTTAGTTTATGTTCATCAGAAATCAACTGAATATCTGGCCAGCCAAAATATAAAAATATTTTCCAATAATGCTCCTACGAATATATAGCGTAAGATCGTTGTACGACTAGACGCTCATTTGTAGGAGAGAGAGAAAGATAGGAAGAGAGGAGAGGGAGAGGGAGATTTGTAGCCACACATCCACTGCTCGCGCACATCTCATTTACAACCGACTTTAAAAAAGGAGGAGGTTCTCAATTATACTGTATATTTTTGTTTGTTACCTTAGAACTTTCGACTAGGTAAACCGATTTTGTTGATTCTACTTTGATTGATTATTTGAAAGCTGGTGCATCCCGACTGGTCCCATTACAATATGTTTAAGATCTGACAGGTAGTTTTTGAGTTATCTAAATATATATAACTCAAAGGTGACTGACTGACATAGTGATCTATCAACGCAGAGCCCAAACGGATGGACAGATCGGGATGAAATTTGGCATGCAGGTAGATGTTGTGACGTAGGCATCCGCTAAGAAAGGATTTTTCGAAATTCCACCCTTGAGAGGGAGAAATGGGTGGTTGAATTATATTCCTATAGGCCACGCCGCGGGCGAAGCTGCGGGCAGAAGCTCGTCGTTAGTAATGCGTATTTCGACTTAGACTACCTAAAACTATAATGTATTCCGTGCTATTGCGCAGCGTTTCGCAGCTGCCACTAAGTTTAAAGCACACTCTACATAGGTGCATTTTTTATACTTACACTTTACTTACTTATATGTTTTGTTTAAATCTATTTTTGAAATTACTAATAAAACTAATACTAGGTAGTAGAAATTTTCTGCAAAGTTTGTCTAGGTAGGTACCAACGCTTTGCCAATTATTCGGCCGCCAAGGAGTGTAGTACAACTGTGTTCTGGTTTGAAGCTAGTGAAATTACTAGGCAATTGTGACTTTATGATCTATTCTCACAGTCGAGTAATCTTATTACCAGACTGTGATGATGTCTCAGGATGATGTGCGTAGTGCAGTGTTGCTCGAAACTCTATTTTGGGGTTCCGATTGACACTGTTCTGTTATGGGCAGCCGTGGCGCTTAACATCAGGTGAACGGCTAGCTAGTCAAATCATACAGTAACATTAAAAAAAAAAAAAAAAAAAAAAAAAACTAGTGATGAACTGTGGGTTGTGTGTTCAATTCCCACCCAGGACAAACATTTGTGTGATGAATACAGATGTTTGTTTTGTGTTTGGTTATTATATCCAAGGTTTTCTGGAAGAGATCGCTCTAAGCCATAAGACTATCCATTGTCACACTTTGGTTAAGTTTGTTCACTTTTTTTAAATATTTACGATGTGTTGAATAAAGTGTTTATCCATACAATACGACAAAAAGCTAAACGAAATTAACATATTTCCGTCCTTGTCATTTCCCCTTTATCAGAAGAGTACCGCCATACTTTAAGTTTACTTTAGTTTTAGAGAATGCGACACAGAATCGACACCAATATATCATTTATATTGTACTATATGTATGTATTTACACACAAAATAAAGTATCTAAGTATTGTATCAGTTATCTGGTTCCCATAGTACAAGCTTTGCTTAGTTTGGGGTTAGATGGCGCTAAGACGCACAGAAACACGGCATCCAATATGGTTGAAATTCCTTTAAACCGCACTATGCGTTTCGCTACTAACTTTATAGTGCGAACAGCTAATGAATGGAACAGCTTGCCGGCGCGTCACGCGAACAGCGGCGTTCTTGTTTCCAGTTTCAACTTAAAAGTTTTCAAGTGAAGAGAGAACAGCTAGGCGACTATGGAACTTGATTGCAACCAATAAAAACAAAGATTTGTATGGATTTGACAGATTTAATACGCAGTTTATGTGCACAGTTGGTATGGAAATGTCTCCTGTTGCATTGCAATCAAAGTTTCGTGGTCAAACCCTCCAGGTGATGGTTAAAAGCTTTGCATGTAACTTAAAAAAATAACAACTATTTAATATTTAATTGAAGCCCGTACGACAAAACAACGCTTAGTCGTGCGTGTACCTCAAGACTAGATTTCAGTCCCAAAATCATTAAATTGTAAATGAAATCTCTACTTGAGCTTCAATCGACGGCCTGTAATACGGGCCTGAGAATCCTCTTGAGCTTCGAAGTGAAAAGTTATGAAGTACCCACTAAATTACTCTTCGTACCTATCTTACTATTATTGATGGATAAATAGTTCAGTAACTTTTTTGAAGTAAACAATCTTTACACACGCTTTTGGGGAGTAAGCTGGTGCATGTGAGACGAACGGAAGTTGAAGTTGGTACATTGTCAACATAACAAAGTTCAAAATATATATTATGTTGGTATTTCCGGAAATGACAATTTGTAAATTTTTTTGTTTTGGCTCCACACTTTTCTGTATTTAGCTAGTGTTAAGTTATTGATAATTTCTCAAGTTAATTAATATTAGATGTATATTATGTGTCAAGTCAATTCACAGTCCAAGTCATCAAGTTAAGTCATAGTCTAATCTAGTCAAGTCATACTCCTAGTAAAGTGGTGGCTACTTTACCAGAGCCTTCTATGTAGTTTTGGAAACAACACGATAAGAAACGTTTCACCATCATTATACCACTTTCCCACACTCATGCCTGTAATCCAGTACTAAACGAATAAAATGCCACCAATTGTATGCACTAACACTGAAACTAACACAAGGTTTGGAAAATAATATAATGCGGCGACGCGATCTTTTTCGTTTTCCCGCCAAAACTCTCTATTTTGCAATTGTCAATATGGCGACATTAACAAACAAAGCAAAAACAATGTTATACTGGCCGATAGATGGAGCTAAACTAAAGAAGTTTTACTTCAATCGTGTGGTCTAAAGCTCACTGGTTTTTTTTATCATTGGGTCTTTGCATTTGACCACGGTCCTCGAGATTAATTGTATTCCGTGCCACGGTCTCACCTGATGGTAAGTGACGACGCGGTCGATGATAGAACATGCTTGCCCAGCACTATAACTGTAACATAGTTTAATCTTGAATCCAGTGGATTTAAGGGGAGATAGAGATCCACATGTGGAGCTGAACTGTGGATCAAGTCGAGGAAGCCACTAACTGTGGTCTGTGACATTACTAAACACTCATTAAACTATTTTCTAACACTATTTCGCAGATAGAATAATTTTCAAATATTCGTTATAACTAGTCTTAAATAATTTAGGGTTTTTTATCGCATCGATCTAAAATAAAAACCATAACAATTTCAAATTGACTATTTTCATCACAATAAACAAAAATAAATATAAAAATATGACACGGGATCATCGCGTCTTGGGAGAAAGGAGGCTTCCAATGTATACTTACAACTCTATTTCAGCCACACAGCATGACAGAGTACAATATCTTTTTAAGATTATTTGATTTTTTTTAAATATTTAGTAGGTAAGATAAGGTTATATCCTCAATTCTTGGTCATAATTTTTGTGGTTGTAGTGGGCTGAAATTAAATTGTCCTGTATTGCCAGCAAACTTAAACATCAAATCAATAATCTACAGAATACTACACCATTTATTCATGTACATAAGGTTTCAAAGGATGGTATATCTGATTACATACATATTATATAAATATATATATTTTACTAATATCAATTATATATGTACATCACAAAGAAAAAATTATAAATCTCAACAATGCATGAAAAATTAAGGTTTTATTTAAGTTTAATTTTGGTCAAATGGTAATTAACTGATAGGTGTGTTGTGTTCAATATGAAACGATGGAAAACTTTAGCTTTTTAACTTTTACAATATTACTATCAGAATTTTTGTGTTGATTGTAAAGTGTAAACCACTTTATTTACTTACTAACACACTGCATATACAGTGGAATAGTTACTCAGTGTTTTCTCGTTTTAACTTTGCCTATTTCAAACTTGGTAGTGAGAAAGAAAACATAAAATAACCATTCTTCTGCTACAAAATGTTTATTAGTAAGGCGGTTAAAGTCTAGTCTTATTTGATTTCTGAGACAGTTAGACCACAATTACAATGTTCTTTAATACTATTTTTTTTTTACTGTGAGACAAGTTTTTGGAAGCAAGCAAGATTTTCCATCAATCCATAGGTCAACTGGTGACTCTGTAACAATTTGTTATTGATCTAGTTATCATTGAATGCTATTTAGCAAGGTTTGCCGCCTGCTTCTTTGCTTTCACTAGTTCCACAAGCTCTTTATATCTTTTCATACAGTCCTTTTTGCTACGGTTGGGTATGCAATCAGCTATTTTTTCCCATCTTTCTGCGGTATTAACTGGGAACGTCTTTATGGCTTGCTCAAGTAACTCTTGCTCGGTTTTTGTCCATTGTTTGTCTTCTAATTTTTCTTCTTTAGATGTAGCTGTGCCATTCGTAAGCTTACCGGGTTTCGGGTCACTTTTTGAAATTCCAGTGTCATCTACATGATTCGCAATCTTCTTTTTTTCCTTTTCGAATTGATCAAATGCTTCTTCGTTTGCTGCTTTCTTGAGACTACTTTTGGAGAAGTCTGAGCTTTGCAAGTCTTTAGCTTTGTTCAAAACTTCTTTTGCAGCAAAACGTTTTTCATCTGTGAAAGTACAATGCTGGTTTAAGAAGTTGGCGACTACATCCCATCTTTGATTGGTACCAGCTGGGAACAAATTGACAGCTTTTATGAGCATCTGTGTCATTTCTGCGGTCCACTCAATGGGAGCTTTGAAGGTGGAATCTTTCTTTGCTTTCTGTTCTTCAGTCCTCTTGTTGTCAAACAGAGCTTTTCTCTCCTCTTCTAACTTGTCTTCTGTTTCTTTAACCGTTTTAATGAATGCATCCCTGCCATTCAATTCCAGGTCTTTAATAAAGTCCTGTAATTCAACTACTTTCATCAATTCACATAATTTTTCTACCGCAGCCATGTGTGCCACATTTTCATCATCATTTTGTGAATAATAGTTGTTTGTCTTGCATATGTCTCGGAGTGCTTTCCTCTCTTTTCTCAGGTATTTCTTCTGTTGTTCTCGTTCAGCTCTTGCAGCTTCAATGCGTGCCTTTTCAGCTTCATCTGCCTTCTGTTTTGCTAGCAATGCTTCTTTAACCAGCCTGTCTTCTTCTGCTCTCTTGGCTTGTACAGCATCCTGGAAAACATTAAATACTGTATTTCTTTCTTATTTTACTTAAAACTGGTGAAATAATTACTCCTACCAAAACATGATCAAAAATCATTCCAATACATATCTCATCAAAAAATTAATAAATTTTGACTTAGATATTGGTTTAATCATTGAAACTAACTTATTTGTGTTCAAAAACATAGAAAAAAAATATATTTATTACCTGTCTGGCTCTTTTAGCAGCCAATTTCTTATCTTTATCTTCTTGTTTGAAGCGCTGGATCCTTGGATCATTAGCATAAGCCAAATCAACCAAGCTACGCACACGCGCCATTTCCTCTTTTTTTAGCTTGGCTCTTGCTGCCTTGTTCTGTTTCTCGATCCACCTTCTCTCCTCCCTATCAGCTCCCCTTTCTTTCTCCTCTTCATCCAAGTAAGAAAACTCCCTCCATGAATCAAACTCATACCAAAAGGCATAGAATCTCTCTACCTGCTCTCTAGAACTTTTATCATCACCTAATAAAGGCACATGTTTTTTCTCTGACCAACGGGCATTTATCTCAAACAATTTAGTGAATGCCTTAAAGAAGTCTTTTTTAATCTCGTTCTGTGTGGGTATATTGTCATCTACTGTTGGATCAACTGAGTCATAAGATCTTCGCTTAGCAGGTGTTCCGAGGATCTCATAAGCTTTAGTTATGCACGTAAAGTAGTCGTCATCGCTACGAACCTCTTCGCCTTGAGCTTTGCGCTTATCGGGATGGTGTTTGAGCACCTTCTGACGATATGCACGTTTTATATCGTCATCTGTGGCCTTGTAACGTAGATTCTTCATACCTAACACAGCATAATGATCTTGATTCTTCCAGTCTTTTGGGTCAAGACTTCTGAGATACTCTACATCATCGTCAAATGTTACCTCTTCCGTTTTCTCATTGCACTCCGATTCTTGGAACGAGGTGTCTCCCCCGTGACATTTGATATTGTGATATCTTAGAAATGACGCGCCCGCACACTCCACTTTTCGTATCAAGGAGGGCCATATTATCGCCACGATTCGAGTATTGCTACTGGAATCTCCCTCAGTCATTTTAAATGAACACTAGCTAATAAAATATGGACCAAGATAGAACATAACCTATACACGAGGAAAACACTTCTGACTACTCTAGGTTTCGAATATTCCTAGCAATTGGGAAAACTACTAAGAAACTTAATTGAGAAGTTAAGTTAAACGAAGACAATAGAATAATAAATTATATACGAATTAAACTAGAAACTAAAACGCGCCATGGAGAAACGACAAATTGACATTTTCATTTCACTTTCACCACGGATCTACGTACTTCATAGTCTTCATAGGATAGCGTACTTAAAATACATAGTTCGTATAAATTTACACTCTATGGTACAAAGATATGATACATTATCATTACTTTTAAGTCAAAGTGGAAAATCGAGTCGAAGGAAATAGCTCCAAAGTTGTGGCACATCCTTGTCTAACAAGTTGCCATTATTAAATTGGTAGTGGTTATTAATGGTATTTTTTACAGTTTTAATATATTTGTATGTAGTAATTTATATTTTCCTATAAACGGATGTAATTTTCAACGGGAAAACGTAAACAATATACATAGCAATAAGTTAGTGTTCTATTATTAGTAGTATTTTACAAATTATAAGCAAGCACACTGCTTTGAAAAGTATTAAGAAAAGAAAACATGGTGGGTGTTTATAAAACTTTTTTAAGTTGTGACTGCTGTTTATTTTATAACACAGAAATAGTGATATTTTGTTATGTAAATAGTTGCAGCATGGAATAGTACTGTGGTTGCGCGTGACTTTCTATAGGTGAGTTACTTTTCAAGCTTTCAGTATATGAATGAAAATAATTGAAGGTCATTTTGACCACAGTCGATGTTTGGTACCGAAAATTCCATTGAGTATAACTTTTAATAACTTTTTTTGGTATTTATATAGCAATGTGATTTTTTTTTATGTTTTGGCCCCACACTTTTGTGTATTTAGCCAGTGTCAAGTAATTGATTTTATCAAGTTAATGATAGTTCACGCAAATATGTATCAAGTCATAGTCGAAGTCATAGTCTAGTCAAAGTCATACTCCTAGTAAAGTGGTGGCAACTTAACTTGAAGCCCCTATGGAGTTTTGGAAACAACACGAAAAGAAACGTTTCACCATCATTATACCATTTTCCCACACTCACGCCTGTAATCCAGTGTAGTTAATTTAAGCTATATAAAGAGCTATAGAGAATAAACAAGATGTTTCCACAAGTAAAGTATATTTTGAAGTGAAAAAATTTGTAAGTTGTCACAGAACTCAATATTTCAAATATAAAAAGATTCGTTAATTTAAGACAATAAAAAGAAAGTAAACATGGAGGTTTACATACAACAACCAGCACTTAACGAATATGTGGACAGAAAGGGGTTGAGGGTAGGTTGGTTGCAACTTATATAACTATAGGCCTTCAGCATGTCCACACCGCGCCGTGTCTGGAACAAGAATGATCCGTACTACACCGAGCGGTCCCTTTTTATAGCCAGATGGTTGGGGAAGCGATGACAAATGCCGATGTTGCCACTGTAATAAATTTAAATGCTGCCACAGAGTAAATTACGATACAGCCCGTTGCGCATAGAGTTTATAACTGGACGTTGCCGCCGACAAATATAATGCCACCAATTTTATGCACTAACACTGAAAATAACACAAGTTTTGGAAAATAATACAATGCGGTGACGCAATCTTCTTCGTGTTCCCGCCAAAACTCCAGCTTTGTGATGCTGTCTTTTGTTCGAAAGGTCAGAGAAAATAAATAATAAGTAGATCCTCTGGATCAGAGACGCAGTATTATTTTTTCTGTGGTGAGAAATAATCATCATTGCTGCCAATCTAACAATGAAGAAAAGTCAGCTGATTAGTGTCAAAATTATCAAAGAATTTATTTGAAATACAAATAGCTCTTTTTGGCATGTATTTACAATATTATTACAACATTTACAAGTGATTTTTCTGGCATTACTGTCTCAAACAATCACCGCCCTTGACTGTTTTATCGAATTTCTACCTTTATTGTTATTAATAATGTCTAATGACTTAGACTTCATGTTCAAACCCATAGTGCTCGTAACTGGATTCGGTCCATTTAGCGGGCACCCGACGAACGCAAGCTGGGAAGGAGTCAAGCTAATGAATAAACAAGAAATCGAGAAGAAGCATAACATTGAGCTTGTGTTACTGGAGATACCTGTTACCTATGAAAATGTGGACGAATTCGTGCCGGCACTGTGGGAAACTCACGAACCAAAGGTATGTTTGTGAAGACTAAGGAGCAAATTACGACAGTCAATGAAGGCCAGCACTGACGTCCAGCCTGCAGTATATAGGGTTATGTTCATACTCTCTACTAGTCACATTATTGATATATTACGGTCCAGGATCTCTCTATTTTGGTATGCATGAGATTGCTTAGTGTTATTATATTATTATTTTTAGTTAACAATCCATGTCGGAGTATCAAGACAGGCAGAGCATTTCACTCTGGAGATGCAAGCTCACCGGAAAGGCTACCAGCGGCTAGACTACTTTGACAAATGCCCTGTAGACTACACCTGCCCACAAGAAGGTGCTGTCAGGATGCACACAAAGTTAAATGTTGAAAGAATATGTAGCGAATTCAATCACAGTTTTGAAATACAGGAGAAAATGAAAGCTGTATCATCCAAAGATGCTGGCAGGTGATTAAAATTATTAATTACATTTAATTATTGCTTAATAATTAGAGGAAAACAATTTGTAACAATGGCAAACATTTTAGTACATACTGGTGTACATGATTGTGTATGCAACATCAGTAGATTAAACAATACACCTTCCACTTGAAGAAACAAAAGGATTTGATATTATCAAATGTACAAGGGCAATGCCTTTTATTTGCTATGTTTTTGCTATCAGCTGATAAGAGCAGCATTCTATCAGTCATGTGCCCTCTGATATTATATTATTTACTTGTAAGTGTTCTGCTCTATATTTTAAATACAATAGGATAGTTGCACTTCAATCGTATTATTGCCTGTATATATTTTGTCAAAATTGGTTCAGCTTTATGGCAACAGTCTATGCCTCCAATCATATTTTACTAGAAATGCAACTTACCTATGCATTTTTTCCAGGATAAAAGTATCCTATATTGTATTTGGTAATATAAGCAACCCATTTGCAAAATTTCATCTAAATCGGTTTAGTCATTTTGGAGTGACAGCCACAAAAAAATAATGTTTCATATTGATCTCTATTTTGACACATGGACATCTATCCAAAAACCAAACAAAGCTTGTACTATGGTAGCCTAATAAAATACTTAAAAACTTCTTTACTTTTTCTTCTAGATACCTATGTGAATACATCTACTACACATCTCTCAGTGTAGACAACACTCGCACACTGTTTGTCCATGTGCCGGACACACACATATATTCCTCCATGGAGACAGCCAGAGGTCTCGAGAAGATTGTGGATCTGTGCCTTGAACAGATCATAGAAGTGGAACAATCTAAAGAAGTCACGGAGAAGTTAAAGGATGTAAATTTTAATGAAGATGATACAGATTAATGCCTTCTCCAATTTCAGCTAAGGGGTCTAAGGTTCGTATTACAGAACGATGCTCAAGCAGAGATTTCATTCACAATTGATCAATTTATGAATGAAATATCTGCTTGAGCACTGATCGATGACTGAGCATTGTTCTGTAATATGGATCTAAGAACACAATAGTTTCCGGACTCCCATCATTATTATGTGGGAGATTTCTTGTGTCTTTTCTATTCTTTTTCTCTTTGTCACTACTGCAAAGTATATCAAGAATTGCATAGTGGAGAGAATGATAACACTTTTTCGATTATTACCTTTCTCTCAACTGTCAAATAATAATAGGTCTTTACCTATGAAATTGCCGTATTGCAGTACAGACTTTTTCAAACAAAAAAAAGTTTTGATTGGCTATGAATTCTAAATTCAAATTAATTTTGTTTTTAAAATATGACATTCTATTTACAATATAAGTCTTTTGTTTATTGATTAGCGTTGTATTTTCATTACATTTCAACATTTTTCCTCATAATGGATACTTTAAAATTTCGTGTAATTATGGAATATGAGTTCCGTCGTGGCACCAAAGCGGCACAAACGACACGTAACATCAACGACGTTTACGGAGAGAACTGTACAAACGAACGTACAACCCGTTATTGGTTTGCTGGGTTCCGTTCTGGGAATTTTGACTTGAAAAATGAACCTCGCGGTCGTCCGGAAACTGGTCAACAATGATGAATTAAAGGCGATTGTGGAAGCTGATGAATCTCAATCTACAGCTGAGCTGGCAGCAGCTTTTGGTGTTAGCATCAAAACAATATTGGTCCATTTGCGACAGATTGGCAAGATAAAAAAGCTTGATAGACGGGTGCCCCACGAACTTAACGATCGCCAGCGCAACGTACGCGTCGAGACTTGCCTTGCGCTGCTTAACAGGCACAGAAATGAAGGAATTTTGAACCGAATTGTTACGTGCGACGAAAAATGGATTCTTTTTGACAATCGAAAGCGCTCAGCAAGTTGGTTAGATCCTGGTTCGGTACCAAAGCAATGTGCAAAACGAAAAATGACCCCTAGAAAGGTGATGGTCACAGTTTGGTGGTCTAGTGCTGGTGTGATTCATCATAGCTTTTTACAAAACGGCGAGAGCATTACTGCAGATGTGTACATTGAAGAACTGACCACAATGATGGCGAAACTCGCACGTCTGCAACCAGCTTTGGTCAATCGGTCGTCTCCGATTGACCAAAGCTGGTTGCTTTGGCGACGTGACCCCATACTGCACAACAGACCGTCTCTAAGCTGCATGAGTTGGGTTTGGAAGCTCCCCCTCATCCGCCATACTCACCAGATCTTGCGCCTACCGACTATTACTTTTTCCAAAATTTGGACAACTTTTTAGCGGGAAAAAAATTCAATTCCCGAGAGGCAGTACAAAACGCCTTTGAAGAGTTTGTTGTCTCCCGTCCTGCTGATTTTTTCAAGAAGGGCATCCATAAACTGCCACAGCGTTGGCAAAGATGCATTGATTGCAGGGGTGATTGCTTTGAATAAAAGAAATAAATAAGTTCGAAAAAAAAATATTTTAACTTTTTTCAAACAAAACGGCAATTTCATAGGTAAAGACCTAATATATATCTTAGTAGGGAGGGCTTTGAGCTTAAAGAGAGAAAGGCTTCAAGCTTGGATAAAAGCTTAAAGAGGAAGGCTATAATTTTTTTTAATGGTCTACCACCAGGCGATAGTATACCGTGAAGATATTATCAACAGTATTAAAGAACAATGTAAAAAATTAATATTAAGTATTGTAACATAAACCGCTAGCTTTAAGGTAGCCTGTATTTATTTATAAGGTTTGGTGGGAGGTTTTGAGGTTTTATTATTGTTGACATTGAAACATATTTCAAATAAATTGTTATTATATTAACTTGTACACAATTTTTTCTAAATCTTGGCCTCTATCAGTTGGCATACTCAAGGGCATCTAAAGCCAAGCTAGGAAGCCTTGACCAATGCACTAGCCACCCTATCAGTGTACTTTGTAAATGACCGCCATCCAACCACCACCAAACACGCAGACACGACGCGCGATGCTAGGAAACAAGGTATATGATGGGCATTCTTCCAATCTAAAGTACTGTTTCACTTCATTAGTGTGGAGATCACAAAGGAACCAGACAACTTATTAGTCTAATTTTTTTTTTCCATTTCAAAGCAAGAGTGAACCAGCATTTTCTAGGTAAACATATTCCATCGTCGACCGCACCGTCACATATTATCAGGTGAGTTGTCAAATACAAGACTATTAAAGATAATAAAAATCATTTTCCATATAGGGAACAATCAGTGACAGGAAAATAATTCTTTGACGATAAAAATGTGTCATGCTCATGAGCCACTTACACATACAGAAATTATTAAAAAAAAGTCAAGCACTATCATCCTATCAGGAAATCATCTACAAAGTAAAAAAGCAAAGTATTTGTTATATGGTCAGTTTATTTTAGTCTAATCTTCCTCCTCATCGTTGGCCGCGCCGCCACCCTGTCCCTTGCGCAGGTTCTTCCTCTTGACGCGTCCCGGACGGCCGCCACCGAAGGGCGACTTCAGGGAGAAGTCAATGTGCTTGCCAGAGTCCAGTCGGACAATGAACGATGGGATGTTCACTACTTGCTTGCGGACACTGGAATACAAAAGGATAAGGTCTGAAATAGCAGACTGATTGAAGCACTAGTCTAGACTAAATATCTACTATATATTTGCCATAAATCTTTTGAGTTTGACTTTATTATCGGGGCCAAGACTCCAATCAAATGGTGCATCCCTTTGATTGGAGTCTTGCACCATCTTAGCAGGCTTGGAGATGAGACGTATGACTGTTAGCAGAGAATCTTCTCAAGTATCCTGACAAAATTGTTCAAAAATTCTGCAATTAGCACTCTATCAATTATTCTGGTTCAAACATATTTTTCAAGTTATTGTGCTGATTTCTGTGTGAATGGACCTGCATGGCAACATTTCTGTCCATTTTGTGACTAGAGAAACAAAATAGCTTATATTGTGTTGTATACCTTACCTCAAGTCAGCTCAAAGAGCATTTACATTTCAAGACATTGACCTCAACATGGAGGATCAAGTGGTCTTTTAGAAAACAATTCAAAGCCAGAGGCAACTGCCATCACCGCTGCATGCAGTCATCACCTGCATTTAATTTATTATCAAATATTGCAAATTTTATCGATATAATTTTATTCTTACCACAAAATCCTATTCTAATATAAATGCAAAAGTTTGTGTGTTGTGAATGTTTGTTACCATTTACCATAACTACTGAACCAATTTTAATGGAATTTGGAGTGCAGATAGCTTATACTCTGGATTAACACACAATATTTTTTATCCATGGGTAAAACTGCAGAGTACAGCTTATCAAACATATTAACAAATATTGAATGTGTGATTAACAATGGTGCTGTTTCAATCCTTTTTGTAGTGAAATCTAGCTTATTTTAGTGCAATTCTCCAAAAAATTCAGCTCAGCAAAAATAAAGATTAGAATCACAAATACAGAAAATCCCTTACCGGATATGCCTCTGTCTGATCAAAATACGGGCATGATGGATGGACTTGGCGAGACCAGCCTTGAACACCTGGGTCTGCAGACGGCGCTCCAAAAAGTCCTCAATCTTCAGACCGAGCACATAATCAAGCTTCATCTGTTTCTCATCTAGCACTCCGATCCTCACAAGACGACGAAGGAGGGCATTACCTGATGACAATAGATTTGTATCATATATGTCCCAAAAATAAGTGTTAGTGGTGGAAGCTACATTTGATCAGAGTAAGTAAAATCACCATTGTTTTAGTCTGACAAGAGGTGTCAGATATTAGAATATTATCATCACTAAGGATTTCTAAAGGGTACCTGCTAAATCTTGGTTTCTAGATAAGTAACTACTGATGAACAAGAGTGTGCTGATTGCTAAGTTAAGGTTTGGGTTTATAAATTGTAGATGTTACAAAGGCATTTAAAAAAATGTTTAGGTTATGTTAATCAGTATTTATTTAACCTCGTGTTTACCTTCAAATAGCCTTTTAGGGTCCTTCTCTTCAAGCGTGAGCAGTTCACGGGCAGCCTTACGGATCCTCGCGAGCGTGTACTTGACGCGCCATACTTCACGTTTGTTGCGGAGACCGTACTCTCCGATGATCTTTAACTCCTGATCGAGACGCGCCTTCTCGAACGGACGCCGCGGCGTCACGTACGTCTTGGAAAACACCGACGGCACTCGGTTGTTCACCATCTTGGCGAGCTGAAGCACGCAAAATAGTATCAAAAACTGACCAGATGCTATACAATCAGTGCGGGCGACGCTTTTAGTAAGATTGTCGCCACAAACAGTTGCAGACGCACTATGAGGGTGATAACACGTCTGGGAATCTGTGCTCGTGGCACTACTTTAGCCTTTGTGTCCACTCAAACCGCTACATTAATAAGACAGCGGCTGATCTACCTTAAGGCAATTTATAGGTTATGATTGCAAAATCGAATCGCATCACCAAAATCACTAATATAAGCGTACCAGAAACGTAGCAAACGAATGTTAGAGGTAGTTACAGAGTTGATTTTCCAAATATTTCAATAAAGTATTCAGATATTAAACGAAAATAGTGTACCTTTGCGTGAACACGGCTCGCCGAAAAAGAAACTTGTTACAAAAGAATGAGTAATTTCACAATGAATTGAATGTCAAATTGACAATTGTTAATATTAGTGAGCTGTCAGTGTCATATAATGTCCACACACAGGTTAGAGAAAAACAAATGACCACAGGTAAGATAAAAAATCAGCAATTTCTTATAAGTTCTTTAGAAAAAACCATGAAGCTAATGCCAACCTAGCTAAAATTTGGTTGTTTTGTATGTAGTTTATGCTACCGTTTTTTGTCTGAGGACTGAGAGGCTGTAGCCTTTTGTTTAAGCTTTGAGCAAGTTGAGTTGAGCGAAACCAAATGAAAAGAACAAGCCACCACATGAAATAAAAATTGCCAGGATTCTCTATGCTTATTAATGAAGGTTTAAGCTAGGACGATCGTCCTAGAGGCATAGAGTAGTATAAGCTTAGAGGTTTAAGCCTGTTAGCTTCTTGTTCGACATAAGATGCGAGTTAATCTCTCTTTGAGGAAAGTTATCAATAAAACTAGTTGTTAAAAATATTTGCTTTATTTTTTCCTTTTCA
The DNA here is from genome assembly GCA_905220475.3 of Ennomos fuscantarius. NCBI lineage: Eukaryota > Metazoa > Arthropoda > Insecta > Lepidoptera > Geometridae > Ennomos > Ennomos fuscantarius. The sequence continues at coordinate 696,173 of HG992040.1, read as the reverse complement.
TATCTACATCTTGTTTTAAGATCACTAAAACTTTTTATATTTCAAGAAACTCCTATACTTCTTGGGATTTAACCCATATGCCTTTAACCTCTCATCGGATAGCATACTCAGAGGATTATCTGAAGATTTATGGTTGTTTTGTTTATTTTTAAACTTATCTTTTGTCTTAACATCTTTATTCTTCTTTCCTTGCATGTTGTTTTGCTTCTTCTTCTTTTTATTAGGAGTTTGCGAATCGTAATTTTGATTGTCTACTTTTCTCTTCAAGTTAACAGGGCCAAAACTTTTTTGACTGGGGGTTACATTCAAAACATTTTCAACTTCAAAGCCTGTATTCTTCCTTTTCTTGTTCTTTTTAACTTTACTAACATTACAGTTTTGTTCGTTATTAAATTCTTCATTTTCAGTTTTTTCTGGGGTAGCAGTTTCTTCAATATTTTTGCTTTCTTTTTTCCTTTTTGCTGTGTCGTCAGCCATTTCACTATTTTCAAGATTATCGAGTCCGTTAACTTTTTCTGCTGCATTTTCATCTTTAATCTTTTTGTTCACATTTTTCTTCTTCTTTTTATCTTTAACTTTGTTAATTGCTTCTGTTGACTGTTCACTTGTATCATTTTCAATAGCTTCATTTTCCCTTGTATTTTCTTCTATACTTTCTTCTGTATTTTCAGCCTTGTTTTTCTTTTTCTTCTTGGTTTCCTTTGGCACGACCAATTCCGGCTCCCTGGAATAATTTACAAAAGAAAAATAATGCGAAATTGTCATACATATTTTATGTGTCTACCTAAGTAAGCGGACACATAGCAGGTGGAATATAATAGAATAGAATATCTGTTTATTGCATATATCATCAACATATACATAGGGTAGACATGTTTTTACAGATAAAAAGTATATGAAAAATATTTCAGTTGTTCCCTATAGTAAAAGCTTTACTTAGTTTGGGGCTAGATGGCGCTGCATGGCTTCGCCCAATTTGTTTGTATAGCTCAAAGTATGAAAAAAGTAGTAGCTCGTAAAAAATACATTTTAAATCTAATAAATGACGAGCGAGCTTGCCGTTTGCCTATTGTTAAGCGTCACGGTCACCCATAACAGTTGCAGTGCCATTCAAAACTCTAAACTTAAATAGTTTCGCATGACACTGGACTGCGCATGTTACCCTGAAACATCAGCACAGTCTAGTAATAAGATTGAAGAAAACATAGGCAAAATAAGTCCAACGAATGGAGTCAAATTAAACTTAAAATTATTATAATTATTATTCTACTAAGATAACCTTTTTTATTATTTACCCTTTATAAATTTTATTACGTAATCTTCTAAGTGAACCCTTTCATTGAATACCCATATCATGGGCGTGCACAAAAATTAACTCTTCCACCCTATTGGATCATCCGCCATATTGGATTTAGAATCTCAAATCTCAAACATCTCAATCGTTTGAGGATAACTGCTTTAAATTCAGTTGCAATATTTTATCTGAACATACATAATATATGCATTTTTTTTAACACGGCAAATTGCCTTTATTTTCTAGATACTACAATGATTTAATAACTAATAATAAAAACTACCTACTACTACTATACAAAAAAAAAGTCCAAATGCTCCAGCCCACTACCAGAAGGTCGCGTACCCAACATGCTGGCAGCATTGCCCCGTTGAATTACAATGCTTATTCGTTGTGCCAAATAAGTGCCAGCATTTTGGTCACGCGTCGCGTCGACCAGACGCTCTGATAAATAATATATAATAATAATATATACATTGTAAGTAAATAAAAAGCTTGTAAAAAACGTTAGTTTCCACTTACTCGGGTAATTCCTTGAACAAGCTAGGCAGTACTCTTCGCTTTAGACCCAGGTCTGCCGCCTTCTGCCTATAAGCTGCCACCTCGCTCTTCTGTGCACTCTCTGGCTTGTGACGGACCAGTCGCTTGAGAGGTACCCACTGGGTTAACTCCTTGTCATCTGCTAGAAGGATCTAGAAAATAAAAAAGCGAGTGTGCTTTAGACCACACGACTGAAGTCAGACTTCATTATTTTAGCTCCATCTATCGGCCGGTTTAAGCTGACTGCATTTCAAATTTCATCAGAATTCGTTGAGTAGTTATGGAGATTAATGGTAACAAACATTCACACACACACAAACTTTCGCATTTATAATATTAGTACGTGCCAAGCATACCGGCGCCGAGCGCTTACATGAAATGTCAAGACAATACATCTGTCGTGTCATCTGCATGGGTACACTATAGAGATTTTATTCTGTGACACCAAAAATAAGTTATCAGTTTTTTTGGCGGGAAAACGAAAAAAGATCGCGTCACCGCATTGTATTATTTTCCAAAACTTGTGTTATTTTCAGTGTTAGTGCATAAAATTGGTGGCATTTTATTCATTAAGTGCTGGATTACAGGCATGAGTGTGGGAAAGTGGTATAATGACGGTGAAACGTTTTTTTTCGTGTTGTTTCCAAAACTCCATAGAAGCTTCTGGTAAAGTTGCCACCACTTTACTAGGAGTATAACTTGACTAGACTAGACTTGGACTGTAACTTGACATGTATACATTATGAACTTGAAAAATTACCAATTACTTGACACTGGCTAAATACACTAAACTGTGGAGCCAAACCAAAACAAAAAAAGTTATCATCAAAATGACGTTTTGTAAATCGACTACACGAGTTTCGCCAAACTGTGAGATAGAAAATATGAAAAATCAAAGAGTAAGGGAGATACTATATGCACAACTATGCTTAATGTCCACAACCAAATACACTGATGACTGTTAATTCATCCTTGCGTTTCACTATCAACGAAAGCATTCTTACCTCCTCAACAGTAAGTCCATAATCGTTTGGCACGACCTCTCTATACTTGAACCTCGTTGGCAGATCACCTCCGATAACATCTTCACAGTCCATCTTATAATACTCCTCCATATATTCATCATAAGTCTTGTCCATTTGCGGGATAAAAACTGGCTTCTCCTTGGCAAGCAGTTTGGCCAGTTTGGACTTCTTTTTACGGTTCCGACGCTTTTTGCCGAGTGTACTTTGTATCTCTTGGAGTAAATTCGCGCGAGCCTGCTTTGGATCGTAGTCTGCGTCCATCTGGGGATAAATAGGCCTAGGTCAGGATAGGGGTCAAAATCAAAGTCAAATCAAAAACTTGGACCGCTTTATTTGCACCGCCGTCCTTGCTCATAGTGTCTCATATCTCTATCCATCCAAAGGTTGTCTGGAAGAGATCGCTCTTAGCGATAAGACCGCCCATTGTACCTATCTTATTATGTGATTCTATTTTCTACATGTTTATTTTTGGTGTCAATAAAGCGTTTTGTATTGTATTGTATTGGACAATTTATGATTTGCAATTTTTGTTGCTGGACAAAATGAGACGGACACAAAGATGAGCTTATCTTCACTCCGTATTGTACCTAATGGCCTTGCTATGTAATATTGAATAATAATAACGCCCAACGATCACATACATAGATCCTGGACCATAACTAGAATTCACTGTGTCTAGGGACCCAGGAACTACGAGGACCATGATCACACAACGCCCAGACATAGAACAAGTATTTGCGCTTTTTTTTCTGTGCGCAATAACTTGTCCTACCGCGGGAACACGCCGCCTCCGGGTTGAGTCGACCTACTGAACCACCACACCACAGAGGCTGTCAATAGGCACTTTGTAATTTTATATGCTTAACACCATAAATTAATTTTGAGTAACTATCATTTTGAGTTGTAAAAAAGATAAAAAAATAGCCCATTTGCAACTATTTAGCCTATAACCTAAATTCTTTAACTTCGACTTTGAATCGCTGAGGTGCCAGTTGCCACATTAATTTTATTATATTTCTGCAGGCCCGGAACACTATACTTAACACTACACTATACTTACTTAGATCTTAAATTACATAAATGTGAACATTTCAATTTGAATTGGGCTCCGGTGTCAGAACTTTTAAGCCACCCGATGGCATAACGACAGTGGCATGACCTAACTGTCTTTGAAGGTATGAATGCTTACGTTGAACTCTGCGTCTTCACAATGCGGCTCTTCGGCATCGTCTTGATCCACTTCAGCTGTTTGAGGGTCATAATTGTCCCAGTTCTCTGGAATGAAAAATACAATCCAATTATCCAATTTATTAATAATACAAAAAGTAACATTTATTGTTCAACTAGCTGAGCCCCGCGGTTTCACCCACGTGAAGATTTTCCATATTTTTTTATTTTTTTCTTTCATCAGAACCTTCTTAAAATAATAAACACAATAAAAAAAGAATTAGCGACAATGTTGTATCCGTTCACCCGTGATGCGATGACCGAGGGAAATAGAGATTTATTTTTATATATTAAGATATTCATATTTATTTTTATACAACGTTATTTTTTGTATGATGTAAACATTAAAGTAGAAAGAATTGATTGCTATAATTTTCACACAAAGTTACATTATGTCCCAATTTTTATCTTAAATAGTGCAATTTGGACAGGAATTAGAAATAGAAATCAATGAGTCTTTCTTTCAAGGATTTTAGCTTTTATTGATACGACAAAATGACAAAGGTTTTTAGTAGAAGTTGAAGTAAAATTTCTTACTATAATTAATTCTATTTATAATCTTTTTGAGGTGTTTTAGCATTGTGATATTTAGCATCCTCACCAATTTCCAGTTCCTCGTCCAGATCCGGAAACACCGGTTTCTCATCATCAGCAGTTCCATAGTACTCCTCGTCGAATATCGCCTTCATCCGGCGGTCGTGCTCCGCCGGATCGAAGTCTCCTTCTATGTCCTCTTCCTGAAACAACATCATACTTAATAGAGATTGCAAATTCATCAGATGAATTTTAATTTAACGATAATAATCACACTAATATTATAAGGGCGAAATTTTGTATGTGTGTATGTTTGTTCTTCACGCTCGGCTCGGCAAACGGCTGAATGAATTTGGACGAAATTCGATACCAAGATAGCTTATACACTGGATTAACATATAGGCTACATTTTATGTCGGAAAAGTGAAATATCCCCGTGGGATGAGCAAATACTTTTTATCCGCGGGGCGCAACTAGTTATAAATAAAAGTTTATAATCTGATTTCACAGTCAAGTTATCTAATTACCAGACAGTGTCATGCGAAACTTTATATTTTGGAGTTCCCAGTGACGCTGCTCCGTTATGGGTGGCCATGTCGCTCAATATCAGGTGAACGACTAGCTCGTCATGTCATTCACTAACATAAAAATAAACTAGCGCTGTGACTTCAACAACGCGTAATCACGCACAACTAGAACTCAGTTTTTCATAACTACCCTCACCTTGAAAGCCAGTTCCTCATTCCCCGTCACCTCTTTAATCCTGCTAATCTTTTCCTTTATCTCTTTTAACTTGAGCGCTTTGAGTCGCGCAATCTCCTCCATCTTGCGTCTCTTTTCCTCTTCCTTCCGGTCGCGCAACTCCGCGCGCTTTCGCGAGCGCTTGTCGTCTTTTGGACGGATCGAGCTCATTGTTCGAGGGAAACGTTTTAGCTGGAAAAATAAAGTTGTTATCTTATGTTGTGCAAAAAACAAAGTAAAAATTAATTTGCCTCTTTTTAATTCTACTAGGACATTTATTTCGATTCACGAAGTGTCAGTTACATTAGGGATGCCAATTTTTAAGTGGGATGCAAAAAACGAGACACTGATACAGTTCATTCAAATGAGTGAGCTGATGAATCATTAATTCAGATTGCACTTGTATGTAATAATGCAAATTTGATCATTATCCCTAAGCATCATTGTTCTATTGGAAAACCTTCCAGGCATTGCAAAAATACTGCCCCATACTGACTTAATAAATTGATACATTTTGAGTGATTGATATACATCTCACGTTGTTCTGAATAGTGACTCAATAATCATAATTAACACTAAATCCTTACATATTCCTGGTCGGGCTCCTCAAACCTGAAGTTGTATGCCCTCTCGAACTTGCCCTGCTCCTCCACCATCTTCTCATCAGCCTCCAGGTCATCATCATCTCGTATCTTGTCCTCAGCTTCACCTGCATCACCCTCTTCTAGATATCTGAGAGTCAGATAGACTTGTGAACGAGAAGTTTAAAAGAACTGCTCACTTGTGGTGAACGAAAGGAGCTAGTTCACCTCCAAGGAGTCTTTTCATATCAGTAGTTTAAACTCAGATAACTCAATCAACAGAGGCAATGCGCCAGGCATCGCGCCTCCGAGCAATGGTTTCGTTCAGCAGTTCACAGGTAATGAAATAATGTCAAAGTAAACTACTGTCAAAATTGTATGAACTTTGACAGCAGTTGAGTGGCATTTGCCCAAACCTAAAATCAGGTTGTCAGATAATATTTTTGGTTAAGCTATCTGCGGTACGACAATGTAACATATTTGTATGGATTTGAAAAGAGAAGTGCTTTAGAAGTGTGAACTAAAAGTAAATTAAATAGAAGTAGTTAGTTAAGTAAGTACAGAACTTTATTATTTTCTTTTTATATTAAACTTTTGAGAAATAAAATAATTTTACCTCTTGTTCAAAATATAGTCCCTCAGGAAAGCTTCACCCTCATTAAGCTTGGGGTCTGACCAGAGGGCCTTCAACGGCGCCAAGTCTTTCTCCACGGGGTCATCTATATGATCTACTTTACCTATAAGGTAATCTTTTAATTTGCCATCCTGGAAAAAATATAACATGTACTCATAAGTGTATATGTCATTGTCTCTTTATTTTTGTTTGTGTCACTTTAATATCAAAATGGATATAGCAATTTGGGTGAAATTTTGCTCAGACATATTTTACAGTACTAATGCCCATATTTACCTACTACAACATATTTTTGACTGATCTGATAGCTCAGTTGGTAGTATCTCCGCCTTCTGAACTGTAGGTTGTGGGTTTGATTCCCACTCAGGACGAACATTAATTTGTGGGATGAACATCGATTTTGTTCTGTGTCTGGGTGTTATATTGTATTTTATGTATCTATTTACTAACAAAAACTATCAAAGTATTGTATCAGTTATCTGGTTCCCATAGTACAAGCTTTGCTTAGTTTGGGGCTAGATGGCGCTGTGTGAAATGTCCACAAAAATATTTATATTTGAGTATGTGCTAGGGAAATAAGTATGAACTTAAGAGATGTCGAACTTTATCATTTATCATAGAAAATTACATTTTATCATGGTTATATAATCATGTGAGTACCTTAATACCTTTAACATTCATAGAAGTTGTTACAACATAACCTTTAATTGCAAACCAGAAGTGTGAAATTCTCTGTCATTTAAACTTTTCCATTGCAACTATAATTATATTGAAACCAAGTTTCTATTAGTTTCCATCAAGTTAAATAATTGCTATGTAAGTCAACATTTACCTTGCCAATTTTATTAGAACTGCCTTTAACTTTCTCAATTTTTTTCTTATCATCAACAATCTCTGCCTTCTTCTCAATGCTGAATATGTTGCCATCATCATCATCATCATCATCACTGTCCGCAAAGGTGAGCGTTTTTTTCTTCTCCTCTTTTACTGGAAATATAAATTGCTATTTAATGTTTAGTACTAAGGTGTATATTACAGAATTTTGTTCAGTGATGTGATTTTTCATTTCATTTCTAGTTGAGAATGTATTAATTTTACTAAAAACAAACAGTAAGCCCGGAATGAAGTATCAGGGCAGCATCAGTCAGCCTATCACAGATTATTTTCAAGTTATCACACCACTTATACATTTTTTAAAATTCCCATTGTGCCTCGAAATTATCGGTTTAATCAAAATCTCAATTACATTATATATAATTATATATTGGCACAAAGGTGACGATTAACTTCAATGGTTGTCTAAACATCAACAATCAATCATAAATGGATCTGGAATGGTTATTGTTTAAAGGTTACAAGGTAAACCTGTGGTTTGAGGTGATTTTTTAAATAAAACATTTGCAAGAAATGTTTGTGAAAATATTTATGAGGCTTAAAACATTGCTTGTGCAAGCCTGGGTTATGATATAAATTTGAGGCATTAAAAGGTACAAGAACATTATGACTTGAGCCATCAAGCTGTTCAGAGCTCCTGAGCAAACACATGTATGAATCAAGTAGACCAATTGGTCAATAAATAATTGTAAATTGTTTACTGGAGTTTCCTTTAATAACTTAATAGTCAGACTTTGATGATAATAGTAACTACACCGTTATTTTTTTAAAATAATGCTGGAGCCACACCTATTCCATCATATATGTACCTAATCAAGTACTTACCTTGCTCCTTCTGCTGTTCATCAAAGAATTTGTAACTTGAGTCATATATTCGGGGGTCCTTGGTTTTCAACAGAGACAGTGTTTTTAGGAACTGCTCCTCAATTTCTTCTGATATCTCAGGTGGCTCATCACTTTCATCTTCACTGTCAGACGATATTGAGGCATCAGAATTCAGAGCTTTAGGTCCATATTTCTGTTCCACTGGAATATAGTAAAAAATTTGATATTTTTTTAAAGTAAAGTTAATGTTCACTTCTGTATCTTTGGTGGGTGACCGCTACAAAATGTGGTATTTACAATTGAGCGCTAACGTGCTTCGTAGGAACCAACAACAAATATGCCAACGGTCTCAGCTGTTGTTTTAACAGTCCATAAGCAAAATCTGAAGTCTTCGGGACGCTAGATAGTTCTGACACTAGAGCTGACCACGAAGTAGAAGAAAACTTGGTAAAAAAAAGTAAACACAAGGTAACACAAGTAAAGTTGTACAAATAACTATTGAATAAAATTACTGTTTGCTTGCGTTTGTTAAGCTTACGTTTATGAATCTCTTCTTTCTCCCGCCATGTGTCGTATTTCTTGGCATATGCGTTTTCAGTTTTTATGGCGACTTCCTCTTCAGAATCGTCGTCGAATAGTGTCTGTTTTGACATTTTATGGTATTTAATTCAACTAGAATAATGTAATAATAACCAAATTCAGCCAAAACACAGTAACAACTTAACAAGACACATGTTCTTTGTTTTGACGTTTATATTTGACATTTTTTTTTTTTTTTTTTTTTTTAAGATTTGGCTCCACACTTTTGTGTATTTAGCCAGTGTCAAGTTATTGATAATTTATCAAGTTAATGATATTTTACTCAAATATGTGTCAAGTCACAGTCAAAGTCATCAAGTCAAGCCATAGTCAAGTCAGTCTAGTCAAAGTCATACTCCTAGTAAAGTGGTGGCAACTTTACTTGAAGCTTCTATGGAGTTTTGGAAACAACACGAAAAGAAACGTTTCACCATCATTATACCATTTTCCCACACTCACGCCTGTAATCCAGCACTTAACGAATAAAATGCCACCAATTTTATGCACTAACACTGAAAATAACATAAGTTTTGGAAAATAATACAATGCGGCGACGCGATCTTTTTCGTTTTCCCGCCAAAAGTCCTATTTGACATTTAATTCGATTCGACATTTTTACCGTGATTTGTCCATAGAGGATTTTTCTTTAACCTGTGGTTTATTCTGGAACCGGTTTTTTTTGTGGATAATTTATAAATTCTCGAAGCCGTTTTCCCATAAACCACACAGAGAGAGAATCAAGAACAAAGAAGCTCCACACGTAGACTGGAAAAAAAATTGTGCACTAATGGCCTTTTATTTTTTAAACCAACGGCATCGGCATCAACCAGGCACTCTGATTATGTAGTGTAGCTAGTAGTAGTGCAACTGTAGTGTTCTGTATTACGGGCATTAGAGAACTACGGTCAGTCGTGAATTTCTGCTCCAGACGAGATTTCATTCGACAAGATTATCAAATAGGCCCCTATTACATAATGATGCTCAATCCATAGGGCAAATTGAATAACACGAGACGAGAGCTCAGTCGTCGATACATACATAGATCTGTAATACGGGCCTATCTACGTCTCTAGTCTGTCTAACCATACGATACGTCAAATCAATCAAACTTAGTCTGTGAGTGTGAACCTATCAACCTAACCTCTAAAGAACCGGTTGCGTTGATCTTATTGTTTTTATCTTAGTAATCTTAGATTGTGTACAAATATTCGTGGAAGAAAATCTGAATAATTTTAAAATCAATGATTTAAAAGTTATCACAAAATGACTACTAACCCTAGAAAAGGAACCGACCCGGTTCCTATGGAAGAAAGTGATCAACTTACGATCAGGCCATTGTAAGTAAATAATATACTGACATTATTTAAATCAATCAAGAGAATTGCTTCTGAACAATATAAAAAAGGAAAATCGTATGCATCTCTACCTAAAATTCACGATGCAGTTTATCTTTCGGGCCGTAATATTTTTAATGTCAAAACAATTACTATGCTCAGTGTTGATGTTTTGTTTCAGAGGTGCTGGGCAAGAAGTAGGTCGATCATGCATTATGTTAGAGTTCAAAGGGAAGAAAATCATGGTGAGCTAAATTATAGACATATCTTCTAAACTGTGTAATGTACATTCTTCTTTGACTGATTTTGCTTTGCATGGTTTTTCAGTTGGATTGTGGCATACATCCTGGGCTATCAGGAATGGATGCCCTGCCTTTTGTCGATTTGATTGAAGCTGATGAAGTGGACCTTCTGCTTATATCACAGTAAGTCTTGAGTACATCTTGAAATTAGTTATGTTGGTATTAAAATGTGCAGAATTGACTTTGATGACAATAAAACAGCTCTTTCAGTAAGCTAAAGAAGTCAAGCTGACTGTAAGATAGAAATTCAAAATCTTAGTAAAGCTATGCTGTGCCAACAAATATACTTCTTGTCTTGTTTCTCAGTAGTTTCTTTGTATTCATGGAGAAAAGAAATACCTTGCTTTTTTGTATATTGAGGGTGCATTAGACTAAGCTACATGTTCAGCTTATATCAGGCTAAAGTGGGCCTTACCATACTATCACCTCAAAGCAATTCAAAGGAAGATGAAAGTTGAATTGCTACAGTACACATTGTATCAATGCAATTCACTTTAGGTATTCAATTGAATCTCTAAGGGGTGACTGTAAGGCCCCTTGTGTGATCTATGCTGTAACCATCATTTATATCTTACAGTTTCCACCTGGACCACAGTGGAGCCCTACCCTGGTTTCTGACAAAAACCTCTTTCAAGGGTCGAGTGTTCATGACACATGCCACTAAAGCTATATACAGGTGGCTTGTGTCTGATTACATCAAAGTTAGGTAAGATTTTGTAACTTTAGCGTTTACATGATAAACTAACAGTTTTACTCACAATTACGGGTTTTTCTATTAGAATTCTTAATTTTGATGGACAAAAGGTATCATTATTATGTTGACTACATTTTTTTTTTTTTTTTTTTTTTTTTTTTTACTTCAAACTTGTCTAGCATTTGACCGCGCTCTCACCTGATGGGAAGTGACGATGCGATCGAAGATGTAGCATGCTAGCCAAGTAAATACCTATTCACTCTTCTCTTGAACACGCCCGGGTCATATTTCGCCGGAAACACAGACGCTGGCAGGGCATTCCATTCCTTAGCCGTTCTAATTAAAAACGTTGAGTCAAATCGCTTGGTACGAATGGGTGGTATTTCGACCACGAAAGGATGGCGCTTAGCCGAGCGTCTAGTAGTCCGGTAGTGGAATGGTGATGGGAGAATGAGATCATGCAGTTCTTGAGCGCATTCACCGTGGTGTAATCTGTAGAAGACCGACAGACTTGCCACCTTACGTCGATGTGCAAGGCTCTGGAGCCTTTCACCAACCAAAGTGTCGTCGTCAATGAGCCTTTTGGCACGCCGTTCAATCGAGTCCAGAGCCTCAAGCTGGTACTTGGCAGACCCGTCCCACAGGTGGCAGCAGTACTCCATACACGATCGGACTTGTGCTTGATACAGATTTAGAAGCTGTCCAGGTGTGAAGTACCGCCTTACCTTGGACAATATGCCGAGTTTTTTTGAAGCTACTTTGGCTTTGGACTCGATGTAGGATCCAAAGTTTAGGTTTGACGTGAGATCAACACCCAAAAGCTCAAGATGGTTTCCTAAACTTACAGATACACCACGGAATGAAGGAGCCAGATGGAGTGGGCTCTTTTTAGCAGTGAATAAACACGCCTGTGTTTTTGCAGCATTGAACCTAACCAAGTTAGCATCGCCCCAATCGGACACGGCTTTCAAAGCCAGGTTCATGCGCTCAACCATAGCCTCTCTCTCAATCCGGACATCGTCACCACTGGCTCGGGCACTGGATGTGTATCTTTCAACAACAGTACTATCATCTGCATACCCAAAGGTACCGGGCTTTAGCAAATCATTGATGTGGAGTAAGAATAGTGTTGCTGAAAGAACTGACCCCTGAGGTACACCAGCATTAATAGCTAATTGATCGGAAGAGCAGCCATCAAGAACCACTCTAAGCGATCGTTCCCTCAAAAAGTCTGACATCCAAGTGCACAAACCAGCAGGTAGTCCGTAAGATGGAAGCTTATTCAGAAGACCGTCGTGCCAGACCCGATCAAATGCCTTAGAGACGTCTAGAGATACAGCAAGTGCCTCTCCATGCATCTCCAAGGCTTCGCTCAATATGTGCGTGGCGTATGCGAGAAGATCCCCAGTTGACCGGTTTCGGCGAAATCCGTATTGCCGGTCACTGAGGAGATCATTGACTTCAAGGTGTGCCAAGAGCTTGTTGTTGATTATACGCTCCATACTCTTACAGAGTATGGAGGTAATTGAGATGGGTCGGTAGTTGGCAGGATCAGCACGACTGCCCTTCTTAGGTACAGGTTGTACATTGGCTAGCTTCCAACTCTTAGGGACTATTCCGGTATCTAGAGAGAGGCGAAATAGGCGTGTTAAAATGGGAGACAACTCAGGTGCACAGCTCTTAAGTACAATTGCTGGTATACCATCGGGACCACTGGCTTTGTTCACGTCTAGACTGCATAATGTTTTTAGTACCTCCTTCTGACGTATGCGTATTTCCGGCATTAAAGCACCGCAATGTGGAAGGCAGGGAGGTACCTCATTAGCAGTATCTAAACGCGAAGCTTCTGCAAAGAGAGTGGCAAACAAGTTTGCTTTTTCTTTTGCAGTGTGAGCCAGCGATCCGTCAGGTTTTAATAATGGAGGCAGTGAAGATCGACAGAAGTTCGCTTCAACCGATTTGGCTAGGGACCAAAAAGCCTTACTACCAGCTGGATAGGAAGCAAGTTTAGTCCCTATTCGACCAATATGATTGAAACGAGCCTTCCTTAATTCCTTCTTACAGGCCTTGGCGGCAACATTAAAGGCTTTCTTCTTAGCTCGAGTGTCCGATGCCTTGCGTTTTCGAGCGTCAGCCCATGCCAGATATGCCGCATGTTTCTGCGCTTCAGCGTGTGCACAGTCGGCTCCAAACCATGGGCTGGCTTTGCTGGTCATGGGTTTATCGGAAAATGGAATAAAATATTCCATAGCCCGACATACTACCTCAGTAACCGCATTCGCGCAAACCGTCGGATCTCCAGAAGAAAAACACGTTTGCCGCCAAGGATATGAGGCGAAGAAATGTCGCATCTCATCCCAGTCTGCTAAATTGTATCTCCAGACACGCCGAATGCTCTTAGGGCTTGGGTCAGGCGGGGAGTATACTGAAACGGACTTAACCAGACAGTGATCGGAGCTACCAATGGGTGAGGATACCGCCACAGAGTATCGGTCTGGTTCAGTCGTGAGCAGAAGGTCGAGGCAGTTAGCAGTGTGGCTATCAATGTCAGGCACTCGCGTTGGCTCTTGAACAATCTGCGTTAAATTGAGCGCCAAAGCGAGCTTACGCGTCTCTCTCCCAGCGTGGTCCGTGATCTGGTGTGGGACTAACCACTCCTGGTGGTGAGCATTGAAGTCCCCTAGAACAACAAGCTGAGCCGAAGGATAGCGTTGCTGAGCCACATCTGCCGTTTCACTGAGATACTCCATTAGAAGAGTTGTCTCCCGGTCACCGCTATGTGATCTGTACACACCAGCATAGAGAATTTTCTCAATGCCAGTGTCCACTAGCACCCAAATCACCGAAAAGTGGGGATGTTCAAGGTTCCGGAGACGCAAACAACAAATGTCATCACGGACGAAAACGCAGATACCAGCGCGTGGAAGGAAGCGGTTTTCCAAGATGAATCCTGGATAGTCCAGATATGCCGTGTCTGATGGACATCCTATTTGCGTCTCAGTCAAGAAGAACAAGTGTGGTTTATTGGTCTCCAGATGATGATGGACCGCTTGCAGATTTGAGTGCAGCCCACGAATATTTGTGAGGTGCACTTTAAGAGTGAGGACGTGCATCTGCCGTTTAAACTTGTTCACTTTATTAGACTTTTTCATGGTTGGGTGAGTTAGGTAGACAAGTTAGAAGTGGACGAGATATTGGGATGCTAACCCTCAGTAATAGAGAAGCTTCCGCGCCAATGGAGAACTTGCGCGGAGACTGCGGGGACGCCCGAACCCCCCTGAAATTACCCACAAGTTCCTCACTTCCAGTCGCCAACTGGCCCTGTGGGCAACCTCAGGATTTTACACAAGCGGCGGGGCAGCCTTTCGTAGTTGGCTAGACTACTACTTGGGCCCCCTACAACTTGCGGTCGGCCAGCAGAGAGCACCGTGCTTCGGATCCCGCTACCCTCCGAAGCAAGGTCTCCGACGCGAAAGCCTCTCCATCACCAATACCGGTCTGCATACCCAACACAACTGTCCACATCTACTCGTCAGAACGGCTTCATTGGACGTCACGATGGAACACGACGAGTCGCTTGGCATCGTGGTTTTGTCCAATGGGTGGTAACTAAGCCGGCGGCTAAGGCCTTCCACCAGTTATTTGGTTGCTCTTTTGGCACCACCCAGGGGTCACGTGTAGGGAAACTAGGGTTAAAGCCTACGGACGCGAGCAAACACAAACCCCCAAAACATTTCTAATAGTTGTACTTATGGGAGATCTTTACCACAATTTCTCTGAGTTGCTGATATTTTGGCACAGTTACATGAACCATTTTCATTGCATGACATGGCCATACCACATAAAAAAGTTTTAAAAAGATTATTATTATAGTTTAATAGACGAGCAGCATGAATGCTGATGTGTCTATATCCGCAGTGTTGGATTCACTTTTAATGTTCATCCTTGTAACAGAGATAGTTTATTTGTTCGTAGCCAGTTGTCGAGTCTGTTCTTAAAGTTATTCACAGAGGTGGTAGCAATGACCTCTTCTGGTAGCCTGTTCCAGTTGTGAACCACTCTATTACTGAGGAAGTGATGTGCAGTGTTGGTCCTGAGCTGACATGCTTATTGCCATCTCTCTCCTACCCATTACACACATAATATTGTGAGACTGAGATGAGTAGTTTGATTGAAATATTCTAAAAATAATTACCACAACCTAGTTTTAATAAAAACAATTGTATTCTCAGCAACATATCAACAGAACAGATGTTATACACGGAGTCGGATTTAGAAGGTTCAATGGATCGGATAGAGACCATAAACTTCCATGAGGAGAAGGATGTCCGAGGAGTTCGCTTCTGGGCATACAACGCCGGGCATGTGCTCGGGGCTGCCATGTTTATGATTGAGATTGCTGGTGTTAAGGTGGGAATAACATTTTATTTTAAATGTATAAGACAACAATTGATTCATTTGACTCTGCATTATGTGCTTCCTAGGAGCACTGACTTCACATATATAATAATAATGAGCTTCTGCCCGCAGCTTTGCCCGTGGCATAGCCTATCAGAAAATAATTAACCACCCATTTCACCTTCTTAAGGGGTATAGTTTTGGAAACTTAACCAAACATTTCTGCTTTGGTATTTATGCAAATATATTAGTTTTTTCCACTTGCCTACATGCCTAGAAAATGATGTAATTATTGTGTTTTATTATGTTTTTCAAAATTTTATAAAACTGAAATATAAAATTTTATTAATTGTTGTGTCACTACACAAAAATTCAAATTTGTATTTATTTATAATATCAAAAGTCCAAGCTTTAAAATTACACAAGTAAGTTTACATTAACCTAAAAAATTTACTTCCTTTCATGGGTGAGATATCATGAGAAGTTGACACACCATTTTAGAGCAATGGACCTATGATTATTACTTTCTGCGGTATTAATCAGTGTATAGTGTTTGTGTAAGAGAATTATATTGGTAATATTGGAAATTATATTGGTAATATTGGGAATTATATTGGTTTGATTTCAGGTTTTATATACTGGTGACTTCTCAAGGCAAGAGGACAGACATTTAATGGCTGCAGAAATACCCACCGTGAACCCTGATGTCCTTATCACTGTAAGTGTACATTTTTTACAAATATTGCCGGGGTGAATGATACCGAAGCCAGCATTGTTGGATTGGTTCACTCATGCATGCATTGATCACTTTCGGTTAAACAACCGAGTTGTCGATTTAATTGTATATTTTATCTTTCACTCCTTACATGACCATCATTTAAAAAGCGATTTGGAAATTTCTTTTTTTATTTGTCATTGATATATATATAAAAAAATATCAAAATCATTTCAATAGTTTTTTATTTTTATTTAAATAACTAGAATTATATATAGGTGATGAGATCTAAGTATTTCTCAGAGTGAAATTAAGGTGTTTGAAGTTAGTTTATGCTTTTTTAAAAGCTTATTATTTTAAAATGGACTTTAATGAATGTGTCCTCAACTAGTGAGAATAAAAGTGTTATTAAAGGATATTATTCTGTGTATGTGTTATCGTGCTGGCGTTCTGTGTGCAGGAGTCGACATACGGTACTCACATCCACGAGAAGCGCGAGGAGCGCGAGGCTCGGTTCACCGGACTCGTGTCCGAGATAGTGCAGCGCGGCGGCCGCTGCCTCATACCCGTGTTCGCGCTAGGCAGGGCGCAGGAGCTGCTGCTCATACTCGGTATGTATCACTGCCTCATACCCGTGTTCGCGCTAGGCAGGGCGCAGGAGCTGCTGCTCATACTCGGTATGTATCACTGCCTCATACCCGTGTTCGCGCTAGGCAGGGCGCAGGAACTGCTGCTCATACTCGGTATGTATCACTGCCTCATACCCGTGTTCGCGCTAGGCAGGGCGCAGGAACTGCTGCTCATACTCGGTATGTATCACTGCCTCATACCCGTGTTCGCGCTAGGCAGGGCGCAGGAACTGCTGCTCATACTCGGTATGTATCACTGCCTCATACCCGTGTTCGCGCTAGGCAGGGCGCAGGAACTGCTGCTCATACTCGGTATGTATCACTGCCTCATACCCGTGTTCGCGCTAGGCAGGGCGCAGGAGCTGCTGCTCTTACTGCTAAACAGAGCTCCATATAAAACACCACAGTAAACCGCTGTCTTAAAAAATATCACAAATATATATTCCTAGGTGGAATTACTTAACACAACATTTAAGAAAATCCATTTTCATTAACAATATTTCCAAAAATATTTATTGAAATATAATTTCATTAAATTAATGTCTAAACTAAAAACTCGCATCTCGTGGTATCATCTAGTTGAATTCTGACCATTCTTCTTTTAACCCCTCATCTAATTAAACTCCTACCATAAATAGATAAACTTTTTATTGTATACTTTAGCACTTTGTAATTCTATATGCTTACTACAATAACTTAATTTTAAGTACCTAATATAATATTGATGTGTAAAAGTGCTAAAAATAACCTATTTGCAATAAAATCTCTTGACTTTGACTTTATACAACAACAATAAGAACACACAAGTCTTTATTGTTGTATTTATTTTAATGTACACACCAAATTACACTATTTAATACTTTCGAACACAACGATTTACACAAAGTGGGAAACAATGGACAACGTTATCGCTAAAGCGATCACATTCTTTAGATCTTTAGATGTAGAGGATTCATTGAAGCGGTAAAAAACAATACATTTTTTTTTCACAGATGAGTTTTGGTCCCTCCACCCGGAGCTCCAGGACATTCCGATCTACTACGCGTCGTCGCTCGCCAAGAAATGTATGGCGGTGTACCAAACGTACGTCAACGCGATGAACGATCGCATTCGGCGGCAGATCGCCATCAACAACCCTTTCGTGTTCCGGCACATCTCTAATTTGAAGGTAATCTATTATTTAGTAACACCGCCATCTTTTGGTGTATAGTGCGAACTAAGTGCATTTTTTTTACATTGATGTATAAAACATGAATCTGTGAATAATTGATCGTAACTGGCGCAACGCACGCTACTCCCGAAACACATAAAATCTATAAAATCGCGGCCGCGAATGTGAGTAGACTCTTACCTAGAATTATTAGCTAGAATTATCTTCTTCTTCTAAATATATAACTCAAAGGTGACTGACTGATTGACTGACTGACATAGTGATCTATCAACGCACAGCCCAAACCACTGGACGGATCGGGTTGAAATTTTGCATGCAGGTAGATGTTATGACGTAGACATCTGCTAAAAAAGAATTTTTCGAAATTCTACCCTTAAGAGGGTGAAATGGGTGGTTGAATTATTTTCCCTAAGGCCACGACGCGGGCGAAGCTGCGGGCAGAAGCTCGTTGTGATATATGTTTATCAAAACCAGTGCCAATTAGAATGGATTGTTCCACATGGAAGGACTTTAATAGAAATCCACCAGGTACCCCATTCTGCACTTCCAATTATATCACACTAGCATAAGCATAATCCATTTTAAAAATAACTTTAATTTGCAATACCGTCATTTTTTGGTGGATAGAGTAATGATGAATGAAATGAATATGAGTGCACAATGATCGCATATCTTCTTGCTTCAAACTGTAATCAACTCGAAACAGAGCAAAGATGTACGTCACGTTTAATTCTCCTTTATTCAAGCTTTTATTAGATTGTGACAAAATTAGTTTCGCTTCTCTTAGGTAATTAGTTTCGCTTCAATCGTAGCTAATGATGATATCAGTTTATAATAATAACAATTCATCATCATCATCAAGAAGATCAGGCTTGGATAAAATGAAACTACCATTTTCGGTCAACAAATTGTCATTTGGCTTTGCCCAATATACGAATCCTTTGCGAACACTTTGTAGTTTTTTTGTTCCGCTCAATTGCGGCCTTAATACTTTTCTATTATACTTACCATAATCATAATCATAAACTACAGGCGCCATCAACTATCCAAAATGAAATGTAAACTAGGTATTGTCAAAAGTATTACACAAGAAATTACAACTTACAAAATGCGTTTACTTTATAGAATGCTGTTCACCAACAGCAAAAACATTTAACTCAGGCTTAACCTTATCATACAAATGTGGAAAGGCACCTTCCGCCTTATACTTCTTCCTCACAACCTCATACAAAGTCAGATCGAACATAACCTCAAACTCCTCACGGGTCATAAATATATCCGCGTACAAAAAAGAATAACCCCCTACATCTCTTGTAAACTCTTCCATTTTCCTCATAGCGGAAACTGGGTTGTACGGTTTCTTCTCTTTCACTCTTCCTGGAACGCCATAAACGCCTAAATCGTTATACATTGCATAGTCAGTTCCTGGTACTAGGTATTTTGCATCCGGTCTTTTCAGCTGACCAGACGATGGACCGTGATCGATAATCTTACACGGGTAGACTAGGAGAGGAAACTTTTCGAACAGTTCGCTGGCTGTTTCGATTTGTTTCTCCAATTCTAAGATAGGTAAGACGATGTCTTGGAAGACTTGTTTCGTGAAGGTATAAGCGCGGACTCCTGGCGTAGTTGTGAACTTTAGAAATGCAGGTTTAGGAGGTAACAACCAGCCGAAGAAGTATCTGAATAACGTAACGTTGCCAAAGGTTAACATGTCTTCGACAACCCAGAAAATGGCTCGGTTATGTCTCAGCAGATAGTCCCTTAAAGGTATCAGTTCCACGGAGTTTCCTTTTGTCAGGAATGTTTCTACGTGCTTGTAAAACCAGGGCTTGTACCATCTCGAGCAATGATTCACGGCGATTGTGGGATCGTAATCAGAATAATCTCCGGTCATGATAACCGCTTCGTCTTTGCTGAAAATCGTGCCTTCGACATAGTCTGGGTAATCTTTGGGTGCCGCTTCGTAGGTCCCAGAAACTTCCCTGATCATATTGCAGTAGTTCTTTTGGCCTTTTACTGGTAAGTACCTGATTTTGATGTAGGGTTTTATTTTGACAATTTTGAGTGTTAAAGCGACTAGGAAACCTAGGCTGCCGTGGCACCAGGGCAGGGCTTTGAAGAGGTCGGCGTGCTCGTTGTCAGCAGTGGCCGTAACCAAGGAGCCGTCGCTGAGGACCACTTCGTAGCTTGTGATTGTTTCGTGGTAGAGGCCGGCTTTGTGCGAGTGGGTCGCCATTCCTGTGCCGAAAGCCAAACCTAAAAATACAATGCTGTTATAGGGTTAAAAGTTTTTTTTTAATGAGTGTGTTTAGCTCCATCTATCTGCCGGTATAACTTTGTTTTTGCTATGTTTAATGTTAATGTCGCCATCTTCACAATTGTAAATTATCATTTTAACGGATATACCAACATAAGAATACAATTTTTTAACTTTGTTATGTAGACAATGGAGATCTACGTGAACCAACTTCAACTTTCGCATTCACCAGCTTACTCCCCAATACAAGCGTGCGTTACTTCAAAAACCCTCAAAACAATCTTACCTCCTAAAGTAGCATCAGTCAGCTCAATACAAACAGCGAGGGAGTACCCCCTGGGTATCAGATACTCTGTGATATCTCCAATGGTTGCCATCGGCTCCACCCTGACCGTCATAGCGTCCTCATCCAGCTCCAGGATGTCGTACAGCGGTATAGGGACCTGATGATGGAGGTGCTTCTGGAAGAATGTTGTGGACAGGGATAGCCAGTTCGGTCGTGATGTGCATAGGAGACGCCGGCCTTCGGCGGGCAACTTGTTCCATTGTTGCACCTGGAATTATAAAATATTTTGATTTTAGGTGCAGAATTATGGTTGTGTTAACTGATACAGAATACCTTTTAAAACAGTAGCAAACAATAGACAAAAAGATATCACTCTTAAAGTTTCTTGTAGCTTCTACTTTACAGGTGTAATTGAAGCTCCAGATCGAAGTTTTTTTTTCTACATGGTCCCGGATTGCTTGCACCAGTAGTAGGAAAAAGAACTTCTTTTTTTCACACTCATATATTATACCTAATGGGTTTGCTATATAATATTTGACATAAAGCACTTTGTAATTTTAATATTATAATAAATAAATAAATAATTCTATCTGCTACATTCTTTAGTTTCTGCATACCGTGGCCTGTATCGCTCTGACTGAGTCATCATGAGAGCAAGGGTTCCTCCTCCGCAGCCAGGCTCGTATCCTCAGCAGCACTGTGAATGCGAAGCTGGCGGGCAGGCAGAAGACCGCCACCACCAACGATCGGTGGTCTTCTAGCCATGTGATCACGCCCTCTTTTACGTACTCTGGTATCATGGCTGCGGGGGAAATATGTGTTAATTACGTCTTAATTCATTTAAAACTACTTATTAATTCGTTTTAATATTTTGCAATTCATAGCAGTTCTACAGCTTAGCGCAACCAACAGCTTAATCAATGTAAAGGAGAAATTTGGTTCGAAAATGGTATTGTAACCTGCATCCATCCATCCCTAAAGCCGGACCGCGCTTCACATAATTAATATGTATAAAAAAGATTTTATTTCAAAATATCACAAATTGTTTACCCAAAAACAAACCGTTCAAAACCTTGTTAGTCATCTAACCTAAAAACCACATTCAAAGATAATGAAAATAACAACAAATGCAGCTTAAAACACAAATATAAGTATCTTAAAATTTAATTATTTATAAGGTTATTCACTACTTAATAATTTAAACTTACTTATAAGGTTATTTACTAATAATTTAAACTTTTATTACCTGCAGCCTTATTCACTGGCGTCTGCTATCACCGACCGGCTCCCAATAAACACCAGTACACCAGATAATAAATACAAACACAATCTTATCGCTTTTGATTCATAAATCGACACAAAACTTTCTTTAATACAATGCCTCTTTAAATCTTGTACATTTCTTTCCATAAAACATTTTCATAACTTTCAAACACCGATCGCTTTCCTCTAAAATTGTCCGTGACCTTCCATCAAACAGTGATATCACACTAAATTGGTTAAAATGCCAGGCAAAATTCAATTCTATAATAACTGAAGTAAAGTCTACCAAAATTGGTGACTGTGTTGAAACTTATCATCTTTTAAAGTTGCTATGCGGCGCACGTGTTCAATATGATAAATGTTGGATAATCTTTTATTCATTACTGCTCGAACATGGTATAGCTTTTTCAAATGACTTCAAAACAAATAAATAAATAATAAATAACGCCCAATGATCACTTACATAGACCCTGGACCCTAACTATTTTTCCCATACAATCTTAAAAATTTGTTTCAGTGGTAGTTTTTAAATAAATATAACTGGAAAACTTATGACATCTAACTACTTCTCAGATTGCCGTCAGTATAATCCATTAAAAAAATCATATATTTATTTTATACAGGATGGAAAGTAAAGTCAGTTGGTGAAGGGAAAGTACAAATCAGATGATGGATACATAATCAGCTCTACTATCTGGTCTGCTGGCTACGTTGGCCACTTCTAATGCAAGCCACTGAGCCCAATTTTCGACTCCTCTCATCCAACTCCTAGCAGTTCAGCTACTCTGCGTATAGCGCCACCCAGTAGACCTTTACCTCACGGTAAACTTTCCTCACCGTTGCCGTACTATTCACGTCTTGGGCGACCTGGATGATAAGATCGTCCAGGTTTGGCATCGGCTGCGCTAGGATCATCGGACCAGTCTAACCCTTCTGGCTCAGGTTCATTCAGCACAGGTATAGGATACTAACGTAACACAATCAGACACCGACATCGACGGTTAAGTCGACGTAGCTAGAACGGTCGCGGCTTTCCATAGGGAAATTCCATTTCCACTTCCATCGAGAAGACTACATCCACTCTTCCAATGGATGTAGTCTTCTCGATCCTCTTCTCCCCATAACGGCCCACGCCGACGCTTTCACCCCACGGTTCGGACCACTTGAGGGCTAGGCGTATTATGCGATGGGGATGCTGTAAAGGTCGGTGGAGATCAACAGCTTTAAAAACAGTTGTTCCATGTTTCCAGGGTATCGACCACTTTGAAGACATCGGGCCGTGCGTGATCATGGCCTCTCCCGGGATGATGCAGTCGGGGCTGTCGCGCGAGCTGTTCGAGTCCTGGTGCACTGATCCCAAGAACGGAGTTATTATTGCAGGTTAAAAAAATTGTTAGGTATAAACGCAAGTTAGGTTTACATCTAGAAGGGAATATGTACACCGCATGATTTTAGTACTTAAGGTTAGTATTTGTAAATACCATAAGTAATATATTCTTAGTTTTGTAAACTTTCAATAAAATTAAATAATTTAAATAAATCATGTTTTGCAATGAAGTTGTCTATTGAATTAAAAAAAAAACTTTTTGGACATTTTCGTTGTGAAAATGTCGAATTTGCTTATTTCGTATTTTGTTACGTATTCGATGTCTACTGTTAGTTTTCGAGTTTTTTAGAGTTAGTTTAGTTTTGTTCTGGATGGGAATCGAACACACAACCTACAGTTCAGAAGGCAGAGCCACTACCAATTTATCAGGCCAGTCAAAAATATGACCTGGGCGTGTTCAAGGGAAGAGTGAATAGGTGTTTACTTGGCTAGCATGCTACACCTTCGATCGCATCGTCACTTCCCACCAGGTGAGAGTGTGGTCAAATGCTAGACAAGTTTGAAAAAAGAATGTACCCAGGTTACTGCGTGGAGGGCACGCTAGCGAAGACGATCCTGTCGGAGCCGGACGAGATCACGTCGATGTCGGGACAGAAGCTGCCGCTGAAGATGTCGGTGGACTACATCTCGTTCTCCGCGCACACCGACTACCAGCAGACGAGCGAGTTCATCAATATACTCAAGCCGCCGCATGTCGTGAGTTAATCTTTATTTTTTGTTTCGGTTTGTTTGGCTCCACACTTTTGTGTATTTAGCCAGTGTCAAGTAATTGGTAATTTCTCGAGTTAATTAATATATCACACTAATATCATAAAGGCGAAAGTTTGTATGTGTGTTTGTGTGTGTGTATGTTTGTTACTCCTTCACGCTCAAACGGCTGAATGGATTTGGATGAAATTCGGTACCAAGATAACTTATACACTGGATTAACATATAGGCTACATTTTATCCTGGAAAAGTGAAATGTTCCCATGGGATGAGCAAATAATTAAAATACTTTTTATCCGCGGGTGAAACCGCGGAGCGCAACTAGTATGTATATATGTCAAGTCAAGTCAAGTCACAGTCCAAGTCATCAAGTCCAGTCATAGTGTAGTCTACTTAAGTCATACTCCTAGTAAAGTGGTGGCAACTTTACCGGAAACTTCTATAGAGTTTTGGAAACAAGACGAAAAGAAATGTTTCACCATCATTATACCACTTTCCCTCACTCATGCCTGTAATCCAGCACTTAACGAATAAAATGCCACCAATTTTATGCACTAACACTGAAAATAACACAAGTTTTGGAAAATAATACAATGCGATCCTATGATTTCGGTCACTCGCTCCATCTTTGGCCTTACCATTGCTTACCATCAGGCGAGTTGGTGGTCAAACGTAACTCTCCAATGGCTAAAAAAGCCTCTTAGCTTCAATATATAACATTTAAATTTTTAAAAGTTGGTTGAATTTTTATTGAACGAGCGAATGCTGTTGTTCTCTACCGACCTTTACAGCGTCACCGGGCGGGAGGACAAACGCTTAAGGCGTTTACAGTCAAAAATGGGAGGTAACTAGCTCAAGGAGTGCGAGCCTCGGCTTAGGTCCGGGATAAAAGGATCGAGAAGACTACGTCCACTGGAAGAGTGGACCCTATTGAAAGTCGCGACCGTTCTAGCTAACCTACGGGAGGTACCGTCGACCTCGCCGGCGGGGTCGGGGTCGGATTGTGTTACGTATATTATACCGTTGCCGGGAGCGGTACCTGAGCTAGGGGCTAGCCTGGCCCGGTGATGCTATAGCAGCCTTCACTGCGACTGCTATAGGGCCGGCCGGGCCACCAGCCGAGTCGGGGCGAGGTACAGCGCGCGGGCGGCAGGTTTTTTTTTTGTTTTGGCTCCACACTTTTTTGTATTTAGCCAGTGTCAAGTAATTGATAATTTATCAAGTTAATGATATTTCACGCAAATATGTGCCAAGTCATAGTCGAAGTCATCAAGTCAAGTCATAGTCTAGTCAAAGTCATACTCCTAGTAAAGTGGTGACAACTTTACTAGAAGCTTCTATGGAGTTTTGGAAACAGCACGAAAAGAAACGTTTCACCATCATTATACCATTTTCGCACACTCACGCCGGTAATCCAGCACTTAACGAATAGAATGCCACCAATTTTATGCACTAACACTGAAAATAACACAAGTTTTGGAAAATAATACAAAGCGGTGACGCAATCTTTTCGCTTTCCAAAACTCCCGGGCGCAGGTGCTGGTGCACGGCGAGCAGAACGAGATGTCGCGGCTGAAGGCGGCGCTGCAGCGCGAGCACCGCGGGGCCATCGCCGTGCACACGCCGCGCAACACGCAGCTGCTGGCGCTCACCTTCCGCGGCGACAAGACGGCCAAGGTACGCGCGTTGGCTCTGCACTAACACTCGTAAAGAAAAAAAAACATTTATTCAATACAAAATGAAATAAGAAAGAAAGTTTATTTTGTAACAGAACTGTTATGTATCTAGGTATGCGTAGCAGCGGCTGTGCCGCCTATAATATAATATAACTTGTTCTGAGTCTGGGTGTTGTGGGACCATGGTCCTCGTAGTTCCTGGGTCCCTAGACACAGGGAATCTTAGTTAGAAAAAAATTAAAGTAAATTCTTTACGCACGCTTGACTTAAGGAGTAAGCTGGTGAATACGTGACGAGACGAACGGAAGTTTAAAGTAGTTGGTGAACCTAGATCTCCATTGTCAACATAACAAAGTTAAAAACTTGTATTATTATGTTGGTATGTCCGGTAAAATGACAATTTACATCAAGATGGCGACATTAACATTAAACAAAGTAAAAACAAAGTAATACCAGCCGATAGATGGAGCTAAAGCTAAACTAAAGAAGTTTTACTTCATTCGTGTGGTCCTAGCACATTCGATAGCCTACATACTACTAATAGACTCTTTATCGTTGACTGACCCGATAGCTCAGTTGGTAGTAACCATGCTTTCTGAGTAGGTTGTGGATTCGATTCCTACAAAGCACAATTTTTTTTTACCTCAAACTTATTTAGCACTTACCAATTATATGTGATGAAAATCAATGTTTGTTCTGTGTCTGGGTGTTATATTGTATTATATGTATGTATTTACAAACAAAAAGTATCTAAGTATTGTATCTGTTATCTGGTTCCCATAGTACAAGCTTTGCTTAGTTTTTGCGGTCTAAATTATAAACGCCTGCCAAGCGTAGTGAACGTCAGAATTTTTAGGTCGCTCAAATGCTTCTGACTTGACTTAATGACTGTTGTACGAAACACCCGAGACCGACGCGACGGCTTAACGTGCCTTCCGAAGAGCGGTAGCGCTCAGTAGTAAATTACACTTTTTTTTTGTATGTTTTGGCTCCACACTTTTGTGTATTTAGCCAGTGTCAAGTAATTGATAATTTATCAAGTTAATGATATTTCACGCAAATTTGTATCAAGTCACAGTCGAAGTCATCAAGTCAAGTCAGTCAAGTCATACTCCTAGTAAAGTGGTGGCAACTTTACTTGAAGCTTCTATGGAGTTTTGGAAATAACACGAAAAGAAACGTTTCACCAT
The DNA here is from genome assembly GCA_905220475.3 of Ennomos fuscantarius. NCBI lineage: Eukaryota > Metazoa > Arthropoda > Insecta > Lepidoptera > Geometridae > Ennomos > Ennomos fuscantarius. The sequence goes on along the minus strand of HG992040.1, from coordinate 669,286 downwards.
CATTATACCATTTTCCTACACTCACACCTGTAACCCAGTACTTAACGAATAAAATGCCACCAATTTTATGCACTAACACTGAAAATAACACAAGTTTAGGAAAATAATACAGTGCGGTAACGCAATCTTTTTCGCTTTCCCGCCAAAACTCAAATTACTCTTATGAGTTAGGAACGGCTAGTTGTGTATGATGATGATGATGATGAGTGGACCGTTCCAGGTGATGGGGTCGCTGGCGATGGAGCCGCCGACCCCCGGCATGCACCTGCAGGGCATCCTCGTCAAGCGGAACTTCAACTATCACATCCTCGCGCCTTCCGATCTCAACAGTCAGTTTACTTGTTACCTACGTGTTGCTTTTTTTTGTATTGATATGGCTCCACACTTTGGTGTATTTAACCAGTGTCAAGTAATTGATAATTTCTCGAGTTAAGTAATATGTGTGTCAAGTCAAGTCACAGTCCAAGTCATCAAGTCGAGTCATAATCTAGTCTAGTCTAGTCAAGTCATACTCTTAGTAAAGTGGTGGCAACTTTACCACAAGCTTCTATGGAGTTTTGGAAACAGCACGAAAAGAAACGTTTCACCATCAGTATACCACTTTCCCACACTCAATCACTTAACGAATAAAATGCCACCAATTTCATGAACTAACACAAAAAAAAAACAAGATTTTAAAAATAATACGATGCGGTGAAAAGATTTTTCTTATTTTCCCGCCAAAACTCCTACCTGTTTTGTTGTTTACCGTTATATTTTAGTTTGAAAACTATCGTGAGTAAGACACATTTTGTAAGATAACAAATAAAACTCACGTCAATTAAAAGTCGAAATTATAATTACGAGCAGGGATGTTATCAAGCTCCGTAACCGTAACTGAAACTATTGGATATCCGAAATAAAATGTATCCGTAACCGTAACCATATCCCTCGCACAAGTTTCGGGTAGTTTCGTATAATATGTGCAATGTGTAAAGCTTTTTTTCCATCTCTTAAATTTATTTCATTTTTATTTTTTTAAGTAGATAAAATTTAAAATTGAGTAAATATATATATATTTTTTAATACTTACCTATATAACTGATTATAATACCAAATGACAACCTACACTAGACAAAACCTATAAATAAAACCAAATTATTACAAACTATTCATTTGTAGTAAATGGTGTATTTATTATTTATTTATTACGATAATTTAATATTTTACTTCAATCTAATATCCATAACCGAAACTATCTTAAACTAACGGTTGATCCGAAATTTAATTTGACAGCCTCTGTGGTGTGGTGGTTGAGCAGGTTGGCTCATAACCCGGAGGCGGCGGGTTCGATTCCCGCGACAGGACAAGTCTTTGTGCACAGAAAGAAAAAAGCGCGAATATTTGTTCTGAGTCTTGGTGTTGTGGGACCATGGTCCTCGTAGTTCCTGGGTCCCTAGACACGGAATCCTAGTTAGGGTCCAGGATCTATGTATGTGATCGTTGGGCGTTATGGGTCCCCTCGTGACCACGGCCAATGTAACTTGGTCGAAACGTCGAGGTTAGTCAAAATAATGTTTTGACAATTTTTGAGCGCGAATAGACTATTATAAATGTGCAAGCACTGCTGTGTTCCGGTTTGAAGGGCACTGTAGCTAGTGAAATTACTGGGCAAATGAGACTTTATGATCTGATCTCACAGTTTAGTAATCTTATTACTAGATTGTGCTGATGTCTCAGGATGACGTGCGCAATGCAGTGTCACGCGAACCTCTATACTTTAGAGTTCCGAGTAACACTGCAGCTGGTATGGGCAGCCGTGTCGTTTAACATCAGGCGAACGGCTAGCTCGTCACGTCATTCCTTCACATAAAAAGAAAAAAAAAGATATCATAAAACCTCTGGTTGATCATGTCGTAAAATGTTAAGGTTAGTTATTTACATGGTACAGGCACATTTTGTGTGCTCATGTGTGGCGCAGTACCTGCCTGATTGTATGATTGCGTTTACGGCTGATTGCATGATTGGGTCGTGGCTGTAACTGATACAACATCCTTATCAGCCGGCTGACTCATGGACCGGCCACCGAGTGTTACGTCTTGGAATTGTTGGAAAATCAGATGTTGTCAACTAAAAAAATATTATCTTGACAACGTGTTCCGCGGCCGGCAGCGTACACGGAGCTGACGTCGTGCGAGGTGACGCAGCGGCAGTCGATCCCGTACGGCGGCTCGCCGGCGCTGCTGCGGCACGTGGTGATGCAGCTCGCCGGGACCATCGCCTTCCTCTCCGACACGCGCTGGCGGCTCTACGGCTGCGTCGACCTCAGCGTCGACGCCGGCTGCATCACGCTCGAGGTGCGCTTACGGGCTAAGGGCTAAGGGCGTCGGCTAGCTGAGCTGGTAGCCGAATGAAACTTCGCTACTTTGGTTTTTATAAAATAGAATTACTATTCTATACTTCATCAACGTAGTGGATGCTCCAAATTTTCAGCGATAACATTTTTATTTACAAAATCAAAGTCAAAGGAATTATTGCAAATAGGCTACTTTTTAGCACTTTTACAAGTCAAAATTATATTAGGTACGTAAAATTAAGGTATTGTACTAAGTAAATAGAATTATAATTACAAAGTGCTTATTGTCAAATATAACATAGCAAGCCCATTACAATATGAGTTTGAAAAAAAAGAAGTTCTCTTTCACACTAGTTGCGCCCCGCGGATTGAAAGCATTTTAATTATTTGCTCATCCCACGGAAAAAATTCAATTTTCCGGGATAAAATGTCTTGGAAGCCTATATGTTAATCCAGTGTATAAGCTATCCTGGTACCGAATTTCATCCAAATCCATTCAGCCGTTTGAGCGTGAAGGTGTAACATACTCGAGAGAGTTTCGAAGAGTTTTCGTTTTGTTTTATTTTTTATTCTCGCGGTCTACACAGCGCGGTCGGACGTATCAAAATTAATGAATGAATTAAAAAAGTTGACTGGCCCGATAGATCAGTTGGTAGTATCCCTGCCTTCTGAACAGCAGGTTGTGAGTTGTGGACATTTTTTGATGTGCATCGTGTGTGTGTGTGCAGTGGACGGCGCAGCCCGTGTCGGACATGTTCGCGGACGCGCTGGTAGCCGGCATCCTGTCGGCCTCCGCGCTGCCCGCGCCGCGCCACCTGCCGCTGGCGCCCAAACTGGACCGCATGCACTTCAAGGTTGGTACTCGCGCTGCCCGCGCCACCTGCCGCTGGCGCCCAAACTGGACCGCATGCACTTCAAGGTTGGTACTCGCGCTGCCCGCGCCACCTGCCGCTGGCGCCCAAACTGGACCGCATGCACTTCAAGGTTGGTACTCGCGCTGCCCGCGCCACCTGCCGCTGGCGCCCAAACTGGACCGCATGCACTTCAAGGTTGGTACTCGCGCTGCCCGCGACTCCTCCAGCTCCAGCTGTCTCCAGCTCTCTACATTCGTTTCTATATTAATCATAACTAATGAGTTTAGTTACATATAAATACTAACTTATGTCCGCGGCTTCGTCCGCGTGACCTATGTATAGGAAACGAAGATTTTTTTTATCAATAATTCAACCACCCATTTCACTCTTAAGGGTAGAATTTTATAAAACCCTTACTTAGTGGATACTTTCACTTTACAAAGAACACACCCTCCAAATTTCAAATCTCTAGGAGCAGCTGTGCGTTGATATATAAGTCAGTCAGTTAGTCAATCAGGATACTGAATTTTATTATTACATATAAATATGTTAGCGCGACAAAATCTGATAAACAAAATAAAAGTGAAAAAACTTTTCTTTACTTTTAAAATAATAGAAGAAATAAATTACTAGGTGGTACGACTTTGTTGTAAAGTTCGTCTAGGTAGGTACCACCGCATTGCCAGTTATTCTGCCGCCAAGCAGTAGTGTGCAAGCACTACTGTGTTCCTACTGTACTGTGTTTGAAGGGCGCTGTGCTAGTGAAATTACTAATCTCACAGTTGAGTTTTCTTATTACCAGATTATCCCTTTAACTGTCGAACGCACCAACCTGCTGCGCAAGCGTTTATTCCTCTCAGTATCCGACGCACCCGAGTGGTGCGTAAGGTTTGAGCTCCGATTGGACCGCGGTAAATTTCGTTCCAATGCATACAACCTACGAAATATCGTATTAGTTCGGCCCTGCCATTCAGTATTCTATTCGCCTTGAATATAATGTCGATAATCGTATGGAAAAAATATATGCAGTAGCGTAGCTAGGTAACCAAAGGCCGTGTGGCAAAAAATAAAGTAGGACCCCCAACTATTTAAAATCGCTTTTCGTCGTGTTCCCAACGACGTACTCCAGATATATTCCGATCGTGGAAGAAATTTCCACAATGTATAGTTTGTAAGTCAGAGTCCGAGAGACCCCCAGAGCTTGGGGCCCAGGGTCTAGCCCCCCGGTAGCTACGCCACTGGATATAGTATATAATAATAATAATATGTGTGGACATCTCACACAACGCCATCTAGCCCCAAACTAAGGAAAGCCATGGGCCAAAGCTATGGGAACCAGATAACTGATACAATACTTAGATACTTTTTGTTTGTAAATGTAAATACATACATAGAATACAATATAACACCCAGACACAGAACAAACATCGATGTACATCACATAAATGTTTGTCCTGTGTGGGTATCGAACCCACAACCCACAGTTCAGAAGGCAGGGTTACTACCAACTGAGCTATCGGGCCAGTCAAAAAATATATAAATAAAATAAAAATATAATATAATAAAAAAAAAAATATAATAAAAAAAAAATAACAAAATAATATAATATAAAATATATACAGTTTATTTATATACATAAAATATATACAGTATATATTTCATATATATAAATATATATAAAATATATACTGTATATATTATGAAATATAGAAAATAATACCGCTTGAGTATCTGAACAGGTACATCTATGATAGAGAAAGTATTGTTATAACTTGACAGGAGTGCGTGATAGAAATGCTGCAAGAGATGTACGGTGAGGATTCCGTGCCGAAGATGTTCAAAGGAGAAAAGCTGTACGTCACCGTCGACAACAAACGTGCAGATATCGACTTGCTCAATATGGTGAGGGTTACACACATTTCTGTTTCTTCTTTCGGTTGATGTAGGCAGCAGTCTGCATCAACCGAAAGAAACAGAAATTTATTTGCAGAATTGGCACCCAGTATCCATTAGTACTCGATATCGAGTAAATCAGTAATGTACATTCGAATAAATTAGCGCTAGGAGTAAAAAAGGCATGTATTTAAATGATTGTTTGAATTTTGCATACACGGCAACCAATAAAAGGCATGTATTTAAATGATTGTTTGAATTTTGCATACACTGCAACCAAAAAAAGGCATGTATTTAAATGATTGTTTGAATTTTGCATACACGGCAACCAAAAAAAGGCATGTATTTAAATGATTGTTTGAATTTTGCATACACTGCAACCAAAAAAAGGCATGTATTTAAATGATTGTTTGAATTTTGCATACACTGCAACCAAAAAAAGGCATGTATTTAAATGATTGTTTGAATTTTGCATACACGGCAACCAAAAAAAGGCATGTATTTAAATGATTGTTTGAATTTTGCATACACGGCAACCAAAAAAAGGCATGTATTTAAATGATTGTTTGAATTTTGCATACACTGCAACCAAAAAAAGGCATGTATTTAAATGATTGTTTGAATTTTGCATACACTGCAACCAAAAAAAGGCATGTATTTAAATGATTGTTTGAATTTTGCATACACAGCAACCAAAAAAAGAAAAGGCATGTAATTAAATGATTGTTTGAATTTTTCATACACAGCAACCAAAAAAATCTAAACGTCTTCTTAATGATTGATCCTCTTTCTTTAAGACATAAAATAAATCAAAACAATCGATATTTGAAACTGTTCAGTTACGTTTTCTGTCACTGAACATACTGAAAAAATCTGTCAAAATCGGTGTTAAAGTGCTCATACACAATACAGATCTAGAAAGAGAATCAAATAATATAGTAACAAAAGTAAACATGTAAAGAAGGTCAATTACAAGTGTCCGTACATCAATGATGTTTTTATTAATTTTATTTTAATGAAACCAAATCCTAATCTCCCCAGGAGGTGATGTGTCCAGAGGACGAAGGTTTCGAGCGCGCGGTACATTCCGCCATCTCAAAGCTTTACTCGGCGCTAGCGCCGGTCAAACAACCGCCCACGCCGACTGCCTGACAGGCGCCCAAGCTCGTCGACTTCGAGTAGTACAGGGTTGGATGGGTGACCGGAGAATCGAGAGGCTGCCACCATTATCATCATCCAACAAACGTCCACTGAACGCAGTGAACTATTGTTAACCACGCATCCAAGATTCCTTAGTCTTGTGGATCTATCGATATGGTATTTATTGCAGCTAGTGTCATGATAATATTGATCTGTCGATACACTATTAAAGTGGCTATGCATGTCGGATTTCCGATCACTTGATGCAGTTGTTATTTTGACTGAATTACTCAATCCTGGCTGCATGCATTTGACTGATAGAAGCTTATTCATAAAGTTTGTGTATGAATAATAAAATTATATGAGCACGAAATATGAATAAAAGCAGTTCAGTTGTTTTTTTATGTTAAATCTGTGCTCTGTTTTTGATGTGATAAGTGTGTGAATATATTAATATTGTGGTAGAATAAGTTTTATGAAAATGTGTAAGATATTAAAAAAATATGTGAGATTTATGAGAATTTTTATTCTTTTTTGATGACATTAACATTTAAGTTTTAATGTGTTTTTATTTCAAAATTTAATACAAACCCAAAAATACATACAACAAGAACGTAAGAGATAATCTGAAATGAAATAGGCCCGAAACGTTATTGACAAAATTTAATTACAAAATGTTAATTATTACAAATCAGCACACAGCGCTGGTACTAGTTACATATTCCTTAATTAATAAGAAATTATTATTTACATAATTTGAAAAGAGATGGAGATTACAGCTTGATGGATACTTATTTTACAAATATAAACTAAACTGTACATCTATGAAGACCAGCCTAAAAAAACGTTCACCACTGAACATAGACCCCGCAGAGCGCCACTTTGAGCAGCTGCTTCCCTCCTGCATCCATCGACTTCCGGTGGATTTAACGAGATCGTCGGTCCACCTAGGGTCTACTCCGCGTCTTGATTCATGATCACCACCCGAAACTTTTTTTTTACTTCACACTGTTCTAGCATTTGACCACACTCTCACCTGATGGGAAGTGACGATGCGATCGAAGGTGTAGCATGCTAGCCAAGTAAATACCTATTCACTCTTCTCTTGCACATGCCCAGGTGGTTCGCCATAAACACAGACGCTGGCAGGGCATTCCATTCCTTAGCAATTTTAATTAAGAATGTGGAATAAATCGCTTGGTACGAATGGGTGGTATTTCGACCACGATCTCCTTTTATTCTTCTCTTCGATCTTCATGAATATCTCACGATCTTTCTCCCAATCAATTGTTGCTTAGTGCTATATCGGTGATTTCTCCTGGTGCAGTTACTTCACATTAGATCAGACATATTTTACACTGACTACCACACTTTACACTGGCACATTTTACACCGGCACATTTTACACTGCCACATTTTACATTGGCACATTTAACTGGCACATGTAACGCTGCAGTAACCCCGCCAGCCAGCCGCCTACGAGGTCTTGGAGTAGCGCTTCCAGAAGCGCTTGACGTCGTCGTGCGAGGCGCGCGTCACCACCATGGTGCGCGCGCGCTCGGCGTGCCACGTCAGCACGCCGGCCGCGCGCGCATAGTCGCGCAGCGCCACGAAGTCGGCCTGCGGGTATAAGCAGGGGGTCGGTGTACACAGAATGTTCCGCATACTGGCATACAAAAATTGTTACTTACATGCTATTTAAATACAAAATAATTCAATGTTAATCCATAAATAAAAAAATTATATACGGTCTATGTCAATCATTAATAAATAACACAATAAAAATTAGTACAACAACAAAAATATTGACTCATGTCAATTACATTCAAATTTAAATAATAATGAAGATAAAACATGTCTAAAAAGAAAATAGGTATTATTGTCAATTAATTATATGGATAATAAAACAGTGTTTGAAATTCCAACCTAAAAAATAACAATTGTTATATTTTACATTAAAAAAAATTATATAGACAGTTTTCACACAACCATTTAAATAAATTAAGTAAGCTTAGAAACAACTCGTTTAAAACGATCGAGAAGAATGCTACTACCCATTCCTTGGATATTCCTTCGGCCAGCTCTTACAACACCAACGAGAAGAGATGAGATGGTTCTATTCACATACCGATGAAACAAATCAAGATTTCTTCCAGCTGATGAAGTGGAGTGTAACTGACCTGCGACAGGAACTGGTTATAAACGACGCCCTCGGTGTAAGTGAACCGGTTCCGCTCGCTCTGCCACAGCTTCACCTGGTCCACCACCGTGGGGGGGAGGGACGAGCTGCTGCGGATGCCGCCCGTCTCGGACTTTAACATCTGCGGGGAAATATTTAACAGTTTCTATGTCTATATGCACTAAAGTTGACAACTCTTGAAGTAGCTCAAACTTTGCAGATGGACATTAGTGTCATTATTCGATTGAATTTCTTTAAAAGAATTTGCTGTAGCCATTTCTCACAGTTCTACCCAACATTAAGCAATAAAAACAAGTGTAAATTAAATGAATCAGAAAGCAATATTTCTCAAACAGTCTAGCTCTTAAAGATAGAAACCTAACTCACACACTGAATAGGGAAATCCAAATGTTTTGTATTTTTTTATGTTGTTTATATCTTCGTGCTTAGTTGTGTTAAAAAGTAATAAAACTATCAAACTTTTGAATTTCTCGCTTCAGAATAGACCAATAAGCCTTAAAAGAATTTTTACGAGATAGTGTACGACCTGCTCACCTGTGGGTGCGCGTGTCGGTCGAGGTAGTGTCCCTGCTCACCTGTGGGTGCGAGTGTCGGTCGGGGTAGTGTCCCTGCTCACCTGTGGGTGCGAGTGTCGGTCGAGGTAGTGTCCCTGCTCACCTGTGGGTGCGAGTGTCGGTCGAGGTAGTGTCCCTGCTCACCTGTGGGTGCGAGTGTCGGTCGAGGTAGTGTCCCTGCTCACCTGTGGGTGCGAGTGTCGGTCGAGGTAGTATCCCTGCTCACCTGTGGGTGCGAGTGTCGGTCGGGGTAGTGTCCCTGCTCACCTGTGGGTGCGAGTGTCGGTCGAGGTAGTGTCCCTGCTCACCTGTGGGTGCGAGTGTCGGTCGAGGTAGTGTCCCTGCTCACCTGTGGGTGCGAGTGTCGGTCGAGGTAGTGTCCCTGCTCACCTGTGGGTGCGAGTGTCGGTCGAGGTAGTGTCCCTGCTCACCTGTGGGTGCGAGTGTCGGTCGAGGTAGTGTCCCTGCTCACCTGTGGGTGCGAGTGTCGGTCGAGGTAGTATCCCTGCTCACCTGTGGGTGCGAGTGTCGGTCGGGGTAGTGTCCCTGCTCACCTGTGGGTGCGAGTGTCGGTCGGGGTAGTGTCCCTGCTCACCTGTGGGTGCGAGTGTCGGTCGAGGTAGTGTCCCTGCTCACCTGTGGGTGCGAGTGTCGGTCGGGGTAGTGTCCCTGCTCACCTGTGGGTGCGAGTGTCGGTCGAGGTAGTGTCCCTGCTCACCTGTGGGTGCGAGTGTCGGTCGGGGTAGTGTCCCTGCTCACCTGTGGGTGCGAGTGTCGGTCGAGGTAGTGTCCCTGCTCACCTGTGGGTGCGAGTGTCGGTCGAGGTAGTATCCCTGCTCACCTGTGGGTGCGAGTGTCGGTCGGGGTAGTGTCCCTGCTCACCTGTGGGTGCGAGTGTCGGTCGAGGTAGTGTCCCTGCTCACCTGTGGGTGCGAGTGTCGGTCGAGGTAGTGTCCCTGCTCACCTGTGGGTGCGAGTGTCGGTCGAGGTAGTGTCCCTGCTCACCTGTGGGTGCGAGTGTCGGTCGAGGTAGTGTCCCTGCTCACCTGTGGGTGCGAGTGTCGGTCGGGGTAGTGTCCCTGCTCACCTGTGGGTGCGAGTGTCGGTCGGGGTAGTGTCCCTGCTCACCTGTGGGTGCGAGTGTCGGTCGAGGTAGTGTCCCTGCTCACCTGTGGGTGCGAGTGTCGGTCGAGGTAGTGTCCCTGCTCACCTGTGGGTGCGAGTGTCGGTCGAGGTAGTGTCCCTGCTCACCTGTGGGTGCGAGTGTCGGTCGGGGTAGTGTCCCTGCTCACCTGTGGGTGCGAGTGTCGGTCGGGGTAGTGTCCCTGCTCACCTGTGGGTGCGAGTGTCGGTCGGGGTAGTGTCCCTGCTCACCTGTGGGTGCGAGTGTCGGTCGAGGTAGTGTCCCCGCTCACCTGTGGGTGCGAGTGTCGGTCGGGTAGTGTCCCTGCTCACCTGTGGGTGCGAGTGTCGGTCGAGGTAGTGTCCCTGCTTACCTGTGGGTGCGAGTGTCGGTCGGGGTAGTGTCCCCGCTCACCTGTGGGTGCGAGTGTCGGTCGGGGTAGTGTCCCTGCTCACCTGTGGGTGCGAGTGTCGGTCGGGGTAGTGTCCCTGCTCACCTGTGGGTGCGAGTGTCGGTCGAGGTAGTGTCCCTGCTCACCTGTGGGTGCGAGTGTCGGTCGAGGTAGTGTCCCCGCTCACCTGTGGGTGCGAGTGTCGGTCGGGGTAGTGTCCCTGCTCACCTGTGGGTGCGAGTGTCGGTCGAGGTAGTGTCCCCGCTCACCTGTGGGTGCGAGTGTCGGTCGGGGTAGTGTCCCTGCTCACCTGTGGGTGCGAGTGTCGGTCGAGGTAGTGTCCCCGCTCACCTGTGGGTGCGAGTGCTGGTCGAGGTAGTGTATGATCTGCTCGGCGGTGATCCCCCCGCGCAGCGCGGCGCGCACCGACTCCCGCGTGAGCACGCCCACCACCAGGTTGGGGAACCTGCGCCGGCGGGGCGTTAGGGACGTCGGCCGATGTAGGACCAGCCTTCATTATCATCACCAGACATCAACAAGCCGTGATTAAAATCGGCCTTCATCAACGTGCAGCCATCACCGTCTCTACCTTCATCGAAACTATCCATCATTAACAACCGTCTTGTCAGTCTGATGGTAACTTGGGAGACTATGGATTCATCATAATTTTGTAACAAATTATGTCAATATATAAATAAATTTGTATTTGTATTTCATCATCAACCATTGCCAACACCATCCGTCATTAACATCAGCCATTATCACTAAAATCCAACAATTTCCCACTTTTTAAGGTAATAACGTACGTACTCGTAGCTCATAAAATTAACATTTAAACTCCGATTACGAAGAACAAACTAGCTCTTTTCGAATAGATGCGTTAAATATATTTTTATCTTTTTTTATGTTAGTGAATGATGCTACGAGCCAGTCGTTCACCTGATGTTAAGCACCACGGAACAGTGTCACTCGGAACTACAAAACATAGAGTCTCCAGCGACACTGCACTGCGCTCATCATCCTGAGACTTCAGCACAGTTTGGTAATAAGATTACTTGACTGTGAGATCAGATCATAAAGTTTCAATTGTCCAGTCATTTCACTAGCTACAGTGCCCTTCAAAGCGGAACACAGTAGTGCTTGCAAACTTCTGCTTGGCGGCAGAATAACTGTCAAAGCGGTGGTACCTACCTAGACGAACTTTGCAACAGTCCTACCAATGGAAAGTGAATATAATTCAAAGCATCCACCTGTACACCAGCTCCGTGAACAGCCCCAGCAGCGCCACCTGCAGGCTGGTGGCGGTGTAGGCGTACACGCGGTAGTTGGTCTCCACCACGACGTACCCGCGCGCGGGGGCGGCGCCCGAGCGCACGCACGCGATGTTCAGCGCCAGCCGCGTCGGGTAGAACCGGCCTGCCTTACGCTGGGGCATGCGGGGGGTACATCCGACCGGACACTTCACTGACTCATTTTTATATTGTACAAATAAATTATAACATAGTGTACAAACACTAAGCACTACTACTAGTGTACTAACACTTGTATACAAATACAGGGCTACAGGAAAAATTGTGCTAGTGAAATAAGTCAGAAATTATGGGTACTCCACGCTCTTAACGGATCTAGCACGATTTTTCCTGTAACCCTGTATATAGTGAATTGTTTTTTCAAAACCGAGTCGAAAAAACAAAAATTCTATATCTCAAACAATGACAAATGTATGTTATGAAATAGTAATGTTTCTTTATTTATGAATAGTAATCAAAAATAGCTTAAGAATCTGTATATCTAAAGTGAATCTCTATTTCCCTCGCGTGAACGGATGGAACATTTTCGCTAATTCTTTTTATGTTGTGTTTATTACTGTCAGGATAAGGTTCTTAAAGTTAAGTTAATTAAAATGTAGTTAAATTAAAAATAATTAAGATCATTAAGCGGAGAATCAGATTTTTTTACCACGCGAGTGAAACCGCAGGGCATAGGTAGCAGGTTCATAATTATCTAGTAGAAAATATGTTCGACTGTACTGTCAACTTGACATGAAACGTGACAAAAGTATATCGTTCACGAGTTAATTAAAAAACTTCAAATCAAACAGACAGACCCGATAGCTTAGTTGGCAATAGCTTGCCTTCTGAACCGTCAATTCCCACCCAAGTCAACATTTGTGTGATGAGTGTTACATTCTAACTGGGTGTTATATTGTATTCTATGTATATAAACAAAAAATAAGTATCTAAGTATTGCACTGGTTCTCAAAGTACAAGCTTTGCTTAGTTTGCGGCTAGATGGCGCTGTGTAAAACGTCCTCAAATATTTATTATTGTTTACTAGTTGACCCGCTTTGGCTTTGCACGGGTTAATAAGTAAAACGTGGTCGAACGGGGCAAAAAGTATCCTATCCGTCAGCCAAATCGGTTCAGCCGTTCTTGAATTATAAATAGCGTTACAAGCACGACTTTTTTTTTATATACAGATTATTATTATTATTTTTTTGGTTTTCGATAAAAAATACTCTCGAAGCTATTTTGAGCGTTTGTTGGTAATCTTTCACATTCATCCATCACGGAGACAAAGTACACGAGTATACAGTAGATAGATAGAAAAACAACAACAATTAAAGGTACATAGGCGAACTTAATGCTATAGAGCATTATCTTCCAGTTAACCCTGGTGTAATGTGGCAGGCTTAGTGTAGCTACCTTCCTCTGGTACACGAGCCCGAACTCCCGCAAATGTTGCAGGAACACCAGCATGTTGTTGCTCATCCCTTCTGTACTGTAATCCTAGAAACAGAGTAACTGAAATTAATAATCATTAAAACATTTTAGAACAATAAACATTTTATCAAAGTCAAAAGATTTATTGCAAACTAGCTTCTGCCCATGTGGCCTATAGAAAACAAAGAAGATTCTTTTTAAATAGATAATTCACCACCCATTTCACCCTCTTAGGGGTGGAATTTCGAAAAACCCTTAGTGGATACCTACACTTTACAAAGAACACACCCTCAAAATTTCAAGTATCTAGGACCAGCGTTTTAGGCTGTGCGTTGATATATAAGTCAGTCAGTCAGTCAGGACTTCGAATATTATATGTATAGATAAACAGGCTATTTTTAGCTCTTTTACAAGTCAAAATTATATTAGGTACTTAAAATTAAGTTATTTTACTAAGCATATTTACAAAGTGTTTGTTGTCAAATATTATATAGCAAAGTCTATTACAATATATGAGTTTGAAAAAAAAAACAGTTCTCTTTCTCACTACTGGTGAAATCCAGCTCAATGTAGAACAGAAAACTCCGATCCGGAGCTTCGATTACAACTGTAAAGAAGAAGCTACAAGAAAGATTATGTACCTAACATTTTTAACACAGCAAAGAAAAACGCGTAAGTGCAAATGTAAAAATAAAAATGTACCTTGCCAAGGGTACTGAAGCTGAGCTGGTAGAGGAAGGCGAGGCACTCCGCCGCGCTGAGGCTGCGCTTCTCCGCCGTGTGCAGGTAATGCTGCAGGAACAGCCACACCTGGGGACATCGCGCTAACGGATCTACAGAAGGATTAGGAAGATGATGTCTCCATAAGCTGGAAAGGAGCCACCAAAAACGTATTTTTGTAAATTGTGAGAATGGATATGGCTCAGCGATAGCCCGTGCAAATTTAAAACCGACGCACTCAGGTTCAAATCCCAATCGGCCCAATAACTTTTCAAATTTCAGATATGTTTTGATTACATTTTGCAGTCACTTCTACAACAGTAAAGGAAAACATTGGAAGGCGGTGTGTTCAAGAATTACAAAATTCGATAACATGTATTATCCACTAACCCCCACTTGGCAAGCATGGTGGATTATCTCTCTCTCTCTCTCTGACTCCCTCTCTCTGACTCCCTCTCTCTGACTCCCTCTCTCTGACTCTCTCTCTCTGACTCCCTCTCTCTGACTCTCTCTCTGACTCCCTCTCTCTGACTCTCTCTCCGACTCCCTCTCTCTGACTCTCTCTCTCTGACTCCCTCTCTCTGACTCTCTCTCTGACTCCCTCTCTCTGACTCTCTCTCTCTGACTCCCTCTCTGTGACTCTCTCTCTCTCTCTCTGACTCTCCTCTATAATCTGAAGTCCGTATTACAAAACGATGCTCAGTCATCGATTGGTGCTCAAGCAGTGATATCATTCACTAATTATTGATCACTTTAAGAATGAAATCTCTGCTTGAGTAGCGATCAATGACTGAGCATCGTTCTGTAATACGGACCTATCGGACGCAAATACACATATGTTTTGATAGTAAAAAAGTTAATGTAATAATATTTGTATTAGAAGTCCACCTCACTAAGATCACTTACAGCCATTATGGATTTACGTTTGACCACGCCCAGTCGCCTGATGGCGAGCGACGGTGCGACCAAAGATGGTACCAATGTACCTATTCACTCAGGCCTTGAAATAATAAAAATAAACCGTAGCCCGAAAACGCAACTTTCTCAATTTTAGTTAATGTTTAATATTGTATATTAGGGGAAAACTGACCTGTTTGGCGGTGCTTAGGAGCAAGAACTGGAACCCAGCGCGAGTGATGACTGCCGACCCGTCCTCGGCATCTCTGCAAATATTACATCACACAATTTGAACACACTTCTCTATCTCACTGTCGAAATAGAATAGAGTAGAAGTTAAAAAGTATTATAATTATTATGCCTTTACCATTTCGTCAAATTATCTCCATCCAAAAGTTGCCTGTAAGAGATCGTTTTTAGCGACAAGGTCGCCCATTGTTACACTTTATATAAATAATTGTTTTTTCTTTGTAATTTTTATTATTTGGTGTGTACAGTTCATTTATATATCTATCTGTTCAACCACCCGATTTCTCGTACGTTTGTTAAACTCGTGTCAACTTAACACACCAAATACTGAGCTCTCATTGGTTATCTAGTCATCGCTTCAACCAATGAGCGTACAGTATTTGGTGTGTTCAATTGACATGAGTTTGAAAAACGCACGAGAAACCGGTGGTAATAATGTAAATAGATTACATCTAAGCTCGATTTAATTGACGACCTAAAGTGAATCACTACGCTTTTTTATGTTAATGAATGATTTTACGAGCTAGTCGTTCGCCTAATGTTAAGCGGCACGGCCGTAACAGAACAATGTCACTCAGAGCTCTAAAATATAAAGTTTCGCGTGACACTGCACTGTTCGTGATGTCATAAAATGGGTTCCAGGTGTAAATCAGTAACTGGGATTGTTGTATGCAGTCTCAGGTCCGTATTACAGAACGATGCTCAGTCATCGATCGGTGCTCAAGCAAAGGTTTTATTCTATCACTTTATGAATGAAATTTCTACTTGAGCACCAATCAATGACTGAGCATTGTTTTGTAATACGGACCTCAGTTGTAGGCTGAGCCGGGACCTATTCTTGATATTGCGCAGTATCGAAAACGACTGTGCGTGTGTAAGTTTCTAATGTCCAAGTATCAATCTTGTCTATGCGATATTGCGTGTCAAGAATAAAGATCATTTAATTTTATTTTTGTACTAGTTGTCACAGCCGTGATTTTAATACCAGGCGTGTGCAGAAACAATATAAAAAGGCCTACCTGGTCATAAGCCCCGCATGCAACAAGATCCTGACAGCATCAGCACTGATTCCTTCGGTCTGCGCGCTTCCCACCATGTAATGCAGCACGCACTCCCAGCGCTCCAGCGCGTAGGCATCGAGGAAGGCCAGGTCGCGCGCCTTGCCGTCGGGCTCCAACGACGAGGACATGCTCCATGGACGACCTCTGGAGAGGACAGTGGCTTAATAGTAGAGCACACGTAGCATGAGCATGCAGTCACATGTTGGTCAAACACTTTTCAGAGAAGAGATAATGTGACAAATGAAAACTCCAAAAAAGGTTTATGATGTGATCCACGATCGTTTATTGAAGTAAAACTTCTTTATGAACGCTTGACTTGGGGAACAAGCTGGTGAATGTGGAGAGGCAAACGGAAGTTGAAATTTGTTGGTTCACATAGTCAACATAACAAAGTTAAAAATGACTTTAATTTTATATTATTGTTGTATGTCCGTAGTATGTTGGTATGTCCGGTAAAATATCAATATACAATTGTCAAGATGGCGACATTAACATTAAACAAACCAAAAACAAATTTGTCATATTTTAAGTCACCAAAAGAACGCAATGTTACGAAATTTCGATGAAATAATATAAAGGCCGCCATAGTCTTCAATGATGTAACTCAATGATCGATATGTATTTGCAATTAAGAAATATAAATGAGTTTGTTAAAGAGTCGTTATTTTAATAATTTTAACACATGACGGCGGCTACGTCCAGTTATAAACTCTATGCACAGCGATCGAGCACCGTAATTTACCCTGTGGTGGCATTAAATTTATTACAGTGGCAGCACCGGCAACTGTCATGGCGGCCCTACCTGTCTGACTATATAAAGGGATCGATTGGTGTGCTACGGATCATTCTTGTTCCAGACACGGCGCGGTGCGGACATGCTGAAGGCCTATAGTTATATAGGTTGCAACCTACACAGAACCCGTTTCTGCCGACATCAGAAGTGGGATGCCCATTTCCACATCACTCTTCATGAAACGCCGAAAATATGATGACGTGACGGCGGGTGACACTAATATCAAATTTAATTGCAGGGTTAACCCAAACCAGTGAAAAAAAAAAAATGGAAAAAAGTAATGATTCGTTTTTTTCGAGAAAAAAAAGAATGTAAAAATGATGACAAGAAAAATGTGTCTGAATGCTAAAGGGATAATCTATCCGGACTAGCACTAATGGTCCATAAAAAAAATGTTGGTTGCTAAAGGGATATCTATCCGGTCTAGCACTAATTGGTCCATTAAAAAAAATGTAGGAATGATGATTTTTGGTTGCTAAAGGGATATCTATCCGGTTAGCATTACTTGGTCCATTTTTTTACAAATGAAGGTATACTAATAACTTATCTATGAAAAACCTAAGAATAGACATATTGTGTTAATAATCAAAGTAATGATCGATCGGATAACGGGATATTTCAAAGTATTTTAAGTCCCTAAAAGTACGCAATGTTACGAAATTTCGATGAAAATCAAGTTTTATTTAATTTTTCAATAATATAAATAAATCTTTAGTAAGTAATATTTATTTTATTTTGAAATATACAACATATAAATTTAATAATAATCAGATTTCTGAACGTGACTTTTAAAATAATTATATTCATAAACCTTCATTCCCATTTTCACCTCTTAAATTAAACCTTGCCAAACAACTTTTCAAAGGATGTAATAAAAAAAAACGCCGCGACCCGTATTTATTTCTTTGGTATGTTCTTTACAGATTTAAAATTTCATTATGATACGATAATTTTATTTGAAATTTCCATACAAACCATTATTTTAACCCCCTTATATATTGAATTTCAATAAACTAAAAAGTAACATTTCTTTATTTTTATACTTGTTTGTATATGTGTTATGTAATTTCGAAATACAGGTTTTTCATACAAACGTTTTTTACCCTTTTCACCCACTTAGGGGAAGATTTTTCAAAAATCCTTTCTTAGCATGCAGTTACATCATAAAAGGTAGCCACTCTCCAAATTTCAAGTCTATATGTCCAGCGGTTTGCGCTGTGTGTTGTCTGTCAGTCAGTCAGGACAAAGCCTTTTATATAATAGATTAGAATTAAATAAAATTGGCATCACAAGCACTTACCCTCCAAGTAATGCCACTTTCAAATTCTTCTTGAAAGATTGAGCCAACATCCATCCCGGCATGCCTCCTGGTATTGGTGCTTCCTGCCACACCGACAGCTCTGATAGAGCTTCACACGCTTTAGATTGCTCTCTGCAATACACAGATTTATGAAAGTTGTAGCATTCCTGGTTCACTCTGCGCTTTAGTTACGAACTCAGAGAAAGTATAGGTATGAAGCTACATGGAATTGACCCATCTAGACACAGAGTGCATTATGTGTAACGGGTCAGAAGAGCAGACTGATAGAGCGAGAGGCAACTGTTTAGGGTACACTTGCCGAGCTGAGCAAGCTAAACTACACTTTATAGCATTGTCGCTTTGCTATTGATTCAAGTGACTTCACAAAATGAATCTTCTATACCTGTACTATTAAGCATTCTGTGGAAGAAGTTACCTGAGAGACCATGGTCCCACAACACGCAGACACAGAAAAACTATTTGAACTTTTTTTGTGACACTAATACTTCCTGCCACGGGAAACAAACCCGCCGCCTCCGGGTTATGAGCCGACCTGCTCAACCACCACCCACAGAGGCTGACAAGAAGAATAAAAATAAAACCTATTAAGAATGAATACAAAAAAACTGAAACTTACTTGGCATAAGTTTGTGAGACCCAAGATGTGACAACAGCTTGTGGCACAGGCTGTTCTACAAATAATAGTCTGATTACGAAATGTCGGGCTAACTCTGGTAGCTCTCTGAAAATATAAAAGTAACCTTAAAATAAACTGCTTTTGGTTTTAAATGTTAAATCTACATTCAATTTAAATACATTACCTATAAACTGCTAAGCATATCGTCGGATAGTTGTACAATGTCTCCAAAAACTGAGGAGACCTGCTTTTCAAATACTCATGAAGATCTTTGCATTGTAAGGTAGGAGAAGGGTTCAAATTTAGCGACTTCGACTTGGAAGATGAAGGGTCTGACATTTTTAAATAGATATTATATTAATATACAGACTATATCTTGGAAAATCATGAATATTAAATAGAAAACACAAAAAACACAAATTATAATATGTAACTTCTTCGGCTTTATTTATCCCAGTATTCTTTTCTTGGGGTAGCGTTTTTTTTTACGTTTTGGCTCCACACTTTTGTGTATTTAGCCAGTGTCAAGTAATTGATAATTTATCAAGTTATCGATATTTCACGCAAATATGTGTCAAGTCACAGTCAAAGTCATAGTCTAGTCAGTCATACTCCTAGTAAAGTGGTGGCAACTTTACTCGAAGCTTCTATGGAGTTTTGGAAACAACACGAAAAGAAACGTTTCACCATCATTATACCATTTTCCCACACTCACGCCTGTAATCCAGCTCTTAACGAATAAAATGCCACCAATTTTATGCACTAACACTGAAAATAACACAAGTTTTGGAAAATTATAAAATGCTGTGATACGTACAAACACTAACAATCTTGTAACCTTATTCAACTCTTGGTTGAGTTTTGGCGGGAAAACCGCACACCGCACCGCATTGTATTATTTTCCAAAACTTGTGTTATTTTCAGTGTTAGTGCATAAAATTAGTGGCATTTTATTCGTTAAGTGCTGGATTACAGGCATGCGTGTGGGAAAGTGGTATAATGATGGTGAAACGTTTCGTTTCGTGTTGTTTCCAAAACTCCATAGGATCTTCTGGTAAAGTTGCCACCACTTTACTAGGAGTATGACTTGACTAGACTAGACTATGACTTGACTTGATGACTTGGACTGTGACTTGACACATACAACGTACATATAATATGTAGAATATAGATTAATTTGAATTTATTACTTGACACTGGCTAAATACACAGAAGTGTGGAGCCAAAACAAAAAAACTCTTGGTTAACGGCTTTTGTAGAGAAGTTACCATTATTTTGTCAATATCGCAATATTTGTAGAATGATGCACATCAAATGAAAAATCTTTAGAGGTGTCCGTTTAATTTTTTGACATTGACATTGACTTTTTTTGACGACGAAGTCTTTTTATATTGACTTTGATTACTTACACAAATTGACATTGACTGCTATGCTTGCCATAGACAACTAGATGTCAGCTCCAGATTGCATAAAAACGATTGTATCCAAGGCCCGTATTACAGAACTAGGCTTAGTAGCACAGACCACTTAAGAGAGACTAGCTTAGTAGTGAATTTCTGCGAAGACGAGATTTCGCACCCAAAATTAGCAAAATATGGTGAATGAATTGAATGAATCATTATAGCGTTAGTGTCTGTGATAGAGAGACTATTTATGACGTGTACATTAGCTGGTATTGTACTTCTAGTACTTTTATTATCGGCTATCTGAGGTGTATCTGGCTTACACTTGTTACGTAAATACACAAATTCAACGTTTTATCTTTTCAGTTGGATGAATGACCATTAAAAAATGACTAGTTGAGACAGACCGATTTTTTTGAGTTAAGTATCTATTGTTACAAAAGTTTGTAACTATATATTAGGTTTTTATGGAAGAACCACAGAATTCGTCCTATTTACATAGTTTATGGGTTTACCATAGGTTAGAACTAATACATGTAAACTGGAGCATTATTGCAAAATATTTATATACAAATATTTGAAATAAATTATGTAAAGAATAATCTCGATCTGATCTTCGTGGTTTTCATTATATAAAACTACAGTTAACTATGTGGTCACGCATATAAGTTGAAAACATTTTAAAACATTCGAAGAGACAATTTTTACACGAGACCACTTCTCATTATTATTTAGTATTCTGTTTCAGCAAACTCTTTTGTTTCATAATCATAGGTAGTGCACCATCTTGGGCTGTCCGACATATTTCACACACACACCTAGAAGTCAAATACAGGCATCCCAATTCGCTCTGAGCGATAAGTTCGCCTATTGTCACAATTTGATTAAGTCTATCTATCTATCTTTTTATTTATCACAGACTTTAATGTACCGAGAAGAATGCTGCTGCCCATTCCTTAAATATTCCCTTAGCCGGCTCTTACAACACCCAAGGGAATAGTGTGGTAATATTGAATTTTGAATGACATCAATAATTAGTTATCCACGTATTGTCATCCAAATTAAACGCAAATGCCAAATTTTAACACAATAGCTTCAATGTACATATAAGTTTTATTTTTATTTTTATGTTAGTGAATGATGTGACGAGCTAGTCGTTCACCTCATGTTAAGCGCACGGCTGCCTATGACAGAACAGTGTCACTCGGAACTCCAAAATATAAAGTTTCGCGTGACACTGCACTGCGCACATCATCCTGAGACATCAGCACAGTCTGGTAATAAGATTACTGGACTGTGAGATCAGAATTATAAGTCTCAACTGCCCAGTAATTTCACTAGCTACAGTGCTTTTTAAACGGGAACACACTAGTGCTTGCACACTACTGCTTGGCGGCAGAATAACTGGCAATGTGGTGGTACCAACCTAGACAAACTTTGCAGAAAAGTCAACCTCGTCGTTTGGGATGTTAATTAATATATATTTTATAATAAGGTAACAAAAAAGGCCCTACACCAATTTTACGATAAACAGGTTGTTAAAATAGCTTGTGAAATGTGTCCCTGCTATTTCTAAGCTAAACGTCTCAAATTTTAATCTTATATTAATAAATATATGTAAACATCGTGGTTTCTTATTTCGTATTTAGCGCACCTATGATTTTGTTTAAATTTTAGTCCTAAAGTTTGTTTCTATTGTTGCCACTCACAAAACTATCTTTAGTTTACTGTGTTTCTCCATATTTATGTTAGGATAAATTACATCAGAGTCCCAAGACATAGGCTTCGTGCTTAGTTTGGGGCGCAAGGTTAAGTATAGTTTGAAGGAAATGTTTATTCTTGCACTATAATTAACAAATTGTAACATTTAATTTTTTGGCAATAAAAATTATATTATCTATGTTATCTTTGTAGGTACAATTATTTTATTTAGTAGGTATAATTCCTCATAATCACCGGCAAAAATAAAGAAGTTTTCTTATTCCTTAACGTAACTTATTCTGTAGTTTATAGGTACCTACATTATATTTTTCATTATTTTGTTGCTAGCTTATATACTCATTTAAAATTATCATTTATATTTGTATTAATATATTTTAATTAATTTATTTATTTTGTCATTATTGTAATTAGCAGTAATTTTTGGTTTGTGCATAGCTATCCCACCTTAATTCTTAAGTATACCTCATATTCATGTTCAGTTATATAGCTTTTCCTGTAACTGAAAACCACAGTCCTTGTTTTTTTTGTTTCCGCTATTACTTTGTATTGTCTAGAAGAGATCGCGTTAAGCGATAAGACCGCTCGTTGCGACACTTAATTTTTATGTTTGTGCTTGTCAATTGTTTTTGTAATGTGGTGTTTCAATAAAGAGTTTTATCTATCTATCTATCATCATCATAATCGTCATCATCAGCCTGAAGAGCTCTATCGCTAAACATAGTCTCTAAGCTTACCTACCTATTGAGAACGCGATATAAATGTTATGGTTTCAAAAATATCAAAAGTAAATAATAATGGTAAACCTACCTACCTTGAGGATCGGATCGCTGAGAAAAAGAAATACCTTGTTCATAATCCCATACAAATAAAAAAAAGATGTACTCACGCACACTAAAGTAAACATGACGCATACGAACGTAATTTCCCCATACACATACGCGGCACGCACACTAGCGCGGGGCACTCGGCCCTCGAGTTCCCCGCATTTCATTCTCGTCGGCAGATGGCGGATGCAGTAGACGCTCTCCGTCAGTCGCGCATAGACAACTCACCGAGCGCACTGTGCTTTCGTTTCGCTCAGCACCATTTTGTGTGTATCTTTTGGAACGGGACATTGTGTGTTTGTGCTCCGTGATAAATTGTGGACTACGAATTAAAAGTTCGGAACTTTATCGAGTGCCGTTTCACTTCCGACATGCGAGGGATCGATGCGATATCTCGGACGCCCGTAGAAACCGCGCCTCCGTCATGAGCGAGTGATCGTCGACGTAAAAAAAGTGAACACAGGAAACATGTCTGGGCGGACCGCCGACGCGGATGCGAGCGAAGGGTTCCAGTTCGAAATTCGAATGCGGTCATGTCATCGCCTCTCGGATTTCTCATAAGTCACCGTCCAATGTCAAAATCGTGCACGTACCGCGAGCGCCGACCCTCCGGATCGTGCGGAAAATGCAATCGTTGGTAGTTTGGTGGGCGGTGGTGTCGGCCGCCTGGGCGCTGGCGGGCGCGTGCTCGAGCTCCATCTCGAAGCGGCCGGCGCGGCCCGCGCGGCCCGCGCGCCCGCTCGCGCAGCCGCAGCCGCAGCCGCGGCTCAACGTCACCTTCCCCACGTTCCAGTGCGAGCCGCACTACCAGGAGTACTACTGCCTGAACGGCGGCTCCTGCTTCACCGTGATCATCTCCGAGAGCACCATATACAACTGCGAGTGCCGCAGCGGGTTCGTGGGCCAGCGGTGCGAGTTCAAGGACCTGGACGACTCGTACGTGCTGCAGAGCCGGCACCTGATGATGGAGACGGCGTCGATCGCGGGCGGCGCGACCGTGGCCGTGTTCCTCGCCATTCTAGTCTGCTTGGGCGCGTGGGTGCGGCTGCACCGCGGCGGCAAGGCGGCGCCGGGCGCGGCGGAGCGCGGCCTGGTGCAGCTGGTGGCGGTGGCGGCGCCCCGCGGCGGCGTCCGCCTGGCGCCCGCGCCCGCGCCCGAGCTGCCGCGTTAGCTGTTTATATTGTTGTGTACATATAGAGGATAGATTATGTGTAAGTTATGTGGATGGAACGTGAAAATTTTATGTGATAATTATTTTATGAATCATAATTTATTGAGAAGGCATTTATTTTGTAAATACGGTCCCGAACCCCGAGGTTCCCTCTCGGAATGTCAAATTTCAGTCTCCCAGTGTTAGTTCAGTGGATTGTAATCTAACCTCAGGATCGGTTAAAGCTCAGTGTATGTTGGATGTGTGAGATTGAAGAACAACCATGTACCTAATGCTACTCGCTTCATGTAGGGCTGTTATATGTTATACATATTGTTGTTTGTGCTGTATCCTTGGATACGGAGGCTGAGCCACCTTCTGTCGCTGGAAGAGTCAATTTGAATCTGATCATTTTGTAGTTGAAAGTGTTGGAGATTGGGATTGTCTCTTGGAGCGGTGGACGATGGTGTGTGCAGGTGGTCAGGGCTGCCTCACCGGCTGCACACACTGCATGTTATTATTTGTTAGGATAGGTAATGTTACAAGTGCTCTGGAGCCCCGTGGCCCTGCAGCCTGCACTGTGCTTAATCATTGTAGTAAATTATATTAATGAATATTCCATTCTATACAACTGATAGAATTGTGATGAATTGTGGTGGTGAGGTGGTTCCTACGGCCCTGCGCCTGCACATTCCATCTTGCGGATAGAGTAATTTACTGGTGTCAGTATTATTTTGTAATACGAGTCTTAAGCGGCAGCTTTATTTTTAATTTATACTACCTGTTATCCCGCTGGGATAGTGCTGTATTATATTTGTTTAAAGGCTGAGTAAGTGCCGTCATGTGGATGAAGGCTTCTTTTTGTAAATATAGTAGGTATTTATTACATATTTATAATCGTTTATTTATTGACTGCTTCACTTAGTTAACGCGGATGTGTCGGCATCCAGGCCCACTAAGCCGTTAACGACTGTACCCATTACACCCTGCTAAGCATGGCCTCGCGTATTGTATATTCGATTGTAATCTCATTATGAATCTCCTATAACGTTTAATATTTTGTAAAAATGGAAAACATTGGATGGTGTATAAAGTATGCCCCTCCTCAGCCTGGCTCTCGTACTTCTGCTTCATTCATGTTTCCACTGCAGCAGCGCTGTCGCCATTCGTCAAAATATAATTGCCATTCAATAAAATTGTAACTTCCTAATTAAATACGTTTTCATGAATGGTGGCACCTCTGTTTTCGATTTTAGTGTACTCGTCGATCTAAGCCTGCGTTACGCTCTCTGTGTAGTTTTGTTGTCTTCGTATTGTAACTGTTGAGGGGCGCAAAAAAATAGTAAATATGTTTGTTAGGCTGTGATCAAAGAGATCAGAGCGGCGCGGTTGGCGGCGCGGGTGCCGGGACGGTTTTATTCTGGACTCTCTGAGCGTTTCAGCCGTTGACTGTAGACACTAGCTACGTCGCTGCGCCCGCGCCGCCGCCGCTCCGCCGGCCTCTGGCGCTCCGTAGGGCTGCTGCGTGTGCCGTGGCAGTCGGCCGAAACGTGTTGTACATTGATTCATTTATGAGATTGTTTATATAAACATTCCAAAGTATTTGTAAAATATTAGGTACCTACATCCCTAATAATTTTGAGTATCTGTTAAGACGCTACTTGTTAATTATACAGTTTTCTATTGATAATATAATTTGTTAAAAGAAAATTATAAGAAACTAAATCCTTAGTCGATTTCTTTCATTGATCTCACCCGCTAGCAGTAGTAGGTAGGTACAGAGTGGATTCATTGTTAGAGAATGAGGTCGATCCAAGAAGTGAACTGGCCGCGGCCACCTACGTGCTAATTAATATAATCTTGAACTAGTTTTGTGATATCGAAAACCGCGCTTTTGTTAGCGCGTAGTGAGGTAGGCATTATCTGCCAACCTAGGCGACTACTAGAGTTGCGCAATGTGGACTCTCGACGTCACGCAGCGCCTGCCCACAAGCTACGTAGTTGCTTCGTATACTTGTGCAATGCTCGCATACCTGCTGCGATTGATTAGTTCATAAACATCTATATCCAAATGCTGTGAAATTGACTAAATTTATTGTGCGATTGAAAACGCATAACGTGTCGTGCGCGCCGCAGATCCGAGCTTGCATTTCTCGGTAACGAGACCAAAATAAGTAGGTTTTGTTTCATCACGTTTGGAAATCGGACAAAAAATAATGTACGTGATCGGATCGGTGCCGCGTCGCCGTCGCCATAAAAGCGGCAGAGCGAGCTAGCGGTGGCGGAGCGCAGGGCACTCCATTGAGCGCGTCTGGGAGCATCATTTTATGAATACCCGGACCGGTCGGGCCGCCACCGGCGTCGCTCGCGCAGGGTTCATTGAATGAGTGCCCGTTGCGTTCGTTTGTTGACATTCCCCGAAAACCTGCCTGCCCGGAATAGCCGCGTATCATCGCTCCCTATGGATGGACAGCCGACAGAAATAGATGCCTCACACTAGATTACGTGCCGTTTTCGGCGGCGGCGATACTCACAACTTCGTCTATCTTTTGGGGAGGAAGTCGCTCGATTATGTAGGTATGGGCAGCTATGATTAGTGTATTTGCCAGTTTTCGTCATTTCCAATACAGTCGATTTGATTTGATTTCATTTAGTTACCTTATTAATCGATGACAGTAGTTGAGCCACTCATACACTATGTTGTGTAAGAATCATCACATATTCTAACGAAAATGATCGTAAATCGTAGTGATTATTATGATTTCTGTTTCATCCTAATGAATAACTGAAAAGTGGAGTGTGATTCAAACTAATTGGCGGCTTTGAAGTCGGCATAAAACACAGCACAGTAGCAAAAATTAGATGTGCGCGGGCAGGGAAAAGGGGCGCCAATAAGTTTGATTCACACTACCAATCCAGTCAATACGATATGAGATAGGTCGTTCAATTGAAGTCATTGAAAATAATCTACCAAGATCCACTTCTGAGAAGCTTCCTAGAAACGCCATTACAGACGTGTGCTTGTGGGCGACGATACTTCCACCTAGACAGCGCTCCCGAGCCGTTGGCAGCCGGCCCGACGGCGACACGCTGAGCCAATAGCCTGTAATGAATATCATCGACAGGCGACAGCGTTTGGATAACCATCACAATCGCAAAACGAAAGTATGAGACGCGGACGTCAGCAAAACACTGTGAATGAAAACGTCGAGACAATGCTTCGGATAGATCCACAAGCCTCCGCTTTGGTACGCGTCCGGCTTAGCTAGACCTTCCTCGCCGCGCTGGGCTGTGCGAGCAGCAGGTGTCCCCAGGGGCCCGGGAGTGACCCGGCGGGTCTCGCCGCTGGTCGTGGGTATAGACGCAGCGTCTCGCGGCCCACGCCCGTTCGCTTATGGCTGTCGGTTGTCCGGTGCTCACCGCTACCAATTAAGATGCCTACGTGCTACATCCCACTTGTCATTACCTCGACTCGCGAAAATCTCCTGCGACATGTATGGACCTCAATGTGCCGGATAATCGAGATGTTTTTGTTAAATTGACGGTTTTTTGGGTAAATAACGTTATTGTCCTAGCAGCAGGTTTATTGTTTTGTTTGCTTTCCATTGTAATAAATGGCTTAGAGGGATAAACTACGCAATATGATTTGTACAGGACATTCGTGCATAATAAGTTAACGATAAGGGGAAAACTGTATCTCTGATATATATAAATTACGTGTCACGCTGTTTGTTCGCTATGAACTCCTAAACTACTGAACCGATTTAAATAAAATTTAGCACACTGTGCAGTTTTATCCAACTTAAAAGATAGGATAGTTTATATCTCAATTTATAATATCCGGGGCTATATATTTTACAATATGGATAGTGTATACCAGTAGGATTTTATAAAATTACTGATATTTATTCTATGTCCAACACACCCATAAATAAATCTGCAATTTAAGAAATCATAGGTATTACATTTCTCCATTAAGTTTCAGCTTAGATATTAGAATTGCATCTAAGTATAAGACAGCTATTATTTACGACCACATCAACTGGTCGTAACGTCGAGGTGTCCATCAACCGACGATGTAGGAACCTAATTAACGCCGTATTAGCCGCATTCGGCGCATATTATAGATTTAACATATTTGTGGGCAGTCAACACCGGATTATGCAAATATCTGCAAAGTTTGTCGAACTGGGAAAATTCTACCTTTGCTTTGAAATTGACCCTAAGGAAAAACAGGCCCTAGATACGAGGGTCTTTTCCTATGGCCCATTTGAATACTAAAGGACGCCCTGCAATTTTACCTTAAACTTAGCGGTTTTCTCGCCGGAAGTCTCACTTTTAGAAGTCAAAATTATATTAGGTACTTAAAATTAAATAGAAAGACAAGACATTACACTACATAATATTACTGAGTCATAATACAGATAAGTAAAACAATCAATACCTACCTCAATATCCCTACATTGCGATCATTATAGGAGGTCACAATTATGCGGTAAAAAATATAGGTACATTAACTTAGGTATTATAAGTACCTACCTAATCTCATATTCACTTGTAAAAGTACTAAAAATATTTTAAAACAATACACAACTAAGTACTAGCAATATAAACAACTAACAATTTTTTGTATTGACACAATTGGTTACAAAGTTACCTATAATGCACCCATAGAATCCCGAACTAGTGAAAACTGTATTTCAGGAGTCACTGGCTTCTCCCATCATTAATTTTACCTAAACTATGTCATACTAATTAGATTCTATATGATATATGTGTCTTACTATAAATCCTTTGACTTTGGTACACTAGGTTTGGTTTACTAGGTGGTAGGACTTTTCTGCAAAGTTCGTCTAGGTAGGTACCACTTTGCCAGTTATTCTGCCGCCAAGCAAGTAGTGCTTGCGCACTACTGTGTTCCGGTTTGAAGGGAACTGTAGCTAGTGAAATTACTCGGCAAATGAGACTATGACCTAATCTCACAGTCTAGTAATCTTATTGCTAGACTGTGCTGATGTCTCAGAATGCGCGCATGATGACGTGCGCAGTGCAGTGTCACGCGAAATATACTTTTGAATTTCAAGTGTCACCACAACTGATATGGGCAGTCGTGTAGCTTAACATCAGGCGAGTGACTAGCTCGCTAAAAAAACATAGTACAAATCAGTCACATCCATTTTTAAAGCCTGTCTTTTTATTCTTTGGTCCTACACATCCTAATAGGTAGTAAGTATCTTACCGGAAAGTTTTAACGGGAAAACGAAAAAGATCGCGTCACCGCATTATATATTATATATACATATATTATTTTCCAAAACTTGTATTATTTTCAGTGTTAGTGCATAAACTTGGTGGCATTTTATTCGTTAACTGCTGGATTACAGGCATGAGTGGGGAAGTGGTATAATGATGGTGAAACGTTTCTTTACCTGTTATTTCCAAAACTACATAGATGTAGTTTTGGAAAGCTTCTAAGCTTGACACTGGCTCATTACACAAAAGTTGGATCCATCCAAATAAAAAAAAAAGTGTCTTATCACACTAATTACATCACATCACACTAATATTATAAGGACGAAAGTTTGTGTGTATGTGTGTATGTTTGTTACTCCTTCACGCTCAACTGCTGAATGGATTTGAAGTGCTTATGCACCGGATATATAGGCTACATTTTATTCCAGAAAAGTGAAATTTTCCTGTGGGATGAGCAAATACTTAAAATCCTGTTAATCCGCGGGTGAAACCGCGGAGCGCACCTAGTCTATTATAATCGTAAATAAATAAACTGTTGTTTACAACATAAAAGTACCTATGAAGGCACCTGTGGACTGAATGCAGCGAGCCTGTCAGGGTTGTCACGTCAGCATATTGTCCGAAGCCCATCTTCCAGGCGAGTGCCGCTTCCTGCGACAGATGGCGGCGCGTGCGGCCTGCGCGCGCGCAATAAAAACGCACGCGTCATGTCGCCATAGATTACCATTGAGATCGGCAACAGCTTGTGTGTTTGGGGAAACTATGATTGTTTTATAGCTGACGAAACCGGATACGCGATTCGAGCATGTGGATTATACAAACAAATATGAAATAAGTATCAATAAGTAGGTATAAGTCCCGTCACGTAAGAAGAATTGCGTTGGTAGTTGACCTGCGCAGGAACGGCTTTGTTTAACTCCAGCTTGTTGTAAAGTACTAAATAGCTAGAAAAGTACCTACGTAATATGATTCTACTGCAAATTATTATGCATAACTAGCAAACCCGGCGAACTCCGTTTCGCCACCAGATGGCTTCGGTTTATGTAACAGTAGCTATCAAACAATGTATCACGCACCGGCGCCATCTACTTAAAATGTTGGTTTGTCCTGAATTTTTCCTGAATTTTCTTTGCTATAAACCTCACGGAGCCCGAGACCTTTCCAACGAATGCAAAACCGTGGAAATCGGTTCGTGCGTTCAGGAGTTATAGCGTCAGGAAGGAAAACCCGACTTATTTTTATATAGTAGATTAGGTACTTTACTAGCTACAGTTTATAAATAAATAAATAAAAGCAAGAATTAAAAAACCACTCATTGCGCAGGTAACGGTAGCGTGCTTACGTGACGCGAACAACACCTACCTAATTTTATAATTTTTATCGTTACCTCGACATATAAATTATCTAGTACCTAGTGACTTAGTAGTATCATTTTTCTACCTAACTTACTCTGCAACAATCTGGTCACCTAGGTGTTTGTATATCTAACTTGTACTTATGTTGCAAATGAACTACGTGTAGTCTTTAAAAGCACCCCTACTTTTGCTATTTACTGTCACAGTTGTCTAATTTTTTCACGTTCACAACCTAAATTATTGCTACCCCGAAACCTCAAAAGGCGTAAGTACTTATACTCTCCATTAAGATATGTACCTACTTTCGTTTGTCGCTTCTTTCGACTAATTAGTTACTTACTCTGCACTCCGCGAATCAAGTTCAACCAGTTGCGTGCGAGGAGGGTGGGCCGAGAAAAAACTCAGATACGACGCACGTGTCACCTGCCTCTCATCACGCATTGTCCCATGAGCATCATCGAAGACATCAACTTGGATAAGTACTGGCTGTTCAAACAACTATGTTATAGGCTGTAGGCCCTAACCACAAGGTCTAATATTGTATAAATAGAAAACTCTTTTGATCGTCGTGATAGGGAGTCATGTCTCTTTGTTTTGGACTATCGATTTTATAAGTGAGCCCTTTATCGGTTAATCGCGTTAAGAGGATGCGATAAGTGATCATTTTGTTTCAAGTTTTAAGATAATTAAAGATTGTGACAGCCTCATTGTTCCATTAATTTCTTGATTTGGAAGACCTGTAAGATATGGAATGAGCTATTAGCGGTCTTTCCCCAGAGCTGCAATTTAACATGCAGCATTTTAAAGGGATGGTCAATAAAGTATTATCACAGGGTAAGCTACACATTAGTGGCACGTCTAGTGTTACAGATATCCATAGGCAATGGTTACCTCTTCCCATCAGGGGAGCCGTATGCTTGTTCGCCACCAATAACATAAAAATTAAAAGTTTGAAACCGTTTTTGAAGTGAAAACTTCTTTTGGCGCATTGAGCACATTTTGGGTAAACAAAAATTATGAAACTCGCGTCATCGTCACCGAACGTTTTCCATGAGCTATACGTATGCTGTGTATATATATGTACTTTTTGGGTGAACAAAAAGCGTGAAACTCGCGACATCGTCACCGCACGCTTCTCATGAGCAATATGCGACAAGTTACTTAGTTTTCACTTCTAACTGCAGTCCCCAAAGACTGAAGCACATTTTTTTTCTGCTGAATTTATTAGGTAAATTTATTTTCTGATTAATAGGATACAATTACCTCTCCTAATTTTATTATATCTATTATTTATCTACTATTTTGAATGTTCCTTCACTGCCGGCTTCAAGCGTACGTGCATGCAATGGAGGTAGGAACTCATTACAACAGCCAACAACCAAAGTTTAACTGCAGAATTTCAAACCATCATTAGCCGCAATTGTCGCAACTTTGTAAGTTGCATTAAAAGCAGATGGCAGAATGCAATATTACCGTCGCCAATATAAAACAATTTCACTAGAAAACATGTAACATTTGTAGCGCGGCCGTGGGAGCCATTGTGCGCTGGCGGAAGGCAAGGCGGCCACTCGTTCTAACCGTGTAATTTTAATAACGCAGATACATTGAGCTTTAATGTTGGTGGCTTTGTGTCCTTTTGATTTGCCCGTCATTGTTTTGTGGATACTTTCCTCCTTGAGTCGATTCTCTTTCATCCACTTGACTCATCGTAATCATCAGAGATGTTGGAATTGAGACTAGTGGGAATTTGGTATTCTGTCCAAGAAAAATTGAATAAATAAATATTTGTGGATTATGTTATATAGTACCTTTCACATAACGCCATTTCGTCCCAAACTAAGCAAAGCTTGTACTGTGGGAATCAGATAACTGATACAATCACACTAATATTATAAAGGCGAAAGCTTTTATGCATGTTTGTTATTCCTTCACGCTCAAACGGCTGAATAGATTTGGATGAAATTTGGTACCAAGATAGCTTATACACTGGATTAACATATAAGCTACATTTTAACCTGGAAAAGTGAAATGCGCCTGTGGGATGAGGAAATAACTAAAATACTTTTTATCCGCGGGTGACACCGCGGGGCGCAACAAGTATTTATATACTAATACATACTTAGAATATCTATCCTCTATGTCTCCAATTATTCTTTCCATCCAGTTTAACTGGAAGAGATCGATTTTAGCGATAAGTACGTACATTGTACTATAGCTTTAAGTTTCACTATACTTAACTGTTTTTTTTCTGGTGTACAATAAATAATGTTTGTATTGTATTGTATACCTATGTTCATCACACAAATGTTTGTCGTAGGTTGGAATCGAACCCACAACCAGTTCAGAAGGCAGAGCTACTACCAATTGAACCCGCTTGATGGTAATAAAATTTTCAGGTATCTATCATCAACTACCGAGACTGCCAGTAAAAGGTGATGAGTTTAATCGTGAAGAGTTTTCATTTAAAAGAATTTATTCACCACTTGTCCGCTCAACGATCATCGAATAGGTTATACTACTATGCTTTCTTAACTCAATTGAGTTGAGGATCAAGACATCATTCTGGAACTGACCGTTGATTAGTTTTTCAAGATCAATTTTTGAATGTTTCGGACCTTATACATTGGTATTACAGAATACAGCAAAAGCAACATTCAAAACTTCATATTCAGTAGCTGTCTCTTCGTACTTGTCGTCAATACATGTTGGCCAACTGAAAAATCGAGTGTGCTTTAGATCACATGACTGAAGTTAAACTTCTTCAGCCTTATTAATAAACACGAACTAGCTTTAGATTAGTTACACCATCTTTTGTCTCTTTCGATCCAGCTAAATATTCCAGTAGCAAAAAAAGGACAAAAGCTGAAGTAACTAACCCGAGACTAACACCCGTTTATTAATAAGGCTGCTTTAGTTTAACTCCGTCTATCGGCCGGTGTAACTTTGTGTTTGCTTTGTTTAATGTTAATGTCGCCATCTTAACAATTGTAAATTGTCATTTACCGGTTATACCAAAACAATAATAAAAATTTTTTACTTTGTTATGTTGACAATGGAGATCTACGTGACCCAACTTCAACTTCCATTCGCCTCGCATTCACCAGCTTGCTCCCCAAGTCAAGCGCGCGTAAAGAAGTTTTACTTTGAAACCTTTCAATATATCAGGTAGGCACGTATTCGGACCTAGAAAGTTTTCGCTACGGTAGGTTTCATTCCAAGAACCTTATAATTCTATAGGTAGTTCGCGTGACGGCTGCGATAACCCCATGAAATCTGCCAGTGCCATGGTTCTATAGCCGGTAGCTAGCTGGTAGCTCAAATGGTATTTTATGACTGTCCTTGGGGTCATCGATTTCAGATTAGTTAATTAGCAATTAGTACCTACTTGTTAGCGAGGTTTTGGTGTCTATGTTTTTTTTGCCATTCATGATTATTGATTCTAAACGTTTTATAATTTGCTGTGCACCACAATGTGATCATTATTTATCAGAACGTAGCAACAAAGAAAAACTAAAAGGTCCAATGAAACATAGATCTCTCATTTAAATGTACTAATAACGTTTGAATTTATGAAAAAAAAAACTATTTTATATTTTGAATTATTTTGACTTATTATATAAATTGTCGTTTTATGAATAAACTGATTATAATGATGAAAGTGTTTTTATTTTTTTAACTACAACAATAAATAAACAACTACTACTAAATACTACTAGCTAGCCATCTACTATAAAAAAGGAACATTTGGACTGTGTACTAGCCGCGAAAAATTACGTTTCAGTAGAAAGGCGCCTGTAATTTTCATTAATACCTAAATGACTTCATTAGATATATCTATCGGATCATCCAGCTACAAAAGACCTTTACCATCGTGCCCAATTGATCCCAGATCCGTCCTATATCCACTGGCCACGAGTTTTCCCTGAATCAATTCAGACTTTAACAGTAGCTGCACTCGGTCGGGTAAGCCGTGTTTACTCCACGAAACAATAGTGAATGTGCAAGCGTAAACACTGGGCGTGAAAACAAATACCTCTACACTGTTTGTTTATAGTAACGGTCAGCGTCTGACGCATAGGTCACTACTGGGACAGGTTTTGAACTGGGGTCTATGATTTGTCTGGGAAATAAGGCCTTTGGAAATAGAATGAATAGTAGGCGGCTGGATGTTATTTCTTAAGTTCAGAAACCGCGTTGTCCTGGAACGCGCTGTAAGATGGAGCGACGACATACGCAAGATAGGTGGCTGCCTGTAACTGGAAGACATACGCAAGATAGGTGGCTGCCTGTAACTGGAAGACATACGCAAGATTGGTGGCTGCCTGTAACTGGAAGACATACGCAAGATAGGTGGCTGCCTGTAACTGGATGACAAACGCAAGATAGGAGTCTGTCTGTAACTGGAAGACATACGCAAGATAGGTGTCTGTCTGTAACTGGAAGACATACGCAAGATAGGTGTCTGTCTGTAACTGGAAGACATACGCAAGATAGGTGTCTGTCTGTAACTGGAAGACATACGCAAGATAGGAGTCTGTCTGTAACTGGAAGACATACGCAAGATAGGTGGCTGCCTGTAACTGGACGACATACGCAAGATAGGAGTCTGTCTGTAACTGGAAGACATACGCAAGATAGGTGTCTTCAGTAAATCTGAAGACACCTATCTTGCGTATGTCTTGTGTCTTCAGTAAATCTGAAGACAGAGTTCAGTGCGTACTGAATGTAGATGAAGGAGACACAATCATGAACGTAATGAGGAGACATCATGTACCTAGATTTTGTTGGATTCACCGGGCGTGGCTAATCACTATCATTGCTTTACTTTTATTCTATTCTTCCGAAATTTTCCACCGTCCCTCTCAACATTCACGTCACGCTCTGTTCATTTCGATTAAACTTATCAGTGTGGCATTCATTAGTATATCACTTCATATTCAATAATTAATAAATATAAATAAATAAATATCTGTGGACATTTCACACAGCGTCATCTAGCCCCAAACTAAGCAAAGCTTGTACTATGGAAACCAGATAACTGATACAATACTTAGATACTTTTTGTTTGTAAACACATACATAGAATAAAATATAACACCCAGACTAGGAACAAACATCGATGTTCATTACACAAATGTTTGTCCTGGGTGGGAATCGAACCCACAACCCACCGTTCAGAAGGCAGGGTTACTACCAACTGAGCTATCGGGCCAGTCTAAATTGGATTATTATGCTAAGTAACACCAACGAGCTGCCTAATCTAGGCTGTCGGTACAAACGTCTGGGGTCAGGCAGTCTGGCAAGTATTCTTAATTACCGCAGGATTAGATCATACCATATTATATATTCTGTGATCATTTCACGTAGGTACTTGAGTTTGGGCATTTTAATTGGGACGAGTTGGGAGGATCTCTATTTTCGGATTAGGTGTATATTTTCAATGATTATTTATTCTAAATGTTTTTATAATTTGTTGCGCATAAGTAGTAAATAATTCTGAGTGTGATCACCACAATGTGATCATTATTTATCAGAACGTACGGCATTTTAATTAGGACGAGTTGGGAGGATGTCTATTTTCGGATTTTCAAATGTTACAGACACTGATTTTTTTGCGCGCGCAGCAAAACCATAAAACAATAGTATGCTTTCATTTTGGAAGTCGCTCCAACGGAACATATTTATTAAGGTACCTACCGTTAAACACTAACGATTTTTGAAGTAAAACTTATTTACGCACGCTTGACTCGGGGAGTAAGCTGGTGAATGCAAGGTGAACAGTTAAGTTGAAGTTGGTTCACGTAGATCTCCATGGCCAACATAACAAAGTTAAAATTTGTATTGTTATGTTGGTATGTCCGGTAAAATGACAATTTATAATTGGAAAGATAGCGACATTAACATTAAACAAAGCAAAAACAAAGTTATACCGGCCGATAGATGGAGCTATACTAAAGAAGTTTTACTTCAGTCGTGTCGTGTGGTCCAAAGCAGACTCGTCTTTTTTCTTTATACCATGCAAATTTATAAGAAATAAAAAATAGTTAAGAACACCGACCGAAATAATGGTAGGGTATAAGTATTATTATATGGTTCTGTCCCAAAAATATTTTTATGCACATCTGATCCGCAATGTCACTAAGCCACCTGCTATAATTAATAACCTAATATACATGTCTGCTACTCCAAATCCTTAACATTTTCTCGCCATAATTTAAGGCTTGCGATGGCGTGGGAGACAAATGCGCTATATGACTTGATGACGTCAGCAACCGAACCGACCCATGACGTAGTGAACGTAGGCTTTATGTCAAACCACGCTTTTGGTATTTCTCCATGTTTTTGGATATGTACGTTTGAGAGAGCGGATAGGTGTTAATATCTTGTCGGTAATTACTACAAGCTGGATGGAGTGATGTAAGAATTCGTTGGTATGCCAAGTACCTACTTGGGAATTTGGCTACCATCTTGTAATTGTTCCTCTCTGCAACCGTTAAAGTTATGTACTTCGTCTTAGGTATTAAAGCATACTCTTCATGTACCTAACTTAAATATGCTATTGGATATCCTCTGTGGTGTAATGGTTGAACAGGTCGGATCATTACCTGGAGGCGGCGGTTTGGATTCCCGCAGCAGGACAAGTATATGTGCTCAGAAATATAAGCGCAAATACTTGTTCTGAGTCTGGGTGTTGTGGGATCATGTTCCTTGTAATTCCTGGGTCCTTGGACACAGGGAATCCTACTTAGGGTGTATGTATGTGATCGTTGGGAATTATAATTTTATATTTATTTATTTATTAATTGGACACTTTTGAAGTAGGAGGGTATCTTATTTTCTATGGGCGGATTGTTGATCTGAAGAATTGGGATGTTTTAGTACCTAGTAGTAGAACCCTGGTGTTCTTCCTTCACCACTTTCCATCGATGTCAAAATAATTCACGCCATTTTTGAATTTATTTGTATTCTAGGTCGATGTAATTAAGTTCTATAATGATCAACTAATTTTACTTACAACATTGACGTTCTATTCTTTTCTCAAAGGTGATGTCTCATTTGACTGGCCTGATAGCTCAGTTCGTATTAATACCATCCTATGGTTGTATGGTTGAAGGCATGGCTTCTGAATTGTAGGTTGTGGATTCAATTCCCACTCAGGACAAAAATTTGTACGATGAACATTGATGTTTGTTCTGTATCTGGGTGTTATATTGTATTCTATGTATGAATTTACATACAAAAAGTATTAGTCATCCTGGTTTCCATAGTACAAGCTTTGCTCAGTTTGGGGCTTCTAGATGGCGCTGTGTGAAATTTCCAGCAATATAAAATTACAGCACATACAAACATTAT
This sequence comes from Ennomos fuscantarius, assembly GCA_905220475.3. NCBI lineage: Eukaryota > Metazoa > Arthropoda > Insecta > Lepidoptera > Geometridae > Ennomos > Ennomos fuscantarius. The sequence goes on along the minus strand of HG992040.1, from coordinate 631,356 downwards.
TGACACTAAAGCCAATAGTAGACATATTAAGAACACTCGACAAACTTAGGTAACTATTAAACTAACAATAAGCGCTACAAGCTGATAAAGTACAATTATAAGCACGTACATACAAAAAACCACTGGGAATAACTAGTCCCCAAAACACAGGGAATCCTAGTTTGGAGGACTAGTGAACATAGCAAGATCAGAATCACGACTACCACCACAGACTATCTACATAATAGTACTACACAATAAACAATATATGTAACGACTTTAATTCATTTTTTTTTTATGTTTCAACGGTACAATCAAGAAGAATAATGTGTTACCACTATCTTATTACTATTAGTAGGTAGGTAATAGGTGCCTAATATTGTATACTAAGAAACATATAATACTTGTCTGATTTTACTTGTTTTGATTTAAATCATTTGAAACCGATACATCAGTCACTGTAATAATTAGTATAACTCATATTTGGAATTGGAACAATGGAATTTCCCTCAGCACCTACCTACTAGCTTACCTGTTGTTAATATCAGTAAAATCTGATTTGTTAATGTACCTACCTATCGCATATTTAAGGTTCTGTTTGTCTTTTCTGAGCAATAAAAATATTCTTATTCTTATTCTTATTTATTTCATTCATTTGTAGTTTTCCTTCTATGTTAAATTCCTTAAAACTGCCTTATCAAGTAAGTACCTAGGTTGTTAGCGCAACTTAAAAAACCGCAACCCACTCGTTCCTCTCTCGCGCAATCTCATCTGTCATCCCGCTCATTAAAAACGGAGACATTTTCAAGATTCTTGATCCAATTACCTTATCCTAAACGTTCTCGTGCCAAAAACTGTAGGTGATGATGATTTGATGAATCATGGTAGTCGGCAGCGGCGGTGTCTTGGATAGCGCTTGTAGGTAAATCGGTAACATCCTACTTAGTACAAATTGTCGTAATAGCGTTTCCCGAGCAAAAGTAACGCGCGTGACAAATGGCTGCCGCGATGTGGTGTACCGCTTAGAATCCTGGCAAAAAAAAACATGATATCTCTACGTCTGTTGTAGGTATTTTAAGGTATTATTAGCTCCAGTTTATTTTAGAACTCGCTTTATTTCCGCTCTTAAAATCAATTTCATGAAATGAGTAAAAAATTCAATCATATTCTTTCAATCATATTCTAATTGTGTTGTTCTTTTGCCTTGGGGAAATCTACCCCCAAAATAACGCACCCTTGAATCGCAGAGGTGCACAAACAGATAGGTTTAAGTCCGCCATGTGAGTTATAATGTTTTGTACCAAAGTATAGTTCTGTGCTATTAATTACGGACTATATACAGGCTGCGATGACCTATAGACAGTCCAAATGCTCTATGCTCTATATCCTAATGCCCACTACCAGTAGGTAGCGTACCCAACATGCTGGCAGCATTGCCCCGTTGAATTGCAATGCTTATTCGTTGTGCCAAATAAGTGCCAGCATTTTGGTCACGCGTATAGCATCGACCAGGTGCTCTGACAAACTTTTGAAAACGCGATGAGCTCCCGGCCCCCAAGGACCCAGGGTCTCAACACCAAACGGCTCAAATATGTAACCACTACCGAGATTACTATTATTGCGCCGCTTTAGCTGTTCAACCAAATTAGTTACGTATTTTTAATTACCCTTAACTAGACGTAGGCCGCAGTTTCAGCCGCGTTTCTCCATATAATCTTTTGGGGTAGAATGTTCAAAAACATTTTCTTAATATGTATATCCCTGCGCTATAAAAGGACACTCATGACAATCGGTATCAAGTCTCTACGTCTCTATTTATTACTAATATAATTGGGTAGAAACTTTTCATTTTCACGAGTTATAGCATTATCGCCTGCTTACCGTAATTAGCAGATTAATAGTAGTGTAAGTAATAACGTGACGAGCTAACCTTTCGCTTGATGTTAAGCGACACGGCTGCTCATAACAGTTGCGGTGTCACTCGGAACTGTAAAGTATAGTTTTACGTGACACTGCACTGCGAACGTCATCCTGGGACATCAGCACAATTTAGTAATGAGATTACTGTGAGATCGGGTCATAAAGTCTCGTTTGCCCAGTAATTTTACTAGCTACAGTGCCCTTCAAACAGGAACACAGCAATGCCAATGCTTGCGCACTACTGCTTGGCGGCAGAATAACTGGCAAAGCGGTAGTACCTATTAGACGCAGAAAAGTCCTACCTCCTAGTAAAGAGAAACAATGAATTTGAACGGAATTTGAACTCGCTTCCACCTGTGCATGCTTTAAAAGGATCTCATGACAAAAATCCTACACTATGCAAGCACTACTGTGTTCCGGTTTGAAGGGCACTGTAGCTAGTGAAATTACTGGGCAATTGAGACTTTATGATCTGATCTCACAGTCGAGTGAGTAATCTTATTACCAGACCGTGCTGATGTCTCAGGATGATGTGCGCAGTGCAGTGTCGCTTGAAACTTTATGTTTTAGGGTTCCGAGTGACACTGTTCTCTTATGGGCGGCCGTGGCGCTTAACATCAGGTGAACGACTAGCTCGCCACATCATTCAATAACAATAACATAAAAGTAATATTTTAAAGTAAGATAAATAATATTTTTATTATTTGCTCATCCCGCGGGAGAATTTCACTTTTCCGGGATAATAAGTAGCCTATATGTTAATCCAGTGTATAAGCTATCTTGGTACCGAATTTCATCCAAATCCATTCAGCCGTTTGAGCGTGAAGGAGTGACAAACATACACACATACAAACTTTCGCCTTTATAATATTAGTGTGATTGCTGTCCCTAATAAGGCGTCGTTATTTCGAATCTGGAACATAGGTCTCGATGACGTCACTTCCTCGACAAGCAGGATGGAGTGGGAGCTTAGATCGCACCGATTGTACCTAGATTATCTGGGTAACTTCCAGACCGAACACTTCCGTATGTTTTGTATCTAAAACTTCGCCAGTATAGTATATATATACGACTCAGGTAAGGATAAAGTATGATTAGCTTATAGAAAAAAAAATATTTTACTGTGACTTCCTATATAGGAAAATCAAAATAATCATAAATCATAAAAAATCAGGAAAAAGCATCGAAATATCCTCGAAATAGACGTGAGATAAATAGGTAGGCACGTGAACATTATCCACACAGGAATCTTTTTTTTTATTTAAAATTAAGTATCTACATTAAATAAGTAAAAATACCACAGCTCTACGATACATTACAATTCCTGGACATGACAATAATAATAAATAATGACGTTAATTCTTAATCAAAATCATAGACAAAATGCACAGATCCTATAAAAAAGGTTTTATACGATCTGTGACAAAATAATTTTTTTTCTGAGTTTTGGCGGGAATACGAAAAAGATCGAGTCGCCGCATTGTATTATTTTCCAAAACTTGTGTTATTTTCAGTGTTAGTGCATAAAATTGGTGGCGTTTTATTTGTTAAGTGCTGGATTACAGGCGTGAGTGTGGGAAAGTGGTATAATGATGGTGAAACGTTTCTTTTCGTGTTGTTTCCAAAGCTCCATAGAAGCTTCTGGTAAAGTTGCCACCACTTTACTAGGAGTATGACCTGACTAGACTAGACTGTGATGACTTGGACTGTGACTTGACACATTAATTATGATATTAACTTGAGGTATTATCAATTACTTGACACTGGCTAAATACACAAAAATGTGGAGCCAAAACCAAACAAAAAATAATATTACAAAGAAGCTGTAATTAGAATACAAAACATTTTCAAAACCATCAAAATCTGCTCAATTGATTGACACATTAATCAAAGGGTTTTGTTATTTAGAGGATGAAAATTGTTTCCCCCTAAAAGCTAAAATGTACGTTTTACTCGCGGGCTCTGTTGTCTCTATCATACGTGCAGATAGAAGAGCGAGACGGCGATAGAATTTTGAAATACCAGGACAGTGCTCTTAATATAAAAATGCAAAGGGCTATATCCTAACCTATGCCAGATTTCATTATAATATTTATTACGTCTAAATAACTAACTAATAAATAGTAAAAAATAATAATAGCTGTGTAATGAAAACGAAGCATTTTTTATTTATTTTTTTACTATTTATTGATTAGATTTTTATATCGTATCTATGGTTTATAGCCTACTTAACGCCACCTACCACCATAGCGTCATGTCTAGACCGGCCAGCGAGGCCTACGCGATCTAGACCAAGCGGCCTCAAAGGTGAACCGTTGATTACGAGTAAGCCTAGTATCGATTTTCCTCTCGATAAGGAGCAATAATTGGAATCGATGCATATTTTTAAAGTATTCTGCTTTAGGCACGCTTGACTTATGGAGTAAGCTGATGAATGCGAAGCGAAGTTCAAATTGTTTTACGTAGATCTCCATTTTCAACATAACAACGTTAAAAAATGGTATTATTATATACCATTTTTAAAATGTATTGGTAAAATGACAATTTACAATTGTCAAGATGGCGACAATAACGTTAAACAAAGCATCTTTGATTATTTTGTTTATTTTTATGTGTACGTAATATTGATTTTTGTTCTATTTTTTCATTCTATTCTGTATTTGTATTTTAAGTTAATAATATTATTATATGAAATATGACCAGATAAATTTACGTATATTGATTATGGTAATTGGCTCTGGCCGTGTAATTGATGAAATAAAAAAAAATAAAAAAATAAGCAAAGTTATACCGGCCGATACATGGAGCTAAAGAAGCTTTACTGAAGTCGTGTAGTCTAAAGCACACTTGATTTTTATTATTATTACCTGTCTAACTTTACAAATTATCAAGGACCATTTTACAATAAATCAATGATGTTGAAGTTACTAAAATGAAGCGATTCCCACGGGGATGTCGATAACCTTTACCTACCTTTGTTTTGCAAAGATTAGTTCACAATAAACAAAGATTCACAGGTATCGTCCGAAAGTCCACAACAATGAGTTACCCAACAGCGAGACGCTTCAAGCTTCAAAACAGGTGTCAAAATCTATTGTTGAAAATCCTTTATTACAATTTAAAAGCGCACTTTCGCACGTTACTCTGGTTCATTGTAAATTGGTTTCATTGATCACGAACAATCAGTGATGTAAAATAGTTTTGTGACACTCTGTGAATGGTTTTGCGTGGTTTTTCTACGTTTACTATTGAATGTTAGGTTTTGTGAATGAAGTTGTAATAATGTAATGTTGTATAGGTTTTTGTAGTATAACTTACAACTAATGGTTTCGGGTTGTAAGTACAGGCACTCTCCCGCCCGGTGACGCTGTAAAGGTCGATAGAGACCAACAGCATTAGCCTGTTCAAAAAAAAGTACTGGTACAGAAAACATGAATATTAAGTAAAACGGTTTCATCCATAAGTCTATGACCCGTATTACAGCAGTAATATGTGAGCTAGATCGTTGCTCAAGTTAAGATTTCATTCATAAAATACTGAAATCTCGACTGAGTAACGTACCGATTCAAGATTAATAGCCGTCTGGACCAATGTTTCATAGCTCCTAAGTTCACGCTTATTCCTCTGTGACATACCCAAATACATTGTAGGTGTGTCGTAGACGGATAAATACGAACTTAGGTGCTTTCACACTTTAGTACAGACGGACACAAGCCAACTAAGCATCGTTCTAAATACGGGTGTATATATCTCAGTAATACAGATTTGAAAAACAAAACATAATAAGGATAGTATATATTTAGTTTTGTTTTGTGAATAACGACATAACAATAATTTAATAGTCCCAAAAAAACGATTAAATATTTTCGTATGAAGATTACGGTTTGTACTATTCTAGTATTTATCACTATTAATTTAGTGTCTATTATAATTTGTAGATATTTAAAAAGTTCTATTTTATATGGGCAGCCGTGGCGCTTAACATCAGGTGAACGGCTAGCTCGTCAAATCATTCAGTAACATAAAAAAATAATAAGTTAGCCTAACCTCTATAAAACTGGTAATCTAATTAAAATGGATGAAGTCTTGTAGAACCTATCCGAAGAAGCACAAATGAATCATTAGGCAACTTCAAACGAAGAAGGGATCAGTAGGTAAAACAAGGTGAGCTCCCATTACTATTTAATTCTTTACAATTCAGGGAAATTGATTTGCGTAGGTAAACCCGTTTAATTCATCATGGATAAAAGTCTATAGTCCATAACACTCCTTGCAACAAAAAAAAAACGAGTGTGTTACCACACGACTGAAGTAAAACTTCTTTAGCTCCATCTCTCTTGCCCCCACAGTAATATACGAAACTTATCTCTTTCTTTCTATTTGAAAATAGCCTGCCTCACCAGTTTACCAGTCAAGAGGGCGCAAAGAAGTTTTACTTCAAAAAAGTCACAGAAGGAGTGCCATAAGGAGAGTAAACAAAAGGAGAGTTTGAGACCGTACAAAAATCAGTGTTGTGACTTTGTGACTAAGTCGATATCACATTAAACCATGAGTGTACTTATGCTCAATCCGTTATTTTCCTTAACACGTAGAGAATGCATAACCACTAACCAGTAAGTTTACGATAAACTCATAAATGTTTTACAAATAAATACCTCATATATATGGATATCATGTAGGTACCGAACTATGTAATATTTCTTTATATTTGTTGTAAGGAACAATGCTATAAACCAATAATAATAAAAACAATAATTATAACGCCCAACGATCACATACATAAATCCTAGACCCTAACTAGGATTCCCTGTGTCTAGGGACTCAGAAACTACGAGGACCATGGTCCCACAACACTCAGAATGTATTTGCACTTATTTTTCTGTGCACAAATACTTGTCCTGCCGCGGGAATCGAACCCACCGCCCCGGGGCTATGAGCCGACTTACTCAACCACCACACCACAGAGGCTGACAATGTGATACATAACACATAAGTCAAAATTTTCCCACGCTACGTGGCATTCTACAATGCCACCTTATCTTGGGACAGTCCCTGGCACAAACATGACCAGTTCAAACAAAAGGATAGCCAGCATGAGGTAACAGAGCTATGTGTCATATTAGTGTCGCAATAACTAGATAATTAATAACCAACGTAATATACACTGGATTGACACATGCGTAGCACAGAATTCGTTCTATTTCGACTGGCCCGATAGCTCAGTAGGTAGTAACCTTGCCTTCTGAACTGTGGGTTGTCGGTTCGATTCCCACCCAGGACAAACATTTGTGTGTAGAACATATGTGTTTGTTCTGTGTCTGGGTGTTATATTGTATTCTATGTATGTATTTACAAACAAAAAAAGTATCAAGTATTGTATCAGTTATCTGGTTCCCATAGTACAAGCTTTGCTTACTTTGGGGCTAGATGGCGTTGTGTGAAATGTCCACACATATTATTTACATTATTATATGCTAATCGTCTAAATGTGTGGTGACAATTGAAAATTGGATATTGGAATTGTTTTTTAATACTTCTTTTTATTTTTACTCCCTCGCTCTGATAGATGTTGCGAAGCGGAGCGATTACTGTTGCCTAAGAACAGGTAAGTTCTGCAAAAAGCAGAGGCCTGCAAGTCTTCCAATGGATGTAGTCTGCTCAGTCTTCGTTTCCCGGCATTGGCCTAAGCTGAGGCTCGCACCCCAAGGGTGCCCTTGAGCTAGGTAAGCTCTGAAGACACCACTAGTACTAGCTAGTTCAAACAAAATAATTTTTTTATACATACTAAGGTAGGTACTTCAATATGTTATTGATCATCAGGATTTCGTTATTAGTGACAGCCTGTGTGGTGTGGCGGTTGAGCTGGTCGGCTCATAGCCCGGAGGCGGCGGGTTCGATTCCCGCGGCAGGACAAGTATTTGTGCACAGAAAAAAAAGCGCTAATACTTGTTCTGAGCCTGGGTGTTGTGGGATCATGGTCCTCGTAGTTCCTGGGTCCCTAGAGACAGGGAATTCTAGTTAGGGTCCAGGATCTATGTATGTGATCGTTGGGCGTTATTGATTATTATTAGTAAAAAGTAATAGTGATTATTATTTTTCATATCGAATATAACGACACCTCTGACTATACATTATTGGGTAATCAACCCGTGGTAGAAGTACAATGAAAATTTAATGTCCAATTTAGCACCGCCGCCTGGCGCCGCCGCTGGTGACTTGCCTACACCTGGCCATTATTTACAAGTAATAAAATACTCAGATATTTAAAACGCCTGTTTTTGTTACCTGGCTTTGTCGGACAATTCTAATCTAATCAGTCCAGCACAGCTCGTCGGCACGCTTACTGTTGTTTTTTTATGTTAAGGAATGACGTGACGAGCCGTTCGCCTGATATTAAGTGACACGGCTGCCCATATCAGTTGCAGTGTCACTCGGAACTCTAAAGTATAGAGTTTCGCGTGACACTGCACTGCGCATGACATCCTGAGACATCAGCACAATCTAGTAAGATTACTAGACTGTCAGATCAGGTCATACAGTCTCATTTGCCCAGTAATTTCACTAGCTACAGTGCCTTTCAAACCGAAACACAGCAATGCTTGCGCACTACTACTTGGCGGCAGAATAACTGGCAAAGCGGTGGTACGAGTTTTGGCGGGAATACGAAGAAGATCGGGTCGCCGCATTATATTATTTTCCAAAACTTGTGTTATTTTCAGTATTAGTGTATAAAATTGGTGGCATATTATTCGTTAAGTGCTGGATTACAGGCATGAGTGTGGGTAAGTGGTATAATGATGGTGAAACGTTTCTTTTCGTGTTGTTTCCAAAACTCCATAGAAGCTTCTGGTAAAGTGGCCACCACTTTACTAGGAGTATGACTTGACTTGATGACTTGGTCTGTGACTTGACTTGACACATATATATATATATATTAATTAACTTGAAAAATTATCAATTACTTGACACTGGCTAAATACAAAAGAGTATGGAGCGAAACCAAAAACAAAAAAAAGGATTTTGTATGCACTGATAATAATCTTACACACAGTAATTAAGCACGGTGGCATTTAATTCACTCTGTTCTTTAAATGTATGTACTCAAACCATGCTATAGAATATTCGTATAAATTCCAATAAAAAAAAATAGATTTTTTTTAGTATTTAGTGCCTCTTAAAATAACTGCATGACAGCCGAAACGTCTATGTAACGGTACACACAGCGCGGGCACCAGCTGAGTGCTTTGTAAATGTTTCGTAGCCAATAAAACACCTGCTTTGTTCATTGTCGCAAGGCTATTCTTTAGAATTTAAATTTGATAATACTTAGATTTAAGTTTTATTTCATAAGTACTTTTTTAATTTAGTTATATGGGAGCATTCTATAGCAATGGACTGAATACATACATTAAAGGAAAAGAACTAATTAAATTCCACCTTGTATAACTAATTCGATAGATAAATGTCCTTGTAGAAATTCACAGCCTTATTAATAAACGGGTATTAGTCTCGGATTAGTTACTTCAGCTTTTGTCCTTATTTTGCTACTGGAATATTTAGCTGGATCGAAAGAGACAAAAGATGGTGTAACTAATCTAAGCTAGTTCGTGTTTATTAATAAGGCTGTTAGAGAGCAACGTAGTTAACTCTACATGTAAATAAATATAACACTTATCCATTAATAAAAATAGTTAGAATAAACACAATAATTACGTACTATGTCCGTATTATTTAAATTTTCTTTAGCATGGTGCTATTTATTATCAAGTAGGTAGGTTTCAAAATGTAGATTTTACATCTACGTGCTTATTTTGTAGCATGAAATGAGATTTAAGTATAACCAATGTTTAGGAAGTTTGCTTTTGGTGGGGCTTTATCTAAATGCCTACTAATAAGTTAGACATTAACGTCACTTGAGGAAAATTTGGTATGACGCAATGGCGAAGACAAACCGGATAATGACGTTCCGAGACTTTTTACGGGTTTATTCACCATATATACCTTTTGTCGACTTAGAGACAGTCCACAAGCCATATTAATGGTTTAGTTTAGACTGTTGTTCTTATGAGGCGACCATGCTTGTTACCAACAGAGTAGAAAAGAAACGAGTGTGCTTTAGATCACACGACTAAAGTAAAACTTCTTTAGTTCGTTCTTCTGTTCGTTCAAAGAAGAACGAATAAGTCCGGTATAACTGTTTTTTTTTTATGCTTTGGCTCCACACCTCCGTGTATTTAGCCAGTGTCAAGTAATTGATAATTTATCAAGTTAATGATATTTTACTCAAATATGTGTCAAGTCACAGTCGAAGTCATCAAGTCAAGTCATAGTCAAGTCATAGTCTAGTCAAAGTCATACTCCTAGTAAAGTGGTGGCAACTTTACTTGAAGCTTCTATGGAGTTTTGGAAACAACACGAAAAGAAACGTTTCACCATCATTATACCATTTTCCCACACTCACGCTTGTAATCCAGCACTTAACGAATAGAATGCCACCAATTTTACGCACTAACACTGAAAATGACACAAGTTTTGGAAAATAATACAATGCGGTGACACAATCTTTTTCGCTTTCCCGCCAAAGCTTCCGGTATAACTTTGTTTAATGTTAATGTCGCCTTTTTGACAATTCTGTATTGTCATTTTACCGGATATACCAACATAATAATACAATTCTTAAGTAATTTTTAGCTTTGTTATGTTGACAATGGAGATCTACGTTAACCAATAACTTTCAACTACCGTTCGCCTCATCAAGAGCGTGTAAGGAAGTTTTACTCAAAAACAACTGCAGATATCATAAGACCTCGGTTTGATCATGTCGTAAAATGTTAAGGTTAGTTATTTACATGGTACAGGCACATTTTGTGTGCTCATGTGTGGCGCAGTACCTGCCTGATTGTATGATTGCGTTTACGGCTGATTGCATGATTGGGTCGTGGCTGCCACTGATACAACATCCTTATCAGCCGGCTGACTCATGGACCGGCCACCGAGTGCTACGTCTTGGAATTGTTGGAAAATCAGATGTTGTCAACGGAAAAACGGTTTTATAGGATCTATTTTAAAGCTGCATTGTGCCGGATTGCTTGCACCAGTAGTGAGAGAGAGAGCTTCTTTATTTGCAATCTCATATATTGTAATGGGCTTGCTATGTTATATTTGACAATAAGTACTTTGTAATTATAATTCTATTTACTTAGTACAATACCTTAATTTTAAGTACCTAATATAATTTTGACTTGTAAAAGTGCTAAAAATAGCCTATTTGCAATAAATCTTTTGACTTTGACGTTGACTTTGCTGTTGCGACATCGGTCTCTATTCAATAAACAAATTAAGAAGGTTTTTTTAAAATAAAACTTCTATGTGCACGCTTGACTTGAGGAGTAAGCTGGTGACGAGAGACGGAAAATGATCGGGCGAGGCGAACGGAAGTTGAGAGGGAGATATAAGACAGAACGAGAGAGTTACGTTTTGTGTAGAAGTTTTACTTCAGTAGTGTGGTTTGAAGCACACTCGTTTTTATTTTGAAATCAAGTTTACAAATAAATATAAAAAGATAAGATAAGATAGGTGATTCTTAAATATTGGACCATTTTGTCAGAAGTTTTTCATAATTAAACCATGATCAAACCCATAACGTTCTTCTAATTAACCTAAAATGTTGAAATGTACCTATACAATATTAAAATGAAAGGTATGGTGTACCTCGTGTACGTAAAGTTATAAATCCAACAAAAAAAACTTAATTGTAAAATAAAGGCACTTTGCCCGTTAAAAATAACAACGTATCTAGACTAGTTTGGTAGCTACGATCTGCTATAGATAGTTAATACACACGTTAAATATATAACACACCTCTGTTTGCGTCGGAGACAAAACTATGAATTTATATTCCAGTTAGGAATATATTTTTTTTAATTCTCACATAACGTCACCTAGCCCCAAACTAAGCAAAGCTTGTGCTATGGGAACCAGATAACTGATACAATACTTAGATACTTTTATTGTTTGTAAATAAATCATAAAATCATAAATCATAAAATCATAAATCATAAAATCATAAATCATACATAGAATACAATATAACACCCAGACACAGAACAAACACCTATGTTCATCACACAAATGTTTGTCCTGGGTGGGAATCGAACCCACAACCCACAGTTCAGAAGGCAGGGTTACTACCAACTGAGCTATCGGGCCAGTCTGATTACCACAATACAGTTGATTTGGAAGTCACTTTCACATAAATTGTTTAATAATTAATCATTACTATATATTATGTCGTAAGCCGATTGCAAAGCCTTGTCTCTTCTGTGGATTTAATAATGACCTTTTAAATTAATCCATTTAAACCAATCTGGCTTCAATCAACTTTCTTATCATACTGTATATATTTTTCTACCTATTTTGGTTTAAAAACCAAACTAAAGAACTGATTTTGATGAAATTTTAATGGGACCAATCTGAAACTATAGCGATTCAAATAGTAAAATAACTTTCCAATATCGGATAATAAATGACGCCTATGAAAAGTATCAAACATAAAAAAAATACAACAGATCTGAAAACGTCTTTTTCTGAAGTCGGTTGAAAAAAGTTTTCATTATAAATACCCAAATAACTCCATTATGATGCAGTGCATTAGCAGTGCTTATTTCTTTGTGCGCCGTATCGGGCACGTCATAATGTGTCGCAGTTGGTGAGTATTGCGTTGGGGCTAGTGTTTGCGCTGAGTTTACGTATTACCCAACCACAGCGCTGTGATAATAGGGTACCTACCAACTCTAGTCTTTATAAGTAGGTACTTACATCTTTTTTAAAATTTATGTTTATCCTTTCGATAGGTTTGCGTTTGACTACATCTCACCTGATGGTAAGTGACGATGAGGTCGAAGGTGGAGCATTCTTACCCTGAAATAACCTATTTACTCTTGACTTAAAGACACCCAAGTTGTATGTGGATGGAAACACCGACGACGGGAGTGAGTTCCATCCCCTAGCCGTACACACAATAAAATAATCTGCAAAGTGTTTCGTACGAACAAAAGGTAATTCAACAACGTAGGGATGGTGGCTCTGTCCTCGCCCCGAGGTCCTGTAGTGGAATGGAGACGGTGGGATAAGGCTGTGAAGCTCCTGGGCACCAATATCCAATATCTAATGGCGTACGGGATCATGCTTCACTTCAGAGGCGTAGCTTTACTTTCTCCTCGATCCTTTTATCCAGGCAACGGCCCAAGCCGAGGCTCGGACCCCAGGGGTGCCCTTGAAACTGTTCGGTGTGTAGGTGGCTGGTTCGACTCGTTCTGTGTCTGAGGGTTGTCGGACCATGGTCCTCGTAGTTCCTGGGTCCCTAGACATAAACTTTGTTTAAAAGGTTTTTTTAATGTTGGTGTATGATTACCATTAATCAATAACGCCCAACGCATGTTAACACGTCGGGTTATTAATATAGACACAGGGAATCCTAGTTAGGGTCCAGGATCTATGTATGTGATCGTTAGGCGTTATTTATTTAATGATTAACGAAAATTAAGGTACTAAGAGAACCTTACTTTTGTTTGTGTAACTTTCACGCTAAAAGGCTAGAAGGGATTTGTTAAAACTTTGCACACAGAACGTTTACCTTGCTTGGAACCTTTTATCCTAGACTAGCGGCCCGTCCCGGCTTCGCACGGGTGGACATTTATTTTTTCATTTTTTACACTTGGGCATTATTGCAGTTTTGGTAAGGATAGTTTTTTTTCTTGCAATTAAAATAGCCTATATTAATCAGTGATAGTGTATGTAGCATTCAAATGGTGAAAGAATTTTTAAAATCGGTCCAGTACTTTTTGAGCCAATTCGTTACAAACATAAGTATGTTTTGCAAGTGCATACAAATCTTTCCTCTTTATAATATTAGTATAGATATTACGGGAAAAAATACGCGGGAGAACTCACGTGGCACTCATATGGCATCATAAAATTGTCTACTTATCATATTAATGACCAAATTAATAAGTAAGATACACAAATAGGTCACGAACTCAACGCTCGAGGCACATGTAGCCGAGCCCAGTAATTAGGGCTCATCTAGATGCCCTAGTCCTCCACAGGCAGATGTAGGCACGCCTTATCGCCTGCAGATCCTGCGATTATAATTGCCATTTCGATTTAAAGGTATACTTACTCTTTGTTATTAACACTTATATACCGTATAGTATAACACCAATACAGACATCACCATCACTTGAACGTCGAGGCTATCCAGCTGCTCGATCACACGGATATAGTTAGGAGATTGAAAAGAACAAAACCATTTGAGTTAGTGTAGTGGCATAGTTTATTAAGTGTTAGTATAATGCAGTGCAGTGGAAACAAGTGCTACCTAATAAGAACACCAGAACAATGTGTCTTCACCTTAATAGAGACAATAAAAAACGTGTTTTTTTAAATGTTATTGAATGATGTGACGAGCTAGTCGTGCACCTGATGTTAAGTGACACGGCCGCCCATAACAGAACAGTGTCACTCGGAACTCTAACATGTAAAGTTTCGCATGACTGCTGCATTGCGCACATCATCCTGAGACATCAACACAGTCTGGTAATAAGATTACTCGACTGTGAAATCAGATCATAAGTCTCATTTGCCCAGTAATTTCTGTATTGGACACATTTTTACATAATTCGATTGTCGATAATTAGTCAAATAGTTGGCTAGATTGTAATATTAGCAGAGTGTCTAACATGGCATTCAAGGAATAATAAAAAAAAATTAACACACGTTATGACGTATGGCAAGAGAAGAAATAGTGGAAAAAGAGCGGAAAATTCAGTCGCAAATTAGCACGATATGCACAGAAGCTGCTGTGCATAACGCCTCTCAATAAAAATGTATGATTTACTAGCTGACCCCCCCGGCTTCGCATGGGTTAATTAGGGTTTATTACAGCCTCTGTGGTGTAGTGGTTGAGTAGATCGGCTCATAACCCGGAGGCGGCGGGTGCGATTCCCGCGGCAGGACAAGAATTTGTGGACAGAAAAAAAAGTGCAAATACTAGTTCTGATTCTGGGTGTTGTGGGACCATGGTCTTCGTAGTTCCTGGGTCTTTAGACACAGGGGGGAATTCTAGTTAGTGTCTAGGATATATGTATGTGATCGTTGAGCGTTATTATTATTATTAATAACTTAACCCCTTCGGAAGGAGAGGGAAAAGATAGGTAAAAGGGATGAGTGCTGCGCTCACCTGCCTCCCTTCATCGTCCCATCTATTCATCTTCTCCTTTATATTTTCTCTCTCCCTTCTATTTAGGGAGTCAAACTATTCAACTTCCCCTTCTCCCTTTCTTTTGTTTCCCTTCTCATGACTTTAAAGTCACAAAATAACACGTTGATTAGACATGTTTGCGTGTTTACTCATGTTATGTTTACTAATACACGTAATAGATGTATCATCGTCTTCTAACTCTAATCCGAGGAACGAAAGGAAAAAAGAAGGAAGAAAAGACGTTCAGGACATCACACAACATTACATTACAATATAGTACTAGCTTTTGCCCGTGATTTAGCCCGCGTGGCCTATAAAAAAACGAAGAAGAATATTTTTCATAGATAATTCAACCACTCATTTGACCATCTTAAGGATGGAATTTCGAAAAACCCTTACTTAGTGGATACCTAAAATTTACAAAGGACACACCCTCCAAATTTCAAATCTCTAGGACCAGCGCCTTAGGCTGTGCGTTGATATATAAGTTAGTCAGTCAGGACTTTGAATTTTATATGTATAGAAGATAATTTACAGTAGAGACAAAATAACAATGTAGCGTAATGGAATGGAATATAGGAATGCACTGAACTAGACACTTAGTAAATGTAAGCACGGGAGTCGATATAGGTACTTACTACATATACTTAGGTGTAGACACAATGATTCCAAGTCGCGGTCAATTTTTGCGTCAACGCAATAAGACTCATTTTCCGGATACCTAACCGTGATTCAAGTTTATTGTATTTGTAGGTGCAAAGGTCGTCCCAGTTAAATATTTCAATGGCCAATTCCACCGCAAAATAATAAAGTAGTAATATGAATGAAAGGCTCAGACTACAGACGCGGATGAATGAATCGAGTCACAAAGTTTTCGCGGTAACGGCGCGAATTTTCCCGCGATCGGCGCCGCGAGATGTTTGTTGAGTCACTTCCGAGCGTCCTCGCGTGTGCCGTGTCAGGGCTCTGCGCTTGTTTACACGATCAAATATTTGTACAATTAGTAACGTGAGCATGAAGATAAAGATTAATCAATTTCTTTGGCAGAATGTGAGGTGTGACCTACATCATTTTTACAACTTACTAATAAGCCCACCAATAGGATCGATTGACTGTATCCGCTGTTAGAGTAAGGACTTTTTAGTGAAAACTACATTAAGCTTTGTCTATATCTTTTTTTTAAATGTTTTGGCTCCACACTTTTGTGTATTTAGCCAGTGTCAAGTAATTGATAATTCTTCAAGTTAAAGATATTTTACGCAAATATGTGTCAAGTCACAGTCGAAGTCATCAAGTCAAGTCATAGTCTAGTCAAAGTCATACTCCTAGTAAAGTGGTGGCAACTTTACTTGAAGCTTCTATGGAGCTTTGGAAACAACACGAAAAGAAACGTTTCACCATCATTATACCACTTTCCCACACTCACGCCTGTAATCCAGCACTTAACGAATAGAATGCCACCAATTTTATGCACTAACACTGAAAATAACACAAGTTTAGAAAATAATACAATGCGGTGACGCAATCTTTTTCGCTTTCCCGCCAAAACCCGTCTATATCTTTATTTGCTGTCATGTCTTAGAAAAACTATTACGGGTTTTGGCGGGAAAACGAAAAAGATCGCATTGTTTTATTTTCCAAAACTTGTGTTATTTTCAGTGTTAGTGCATAAAATTGGAATAGAACTGTGGGCTCGATTCCCACCCAGGACAAACATTCGTGAGATGAACATAGGTTATTTTTTTCTGTGTCTGAGTGCTATTGTATTCTATGCATGTATTTACAAACAAAAAGTATGTAAGAATTCTATCAGTTATCTGGTTCCCATTGTACAAGCTTTGCTTATTTTGGCGCTAGATGGTGCTGTGTGAAATATCCACACATATTTATTTTACTATTTTATACATTTCTGAGTTCTCGAGGTTATCTGTGGCTGAGACATAAGATATTTTTTTAAATAAAGGAACCAATAACCGACAAAACTGTCTATAGATTTTATGATGTCTACACGATCTTTGACGAAGATGAGAAGCAAAAGAAGTGTGCCAAGTCTAGAGTATATATGGAGTACCTATCCTCTAAGGCTTGTTATAATAATATATTTATTGAATTTAATAACCTCATTAATGTTTTAAGTTGAGTCGAGGGATCGTATTTTCTTATTATTACTTCATAAAAAATATCCAAATGTACTAGGTATGTAAGTAAATAAATAGGCGGCTTCTTAGATTAAGTTTTGCTCAAAGCCGCCAGCATTTTGGGCACGTTGCCTGCTGGTAGCGGCTTCTTAGGTCCGTATTACAGAACAATGCTGAGTCATCGACCGGTGTTCAAGCAGAGATTTCATTCATAAAGTGATTAATTAATGAATGAAATCTCTGCTTGAGCAGCGATCGATGACTGAGCATCGTTCTGTAATACGGACCTAAGGAGCCAATGAAGGCCCACTTAATTTCAAAACCTCGTGAAATCTTGCAGATAAATAAAGTATAGAAAAAACATAATGGAAGTTGTAATAATAATAATTAAAACACACTTGCATTATTGTCTATGGTACTAGTAGCATAAACCCTCGAAATTTAAAATATTTCGTTTAATCATAACTGTATTTTTTTTAAAGTGGGCTATCCTAGGAGCCGGGCCATCTTCGGCGACACTACATGGACTTGGAATGGTGATAAAATACTAAAAGTACTTCTACAAGTAATTTAACCGGTTGCGCGGCTTGCTAGCCAATAATATAAATGACTCCGGAATCTACAGATTACCTGGAAATGGCCACTAAAAGAAAACCTGGGCTTTTATCTACAATGTAAGTGTTAGGTGTACCATCCTAGTTGTAGGTTAAAAAGTGGCAATCGATACAGGTGAGGCATTACCCTTAGTAACCCGATCGCCTGTGGTTATGCCCTTGCTTTCATAACTTTAAAACTCACCTACCGGCGTGGAGTTACGATAATCCAGCATTTAAAACTTAAAAATTCATCAAAATAAATCGATGCCTACCATTTCTTTTGTGGATCGCAAAAGAACCAGGCACGATACGAATGGGGATTCTAACTTAGAATTCTAAGCTTAATCTGGATTCAATATCAGCACTCGAATGAAAAATCAATTTTGCTGTTTTGTTGCATAAATACCTTTTTTCTATTATTCAAGCTTAAACGGGCACTTAAACTACTCAAGAAAGATTTGTTAAAATAAAAATAAAGAACTATGCAGAAGCAAAACTTAATCTAAGGTCCGTATTACAGAACGATGCTCAGTCATCGATCGGTGCTCAAGCAGAGATTTCATTCACCAATTGATCACTTTATGAATGAAATCTCTGCTTGAGCACTGATCGATGACTGAGCATTGTTCTGTAATACAGACCTAAGAAGCCGCTACCAGCAGGCAACGTGCCCAAAGTGCTGGCGGCTTTGAGCAAAACTTAATCTAAGAAGCCGCCTATTTATTTACTTACATACCTAGTTCATTTGGATATTTTTTATGAAGTAATAATAAGAAAATACGATCCCTCGACCCAACTTAAAACATTAATGAGGTCATTAAATTCAATAAAAATATTATTATAAGCATAATGTTAATAGTAAAAGCCCATTACCAAAACTGCTGAAAAAAAACGAAAGGTTGGATGATAATCTTGATCTACCTAGTTACAGATTTTCATAAAATTTTCGTGACCAGAAACAATTCGTGAAAACACAAATCGTAAATCTGTGACGTTATCGCTGCCAATGTAGCTAGCATAAAACATTATTTTGGAATGTTCAGACGAGACGTCTAAAATGCGTATCGTTAGATTTAGATCTTACCTTGTACGTATCATGACGTGGGAACGATACGCTCCCGTCTTCGTGGTTCGTGTTTCTTGATACTTGTGTTATCTATTCACCAGTCGGCAGGCCCTACTCTATTCATATTTTTAATCAAGGAAGGCAAGAGTTTAAACAATAATTAACAAACGCAAAGCGTAAGACTTCAGACTTATATGATTTTCTCATGAATGCATTGTCAGAATTGGACCAAATTGCAATGGGCCAGTTCAAATAAAAAAGGAATCATCAAAATTAGTTCACCCAGTCAAAAGTTTTAAAGTGACTGAATGAATTTAAGGTTTCGATGAATTTCAAATATTTTAAGCTTTTTACGGTTATAAAAAGTGTAGGACCAAAAAACTTACTAATATTATAAAGAGGAAAGATTTGTATGCAAGTACGTTTGTAAAGAATTGGCTCAAAAAGTACTGGACCGATTTTAAAAATTCTTTCACCATTTGAATGCTACATTATCACTGATTAATATAGGCTATTTTAATTGCAAGAAAAAATGTTTATGCTATAATGATTAAAAAATAAATTTTCACCCGTGCGAAGCCAGGATGGGCTGCTAGTATTAAATAAATAAATAAAAATCATAAAATGTTATTTTTATTTCTACTAAGTTTAGTTCGTTGCACTGTCACATCACGCATGTCTTATGTTCTCCTCGACATACTATAGCTGAAATTAATTTCACCCATATGATACGCACTTTGATACGCGTCGTGTGTTGCCCGTATCAGTGCGTATCGGCGTCTAACCGGCGACGTTTTATTTATTTGCCATTTACTAAATATTATGGAGCAGTGTTGACCGCCGTTAGCGTTATAACGGCGTATAAATACGGTTTTACCGCCGGCAGCCGCTCAATGGATTTTTTAACTGATGAAAGGTCAATAGAGTGAAAAATCATGACTTTTGCTCAAGGTTTAATAAATAACGAATTTATTTTTTATTTATACTTCGGTAAATTATTAAACAGTTTGAAAAACTTGATTTTTTTCCGCATATTCTGCTTTTTTATTTGCAGGGCTTTGTCGTTTAGCACCTGTTATAAAAATCGCATACTTTTTCATTTAACCCCTATTCCTTAGCCTTTTTTTTTTTTTTTTTTTTTTTTTTTCTCTTCCTTTGAAGAGTAATGGCGTCGCACGTCTTGTGCATTTGCCAGAGTCTGTTTTATTCGCAGAAGTATAGTCTTAAGGATAAACATATACCTATTTGCGTTGTCTGTTGTAGACTACTAAAACAGTGGTGCATACCGATATCTATACCTCTTGCAGCACCCAAATTCGTATTGCATCTACGTCTAAACAAAGTGACACTGTTTGTGTAGCTTTCACATGAAAACGGATAATCTAGATTCTTTTTTTTTATGTTTTGGCTCCACTCTTTTGTGTATTTAGCCAGTGTCAAGTAATTGATAATTTTTCAAGTTAATGATGTTTACGCAAATATGTGTCAAGTCACAGTCGAAGTCATCCAGTCAAGTCATAGTCAAGTCATAGTCGAGTCAAAGTCATACTCCTAGTAAAGTGGTGGCAACTTTACTTGAAGCTTCTATGGAGTTTCGGAAACAACACGAAAAGAATCGTTTCACCATCATTATACCACTTTCCCACACTCATGCCTGTAATCCAGCACTTAACTAATAAAATGCCACCAATTTTATGCACTAACACTGAAAATAACACATGTTTTGGAAAATAAAACAATGCGGCGACGCGATCTTTTTCGTTTTCCCGCCGAATCTCCCAATCTAGATTTTACAGTTAGATGAAAGTTTGCATAAACACTATTTGACTAGAATTCACCAAAGAAACTGCGAAGAGAAATTTTATTTTTCCCTGAAAACGCTTGGAGATTCTTGTTTTTCATTCATCCGTGTTTCATGGTTATGGTTATAGGGCAGTGTTCATAGACTGGTACCAATTAAGGCGAATTCTGTGATAGAGTTATGTCAGTTAGCATAAGAAGTGTGATATAACTTTGCCAATGTCTTATCCTAGAACACTCAAATATAAATAAAGTCCAAATGTTTTTTGTAGTAGGTAGTGTTTAGCACTTATGATATTATCATTGTAGTATTTAAAATGTAGTTGAAAAATATCTTCATAACAATAATATCAATTTAATATACGCACGTACTGCTGGGTGGGACACGGATGTCCTCTCACAGGGACAATGTGTCAGTAATTATAGCTCCTGTATTGAATTTGTTAAAACAAAAATGTAAGTATATTAAAAAAGAGCACGGGCCCACGAGTCTGTGGTAAAGCAGAATATAAAAAAATAATGTTGCCAGTGTAAGAATTAATTTCCAAATTCCTCGAAAACGTAGGCCCCAATGAGGGACAACGACAGCGGAGTCTGTGGCGGTGGCAGACCGTCCGCTGATGATTATTCAGCAATTTGCGGCGCGCGGCGCGTGAAGCACAGGTGCACGGCGTCACGGCCCGTGGGCCCACCTGATCGTGGATCGATTCGACAACCTCGCCGAATTACTAGGGTACTTTCTGTGGGGAGGCTTGTATGACACTGTAGCTCTGGTTCTACGTACTACGGTATAATAATAACATAACGCCCAAAGATCACATACATAGATCCTGGACCCTAACTAGAATTCTCTGTTTATTGATAGCCTTATCAAAAAGCAGACATTTGGCCTGTTGGTGAAATTCTTAGCGGGCGAGATGTACAACCGTCTCAAGGATAGACAAAGGCCTCTTCCTAATTTTTGCCTCATCGCATCGTTTGTAGCGAAGCTCGTCTATCCATCATTAAGCATATTCCCTGAGGTTATCACTTGAATGGGTAACCATAACAAGAATTGGCATTAGAAACAGGAAGCTGCTTAAAAGTTGTAACACCACTTTTTAAGCAGCTGAAAATCTACATACACGAGAAGGGTCTAGGAAGAGACTGTTCTGTGTCTGGGTGTTGTGGGACCATGGTCCTTCGTAGTTAATATGACAGCCTCTGTGGTGTGGAGGTTGAACAGGTCGGCTCATAGCCCGGAGGCGACGGGTCCGATTCCCGCGGCAGGACAAGTATTTGTGCACAGAAAAAAAAGCGCAAATACTTGTTCTGAATCTGGGCGTTGTGCGACCATGGTCTTCGTAGTTCCTGGGTCCCTAGACACAGGGAATCCTAGTTAGGGTCCAGGATCTATGTATGTGATCGTTGGGCGTTATTATTATTGTTATTATTTTATGAATGTGTCGTGTAAGTGGTTAGTAATTAAGGACAGTCAATGAAACAAACCTCTAATTTGTTCCACTTCAAATCAAGATACCTTGAAAGCGCAATCAACCTCGAGCTTTGTATTGTTACAAATGCACTAGAACAGTTGACAGGCTAATAGCTCCGGGGTTAATATTACCCCTTTCAACCCCACTGTAAGCATGTGATCAAAGAATAACGCATAGAAATGTTTAGAAGTGAAACGCATATAAATGTTTGTAGGTATTGCACAATTTATTTGCTTGAAATACGAATGGTTCTAAACTAAAAATAATAGTAATGCTTGTAATGCGTTTTTTGCGTCTGGATGGTGCGTATTATCATATGTATATGTATGCAGATAAAGTTCAAAATAAAAGCAATATAACATTCAGTGTTGTATTGTGTTGCGTTGCGTTGTGTTGTGTTATATTGTGTTGTAATGTGTTGTGTTGTATTGTTTTGTATTGTGTTGTTTTATGTTATGTTGCATTATATTGTTGTGTTATGTTAATAGTGTGTTTTGCTGTTTGTGTTGTGTTTTGTAAATTATAAATTACCTTCTGTGTACTCAATAATCTATGTATATATGTATACTCACACTCAGTTCAACCCTATCGTACAAGGTCACATTCTATCATTAATCACAATCTAATAAAACTCTAATGACTTAATAGCCACTCGTGAAATGGGGTAGTTATGAAACCACCCCTAAGGGCTTCGCACCCAAAGGGTTGAAAATTTTAATTGATATCTGATTTAGGGTCGAGTGGATGGGGTCAAAATAGCGTAGCTAAACAAATGTCAAAATTGTGGCACAGGTGTCATTTGACGGTATATTCTGGTGTTTGTCTAAAAAAAAAAATGGTGGCTAAAAGTGTCAGGGAATTTTTTTGATTACTCCAGGAAACTGTGAAACATTTTATTCTTTCCTTATTCTAACCATAATTATGGGTAGAATCAGAACCATGAAAGCGACGGGAAAACTAGTATTCTGTCATCAGAAAAATATCCTGTTCGATACACCTTTCATTAACGAAAAATATATAATTATCTAATAATACACACATCACCATGTATGTAATATCAAAATTATTTATTATCTTGAACATGGTGGCATACGGTGAATGGCGTTAGAGAGTCTGATCGTCACATTTTAACCTTTTAAAAACAAAGACAATTTTCAAATCTGCTATTATTTATCACAATAAATATGATAACATAAATACATTTATTTTATTTTTATTGTTTGATATTGATTGGCCTGCGTTTGACCACTATCTCACCTGATGGTAAGTGACGATGCGGTCTAGGATGTAACTCGCTTGTCTAGAAGGTACCTGTTCACTCTCGATTTGAAGACTCCAAGGTTGTAGTTTCGGAAAATACGGACCACTATTTGGCTGTTCGCATGATAAATGTGGAGCCAAATCGCTTTGTTTGCACATGTGGTGTAACCATGTAACGGTGGCGTTTTTTCGTACATCTGGGTGTCCGATGGCGGAAAGATGATGGCGGAATCAGATTATGCAACTCCAATGCACACTCGCCTCAAATAATGTAAAAATAAAATCAGATACCATGCAATAACTATTCATTAATGTCTGAAATTATTTTTAATATTTACGCCAAACGCAGTTATAATTTATGACAGTAATTTCATTCCCATTGTTTCATAAAGGTAAATAAAATAATTTAAATAAATTATTTTTTATTACCGCAATTTTAATTTTATTACCGTACGTTGATCTCAAGTTGTTGAATTTGCCAACTATTCATCCTTATTCCCATTTTAGGCATCCTAAATGACGTCTAGCCGTCTATATGGTGCCACAGAATATGTAGTAGCGGTTGGGAAACTTGGCAGCGTAGCGAACTTGTTGTGTCATGAAAGATTTAGTATTTTTGGTTTAAAAAACGACTGTGGATATCACAGGATGCTCTCTAATCGGAAGATTTTTAATCTATGCTTTTTTTACAGTTGTTTTGTGTTAGTGTAGTGATAGATGATGAATAGCTATTAATTTCTTATTGTTTTACCTTTATTGCAAAATTTGACAGAGAGAAGTCAAAATAACTATTTTATTAAGAGAATAAGTAAAAAAGTAAGTGAATATTGGTAGGAACGGCATGCACTTGACCAGCATTCTCGAATATTTCTTTTTAATTCTTGAGGAAGCACTACGTACCTTTCATTATTATTTTTATTTTGACACTTGTTCACCAATTGTTATCATACATGTTTTATTTTGTAGTAGGTTTTTAATTCTTTTAATAATTTGGCATTCTAAATTTACTTCATTATAAAAATATGATAAAAATTAACAAACACGCGACTACAGAAACAATAATTTTTACTACTGTCCTGCACCCCTACCGCGTAACCGTTCTGGGAATCGGCTTCGCCTGCCATCTTGCACGCGCCAATTAACAAATCCACGAGTGCGAGCAAGAGAGAGCACGATTACGATCTTCACCAGACTTACGCGGTATGGCCCCTGTTTGATGTTGTTATTACATATGTATATACTTTTTCTTGATATAAAAAAATATTTGGAACTTACGCAAGCTATTTTGAATAATTATAACTTGCGTAAGTTATAAAATGTCGTCACAAAAAGGCAATTTCTATAACTATTATGTGTACGTCCCATGACCAAACCAATAAAATTAGCAGTTCTAGCTCTACTAAATAAGAAGCGAATATATTATGTCATATAAACTAAAAACAAAATTGATTTTTGTACATAACAAACGTTTCATTACATTAAAAAATCAAATGTGACAAAATTGCACAAAAAAGAATAATGACACTGTAAAGATTCTCCTTGTTTATTATTTGCAGGTGTAATCGAATCGATTCTGAGTTTTTTCATATTTTGCCAGTAGTGGGAAAGAGAACTTCTTTTTTTTATTATAATGGGTTTGTTATATTTTGACATTAAGCATCTTCTAATTATCAAATTACAAGTACAAATCAGATTAATTATTATATTATAATTCATTATTAATTCTGAAAAAATAAGATTAGTTATTATATTATTATTCTGATTGTAATTAGTAAAAATCCAAATATAACCTATTTGCATTAATTAACTGTAACTTGGATAACATAACCAAATATCCGAAGGTAGCGCCCTCTACATTGAGATTTCTGATTTCCAGTTATGATGCATTCTGCACGTTTTCCGTAAGGATGTGAGCACATCCTGTATAATGTCACCCGCTCTTTTCCCAGCTTTATATTGTTTTAACGGCCGAACAATCCGACCAAGTTTATGCGAATTGTCCCAAGTTGTACTACTGTTTTATTGTACAACTTTTGCACATTTTAGGAGCTGTCTTTATAACTGTGGTAAAATACTTAGGGACTGTTGTTTCGTGATGTGATCTGCGAGTTTATTCGAAATCAATTCAATGTTTCCTACTTCGTGATTGTTATGGGAGGTTACAAAGTTTTCTTGCTGGCATGTTTATCAATTTCTTATTTTATTTATTTCCTTAGAACATTACAACCACCTGTTTCTTTACTCATAATACTCATGGTATACTTATTATAAATTTCGCTATTGCGTCACGTTATCTATTGTAAATCTCATCAGCTATAATAAAAAAAGTTAATAAAAGCCTACAATTATGAAGGTAAAACCTTTTTGAGTATTAAATATGAAAATCTCTTACCATCATCTCAGCCCTAAAACAGCTGAACAAATTTCGATTACATTCGGTTTTTATTTTTTTTATGATTTTCTAAAGAGTAACAATGCTATTTACTAGGTGGTAGAACTTTGTTGCAAAGTTCGTCTAGGTAGGTACCACCGCTTTCCCAGTTATTCTGCCGCCAAGCAGTTGTACGCAAGCACTACTGTGTTCCGGTTTGAAGCTGTAGCTAGTGAAATTACTGGGCAATTGAGACTTTATGATCTGATCCCACAATTGAGTAATCTTATTACTAGACTGTGCTGATGTCTCAGAATGATGTGCGCAGTGCAGTGTCGCGCGAAACTGTGTTTTAGTTCCGAGTAACACTGTTCTGTTATGGGCAGCTGTGGCGCTTAACACCAGGCGAACGACTAGCTCGTCACATCATTCACTAACATGAAAAAAAAATGCTTGTGACATTTTCTTTGGCGGGGTGCGTTCCATAAGGCAAAAATTAGCATCTCAATTTTTTGTTTCTCAAACTTAATAGCATTACTGAATAGGTCTCATGCTAACTTCATTAGCTACCTACTACGAGCTTATTTCTGTATTAACTAATGTTTCTATAGGTGGAAACTTAACTGGCCTAGTTTCTTTTATTTTAAGCTTAACTTTTTATGTGAATTTGGCTGTAAGTTTCCTTAAATAAATAAAATAAATAAATTATTAATTCCTGTATCTACTACATTATACAGCTACACATTGTGCAATTATTTGGCCCGATAGCTCAGTTAGTTGTAATCCTGCCTTTTGAACTGTGGGTTGTGGGTTCGATTCCCACCCAGGACAAATATTTGTGTGATGAACATAGGTATTTGTTCTGTGTCTCGGTGTTTATTGTATTCTATGCATGTATTTACAAACAAAATGTATCCAAGTATTGTATCAGTTTTCTGGTTCCCATAGTACAAGCTATGCTTAGTTTGGGGCTAGATGGCGCTTTGTGAAATGTCCACTATTATTATTATTGTTATTATTATTATATAGCTAAAAATCGTGTAATTTGAGGGCAGCCCCCAATTGTGATTTCGACCGCACGATGCTAAATCGAATCACAAAAACAATGGCGTGCTGTCGACACCGAGTCTTGTGTTCACGATTGTGCCACGTTTTCCCACATACCTCACCTCGTCGATAGATCTACACAATCCCCACTTTCACTGATACCACAGGGATAATTATCTTCGTTTGATTATGCAGATGTAATGTGATAAAATAACTTTGAAGAAAGCTTACATTTTATACTGTGATTGATGAATTGCAATATTATTTTAACTAGATTACAACTTCTTTACGAAACTTCTTTAGGCGCGTTTTGGGAGAACAGAAATCATGGAACTCGCGACATCGTCACCGAACGCTTTCCCTGAGCTATATATTCGACAGCCTCTGTGGTGTGGCGGTTGAGCAGGTCGACTCATAATCCGGAGGCGGCGGTTTCGATTCCTGCGGCAGGACAAGTATTTTTGCCTTCTATCGGAAGTCCCCAAAGATGTTGCCCCGCACATTTTTTTTATTAGGTAATGTTTATATCAAATAGGCTATTTTTAGCACTTTTACAATCTCTTTTACTTATACAATATATCCATAATGACTGGCCTGCCTACTTCTGGTAGGTTATGGGTTCGATTTCCACCCAGAACAAACATTTGTGTGTTGAACGTAAGTATTTGTTCTGTGTGTTATATTGTATCTATGTATGTATTAACAAATAAAAAGTGTTGTATCAGTTATCTGATTTCCATAATACAAGCTTTATTTAGTTTGGTACTAGATGGCGCTGTGTGAAAGGTCTACAAATATTTATATATAGATTGAAAAATGTACACGAAATGTATTGCAAAACATGTTTATTTCATCTCTTTCATTACAAATAACTTACAAAAGTTTCATTTACATTACTCCTATAGGTAGATTACGTATTTTTAATTCAACCGATTTGTACAATATTCGTGGCAACGTATTTACTAACATTTCATTACAAACGGTTACGGTAAGAACATTAATGTTACAGTTATTTTCGTGGAAATATTTGCTCCAGTTCAGTAGGCACATAATGAGCGATATATATTGCGTTTTGTGACAGGATTCGCATGTAAATTGACCAAATGCAGGTGTTATTATTTTATGGTTTTTAGCCGTTTTATTAACAAAATACTGTTACACTAAAACAACCATTACCTCAATCTCTAACTGTAGCACTTACGCAGGTGCATTTAAAAAAAATTTACAATATATCTTACAAAGAAAGTAATAAAATAAATACATGAACAAAAACGGTTAAAAACTTGAAATTATAAAGTCCAAAAATATTTACAAATTTTAACAATTAAGATACAATATTACAAAATAATACATTTGTACTTGTATTTAAATTTACAATTAAGTAATTAAGTTACATTTTGAACCAATCTTAAAACTAAGTGGCAAAGTGGGATATGTCTTAAAACAATCATTTTATGAAGAATACATTACAAAAGCATAGATATGTCCTGTAAGCATAAACTTCCAAATAAGTTAAAGCTGGAGTTACGAATACAATTTATTTAACTCTTAGGCCCCATACATATAAAAATAAGTCGCACGCGGCGAACATTTTATTGCTTAAACCTTTATCCAAAAATCTCGATTTAGAAACGTTATGGTGATCTATTACAACCCTTTTAAGCTTGGCAAGGTGCCGTCAATGAATGAAGAATCACGTTCAAAATCGATTCATCCCGAATCATACGTTCGGATATAAATTTGTCCAAATCCTATTGAATTTCGTAAGCCTTTAATATAGATCGCCATTATAACGCGCGTGTGCGTCACAACACCGCCGCACACACGTGTGGCTTGAGCTCTTTCACCGGTTTCATAAAAATTAAAGCGCTTTCGCAGCAAGCCTTAATACTGGCAAGACTCAACGGTCATAAGGAAGACTCTAGATCTAGACTCCTATCTTACATTACTATGGCGTTTCGGGTCTACAAAAACTATCAAAAAGTCAGTCTTTTAATCGGAGGTTGTAGTCACTAGGAAGGGTTTCGATGCACTAACAGCGGTCAAGATCATGAAATGATGCAGTTCTTGTCTTGCTGTTGGTTTTTCCTCTGTCTCTCACGCTTGGCGCACGCGACGGCGTCGTTGGGAACGTACGATATCCTGACGCCGCCGTACGCTCGTCGCGTCGGTAGCGTGTAGGACTCCGCAGAGGACGAGGACGAGGAGCACGTGCTGCAGTAGCTGCTGGCGTCCTCGTCGCGCACCTTCTCCCTCCGCGCGGGCTCGTCCGGCTCGAACGCCTCGTTGTCGTCCCCACAGAACCGCACGGTCCTCCCCCCGCGCGCTTTCCTCGGGGACTTACCGTCGACCAGCGTCAGCTCCGGCATCGACGTCGAGTGTACCGGCGTGACCACCGCTTGCGCTTCCACTGGATGCGGCGGCTTCCAGTCCTCCGGCGGGACGTCCGTCCTCTCGGAGGTCGGGGTCGGCTGTATTTGGTGTTCGGTCATCGACTGCTCCAGCCGAATGTCGGCGAGGGCTCGGTCGAGGCTGAGGCAAGCGTGCGGCGGGGGCGGCGGCGGGTGCGGCGGCGGTGACTCCCGACACATGGAGCCGCTCGGCTCGGAGTCCGCGTCCATGTGCGGGGAGGGCTCTCGCTGCGGCGTCCGGACCGGGGACTTCGGCGAGGGTACTCGTCTCGGTCGCGGGACCCGGGGTGGCCGGCCGAGTCCCGAAGGTCCAGGGCCGGAGGAGTCGGATGGCGTCGGTGGCTCGCCTTTCGAGCAGGCTATGGAGCAGAAGATGGCTCCACGGCGCGGCAGGAAGGGTCGGCCGAGAAGACTAACGCGGCAGGTGTGGCACGCAAAGCAGCGCTCCGTGGCGTGCCAGTGCTGACCCTCATGCGTCATCTGCGCCTGATCCACGCCGACGGGCTCGCCGCAAGCATCGCAGTACTCCGCGAAGCAGCTGTCGAAGCACGGCAGGCAGTAGGGCCGCGCCTCGCGCATGATGTACCGCTGCCCGCCGAGCTGCCGCGAGCACTCGGCGCACGCGAAGTGCTTCATGTGCCATGCTCGACCCTCCGCCTCCGTGCACTCGTCTGCCAAGATGATCTGTCAACAAAACCGCTTGATTACTTTTAAGACATGAGGAAAAATCAAATCTCGGATGGAAGACACTGCGCTGGATAAAAAGAGAAAGCCGAATTCAATTGATTTATTCAATGAAATCGTGATTCGTGTTCGTACTGTCTCGACTTTATTACATAAACAAAAACTCTCAGAACCACAAATCATAACAGAAAATGTGCAATCGCAATGGGGTTTTTGACGTAGCGTCTTCTAACTACCAAGGGGACCAATTACATCGTAAACTGGCTGGCAACCGGTTACGTTTAAATTAATTATTAGTATAAACATGGGTTAATTAGGCATGTGTATTCATCTGGGTGTATGGGCCGGCGCAGTGCGGTGCTGACGACCGGAGCCTCCGCATAGGAGGCTCCACACAATGCCTGGGAACCGTTCCCACGGACCACCGGCTTTATATTTTGTTCGTTCATTAGTGGACTGTTCGCTCATTATTAATATTTCAAAAACGGTATTTTGTGTGCTTTCGATGGAGACGTGACGCGACTTTTTGATTTGATCCGCTTTGCTTGTTCTAGTTTTCACTTCAAACTACCTTCGATAAGGCGCGTTGTCTGACTGCTATTGATTGTAAAATTCATTACATCAAAAAATACATAAAAATTCATTATCATGTAAAAAGTTTCATCAAAATCATAATATTTACTCTACTCGTTTGACCAAAGTCTACATAGATACTATTCGGGACGAAACAAGTTTAGAGACAAATTGCTGAATGTCACAGACACAAATTGCTCCAGTTTCCAGGAGTTCCACAGAAGCACCCCACGTTTTCTAGCTTCAATTTTAGCTCCCACTAAGATTTCAATTGCATGGGAGCGTCGCTATCTGCTCATTATCTTTTGTGCAACTCTGAGACCTAGATTAGGCATCTTATTGTAACTACCTTTCTTTGACTGTGCTTCGGATGCCACATTTTATTCTCGTTAAGGGCTTACGTCTACTTTGTAGTCAGATTTAAAAGCGATGCAATAATAATGTTTTTGCAACATAGGAGGTTTTGCATGAGAGTATGGGATTGTCACAGTATGAAAGTTTAATAGAATACGTTCTTAGTGTTTTCCGTTGCTCTTTTTAATGCCATTGATTAATAAAAATATCTCGCGCAAATTGTAAACCATATTTTTTTTAACCAATACCAATTTCCGCGCAGAAATGCTTATTTTTCTGTTGCAGCGTGAAAAACGAACAAACAGAACCCTTTTCACTTTAATTTTACTACTTAAATCTTATGTCATATTAGTAAGGGAGTAGGAATAGAAATCTGGTAGAGTTTTCACAATTTCGATCACTTTTTTAACGGTCTCTGTTGGTCTCTACCGACCTTTACAGCGCATAAGGTTAAGTCTTAAAAAATGGGAATCAACTAGCTTGATTGCACCCACGGAGTTCAAATTGATTCAGATTCAGATGCAGATTTTAATTGGCTGGGAGATAATCTTCTGGAACCGTGTAAAAATTCGTGACTGTTCTAGCCGACGGGATACATCGATCTTGACGAGGCTGGGGTCTGGTGTTACATATCGTATACCGGTGCCGACAGCAGTACCTGGGCCAGAAGGGCTAGACTGGTCTAGTGATCCTAGCGCAGCCGATACTACTTCTGCTATAGGATCGTTGGTTGCCCAAACCGTGCCGGGCGCGGGGACTACGGTAGTTTAGATTGTTACTATACTGCTATTTATTATGTGGTTATAACCAATTATTAATCTCCGAATCACATCGGAGGAACATTAGTAGGAAAGGGAGGCGGGTATGTCTGCCTCCGCGACATCCGTCATGACGACCTACGGACTAAAGATAACCACACTCCAAATAAACCACAATCCACTATAGGATTTCCCCCCTAACCTCGGGAAAAAAACCACTAATAAGGTGTGCAGGCACTAAGGTCCTTATTACAGAACGATGCTCAGTCATCGATCGGTGCTCAAGCAGAGATTACATTCACTAATTGATCACTTTATGAATGAAATCTCTGCTTGAGCACCGATCGATGACTGAGCATCGTTCTGTAATACGGACCTAAGTGTAATAAAACATAGCTATAAGTTACATCACAATCAAGAGTCCTTTTCACACGGACGTGTGACATCGGCATCCATGTGACAGAAAACGTGTCATCAAAACACGTTTTGTTAGTTATCTTTTCTTTTATTAATGACTAGTTGCGACCCGCGGTTTCACTGCGGATAAAGAGTATTTTAATTTTTTACACATTCCACTGGAAAATTTCACTTTTCCGGGATAAAATGTAGCCTATATATTAATCTAGTGTACAAGCTATCTTGGTACCGAATTTGGCGTGAAGGAGTGACAAACATACACACATACACATGCACAAACACACATACACACATACAAACTTTCGCCTTTATAATATTAGTGTGAACAGTGATAATTAATATGTGGTAGGACTTTTCTGCAAAGTTCGTCTAGGTAGGCACCTTCGCATTGCCAGTTATTCTGCCGCCAAGCAGTAGTGCGCAAGCACTACCGTGTTCCGATTTGAAAGGTGCTGTAGCTAGTGAAATTATTGGACAGATGAGACTTTATGAACTAATCTCATAGTCTAGCAATCTTATTACTAGACTGTGTTGATATCTCAGGACGACGTGCAGTGCGCAGTGCAGTGTCACGCAAAATTCTATACTTTGGAGTTCCGAGTGACACTGCAACTGATATGGGCTGCTGTGTCGCTTAACATCAGGCGAATGACTGGCTCGTCGTGTCATTCCTTAGTTTAAAAAAAAATATCGGTGTTTCGCAACAACTTTAGAGTTTAGATCAAACAAGGTCTACCAATACCAACCTGGGATCTAGATCCAGTGTTAGGATATCTTTAACATAATCATATTCGTTTTAGTATTTTTGCTATCAAAATATTTTTTTTTAAATTTTTTCAAACGGATAATAAATACTTTTGAGAATATCTAAAAAAATTACTTTAAACCAAGTCGTTGGCTTGCCGAGGTCTAGTTTCCACATAGGTTTACTATACTGCAATGCTGATACCTTGACATTTGCTCAATTTATCCATATTATTACTCCAGTTTGCTGCCAACTCCACCATGTTAAAGGCCACCATAATAAGCCGCGTTATTTAGAAAAACAGAGCACTTTAGTTAAATATTACCATAAAATAGGAAACTTAATGGCAGTTCCGAGTGCTTTTCAAAGTTTTCTTATCAGGGTAAAGCAATTTCATAAATGGGAGCAAAGTTTCGATAAAAACAAAGAAATATTTTATATTAAAGCCAAAGATTACAAATTCGTTTCCAGGCTTGGCTTGCACATAGCATTGTGGTTAATATTAAATAATAATGTTGTAGATATTTCTAAGTTAAATATTCTATCAGTAATTTGATTCCCAACTCGCAATACTATTGTTTAGTTTGCGCTGTGTGAAATTTCCACAAATATTACAAAAAAATATATCACCCGGTATAACTTTGTTTTTGCTTTGTTTAATGTTAACGTCGCCATATTGACAATTGTAGTAAATTGTCATTTTCGCGGGCATACCAACATAATAATACAAATTTAAAGTAGATTTTAACTTTGTTATGGTGATAATGGAACCAACAACTTTCAACTTCCGTTCGCCTCGTTACGCATTCACCAGCTTACTCCCCAAGTCAAGCGTGCGTAAAGTTTTACTTCAAAACCTCGACAGGTACCATGTTGTAACATAATATTAGGTCTTTACCTATGAAATTGCCGTTTTGTTTGAAAAAAGTTAAAGTATTTTTTTTTCGAACTTATTTATTTCTTTTATTCAAATTAATCAACCCTGCAATCAATGCATCTTTGTCAACGCTGTGGCAGTTTATGGATGCCCTTCTTGAAAAAATCAGCAAGACGGGAGACAACAAACTCTTCAAAGGCGTTTTGTACTGCCTCTCGGAATTGAATTTTTTTCCCGCTAAAAAGTTGTCCAAATTTTGGAAAAAGTAATAGTCGGTAGGCGCAAGATCTGGTGAGTATGGCGGATGAGGGAGAGCTTCCAAACCCAACTCATGCAGCTTAGAGACGGTCTGTTGTGCAGTATGGGGTCGCGCGTTGTCGTGAAGTAGCAGTGGAAACGACCGATTGACCAAAGCTGGTTGCAGACGTGCGAGTTTCGCCATCATTGTGGTCAGTTCTTCAATGTACACATCTGCAGTAATGCTCTCGCCGTTTTGTAAAAAGCTATGATGAATCACACCAGCACTAGACCACCAAACTGTGACCATCACCTTTCTAGGGGTCATTTTTCGTTTTGCACATTGCTTTGGTACCGAACCAGGATCTAACCAACTTGCTGAGCGCTTTCGATTGTCAAAAAGAATCCATTTTTCGTCGCACGTAACAATTCGGTTCAAAATTCCTTCATTTCTGTGCCTGTTAAGCAGCGCAAGGCAAGTCTCGACGCGTACGTTGCGCTGGCGATCGTTAAGTTCGTGGGTTCTGGATCTTTAAGTTATCAAGCTTTTTTATCTTGCCAATCTGTCGCAAATGAACCAATATTGTTTTGATGCTAACATCAAAAGCTGCTGCCAGCTCAGCTGTAGATTGAGATTCATCAGCTTCCACAATCGCCTTTAATTCATCATTGTTGACCAAAGTTTCCGGACGACCACGAGGTTCATTTTTCAAGTCAAAATTCCCAGAACGGAACCGAGCAAACCAATAACGGGTTGTACGTTCGTTTGTACAGTTCTCTCCGTAAACGTCGTTGATGTTACGTGTCGTTTGTGCCGCGTTGGTGCCACGACGGAACTCATATTCCATAATTACACGAAATTTCAAAGTATCCATTATGAGGAAAAATGTTGAAATGTAATGAAAATACAACGCTAATCAATAAACAAAAGACTTATATTGTAAATAGAATGTCATATTTTTAAAACAAAATTCATTTGAATTTAGAATTCATAGCCAATCAAAACTTTTTTTTGTTTGAAAAAGTCTGTACTGCAATACGGCAATTTCATAGGTAAAGACCTATTATATTACTTACTGATAGTGGGCATGAGAACTTGAACTGTTACAGTCCAAATGTTATTTCTAGTAGATAATTTTATCATTTGAATTCGCATTTTAGTAGCAGTTGTTATTATTATAGTAGTAGTTTGAGGAATAAAGGCACTTTTTCCGTAATAATTATTAATTTAATAGATGATTTTTTAATGAGAAGCTAAAACTTTTATCGCAAGCGGGATTTGAACCCTCACCCTCCGTCCCTAAAGTGGTGACATGTTTGACTTAAGCTACTGTGACATGTAATAACGCGTCCAAATTTACTGATATACTGCTAAATTTTAATTTTTTACTAGGTAATATTTTTACAGTGGAGTGTCACGCGAAACTTTATACTTTAGAGTTCCGAGTAACACTACAACTGATATGGGCAGCCGTGCTGCTTAACATCAGGGGAACGGTTAGTTCGTCACGTTATACCTACCTTAACATAAAAAAAACCTAGATTTAAGTTTTACATATTTCATTTTTTTATTTAGTTATATGGGCGCATTCTATAGACTGACTGATATTAGAGGAAAAGAACGAATTAAATTCCACCTTGTATAATGTCATTAATAAATAAAATATACACTTTTACTAAACGTTTTTTAGATGTTTTAATTTAATAATACAAAGGGATTTGGGACCTGGGCTGAAGCCCGAACACTGCTTTAGTTGATATTTAACTTAAAACAATAAAATATTACCAAGGGTACTTAATATGCAACATTAGAAATCGGTGTTTTTATCCGTCGCGTGACTCTTCGACGTAAAATTCGAGTGCCTTTATCATAACATCGACATGCTCGCAGTCGGCGGCGGTAAGAACTTCGATAACCATCTCCACTGTAATTTTGCACGGTTGTATTAGCAAAGAATTAGCTGCTGTGAGTGGAAACGGATCAGCGGAACCTCGTGCAACTTTTACCGTGCAGACTGTGTAAGCCATGCAAAGCTTGGAAATTGCATTTGCAGAAACAATCCTGAACCACCGGCATTTTTAACACACGCTTTTACAGCCCCTGTGGTGTGTTGGTTTAGCAAGTCGGCTCATAGCCATGAGGCGGCAGGTTTGATTCCCGCGGCGGGACAAAGAAAAAAAAAGCGCCAATACTTGTTTCTCTTCTCTTTCTATCAGGCGATATGTAGTCAACGCGCGAAAAATAACGCAAAAACGTCTTAAAAAACGAGTGTATGACCATACGACTGAAGTTAAACTTCTTTAGTTTAGCTCCATCTATCGGCCGGTATAACTTTGTTTTTGGTTTGTTTAATGATAATGTCGCCATTTTGACAATTGTAAATTCGTCATTTTACCGGACATACCAACATAATAATACAAATTTTTAACTTTGTTATGTTGACAAAGGAGATCTACGTGAGCCAACCTCCACTTCTGGTCGCCTCACATTCTCCAGCTTACTCCCCAAGTCAAGCGTGCGCAAAGAAGGTTTACTTCAAAAATATTTTGTTATCCTCACATGCACTCACCCTCCCGACATGATGAAGTATATCGGAGTCAGTCCACGTAATCGCTACCCTCTACGTCCGATATAATCGTCGGTTCCGGTCCGGAATTCACCGGAAGTCGGCAATAATTGCCGTATACAGTGTGTACAATCTGCTGTATTTTTGATGACAGTATGATAGCGTTTGGGAGGTATTTTCACGGGTTAAAATAAATAATATAAATATCAGGTGAAACATGAAGCATACCAATCAGAACAGAATCAGGAAACAATGAAAAGTATTAATTGCTAAAAATAATTCTTTCATTCTTTGAGTGAAATATTTTATCTAAATCGATATAGCATATTGCAAGATGGGCCCCTAGAATAAACACACTTATGCCCATCTTCTTCTATCTATACATATAAAATTCAAAGTCCTGACTGACTTATACGCAGAGCCTAAACCGCTGGTCCTAGAGACTTGAAATTTGAAAAGTGTAATCTTTGTAAAGTGTAGGTATCCACTAAGAAAGGTTTTTCGAAATTCCACCTCTAAGAGGGTGAAATGGGTGGTTGAATTATCGATGAAAAAAATTCTTCGTTTCTTATAGACCACGCGCAGAAGCTAGTCTGTACTAAAGTCTATTAAAATACAACTTAGCTTGCATATAATGTTGCTTAGATTATCCCAGGGTTCTCGTATATATTTAAATTCATGTCAACTTGGCAGACTAAATTTTGGAACACTGATCAGTTGTCTCAACCAATGAGCGTACAGTATTTGGCATGTTCGCTTGAGATGAGTTTGACAAACGTACGAGAAACCGGGGGCTAGGGAGATAAGTGCGAACTTAGGAGCTGTCAAAATTTGGTACAGACGGACATTAGCTATCCCACAAGCCATCTGCCTGCATCAATCATGAAATATGACCCGGGCGTGTTCAAGAGAAGAGTGAATAGGTGTTTACTCGGCTAGCATGCTACACCTTCGATCGCATCGTCACTTCCCATCAGGTGAGAGCGTGGTCAAATGCTAGACAAGTTTGGAAAAAAAAAATCTTAATCTTCATGACTTCTAATATAAATATAAATAAATAAATAAATATCTGTGGACATTTCACACAGCGCCATCTAGCCCCAAACTAAGCAAAGCTTGTACTACGGGAACTAGATAACTGATACAATAATTAGATACTTTTTGTTTGTAAATACATACATAGAATACAATATAACACCCAGACACACAACAAACATCGATGTTCATCACACAAATGTTTGTCCTGGGTGGGGATCGAACCCACAACCCACAGTCCAGAAGGCAGGGTTACTACCAACTGAGCTATCGGGCCAGTCAAATATACCTACATGCTAATATATTCTACTATAGCTGAAGCAAAAGAAATTCTTCGAAGTATAGGTGCGGATCTAAACTTAAGATACCCTTACACCCTCACATTATGACACCGTTTTGATGGGAGATATATTAGGTCTTTACCTATGAAATTGCCGTTTTGTTTGAAAAAAGTTAAAGTATTTTTTTTTCGAACTTATTTATTTCTTTTATTCAAAGTAATCACCCCTGCAATCAATGCATCTTTGCCAACGCTGTGGCAGTTTATGGATGCCCTTCTTGAAAAAATCAGCAGGACGGGAGACAACAAACTCTTCAAAGGCGTTTTGTACTGCCTCTCGGGAATTGAATTTTTTTCCCGCTAAAAAGTTGTCCAAATTTTGGAAAAAGTAATAGTCGGTAGGCGCAAGATCTGGTGAGTATGGCGGATGAGAGAGAGCTTCCAAACCCAACTCATGCAGCTTAGAGACGGTCTGTTGTGCAGTATGGGGTCGCGCGTTGTCGTGAAGTAGCAGTGGAGACGACCGATTGACCAAAGCTGGTTGCAGACGTGCGAGTTTCGCTATCATTGTGGTCAATTCTTCAATGTACACATCTGCAGTAATGCTCTCGCCGTTTTGTAAAAAGCTATGATGAATCACACCAGCACTAGACCACCAAACTGTGACCATCACCTTTCTAGGGGTCATTTTTGGTTTTGCACATTGCTTTGGTACCGAACCAGGATCTAACCAACTTGCTGAGCGTTTTCGATTGTCAAAAAGAATCCATTTTTCGTCACACGTAACAATTCGGTTCAAAATTCCTTTATTTCTGTGCCTGTTAAGCAGCGCAAGGCAAGTCTCGACGCGTACGTTGCGCTGGCGATCGTTAAGTTCGTGGGTTCTGGATCTTTAAGTTATCAAGCTTTTTTATCTTGCCAATCTGTCGCAAATGAACCAATATTGTTTTGATGCTAACATCAAAAGCTGCTGCCAGCTCAGCTGTAGATTGAGATTCATCAGCTTCCACAATCGCCTTTAATTCATCATTGTTGACCAAAGTTTCCGGACGACCACGAGGTTCATTTTTCAAGTCAAAATTCCCAGAACGGAACCGAGCAAACCAATAACGGGTTGTACGTTCGTTTGTACAGTTCTCTCCGTAAACGTCGTTGATGTTACGTGTCGTTTGTGCCGCGTTGGTGCCACGACGGAACTCATATTCCATAATTACACGAAATTTCAAAGTATCCATTATGAGGAAAAATGTTGAAATGTAATGAAAATACAACGCTAATCAATAAACAAAAGACTTATATTGTAAATAGAATGTCATATTTTTAAAACAAAATTAATTTGAATTTAGAATTCATAGCCAATCAAAATTTTTTTTTGTTTGAAAAGTCTGTACTGCAATACGGCAATTTCATAGGTAAAGACCTATTATTTTCCTGCATTATCAATTGAACATTTAGCAAAATTACAATTCAGTAAATGATCGCAAAACCCCCAAAATTAGCATCAAGAACCCCTCGACCTACTTATCGATAGCCTGAATAAATGTGCCCCTCGAAGGCCTGTGCCCCTCAGCCCCGACGGGACCCTGCCCCGGGCCTGCTTCCGGTCTCCCCTTCAGGCTGATTTATGGGCGACTCCACCAACTGGCGGTCGTTCAACCTGAGCCGGCCATTGATATGCCAATTATGTGGCTCTGCACATGTTTTGCATGTAACTTCTTGTTTTGCCGACTATTCTGGTGAAACTATTTTTATAAAACGCCCTCGAGATAAAATTCCTTATATACTACAGTGGAGTACTTAGTTCTGTCTGAATCTTCGAAGCAACCCTCTTAAAAATATTTGAACTTCTCTGACGTGCAAATACCATACTGGGTGATGTTATAACTAAAAGTGTGACGTGAGATATGAACTAAAGTGAATTGGAAGTTGCTACTGAAGAGCAAAAGATTTCCGATTAAATTTTCATGACAAATTCTGGAATAATTAAACTTTCAGCCACAGACGCAACCAGCAGAGATTATAACATTTAAACTACTTTCAGAAAAAGTTGTTGTTAATATTACCTCATCACAAGCAGAACACCTCGGCTTCATGGTCTCCGCATGATGCCGTCCGCAGTAGAGACGCCCGTCCTTCCAGAAGTAGACCAGGTCCACCAGCAACTCCTGGCAGGTTGCGCAGACGAAGCAGCCGGGATGCCACCTGGCGGCTGGACCAGCGCGGCCTGCAGCGACGCACATGTCGCCCGCGGACATGGACTCCTCGCACTGTGGAAAAATAGACAGAATTAGACAAAATACAAAGTAAAATGTACTCAAAGTAGGTAGATCGACGATATTCACGGGATGGCTGAAGCTGGATTAAAAGACAAGATCAGCCAAAAGCCTAAGATCGCTCTAAGTGATGTGCATTAGGATAGTAGGACTAATAGAAGGATGATGTCGATGATGATGATGTATGAGCAGTACTTATTGGTAATCATCACAAACAGCCTGAAGCCGTCCGCTGCGGAACATAAGCTTCGCGCGACTTTGAGCGGCCGCTTGCCTCCTGCATCTATCAGCTGATAGATCCACCTATTTTGCGGCCTATGCTGCGTCTGCGGTCATGGTCGCCACTCGAAAACCTTTCTTCCTTTCGGCTGTCAATTCTAACAACGATGTGGCCTGCCCATTGCCATATCAACTTACTAATTCTAAGACTTATATCGGTCATTTTAGTTTCATTCATTTACTTTTGGTTAATGTCATTTACATATAGTTCCTAACAGAAATCAAATGTAACCATACCGTTCCACAAATGGCATAAAGTCAGTTTTGTTTACACTGGTACAGAATTGATCTTATTATTTTACGTTATAACACTAGCTGATATTATTTGAACACAGGTTGTTTAAAATGTAGAGAAAGGGCTATTCATTTTTGTATATAGAAAAAATAGACAAGGAAATAATATACACCTTTTGACACCTGTTAAAGCAAATAAGTTTCAACTCATGTCATTTCAATGTAATAAAATGTCTATTCAAATTACACCGAGTATTCTGATACAAATCCGTTGAACAGCTCTGAGAAACAACTCGTAGTCTCAAAGCTTCTACAACCCACAAGTCACGTCAGTGAAAACATTGAATGAGCATACGCACTAGCACACTACCTCCTCAACTACAACTATATGCCCAACACCATTATCAAGCGGCACATTTGGCATGCGAGCCACGTGCCTTCCATTCATAAAACTCTTGCTAATCACTGCATAGCTTCAGGGCGCGTTGACTTCCCGATCAATATTCTAGCAGACCAGGACTCGACCTTCCTCGGCAAGGTCGACGATTGTTCTCGTTTAGGAAGGGGACTAATATGGTTAGATGGGATAGATTTTGGCAGAATACGTTTCATTTAAGTTTTAGTACAACGCTTTTCCACATATTATGATAATTATGTCCATGTAAAGAAATACCTACCTACACATACAAGTCATCGTCCATTTGTTATCATAAGCATCGTAAGGAATGTGTCTTGCTTTAATAACATAAATATCACGTTTATAGTAACTAAGTACGGACATGAACTCCGCGACCTTGCTAATGGAAAAATCGACAATGACGAATTTCTTAGTAAAGATAGCGACAGCCAAGATAAAACTTAGAACGGATCTAAGTTTAGAGCGCATTTGTCAACTGTTTGTGTTACTGAGCGAAAAGATTTCCGCGGAAACCATCCCAGTGACGAATACTCTGACAAACAAAAACAGTGGCTAAATTCTTTAAGCGAATGGTGAAATATGTTTCTCTATAATTTCGCAAGTTTAGAGATGACGTAACGACGCATCTGGATCAACAATCGTTTTAGCGGTTCTTAATCATCTACTCGTATAGGATACGTTGACGAGTCATGTAGGTAAATCTATAGTGGGAGGGAGCTATTCACCCGAAATCGATGCGGTTGCGAGAAGTGTGAGTAAAGAATGCGTAATTATTATCCAACCCGGACCTATTCTTTTATCGGGACTAAATGTGATAAGCTAATTTTTGCTCTAAAAATATTACGATACGTAATACAAAGAGCTCATATGGTTAGGAAAAATTGACTCTGAGAAATTAGCCACGCGGTAATACGTTTATGAATTAATCCTGTGTCATTATCTTTTCACTAGCTTTCTTACTACCGTCATAGCCTATTTAGCGTATCTACCATTATTAATAATTAAAACAATATTGCAATAAAATATATTAAAATATGTGTTTTGATTTTGGCATTAAATATCATTACATAAATTAATGTGCATTTTTTGTTCATATTACTTGTACTTTAGTCGTATCATGAATCTGTTGCTACAAGAACTTGATTAGAATTTTTTAGGTGTGATACATTTGCGTTTGACCATCTGATGGTAAGCGATATTGTGGCCAAAGATGGAGCACGTAAATCTAGGTAAAAAACGAGTGTGCTTGCTTAGAATTTAAAACTTCTACACGAAACGTAACTCTCTCTCTTTCTATCTTCACTAACTTATATCTCCCTCTTAACTTCCGTTCGCCTCGCCCGATCAATTCCCGTAACGCTCTCGTCACGCATTCACCAGCTTACTTCCCAAGTCAAGCGTGCGCAAAGAAGTTTTACTTCAAAAAGCTTATCCTAAAGATTAAGCGGTCTTAGTCTACATTATATAAATCCCACCTTCAGAATCTATCAGTGTACCTAGCCAGTGCGTGATAGACTCATGTCAGAGGAATCCCTTTCATCGTTTGTTTTAGAAGCGAACTGATTCATGCATTCCGACACCCGCTTATAAGGAGCACTCCGCACTGAGAGCGAATAGGTAAAGACCGTTGGATACAAATAACTATGACCATTTGCTAATACAATGTCTAACATTGAATAATATTGGATTGGTATAGTCAGCTTTTTCTACCTTTTTTAGTATCAGCCTTGTCCCATACGCCAATGTCACATTACACCCGGCGTCTTAGAATGCCTGAATCCTGATCGTATACCTAATAAGACATGAGAGAGAAAAGAAGAATGGGGCTGGGGTGAACTGGGGGTTGATCACGGAGCTTTGGTTGCAAATGTTGCAATGCAACAGGAGAAATTTCATTCTTTATTTGAAAATTTCCATGGACATAAACTACTTATTAAAACTTTCAAATTCATTTTTTATCTGTGTTTCTATTGGTTGCATTTACGTTATCGCCTTTTTTCAATTTCAAAATATCTTTATTAGTAATAATTATTTAACAAAATTATACAATAACCAGTGTCTTAATCCTAGCAGTATAATATATTAACATGGTAACGTTTTCGGGCACACAGGCTTGTTCAAAAACTTATAATGTGTAGTTCAAT
Source organism: Ennomos fuscantarius (assembly GCA_905220475.3). Lineage (NCBI taxonomy): Eukaryota > Metazoa > Arthropoda > Insecta > Lepidoptera > Geometridae > Ennomos > Ennomos fuscantarius. The sequence continues at coordinate 588,157 of HG992040.1, read as the reverse complement.
AAAAATAATAAAAATCAGATGTTGAAGTAGTAAGTAGGCTAGTTATTTATTATATTTAAGTTATCGCTTGTGATCGCCTAGCTGATCCCGAAATATCTTTCACTGGTAGAACTGCACTATTGATTACTGTTTTGTTTTATTCCGATACTAGTTTTCGCCTGCAATTAGGTATGCTTTATGAATAATAATAAAAATAATAACGCCCAACGATCACACACAATATCCATGAACCCTAACTAGGATTCCCTGTGTCTAGGGACCCAGGAACTACGAGGACCATGGTCCCACAACACCCAGACTCAAAACAAGTATTTGCGCTTTTTTTTCTGTTTATAGTAGGTACAACTAAGATTACCTAGTTTAAAGAATAGCACTTTGCTCTTTATAAACTACATCTACACGATTGCTTGATGATAGTAGTAACCGAGTACCAAGGTTGCATCAATTGAGGAAAGGTCTTTACTCAAGCCATAAGCAAAAAATTATATTCCAACCAGGTGCATTCTATATACGGAAGAATATTTTAGAAGGCTGAATTTTTATAGTTTGGTCGATTGATTACGGCAGTTCTTTTTATTCTGTGGTAGAGCAGGAACGCAAGCATTAGTAAAATAATCTTGGAGGATTTTCGGAATCGATGTATTACCTAATATTTTTGGGAGAATTCGGTATGAGCCGTAAATTCCGATCCTATTTCAACAATTGAACAATATACCGAGGGACAGTTTTTGTATACATTCCTCCGATTCGCGCACACCTCGCGCTAGCAATCCCGGGGTAGGCACGTACGGGGCTGGTTCTAAGAAGGTTTATATTGTCGACGGTGTCTCTGATCTTTGAGGAACATCAGAACTGAATGGGCTTGAGTTTGGTCAATTGAAGAACTACGATTTCAAAATGTTGTTGACTCTATTGATAGTCTTGGGATCAACTTTAATTTAAGGTACTCTGGTTGTGCTGTTGAAAGTTCACAATAATTATCTATGCTTACTAGGTGGTAGGACTTTTCTGCAAAGTTCGTCTAGGCAGGTACCACAACTTTTCCAGTTATTCTGCCGCCATGCAGTAGTGTACAAACACTAATGTATTCTGGTTGGAAGGGCACTGTAGCTAGTGAAATTACTGGGAAATAAGACTTTATGATCGGGGGGGGTGATCACGAAATTTTTATTGCAATGCAACAGGAAAAATTTCCATACTAACTATGCACATAAGCTGCGTATTGAAACTGTCAAAACCATACAAATTTGTGTTTCTATCCGTTGCAATCGAGTTACGTGATCGCCCAGCAGATCGTCAGTGCACCTAGTGGGGGGCCTAGCTCACTACTCGTATATCCATTACTAGTTTCTGCTCGCGACTTCGCCCGCGTGCCCTATAGGAAAGATTTTTTTTCATAGGTGAATTATCTATGAAAAAATTTCTTCTTCGTTTTCCACCACCCATTTCAACCTCTTTGAGGTGGAATTTCGAAAAACCCACATTTTACAAAAAAAACACCCTGCAAATTTCAAGTCTCTAGGATCAGCGGTTTAGGCCGTGCGTTGATTTATAAGTCAGTCAATCAGTCAAGACTATGAATTTTATATGTATAGATTTCATTCTTAATCTTGCCATTATCAAAAGCGTTAAAATTTAAAACGAAATGAAATAATGGCTTTAAAATAAAAGCACCGAAAACGGTGTCCGTATAAAGTTAGTTTATAAAATGGCCATTTTAGTTAAAATAATCAACTAAGTAGCTTATAAATAGTAAATAATGAAGTTATTAGAATCCAAGTAGTACGTTTCCTCAGCGGACAGTGAGTCAGTCCGCGTCGTCTGGGCGCGCAGACGCGCAACTATGTGGAAGTCGCCGAATAAACGAGTGTGCGTTGAATCTACAAGCGGTGCGGGTGCCACACGAGAGTTCACTTCGCGCCCCTTACATCTTACAATAAAATGTTAGACCTAACTAAAACCTAGTTAAACTTACAATAGTTCAGAACTGCTTTGTATTAACGAGCTAGTCGTTCACCTTCGGGGAAAGTACAACTACATAACTTGATAGATAAATAGATAAACTCTTTATTGACATTAAGATGACAAAATACAAAACAGGAAAGCTTATATGTAGGTTACAATGGGCGGTCTTATCGCTAAAAAGCGTTCTCTTCCAGATATCCTTTGGATGGACAGAGATAGATCAATGAGCATGAAAATGTGCTATAAAATAAAAGTTACTATACACAAACTAAGATAAATATTAGTAGACTAGCACATAATAGTAGACTAGCATATAATAGTAGACTAGCATATTATAGTAGACTAGCTTGGTTGGTTCACAGGCGACTCTCGTGTCGACAGGAGTGCTCCACCTAAGAGAGTATGATATGCTACCTAGCCTATGCTATAATAATAATAATATAATAATAATTATTTATTTAATATGGATAATGCCTTCTAAGTATGTTTATACAATAAATCCAACCTAGATCAATAGAACGGCTAATAAACACTTTAACCTTCAAGTCTAGGTCGTAATGGAACATGCATTTTCTATTTGATGCTTTAATAAAATATACTTATATAAGGTATACTTAAATAAACTAACTCGAAAAGCCTTCATTAAATTTGTTATTCTGACGTCAAACGTTTGACGTCAAAAAGACGTTGCCTTCTAACAATATTTATAAGAAATGGGAAATGCACGTTCATCGTTGAAAATCCATAAATATGTACATGAATAAATTTAATTTATATAGATATTATCTAGTAGTCGCTAAATTAAATTTATTGTATTATATTACTGTAATATGTGACGATAATATCGTCACATATTACAGTAATTATTTTAATTTTAAAATTTCTTTTTTTAGATAAAAACTTAACAACTCAGCGCTAGAATATATAACTAATACACAAATCTATAGCTATTTAGTATCAATTAAATCAACTCAAAGTCAAATCAAATAATAATAATAACAATATGACAAATGTATTTTCTTTTTTTTTTTACAATCTTATTTATTTTTCACTGTTTTATCATCTATGTTTTATTTCTTTCATTTTTATTTAATTGTAATTTATTTCCATCAAAATTTAATTGTATTTATGTAGTAATTAGTGTAATTGGTGTAACCGTACTAATTAAATAAATAAATAAATTAGACTTAGTTTCACAGACTAATTAACGTTTTAACTTAAAAAAAAAAAACAAAAGTTGCCATTAAGCCATTAACGAGTGTTGTAGTTAGGTACGTATAGTTGTAACATATAATATATATAAGTAATATACATAACATAGATAAAACATAAAGATAAAGACATAACATATAATTACAAATATGTAAAGATATACCATATAAATACATAGACATGTGCCATATACAAACTGCGTGGAGTATCTATCACATCACACTAATAATATAAAGGCGAGAGTTTGTATGTGTGTATATTTGTTACTATTTTACGCTCAAACGGCTGAATGGATTTGGATGAAATTCGGTACCAAGATAGCTTATACACCGGATTAACATATAGGCTATATTTTATTCCGGAAAAATGAAATATTCCCGTGGGATGAGCAAATAATTAAAATACTTATTATCCGCGGGTGAAACTGCGGGGCGCAACTAGTTTAAAAATAAAGCATAACTAAAACGTGAGATTGAGAAAAGAAATGGAGTAATGCAATGGTGTTTATTAAATCTTTAGCAATAATTCTTTAAATTCTTATGAGAAATAAATTCTTTATAACAATATGTAAAGCTCATATTATACTAGATCGCATGTTTGATGTCTCTGTAATTATCCTATCCATAAATTCCATTTATTTAGTTGACGATGTTTGTAACTGATGATAATATGTTATAATTGCAAATGCATTCATATTATAAATAAAAATAAATAAATATTTTATTCTGGAAGAAATGGACTCATCCTGAATATCACAATTATTTCTACCATCTTTAATATTCACGAAGCCACGGTATCCCCGCCAGTTCATGGCTCCCAACAGTTCGTTATGATTATGACTACGACTTTCACTGACATCGTGCCGGTACGTGACAGAGAGACAGACATCAGCTGGCCGGAAGCGGAGGTGACGTCACGGGATATATTACCGTAGGCTTTGCTCGAATATCCTTCGTGTAATGGTAAATGACGAATATGAAGAGCTACTTGAAAAAATAGGTGCTTTTTTATTAACGTTAAAGACTTGAATAACAGACAGATACAAAACTTACCGCAAACTAAAAACTTTAAATAACCTATAGGACCCATATAGCTGAAATGTTTAGTACTCATGTAAGCGATTTAAGGGGATATGCTTCCTTGCGTTTGCGATCGCATCTGAATTTCATAACCAGTTCCAAAAGTAATTTAATTTCCCGTTTTTTTAAAGAAGCCGTTGGTAACTTTCACAATGTTTGATCGTAGCGTCTACTAAGGACAACCGGTGCGGTGGTTGATCAGGTTGGCTCATAGACCGGCGGTGGCGGGTTCGATTCCCACGACAGGACATGTATTGTGTTCCAAAAAATAAAGCGCAACTACTTGTTCCGAGTCTGGGTGTTCTGGAACCATGGTTACTCAGTCCCTAGACACAGTGAATCTTATTTAGGATCCAGGATCTATGTAAATGATCGTTGGCCGTTATTATTATTATTATCATCATTATTATTATTATTAATTCATATAATTTTAAAAATTCATGCTCTCGTTTCCAGTAGTACTTAGGTATCTTAAACGTCGGGTTTTGGTTCAAGAAAATCTGCACTTAACTCCTTCTTGGCAAACTTAAACCTAATTTGAATTCGTGACATGTCCTAATACTTACAACATGAAAGCGTTTAATTTACGATATTTTCGTGAGTTTCAGTGATTCCTCTGGAGGAAATTAAGTTGGCCAGCTTCCAATCTGTTGAAATATGGGACACTTGAGACACAATAATGTTCCGGCACTTACTATATCCATACGTTCTTACTTCATGTCATAAAAAATCAATAGCTTGGATGGTACAGCATTTAATAGTTCCTCGCCCGGATAGTACCACCCAGGATGACCAGAAGGAGCCGAGGGTCTGGATGGTTTCACGGGGATAGAGTGAAAAGGCGAGTGTGCTACATCGTCAATCGTATTCTCACTTGACATCAGGAGAAATGTGAGCTTGAAAATTAGCAGTTCCATGCAGTTTGAATGAAATCGTCGTAGTCTCAAGCGATTCACTGTTACGTTATGGGCGGCCGTGTCGCTTAACATCAGGTGAACAACTAGCTCGTCACATCATTCACTAACATAAAAAAAACATTTTACTTAATATTGTAGGAAAACTTTTTGTTATAGTTTAATGTCATTTTGATTTACTTGTACACCGAAGCTCAAAACTCTGAGCTATAGATTCATCCAATTCAAAGGGGTTGTCTTCTAGGTGCGATAGTAGTCAAACGCAAGCCTATCTAATAATAAAAAACAGCTTGTCTAGAAGAGATCACTCTAAGCAATAAGATGTATACGCATATAATTGTACTAGTATTAGTTAAATATGCAAGTTTTTCATTTTGTAAAATTATTTTCTTTACGGTGTAAAGTGTTGATCTACATATATCTACTTATAATTTCCAAATTGAAATAAATTTTACAATTGCAATTTGGTTATCTGGTGGTCTCTCGCGTATCTGGCGCTATGTGATACTCAAAAAAATCTCCAGAGCCATCAAATATGTCTGTAAACAAAAGTCAAAAACAAACGGCTCCACAACTTGATATAGACCACACCATAAGTCATGAAAAACAAGGCCATTTAACGTCTCAATCACCTCCGTAAAGCCATTTCGTTAAACAGTCCAGGCAGGAACAAATCATCGCTAATTTGACGAAAACTATGAGCGGCGCGACTCGACAAACAAACTCGCCCCGCCTTTTGGTTTCCAAGATTACAACTTGAAAAGACGCCGACTTGATCACCTAACAACTACTGTCGTAATCAAAACAATCTTAAACCAATATATTCTCTAAAATGTAGACGGTAAAGTTCACGTGTTTGATAGCAAATGTGATTAAATAGCAAAAACAGGGGAGATTTCGGCAAAATAATGAGAAGGTGTCACGTTTTGGTGATTTGTGGAGTTGCACAAATATTGGTGTCAGGGCGGCGGTGGACCACCTACATTGTGTTTGATTTGCCGGCGAATTAAAAAAACATTATGGAAACCAAGTTCAACTAATGTTATTAAAAAGATAAACCGTTTGAAAATTGTCAGAGGCGGTACGATCTCATAAAAGCAAGATCCTAAATTAGTTACACCCATTGCTGCATCAGTTATTGTTCCAAGCAGTAAATACGTCAATTTGATCAGCTAGGCGTTTGAGCAGGTCGGCTCATAGCTCAGAAGCGGTGGGTTCCCGCGGCAGCACAATTATTTGTGCACGGAAAAAAAAAAGCGCAAATACTTGTTCTGATCTGGGTGTTGTGGAACCATGGTCCTCCTAGTTCCTGGGTAGGGACCCTAACTAGGATTCCCTGTGTCTAGGGAGACACAGGGAATCCTAGTTTGGGTCCAGGATCTATGTTGTAATCGTTAGGCGTTATTTAAAAAAATAGACTGGCCCAGTTGGCCTCAGTTGGCCTGCCTTCTAAACTTCAGGTAGTAGGTTCAAAGTCAAAGTCAAAGTCAAAAGATTTATTGCAAATAGGTTATTTATAGCACTTTAATATACAAACAAAAAGTACCTATGTATTGTATCAGTTATCTGACTCCCTTAGTACAAGTCAATTTTTTCAATTTTAAATAATCTTTATTTCTCATCAAATTACAATACTTATTGAACATTTCTAGTGTACGTATAAATCCTAGAAACGACAAACATTACAAAAAGTTACAAGTATATTTGTTTTGCAAGCTCGGGCGCTTATATAAAACTATTAGCTGGATACTAATTACATTTTTTAAACTTAGTTATTAATTTAACTTATGTCATTATATTGATAAATTAGTTACGAAAGCTTTAGTGCAAGCATTACGTTTTTTGATTAAGAATAAACACAACAATTAGCCAAACGGCGGTAGGTAGGAAGATAAACAAAAACGCAAGTTACGCGAGGCGTACGGTACGGTGGCAGTAAGCAACAAGAACTGCGAATTTAACTGGTTATATATCAACCGCGCAAGCGCTCGCTGCCCGCCACGCATCGCGCCGCGCCACACCGGTCCTCATATCACTAGATAATACGGGCGGGAATGGTGCGAGCGATAGCGACAAGCGGAACACGGTCGCCCGCGCGGGCGACTGTACCTATTCATCAGTGTCGAGGAATAAGTGATGGGGTAATTTGTAGCGATTATATTTATCGATATAAGTTAAGTCAATTTTACGAGATTTGCATATATTTTTAATTATATTATTTTTATTTTTAGGTATACTATAAAGATAGAATTTTTTTGATGTTTTATAAATGTACGAGTAAATACTTGGTAAGTCAATTTTCAGATGAAGTTGTGTGAGATTGGTGTACAACGGGGTATTAAATGAGTATTTTAGCGCTTTATTTTGTATAACTTGTAGTTTTTTGATGTTGGTGGAGCAAGTGCTGCTCCATACTGGACATGCGTATGTTATGCAGGGACGGACCAGGGTGCAATAGATGTTTAATTTAGTTTTACTGCTCAGACAAGACCGTCTGTTCAGAACTGGACACAATGCGTTTAATGCTCTGGTACCTTTGATGCGCAGCTTGTCAGTATTCTCTGACCAATTGAGCTTTTTATCGAGTACAAGTCCTAAGTATTTGACAGAGTGGCTCCAGGGAATATCAAATCCATCTATCCGTAATGTGCGACTTGGGAAGGAGCGCTTCCTGGTGAATAAGATGGCTTCCGTTTTGGTAGGATTGATTTTGAGCTTCCACTTGAAGAAGTAGGAAAGAAGAAGTTCAATAGATAGCTGAAGTCTATCAATGATCAAATCAATGTCTTGAGAAGATGTAAAGGATGCAGTGTCATCTGCAAAACATGCAATACTTGTACGGGTTTGTTTGGGAATATCATTAAGAAATATCAAAAAGAGGTAAGGTCCCAATATTGAGCCTTGGGGCACTCCAGCTGGTACAAGTTTGAGTGAGGACGAGCAATCATTTATGTGAACACGAAAGGACCGATCTGCTAAGTAAGATTGAATCAGTTTAATTAACGACATCGGTATTTTTAAGTTGACAAGTTTATGTAACAGTGCATCGTGCCAAACTGTATCAAATGCCTTCTCAATATCTAGTAGAAACATGCCGGTTGATTGATTCAGGTTGAGGTTATGTAATACTGCTTCAGCGACTCTGGTTAACTGCTGGACTGTCGAATGCCCTGCGCGGAACCCAAATTGTTCGTTTATTAACAAATTCTCGGAGATGCGAACCATTCGTGTGTAAATGATTTTTTCAAATAATTTCCCTAAGCACGGGAGTAGGCTGATAGGACGATAGGACGTTGGCTCAGTAGTTACTTTACCAGGTTTATGAATAGCGATGACTTTAGCTGTTTTCCAGGTGGATGGGAAATAATTTAGTATTAAGCATGCATTGAATATTTTTGTAATTAAAACTATACACTTTTGAGGGATATTTTTGATTAATAGGTTTGAAATCTGATCAGGTCCGGGAGCTTTTCGAGTTTTGAGATTAAGTATATATTTTTTAATTTCAGAAGGCCTAACTAGGGTCAAATTGGGGTTTACGGGTGGATGACTAATTAAAGCCGATAGAGAGCAGTCAACCGCTGGTTGCTCATCACTGACCCAATTACGGGTCAGAGACATGTTATTGAAAAATGCATCAGCGAGAGCATCACACTGTTCTTGTTGATTTGTGGTGATGGAACCATCGAGAGTTTTAAGTGGAGGAATAGGAGGAGAAGAGTTGGACCTTAGACTTTTCACAACTCGCCATAAGTCAGTACCTGGACTGTCCACTTTCTTCAATTTTGCATTCCATGTCTTATCGTGGTAAGATTTGATTGCGGTGTTTATCTCATGCTGGAGGTTACGTATTTTATTGTTTAGCTGTTTGCGCACTGCAAGAACTGTTTCCACGGTAGCGTATCTGCGTAGTCGGTTTTTTTGTTGGATAATACGCTTGATACGTCGCGGAAGGCGGTTATTCCACGATTTAGGTGTAAAAGTAGGAATACATGCATCTCTGCTCTCAATTATGATATTTTGGAGGTTAGCGATGGTCGAGTCAACGTGTTCTGTAGTTCGGAAAACACAAGATGTTAAGGAAATATTATTGTTAAGTAAGGTTCGATATTTAGTCCAATCAGCTTTGGAGAAATTAAATATAGTAGTTGATTTACGAGTAATATTGCTGCTAAAATGAGCAAAAACAGGCAAATGGTTCGAGGATAAAGCCGGGATAGTGCTTATATCACGGACTGAATTAAAGTTTTTAGTAAGCAAAAGATCTGGAGTAGAGGGTTTAAGTTCGGGGCGATAATGAACCAGGGTTGGATCTTGGGGGCTATGTATTACAAATTCACTATTCAACATATGTTCATATAGGCGTTTGCCATGCACATTACCTGGTCCAATAGACCAATATGGGTGCTTGGCATTTAAGTCTCCCATGACTAAAACCCTACTACTAGAGCCAAAAAGTAAGTCAAAGTCTCCGGTAAGAAGAGGCATGTTGGGAGACTGATACACAGAGAATATTGAAACATCATACCCAGAAATTTTGAGGGAAATTCCAATGGCCTCGAGGTTTGAAGTGTTCTGTACAGGGAGGATACAATGAATCAGGTCAACCTTAACCAGTATTGCTACACCCTGGCCAGTACCATTACAACGCTTGTCTTTGCGATAGCAGACAAAACCCTCAATATTGAATATAGAACGGTCTGTTAGCCGAGTTTCGGAGATGGCGATTACATCAGCATTAAGCTCACTCACCGCGAGATCTGAAAGTTCTTGTTGCTTACTACGAACGCCATCGGCGTTCCAATACAATACACGAAAACCTGGTTTATCAGACATAATGACCAAGATGAGTAATGATTAGGATCACTTTATCCATAAAAGTGTGGCACTTGATGAATTCTTGCTTGATAGACTTTATGGTATTGAGTATTTCCAACATTTCAGCGGTTGCTAGATCATGAAACTGCGTCTTCTCTACAGGTGTTGCACCATGCGGTATTCGCTCTACTTGGCTCTGTTCAGGAGCTGTCATCTGGGTTTGAGGCTTACTTGACATCCGTTTAGGTAGCTTCAGATCCTGTTTCAAGTTTTGAGAAGACTTAGGCTCCTGCAGGCCCCGAGTGCCAGTGCCAGTAATTTGAGCCCAGGACATCGCATTAGACGTTGCTGGCTCTAGCGTAGTGATAGGCTCTACTCTTCGAGTAATTTTCTTACGGAAGACTTCTCTTTTGCTTTGAATTCGCTCAAGGTATTTGACTCGTTCCGTGCACTGAGCGTAATTAGCTGGGTGTTGCTGTTGGCAATTGCAACAAAGGGCTGGTTCTTCTCGTCCCTTTTTTTGACATTCCCATGTGGGATGCTCTAGAGCGCACTTAACGCATCTAGCAGGTCTGTTGCAATTTCTAGAGGCGTGCCCAAAGCCCTGACATCTGAAGCATTGGGTGCCTATTTTGTTATTTGTCTTGTATTTTTGGATATCTACTACACAGTTAAAAAGGTATTTAATTTGCTTGAACTTAGCCATGTCGGTTCCGCTTGGCAATTGAACGAGAATAGGAGGGCATTCAGCATGGTACAGTGTCTTTAGCTCCGAGGCAGTTGCACCAGCAAAGCCAATTGACGCTAGTTCAGACGGTAATGATACCTGGAGGTATTTAGGTAACCCCTTTATAACAGCTTTAGGAAGTTTCTCATCTTTCCTTGAGAACGTATGGAAGGCTACGTTTTCTTTAAGCAGACCATCCTTAACTTGCTGGTGGCCTTTAGACGAGTAGCACTGCACTTTCACTCTATTACGACCTTTGTATTGTAGGTGAAAGCCTTTTTCGTATTTTTCTATCACATCTTTGATGTTCTGGTGACTCCAGTCTCCCAGAAGCTCAACTAGGATTGGTGGTATTTGGCCAACAGGCTTTTTCTTAGTAGCTTTTTTATATGTCTCCATTGCTACATCATCGACTGGTAAGCCGCTAAACCGATTATTAGTATCGGTGCCCTTATCCTTGTCCCTTGAAATATCTTTGGAGATCGCAAACTTCTTCGGCTTCCGCCACTGATCTGATGCTGCAGATGCTTCCTCTCGTGGTCTCTTACTAACCAAGTTGGGGTTAGAAGACGATCTGGTTAGGAACTTATCCATAGTATCGACAAAGTTATCGACAAGAGCTTAGTCCATCCCTACTTGTACTGGACCGGTTTGGAAAAAAATACATTGGCTAGTTGGTGCGTGCGGTCACGGACACTACCGAATGAACACTGTATACTACTACTTAGTACAAGTAGTTTGAGGCTAGAGGGCGCTGTGTGAAATGTCTACAAATATTATTATTATTATTATTAGTTTTACAATATTCACTGGAAATATGGAATGAAAACTTGAATTACTCTTTGCTAAGCTTTTAAGGAATCATTGAATAATTGTCTGGAAACTAGGAACCTTCTAAACCTACCATCCATAGGTGACCAGAAAAAAAAACATTAAGAAGCAGTGGATTCCCACACCAAATGCACCGTAGGTCACGCGCGCACTCGCCTGTTCGGTTTTTCAGCGCGCTTTTTGTCGGGTACCTGCCGCCCCCCGGGCAGATATTTTAACGCCGGCACCGTGGTATGCTGAGATCACGCTTTTTACTACTACACAGCTTGGTTTCTATATTTGTTGAAAGCGAATGGAATTCCTTTATTGAAGTAAAACTTCTTTACGCGCGCTTGACTTGGAGAGTAAGCTGGTGAATGTGAGGCGAACGTAACCTGAAGTTGGTTCACGTAGATCTCCATCTTTATATATAAAAATGAATCTCTATTTCCCTTAGTCATTGCTTCACGCGTGAACGGATGGAACATTTTCGCAAATTCTTTTTTGTTGTGTTTATTATTGTCAGGAGAAGGTTTTTATGAAAGAAAAAAACTAAGAAAGTTAGAAAATTTTCACCACACGGGTGAAACCGCGGAGCGCATCTAGTTGTCAATATAACAAAGTTAAAAATTTGTATTATTATGTTTGATGTCCGGTAAAATGACAATTTACAATATTGTCAAGATGGCGACATTAAATAAAGCAAAAACAAAGTTAGACCGATAGATGGAGCTAAACTAAAGAAGTTTTACTTCAGTCGTGTGGTCTAAAGCACACTTGTTTTTCAAACATTTTGACGAGCATATTCTATTCTTTTCTTTTCGTTAGCTAACCCTGGTGTCAGAATTCTTAGTCCGTCTGGAGGCTTCTGACTTTAACGGCTGTTATCTAATGTTAAAAGGAAACGCGAAGCACGGGTGAAGCACTTTTTGTAGCGGCCATCCAGGTTAGAACTTAATTTTACCGTTTGGTTAAGAATAGACATTTTGGCATCACTATGAGCACTATTATAACCGGATAAGCGAAATTATATTTATTGGGTGAATTAAATTCCACATTACAGATCTCAGAATCTAATGGGTCCCGATAGTATCTAGTCTAGTATCTGCCTTGCACATTCTTCAGCAGTAAAGTGTCATGGAAACCAAATAAGAAAACATTTCACAAAAAACATTTTTGTTGTTCCGAAACACTTTGTTGTTGATAGTGTTTACCGAACTTCTACACTGCGATGGTGTTATGCAACAATAAAACAAGATCTAATTAACTCTCAGCTCTTATGAGATGATCTCTAACAATATGATTTTACAAGAATACTAAGAAATGATGCAGAGAAATATTGCGGTTTTATTTAGTTTCAACTGTAATAAACTATTAATAAAACCTATTTTTTCTACGCTTGCTATATAATATTTGTAATTAAGAACTTTGTAATTTTGATTGCTTAGTACAATAACTTAATTTTAAGCTATTTAATCCATTTTAGCTATTATACTATAAACGAATACTTAAACGATAAAATTTAACCATAGTATATAAAAATAATAATTCATTTAACTTTAGTGTAAAATAAGTAACCGCTCCTCTTTCTAATTTAATTCAATTTTATCTTCCTCTCTTTTAATTTTGCGTGCCCGATAGGGTCCACGATGAATTGTAATTTTAAAAACCTACACCGGTATAACATTGTGGAATGCAAATAAAAATTGAAATTGAAATTTAAATAAGACTAAACATCATTTTGACTTGGAAAGGTGCTAAAAATAGCCTATTAGACTTTGACGGAGGACGCAGCGTAGGCCGGTCCCTAGACCTAGACTAGACGGAACGAGAAACTGGTAAACCGCGCGTACTAACATATGATTTTTTTTGAACGAAAGAAGGCGCCAGTTACAAGTGGCGTTCTATGGGAGAGACCATAGAGCAGCAGACGTTTTCATTCCGGCTGTTGATGATTTGATTTGAATATAAACTTCAGTTTGCATTTTTAGTTATATTGTTGAATTTTAGTTATATTGTTGACAGTCTCTGTGGTGTGGTGGTTGAGCAGGTCGGCTTATAACCCGGAGACGGCGAGTTCGATTCCCGCTGCAGGACAAGTATTTGTGCACAGAAAATATGTCTGTGTGTTGTGGGACCATCCTCATAGTTCCTGGGTTCCTAGACACAGGGAAACCTAGTTAGGGTACCCGGATTTATGTATTTATGTATATTAGTTTAAACTGAAAATAAAAAAGAAAACTAATAATAATAATAAACGCTCAACGATCACATACATCTTTACTAATATTATAAAGAAGAAAGATTTGTATGTAAGTATGTTTGTAACGAATTGGCTCAAAAAGTACTGAACCGATTTTAAAAATTCTTTCACCAGTTGAATGCTACATACTGATTAATATAGGATATTTTATTTGCAAGAAAAAAATGTTATGCCAAAATGTTTAAAAAATAAATGTCCACCAGTGCGAAGCCGGGACGGGCCGCTAGTAGCTAATAAGTATAGACTATTATCAGCGTAGTTAGGTCCTGCATAGTCCCATCCTGCGTGTTTGCCGCGATCGCTCGCGTGGGAGTGGCGCGCTCTCGGGGTCTCGAGTGGACGATTGTTTGCTCTCCCGACTCTACCCGGGATCCCGGGCACAGATTCGGGAATAGTTACTATAATAGCATTACATTACAACACAGTCCATAATAAATCATTTCAAATCACACTCTTGGATTATACATATTTTCGCCTTACTAATAAATATTGCATAACAGTAAAATAGCTGCACAATTTTTTTCTTTTGTTTTTACTTTGCCTATTTCTAATTTGATAGAGAGTTACAAAACAAAATAACTATCCCTAGGCTTATACGTTTATTAGTGAGGGGTTAGTATTTAAGGTTAGTTTTATTGTTCTATCTTGCCCGCTATACTCGATGAGAGCGACATCGATCACGCTGCACTAACGCAGACGTCACTAGACGTAAAAAGAAAACGGGAATCGAACCCCCACCGGGCGGTCCGGAGGTACAGCGTGACCACGTTGATTTGTAACACTCGATGAACGAGTCTGGGTTCAAATTTATGACCTTGCTTTTAGAAAATTGAAGGAAAATAATAATAACAACGCCCAACGATCACATCCATAGATCCTGGACCCTAACTAGAATTCTCTGTGTCTAGGGACCCAGGAACTACGAGGAACATAGTCCCACAACACCCAGACTTAGAACAATTATTTGCGCTTTTTTTGTGCACATTTGTGCATGTCTTGTCGCGGAATTCAAACTCGCCGCCTCCGGTTTATGAGCCGATCTGATCAACCACCACACCGCAGAGGCTGGTTATAAATATATCATGATTAAATCTTCTAGAATCTAGAACATGTCAATTTCATCATGAATTTATTTACAATGTGTACGAATTTTGTAATTCTAGATCTGATATTACAAAACTTCCTTCAATTTTATACTAACACTAACTACTAATATTAACTTCGACTAACTATACAACACCAGAATAAAAATTTCCATACTAAAAACGATCGGGACGCGAGTCTCGGTCAAACTGCAATATTCTCAGCGTGTTCCCACTGTAGCGACACTCGCACCGCGACGCAATGCGTGTGGGAACAACGCGCCGTGAAATCATCACGCCTGCGACCCTCCGCCAGCATGGCTCCGCCACCAGTCCTGTGGCTGTACCATTACCGCCACCATAACCTCGCTACGCGCCGGCCGAAGCCCGCGTCCACTTTGCCCGAAAAAATACGATACCATGAGAAAGACATCGATAGGATACGATACGATTTCGGGACAAGAGGAATCTATTACACGACACGACATAAAAGCGTGAGTTCTTCTAATAGAATAATATAAATATTACTCCTCTACTACGCTCAACGATCACATACATAGATCCTAGACCCTAACTAGGATTCCGTGTATAGGGACTTAGGAACTACGAGGACCATGTTCCCACAACACCCAGACTCAGAACAAGTATCGACGCTTTTTTTTTCTGTACACAAATACTTCTCCTGCCGCGGGAATCGAACCCGCCGCCTCCGGGTTATGAGCCAACCTGCTCCACCACCACACCACAGAGGCTGTCGAATAGAAAGCCGAGGATGTTCAAGATAGTCAGGTAACCATGGTTAGAATTTCAATTTGCTTGTAAATAATAAATTGACGGAGATTCACATGATGGTAATATGAATAAAACTTCCTAAATTATTAATGGTAGGGAAGATGTTTCAGCTGATATATTATTTCTTGGAGAGTAAATGCATCATCAACACGTGACCAAAATGCTGGCTTCTACTTCGGCCAAATTGAGCATTGCCATTCAACACGGCAACGCTGCCAGCATATTAGACACGTTGCTGCTGGTAGTGGTTTGTTAGATTAAGTTTACATTTTATTGTTTTCTGTTTCTTCAAGATGAAGCAAGTAAACTTTCAAATAGGAGTTAGATCCAACCACAAGAGTGACGAGATAAAATTTAAAATACAATTGTACATAAAATAGTTAGTATCGTGATCGTAGTCGAAAGGTGTGAATGGCTTTCGCAGGTCTACAGAGGATCGATTGCTTTCCTATCGTATCTCGACAACTTTATACAGACCTTAACTTTTTATTTTCACTTTTTTCTCTAAAACAATACGTCGGTAAACGATAATTAAAAGTGGAGGCTCCATCACTTTTTTAAACCATTTTTTCTGTTAAGTCTATTTCTTTATGGTTATTTTTTGTGATGAAGGAACTAATCCAATCGGACCTCGGCCCGCCGGCTAATTGATTGCCTTTCTGTTTATTTTTGTCTTATCTTTTGAGATAAAATGTGTGGACACTGAACAACAGAATGTTTTGACAAAATTGGACGAAGATAGGCTTTGGGACTTGTATAATTATGTTTTAAGAGGTGGTTTATCGAAATTCCGTTAAAGAACAACACTTTAACTTTATTCGCCTTCTGTATACTGATATCGCACTAGTACCACTAACACGGCAAAACGATATCATAAATAAAAGAAATGAGTGTCCTTTAGAGCACACGACTGAAGTAAAACTTCTTTAGTTTATCTCCATCTACTTTTTTGCTAAATTGTCTTCTTACCAGACATGCCAACATAATGATACAAATTTTTATACATTGTTATGTTGACAATGAAGATCTACGTGAACTAACTTCAACTTCCGTTCGCCTCGCATTCTCCTGCTTACTCCCCAAGTCAAGCGTGCGTAGAGAAGTTTTACTTCAATCATAATAATAATAATAACGCCCAACGATCACATACATAGATCCTGGCCCCTAACTAGAATTCCCTGTGTCTAAGGACCCGGGAACTACGAGGACTATGGCCCGCACACACATAAAAGACCTAAACGGTCAGAAATGTCAGAATTGTCGATAGCAAAATAGGTAAGTGGTAATTTTATTTATTAGTATAGACTTTGTATCCCTGATCTTTGATTTTAATTTCAATCAGACCAAAGGCTTATACTACCCAATTAAATAAAGACGCATATATCACAGGCTTTCAAAATGAAACGTTCAATCGAGCCGTGGTATCTCGGTAGGCGTGGCAGACCAACAGCCCTTTAATTATGTCTACCTTTTTGTTATTTACCTTTTTCGATCGGTCTAAAACACTCTCCGAGTTCGAGATTTTTAATTTCGGATTCATTTCCAAAGGCATTTCGAGTATGCGTCCTTGAGGAACGCATTTTAATTGTTTCGATAATGTTTTGATTTATTTTCTTGCCAAGTTATTTGGATAAGCAACGTTTTAAGATGAACCAGATATGCGAGAACAAACTAATGAATATTAATAACTAGAAGGACATCAAATATATTTTAAGTAAGAAGAAATAATCCAGGACAGCACATAACGTTACATAACGTTATAGGAGAATACAGTATAATTTAGAAAGAAAGAATAGACAAATTAACATATTTAACGTTGTGTGATGAAGGTAGGTGAAGTAGGTAGGTAATTGTCAATAGGGCTAACATGTGGTTTCTTATTCTTCTGGCCCGGCGCTCTATAACGCAGATCGTACGCCTTCTTCACACTTTTAACAGTCTTTATATATTTTTTTTAAATAATATTTTTTTGCATCATTATTCTAATGTGTAAAAAATGTATTCATTAAAACAGCCTTTTTGGAATTACACAACTATTCAGATCAGAGATCCCATCCCTATTCATCGACCGCATTACAACTTCATAATGAAAAATACCACAAAAAATTTATTAACGAATTTATTAAATTCTATCTACGTTAAAATTAACGTACTAACCAATTATTAAACAATACCAAACATTTTTAACCATCAAATTGGCTAAAATAATCCAAATACTTCCTCCACAAATGCCAAACGTTCCCCACAAATCTAGAAATATATTTCATAAGTACACGAGTCGAAACAAAAGGCCAGGCTCAGAAACGTAGTTATCAACTAGAGATAAGATGTAACGGAATCTACTGCTAATTCTCACGCTCTGACGACACGCACCGAAACAATATTATATTGTGTTTGGATAGGAGATAAAACGACATGCGTTGAAGTCAATGCACTGAGTGAAGTTAAAATTAAAGAATACTAAAAGGTGTTTAATAACTTTAATATCAGCGTAGTTGGGACCGTAGACTTGAATGGATTTGGAAGTGTTTAGGCTGATTGTTTGTATTTCATATTTTACATTTAAATTAATCAGAAATTTATACAACATTTAAATTTCAAATTATTCATGCACATAATTATAATGTCGTATGTTTTTCTAACGCTACAAAATAATATTGAAAATATTTTGACGATAGTCTTTTAAGTGTTGTTGTAGTTGAATATACTATAGAGAACTTTAAGGAAATTAACATGAACTATCAAAATCATGAAAAAAAATCTTGGCTGGGACTTTTTTGCTTTGACTTTAGCTCATTTTCAATGAGGTTAAGTAACACTTTTACATACTCTGCCAAAAATAAAAAAAAGCGTCCGAAATATAGACAAATAACAGAAACGTTCTCCGTATGGTGCTGGTGGTGGCGATGCATCAATGGCAAACGCTGCCACAATAGCGCCGCCGTTCGCCGGCAGGGCGTAATCTCCAGAAACGCGCATTCCTCACATAAGACCGTGGTGTGAAAAAAATAGTAGAGTGCAATGGGTTCTTGTGGGTTCTGTACACATAAAATGTAGACTAATCTAAAAAGAGAAAATTTGAATCACAAACGGGCTTTAGGAACATACAAATGCTCTACTTACGCTCCCGTGACAAGTGATCTTATGTCCAAATTCATCCTTCACAGATCCTATAAAAATACAACCAACTTCTGGCTGCGGAGCTGCGGGTTGAAATCCCGTTCGTGATTCAAATTGTAGGTACCTTTACAGATTAATCTGTTGACTACGCTAAGAAGAAGACAATGATATAAAAATCACACAATGGTTGATTGCTTTTAATTTATTAGGTACTTTTTAAATATCCGCGACTTGCGCCTTTAACTTTTTCGTCTACTAATTGATTTTCAAATTAATTTCATTATATAGATGATCTAAGTTATATAAAGTTATCTATAAAGGATAACTTGAAAGCTTTGGGTTGAGGGATGACAATTATACAAAAATTTATTTATTATTAGATGACACAAAGCGTTTGATAAGATATTACAAGTATTTAAGATGGACACAAGCCATTTCAATTTCTCGTCAACCCATATGGGGTCGACTATTTCGTGTCCACCAACAAAAGATTAAAAACGCTCATAAAATTGAATATGGGTTCTTAATAAACTGTATATAGGTTAATTTGGCGATAAATACTGGCATTAAAATTATTCGTCCTTATACCACCATTTATTGCCATCGTTTGTTTTGTATTGTTCGTAATCTTTTATTTTTAGTCTGGCCAATAAAGCCACACTATTAAAACATTAAGATCTACCAACGCATCTGAAAAGGTATATACGAAGAAATATTATGTAAATGGCCTACAATGATTAATAAAAAGACAACAAATTTATTAGTGAAAGACTATAACTCCATTAGTACGTTTTTTTAGCAATACATTTAAATTATGTCTTAAAAATGCAAAAATAGTTCAATTTTATGACATCAAATTAACTGCCTAGTTTAAAAGTTTAGAGAACCCTAATTTCCGAACTCACGGTACCCGAAACCTGGTCGAGCTACAATAATGCTTACCTATGAATAATAAGATCAAACAAAATAAAAAAGCATTCGTGCGACTGAAGCACAATCGAACAAGCATGTAGACAAACTATTATGTGAACACAATGAGCTATCCCTTTCTCCTTCATACATCGAAGGTTTATAAAGAGAATGTTCTTCCATCTCATTCTTAAGAATTAGTTCGTTATGATGTTGTTGAGGAGGCTGCGATTGTGATAGAACTGATCTTGAGATAAATGATATTTGGACGACATCATCAGGTTTGAAGTTTATTATAAAGGTAATGCGGGTTAGCAGTCTTCTGTGAAAAGAATACTGTGGTCAATTTCAATACAAGTTTGAGAAAAGTTAAAGCAAAGTTAATCATAATTGTATCTAATGTGAAGCGGACGTTTTTGACTATGACTTTTACTTCTATGCCCACTATAATAACAACAACCTAATTACATCACCCAAAATTTTATGTATGAGCTCTTGATGTTTATTCCAGATTTATCAAAAAGTAGTACTATAGATGATTACGAGCTCAGGTCTAGTCTCAAGCAAATGACACAATAGTAGGTCATATCTAAGATAAAATCTTTATTCGTTACTTACCATTAAATTATTCTTCTGAATACCTTCTGATTCGCAATCTATCGTATTCATCCCCATAGAAACCCAGCAGGATATGACCTTCACCTTGGTTTAATAGTACCGTCTAGAATTTGCCCTGGCTAAAGCTTATGATACTATCGACTGTATTTTTCTGGTGAGCACACATTGAAAATTAAATAGCAAATATTTTCATTTGAAGTTAATCTAAGAAGCAATGGATATTCAAAAGGCTTGGCAATTTTGTTTACTGTGGTAAGAAAAATAAACGGTGGGGAGTCCCACAGGGTACGCTCTGAGGCCACTCCTGTAGGTGACCCTTTGAAGGGCGTTCTTTGTAATTTGCCAGATATTTACTCTCCTGCGTAGTGGAGCAATCCAATTATTATTGTATAGGTTCTGTTAGGGGAGTACGGTTGACGAGTCCTGGCTTGACTTAATCATTTGTAAGGTATTGAAGCAGTTTTCTTTGAATGAATTAGTTGATTTCAATGTTTTTTGATTGGGGATGCTGTAATTTCGCGAACTTATTGACATACTTTACATCATTACCATCTAACAATTTACCTTAGTTACCTACTAGAAACGTACATATACTCATTAAAAAATACTAACCTATCTTAACTTCAATTTATTGAAAGGCAACCCTTTTTTTACCAAAAATAAATAATCATGTATTGCGGGCAGTAAATTTGCAAAAATAAGAAAAGCTGCTTAAGATCTTGCTTACCGATATTATTAAGCACTAGCTTCTGCCCGCGGCTTTATCCGTGTTGCCTATAGGAAAATAATTTAACCACCCATTTCACCTTCTTAAGGGTGGAATTTCGAAAAACCCTTTCTTAGTGGATTTCTTCTTGAAATTTGGATTTTATGTTGTGTATTTTGTAAAGTGTAAGTAACCTACACTTTACAGAGAACACAACATCCAAATTTCAAATCTCTAGGACCAGCGGTTTAGGCTGTGCGTTGATATATAAGTCAGTCAGTCAGTCAGGACTTTGAATTTTATATGTATAGATTGTATTTTCCACACCCCCAAAACTAACGACCATCGTTATTTGACGAACGGGACAAACAATACGTACTTTATGAGTGACAGTAACACTAGAAGAGAATAGGGCAAGAAAATATCACCATTACTTGATTTTATTGTTCATAAAAACCGAAAAATAAAAAAGGCAGTCATAAGCACGCTTCACCGAGGACCAGCGCCGCGGAGAGAACGCTGGTGCAGAATGGGACAGAATAAATAATAGTACAGTTCAATGGTGGGCACACTGCAGTTCATCGATGACATATATAATAGCTTAATTTCTCTCTCTGTCTCAGTCCATAATTGCTGCACCTGTGGATTCTCTAATATGATTTTTTTTATTTACCTGCTAAATATGATTTTATTGATTTAGCAGGTAAATCAATAAAATCATAGTATCGTATGGCTGCACCTTAACTTATAAGGGTGGCTTTCCTAATGCATATTCTATTAAAAACATTAACATAATCGCTTGACAACCTGCGAACGAGCTCGGGGCGTGGCGCTAGAGAGTAACTAATAAAAATGCAAACAGGGTCAAAAATATATAAAAAATGCGACGTCGATGTGTTATCTAAAGCTGTTATGATCGTGTCACTGTTGTAGTAGAGCTGAACTTTTTTAGGTATGCTTTAAATGTTGGTTAATTTTTTTACCAACGCAGCGTGTGATTCGATTGTTGAAACGTTTGAAACAACGATGATAGTGTGACAGCACACAAGGCTCCGATTCCAGTAAGTTTAACTTTTTACTTTTGACCATGGGATTTTGGGACAATGGTCCTCATATTTCCTGGGTCCCTAGACACAGGAAATCCTAGTTAGGGTCCAGGATTTAAGATGTGATTGTTGGACGTTATTATTATTATTACTTTGTTTAGGAATATAAACAGAAGAGAACGAGCTTGAACTTTGACTACATTCTTTACCAACCTCAGTATAAGTGGTAAGCTAGAAGACGAACACTTTTTAGAACTTGCCGTAGTACTATCCCAAGATCAATTTTTATTTAAAACCTATCACCCGGAAAGATGTGTTAAAAACCAAACCTAAGCTCAAACTATAAAAAAGCTGGCATCATACATAGAGCTTAAATCGATAGGTACTGAGGTCCACCGTTGATCCACGTAGCAATTCACACCCTGTATGATATTTTTAGCACATGTGGAGAAGTGAGATGAAAAAATTCCGCTGTAGGTAAATGGTCTCACAATTCATTTTGGGTTATTTGCACTTTTAACTTTGAGTAAAGATAATTTTCCTCCATATTGGGTGGTCTTGATGAAATTCACCTTTTTGTATCAAGCTATACACCTCTGAGGTCGCGAAGGACCCTTTAGTCCTTTAGCCGTTACATTGTTCACTTGATTTCCTCTTAAATGACTTCATTTACATTATTGGTCACTTTTAAATTCATCAATTTATGGACGATTATACACGATGTAGTTTTGAGATTGTAAATAAGGGTTCTCTTTTGGTTTTGCATGTTTGTTATCAGCAATTACTTGGTCTTAAATAGTTTATGGTTTTACGGAAATAATTATTTACCGTAATTTTGTTTTCCGATTAAGATCACCACATATAATACAAATCTGGTATTAACTCTTAATACTCTACTAATATGTAAAAATATCCTGTTCGCAGTTCAAGACTACCCGACAGACTACCGGTTTTGGCTTAGTGTTTTACACTAAGCCAAAACCTACAAGCCTACAATTATGCTTGAACACAAGTAGTGTACCTGCAAAGTTACACTAAAACTGTGAAGGCTGGCTGAGAAGCCAGGCTAGAATTTTAAAATCATTTTATTGGTCGAAATACCACCCATTCGTACCAAGCGTTTTGATTCCACGTTCTTAATTATAACGGCTAAGGAATGGAATGCCCTGCCAGCGTCTATGTTTCCGGCGAAATATGACCCGGGCGTGTTCAAGAGGAGAGTGAATAGGTATTTACTTGGCTAGCATGCTACACCTTCGATCGCATCGTCACTTCCCATCAGGTGAGAGCGTGCTAAAATACTAGACAAGTTTGAAGTAAAAAAAAAAATCTGTTTTTTAACCCCGAAAAAAAAAAAAACCCTAGAAAGGTGTTATAAGTTTACGTTCGAAAATCTATATTAATTTGTCAAACGAAACATTGTGCCATGAAATTTTTCATCTGTATCTTAGCTCTCAAACAGACAAATCGAATGGGATTTAATTTTTTTTTATTTAATTTGTGGTTTGATCGGAAGTTTTATTAGCTAAGTATGGTTAAAAAATTTGCTCTGCCATTTGAAAAACATCAGCTCTTTTACAAAAAAAAATCCTTATTATGAATGGCAGGCAATGACGTGTATTTATAGAGGGGTAAGGCCAGTCAAATTTCTAGATTGCGGTAAGAAAACGTGGACCATGCTGTCTGAATCGGTTAAATTGGGGCCGTTAATGCTAGGAAAAGGGTACACTTATATGATATGATATGGTGCGAGAGAGACAATTTTTTTGACAGCTGATTATTGCATGTCAAAGGCATGTCATATCGTCTCATTTAAGTCTGAAATAAATAGTCAATGTCAATATTGCTTTACAAAATTATGTCAAGACAAATCAAACATGGATATAAATTATTGCAATTTTTATTTGCATGTAACTTGTTATTTATAGAGCGCCTGTACATATTAATGTTTCTGTTGAATAAATTTGCTATAAATCTTTTTTATCCAGCTATCCAGCATTTAGGCTGGACAAAAAAAAATTGCATGTTTAAATCTAAATATATATAACTCAAAGGTGACTGACTGACATAGTGATCTATCAACGCACAGCCCAAACCACTGGACGGATCGGGCTGAAATTTTTCATGCAGGTAGATGTTATGACGCAGGCATCCGCTAAGAAAGGATTTTTAAAAATTCCACCCTTAAGAGGGTGAAATGGGTGGTATGGGTTGGTAGGCCACGCCGCGAGCGAAGCTGTGGGCAGAAACTCGTTATAAATATGTACAAATTGATTAAAAGAATGACAGGGTTTTTTTATTTTAATTTAGAATAACATTAGTTTGTGCCACTAGATAGTGTGTACTAGATTCTACTGTTCGCGCGGGCTGAACGCTCCAGTCTATCCCATCAGTCCTATCGTGTTGTCTTGCGATGGAACAACTGTCACTATTTTGACCCAGTAGCCCCTCGGGAAACGTATTTAATATCGTTTCGGGGCAGTGGTCCAAGTGCTCTCTTCAATTACCTACTTTATTAGTTGTTTCTAAAGTATGGAGTACTTAAAAAGCACAGAGAGCAGAAATACTGAGGAGGTAAGATGAAATCGCACATAAAGAGAGCTTACATTGCGCTTCACAAAGAGTTCAAAGTTAAAAAACCAATTCTCTGGTTACCTTTTTCCATAATCTATGTATGAAAATCTTTGAAATATACTACTACTAGGATTCCTTGTTCAGAGACTACTACTAGTAGCTTGTCAATTATTTGCTTGTCAAGCACAATGTCACTCTGTGTCAAAATTCAAAATGACAAATTCAAAGTTTATTTTGGTTGCTGGAAAATTTATTGCGTTGCATAGAACTGCTAATAAATAACATGGATTCAACGATAGAACATAAATCAGAGATAAAAAAAAACTCAAACCATGTTAATAATTTCGAGGAGTTCAGGAACACCATGTCGAGGATACATGATGCTGGACAGAGACTAGGTGAAGTGCTAGCTTGCAGCAATAACAAGAAGATACCTCTCAATAGAAAAACAAGGATATGCAGTAAAGTTTGTAGTACTACATCATTAGACAAAAATGATTCTATCGAAGAGACATCGTTTCAAGGTTTTGACTTATTCGAGCCAGTAACGGCATACAGAGAGAAGTTGAATTGTACACGTTCCACTCGGCACAAAATATTTAGGAGCACTGAGCCTGCTCAGTTACCCACTAGCTCAAAAGAAATACCCTATCCACCCGTAGATAGTCGTACCACTTTAGTGGTAAACAATGAAAACGTAATAGTACCTTCTAAAGAGGAAAACCACATAATATATGAGACAAAATATGCAGAGAAGACAACTTACTGTCGTCCAGCTGTTAACATATACAAACAAGATTATGATCTCAAAGCATTGGAGAAAAATACAAAACTACAAGTTTTAGTGAAAAGGTTAGTACAAGCTCGAGAACAAGAAAAGCAAATTGAAGCGTGGAACAATTACATAAACGTGTTGAAAAATAAACATACATTTTACTTCTCCGAACCATGTAATATATCAAATTTAGCAGCAAAAGAGGACTTGAATTCTGATGTCATAATTAAGGATCGGATCAATCCCAAATATATTTCAAAACGATCTAATTTTTTTAAAGATTACCGCGGAGCTGCTAATTCAAGTTGCTTAGAAGACAACGCCCCTTATTCTTCAATTGATAAGTCTTACAAGTATAATAGAAATAGCTTTTGTTTGCCTATTTCTTCTCAAGCACGCCTTGTACTGTCAGATCGAGAAAAACATAAAAATAAGCGTTATTATAATACGTCGTATCACCCATCATGCAATAGTCGAGATACTACTATTTTTGGAGACAAAGAAAGAAAAAAATCGGCAAAAAAAGAATGCAAAAGCAAAGGACCCAGTGAGCTATATAGAAAATGTTTTCAGTGTTCAAAATGTACACAAACAAATACATGTACAAACCTACAAATAAATGGAGTCAAAAAGGTACAAAAGCAAACAAAAGACAATTACACAACATGTTTAGAACAATACATTAAAAAATCAGAGGAAATTATGAAAAAAAACTTAGAGGAAAACGTAGAAGTTCAATGTGATCAAGTTTTAACTAGCGTTGAGATAATTAAACAAAAACTATTGCAACCAAAACATACAAATGATAAAAAATGTTGTTCATTAGCAAATATAGAGAACAAATTGGACCTGTTGATTTACTCTGTTAATACCTTTATGATGGAACTAAGATCGAAAAAATATGACGTAAACAAAACGAGCGCTCAGACATTATGTGGCCAAATTTGTACAGCAAAGTGCAATAAAGCTAAAAGTGACACATTTGGTGTGCCAAAGACAAGAAATATAATTTGCGCTGTTGCAAAAGAAGAAACAAGAAGCAATTCAACGTTTCCTGGAAATACAAATAAACGACAAGGCACTATAGATGAAATATTATACGAAGAAATGAATAAAAGCGATAGAGTTAAAAGAGATATAGAGAAACTCTTAAAAAAGAATAAAAGTTCCCGTGTCGGTCAAAAGACTATTGATATTCCTACTAAAGAGCACTCTGAACCGATGGATACTGCATGTGAGATAAGACAGGAAGAGTTGGTAGTTGAAAAGATTGAAAGAGTTGTCGATAATAGAGTGACGATGGCGGGCAACACTGATCCCTTGGGGCTTTTGGCGTTGTTCCGCGTGTCAGCTGAGACCGTGAAACAGTTTCTATCTTACATGCATCACATGGATTATGCTGCGTGCTTTTCGCTTCTGCAAAAGATGTGCACTCCAGTAGCACGCGTGAACATCCCAGACTACATGTGTAACATCTGCGACATGGCGTTTCGCCGCCCCTCGCAACTTTGTAACCATATTCAACAGCAGCATAATATAGGAAATCCCAGGTACTTTAATCAATGTTAATATTATGACTATGATTATGGCTGTGACTATGACTGTTACCATGACCGTGACCGTGTCTATGACTATGACTATGGCTGTGACTATGACTATGGCTATGACTATGGCTGTGACTATGACTATGGCTATGACTATGACTATAACTTTATCAACTGTAGGGTAAAGTTTTAGTTTACTATCATGATAGCGCAGCGTTGGGGTCCGGTAGCGGACGCGTCCAGACCTTGCCACTTGCTATTATTTGTAGTAAACACTGATGTTGTACAGGGACTGCTGCGTCTGCCGCCATGTGATCAAGAATAAGTTGAACCACGCAGGCTTGTTCGCCTGCCGGCACTGCGGGAGGATGTTCACGCGGGCGTACTGCCGCGAGCTGCACGAGCAGACCTGTATCAGTTGCAGTGGCATCCGTGACGTCAGATCTAGCCTGGCGCTGCTCAAATAGCAGCCTGGTGGTTGGATCTATATTTTTTTTATGTTAGTGAATGATGTGACGAGCTAGTCGTTCACCCGATGTTAAACGACACGGCGGCCCATAATAGAACAGTGTCACTCAGAACTCCAAAATATAAAGTTTTGCGTGACACTGCACTGCGCACATAATCCTGAAACATCAGCACAGCCTGGTAATAAAATTACCCGACTGTGAGATCAGATCATAAAGTCTCAATCGCCCAGTAATTTCAGCTACAGTGCCCTTCAAACCGGAATATTGCTTGCACACTGCTGCTTGGCAGCAGAATAATTGGCAAAGCGGTGGTACTTACCTAGATGAACTTTGCAGAAAAGTCCTACCACATAGTTCCAGAAAAGTCCCGCCACCTAGAAACTTAACTACCACATTCAACAAACTTAACTGTTAGATTGTGAGTTTTGCGCACGTCTGTTTGGAAGACACTAGGTCGCTTCGATAATAATACCTAGCACATTAAATTTCGTTATTATTATTTATTTATTTCAGTAACGGAATCGTATTGATAACTTTTAGATGATATATATTTTTACAAGTATCAATTGGCTAATTATGTCAAAACAGCATTTTATAATTTCAAATTGTAGCGTATTAAACGTTGATGAATACTAAACTCTTGGACATTAAATAGTATCCCGATATTTTTTGCTATCACAGAGGTCCGACCGCCAACGCGGGTGGACAAAATCGTACATTTCGGATTCTCATAATTGGGACTAGAGGTAGGTGCTGTCAATGGATCTTTGTGACCGCCGCCGCATCGCATCCATCACGGCTGTTTGTCAGGGGCTTAGGCGCAGCCATTATCGTGAAATGGGCAGAAAATTCTGCAGATACATCTCAATGGCCCGGAGCGGCATTATGTGTAATTATGTCAAGTTGAGGCGATGCGTTAAACGAAATTAATATTTGAGGAGCCGCCTTTGTGGATACGTGAGCCATTGTGGAAAATACGACCCGTTATTTGGACAAAAGAGATAACTGGAGCATCTTATTTGGTAATATCTATTTAGCGATGTCGTTATGCATCTACAAATGTAGCTACATGTTTTTATGTTTGTATATTGATCGAAGGTGACGGTCTCATTAGTGTTGTAAAAACTGTTTTTTATTGCGTTGCTCAAAGCTATTTGTTATATTGCTTGAAATGTTGACTAGGAATCTTTATCACGGTAACTAACCGTCAACGTATCAAGACCGGATGACAAACCACACCGACAGTTCCGATTATCCTCTTAAAAGATTTTTTTTTGCGAATTCGTCCACGCCCCGGACCATTCTACTGTTGTACCACACCAGAGGTGTAAATTCAATAATAAGCCAAAAACACAATAGGTTTTTGTGTGTTTTTTTGAGCAGCGCGCGCGTTCGACCCACCGGGGAGTCTGGACCCTGAGACTACTAATTTTATATACCGTTAAATTATTTGCCACGGCGGCGTACGATCATGTCCGTTCTATTTGTTTAGGTGAAATTGTATATTGTTGCGGATGGACGTGGGAAGAAAAAAAACAGTTGTAAAAAAAGATTTTTGAACTTTTTCAATTGATTTCTACAAATTGTGGTTTCTCTTTTACGAGTTTGTATGTGAGAGTAATTATTGTGTGAGCGCAATGAGCAGGTACACATAGCTATTGTATTATAGCATAGGTACCTAGGTACTAATAAGTAAACTTATACAGCCTTATTAATAAACACGAACTAGCTTTAGACTAGTTACACCATCTTTTGTCTCTTTCGATCCAGCTAAATATTCCAGTAGCAAAAAAAGAACAAAAGCTGAAGTAACTAATCTGAGACTAATACCCGTTTATTAATAAGGCTGATACAGTATTGGTAAACGTATTAGGTATAAATAAAAAAATCTAAAAAATTAAAATTAATAAAATTATCCTTGAGGTAAAACGATTCAAAGATGTTAAATCACAATTTACTCATAGAAATACAATCACTTTGTGTTTTATATTTTCTATGTAAAAAATCTGCATTAATAAAAGGCTTTTGTCCTGTGACTGACTGACAGACAAGTTACAGCCCAAGCCGCTGGATCTAGAGACTTTATATTTCAAAGATGTTTTCTTTTTATAATAAAAAAACAAGTATGTGTGGACATTTCACACAGCGCCATCTAGCCCCCAAACTAAGCAAAGCTTGTACTATGGGAACCCGATAAATAATACAATACATAAATACTTTTTGTTTGTAAATATATACATAGGATACAATATAAGACCCAGACACAAAACAAGCGTCGATGTAAATCACACAATTGTTTGTCCTGGGTAGGAATAGAACCCACAACCGACAGCTCTGAAGGTAGGGTTACTCCAACTGAGCTATCGGGCCAGTCGGGTCAGTTCTTTTGTTATGCCAACTCAGGAAGAGTTTTTTTTTTAATTTCGACTCCCTAAAAGGTCATATAAAATGTTTGAATCACACACTAATATTATAAATGCAAAATTTTCTCTCTGTGTTTGTGTGTGTGTGTGTGTGTGTGTGTGTGTGTATGTTTGTTACTCCTTCACGCTCAAACGGCTGAATGGATTTGGATGAAACTCGGTACCAAGATAGCTTATATACTGGATTAAGATATAGGCTACATTTTAACCCGGAAAAGTGAAAATTTCCCGTGGAATGAGCAAATAATTAAAATACTTTTTATCCTCGGGTGAAACCGCGGGGTGCAACTAAAAGATTATATGAAGAAAAGCGAGTAAAACTGCGGGCTGTTTGTTAGTTTAAAATAACTGTATCAGTGTAAAAACAAAATCACAAACATCATCATCCTCCAAACCCACCTGCCATCTTATCAGCCAAACAAAAAAAGTTGTATTTTATACGTAGCACCAATATTTGTCATTCTAATCCCGACATTAATGCAGTGTGCAGCTTGCGGCACGTGCGCAGCAATCTTATCGAACTGTTTGTTGAACACCAGCCGTTGGCGGGTGGCGGTGGCTGCCATTGAGCGGCGAGATAGGGGGCTGGAAGGTTTTACTGTAGTAGACACGATAAATGCATTTTTTAAATATTTTTTCTATTTAGTCATGTGCATGTCTTTATAGGATTAATAAATAATTACAGCCAATTAAAACAGACTTCAACGAAAAAAGTACAAAATTCGTTCAATGAAACCGACCGTTAATAAATATATTAAATCTATCTTATAGAATAGAATAGAAAAACTCTTTGTTGCGTATACTAACATAAAATAAAAGTAGACATTAGAGTACTATAATAGGTGGTACAATGGCGGCCTTATCACAAAAAGTAATCTCTGCCAGGCAATCTTTGGATGGATATCACAAGAATAAGGAGTAGTCAGCGGTGAGCAATCGACATCATTTAACGTAATTTCGACAAATTAGCAAAATAAAATTATCTACGATGGTAAAAATTATCATATAGAGCAGCGCAATCAGTATTATCGCTCTAAATACCTGCTCTAGATATTATAAAGAACCTTCTTCTTCGCATCTATAGGCAAGACTGCGTAAGAAGGTTTTAAGTATAGGGTACAGATATCATATATTTTATCCACAGAGGCTTTACTGTTATTTAATGAATGAATGAATCAATCAATGAACGAATAAAAAATTGAATGAAACCTTTATTTGCTCAAACGTAGGTAGTAGTTCTCCCTTTGTTATTATTACGTACAAAATGTTGTTGGCATAACCACAATGGATGGAAATATTTCAAATATTGTGTTATATAGTGTTAGGTTTATCTGAAAAAAAAAAGAAGTAATAAGTTGAGGTGTCATTTATCTTCTTAAATTGCCTGAATTCTCATGAATAAACTTATACATTTATATTGTATTTGTTTACTTTAATTTAGTCTGTGGGTTTTCTCGTATTCGGTTTTGATGGTGTAGCAGAGAGTGGAAGTGTTAAAAAGTGGAGTTGAAAATGAATTGAAATGCTGATTGGTAAATATAATTGAAAACAAAGATGACAAGGTAGATATCACAGACCAAGTAGAGGATACTATGGTAGATATTAAATCCTTCATGCACTGACAGTGACATATGAGTACCTTTATAATATTTCTATCACAGGTATTTTTGATTGTGATAATGATTATATAGAGTTTTGGCGGTAAAACGAAAAAGATCGCGCATTGAATTATTTTCCAAAACTTGTATTGTTTTCAGTGTTAGTGCATAAAATTTGTGGCATTTTATTCATTAAGTGCTGGATTACAGGCAGGTATGGGAAAGTGGTATAATGATGGTGAAACGTGCCTTTTCGTGTTGTTTCCAAAACTCCATAGAAGCTTCTAACAAAGTTGCCACCAATTTAGTAGTAGTATGACTTTGACTAGACTATGACTTGACTTGATGACTTCGACTGTGACTTGACACAATTACACATTAACTTGATAAATTATCAATTACTTGATACTGGCTAAATACACCAAAGTTGGAGCCAAAACATACAAAAAAAAATGACTATACAAAATGGTCTGCAAATGGTTTATAACACGCTAAAGTAACTATAAAAATCCAGATCCCATTTATACGCGGTGATAATTTGATCAAATTATATCTTACGACATTTTATAAATGAGCATTGAACATCTACATAATCAAAATTGAGATATTGAAAATAATGCCGCAAAAACCAAACAATTATCGTAAAAATTTAATTTCGATCAGGTGTTAAAATCTTAAGTGAAATCAACACGTACTTGGCTTACTTGGTTTTAATATTATAATGACTGATCAAGGAATTTTCGTCTTTATAAACCCATCGCTGTTCCTAGCTAATGTTCTTACAAAAATGTTTCTGGCACATCTAAATCATTATAAGTACTTCAAATATCACAAAAGTTAACTTTAAATATGTCCGATAACGTAGTACGTCTACCGATCTTTAGTTAAATAAAAATTATATGAAAATCGGATTAGTAGCTGTTGAGTTATAACTGAACAAACGGACAGATCTAAGAGACATTGTATTGTAAAACTTTAAG
Source organism: Ennomos fuscantarius (assembly GCA_905220475.3). Lineage (NCBI taxonomy): Eukaryota > Metazoa > Arthropoda > Insecta > Lepidoptera > Geometridae > Ennomos > Ennomos fuscantarius. Next base: position 555,732 of record HG992040.1, on the reverse strand, counting down.
GTTTAAATTCCTTTGACGCCAAGCTTTTAAGAGATGCTCTCTGATAAAGTAAAGATTGACGCTCGGCCAGCCAAAGGGTTGGCTTGAATATATTAATTTTATTTTTTCGGCGCCGTTTAACAGGTTTTGTGTGACTGTGCTTTATAAGTGCCTTGAGAAAAAAATATCCTTAATTTTTGTTTTTATTTTTTGTCCGCGACAATTGTGTGTGGAACCACTGTGTGGGCATTGATAGGTTATTATTTGTTGATTGTTAAGGGCTTAGTCAGAGGTTAAAATTAATATATTTGTACTCCAAAGTTAATAGAAAAAGTGTATGGCATAAATTATTCATTAAAATGCTATGACCCAATTTGATATACTTGTGGTAGCTACGACATTTGGCAAACCAGACCTAACTCAAGATCGAATGTTTGTCCTGGGTAGGTAACCCACAACCTACAGTTCAGAAGGCATTACTACCAACTGAGCTATCGGCCCAGTCTATAAAGTTAGTTTAATCATCCGTAGCAATTCTATTCTCATTAAAAATAATGTGACCAAATCATAGATCTACAGAGTGTACAACGCAAGTGTCATCTCCATAGGATATACCAGCCAATTGACCGACTTCCTGCAAACAGGCGCCGACTTGTCGGCAGGTATAGGTACAGTAGATACACTTACTGATTCAGTGTGTATATTATATGGCATAATGGTAGGATGAATCAGCTGAGGATGTCGATCGAGATGTAGGCTAGACTGTACTGGATAAGAACTGCGGAATATCTGAAGATGCTAAGCTGATCGGCGAAGGAAAATTATGCTATATATTGGAAAAATAAAATACGACGAATTTGCATCTATCCGTCATGCTTTACCTTTTTTTTTTTGGCTACCGTCACAAGTGATCTTGTAGCGTTTGGAACGCGCCTTTTTGTGCTTTCCGAGCGCACGACTTTGACGTTTGACAGATCGCGCGCCAATTGGGATTGGAACATATCTTTAAAATGCTTTTGCTCTTGCAACCAAGTCTCTCTACAATTGTGCTGTGTAAATAATACTAGCTACCTTTTATTTACGTGTACCTTATATGCTGTGTGACGGTCAATCTATACATCTAAAATTAAAAGACCTGACGGACTGGCTTATATAAGCCATTTATTGATATATATCAACGCCTAAACCGCTGGTCTTAGGGACTTGAAATTTGGAGGGTGTGTTCTTTGTAAAGTGTTAGTATCCACTAAGAAAGGGTTCTTCAAAACTCCATCCCTATGAGGGTGAAATGAGTGGTTGAATTCTATGAAAAAATTTCTTCTACGTTTCGTATAGGCCATGCGGGCGAAGCCGCGGGCAGATGCTAGTATATTATATACCTATTGGAACAGTGATTTCATTGTGAGAGATCTCGCTCCTATCTACAAGTACAACAACAACAGAAAACAGGGACCGCAATGGTACCTCTATCCCTCAGTTGTTTGTAAAAGGTAATGGATAAATTTGGACATGTCCGACTTAGGGGTTGCAGCAGGCGATACTGGTTACTGGAGCTTGGGAGGGCGCTGGTGTGATGAGCGGCTCGCCCTGTCTAAGTATGATTAGCAAATTCTGAATTAGAAGATAATTAATAGGAGCAACTCGGCAGATGAAACAATGTCTTCGAATTTTGTGCATGTCTGTGTGTGTAACTTCCTCATGTTCACCGTTGTAATATCCAGTGCAAATTGGTGCAGGGTCGCTCTGCTGCCCACATAACCAGCTAGCAACCAGCAATCACGTAACTTGATTGCAACCGAGAGAAACACAAATTCGTATGGATTTGACAGTTTTAATACGCAGTTTATGTACATAGTTACTATGGCAATTTTCAAATTAGATATGAAATTGCATTACAATTTGTAATCAAAGTTCCGTGATTACCCCCAAGGACATACGGAGCGCTTGTTTACTCACTACTCCTTGACGGCAGAATAATATTTGAAAAGCGTCGATCTTGCAGAATTGCCCTAGCAGCTAATAGTCTCAGCATAAGCAAACTAATTAGGTAAACATATTTTAAAGTGGAAAAAGCATCTAAATATATATAACTCAAAGGTGACTGACTGACATAGTGATCTATTAACGCACAGCCCAAACCACTGGACGGATCGGGCTGAAATTTGGCATGCAGGTAGATGTCGACGTAGGCATCCGCTAAGAAAGGATTTTTCGAAATTCCACCTGTAAGAAAATGGGTGGTTGAATTTTTTCCCCATAGGCCACGCCGCGGGCGAAGCTGCGAGCAGAAGCGTATATTATAAAGCTTAGCGTATCCCGTGTAGCTCATCGTTGCCTCCATCTCCGGTAGTGTTTCCTCAGGTTAGCGGAAACCCATGCAAATGTCCATGCGCAGAGCACCGGCAGGCCCCGCGCCCGCGGCACGTCCGCGCGCGTGACCGCCGCGACGACCACTGACGACGTCATCACGCTCGCCACTCGTAGGACCTAGGCCCTAGGTGGTAGGAGTTCGTCTACCCACAAGGTACCACTGCTTTCCCAATCATTCTGCCGCCAAGCAGTAATGTGCAAACACTGCTGTTTTCCGGTTTGCAAGGCATTAGGGAAGGGATATAATCTAGCTCAAAATGTACGTAAATATTTTTGAAGTAAAACTTCTTTACGCACGCTTGACTTGGGGAGTAAGCTGGTGAATGCGAGGCGAACGGAAGCTCCATTTGGTTCAAGTAGATCTCGATTGTCAACATAAAAAAGTTAAAAATTCTGGTTAAAGACATTTATTTCTCATTAAGAATAAATTCACTGACATGAGAAAAACAAAATTATTTTCATTTAACATTAGGGCTTAACGTACTTACACTGTTATCATTTACTAAGATATTTCGCTTATTAAACTTAGTTCATACACATTCAACTTACAAAAAATATATAAATATAATTAAAAATTACTTAATTTAAAGTAAAAACAAACTTAATTATACCGGCCGATAGTTGGAGCTAAGCTTAAGAACTTTTACTTCAGTCGTGTGGTCTAAAACACACTCATATTTTTTCTTATTTTTGTGTTGGTATATCATGTTTTGTGTGTCAAATATATAAATATATGAGATGGAGTGATTACATTCTACGGTCTACGATCTTTTAAAAAAGAATTATAAGACAATTTCGTTGTGTTGTCAAAAAATTTACTGGGTATCATTTTGAGCTATTTTGTTCTCAGACTTCGCCTGTACTCTGCGTCTACACCATCTACCTTAGTTTAGTATTAATAGTCTATTAGTCTTAGGAACTAAAATAAATCAATAATGTGCAGTGCAGTGTTTGAGGACTGCCGATAGAAGTGAAAACTAAATAAGTACCTTGTAACATAGCTCATGGAAAGCGTGAGAGTGACACGAGTTTCACGCTTTTAGTTCACCCAAAAAGTACACATACATATATACATAGTATACATATAGCTCATGAAAAGCGTTCGGTGACGATGACGCGAGTTCCATGATTTTTGTTCACCCAAAAAGTGGTCATCGCGCCTAAATAAGTTTTCACTTCAAAAATCATTAGAAATGCAGACGGGTTGTAGACGAATTTTGATTTACTTCCAATAACAATGGTCGGTTAGTGCCGCCATGCTGTTGGTACAAATAATTATAATTCAACACATTGTGATGGCCACAAAAGGAATTGTTCTGTGTGGACAATATTCCGTTTTTTATATTTGTTTTTGTACTGTAAACGGTGTGAAGGAAAATATATAAGAGTTAGGTTACGTAAATGAGTATTTTTTGTGTTTAGTAACATTAGTGATTTCCACAAATAAAAGCAAAAGTTGTATATATGTTTTAGTTGACGTGGTTGATCACAGAACTGTAATTGCAATGCAACAGGAGCACAAACCAAGTAGAGGATACTAACAGGAGAAATTTCATTCCTGATTTTAACATTTCCATAGTGACTACGCACGTAAGCTGCTTATTGGAGCTGTCAAATTCATTCAAATTTGTGTTTCTTTCTGTTGCAGTGAAGTTACGTGATCGCTTAGATGCTAAAAGATTAATTCCTGTGTCATACGGCCGTTTTCAATAACCTACTAAAGATAACAGATAGATAGCTATCTCTGATAAGCAATAACTTTCGATCTATCCTTTGATTGCGTTTCACAAGCACCAGTAACTGCTATCCTTTTGGAAAAAACGATAGATAGCCGCCCTATCTGTGCCCTCCCATGCGTTTCGTTATTGCAAAATCACTCAGAACTTGGATAATTAAATAAGTGGTTACGGAAGTATTTACAGTGATATAATATAATAAAAATGGCAAAAATTAATAAATTAGTACTATACAATAACAGATTTCCATAAATTCACGTTATTTTGGCATGATCCAATTTAATAATAATTTTGTTTGTAAATAATACAATGGAAACAAAACGTTTTTGACAACCGTGTTGTAGTCTGTGGCCACCCGGCACCTTCGTACTACTATCGTGTTCATAGTATCCTTTACTTGGTCTGTGATCGTGTCGATATTCAGAACAAATAATACCACAGATTACATATAAAGAATAAAATATCTATAGAAGTATTAAAATAATATAAAATAAATATACTTAGTGTCGCAAAACCCAGCCCTAACAGTGTTTTACTGTTTTGTCTAATGTAAGAAGGGGTTGATGTAATGTTGATATTCCATGATTCCTAACACAAGAGTAAAGGTATAGGTACTAACATTAGGCATATATTATATACACATTGCATAGCGTAAGATGTAGACGAAGAATAATAAATTACCTTGCAGAGGTTACTCTCAGACTGGACTGTATTTCAACCAACAAATCACATACCAATGTTTTACTTAATCTAAATCTATACATAAAATCGTAATCGTCCAATTCCACCATATAAGTAGTTTATTCTCTGTTTATAGATTTGACGTCTTCTTTGTAGAATAATATGTTGATCTTCATCATCCCAGTCAGAGAGGACTTCTAATAATTCTATATCACTTTCACTGCTACTACTAAAATTAGCCATTTATAATATTTTATAGAAACATCTTTGAAATTTAAATTGGAACTTGAAGATTTGTATTTTTTGAAGATTTGACCTGAAATTTTCCTTGAAACTTAAGACAACATACAAAAACAAACAACTGGTAATGGAGGTTATCCGTAGAAAATGACAGATAGGCCAAAATTCTATCTTTGGTTATTTGACATACTGACAGATAGCTGCCAAAACTATATTGAAAAGCATTCTAGCGCCATTTCCTACAAAAAGCTATCTTTGGTTATCAGTAACCCCTCCAAAGGATAGATAGCTACTGAAGTTAGGAATTGCTATCTGTCGTTGCTATATAGAAACGTAAAAATGTGTCCATGGATAGATTTTTATACTTTAGTAAGGGTAAATCGTGGATAGATAGCTTATTGAAAGCGGCCGATAGTTGACGGCGATTCGGCATACCTCCCACTTTGCCTAGCGTCTACAAGTATCTTTTCAATAATTAAGCAGCTGCCTTGCCTATCTTGGTTTCACTGAATGTTCCATTCGCGGTTTGCGTTCTAAAAAGCTCTTTGCCAGAAGGACCATTATGATTGAGAATTGTTTTGTTTTACTCCAAAGCCTCTTAATACTATCTGGGTTTAGGAAAAAAGCCGTTTTTTTCAAGAGGTAAAGATTAAAACATAAATAAACGATGCAATCAGTGCGTTTAGCGCTATCGGCCACTTTATCTCTCGATTAAATGGAGAGTATGGCGAGGGTATGAGAGGTATGGGCGACCATCGACCATCGGTGACCACCGTGGTGAGGGGTGCTCGACGCGGCGCGACCAGAGATATGCAGGCTATTGGAGAGGCGTATCCCAACACTGGAAGTGGACTTATAATTATGGAGACATTAACCCACGAGCTGAACGTGATAGACTGACAAATGTAATTTTTCAATTAACATAATTTTTAATAAAATTTAAATAAACTGTTAAGATATGACTGGCCCGATAGCTCAGTTGGTAGTAATCTTGCCTTCTGAACTGTGGGTTGTGGGTTCGATTCCCACCCAGGACAAACATTTGATGAACACCGATGTTAGTTCTGTGTCTGGGTGTCATATTGTATCTATATATGTATTTACAACAAATGTATCTAAGTATTGTATCAGTTATCTAGATCCCATGGTACAAAGCTTTGCTTAGTTTGGGATTAGATGGCGCTGTGTGAAATTTCCACAAATATTATTATTATTATAGCCTTGTGTACTATAAATAAACCAATTCACAAAGCGTTTACTATTCTTGCCTTTTTTACTTGTATTTAGCAGTATAGCTATCCAGACAGGCACTAAAATTAACAGGCAAAATGTTTTCTTTTACCGAAAGTTCAAGCTATTTGCAGGACGCGAACTTACGACTTTCGGGTTGCAAGCCGAGTTGTCATCGCTCGCTTTTGTGGTGTAGTCAATACAACAATGTAAAGAAGTGGACTCCGAAACATGATTGTTCCAGCGGCTCTACATCTGTAAATATGGCGCCTCCACATTTAGATGCGTGTTTTGTCCTTTTTCTGTGCTCGGTGTTAAGCGAGAACCGATGTATTGTGTTCCAAGAACAGGTTGCTACCGCGAGCTAGGAATGGGGGCTCCAGTTTTGGATGTGGTACTGGTGTGTATGTAAATATGGCCATTAGAAAGAAGAGGAAAGCAAATTTCTATGTTATATTTGATATTTTTTTATTCGCTGCGTTCTACGAAGTAATAATAGCTATGTTGCGTTCTGACTTTTTTCATTAGTTAACTCATAGATTTAATTTAGCTGATTAATAGTCACAGTCGGATAATATTCCTATTCCAACGTTAAAAAGAATGTAGAAAGAGTAAAAGTAATATTTATACTTTACTATTTAATTAAACAATAACTCGAAGTCATTAACGTTAAACTATTTATTGCTAGAGATACGTAAGTCACTATTATCTATTTCCTAAGAAAACTCTTAATTATTCGAAATAAAGTCAAGATATTTTATTGCAAAGGCTATTTTTAGAAAAGCATCCTAAGTTGACCGCAGTAATATTGTATTAAATAATTTATATGCAAAATTTCATCCACATTGGTTCAGCCGCTTTGGTATGATAGCAATACAAACAAACGGAAATCATTTCACTTTACACACACTAGGGACAAAGATGATATAATGCTATACGTAGGGTTATCTAAAATGTAGTACCAATTTCAGCAAACACGCAAGCTCAAGAATTAAGATACCGCCTCCGAAGTGCATCAACTGTGCTCACTATCTTCACGCTCCACGTTAAAATTGCTTGGAATGCGCCATCCTCAGAAAAATAATTTAAAAAAATATATAACGATCCCTTATCAGATCGGTACAGATAATGGATTGACCCATTTAGTGTGTGAATCATTTTAATGACCTACAAACTTAGCTGGACACCCCAAAAGCTGATCACGCAGAACAATTTTGTAGAGAATTTTACGCTAACAGGGGCAAGATAGAGTGGTTATTAATCCAGTGTACCTTCGTATCTCCTATTTGTTTTGGTAATAACACCCTAAATTGATCTGAGGATCTATATATAGAGGAATAATGATAAATTGTTGTATTCTTGTGACACGCCGATGCCGTGTTATATTTTACGTCGTAATGTTATATTAATTTTGGTGGTAATTTTTAGGGATTCATCTCGTCATACTAAATGTAAAATCGGAAATAGAATCATCAAACTTTCGAGAATATTTCGTAAATCTATTATACTTTTTCATTTATGCGATCAGCAAGTGATCTTTGATCACCCGATCAAAGAACTTTGCAACAGAAGAAAATTCCTTCCGAATCAAATTTTTTTTATACCAACTATACACATAAACTGCGTATTGAAATTACCAAATTTATACAAATTTCTGTTTCTATAGGTTGCAATCAAGTTGCATCATCGCTTGGCCGATGCATAAATAGTTATTAGCGTTATAATTTACGTTATACAACATTAATATTTTTGACAGAGTTCTTTCGCTCTCTGAAATGGCTTCTACCATTATGAAAAATAACAACCGGCGGCGGGCGGTTTAAATTGTGCGTTACATTTTAGGTCGCCTACATTCGTGCGACTTATTGGAAACCCCATCGTCACTACGTCGCAGGCTTGTTTTACGTAGGTGAGATTGGGCAAGGCAGACCCATCATCAATGTAAAATAAATAAAAAACGAGTGCTTTAGACCACAATAATGAAGTACAACTTCTTTAGCTCCATCTATTGGCAGGCTTAACTTTGTTTACGCTTTTTTATCTTTGTTATGTTGACAATGGAGATCTACGTGAACTACTAGAACCCGCCTCTCTCTTGCCCCTTCAGTAATATACAAAACGTAACTCTCTCTCTTTGTATCTTCACTAACTTATATCTCCTCTCAACTTCCGTTCGCCTCGTCACGCATTCATCAGCTTATCCCCAAGTCAAGCGTGCGTAAAGAAGTTTTACTTCAAAAACCAACCTACTCATATATAGATTACCTACATAGGGCCAATTGCAATAAGCCTAAGGTCTTTTTTGCATTTAATACGGTTTGCACATCCCTAGTTCGACGATTGTCATATTACGAAAGAACTGACGATCTTTAAATTTCCTTTTTTTTTACTTCAAACTTGTCTAGCATGACCACGCTCTCACCTGATTCCTAGTCCTCCGTCTGTAATAAACCTAACCAGTAAATAAATTTTGGGCTTGGCGAGCGTGTCTAGAAGTCCTAGAACCAGCTCGCGAGTAATTACCCGACGACCTAGCTCCAGGTCCGACGACCTTCGCGTTTGCCCTGTGGTCTAATTCACCTACCTTATTATACACCCAGACGGTTTTATCGCAACCACTAAATAAGTTTTATCGTCATTATGTCTGTCGGCACGTGAAAACTACATTAATTTGGAAATTAATTAACATTGATAAAATTGTTAAGGGCGGTTGTTAGAGTAGTCAGCGTGTTTCAGTGCTTACAGAAAGCTTAGTCATAGGTACCTAGTTATTTTTTTACTAAATTAATACCTCGTACCTTTGGTCACCATGAAAAGGCTCATTCCAAATTAATTATTATTCGGAAACCACACACGACTCTCTGTAGTATAAAAAGCAGAAATAATAATTAGGATTTAAATAGAACTTGTCATGATTAAGTGCTCGAAACAGTTACTTTAATTAGCAAAATGTTCACAATGTAACATACTCGTACTTCAAACTTTAAAACGGTTAACATCCAAGTTATTTAAGCTCATTAGCTACTTCCTATCACGCAATTTACGAGTATTTCTAGATTGAAAGAAGTAGAATAAAGCAGTATATGCTTGTGTTAATTAAAAGGAAACTAATTTCAGTCTCTGTGGCGTGGTGGTTGAGCTGGTCGGCTCAGAGACTCCCTCGATTCCCGCGACAGTACTAGTATTTCTGTGCAAAAAAGTGCAAACACTTGCTCTAAGTCTGGGAGTTGTGGGACCATGGTCCTCGTACTTCCTAGTTCTCTAGATACAGGTAATCCTAGTTAGAGTCCAGAATCTCTGTATGTAATCGTTGGGCGTTATTTATTTATTTAATAAAATGTGCAGTGAATTTTATATTAATTTAGCATTTTTGGGATTGCTTAAATTTTCGGTATGGTTTTAGAATATTAAATCTAATGTCATAAAAAATAAATTAAATATGCTTTATGCTTAAGTATTGCAAATTCGACAAGGTAAAAATCAAATGGAAATATGATACGATTTCTTACAAAAAACGATTCGTGTGCTTATCTGTCTACATTTCATAAATTGCCAGCAATTGCTTGAGCTTTATTACTTTCTACCATTTTAATCACAACATCTTCCAAATTCATTTGACACTCGTTCCTACAATTCAACTCTCAGCACATCCCAACAAGAGGGTACATAGGTTCAAGAACCTTGTCCTCCCTTGTTGCACTTCACAGTCTATCGGTGCCGTCAGTGATTGCGACCTCTGCACCTGCCTCTCGTCATGGTCTGCTGATGGTGACCGCGCGATGAAGGGCTGATGTACTAAAGTATTCTATTTTGACTTATAAACATGCCAAAATCAGCCTATTTGCAATAAATTATTTGAATTTTGAATGTTGATTCTGGTGAACGTATAGAAGGTAGGAATTTGAAAGTTTAGCGGAAGAAAAAGAGTTTTATCTCTTTCATTCTAGATGAAATATTTATTTGGTTAGTAATTAATACATCCCCGTGTTGCGTCTTTCATAAGTGTTAAGTTATTAAGGTCTTAGAACCTTAATTGTATGTTGAGTCGGAGCCCATTCGTGACACCACGTAGCATTGTTTTATTCTTTTCGTGTTATGTATTTGTTATCAGTTGTGTGTCACGAATAAATGTTTTTACTTTCTTTCTTTCTTTCAAGTAAGTATTTAGTTTTCAGTGCTATTGTTATTTTCTCTGCTGCAAGAATTCCGATTACAGGGTCGTAGGTAGATTATTTTAGGTTTATGACCCTAACATATACTTTATTTTATATTGCTTGAAAGTCGTACAGTGTACCACTGTAGTATTCAAGTCACCACGTGCACCGCATTACTTGGATACTCACCTTCCCCAAGTTTTTTCCAAAACCTTGCAATCACTTACCTGAAAAGAAAAAAATATTATTAAACATAAATTGAATACAAGTTTAGAAAAGGTCGACCACCTACCACCAGATGGTGGATCTATAAAATTGGTTTTTGATATAAAAGGTGCAAAATCGATTGAAAGGGAAACAGAAACTGTATCATTCGATTACATACTCAAATTCGCCAACACTGAAACTGATTCTGTTTTCATTTTAAATCTTATTACCATAGGCATATGAGTTACTAAAGTTTTTAAGATATTGGAGATACCAACAGATGGTTAACGGTAGTAATAGTAATGCAAGATGTCAAATTTTAAGGGGAAATACGTGTCGGTGTAAAAATAATTCAGGTGTCAGTTTTTGTGCTAGATGTTGCAATCATCGGCAGTAGGTACCGGTTTTGGGGCAGACGAGATTCGTGCCGGGAAATCAAGTTTTTGTGATTTCATGTATTTAATTTTGTATTCCAAGTTGAGGCCAGCGTAATTTGTTTGAAATGGAATTTGTTTTTACACATTGAACAAGCAAACGTGAACCTTATTATTATTTTTTTGCATACATTTGCGAGCTTTACGAGTCAATCGAAATTGATTATGTTATAACAAACTAAAAACATACATTGACAGGAGTGGGAAGTAATGAGTAATTTCCAATAATAATAATTAGTTTGATTACACAAGCCATCACCCTCGTTATCCTAGTGTAAATACGGATAAGATTCATAATGGAAATATTATCAAAACATCCCGAAGCGTGTCCCGTACCGCACACCTTGCCGCTATCGTTTGTTCAATCATAAACCATAAGGGGGCCTTCGACTAAATATACCCGATGTACTCCCTCTTCCTGCCAAATATGTGCTCTCTACTTACCATCCACCTATTCAGTTACGCAAACCCTTATCAGAAACCAATAAGAGTGGTTTTTGTTTGCAGAAAATAGGTCGCGTTGTCGTCTGAGGGCAGGTGTGCCGCAAGGGTCTACGCTTGCAGGGGCCTCTTAGAATAGATTCACAATCTCGAGACACGTGGCCAGGGGTGTGCTCGCAGAAAAACCGTGGCAGCTTTCGGCTCTCGACTTCCGTAAGGCACAAATATAAACAGAATTAGAAGTGTATAATGTTTTTCCGGTTCAGCCATTGCTTGTTCAGTGGCTTGAGTGGGTTTGCCAAATTTGAGCGAGGGTCAGCATAAGCTCGTGTTGTTTTGGGTTTGGAATGGCTGGCTAATAGAGGGCGAGTCGAGTGTTTGTCGTAAACAACCATTGTTGATTCGTCCAAGAGTTTATTTGAGAAAGGAATACATTTCGTTTATCAATTTTTTAAATCAATTTTACGGATTTTTTTTTGACATTAAATACAGCTTGTAAGTGAACGGAATCAGACCCAATTAAGGTCAATAAGCTTGTCCTCAATCCCTATCAACCTTAAAATCACCCCAAAAATAGGAAAATCACGCTTCACCCCTACACGCACGTGCGTGTGCGCTGTATGTATGATTGTAATGTGACAAAATTGTTTCGGTTCTAAAGATTAAGCTCACAAGCTTTTAATGGCACAATCGGTTGCGTGCAGCAATTTTTATGTAAAATCGATGTCATTACTCAAGGGGTGGAGAAGGGGTTGCAAGGGGGTGGCTGTCAAAACTTACGATCAATGATATTCTCATAGGGCGAGTTTATAGCTCAGATTTCAGTGGATTTACGAGCGAGGTAGTCAGATTTTTTGATAATGGTGAGATGTAATGCAGTTACTAGCATTGGTCTCGTGGCTAGATGAAAATTTCAGAGGATAATTGAAGAGTTGAGAATAAAAGGGTTTAACTGTCAAATTGATATTTATAAGAAAATTGACTTTAAACTTCAACGGCTTCATTGTAATGTAGAGTGCTTATAGGGTAATAAAAAAGGTTTATGTATGTTTCAGTTGCTTGAAAATTTTTTAATTCTATTTTAAAATACTAAATATAGTACTAATTCATACAATTACTGTAAAAATATAATATAATAAAAAATAATGTTTTTATGCTAAGCGAACTGTATTTCTGTGACAGATAAACCATTTTTAGACTCAAAATCTCGAGATTTAAGCCACATTTCGGTATTTTGAGAATGTATTACTATAGTAGATAATTTCACGCTGAAACCAACGATACCCATAATTCATTTTGTGAAAAAAATCTGTTAAACCCTTTTTGTTCTCACCCCTTCAATTATGACAAAACCGCAAATGTAGATATTTATCTATTATGAAAGAACCAATCCTTCAGAGATCAAAAAGTATAGAGATTTCGCCTTCTAACGATTTGATCATTTCTTAAAAGAGGTTTTAAAAAATGATGTAGAAATGGATCAGTTATCATACCTAAGTTAGTAGTAAATATACAGGGAGGCAAACGGCTAAAACAATTGTATTTCCATAAGTAAAACAAGATAAAGAGAAGCTAAATATATTTTGAGGCCAAACAAGTGACTAATAAAGTAGATCGTCCATGAAATCGTCTATAAACAACAGGAGTAGTTAGCTCATGGCGATATTGTACTCAAGTTGTCAATATAATTTGCGGTCTCTAACAACGAAGCCAATTCTCCTCTCACTCATTATATGTCGGCAAAGCTTGACTAAATTCGTTTGACAAATACCGCCAACCGCACGCCACTACCCTTGCTATGAGGCCTAGTTACAGGTCAACCCCGCACTTGCACCCCAACCTTTTATTTGAAACATTTAACTGGGAATTATTTTGCTGTTTTTCAAAACTAGTTGGTCAATCTCGGATTCTAGAGTTTGGCCGCGCACTAAACAACAAAGGTTGAATTCGGAATACACTGTATTTAGATACTTACAACACTAAATTGCTATCAGCATAATCTAAATTGAACGTTTAATACCCAAATAATTAGGCACAGTCGATATGCTTATCTATTTTCAACTTTAATCACCTTGCGTTTAAGTCTTAATAAAAAATCTTGAGGCTTATAAGTTACCCTTCAAAACTATTAACTGTATTCAATTATCGTAAAGAACTTACGCTGTGGGAATAAGGTTGAGTTTTAAGTGGATATAATTAAATTTGAAAGCAAATTTAGGTTTGTAAAGTTGTTACCATGGGGTGCATGCAACAATTTTTTAAACTTCAAAAACGGCGCGCGCTCTCCATATGGTATTGAGGGCAACGACTCCTTAAATATGTTTTTTTTTCAATCGCGACCCCTAAATGCGGTTTTAAAATTAAGGGCAACAGCTTTTAATGTGGTTTAAGTAGATCCATTGTGGTGAACGATTTTCTTGTAAAAGCTGCGCACGAGTTGTTTTATACCTTTTTAGTTTGTAAGTGAACTGAAATAAGGGGCGATTATATTTGCAAAAAGAACCTTTAAGGTTAGCCTACCTACTATGATTAAAATAATATTTTTAGAGGCATCCCGAAATTTTGGCCGCGTTATAATGTTTCACGCCCCATTTGACCTTATGGGTTCACAATTCTCTTAGCACACACACCTCTACCCCTACATTATAAACGAAAGACACTCTCCTTATATCAAGTTGAGGTCCAGCGGTTTGGGTTGCAACTAATTCTGGATTGTTTTCACTTTCCTACCTTATGCTAAGAACAATAAAACTACAGTAGCAAAACTAGACAATTATCAGTTTCTAGTTGAACCTACTTGCTAAAAAGAGGTTTGTACAGCCACTGACCATGTACCACAACCATAAATAAATTAATAAAAGTAGGAATAAGTAGTAACACTGATCGCAAAAAACTCATAATCAATGGCTATCGAACGCAAAGTTCAAATTTCGAAAATGGAATGCGGCGCGTGCGCTTCTAATTGTAAGGCACGGTTGGTACGCCTGTTCACCTGCGTTTCGTGATCGTTACCTTCACGCAAAATATCCTCTTTTTACAAGTTGTTAAGTTAATTAGTGAGGTTATTGGATAAAATTGGACACACTTTGAAAAACTGCAGTTGAGAGAATATAATTAGGAGTAATTTTTTAAATAACTTCGTGTTTTACTTTGGCTACTTAAATTTGTCAACAAATTGCATGACGTGTGTAAGTAAACAACTCACCGAGTAAAATGGGTGTTTCTAAGAATTCTAAACTTCTAGAAATGATTTTTTTTATTTATTAAGAAAATCAAAACCTAATGTTTATCAACAAGGAAGTTCCGGGTGGAATACCGAGAACTGTAGCTCGTAGAAAGGAACCAATGCATTATGAATGCATCAAAACATCAAATCCAACTCACGTAAATAAGGATCAATCAAACGATTCAGTTTAGACAACATAAGCGCGCGATTATTTGATCCTTAAATATTCAAAAATGGAAGACTATTTACTGGACCCAAGCTTCCTAATCTTCGAAATGATCATAACAAGTCGAGGCAATCATGTCATTATCCAAATTGTGCGAGGATCCGTGATGCTTGTTGTTATCGTGGATATAGAAGTCTTATTTTGTCTTCATATCGTAAAATCTGGTATGACAAAGTTTGGAGGTTTATGCTGATTTGAGATTTTGTAATTGTATGTGGTCAACTGAAATTAGAAAGGTAGAAAATAGCTAAGCGGGCAAAGTAAATATTAATATGGGTTATCGACTATAATAGACAGTCAATTATTTGCCGTTGATATAAAAATATTCATAGTATTTTTATGGTGTGGTGTGGCAACTCTATAGAGACCATTAACCAAGATGGTTACATACGCGTATCTTGAGGAGTCATGCCTCGGGTCACATAATGACTTGAAAATCTTGAAGTGGTGTCAACATTTGGGTGATTTTCTACCTATGGATAGTTTAAATCAATATTATTCCCTCATTGTGTAGGTAAGTCATTAGTCCTTGTGGCAAATTTTTTATACCATATTGGATGGTCTGATGACTTACTTGGCTTAACAGTGCCGCGCGACGTGCCTTCCCAAGCAGGGTAGTGCTTATCATAAATAGCAGTTTTCTAAACGGGTTAATGTTGTTGGTCTCTATCGACCTTTACAGCGTCATCGGGAAATACCGGCGGCCGGTGGCCTGCAGCCACGTAGCGCAAAACAGTGTGCATGCACGTAAACATTGTTTAGTGGGTTGATTTGAATTTCATTTTATGTAAATCTTTAAATCTTCCACAATTTCTGAGAAAATACGAGAATAGCCAGAGGCGAGAGGTAGCGTGAAATGTTGCGTAACATAGATAATAAATCAAGGATGATGGGAGGAACGTGCGAATAATCTAAAGTTATTAAAGTTTGACGGACATTGCGTGATTTTATATTATAAAAAAGAAAAGTCAAATAAGATATTGGTTAACAATAATTATAATAATAATAAAGCCCAACGAGGATCTATGTATATGTCATAGATCCTGGACCCTGACTAGGAGGATTGTGTCTATAACATGGATTTTGTTCTTCTAAGTTCAAGTTTTGTACATAAATTCTGTATAAATATTAGGTTGTAGGAAAAGCTACGAAGCATTTTCGCCTGAAATTTGTAAATAAGGCCGGGTCTAAACACAACTTTTTTGTATTTGAGGGGTCTATAAGGAACATTGTTCAGAGTTGAAGATCGCAGATCATGTTGTCAACAATGTTTGATTTTCTACGCTTGAAATGTTGTTAAATTTGCGGGGTTTTTTGTGGATGAATGAAAATTGAATCAATACAAAAATTCTATACAATTTTATTATCGAACCACATAGAATTTTATGAAAATGGGTTAACGAATGCAGCAATAGCTGGACAGTTAATTATAATAACACATGAAATACACATACATACGCATCGCATTCGTTCGTTCAATCTAAAAAGAAGCTTTAAGTATAACCAGACATCTCAAACTCCAATTTAACAAACAACGCGAGTCTATAGAAACCCAATCACCTAAAGAAAATAGTCCAAACAACTCAAGTACACTAAAGATCCAGGCCCTAGGGTCGAGCCTTGCGGCACTCCGCACTCGGCACACCTGGCGCTGGCGCCGTACAGTTATATACGCAGCTGTCTTGCAGATGGTGCACGTGCCAATATACTTCACCGATACTTCGTGATGGTGCTATTTTGCCAAAGCAAGGTTGCTTGGTTGCAAAAGCAGGCTATTTGACCCACAATATATAGGACTTAAAGCATTTTCAAAAACCGACCCAGCGCAGTTTCACACTCCTCATTTCTTTCTTGTAGCTCAAGTCGAGTATTTTGATCGTGGTCTTTTTCGCAAATCAAATTGAGTGCTTTGCTCCTCATTTTTGAGAAGGTTATGCGTGATAGTCCCTCTTTTCAACTTACTTTAAAAAAAGAAGGAAGTTCTCAATTCAACCGTATTTTTTTCGTTTGTTACTTCAAACTTTCGTCTGGGTGAACCGATTTTGATGATTCTTTTACACATATTAAACTTAATTATAACGCCATACACTTGCACACGTGCAGTGCTGACAGCTTG
The DNA here is from genome assembly GCA_905220475.3 of Ennomos fuscantarius. Lineage (NCBI taxonomy): Eukaryota > Metazoa > Arthropoda > Insecta > Lepidoptera > Geometridae > Ennomos > Ennomos fuscantarius. The sequence goes on along the minus strand of HG992040.1, from coordinate 538,692 downwards.
TATAGATTCCGTACAAACGTCAAATCGCGTGACACTGACATATTGGTCTACGCAATGCACACGAGGTGACATGTCAATGTTTTGCACGTGTTGGATAATATTTACATATTTATTATTAAGTGTAACAATAACACCAGCCATTTTCGGTGGACCAAAAATCTGGTCAAGATGCGACGAGCCGCTGATGATGATGATGGTGATGATACGGTATTTTGGTCTCATGTTCTTCCAAACAGTTTAGTGGATAAACATAACTATGTCCAGTGCTATCTTGTGCAGTTACATACGCACTTCTCGTGATAGTGTCATAAATGTTATTTTTTAAAATGTTAAGTATCTTTTTATATTACACACTAAACATCAAAATCCGTTCAACCGTTTCAGTGCTGAGTGGTATCAAATACGCACATACATAACCACAACTGTAAATTAAGTAGAGCTTAAAATTCTACGTCACCAAGGCGCGTGCGCAGAATTAAACGCGTACGCATCTGCCGCGAAACCTGATACGCTCCTTAACATATGAATTATGCTACTTCCGAAAAAAAATGTACAAAAAAATCCTGCATTGAAAACGCAACCTTAATTTAGAAGCTCAGAGCTTACAATAAAGAAAACTTGCTAACATATTTTCGAGAGCATGGCGTTGGAATTTTCAATCATAGCACAATAAGATAAGGTATATTCTCGTTAGATAACCGATGCATAGTGGTTATAGTCGTCAAGTCATCTGGCCAAAAAGACATATGCATATTTCGCCAAGGCACGCCAGATGTCGCCAGTAGTCGAGACTCGAGATGTCACATCAGCAGACGCCAGTTTTTTGTCCACCACAATGTGTAGCGGTTCATCTGATCCAGTTAGCTTTGAAAATAAATACAGTTGCATTGTGATATTGTTGGAACATATTTATAAGGTGTATGCTGCTGTGGGTCCAGGCGATCTATCTTTCTAATGTGTCATTAAAAATGATTGTGTTGTGATAATAATAATATAACTAGGATTCCCTGTATCTTGGGACCCAGGAACTACGAGGACCATGGTCCCACAACACCCAGACTCTGAACAAGCAGTTGCGCTTTTTTTCTATGCAAAAATACGTGTCCTGCCGCGGGAATCAAACTTCCCGCCTCCAGGTTATTAGCCGACCTGCTCAACCACCACACCACAGAGACTGTCAATTATGATTATTATTATTATATAATATTTGACAATAGTCACTTTGTCATTTATTATGCTTAGTGCAATGACTTAATTTTAAGTACCTACCTAATATAATTTTGACTTGTTAAAGTGCTATAAATAGCGTGTTTGCAATAAATATTTTGATTTTGACTTTGCTTTTATATATTTTGAGAAATAATGAGAATTCTATTCATTATAAAAACGAAGCTAAAAATATTATTCTTAATTACTTTAGCTATCACAAAGATTTGTAGGCCTAAGAAAAGTTAATGTTAATCGAAACTTTAGGTTCTAAGTTTTAAATGACAGCCTCTGTGATATTGTTTTTGAACAGGTCGGCTCATAACCCGGAAGCACCGGGTTCGATTCCCGTGACAGGAATTACAGACAAAAAAGCGCAAATACTTGTTCTGTCTGGCTATTGTGGGACCATGGTCTCCATACTTCCTGGGTCCCTAGATACAGGGAATCTTAGTTAGGATCTAGAATCTATGTATGTGATCGTTGGGCGTTATTATCTAAATATATATAACTCAAAGGTGACTGACTGACATAGTGATCTATCAACGCACAGCCCAAAACACTGGACGGATCGGGCTGAAATATGGCATGTTGACGTTATGACGTAGGCATCCGCTAAGAAAGGATTTTTCGAAATTCCACCCTTAAGAGGGTGAAATGGGTGGTTGAATTATTTTCCCATAGGCCACGCCGCGGGCGAAGCTGCGGGCAGAAGCTCGTTATTAATATATCTAAATGTTAGTTTCTTAATATTTACTTATAATCTAAGAACAAATTATACTTAAGCAGCCTTATTAATAAACACCAACTAGCTTAAGACTAGTTACCCCATCTTTTGTCTCTTTCGATCCAGCTAAATATTCCAGTAGCAAAAAAAGGACAAAAGCTGAAGTAACTAATCCGAGACTAATACCCTTTTATTAATAAGGCTGTATGAGATTAGTATTACAGGTCAATATCAAAACTTTATTAATTAGTACTTAAAGATCCTTTACGAAATGTAGATAGGATAAAAAAGCACTTACTTTATGGATTATCCTAAAATACATTGCAATATCTTTTTACGGTTGTAATCATTCATAATAACAATTGCAAAGACCGTGTATGCAAATAGCCGCTGGGGCGCCACGAAGGGCGAGCGAGGGGTGGCGGGGCGGGGCGGGGCGGGGCGGGGCGGGGCGTCGAGACGACTGCGTCTGCGCATCCCGTCTGCCCTCTTTGATCTCGCGCGTTGAGATGGAATAGACACGGTTCATGGAAATGTTTTAAATCGTTTGTGTTCTGAAAGGGAGCTGATGTTGTTTAGATTCCAAACTATACGCATTAGTAGATCTAAATGATACGTAAAGCTTTTTGACACACAATTATCTATTCACTGAAGTTAATTTGTACCTACCTACTTATACAAATCAAAATACTCAAATACTGTAAAGAAAAGGAAAAGGTATTTATTTGCTCAAGCAAATAGTAACAAATGATTAGTCACTAGCTCCTACGGTAAGATACCCTGAGTCTGCAGCAGCTAGTTCTCTTCGAGGTTCAAATATTACTATAGGTTAGTAATGACAATAAAACTGACATCATCATTATTCGGCAAAGAAAATCTTTTTAGTGTTAGCTGTAGTAATGTTTACTAAGTACCTAATACATAATTGTCACAGACAAAATAGTTAAATCAAATACTGCAAATAGGCAACTTTTACTACTTCTACAAATCCAAATATTAAAAAAATTGTATCATAGATAGATAGATAGATAGATAAACTATGTATTGTAAACCAAACAAATTAAAATAAACAAAGACAATTAGGTTCGTACTACAGAACGATGCTCAGTCATCGATCGGTGCTCAAGCAGAGATTTCATTCATGATCAATTAGTGAATGAAATCTCTGTTTGAGCAGCGATCGATGACTGAGTATCGTTCTGTAATACGGACCTTAATTTACCTATTATGCTAGTGATAAAAAATGACAAAGCGATCTCTTCCAGACAACATTAATCATAACGTCAGTTGTTTATTAATTAACAGTTTTATTTTGTTTAGTTACAAAAGAGATGTGACGCTTAAATAATTAGGCTTGATTAAAATACTCAATAAAATGATTAAAACATCTAAAAACATATATCACGGTTATCCAAGACAGCTAAAAAATAATTAGGACGATGTTTGGAAAAATGTCCAGTTACTGTAGATTTCTAGCCCACCGTGCGGCAGTCTATGGGGGGCGTACGGTACTAGCTGCTACTGAATCTGTGGCGACGTTTATTTGCGGGCATACCGCGCACGCTTAGTTAAACACCTGTACTATTAAGTATACTGTGGGTAATCTTCTAGAAGGAAACAGGGGGATTACTGGTTGAGAATAAAGCAAGCTCTAACGTTTGGAGAAAATAGAACGACGGAACGTAATCTATAAAGGTAGATTGATATACTTGTTGTACACAAAAAATAATAAAAGGATGCAAAAACAACATACAAAAAACGGAGTGTGCTTTAGACCACACGACTGAAGTAAAACTTCTTAAGCTTCTTTCTTCTGCTTTGTTTAATGTTAATGTCGCCATCTTGACAATTGCAAATTGTCGTGTTACCGGACATACCAAGATATGATACAATTTTTTAACTTTGTTATGTTCACAATGGGGACCTTTTTTTTTTAGGGGGAGGAATGCCCTCGCACTTCCTTGCCACCACGGGGGTGGTGGCAGAGGGTATGTGGGACTCGAACCCACTAGAACCCCGTGAGCCCTCGTCCGCCGTACCGGGGCGAGAAGGGGTCGCGACTGCAGTCCAGACAACTCGCCCCCGACAATGGACATCTACGTCAACCAACTTCAACTTCCCTTCGCCTTGCATTCTCCAGCTTACTCCCAACTTGGGAGTCCCAAGTCAAGCATGCGCAACAAAGTTTTACTTCAAAAAATGTATCATTTATGCTATGTTATATTCATATTAAGATATAAAACGTAGATAACAAAACATGCATTTTCCTGCCATGTCCAATCCAAGATTTGCACGACATTATTAATTTCGCCATAATTGTGTGAAAAGATGTCTATCGGCGCATAATGAATAGTTTACATCAAAACGTCATTTAAAATAAATAATGTGGCCATGTGAAATGATTAAAATGTTTTTGCCAACTTGCTGGTTATTAATTTAATGACACGTCGGGTTGTAAATGGAAATTATTGTATCTGATTTTGAATGGATGATTATGATAACTTGATTTAATAATATATTTGAAAGTGAAATTAATTTTATGTCCTCATTTAACAGTAAAGTTATGCAAATTGTTAGTTTTTAACCCTTCATTCTTGTGAAGGCGTGATCAGCCAGGGGTCAAGGTTTTTAGAAAACCTGAAGGCTTGCGATGTTGTCTTACAACAATACGAAAACAAAAATAGCCGGGACTGAAGACTTAACGTGCCGTCCGAGTCATGGTATCTCTCAATAATAATTGCCACTTTCTGTAAAAGTCATCCATCCAAGTAGTAGCCGCAGCAAACGTAGGCGAGCTTTGTCATGAAAATAAGATATATAAAATAAGATACATAAAATATGTGTAAGGTTAGATAGTCTATATAATGAGCTGTAGGAACTATTGTGAAATACTATTGTGTAATATAATGACATGCCTAATGTAACATGATGCTATAATGTGGTAGGTGAAACAAAATGAAATGAAATAAATAATGGCGCAAGTGCACACACTGAATAGAACCGATTACTAGGTGGTAGGACTTTGTTGCAAAGTTCGTCTAGGTAGGTACCACCGCTTTGCCAGTTATTCTGCCGCCAAGCAGTAGTGCGCAAGCACTGCTGTGTTCCGGTTTGAAGGGCACTGTAGCTAGTGAAATTACTGGGCAAATGAGACTTTATGAACTGATCTCACAGTTTAATAATCTTATTACTAGATTGTGCTGATGTCTCTGGATGACGTGCGCAGTGCAGTGTCACGCGAACCTCTATACTTTAGAGTTCCGAGTGACACTGCAGCTGATATGGGCAGCCGTGTCGTTTAACACCAGGCGAACGGCTAGCTCGTCACGTCATTCCTTAACATAAAAAAAAAAAAAAAAAAAAAAAAAAAAAAAAAAAAACCGAGAAGTTTATAGTCAAAGTCAAATGATTTTATTGCAAATCGGCTATTTTTAGCAGTTTTACAAGGCAAAATATATTAGGTAAATAAAATTAAGTTATTTTACTAAGTATATAGAACTACAAAGTGCTTATTGTCAAATATTATATAGCAAATCCATTACAATATATGAGATTGAGAAAATAGTTCTCTATTCACTACTGGTGCTAGCAATCCGGCACAATGCAGAATAGAAAACTCTGATACAAAGCTTCGATTACAACTGTATAAAGAAGAAGCTTTACAGTGATGTTTTTTTCTACTGTGTTTTACAATATTTATAATTTATTAGAGTTGAGTAATGAATATTATTACAAAAGTAACCACCCACACTTCTCTTCACCATATAATTCTTGCGTAGAACAATGTATTTGCTATCTTATGTCAGTATTCGGATTAAAGTGCTAAAAGCCTTTTTGCAATAAATTATTTGACTTTAACTTTGACATAGTTTCTCGACACTAATGTATGTTGAAATTTTTTTCACTTATCTTCGGCCACACTCCAGCATGAATTTTTAGCTGCCAAAAATGCATTTACTGCACTTTTTGCTTTTTTTTGGAAGCGCCGTATAAATCTCAAACGGCAAACATATTAAAATCCCATAAGTTTCGTTCGCGGCCGTAAATCCGTTGTGTCGAAGCATCCATCAGGGGTGTCACTCGCGACGTCTAGACGGTCGCAGACTTGGCGTTGAGGGCCGAAAATACGCGGGCACGCCCTGATTGCTCGTCTCGGTAATAATAGACGCATTGCTCGTTTAATTTACGGATTATGTACATATTTTAATTGTTACCAATTTATGCGCTTTGTTGAATTTGGTTCACGTAGATCTCATTGTCAACTTAACAAAGTTATTTCTTTTTTATTATGATGTTGGTATGTCCGGTAAAATGATAAATTACAATTATTGTCAAGATGGTGACATTAATATTAAAGTAAAAACAAAGTTATACCGGCCGATAGATGGAGCTAAACTAAATAAATTTTACTTTAGTCTTGTGGTCTAAAGCACACTCATTTTTTTTAAACAGCCTTCATGTTCGGAAGAGGTTATAGTCAATAGACATTAATTGTAACACTTGACGGCACTTTGCGTTGATTACCCGATAATAATCTTTTGACCCTCCTATGTAAATTCTTTATGCCGTACTCTGGGGACAGCATGAAAATGCGCTACGACACAATAATTTTGCGAATGAGATTTTTCAACACGATGCAATGAGATGTTGGAAACGCGATGCCGTCATTAGATCGACCAGTTCTTCAGAGCAAGTCTTCCAAATATTCAAAAAGGCAAGACAGAGTTAAGACAGTCCTATGTAGATTATGGATATAGTAAAGCGTTGCCAAGGAAGCTGCGAGGCAGTAGCGCGATCCGTAACCTTGGACATTTGGGCTGCCTCCAAGCGACTGATGCAGTTTTAGTGATGGACCAGAGAATACATCGATATATCGATTCGTAGGAGACACGTCAAGATAATCCTTTTTACCATTGGACCACTACTACTGAATAAACAATAGTACGAGTACAGAAATACATAGAACAGACATAACTAAATGCGTGTGTAGCATTTTTGATACCTTAATATCCCATATTTATTCCAGTGTCAAATGACATCTGGGAATAATTATTTAAAAGGTGGATATAAGATAGGCAAAATCCAAATTATATAGAAATAGTGTAATTCCTCTAAATAAGAGCAGGCGGAATTACTATAGATATTTTATATGTATTTAAAAATAAACTTCCGCGGAGTCTCGCTTAAGTCAATTTAATTTGGAAATATAGGCCCATTTATTTATATCAGTTTTGCAAAGATGCGCTTACTTATACGGTGCTTATAATTAATACTATATCACACTCAATAGTTTACTTATCATATTATCTTCCATGTTGGTCTAATAATTAGATCTAATGAAATAGGTATAGAATAATTAGACAGCTTTAGCGATCTAAAAAATTTGACTCACACCCACTAGCGCTGCATAACAATGAAATAACTACTCTTTTATTTTATATTTGCTCATTTCAAACTCAATATAGACAGAGAATAAAACTAAATTAAAATGTTTATTAGTAACGGGGTAATTCTTTGGATCGCTAAAACTATCGACAAAAACAAAATATTTTACCCCATCTCTATCAAATCTCGCCTACGCCGTTTCAGCAATAATTTACAAGGGCTAGATAAAAAATAGACGGCCAGTGTTGTAGTGAGGCGGGTGGCTGCCAAAACGTTACGTTATGTATGTCCGTACCTACTCTTACACAATGACATGTCTATATGGAGCTCTATGTAGGGCAATGAACCCGGTTCTAAGTAGGTATATATACAACCTCTGTGGTGTGGTGGTTGAGCAGGTCGGCTCATAACCCGGAGGCGGCAGGTTCAATTCCCACGGCAGGTCAACTATTTGTGCACAAAAAAAACAGCAAATACTTGTTCTGAGTCTGTGTGTTGTGGGAACATGGTCCTCGTAGTTCCTAGACACAGGGAATCCCTAGTTAGGGTTCAAGATCTATATGTGTGATCGTTGGGCGTTATTATTATTATTATAATACAATACAATACGATACAAAAATTCTTTATTGTACACCAAAAAAAAAAAACAGTTACAGATAATGAAACTTAAAGCAATGTACAATGGGTGGACTTATCGCTAAAAGCGATCTCTTCCAGTCAACCTTTGGATGGATATTATAATGACATTACACATAATATAATACTTTTATTTTGGATAAGACTCGAGTTTATCTTCATAAGTTCCAAGGTATTTCATCAAATCGTGAAAGAAATAAAGTTTAGGTTTTTTTTAATTCACCAATGTGCTTAAAATGTCTTTATTAGGTCTGTCAACTGTCAAGCTATGGTTTTGGCTTAAACTTTTCCAACATAACTAGTTAAGTATTAAAGTAGGACATAACTAATTTATTTATTTATTTATTCATAAAATTAACAATAACTTACAGCCAAAGTTCATATAAAAAGTAAGCTTAAAGTAAAAGAAACTAGACCAGTTACAAGTTTCCACCTATAGAAACATTAGTAAACAAAGAAATAAGCTCGTAGTAGGTAGCTAATGAAGTTAGCATGAGACCTATTCAGTAATGCTATTAAGTTTGAGAAACAAAAAATTCAGATGCCAATTTTTGCCTTATGGAACGCACCCCGCCAAAGAAAATGTCATACTTTCATTGGCATTGTTACTTTCCTAGTAAGTTTCTCATTTTTCAATTGGGAGATCAATCAGAATTTTCTTTGAAGACCTAAATATTCTAGATATTAGCTTATGAATTTTTAATATGTCAAATAAAGTATTCTATAATTCGACATCTTATGTCATAAGTTCATCGACCCGCCCGCCCATAGGGTGGGCGCGACAATTTTGGACGCAGTTCGATCATCGATTGACGTCTTATTCGAATCCGATACGATTTTATTACCCGAATATGCTGTTTGATTATAATTTATGGACAATTAAACGAAATACGTTTTATCTCTATCAGACATCTTGTATTTTTTTTTATAGGTCGTAGATAGGTTAGCATACTAGCCGACGTAAATCACATATTGCTTATTGCAATTTCTGGACCTCAACAATAATTTAGGTATTAATTAATACCTAACCTTAAATCTCCACATATTTAGTAGAGTAAGTAGTTATGAAAACATTTTTTTATAACGCGTAACGATCACATACATAGACCCTGGACCTCAACTAGGATTCCCTGGACCCGGAATCTATGCGAGGACCGTGATTTCACAACACCCAACACAGAACAGGCATTTTTGGCATTTTTTTCTAGTACAGATTTGGGCACAGAAAAAAATCTTGCCCAGTTCTGTCACGGGAATCGAACCAGCAGCTTCCAGGTTTTAAGCTGGTCTACGCAAACACCAATTAACAGAGGCTGTCAAATAAAAATCTCCTGAAATAGAAATTCTTATCAACAAATTCTGAACGGATCAGGACGCATGTCTAAAAAAGTTAATACTAAAATATGCCTTAAAGCTTATTCAATTTCCCAAAGCTATAATTTTTAATAAGCGTTAAATTATAACTCAGAAATAACATGACAGGTGCCATGACACTAAACAAATAAAATTCTGTATATTATTATAATTTATGTATGCGTTAAATTGATTATGAACTAATAAGTGTCGCCCCCTGGCGGCGAGGGGTGCTGCTATAATAGGCTGGTCACTGAATCGATTACCCCATGTTGAATTTGTCGCAACTATTAAAAAAATCTTTTTGAAATGCCCGCTTACTTGCGAGGTGAATAAATTAACGTTACAATTAATAACTTGATAAATGCCTCCTTTAAATTGTCCAATGTCCACTTTTTGCTGAGTTTAATGTAACATTTGGGGAATGATTTAAAAAAAAACGAATGTCCGAGTGACACCTCAAAGGAAGAGTGAAACTATAAAGGTTTTGGCGGGAAAACGAAAAAGATAGCGTCGCCGCATTGTATTGTTTTCCAAAACTTGTGTTATTTTCAGTGTTAGTGCATAAAATTGGTGGCATTTTATTCGTTAAGTGCTGGATTACAGGCGTAAGTGTGGGAAAGTGGTATAATGATGGTGAAACGTTTCTTTTCGTGTTGTTTCCAAAACTCAATAGAAGCTTTAAATAAAGTTGCCACCACATTACTAGGAGTATGACTTTGACTAGACTAGACTATAATACTAAAATAATGATATATACAAAAAAAAAAAAACTATTATAAGACGTATGGGCTTCATTCCACTTGTAATTTTATCTCTTGTCCTAGGCCTATTTGCTGATTATTATTATGTTTGCAAATAGTATTCTGCTGGTACTATTTAAAAAAAAAATTGGTATGATTTGTGTTGTACATGCGTTAATTAATTCATGGAGAGATGTTACAAAAAAGGATGCTCAAAAAATTTCCGAATAAAAAAAATCCCCTCAACTCAACGGGTTATTAAAAATTATCAAATTAGAAAGTGCTAATCCAGCTAAGCCACAAATTAAAAAACCCTTCAAGAAAGTGCTTAATATAATCGACACCCTTGTTGGGGTTGCCATAAAATATGTCTCTAAGCACCCGTCCAAATGTCGTAATAGAAAAAGTAGAGTAACAGACGGTCGAAATAAAAAGGCGGGCAAAAACTGTGTGTGACTATAAATGAGAGTTCTACCCCACGGGCTGTTTCGGAAATATTGTGGAGTCAGCGTAGACCTATTTCTTTTTCTAGAAAGCTTTGATGTAATATTATTACGTCAGAAAATAGTAAAATTTCAATCGCCTTCATTTCACACTGGCGAGTACTAGGATGACATATTTTTCTAGTTATTTTCATTTAAAAACCAAACTACTGAACTGTTTTTGCAAATTCTAAAAGAATTACAATATATATGGATATATATATGGAATCAACTTAGTATAGATACCGGTTCTAATAAAAAATATATTTCTAAATCAATTCATAAATTCAGAGTCGTGAGGTAAAGAAATCCAAAAAATATAATGAATAAGTAAGTAAACCTACCTCCAAACTAAAAAACTTCTTCATTTCTGAAATCGATTAAAAATAGTTTAGTGTAGAATTAACAAAGTATTTTAGTGTTCGTAATAAGCTTTTAAGAACAACCAAAATCTATAACTAAATACTAAGAAAATATATTGGAGTGAGCAATTATTTTAAACTGTAAGATCTTAAAAAGTATTTACTAACTTATCATTAAAATAGCTTTTTATTTGATTATTACCATTTCATGTGGCGAGCAGGCTGGCAGCGAGCCGCTTTTATCGACAAGAAATAAAAGAAAAAAATCAAACAAAAACCACGATATCTGCGCCTGCGCACATGCGCTTCCATATTTGAATTTCGAATCGGATGCGAAAAAAATCTAACGCAATGTGCTATAGCACGCGCCGCACCATATGCTAAGATGAAAAAAACTTTTTTTAGTCATCAAACACCCAGGGAGATAAAGTATTAGGAAAAAATGGTAACATAAGCATAATATTAGTAAACGGCAGTAGAAATAAAAACTTGGAGCAAAAAGTGCGCTCATTTTGAGGTTAAATAGAGACTGGTAGATATGGAATGGAAGGAAGCCACAGATTGCAATAGGGGTGTCAATAATTACTAGACTATGACTTGACTTGATGACTTCGACTGTGACTTGACACATATTTGCGAAAATATCATTAACTCGGTAAATTATCAATTACTTGACACTGGCTAAATACCTACTCAAGTGTGAAGCCAAAACATAAAAAAAACTTTGTTTTTGCTTTGTTTAATGTTAATGTCGCCATCTTGAAAATTGTCATTTTACCGAACATACCAACATATTAATACAATTTTTTAACTTTGTTATGTTGACAACGAAGATCTATGTAAACCAACTTCAACTTTTGAATGAGTTTTGGCGGTTACGCGAAAAAGATTGCGTCACCGCATTGTATTATTTTCCAAAACTTGTGTTATTTTCAGTGTTAGTGCATAAAATTGGCGGCATTCTATTCGTTAAGTGCTGGATTACAGGCGTGAGTGTGGGAACATGGTATAATGATGGTGAAACGTTTATTTTCGTGTTGTTTCCAAAACAACATAGAAGCTTCAAGTAATGTTGCCACCACTTTACTAGGAGTATGACTTTGACTAGACTATGACTTGTCTTGATGACTTCGACTGTGACTGTGACACATATTTGCGTGAAATGTCATTAACTTGATAAATTATCAATTACTTGACACTGGCAAAATACACGGAGGTGTGGAGCCAAAACATAATAAAAAAAAATAAAAAAAAACATCAAGCGTGCGTAAAAAAGTTTTACTTCAAAAAGTATTACAAACACTAATTTAAACTTATAAATGGTAATTTCGCTCATAAAAAATTATAAGTGCATCATACTGAAATGATTTCGATTACATTAATTGCCAAGAGAATATAAATAAAAAGAATTCTGCAGAATCGGTGAATTTTTCTACACGCATGAAGTATTTATTTATTTTATTGTGATCAGTTTGGCAGCCCTGAGAACTATAGGCAACGCACAGACGGGACATCTGTCGCCGCACGAGCGTAGTACTTCATCCAGATTTGTATTTCGAATCGGCAATAAATTATGAATTGTTTGCGCTTACGTTTTATTTTTGTACATAATTTTCCTTTAAGTTACTACAAGTGTTGCGTACTTTATCTTGCGTTAGAAAAAAATTCACGCAGAATATAGATTATATATAGGTACCTACTAATATTATAAAACTGTTTTAAATAAAAATAAATATTTGTGGACATTTCACACAACGCCATCTAGTCCCAAATTAAGCAAAGCTTGTACTATGGGTACCAGATAACTGATACAATACTTAGATACTTTTTGTCTGTAAATACATACATAGAATACAATATCACCTAGACACAGAACAAACATAGATATTCATCACACAAATATTTGTCCTGAGTGGGAATCGAACCCACAACATACAGATAAGAAGGCAGAGCTACTACCAACTGATATATGTACGCGCAAATCTCTGAAACTACTTATTCGATCCTAAAAATTCTTTCGTTGAATGAAAAAAAAGAAATAAAAGAAATTTTAATTTATTTTTTCTTTGTTTTTTTTCTATAGTTACACTATTTCTAAATGACGTAGTTTAAGTTTTGTTACGATACATACAAGCTTCCGTCCACGGCTATGCTCAATCAAAAAAAAAAAATTAATAACGCCCAACGATCACAAACATGAATCCATAACTAGGATTCCTTGTATCTAGAGACCCAGAAACCAGGACCATGGTCCCACAAAACCCAGGCTCAGAACAAGTATGTATTTGCACTTTTTCTTTGCACAAATACTGGTCCTGCCGCGGGAATCGAACTCGCCACCTCCGGGCTAGGAGCCGACCTGCTCAACCACCACACCACAGAGGCTGTCAATAACACTAAATTGATTTGGGACATTAGTGGCGGCACCGCTTTGATGGGATTATTTTCAATATAATATGTGCATAGTTAAACATAAGCTTCTTATTTTAGATGCTTTTTTAAATTATATCTAAAGCTTAATGTCTAGCAATAATTAGTTTCCTAAATTGATATAAATAACACCGGCTTTAAGGACAGACAGAACCTCTTTTTTTTTTCAAACCCACATATTGTACCTAATGGGCTTGCGATAAAACTTTTTTTCTAGCTGCATTACCACATACTCGTACACCTGTGCGATATAACATTTGACAATAAGCAATAGTGCTTATTGTCAGAATTACATAGGTAATTCTATATGCTTAATTTTAAGTACCTAATATAATTTTGAATTGTAAAAGCGCTAAAAATAGCCTATTTGCAATAAATTCTTTGACTTTGAAGGCTTTGGAAAAGTTTGTTTCTTTTCAACCAGAACTTTATAAAATTAAAGGTTATTTATAGTTTTAAACTTTTTAGTTCAAAGGCACGCTTCCTATTAGTTGCGTTGGGCAACTCCCTTATTGCAGCCTCCAGCATAATATTATTAGGGCACTCTAGCCTTAGGTGACAGAAAGGAATGCTTAGCTACGTAATGTTTCAAAAAATTGATCATCGTTGTAATGTTTGAACCACAGATAACATAATAATATACCAGTATCTGAACAATGTATACAGCAGGTGCAAAGCGGGAGGGCAAAAAGCTACCCTGCAATTTGAATAAGATTTTTTTAAACAACTTCTCTGAGGACACGGGCCCCTTTTTGTAAAGTTGGGGGGTTTTCAACCAGTCATTGTTTTTTATTGAATCGACGATTCCATATGGCCTGGATAAGTTCGTAAGTTTGACTTTCATTGTTTGAAGCGCTTGCAAAAAAATTTCTTACTAGACCTGGGGATCACGAAACATTTATTGCAATGCAACTGGAGAAATTTCAAACTAACTATGCACATATTCATATTATATTTCATAAATAATTTAAACCACCCATTTCACCGAAAAACCCTTTCTTAGTGGATACCTACGCTTTACAAAGAACACCTTCAAATTTCAAGTCTCTAGGACCAGCAGTTTAGGCTGTGCGTTGATATATAAGCCAGTCAGTCAGTCAGGACTTTGAATTTTATATGCATGTATAGATAATACAAAGTAGTAAGTACCAAGACAAATACTGTATTGATAAGGTGTAAAATTTGCTGAAATCAAATACTAACCTACCTACCTTATTCACCTACTTTCTTCCAGATATTTGATAAAATTAACTATAACTTAGTGACATCCTATTACTGTTCAAAGATGCGTCACACAAAAGCTCCTCGACGTACGAAATCACCACAAATGCTATTTTAAGACAGACAGATAAAATTAAAATATTAAACAATAACAGCGATGAACGAAACATCCTTAGAACTAAAATACTTCCAGAGTGACAGCGATATAAATACTGATGTGTCAAATATTGGTGTACCTTGGTCCAACGTCGCAAATGTCGCGTGTTATGAATGGACAGCTATATTTAGCTTCATAACGCGGGAACCCATTGACCATCTGTATCAGCGCTCACGCATTCATTCATGATAATATTCTCATTTTAAGATGAATAGTGACGTCACTCTAGTTATAGATAAATACTTATGTTTCTTTGTACTCATACTGAACGCTCATTGGTTGTCTGTTGATCATCGGCTATCTTCAACCAATGAGAGTACCGTATTTAACGTGTTAACTTGACAGGAGTTTGACAATTACAAATGTGGTCGACATATTATATTTCAAATATTATATAGCGCATATAGGTATTACAGCGCAAATACTTGTTCTGAGTCTGGGAATTGTGGGACCATGATCCTCGTAGTTTCTGGGTCCCTAGACACAGGGAATCCTAGTTAGGGTCCAGGATCTATGTAGGTGATCGTTGGGCATTATTTATATTATCATTAATTAATTTATTTATTTATACTTTAACACAAAATAATGCACAAGGAGGACTTAATGCATGAAGCATTATCTACCAGTCAACCTGGATGTGCAAGAAAAGAAATGGTAGCAGTGCAGTAAAATTGATATTGATGCAAGTAAAATTGATGGTTTAGTTTAGCATTCACGTTCCTTTGTTATAAAAAGGACAAACTACATTACTATGGCTGAACCGATTTGGATTAAATTTTGCACACAGGTTGCTTATTTTACCGAGAACAACATAGACTACTTTTTGTCCCGGAAAATTTAGTAATAATTATAAACAGTAATTAATTATTACCCACATTTAGTATATTCTCACGGTCGCAGACATCCGTGAGGTCGTAAACTGCTCTGTTCGATACAAATAAACTCTGTTGTACTCGATACAAATAAAGAAATACATTTTATTTTTTCAAACTTCAACCTCAGATTAAAAGTGTACTAAAGACTGATTGAAATGATCAATTCAAACAAACTTTAGTATTCTTTTTGCACTCGTAAAGCTCGATTCGAAACCAGTAACGGTAGAATTTCAGAAGAAATTTTCTTTGTAATAATATGGCTAGGTAATGCGCGTTTTGGTTTTCACAAAATAAATAATATTATATAGGTATACCTAGATAGAAAATAATGAAAATTTACAGCAATTTTGCACTCTTTTATTACAAATAACTACTTATCTTCCAAGTTTCTTCCATTTATTAATTCTCAGCAGCTACTTAATAGTGGGTACAAGAATGACTTAACACCACAATGACCGTAGAAGTAGTATATTTTACAGCTTTGTAATCCCTCGCTACCTGCCCGTTCCCACGCCGACATTCAAAACATCACTAGAAGAACAAAAATCATTTTCACACCTCCCCGCAAAGGCTTTTATTACGAATGTAAAATAATAATGGATTCATAAAACTTTTGAAACTTTCCTTGGTGACTTTTTTAGAATGGTAGAGACATCTAGTAGAGATATCTAATGTTGGATGTAACTTTACGAACACTGCCATCTGTGAGCGAACGCTGGAAGCGCATTGTTACGCACGAAGCTAAAGTTCAGAGATCGTGCTACTCACAGTTATATTTTTTCGTTGAACTTTTTGATATAGCTGATTGCTCAGTATGGTGCTAGATGGCGCTGTATGAAATGTCCATAATATTATAATTAATTTTTAGTAAAATTTAGACAGGTGGTGCTAATATTGAATTTGTTACAAAATCGTACGAGGATGGTGGTTTACTGTTAAGATAAAAAACTTAAAGGCCTTCATGGGCTTATATTAAATGTTTCTTTAAAAAGTAGGTATTATCTAATGTGGAATAACTACATCTGAGAACTTTTAGTTGGGAAGAATATTTACTACACTTACCTATAGCTAGCTACATACGTATATACATTATATACCTAGCGTTAATAATTATTATGGATCTAATGCCAAAATTATTATTATATATTGTGATTATAAAATCATTTTTGAAAGGCTAAAATGAATGATGAAAGGTACTTAGGGCCCTACTTAATTGACTTGTTCATTTTCCATAAAACCCACACTTTTCAACACGAAAATTTTACAACTTTTTCTAATAAAATGCCATAGTTGCAAACGAACACCTGCGCTCATTTTTGTGCACCTCGTAAACACCATCGTTGCCAACTTTTCCTAAAACTTTCCGAAAGATATATTACTTTACTTCTAGTAGCGCCATCTATTTTGACAGGATGTGATTTATCGCGGAAAGTAATGAGCGTCCGTCGTCGACAGATGGCGCTGCGAGTTGTTTATTGGAATCCCGCAGATTTATGGCGCGAAGGGTGGCAAGCTGGCAAGTGGTAAAGTGCTGATTTTAGCGCTGCCTTTATTGTTTTGTGAAAGTATGAATGTGTTTTGCCGCTGTTATTATTTCTGTGACACGTGTTACGGAAGTGCTTTCAGTGATATATATAATTACATCCAGCTGTTTACTAATAATATCGGCTAAAGTAATGACTTGATACTTACCTACTTACATTTTATTTAAACATACTCGTTACGGGCTATTTGTGTGAAAACTATTTTCTTTCCTCAGTTTTTAAAATTAATATATGTAATTAATTTGCACATTTATCGTAATTATTTTAAATGATTGATTATTTTGTAATTATGAGTAATTCTTCTATTTAAAAATCCAAATGTTTTATGTAGAAGATAGTGGGTAGGAGTTTTGGCGGGAAAACGAAAAAGATCGCGACACGGGATTGTATTATAGCCTAAGATCCCGCCATACATCGACCTTCACCGAGATGTTTATTTGATGAAACGTATTTTGTATTCAATTTAATATGTCAATAAATATATTGCATATGGGCAAATTTCAGTCCAGAATACGATTATTAATAATAAAAAATTTTTTTTTTTAAATTTTACCGGTTTGTTTATTAAACAAATGCAATACCAATCGCAACCGTTAGGTTGCCTATTTTTTTCCGGTCACAACCCTCAGGTTGCCAAGTATAAACAGGTAAATCGCTACTAGCATTTTGCACCGGTCTGATTATTGAATGAAAATAAAAATATTTTTTTTAGACTTGACTTGATAACTTAGACTGTGAATTAACACATATCTGCATGAAATATCATTAACTTGATAAATTATCAATTACTTGGTGCTGGCTAAATACATAAAAGTGTGGAGCCAATACACAAAAAAGATAGCAGGTCAATAGCAATATCAGTAAATAAATAAATAAACAGTAAAACGAGTTTTGGCGGGAAAACGAAAAAGATCGCGTCGCCGCATTGTATTATTTTCCAAAACTTGGGTTATTGTCAGTGTTAGTGCATAAAATTGGGAGCATTTTATTCGTTAAGTGCTGGATTACAGGCGTGAGTGTGGGAAAGTGGTATAGTGATGGTGAAACGTATCTTTTCGTGTTGTTTCCAAAACTCCATAGAAGCTTCTGGTAAAGTGGCCACCACTTTACTAGGAGTATGACTTGACTAGACTAGGCTATGACTTGACTTGATGATTTGGACTGTGACTTGACTTGACATACATATATATTACTTAACTAGAAAAATTATCAATTACTTGACACTGGCTAAATACACAAAAATGTGGAGCCATACCAAAACAAAACAAAAAGAAAAACAATTACGTAATATTTTTTCTTTGTAAGTACCTACTGACAATCGAATAAGGTCGTAAGTAGCTACTTACATAGCTTTACTAAACTGCTTTCCATCTTGAGTAGTACCACATGTATTACCATACGCATTATAGATAAACAGTTTAGACTACATTACTGCCGTAACTGTGCTATAAGTTACGTCGACAAAGTCGGCGCTGGTGTGCGGTGGCTGAATGGACCATTAACTTAACTGATGCAACCGCAGGCTGGTTACCGGATTACTCTGAAATACTGTTACGAAACAATGGACTGAGTACAAGTTTCTAGTGATTGTTTTAGTGGTTTTCAATAATTGAAATATTATTAAAATTGTTCTGAATTCTAAAGTAACAAACAGACATATAACAAATGCAAAGCATAAAAACCGTCTTCATCTTTATACGGTGTTCTAATAGATGCAATTGCCATCTTTGAGTTTGTAATGATTGTATAAAATTAAATACATCCACATTCATAGTGTCATTTCAAATTCGAAATTCTCATTTTCATTTATTTCTCCATTGAAGCCGAGTTTCTCGAGTTTTCGCGAATTTGTGAAAGCTCGATCGGAAATCTTAAAACCAAATAACTGATACCACCTGATTAAGTTTATAAATACATTTCTGTTTTTAACAATTTTTTAAAAATAGCGTTTAAACCAAGTTATGCCAGCTCGTATCTAAAAGTAAGCAATATTTAAAAATGGCTTTTATAGTGTTTATGCCAGCTCGTATCTAAAAGTAAATAATTTTTAAAAATGGCTTTTATAGTGTTTATGCCAGCGTGTATCTAAAAATTAGTTATTTTTTTAAAATGGCTTTTATAGTGTTTATGCCAGCTCGTATCTAAAAGTAAGTAATTTTTAAAAATGGCTTTTATAGTGTTTATGCCAGCTCGTATCTATAAGTAAGTCATTTTTAAAAATGGCTTTTATATTGTTTATGCCAGCTCGTATCTAAAATTAAGTAATTTTTAAAAATGGCTTTAATAGTGTTTATGCCAGCGTGTATCTAA
Organism: Ennomos fuscantarius; assembly: GCA_905220475.3. NCBI lineage: Eukaryota > Metazoa > Arthropoda > Insecta > Lepidoptera > Geometridae > Ennomos > Ennomos fuscantarius. Next base: position 519,261 of record HG992040.1, on the reverse strand, counting down.
AAGTAAGTAATTTTTAAAAATGGCTTTTATAGTGTTTATGCCAGCGTGTATCTAAAAGTAAGTAATTTTTAAAAATGGCTTTTATAGTGTTTATGCCAGCGTGTATCTAAAAGTGAGTTATTTTTTTTAAATGGCTTTTATAGTGTTTATGCCAGCTCGTATCTAAAAGTAAGCACGCTAAGTACCTAAAATACATGTAATATTAAGATGCAGACACAGAACAAACATCGATGTTCAATAAAATTAATGCTTAGTCGTAACTTGTGGCCATGAAACAATCCAGGTGTGTAATGATTGAAGTATGTCCGTACTTACCCGCACGCCACTGGCTTGCCTCTACCCCTCTACCCTACACGTTAGATTTAAGATAATGGAATTGCTGCGCTGGGTTTTGTTTGTTTAAGTTATTATCGAGGAAGGTTCTGAACTTTGGCAAATATTAATACATACGTAGTAAATTACGTACAAAAAAAACGCTGTATCTATGATATTAATACATTTACAACACAAATTTTTAAATTTGGCTTTATATGGAGGTCCAAAGAGAATCTTTTCATCAGCGCTCTATTATACAATATAGAGAAATTACTAAATATAAACAGTTTGAAGACTCCCAGCTGAACAGAGGGCACCGCGATAAAATGGGGGGTACCATAGGGGGGTTTGGGACAATCAGAACCAGGCGGCTTGGTTGTAGATGATTTAAATATGCCGAGGCGAATACTGTTGCCCATTTCCTGGATATTCCCTTAGTCGGTTCTTACGACACCCGCGGGAAGAGATGAGGTGGTCTTATACGCACATCGCCGGGACCGTGCGGCCACTTGTTACACAAATGTTAATTAATTAGAATTTCCAACCAAATAGATTTAAAAAAAATTTAGGTGCTTATCTTAAATATATATAACTCAAAGGTGACTTGACTGACATAGTGATCTATCAACGCACAGCCCAAACCACTGGACGGATCGTCTGAAATTTGGCATTCAGGTATATGTTATGACGTAGGCATCCACTAAGAAAGGATTTTTCGAAATTCCACCCTTAAGAGGGGGAAATGGGTGGTTGAATTATTTTCCCATAGGCCACGCCGCGGGCGAAGCTGCGGGCAGAAGCTCGTTATTCAAATAAAAGCCTTTGTTCCTAGTTTTTTATTAACATCTGGATTTTATTTATTTATACTTTAGCACAAAATAATGTACAAGGAGGACTTAATGCTATGAAGCATTATCTACCAGTCAACCTGGATGTGCAAGAAAATAAATGGTAGCGGTTAGATTTTCACAGGTTCCTGTTATTGAATAATTAATTTTAACTTCAATCTCGAGCAGTTTATGGGAAAAAATAGACTTAACATACAGATATATAGGCATAGACAGATTGACGAACAATAATTATTATCGTTAGGAGTACATCATCATCAGCCTGTGTTAGTTCACTGCTGGAGATAGGCCTCTCCCAAGGTACGCCATTGAGCCCGGTCTTCGGCTCTTCTCATCCAATGACTGCCAGAAAGTCGGCGCAAGTCGTCGCTCCACCTAGTCAGCGGGCGTCCTACACTAGTTACTAGTCCTTCACTTCGATAGGAGTATTTGTGTAAAACGGTTTTTTTTAATTAACTAAAGTAATTGGACGAGAATTATAATCTATGGCAAATAGTGAGCTCGGATAAAACCTCAGCGTCCTTCACAAAATGTTCGGTATTCACAGCCACGAGTCCGTGAAATCATCCCCCACCCCACGCAATTAGCGATTAACGTAGTGGAAACACTCGCGCCAATTGTGGCTGCTCTCTTTCATAAGTGGGGAGGGTTTCCATTGTCAGACGTCAAATAGAAGAAGGCAATTAAAAGAATGTTTGTTTGTCTGTTTGATTGTTGATTTAATTTTGTTAGTTAATTACGGAGAGCTCATAGCGAAGCACGACTAAAACAGTTAAGTATTTTTTCGCTGCCGTCACTACTTGGATGGGTGACAACCAAAAAAGGTGGTGTTTAAGCTACTTGTAGGACTATGCATATTTAAAAAATATATAAAATGAAGTAATAATAGCATTTTCCGTTTTTAGCGAAATCACACTAAATATTCTTAGATCATTTTATACATATTTAAGATGAACTTCCTCGAAGTCACGCTTGATTCTATCAGTTATCTATTTTTTAATGTTAATTTTATTTAGAGCTGGTATATACTTCGCTCAGAAGCTGAGTCTTCTAATTCAGCGAAGTAATGCTGCCAGTATTCTGGGAACCTTACCGCGCGGTGGTGAGTTGGATAGCATATTTATTTTGTAAATAATATTTTATTAGTTTTATATTTTTATTTATAGAGTGCCTGTATATAATAATGTTTCTGTTGAATAAATTTCTATCAAAGCTTTAAAAAAATGTTTTCATTATTATTGCTATACTTATGCTTATATCAACTTAAAAGTTTAATTAGTAATGTGGTATTTAAAGCTAATAACTATAATTCAATTTATTTTTAGTGTATCATTTAAAATGTTAGATTTTATCAAGGAAAATTTCGTGATCCAATGAACCACAGCAACCATCAAAGAATCTAAAGTGACTTCTCCGCGCCGCAGTGGTTTTAACGGCACCGCGATGAGAGCGCCATCTCGCGTTTGCTTTAAATTTAATATCTTTTATAGCTTTCCATCAAGACTATACAGTTCAAGAGCTACGTAATAAATCAGAAATGGTTTTAGACCAAGCCATCTGCTCGGAAATATTTTTAGAGACCGACGCGAAATGGGAACTATTAATTTTCAGGGATCAAGTATTCTTATTCTTAATTAATCTCGGTAATACTACCGAACAATCTGTGTGTGTGTTTTATACTCTCACTTATCAACCAGACTCTCCAAGGTAGGTACCCTACTGAGCCCAGTTTTCGGGTCATCTATCCAACTTGCTGCCAGCCACTGGCGCAAGTCGCCGCTCCTTACGGAGTCGGAAGGCGTTCTATACTACGTATAGAAAGACGCAATCTCCACTTAAGAACACACTTATTACTTACTTACTTATCACAATAGCTCAATACTTAAGAGAATCAAATCTCATAGATAGAATTTAAGGCGGTTTCAGAATATAGGAATAATCTTTAAATAAGAGACACCTATCATTGTAAAGTAGGTGAAGTATCTACATAGTGAAATAAACCAAAATTTACACAACATCGTCCAAGTTTTTTGATTTTTATCGTGAACTTTGCATTTTCAGTTGAAACTTAAAGCAAGAAGAGTTTTCCTCAAAGGAAAACTTAAAGCAATCTATCTTGCCGCTAGGGGCTTCTCCGTCTTGGACGACGTTTGAACCGCAGACCGTCTGGCGAAATGGGAAGAGCACGTAGTGTGCATAAATTTATCGATATTTTACTTTGAGATATAAATCGTTAATGTCTTAATAAAATAAACTTAATGGCATTATTTGTTATGTAACATTAAAGAAAACTAGCTTATAGTTTATTGGAATTCCCCTATTTTTTTTGAGATTTAAAGTTTCGTATCTGCTAATAGGTTTACTGTTCAACAAAGCAGTTCAATTCACCACAACGATACAAAAAAGAAACTTGTTTTAGCTATAATAGATTTACGTTTGACCACCAACTCGCCGGATGGTACTCGTAATAGGTAGTAGGTAATTTTTTTTTAAATGTTACATTATGATATGACGAGCTAGTCGCTCGCCTGATGTTAAGCGACACGACTGCCCATATCAGTTGCAGTGACACTTGAAACTCAAGTGTAGTTTCGCGTAACACTGCACTGCGCACATCATCCTGAGACATCAGCACAGTCTAGCAATAAGATTACTAGACTGTGCGATCAGGTCATAAAGTCTCATTCGCCCAGTAATTTCACTAGCTACAGTGCCCTTCGAACCGGAACATAGTAGTGCTTGCGCACTACTGCTTGGCAGCAGAATAACTGGCAAAGCGGTGGTACCTACCTAGACGAACTTTGCAGAAAAGTCCTACCACCTAGTAATAATCGATAAGTCGATAAAATATTTATGATTTTGCCCCATCACTATACTCCCAATGGACGACAGTTAAATGAGTTACAGAAGTCTGGAGTTCCATTTTCGACCGTCCACATCGTGCGGAGACTTTTGAACTTCGTCTTTAAGCATTTGTATAGAGTTAATAATAATAGATGGATTTTTTATATGAAAAATAAGTTCAAGTAAAAACCGACCCTTCTTACCTGTCTTTACTTAACATTTTGTTTTATCACTCCCATTAAAAAAATCAAATAAAAGGGCACCATCCAATAAGAAAAATTTAGATTAACAAAGCAGTTAAAAAGTGTGCAAATTAAAAACAGCAAGGCTATGGAATTGAGACGTCTTCAATGACCGGGAGTCGAACCCGCGACCTGCAGGGGTCTGTTGTTAGACTTAATTACTTAAATTCAGGGGGCGAAGTGTAATTAAAATATTCAGTTTGAACAAATTTGTAATGGCAGAAGTTTTAATTGTAGGAATGTTTTCCTGGGATTTAAATTGGAGAGGATTTTTATTTTCTTTATTCCTGATTAGTAACTTGAATGGTATTTTTTAATTATTCCCTTGATCAATGTTATAAAGGTTCTAATAAAGTTACTAATGAATTAATTATCTTATATTAGAGACGATTCGTGGATTGACCCGCTAGTTATCTGTTGTCCCGCAGGAACGTTAATTAATTTTCTGGCATAATAACTACCCTAATGTTGATTTCGGTCGTGAATGCAATTTGTCAATTTGTGTGCAAAGCTTCATCCAAATCGGTTGAGCCATAGCAGCTTCCAGCGTTATACTATGCATACGGTGTGTGTGAAGTTAGTCCCGCAGTTAGTTTCGCAGATAAATCCAAAGAGTTGCTTTAATAAAACACGATAAACAAAAAGAAGATCTGACCGTGTCTTCAACCGTTTGTGATTAGTTCCCCACAGCCGAGGGATAAGGATACAGATGCTGCGTACGTGACGAGAAATATAAGAAGACTGGCTGCAGAGGGAATAGTTTTAATTGAATAAGGAAATACACATCTTTAGGGTAAACTAAGACCCGTGGATTAGCAACATGGGACCGGGAAAATATAATAAACGTAATGGTACCACTGAAAACTTACTATGAGGGGACATATATCACACTAATATTATAAAGGCGAAAGTTTGTATCTGTGTATGTTTGTTACTCCTTCACGCTCAAACGGCTGAATGGATTTGGATGAAATTCGGCACCAAGATAGCTTATATACTGGATTAACATATAGGCTACACTTTATCCCGAAAAAGAGAAATGTTCCCGTGGCATGAGCGAATAATTAAAACACTTTATTCGCGGGTGAAACGTGTTTATATAATGACTGCGAAACAAATTATAAGAACAAACACGAATGATGAAAGTAAATTAACCAGTTCCCCTCCGAGACTTCCTTTTTAGTCTACATTAAACTATCAATGGTTTTAAATTCCTGGCGTTGTTAAAATATGCATCACAAAACCTCTAATAGTGGCAGTAGAGGTTTCTTTCTTTCCCTGGATGCATCATATCACAATACGACCATATAAGAATATCAATAGTCTCTCGTCTCTAACATCTAAGTGTCAGGTTGATCACACTGACCCAATCGTGTAAAACTAGTTTCTCTCCCGTGAGCCTCTCACCTCTGGTATAATAAAGTACCGGTATATATGTAGCAATATTATTACATACATGACTTCTTCCTTCTATGTATAATTTAGGCTGGCCTGAGAAATACTGATTGTTTATGTATTCAGCCAAACCAAAGAAAAGCTTACGAAACTCTGTACCGTGCGTGTTTTGACAGATGGATTGAGTCGCTACGGGTCATTGGTTAAGTATATTGGTGAAGCGCTAAGGCCTTCATTTATTTTTCCAATTTAATAATAATATAATCTTTTATATTTTCTAATTATTAACATTCATTGACTTTCTTTGATGAACGAACTAAAGTTAATATTAGAATGTCGCGCCCATATCTGAAACCTTCGAGTTCTCAGAGGGTCGAGATAGGTGGCGTTAGCGGTACTGATAATCTGCAATTAACACACCGCTGATTGGTCTAATGATGTACCCTAATGTCAATCTTGGTAATGGCGATGTTCTCGTTTTGATTCCCGTGTAAGCAATACGCTGTTTCAAGTGAAAAATAGTATTGTGACCTTTTGTGCCTGAAAACAGTCTAGTTTTGTGTCATACCCAGCCATTTAGTGACTGCATACGTAGTTACACCAGAACTAACAGGATCTACACGATTTCTTCGGATTACAAAAACGCCGGCCGGCGGCCCAACAAACTTGGGCTTGAGGATCTGCTGGAAGTACCGGGAGACGGTGATATGCTGTAATGTACATCTGCGAGTACCTGGTGAGGTACTGGATGGTTGAGGTACGTGGGCTGCTGCATTTTCTGGTGTTGATTTTAGTCGTTCATCATTCTTGTCACTTGTCGCGGTTTAGTGTTCGGCCATATTTAATTTTGCTTCGCTTGACGCGCTTGACATCGGATATCAGTGGATATCGGAACCAGAGGCGATGTGGGCTATTTACACGCCCCATCATATATTACTGTTACATTAAAGAAAACAAGACGGAAGAATGATTTTTCGAACGACATCATAGAGGAAGCTGCTATTTAAAAAGGGGACGGAACAATGAATCGGTGACAGCGGCGTTATAAATGGGTCACCTAACGTCGCAAAAAAAAGAAAAACCAAAAAGAACTGGAATTGAAAAAAAAGAATACCATGAAGTGAAATAAAGATACCTAATCTGTCGGTATAAAGTAAAGGAGTTTAGTGGTTAACATTACTATGTAGCTACTTACCCGTTGGCACGGCGCTGGAGCATGCAGCTGTCTCACTTGCCCCCTCCCGAGAGCCTCTCGTTTCCGCTGTATGCTGAACTCTCGAAGCTCCTTCCTCTCCTCATCTGACAGGGAATGGCAGTACCGGGCCTGGAATCGAGAAGGGAAGACTGTGATTAGAACAGGAAGATGATGATTGAGGGTGTTTGGGAATTATTTTGAGTTTGAGATCCAGCTGTAAGAAGTTGAACACGACAGATTTATAAACATGGCTAGATAATGTTCAATACTCAATTATTGAGTATTGAACATTGTGTTCATTGAACATCATGTTACTCAGATGTTTCAAAAAACTTGGATGGTGCTGGAAAACCTAACCCAATAATCTGGCTCTCCTTGAATTGATTCCTCAGTACTATCGCATGATCGCATAACCTGGCTAAGCCCTAAGTATTTATGTATTGTCAAATTGTTTGTACCAAGCAATCAAATACACCATGTCAAATCATCACAACATGTTTCTAAAAGACAAAGAAGATCAGCAGGGCCATGATGAAATGCTGTTGCAATCACTGACTTCTAGTTGACAGTGCAAGTGCAGTGAAGTTGCAACTAACCGGACCGATTTAAAAAGCAAGGTTATAATAGGAAAAATATTGAAATGGCTAGTCATTTCTATATGGCTGTATTATACTGCTTTTTTTCCTATGGTTTTATTTGTGGGTAATATCCTTATGTTATTAATTATTACAAATATTTAAAAAATTGGTTGACGAATTGTCGCGAAGTGAAGTGATGTAATTATTTAGAGTGTGTCTAAATAAATACATCACTTCACTAATGATCGCAAAACTATGTGTAGGATTCAGGCCCATTCTAGCGGTATTTAGGTTAATTAGGAAAAGCTACACTTACAATTTACGTTAAGTTTTAAAAATAAAAGATACGCAATACTCACTTTGAATCACTCATATATTTCACTTTTATTATAAATCGCACGTAACACTATTTAGGTACGTAGTTGGCAACGAGTAATGGATCCGTTATTACTTTTGTGGATATTAAACGTACTTTTTGCTTTCCTTGTTAAAATCGCTTCTGCCTCGATTCCGCCATCTTGCCTTTTCTTAACCATCCATTACTCGTAGTCAACTACGCACTCATTTATAAAGATTTTAAATAATATTTATGCTCACAATTAATATATATCGACAAATAATAATTAATATAATAAATGTTGATGACAGTCGGCCATCCAAATAAATTAGTATGACCTCATACGCAAACGAATAAGCTAAACAATTCAACATAATACAAAAACAAACAAAAAATATATAAAGAAAAACATAATTCAATTAATTTAAATATAATTAAATAACATCATTGAATTTGTGGGTATTTAAATTTTCAATTTAATATTCATTCGATAAACAGTATCAATACGTTACATAGGTAGTTTTGTCCTGAATACCCGGCAACAGGCCCCATAATGTCCTGAATACCTGGCAACAGGCCCCTTACAATATTTGTCCTGAATACCCGGCAACAGGCCCCGTAACGTCCTGAATACCTGGCAACAGGCCCCATACATTTTAATTACGTCCTGAATACTCGGCAACAGGCCCCTTAACGTCCTGAATACCTCGCAACAGGCCCCATTCATTTTAATTACGTCCTGAATACTCGGCAACAGGCCCCTTAACGTCCTGAATACCTCGCAACAGGCCCCATACATTTTAATTACGTCCTGAATACTCGGCAACAGGCCCCTTAACGTCCTGAATACCTCGCAACAGGCCCCATACATTTTAATTACGTCCTGAATACCCGGCAACAGGCCCCTTAACGTCCTGAATACCTGGCAACAGGCCCCATACATTTTAATATAATCATTACATTTTTGTACATTTTCATTTTAGCACCATCGCTTAACAATTTATAATTTTTACAGATAATTTAATTATAGATATTATTATTATATAGTTTTTCCTTTTTTTTTTTTTTTTTTTTTAATTATTTATTACTCTTATTCAATTTTTAATTATCCTGCAACCATTTTCATAAAAATTATATTTGAAAAGTTCATAATTAATATAACATAATACTCATCTACTTATATTTCTTATTAATTCCAAAAATAACTGTAAAATGCATTTAATAGATTACTATTCGCAAGCTATATTCTCCTCTTCGTCGGATTCACTGGAAGTCAACATATCGTTACCATGCGGTCTATCGAAATTCAGCCATGGTCTAATTTTATCTATGGCGACAATGGTCGAAAACTGTCTACCCTTCTTCCGCGTCAGTGGAGTATCCTCTACCTTAAAACGATCATGCTCTAGTACAGCTGTTATCCTGTAGGGACCTTGATATTTAGGTACCAACTTTTTGCTTTGACCTGTTGCTGGTGTTTGTCGTTCAACCCTCACTAAATCACCTACTTGGAACTTTGAGGGTTGACATCGGTGTTTATCAAAGGTATCCTTTTGTTTCTGTTGGCAGACCTTAATATGGGCGTTCATATCACGCCGCATATCTGCTCTCTCAGTGACTAAGTCAGTAACGTTCTCTACATCGGGACGAGTAGTTAGTTCGGAAACAACTTTACTTTCGCTAGTTCCCGTAGGTCTAATGCCGAACAACGCTTCGGAAGGTGTACGATTTATTCCCTTGTTGAACGTGTTATTTATGCCCCACTGGACATCGGGCAGATGTTCGTCCCATTTGTTATCAGATGTTCCGATACATTTAGCTGTCAGAGCATCAACTATAACTTTATTGTAACGTTCCACCTGCCCGTTGGCCCTGGGAGTGGCAACCGCATTAAGAATATGCTTAATCCCCTTATCGGTCATGAATTTCCTGAATGAAGTACTTGTAAATGAAGTTCCGCGGTCAGAGATAAGCCTCCGTGGCACACCAAATATCCCAAAGTACTCATTGAGCACTCTTATAGACGTGTGAGATTTGGTATTCTTTACAGATTTCAAATAGATGTACCGTGTATATGCATCGATCAGTACTAGAATATGCATGTTGCCTCTAGCCGAACGCACGAAGGGGCCTACGTGATCAACATGGACAGTGTCAAATGGATTATCGACTTTTTCGATGGGATGTAAGAAGCCCGGTCTTTTGCCACCAGCCGACTTAGCATAAGAACACTCAAGGCAAGAGGAGACATACTTCTTGATAAAAGTTCGCATTTTCGGAAACCAAAAGGAAGCCTTAACTTTTTCTAGCGTTTTGTCAACGGAAAAGTGGCCAATGTCGTCATGATTTAATTTAGCAATCTGCCAGCGTACGCCTTTGGGCACTACCCACTTTTCACCTTCCGGTGTGAGTCGAAATAGTTTGTCTCCTCTTATTGTTCTTTATGTCAAGAACGTCATTTAGATTGGGGTCCTTGAGTATTTTAATTATTCTCTGGACCTCTGAGTCTGAACTTTGTACAGTGGCTAGCCAACTCTCCTGCTCAATTATATTCACCTCGTATACTGTATTATGGGGAGCCATCGGGATGGGGTTGCGACTAAGCGCGTCAACATGTGCCATTGAAGCACCAGCCCTGTATTCGATACTAAAAGTATACTCCTGCATTTGTTCCCACCATCGAGCCACTCGCGGTATCATATCCCTCTTTTGGAACGTCGCGCGCAATGAGTTACAATCAGTTAAAATTTTAAAAGGTATACCAATGAGGTATACCCTAAACTTTCGAAGAGCAGATACCACCGCGAGTGTCTCCAAATCATAGGATGAATAATTTTGTTCCTCGGGGGTAGTTTGCCTGCTAAAATATGCGACAGGCATAAGTGTTCCACTATCATTTCGCTGTAGTAAAATCCCAGCTACTCCTAGCTTACACGCATCTGTGTGCAGCTCAGTGTCAGCCCGGGGATCATACAGTGCTAAAGTCGGTTTTTGTGTCAGTTTTTCTTGTAATGTCCTAAACGCAGATTCTTGTTCCATTCCCCAGTTCCAAACTGTGTCCTTTTTCAAAAGTTGTGTTAAAGGTTTGGCTATTATCGAGAAGCCTGGCACGAAACGTCGGAAGAAACTTGCCAAACCCAAGAACTGGCGAATGTTGTGTATATTTTGTGGCTTAGGGAATTTAGATACTGCCTCTACTTTACGTGATCCTGGTTGAATACCACTGTTTGAAACTTCAAACCCTAAGTAATCAACATTGGCTCCAAAAAACAGGCACTTGGACAGTTTTAAAGTTAATCCAGCACGGGAAAATAGCCCTAAAATATTTTCTAGGCGACTCATACCTTCTGGAAAACTCTTTGCTGGAATTATGACGTCATCTAAATAAGCTAGAGCTTCTTTATGGCGAGCTGATCCTAAAACCTGGTTCATTATTCTTTGAAATGTCGCTGGGGCATTTGCAAGTCCGAAGGGCATTCGCGTAAACTCAAAATGCCCATCCGGTGTTACAAACGCTGTCTTATGCGTGTCACCTTCGCGAATGGGGATCTGGTAGTATCCTGACGCAAGATCGAGCGTAGTATAGAACTGATGTCCAGCTAGCACATCGAGCTGATCATCTATTAGGGGCATGGGATAATTCTCCCTAACAGTCTTTTTATTAAGCGCCCTGTAGTCAATGCAAAGTCGGTACTCTCCTGTTTTCTTGCGAACGAGCACTACCGGGCTAGCGTAGGGCGATGTGGACGGTTGAATTATCCCATTCACTAACAGTTCAGAGACCATGTCCCTAACTACCTCCTTCTCCTTGATGGACAACCTATACGGTCTGTAAACGACTGGCTCACTATCGTGTAAAGCTATGGACATCTCCCCAACTGATGTTTTGCCTAACTCGGATAAATCCGCTGCGAAACATTCCCTATAATTATTTAATAGCTCTAGCAGTTCCGATTTTTCCGTAGCTGAAATGCTGCTCCCAGTTTTTACGTCATCGCTTTTTATTGTCTGGTAACACTTTCCGTCATTAGCGGTGATTCGCATAACATTTATTGGGAAAACACTATCGCTCTCTTTCGCCACACGCCCACGAGCAACTAGATAGTCTTTGTTCAATGCGATAGTCTTGCCAGATGGGACACTGACTACTACTCTACCGTCACCGTTATCATCAATAGAAAATAAACCTGGAAGGACCGAAAAACTAATGTCAGATATGAGTCTTAAGCCCCCTTCCACATAAACTTCACCTTTTGTCGATGGATCGGTATAAATTTCAATTGTTGACGTTCCGGATACTGCGACAGCACATTTACAGAACAACTTAACCTTATAATCAATTGAAATGTCATAATCATGTTGGAACAATTCTAGCTTATCACCTGTCTTATAAATGATCACATGTGGTTGTTCTGTGAACGTCTGGCCAATTATGATTGGAACGTGCATCACTTCATCTGGAACTATAAACAAATCTATGTCTGCTTGGACTTCATCGATCTTAACATGTACCCGCTGTTTGCCAAGTACTTGGACAGTTGAGTTACCAAATCCCCTGAGAGTTGGAAGGTCCTGAGTATCGAATTGGCTACTGACTCTGTTAAAATCAGATAGTCTTATCATGCTGCATTCACTACCAAAATCAAGAAATGCTTCGAAGCTTACTCCATTAACGTGTGCTACTTTATAATATTTGTGGCCGGGTTGGTTACTGTTAGAGACTATCATGACGGATTTTTCAGCTGGCAGCGCAATCCTTGAATAACATTGTTCCGAATCATGCCCTATCTTCTGACATTTACTACACCGCTTAACAGGCTGAGGGCACTGAGGGGCTACATGGCCTTCTTGTTTACAGTTATAACATATACGTGGTCCTCTATTGGCCAGTTTAAACTGTGATTCCGGTGGTTTAATATTAGGCTGACTCCTTATTGGTCTTCGTTCATATTGCGTCCTGCTAATCCTAGCATTTCTAAGATAAGCTAGTAATCGGTCGGGATTATCGTACTGCACAGCTTCAGCACCTAGCCTAACTGACCGATCATCTATGCCATGTAATATACACTCGACGGCCTTACTACCAGTGATGCCGCATCTATTGAGTAACGCAATTTTATCATAATAGTATGTTTCCAGTGAATCCCCGAATTTGGCGCGTTTGGCAAGCATATCACTTAACATTTGGCCATAATTTTCTGTAGAAGGAAAAGCAGCTAGAAGTTTAACTTGCCACTCTTTCCACGAGAAAAGTACAGAAGAAAGACCCTCGTACCAGCGTTGAGCAACTCCACGTAATTTCGGCAATGCAAAATGTATTACTTGTTTTTCCGACCAACCGTAGATAGCCGAGCACTCATTTACTTTGTGTAGCCACATGGTCATCGTCTGTTCTTTTCTCGCGGGGTCAAACTCTGGCACGGTATTATGCATACTACCTAGCTTGTCTGAACTATTAGTACCTAAAGATTTGAGGACATCAAGGAGGCAAATTAAATCATCCCTACCCGTATGCGTCGACTCAACATTGTTTTTCGAAGTTGTGCCGTGATTCACTTGACGACTACGGCTACGTGTGTGGTTTGCTCGGCTTGTCCGTTCCCGACTGCGCTCTCGATGTACTGCCCGACTACGCTCTCTGTATGGTTCCCTACTGCGTTCACGGTAATCTAAACTCACCCGATCCCTCACCCTGCTGCGTGGCCTACGTTGGTCTTGATCAATACGCTGACTTGGACTACGGCTGGGTGACCTCACCGATGTACGGCTCCGTTCCTGGCGGCTCACCGAAGCGCGAAGCCGGATCATCTCTGGACTGCGTAGACTTCTCAACTGGCGGTCGCGGGCACGACTCGTGTCGCGAACGCGTGTTCGCCCTCGCTCCCGGCTGCGCTGCTGATCTGGCTCCAGGTTGGGTGGCCGGCTGCGTGGTCGGCTGCGTGGCCGGCTGCGTAACCGGCTGCGAGTCCGGCTGCGTGGTCGGCTGCGTGTCCGGCTGCGTGGCCGGCTGCGTGGCCGGCTGGGTGGCTGGCTGATGTGTCCCCGACTCAGCGGCTGGCTTAGCAGTGGGCTGCGCACCCAGCTCCTATCCCGCTGGACACCTGGACTACTTGACTGACGCACCGCCTCCATGGAACGGGGCGACCGTGGTGACAGTCTCAACTTATCGGAGTCCTCCACTGAAATGCAACAATGAAATTCGCACAGAGTACTGCTCACTAATCACGTATAGCAATGGCATAAAATATTTTCAAGTTTTGTTGTTGTTTTCTGTGTGAGTGATTTACTCATGCACTTTTGTTCATAGGCATGCACCAATGTGAAAAATAAAGTAAAACTATACTACAGACGTTTTGAAACGTCTGTACTTGTAGTAAAAGTTTCACAAAACAGGTAGATATGGACGAGAGAAAAAAAAAATGCTTAAAGTTCATGATAAACAAGCACATAGCCTTGATTCATATCCCACTTCTGAAATTGTAGGATTCAGGCCCATTCTAGCGGTATTTAGGTTAATTAGGAAAAGCTACACTTACAATTTACGTTAAGTTTTAAAAATAAAAGATACGCAATACTCACTTTGAATCACTCATATATTTCACTTTTATTATAAATCGCACGTAACACTATTTAGGTACGTAGTTGGCAACGAGTAATGGATCCGTTATTACTTTTGTGGATATTAAACGTACTTTTTGCTTTCCTTGTTAAAATCGCTTCTGCCTCGATTCCGCCATCTTGCCTTTTCTTAACCATCCATTACTCGTAGTCAACTACGCACTCATTTATAAAGATTTTAAATAATATTTATGCTCACAATTAATATATATCGACAAATAATAATTAATATAATAAATGTTGATGACATATGATTGTTACCGATTTCCGTTGAAATCGAAGTGATCGCCCTGCAGGACCAGACACGAGTGGACATCCTTGATGGGGACCTAGATAAAGACGCAGAAGACAATTGGTCTTCTGCGCCACTTGAAGTTGCCTGAAAATAAGTACCTCGTTGTCTTGTGGTGGCAGCTGCTGCAACAGCTGCTTCAGCCGGTACTTTTCCCCGACGCTGTTCACGTACGGGACCTTGTCCTCCGGCAACGCTGAGAAGTACAGGTGCACCTGGAATCACGGAGATTAGACTCTTAAAAAAGGTTTAGCTCTTAAAGCAATTACCGCTTTCGTTTTCTTTCATCAAGATTTAACAGATTAATTAAAGGGGATTTTGAAACCTATAAAGTATTTTTTTAGAGTTTCACTTGTTATTTATACTAGTATTGAACCTTTTGTAAAACTAGAAGTATAGAATTTAAAAAAAAAACCTTAGGTAGGTCGACTTCGGGCGACTTAAAAATTCTGGGCGATTCGAGAAGGTAGCAAAGAATTAAAAATACATGCAATGGAATAATTTACAGAAAATCAGGTTTCTCGTACACTCATATCTCTCCACACTCTGGGCTCGGGAGACAGCTGACTCAGCTATTATTAAGCTGATTGAAGGTTATTTTTAGTGTTTTATACTAATAGTTGTTAATATGGCATCAAGCCGAAATCAATGTAAAGTTACGAAAATAATAAATGGTGGTTGGTATTGGTCGGATATTCAACTGATTTAGAATATTTTTATTGGTCATACCTTGATTTTGTTGAAGTTAAACTTCTTGATGTTAAAGAAAGATAAAATATTGATGATAGATAGAAATAAAATGAATGAAAACAGCTCCGCATCTTCAAAATATTACCTAACCTATGAACCACCAGCAGCAAGCCAGTGGTCATAGATAATAAATAAAACCGGTCATTTGTCTGGCCCACACGTCGCCGTTTTTATTAATACCTACATCACAGACCCTAATATTTCTTCTAATAACGCAGATTAACTCGTGAAATATTGCTCGGACACCGGTCAAGAATGATAACGGGTTTTACTAATATTACGGGAAGAAAGTAATAATAACTATTATGACAGCTACATTTATTACGTATGGCAACTATTATATTGAGTTGAGACGGGCAATAATTATTATTACTACACGATAATTTTCATTACATCCTACACAATAAACACCGCTCATCTAAATAAAATGAAATACTACATTCGCAAGAAATAATATACGATAAAATTATAATAAACCCTAGGCTAATAATCTAACTATAATAGTAATAATAGTTACGTTTTATGTCTTCTAGTTAAGAATAATTTAATATGCCTTGATAAAAATATTTTTAATTAAGTTTATTGCCATATATAAGACATACATATCAAAAGATAGGCATATATAAATGGCGCGCCGAATGAATTTATTCTTTGACATAGGGATGCGAGGCACGCACGAATTTCATTAGCCTGTAGGCATTATGATCGCCTTTATTAAATGTTCTGTTTTAATAATGGGTGGTTAGTCTGTGATTACTTCAGCAGAATATAAATTTATTTGAAGTGGTTTTCTGTATGCCGCTTTATTAATATTCTCTTTATATTTATTAAGCTGTATTTAAAATAGTTGTTGGACTTAGTTTACTATGAAATGAAAATTAAATACATCAATGGATGTTCATACATTTTGGCCATTTAGAGCTGAAAATGTGAAACAAGTAGGAAAGTGTAGTCATTTTACATTTGTCTGTATATTCTCATATTGTGTATGAACAATATTGTCCCAGAACATAATCACCATTCTGGTCTCAGGTATTCATTGTGGACTAAAGGTTTAGAGACACTCATTAAGCATCGCGCTCATTTGGCATCATTGAACAAAAAAAACATTATAAAAAACAAAACAAAACATTATTCATAACGAAAACATTGTATAGGAGTTTTTGCGGGAAAACGAAAAAGATCGCGTCATTGCATTGTATTATTTTTCAAATTTTATGTTATTTTCAGTGTTAGTGTATAAAATTGGTGGCATTTTATTCGTTAAGTGCTGGATTACAGACATGAGTGTGGGAGAGTGGTATAATAATGGTGAAACGTTTCTTTTTGTTGTTTCTAAAACTTCATAGAAGCTTCTAGTAAAGTTGCCATCACTTTACTTGAAGTATGACTAGACTATGACTTGACTTGATGACTTGGACTGTGACTTGTCACATATCTGCGTGAAATATCATTAACTTGATAAATTATCAATTACTTGACGTTGGATAAATACACAAAAGTGTAGAGCCACTACACAAAAAACATTGTACAATAAAGTTATAATTAAAAGCAAACTTATTTAACGTCTCAATCCCGCCATCCGTTAGGAGCTGTGAAGTCCCGAAATCCCTACAACTTGCCCTATAAGAAGTAGGGAGCCTTGGGAGGCTATTTTAATTTTTTGCTTCGTTGGTCTCCGTCAGGCCCAGTCCGACCTACGCGAGCATTGCGACTGCGAATTTCGCTGAATACCCACGAACCTCGTCTATAAGAAACGATATGTTGTTGGAGTATGTAAGTCAATCAAAACAAAATGATACGGTTTCATTCGGAATGATTCATAAATTATTATTATTCAGTGCAGTGTCACGCCAAAATCCATACTTTAGAATTCCAAGTGACACTGACACTGATATGGGCAGCCGTATCGCTTAACATCTTGCGAACGGTTAAATCGTCACGTCATTCTTAACATAAAAAAAAAATTAAGGCCGGTGCATTGGAGTGCGACTATACAATGTTAACGTTATGAATAGCGAGATTGAAAGTATTAGATATTATTATTATTATAGAGATAGCTTCTGTGCTGTGGTGGTTAAGCAGGTTAGCGCATGACCCGAAGGTGGCGGGTTCGATTTCCGTGACAAGACAAATATTTGTGCTCAGAAAAAAAACGCAAATACTTGTTCTGTGTCTGGGTGCTGTGGGACCAAAGTCCTCGTAGTTCCTGGTAGATACAGGGAATTCTAGTTAGGGTCCAGGATCTATATACAGTAAAAGCTCCTTATTCGCGTTTGCTTCATTCGCGTTTTCACCATTCGTGAATTTAAAAAATGAAACCTATTTCCTATATTCGTGGCTAAAGATTTCTTTATTCGGTACATCAGTAAAAAAAACATTGATAAAAAGGATTTCTATATCTAGGTACCCAACCGAATATCCTTTGTAAACGCGACGTCAAATGGACTAATAAAAACAAAAAATAATAGACCTTATCATTTATTTATTTAGATACACAAAAAGCTTACAGTATAAAAACCAAACGTTTTTGGGTCTTAACTCCGTATTTGTTACAACTATGCCTAAAGTATATTGTTTAATGATATCTGTAGGATTGGTTCCGCCTTTGCCAAACCATTGCCTAAGCCTGAAGATAATAATTAATCAATATGGTTACGTAACGTATACCCCGCGAATAAAGAGATTTTACTGTTTGTAATCTTTGGTTATTATTATTATAAGATATAATTGACATTCGCGACTTGCACGCGGTAGACGTTCTCTCTCACTTCGCAGTCGCTCAGGTGTTGCTTTACTTTATTTTTACTGTAGTTATAAGCAGCGACTTGGAATTTGGTATTCAAAGCGACTTTCAGTATATTTTATGTTACTGTTCCTCGCCCGAGGCGCCCGTAGCGTGTTACTGTACTCGTAATGATACGTCGCGGTGAGTGGTAAATAAAAAATATTAACCATGTAGAATATCAAGATATTATTGTTCTTCTCACACTTACGTGTTTTAAATAAATAACTTATGTAATATATGTTTGTTACTCTTTCACGCTCATACGACTGGACGATGGATGAAATTTGTAATATAGATATAAGTAGTGCATTATCACACAGGCTACTTTTCATCCGCGGGTGAAAACGCTGCTAGTAATACATAAAGAGGACATATAAAACCGCTTGACGTTTGCAGAAGATTACAATGAAACATGTCTTGCAACTATGCAGCTGTCTCTCTCTCGCAATAATTCTCAGTAAGCAAAAAGCCGGCTCATACCGCGGTCCCGCGATAATATCTTAAATAATACTTACGAGATCCTAACGACATAATAATAAGGGAACTGTACCCTAATGGCAGATGGACACATCATGAGATCTGATGATGAGAACACTTTTGTAATCCGGTTAATTCTGGTTTGGTTTGATGACTTTGCTGTATGGACGGACAGACAAGAGGCGATTGTTTGTTGTTTTTTTTAATACCAAACATACTTACATATAGTATGTATGTTATATAGTAGTAATAGACTACTAGGTGGTAGATTTTTTGGCGGAATGCATGTAGATAGGTACCATTACTTAACTAGTTATTCTGCCGACATGCATTTAGTGTGTAAACACTTATACTGTGTTCCTGTTTGATGGGCACTGTAGCACCTGTACAGATTACTAAATTATGTTACTGTAACTAGAGATTCTTGAGCAAATGAGACTTTATGACCCTGATCTCATGGTATAGTAAATTTTTTTGACAGCTGCTAGAGAATGGAACTGATGGCCAGAGCTTGCGTTCCTCGACAGACAAAAAATTTAATTAATTTGAATTTTAAAGAAACTTTATTTTACGCAAAAATAGGCAAGTCAAAGCTCTGTGCGGACATTCGGATAATTTATTGTATATCTGTGTTTGCACCATGCTCAGAGGTAAAAGAAATGACCCTTTGTAATTGGTTCCGGCACTGTTACTATTGGTCAACCATTAGACAGTTGTAAAGGTCAAAATCAAATGGCTACGTTGTGATTGGTAGAATTATTTGTTTTCGCGACAGAGGAGAAGCTTCATTAGCAATGGATTTTCACTTACAGCAATCAATTTTGAAACAAATCAGTGTGTCCAGTACCACGTATACAGGTATTCTAATCCGGCATTGTTTTTCAAACAAAGACAAACATACTGCAATGCTTTGCAAAAACGTTGGTCTGTGTACTTCCATCAGCCCACAGACGCGCAATGTTCAAATAATACAAAAAGGCCCTTCCAATAGGGACCCTCACAACAGTGGAGACAAAGGGAAAATGTCGATGGACATTTATGCTCATTCCTACAGGTCTGAAATAGGTATTTTACGGATAAGAGCGCTTTGGTGAAGGATTTTGGATGGGACGTGTTGTTTTTGTGCATGATTGTACTGTAAGTACCGCTTTTTGCTGTTTATTATATTGTGGAAAGTCGTAGTGATGGCTTTAAACAGCTACGTGTTGTAGGAAAACATAGTAAGGAAATCGGCATGTATATGAAACAAAATTGAGGGTTTGATTGTGTCATCTACTATAATTTACCAATGCCCAGGCTTTGGGCAGCTTGGTGAGTCATTTGCTACATTTTACTCTCTCTCAGTGAAATAAGGCCCGCCGGTAGTTTACAACGAATCCAATTAAACCAATCCCATATATATTTATATTGATCCCACAATATATTAGGGGTCTTTACCTATGAAATTGCCGTTTTGTTTGAAAAAAGTTAAAGTATTTTTTTTTCGAACTTATTTATTTCTTTTATTCAAAGTAATCACCCCTGCAATCAATGCATCTTTGCCAACGCTGTGGCAGTTTATGGATGCCCTTCTTGAAAAAATCAGCAGGACGGGAGACAACAAACTCTTCAAAGGCGTTTTGTACTGCCTCTCGGGAATTGAATTTTTTTCCCGCTAAAAAGTTGTCCAAATTTTGGAAAAAGTAATAGTCGGTAGGCGCAAGATCTGGTGAGTATGGCGGATGAGGGAGAGCTTCCAAACCCAACTCATGCAGCTTAGAGACGGTCTGTTGTGCAGTATGGGGTCGCGCGTTGTCGTGAAGTAGCAGTGGAGGCGACCGATTGACCAAAGCTGGTTGCAGACGTGCGAGTTTCGCCATCATTGTGGTCAGTTCTTCAATGTACACATCTGCAGTAATGCTGTCGCCGTTTTGTAAAAAGCTATGATGAATCACACCAGCACTAGACCACCAAACTGTGACCATCACCTTTCTAGGGGTCATTTTTCGTTTTGCACATTGCTTTGGTACCGAACCAGGATCTAACCAACTTGCTGAGCGCTTTCGATTGTCAAAAATAATCCATTTTTCGTCGCACGTAACAATTCGGTTCAAAATTCCTTCATTTCTGTGCCTGTTAAGCAGCGCAAGGCAAGTCTCGACGCGTACGTTGCGCTGGCAATCGTTAAGTTCGTGGGGCACCCATCTGTCAAGCTTTTCTATCTTGCCAATCTGTCGCAAATGGACCAATATTGTTTTGATGCTAACATCAAAAGCTGCTGCCAGCTCAGCTGTAGATTGAGATTCATCAGCTTCCACAATCGCCTTTAATTCATCATTGTTGACCAAAGTTTCCGGACGACCACGAGGTTCATTTTTCAAGTCAAAATTCCCAGAACGGAACCGAGCAAACCAATAACGGGTTGTACGTTCGTTTGTACAGTTCTCTCCGTAGACGTCGTTGATGTTACGTGTCGTTTGTGCCGCGTTGGTGCCACGACAGAACTCATATTCCATAATTACACGAAATTTCAAAGTATCCATTATGAGGAAAAATGTTGAAATGTAATGAAAATACAACGCTAATCAATAAACAAAAGACTTATATTGTAAATAGAATGTCATATTTTTAAAACAAAATTAATTTGAATTTAGAATTCATAGCCAATCAAAACTTTTTTTTGTTTGAAAAAGTCTGTACTGCAATACGGCAATTTCATAGGTAAAGACCTATTATTATTTAGTATTCTCATATGAATCCAATCAAAAACACTATTGAGTTGATATATTATTTTATGACGGATTGAGATTTTCAGTGCGATCAAATATATCAAATGCAAAATAGAAACAAAAAATTAAACAATGATATTTATATTATAATTAGGATGCCCCTTCGAACTAAAAAATATTTTTTTAAATTAGTTCTCATTTGGTGAAAAATATATCGATGAACATACACAAAAAAATACATACAGACGAACATAGTACCGGCTCCTTTTAGGATATCGGTTAATATCTAATGGGTAAAGCTTACCTGTTCGGGCCTCAAGCATGGTGGCACCCATGTGTACTCCTCCAGCGCGCACCCTGAATCATCATCACTCTGCGAGTGCCGGTGAGGGTCCGCTGGCTTCATCAGCCTCTCCGCATGCTCCAAAAACCCCCGGAACTTCCCCTGAGGAACTGGATGGGGAGATAGCGACATCGCAGACTGCGGAGATTGTGGGTAAGAACCAGTGGGGTAAGACCCTTGGTTTAGCTGAGACACGCTGTGACTGTGCAGCAGATTGAATTCAGGATAGCTCTGCCCAGAAACTGGCTGACTTCTTCTAAAGTTTTGGTATGAGTAAGGGTGGGGAGAACCGGATTGGCTGGGTATTGAAGACCCGCTCCTGCTGGGTTGTGGTGACTGTGTGGGAGGGGAAGGAAGGGATTGTCGTGGGGAATGCGGGGAGGCCGGCGCTGGCGGCGGCGGGGATGATGCTTGCTCGTGGAGGGGCGGCGGTGATGACCCGGTGGGAGACACCACGCAGTTTCTGCAGACCGGTCTGAAAAGATCAAAGATGTATGTTTATTAAAATTTTCAAAATCATATCTGATTGATTTTGCATCAGGGGGCATTGAAGAAATGTAGATTTTTGAACTTTCTGCCCACAGATCACCATCAGAACGTTATTTTTAGTTTTCAGATTTAGCCTTTCCTAAAAATAACCAATTTGTAATTCATTATTTTACTTTAACTTCAAAATGAACAATTGTCATAAACATAAACATACGACTATGTTTATGTTTATAATAATTTTCCGGTAATTTCACTAGCTACAATGCCCTTCGAACCGGAGCACAGCAGTACGCGTACAGTAGTGCGCAATACTGCTTGGCGGCAGAATAACTGGCAAAGCGGTGGCACCTACCTAGACGGACTTTGCAGAAAAGTCCTACCAGGCTGTGCGTTGATAAATAAGTCAGTCATTCAGTCAGTAAGTCAGGACTTTGATTTTTATATGTATAGATTGTACAGCACAAAACATATACCGACTATTTTATGACATAATACACACCTAATATTATTTATACATGCATATATTTATGCAAATAAACGCTTTGATTTCTATTCGATAACTATAGCAAATCACTAATTGTAAGGCGTGAAAAGCCATTAACAATGTAATCTAAATCAGGTTCATAATCGTAAAAAAGGTTAGTTTTTAATTATCGCATGGTTCAGCAACCTTCGCGTTAAGCACGGCCAGCAGTCTCCTGCTGCGAGCACTCATAGCTGGTGCTCGTGGTCAATCAATGAATCCTACCGGTACGTTTTGCTCGATGGATCTACGGGGAAAAATGTAGTAGTAGTAGATAATTGATAGAATCAGGCGTGACTTCGCGGAAGTTCATCTTAGATACAAAATGAAATAATAATATCTAGTGTAATTCCGTTGAATTCAAGTACTTAGATTATCTATATTGGGGTAAAGGATTATTGTAGGTAAATTAATTAAAAAAAGCCTGAAAAGCCCTAAAAATCATGAAATTACTATAACAAAGTTAAAAAATATTATTATTATTATGAAATTGATATTAATTATTATTATTTTTATTGATATAAAATTAATTATTACTATTATTACAATATTAAAAAAAACTGAAATTTAAATATTGCACAATTAATTATTATTATTACAAATAAACACCAGTACAGATAACTATCCCCTAAAAGTCCTGAAATTGCAATAACAAATTTAAAAAAAAATTATTAATATTATGAAATTTATATTAATTATTATTATTTTTATTGATTTAAAATTAATTATTTCTTGGCTTCTTGTCATGGCTCGCAAACCCTCATCGGCATGATTCTCAAAACTCCTATTGCCGATGTTCGGGTGGCTGGCCAGACAGAAGCTTTGTCGGCCTGGTGCGCTTCTTGTCAAGGCGTCAGTGTTCCTACTGAAATGGGGAGACAGAGTGCGTGGGACATTCCACTCATAAAATTAACCCATTCGGCTTTATTGGATCAGGTGACAGATGATGCAGATCGAGCACGTCTCCTAGCTTCATCGGAAGTGGAGTCAGGTCACTGGCTCCGTGCCCTTCCCTCCGACAATTTGGCGACTGTATTAGACCCCAGCAGCTTACGTGTAGCCGTGGGTTTACGTTTGGGGGTTAAGCTGTGCGAGCCTCACCACTGCCAGTGCGGGCAAGGCGTGGACCAACTCGGACGACATGGGCTCTCATGTGTGAAGAGTGCCGGCCGACTGTTTCGTCATTGGGCGATCAATGATTTAGTCAGGCGGGCACTCTCCACAGCATCCGTGCCCTCTACGCTGGAGCCGACTGGGTTGCTGAGAGACGACGGCAAGAGACCGGATGGTGCCACCTTAGTCCCGTGGTGTCTTGGACGCACACTTGTCTGGGACGCCACGTGTGTGGATACCTTGGCACCTTCTCACGTCTCCAGCACGGCTCAAAGCGTCGGGGCCGCGGCTGAACAAGCGCAAATAAAAAAACGGCGCAAATACGCACAGGTCAGCGCAAATCACGAGTTTGTGGCGCTGGCCGTAGAAACATTAGGCCCGTGGTCGTCCGACACAAAAAAATTTATTAAACAAGTTTCGACTCGATTGGTTCTTGCCTCGGGGGATCCTAGAGCTGGCACATACTTCGCTCAGAAGCTATGTCTTCTAATTCAGCGAGGTAATGCTGCCAGTATTCTGGGAACCTTACCGCGCGGTGGTGAGTTGGATAGCGTTTATATTTTGTAAATAATGTTTTATTAGTTGTAACTTTTTATTTATAGTGCCTGTAAATATTTTTTCTGTGCTTATAATAAATATATTTATTAAAAAAAAAAAAAATTATTACTATTATTATTATAATAAATAAAAATGAAATTTAAAATATAAAATTATATAAATATTATACAATTAATTATTATTATTACAAATAAACACCAATACAGATAACTCTAAAGATAAAGACCCTAACCCTAAAGATAAGAGGGTATACACCATCAACAGATGAACTACAACTACATAAACCATCAACTTTTAACTTTCGCATCGAAACGTATTCACCAGTTTACTCCCCAAGTAGGTAGGTACGTATTCAAAGGACTTTCATCTCATGGTATTTCTAAGCCCGCGTCAGTAATTCCCCTCATCAATCTGCCGACGGGACTCGGCACCGCATACCATATCTCTCGCATTGGTATCCAGTTCGTGACCAACTCTGTTATTGTAGCTGATTGATTCATTACTTATGCGCGATGATTTATTGTCAACGGATTAGTTTGCTTACCATTACTAGGAAGTAGTCTTATTGTTAATACCATTAGAGATCTCTAGGTACTGATTGACAGCTTCTGTGGTGTGGTGATTGAGCAGGTCGGCTCATAACCCCTGGCGGGTTCTATTCCCGCGACAGGACAAGTATTTATGCAAAGAAAATAAGCGCAAATACTTATTCTGTGTTTGGGTGTTGTGGGACCATGAATCTCGTAGTTCCTGGCTCCAGGGAATCCTAGTTAGGGTCCAGGATAGGTCTATGTATGTGATCGTTGGGCGTTATTATTATTACTCTGTGCTTTATAAGAAAAGGTCAGAACGCGTCATGTTTCTTACAGCTCCAATAGAATAATCAAACGGTTACGGCTACTGTTATACATTGCGGAGTTTCTGTTTGGTCAAGCATTTAAACATCAGACTCCCGTAGAGTTTGTTTGGAACAACCTTGGAAGTACACTGTAGTATAGAGGCAGCCCGTGGCTTCACCTGCTTTTCTTCTTTCAATCTTTAACACGCCTCAGGGAGAATTAATTTTCAGAAACCTTTTCTTAGGTCATAATAAACAGATTCTACCATATTTAAAGTCCCTAGATCCAGCAGTTTGGGCTATACGTCACCTGTCTGTCAGTATCAGTCAGTCACTCACACAGATCCTATAACTTTTTTATAGGATCTGTGGTCAGGACCAAGTCTTTTATTAACATAGGTTTGGGTCAACCAAATGGTATCTACAAAAGGTTTATGATTGGTGAAGATATTAACGAAGACACCAAAAAACGGCCGAATTAAAAACCTTCTGTTTTGTGAAGTCCCTAAAAAACCTGAAGACCCTGGGTACTATATATTCTATATATAAGTGCTAGCACAGATTACAACTAGTACAGCATTAAGCCTTCCACAGTGCACCAGGGTTGGCTGGGTGGAAGATAATACTCTATAGCATTAAGCATACGTACCTTCTATTGTTGTTGTTTGTGCAATAAAGAATTTTCTATCTATCTAACTATACCACAAGGCCACCGATTGCTATCATAAAGCCATAACTTAGTACTCTCTCACTTATGGAAGCCATAAATATTCATGTCTCCAGAAAGCGGCGTACCTATATATCGATCTATGGTTTAATTGGGTTCGGGTACCGAACCCTAAAAATTTACTCGTACTCATAATCATTTAAAAAGTTCCAGATACCTTAAACGAACTAATTCGTCAACAAATCGATGTAGCACTAAAACGTTATCTGTCATCTCCGACAAGGTATTCTATCAAAGGTAATTCCCAGCCCGCTCCGTACTCCGGGATGCAGCTACCGCGGGCGGTCTCTTGTAGTTCCGCCGCCGTATCTTGTATATCAATCTACATCACTAGATAACTCTCAATCGATGTTTCAATAGAATCTCGACGGTCATGACAATGATGCTAGAATCAAGTGGATAGAATATATAATTGCATGTCGCTCAAATGCACATATCAGTGGCAGTGACTGGCCCGATAGCTCGGTTGGTAGTAACCCTGCCTTCTGCCTGCTTATGGGTTCGATTCCCACCCAGGACAAATATATGTGTGATTAACATAGGTGTTTGTTCTGTGTCTGGGTGTCATATTGTATTCTATGTATGTATTTACAAACAAAAAGTATCTAAGTATTGTATCAATCATCTGGTTCCCATAATACAAGCTTTGCTTAGTTTGGGGCTAGATGGCGTTGTGCGAGATGTCCACACATACTATTAAAAAAAAAATTCAATAAAAATCAGTGATCAAATTAAGAGTGAAACGATCTAAAGAACAAAGGTGCATTGTTATGTATTAATTAGTGTTCAATAAAGTATTATTGTATTGTATTGTACTGAGGCAGTTTTTAAGCTTGCAGTACATTTAAAGTTGCTGAAAAGATATAGGCTGTGAGTAAGATAAAACTGATACTGATTTTTAGCTTTAACAGCAGATACCTTTAAATGGCCTGTACTGAACATTTTTATCCTTCATACATACAATACCTTCTTAGATGCTAAAGGAACTATACTCTCAACTGTACCAATTCCTAGTCGTTCTTTTATCAGTTCTTTTGATGGAACTATTAAGTATTTTAGTTCCGGCAGTTTCATTGCAATATCTTAATTAAATTTGAACTAACTTTAAACAACAATAATTGAAGTGTACTTTTGGTCGCCTCAATTCTGCCCGATCACGCTTCCTTTATATTTATTCATCGGATGCAATGACTCGATATCGATGGGATGCGTTCAGTTGTGTATAGTGCTTATTTTGTCCGTAGTGTTGCCCATTCTATTTAAAGCTCTATCTGCTATGGTTTTAGAGTGTAATTGAAATAAATTGGATATTGATCTCATTTAAATAGTTTTTGGGATCTATTTAATCGTTTACAGGATGAATTTTCATGGAATGCATCAAAATCTTTTAGGCTAAATCTTGTGTAAAACAATTATATAGGATATGGCGTTTGATCCATAAACCTTTCAATCTATTGTTTCACTATCCCTGAAGGATTATTATATTTTATTCAACAAAAACATTAATATGTACAGGCACACTATAAATAAATAAATTACAAATGAATAAATAAATTTATGTTTAAATAATTCAATCTATTTGCTCTCTCAGATATGTTATTATCTGATGTAATTGAATAAATGAATTATGAAGTATAGAGTAAAATATTATCAGGTATCAAATCTAATAGAAAAACTATGGTGGGAGTAGAGTTATAACTATATTCACATCTTTCAAATGTTTTTTATACCACAGGCTTAATATTGTTAAAGTACTATAGCTTACTATAGCTTAGCTTAATGCTACCGGCTTTACTTACTGTACGATGCTTACTGCTATATTTACTATCGATTTTTTAAATAAAGTACTACATCTGTAGGTGTCGTGTCAATACATCACAATACAAAACGCTTTATTGACACCAAAAATAAACATGTAGAAAATAGAATCACATAATAAGATAGGTATAATGGACGGTCTTATCGCTAAGAGCGATCTCTTCCAGACAAGCTTTGGATGGACAGAGTTTTGAGACACTATGAGCAAGGACGGCGGTGCAAATAAATATATAATATAAATATATCAGTATATCATATATCAGTGAGTGAATAGTGGTAGAGGACGGGTTTACGACATGTTTACAGTATACATTGCCGGTGCACCATTAACGGTGTATATCATACTTTTGTGATATTCATCGAAGTTGAGAACCCCTCATTTTTTGATGTCGGTTGAAACTAGCGTTTTTAGAATTCGGTGCGAACTAGTATTAAGAAGTAATTCCGCTAATGTCTAGTGTAATTCAAATTCAAATATAGCGGAATCACACTAGATATTCTTGTTTCATTTTGTATTTAAAATCATATCAAATTAAATCATTTTTTTTGAAATTTCATTAAAACATATTACAAACAGAGAGACGTACCGTTATTTTATAATACACTTAGATCTTTTTAAACCCATAAACAATCAGATGAACTTCCGAAGTCGAAGCCACACGAATCCTCCAATCAGTGTTCTAACTTCATATGATTGCACTCCCATGCATAATGCAACGTTCGTCACACATTATATTTGTTCTGGGGTCAAATATTTACTTTCAAGTGTACCGGGCTCGATGGTGACTGTGATTTCTAAGTGGGCAATCAGAAAAGGGAACAGCTTCTTGATTTGAAGATAAATTTGATCAATCGTGATCAATATGATTCATATATCAATATGAGTAATGACTGGCCCGATATCTCAGTTGGTATTAACCCTGTCTTCTGAACTGCAGGTTATGGGTTCGATTCCCACCCAGGACAAACATTTGTGTGATGTACATCGATGTTTGTTCTGTGTCTGGGTGTAATGTATTTATTTATTGAACATAAGTATTTTATAATCGTTAATACAAAACTAAACTAGACCTAAAAATCTAAATTATACCTAAAAACTTAATATACAAAAAATAAATGTAAACATTTGAAATAGTCTGGGTGTTATATTGTATTCTTTGTATATATTTACAAACATCAAAAAAGTAGTAGCAAAAAGTCTGCTACAGCCTAATAAACGGGTATTAGTCTCGGATTAGTTACTTCAGCTTTTGTCCTTTTTTTGCTATTGGAATATTTAGCTGGATCGAAAGAGACAAAAGATGGTGTAACTAGTCTCAAGTTAGTTCGTGTTTATTAATAAGGCTATTTGGGTTTAGTGCCGGATTTACATATTTGCCGCTCGTAGGCTATTCAGCCGATTTCAGCCTGCTGGTAAATGCCCCACTGCTATGCTCTGTCCTACTAGACTAGGGATGGCGAATCAATGGCACAAAGTCATTCTGCATCTTTTTGTAGGTATTATTGATGAATGGAGTATTGACAATGGACCCGCATTGTAAAATCTATCCACATAACTTGAATATTTTGACAAATGGATTATTTTTTGATAAATGGCACGCGACTCAATATTTTGGGCAGGTCACCGATCACAAAATTTATAATGTACTGCGACAAAAGTGTGAAGTAGGTATTGTACGACGAGCGAACGCGCGTGATCCCAGCGCAGCGTGCATTCTGCTAAAAGTGACAAGCCCTTAAGGACTAAAAAGTAATTGAAGTCCAAAAAACACATGTAGAACACAAAAACATCAAGAAATAATCACTTGGTAATATTTAGACATGGTATTGTGGTTGCAGTCAACGTCTTCAAACGGACATTCTCACAACATAATTATGAGCGGGGTCGTCTGTGACCCGCATACTGATTATAACAAGCGCTTTACTGACTTGTTAAAAAAGCTTTGGATAACAGAGTGGTAGTTCTTTTTTATCATTATTGTAATGTTTTACTAGGTGGCCGGACTTTTCTGCAAAGTTCGTCTAGGTACCACCGCTTTGCCAGTTATTCTGCCGCTAAGCAGTAGTGTGCAAGCACTATTGTGTTCCGGTTTGAAGGGCACTGTAGCTAGTGAAATTACTGGGCAATTGAGACTTTATGATCTGATCTCACAGTCGAGTAATCTTATTACCAGACTGTGCTGATGTCTCAGGATGAAGTGCGCAGTGCAGTGTCACGCGAAACTTTATATTTTGGAGTTCCGAGTGATACTGTTCTGTTATGGGCCGCCGTGTCACTTAACATCAGGTGAACGACTGTCACATCATTTACTAACATTAAAAAAAAAAGATTGGTAGTCCTTTTTCGTTATTGGTGTCCTAAAAATACTCAGAAATAAACCTAATTCGGATTGTGATGAGAGCCGTTGCATTTTTTTGATCGGGCTATTGCTGTTGGTCTCTACCGACCCTTACAGCGTCACCAGGGAGATCCGTTACATTTCCATACGTTGTAGTACAGCTGGTCATCGTGAATAAAACGTTTGTTTAGTGACACACAACACCATCTAGTTTCATTTTATGGCACTATTTATTATTTAACTGGCCTTATAGCTCAGTTAGTAGTAGCTCTGGCTTCTGAACTATGGGATGGGGGTTTGAATTCCATTCAGAACAAACATTTGTATAGTGAACATCGATGTTTGTGCTGTGTCTGGGTCTTATATTTTATTTATTCTATGTATGTATTTACAAACAAAAAGTATCTAAGTATTGTATCAGTTATCTGGTTCCCATAGTACAAGCTTCCTTAGTTTGGGGCTAGATGGTGCTGTGTGAAACTAGCACATTTTATAAATATTCTATGTATGTATTTACAAACAAAAAGCATATAAGTATTGTATCAGTTATCTGGTTTCATAGTACAGCTTTGCTTAGTTTGTGGATAGATGGCGCTGTGTGAAACTATCATTTTAAAAAAAGTTGATAAATGATGTGACGAGCTAGTCGTTCACTTGAAGTTAGACCACAGAGTCATCACCTGTGTTAGCCTACTGCTGGACATATATAGGCCTCTCTCACGGTAAGCATTGTGACGATATCATCGGTTTCTGCTTTCGTAGTTTTCGCATCAAATATTGGCCATTCACAATTCAGATTCAAATTCAACATTAGTCGCATTTTAATTTTTCTGACATTTTTGCCATTCTACCACCGCACGCGGAAGCCTAAAATTCCCACCTCGCTGTGTCTTTTAAAACTAAAATGTATTAATATGTGTATAATATTATAATTTAGATATAACAAGTGAAAGTTTAAGTGGTACCAAGTTATATTATTTATTTATATTATATTATGTAATGTTACTTAAGCACGTATTTATATTTATGTTACTATACCTACATTATTTAAAGTGACGATGAATGTACTTGTATAGAATTCTTTAAGTCTAACTATGTTCTCATGGAAGTGACTTTTTTGTCTTATTTGAGAATAAATTTCTTTAAACCTATCTATCAGCATTTATTCAAATTACAGCTAAATGATTATTGTTTTACCAAAAATATACTAAAATAGTATTTTGAAGATTTTATTTTAATTTCACTTTGTTCCCGTGAGTCCTTCCCTAGAGAGCTGCTGGGAAAAGGTTAGGAAGGACCTCCGGGACAGCATTGACTCCAGTCTTTCGCTCTCCTCATCTAATTCTTCTTGGCAGCTTGGCGGAGGTCATCACCACGCGCCACCTAGTCAGAGGGTGTTTGTTTGCTCCACTCAAAACCATGTCTACCTCGGTGGTCGGCTACAGTGATACCGCGTACGCGAAATTGTGTATCACCCAGTATCATAATGACATCCCAGAACACTATTAAGTTATTATAATAATTATAAGTAAGTTGCCACAACTACCGACGTTGCCTGGGCAGCACCGCAGTGCCCGCGCGCCTTTTAACCGGTTAGCTCAGGTATTAGAGTTAAGACGGAACATTAAACAAAACGTACGTAAATACGTTAGAATGTGATAATTAGAGAACCCGTTAGCGATTAACGTGGTTAACAATTACTCATCTTGAACTGCAATTTCCTGCTGGATTTACTGGAGTTTTTTGTGCGACGCAAGTGTTGAGTGTCCGCGATTTGGTTTTTTTTGTTATTATACTTTTGAAGTAGAACGCGCGCTTGACTTGGGGAGTAAGCTGGTGAATGCGAGGCGACTGGAAGTTGAAGTTGGTTCACGTAGAAATCAATAGTCAACATAACAAAAGTTAAACATTTATATTATTATGTTTGTATGTCCAGTAAATGATAATTTACAATTATAAAGATGGTGACATTAATATTGAAAAAAGCAAAAATAAAGTTATACCGGTCGATAGATGGAGCTAAAGTAAAAAAAGTTTTACTTCACTCGTGTGGTCTAAAGCACACTCGTTTTTTTTAAATACGCTTTTATTAGCTTCAGACGTATGTATGTTAGTATGTAACGGAATCTTTGAACATGATTTTGACCCCCTATAAAACGTCGGATTAACTCGAAATTTGGCATTCTTATTAAGGACCGATGACAATTCAATATTTTAAACAGTATGACCCGTTATCCTTACTGGGATAATCAGGATTAGCGATTTTTGTTTTCCTGAGACCCGGAGTGTCTGCGTCAAGCAAGACCAATAAAGGAAACTCAACTAAAAAATGAGAAATAAAAAATAGTTTAAAAAAAGACTAAAAATTACGCTTTTATAGAAAATCCAACTAAATAATAGGTCTTTACCTATGAAATTGCCGTATTGCAGTACAGACTTTTTCAAACAAAAAAAAGTTTTGATTGGCTATGCATTCTAAATTCAAATTAATTTTGTTTTAAAAATATGACATTCTATTTACAATATAAGTCTTTTGTTTATTGATTAGCGTTGTATTTTCATTACATTTCAACATTTTTCCTCATAATAGATACTTTGAAATTTCGTGTAATTATGGAATATGAGTTCCGTCGTGGCACCAACGCGGCACAAACGACACGTAACATCAACGACGTTTACGGAGAGAACTGTACAAACGAACGTACAACCCGTTATTGGTTTGCTCGGTTCCGTTCTGGGAATTTTGACTTGAAAAATGAACCTCGTGGTCGTCCGGAAACTTTGGTCAACAATGATGAATTAAAGGCGATTGTGGAAGCTGATGAATCTCAATCTACAGCTGAGCTGGCAGCAGCTTTTGATGTTAGCATCAAAACAATATTGGTCTATTTGCGACAGATTGGCAAGATAAAAAAGCTTGATAGATGGGTGCCCCACGAACTTAACGATCGCCAGCGCAACGTACGCGTCGAGACTTGCCTTGCGCTGCTTAACAGGCACAGAAATGAAGGAATTTTGAACCGAATTGTTACGTGCGACGAAAAATGGATTCTTTTTGACAATCAAAAGCGCTCAGCAAGTTGGTTAGATCCTGGTTCGGTACCAAAGCAATGTGCAAAACGAAAAATGACCCCTAGAAAGGTGATGGTCACAGTTTGGTGGTCTAGTGCTGGTGTGATTCATCATAGCTTTTTACAAAACGGCGAGAGCATTACTGCAGATGTGTACGTTGAAGAACTGACCACAATGATGGCGATACTCGCACGTCTGCAACCAGCTTTGGTCAATCGGTCGTCTCCACTGCTACTTCACGACAACGCGCGACCCCATACTGCACAACAGACCGTCTCTAAGCTGCATGAGTTGGGTTTGGAAGCTCTCCCTCATCCGCCATACTCACCAGATCTTGCGCCTACCGACTATTACTTTTTCCAAAATTTGGACAACTTTTTAGCGGGAAAAAAATTCAATTCCCGAGAGGCAGTACAAAACGCCTTTGAAGAGTTTGTTGTCTCCCGTCCTGCTGATTTTTTCAAAAAGGGCATCCATAAACTGCCACAGCGTTGGCAAAGATGCATTGATTGCAGGGGTGATTACTTTGAATAAAAGAAATAAATGAGTTCGAAAAAAAAATTATTTAACTTTTTTCAAACAAAACGGCAATTTCATAGGTAAAGACCTAATAATAGAAAATAAATTTTAATAAATTTGAATTTAAAAAAAAAAAAACATTTTTTCTTACACTATTTTTAATTCAAATTAATTTTTTATTTTAATGTAAGCGTTTTACGTACCAAGCCAACCTTGGAAGGTTCTTGGGTGGCGACCACGAACCGGAAGACTGCCAAGCGTGGTGATTATGGTAACCCCTCCCCCTTTGATAACTGTCCCTTGTGTTCCACAGTGGACGTCTTCTCTCTGTTGATGTGTGTGTGTTTTTCATCATTAGTTTGGTGCTTGTGCAATAAGAAACACCAACGTTCAATTTGCCGCTGTTGCCTATGCTTTGTGCCAGGACCGCCCCGTGAGCGACCAGTAGACGCGACGTATGTGGAATAGCATCAAACAGATGCTGTTGACAACACTGATGTAACACCATAATCACGGGAAATATTGCGTTTGCTACTAAGTGTATCCTGGTTTGAATTGCTCTAATGTTAGGCTGACTACATAAACGAGTATATAAGAAAAAAACGAGTGTGCTTTAGACCACACGACTGAAGTAAAACTGATTGAGTTTGGCACCATCTATCGGCCGGTGTAACTTAGTTTTTGCTTTGTTCGATGATAATGTCGCCATCTTGACAATTGTAAATTATAATCTTACCGGACACACCAACATATTAATACAAATTTTTAACTTTGTTATGTTGACAATGTAGATCTACGTGAATCAACTTCAACTTCCGTTCGCCTCGCATTCACCAGCTTACTCCCCAAGTCAAGAGTGCGCAAAAAAAATTTCCTTTAAAAACTTTTTATTTTCGTACGTAAATCAGCTTTAGGTTATTTTTGGTTTGGCTTAAGATAAACAATGGTTTAAAAATTGAAAAATGTTTGTATTTCTGGTACCTAATAGATGCGTAAGTTAATTAGCTAGCAAGCTGCGGTGCGTGTGGTACAAATCCGTCATTATCAGATTTGCAAAGTAATGTGATATCAAGAGGGCGTTTCAAACGACGCCCCCTTTTACACTTACTTACCTAAAAATTTTAGCTTGAGTGATTAGTCTCCAGTCAACTTGCATACTGTCAACACATGGAGCATGGCCAGAACACTCGTGTTCTACATTTATACAGCCGTTCTGTTCGCTAGGCTCGACGGCGAGGTATACCTGGACAGACCAAAAATCAAGACCTCTGATGGAGATCTCATTTTGGAACCGGCGTATGACAAAAACATATTTCTTCGTCCCAATGGTCCAAAATCAAGTGTCTTTGTAGGAGAAGTTAGCATTCTTGATGTACAATCAAATCCAGACACTATAAGCAAAGAAATAGCGAAATTCAAGAGATGCTGAATGGACGAAGTGGAATATTACAAAGATTAGAACAGCTTGAAAGTAAAACAACGCCGATAGCGAACGATTTGCTTGTAAATATTTCTATGATTTGGAGAAAATTTAATAGCCTGCAAAGAGCAGCTCTCAACCTTCAAGCACAACTTTATCATCGCGGAAGAGATGAATGCCCGTCCCTGCCTTGTCAACATGGCGGCACTTGTTTAAATTTATATAATGGCTATTACTGCTTGTGTCCGAAGAATTGGGAAGGAACAGATTGTGATGTAGATGTAAACGAATGTCAAAATTTTGTCGATACTGACCTTGGATGTCAGAATGGAGCTATATGCATTAACAAACCAGGCTACTACGAATGTCTATGTAGGTCCGGGTGGTTCGGTTTGCATTGTACGAGGAAGGCGAAGGATTGTTCCGGAGGTGACTTTGAAATGTGCGGCCATGGTACCTGTTTGGAAGTTGATACAGGAGTAGGCGTCACGTGTATATGCCATCAAGGATGGACTACAAACGGAACCAGTGTTGCATGCTTAACGGATGTAGACGAATGTGATGCTCAAAGTACTCGTTGTTCAGTGAACCCAAAAGTTGAGTGCATTAACCTTCCAGGTTCATTTCGATGTGGCCAATGTCCGCAAGGATACCAGGGTGATGGATATACATGTGCTGATATTGATGAATGCACAAATACACCCAACGGAGGTTGCAGCCCAATGGTCGCGTGCCATAATACTATCGGGTCTAGAATATGCGGTCCATGTCCTCCTGGCTACGAAGGTGACAGTGTTACTTGTTCCTGGAAAGGATCTTGCAATATCAATCACGGCGGGTGCCATCCCTCTGCAGAATGCGTTGAAAACTTATCACTCGGACGAACGGCTCAGTGTGTTTGCCCTAATGGAATGGACGGAGACGGAGTCGGAATACATGGTTGTTACATTTCATCTAATAACAATTTCACAGAAAGTTGCTTGAACAACCCTTGCGGTACCCACGGACAGTGTCACACACTTCGCTCTGGATATACATGCATTTGTCAAAGAGGATATGGCGGCTCTCACTGTGATACTCCAAATGATTACTGTTCGATTAACCCGTGTCGCAACGGTGGTATCTGTAGACAAGATGATAGCACTACTACAGGGTTTAGATGTGAGTGTACCGCCCGATACTCTGGACCTCTTTGTCAAACATTATTAAAAACCTGTGGTGGACTACTAGATGCTGAAGAAGGTAGTATAATATACCCTTTAACTAATTCAACATACATCCATAATTCTAGGTGTGCTTGGGTAATTCACACCGCGGAAAGCAAAGTTTTGAATGTAACATTTAGTAAATTTAGTCTAGAAGAGAGTACTGATTGTTCATTTGATTTTCTACAAATTCATGATGGCCGGAGTTCTGCTAGTCAGCTAATTGGTAGGTTTTGTGGTAACTCTTTACCAAAAGGTGGTAAAATCATATCGAGCCACAATAATCTGTATTTTTGGTTTAGATCAGACGATACTGTAGCTAAATATGGGTTTGCATTGCATTGGACTAGTATTGACCCTATTTGCGGTGGTGAATTAGACGCAAATACTCATGGTCATATCAGTTCGCCAGGGTCACCTGGATACTATCCACCAAACCGTGATTGTTTCTGGCATTTAAGGTCTAATTTGGGGAACAAAATCAAATTAATGTTCTTTGCTTTAGATATAGAGAATCATAGCAATTGTAGTTACGATTACTTAGCAATTTATGATGGTATGCAAAATACTGATCCACTGCTCAGTAAGTACTGTAGTTCACTTCAACCGCCACCACTTATATCAGCTGGTTCCGATATTTTGATTCATTTTCATTCCGATGCATATGGATCTGGCACTGGTTTCCAAATAGCATATGTATCTGTCCCAGGAGTACCAGGATGTGGTGGTTACTTTACAAATGACGCAGGAGAAATAACCGCGCCATCATTCAACGGAACCTATTTGAACAATGTCCTTTGTGAATACAAAATAAAGACTAGTGCTGATACAAAAATACGAATCGATTTTAAACGATTTAATATTGAAAGCTCTATCAGATGTAGGTTCGATTATTTAAAAATATATGATGGTCCATCCGAAGAGTCCCCACTAGTGGGCAAGTTTTGTGGAATTTCTCATCCACAATTTTATGTTTCTTCATCAAATATGCTTTTTATTAGATTTCGCAGCGATTTCAGCAAATCTGGGGAAGGTTTTAAATTATCTTACATAGCTCTATGTGAACTAAGTTATTTCGGTGATAGCGGAGTAATAAAGTCGCCTGGGTATCCGTTTAACTACCTTGTAAAGAAAACCTGTGAATATGTGATAGGCACGACCCCCGGTAAAGCAATACAAATTACTTTCCAGGATTTCAATATTGAAAGTAGTTATAACTGCCAATATGACTATGTTGAAATAAGGGACGGTGCAAATGTAAACTCTACACTTTTAGGGAAATACTGCGGTGGCACTGATCAAACTCCTCCTATTCAGCTTTCCACGTATAACTACATGTATATAAAATTTTATTCTGATAGTACCAAAACTGGAACGGGGTTTTATGCAAATTATACAACAATCGCGACTGAATGTGGCGGAATATATCGGAGTACAAAAGGTTTAATCGATCATCCTTCAGGCAATATTTCCGAGATTTATAAAAACAATCAACTTTGTACATGGATTTTAATTGCGCCAGAGGGTATGCGCATCATGTTAACATGGAATAGATTTGTACTAGAACGAACGTACGCATGCAGTGCTGATTATTTAGAACTTATAGAAATTGATGAAAACGATTCAAAAAAGAACACTTACATTGGCAAATTTTGTGGAACTAAAACCCCTCCTGCTATGACCACTTTCTCTAACCGTCTAATGATTAATTTTAAGTCAGACAGTAGTGTCCGCACTTACGGTTTTTCACTTTCTTACACATTTTTAGACGAAAAATTTCAATGTGGCGGGAATTACTTCAGAACCCATGGTTTCATTTATTCTCCCGGTTGGCCTCATAGGTATGAAATACATCAAGACTGCACATGGGTTATAACAGTACCAGTTGGCCAACAAATAAGACTTAATATTTCCCAGTTTGAGTTAGAGATAGAGCTAAGTTATCAAAGAAACTGCAGAGATGTAAATTATTTGGAGTTTAGAAGCGGCCCTACTAAAAATTCATCATTCATCGGTCAATATTGCGGAAAATTTCAGTCTAAGCTTGTTACATCCTTGTCTAATAGTTTATATATACGTTTTCATTCTGATAAATTATATACCAGAAAAGTTTTTAAATTACAGTGGGATGGTTCTGTGTCAGGCTGCGGTGGGACCTTGTCTAGTTCAACAGGATCTATTTCATCCCCAAATTACCCAGATATGTATAATGAAAATACAGAATGTTTTTATAGGATTGCAACAAGTCATGGGTCCAGAATTCGTATATCTTTTTCGGATTTTGATCTAGAAGAAACTCAGAATTGTGAAGATGATTACTTAGAAATTTTCGATGGAAGGGATTCAGATGCTAATAGCTTAGGAAAATACTGCTCTATGTCCAATGCATTAAATAATATTGAGACTAAAAGTAATTATGCTTTCATTAAATTTCGCTCTGATTTTTTGACAGCTGGAAGAGGATTTTTTCTTAATTACTTTACTATTTGTAATAACTATTTAACTGGTAGATACGGTGTTATAGAAAGCCCCGATTATCCAAATAATTATCCAGTAAATTTAGATTGTGTGTGGAATATAAACGTTACCAATGGAAATAAAATAAATGTTACATTTACCCATTTTGACATTTCTTCTCATAATTATTATATTGATAACCTTTTATGCCTCTCAGACTTTATGCAATGGAACGAGATAACAGAAACTGAATATGGTAGAAGACATTGTGGAAATAAAGCACCTTTTAAGTTTTCTACAAAAAGTAATTCGTTACAAATAAAATTTAGTACAAGACGTTATTTTCCGAAAACTGGCTTTCGTTTAGAATGGGTTAGTTATGGATGTGGAGCACATATCCAAAAGCGCTCGGGTTCTATTTCTGTTGATAGAAATATAGTTTATCCAGGAGGATTGGAGTGTGAATGGCTAATTGAAACTCCTGCAGGCACTAGTGTATCTTTAGCTATTTCGGAAATCTTCTTAACAGAAACGCCAAACTGTACTACAGATGTTGTTGAAATTTATAACGGTCAAGACGTAACTTCTCCACTTTTATCAACAGCTTGTCATCGTCACATGTCTACTGTGCAGTCTACTGCCAACTTTATGCTTGTTAAATTCATAAAACGTTCGACGCTGAAAGGGGCTTATTTTGCGGCTAATTTTACTTCAGCAGAGTCTACATGTGGCGGAAACATTCACTCACTTTCCGGCTATATCTACTCCAAAAATTATCCAAAAAATTATGATGAAAATTTAGATTGCGTATGGATAATATCGGTTCCGGTTAATCATCGCATTAAATTGGATATTTTGGATTTTGATTTATAT
Source organism: Ennomos fuscantarius (assembly GCA_905220475.3). Taxonomy (NCBI): domain Eukaryota; kingdom Metazoa; phylum Arthropoda; class Insecta; order Lepidoptera; family Geometridae; genus Ennomos; species Ennomos fuscantarius. Next base: position 479,580 of record HG992040.1, on the reverse strand, counting down.
TCATATCCATATCATTACCCCGAAAATATACATATCTGTGACGATTTTATCAAAATATTTGATAACCAGCCATTAACGGACACGATTTCAAATTTAACGTATAAACTTTGTCCTGACTCCACTGTGGAACAAATAATAACTAAGCACAATACAGTTATGGTACAGTTTTCATCAGATAGAACAGGAAGTGCAAAAGGATTTAAACTTCATTTTAGTATTACTTGTGGAGCTTATATAACTGCAGTGAGTGATGGAGTTATATCTAATGAAAATTATACTGGCAGCTTAATTAATAATTGCACATGGACGATCCGTGCTGCTCAGCTGGACAAAAAAATTTCGTTAACTATCACACATATGTTTTTACCAATATTTAGTGAAATAAACAGCAATAGAAGCTGTGGATCATCTTATCTTCGCGTATACGACGGTGACGATACTGATGCACCTTTGATTGACGAATATTGTGGGAAAAAAGCACCTCCGATGATAGTAAGCCGTGGCAGTGCTGTTACTGTGTTATTGGGTAGTTACAGTAATCATAGCGTGGGTCGATTTGCAGCTCACTACTCGTCTTTAAATGAAGCTTGTGGTGGTACACTCTCGTCAGAAGAAGGGACTATCGCTTCACCTAATTATCCACGCTCATACCCGTCAGAATCTAACTGTGAATGGACTTTAAGTACGTCACCTGGTAGTAAAGTGTATATTACTTTTGAACTGTTCGAGTTAGAATACTCGGACGGCTGCACCGAAGATTACCTAGAAATTCGTGAAAATAATGGCGTCGGTAAACTTTTAGCCGTTTATTGTGGAACCGATATCCCTATTAACACAACTACAGCATCAAAATTATACATTAGGTTTCATAGCAATGATAGAAACAGTGGTAAAGGTTTTGTATTACATTACGGATTTTTGCACGGAAATGAATTAATAAATATGGAAAAAGGAGAAATCGCTTCTCCTCTTTATCCACACTTGTATCAAGGAGCTGCTGTATATTCATGGCGAATACTTTCCAGGAGTCTAGAGGATATTACCATCATTATTGATAATTTAGAAATCCCCGGGTTTGGAAATGTTTGCAATAGCTATTTATCTATTTACGATGGATACGACGACACAGCGCCACTTCTGTCTGAATTTTGTGGGAAGTTATTACATCCAGTTGAAGTATTACACACGTCTTCCAACATGGCTTACATAAAGTTATTACTGGATGAATCTAACTCCGGTTCACTATTTCATTTGAAGTGGGAGAATAAGGAAGCTGATGCAGACGATGACAAACAAATCAATTGTGGCTCTAATTATACTACTCTCATACCAGCTGGCCACTCCAGTAACATTTCATCGCCACACTTTCCAGAAAATTATGCCAATGGTTTAATTTGTGAATGGACATTCCAAGCGACCACAGGTCAACATTTGCAACTACATTTTCTTGAATTTAAGCTTGAACAAACACTTCGATGTAAAGGTGATTATGTTAATATTTATTCCACTGATATTGCTGGGCTATGGAAACCAGTGAAAGTAAATATTTGTAAATCACAAGACGCACTGCAGGTGATAAATGGAACTAGATACATGAAAATAACATTAAATACTGATGCTACAGTTGGTAGAAAAGGTTTTCAAGGTATGGTAAGTTCAGTTTGCGGAGGAGTCATTACTGAACTATCAGGAGAAGTTAGAGTTACTTGGGATGATTTTCATATGTCTACCAATGGGTATAGTACAAATTGTGAATGGACAATTAAAGTTCGCCCAGGTAGGCTTATAGACTTCTATTTCTCACATTTCAATATAAGTACTATACATGACCATTGTATAACATCAGTTGTTCTAAGGAACGGCGCCACAGCGGAGGCACCACTTTTTAGTAGTGGAAAATATTGCGGATATTCACACGAAAAAAGAGACAAGTTAACAACGTCTAGTAACTCTTTATATATTTCTTATAATAGCAGACACAGCTCTTTATATTTTCAAAACTTTGTGATCCGTTATGAAGAGAAAAATATCGAATGTGGAGTAACATCAAAATTAGATAACATACAAAGTTGGGAAGTTATAAACTCACCCAATTACCCTTCTCTTCCACTTCCATTTTCAGAATGTATTTGGGTATTTACCGGGCCTCCTGGCGAAATATTACGAATTGATTTTATTGATAAGTTTGATTTGGACAACGTTGACGGTTGTGAAACTGAATTTATAGAAGTACGTGACGGTTCCTCAAATTTGTCACCGATTTTAGGACGTTACTGTGATGAAAGCCCAGGAACTGTTAAAGCCAAAAATAATGCACTGTACATTAGATATCTATCACAACTTTCTGAACCAAGAAGTGGATTCAAAGCAAATGTTTCTATTGATATTTGCGGAGGCACGATATTGGCAGAAAACGGTGAAATTAAATCACCAGGATATCCTCATATGATGTCATTGCCTATCGGCTCGGTCTGCGAATGGCGTATAAAAGGAGTGCAAAATATTGGTTTTAAAATAACACCACAAGACATCGATTTGCCAATGCCTAAAAACCATTGCGTGACAAATGTTACAGTTGAACAATATGAGCGAGACACTAACACCACAGTTTTGTTACAAACATATTGTCAAGAAAGTCCATTTACTATACGTACTGTAGAATCTTTAACTAATGAATTTGTCATTAAATTACACGTCGGAAAACCAAGTGAGTGGCATCGCAGAACTCCAAGCCGAGGTTTTCGATTTACTTATAATTCTTCAGTTCCGATATGTGGTGGATCAATCACAACACCTGAAGGGTATCTTACAACCCCAGGCTATCCGAACGAAATTTTACCGATATTTTGTAGTTGGCAAATTACAGTTCCAGACAGGACCCGAAGAGTACGTCTTGAACTTATAGATGCAGATCCAGATAAAAATGCAATAGGATTATTCAATGGTCATTCAACTAAATCTATTATTCAGAGAATACCAGGTGTTGGTTATTCTCCATCGGTACAAGTTTATGAAGCAACGGGCAATGAAATGTTAGTAATTATACTTGGACTATCAAATTTAAAACATAAATTTAAAGCAAAATTTAGTTCCAATGAAGAAGCTCTATGCGGTGGAAATTTAAATGGATTAAGTGGACAACTTTCATCGCCAAACATCAACAAGCCTTATGAATGTGAATGGCACTATAACAGTCAAACGGAGAATGAGGATAGCGTTTACAACACTATATTGGTAACAGCATCCGTTAATTCTTCTACAGCAAGAAGTCGTTGCCTTTATGACGAGCCAAGATTAATAATTAAGGCAAAATTAGTTCAACAGGACTTGACATTTTTTCAGGAGCTGTGTGGGATAACTCAATCAATTTTAAGAATACCAGCATCAACAATAGAAATCACAGCGGTACAAAGTATTTCTTTATTATATTTTATCTTGGAGTGGAAGTCGCAGCCTTGTGGTGGCATCATAAATATAGGAGAAAACACAGTAAATATTTTAAAAATTCCTGAAAATGTCAACAATACGTTAGACTGTTCTTGGATAGTAGCAACGCCCCATAATTCTAGAGTTGAACTTAAAATGGAAGGATCATTCCAATACAATTGTGATGATGAGTTTGTAAAGATAGCGCAAGATATAAATCCACTGGCACCATCAATAGGAGAATACTGTGAAAGCAATGTATTGGATGATCCTTTAGTAATTAATTTTAGGTATATATCCATACAGTACCATACAAAAGCTACAAATTCATCCAGTATAAGACTTACGGCAAACACTGTTAAAAGTGAGTGTGGTGGATCAATTTATTCGAGTGTCTTTTCTAGTCCTAATTACCCTAAAAACTATGAACCTAATGAAGAATGTTCTTGGTTTATTACAGCTGAACAGGGTTTTACGATTTCCTTGAGTTTTATCGAACATTTTGCTGTTGAACAGTGGCCTAACTGTACTAAGGATGCCGTCATAATCTACGATTGGAAAGACGATACATATGACGAAATTGCCAAAATATGCGGCCGTGAAACGCCAACTCCATTCAATTCAACGTATAACAAAATGAAAGTAGTGTTACGTACAGACAATACTAACAATATGGATGGATTTAAAGCTTTATGGACTCCTATTTGTGGAGGACGATACATAGCAACAGATAAGATACAATTATTGTACAGTCCATTGTTTCCAAATGATTACCCTAGAAGTTCAGACTGTACTTATGAAATAACTGCTCCAAACGATAAAATGATTTTAATACAGTTTTTAGAAATTGAATTAGAGGGACCATATCCAGACTGCATGTATGACAATGTAACTATAATCGGGGAAGATGATTCCAGAGCTAATTACTACTTAGAAACTTATTGTGAAAAGGAATTGCCACCTATTATTCATAATTATAATAAAGTAACTATACATTTTAAGTCGGACAAATATTTCCAAAGCAAAGGATTTAAACTATCTTTTCAGATATACAACTGCGGCGGACAAGTAAAAGAGCCGATGCTCTTGTCCTCGCAACACGGTGATGTTTACAACTCCGACATGAATTGTACTTGGTTCATTGAAGCGCCTAAAAATAAACAAGTCGTATTAAAATTTCAATTTATTGATTTAGAAAGCGGTTATGATTGTCGCAATGATTTTGTAGCAGTTTATGATGATCTGTTGATAAGTGACGAAAAGAGATTAGGTTTAATGTGCGGTCGCGTAAATTTTCCTTTAGTTTTAAAGAGTCATGGTAACAAAGCTTTATTGCAATTTGTTTCGGATTACAGCAACAGTTTTAAAGGATTCAAAGTCAATGTTTTTTTCACATACAGCGAATCTGCCGGATGCGGTGGCCATATTGATCTAACAATATCATCAACAAAAACGTTAAGATCGCCGCTAATGGGTAAAGACGTATACGAAAATTACTTAGATTGCCACTGGACAATATCATCGCCTCCGGATACAATGATTAAAATCGAATTCACATCTTTTAATATATCGTCGTGCTTAAATGTAAATCAAACAGTAATAGGCTTTAGTAAATGCGATTGTGATTTGGTGGAAGTCAGTAATGGTCTAAATCCGGATAGCTTCGCTATGGGCACTTATTGTGGTGACGTCTTTCCGCCAACTCTACATTCTTCAGCCAATCAAATGAGTGTCAGATTATCAACAGATGGTGAATTAAGCAGTTCTGGATTTGAAGCTCGATTAACTGTACAACAATCTGTATGTGGACAATCTCTATTTACAGTAGAAAATAAAGTGACGCGTATAAAATCACCAGGCTACGATACAGGAGTAACTCCTCGGCCAATACATTGCGAATATCATTTAGATGTGCTAAATAATATTTATTTTGATGTACGTATTTCAATAGTTAACTTGGATCTACAACCGCCGTACGATCAAGGTGGAATGAAAATATGTACCGGAGATAAACTAGTTATTTCTAGCACACCCATTTCACGAAACGTTTCGATTGGAAAAGATTTTATTGTGAATAATGCACCGGAATCTTTTATTTCAACTGATTATTTTTCCATAGATGAAGTTAATGTCCCCCACCGAATGGAATACTGCGGCACTACAAAACCTTCCGACCTATATGTAACTGGAAGCGTGTCCATCTCCATAACTACTTCAGCGGAATCCGATTCAAAAACTCACAGAGGTTTTGAAATCGAGTTTTCTTTTACTGGATTTTGTGATAGGAACTATACTGGAACTCAAGGCAAGATTAGATGGTGGCTGGACTCCTATTATAGAATCAATGAAGAATCATATGAACTTCGCGATTGTTATACGCTAATTATTGCACCAGAGAATCACACCATATCTGCTTATTTTATGTCAATACAACCAAGCTATGCGAACGACGATATTTATCTCGAAATATTCGATGGTGACAGCACGTCTTCCAAAAAGTTGGTTACCTTTAATAATGAAGATGAAGAAGCAATATCTTTATTTACAACAGGTCGATATATGCTAATGCATAGTCGTGTAGAAGGCAGTAACCACATACCCTTTGATATGAATTTTATAACAACTGATAAAGGTAGCGGTTGTGGTGGTAAGGTGTCAAATGTACTTGGTAGGGTGACCAGTCCAATGTACCCCAATGTCTACAGACAGAGATCTAGTTGCGAGTGGGAAATAGAAACTCCGGTGGGCACACATCTAAAATTACACTTTGAAGTTTTTGATTTGGGAAGGTTATGTGACCAAAATTACTTGCAGCTTGTAGACAGCAAGGGCATCGTGGTATCGACGTTTTGTTCTGAAAAACCGGCTGACTACACGAGCACTGATAACTTTATCAAAATTGTATTCTATACTACTATGAATAATAGTGGTACAGGCTGGGTCGTAGATTTTGTTGGTATAATGTAACTTAGTTGGTATAGTGTCTATGTCAGAAAGCATCAGCTTATTTATTGCTTCACTCTTATGTACTTTTAAATGAATCCCAGCTGCGCCTGTCCGGATAGTTTAGAATGTTTTAGAAAATCATGGTTTTTTAGGTAATTTGTGTATGCCTAAGTATTATGTTAATACTTAAGTACTTACTAGAATAGTGTTTCACATGTGTGAAACACGCTATTCCTTAAAAAAATTTTGAAATTATCATTGAGATATTATCAGTTTCAGTCAGAAGTTTGAAAAAAGAAATTGGAATGTTCAGCATAAATAAACCTTACGTAATTTTTTTTTATGTATCTAATAACTCTATTATGTCATTATGTTTATCTCTACTTACACTTAATATATACCTCATTAAATTACTTAAAGTTTGTTCTTGTTTTAATTTTTCATTTAGCCCACCATTTTCATTACGTACACTTACCTACTTATTCATTTCCGCACCTATGATCGAGGCTTACTTGCGTGATAAAATCCAGAATGTCAGGGAGATCAGCAGGAGAATGAATGTCACCGACATAGCTCTCAAAATGAGTAAATAATAGTGTGTAAGCACTATTGTGTTTCGGTTTGAAGGGCATTGTAGCTAGTGAAATTACTGGGAAATTAAGACTTTATGCTCTGATCTCACAGTCGAGTAATTTAATTACGAGATTGTACTGATGCCTCAGGATGATGTGCGCAGTGCAATGTCGCGCGAATGTTTATATTTTGGGAGTTCCGAGTAATACTATTTAGTTATAGGCGGCCGTGTCGAGCTCGTCACATCGTTCACTAACATTAAAAGCAATATCAAATAGCCCTTTACATTTGTGGAGTGCTTACATTAAACAAACAAAACGTGGAAAGTAGAGCGTGCCACCGAGTAACGCTAGATGCACGGACGCCTTAGACATTGTCTGAGAGGAATGTGGACAGACAGGCGAAGATTCGAGAGGCGTGAAGCAGAGCTGGGCTGGGATACTGTTACCCTCTCATGTCGTGTATAGTCGCCAAATCAAAAAACAGGAATGCCGGAAATAAAACGTAGTTCGCACTTTGTAAGAGACTAAAATTACCGCAGAAGAATTAAGTGGCATGCGCAGTGCATAATAAATATTGCACTGCCCCTTCCCCTTGACTAAGAAAAGCATAGCTTTGTAAGGGTTCGCCAGATGCCAATTTTTTCAGATTGACCTTTTAGCCGACATGAGTATAAATATATGGTTATTAATACTATAATTTGTACTAATATAATATTACCCGTGATTTTATGAACAAACATATTATTTTATTCTTATTAATATTAACTGTATAATTTTCTAATAGATGGCGTTAGTGGTAAGTAGTCTGGTTCGGTTTAATTTGTAACGTATTACACAAATTAGTTTTATAATTTTCAACAGATGGCGTTAGTAGTTAGTTACCTAATATAATTTTGTAAAAGTGTTAAAACAAGCCTATTTGCAATATATCTTTTGACTTTGACTTTGAATAAAGTCATTTCTGTTAATAAAGTCATTCTTATGTTTGTTCGCAAAGTCTTCTATCTATCTTCTAAATATATATAACTCAAAGGCGAGACTGACTGATTGACTGACTGACATAGTGATCTATCAACGCACAGCCCAAACCACTGGATGGATCGGGCTGAAATTTGGCATGCAGGTAGATGTTATGACGTAGGCATCCGCTAAGATATTTTATAGCTAAGGATTTTTCGAAATTTCACCCTTAAGAGGGTGAAATGGGTGGTTGATTTATTTTCCCATAGACCACGCCGCGGGCGAAGCTGTGGGCAGAAGCTCGTGATATATAAAATGCATAGTGGGATAGTAGAGACATATCCAGTGTCGTTTAATGGGGGAAGCCTATATTCAGCAGTAGACATCTTTCGGCTTATAATATATATCATCTTTTAAAAAACAGTTACGCATCAGCAGGATTTATACCAACTTACCATTCGCAAGTCAACGTCATTTTGATGATGACTAACAAATGTTCATTCTAGAGGTGGCGGGTGCACCAGTTATCATGCCTAAATCCATTATTATAGAGCGCCGTCCAAAATCCCCACTAGCCCACTATTAATTCTTCACTGAATAAGTACTAAAACAGAAATTGAATGGAGCTTTTTTATATTCCAAAATATCCCTGGGATTTGTTAATTGTGGTTCCCGTTACCAAATGTAGAGGTGCCTTGTAAACACGCACTGTGATGTCGGAGGTCTCTACGGATATTTAACACTCTATTTTTATTTAGAATATATATTACAACTGACATTTTGACAGGCGCGGTGAATGCGTCAGTTTCTCAAACCACGTGTGTCAAATTGTATGTCATTAAAAAACGAGTGTGCTTTCGATCACACGTCTGAATTATAGAAACTGACGTGAGTAGTACTCATAACTACAACTATTACACGGCTAACACTCACGAGATACAGCGCTGACAGCGCCGAGCCGCCACCACCGCGCGCCGCCGCGCGTACTCCTTGAGGATGGGCATCTTTATTGCCCGAACACCGGTCGAGTTATTCGACTGTATCTCGTGAGTGTTAGCCGTGTAATAGTTGTAGTTACGTCTGAATTGAGTAAAACTTCTTTAGCTCCATCTATCAGCCGGTATAATTTGCTTTGTTTAGTGTTAATGTCGCCATCGTGACAATAATAATTATAACTTGTCATTGAACAGAAATAAAAAAGAGAAAATTGGCACAGCAAACAAAACGCCTGCTCGCTTTTTTTTATTGTTAGATAGGCTTGCGTTTGACCGCTATCGCACCTGATGGTAAGTAACGATGCGGTTTAGGACGTAGCACGCTTGCCTAGAAGATACCTGTTTGCTTTTACTTTTTGACACCGAATGTAATGACAACAACTTGAAAAGGGAATCTATAAAAAAAACTTAGCATATAAAGCCTTCACGAGCGCGTCGCTAACAGAAACCCAACTGTACAAGAAAGTTAATAAAAATTAATTGTTACAGAAGGAAAGATGAAAATGTTTACTTATACCTATTGTTCAAAATGTAATATACCCTACTCTGTGATGATAAAATATCTACATTTTATTTAATACGGCAAATTGCCTTTATTTTCAACTAAATACTACAATATCTGAATAATTATTATATACAACAAAACTCGTAAGATATTTTGAATCGACTAATGCTTTTGACCTTTAGTCTATAATATTGACCTTTACAGCGTAGGGAAAAGGCTAATAAACAACAATATTAATTGCGCCTGCGCAAGCTCTTTTATTTGGCTTTAGCCTTTTACATACCGATTAAACATAAAACCAGACGCAAAAAAGAATCTGAATGAAAATACCTCTAAAGCTTTTAACCAAGTCTTTAATCCTGCTTATTAAGGCTTTAACAGACCTTTATCTAAGCATCTTAACCGTAAAGGACGTAACAATATCTGAAAGCGGATCTTTCAAAAAGATTACCTTACACGTTTACAGTCACTTTGATTTATCTTAAAACACCCTTATTTGGTTAAGTTAAGAGTTATCAAAACCGCAGTGAAATTATGCAAAAAAAATAAGGATCCTGCCATACACATTTGCGATTTCTTTGCAGTCAAAATTATTACAATTAATGCAAAAACTTATTATGCGCTAATCATTATCATTTATTCAATGCTTTCATTTCATTCTTCAATGGGTATATGTATTTTTTGGCTTCACACTTTTGTCTATTTAGCCAGTATCAAGTAATTGAAAACTTATTAAGTTAATGATATATCACGCAGATATTTGTGTCAAGTCATAGTCTCGTCTAAGTCATACTCTTAGTAAAGTGGTAGCAACTGTAACAGAAGCTACTATGTAGTTTTGGAAATAACAAAAAAAAGAAACGTTTCACCATCATTATACCATTTTCCCACACTCACGCCTGTAATCCAGCACTTAACGAATAGAATGCCACCAATTTTATGCACTAACACTGTAAATAACACATATTTTGGAAAATGATACAAGCGATCTTTCTCGTTTTCCCGCCAAAATTCAATGAGTATGTTATCTCTAAAACACAAACCAAATTGGTTTTTGAATGTAACTTCTTAATTATTTATTCTTTTAATCATTCAGTACATCATTTGCAGACCATAACATTTTGAAAACTCATTACTACAAAACAATAAAAGCAATTAATTATGTATGATTATAATAATTACGCCTCTACACTGAACAAAAAAGAATCTGTACCCCTAACATAGAATGACTAATAGTGCTAGCGTACCCCAAGTACTACTAATTTTAAAAAATCAAATCCCATAAAGTATTTGTATGAAATCCTTAGTTACGTATAGTTACCGCTAGGGGCGCTGGGATTTCATAGAAGTAAACATTTTACGAATCTCTTTAGCGAGTAAATTTGAATACAATCTTACTAGAGGTACAGGTGCAGATAACAACCAAGTTCACTTTTTCATAAGATAAGTATCTAGTGCTTGATTCAATATAAAACAAAACTGCAATGACTATCCCCCGCCCACCCAAACGGACGGATATTTGACTGTAATATTTTTATTGCATACATAAATAATATACCTCAAAAAAATAGATAGTCGTGAAATAAAAAAATTAAATGTCTCAAAAAATTATAAAGTTCCAGCCATTTTAAAAACATGGTGAAGACAACTCAAACACGCAGTGACGTCAGTTACCAGTCTTCATCGTCACTCATTACTAAGCTGTGGCACCTCCATGGTAGCTCTACATACGATCTCTTCGACATGTGACGTCACAAGGTATGCCTACAGAGCAGCGGTGAGGAAGCTCCACACGAGAGGGACAGGCGATGAAACTTTAACAGCCTTATTAAAAAACACGAACAAGTTTAGACTAGTTACACCATCTTTTGTCTCTTTCGATCCAGCTAAATATTCCAGTAGCAAAAAAAGGACAAAAGTTGAAGTAACTAATCCGAGACTAATACCCGTTTATTAATAAGGCTGTAAAAGCGTAGGTACTACTCCGCGATTCATTTACCAATTTAACTTTTTTTTCAATGATTACATTCATTTTTAAGCTGCTTTATGAAAATAATGGCGTCGATTCTGTGTCGCATTCTCGAAAAGTAAAGGAAACTCATAGTATGGCGGTACTCTTCTGATAAAGGGGAAATGAAAGAGACTATCTACTTGTTAATTTTTAATAGTAGTAAAATAGCCTATTAAAAATTATTATTCCATGCATACGGTTTTATTAACTGCGCCGTACCGTAGGCATGTGTGGCAGATTCCTAAATTTATACATCATTTTTTTGTCTCGCTCCACTCAGTGCTCCCTGCTCCCGCGGTGTACTACTATTATTTATTCTGTGGCGCAACAAGGGTTGCCAACCGTACTATATAGTATTGTACTATATTTTGGGTCAGCGTACTATGATACTGTTGAAGAAATATATAGTACGCAAAAATACTATATTTTGAACACCGAACGAAATCTAAGAAACAAATATTTATATTTAAAAACAATTAACGTGCCTTTACATTAAATACACATAATATAAATACATTACATTAAATTTTGAGTGAGGGGAGTTCGTGTAACCAAATTCCGGACTTCGAACGCATGTACAATCTTTTGTCTTTGGCTCCCACTGATCTTTATAGATTTTTTGGTCTGTTTTGTTCTGTGTTATATTTTAAAGAAATTTACTATATTTTTATAGCTTATTTTAAAAATTCCCTGAAAAAAGTTGGCAGCCCTAGGCGTAACATGCAAGATGATATTCGATGCACCGATTTTTTCCGAACCGGGATATCAGGTTTTACTTTTGTGTCGTCGATTAGGGTAATTTTTTGTTTAATGCTTCTGGGCTTGGTGTTCAAGGCACCTACCGCAATTTAGTGTAAGAAGTATGATCGGCTAGCAACGACTTGGGGGGTGATCACAAAACTTTAATTGCAATGTTTCGACCTGTTGCAATCGAGTTACGTGATCGCCCAGCTGTGTTGTTGTTGACGTCATCCAGCTGTAGGTGTGATGTGAAGCAGTCTCACAGATTATAATCGTTTTATCACACTAATATTATAAAGGCGAAAATTTGTATGTGTGTGTGTGTTTGTGTGTATGTGTGTATGTTTGTTACTCACGCTCAAACGGGTGAATGGATTTAGGTGAAATTCGGTACCTAGATTTTGGCTCCACACTTTTGTGTATTTAGCCAGTGTCAAGTAATTTATAATTTATCAAGTTAATGATATTTCAGGCAAATATATGTCAAGTCGAATGTGACAGTCGAAGTCATCAAGTCAAGTCATAGTCTAGTCAAAGTCATACTCCTAGTAAAGTGGTGACCACTTTACTTGTAGCTTTTATGGAGTTTTGGAAACAACACGAAAAGAAACGTTTCACCATCATTATACCATTTTCCCACACTCACGCCTTTAATCCAGCACTTAACGAATAGGATGCCACCAATTTTATGCACTAATAATGAAGATAACACAAGTTTTAGAAAATAATACAATGGGGTGACGCAATCTTTTTCGCTTTCCCGCCAAAACTCCAACCTAGACAGCTTATACACTGGATTAACATATGGGCTATATTTTACCCCAGAAGACGAAATTCACAAAATTAAATTAAAATCAAATTAAATAATAACAATTATTAATTAAATTAAATTAAATTCTCAGATCGATTCAATAGAAATTCCACTTTTCACGTTCCACCAACGGGTTATTATAAGTTTTTTAGTTTTATCTATTTTAAGTTTTCAAGTATAAATAGTATTAATTTAAAATCAATAACTGTTGTTGCAAGTAACGGAAACCAATGGAAAGTTATCAGTCAAAGCGCTCAATAATTTACTAGAACTTTCGCGGAACAAACCGCAAATTTCTCCATTCAGCTGACAACGGGCCGCATGGATCACGTGACTGTCGTGTCGCGTCGTGTCGGGATCGCGTGCGACAGATAGTCGCGTGTACAAGCCGCCTACGCTGCCTGCTACCTAAGCTCGGTGGGCGTGGGATCGAAGGATAACCAATGTCCATTCTAACTCATGTCTGTAATAATTTTCAGAGAAACATTGTGAAAACACGTTTTATCTAAACCACTCCTTTGACTGCAAAAACCTCTTAGCATTATTCACTAAAACTATCACGCAAATGTTATAAAGGCGAAAGATTGTATGTGTGCATGTTTGTTACTCCTTCACGCTTAACCGGCTGAATGGATTTGAATTAAATTCGGTACCAAGATTACATGGATTAACATATAGGCTACATTTTATACCGGAAAAGTGAAATGCTCCCGTGGGATGATCAAATAATTAAAATACTATTTATCCACGGGTGAAACCGCGGGGCGCAACTAGTGCCAAATATAGCAGACTATGGATTCGACGGCTTCTACCAATCAAGCTCGACTTTTGCTACTAGTTTTCTATTGTCTAATTAAGTTGACCAATTACAGCCATTTCAACTAGTGCGCTGACCAATAATAGCAGCGCATTTGCTAAAAACAGAACATTCTCAAAATCACAATTACTTTTAATTAACTACAACTATTACACGGCTAAAACTCACGAGATACAGTCGAATAACTCGACCGGTGTTCGGGCAATATAGATGCCCATCCTCAAGGAGTACGCGCGGCGGCGGTGGTGGCGGCTCGGCGCTGACTGCGGACCATGGCTCGCGTCGCCCGCTGTGAGAGCGGCGCGGGGGACGCAGGCCGCGGCGACAGGTGCTCAGTTGTCAGAGCGGCGGCGCACACGCTTACGTCAGTGTCACTATCACTGTCACTGTCACAAACATTACCACAGCGTATGGGATTGTCACATACCACACCGACCGTATCCAATTCACGCATAAATGGTTCGACTCTGGCTGAGACAACATTAAGAGCTGGATTCCACGCAGGTGGTAAGGTCCATCCTCGGTCCCGGTTAAAGTTCGGATGACGAGCAATCTCAATGGCCTCACGTACTTTTCGCGGCACGAAAAACTTCTCCCTCGCTAGTACGGAGGCCTTATCGAACCTAATAAAATGGCTCGTCTCCTCGATAAGGGCATGCTCTGCAACAGCGGACCTCTCTGTGTCTAAGTTCTTAATGCTCCTAATATGTTCAGCCAGCCTGGTCGCGATGTTACGTCGTGTTTCCCCAATATAACTCTTCCCGCAGTCACAGGGTATCTTGTATACCCCCGGGACATTCAGTGGCTCTTGGTCTTTGGGCGATCGTAACATTTGCCGAAGTTGGACGTGTGCGCGGAAGAACGTCCTAATACCATATTTCCGTTGTAGCAGGTATCCGATCTTGTCCGTTATTCCTTTTACAAACGGCAAATAGATAGGCGACCGTTCCACGGTAGATGGCCGTATGCGTACGCTTCCACCCACTAATCGAGAACATTGCCGCCAATTATACCCGTTATTTTCCAGCACCTTCTGTACGTGTTCCAGCTCAACACCGACGTATTGAGGGTCGCAGAGGCTTAACGCACGGTTAATCAATGTTCTCGGTACAGAAGATAAATGCGAGGGGTGATGATGAGAGTCGGCCCGCAAGTACCGATCAGTGTGTGTATGTTTCCGGTATACGGTATGTGACAGTGCCCCGTCAGGTCCTCGAATGACACGAACATCTAAAAACGGCAGCTCTCCCTCCTTCTCTTCTTCTACCGTAAAGGAGATGTTCTTATGCACAGCATTGAGGTGCGACGTGAAATCACATAGTGCATTCTTGTCAATTATAGCAAACACATCATCAACATAACGCCACCACAAACGTGGCCTAACAACGGCGGTGGATAATGCCATACCCTCGAACCATTCCATAAATATATTAGCCACAACCGGAGCTATTGGTGATCCCATTGCCACACCTTCAACTTGCAAGTAGAATTCACCACGCCATAAGAAGTAACCACTTTTCAGACAGTACCTCATCCAGTCAACGTACTCAGCGGGTAAGTCAGTTTCCTGTATCAACCTAGAGATGATAGCGATAGTATCCTCCACTGGTACATTTGTAAACAAGGAACCCACATCAAAGCTAACCATCACTTCTGACGGCTGAACTTGCACCCCTGCCAACAACTGGATAAAGTGCCTTGAGTCCTTGACATAGCTACTAGTCTTGCCGGTGAAAGGTTGCAGAACAGTGGCCATATGCCTGGAGAGCTTGTAGGTAGGGGCGTCGATCTGGCTAACTATAGGTCTAAGTGGCCAATCCGGCTTATGGATCTTGGGTAACCCGTAAATTTTGGGTGACGTAGGGTTATGTGGGCGCAAACGTGCCAAGAGATCCTTGTCATCCAAGCTCTGCAACAGCTTGACTACATTTGCTGTTACTCTTGCAGTCGGGTTGTAGTTGACTTTCTTGTACGTCTGGTTATCGCTCACCATCTCTTCAATTTTCTTCTGATATAGTTTGGTGTCAACAACCACCGTTGCATTGCCTTTATCAGCCGGTAATACAAGGATCTCCTGATTATTGCGTAATTCTCTCAAGGCTAATACCTCGTCCTTGCTAATATTATTTTTAGGTAGTTTGGACTTACGCAACAAAGATGAAATGTCCTGCCTAATACACTCTGCGTCATGGTGTGGAATTTTATTCTTCATCACTGCGTCTTCCACACTAGTTATTATTCTTTCCACTGGTACTCTGCGTGGAACAGGCGCAAAATTCAGGCCCCGAGATAAAACCCGAACTGCATCATCACTCAAGTGATGGGAGGACAAGTTTACAACTGTATCAATGGATTTTGTGAACTTCTCGACATTGGTACTACGGAGAGGGTAGATAGAAAACTCCGTGTTATTTTGTTGTTTTCGCAAATTATTCAACTTTTTATGATGCCTCCTTTCAGTTCGAGCAACTATATTCTCCGTTCTGTTAAAAGACATTCCATCTAGTACCTCCCACAAATCTTGATGAAGTATTCGTGTCAACCTGAGATGGAGTTCGTACGATCTTTTGTTCGTGTACATTAACTGTTGACGATGTTCAGCAATAATGCGACGTAATAATTTGATATTTGCCACTCGGAAGAAATCATCGCAATCTCGAATGCACTTCACAGGTTTGATACGCGCGAATTTCGGTATAACTCCACTGTCCCGGCATTTCACAACGTAATCTAAACTGCACTCGAGTTTCCTGCGTTTTATTCGTAACCGCACAAATTCTTTCACTTCTTGTAGCCATACCGTGCCGTATCGGTTAGCTATAATATTATAGAAACTGACGTGAGTAGTACTCATAACTACAACTATTACACGGCTAAAACTCACGAGATACAGTCGAATAACTCGACCGGTGTTCGGGCAATATAGATGCCCATCCTCAAGGAGTACGCGCGGCGGCGGTGGTGGCGGCTCGGCGCTGACTGCGGACCATGGCTCGCGTCGCCCGCTGTGAGAGCGGCGCGGGGGACGCAGGCCGCAGCGACAGGTGCTCAGTTGTCAGAGCGGCGGCGCACACGCTTACGTCAGTGTCACTATCACTGTCACTGTCACAAACATTACCACAGCGTATGGGATTGTCACATACCACACCGACCGTATCCAATTCACGCATAAATGGTTCGACTCTGGCTGAGACAACATTAAGAGCTGGATTCCACGCAGGTGGTAAGGTCCATCCTCGGTCCCGGTTAAAGTTCGGATGACGAGCAATCTCAATGGCCTCACGTACTTTTCGCGGCACGAAAAACTTCTCCCTCGCTAGTACGGAGGCCTTATCGAACCTAATAAAATGGCTCGTCTCCTCGATAAGGGCATGCTCTGCAACAGCGGACCTCTCTGTGTCTAAGTTCTTAATGCTCCTAATATGTTCAGCCAGCCTGGTCGCGATGTTACGTCGTGTTTCCCCAATATAACTCTTCCCGCAGTCACAGGGTATCTTGTATACCCCCGGGACATTCAGTGGCACTTGGTCTTTGGGCGATCGTAACATTTGCCGAAGTTGGACGTGTGCGCGGAAGAACGTCCTAATACCATATTTCCGTTGTAGCAGGTATCCGATCTTGTCCGTTATTCCTTTTACAAACGGCAAATAGATAGGCGACCGTTCCACGGTAGATGGCCGTATGCGTACGCTTCCACCCACTAATCGAGAACATTGCCGCCAATTATACCCGTTATTTTCCAGCACCTTCTGTACGTGTTCCAGCTCAACACCGACGTATTGAGGGTCGCAGAGGCTTAACGCACGGTTAATCAATGTTCTCGGTACAGAAGATAAATGCGAGGGGTGATGATGAGAGTCGGCCCGCAAGTACCGATCAGTGTGTGTATGTTTCCGGTATACGGTATGTGACAGTGCCCCGTCAGGTCCTCGAATGACACGAACATCTAAAAACGGCAGCTCTCCCTCCTTCTCTTCTTCTACCGTAAAGGAGATGTTCTTATGCACAGCATTGAGGTGCGACGTGAAATCACATAGTGCATTCTTGTCAATTATAGCAAACACATCATCAACATAACGCCACCACAAACGTGGCCTAACAACGGCGGTGGATAATGCCATACCCTCGAACCATTCCATAAATATATTAGCCACAACCGGAGCTATTGGTGATCCCATTGCCACACCTTCAACTTGCAAGTAGAATTCACCACGCCATAAGAAGTAACCACTTTTCAGACAGTACCTCATCCAGTCAACGTACTCAGCGGGTAAGTCAGTTTCCTGTATCAACCTAGAGATGATAGCGATAGTATCCTCCACTGGTACATTTGTAAACAAGGAACCCACATCAAAGCTAACCATCACTTCTGACGGCTGAACTTGCACCCCTGCCAACAACTGGATAAAGTGCCTTGAGTCCTTGACATAGCTACTAGTCTTGCCGGTGAAAGGTTGCAGAACAGTGGCCATATGCCTGGAGAGCTTGTAGGTAGGGGCGTCGATCTGGCTAACTATAGGTCTAAGTGGCCAATCCGGCTTATGGATCTTGGGTAACCCGTAAATTTTGGGTGACGTAGGGTTATGTGGGCGCAAACGTGCCAAGAGATCCTTGTCATCCAAGCTCTGCAACAGCTTGACTACATTTGCTGTTACTCTTGCAGTCGGGTTGTAGTTGACTTTCTTGTACGTCTGGTTATCGCTCACCATCTCTTCAATTTTCTTCTGATATAGTTTGGTGTCAACAACCACCGTTGCATTGCCTTTATCAGCCGGTAATTGATTGCTCGTCATCCGAACTTTAACCGGGACCGAGGATGGACCTTACCACCTGCGTGGAATCCAGCTCTTAATGTTGTCTCAGCCAGAGTCGAACCATTTATGCGTGAATTGGATACGGTCGGTGTGGTATGTGACAATCCCATACGCTGTGGTAATGTTTGTGACAGTGACAGTGATAGTGACACTGACGTAAGCGTGTGCGCCGCCGCTCTGACAACTGAGCACCTGTCGCCGCGGCCTGCGTCCCCCGCGCCGCTCTCACAGCGGGCGACGCGAGCCATGGTCCGCAGTCAGCGCCGAGCCGCCACCACCGCCGCCGCGCGTACTCCTTGAGGATGGGCATCTATATTGCCCGAACACCGGTCGAGTTATTCGACTGTATCTCGTGAGTTTTAGCCGTGTAATAGTTGTAGTTATGAGTACTACTCACGTCAGTTTCTATAATATTATACTTTTAATTAGTTGCAGACGTTAAAAATTTCAATTTCAAATGATAATATTAGTGGGAAGATGGGATTTTATCCTCGTCCCCATTAAAGTAGCAATAAGTAAATGGTACCTTTCCTACTAGTAAGCACTTGGCTTTTTCTCACTTCTAGTCCTCCAGCTACATATAATAAAACATATAATGAAACCGAAAACTGACAGCGACCATAACCACGCAGTTTCATTGACCCGCGGACTTCATTGCGTATGCGCAGTTATTCGTAGTCTTTATGAAGTGGTTATTAGGTTTATGCAATCAACGAATGTCCGTTTAAGGTTATACAATCATAGTCTAGATATCAGTAACTACAAAGCGGTTTGTCAGTTATGTATTTAAAAAAAAAGAGCGTGTTTTGACCACACGACTGAAGTAAAACTTATTTAGCTCCATCTATCGGCCCGTATAACTTTGTTTTAGCTTTGTTTAATGTTAACGTGCCATCTTGACAATTGTAAATTGTCATTTTACCGGATATAACAACGTCATAATACAATTTTTTTACTTTGTTATGTTGGCAATGGAGATCTATGTAAACCAACTTCAACTTCCGTTCGCCTCGCATTCATCACCTTAGTCCCCAAGTCAAGCGTGCGTAAAGAAGTTTTACTTTAAAAAGAGATGTGATCGCCGACAACCGTCACAACTTTTTTAATCCTTAACATACTCCTTATATTTTAAAAGCATAATTACTTATCATTGCTCTTCGCATCTACTCGTAGTCAGGATCTTTAAAAGCAAGACAAAAAATATCGAATCAAAATAAAAATAAAACCAAAAATGCGGTCGGCGGACTCAGCTCCGACATAAAAATCTGAATGCACATAATAACTTTATCTTTCATTTATACAATTATCGAGAGTATTAAACGTTTTAGTGTCGCGAATAAAACCCTATCGTAAAGGCTTACTCTGTATCTCTGGCTTTATCCAGGCCATTACACATGAACCGCAGAATGACGCAGACGATCTTACGCGGAAAAAAGTCGACGTGGAACAAAGTCGATGTGGAAAAAAGTTAACGTGAAAAAAAGTCAACGTGGAATAAAGTTGACGTGGAAAAAGTCGACGTGGAAAAAGTTGACGTGGAACAAAGTCAACGTGGAATAAAGTTGACGTGGAAAAAGTCGACGTGGAATAAAGTCGACGTGGAAAAAGTCGACGTAGAACAAAGTCAACGTGGAATAAAGTCGACGTGGAAAAAGTCGACGTGGAATAAAGTCGACGTGGAAAAAGTCGACGTAGAACAAAGTCAACATGGAATAAAGTCGACGTGGAAAAAGTCGACGTGGAACAAAGTCAACGTGGAAAAAAGTTAACGTGAAAAAAGTCAACGTGGAATAAAGTCAACGTGGAATAAAGTCAACGTGGAATAAAGTCAATGTGGAATAAAGTCGACGTGCGTGGAACAAAGTCAACGTGGAAAAAAGTCGACGTGCAAAAAAGTTAACGTGAAAAAAAGTCAACGTGGAATAAAGTTGACGTGGAAAAAGTCGACGTGGAAAAAGTCGACGTGGAACAAAGTCAACGTGGAATAAAGTTGACGTGGAAAAAGTCGACGTGGAACAAAGTCAACGTGGAAAAAAGTAGTTGTGTTGTGGACAGCCATAGATAGATAGATAGATAGATAAAACTCTTTATTGAAACACCACATTGTAGTAACAATTTACAGCCATATTTTGTTTGTAAGAAATAATTTGAGGTCGTATTTGTAAACTTAATATTTCAAGACCTTAATAGGTTTTTGTATTTGGGAAATGTTAATGTAAATTAGTTGGCTGTCACCAAAATACGCTGAATCACACCAAAATCGATTCGTATGCTAATTTAAAGAAATGTGATCCTTGTTTTGTATTATAATTTATGGACAGAGCGTCTTCTAGTAATCTTAATTTTTAATCATTTAACGGTTAATATTGTGAATATGATGATAATAAATAACTAAAAATAGGTAGCTTATATAATAATTATTTTCAAACCAAACTAAACTAAATATATTTCAAACAAATGAATATGCCAAGTTGTCAAAATAGCGTTGGTTTACATTGAATATAATTTTTTCTGTTTGGTTATGGAACAATTTCAATTTTCATTCCACAGTATTATTTACACGGCATTATTATAATTAATTTTAAACAAAGTTTATAATTTACTAGCTTCTGCCCGCGGCTTCGCCCGCGTGGCCTATAGGAAAAGAAAAAGATTTTTTTTTATAATTCAACCATCTATTTCACTCTCTTAGGGATGGAATTTCGAAAAACCCTTTCTTAACGGATACCTACACTTTACAAAGAACACACCCTCCAAATTTCAAGTCTCTAGGACCAGCTAGGTTTAGGCTGTGCGTTGATAAGTCAGTCGATCAGTCAGTCAGTCAGGACTTTGAATTTTATATGTATAGAGTCGTGCACGCAAAATCAGAAGATGATTTTGATTTTAATGATGAAAGCGACATTTTAAAATAGAAAAGTTGAATAGTGATCGGAAAAGATTTCTCCGAAACGGGCCAAGCGTTTCCGATCCGATAACGATATCGGATAGCACAATGTAAAAGATCCTAACCAATGATAATCTCAATATTCACGGCTGTCGCTTCGGCGATCTCTGATGCGCTTCTGAGTCAAGCATTACCGCCTCGCGCGTCGGCAAGCTTCATCGACAGATTAAGTTAACAGATCATGTTCGAGATAACTCCGAATGAAGAATGGTACGGTTTCTTTAAGTATTCTTTAATTATGTGTGAGTAATGGTGTAATTATTAGTGTTATCGATTATAAACAGTTTTTTGAAATTTAAGTGTGACACTTATTTATAACAGCAGCCTAGCAAAACGAAAAAGATCGCATTGTATTATTATTTCTTACTATTTTCCAAAACTTGTGTTATTTTCAGTGTTAGTGCATAAAATTGGTGGCATTTTATTCGTTAAGTGCTGGATTACAGGCGTGAGTGTGAGAAAGTGGTATAATGATGGTGAAACGTTTCTTTTCGTTTCTTTTCTGGTAAAGTTGCCACCACTTTACTAGGAGTATGACTTGACTTGATGACTTGGACTGTGATTTGAGTTGACGGATATATATATCATATTAATTAACTTGAAAAATAAATTACTTGACACAGGCTAAATACACAAGTGTGGAGTATTTTTGAATTTTAATGTGTGATAAGGGTAACCACCCTATTATCCGTTAAGTGTTCGTGAACGTGCACGAGTGTTGGCAAATGGTTCCAAGTTTTAAAACCATGTCTTTTCGTTCTCTTCAAGTGCTTACAGTAAAATATCCATCATTTTACTGTGGCATTTTTACTTTAACAAAATGAGACTTTGACGTGACATAACCGTACAAAACTCCTCTTTTGACATTGGCAGAATTATTGTTAATAAGCGATAGAAAGCCATTAAACGAAGAGTAGAAGAAGTATAATATAGATCTACGTTAAAATAAATGTTTATTTTTTATTTATAAATTTTGGATTTGAATGGTCCAAATTTTTTATTTTTTAAAAGTCTTATCTCATTTCAATTAAAAACGTAAAACGAGTTTTACTAATAGGATTTTAAGGTCAGATCTGTAATCAATAAATGCGTGGGTGCAGCTGTTTTGTATTTAATACGTTTTGTTTAGTATGAAATTTGATACAGCCTATTTAGACGACACGATTTATTGACTTTTTTATTGACCTGCCCATCAACGTTATCGATAACGACGTCTAAAGGTAGTTTAGGTAAAACTGTGAATAATTATACAAGTTGTATCAAAATGTTTTTATAAATAAAGGACTTCATTTGCATATTATGACGAATAATTTTTGCTCTACGACTTTTGTGAATTGTGTCATTTTTTGGGGCTAAAATCAGTTAATAATTAATTGTTTTTTATTTTGTTGTTCACTAGTTGCGCCCCGTGGTTTCACCCGCGGACAAAAAGTATTTTAATTATTTGCTCATCCCACGGGAAAATTTCACTTTTCCGGGATAAAATGTAGCCTACATGTTAATCCTTGGTACCGAATTTCATCCAAATCCATTCATCCGTTTGAGCATGAAGGAGTAACAAACATACACACAAACACACATACAAATACAAACTTTCGCCTTCATAATATTAGTGTGATAGATTTGTGTCTGACCACATTTCTCCTGATGTTAAGCGACTATGTATTCTTGAATGTGAAGGGTTGTACTCTAAGCTTAAGAAATAAGCTGGAACAAGATCCTACTGCTGCAAAGCTCTCCCTCAGTTCGTTGAAATAATAATAATATGTGTTGACATATCACACAGCGCCATCTAGCCTCTAACTAAGCAAACCTTGTATAATGGGAACCAGGATAACTGATACAATACTTAGATATTTTTTGTTTGTTTGTAAATATATACAAAGAAAATGACGGCGGCAACGTCCAATTGTAAATGTAAACTCTATGCGCAGCGGGCAGCGATCGAGCACCGTAATTTACCTTGTGGTGGCAGCACCGGCAACTGTCATGGCGCCCCTACCCGTCTGGCTATAAAAAAGGACCGCTCGGTGTACTACAATCATTCTTGTTCCAGACACGGCGCGGTGTGGACATGCTGAAGGCCTATAGTTATATAGGTTGCAACCTACGCACAACCCCTCTCTGCCCACAAATACAATATAACACCCAGATACCAAAACAAACACTCATGTTTATCACACAAATGTTTGTCTTGGGTGGGAATCGAACCCACAACCCACAGTTCAGAAGGCAGGGTTACCACCAACTGAGCTATCGAGCCAGTCGATATAAATAAGATACTGTATCGCAACAATTATTTTTCATTTCCAACAAACGTACATCAAAATTAATTAAATTTTCAATTACATTGAGATCGGCCTAAAAAGAAATAATAACTTTCAGTGTAAAGTCATTAATATTTCGATTACGTTAAGTTTGATTACAGTAATAGATTTCTTCTAAATGATTGTAGCACATGCATCAATCACCGTAAGTACCTGCCTACTTCAACGGATATTAAACATTACTATTGACAGCCTCTGTGGTGTAGTGGTTGAGCAGGTCGGCTCATAACCCGGAGGCGGGTTCGATTCCCACGGCTGAACAAATACTTGTGCACAGAAAAAAGCGCATATACTTGTTCTGAGTCTGGGTGTTGTGGGAACGGAAAGACACAGGGAATCCTATAGGTCCAGGATCTATGTACGTAATCGTTGGGCGCTATTATTATAAATGTTTGTCCTGGTTGGGAATTGAACCACCACCACCTACAGTTCAGAAGGCAGAGCTACTACCAAGTGAAAAATCGGGTCAGCTATAATTCAATGGGTGGACTTTATCGCTATAAGCGATCTCTTCCAACCTTTGAATGGAAATAATTATTGGAGAGACAAATTCTCAACGTGATTTAATTATTTGCGACACATACAAAGCGGAGGGCGACAGCAATACGCTTTTTGAGCTAGATATTTTCACAATAAGGACGTGCCTCATCATCTCCCTTTTGATTATTATTAATATATGAAAACTTACAGGTTGTGAATCCTCTCTTATGCCATCAGAAAGGTTTTTTGAACGGGTTAATGCTGTTGGTCTCTACCTTTACAGGACCTTTACAGCGTCACCGGGCGGTACGCCATCAGAAAGGTCTAAGTGTAATATGTGTATCTTACATATGTAAGTGTGTATCTTAGCGTACAGTAGACATGTAGATGACTTACCTGAAACAAACAAAAAACAAAGATTATTTAATAGTTAATGAATGAAGTGACGAGTTGTTCACCTGATGTTAAGCGACACGGGTTGCAGTCGGAACACTACTCTAATATAAAGATTCGCGTGACACTGCACTGCGCACGTCATCCTGAGACATCAGCACAGTCTGGTAAAATTACTAGATTGAGATCAGATCAAGTCTAATTGCCCAGTTATATCACTATCTACAGTGCCCTACGAACACAGTAGGGTTTGCGCACTACTGCTTGGCGGCAGAATAATTGGCAAAGCGGTACCTACGAATTTTGCAGAAAAGTCCATCACCTAGAATTGAAATGTAGACCCACACTTTTAACTATAAATTTATAGCAATATGCTACTTTTAACCCTTTTTAGGTAAGATTATTACCATGATCATGTAAAACGAAAACAAACCGTGTAAATACATGGCGGTTTAGCTAGTTTAAGAAAATAAAACTGAGTACACACACTATTTTTGGAAAATCAATATGTGCGCCTTAACTTATCCGTAAGGAATCCTTGAAAAAAAAAAAACAAGATTTGCTGAAGATCGTCATTTCCTGGAGCGAGAATGGTTGCGGGAAGCAGCGTCAGCAATGCTATAGCACTTCTCACCCTCTTTCTCTATCTGGGAGGTGGCGATCCTAAGCCATAGAAAAGGTTAGGACGTGAGGAAATGCGATTCCGTGCATTGTGCCGTGTAAACTTTGCATAGAATTTTATTCTTACACATACACACACACACATGCACGCACGCGCGCACGCACACGCACACACACACACACTAGCGCGCGCGCGCACTCTCACACACATGCGCACACACACACACGCGCACACACACACACGCGTGCGCGCACACACACACACACACGCGCACGCACACACACACACTCTCACACGCGCGCGCGCACACACAAACACACACACACACAGAGACACACGCACGCACGCACGCGCGCACACACACACACACACACGCGCGTTTCTTCGAAAACATATCATAAACCAGAATACAATAGTTTAAAAACACATACCCACAAGAAAAGTTAACCAGAACACATTATTCTTTGTCACATTAGCATAAAAATGTGGGTTTATTAGAATAACTACAAATAGTCGATTTATCGCGCTATTTATCAGTCTATGGAATATTTTGATCTCAGGCGTAATTGCTTGTCGATATTTGAATATTCTTCGATATTTGAATAGATAGAATACAATATTTGAAAGCTCACATCATTATTTATGAGGTATTTAGGCATATTTATTGTCTATCTAGTGCATAACAGACAATAAATATGTTATCCAATGGCCGTGGCACCAGCCCTTAACATTTTGTGGGATAAAAGAGTGAGAGTTATTGTTTATTCTGTATTAAATAGATGTATTCGAGGAGGTAATCCTACAGTCTAGATTTGTAAAATGTCTCAACTCTAGGACTTCTTTATGCTTCACTTGGGGAGTAAGCTGGTGAATACGTGACGAGAGCGTTACGGAAATTGATCGGGCGAGGCGAACGGAAGTTGAGAGGGAGATATAAGTTAGTGAAGATAGAAAGAGAGTTACGTTTCGTATAGAAGTTTTACTTCAGTCGTGTGGTCTAAAGCACACTCGCTTTTTTTGGTTGAACCGATTTTGATGAAACAAACGTCTTGAACCTAAGTATTATGGCATCAGAATTCATTCAGTAGTAAATTTTTAAATTTCAAACGTAGACAGACAAGAATTCTATATATGGTATTTTAGGTTTCTAGTACTTCAATATACTTACTTTAAAATTTATTTCTAAGTTCTCTAGCTCCATATAAATACTAGTTTCTGACCGCGGCTTCGCCCGCGTAGCCTGTAGGAAAATAATTCAAACACCCATTTCACCCTGTTAGGGGTGGAATTAAAAAAACCCTTTCTTAATGGATATCTACACTTTACAAAGAATATACCCTCCAAATCTCTAGGATCAGTGGTTTAGGCTGTGCGTTTATATATGTCAGTCATTCAATCATTCAGGTCCGTATTATAGAACGATGCTCAGTCATCGATCGGTGCTCAAGCAGAGATTTCATTTACTAATTAATCACTTTATGAATGAGATCTCTGAGCCCCGAACGATGACTGAGCAGCGTTCTGTAATACGGACCTGACTGTCTGTCAGTCACGACTTTGAATTTTATATGTATAGATTATTCCTTAGTTTTATCACAGTTTATAGATAAATTTTGCGTTTCCAAAACAAGTCGGCACGGATCAACGAAATGTACCAAACCAGGAAAGCTAGTTAGACAGATAGCATCATTTCAC
This sequence comes from Ennomos fuscantarius, assembly GCA_905220475.3. Taxonomy (NCBI): domain Eukaryota; kingdom Metazoa; phylum Arthropoda; class Insecta; order Lepidoptera; family Geometridae; genus Ennomos; species Ennomos fuscantarius. Next base: position 452,515 of record HG992040.1, on the reverse strand, counting down.
GGATGATGATATGGTAACGGTACCGTGTCGGTCACGCTGGCTCCGGCAGAACGACGAGCAAGGTCAACCAAACCAGTTGATGACTTCTGAGGTTCCATCATGGTTTAATGTTCATTAGACAGCCTCTGTGGTGTGGTGGTTGAGCAGGTCAGCTCTTAGCCTGGAGGCGGCGGGTTCGATTCCCGCGGCAGGACAAGTATTTGTGCATAGAAAAGAGAGCGCAAATATTTGTTCTGAGTCTGGGTGTTGTGGGACCATGGTCCTCGTTGAATTTGAAGCTCCACAAAGCATAGCCGATAACTGTTTGTTCAGAGAAAATAACTTATAGAGTACCTACCTACCTGGAAAGTTAATTTTTGTTAAATTACCTGGGAAATACTACGGCGCACAGTGGTCCCATTTTGAAAAAAGGTGGATTTAGGACCGAAAGTCAGAATTTCGGTCTGTTTTTTTTTTATAGAATAGGTCTTAACTATCCTAACAACATCTATTCTATAAAGAAAATCCGTAGGATTCATAGTTTTCGAGAAAAAAAATAATCTTTTTTTTCTTGTATGGAGAAAAACATACTTTATTATTTTTCTCAAGTTGGGTGAAATAGTGACGGCTTTTGTTGATATTTTATGAAAGCCCTAGTGGTATTGTATCCAGAAAAAAATAAAACCAATGCGGTCACCTGCGGCCGCGGGAATAATCAGATGTCAAAAATTGATTAATTTTTTTTGCGTATTTTGCAAACATTGTTCGTTTCTGGCCAATTATTTATGTATTTAAGGTTAGCGCTCCATACTTAAATTCGAACTATTATATAACATTTCAAAAAAGTTAATCAAAATCGAGTATTTTTTTTTTATAATTGCTGTTTTACTCATGAAATTGCACGCATACATGGTTAGTTCAAAATGCAAATCCTATATTACTCAGTATAATGTACAAAATAAACATGCACGTACCTAAAACGTAAAAAAAAATATTTTAGTTTTTCGTTTATGCTTACTAAAAGTCACCGGTAATGGTTACCGACATTACTTACCTACCACTGGCGGGCATTATCTGCATAATCGATTTCTTGCTTTGTATTTTCAAAACTGGTTTTGCGACAGCATTTTCACAACCGCGGTTGTTGAATGCGAGGCAGGATATAAACAAACGAGTCACATCTGATACTAGCTATGACTGGTCGCTAGCTGGTCGCTTTGTTCCTGACAAATCCTGACAACAGGATAACTCGTATATGCATGCAAGTAACTACCCCCTAAACATAAAAGTGATATAGCTCATCAATAATAATTGGCGTATGTTATACACCAATAATGTTTGTTATTGGTGTGTGTTTTAATCTTATGTAGTTGTGTACGTATGATTTTCTACCAGAAACATAAGATAAATGTGTAGCCTTGAAAAGGGCTGTTTTATATGTAGTTTTTTAAAGGATAAAATAAATAAAAAATTATAGCATTGGATCTGGTATATTTTCATTTTCTACTCTTCTTCCACGTATACGCACTCCGAGTCTATTTCGAGCAACTGAATTGCCTCAGGAAGCATCTCTAGATGATTAGGCTTTGAAAATTTTGGTCTAAGCCATGATATGTGGGGGTCTGAACTTATTAAAAGCCCGTGTAGTATGTCCTCGTTTGTTTGGATCCTTCCTGTCTTTCTCGTGTTCTTCTCTCTTACGTTCCGGAAGTCTTTATTACGAGCCTCGGAAGCTTCCTCCGACAAGGACCCTAAAAATAATAAAAAATATGCTATAATTATACGTTGAAGTTGACATTGAAACTATTATTTTAGTGTTTATAGATTTACAGTTAGTTAACTGCTTTATATTTCATTTGTCTTGATCTATTATTACTTACCAATAGGCAGAACTGAAAAATGACTGCAAATATCTGCTCCGTGCATCAGAAGTTTGTGGACACTAACAGGCATGTAGTACCACGGATAGAGATGCACATACAGTTCTGCTGTTTCTTTGCAATAACGTCTGAAGTTCGCAATATTGACGTTCTTTCCTGAAGATATAACTTGCAGAATGACAGAAAATCGGAGTAACAAATCTTCATCAACTCCAGTGATTCTCGATGATCTTTTATAATCTCGGAAAAAACGTCTTGCAGTGTTTCCATCGTTAGTTGTTCCAAAGCCCTGCAAAGAAGAAATTAAGTTAGTAGGGCATACAAAAACAGACGAGTATATAATATAAAGGAAGCAAATTAAAGGAAAAATTACCTGTTTTACAATATCGATGAGTATTCCAGTCTGTTCCCGAAACTCTTGTTGTGTGGCATTTTTCTTTGCTTGCTTCAATTCCTTGTGATCGCCACGAGCACTCCAGCGCTGGAAGTCCATATTATAAGATATATGAAGTAGACACTCCATACATCTTATCTTCATATGTAACGATGAAATTCCATATTGGTACAAATCCTGTCGAAGCGGTCTCGTGGCCAAAAGCTCCAAGTTATTCATTTCACTTGGTTTCGCCAAGCAAATGGGGCACGTTGCTGATGAAGGTACATCTGCAATAATATTCGCCACTTTCCCATCGATCATAGTCATGTGCAGTTCGTGGGCTATCTCCACATCACCACAATTTGTTGGTACCAATTTTGTAATTTCGCGCTGCATTTCTAAGTGTTCCCCTTTTATGAACTCCGCAGTCTCTGAAGTAAACGTGAATTTCACTGGCCGACAGTAATGTGGTGAGCAAGGATTTGGGTTTTCCCAAATAATCATTTCTCCCCCATCAACTAGTCGGAGTGGGACGATGCTGATCAATACAACAGAGGAATCGTCAAACTCAGGAGCTGAGACTTGTTTGTAATTACTCTGTGACGATGCTCCGTCAAGGCCCCATTTCCATATCAACTTCAGTCCTTCGTTGGTTGAACTTGTGATTGGTCTTAAGTCTAGCAAAATTCTTTCCACTGTGTGGTTAAGAAGTCCTTGCAACCTGAAAAATAAAATAAATTAATAAAAGTAAGCTAATGAAGCTTAAAAATTTTAAAACAACATATAGTATAATTTTCTAAATACCTTATGCGAGCTCCCATTTCCGTTACTTCCACGTGTTCTTCAGATGGGTAACATCTCTTTTTAGCGTCAAGTAACTTGTGATAAGACGGAAAGGCAGCTGAACAATTTTCATCCTTCAGAAACATTCTCAAGGATAAGTATTGCCATTTGGATAGGCTAAGGGCTGTGTACAAAGCCAAAGATGTATCCTCTGCTATACTGACTACTTTTTCTTCCTTGAAAAGGAGTTTTGTTACATCCGATACAACTTCGGGAGTCTCGCACAGATATTCCACAATCTTCGCTAAAGCATATTTTCCATTTTCTTTTAACTTGGAAATAAAATAATACTGTAGTTCTTCTTCAGAGTTATCGTTAACAAAGACACTGGAACGTCTTTTCTTCTGTTTGTTGCCCAAATCGGCAAAGGGCACTCTAACTTCTTTTACAGTAGAGGTACCTGCTTCCGCAGTGCAGACAGATGGAATAGCAACCGGCAGTAATTCCGGCTCTTCAACTAAGTCCTCTGGCATTCTCATTGTAGTAACAAGATCAACCGTATTGCAAGTAGGCCAATTAATATTGGTCTCTAACCACTTGCGGTTGTTTTCCCGATTCATAAATGTCTTCAAGTTTCTGCTTGCATCTTTCCACTTCTTAGTTACAAGATTGGTGAATAGCCGACAAAACTCCTTAATTGTTTGATGGTCATCTTCAGATATTTCACATGGTATTTTGGAAACTATAAATTCACACAATTTATTGTAATCCTTAAGATTTCCACTATCTTTAAGAATCAAGAACATATCAAAATATGTGCCTAAGCCAGCCATTGCAAATTCAAAATAGTAATTTTTAGTACTTCACAGTTAGCGATGAATCAATTTAAATTAACATTGCTCTGTATTTAATACGCCATAACAGATAGGTCATTAGTCACTATGTGCAAGAGCAAGGTAATAGTAAACGACCAATCACAGCCATTTATCAAAAATGACTCATTTGTTTGTATAGATAAAGTCCGCCAATGGGAGCTAAGTAACGTGTAATAAGTAATCAGGAATCTGCACAAACAAATGAGTAATTTTTTCTGGTAGAAAATCATACGTATACAGATGACAGAAAGATTAATACACACCAATAACAAACATTATTGGTGTATAACATACGCCAATTATTATTGATGTAGCTATATCACTTTTATTTTTAGGGGGTAGTTACTTGCATGCATATACGAGTTATCCTGTTGTCAGGATTTGTCAGGAACAAAGCGACCAGCTAGCGACCAGTCACAGCTAGTATCAGATGTGACTCGTTTGTTTATATCCTGCCTCGCATTCAACAACCGCGGTTGTGAAAATGCTGTCGCAAAACCAGTTTTGAAAATACAAAGCAAGAAATCGATTATGCAGATAATGCCCGCCAGTGGTAGGTAAGTAATGTCGGTAACCATTACCGGTGACTTTTAGTAAGCATAAACGAAAAACTAAAATATTTTTTTTTACGTTTTAGGTACGTGCATGTTTATTTTGTACATTATACTGAGTAATATAGGATTTGCATTTTGAACTAACCATGTATGCGTGCAATTTCATGAGTAAAACAGCAATTATAAAAAAAAATTACTCGATTTTGATTAACTTTTTTGAAATGTTATATAATAGTTCGAATTTAAGTATGGAGCGCTAACCTTAAATACATAAATAATTGGCCAGAAACGAACAATGTTTGCAAAATACGCAAAAAAAATTAATCAATTTTTGACATCTGATTATTCCCGCGGCCGCAGGTGACCGCATTGGTTTTATTTTTTTCTGGATACAATACCACTAGGGCTTTCATAAAATATCAACAAAAGCCGTCACTATTTCACCCAACTTGAGAAAAATAATAAAGTATGTTTTTCTCCATACAAGAAAAAAAAGATTATTTTTTTCCTCGAAAACTATGCATCCTACGGATTTTCTTTATAGAATAGATGTTGTTAGGATAGTTAAGACCTATTCTTTAAAAAAAAAAACAGCCCGAACTTCCGACTTTCGGTCCTATGTCCACCTTTTTTCAAAATGGGACCACTGTGCGGCGCTTATTGTCAGGAGGTTCCTCAATCTGTAGCCCTAACCACCGATAGTGGGCCCTGCCTCGCTGCCGGCGACACTCACAGCCTTATTAATAAACACGAACTAGCTTTAGACTAGTTACACCATCTTTTGTCTCTTTCGATCCAGCTAAATATTCCAGTAGCAAAAAAAAGGACAAAAGCTGAAGGAACTAATCCAAGACTAATACCCGTTTATTAATAAGGCTGTCAAAGTTTAGGTATTTTATTTGAAGTAAAATTACTCTACGCACGTTTGACTTGGGGTGTAAGCTGGTGAATGCGTAACGAGGCGTACGGAATTTGAAAGTTGTTGGTTAACGTAGATCTCTATTGTCAAAATAACAAAGTTATAATTACTTAAAATTTGTATTATTATGTTGGCATGCCCGGTAGAATGACAATTTAACATTAAACAAACCAAAAACAAAGTTATACCGGCCGATAGATGGCGCTAAACTAAAGAAGTTTTACTTTAGTCGTACGGGTACGCACGCTTGACTTGGGAAGTAAGCTGGTGAATGCGTGACAAGGCGAACGGAAGTTGTTAAATATTTATAATATTTTAGAGTTAAATATTACTTACAATTTGTATTATTATGTCGGTATGTCCGATAAATAACAATTTACAATTGTCAAGATGGCGACATTAACATTAAACAAAGCAAAAACTAAGTTTTACTTCAGTCGTGTGGTCTAAAGCACACTCATTTTTTTCTACTGGACTTACATGCATACAATCGTACCGTTTATATGAAGGTAAACTATAGCTCAACATATGAAGGTAATAATAATTAGTTTAGCAAGTAAATGGGTGTAATACCCAATAGAAACGGAGTATCAGGTTTCACAGGGCAGTGTGTGTTGGATTATGCTAAGCACCGGCCCCGCCGCTTACCATTCACATTTTGTAGCCAGATTACATTTTTAAACGATCTCACTTCAATATCATTTGCATATTAAAAGAGTATTTTTATATTTAGTCGGTTAGTATTTTTCCTGTAGGTCCGTTTTGTCAACGAATATAAGTTTTTTTTTATGTTAAGGAATGACGTGACGAGCTAGCCGTTCGCCTGATGTTAAACGACACGGCTGCCCATATCAGCTGCAGTGTCACTCGGAACTCTAAAGTATAGAGGTTCGCGTGACACTGCACTGCGCACGTCATCCAGAGACATCAGCACAATTTAGTAATAAGATTACTAAACTGTGAGATCAGATCATAAAGTCTCATTTGCCTAGTAATTTCACTAGCTACAGTGCCCTTAAAACCGGAATACAGCAGTGCTTGCACACTACTGCTTGGCGGCAGAATAACTGGCAAAGCGGTGGTACCTACCTAGACGAACTTTGCAGTGAAGTCCTACCACCTAGTATAATAATAGTGTAACAAAGAAGGGATTAGAGTAAGTATCAAACTGAAGACGTCTCCTGAAGATAGGCCAGCTAGCGACGCTGCTTAGATGTTTGATTTAGTTGCTCATTCGAAGGTAAGCTAGCGTTCAGGAAAAATTACAGTAGAAGATGTCTTGTTAAATCAAGTTATCGGATCAAGAATATGTCAGTTTGGGGTCCCTCTCTATAAAACTGTAACTATAGAATGAATTTAAGAAGTAAAATAAATTTAAGAAGTGTAAATGAAGAGGGAAGCAAAAGCTTACGATTCCCAAAGTAGTCCTGTTAAATTAGGTACAATGCAGATTTATCCGTGCGAAAGGAAGATAGCAATAGATAGAAGAGCGTGACGCAGGATCAGATTATGACTGGACGGTGCGAGGAACTCATCCTCCCCCTTTTAATAAATAGGTAAATCTACACGAACAGCTAAGACGAACTAGTACTAAGACTATTGGCAGCTTTTAAGTTCGCACTTTCTTGTTCGCTCTATGAAACCTAACCAATGCATTTGGGTACGTCCTAGAGAGATAAGTGAGGAGTAGTCAAACTTTAGTGTAGACAACCATAAAAAATCTCTAAGCATCTCTACAAAATATGTTAAAAGTTTAAGTTTTGAATAAATTTTAGAACAGTAGATTTTACTAGGTGGTAGGGGCTTTTCTGCAAAGTTCGTCTATTGCCAGTATTTTGCCAGTTATTCTGCCGCCAAATAGTAGTGCGCAAGCACTGCTGTGTTTGGTTTAAAGGGCACTGTAGCTAGTAAAATTACTGGGCTAATGAGTCTTTATGACCTGATCTCGCAGTCTAGTAATCTTACCAGATTGTGCTGATATCTCAGATTCAGATTCAGATTCAGATTCATTTATTTCATTTTTTGCAACATTACAGTTTCATCCAAAGCGTCACAAAAATATAGTCAGGTAGGTTGCATAATGTATAATGTATATACATTATACAACCAATAATTTAAAAAAAACAGTATTATTGGTGTCATTTCCTTATTGATAATATTATAGTGTAAGTATACAGGATGACGTGCGCAGTGCAGTGTCACGCGAAACTATACTTTAGAGTTCCGAGTGGCACTGCAAATGATGTGGGCAGCCGTGTCGCTTAACATCAGGCGAACGGTTAGCTAGTCACGTCATTCCTTAACATAAAAAAAAATTTTTTTAACACACCATGTATAAAAATTTAACGTTATAAATTTCTATTCGTTTTAAAGTGACTGTACTCAAAAAGTCCAGTTTCAAGAACACTCGACCGACTTCGGACAGGTAAAAATAAATAAAGGTCTCAATCGCCCGGGGAAGTGCCCCGGGTTAGTAGTTTAGGTGAAAACACACGTAACATAGGTTAGCTCGTGTTGACTAAAACTGTAACCTACATTAGGTGGGGGAGATTTTTGAAGTAAAACTTAAAGGAGTAAAGATTTTTGAAGTAAAACTTAAAGGAGTAAAGTTACTCTCCAAGTCAAGCGTGCGTAAAGAAGTTTGGTGAATGCGCCATGGAAATTGATCGGGCGAGGCGAACGAAAGTTGAAAGGGAGATAAAGTTAGTGAAGATAGAAACAGAGTTACGTTTCGTATAGAAGTTTTATTTAGTCGTACGGTGGTTTTTTTAAACGGGCCAATTATCTTTATTTCATAAATTACTACAATAACACCAAATACTACTAAAAACTACCAGATACACTATCTACTACAGAAAACATTGAACTGGCTAGCCGCGACAGTCCTAATATTCCAGCCAGAGTAGGTAGCGTACCCAACATGCTGGCAGCATTGCCCGTTGAACTGAAATTTTGATTCGTTGTGCCAAATAAGTGCCAGCATTTTGCTCAGGCGTCTCATATACCATATATAGAAGACACACTACGCTGCTATTGAGAAAGGCTTGCCTGTGGCAAATTGAGCCATCTATTTAAAACGATAAAACCTAAAATCGATATAAACGGACATAAGTAAGAGGTGTGGACGTAATTCAACTGAATTATACACGCCTTGTCCACAATCTTCTCCCGTATATCCCTTTCAAACAAGCTTACGCAACTAATTATCGTATGGACGATACCTCCATAAAAGGGCCGGCACGCTTCTCTGTTAGCTTTCGGTGACCACTGACCAGTGCTTGGATGCCACTGGATCTGTTAAACAGCAGATTAAAATTTCCCGGCTGTAAGAAATTCCATTTAACATAGAGTGGTACTGCAGCTGTTACGGGCAGCTATGACACATCAGAAAGAAATAAAGAAACAAACACTTTATTTGCACGAACTGCAGACAACATTACACCTAAAAGAAAGAAAAAAACATAACCTAGTGTAATTAAAAACTTGCTTATAACTATAATCTACTTCTTGCTGTGTGCGAACATCGTTGCTGTGTGCAGTGCTGTACAAAACGGTCTGGGCTCAGCACGTGCCGTGGACGAGTCCAGGGCGCTGATTTTCAGCCCAGACCTCGAGTGACGAATATATTAATACGAGAGACTGATCTTTCATCAGAGCGATCAGTCCATCACTTAGCTTAGAATAACATCTTGTTAAGCCGACTTCAATCTACTGAGAAATACTGGGATGATATTATCATACATTTTTGATTAAAAATCCAAACTACCAGACTGATTTTAATGACATTTCTATAGAATCAATCTGTAAAGTACGTATTTCATCTACTAGAAAACTATGAAAAAAGAAAAAACAATAAAAAGTAAACTTCTACTTTAACTTTTTTGGGTTTTCTGGAAGAGATCGCTTTAAGCGATAAGACCGCCCAATAATAATTAAATTTAAATAATTAATATAAATAAATAATAATAGATTCGTTAATATTATTATTATTTCGCTTAATCACTTTTTATGTTTGTGCTTGTTAATTGTTTCTGTATTGTGGTGTTTCAATAAAGAGTTTTTATCTATCTATCTATCTTTAATTAACTAACCACTACCAGTAGGCATCGTACTCAATATGCTGGCAGCATTGCCACGTTGAATGGCAATGCTCAATCTTTGGTCGAAGTAGAGGCCAGCACTTTGGTCACACATCGCAATCTACATCTGAAAGTATATCGTATCATATAAAAAAAGAATTCACCAGATTCTCCTTTCACCAGATAATAAATTCACCAGACTATCAACTCAACAGCACGGACAGCATGAGATGTAGAAAGATATCTCTTCTCATGACTTCTCAAGACTGGCCTGATAGCTCAGTTGGTAGTTGGTAGGTTGGTAGGTTGTGGGTTCGATTCCCACCCAGAACAAACATTTGTGTGATGAACATAGGTGTTTGTTCTGTGTCTGGGTGTTATACTGTATTATATTTATCTATTTACAAACTAAAGGTATATGAATTAGTTTGGGGCTAGATGACGTTGTGAAATGTCCACAAATATTTAATTATTTATTTATTATTATTCTATCAGGTTTTCTCAACTGATTCTCCAGTCATCAGATTTTAAACTCACTATCTTCTTAAGATTCTTAGCTCATTAGATTCTCAAATTACCAGATTCCAGGCTATACACAGTTAGTCCAATCTGCGGTTACAAATTAAATAACCCTCTTACAGTATTTATGCCCATCTTAAAGATACAGTGGCTGCAGACGTAACTTCCTACGTGTATTTAGTTACAACATAAAGTAGGTTCTCATTAGCCGGTAATGAGCATGCAATGCATGCAGTGGCTTCGGCAGTGTGTCCACGCCCTTACACGTAGCTAATTAGGTACCTCTAGAAATTATTACTCGTAACTGTTTATAAATTTATTTTCAAGATCATCGAAATGGATCTTTTAGTTTTTAATAAGTGTATTTCCGGTAACACTTTTTTATGTTAAGGAATGACGTGCCGAGCTAGCCATTCGCCTGATGTTAAGCGGCTGCCCATATCAGTTGCAGTGTCACTCGGAACTCTAAGGTATAGAGTTCACAGCGCACGTGATCCTGAGACGTCAGCACAATCTAGTAATAAGATTACTCGACTGAAGATGCTTGCGCACTACTGCTTGGTAGCACAACAACTAGGCAGTATAACTGGCAAAGCGGACAAACCTAGACGAACTTTGCAGAAAAGTCCTACCACCTGTCCTGATATTGATGAGATTTTAACTATACTAATAACCGTTATTTTTTTTATATGAGACATGACTTAGACTTTGACTTTGAAAAGAATAAAAGCACGTTGCCCGTTTACAAAAATATGAGTCAATGGAGGTCAACCAAGCTATTTAAACAAAGATTATTTTTTGAATTTTTGATTTTACTCACGCGATCATTACCGTGGAATCATTTTTCAAGTTCCCAATATCTCGGCACATGCTCCATGCTCACGGGTAGGCCTACCTAAGAAATATGGGGAACTCAGAAAAATTCCAATCACGGTAAATATTTCGTAATTGTTAAAGAAAACTGTTTACTTATAGAAGTAGAGAATGACTATTAAAGTTAAGTTTAAAAAAGTAAATTTGACGAGCTAGTCGTTCGTTTAAAGTTAAGCATCAAGGCTTGACAGTAGCACTCAGAACTTTAAATCATACATTACTGTGTGACACCGCACTGAGTAACTACATCCTGAGATATCATATCTTAAATCATACATTACTGTGTGACACCGCACTGAGTAACTACATCCTGAGATATCATATCTTAAATCATACATTACTGTGTGACACCGCACTGAGTAACTACATCCTGAGATATGACAGTAAATTTACTGAGTATTTAAAATCTTATTCAAAAATTTTTAAACGCGTTTGCCAGACAGCTAAGTCTCTGTACTTGAGTAAGAAAATCAATAGAGCGGACGACAAAATTAAAGCAACCTGGAAAATAATTAATACCGAGACCGGCAAAACTAAACCTCGGCACCGAAAACTCACTCTTAGTATTAATAACAGATTAATATCTAAAGACAGTGAAGTTGCTGGTGCATTTGAGGATTTTTTCGTAAATATACCTGTAGTTACCACTCGGTCATTAAATTCATCGACTAGTGAGTCTTGTGCAATTTTTGCAGAGTGTGTTGATAAATGTGAAGTAGTTTTTAGATTTAGACATATTAATTCGGCTATAATTGTTAAGACCTTTAGGTCACTTAAAATAAAGAATACTGAGGATCTTTGGGGAATGTCTACCAGGGTTTTAAGTGGCATTGTCACATTAATCGCACCATATTTAGCAGAAGTATTTAATAAATGTGTAGACGAAGGAGTTTTTCCCAACGTAATGAAAAATAGTAAATTGATTCCATTATTTAAGTCTGGAAATAAGAATGATCCATCGAACTATAGGCCAATTTCTGTGTTACCTGCAATAAGTAAAATTTTTGAAAAAGAAATTCTTAATCAGTTGTTAACATTTTTTAACCTTAACGGACTGTTTCACAGTCAACAGTTTGGATTTACAAAAGGACGATCAACTACAGATGCAGGCGTAGAACTCTTTATACATATACTTGGTGCTTGGGAGAAGTCACAGGATGCCATAGGTATTTTTTGTGACTTATCCAAAGCATTTGATTGCGTATGTCACGAAACCCTAATTTGTAAATTAAAGCATTACGGGGTTTGTGGGAAAGCTCTTGATCTTGTCTCTTCTTATCTTGGTAATAGAATTCAGACAGTTGAAGTTAATGGAGCAAGATCATCTGGTTCTATCACTAAAATGGGGGTCCCGCAGGGTTCAATACTAGGACCATTCTTATTTTTGGCCTATATTAACGATCTTCCATTTTTTGTAAAGAACCTATGTGATATTGTTTTGTTCGCAGATGATACGTCTCTTATTTTTAAGGTTGACCGATCTATTAATGATTTTGACGACGTTAACAAGGCAATTTCACTGGTTTTGAACTGGTTTACTAAAAACAATCTACTGTTAAATAGTAAGAAAACTAAATGTATTAAGTTTTCGTTACCTAATGTTAGGGGGTCTCCTACAAATTTATTACTGAATGGTGAGCCATTAGATTTAGTACCATCTGTCACGTTCCTTGGCATAACTATAGATTCTAAATTACAGTGGGGTCCTCACATATCAAACATTGCTGGTAGATTGAGCTCTGCTGCATATGCTGTGCGTAAAATCAGACAGTTTACTGATGAAGCCACTGCAAGATTAGTATACTTTAGTTACTTCCACAGTATTATGTCATACGGCATCTTACTGTGGGGTAAAGCCGCGGACATACAATCAATTTTTGTCTTACAGAAAAGAGCAATTCGTTCCATTTATAACATGAAATCCCGCGACTCTCTCAGGGAACGATTTAAGGAGATAAATATTCTTACAGTGGCTTGTCAATACATTTACGACAATTTGATGTACACTCGCAAAAACATTAGCTCTTTTCCCAGATATTGCGATATTCATAACTTTAACACTAGGAACAAAAATAAATTGAAAGTTCCAAGATTCAGACTGCAGAAAGTTAATGGTTCATTTATGGGAAACTGTATACGCTTTTATAACAAGTTGCCCGACGGTATCGAACAATTGTCAATGCGTAAATTTAAATTATTCATAAAGTCAAACTTAATGAAAAAAGCCTATTACACAATAAATGATTATGTGTCGGACAAAAAAGCTTGGCCTGAATATCCCAAGCTTAACGGTATGAAATCTTAGGTACTTTGCCTATTGCCTATTCCTATCTATAAATTCAGTTTCTATTTGTAATGTTTATAATAAGATAATCACGGTATTTTTCTTGCACCGGTGTGACGTGGTGGTTATTTTTGTAACATATTCATTATCTCAACTGTAATGATTTATATACATTGTAAAAGACAGTAGAAAGAAGACAAAAAAAATACATCACTGTAAAGTTTCTTGTAGCTTCTTCTTTACAGTTGTAATCGAAGCTTCGGATCAAAGTTTTCAATTCTGCATTGTGCCGGATTGCTTGCACCAGTAGTGAGAAAGAGAACTGCTTTTTTTTTCAAACTCATATATTGTAATGGGCTTGCTATATTATTTGACAATAAGCACTTTGTAATTTTATATGCTTAGTGAAATAACTTAATTTTAAGTACCTAGTATAATTTTGACTTGTAAAAGTGCTAAAATTAGCCTATTTGCAATAAATCTTTTGACTTTGACTTTGACTTTGATATCATATCTTAAATCATACATTACTGTGTGACACCGCACTGAGTAACTACATCCTGAGATATCATATCTTAAATCATACATTACTGTGTGACACCGCACTGAGTAACTACATCCTGAGATATCAGCAAGTCTAATAAGTTTTCTAGACTGTGAAATCAGTTCAGAGTCTCATATTATTATTATTATTATGTTACGAAATGACATGACGAGCTTGTCGCTCGCCTGATGTTAAGCAACACGACTGCCCATATCAGTTACAGTAACACTTGAAACTCTAAATTCTATAATTTTCTTTCTATAAATTTCCCAGTAATTTCATTAATACCTACGTTGCCCTTTAAACCGGAATATAGTGCTTGCACACTACTGCTTAACGGCAGAATATCTTACCAACCTTACCTAAGAACTCCTGCAAAAAGTCCTACCTACAAGATATGTAAATAAAAATAGCAAGACTAGTTTTAGAAAATACTGGTTTTCTGACCAAAATAAACGCAAGTCCAGTCAGAAAAATAAGTTAGCTGTACGAGGTTACTGTCCACCTGCTTACCGACTACCAATTAGAAAACTGGCATCTCTTCGAGAGCTCCTCAAACAACTCGCGGGCTACCGAGAAATTTAACAAGACACCGCTGTCTCTTTCCAACACGTAGGCATTGACAAAGATGGGAGATGTAGAAAAATGTGTGAACAAATACTCAGAGTGCCTCGATGACAATGTATGAGAAGAAATGGTATCTAGTTACAATCTTATTGTTGGTTTCTGACTTGTGTTTTGATAGCGTTATTATTGTTACGTGTGGGAGACAGCCTTGTCCACTGGAAGCGTTTTGTTTGATAGCCACCTGTTGAACATTTCATACTGTCGTTAGTGGAACTCTTTGATGAAGAGTTGATAGGAGATTTGGCGAGAAAACGAAAAAGATCACGTTACCGCATTATATTATTTTCAAAAACTTTTGTTATTTTCAGTGTTAGTGCATAAAATTGGTGGCATTTTATTCGTTTAGAGCTGGATTACAGGCATGAGGGTGGAAAATTGGTATATGACTATGACTTGATTTGACAACTTCGACTGTGACCTGACACATTATTTACGTGAAATATCATTAACTTGATAAATTATCAATCACTTGACACTGGCTAAATACACAAAAGTGTGGAGCCAAAACACAAAAAAAAGAGTTGATACATTAAAGTTTTTCGAATTATCGATATTAATAAAAACTTATTTCTGGAGCATTGCTTTGAATGGAAGCGAGACGTAAATGATGAACCAAAAATACCTGGAAGCTATTGAAATGGTGCTAGAGGTGTGTGGAGAGAATAAAGTGGACTGAGACAAAAAATAAAGAAGAAGTACATATCCTGGTTCAATAAAAACATAATATGCTAACGATAATACACATAACTTGAAAAGTCATCAGTGCCTCAGCTACATTAAAGAAAAATTCAAAGTAAAGAAAATCTAGTAAGTACGTCTTTGTCCAACCTCTCATACATAATTCAACGCGCGCACTCCTCTATCGAGTGTTGTAGCCGTTTATCTACCGCCATCAATCTTATGGAAAATCAATTAACACTGCAGGTGCTAAGGAATTTTCGTATTAAGCAATTTTATGGTTAGAAGTAATGTTAGTAACGGGGTCTACTGGTCTACTATCATGGATTCCACATTCATGGGCACGAATTTAAATTAAATCTTCAGTATAAAGCATCGTAAAGCCAACCTGACGATAGAGTTCATTGCTGAAGCCATAAAAATAATAGGTCGTCAATTCATATTGTTTAGCTGAAAAATACTTCGCACTTTTTTTGAAGTAAAACTTCTTTACGCACGCTTAACTTGGGGAGTAAGCTGGTAAATGCGAGGCGAACAGAAGTTTCAGTTAGTTCACTTAGATCTCTATTGTCAACATAACACAGTTAATTTTTTTTTTAAGTTTTCGCTCCACACTTTTGTGTATTTAGCCAGTGTCCAGTAATTGATAATTTATCAAGTTATCGATATTTCACGCAAATATGTGTCAAGTCACAGTCGAAGTCATCAAGTCAAGTCATAGTAAAGTCAGTCTAGTCAAAGTCATACTCCTAGTAAAGTGGTGGCAACTTTACTTGAAGCTTCTATGGGGTTTTGGAAACAATACGAAAAGAAACGTTTCATCATCATTATACCACTCTCCCACACTTATGTCTGTAATCCAGCACTTAACGAATAAAATGCCACCAATTTTATGCACTAACACTGAAAATAACACAAGTTTTGGAAAATAATACAATGCGGCGATGCGATCTTTTTCGTTTTCCCGCCAAAACAGAGTTAATAATTTGTATTATTATGTTGGTATGTCCGGTTATATGACAATTTGCAATTGTCAAGATGGCGACATTAACATTAAACAAAGTCGTATCAGCCGATAGATGGAGCTAACCTAAAGAAGTTTAGCCTCAGTCGTGTGGTCTAAAGCACCCTCGTTTTTTTTTGTGTGTGGAGATTTAAATCTGATACCAGAAAGTAAAACTAAACACCGCAGAAACGGGTGATACATAAACACTATGAATATTGAGACATTCACATTCTTTGTCAATACCTGGAGGAAATTACAAGAGAAAAAAAGAGACATATCCAAGATTTGGACTAGGAAATTACTTCTGCAAAGATGATGATGATGATGAAATAATGATTATGCGTAGCAGTGGAGTTTGAAATCCAGTTCCCGTTCAAGTTTAGTCCAAGAAAATAAAAGGTAAAGATTATTTCGAATAAGCTTAATCAAGTGCGCATAGCCGCATATTGAAGACTGCGGTTTATCATGTCGGGAACCAATTAATCGATCGTTGCGTTTCCAATTCTCTCGCGCGCGGAGCTAAATCATGCGCAAGAGCAGATTTATAGCTCGAGAGCACGGGAGCGAAATACAGGAGTGAAGCAGTAAGGAATCTCTACTGAAACGCTTTAAAGTTACAATGTTAATAATTGACTGTCACATGACCTTTATTTTAGGCCTGATTTTTTTGTACTAATTAGCAAACTAGCGTTTTTAATAATATACATTTTGCAAGTTAAATTAAAAACATTTTTTGTGACTATTTAAATAATCACTATTTTTAAATTTACACACACTTATAATTTAATTTTTATGTTTATTTTATTTTTACGTAGCTATATATATAATGTATACACTACAACTAACACTATAATATAATGTACTCAAATTGACTTTTTAAAATATGACGTGTAAACATAGTACTTAAATCTATAAATGAGTATTTGAGTGAGGTATTCATTATTTTGTAAGTAGGTTCATACATATAAATATTATTTCAACTATCTGCTAGCCTCTCAAAAGCTCTAAGACAGTTTTTGCTTAGACGTTATTATCTATGTAGCCCTTACTGATCAGACATTTTTTGGATAGACGTTATTATCTATGTAGCCCTTACTGATCTACAAAGTGTACTGTACCACAGCTAGTAAATTGGAGAGAGACGTCTGGAGGAATTAGTGTAGTTATTTAGTTAATTTCCCTGAGGCTAGTAATTTGGATATAGTCAGGATGACGTCAGGAGTTGACGAAGTGTAATAAAGAGCTTGAAATTCTATGACGATGTCTGACTTGATTGATATTTGTATGACGACAATAAAATTACCACATTTGAAGTAAAACTTCTTTAGGCACGCTTGACTAGGGGAGTAAGCTGGTGAATGAGATGCGAACGGAAGTTGAAGAAGGTTCACGTAGGTCTCCGTTGTCAAAATAACAAAGTTAAATATTTGCATTATTATGTTGATTTATGTCTATCAAAGATATTAATTTATTATATTTTTATTAGATCTCATCTAATAGATATGACAGCTTCTGTGGTGTGGGGTTGACCAAGTGGCCTCAAAACCCAAAGGTGGCAAGTTGGATTAAAAAAACAAACAGAAAAAAAAGCGCGAATAACTGTCTGGGTGTTGTGAGACCATGGTCCTCGTCCCAGGAACTCCTGGGTCCCTAGACTCAGGGAATCCTAGTTTAGTCTAGGATCTATGTATGTGATCGTTAGGCGTTATAATTAGTATGGAATAGCAACCAACCGTGTCGTCACTTCCAGCACTTCCAGCTGCGCCAGTTCCAGCCTAAAGTGCCGCTGTGAGCTGAAAAGTGCTGTGCCGTTTCCAGCACAAAGTTACATTTATCTAATTTAAAACGAGGTTAAGGTTGGCACTTCCGCGACAGTAGATTTCTTTCTAATTACCACAAGAGATACCTAGATGCCTCCATAGATAAGGCCGATAAGAATCCGCCTGCGGTCGCATTACTGCCATATTGGTTCATACTGTAAAGTTAACCGGCTATTTAATTTTATAGGCTTCAGTAATACATAGTTGATGGAGAATATTAACGGTTAATAAAATGAGCTTTAACATCATCACTGTAAAGTTTCTTGTAGCTTCTTCTTTACAGTTGTCATCGAACCTTCGGATCGAGTTTTATGTTCTGCACAGTGCCGGATTGCTTGCACCAGTAGTGAGAAAGAGAACTGCTTTTTTCAAACTCATATATTGTAATGGGATTGTTATATATATTATTTGACAATAATCACTTTGTTTGTTTTATATTAGTAAAATATTTAGTTAGTTATATTTAGTAAAATAACTTAACTTATATGAGTTAATATAATTTATAACTTATTAAGTACCTAATATTAGGTCTTTACCTATGAAATTGCCGTTTTGTTTGAAAAAAGTTAAAGTATTTTTTTTTCGAACTTATTTATTTCTTTTATTCAAAGTAATCACCCCGGCAATCAATGCATCTTTGCCAACGCTGTGGCAGTTTATGGATGCCCTTCTTGAAAAAATCAGCAGGACGGGAGACAACAAACTCTTCAAAGGCGTTTTGTACTGCCTCTCGGGAATTGAATTTTTTTCCCGCTAAAAGTTGTCCAAATTTTGGAAAAAGTAATAGTCGGTAGGCGCAAGATCTGGTGAGTATGGCGGATGAGGGAGAGCTTCCAAACCCAACTCATGCAGCTTAGAGACGGTCTGTTGTGCAGTATGGGGTCGCGCGTTGTCGTGAAGTAACAGTGGAGACGACCGATTGACCAAAGCTGGTTGCAGACGTGCGAGTTTCGCCATCATTGTGGTCAGTTCTTCAATGTACACATCTGCAGTAATGCTCTCGCCGTTTTGTAAAAAGCTATGATGAATCACACCAGCACTAGACCACCAAACTGTGACCATCACCTTTCTAGGGGTCATTTTTCGTTTTGCACATTGCTTTGGTACCGAACCAGGATCTAACCAACTTGCTGAGCACTTTAGATTGTCAAAAAGAATCCATTTTTCGTCGCACGTAACAATTCGGTTCAAAATTCCTTCATTTCTGTGCCTGTTAAGCAGCGCAACGCAAGTCTCGACGCGTACGTTGCGCTGGCGATCGTTAAGTTCGTGGAACTAGTAGCACCCATCTATCAAGCTTTTTTATCTTGCCAATCTGTCGCAAATGGACCAATATTGTTTTGATGCGAACATCAAAAGCTGCTGCCAGCTCAGCTGTAGATTGAGATTCATCAGCTTCCATAATCGCCTTTAATTCATCATTGTTGACCAAAGTTTCCGGACGACCACGAGGTTCATTTTTCAAGTCAAAATTATTATAATTTTGACTTGTAAAAGTGCTAAAAATAGCCTATTGGCAATAAATCTTTTGACTTTGACTGTGAACCCGGGCTTAATATCATTTTAATATTCGTTTTAAAATTTCAGTTGTTCACTATATTCTCTTTACTCACCGTATAGCTTTTTGTTACTACTTCACATGTTACCTATTACCCAAGCTCCGGATTCGAATTTTCTTTTCTGCGTTGGGAAAGCTTGGACCTTGCACCAGTAGTAGAAAGAAGAACTTCTTTTTGGAGTAAATATTCTTTACGCACGCCTAACTTGGGTTAAGCTGGCGAAGCGAACGGAAGTTGAGAGGCAAATATGATGAAGATAAAAAGAAAGAGTTACGTTTCGTGTATAGGGGCAAAAGATGACGCTAAAAAAGTTTTACTTCAGTTGTGTGTAGTCCAGCACATTCGTTTTTAAATGAAACTCGTTTGTAATGACTGGCCCGATAGCTCAGTTGGTAGTGACCCTGCCTTCTGAACTGCGGGTTGTGGGTTCGATTCCCACCCAGGACAAACATTTGTGTGATGTACATCGATGTTTGTTCTGTGTCTGGGTGTTATATTGTATTCTATGTATGTATTTACAAACAAAAGGTATCTAAGTATTGTATCAGTTATCTGGTTCCCATAGTACAAGCTTTGCTTAGTTTGGGGCTAGATGGCGTTGTGTGAGATGTCCACACATATTATTATTATTATTATTAAATGAGAAAGCTTGCTATAATTTTGCAATTTTTTGTTGTTGTTTTTTCTGCGGTTTTGTATTATTTTTATATTAGGCATTGTTACTACAATTGTATAGTTGACTATAAGTGCTAAAACTATTTATGCATTTGCAATAAATTATTTGGCCTTGATTTTGATGTTTTACCGTGATTGGAATCAAAATCATTTCTGAGTTACCAATACTTCTGCGCCATCTTGTCTTTACCACGATGTCGTCGGCTAATAAATAACGGTTGTCTTGCGGATATTGAAGTTATAAAATGGTGCTTAAGTATGTAGAGTAAAGAGTGAATTAATGGAATACTGGAGCTCCCATGCATCAGCTTATTTTATATCTCATTAAAGAACTGTTTATAGACAAGCGAGAGAATTATATTTGTAATACCGTTGGTTACCAATGTGACCTAAAACGAGTTAGCTCCATTTATCGGCCGGTATAACTTTTTTTTATGTTTAGGCTCCACACTTTTGTGTATTTAGCCAGTGTCAAGTAATTGATAATTTATCAAGTTAATGATATTTCACGCAAATATGTGTCAAGTCATAGTCGAAGTCATCAAGTCAAGTCATAGTCTAGTCAAAGTCATACTCCTAGTAAAGTGGTGGCAACTTTACTTGAAGCTTCTATGGAGTTTTGGAAACAACACGAAAAGAAAGGTTTCACCATCATTATACCATTTTCCCACACTCACGCCTGTAATCCAACACTTAACGAATAGAATGCCACCAATTTTATGCACTAACACTGAAATTAACACAAGTTTAGGAAAATAATACAATGCGGTGACGCAATCTTTTTCGCTTTCCCGCCAAAACTCCGGTATAACTTTGTTTAATGTTAATGTCGCCATCTCGACAATTAGCAATTGTCATATTACCAACACAATAATACAAATGTTTAACTTTGTTATGTTGACAATGGAGATCTACGTGAACCAACTTCAACTTTTGTTCACCTCGCATTCATGAGCTTATTCCTATTACTACTACTACTACTTGAAATGTAACAGGAAACCAGCTGAAATTTCCACGTAATATGGGTTATTACTGCCGATTACTTATTAATTATAAAAGGAATAATTAACGCGTAAGGGAGAAACAAATGCAAGAAATGTGTTTTTTAAACGTTTTTAAATAATTCATACCTCAAAAATGGTAGTACACACAAGCCTAATACTAAGTACGATTCTAGTGCATACTTTTGATTATACCACAAACATTAAAAACTAGCCAATTGACCTTGAATATGTCTTAAAAATTTTTTGATACACAAAGTACCAATTTCAACTCAAAATTTTGTCGTGTCTTTAAAATAACTGAACACTTATTTATTATTTCTCCGACATGACAGTTATCTCCATTCATTATATCGTAACTCTTCACCTGTAACCACGGGTACGCAGTAACTATTATTTCATTCTGTGGCATGGGCACGCTTCCCGTGGACGCGTGGACGCTTCGCCCCCCACGGCGCTCAGCGAGTGTGCGTTGATTTACTCCTTATTATTGACGCATAAAAACATGAATTCAAATTTCGAATGACGTAGATTTTGTGTTCGTTTATATTTATTTAAATTCTAAGTTCTGTTTATGAAATGGTTTTAGAAAAAGAAAACTGTGGTCGGTGTGGTTTTAAATTTACAAGTTTTTTACATATTAATAATTAAAATGGTGTAGCCATAGATAATGTAGTTATAAGGCACTTACGTACATATTACTTTCTTTTAATTTACAAATTGGTCAATAAAGCTGTTAAATTCCTAATATTGAGTTTTTGGCGGGAAAACGAAAAAGGTCGGTGACGCGATCTTTTTCGTTTTTCCGCCAAATACAAAGCATTGTATTATTTTCCAAAACTTTTGTTATTTTCAGTGTTGGTGCATAAAATTGGTGGCATTCTATTCGTTAAATGCTGGATTACAGGCATGAGTGTGGGAAAGTGGTATAATGATGGTGAAACGTTTATTTTCTTGTTGTTTCCAAAACTACAGGAAGATTCTGGTAAAGTTGCCACCACTTTACTAGGAGTATGACTGGACTAGACTAGACTACTGACTAAACTAGAATTGACTTGGACTGTGACTTGACTTGACACATATATATATAATATTAATTAACTTGAGAAATTATCTATTACTTGACACTGGCTAAATACACAAAAGTGTGGAACCAAAACACACAAAAAAAAACTTTGTTAAGTTGACAATGGAGATCTACGTGAGCCAGTACAACCCGCCTCTTTCTCTTGCCCCAACAGTAACATACGAAACGTAACTCCCTCTCTTTCTATCTTCACTAACTTATATCTTCCTCTTAACTTCTGTTCGCCTCTCAAAATCCAATCTAAAAATCCTTTTAATGCTATCCATATGTAAACGGTAACCATCATTATATGGAGTACCTACGTAACATCCAAGTTTCCAGTAAATTCGGATTATAGAATATATTGGTGCCGGTATTCATTACGTCGTCGAGGTGGAAAATACTAATCTGTATGAAAATTGGATTGGCTTTCGAAATAATCTCTAGACTAGAAAATTGGATCCAGGAGATTGCATCTCTGCGCGCATCGAATTACTGGATACTTATAGATATCTCATTTGCCACGAGACGCGCGATAGGCAGCCGAGAAATCAATTTTGAAAAGCTTGTTCAAAAAGCTCCAATAAAGTTTTTTAGTGCTTGTAAAAAAAAGTAAACAACTTATGAGGATGAAACTGAATGAACACACATCGAAAGAAATTTTGTTAGTAAATTATGAAAAATCTTACATGCAACTTGCAAAAAAACGAGTATGCTTTAGACCACACGGCTGAAGTAAAACTTTTTTAGTTTAGCTCCATTTATCGGCCGGTATAACGTTTTGCTTTGTTCAACGTTAATGTCGCCATTTTGACAGTTGTAAATTGTCATTTTACCCGACATACCAACAAAATAATAAAAATTTAAAGTAATTTTCAACTTTGTTATCAGAGTTTTTGGCGGGAAAACGAAAAAGATCCTTCACCGCATTGTATTATTTTCCAAAACTTGTGTTATTTCCAGTGGTATGTATAAAATTGGTGGTGTTTTATTCTTTAAGTGCTGGATTACAGGCATGACTGTGGGAAAGTGGTATAATGATGGTGAAACGTTTCTTTTCGTGTTGTTTCCAAAGCTCCATAGAAGCTTCTAGTAAAGTTGCACTAGAAGTATGACTTAGACTAGACTATGACTTGACTTGATGACTTGGACTGTGACTTGACACATATCTGCGTGAAATATCATTAACTTGATACATTATCAATTACTTGACACTGGCTAAATACACAAAAGTGTAGAGCCAAAACATACAAAAAAAAATTGTTAAGTTGACAATGGAGATCTACGTGAAACAGTACAACCCACCTCTCTTTCTTGCCCCAACAGTAATATACGAAACGTAACTCCCTCTCTTTCTATCTTCACTAATTTATATCTTCCTCTTAACTTCTGTTCGCCTCGTCACGCATCCCCAGCTTACTCCCAAGACAAGCGTGCGTAAAGAAGTTTTACTTCAATAACCTTTTTCATTGCGGCAAATATCAGTATAAAGTTATCTTTGATCAAAAATAAAAGTATGCAATCAGGAAGCATCGATCGATCAATCGAGACTATACTCTGTACTGTGCAAAGCCAATGCCTGTAAACGGTAGCATAAACGAGATACGATCTTGTCTCTGCCCACGACGCCATATTGCTTTTATAACTTTTTTTTATTTTTTGGCGCGGAAAAATAAACCCAGTTCTCAGGCCTTGTAAATTGTCTGGGTTAAATTGTACGCTGGACAGTGTTTTGAATTAATGGTGCTCGTGCCATAAATTGTGTTGATGGTAATCTTCGTTTTATTGATTGGCGATAATAAAGTTCATCAGTGTCAGCTGTTTTAATAATAGAGGTTATGTTTATGGCGACGGCTAGTCTTTATTTTTGTAATTTAAAGTGGTTTCGTGAGTACTAAAACTATAAAATCCAGTGAATCATGATTAGGTAAAAGGTTATTTATATTCGAAAGACAATGTTGGTCTGTAGAGAAAAATCTTAAACTAAATTGCGGTCCTTACCATTTCGTTTTTTTTTAATGGGACAGCAACATTTTATAGCGTAATACTTGTATGTGGTTAAAACTCTTTTTGCCGTATGAAATGATTCGTCAAAAGATAATTGGAGTTACTCTTAGTAATTTCATCTGATTAGTCACAGCGTGACTATTACTCCGCATAGAATCAATTTTAAACTCGTAAAACTTGTTTTTGAAATAATTGAGATTTTTGTATTGAAATGGAATAGCCGATAAAATAGCTTTAAAAAAGATAAAATATATGGTGAATATCACAAAATAAACACAGTAATATAAAATTAATTGTTTCCAGTGATTGCAACATCAAATCGATTGTTAAATGTTAAGAAGAAAGTAACTGTCAATATTGACATAAGTAACGGGACGGCATACGTTATCTGTTTTTCGATCAGGCGATAGTCTATTGTCTATGTTTTTAGTACAAAGCGTTGGTTAATTTTAGTATTGAGAAAAAATAATAAATAAAAGCAGCCAGCTTTTTTTAAATTTATAACTTGAAACTAAAACAAACGTTAATCAATTAACTAATTACAATTAATTACATTTTGTAAACCGTTTTACGACAGCTCATAGAAAGTTTTAGAGCAAAATAATAGTGCTTTTTTTTTTTTTTTATTCTTTATTTAAGGGCTTTAATCAACCATGACTATGTCGCCCTGGTACATGAAAATTTAAAATAATTGTGCTTATGTCTCGAAAAAAGTCCTTAAATATAAATAGTCGCGGTTTAGTATTACCTCCTTACAAGGCTACGTCGTGTAGAAAAATAATTTAGATATGTAATGTTGGCACTTTAATCGTAAAGTGCCAACAATCGGATCGAAAATCGAAATATTATGTCGCAATCGCTAATTACATGTGTTATAAAAATTTTAGCCACAAATTATATTAAGTAACATTGACAAAACCGTTTAGAATACGTTCGGATCTTGGATAATAAACATTTTTATATCTACACAATAATACAATTACGTGAACGAAAGTTCCCACCGTTATAAATTATGTTAAATATTTTAGTAAACCACAAAAATATTACATGCATTTCTACATAATAATAATAACGCCCAACGATCACATACATAAATAGGAAATATGAACGACGCGGCGTGTATTTTTTAACATCGTCGCGTACCACCACGTGAGATCATGGTCAAACGCTAGCCTAGTCTCTAATAAAAAACGTAAACGTAAGTACCTACTTAATGTTGTGGATTAAGAGTCAAACCAGATTAAATTAGAAGAAGCTTCGCTTATATCATCTGAAGGCAAAACTTAGATTATAATATAATATGCTAACGTAGAAATTTTGGATACCTATAAGTTCTGTGTAAAGATATTCCAAAATATCTATGAATGTAACAACGCTGGTCCCCCATGCCCCACACCAACCCGACCACAAGCTAACGTTGTGAAATTCCTCGTAACATCATAACGCGGACTACAATAGCCCATACGCAGTATTCCCGAGTGTTCGACGCGTGTTTCGCTCTAAAGCGCAGACGCAAGTCTTTTGTTGTATGACAGGAAATCGCTCAAGATTGCTTTATTCTGTCAGAAAGTCATATTTACTACGGCTTCGGAGTCTGTTCTAATAATAAACAAAATGGAAATGATGCTGGAGCTTATTATAAGAGATATTACAATGGATCACACTTCTAAAGTTCTTGTAGAGATGGGTTATTTATTCGAAATATGCCTAAAGCTATTTACAAAAACGTTTACAATAATCTTTATTTTCTGTAACGTAGTAAAGAAATTTCATGAGAGTACTAAAACTACATATTTCATCATCTACTAGCAAAGAGATGGAATGATATCGTCAAGTAAGCCATACTAAGTCATAATCTACATTCTACATGATAACCAAAACCACTGTCAAGAGAGATACCTTAGAACCGTTAAATACATTGCATTCACATCAATAGCCGGAAGAAATACACGGCTGAACATAAGCCATCCCTTTGAAAAGCCATTTTGAATGCTCCATCACATTGGCAAGCCTCTTGGTGACCGCAGTAGATTATAAGCAGACCGAGGAGAACGCTGCTGTCCATTCCCTGGCTATTCCCTTTACCGACTTCTGCGGCACACGCGGGAAGAGAAGGTGGTCTTATTTTACGCCGCCGAGATCATACGAGAAACACTACTTCCGAAAGTATAATTATAATTTCATAGACTACGTTAATACTCACTCATTGCACGAAGTCACTGAAGTCTGCGAGACAGTTACAAGCGTCGTAGTGGTGGTAGTTAGCTGGTCTCCCAGGCATTTACTCCTCAAGCACTCACTTAGGACCTTATCCTCTTTTAACGGCTGCAAAACCTCCTTGATCTTGTTCGGGCCAGTCTTCACCGTTGACCTTTGGAACTTTAGATTTGCACTGGTTTTAAAATCCGTTGAAATCTCTGTGTTTTCTGTTATTATAGCTCCCTTCTTTGTTCTACTTACTAATGTAGAGCTTTTGCCGATTATGTCGCCTTTTCTCACCAGCTCTTCCTTAGAATCTATCACTTCCTTATGTAGAGGTAGACCGTTTTCAATCATGCTCTTAATGCTATCAGTACTGAGTAAAATTTTATCTAAATCTGTGGTATTCATATATTCATCGTAGTTTTGTTTTATGGGTTGTCGTCTTTGGTCTTTTTGCCACGTGTTTTGGTAATCAAACCCGTATATTGGTTCTGTTTCGACACCAAAAGTTCTAATTTCGTCAGGAGCTGGTTGAATATTTGTGTTTTCAAAGAATTCGTCTGTTAGTTCAGTGATTTGAGCTCCTGGTCTTTTAGTGTCAGTATTGTCGAAGTTAAGGAAACTTGTGTTGATATTATTTAGTTTTCGCTTCCCGTAGAGTTGTCTGTAATATTTTTCCTGGTCACCATACATCCAGCACACTTTCCACCATTGCTTGCACATGAGTATGTTTGCTGAGTTCGATGCCTTCACTTGACGGGTCGCCGTAGCCGACATTTTGTGGGTTGGTTTTGCTGTTACAAGTAATTAAGATTAATTTATGGAAGATCGTGTTACGAATGCTTATATTGATGGTGATTAATGAGATCGCAAATTATTTCAATGTAACTGTAATCCTGGCTCTATTTGTAAGCCAACAACATGTTAGTTGTTCCATAAATTATTGTGATCTTAGGCTATTTTTAACTCACATAGAAATTCTCATATCAATTAAGTAAACAGTTTTTTGCTCTACCACTTTATGCAGATAAATTTTATTTTATTTTTCTAGGTACCTACTTTTTATTTAAATGATATTAAGTAAGAAAAAATATTTATTAAACAAAAACCACAGCTCTTAAAATTAAACATAAATATATCTTAATCACCAAAACTTACAGCCAAATACGGTTTTACATAATGATATGTGCTATTATTCAATAAATCAAAATGATAATATTGGTGCACTGTATCGTTGTCACACGAACAAAAAAGAGGAAATGCTACTGAGGAAAACAGAATCTTACTGAATAACCAGTAATGTAAGAAAACTCTCAATAGATAACCAGTGGTCAAACTTTATGTTATGATGAAAATAAACGGTAGTTATGTTAATTATGCAAAATATAAGTTGACTCGATCTAGACTTGTACAAAGCTCCGCGCTCGCCGAGACATCAGCCAGCCCCATACCTGTCATTACAGAATTTCTCGGCTACCACTCTATCGCAGCTCTGCGGTTATATCTTATTTCATTTTATTTATGTTCTCCTACATTCCTTTAGCTACGTGATTTACCATCTAATTGCGCTGTGGAAAGTTTTGCTTTCTATTTTTATGACTTAATAGTTTTCAAGTCTTTTGTTTAGCGACAAAAATTACAATATCTACAAATAACGAAGACACGAATGGAACTTTTATTTCTTCACTTGAGATCAATATTATTATTAGAGTGGATGTCTTGTCATGATGAGAATATTACTACTTCCATAGTAAAACCTTATTTATTCAGTGCTACTACTATAACACTTTAAGATAAAAAGCTTTACTAAAGAAATTTAAGTTCGGAAAATTGAGTCGATCAATAAAGTTATTAGTCATTTAAATATAGATGAGACCATAACTTGCGATACAGCCTCATATGGTCAATATAATACGACTCGTGTCCAAGACTCGGGTGTTTTATAGCTAAAGTGCATCTAATAATGCTATAAAACTTAATCTTAGTGTTTCAAAAGTGGTACGTGTATTTCAATATGACTAATTTTTAAATTGGTTATAGGCAATGCTTTTGACCACTACCTCACCTGATGTTAAGCAATGACGTGGTCTAAGGTCCGTATTACAGAACGGTGCTCAGTCATCTATCGGTGCTCAAGCAGAAATTTCATTCACTAATTGATCACTTTAGGAATGAAATCTCTGCTTGAGCACCGATCGATGTCTGAGCATCGTTCTGTAATACGGACCTAAGATTGGCATGCTTGCCTAGAAGACTAATCTCAAGATATTAATAATATAAGGTGAACGGCCTGCCTATCTCTACATATAAGAATGTCTATGCTAATGCATTACAGTATTTCATTTTATATTATATTTTATAAAAGCGCTTAAACGTATTCCCACAACATTTCAATTTTCTTCAAAAAAACGAGAGGCTCTTTATTGAGAACGAGCTTCTGCCCGCAGCTTCGCCCGCGGCGTGGCCTATGGGAAAATAATTCAACCACCCATTTTACCCTCTTAAGGGTAGAGTTTCGAAAAATCCTTTCTTAGCGGATGCCTACGTCATAACATCTACCTGCATGCCAAATTT
The DNA here is from genome assembly GCA_905220475.3 of Ennomos fuscantarius. Classification (NCBI taxonomy): domain Eukaryota; kingdom Metazoa; phylum Arthropoda; class Insecta; order Lepidoptera; family Geometridae; genus Ennomos; species Ennomos fuscantarius. The sequence goes on along the minus strand of HG992040.1, from coordinate 423,635 downwards.
CAGCCCAATCCGTCCAGTAGTTTGGGCTGTGCGTTGATAGATCACTATGTCAGTCAGTCAGTCAGTCACCTTTGAGTTATGTGTATTTAGATTAAATATTGTTATTAGGTTACATAGATAATTATAATGTACCTAATTCATCATCACCAAGGCGCCTGCCAAGTGTAGTGAATTTGGCAAACCCCCCTTCTGATGGGGGGCGGGGGCGCTGTGTTCAGCGGCTGATGATATAATTAACTAAGGCGGTGGGTTCGATTCCCACGATAGTGAGTATTTGTGAATGAAAAAAAGCGCAAATACTTGTATTGTGGTCTGGGAATTGTGGGAGCAGTCTTCGTAGTTCCTTGGTCCCTAGATAAAAGAAATCTTAGTTAGAGTCCAAGATCTATGTAAGTGATCGTAGGGTTTTTTTTTTAATCAATGTTTATAGATTCGACAATGTAGTTGTAAATGCACAAAATGTAAGCATGCCGTACGAAAACTCAAATACACGAGTAGACAAATTAATACATTTGCATTCCGTTAATTCTACATTTTAAGCGACATTTTTAATGAAAATACTATATCAGAAATAAAAATCCGGTTGTAAATATACCGGATTATTACGGTACCGATATTGTTAACGATTGCTGGGGAGTAGCCGATCGCTTTATTATGCCGATACTGGAGTAACGGATTAGTCATGGATTAGGTTTCTGGGAACGATGTCAGTTGATCGATGATTGGATCACCGAGTTGATGAGAGGTCAGATCGGACGGTGAAATTGATTACAAAATTAGCAGCGGTTACTGTTTGCTTTTGTTAAGTTTCGAAAAGTAACAAATATTGGTAAAAAATAGTTTGTGAAGTTAGTTTCATTTTATTGAAAAAAAATTGTTTTTAAATCTTTTTTAGTTATTGTTACTAAACTTATAAGTATGCAAAATATCAGCTCAATAGGAAGCCGGGAAGTGGGTCAAAATTGATTTCTAATATTTTATTACATTGGTGTAGAATCTGTTGTACCATTCTCTAAACCAAATTAAACTAAAAAATCTCTAATTTTAATTTAGAAATTCATAAAAGCTAGTCTGTTGTCACGTCGAACTAAATTTAAAAATCGAATTGACAGATTAGACACCATTGTTAGTTAGTTTTGTTTAGTTTTGTTTTCACCCGATTTCCTTGATATTCCATCATCAGACCCTGACTTGATGATAATGGGATCACTTCGGGAGTATACCCTTTCGAACAAATTAAGAGTTTTTGATATCAACAAATTTTTAACTTTATTATGTTGACAATGGAGATCTTTTTTTTAGTGGGGAAATGCCCTCGCACTTGTCTCCCGTGAGCCCTCGTCCGCCGTACCGGGGCGAGAAGGGGTCGCGACTGCAGTCCAGCCAACTTGCACCCCGATGACAATAGAGATCTACGTCAACTTCAAATTCCGTTCGCCTCGCATTCACCAGCTTACTCTCCAAGTGAGTGCGAAAAGAAGTTTTACTTCAAAAAAATCTTTTTACAAGCTGGTAATTTTTGCTTTACAGAAACGTGTAAAAACACATAGAAAGTTGGCACTCTACCGACATATTTTACAAACACGTTTAAAACCAAATCGTGACGGATTAACGAGCGAAATGTATACAATGTCAAATACAATTCCAACAAGTTCTACCGTTATCGTATTAAATCGCCTTATTAACCTGTACAGCTGCGCACACGCATGCAAAATGAACCAAACTACTGCCGTCTCTTTTACTACAAAGAACTTTAACGTGAGAATATAGGGACGAGTAGATTTTGTGTGTTTGGTTTAATTTTATGGTAATAAATTATTTTTGTATTGTCTCACCGGCACAGAAGGCTTTCGGTAGCTTAATTTAGCGATGCCTTGGTTTTTATATCGAATCTTTTGTTTGAGGTTAATGTTGGTAAAAAATAGTGGTGTATTTTTAAATTATTTGACGTGGAACTACTAACTTCGTGTCTTGTTGGGTTGGAATTAGGGACTTTGAAGTATTTATTTTATTTAAAAATTTTATAAACGTTAATTAAAATATGATCAATTAAAATACTTAAACTGAAGTTTAATAAACATAAGTTCTTTTTTGTCAATAGTATAATAAGTACAGTAAAGATTTTGTTTGAAACTACCGGCGCCTCGAAACTTACTCATTTATCAAAAAAGGTCAAAATTTTTGCAATAAACAGTATTTTATATTGATCTCGGTATTGTAAGCTATCTGTGTGCCAAATTTTACATACATCGGTAAAGCATTATTGGTATGAATGTCATACAAACATGACATACATTTCATTTTCCAAAATGCCGAAGATACCTAATTCTAATCGAACAAAATGTTCATTATGTAATATGTCTATCTGTGCATGTGTAATATGTAATTGACAACCTCTTTAGTGTGATGGTTGAGCAAGTCGGCTCATAACCCAGAGCTGGCGCGTTCGATTCCCGCGGTAGGACAAGTACACAGATACTTAAAGGCTGTTCAAGTATTACGTAAGCAGATTTATTACAATTATTTACCCCCCATCCCCCTTGTCAGCAAAAGTAAGCAAAGCTCTTACCCCCTCCCCCATGCTTACGTAAACATATTTCAATTAATGTATTGTTTTTTTTAATATTATAATGCTGTGTTTTTAGCAAAGACAATGTGAGGGTTGCTATTCTTGTAACAAGGTAAAAACTACCGATGACGTAATCATCATCTAGACTCCCCTATCCCCCATATCATCAAAAATAAGCAAAGTGCTTACGTAATATTTAAACGGCCCCTTGGGAAAAAAAAGCGCAAATACTTGTGCTGAGTCTGGGTGTTGTGATACTATGGTCCTCGTAATTCCTGGGTCCCTAGACACAGAGAGTCTTAGTTAGGGTCCAGGATCTAATGTATGTGATCGTTGGGCGTTATTATTATTATTATATGTACGAGTTAAAATCAAATGTTTTATTGTGCTATATCAATACAATTGCGTCGAAATTGAAAGCAATGATTGAATTATGACTTGAAATTGAATCACGTACAGTTCGATTATATCTAGAACTCCGAGTATCGAGTAACGGAATTATTAGTCGTTATAGATTATGGTAGTGTAAGGATCATGTTTCTGGAATCGATCACAAAATTATTTATGCTGCCAACGGGGCAACTACGAGGACCATGGTCCCACAACACCCAGACTCAGAACAAGTAGTTGCGCTTTTTTTTTTCTGTGCACAAATTATCATCCTGCCGCCACCTCCGGGCTATGAGCACAGAAGCTGTATAAAAAATATTGGCGTAATTGATTCAATTATTATTACGTACAAGTACCTACAACCAAAGGATGAAACGTAAACTATTTATCTATCTTCCGCCTAAAAAACTAACTGTACCGAATATGTACATATTCAATATCTAAATAGGATTTCCTATAGTTTACGAACTATGAAAGGGAATAAAAACAAGATTCTCCAAGTTTATTGAAGAAACTCCTAAACGGATGTGCACGAGCCTGACTTCCCATAAACTTCATCTCGTTATAAGTTTATGGGAAAGATGATATTTTCTACTAAATATGCCACTTCTTTCGAACCCACAGGATGTTGATAAAAGAGGGCATTTACTGCTAGCTACGATTGATTATCCTGGAAGAAATTGCTTAATGCGATAAGGTCCCCCTTTGTTCTACCGTACTTATTCTTTTGTAAATATTTTTTAAGTACATTATTATATGTATGTTAGTGTTCAATAAAGTAATATTGGATTGTATTTTATCGTATTGTATTAATTTGTGCTTTTTCTTTAATCTTCAAAACAGTACGTTAATAAAAAAAAAACTAATATAAATCAGTATAAAAGTTGATAAAAAAAAGTGTCAATAGAAACGTAACAAATAAATTATTGGGTAAAGTGACTGAAAATTTCAAGTTAAATACATTTTAAACTTTGAAATGAACAGTTTAAAAAGGTCATAGGTACTACAGCTTAGGGACTTAAATGTAATACATAATTATAAGTGTTAATAAAACCGTAGAAAATAAATATTTAGGTAACGTCACTGGAAATACTAAACAAAATTTTAAACAAAAACAAAACTAAAAGAAAGCTTCTGTAAAGATTATATCACATCTCAAAGATGTCAATTTAAATGAAAGTCTTCAGATAAACGTAGAAAATAAATTAGGTGACGGCAGTGAAACTATCACACCAGATACATTTGAAACATTAACTGTTACACCCAGCTCAGAACTACCTCGGTTGTACAAACCAGTACAGCCGTTAACAACAAATTACGACTCCCGCAGCGGCAGAATGCGAAAATCGTCTCGCTACCACTCACTACCACTGGCCTTAGATCCGAGATCTGAGGCATTCCTTCTGTGATTCAATAGACTTTTTATTGGAGTAATGGTGGACAGTGGACAGGAGGTGGCAATAAAAACTGAGGCCATAAATCGGAATTGAATGATGGACTGTGGCTTACCAGAACCATAATGCGAAATGGATGGGAGGAATAGGGGATAAATAGAATGGAGAAGCAAGCTCCCGACTGAAGCAATAGGCACTACGTTTCTACATTTTAAAATCAATTTAATAAATGGAAGTGAAGGTAAACATTTGGGTGATGTCAATGAAAATAATAGATTAATAGAAGGCTGCGCGGTTTAAAAAATGGCGATGAACTACGCTATAGGTAATGTCTTGTGTACAGAAAAAACGACAATATGGTTTTGCAAATGATTGAAAAGTTAAACTATTGATTATTTAATTAATTTTGCAATGGTGTTGGTAATAAACCAGCGCGGTAAGATACTTGTAAATGACAGGTTGACGCGACTTGTTCCAACCATTACTACCAATTTTAGTACGGCCATGGATGCAGGAGATAGATTTTAAAACTTTTTTAAATGTATTAGGTAATTTAAATTAGATTAAGTATTATTTGAACGTATCCATGATGACGAAAATATATTAAAATATATACAAGGTGGCATTTAACTCACTCTTTTCCTTAAATGTATGTACTTAGACCATGCTATAGAATATTAGTACAAGGTACAATTTAAAAAAGAAATGATTTTGTTTTAGTATTTAGTGCCTCTTGAAATAACTGCATGACAGCCGAAATGTCTATTTAACGGTACACGCTGCGCGGGCAACGGGTGAGTGCTTTGTAAATGTTTCGCAGGCAATAAAACACCTGCTTTGATCAATGTCACATGGCTATTCATTAGGATTTAAGTTTGATAATACCTAGATTTGATAAAGTTTTATTTCATAAGTACTTTTTTATTTAGTTATATGGGAGCATAGCATGGACTGAATATATTAAAGGAAAAGAACGAATCAAATTCCACCTTGTATATTATATATATATATATATTTTAATGGTAAAATGGGCATGCGTTTGACAACAAAATATGGTAACATAGCAAAAAATGTACGTACTTACTTTTTTGACAGTTTTACTCAAAACAAGCTATAGCTTACTAGCCTACTAAACGGGCTAATAGCCTACCTAAGTTTCGAGTAAAGCTGTCAAAAATTACCTATAAAATCAGCTACCGTAGACTAGACAGTTTTATTAGCTCCACCATCGCGTGATCAGGAATCGTAACTGCTACTTTCTACATTATAATATCTCAAACATGCGTCATTTGGACTCTTTGGACTTATACATTCATGCTACAATTTATACAGGACCTAGCCCGGGGCTATTTAAAACTTTCGATTTATAAATTTCAACCGTATCTCGAATTAGTAGAGTCGATTATCATTTGTTATTTTTTTAAAGTAGTATTAAAGTTAATCAAATGATATTGGCAAATTCCAACTCTAATCTCAAGAAATAAAGTTGCTAGTCGTTTGTTGGATGTTTTCCCGGTTTTGCCCGCGGCCACCAGTGACTACCGTTCATTATAAGGTTTCTGTTTTTTCGTAATTGATATTTAATGGGATTGTTCGATATTTTTCCAATACAGAATTACATTATTAAGTTTTGACTTAAGCTTCTCTCTCTCTCTTAATTACCCTAACTTTAAAAATATAATTATAATGCTGGAGTTTTGGCGGGAAAAGGAAAAAGATCGCGTCACCGCATTGTATTATTTTTCAAAACTTGTGTTATTTTCAGTGTTAGTGCATAAAATTGGTGGCATTTTATTCGTTAAGTGCTGGATTACAAGCATGAGTGTGGGAAAGTGATATAATGGTGGTGAAATGTTTATTTTCGTATTATTTCCAAAACTCCATAGAAGCTTCTGGTAAAGTTGCCATGGCTTTCCTAGGAGTGTGACTTGACTAGACTATGAATTGACTTGTTGACTTGGACTGTGACTTGACTTGACACATATATATAATATTAATTAATCCTCCAACAAGCCTACACACCCTCCGACCGCATGGATTCTAGCCCATCTGATCAGGATTTAATATGAATTATGTAGGTATACAGAACCATCTGCCATACACACGCTATGACGCGGCTGTCGGCAGCCTGCCCGATACCTAACAGGTAGTAGTAGGTATTTAAGGTTGTGTTAGCTAGAACGGTCACGAGTTTCCATACGGTCCATTCTTCCAGTGGACGTAGTCTTCTCGATCCTCTTATCCCGGCAACGGCCCAAGCCGAGGCTCGCGCCCCAGGGGTGCCCTTGAGCTAGTTGCTTCCCATTTATGACGGCTGGGGGCATTAAGCGCTTGCCCACCCGGTGACTCTAGTGACTCTCCGGTGACGCTGTAAAGGTCGGTAGAGACCAACAGCTTTATTTATTTATATAATAGTTTACGCACATAAAAAGTACAAAGGAGGACTTAATGCTAACAGCATTTTCTACCAGTCAACCAAGGCGTGCAGAGAAACAATTTGATTAGGCGTGCATATAAGAAAATGAGCATAATTTTGAACATTAATTTTGATCATCATATAAATTAAAATAAAACTATAACAACGATACAACTATTAAGGTATAAATATACATATTTTACAAATTTAATAATATACAAATATTAATGAATACTACAATATAGATAATATATACATAATTAAATAAAATACAAACTACATAATAATAAATAAATCTATGTTCTGCTAGTTCAAGTTTAGAGACTTTAGAAAATGTTACCTTTAGCAAGTTTAAAAGAATAAAGTGCAGCACCCACCAGCTACGGTTTGTTCGAGATCAGAAATCTAAGCAATAAAAAAAGCAAATTTATTTTGCAGCTGTTTTATATTTTTCTGCCAACTATACAAACTTTATACTTCTCAGTACAGGTATCAGTAGTTTTATTATAGTCTGTGGTATAGGCAATCAAAAGCTAGGTTAAGTATTCAGAGATTTTATCGGCTTCTTGCATACTGCGTATGAAAAGGTATTTAAAACATAATCTAGTGTATATCTGGAAGTCTAGATTGTATCTGAGTGAATTATTTTATAGCACTCAGGTATGGCTATTTGTTGACTTATTGATAAACATCGCCACGGATATAAAAAAATAAAAGTGGCTAGCAAAGGTTTTCATTTTTTTTTTAGATATTTTTGTTGGAATTTAAATGTACAGTTTTTTATTGAGTACTAAGGTAAAAAATATATTATTTAAATACTAACAGTTTATTCTTAAAAATGTTGCTAGCACAAAAATGTTGCTAGCACAAAAATGTTGCTAGCACAAAAATGTTGCTAGCACAAAAATGTTGCTAGCACAAAAATGTTGCTAGCACAAAAATGTTGCTAGCACAAAAATGTTGCTAGCACAAAAATGTTGCTAGCACAAAAATGTTGCTAGCACAAAAATGTTGCTAGCACAAAATTCCTCCTCTAAAAAATATTTTGATTCGGTCTATCTATCACTTTTTAGTTCCGAATGCCTACTAGACCCTGTATTTCTGATATAAGTAAATTGTATTATTTTGAGAAATAAAGCTCTTAAACCAAAATTCTATTTTTATGTGACCTAAAAAAGGAGGAGGTTCTTCGTTCTTCTTAATTACATTGTACTTTTTTTATGTTTGTTACCTCAGAATTTTCGACTGAGTGAACCGATTTTGATTATTCCATTTTTATTTGAAAGCTGATGCTTCCCGTGTGGTCCCATTTCAATTTGGTCCAGTTCTGACAATGGCATCCATGAGGAAACCATATAGACTGAAGTAAGTTTTTTAACGCTTTGTTATACTAGTCTCAGGCCCGCATTACAGAACTATGCTCGGTTGTAGATTGATGCTCAAGTAAAGATAACATTCTTACATTTGACTGTTTTCTGAATGAATTCTCGTCTTGAGCACAGATTCACGACTGAGCGTAGTTCAGTAATACGGGCCTAAGGTATATATAGTTGCTCATTTTAACGCAAATATTGATTTTGAAAAATATTTATACAATGCATACATATACGAATATTTGAACGGCGTTTTAAGTAGCGAGATGTTTATTTAGAACCCAGTTTAGTGTGCGACTTTACGCAAGTATGTATAAATAAAACAGAAGTTCTAGAAGCAAGGCAAAGTGCTTATTTGAAGATTATTTTTTGCTTTTGGGTATGATATTAAGTACAAGTAAAAAATCATTGTTTTTTTATTAATTCACAGAGCAGATTGCAAACACTTTTCACGCCATAGTTGTTAGAATAGTAAAGCCGTTTTGGAGTAAAAATAAATAGTAATATATTTCAAAATTTCATTTTTTTTTTTTTTTTTTTTTTTTTTATGCTACTGAATGATGTGACGAGCTAGTCGTTCACCTGATGTTAAGCGCCACGGCCGCCCATAACAGAACAGTGTCATTCGGAACCCCAAAAGAGAGTTACGTGTGACACAGCACTGCGCACATCATCCTGAGACATCAGCACAGCCTGGTAATAAGATTACTAGGCTGTGAGATCAGGTCATAAAGTCTCAATTGCCCAGTAATTTCACTAGCTACAGTGCCCTTCAAACCGGAACACAGTAGTGCTTGCACACTACTGCTTGACAGCAGAATAACTGGCAAAGCGGTGGTACCTACCTAGACGAACTTTACAACAAAGTACTACCACCTAGTACCTTCATTTTTCATTTTCAAATTTGGAAAGTCATTCGTCAGTTTTTCAGCTTAGCCACTTTCTCAACTCGACGCTGACTTTTTACGTCGATTAAATATTACTCTCCAGTAAAGCTCAAAACATATTTACAGACATTTAATTTACGGACGAAACTACAAGCTTTTAGAGCTTGCTTTAGTACTTTTGATTGTCTAACTATAACTCCATAGAAATATTCAGTAAAGTATTAACTGCTTTACTGGAGTTTGACTTTGACTTACCGTGAAATAGAGTGGCTAGACTGGACGAGACTAGACTAGGCATGAACGTCGATTTGAATACTTTATAAATCTGCACTATGTTTTTTGGCGGGAAAGCGAAAAAGATTGCGTCACCGCATTGTATTATTTTCCAAAACTTGTGTTATTTTCAGTGTTAGTGCATAAAATTGGTGGCATTCTATTCATTAAGTGCTGGATTACAGGCATGAGTGTGGGAAAGTGGTATAATGATGGTGAAACGTTTCTTTTCGTGTTGTTTCCAAAACTCCATAGAAGCTTCAAGTAAAGTTGCCACCACTTTACTAGGAGTACGACTTTGACTAGACTATGACTTTTGACTTGATGACTTCGACTGTGACTTGACACATATTGGCGTGAAATACCATTAACTTGATAAATTATCAATTACTTGACACTGGCTAAATACACGGAGGTGTGGAGCCAAAACATAAAAAAAAAACTCTGCACTAGTGTCGACACTAAAGCTAAACTTAAACTTCTGATAATGGGGAAGTGAAAACGATCAAGATATTTTTGTTTTTAGACAGGGAATCCTAGTTAGAGTCCAGGATCTAGTATATGATCTTTGGGCGTTATTATTATTTATTTATTTATTATTATTTTAATTTTCTTTACTTTAAGAGAATGCGCACAGAATCGATGAGTTTTCACATTTATACTGTGAGCATTGACTAAATATGATAATCAGGCGGTACCCAACTAAAAAAACTATTAATGCCACAGTTTATTACATACATTAATTATCTTTAAGTAGGTACTATATAATGTCAGAATGAGTTTGAATAGGCAATATTTAAGTTTGGAATTAAAGCTCTATTCCATTGCAAGATATAATTTAGATAGATCGCGGCCCCGCGATGGAGTGACCCCATCCGGACATAAAAAAAGAAATGTATGCAGGCGTAGTTATTACGTAAAGCAGGTGCAGGTGGTCGCAGGTTCGTTTTAATGATGGTCTGACAGTTAACTCTTTTAAAGGTAATTGAGGTCAAAACGTGCTTAAAATAATAAAAAATATTACATTTCTGTTAAGCGCAGTTTTTCAATCTATACAAAATTCAAAGTCCTGACTGAATGACTGACTTATATATATATCAACGCACAGCTTCCAGAGACTTGAAATTTGGAGGGTGTGTTCTTTGTAAAGTGTAGGCATCCACTAAGTAAGGATTTTTTGAAATTCCACCCCTAAGAGGATGAAATGGGAAGAAGAAGAATATTTTTCATAGATAATGCAACCATGCATTATCTATGAAAAATATTCTTCTTCTTTTCCTATAGACGACGCGGGTGAAGCCGCGGGCAGAAGCTAGTTATCAGATAAAAGCTATTCATTGGATAAAACAAAACACAGTGAAAATAAATGAACAGTTTTGTATATATATAAGAACACTGCAGTAATAATGGTACTTTTATTTTTATCAGATTATAATTTGTTAGTTGAATAACATTTATCCAGCCGTTGAAAAATCGCACAATTAGACAACTCTTTAATATAAAAAGTGATTTATTTACTGCCATTTTAAATGATTTAAAAATTCAATGTAAAATATCCCTTTGTTAAGAACACGATGGAATTGACTGACGCTTTTATTTACATGTTCTCAGAAAAAAAAATTTTTTTAGTGATATAGTGGGTCAAGCCGTATGGACTTTTACGTGGCTAACCCTACCCATGCGTGACGCTACAAGATTTCAGATATTTTTGGGCAAAATATTGTTTTAATAAGTTCTTCTTAACAATTCAAGAACTTATTTCCTACTATGACGTTATAATAGCTGTAAGAGTACCTAATACATATTCTTCATCCTATAGACATTTAGTATCTCCAAAAATATTTCCGAAAACTGTAAAGCTCGGATATTTATGCCGTAGATAAGTTTCAAGAAGAACTTGGTGAAATGATCAGTTATTAATTACTAAGTAGAAGACCCATTCTCTCACGGCTTTAGTGTAGTGTTGAAATAGTGAAAATAAGTTTCTCCATTGAAGAGATTACAATCTACATGCAGATTTAGATCTTTATGTTATTACAATTATCAAGTTCTTTTTAAGTACTTAATAGATTAAAAATGTTTCTTTTAAAAAAATTTAGGTAAACGCTACGGTTATAATTCTCGGCATTAAAATAGTCGAACAAAATACGGTTTACTTTAGTGATGTGACACGTGATATGACGTAAGATCTTATTGCAATCTCATTAACATTTTCAACATGCAAAACTTCGATTTGGTAATTGTCAAAATATCTCAAACTTTTTGTTATTGCCACCCAAATCGAATTCGCAAATCCTTCTTCCAATAATTAACCTTAATTGCCAATAAACTGTTACTCTCACGTGTTCCAAACAATAACACTGTAATCCTTTGTGACTTCACTTTCTACGCACACAAAAACGCACAATTTCCGCACTGAACCGCGACGGGCAAGCAGCGTAGCTCCGGCATTGTGGCCACACCCTTATGATCACACATCCAGAAATTTCAAATTTCGACCACAGAACGCATCCATCACTGAATCACTGGCTGAGGATAAACGCGCGAAAAACATTCGAAATTCAAACGCGATCGTTTCAACCGGCCGCGCATGCGTTACTGCCGCGCGAGTAGCTGAGCAAGTGAGATGCCACTGAACGTGAGATAGACATACAATTATCCTTTCAATAGACAGAGATAGAAGAAACCATCCCTTTGACAGTTGACTATGCATACTTAATAATAAATAATGGAAATAATCGAGTTGTCGGACAAATAATGTCACTGCACTATTACGAAACGTAATAAAACTTGTGAATAGCTCGTGGTTTTTAATTAAAAATAGAAAGTTGATGCAGATTAAGAATGTTGGATCTGAGATTAATGAGCTCGGTAATGGCTCCGTAATAAATATGTTTTATGAGTTTTAAATTAACATTGATGGGTCGGCTTTTATCTTGGACCTTTAAAATGCATGTTTCCGCGCAATGTAGACCAATTCCGGCGGTAGATTTCTTTTGTCGTGATTAGGTGTCTCGTTATATTCCCATGGTTATAATATGAGGTATTAATGACGTAATCATAGATACCACATTTATTCTTTATTTTGATATAGCCATATTTATACGCCAATAGCTAGAGTAAGGTAAAGATTTTTCATAGCTTTTTAGAGGCGTAGATACTTTAATCGGTTATGAAATGGTGCAAGATGATTATAAAACATTTTGATGGAAACAAATCCAAAGTTAACTAAAAATACACCGAAAAATGACAAAAAATGAAGGCCTGTCCTTGACTGTTCGAAGCCAGAACGATGTTTAGTCATCGATCGATGAGTAAGTTGAGATTTCATTCACGATTCGATAATTTTCTGAATGCAATCTCGTCTTGAGCGTGGATTCACGACTGAGCCTCTATCTGTAATACGGGCCCTAGACTGAGAGTAGCTAATAATATATTCTAGGCCTACATGGGTCTGTCAATCTGTAGGAGCTTAAAAACAACGATGGTCGTGTTGTATAAATCGTAGTTTACGATTGTAAATCTTCCGTAAACGTAAAAATAACGATTACAACAAATTATGATAAACAAATAGGTAGTAGTAGTTAAACGATAATAAGTAAATTGAGAAATTACTCATCTATCACTCAACCAAACATGCAAGATGGCATGAGCTACAGCCTCTGAGGTGTTTCCGCTGAGGTATAACATGGGGCACTTCAAACGGCGGGTAAATAATCTTAAAAGGTAGGCAACGCATTGGCATCGCCCCCGGTGTTGCAGGAGGCGAAGGTAACTGCTTACCATCAGGCGGGCCGTCTACTTGTTTGTCTGTTCGTGTTATAAAAAAAACACGCCACTGAAAGCTAAACTATACGAAACGTCCCACACCACTGAAAACTAAACAATGTGAAACGCCCCGTGCTACTGCAAGCTAAACTATGCGAAACGTCCCACGCCACTGAAAGCTAAACTATACGAAATGTCTCACACCACTGAAAGAGGATGCTATGCAAAACGTCCCACACCACTGAAAACTAAACTATGCGAAACGTCCCACAGCACTGAAAGCTAAACTATGAAAAACGTCCCACACCACTTAAAGCTAAACTATGCGAAACGTCCCACACCACTGAAAACTAAACAATGTGAAACGCCCCGTGCTACTGCAAGCTAAACTATGCGAAACGTCCCACATCACTGAAAGCTAAACTATGCGAAACGTCCCACAGCACTTAAAGAAGATGCTACTCTACTTTCACATAATTATCAATTAATATTCAAATTTAATCAAACTTAACCACAGTTGTTTATCTTGCATCCACATCCGTTATAATTATAATTTACCATCAACCTACATATAACCAGCTTCTTTATCGGTAGCTATTTAACAATGTGTGTCACTGGATACGTCAAACAGAGTTTTATAGTCGACCGGTGTCTGTGCGACTTTGAAAGTACATAATGCGCTTTGAGCAACCAACCAGGAGTCGGTCTGGAGTCACTAAAACTTCACAAGAATTATGTTATAATAATAATAATATTAACACCCAATGATCATATACATTATACATAGATCCTGGCCCTTTGGATTTCCTGTGCCTAGGCACCTAGGAACTACAAGGACCATGGTCCCACAACACCCAGACTCAGAACAAGTATTTGCGCTTTTTTTCTGTGTACAGATGCTTGTCCTGCCGCGCGGGAGTCAAACCCGCCAGCTCCGGGTTATGAGCCGACCTGCTGAACCACCACACCACAGAGGCTGTCAATAATCTATTTCTGTATCTAAACGAATGACGTCAGGATTTCAGGAACAGCCGTTCGATATCAATCGCAGTGCCGCTAAGAACTCTATTTGAAGAAAGGTTTTAAAATGACTTCAATTGTCTCAATTCATCATCAGCCTATATTAGTCCACTGCTGGACATAAGCCTCTCCCAAGGAATCCGATCTTCGGCTCTATTTTTCTATTTAATTTCATTAATTTATTCGCCTTAATTTATTATCAAAAAATTGTATGGGATCACAACGAAAGTGTATCCTTGCAAATAAAAAAAGAATTTTACAAATTATTTATAAATAGGTTATAAATGATGGTGGTAATAATATGAGGTAACAAACGTAATTCTTTGAAGTTGGTTGAAAATATGAAATTTCGCGTGACACTGCGGTGCATACGTCACCCCGAGACATCAGCACATTCTAGTAATAAAATTATTTTCTTGGTATATCTATGTGATCACGAAACTTTGATTGCAATGCAACAGCAGTAATTTCCATACTAACTATTGCATTCAAACTGTTGAGTTAATACAAATTTGTTTTTCTATCTGTTGCAATCGAGTTCATTTGCCCAGTAATTTCAGTTTTCATATTGAATTATGTCAGTCACTTTTGTTTTATTTTATCATTTGTATTTAATTTTTTTATTTATTATTCATTTTATTTTATTCTCAAAGTAAAACTTACAGGTAGTTATACATATAAGTATCAAACTAATAGGTACAGAAAGTTAATAGCTTTTAGTACATTAGTATTCATTAGTATTCATTCCTAATGAATTAATCATGTGCGTGTGTTTGTGTGTATGTGAATGTTTGTTACCTTCTATCTCCGTCACTACAAAACCGATTTTGATTAATTTTGAAATGCAGATAGACTTATACGCTGGATTAACACATAGGATACTTTTACTCTGCGGGTGAAACCACGGGGCGCATCTAGTCATTAATAAATCAATTAAGCTATTCTAGTTTTAATTATCAAGTGAGTGGTTCGTCGGAAGGTTAATTAAAGAATTCTTTCTAATGAGATAACTTAGTTATAAACTTATAATCTTAGTGGATGCTCTTAAGGTTTTATTCGAGTGTTTAGATAGAAATGGTTCGATTAAGTTCTGATTTTGTCATTAAACACGTTATTATAGAATAAAAGTATTTTCATTTGGATGTTGTGGGACCATGGTCCTCGTAGTTTCTGGGTCCCTAGACACAGGGAATCCTAGTTAGGGTCCAGGATCTGTGTATGTGATTGTTGGGCGTTATTATTATTATTAATGTAAAATTGATCCTAAATATAATGTGAAACATCAGTTGTGATTGATTGAGTAGTGGTGATTGGCTTCTAATTTAAACCAGATGAACTATTTTTAAATTTAAGCGTACCGTTATGGCTTGGAGATATTTTTTTATCCTGAAATATGAAAATCTCTGACAAAATAAACTGCTTGCACATTTCATAATAACGATTTAAAAAAAAACAACACGTATTTATATATTTTATCATAACGAAATCAATAATTTTAACTTTGTTTTGTCTCTCAAGTTCCAATGTGAATGTACAATATGCCAGTTGCCTCACGATACAAGGAAAACTCCTTTGACTTTGTAAAAGCGAGCGCAAATTCTGCACATAACTTGAAATGTTGTTGGTGCTGGGCCGATTGGGATTTGAACCTGGGTTTCAAATAAATAATTCCCGTTTTTAACACATTATTATTTTATGTTTATATCCCAAACAAGAGAGGGGGAGAGATATCTATAAATCAAATATATTATATGAAACTCATGTCACAGTGATCCTTATGAAATTTTGTGCGTATATTTAGGTCTGAGAGTAGGTCATAGTCTATATTTGATCACCACCACGCGGGTGAAACCGCGGAACGCAGCTAGTGCAACTGTAAAATTTCAAAGTGGATAATCGAAAAGGTAAGTTCTTCGAAGGCAGCAGGCACGTTTGATCCTGGTATCCGAACCCACCAGCCGCAGATATTATTTGCTACCATACAATCAGCGTGTAACTGCAGCACGGCTCGGCTTGGGATGATACTACGGTCACTCGAAGATATAATAATCAAAGCTTTACCCATTGCTGAAGTTATTTTTGTGTTTAGTTCAACCAAATATGATGTGTCTAAATTCGGAACTATTATGGGTTATGTTTGTCTTAGTTTCTTTAAGTTGAACTAGATGGCGCTCACCATTGGTGATAATTATTTCATATTCATATTCATTTATTTGCATTCATGTACAATTTCTGAATCGCGGTGACAAGATTCTCACAGAGTTTTATGTGCCCGAATTTGAATATGTGCTGTAAACCACACGACTAACGTAAAACTCTTTGAATTGGCTCCATCTATCGGCCGTTACAACTTTGCTACAACTACGCTATATCTATTGTAAATTGTCATTTTACCGAACAATCCAACATAATAATACAAATTTTTAGCTTTGTTATGTTGACAATGGATGGAGATCTACATTATCTAACAACTTTCAACGTCCGTTCGCCTCGCCACTCGCCAGCGTACTCCTCAAAAACTTTTTTCTGCCGAGATTTTTACCTCTCAAAATTATGAGGTTCCGTGGGAAAATGGGTTAATGCTGAGTGAAACCATCGAGTGACTCTAGTATATTTATGCTAGATATGTGAACGTATTCATCATCTGCGAGGTCGTACGACAAGCTGCGTAGAAAAGACATCAACGCGCAATATGTTGCGATTTTTTTGAAATAATCTTTTATTTTTATGTGTACTTAAAAAAAATATCTTCATCAGCTGGAAGATATCCACTGTTGAACATAGAACGACACTTTTAAATAAAATACGTCATCCAAATACTTTAAAGGATGAATTTAAGACAAATGAAGTCACCATTAATGCCCCTTTTTAAAAGATTTTTTTTTTTTTTTTTTTTTTTTTTTCTTCAAACTTGTCTAGCATTTGACCGCGCTCTCACCTGATGGGAAGTGACGATGCGATCGAAGATGTAGCATGCTAGCCAAGTAAATACCTATTCACTCTTCTCTTGAACACGCCCGGGTCATATTTCGCCGGAAACACAGACGCTGGCAGGGCATTCCATTCCTTAGCCGTTCTAATTAAAAACGTTGAGTCAAATCGCTTGGTACGAATGGGTGGTATTTCGACCACGAAAGGATGGCGCTTAGCCGAGCGTCTAGTAGTCCGGTAGTGGAATGGTGATGGGAGAATGAGATCATGCAGTTCTTGAGCGCATTCGCCGTGGTGTAATCTGTAGAAGACCGACAGACTTGCCACCTTACGTCGATGTGCAAGGCTCTGGAGCCTTTCACCAACCAAAGTGTCGTCGTCAATGAGCCTTTTGGCACGCCGTTCAATCGAGTCCAGAGCCTCAAGCTGGTACTTGGCAGACCCGTCCCACAGGTGGCAGCAGTACTCCATACACGATCGGACTTGTGCTTGATAC
The DNA here is from genome assembly GCA_905220475.3 of Ennomos fuscantarius. Classification (NCBI taxonomy): domain Eukaryota; kingdom Metazoa; phylum Arthropoda; class Insecta; order Lepidoptera; family Geometridae; genus Ennomos; species Ennomos fuscantarius. Next base: position 406,118 of record HG992040.1, on the reverse strand, counting down.
AGATTTAGAAGCTGTCCAGGTGTGAAGTACCGCCTTACCTTGGACAATATGCCGAGTTTTTTTGAAGCTACTTTGGCTTTGGACTCGATGTAGGATCCAAAGTTTAGGTTTGACGTGAGATCAACACCCAAAAGCTCAAGATGGTTTCCTAAACTTACAGATACACCACGGAATGAAGGAGCCAGATGGAGTGGGCTCTTTTTAGCAGTGAATAAACACGCCTGTGTTTTTGCAGCATTGAACCTAACCAAGTTAGCATCGCCCCAATCGGACACGGCTTTCAAAGCCAGGTTCATGCGCTCAACCATAGCCTCTCTCTCAATCCGGACATCGTCACCACTGGCTCGGGCACTGGATGTGTATCTTTCAACAACAGTACTATCATCTGCATACCCAAAGGTACCGGGCTTTAGCAAATCATTGATGTGAAGTAAGAATAGTGTTGCTGAAAGAACTGACCCCTGAGGTACACCAGCATTAATAGCTAATTGATCGGAAGAGCAGCCATCAAGAACCACTCTAAGCGATCGTTCCCTCAAAAAGTCTGATATCCAAGTGCACAAACCAGCAGGTAGTCCGTAAGATGGAAGCTTATTCAGAAGACCGTCGTGCCAGACCCGATCAAATGCCTTAGAGACGTCTAGAGATACAGCAAGTGCCTCTCCATGCATCTCCAAGGCTTCGCTCAATATGTGCGTGGCGTATGCGAGAAGATCCCCAGTTGACCGGTTTCGGCGAAATCCGTATTGCCGGTCACTGAGGAGATCATTGACTTCAAGGTGTGCCAAGAGCTTGTTGTTGATTATACGCTCCATACTCTTACAGAGTATGGAGGTAATTGAGATGGGTCGGTCGTTGGCAGGATCAGCACGACTGCCCTTCTTAGGTACAGGTTGTACATTGGCTAGCTTCCAACTCTTAGGGACTATTCCGGTGTCTAGAGAGAGGCGAAATAGGCGTGTTAAAATGGGAGACAACTCAGGTGCACAGCTCTTAAGTACAATTGCTGGTATACCATCGGGACCACTGGCTTTGTTCACGTCTAGACTGCATAATGTTTTTAGTACCTCCTTCTGACGTATGCGTATTTCCGGCATGAAAGCACCGCAATGTGGAAGGCAGGGAGGTACCTCATTAGCAGTATCTAAACGCGAAGCTTCTGCAAAGAGAGTGGCAAACAAGTTTGCTTTTTCTTTTGCAGTGTGAGCCAGCGATCCGTCAGGTTTTAATAATGGAGGCAGTGAAGATCGACAGAAGTTCGCTTCAACCGATTTGGCTAGGGACCAAAAAGCCTTACTACCAGCTGGATAGGAAGCAAGTTTAGTCCCTATTCGACCAATATGATTGAAACGAGCCTTCCTTAATTCCTTCTTACAGGCCTTGGCGGCAACATTAAAGGCTTTCTTCTTAGCTCGAGTGTCCGATGCCTTGCGTTTTCGAGCGTCAGCCCATGCCAGATATGCCGCATGTTTCTGCGCTTCAGCGTGTGCACAGTCGGCTCCAAACCATGGGCTGGCTTTGCTGGTCATGGGTTTATCGGAAAATGGAATAAAATATTCCATAGCCCGACATACTACCTCAGTAACCGCATTCGCGCAAACCGTCGGATCTCCAGAAGAAAAACACGTTTGCCGCCAAGGATATGAGGCGAAGAAATGTCGCATCTCATCCCAGTCTGCTAAATTGTATCTCCAGACACGCCGAATGCTCTTAGGGCTTGGGTCAGGCGGGGAGTATACTGAAACGGACTTAACCAGACAGTGATCGGAGCTACCAATGGGTGAGGATACCGCCACAGAGTATCGGTCTGGTTCAGTCGTGAGCAGAAGGTCGAGGCAGTTAGCAGTGTGGCTATCAATGTCAGGCACTCGCGTTGGCTCTTGAACAATCTGCGTTAAATTGAGCGCCAAAGCGAGCTTACGCGTCTCTCTCCCAGCGTGGTCCGTGATCTGGTGTGGGACTAACCACTCTTGGTGGTGAGCATTGAAGTCCCCTAGAACAACAAGCTGAGCCGAAGGATAGCGTTGCTGAGCCACATCTGCCGTTTCACTGAGATACTCCATTAGAAGAGTTGTCTCCCGGTCACCGCTATGTGATCTGTACACACCAGCATAGAGAATTTTCTCAATGCCAGTGTCCACTAGCACCCAAATCACCGAAAAGTGGGGATGTTCAAGGTTCCGGAGACGCAAACAACAAATGTCATCACGGACGAAAACGCAGATACCAGCGCGTGGAAGGAAGCGGTTTTCCAAGATGAATCCTGGATAGTCCAGATATGCCGTGTCTGATGGACATCCTATTTGCGTCTCAGTCAAGAAGAACAAGTGTGGTTTATTGGTCTCCAGATGATGATGGACCGCTTGCAGATTTGAGTGCAGCCCACGAATATTTGTGAGGTGCACTTTAAGAGTGAGGACGTGCATCTGCCGTTTAAACTTGTTCACTTTATTAGACTTTTTCATGGTTGGGTGAGTTAGGTAGACAAGTTAGAAGTGGACGAGATATTGGGATGCTAACCCTCAGTAATAGAGAAGCTTCCGCGCCAATGGAGAACTTGCGCGGAGACTGCGGGGACGCCCGAACCCCCCTGAAATTACCCACAAGTTCCTCACTTCCAGTCGCCAACTGGCCCTGTGGGCAACCTCAGGATTTTACACAAGCGGCGGGGCAGCCTTTCGTAGTTGGCTAGACTACTACTTGGGCCCCCTACAACTTGCGGTCGGCCAGCAGAGAGCACCGTGCTTCGGATCCCGCTACCCTCCGAAGCAAGGTCTCCGACGCGAAAGCCTCTCCATCACCAATACCGGTCTGCATACCCAACACAACTGTCCACATCTACTCGTCAGAACGGCTTCATTGGACGTCACGATGGAACACGACGAGTCGCTTGGCATCGTGGTTTTGTCCAATGGGTGGTAACTAAGCCGGCGGCTAAGGCCTTCCACCAGTTATTTGGTTGCTCTTTTGGCACCACCCAGGGGTCACGTGTAGGGAAACTAGGGTTAAAGCCTACGGACGCGAGCAAACACAAACCCCCAAGATATATTAATACCATTTCACGTCGCGGTCGCAGCGAATCTCAGACAGAACCAAAAGTAGTATCCACAAGCGCACGCGCCGCACGCTACACCGATATCATCACATCACGAATTCCCACTTTCATACCTTTGATTTACGGCTCAATTTAAATTATCTACCTAGGAATTTGTAACGCTACCTCTAAAATTATTTCTGCCAACTTTTCACGCAATTTAAACTCTACCTTAGATCCCTACCAAATAAGGATTAAAATTATATTTTCCGATTAAGTTTTGTTACTCGATGTAATTGTTGCCAGTAGAAAAGTTCCGGCAACAATGTTTTACCGTTTGATTTAGTAATGTAAGTTCAGTTTGGGATTATTAATGGATCTTTAACAGGGATTAGTTATGATCGTTACGATATAATCAGATATCTATAATAAGCAAATACTTTTTCTCAGTCTGGGTGTTGTGGGACCGCGGTCCGGGTAGGAACCCGGAGACGCTGTAAAAGTCGGTAGAGACCAACAGCATTAGCCCGTTCAAAAAAACTTATGGTTCACATAGTTCCTGGGTCCCTAGATACAGGAATCCTAGTTAGGATCCAGGATCTATGTATGTGTATTGCTATTATTATTATTAACACAAATCTATAATATATAAGAATTTATAATTAATTAATATTAATTATTTAATAACGCCCAATGATCACATACATAGATCTTGGACCCTAACTAGGATTTCCTGCGTCTTTTGCATCGGAAATTGTACTTTTGCACCTAACTCGAGCTGCCTAATTTCGAGAAGCTACATGAGCTTCCCGTTTTATTTTCATCTATGCTTTAAAGTCGCAAAAACCCGATAAAAAGCCATAACCAAAAAAAGTAAATGTAAATACATTAATTACATCACCCTTTTACGTCAAAACTCTTTAGTTCATAGATAAGTGTAATTATGATTATTTTTAAACAGTGCCAGTCAGCTGTTTCACAGAATTTAGAATAACGTAGTTGACTGGAGTTTTTGGCGGGAACACGAAAAAGATCACGTCGCCGCATTGTATTATTTTCCAAAATCTGTGTTATTTTCAGTGTTAGTGCATAAAATTGTTGGCATTTTATTTGTTAAGTGCTGAATTACATGCATGAGTGTGGGAAAGTGGTATAATGATGGTGAAACGTTTCTTTTCGTGTTGTTTCCAAAACTACATACAAGCTAGTTATGTACCCATAACCGGCCTCCTCCGGCCGCTGCCTAGAGTCACGCCACAGTCCCAGACGCATGATCAGCGGAATGTTATCGCATCCGTCGCTGGAACGGTGGCGAGAGCCGATCGGAAGGCAGTCGTTCTTGTATCAAATTCTACAGACGGTCGCTTACTGTAATAATCTATTAATATTAAATAAATTTCGTAAAATCCGAAATAATAGTTTTAAAAATCACCTCAAAGCGCTCCCGAAAGTTATCTGGCGCAGCCGGTACGATTGCTGGCCGTCGCCATCGCGAATAGTAGCGCTATATTTTTCGTGAAATTCGGAAAAGTGTGAAAAATCGCGTGTGGTGACTAACAGTGAGAGTGTTATAAAATATATATGTATGCCTAAAATCGGTATCGCGCTCTCCCCGGCAATCCATACGAACCAAATAAAATAAGATACTTAGTGGGACCTGGAACGTGATGACTATGGCGGTTGGACAGTGAGTAATAGAAGTAAAATCCTTCTACTTTCCTTCCCTGCCTAATTCCCAACTGGTGTTAATATTAAGTTATTTTTGGTTAGATATATTTTGTGGTTGGCTAAAATCGCACCATTTAACTAGACTAGTAAGACGCATAAATTCTCTTATATTATATTATATTATATTATATAGTGTGTATTAAATAGTTTAAAATGGCTCAACCTCAAATGCAAACTATGGCCGCGCCCTTACCTGCCTCGGTACCGCAAAAGCCTTCAGAACTGCAAGTACCACGGGATGTTTTAAGTTTAGTACCAGAGTATAATGGTGAAACTAAGACACTAAGCTTGTTTTTAAGAAAATGCAAATATGTAATTGAACGGTACCAGGGCACAAGGGCACGTAATGAGTATTTGATGCAGTGCTTTACTAGTAAGTTAACTGGTAAAGCAGCGGCACTGATTAGCGAAAGAGGGGATTTTGAAACATTCGATGAGCTTCAATCACTGTTGATTCAGCATTTCGGAGACCCTAGGAGTGAAGAATGTGTTGCTATAGAGCTGGAGACCCTTAAGATTAAGCCTAGTGAATCTTACCTCGAGTTTTGTGGCCGGATCCAGGATATTCGCGCGATCCTTTTGTCCAAGGTCAATCAAAGCTCCTCACCCACATTACGGGAAGCGAAGCGAGTAATTTACAATAATACATCACTAAATGTATTTTTATACAATTTATCAGAACATATGGTTAGAACAGTTAGAATTAAAAATCCGAGCTCGTTAGAGGAAGCGTTACAACATGTCTTGGAGGAAGTTAATTTTCAAGAGCAATATAACATGCGTTCTAAAATGCTGCAAAGCAAATCAGTGCAAATTAACTTTAGGCCATCACCTCTGCCTCAAGGTCAATTTAAATTTGGTATACCAAATCAGGCAAACAATTTCGTGCGTCCTAATGTACCCAGCTTTGCATATCGTGCACCGATTCCAACACAATTTGGATATAGACCACAGTTCAATACCGCACCAGCTCAACCACAGTTTGGACAGCGACCACAATTTGGCTTCAGACCACAACCGCAGGTAGGTCAGACTGGCTTTAGACCGCAAGCAGGACAGTTCGGGTACAAGCCGCAAGCAGGTCAGTTTGGTTTCAAGCCACAACCAGGTCAGTTCGGGTATAGGCACCCACAGCCACAAGGTTATCGTCCACCTCATCAATACTCAAACGACGTGTCTATGCGAACAGCCCCAGCAAGACCCCAGCAGTTACCTGTAAATGAAACATATGCGTTAGAAGGTCAGTACTGTGATTATTATTATCCCTACGAAACTTACGAGACCTACGATAATATGACTCCCGACGCTTATGATGGTATGTATGGTTATCACGAACCTTCAGTTGACCACCCCGCTGAAAATGATAGGAGCGAAAATAGTGAGCACGGTGTTACGACCTCAGCAACTAATGAGCAAGAGACAGTCAATGCTCTTGAAAATTTTCACGTAGGTGTATTTCCAATGACTACGAAATGATAGAAATAAATTATGACGCCTCATTAAAATTACCATATAATAGGTCTTTACCTATGAAATTGCCGTATTGCAGTACAGACTTTTTCAAACAAAAAAAAGTTTTGATTGGCTATGAATTCTAAATTCAAATTAATTTTGTTTTAAAAATATGACATTCTATTTACAATATAAGTCTTTTGTTTATTGATTAGCGTTGTATTTTCATTACATTTCAACAATTTTCCTCATAATGGATACTTTGAAATTTCGTGTAATTATGGAATATGAGTTCCGTCGTGGCACCAACGCGGCACAAACGACACGTAACATCAACGACGTTTACGGAGAGAACTGTACAAACGAATGTACAACCCGTTATTGGTTTGCTCGGTTCCGTTCTGGGAATTTTGACTTGAAAAATGAACCTCGTGGTCGTCCGGAAACTTTGGTCAACAATGATGAATTAAAGGCGATTGTGGAAGCTGATGAATCTCAATCTACAGCTGAGCTGGCAGCAGCTTTTGATGTTAGCATCAAAACAATATTGGTCCATATGCGACAGATTGGCAAGATAAAAAAGCTTGATAGATGGGTGCCCCACGAACTTAACGATCGCCAGCGCAACATACGCGTCGAGACTTGCCTTGCGCTGCTTAACAGGCACAGAAATGAAGGAATTTTGAACCGAATTGTTACGTGCGACGAAAAATGGATTCTTTTTGACAATCGAAAGCGCTCAGCAAGTTGGTTAGATCCTGGTTCGGTACCAAAGCAATGTGCAAAACGAAAAATGACCCCTAGAAAGGTGATGGTCACAGTTTGGTGGTCTAGTGCTGGTGTGATTCATCATAGCTTTTTACAAAACGGCGAGAGCATTACTGCAGATGTGTACATTGAAGAACTGACCACAATGATGGCGAAACTCGCACGTCTGCAACCAGCTTTGGTCAATCGGTCGTCTCCACTGCTACTTCACGACAACGCGCGAACCCATACTGCACAACAGACCGTCTCTAAGCTGCATGAGTTGGGTTTGGAAGCTCTCCCTCATCCGCCATACTCACCAGATCTTGCGCCTACCGACTATTACTTTTTCCAAAATTTGGACAACTTTTTAGCGGGAAAAAAATTCAATTCCCGAGAGGCAGTACAAAACGCCTTTGAAGAGTTTGTTGTCTCCCGTCCTGCTGATTTTTTCAAGAAGGGCATCCATAAACTGCCACAGCGTTGGCAAAGATGCATTGATTGCAGGGGTGATTACTTTAAATAAAAGAAATAAATAAGTTCGAAAAAAAAATACTTTAACTTTTTTCAAACAAAACGGCAATTTCATAGGTAAAGACCTAATATATACGTACCGGATATAGACGGAAAGTTCATGCTGGACTCTGGAAGCACGCGATCGTTTTTAGGTTCTGCAAAAGCCAACAAACATTTTGCGGCATTAAAATCCCATGAACCATTCATGGTAACAAGTACTCATGCCTCCAGTATCCATCATGAGGTGGTTAACATTCCACTTTTCTCCATTTTCCTAGAAGACGGTGAACATAAATTTTATGTCTATGACGTTGACAACCGTTACGATGGGGTGATAGGATGTGACCTGATATCACGGCTTCAAGCCAAAATAAATTTAAAAGATAAGATTTTAGAAACCCCACGAGCTAAAATACCGATTATTTATAATGATGACCACATTATCACAATTCAGCCTCGGTCAGAACATAGAGTAAAATTGCCAGTAAATTTAGAAAATGGCGACGCTATTTTAAATTTCAAACAGTTCTACGATAGCGTACGTATGCCAACGGCAATAGTTAAGTGTAAAAACTATTCTGCTACTACGGTAATACAAAACATTACCGAAAATTTGATCATACTAACGATAACGGCACCTTTTACAGTAACTGAATTTAACGATGACATAGCGTGCGATATAAACTATTCTGAGCTTACCGACGTAGAAGTGGATGACCTCTTGACCGACAATTTGACTAAGTTGAGATTAGACCATCTTAATGACGAAGAGACTAAAGCAATTCAACAATTGTGCCATGACTATAAGGACATATTTTATTGTGAGAGCTTACCTCTCACCTTTACAAACCAGGTGAAACATCGTATTAGAACGGTTAATGAGGACCCAATTTACATTAAACCCTATAGGCAGGCACCGGCTCAAGCCGAAGAAATCAAACAACAAGTCGAAAAGTTGCTCAGAGATAATGTGATTAAAGAATCGCATTCTCCTTGGAGTGCACCGGTCCACATAGTGCCCAAAAAGATGGATGCTTCGGGTCAGGTCAAGTATAGAATGGTCGTGGATTATCGTAGACTTAACGAAATCACAATTGATGATAGGTACCCCATCCCAAACATATGTGACTTGTTCGATAAACTGGGTAAAAGTAATTACTACACCACTCTCGATTTGGCATCAGGCTACCACCAAATCGAAATCGAGGAATCTGATAGAGAGAAGACCGGCTTTTCAACCCAAAATGGACATTACGAATTTCTCAGGATGCCATTTGGCTTAAAGACGGCTCCGGCAACCTTTCAAAGAACCATGAACAACGTTCTGAGGGGCCTGCAGGGCATTCATTGTCTCGTTTATTTAGATGACATCCTGATCTATTCGAATGGTTTACAGGACCACCTTCAAAAACTACGAGCCGTATTTGACAGACTTCGACAAACAAACTTTAAAATACAACTTGACAAATCGGAATTCTTGCGCAAAGAAGTACAGTACCTAGGACATACTTTGACTAAAGATGGACTTCGACCAAATAACGACAAAATAGAAGCAGTTCTGAAATATCCCCTACCACAGACACAAACTGAAATAAAGCGGTTCTTAGGATTTGTCGGTTATTACCGCAGATTTGTTAAAGACTTTTCTAAAATCACCCAACCTTTGACAGCTTGTCTAAAAAAGGGCAAGAAAGTAGTGACAGATACCAAGTTCATAGAATCATTCGAAAAATGTAAGGAGCTATTGGTTAATGCTCCCATATTACAATACCCCGACATGACTAAACCGTTTATCTTAACGACTGACGCCTCCGAGGTAGCAATCGGTGCAGTACTATCACAAGGGCCAGTAGGTTCGGATAAACCAGTTGCATACGCAAGCCGAACCCTAACAGAAACCGAAAGGAGATATAGTGCGATCGAACGCGAGCTATTAGCAATAGTCTGGGCGACGAAACACTTTAGGCCCTACTTATATGGCAATAAATTTACCGTGTACACCGACCACCAACCCCTTGCATGGTTAAATAAGTTCAAAGAGGTCAGTAGCAAATTAACACGTTGGCGATTACGTTTATTAGAATACGATTTTGATATTATACACAAAAACGGAAAACAAAATGCAAACGCGGATGCACTATCTCGCATACAACTAAACGCACTGGGAAACGACGACAACGCCTCCATGATTGTTAACATTGACGATAAAGAGCAACGACTCCAGGAACATTTGCAACAAGTGACGGAACAAGTCTCGACTTCAGCAAAACGATGTGATACCAGTGACTCAGTGACTATAACTATATCTGACTCCGACAGGACGGCTACCGCTAGCCCTATGACTATACCAGACTCAGACATAGAAAAAACACATGAGTATCCCCTACAATCAGAATCTAGCACTACACAAACGATTCATTCAGCTAGGGATATGGAATCATTGGGCATTCCCATACTACATGAAGCAGTAGACACCAAACCTAACCAGATTTTAGTGTTCAGCTGGTTCCGTAATAATATGCAAGTCCGCGACTTATCTAGGAATAATCAGAAAGTAATCGAGGTCTCTCTACCCCTTCATAATGAGGAACTGATAAAAGAGTTTTTAAAGAAATACATTAGGCCAAAAGTCAAGTATTTTGTCTACTTTAAAGATCAAGAACATCGAAAAGATTTTAGCAGGGTTATTATAGCACTATTTAAGAGAGGGACAGTAAATTTCTATGAATGTACGGAAAGGGTTATTTATATAGAGGATGAAAAAGAACAAAAAGCGATAGTAGATAAAATACATGATGGAAAACGTGTCACCGTGGAATCACGGAGACCATTAAAAGAATTAGGCGTACTTACCACTGGCCTAATATGCAGGAAACTGTAGCGGCTATGCTTAACTCCTGTGAAAAATGCAAAACTTCTAAGTATGATCGTAACCCTATAAAACCGGTACTACAGCTTACACAGTCGCATGACTCTCCATTTCAAGAAATATTCATTGATATATTTTCAATAGAGTCTAAACACTATCTTACTCTCATAGACGCATTTAGTAAAATTGGACAGGCTATTGAAGTACCATCGAGATCGACCCCCGAAATAGTTAGGGCATTGTTAAAATACTTTTCATTTTATGGTATACCGCGAAAAATAAGCTGTGACCCGGGGACTGAATTTAATAATGAACTACTCAAAGAATTGACAAACCTTCACAAAATACAATTACACATAGGTACGCCCAATAACCCTAATTCCATGGGCATGATAGAGAGATTCCACTCTACCATAATCGAAATATACCGCTTAGCTAAGTATGACAAGAAGTGTACAGACGCTGCGTCTGTAATGACATACGCTGTTATGGCCTACAATAACACTATACACAGTGCAACAGACTTAACGCCATTCGAGGTTGTATTCGGCCACACAGATCTAAACTCCGCATTCGACATTGACTTTGACAAAGCGTACAGACAACAGCTGATAAAAGACCATAGAAAAAGAACACACGAACTGTACAAACACCTTTCTGACAAGATGGTTAACTTCAAAAATAAGGTAGTAACTAAACGTGGTGGTGAAACAGGACTAGATTTTAACTTAGGGCAAACAATATTCGCAAAGGCTGTAAACAAAAGGCAGTCCAAGGACAAACCTAAATTCCAAAAAGCCATAGTAACTGGTCAGGTCGAACGCAATGTTTTGCCAATTAAAATAAAAGAGAGGCAGACCAAAGTCCCAATTAAAAATATTAAACGTCCTCCGCAGGTGGTGCAAACTCCTGGTATGGACGTCGATGATCAGGACCATAATTTGTCAAGTTGCCCCCAGCCAGAACCTTCAAGTGATAAAACTTGAACAAAATCCTGGCATGTTACCGGTAAAGCAGGGTCGCGCTTTCCTGCAACACGATAAATGGTCGATTGTTAAAACTTACAGCCTCAAAGGCATTATAACCGATTTGAACTATAACATAGATAAATATTCGGAGTTTAATAAAATTATTAGCCAGAATAAGTCATACGTCAATGAGATCCTGGAACTAAAGACTCAGGTAGATTACCTCCGTGACGAAACTACGAACAAGATTCAGCAATTAATTCCGTCCAAGAGATACAAGCGCGGTCTCATCAACCCCCTCGGATCTGTCATTAAAATTATAACCGGTAACCTTGACCACGATGACGCAATACGTTATGACAAACTTATTACAGGACTCAAGACTCGAGAACAGGGCATATCAAATAAAATTACTCTTGTATCCGAAATGTTGGACCACTTCCTGAACTCTACTCAAGTCATTGATGACAATATTAATGTAATGAATGAGCGTTTGCGACGCATTGAAACTATTGTAGCAGATTTGTCAAGAGAGAACATGTATATCTTTATGTCATATTTGACTAATGTATTGAATATGTTTATTGTTAATTTCAGAACTCTATATATAAAACTTAATGAATTGGAAACTGCTATTGCACTCAGTAAAGTATCCGTATTACATAAATCTGTGATCGATTCAAAGGAACTCTTAACCTTGCTGTCCGAAATCTCAAGATATGATAATTTGATGTATTCTGTCACTGAGCAAAGTCTAGTTAATATAGAAGAAACACTTTCAGTGAAAACTTACCTTAAGAATGATGAAATAAGATTCATAATTGATGTTCCATTAGTTGCTAACAGTACGTATAATTATTTCAAATTGTACCCCTTACCCATATCACGTGACTCTCAAACCTACGTCATTGTTCCCGAATTCCCATTCCTATTAGTAGAAGGTACGAAATATCGTCCAACCGCTCGCCAATGCCGAGAAATAACGGCCGAAGAATACTTATGTTCCCAAGACGACCTCGTCCCATATGCTCCAGAGACCTGTATCGAGCAGCTGATGGAGTACCGGCGCAATTTATCCAGATGTTTCCCACGTAGAGTTCTTTCAGAGGACCTGAAATTGCAGAGAATAGCATCAACCCGTTGGATATTATACTCTAAATGTAATAAAATATTAACACAAACCTGTGGTCATGACGTAGTCCGTGAAGCCCTACAGGGAACATACATATTAACTACCCCGGAAGCATGCGATGTTTCTATCGATGGCGTTGTAATATACGGACGACGCTACCACCCACTGGATACCGGATATAAACCTGTTCCGCTTCTTACTCTACCTGAAGTACATGAACAAAAGCAGAACCACCTGGTGGAGAATACCGAACCTGTCGACCTCAAGGGAGTTGACCTAGAAGACGTGCACCACCTAAACTACCTGTTGAAGAAAAGTGTAAAAAGTGTTGAAAGTGATAATGGGCAATATAATAGTGATCAAATCAACAGTGTCAGTGTCGCGACTATAGTACTTTATGTTATCGTCTTTATATGTGTTAGTTATTTAGTCTACCCTAGGCTTAAAAATATAGTTATAAGAAGATGTGGAAGAGGACAGGTCCATGACGATCAGCAAGAGAACCAGCCTCAGCCACCCTTATTGTTAATTTCACGATAAATGTTAACGAAGTTATTGGAAAACTCTGTATTCCCAATAACTTCGAGCTAAGGGGGGAGGAGTTATGTACCCATAACCGGCCTCCTCCGGCCGCTGCCTAGAGTCACGCCACAGTCCCAGACGCATGATCAGCGGAATGTTATCGCATCCGTCGCTGGAACGGTGGCGAGAGCCGATCGGAAGGCAGTCGTTCTTGTATCAAATTCTACAGACGGTCGCTTACTGTAATAATCTATTAATATTAAATAAATTTCGTAAAATCCGAAATAATAGTTTTAAAAATCACCTCAAAGCGCTCCCGAAAGTTATCTAGCTTCTGGTAAAGTTGCCACCACTTTACTAGGAGTATGCCTTGACTAGACTAGACTAGATGATGACTTGACTTGATGACTTGGACTGTGGCTTGACTTGACATATATATACATTAATTAACATGAAAAATTATCAATTACTTGACACTGGCTAAATACACAAACGCGTGGAGCCAAACCAAAATAAAAAAATAACGTAGTTTGCTTTAGTTTTTTCTTACAGGCGCTCAATTATTTTACAATAGTAGCGTCTTCCTGCTTTCGAAATCCTCGAGGTCCAATGGCCCTCCGGAAATGTCTTCAAGGTTGAGAGGGCGAGGGTGTGCCGCGCTTTCTACTGCCCTCAATGATGCGTGAACCGACCGTTTAATGACTTCTATTCTAACCGATAACATCTTAGAATTATTTATAAATATTGTATATATTACAATTTTGTCTCTATTTAAGACTTTTTCTTCCATTTCCATCATTATATTTCAGTAAATATTAATAAGGGTATTTTGGAAATATCTTAAGATTAGCCACTTGAACTGATATTGTAAAGATGAAATGAGTATATTCGCGCACAAAGCCCCCTCAGTCCCCTCGTGACCGCGGCCAATGTAACTTGGTCAAAACGTCGAGGTTACTCAAATTAATGTTTTGATAATTTTTGTAAACAAATAGATGACCTGAATATTCAGGTTATAGAATCGGTTAGGCTATAGAAATGTTAGCACTCATAGCAAAGCTCGACTAGATCGGTAAAGTTAAGCAACGCTGCGCTCAGTGTGGTCACTACTTGGATGGGTGACCCTTACAAAAAGTGGTATTAAAACTGAGCGCTACCGTGGTTGGGAAGGGCACGAAGCCGTCGGTCAGTTGTTATCGTAAGAAAAAAGTCATTAAACCATGAAGGAAACCTATGACTGCATCGGCTTAAACATTCACGGGCTAACTACTTGCATACACAAGAAGTACTTCAAATACTTTTGTGTAGAAGGTAGAAGTAGTAGTTGGTTGCATATAGCAGTAGGGGATTGTAGCAGTTAGATTTTTTATTGTTTGATTATGTTTTTCCGTTATCTCGCCTGAAGTCTTTTAGTACTATTAGTTATTTAGAGCCTCACCTCTCGTGAACTCACCTCCTGAGGAAGAGCATCGGATATGCTCGAAACTTGGTCGAGAAATCGACACACAATTCATCATCAAACGGTCGGGAAAGTCGGGAATGTATGAATTTAAAACTTAGGAAAGCATAAAGAAGTTAAATACCTACTGTTTTATTTATCTAAGAGTCTTTATTAAAATACTTGAGCTCCACTTAAGAGAAAGATAAACTGCTCCAACTTAAGAGCTTAAATTTAAACTGGCTAAGTACAAAAACTTAATCCACTTGTACCATAAAAGCATACTTAACAAACCAACAAATAGCGACCACTAAGTCATAACACGACTAGTTTCATCACCTGCCTATAAAAAATCTGTCAAGTACGAGAACTCTTACGCAGTGGGTCCCGTACACTTACACAACGAATTAACAAAACAACAAAAAAAAGACAACTCGTAGCTGCTATGGATACACAAATTACTTATCGTAATTTTTGAACCTCGAAGAGAACTAGCTCCTGCAGACTCAGGGTATCTTACCGTAGGAGCTAGTGACTAATTAATCATTTGTTACAATTTGTTTGAGCAAAGAAATACATACAATAAATAAATAATACATAATAAGTAAAGAAATAGTTTCTTTCTAGTGTTATACAGAAGCTTAGATTACATAATTAGTACTACGTAATAAAGGTTTGATTATCTGTGACTTAACGAGTACAGCAATGCAATTATAGCCAATAATATATATATAGCATACTTTTGGCAGGTTTAACTATGCATATAGAAAAATGAATTCTCAATAAACGTAAAACGCAAGCTCAAATGTTAACTAAATTATTACTGAATATTCTTCGTAAAAAACTATAACTTAGCGATATTTTGGTTATTAATTAGATATTGTGTAAAATAAAAGGTTGTATTACTCAAAGCAATAGGCTATTAAACGTATTATCACGACATCAGCGAATAGGTCTTCTGCCGATCACAGATACAGCTTCAATAGTTCTTAGTCGACAAAAATGGTTAATGTATGTCACATTTATAGTTCTTGATAGAACGTTTGTGACTTACTACATACACAATCAATAAACAGAACGCCTCACCAACTCCCTATAAAGGTTTCTCTTAGGCATTTTAGTACGGAACCCTATAAACCGTCCCGCCCATCCGTACCTCGCTCTGATGCCCTCAGGAAATAATTAAATACTGGCTGGACTTTTCAAAATGTTATTTTGACCGTGGTTTGGAACTGGATGTCATAGATTGAGTAATAGTTTATGGGAGCCTAGAGTGGCGGTTAGTATCGTAAAAGTTAACGTTGTCAGAGAAGGTAACTATGCTACATATATGTTTTGTCTGTGTTAATGTTCATAGCTATTATTAGCTACTGTAAACTTCCTTAGAAATGCGGGAATATAGGTTCCTTTTAGCGATGAAGCCATCTATTGTAGCACCTCGTTATATCTATCATTGGATTATTTTCTCGAAATTTTATATATGTGTTTGAAGATTATTTTTTTAAATAGATGATTGGGTAGCGCTTATGACCCTAACTAGGATTCCCTGTGTCTAGAGACCCACGAACTACGAGGACCATTGTCCCGCTATACCCAAACACAGAACAAGTATTTTCGCTTTTTTTTCTGTGTACAAATACTTGTCCTGCCGCGGGAATCAAACCCGCCGCCTCCAGCTTACGAACCGACCTCATACATCGGACGCGGTATTCAGTCTGTAATTTTTATTTTATTTAACTCCAGTCCATTAGTACCGGGCGGCGGTCTACAATCAATTCAATTTCAATAACCACAACATGTGATTCGGTTTACAACAAAAGAATTGTAATAAAGGAACGATTAGGGTCGATCGCCGTGACTGCACAATAAGCTAGAGTTTGAACCGAGTGAGGTGGACGAGCTGCGCGTCCGCATCGAATGTCACTTTGTTATGTATTGAAAATGTTATTCATTTTTAACTGACTTCAAAAAACGCACACACATTTGACTGTTTTTTTTAATTAAAACTTCTTTACGCTCGTTTTACTTGGGGAGTAAGCTGGTGACTGCGAGGCGTCCGGAAGTTGAAGTTGGTTTACGTAGATCTGCATCGTCTAACTAACATTACGTTAAAAATTACTTAAAATTAATATTATTATGTTGGTATGTCCGGTAAAAGTACAATTTACAGTTGTCAATATGGTGAAATTAACATTAAACAGAATTTTAAAAAAAGTTGTATACCGGCCGATAGATGGAGCTAAACTAAAGCAGCCTTATTAATAAACACGAATTAGCTTTAGACTAGTTAAACCATTTTTTGTCTCTTTCGATCCAGCTAAATATTCCAGTAGCAAAAAAAGGACAAAAGCTTAAGTAACTAATCCGAGACTAATACCCGTTTATTAATAAGGCTGAAGAAGTTTTACTTCAGTCTTGTGGTGCAAATCAAACTCGTTTTTTTTTGTTCGTTACCTCAGAACTTTCGACTGGGTGAACCGATTTTGATGATTCTTCTTAGATTTTTTTATTTGAAAGCTGGTGCTTCCCGTGTGGTCCCATTCAATTTGGTCTAGCTCTGACCATGTCCATGAGAAAACCATATAAATATGAAGCCGGTTTTTTACGCTTTGCGTTTGTTACTTGTCGTCAAAACGTTGACTGGGGACAAAACGGTTTTAGCGGCAAGTCTGCCCATTGTAATATTGTAGTTCTGGATGTATTCAAATATATTTTTAAGTATTTGAACATTATTATATTCAATCGCCTTTGTAATATTAGTGTTACCTGATCTTAAATATCATCACAATTGGTACACTAGTTTTATTTTCTCGTTTCTGTAAATTTTTCGGAAGAGATTTTATCTGGAAGAAATCGCTAATCGATAACACCACCCAATGTGAAACTAAATTTTTAAGTTTGTGCTTGTCAATTATTGTTATTGTAATGTGGTGTTTCAATAGAGTTTTATCTATTTATCTAGCTCTTAGTGCTACAGAAACCATACAGAAACATAAGTAGTAGATAAGCCAACAGCAAATGGTTTTACCACATTTTTCCTACCCGGAAATAACCTCGCTGCAGGCTTGAACTCACGACCAGCATAACGCATGGCAACGTCATAACTTCAAAACCCATTTTAAAAAAATGATTTCTATGCGTGCGCTTGAATTACAGAAGCAAAAAGCGTACCGTCCCATGTTCGTGAATGGTAGGCAGCCATCAGCTAAATTGTGCGTAATGACAGCTGGAGAGATGGTTTGAATCTATTAGCGTCATTTACTGGTCACTGCCTGTGCGGTAACGCACGAAATTATTATTTTTTATACCATTATAAAGTATCTTTTGTCGATTATCATCCTCAGCCTTTATCTTCTAAATATATATAATTTTTCTGTGCGTGTGTATATCACTGAACTCTATCTGGGCCAATTTTGATGACAGTTTTTTGTGCGTTTGCATTGGTCCCTGGATTGGAGCTGTGCAAAGAATGGTAGGTCAGCTAGTTGTAATATAATTGGTGTAATGTTTAGGTCATTTTTAAGAATAATAATTACATCACACAATATTGACTTCCGATGCAGATAATTTTGTTGGTGTGAAACTTAAATTCTGGCCAAAAACTGAACTTCCCAAATAAAAATAGTAACGGGTTTATGCAGTGTTTTTGGCATCGTAGGAAAATTTATATCCCAGAAAAATAAAAGAACCTTATGATTTTTGTTTATCGTGATAAAATCGGCTTAAGATCAATTTTCATGCTTATAGTTAAATAGTTTTAGGTGAGCCAAGTTTATACATTACCAAAATGTTATTGTAAAACCACAATTTCTTGACTAGTGAGAGAGGTCGTACCTGAAATAAAGAAAAACTTAATCAATTAAACAAATAAATACTATTCACATGTCTAATACTTTCCAATAATTTCACAACAACAACAAGCTAAGACCAATACAAATTATGATTTACTCTTCCAACAATAAATATCTAGTTACGCATATTTCTCAAACAAGTTGTAAGAACTATTTAAATTTAAAAAAGAACTGGATTTATCGAGAGAAAAAACAAGATTCTGACAATGTACCCGATACAATGACCTGTGGTACTCGGAACATGAAGACTAGATGTAATAAAAGTGGCAATCTATGTAGAAAATGGCTGATGGAGAATGATTGTGTGAGGTAAGGGAAAAAACTAGTTGGTACACATTACTGGAGAAGTTGCGAGTGACGACGTAATTTATAGGTGACGACGTATTACGACCGTCAACCACTTGTCAAGGAGGTTACTGTGGGTTTGTGTTAAATTTAAATTGCTTATTTTCATTGTAAGGCGTGGAAAAGGTTGCACTGGTATTCATAGTTGGCAATAGTTATAAATATATATAGTGCGCTAGTAAAAAAAAATGTTGTGAATTTATTAAATTGTCTTAAAGTTGGTGAAATTGTTTGTTTCAAACTGGCAGCACTGGCGCGCGATTGGACGAGAGCGTAGTAACAAGCGACCAGGCTCTTTGGGTTGCTAGTGAGAAATATGTAGGTATATTGAAGAATTAAGAGTAAACCGAAGTTTAAAAGCTGGTTACAATATTAGCTGCTATGACTTACTATTTAACATCGTTAAGTATGATGTAAAATAAAAATTAATTATTGAAAACCTCTAAAACTCAATTGATTCAATTAGTTATGAAAAATATCAATTTATATTTCGTGCATGCAGTTTCGTGATTGAATCTTTTTTCGTGCAAATTACCTGTACGTTTTATGTGATTTATCAAGAATACTTTGGGCAGTAGTTCGCACCATATCGCTGAAGATTCGTCTCAGCTTTATCCGCTGAAGAAATTCGATACTACTACTTACCAAGTATGGAACTTTTAGTTACTTAAGTATTTAATCATGCCTTCAAATGATGGACGATGTACTTAGCTGTATAACGATGGATAAGCACCTTCACCATTTATCAGTATATATAATTTTTTCTATGGTTTATTAACCTGCCCTGCTCATGCCAACCACGGTTTATTTAAACCTCCGTAATGTAAGGTCACTTTCTCATGCCTTGTACCATTATCATTCATCTATAAACATTAGAAATCATTAGCTTTTTCTTTTATTGACGTGTCATAGCACTGTATAATCCGACACCTGTAATTTGCAATTCAATAGACTCTTATTGACTACTGGATTATGTTGGCTTAATACTTGTAAAAACACAAGCAGTGAAGTGAGTTTTAATTTAAACTGACAAGAAACTTGTTTATTTTCATCAAGCAACCACCTGATTAAGAAGAAAGGAGTTAATACCATAAGCTGATTATAATGTGATTAAAGATTAAACTTGATGTTGTAAAGATAATTATAATCAACAAAATACTACTGGATCATGGTGCATAAGATGTTCTCTGTTTTACAATTTTACAAATGTTTACTTGTATTTACAACTACTGACATACGAGTAAGTCATCTAAACTAATATTATAAAGATGAAAGATTTGATTGTTTGTTTGCATTGAATAGGCTCTGAAACTACTGGACCGATTTGGAAAATTCTTTTACTATCAGAATCCTTTATTATCCGTAATGAACATTAGTGCTCGAGCTATGTATATAAAATACCCGTGCGAAGCCGGGCGGGCCGCTAGTATCTATACATATAAATTTCAAAGTCCTGACTGACTTATATATCAACGCACATGCTAAACCGCTGGTCTTAGTGACTTGAAATTTGGAGGGTGTGTTCTTTGTAAAGTGTAGGTATCCACTAAGAAAGGGTTTTTCGAAATTCTATCCCTAAGAGCGTAAAATGGGTGCTTGAATTATCTATGAAAAAAATTCTGCTTCGTTTCTTATGGGCCACGCGGGCGAAGCCGTGGGCACAAGCTAGTCATATATAAAGCTTACAGGGGCGCTCCTCGGTTTATTTATTCCTACGGGTAATGTAAAATTTTCACGATTTAAGTACTCTATATATCGTAAGTGTCAGTAATCTATATTAAATTTTCAAGGGGATGGGGTTGCCATAATCACCACCCTTGGATAGCGGCTTGGTGATTGAAGAAGGTTTAAATGCACCGAGAGGAATGCTGGTGCCCAGCCAGCTCTTACCACCCAATTTACATATAATCGCTGCGAAATAAAACACTATAAAAAAACTTTGTAAGCACATTTTTATGCGACGGAACAGTAATTTACTAGATTTTCCAAAACTAGTCATCAAACAAGCTGTACCTCCACCATCCTGCTAGTCACGATGTAAAATGACAACTAATCGTTAATAAAGTCTTGTACAACCGATGATTATCACACGAGTGTGCCATGTACGGCGCGGAGATATCGATCGACAAGCCTTGCAAGAACAATGTGTTTTCAAGCACATCAATGCTTAAAGCTAATTTGGATACAAATAAAAATTAAACTGAGTTCTTTAACTATAACGTTTTTTTACATTACAGTTATTTAAAATACAGCCGACTGTCGTTAATTCAAACTTGCGATAATTCGAACCTTTCTATTATACAAAATTATCATAAGTTCCCTAGAAAATGTCGTTATAATTCGAACTAATTCAATACATTTTTATGCACTTGGTAATTCAAATGAAAAAAATCAACGCTGAGCAACAAAATGACGCGTTAATTCGAAGTTGTCGGCGTCAAACATTCTACAATTCGTAAAGAATAAGTCACTTGATCGTCTTATAAACAAGTCCGAGTAATCTATCTCGCCGCGGAGACATCTAACTTCAGTTCTTTCGAAATATTAATTTATTCAGATTATGAATATGTACACGTATCTATAATGTATATCTTAACCTTTGTCATAGTTAAAGAACTAGCTTCTGCCCGCAGCTTCGCCCGCGGCGTGGCCTATGGGAAAATAATTCCACCACCCATTTCATTTTCATTAGATGCCTACGTCATTACATCTACCTGCATGCCATATTTCAGCCCGATCCGTCCAGTGGTTTGGGCTGTGCGTTGATAGATCACTATGTCAGTCAGTCAGTCAGTCAGACACCTTTGAGTTATATATATATTTATATAGAAGATACGCTCAATAATTCAAAGTTTTAGTTCTTTTCTCTCAAAAATTTCGAACCATTTGATATTTCAACCACTCGATAGTTTGTAACATTTTAGAGTCCCTCAAGCTTCGAATTAATTAGCGTCGACTATATCACCTCTATTTTAGTTAGACAGAGTGCAGATCATGGAGGATGCTGATGCCCATTCCTTGAATATTCCCTAAGCTGGCTCTTGCCCACGGGAGGATGAGGACCAGACCGGTCCTGTTCTCATACTGGATCCACACAGCGTATGGTAGTTGAGCAGGTCGCCTCATAGCCCGGAGAAGGCGGGTTTGACTCCCGCAACAGAAGAAGTACAATTCACATAAAAAAGCGCAAGTATTATTCTGTATCTGAGCCTTGTGGAATCATGGTTCTCATAATTCCTATCAGGGAATCCTAGTTACGGTTTAGGATCTGTGTATTTGTTGGGTGCTATTTATCTTTATTATTCCCACTTCTTTTTTAATTTGAAATCTAAACGACTCAGCCCATTTTGATGTTTTTTCTATGGGATCAATTAAAGTATATATGTGGTTTTAAATAAAGCCAGCAATCAGTTTATAAATGATGGAGTTCGTAGTAAAAACCTAACAAACCGAGCTCGGTAAGATTTAGCAAGTGTCGAGACATTTTACAGCGTCTTTTAATTTTTAGTCTGGTGCATTTATTGATTGATTTGTATACCACATTTTGCTCGCAATAAATTATATATTGCGTAAAATTATATATTCCTAAAGGCAAATTTGACGCTCTCTATGATTTAATACCTTATATAATTGTTTCAATTGCAGCATATCATCGCGCTTCGCATTTTAATATGGACCACACGTACGATGGGCCATTATTGGCCGGATGTGTCGCTTCTTCAATTACGTATGGAAATTGATTTAATTGAGAGTAAGTGATGGGAATTGGACGTTTCGCGAAAAGACAGATTTTAGTGTTATGCATGCGGAATTTTCAAATTAAACAAATATATGTTATTTATTTTAGTAGAATCAATACACCTGGTATTATTACGTCGTAAATTTTTAATTAATTTAATTTAAGTGAGCCCCCATAGAAATAAAATAAGTATTCATCCAGCTAGTTTGCAATTACAGTTAAAGGTTATTAAAAACACATTCAATTATAATAAATCTCATATTAATTCAATCACCCATTTCAATAAACCTTAATTAGTGGATCCTAAATTAAAGTCTCTAGGACCAGCGGTTTAGGCTGTGCGTTGATAAATATGTCAGTCAGAAAGTCAATTAGGACTTTGAATTTTATATGTATAGACTAGCTTCTGCCCGCTGCTTCGCCCGCGTGGCCTATAAGAAACGAAGAAAAAAATTCATATATAATTCCACCACCCATTTCACTCTCTTAGGGATAGAACTTCGAAAAACCCTTTCTTAGTGGATACCTACACTTTACAAAGAACACACCTTCCAAATTTCTAGGACCAGCGGTTTAGGCTGTGCGTTGATATATAAGCCAGTCAGGACTTTGTTTTTATGTGTATAGATTATATTATTCGTAAGTAACTATTCAGTTTTAATTTTAATTTGGTATGTACACATTGCAAATAATATAAAAAGGTTATAAAGGAACTCGGAATGTTTTCCGCCGCGTCCCTCGCACGTACACGAGCATTATAATTGATAATTATCTTTTATTTGCAAAGAGTTAAACACGAAACTTTAATCCCAATAATCTTACCGTACACCGTGTAAAGTGTACACAGGTACAGTGAGGGAATTTATCATGTGACCACACTTATAGGAAAATACTTTTGTTTATTTAGCCAGCGCCAAGTAATTGATAATTTCTTAAGTTAATTAATATGATATGATATATATATATACTAGCGGCCCGTCCCGGCTTTGCTCGGGTGGACGTTTATTTATTAAACATTTTATAATATACGAAAAACAATGTATCACGCACCGGCGCCATCTACTTAAAATGTTGGTTTGTCCTGAATTTTTCCTGAATTTTCTTTGCTGCAAACCTCACGGAGCCCGAGAACTTTCCAAGGAATGCAAAACCGTGGAAATCGGTTCGTGCGTTCTGGAGTTATAGCGTCAGGAAGGAAAATCCGACTTATTTTTATATAGTAGAATATGTCGTCACGGTCCAAGTCATAATCTAGTCAAGTCATACTCCTAGTATAGTGGTGGCTTCACTATAGGCTTCTATGGAGTTTTGGAAACAACACGAAAAGAAAAATTTCACCATCATTATACCACTTTCCCACACTCATGCCTGTAACGCACTTAACGAATAAAATGCTACCAATTTTATGCACTTACTTGAATTTGCATTTTATTAAATTATAATTTAACGGTTAAACAGTGGAATTAATAGTGCTTAAACTTTAACCACAATCTAGTAATTAAACTGTATAGTTCAACTTTGTGAAGACGAAGTCGTTGGTACTTATACCGTTGCATTTCGTATTATAAGTTCCCCCACTGTACTCCGAGGCAATTATCCCGACTGAATAAAGGCGTACATGGTCAGTAGCGACCCCGAGGCCGCTAATTAGGCGGTGCAGGTTCGATCTCCGATGGTATCGGCGAACTTGCGTGAGCGCATCTTTTCGCAGTCCTGCAATGCGCTTGCGTGTGAGGGTTGCGGTAGCATCAGGTTAAGAAATGCGTGTTCTGAAATCAAATTTATATTAAAAAGAAGCTAATGTAATTTTATTATAACGAGTTTAACTCCTGTTTTATTTCTAAAACTTCGTTCTTTACAGTTTTACAGATAATCATTAATTATAATACTACACCTGTGTTCAGAATTCGGTAGCAAAAAGGTAAACAAAGGAATGTTAAAATATGTCAGTGTTTTGAATCTCGGCAGTGTTCCCAGTGTAAGAAAAGTAACTGCACAAAAAACTTTCGGTTATTCTTTTGTTTAAAATAATAATCATGTAAAACTAAAAGTTTTAAAATAATTTAATTATACAATTCTCTAAAAATAAGTAAAACTAATTTCTGTCATCAAATTATAGATTGCACAATTTTTTTGGGCTCTTATTCCCTTTTATTTACCTTTTTGATCTCGAATTCTGAACACTAGTATAGAGATAGATAGTGTCTTTAGTTCTTCTACATCAGCTATTCTGTACTCAACTTACTAAAGAATCCAAAGCTACCATTATTTTGGACACGGATCATTTTGATTAGGAACTTTACGACTCTAAATATTTTTGGAATCACTGCACTAACAACGTGACAGTTCTATTAACATTACATCTTAATGCATTGTTATAAAGTTTAGTTTTACACATCAATTTTTTAATGATGAGCCTGATAACCATTGATCAAAGATTCACCACGGTTGTCGCCGCGCGTGATTTACCCCACAAAAGATAGGACGCCGTTGTCATAACTGTTGCTTCAATGAAAATTAATTTAATTTTAATAGTTTTCTTATTACAAACGTGACGCAATGACATTCCTATATAAGCTAAGATTATTGTTATTTAAAATTGGATTTGGTGTATCTACCTTTATTATGCTCCGTGGTTGTAAGGGAAGTTCTATCGTTGTCTATTATTACTGTGGTCGAGAGAATAACATTTCACGCTATAACGCTTCGCTTGGGGAGTAAGCTGGTGAATGCGAGGCGAACGGAAGTTGAAGTTGGTTCGCGTAGGTCTCTATGTTAAGTAAAGACGTGACGAGCTAACCGTTCGCCTGGTGTTAATCGACACGGCTGCCTATATCAGCTACAGTGTTACCGTAACTGTAGAGTTAAGAGTTTCGCGTGACACTGCACTGCGCACGTCATCCTGAGACATCAGCACAATCTAGTGATAAGATTACTAGACTGTGAGATCAGGTCATAAAGTCCCATACGCCCAGTAATTTCACTAGCTACCAGTGCCCTTCAAACCGGAACACAGCAGTGCTTGCGCACTACTGCTTGGCGGCATAATAACTGGCAAAGCGGTGGTACCTACCTAGACGAACTTTGTAGAAAAGTCCTACCACCTAGTGTCAACATAACAAAGTTAAAAATTTGTAATATTTGTTGGTATGTCCGGTAAAATGACAATTTAAAATTGTCAAGATGGCGACTTTAACATTAAACAACGTTATACCGCCGATAGATGGAGCTAAACTAAAGAAGTTTTACATCAGTCGTGTGGTCTAAAGCACACTCGTTTTTTTAAACTTACGGGTTTCCTTACGATGTTTTCCAGCCCCGTTGTAATATCGCGTGAAAATTCTGCAAACAAATGAACAATTGGTGCAAGGCCGAGATTAAACCCAGAGCCCTTTAGATTAAAAGTGCAAAAGCTACCCTTGATCCAACCGCTCCTGATGGGGATAATCATAAATCTTTGGGGGTTCATAAACTTACCCGTTTTTACTAACTATACAAATATTTTCTAAACAAAAACGTCTGTTGTATATTCAAAACTTACCGTTGTTCATTCGGATTCTGAACCAGTTCGGTTACCTGTCGGACCCCAATTTGGACAACGCCCGGGGTCCGTGAGACCCTAGAATTATCTGCCATTACGCATATCTATGGAGATTTATGTTCGTTTGTTCATTTTTCGTTGTGTGGAACTGGATAGAAAGTTTAAAATAATTTGTGATACTTTTTGCTTTAAATATAGATCTGCTGTGCGATCACGTAACTCGATTGCAACTAATAGAAACACAAATTTTTATGAATTTGACAGTTTCAATGCGCAGTTTATGTGCATAGTTAGTATGGAAATTTCTCCTGTTGCATTGCAATCAAAATTTCGTGATCACCCCCCTGGCGCTGTCAAGTTCCTATAGTTGATGATGATCACATTAGTAACCATGTTTTTATCATATAGAATACCAGATAGCTTTTTATTTGACAGACTCTGTGGTGTGGTGGTTGACGAGGTCAACCCGGTGGCGGCAGATTCGATTCCCGCGGCAGGACAAGTATTTGGTAACAAAATGACCAAGTGGACCATGGTCCTCGTAGTTTATGGGTCCCAAGGCTCATGGAATCCTAGTTAGGGTCCAGGATTCATGTATGTCTGCTCGCGGCTTCGCCCGCGTGGCCTTAAGGAAACGAATTTTTTTAAATAGTAAACTCAACCCATTTCACCCTCTTAGGGGTAGAATTTCTAAAAACCCTTTTTTAGTGGATACCTACACTTTACAAAGAACACACCCTCCAAATGTCAAATCTCTAGGATCAGCGGTTTAGGCTGTGCGTTGATATACAAGGTGGAATTTAATTCGTTCTTTTCCTTTAATGTATTTATTCAGTCCAAGCTATAGAATGCTCCCACATAACTAAAACAAAAGGACTTATGAAATAAAACTTAAATCTAGGTATTATCAAATTTAAATTCTAAAGAAAAGCCTTGTGACATTGAACAAAGCAGGTGTTTTATTGCCTACGAAACATTTACAAAGCACTCAGCCGGTGCCCGCATTGTGTGTACCGTTAAATAGACATTTTGGCTGTCATGCAGTTATTTTAGGAGGCACTAAATACTAAAACAATTTTTTTTTAATTGGACCTTGTACGAGTATTCTATAGCATGGTTTGAGTACATACATTTAAGGAAAAGAGTGAATTCAATGCCACCGTGTATATATAATTCAGTCCTTATTTATTTATCATGCCGGGAACTCACGGCTAACTTCACGGCACTACGGCATTATCGACTACTAGTAATCATCACTATTAATAATCACTAGTAGTAATAGATCTTAGGATCCTAGGGTACATCACCCCTAGGATCACAAGATCTAAAAAAACTTTTTTTTTTAGAAAGCTCAAGAAGCTTTTTATATACGTTCTGTAATAAAAACAGTTCGAAATATTAATATAAGAACTTTAGCCAGTTTCTACATTACCATTCCCGGAGCACACTGATCTAATGTTTTAATAAAAACAGTTCGAAATATTAATATAAGAACTTTAGCCAGTTTCTACATTACCATTCCCGCAGCACACTGATCTAATGTTTTAATAAAAACAGTTCGAAATATTAATATAAGAACCTTAGCCAGTTTCTACATTACCATTCCCGCAGCACACTGATCTAATGTTTTAATAAAAACAGTTCGAAATATTAATATAAGAACCTTAGCCAGTTTCTACATTACCATTCCCGCAGCACACTGATCTAATGTTTTAATAAAAACAGTTCGAAATATTAATATAAGAACCTTAGCCAGTTTCTACATTAGCATTCCCGCAGCACACTGATCTAATGTTTTCTAGATCTTCCACACCACTCGACTGTCAGCAATAACATTCCTAACGAATGTGTCTCATTACCCGCACAGTGGGCGCCCGCGCTCGCGTCGTGGACAAAGTATTACTTACATACAAAGATTGAGTCTAAATTAAACGACTATTAAATGGTAATGTTGGAACACTTTTACAAATATTATCTGTAATGGTTATTGTATTTGAAAGTGTAATTTAAACAAAATAATCTTTATTGTTATTGGTCATAAGTAAGTTTACGTTTGCTATTAGAATATTACATATATATATTTTATATTTTATTAATATCACGAGGCTTCTGAAGATTAATAAAATAATTTATACAAAAAAAACGAGTGTGCAGACCACACGACTGCAGTAAAACTTCTTTAGTTTAGCTCCATCTATCGGCCGGTATAACTTTGTTTAATGTTAATGTCGCCATCTTGACAATTTTAAATTGTCATTTTACTGGACATACTAACATAATAATACAAATTTCAAGTAATTTTTAACTTTATGTTGACAATGGAGATCTACGTGAACCAACAATTTTCAACTTCCATTGGCCTCGTTATTCATATTAATTTATTTGCATTCTTCAATGCATTCTTATGAATGAAACACTTTTTTAATAGGTAGCTTTTTAACTTACGGACAAAAATTTCATCTTTTACATCTTCTTTTATTTCGTTGCGGATTCTATTATAGATTTTAACGAGTCTCAAATTAGGACTTTTCCAAATGTGTGTAATTTAGCAGCTAAAAGGAT
The DNA here is from genome assembly GCA_905220475.3 of Ennomos fuscantarius. Classification (NCBI taxonomy): domain Eukaryota; kingdom Metazoa; phylum Arthropoda; class Insecta; order Lepidoptera; family Geometridae; genus Ennomos; species Ennomos fuscantarius. The sequence goes on along the minus strand of HG992040.1, from coordinate 377,674 downwards.
AAGATTGTGTTTGTTTCTTCTATTGTGCGCTTACTCTCCAAGTCAAACGTGCGTAAAAGTTTTACTGCAAAAAAAATGTGGCTTTACGCCTTGTTTTATAGGTTTCAACAAAAAACAAATTTGGTCTCAAAATTTGTCTAACGAAACTGTATTAGCCACCACAGTGAGTTTCCACAGACACCAACGATGTAACAGACTCCGATAGAAAGTGGATCGACTGCGGGCAGACTGGTCTAAAGCTGCTTTCCATATTATTAGTATACTTGGGATCATTTTCCTGTGTACTTAGCTCGATATATAATGATTATTTAATACTCTATTACTATGTACTTTGTACGAGTCGTTGAGAGAACTGTTACTTAACTTTATGTTAGACTAACTGATCCGCCCCGGATTCACATGGGGTGATTACTTTAAAATTGTAAATACTCTCACATCATCAAAATAATGTATCAGTATCTTGAGATGCTCACTTACTGTTTTTATCTCACTTCGGTTACAAAACAACCGCACGGCCAATTACGTATGCATGTTGGTTTGTAAACAATTTTAATCGCACGTTCTGTTTTAAAAACCATTTACCTATGTAGAACGCAAACTATTTAATTTGAAAGGAATTCCCTTTATATTTTTAAACTGTATGCAGATCGCTGTCATAAATTTCAAACCAATTCCATTGGGCATAGTGTATTTGCATATTACACGCGTTTCGCTAAACCGGTACCTGGCCAATAAATTTTTACGATGCGACTTCAGCGCTTTCGGGCGATAGGCGAACTAACTTAAACCAGAAGTTTCTACGTCTGACTACAGATGGCGCCATTTTAAATAACTCTTTCAGGAATTAAAACTAATTTTGTAATATACATTTTCATTTATGACTATCGGTTTGGCTACCCCAGCCATTGTTTGGTTGGTTCTAAATACAATTCGGTTGGTTTCATTGTGGCAATTTGCAGGGTGAGTTGGCAATTGTTGGGGGTGTTATTGCACATTTAATTATTATTGGAATTAGGTTCCATAGCGCGGCGCGCAGTTATTGCTAATGCCTGCGTTAAAACAAATTGAACTAATGAAAATATGTTTGTATGAATTTTAATATTTAAAGTTTAACTCTAGCTTATATCTCATTTTGATTAAATTATAACATTTTAATGTCTTACTTCGGTAGGTACTAAAATGTCCATCAATGCCTATTATGTATCTAGTTAATACAAAAAACGTTTTATATTGGGTTTATGTCACATTACGTCGTTGATAATTTTTTTTACGCCCTACGATCACATAAATTCACATAAACATAAACTAAGATTCCCTGTGTCTAGGGACCCAGGAACTACAAGGACAATGGTCCCACAACACCCAGACTCAGATAAGTATTTGGGCTTTTTTCTGTGCCCAAACACTTATCCAGTTGCGGGAATTGAACCCGCCACCTCCGGGTCATGAGCCAACCTGCTCAGTCACCACACCACAGAGGCTGTCATATTATATTTATCTTAATCTATGAAACGTCCAATATTATTTTCTATATATTTTCCAGGTTAATATCATAAGTATTCTTTGTCTATGCAAGTAGTAATAAAAGTTGTCCGGAAACAAAAATAATTCAACATCAACTTCCTGCAACCAAATAATAGGTTAAACATGTTATTTCCATAATGGCCTTCACCCATTATTGTCATTATTCTGTAGGTGGTAAAGATAATATCTACAGGGAAGCTCTAATAGGTAATTTCCTAATACTATATAGGTATGTTACGAAATTGTTTTGTGTAAGTCCATTTCCTTAGAAATTTCTACAATTGTTGTTAATTTACGTGTCAAGATGACACTTTTTCAAATCGGCTTATAAATGACGGAGTCCTGAGTCTTCCTTCTTTTTAAGACTCGAAGACTCGACTCGTCAGGACTCGACGGGAAGGAAGCCTGTTTCCTCACTAATCTATGAAAATCAATGACAATATATGAAGTAATCAATCAATCTTCGTATATTTCACTCAACCCATAATAGTTTCTTTCAAGAAAAAATTTTCATGATCTATAATCATGTATTCAATAGAAATGTTTTAATCAAGGTAATGCTATGAAGTATTATTATGTCTGGTGTTATGATATCTTAGTTTATAGCGATATTTATATCGATGTTGACAGCTGTTATAGTGTACACCTCCCATTACCTATTTAAATGACAAAATCCCCACCGTATACCTAATGATCGCGCGATGCAAACATGGTGTTACGAGCGAAATATCAAAACAAGTTAATAACATAAACCAGCAGATATTCATGAATGTATTCTGCATAGCTTAGAATTTATTTCTTCGCTTATATTACCTATATTATTTTGTTAAAGTGCGCCTTATGTGAAACTGTTAGCAATTCAGATTCTAGCTGTTGTGTTGATTGCGATATGTTGTTAAAAGGCGTTATACGAGAGAGAGAGAGCGTTATATATAGCTGAACGATTTTTTAAGTTGCGATACTTTTATGCTATGGAACATAAATAGACCTACAGAATCCACAAATTGCATTAAGGAGAACCTAATGCCCGTTTGTACTAAAGTTTGACAACTCCTAAGTTCACGCTTGGGTATTGCTCTGTGACATACCCAAATGTATTGCAGTAGATGTGTCATAGAGGGGATAAGTACAAACATATCTGTTAAACTTCGGTACAGACGGGTATTACTATCACATCATACATTTTTGTTTTATAAATAAAATTATGAATAATAAACCAAATGTATTTAAGTACCTACCATCCATAACACGCATGTTTTCGACAACATTTTCCTCATCTCGATACATGCGTGAGAACTGCTGAGGTTTTCCAAAAGAACAAAATATATTTATTCATATCAAAGAGCTTTCCGATATATGAACTACTCTCCGAGTTATGCTGAAAATCAGCACTGTATGGATGTATTCAACAATCAGCGATATGCGGAGGCAACGTACATTTTTTTTACATCCATTTATCAAACTTGGTATTTTAACGACAATAAGCGTACTACGGGTAGTAGTATAGTATCATATTATCTGTGACCCGGGTGGATATAACGCCGAATAATGTTTACTTGGTAAATATTTTGGATGCACTAAAAAACACACTGCATAGGTACTTATGTTACAAGTTTTGCATAATTTTATTGCCCGTTTCATATGATCATGGGCACATGTCATTGAAGAATTTTAATCGTATATTAAACATAATAAATCGAATAAACATTGGTTTACAACAGAAATTGTTTCGTGGCAAAAGTAAAATATCAAATGAATATTCTAATTTGTATACCCATTGTTCTAGCGCTCGCTCATAATGTAAGTTCATGACTCCCACCGACATCTTGGAAGCAAACAATGTCTGCAAACGTAAAACATAAACAATCAACGTAAACAACAAGATTCCTGACAGACCGGAGGCACCAGCTTATTCGTAGTCGCGACGGACAAACGCACGGATATTTGTACTATAGCGCATAAATTCGCGATCTATTTTTGTTCATGCTAAAATAGCATACGGAACAATTTAAAACAGTTGAATGTGACGACAAAGTTGAAGAGAAACATTTAATGAATGCGTCGATTCTAGTGAGTGAATGTAAATGGTTACAGTGAAACAAAAATGAAGCCAACAATCAAATAGCTACCAAATTATCTGTAAAAGATAATTAACTTGATGTAGAAGATGCAATGACAGGAAACATCACCGACGAGCTCTGCAAGATATGTGATGGCAGAATAGAATGCGCACCTACTGCTATTCTTCTCATTTCGCTAGTCCACACGCTGTATGGTCTCATCGGTCCTGAACCAGACTACTTCGGGAAGAACAGACCGGTCAAGAGGAAGGAAGAAGATTCAATAAAATACAGGAAACAAAATATAGTGGTAGAAAAGATCCAAAGAGAAGAGCTTATAGAAGAGTTTGATTTTATTGTGGTTGGTGGTGGCACGGCTGGCTGCGTGGTAGCAAGCCGGCTGTCAGAGAATGCAAACTGGAAGGTAGATTGGTCATTTACAATATTTTTCGTGTTGAACTCTAAATGCTCGAAAGTTGAACTATAAGTGTAAAAGGGCCACCGATCACAGCCTCAGGTGTTTAGAAGCCACATTTTACATCCTGCTGTCCGCTGTGCAGTCAGCGACTTGTATGGCTCGTAGTGGCCGACACAGCTGCTGTGGCATTTACAATGAAACAGTTTGTGATTTGAAGTGTTATGACTAATATATGAGATGATTTCCTTAATATTGTTTATAAATATAAACAATATTAAGTATATATAAGAGTTTATATATTTATATAGTTTCGTTTGTTTACGTACTTATATTTGTTAACATATTCTTTGATAAATGTTACAGGTTTTGCTAATAGAAGCCGGTCCTGAAGAACCTAAAATGGCTCTTATTCCAGGGCTTACTACCGAGTTCAAAGGGTCTTCGATAGACTGGCAATACTCCATGAGACCCAAGAAAGGGTAAGTTATTTTCAACAATTGTTGTAACTATAATAGGTACCTACTTATTTATCATTATTTGGCCATTGTATCACCTGGTTTACGAAGGTGGATACACGCTTAGGTACCTACTTAACTACTTTGTAGCATTTGTGGTATAATACAGCTCAATTTCGTTCAATTTTTATAGATTCTGTCAAAATCGAGCTGAAAATGGCTGTGAAGTTGTCCAAGGCCGTGTCCTAGGAGGCACCTCTACCATCAATGACCTAGCATATATCAGGGGCAGCCACGCAGACTACGATGAATGGGCACTAGATGGTAATGATGGGTGGAGCTACGCCCAAGTGCTGCCTTTCTTTAAGTACTCCGAAGGAAACTATGATAAAGATATCAACAAGAACAGCTTCTTCCATTCTACTCAAGGACCTCTCGACGTTGGCCGATACCCGTACGTCGATAATAACGTAGATGTTCTTCTCAGCGCTCTCAATGAGCTTGGCTACAACTACACCGACATCAATGGCAGAAATCAGCTGGGTTTCATGAGGCTACAGTCTATGTCGTATTATGGCGAAAGAGTCAGTACATACACAGCTTTTATAGAACCTATTAGAAAATTAAGATCTAATTTACACATCGTAACTGAAGCATTAGTAACTAAGATAGGTATAGCAGAGTCTGGAAGTGAAGCTAGAGCTATGGGGCTTTCTTATTTAAAAAACGGTACAATAGTTAGGGTTAGGACGTCGAAAGAAATAATCGTAAGTGCTGGAGCGATAAACTCTCCTAGGTTGCTAATGTTATCTGGTTTAGGTCCAAAAGATTACTTAGAATATTTAAACATTAATGTTATTTCAGACTTACCGGTCGGGTCTAACTTTCAAGATCATCTTTCAGTATGTTTGCCTGTTATTACTTTAACAAAAACACCGACCACAACTAAGTTTTCGGAAAAATTGAAAGATATTACAAGTTACTACGCTAAAGGGAATGGCCCCTTATCTGCAAACTTTCAAGTTATAGCTTTTCTTGAAACAAAGCTATCAGACATTCTTGAAACTGCTGACATTGAAGTCAGGTTTAAAGGACATAACTCGAACATGTATTACGATAAAATTGACATGTGTATTACACTGCTTACTCCTAGGAGTAGAGGTCAGATAGTACTAAACGCTACAGATCCTACTTTTGGGAAACCTTTGATATATCCTAACTTTCTTAAAGATCCTGTCGATGAGAAAAAATTACTGGACGGTATTCAACAAATGGTAAGAATATTTGATACAGAAGTGTTCAAAAATGCCGGATATGAATTCGATCCAAGACCAATATTAAAAAATGAATGTAAGGATCATGAAAAAGTATCAGCAGAGTTGTGGTCTTGTATCATAAAATATTTTTCTGAGCCCCTTCATAATTATGCTGGTACATGTAGAATGGGTAATTCAAAAAATCCTGAATCAGTTGTAGATAATAATTTAAAAGTGTATGGTGTCTCAAATTTAAGAGTAGTAGATGCATCAATAATGCCAAAAATTACAAGAGGCTCCACTGCAGCTCCTGTAATAATGATAGCTGAAATGGCCAGTGATAAAATTAAAACAACTTGGTATTAAAATTGTGTTTATTGATATTTCTGAATTAAGTTCAGAAATATCTGTCATCTTTTAGAGAAGTAATGACCTTTATTTTCTTTCCAGTCTTTAGTGATCAGTTTTGCGCCTTTTTCTGCAATCATCATTGTTGGTGCCAACAAGCCTCCGCGGACATGCGTTGGCATCACTGAAGCATCAATGATTCTAAGACCTTCAACGCCATGTACTCTCAACTGATAATCAACCACAGATTCCGTTTTGTTCTCTCCCATACGACACGTACCTATGGGGTTACTCATAGCTTTAGTATAATGTCTAGCGATACAGTTCCACTGATCTCTGTTACTGAGTCTATCACAAGGAAAAAGATCCAATGGAGCAAATTTTATTTCATTCTTTTTCATTTCTTTTGTATCAAGCAATTGCAACGCTATGTCTATACTATCCACAAGTGTATCCAAATCTTCTGATTCTTTGAGAAAATTGGCTTGAATTATTGGGCGGCCATATTTTGGATTCCTCTTATTCAACATTACTTTACCTTTGCTTTTAGGCCTTAATAAAATAGGGTTTATGTTTACTAAGTTATAATACGGTAAAGGAAAATTGGTTTCTTCAGCTGAATGCACGCTCACATTTGTAAGCATAAATTTGTCACTTCTGATAAAATTTCCTTCTAAAGACAATTCTATATCTGGTGCGTTGACGTGTTCATATAATTGTATGAAAGCAGATATTTGGTTAATACCACGAGATGCCAACGGTCCACTGCGATTTTCAAACCAGGTTTTAAAATCACTTATGACTTGATTTTCTGTTACCGGAGCTACATCATTTAGGCTAAACGATAGACCACCTATAGTCACCTGGTCTTGATAGTTAAGTCCAACAGGCAGATCTAAAATGGCAGATATGTTACTTTTCTTCAAATCTTCCTTCGGTCCTATACCCGACAAATGTAACAACCTAACATTATTGATAGCACCGGTCGTTAAAATGATCTCTCTTTTCGCATAAGCCGGTCTTTCTTTTCCTTTCTCGATTTCATAAAGAACTCCTTCTACTGTCTTCTCTTGTTTATCGACTACTATTTTGGTTACGGTTGCTCCTGTAATGATAACTAGATTTTTCCGATGTTTGACGGGTTTAATGAAAGCGGTATTGGTGCTTAGGCGAGTGTTGTTGGAGATGGTGAATTGATGGTTGACGAGCGCTTCGGGAACATTCGTGTTGATGTCCATGGTGCGGAGGCCCATCTCTGCGAAGGCGTTTTGGAAGACTTCAATATACCTGTCCACGTGCTTGAACCTCTGCACGTGCATCTCTCCAGCACGAGCATGGTAATGCGAGTTCATGAGCACGTCGTAATCACCTTGAAAGAAAATTTCGTTCTAGTACTCATTTATTTAATTTTTTTATTCTACACAGAAAAATTATAAATGAAATGACTTTTTTAGGATATGAACAGATTTTTTCATTAACGTTAGTAATTATCACCGGCATAAAAGCCTTTTAGTATCGAAACTTATTTTGCTGGTCTCTTCTATAATAAAACGGGTATCTAAAATAGATCAGAATAATAATAACACATATTATTATTTGATAAAATTTACAAAGACAACAAGGGTTATCTGTCTCACCATTATCCTCAGAATGTTTGAAGTACTCCAAGAGGTTTTCAAACTTCCAATCCAGGGAACCTAAAGCCCCCGTGCTATGCCAGCCATCGTAGTCAAACTTAGAGCCCCTCGTGTACTTCATATCATTGGTCACACTGGACCCTCCTAGGACCTACATAACGAAACGAGGCATGTTAATTCAATACTTGACAGCGACGTGGTTGGAGTGGTGTTTACCTATCCAGAGTCCTATTGATTGACTTGAAATTCTTCATTAACGGATGATATAGAAATAGATACTTTGTAATACTTGATGTGGAAAAGAAACAAGACTGACAAATGATATTGGTGTTAATTAGTTCGTTTTGAATGCGGACTTCTCATTCAGTGTGCCGAGAGACCACGCGACAGGCTACCAGCAAATTAGGCTTAAATTGAATTAAAGTGCCAATGTAATGAATCAAAATAACATTTGAGAGACGGTATCAAAATGCATGTGATCTCCCAAAAGAAACCAATCTCTACTATGATTGTAACGACGGCCAATTTTTAGGTCAAAACGTCAAAGTTAGTTAAAATATGTTTTGATGATTTTCTATGCACGAATGAACCAGTATTAACGTTCAAAATTTGCTACCACCTCATAAAGCATATAACTACTGTTCTAGCTCCCAACTTTGATCTTCGTACCTTCCCGGTGCGGACCTCGCAGCTTCCACTAGGCCTGGAGAGGCAGGAGTACCCGTTTCTCTCCGTGCGAAAGTTCCACAGGATGGGTCGGTACTCGCGCGTTGGCACTCCCGGGATGTCATAGTCTATGTTCTCGGTATCTCCTGCTTCTAAGACGAGAACCTGGAGGATCATGGTACCAGGATTAGCTGCATCAGTCACTTGGCTGATGATGAAACAGTATTTAAAATGAAGAGTAGAAATAACAGTAACTTTAAAAATATTGCGTGTGTGTTTGGTTAAATTTTTGTCTATTTGTCATAAAAAATGCTTTAATCTCCTTTTGTTCAAGTATTATCACTGAATACATAATAATTCGTGATCCAAGTCACATATTGGCCGAAGCTTAGTCCACGATATTGCTATTAGTTTAAAATTTAATGTACATAAGTAACTGGAGCATAATAACCTGATAAGAAATACGATAAAACCATAAAACGAGCGTAAGTTTTTCCAATACCTTGTTATATAGAACTAAGTGTTCAACACTCATACAATCATTCGTATCGTAACAGGCACTTCGATTCGTAGAAATCTAAATAGCATATCCGCTGAACGTAGGTTGAAATCAATATAGATTAAATAATAGTTACAAGTTACAACTACAAGGTCCTGGAAATAGAAATCATTGCACCAATTAGTGTCTGGAGCATTCAACAATGTAAGATTTCACAGCTGAGGAAGTAAGACTAGAGCGGACGTAGCTATACATGAGTACAGTATATTAGTCGACCTTCACACTGAAGGTGAAGTCAATGCAGATTTATTATAATGAAAGTACGAAAAATAAGTATAAATGTAGGTACTCTGTGTGAATATGTGCAATGATACACTTTTCTTATTGGTATACAACAGCTGCGAAATTGTGACGATACAAAAATGACGTTGAACAACAGAAGAAACAGAAACTCTCATGCGTTGGCAGATTTCAATTCGTCACAAACGATGACAAATACTATTCAAAGGGTTTATTGCAAAAAGACTATTTTTAGTACTTTTACAATCGATATCATTTCTGCTTATACAACAGCTAATACCTACACGTAAGTACGTGTATTGGATACGTATACTAAATTTATCAACGGCAGTCCGCGCATTGCTATCAAAATGTCAATTGAGGTTAAAACCATGATCTCGCTTAGAGTGCAGCCATGACCTTAGAGTTAAATAGTATTATTATTATTCATTATTATTACTGTTTATATTCATCTACAGCCTTATTAATAAACACGAACTAGCTTTAGACTAGTTACACCATCTTATGTCTCTTTCGATCCAGCTAAATATTCCAGTAGCAAAAAAGGACAAAAGCTGAAGTAACTAATCCGAGACTAATACCCGTTTATTAATAAGGCTGTTAGTGTTTACCGCTGAAGGACTGAATTAAAAAAAGATTGGATATTTAAGACACTTAAGACAATCATGCCTCTTCCAAGCCTTTAGAATTATCCACTAGGTGGGTCGGCTGCAAAGATTTAGCTTCTTTTACGACCAGGAATAGTAAAATGGCTACCGCCCGTCAGTAATTTCTGTGTATTTAGCGCAGTACCCATAATATTTCCCTATACGAACACGAATAATATAGATGGAGTTATTTCAAAACCATAATCTGTATAAGCGTCTAATAACTAAGGCCCATAATCATACGTAGCACTGACTCACGACTGATCATCGTTCTGTTCCTAAGTGTATCATGTGACAGTGATAGTACCTTCCAATCAGAAACAGCGGAAAGCCTGTTCGCCAGCACACAGCCAGCAGTTCCACCACCGATGATGATGAAGTCGAAGACGCTGTTCCTGAGGTCCCGCTCATCAGCCTTCGTCCTCGTGGCTCTTGAAAACAGATCTCCAGAGGACGTCGTGATTTGTAGGAGAAGGAGCGTGCTGAAGTAACTCCTGGATTAAGATTAGATAAATTTAAAAGACTGATGGGGAAGAAAGTTTCTGTCCCCCACTAGGTGGAGCGATGATCTGGTCAAAACCAAAAGAAGCCGATGGATGCAGGAGGCAAGCAGCCTTTCAAAGTGGCGCTACGTCGGGGAGGACTACGTTCAGTTCATCTATATACCAATTTCATCAAAATCCGTTAAGCTGTTTTCTCATAATTTCATCAACACTGGATTACAGAATGGAATTACAGATATTTGTTGGTTTCGTAGAAATAAATGTATTGACTATAGATTATGGAGTTTGAACGCATTGAACTGCTGTCGAGAAAAAACACACATGTTGGACACGTGTTTGTTTTAAAGATGAAACTTATGAGAAATTCATGAGGTCTGAACTCTGACGCCAGTCACATGTCAAATTCCATATTTATAGATGTGCTCAAATAAGGGAGGTTAAGGAGTGCTGTGCTTAATTTAGGTGTGTAACAGATTGTGTGAATAGAGATAACAATACGCATCTTGAGTGACAAGAAGAGTACTCGTAACTACGAACAAGGCCAGTTTTTCACGTGCCTCACCTTCCTTGTGTACTATTTGAAGTCAAAGTTATTTTAGTTTGTCTCAAGAACGTTCTACTATTAGAATGTACTATTGAAGTTCATTGACCTGTTTTAAGTGCCTATATTTATCTACCTATATAACATTTGCCTGTAAATAATATGATTTTAACCCCCGACGTAATAACGACGGGGTGTTATTTGCTTGACTGCGTGTGTCTGTCTGTGGCATCGTAGTTCCCGAACGAATGAACCGATTTAGTTTTTTTTGTTGTTTAAAAGGTGAATTTGTTAGTGTGTTCAATGTTCATATTAGCTACGTTTTATGAAAATCGGTACAAGATGGCCGCCGCCAAAATGGCGGATATTTTTCTTCACTATTTCTTCGATATGGATATCAAATGAAAGGGCTTGACTAGTAGAAAATACGTTATGATACCATTGAAATCCAAGGTGGCTGCCACCACAAACTGTTAAATTAGATTATTTTTTACAGCCTCTAGGTGTGGTGTATAACCCGGAGACGGCGCGGCGGGTTCGATTCCCGCGGCAGGACAAGTATTTGTGCACAGCAAAACAAAAGCACATATACTTGTTCTGAGTTTATGTGTTGTGGGATCATGGTCCTTTAGCTCCCGGGTCTCTAGACACAGTGAATCCTAGTTAGGGTTCAGGACTATGTATGTGATCGTTGGGCATTATTATTATAATTTTATTAGCTTGTTGATAAAGACAAGTTTTGCTTACCCACAAGGTAGCGGTGAATGAGGGCAAGGCGACCATCAAGCACCATTTCTTTTTGCTTATTAAGTAGAACGTTTATCGACGATTTCGCTGTTTGAGGCAAGTAGGCATACATTAACCTACATTTCAAACATTTAAACTACATCGCCTAGGATCGATCGTGCACAGCCGCCACTTGCTTGGGTATAGGCACTGGCTTTATTGTAGGTGTATACCTATAACGCATCCACGGTCATATGCACTATTACTGAAATAAAACTTCTTAACGCACGCTTGACTTGGGGAGTATGCTGACGAAGCGAACGGAAGTTGAAAGTTGTTGGTTTGTGTAGATCTCCATTGTCGACATAATAGAGTTAAAAATTACTTAAAATTTGTATTATTATGTTGGTATCTCCGGTAAAATGGCAATTTTTTTTTTGTTTTGGTTTTGGCTCCACACTCTTGTGTATTTAGCCAGTGTCAAGTAATTAATTTCTCAGGTTAATTAATATTATATATATTTATGGAATTTATAATTATCAAGATGGCGACATTAACATTAAACAAAGTTATACCGGCCGATAGATGGAGCTAAACTAAAGAAGTTTTACTTCAGTCCTGTGTTCTAAAACACACTCGTTTTTTTGGTTCTGTGTTACGGGGCTACAACTACATTTATTAAATAGAGTTGTGGTATTGTACCTATAAATAGGTAACACCTAAGCCCGTCTACACTTAAGTTTGACAGCTTTTAAGTTCGCACTTTATCTCTCTAGGACCTACCCAAATGCATTGCAGTGGATAGATACGTCATAGAATGGATTTAGGCGCTGTCGAACTGTAGTATGTAGAACTTAGAAGGGCATAATTAGGTAAACTGTCATTTGAAAAATAGCTACTTGATTAAATAATTTAACAGAACAAAACAGACACTGCTTTAAAAAATTCTAAAATGTATATTTTTTTAAATTAAATATTATTATTATTATGAATTATTATGAATTATGAATTATTTTATTATACCACTGCGGAATATCTATCAAAGTTCATTTAAATCACACTATCACATTACACTAATCACACTATCACACTAATATTATAAAGGCAAAAGTTTGTATGAATGTGTCACGCTCAAATGGATTTGGATGAAATTCGGTACCAAGATAGCTTATACACTGGATTAACATATAGGCTACATTTTATCCCGGAAACGTGAAATTTTCCCGTGGGATGAGCAAATAATTAAAATACTTTTTATCCGCGGGTGAAACCGCGGGGCGCAACTAGTATAACATAACACTCGGAAAGCTGAAAACTGTGCCACAAATAGACCCAGATTATCGAAAGGAACTAATGTTATGAATGAAGGTAGATGTAAAAAACGAAAGCTAAGTATACATACATGTACTCGTACATTATACGCCTTACGTACAAATATACCGTACACACAGTACACAGTTTTTTTTTTTGAACGAACTAATGCTGTTGTTCTCTATCGACCTTTACAGTGTCACCTCGCTTAAGGCGCCCAGCCGTCAAAAGTGGGAGGCAACTAGCTCAAGAGCACCCCTGGGGGGCGAGCCTCGGCTTGGGCCGTTGCCGGGATAAGATCGAGAAGACTACGTCCACTGGAAGAGTGTACCCTATTGAAAGTCGCGACCGTTCTAGCTAACCTACGGGGGTACGTTGACCTCGCCGGCGAGGTCGGGGTCGGATTGTGTTTCGCTGGTATCCTATACCGGTGCCGAAAGCGGTACCTGAGCCAGAAGGGCTAGACTGGTTCTACGGCTGCTATAGGATCATCCGGGTCGCTCAAGACGTGTCTCGGGCGGCGACGACGGGGTGAAGCACACGGTATGAGCCACAAACTGTATTATAACTACATCATCACAAAAGCACTCGATCAGTCATCATCACACACCATCATCACATCACCTCACCTCTTCATCAGCGTCATGATGAGGCGGCTGCTTGCCCAACACTGTAACCGATAGGCCCGCGCTCCGGCGGACATACGCGGGCCATCCTGATTACTAACTAAGGAAGTGTTAGGAAATGTAGGATATATGTACTGTTCGCAAGAACAGTTCTCTATAGTTTCTTCAAGCGACTTCATAAAATAATAATAATATGTGCGGACATCTCACACAACGCCATCTATCCCCAAACTAAGCAAAGCGTATTATGGGAACCAGATAACTGATACAATACTTAAATACTTTTTTGTAAATATATACATATAATACAATATAACACCCAGACACAGAACAAACACCTATGTTCATCACACAAATGTTTGTCTTGGGTGGGAATCGAACCTACAACCCACAGTTCAGAAGGAAGGGTTACTACCAACTGAGCTATCGGGCCAGTCTATAAAATATATAAAAGTATAAAAGGAGGAGTATTGTATTTTTGAAGTTAAACTTAACTAAACAATAGTATGCTTTCATTTTGGAAGTCGCTCCAACGGATCACTTTATTAAGGTACTACAGTTAAATATACACTAACGATTTTTGAATAAAAGTTCTTTACGCACGCTTGACTTGGGGAGTAAGCTGGTGATGCGGGGCGAACGGAAGTTGAAGTTGGGTCACGTAGATTTCAATTCATAACATTTGTCATGTCACCATAGCAAACTTAAAAAATATATTATTATATTGGTATGTCCGTTATGACAATTTACAATTTTTCAAGATGGCGACATTAACAAGCAAAAACAAAGTTGTACCAGCCGGTAGATGGAGCGAAACTAAAAAAGTTTTACTTCAGTCGTGTGGTCTAAAGCACAGCCGTTTATTTTTGCTTGAATCTATATGCCTGTTGTCTGAAGTCCTACCGGTTGTAAATTTCATCAAAAGTTGGATTTTAAATCGAAATATTTAGAACAATATTTCATCTCTCGTATCATCATCCGTAGTAACTGACATATTGTAACCCGTTAGTCAAATAATTGACTGCTGAAGCTGACAGGAAAATGTACCGTGTGCCGGATCCTCATCGTATTGAATTTAGTCTAAGTACTTGCTAGTAGTCCCTACTACATCTAGGAAAGATTTTTAATATTGCATTTTTTTATGGTTTGGCTCCACACTTTTGTGTATTTAGCCAGTGTCAAGTAATTGATAGTTTTTCAAGTTATTTAATATATATATGTGTCAAGTCACAATCCAAGTCATTATTTAGTCTAGTATAGTCAAGTCATACTCCTAGTAAAGTGGTGGCAACTTTACCGGAAGCTTCTATGAAGTTTTGGAAACAACACGAAAAGAAACGTTTCACCATCATTATACCACTTTCCCACACTCATGCCTGTAATTCACTTAACAAATAAAATGCCACCAAATTTATGCACTAACACTGAAAATAACACAAGTTTTGGAAAATAATACAATGAGGCGACGTGATCTTTTTCGTTTTCCCGCCAAAACTCGTTACGGTGTTTTATACATTTTCGATTTTGTATACATAATTGATGCCCGTCTATACTAAGCTTGACATCTACAAGACCGCACTTATCTCCCTGGCTCCCAGTTTCTCATACGTTGTAATATAATAATATAATATAATATGTGTGGACATTTCACACAACGCCATCTAGCCCCAAACTAAGCAAAGCTTGTACTATGGGAACCAGATAACTGATACAATACTTAGATACTTTTTGTTTGTAAATACATACATAGAATACAATATAACACCCAGATACAGAACAAACACCTATGTTCATCACACAAATGTTAGTCCTGGGTGGGAATCGAACCCACAACCCACAGTTCAGAAGGCAGGGTTACTACCAACTGAGCTATCGGGCCAGTCAAAGTTGTGAATCTCATGTCAAGTCAACATGCCAAATCGTACGCTTATTGGTTGAATCAGCCGGTGACCGACAGGCAACCAATAAGCGTTCAGCATTTGGTCAGCCAAGTTGACACAAACGTATTAAACCCAAAAGTGATGCTAAGATAAGTTGTATTTTAATTGACTTTAGTACAGATGGACATAAGTATATTTATACGAGCTTCTGCCCGCAGCTTGGCCTATGGGAAAATAATTCAACCACCCATTTCACCCTATTAAGGGTAAAATTTCGAAAAATCCTTTCTTAGCGGATGCCTACGTCATAACATCTACCTGCATGCTTCAGCCCGATCCGTCCAGTGGTTTGGGCTGTGCGTTGATAGATCACTATGTGAGTCACTCAATCAGTCAGTCACCTTTGAGTTATATATATTTAGATTGATAACATAATTCGACCTTGTCACTGCTACTGTATGGACAGGGAGCTTAACCAATAAAGTAAGGAGTTAGGTATTGAATTATTTAAACAAGAGATTTATGTTAAAACTAATTTTTCTGCAGATCGTAACCCAAAAGAGATTTTCAAATAATAATTGCACTTGGCTTCAGGTTTCTACTGTTGATAATCTACTAGCGGCCCGACTCGGCTTTGCACGGGTATTTAATGTATATTATTTATATCGCCTACGTAGAATTCTACACAAATTCACAAACTTAAAAAAAGGCCGAACAGAATTACACAAATTAACTACTATAATATACAACAAAAAGTGTGTTCTACAAACTTGTAGTGAAGTATTACGCTATTAATCATCACGCTCTGAAATAATCATAATAATGAAAATAATAATAATTAATATCTGTGGACATTTCACACAATATTTTCAAACTAAAAAAAAATATAGTTTTGTAATTATTTGTAGTAAAACTTCTTAGCTTCTAGAAACAGTGCACGTGTTTGTTAATTATAATAGTTGAAGAGCTAGCGTCCATAACTGCGCGCTTAACATAGCGAGACGATGACGTCATCGATCAATAGCAATGAATATTAAATTCGTGCTGCAGGGGCTATTTATTGAAGGTAGCTTATGGAGCATTGTGGCGCCAGGAACATTGTGGTGACGTCATTGCATTTATTGGATACTAACTGCGTCCTGCGGTTTTACACATCCATAAAAAGTATCCTATGTGTCAATCCAGTGTATTTTCTCTTTTCCAAATTTCATCCAAATCCATTTAGCCGCTGCGTCATTTAGAGGTAACAAACAATCACACACACAAACTATAGCACTCAAGTATAATTATTGTAGTAGGATTGATTATGTAATGAAATGCGCCACAGGAGAAATGTTTCTCTTTCGTAATAAAGTGTTATAAATTAATATTTCTGAAAATTAAATATTTTACTTAATTTTATAAATACTTGGAATTGTAATTGAAGGTTAATTAATTACTTATAATTATAATTCGGCACTTCAACCGAATATTCAGTCGACTGAACATGAAAAGACTGCCGAATATATTGAATACGAATAATAATAACGCCCAATGATCACATACAGAGATCCTAGACCCTAACTAGAATTCAATGTGTCTAGGTACCCAGGAACTACGAGGACCATGGTCCCACGACACCCAGACTCAGAACAAGTATTTGCGCTATTTTTTTTCTGTGCACAAATACTTGTCCTGCCGCGGAAATCGAACTTGCTGCCTCCAGGTTATGACCCGACCTGCACCTCAATCACTACACCAAAGAGGCTGTCAACCAAATAATAACCATATATTCGAAGCATCCTTAGTAAAAATGTAATAAAAGACATTATTTACAAAATTCCATAGTTTATTACTGAACAGGTAGCTACTTCGATAACGAGGTACACTTCAAGGTTCAAAAAAGCATTAATCACAATAATATTGCAAATATTCTATGTTATCTTTTAATGTTTCTATTTACTTATACATAACTGACTATAGCTCAGTTGGTAGAAACCCTGCCTTCTGGACTGTGGGTTGTGGGTTCGATCCCCACACAAGACAAACATTTGTGTGATGAACGTCGATGTTTGTTCTGTGTCTGGGTGTTATATTGTATTCTATGTATGTATTTACAAACAAAAAGTATCTTAGTATTGTATCAGCTATCTAGTTCCCATAGTACAAGCTTTGCTTAGTTTGGGACTAGATGGCGCTGTGTGAAATGTCCACAGATATTTATTATTATTATTATTATAACCTATATATATTGTATAGGCATTTTCATTGATAAGGCTAACGCTTAGCTTTATTTACTTATCTTGTGTAATATCATAATTTTATTTCATTACATTTATTGAACATAATAATTTTAAGATATAACTCATATAAAACAATTTAATTTTATGATTTGTTTCGTCATTAAGTTGTACGCATTATTTACTATGGAAAAGTAAAAGGAGTGCATCCTATTTATTTCAATTTGATTATAAACAATAACACTAACACAATCAGATAATGCATTTATGATGTATCACATATATATTTATAAGTAATACACCATAATATTTCTTGCCTAGTTTATAACTACTTACCGATTCAATTCAATATCAAGAGCAGTTCTTTCAGACTTACAATTTTCATAATTATGTCATTACATTATCATAGTACTTAATTAATCGTTTTGTCTCAATTATCTTCAATTAATTTCTTTTAATAATATATTTACTTTAATCACTATACATTTATATAATAGTGTTTATTTTTGCTAGATAAGTTGATTAATCAGCGTTGATAGTGAAGTATAGAAGACGAAAATGTTTTCGTGAATTATATAGTGTGTGAATATTCGTATATTATTGTCTATTTTGAATAATTTTTATTTTTTCACATGCTATTTGTGTACATTATAAGCGTAACATTAACAATAACAGGCACTCCATATTTTAATTTTGTACATTATAATCTAAACTAGATAATGTATATAAATTTTATTTTCATTTACAATCAGTAATTAACTAGTTGATTTTATGATTGAAATAATAAAAAAACGGATAAATTAAATGTAAGCGTTATCATTGATGTAAAACTTGGTAGGTATATGGTACTGACGATCAATACTTACAAAAATAATTATAACACATACTCCAATAACATTTGCTATAGATAATAAACGGTATTATATTTAAATTATGTAGTATGAATTGTACCTAAATTAAACGTAATGATAACTGTAATTGCGACGACATTACTAGACATTACTACTATTACTGTCTTTTAGTTTGAATAAGATAAAGTGGGTTGTAAGTGTGTGTACACACACACACACACGCACACAATAACGTACACGGTTGTGGTGACGTTACTTACATTAGCATGTACCTACGTATATTCTCAACATGCACGACAATTATTGTTTTAGGCCTCTCTATTTGCAAATATTTATGAAAGGTAGTTATGGAACTGATTCCTAAACGAGTATATTTATTTAATTTACACAACAATACACATAAAGGTTACTTGTATAATTGAACTTAGAAGAAAGAAAAAAGTAAACTATACATAAGAACTTAAAATAAATAATAATTGAAGATAAAGTAATATTGTAGGTACTGATTCCTTCACTCCAAAGAAAAGGTAGTATTAATAATGATACACCCATTACCGAACAATAGGTATTAATCTTAAATTAATTATACATAATGCACAGCCTGTTAGGTACCTACTTATATGGTGTCAGTGATGGTAAGAACTTGCAGAGGTTTTTTATATTAGATTACGGAAATAGGTACTCCTCTACTAGTCATCTAAATTAAATTATAACAAAATTCGATACTCATTCAAAATGTCAATCATATTATATAATTAATTATACACAATCTAAGTGTAGACAGTATTTAAAAAATTTAAGATATTTAGATAAGATACTAAAACAAAATACAAATTACGTTGCGGACAAATATCTACTCTATCTACGTAATTCGTTATTTGTCAATCAATGGTCTAACTAAATAGGTACTTGGATAAGTAGGTTTTAGGTAAAACTACTAGCAAATAAAACAACAATGACTACGATAGGTAATAACGATTCTAAAACAAGTATTACCAATTGGGAATTCTATACTTATATCAATAATAACCTAGTAGGTACCTATTAGATATCTACAGTAATAGTAAAAGCATTAAAAAGAGAATAATTCATTACTTAATGAAATATGCAAGATTCAATAATTTGTATATATTTTTGATTTCTCAAGGAAACCAAACTAAAATATGATTTTGATTTATCATCTATCTATGTAGGTACTTAGAATTATTATACATACTAAAGAGTATTTTTAAATCGACCAAATAATGCACTGCGCTTATTTTGTTCGCATTAAATGCAAATGACTTAACCTATAAAACAAAACGCTCAACATAATCGCAGAGCCGATTCAATAAATTGTATAAAATATTATATCTTAATGGCAGGCCACGGTCCAGGTACTTGGCAACTAAACAGGCATGGTACCTGTTACCACCAGCTCACGGATCAGGTTTGTGTTTTTGTTGTATCAAGTGATCGCAGAGGCTACATAGCGTGTATGTTTTTTTGCTACTGAACGATGTTATCTTCGGTTCTCTCAGGCATCCTCTAAATTTGTCCGTAATGCACTTGTTTGTTGACTCTATTAGGTACCTCTTGCCAGGCTCCATTGCTGCCTCAGCCTCAGATAGTAAATTCTTCTTGCCGTAGATAAGAACAGCATCGTATTCAGTCATTGAAAGAAAGCCCTTGTTGTTGGTGATAAAGCAGTTCCCGCATCTTCTCACGGCGAGCACGTCTGCACCCTCCGAATCCGTAAACACCGGCTTGCCGGGTGCCACCAGGAACATTAATATGTACTTGTCACCGACTCGGAATTCATCGCTCACGAACGTCACCGGAGGGTCTGGCGTGATTGCAAACGAGAATATTGAGTAAATTATGTAATACAATATCACTACACACACGTTCTTCTGTATTTTGGAAACAGCACGCCAACACATCGCGGCAAAGTCGTGCACATGGGCATTTTTTGAGAGCGGCGTGAACCGCGCGTCGTATGTCCGCGCGCGCCCGGTCGCGTCTGGCCGAGAGAGACAGACAACGGTCGATACCCTGGGGCCTGTCTCCGCATTTAAATAGTCTCAAACGAAATTAATCCTTAACCTCCTAGGATTGCGGATCCTAATTCATTAACGTAGAAATAAAACAAAACCAAATGAAAAGATACGCTAACTTGTTACCGTTAAGATTCATTTTGATTTGCGGCTGTAATTTCAACGTATACGGTCAGCATACTAGTGTGACAGGTTCCAATTTTCCAAACCAGATCAACATCGATGTCAAAGACTCTACGGCCTTGAACTTAAGGTTGATATTAATTAGAGTTTGCCGTCGATGGTTGCACGCGAAGTTAGTGACGGGAAGCAAAACACTTGCGTCTGCAAGGCGGCGAATCTACTGCATTGTGAATATGTGACACACTTGCCTATAACGCTATAACCACAGCCTAGATAATAAATGTTATAAGCATTTGGTAAATTTGCAATTGAATTAAATGTTTTGTGAGGTATAATTATATGTAGGTAATGAATTACACGGCCAATGTCATGGCAGGGCATTGCAAGTGATCTCCATCACATGCTTTTGACAATAATTCAGAGCTGCATTCAGAGCAGAAAATAACGGAGTGTTCGATTAGCAATATCATGAATAGCGTCAACAGTGCCTTTGGAATGAATTGATGCCTATTTATCTAGGTAGGTACCACGTAGGTCTAGTAGTCACCACGGCTGATAAATTGTGTCAATGTCATGGCAGGGCATTGCAAGTGATCTCCATCACATGCTTTTGACAATAATTCAGAGCTGCATTCAGAGCAGAAAATAACGGAGTGTTCGATTAGCAATATCATGAATAGCGTCAACAGTGCCTTTGGAATGAATTGATGCCTATTTATCTAGGTAGGTACCACGTAGGTCTAGTAGTCACCACGGCTGATAAATTGTGTCAATGTCATGGCAGGGCATTGCAAGTGATCTCCATCACATGCTTTTGACAATAATTCAGAGCTGCATTCAGAGCAGAAAATAACGGAGTGTTCGATTAGCAATATCATGAATAGCGTCAACAGTGCCTTTGGAATGAATTGATGCCTATTTATCTAGGTAGGTACCACGTAGGTCTAGTAGTCACCACGGCTGATAAATTGTGTCAATGTCATGGCAGGGCATTGCAAGTGATCTCCATCACATGCTTTTGACAATAATTCAGAGCTGCATTCAGAGCAGAAAATAACGGAGTGTTCGATTAGCAATATCATGAATAGCGTCAACAGTGCCTTTGGAATGAATTGATGCCTATTTATCTAGGTAGGTACCACGTAGGTCTAGTAGTCACCACGGCTGATAAATTGTGTCAATGTCATGGCAGGGCATTGCAAGTGATCTCCATCACATGCTTTTGACAATAATTCAGAGCTGCATTCAGAGCAGAAAATAACGGAGTGTTCGATTAGCAATATCATGAATAGCGTCAACAGTGCCTTTGGAATGAATTGATGCCTATTTATCTAGGTAGGTACCACGTAGGTCTAGTAGTCACCACGGCTGATAAATTGTGTCAATGTCATGGCAGGGCATTGCAAGTGATCTCCATCACATGCTTTTGACAATAATTCAGAGCTGCATTCAGAGCAGAAAATAACGGAGTGTTCGATTAGCAATATCATGAATAGCGTCAACAGTGCCTTTGGAATGAATTGATGCCTATTTATCTAGGTAGGTACCACGTAGGTCTAGTAGTCACCACGGCTGATAAATTGTGTCAATGCATAAAACGACACTTCGCGGTCACGTAGTCTATAGCAACTGGAAATGGCTTATTTTTTATCTTTACTAGTACCGTATACATCTACATGACGTATAGTATCTACATGAGTTTTGTTAAACATTTAATAAAATTATTTGAAAAAAAAAGTGAATCATAATCACGACAAGTGCAAAATGACAGCGGTATGTGTCATTTTAATTATTATTAATGATTATTATTTGATTGAAATGTTATCAAAATTTGTGGCACGTATTCTACAACTTAATCAATATAAATGACCTCCCGGCTCTTGTACTAAGAATGCCATATTGGCGATTTTTTAATTTTCGTTGGTCGCGTTACTTCTAATTATTTTTCTTATGCCCTGTTCAAATAGTTGCTGACTATATTAGGCTAACCAACTCACAGAACATACTATAGTTGCATATAAGTAGGTCTGTGGAAGAAAGTCTTCATAAAACAATAAGGGTGGGTTGCACCATATTTGCAGTTAAAGTAAAGGTTATAGTTAAAGTTATGACAGTTTAGACAATAACAGTATTGACTAGCAGTTACTGCAATTTGCGTAGCATTTCGTATTAGTATTATTTTATATATAGGTAGATTCTAGTAAGACTTGTGACTGACCGCACGACGTAGCGCGCCCACAAACCCGTAAGTTGTCTTCAAATTCATTTTTTTTCAATGCTGCTTTACCACAGATTTCTTGGTTCGTGCTCTTTTTTTTCGCGGAATGGTGTGCTTGCATTTGCACAGAAAATTATTCCCCAATATTTGTAGTTGGTACAATAAGTAAAGTCTTAATTAATCAAATCAAATCTTGGTTAATAAGAAAATCTAAATATATATAACTCAAAGGTGACTGACTGACTGACTGACTGACATAGTGATCTATCAACGCACAGCCCAAATCACTGGACGGATCGGGCTGAAATTTGGAAAGCAGGTAGATATTATGACGTAGGCACCCGCTAAGAAAGGATTTTTCGAAATTCCACCCTCAAGAGGGTGAAATGGGTGGTTGAATTATTTTCCCATAGGCCACGCCGCGGGCGAAGCCGCGGGCAGAAGCTCGTTCTTCATAAATTTCTTGGTATATTTATTTTACAGCCATCTAGCTTACTTCGGAGTTAACTCTATACCAACACTGATGTCAACGTTTTTATTGAATAATAGGTTGAAGTTTACTACGGTTATCGCTAGATGTCACAGTACAATTTTAATTTTTCTTGATAGGTTTGCGTTATTTTACTTTACTTTTTTACGTTTACATATATTCATCCCATGAGCAATAACTTGCTTAATTGATATTATTTTTCTTTCACGTTAAGTATTAATACTCTATTACACCCCATAAAATAACTAATCCTACTCGGTGGACCGGCGGTACTTGTACTCGGTGGCTTGGTTATGTTGACAATAGAGATCTACGTGAACCAGCAACTTTCAACTTCCGTTCGCCTCGCCAGCTTACTCCCCAAGTAACGAACTGCGTAAAGAAGTTTTACCTCAGAAGCCGTGCAATGACACGACCTTAAAAACATTTTCCTGCTAATGTAAGGTTTACAACAAGTTGACGTCGTAAATCTTCTAAATGTTACGCTAACTTCGTTTCTTGTGAGTTGGTGCAAGGCAGTAACTTAGCAAGCGGTAAGTGAAAAAGGGTTATGAAATGGCATACAATTTTTTACAATTTCTAATTAGATCAACATTTATATTTGAAATTAAAACCACAGTAGGTACATAATATTATATATAAGGTGTTAAAGAGTTCCTATGAATTATAA
This sequence comes from Ennomos fuscantarius, assembly GCA_905220475.3. NCBI lineage: Eukaryota > Metazoa > Arthropoda > Insecta > Lepidoptera > Geometridae > Ennomos > Ennomos fuscantarius. The sequence continues at coordinate 353,670 of HG992040.1, read as the reverse complement.
GTTTTTAAGATGTATTGTTCAGACAACTCGAATTTAAAAAAGGTTTAAACTTTTAAAAAATTACGCCAAGTTTACACAAAACGTCATATAATGTACCAAAGTGTTTCTTTCAAAGCAACCTTCCAAACAAAATCAGTTCAAATCCCATAAATCCTAAGCCCCCAAGACACTCGTCTGGGGATTGAAGCCTAATCTTCCTGTATCGCAAATAGTCCGAGGTCCGACATGTCCGCCGACGGCCAGCCGAGGGTCTCATAATGTCCTGAGATAAGGTTTGAGACGGTTTACGACACTTGTTTCGCGTTATTGACTTTGCTAGGGTTAGAAAGGATTCAGGAATAGCTTTTCAAATACACTTTTGAAACTTTTGCAGCTTTAACTCATATTATTTATCCGGTAATAAATAAGCGTCCACGAAAGCGCGGTTTTTGGAGACCTCCAGCCTGCGCTATGCTGACCCTCTTTACTCCAGTTGTTATGTTGTGACCCGCCACCCTCATTAGTATTAGTTATTATCCTCATAGTAATTAGTTAAGTATCTACTTAACAAATTCTAAAGCATCTGCTTTAGCATTTTTCCACTGTAAGATATTGTAAATAAACAGCGTCTCCGCACCCTTCATTCCTTCCACAGTCCGACCCGATCCTTTATAAGATCCTGACCGCATTTCTTCCCGTCATTCCATCACTGAACTCCAAGTATCACACATATTTCTATATTTCTCTGTTTCCTAGTTTTAATTTCAATATAGTTAGTTATATTATTCTTTAAAACCATATTACTTTTCTCGCTACATACATACACAGTCCCCTCGTGACCGCGGCCAATGTATCTTGGTCGAGACGTCGAGCTGACTCAAAATTATGTATTGATAAGTTTCTGCGTCCGTTTTAACTTTAAGACGTGAGCTTTTCATAATTTTCATAAAATATTGAATACGAATAGTGCTATGTATTCTTTTTTTAGTTCATCATCACCATCATTGCACTTGTTACCTCCAGGCTCCAGATTATTGGGGAACCGAAAAAGTTTGCTTGTTTCCAAATGTACCAGTGGTATTTTGCTTTTGATGCTTTCATGCGTCTCGCTGTATATTAATTAAACATACCGATCTAGAACTTTCCATTCATCAGCAAATACATAACCATAAGGGCTAGCGTCCAGAAGACCAAAAGAAAAGTGCAGGAAGGTTCATGTTATGATTAAGGATAGGAACGGATCCTTATGTTACCATCAACATTTCAGCCAGCACCATTATCACAAGCATAATAGTTCCATATATTTATGGTCTTGATCAAACTGTTAATAAACATTTCAACGTAGTCTTTTACTTCAGTGACGTCCCATCTCGTTAGCATTCCACACCATCATAATAATAATAAGATGATAATAATAGTATATAATAATAATAACGCCCAACAATCACATACATAGATCCTGGACCCTAACTAGGATTCCCTGTGTCTAGGGACCCAGGAGCTACGAGGACCATGGTCCCACAACACCCAGACGCAGAACAAGTATTTGAGCTTTTTTTCTGTGCACAAATACTTGTCCTGCCGCGGGAATCGAACCCGCCGCCGGGTTATGAGCCGACCTGCTCAACCACCACACCACAGAGGCAGAGGGTGATTTTGTCTTCTGTCGCCTTCATTCTATGACAGATCTGAATCTTCACGCTGCCAGTTCTACAAGCTTCTAAGCCCTGTACATCTTTAAGACGCTCGGGTCAGCGGGACAAATCGTCAGCGATCGCTCCGCGCGATAACTGCGTCTGTCCCTTCTCCCGCACCCTTCCGCGTCCTGTTTAGACCGTCCCGTTATCCAGGACGATTGCTGGGATTACGGGATCTCAGGTGGACTCTCGTTGCGTTGTTAAGTCTATGGAGCTTATGTGCCTTTGTTAATGATTAGGATTCTTCAATGTGATATCTGAGTCTAAAGTGAACATTTCGAACTAGTTCCGGACGTCAAAATGAAGAATAAAATAGATTTTTTTTTGTCTGAGACCTTAATGGACAAAAAGGTTTAAAAAGAAAATTGATCGTGCAGTAATCACGGGCTTATTACATAGACTGGCCTATGAGGGATGATGGACCGATGACGAAATGATATTCGAATCAGACTTTAAAATGGCAGGTAACCGTAGCTTATGTAAGCACATCTGTAACACTAGGGGCGTTGTCAAGGTGTTGCCAGCTCAGTAAGTCTTATTGATACGCTTTTTAAATGACTTCATATTGAAGCATCGCGGAAAAACATCCGCGGGAAGATTATGCCACATGTTCCAAGTGGAGGTGGAGTTTAAAGAACGCATGAAGCGAATTGTGCAAAATTTCCATTCTTGCAAAATATCAGGATGAACTATACGTATATATATACATATTGTATAAAAAAGTGTTAGGTACTACGTATCTGGAAAACCAACTTCTATCTAACAATCGATTGTTGTAGGGCTCAATGCAGTAGTCGACAATGACCTTTATACCTGTTAGATGTATTTATTATCTTATATATGTAGTTTATCCCATGTTGCAGGTTTATAACTACCTATGTGATGAAATAAGTGTTGTTTTAGTTTCCAGTAATATTCATTACGTTTTACTTACTTTACACATTGTTTGTCTTCAAAAGTGTTCACGACTTTCACTATAAGCCTTCGTTTCTGAATACTGTATTATTATTATTATTATATTATTCTGAGATCTCGTAGTTGATCTACCATCTCACCATCCTACGATCTCGTCATTCTAAGTTCTTGATATTATGGATGGCACATGCCTTTGAAGGTTTTTGCTGATACGGTACGGTACAGTGCAAAATGTCTATATACAATAAAATGTTAATTTTGTTTAGTTTCTCGAGAATTTTTGTTCTGCAAGTAGTTTTAAAACTTAATTAGTATTTTGTTAAATTTTACAGTATATTTGCGTTGTTGGAAGAACACAATTTTAACTTGTGGTAACTATCCCTTGCAATAAAATTTCTTAGCGTTACAGTGTAGCTTGGTGCGGTAGAACTCGTTTCACCACCTAATTTTTTACGTTTCTAGCAAAAGCGAAACCGTCTTTATTCAGAAAAATGTTTGCCCTACAGTAAAGGATAATCTAATGAGCTAGATCTATTTGTTGCAGTCGACACCTGTTGGGCGATCATGTAGCTCGATTGCAACAAATAGAAACACAAATTTGTATGGATTTGACAAATTCTATATAGTGTGCATAGTCAGTATGGAAATTTCTCCTGTTGCATTGCAATCAAAGTTTCGTGATCACCCCCCTGTTCTATATAAGTATATAAGACCCGGTGTTTATGTATGTTGTTAGATAATCAGTAAATCAGCGACGTCACGCTGAGCCGCTGCACGCTAGACTCAGCTTATCGGCGTGACAAATGTCCCGCGCGACTTCTAATGGCGAATAATCCGCGAGATCACCGTGCGTTCTGTACACAGACGTGTGCACGTTTCCATTGCGGTACGGCATCCGAGTTGTTTTGTAAGGTATTAATCTTGTGCGTAATGTGAGTGTCACTCAATGATAGCTCGACTTTGCTGTGACTTTGACTTTCAATCCTATCCTAAAAAATCTCGCTTAGACTTATAAGTCTGTCAATGGCAATGTCTGTTACAGTCTTCACACGAATGTTTGCCCTGGATGGGAATTAAAGCCAGAACCTACACTTCAGAAGGCAGAGCTACTGCCAACTGAGCTATCAAGCCAGATAAATTAATATTAATGAATTAGAGTCTGTCAATCTACTTAATTCTACCGTATCGTCTCAATCAACGTACACCGTGCACCGCAAATAGCGACACACAGCTAATGTCACGCTAAACACATTGTCGTGTCGCTCCACTGAGCCCAATTAAGTAAGACAACACTCGATATCCGCCGTTATATTCACCACATTAAGGTCCATTATGGCCTGTCGACGCTGGCCTCACATATATCCTGCTTATGAGGATTAATTATGTGCTAGATGGTGTATTAGCGTTTAAGAGAATGGAAATTGAAACAGATCTGCTAAGATAAGCAAAGGATTGCGCATACAAAGTAAGCAGTAATAAACTACACTAGGACTAGGTATAATTCAACAAATACATACGTACATAGGAGTTTACGAATTTGTAAAATTGAGAATGTATAACATTAGAAATGCGGAAAACCCGAAAATTGAAAAAACAGATAGAAAGATGAAACTTTTTATTGAAACGCCACATTAGCATTACAGGAACAATTTACAAGCACAAACTTAAAATGTAAGTGTCACAATGGGCGGTCTTATCGCTTGCCAGACAACCCAAAATTTTAAGAAAACGACAATAAAAACAAGGACGGTGGTTTTTAGTCACAGGAAAAACTATACAAACTATAGTTAATGCTAATTACAATAATAACAAAATAAATATATATAAAGTGTAACAGATTTATGGAAAAATATTAATAAGGGCAACTTGGGATATTAATAATTCGGAAAAAAACACTGATACAAAAAGAGACTTAAAGCCAACCTTATTTGTTAAAAGCAAGTGAAATAATACATCGGCTTGTAATCAGGTCAAGCCTTAGATTATTTAAACAGGTAAATAACCAAAGGGTCAGGGTAGCCCATTACCTACCCAGATATTTATATTTCAGAGTTCCGATTGGCACTGCAACTATGATGGGTCGTGACGCTTAACATCAGGCGAACTACTAGCTCTATGTATAAAATACAAAATACTACCTTTCTGGAAATGAGGCTTTACAAAGCCTAGTCTTGAGAATTTCATAGATGCGAATGACTATGAAAACATAGGTTAGATATGTTTTACAGAACCCAATTTCTACCTTTCTGGAAATGAGGTTTTACAAAGCCTAGTCTTGAGAATTTCATAGATCACGATGACTGTAAAAACATATATTAGATATGTTTTATAGAACCCAAATTCTACCTTTCTGGAAATGAGGTTTTACAAAGCCTAGTCTTGAGAATTTCATAGATCACGATGACTGTGAAAACATTGGTTAGATGTGTTTTACAGAACCCAAGTGGTTAAAGCCGATGCGTAATAAAACACCAAACCCTGTGATCATAAAATGCAATTCATACTCAAAGGGACAATTAAAACACAGCATTTAATTAGTTCACTGTTAATTAATCACTAATGATCAGTGAAACAAGTTATAAGCCCACGGTATCGCCATCACGGAGCAATCGCTATGATGCAGGGACGGAGACTATTCTGGCGGATTCTTGCGGTTTCTGGTGTGTTTTTGGTTCAGATTGAGAAGGGAAAATGTTCTCAGGAAGTGTTGCAAAACATGTCGAAAGGGTTCGCGGGAGTTTTGGAAGACTGTAAAAAGCAGGTAAGTAACAAATCTGGCAATAAATTGTAGTAATACAATATCCGTATTCTTGTTTCTAATGGAGACGATGAAGGCCTTCACTGATCTGGACGTCCTGCGTGGGCTGATTTGAACAATTCCCCTACTCCTTGAAGACTGCTCCGAAAATGGTGATGATGGTAATGATGATAAAGCAGGTGATATAAATTGTAACCATAACAATGATGTGAGCGAATACCTTTATCGAGATTTAAGACAGGGGTGAATATTTCTCTCACTCGTTATTAACGGAAGATTAAATATAATAATTTTTTAGATTAAATTCCGTCAGGTTACCTGCTAAAACTTACGCATGTGGAACCATGATAATCATATGGTTCATTTCACATGTTTTCACAGTTTTCAAAGTTTTCTTTTGCATTTGAAATTCTTGCTGGTCTGTATGTGTAACCAAGCGTCCTAATCACTTGGGAATTTTAACTGTAGCAGTATGATTTTGTCCTATTTAAATCTATGCCGTGTGGTCCGTCTATACTTTCTTGGGAAAGTAATTCTCGTTGGCTGTCTCTCTATGGTGTACTTTCTTCCATAAACACCATGGTGATAAGTGGCCACTCGTGCAAAGCTGCGGATAGCAGCTATATTATTCTGTCTCTTTCTTATTCAGGAGAATGTCGGCGACCACATAATGCAAGACTTCTACAACTTCTGGCATGAAGAGTACCAGCTGGTGAACCGCGAGATGGGCTGCGTGATGATGTGCATGGCTTCCAAGCTGGAGCTGCTTGATGAAGATATGAAGATACACCATCGAAACGCGCACGAGTTTGCTAAGACTCATGGCGCTGGTAAGAGCAAACTTAAATTCAAATGATAATAACCTAATGCATGAGGATTGTAATTTATTTTCTGATACGTTTCTCACTTGTTTGACTTAAAAAATAAGTATATTGACATGAAATAATAATTCCTTTTAATTTTTTTTTTTTACTTCAAACTTGTTTAGCATTTGACCGCGCTCTCACCTGATGGGAAGTGACGATGCGATCGAAGGTGTAACATGCTAGCCAAGTAAATACCTATTCACTCTTCTCTTGAACACGCCCGGGTCATATTTCGCCGGAAACACAGACGCAGGCAAGGCATTCCATTCCTTAGCCGTTCTAATTAAGAACGTTGAGTCAAATCGCTTGGTACGAATGGGTGGTATTTCGATCACGAAAGGATGGCGCTTAGCCGAGCGTCTAGTAGTTCGGTAGTGGAATGGTGATGGGAGAATGAGATCATGCAGTTCTTGAGCGCATTCACCGTGGTGTAATCTATAAAAGACCGATAATAAAATGGATTTGACCGATATTAATCTCAATGAGAATATCATCAATGTAGTCGATATCGAAATAGCATTATTAAAGATAACTCAAAAAGTGCTTGTCAGACTTGATCAAATTTAAATGGGACCATACAGGAAGTGCCAGATTTCTAATAAAAAAAAACAATCATCATAATCGGCTCACCCAGTCGAAAACTTTGAGGTAACCAATATAAAAAAATACAGTCGAATTGAGAACCTTCTCCTTTTTTGAAGTCGGTTAATAAGAGGATCTAATAGTGCTGGGATGCTGTAACAGCTGACCAAGCTAAAAATGATGGATAAACTAAATATGTAGTTACAAATATTAATAACTCTTCAACCAACGAGCATTCCCAGAGAAGGCTATAATGTCAGGCAAGCTACCGGTTGTAAAAGCGACATCTGCTCAGCTGCATCATTTCAAAGACCATGCTGTCTGACCAAATTTCACCTGATTCTAACCAACAGTAATATCCGAAAGTGACAAGTTTGTATTGAGAACTAACCGAAATAATACTTCATTTCAGACGACGACTTGGCAAAGCAAATTGTGAGTATGGTGCATGAGTGCGAGAAGGCGAACGAAGCGGTCACCGACCACTGCGCCCGCGCATTGGAAATGGCCAAGTGCTTCCGCACCAAGATACACGCCCTCAAGTGGGCTCCATCCATGAGGGTCGTCATGGAGGAGGTCATGACTGCACTTTAGAAGCCTTGAAGAGAGAGATTGAGAGAAGAGAGAAAATTAACAAAACGAAAATATATAAGAAATTGGTTTTGAATTCAAATATATATTTAGTATTTTACTTTACTTGTTTCGAAAGATGCGTCACTTTCCTCATCACCATAAAAAAATAACTTTTAATAAACCTACATATTCTATTAAAATGTTCCTATTTACCAAAGTAAAGATCGCTCTTTAGAATTAAATAAAAACTTTCTTCGTGAGATCTTTACACTAATTTCGTAAATTCTGAGTGATAGCTTTAATAGTTATTCATAATCATAATTTATATTCTAAGTTCTCGTTTTCTTTAATTTTAAGTTCTTTCAGCTCATAAAATTCTAAAACAATTATTACCCCACTATTAAGTTAAAGGTACATTCTAATAGGTACTATAAGTATAAGTAGGTATTAGAGATCTTTAGTAAAAGCAATAATATATCTGTTTTCCGAAATGCCCCCTCGTCATTTCTGTTAGTCATCTACGACAACAATGGCGCACGGTAAGTCGCGAACCATTCTCACAAAAAAGCTTGAAAATAAGACAAATAAAAGTAAAGCACACCTGCTCGCGGACCCCGAAAACAGATTTCCGTACAGATAATAAATAGAAAAGTACAATACGAGAGGCACATGCGGGGAGGTAGGCAGGGGCGGAGCAAGGAATGATTATTTGGGCAGTTAGGTATTTTTTATTTCAAGGGTTAATTTTTGATATCCTTGTGGATGAAATAATAAAAAATATAGATTCTAGCTGTCAAAGTCCTTTCCTTCTTCACTGTTTTCGTTCTAACTTTGGGGTGATCACAGAACTTTAATTGCAATGCAACAGGAGATATTTCATTCCTCATTTAAAAAAACACGGTAACTATGCACTTAAACTGCGTATTAAAACTGTCAAATCCATACAAATTGATGTTTCTATAAGTTGCAATCAAGTTTCAATAATAATCTCAATGCGAAACTTGATAGCTGGCACCAGGGACCTAGAACATTTTAGTTATGTAGTAACATATTCAGTAATATGATTTTATATACAAACAAGCGTAACCAGAACAGGGATCGCTGTGCATAAATGAACAACAGTTTGTCCAATTAACATGTCATAACCCCTGTAATGTCTCCAGCTGTTGATAAACTAGATGGAATTTATTATCAAGTCAGAATGCTTTATGTCTAGTCTAGAGCAGAATTAAGCAGAACATAATAAATGCGTAATAAATAAAGTAACTAAACTTTCAAGCATTTTGAAATATACGATACCTGAATCTCTAAAATTTACCTTTAATATAAAATCTTTATATGATTTTGCACATTCCGATTTCTTTTTCATAACCGTCCTCTCCAAATGTGCTGCGCCCGACGGGGTTCATCATCAGGGGCCTTTAAGTCTATTACAGACTATTTAAGAACTGTGCTTATTCTGTATTATTGTTATGTATGTATTCTTAGTGTGTATTCTGTATGCTATGGAAGCAATACATTTGAATGTGATGGCCCTATTGTTCTACCCTGAGTTCGCCCCCACGATAGAGGTAAATACCATCACGCCGAGGCCTCAGGTGGCGGGATGTGAACGCGGAGGATAGATTTAACGGCAACTTACATTGTTGGTTGTTGTTACATGTCGCACAATTTATTTCATACTCGAGAATTTCTGTTTTCCTCAAGTCAGAATACAAACGAAGAATTCGGTTTGCAGGAATTTGTTTAGACAGGAAATTGAAATGTAATTTTTAATGTTTTTCGGCCCTGCTGGTTTGGGAGTTTCTAAACAATCTTTCAATGGCCTACCCTCAGTACCCTTCCCATTCTATAAGTTAGTATAAAAGACAAGGACTATAATACAACAAAGGACTCAGCGTTCTTGTAAAAGGTGAAGGATACATTTTGACATGAAATCACTTTTCACAGTAGCAGTATATCAGTTAATGCCTAACTATGCGGCGAAAAACGGCATTTTACTGATTTTTTGCTTATAGCAGCAGCGCCTTAAGAAAGACATGTCCCGGCTTTAAGAAGAGCTGGATACGGACTCAAATCGCAATCGTGATTCAAAAATTTTCCTTTACTTTAAAACAGTCCGCTAAAAAGATGGCATGTAGTGTTTTTATCTCATATATCTTCTTAAACGCTTATAAAAATGTATAATTTAATTTCGTTTAATAAGATTTATGATTTGATCACTCATAATCGCAACATGGCCAATATATTGAATATTAAAAACATATGAATAAGCTGGGCGCAGAGATAAACTGATGACCGAGTAGACCGGCTATGAAACCCTGAAGACTCACAATTAGGTAAGATATAACACCGCTGAAGCTGCTTCTCAATTAATTTCAAGAACCCTGTTATGATTATTATCTTAAATCATTCGACACTTCATAAACCTGCACACAATAGGTCAATCTATAATTCCGTGAAGCTGGCGATCACTATCGGCATAGCGATTCGATTAAGGCCCTGTAGTCACAGCAGTATTGTTCTGTCACCGCACATACTCCGGATTTATGGCACAATTAACTGAGAACAGTTAGTTGGTAGCTTCACGGAGTATTGATATAATGGTCATATGGAACTGGAGTGCCAGGGTGATTAGCAATCAGAATCTAAATTTACATGAGCTTTTAATGTTCTATATAACTGGATTATAATATATTTTTGTATAGCAAACATGGGTCTTAAGATGGAGTGGAAGTCTCTCACAGAAGAATGACATCACCACAAGTGCACTTGAGCAAGATTATAAATATATGAACAGGATATGAACAAAAAAGCAAAATTAAAACTGGGGGTGATCACGAATCTTTGCAGTTGGAGAAATTTCTATCCTAATGTGAAAATTTCCATGGTGACTATGCACATAAGCTGCGTATTCTAACAGTCAAATCCATACAAATTTCCCTACCTCTTAGTTGCAGTGACACGCGACAGCTCCACTGACCATTATAAAAATGCACTGTCATTGCAAGCACACTAGCCTACACAAGAAGAAAAAAGTATACATGTGCATTATTACGTATATACTCTTTTTCTTGTTTAATTTAGCACTAAAATTACAAACAACGTAGTTCTAAGGACATGATTTAATTTATATCTTTTCTATAAAAGTATAATACGATGCCGTCAAATAATATGCATCCTACAATCATATCTCCGTGAGAACCTCAGTAATGATCACATCAACCTTAGGCTCCCACTTCAGCTCGTGGATGCCGACCCGGAAACACTTGGCCACCTCCAGAACCTTTCCGCAGTCGTCTGCGTTGTCCTCGGTTTTGGCTTCACACTCGTGGATGACAGTGATCATCTTGCCTGCTAGATCATCGTCTGAAAGTTTACAAGATGGTTTAATAAAAACCACCCAAATCTGATGAATGGGTCTTCAAAACTTAAAACAGTTTATTAGCTTTTGTACCAAAATTACTCTGTAAAAGTTGAATTACATTTAACGCCCTTCCAATCAGAATCCCTCCACAGAATATCTCCAGTAACTTTGACGCAGAATAATCAGCAATATATGCATTTCTGTTCTTTTTCAGATTTTTTTTATATACACACCACGTTAATAAGTAACAAGTTAGAGTAGAAATACTGGCTACAAATATACGGTGACAAATATTATTTTATAACGTTGATAACAAACTAAAGGTGCTTCTTGAATGTTACGCTAGCTTTAGCCAACAGAATACCTAACCACACTCAAATATTAAGTAATCTTCAGCAAACCAACCAGCTCCGTTATTTTTAGCAAATTCCTTGGCATTGCCATGATGCACATTGCCACTCTCATCGAGCAGATCCAATTTCTTGCTCATGCAGATCATGGCGCATCCTGTATCTCGATGCATAAGGGAGAACTCCATCTTCCAGTAGTGATAAAAGTCTACGATGAGGTGATCATCCAAGTTCAACTGGAAATTGTAAGAACTGATAGAACGGAAGACATGAATTATCAATATTAGTACTTAATAATATTCTTCGTAGCGTTGATTTTGATTTCATACAATCAAAAGCGCACAATTACGTAATACAATGCAACATTTTCTTTTACAATTTTGCATCGCTTTTGCCTATGTTAGTTAATAAATAAACATCACTTTCTATAAGTTCTGTAATTTGACTCACTTCTTTTTTGCATTCGTCTAACACCCTTAAGAATCCAACAGCCAAGAACTTCATGGGATCGGGAGCTCCCAAACTGCTCACCACTACTCCTACTAAAACTACTACGAGGAGCACTTGTTTCCTGTCCATCATCAGGTCTTGGAATGGAATGAAATGGAAATGGAAGAACAGAGCATGAAAAGCCATTTATAAGATAATCATGGCTAGGAGTAAGTACCGTAATTCACGTACGACTTTAATTATCAAGACTTCCAATGAATTCAAGAAGAGTTTGTAATTAAAACTAGCTAATTACACATCGGTGAGACACAGACGACCAAGATCTAATGCAGTAATGTTGCCGTACTCATTGACGTTTTGCCTTACTAGATGATAGGCTATTCTGCAAAATTCGTCTAGGTGGCTAACACCACTTTGGCAGCTATTCTGCCGCAAAGCAGCGTGCAAGCATTACTGTATTCCGATTTGAAGGTCACTATAGTAAATGAAGTCACTGGGCAAATGAAGCTTTATGATCTGATCCCAAAGTCAATCTGATTACTAGTCTGTACTAATGTCTCAGCATGCCGTGCGCTGTGCAGTGTCACGTGAAACTTTATATTTTAAAGTTCTGAGTGACACTGCTACTGTTATGGGCAGCAGTGTCTATAGCTTGTCAGTTTATTCAATAACATAAAAAAAAATACGATTAATCTACCAACGGAAATATTTTATAAGCACCTCACATATTAGTTTTGTTTAAGCCGAGTTCTTTAACTCAATGTTTTACCCAATCTTTTACGTTCAAAATTCTTCAAGGGTGATGAATCCATAAAAAGAACTTAGCTAACTTTTCTGAAGTTAAACACAAAAAAAAATTACCCTTGTGGTATGGAAGTACCTATTGCAGTAATCTTAATCATTGCATTAAGTTATTATATGTTATATTAATTTGGCCTTTCAGTGTGATTTTCTGTAAGTGTCTACTGAGAATTAAACAAACCCACTAAATCTAATTAGAAAAAATGCATCACTTGGTAAGTCAATAATTTTTATTGCAATTTAGTTCTAATCATTATAATCATCGTCAGCGTTTAGAGCATTCATATCAGGAGCAAAGTTCAAATGCTGTACTCCTGCTCGGAAGCATCTGGCCACTTCCAGCATAAATAAGCAGGTCTCGTCTACTTTTGTGATATTTTTGCACATATTGCACAGCTGTATCAGAGCTTGGTTGAACAATTTATCTGGAAAGGGGAAATGTGTTTTTACACATTGACTATGGGTAAAAATCGTATCTACGATTATATCTAATATATCACTTCAGAATCTTTAAAATTTCAAGATGGCTTAGCGACTATTGTGCGTTACAACAGTCTTTCCAAGTATTCTGAAATGGTTTGGTGTAAATTAATTTGTTTACTGACCAAAATATTCTTCAATTTGGTAACTTTAAACAGAGTCACTTCAAACTTTTTATGAGATAAAACATTAACAGTCTTTTCGGAATACTTTGGATATTCAAACAGTTTCAATAGAATATTCTGTATTCCATACATACTAATTAATTTACTTCTACCATGTTTACTGCTGCCTTTATGTGAGCTAGCTCTGTAATGTCCACATTACAACTTATAAAATGCAAGTTTTAATGAATGTTTCAAAAAGTACCAGATCCTTTAGCGGTCACAAATGCATCAATATTGGCTTCTTCCAGGCCACCGCCAGGTTTCACCAGGTTCAGCCGATCCAGGACGCAGTTTAAGACGCACCCCATGTTACGGTCATTGAGAGAGTAGCTACCGTTCCAATAGTTGAGAAACTGATGGATTATCTCATCACTAAAACGATCCTGAACAGTAATTGAAAAAAATAAGAAAATTTGAGAGGCTTAGAATTATATAATTAATTGTTTAGATTTATCAGTGTTTTTCACTGACCAACACTAATTCATTAACAAGTATATAACAAGCTATGACGTAACTTTGATTAATAAAATATTAATCTCTATTAATGATAGAACAGAGAAGGTTGTTTCTTACATTATTCTGTAAAATAACTCTAATCGGTTTCTTACTGTGTGTATTCTACATGTGTTTTCAGATAGATTGTTTACCTGCTCCTGACAAGCCAAAACATGATCTCCAAAAGTTCTGCTTATTCTATTCATAATCAAAGTTTCGTCAATGCACTGACACACCCACACCCCAAATAGTATATCAAACAATATTATTTTTTTCATTTTACAAAGTTTTCACCGCCTGCAACCGTTTTAATGAATTCATAGTTCCAGAAAAATCTATTAACTTAATTTGTTGATAGGTCGTGTATTAATTAATTGATTTTTATGAAAACTATGTTCAATTAATTAGAGTTGCGTAGTAGTTAATAGAAGTATATAGTTAAATTTAATTTAGTTTTTTTCTTGTTTTTGATATTCTCCTCTATTTTTTTACACAATGTTCTGAACATTGGAGTGCCTTTCTATTCTCTTTCTATTCTCCCCAAAAATAATTTATCCATAAAAAAAATCTCAAATGCTTCAACAAATATTTAATTATCACACCAGAACATAATCAAATCGACAGCTGAGTAAAGGGGGCATTATTTATCTATAATATTCATTAGTCCGTTAGCGTTTCCAGTAAGTCGTAAGGGTAAATTTAATTGTCCTGCCCTGAGGAAGTCCTAAATTTCAGCTAAGACTTCTCCCATCATGAGGTCCACGCTGGGAGCCCAGTCGAGCTCGTGGATCTTCATCTTGAAGCACTGCGCCACGTTGAGGGTCTTGGCACAGGCGTCGGGGTCTGAAGGGGTGCTTGCAACGCACCCATGGATGATGTCAACAAGCTGCTTTGCCATCGCATCGTCTGCAAAATAAGTACTCATAAAATTCTGAAATGACCTATGAAAGGTAAGTTTTAAAAAGCCATTAAGTCATTAGTATATGTGGTGGATCAGTTACACCACTTTAATTGTTGGAAAAGAAATATTTGAGTGGCGATTATGGATTGGGCCAAGAATGCAAAGGCTCTTTTGTTAGTGAACTCTATGAAAATTTCAAATACTCAAGAAAAACAAACCAGCCCCATGTTTCTTGGCAAACTCATGTGCATTTCCATGGTGAAGCTTGAGTTCCTGGTCCAGGAGCTCCAGCTTCTCTGACACACACATGATGGCACAGCCAGTCTGGCGATCAGCCAGTTTGTAGTCCTCTTTCCAGAAATTGGCAAAATCTTTGGTCACCGCTTCTGAAAGGTCCATCTATGACAAACATTTTGGAATTTAATAGTATTTGAATGATATAACATATAAATGGGGTCGTACTAATTATACATGAGAGAATTCGTCAAAGCGTGGTAAAATATTTTCTCCGTAAAATCAGTTTAATTGAGGAATATAACAAAACAAAACTATAGTCAAATATACTAGTTTATATCCACCACAATGAAGTACTTGTCAAAAAAAGAGACATTATTGCTTGAAGACCATAAATATAAATGTGTACATAAAAGTGTGAAAAGGATTTACACTTTAAAATGCTAGTTTAGATATGACCACATTGGTATCAAGAAGGAATCATCCAGTTCGTACTATAATCATTGCATTTTTCGAACTTACCTCCTTCATGCATACTTCCAGTGGCTTTGCGAAATTGATTGCCAAGTTCTTCATTACTTCTTGTGATAGTTCCACTTGTGAGATCACACTGACAATCAGGATCAATATCAGTTTCTTTTGCTTCACCATTGTGATGAACATTTAGGAGATGTCTAGCCGTAGAATGACTGATCACGTCTCTCACCATTTATATATCACTCACACTTCAGATGTGCGCGCTTTAATTATTACCTTAGTCTAATCAATTATGTACTGAATCGCGTTTTAGTTTTCCTATAAAGCGTTGTCATGCTCACTCTTAATTAATAAATTGGTGTGCATGGTGATTTAATTACTGTAGACACTGGTTAATAGAACAATTGGAGGCTAATTGGTTTTTGTATTGAGTACATAGCCTCAGGCATTACATACAAAGCAGTTAACGAGAAGAGATTAGACGTCCTTATTTTTCTTTCGTTGCTGTCTATTAGAGGTATGATTGTCATTGTCATAGTTTTCATTCGTAAATTCGCCAACGTTGCGGTTGGCAGATTTACTACTCGCTTGTCCTCTTTGTTATCTTCAAATTTCTTTAATACAATTTTGATCTCTTCACTGTGTGATTATTTGAGTTATCACATATTGTTGTTGAATTCGTTTAAAATTCTATAGATATTTAGTCATTAATTATTGCTGTAATACATAGATGGTTTTAGTTTAACACAAAAGTCAAGTGCAAATTAGTTATGTAATAACATAGGGAATAAGCTGTATAGCTGCAATATACGTAATAATATAGGTCATTGAGGCACGTATAGACTCTAATGTTTGGATAGTAGTTAGTGTACCAGTGTTTAAAAGAAAAGGCTCTTTGCTTGTTAAAAAATCATGTTATTTTAGTTAATAACCGTTTTATTATTAGTGTGATTCATATTTGTTTCTACAGGTGTGAGTACCTAATACCTGTAACCATGCAGATGCACAGTTTATGAATCTGTTAAGTTTTGTTCTGTAAAGCCAGTGATATTGCCGTAAACATTTATGATTTAGCAGCAGTACCAACTGCCACATCTCACTATTGTTTAAAGTATCCTTCATCAAAATGAATACTGTCAGGTTTGACATTTTAATATGTTTAAGTAATGTAGACAGCCTCTGTGTTGTGGTGGTTGAGCAGGTCGGCTCATAGCCTGGAGGCGGCGGGTTCGATTTCCGTGACAGGACAGGTATTCGTGCACAGAAAAAAGCGCAAATACTTGTTCTGAGTCTGGGTGTTGTAGGACCATGGTCCTCGTAGTGCCTGGGTCCAATGACAATGTAACTTGGTCGCAACGTCGAGGTTAGTCAAAATTATGTTTTGACAACCTTTGTGCGCGAACGGACCCGTTTTATCTTTTCAATACAATCCGTTTCTACAGGATACTTCTTCTCTGACGGGAGAGAGTGTAGACAATAATAATGAGCTGGACAAGTGCATGTTGGCTAATGACACCCGAATTTGTGGTTCTTTAACCATACCTGGAGGATAATTTGACAGCCTCCGTGGTGTAATGGTTGAGCAGGTCACTTCATAATCCAAAAGAGGAAGGTTGGCTTCCCGTGACAAGACAAGTATTTGTGCACAGGGGAAAAGGCGGTTGTTCGGCGCCTGATTGAGGGACCATATGTCCCTAGATACAGGGATTCCTAGTTAGGGTCCATATATGTAATGGTTAGGCGTTATTTATTTATTAAAAAATACCCAGCCATTGATGATGACTAGACTTATTATTTATATTTCGAAATTTGGTTTATTTCGTTTCTTACCTTGTTGTTTTTCTTGAGATTAATTATGGTTATTTTTATCAACGTTATTTAATAAATGTTTATCAATGTTACCTTTCGACATTTATAAGTGTACTTTGATGTCAAAATAATAAACAAATGTAATGAATTGATGTAAAAAAGTAAACATCGTCACTTTCAATAATAGTATTATTAAAATGCGATTCTGATGACTAACCGTCCAGGACTGCGATAAACATTTGGATTGGACCCTTTCTCTTATCATCATCATCCGGAAGGCATCCGGTAAACTTCAGTAATACGCCCTTTGTTCTACCATCCTTTTGTACGTTTTTTTTTATTGTGCATTATTATAGATGTTGGTGTTCAATAAAGTACTGTATTCTAAACCTCCGCCATAGAACGCAACTTTGCAACGCTACTTGCCTCTTGCATTCAATGTTTCCGTAACAAGAGGGCTGACCTACGCCGCGTCTTTCATTCTTGGTTGGCTGGTTACCGTTCGAGAACCTTCTTAATTGGTTATATAGCCTCAGTGATAAAACCTACCCATTGACACTTCAACTGATAATTTTGAGAGCTACGTCGATGACTACTCCTGCGGAACTCTTCATTCTGTGTTTTATCATGAAAATGAACACCAAATTATTCCTAATTACTATGATTTATAACAAAAGTCTATACAGGAGTATTGTGAAGATTAGATGCATAGTTTTATGTGCAAATAATTAAATACATATGTACTATCATAGATGTAAAAGAATTGCTCAACCATGAAGTTGTCACAGACCCTTGGACTTTTCCAACAAATGACCAGTTATCAAACCTTCTATTATCTAAACCACCACTTGCAATATGACTTGACACTAATATAATTACGTAATTATACATGACCTTACAGCTGAAAATCAGTACGCTTGTCACCACCTAAAACAAACCAAAGAATTTGCAACTTTATAGTCTTGTCAATAAGGAATGGCCCTATAAATTAAACAAAAATGTTTGAGCCACACCACTAACAAACTTTATCAAAGCGTTGAAGACCTTACTGTACAGACAATACCGAAGTTCTAACCGTAAATAACAAATGGTATCCTAATGATATGCAATTTGTCCAGAAAAAAGAATTTTCTGAAGATATAATGGGGTGAAGTCCATGAACCGAGTCACTAGTAGTAGAAACTTATGAAGATGAAGTGCTGTCTCATAGCTGCAGTCCTGGTGTCAGTGGTGGGCGTGGTAGTGGGCACCGCAGAGGTGATGAGCCATGTCACAGCACATTTTGGGAAGGCACTTAACGAATGTCGAGACGAGGTAAGACTATATACCTAAAAATAGCCTTCACCAGCTTACTCCCCAAGTCAAGCGTGCGTAAAGAAGCTATATTTAAAAAAAATCGATACTATCTATCTAGACTACATAAAATTAGGTAGGTACTGGTCGACTCTTGCTTTATAATATTTTTATGTTTATTTGTGTAATATCAACATATGTGTACATATTATGTACGCGACTAAAATCGACCGTTTTGACGTAATTTTGAATTATTAGACCTTCGACGTAATCATTAACCTATCTTTTGTTATCTCCAACAGTCGGGCCTATCAGCCGAGGTCTTGGAGGAGTTCCAGCACTTCTGGCGCGAGGACTTTGAAGTGGTCCACCGTGAGCTCGGCTGCGCCATCATCTGCATGTCCAACAAGTTCAGCTTAATGCAGGAGGACTCTAGGATGCACCATGTCAACATGCATGACTATGTGAAGAGCTTCCCTAATGGTTAGTACGGAGTTAATCACACAACGGCTAAGCCGATTTGGCTGAAATTTTGTATACAGAATGTTGACACTACCAAGATACTACCAACAGTCATCAGAAAATTAAGTGTTCGTGAAAAAACGGTTGGATTTCGGGGGAAACCATGGAGCGCCTCCATAATAGTGTTATCTTTTCTTTGGATATATCATAGTTAAACCATTGTCTTCATCTATATATATGATTACATGGATCCTGACCCTTAATATTATACTCTATATTCCGCGAACCATGTTCCCATAGCACCCAAACACAGAACAAGTACCTATTTGAGCTTTTTTGAAGTAAAACTTCTTTAGCTTAGCTCCATCTATCGGCCGGTATATCGGTTGTTTTTGCTTTTGAATGTTGCAATCTTGACAATTGCAAAATATTATTTTACCGGAAATACCAACACAATAATACAATTTTTTAACTTTGTTATGTTGACAATGGAGATCTACGTTAACCAACTTCATCTTCCGTTCGCCTCGCATTCCAGGACAAATCCTATCAGCCAAGCTGGTGGAGCTGATCCACAACTGTGAGAAGCAGTACGACGACATATCCGATGACTGCGACCGAGTGGTGAAGGTGGCTGCCTGCTTCAAGAGAGACGCCAAGACGGAGGGCATCGCGCCGGAGGTCGCCATGATCGAAGCCGTCATGGAGAAATACTAGACGAAACCAAACTAAGCTAGACTATGCCAGGACCTATTCAAACTAGTATTGATATTCATTAGATTTAAGTTTAAACGTTGGTTAAGTATGAACTTAAGAGCTGTGGCATTATAAAAATATAAAAAAATGTGATGGAAAATAAAAATATAGGTAACTGTGTGTTCCAATACAGAAATATTTCATTTTATTTAATTTTTAAATTGTGCTATCTTTTACTAATTTATTTTTATTTAATTACTTATTTTTTATTTATTTATTATTACAAAAAAGTAAACCAATTAAAGGTCCTCACGGTAGAACTACTCAAGAATTACTTAAGTCTGTTGTGGGAATAGAACCCGCCGCCAACTGGTTATGCCGACCTGCTCATCCGCACAATAGAGGCTGTCTTTTTAAGATACGTTTTGGACAGCGCCCTAGCCCTAAACTAATCAAAAGCATGCATTGAGGGAGCGAGGTAGCTGTTGTCACATCTGTATTACATTCATGTTTTTTTGCTTATTTCCAAAAACATGCTATTTTAAAATTTTAAATGTATGACTTCCAGTAAATATTTATGATTGATTGATGGATAACTACAAAAAATCGTCTCAAATTCTCAAAAGAGGAAAAATACTTTTGTTTGTTTTCTTCATAAATAACAAAAATATAATAATCAATCATTCCTGCCACACGCAGGCAGGGAAAACAATCTGTCAGGGGGTAATGAGAGGGACGGACTCGTGAGGACTCACCTGGGGGGGGGGGGAGTGGGTGATGAAACATTAATGGTAATTTTTGCTTTTGACAGATTTTCGTGATATTTTCACCCAAGGTTGTATCTGTGACGTAGCACTATAATAATGGTTTATTATGTGGTACTATTGTTACTTATGGTAGTACGTAAGTACTATCTTCTCATAAGTTGTCCTCATAGGTTACTTTCCCACCGCTGAGACAAGCACCCTTTCTGACACGGAGAGAACGTAGGCCATTTATATACGCTGGCCAAGTGCATGTTGGTGAATGTTTATATGTTTGAGAATTTTTGATTGATGACAAGAGCGTGTACGAATTTCAGACGTGCCGATTTGCAAAGTTATTTCTTCAGGATTCAAACCAAAGAGCATGGTTTGTCCGTTGACAAATTTCTCATAAGTAATGTTATGTAATTGTCACGATTAAATAAAACATTTTATTAAATTATATTTTGTTTAACATAAAAATCTGACCTGTCCTATAGGTGAAAAACTAAAAAAAAAAACTGGAAAATACGGTTATATTTTTGCTCGATGAAAAATATAACCAAGTGAAGAGAGATTGAAAATACTTTGAAAAGTTAAATTAAATCTTTACCTAATTCAATCAAAATACCAAGATTTATTTAAATTTATTTACACACAATAAGCGTGAAAAAAATTATAATAGATACTTAATAAACGATATAAAGTTAATAGAAGATTTCGTTGAGTGATACCTGGCAACATCTTGCATAATAAACTCTGAACCACATGTGTATTTCTATCACGTACATTTTACGTTCACTAGACACCTGAGCAGGATTTACTTTATTCTAAACAATAAAACGAAACAACATGCATTCCTATTTTATTTGATGGAAAAATATAAAAATTTGCATACAAAGCGGAGTCGCGATTTTTCGGGAAAATATTTATGCCTCCCCTGGCAACACTACGTGATGCGAATGGTAGCGCTGGCAACCCATATGTCTTTTACTTATTTTCTGGTTTGGTTTTCCTCTTTTGTTTAATAGTTTGTTGCTATTTAAATTTTTTCTCGTCTTTTTCGTTAAAAATTTCTGATAAATCATAGCTACGTATGTAATTTATAAGGTACACAATCGATTAGTGGTAATTAATAATTAAAACCATCTGTAACAATAAGAACTATACCTAACGCTAACGTAAATACCTAGACAAGTTCTCAACAGCATTTTTTCTTGCGTCAAAATAATGAAATCCACAAAGGAAACTGCAATAATCCATCAACCTGTCTTGCAGTCTGCGCCAACTTACATTTGCTGATAAAATCCTCAATTTCACATACAAAACCCAACTCTTGAAACGCAAAGAAAACTTTGCCTTGCAACATCATTAGGTTTCCTTTACAGCCCGACAAAGAAAAATGATCTTTGCCGCGATAAAAATAAAGTATCACGTGTATAATTTGACGTAAAGAACCTTGGAGTAGCAAAAGTCAAAACAAGGTGGTTTCTTACCAAGCTATTCTGCACTCCAACAAAATATTATTCCAAAGAAATAAACCTTATATTAAATGTATAAGGTTGCGTTTCTACGTCACAACATTTATAATGTGCTAAAGTAAAGTGGTATGGAAAAAGAAATGGACTCCTTCGGGAATTCAACCATTTTTCACGAAAACAACGTCGTGAATACTAATATTGTAAAATAGACTTGTTAATAAAGAACGTGGATTCATGGATTCATTTGAAACCGTCACGGGTGAGGAAAATGCTGCCATTTGCAATCTTGTCTGGGGCATTTGGGAACCAAAACATTCCGGCATATTTGGTTTCATTGGCGGCTCTCGGAAAACGTTCAATTATGGATGTCTCATTATTGTCGCAGTGTACCACCATTAACTTGAATATGTTCATTGCACCAAACCCAACCTTGGAGTCTTCAAATCGAGAGTGAACTGGTATCTTCTAGGCAAGCGTGTTACATCCTAGACCGCATCGTCACTTACCATCAGGTGCTATAGTGGTCAAACGCGAGTCTATCGAATAATAAAAAAAAAACCATTTTCCGTATGAATAATGCTAAAATTCAAGAAAATAAACAGTATCACATAATAAGAAAGAAAGAAAATACATTCAAGACATCACACAACATTACATTTTTACAAACTAACACTCATACAGGACAAATGACACACGAAAAATGAGAGAAACTAAAAATATAAGACGTCATGATATAGGTCCCGACTCAGCATGCAAGGTCGTGAGACCTGAATATCTGATTTTGAGTCGGAACCACATTCATGGTATTCTCCTGAACAAAGGTTAAGCTTGGGGTCCCGGATAGGAAAGTTATAAAATAACCACATTAGGCAACCAAAAGATTACCTTTTTTTAAACAAAGATAGATAGATAGATAAACTCTTTATTGACACCATGATAACGAAATACAAAACAGGAAAGCTTATAAGTAGGTTACAATGGGCGATTTTATCGCTAAAAGCGATCTCCTCCAAATGTCCTTTGGATGGACAGAGATAGATCAATGAGCATGGACGGTGGTGCTATAAAATAAAAGTTACTATACACAAACTAAGATAAATATATAATAGTAGACTACTTCAGATGAATAATGATGATGATGATGATAAATGTACTAAAGATGAGCGATCACTCTATAATCTTGAAAAAAAAACAACATCTTATTTAATTTAACAAAACAAAAAATTATTTAATTTATTCATTGTGAGGAGAATCATCATGTCATTATGTAGAAATAATATTAACAAAATCAATATTGATTCAGGGAACATTTTGGTGATATTGTTTTGGTCATCTTGCCGAAGGTTGCGCCAAGCTACACCTGGATTGGGAATTAGCTCCAAGGAAGGTTTCTGGAACTGTGTTAGATGACAATTCCACAATGGCAGGTCGCAGACTAGTCTTACCGGAACTCTGAGAAGGGAGGCTACAATAAAGCATATCTAGAACGTAAATAGAAAACTAACTTAATGTTTTATTCAATATTTTGGCTGATATAGAACTTCGGACTCAGACCAATGACTGAGTCATGAATAGGACCAGAAAAAATGAGAAATTACGGGACCAGCCATTTACTTTAGACCACATGACTGAAGTAAAACTTCTTTAGCTCCATCTCTCTTCCCCTACAGTAATATACGAAACTTATCTCTTTCTTTCTATAATCACGTAGACGCCTCACCAGCTCCTCCAAGGGCTCCAAATCAAAGCGACCAATGAGTATAAGGAAGCTGGTACCTGGCAATGGTGTGAAGGTGAGCGCTGGTGGCGAGCTTCACGAGCGGCCGGTGGAGGGGGCGGCGCGGCCGCGTGGGGGGGCTGTACGTGTACTCCGCCGTCTCCGCGCCCGTCAGCCACGACCAGTGCTCCGTCATATTTACACTGCACTGTAGTTTAAATTGGTTCTACTTGGAATTAGTTGTTGCCAAAATTTGACAGAGCTAGAACTTCTTATATTAAATACCTAAATAACATAGCATTGATTTGTTTGGTTTTATCTAACACCATTTTATTTTTCACTGCACTTTCACTATATTCCTAGTAATAACATATTCATAAGTACTTTAATCTATCATTCTCAATGAGTGTGATTTCCACGTTCTCAATCTATTAATAGTTAATAGTTCATTAACAAGCTAAGATTTGTTCGATACATAATTATTATAAGAGAAATGCAACTTATTGATTAGTTTTCACCGTTCTAGAAGTTTCTTTTCTAATGATAATAATAATAATAATAATATGTGTGGACATGAATGCGTTTTCATTTTAGTTGTATACAGTGCGGGCTATCTTAATATATATAAATCTCGTGTCACAATGTTTGTCCTCAATGGACTCCTAAACCACTTAACCGATTATAATAAAATTCGCACACCATGTGCAGTTCGATCCAACTTGAGAGATAGGATAGTTTATATCTCAATCTATAATAGATATATATTAAATACCCGTGCGAAGCCGGGGCGGGCCGCTAGTTTTTATATAATATTTTCTAGGCTCAGACTATCTACCTGTCTAGACAATCTAAGAATGTAAGTTAAGTACATTAAATTCTAGTAATAACCTGATTAATGTACAAATTGTAGAATAATAATGGGTATAGCTTATAGCAACAGCTTGGCCCCTTCCAATATCTAAGTTACGGAACATTCGCTACCTCTCAACGGAAACATCCTTCAAAATTGTTATTAAATTCGCGAACAATGATTGATAATAGCTAAAATACTCTTCAACTTTCTTACAAACTTACATTTTATCAAGCAAGGAGTTATATTAGGTCTTATGTCTAAGTTAATAAGACCCCAGCTGAGCACAACAAGAAACTACAACTGATCCAGAGCTTGACGAAGACTCTGATACACATAAATCAAACGAAAGTAACCCCTATTTTCAAGGCTATAAAAGAGATTTCAAACGAACGTATCGAGTCTCGACACACCCTTCACGAAACGCCGTTATTATAGTTTCCCCTTTCAAATCCACGGATTACACGATCAAAGTTTTCCGAATCACCAAGTATCACTTCTTCTCACTCTAAAACCCGACATGTGAAAGAGACACTCGAGTTTTCTAACTTATAATGCTACGTGCACACTATCAAGTAAGTGGAGTAATAAATCTGAACGCCCTCAGTTATAGAGAAGTTATAGGACGTGTACAGGTGAAATTTAAGAACTGCTTGGAATATTTTGACGTCATGCTGTTCTTGAAATGAAACTTGGCGCCCGGTAATGGTGAAATTATTCTGGTGAGTGGGAGGAACGGTGGGTAATGTTCTGGCTATTTACGAGCCGCATTACTTGGTGATGCTTTCAGATTTGGGCTTGTCACTATAATGTAAGTGGTTACTTCTGGGAGGTCCTTTTGACTAACTTTGGTGGACAATTCTATATTCATAGTTAATAACTAAACAGCTCCCGCGTGGAGTTATCGTTTGATAGTTTTTGTTTTATTGTTTGATAGGTTTGCGTTTGACTATATATCACCTGATGATAAACTATAATGCGGTCTAGGATGTAACATGCTTACCTAGAAAATTCCTGTTGACTCTCGTTTTTTTAACGGACAAAGTGCTTGTATTGTTTTAACTAACTAACTACTACAATAATGCTCAAAAATCACATACATAGATTCCTGGAACCTAACTAGTATTATCTGTATTTAGGGAACCAGAAACCACGAGGACCATGGTCCCACAACACCCAGACACAGAACATAACTACTACTAAATCCTACACTACCTAGGTACTACAAAAAAAAAACCATTTGAAATATATACTAACCGCAATGACCAGGCAGCGCGTCCAACATGTTGGCAACATTGCCCTGTTGAATTGCAATGCTGATTCTTATAAGCCGTTCTTACAAGTTTTAGTAAATAAACTAATTCCAAAATATTACCACATAAGGATCTAGTGCAAAAACTCTGCAGACCTTTTATTCCTCTGGTAAATTCTTGAAAGTTTACAGTCTTGAATTTAAATAAAATCTTTTAAATATTCAATACCTTTAGATAAAATCTTACACAATGCAGTAAATTGCCCCAAAATAGGTACAGTAACGGAGAAGTGGGCGGGTAAGAAAAGTGCAATGGTGGCTTCGAATTATTCTAAGGGTGTTGGCCTTTTCAACGTAAGTAATGAATTCTTTTGTGAAGAAATGTTACTGCCGTTGCTTTAAGGGGATTAGGAACGATTTATTAAAATTGAATTACTTATGTTTAAAGCAGCGAGCAAAGTTTTTGCAGTTTGGTGTGAGGTTGAAACTTCATAATAATTTTATTAATAGCTTATACGAAAAAAATCTACCATAAAAACATGTAGTAGTAGAATAAATAATAGTACAGGTCAAGTGAAGGCTATAAGATCCCTTTTTACGGGTACGGGTCCCAAATGATCCCAACTAATATTTTTTGCAACTTATACAACGAAATTATTATTTTGATGTCCCATCTGATCCCAATAAAAATTTTGGAAATAGAATAAAATGATAAGCACTGCCGGAAGACGTTTAATTGAGGTTTAACATATTTTTGATGATAAATGTGTGTGAGCAAACACACAGTAACCTCCTACGAGTTTCTGCTCTCCTAATACGTATAAGAAGGCAAAAAGATTATTTAATAGGTAAAATTTCACATCTGCCTCCGCTAAAAACACAAAAATACTTAATTACAGATGTGTAGTATTAATCAGTATAGTTTAAATGAGATTTGCTGGTTCAACTGCCGCACCTAACATAAACATTATTTCGCTTTCGGCTCAGTGGTATTTTTCTTATTTTTTTTTTTGTATTATTTTATAGTTTATCTTTTCCCAGTTGGTCCAAAATTTAAAAATTATATTTACATAACCGTAAATTTTTGTATGTAGGTACAGCATTTATGTTCATTAGAAATATAAAAAGAATGATAGGATGTACTTACAATACTGAAATCTTCAAATCGAATGGGAACAGACATCCCCAAAACTAATTTTATAAATATTATTTCACGCAATTTCCCAAAATAATGATAATTTATTGTATCAATTCCCGTAGAGTGTAGTGTTGTGTTTGTTGCACCCCACAAGTGCAATAATATTGTCGTCCCTTTCACCCGCCCGTTTAGGTGAGCACAGAGAAACGCGTGGAGACATCTTGATGCTAAACTTATTCTACAAAATGTTAATAACGTTGTATCTCACACAATAGAGTGATTAGCAGATCTTAGATTTGATCACATACATAGATCCTGGACCCTAACTAGGACTCCTGTACGGGACCCAGGAAATACAAGGACCATGGTCCCACAACACCCGGACACAGAACAAGTATTAGCACAATTTCTTTGTGTAAATACATATCCTGCCGCGGGAATCGAACCCGCCGAATAGAAACTACAAAATACCTAGGAAAAAATACTATTCTTAAACTTGGAATTTCATAAAAAAAAAACAAATGAGAATCGAACCGGCTGACACACACGAGCAACCACTACACCACTGAAGTCCAACTTAATTTTCTTTAAATATCACCCTAGAAGCCATCAAAAGCGCACAGCACCGTTCTACGTACCCCTACGCACCACCCCTATCGCCCGGAGTGATTTATAGCGCACTATAGCGTAGCATCGGTACGTGGGGCAAGGGCTTATTTTGATTACTAGTTATTGGTAGGCGTAATTTACAATTAGATATGCTTGCCTTATGGAATAATTGTGTATTTTTTTTTATTTTTATTTTTTTTTTTTTTTATTTTTTTTTTTTACTTCAAACTTGTCTAGCATTTGACCACGCTCTCACCTGATGGGAAGTGACGATGCGATCGAAGGTGTAGCATGCTAGCCAAGTAAATACCTATTCACTATACCTATTATTGAGACTTATTGGAATTCTTATAGACCTAAGAAGATTATGTAAGAAAAATAACTTAAGTAAGTACTATGCAAGTAAAAATAAAGTAAAAATAGATTCGGCACCACCGAATTATAAACCGCATAATTGTCGTAAAAACCATAGCTTTTATTAATATATTTATTTTATTCGTAATTCATTTTATAATAATAATAACGCCCGTCGATCACATACATAGATCCTGGACCCTAACTAGGATTCCGTGTCTAGGGACCCAGGAACTACGAGTGACCATGGTCACACAACACCCAGACTTAGAACAAATATTTGCGCTTTTTTATCTGTGCACAAATACTTGTCCTGCCGTGGGAATCGAACCCGCCGCCTCCGGGTTATGAGCGGACCTGCTCAACCACCACTCCACAGAGGCTGTCAATTTTTATTTTGGTCCAATCGAATTAAAACGATACTTTTGTAAATGATTGAATTGCCTATTGTTAATTGTTATCCATAAATTCGTTTTTAATAATAAACACGAATTAAATTAATAATTTTCAACTTAACTAATTTAAATTTATTAAATTAAATGAAGACTTGTTATTGTAAAAGAAATAAGGGTGAGCGTACATTAAAGCAATACTAGATGCCTCTTATATTGTAGCGTCTTTTTAACCGACTTCGAAGTTAAGGTTCTCATTTGTACTTTTTGGTTTAACGAATGACGTGACGCGCTAGTCCTTACAATAGATTGTAGTGTCACTCGGAACGGAAACCTAAATTATAAAATATCACACTACAGTGACACTGCGCAGCGCAAGTCATCTCGAGACATGTCTGCTAATTAGACGTCGAGTAATAAAGTCTCATTTGCCTAGTCATTTCACTCTTCAAACCGGAACACAGTATTACCCGCACACTACTACCTGGAACTCTTACAATTTCCTTGTACGCGCTAAGCTTTGTAGGTTTGTAGTCAATATTATTTTCTGGGGTTTAAGTACATCTTTATACCTGTTATCTCGAATGTAAACTTTACTTGTATAATAATAATAACGCCCAACGATCACATACATATACCCTGGACCCTAACTAGATTCCGTGTCTAGGGACCCAGGAACTACGAGGACTATGGACCATAACACCCAGACTCAGAACAAGTAATTGCGCTTATTTTTCTGTACACAAATACTTGTCCTGCAGTGGGAATTGAACCTGCCGTCTCCGGGTCATGAGCTGACCAGTTCATCCGCCACACCACAGAGACTGTCCAATGTACTGCAACTCTATTTTTCTACATTCTTTTTTATAATTTAACCAAGAGCATAGCAACAATAACAATATCATTCAATAATCAAACGTTTATCAAGATGCTAAGGTTTAATTTCGTTTGTGTGAGATAAGAAAGGGTGCGATCCCCTAATTTAGAGTGCCTATTTTAGAGACAGTCTGCGCCGTTTTGTACGAGTGCAAATTAAAAATACGCATAATGAATGCGCTTGTTATATTGGCGAGTAGCGTCTGCTTTTTTAAATAATTTTAGGTAAATGTTTAAAATATTTTTCATAAATTTGTATATATAGATACCTACTATATTAAGAATTGAAATAGGACCTATTTGGTGGTTAGTTTACTAATTTAAATATACTATGATTTTTCTATTTCAATTCATTAACGGCCTCTGTGGAGTGGTGGTTGAGCAGGTCCGCTCATAACCCTTAGGCGACGGGTTCGATTCCCGTGGCAGGACAAGTATTTGTGCACAGAAAAAAAAGCGCAATTACTTGTTCTGAGTCTGGGTGTTGTTGGACCATGGTCAGACACAGGAAATCCTAGTTAGGGTCCAGGATCTATGTATGTGATCGTTGGGCGTTATTATTGTTATCATTAATAAGTATTATTATTGATGTCAATTGAATAAAATACAAAAGCTTGTTAATAAAATTAAAAAATCTTAAAAGAAAGCGCCTGTCATTTCATTACCGGCAAGACGTGCGTGAGTCACCGTAAAGCCCGCACACAGGCGCCGGCTGGTCTGCGCTTGTGTGTGCGAGTCGCGGGCGTGCTCACAGTGAGCCGATGAGGTGGCTGTCAAACTCAGGTGTCTAGACACTTCTATACGCAGATACACGGCTCTGTGAAGCTGTGACTATAGAAACTGTCATTTATGTGTCATGATTATAGCGTGTCATTTATGTGTCAAACAAACTTTCATTCAATTGTAAAGTACGAGTATAATATGTATTTTTTCAACTTTTAATGATAAATGATATGATAAGGTTACGTTTGGATTTGCTGCGATTTGAAATCTTACTTTGTGTGATAAGGACTTTTTGATTTTTTAGGATACTTCTCATGGTGTAATAATGTAATTGTTTATTTAGATATGAAAGTTTATTAATTTATATTTGACATATTTTACATGGGCCACAAATTAAATTACCAAACCAAATACCCCAATTTCACGTTTTCGTTATTTTTCTCTGAAATGTACTTCAATGAGGTGCAATGTGCAATTCAGCAATATCTTCGAAACTATGAATTCACTCAGTCACTATTATCGACAGAGATATTATTATCATGGTTTAAACTTTAAATCCATTCCATGGTCACTATTCCTTATCACCATAACCCTGCAGAAGTCTGGGCCGACCTGCGCTACGTCTTCCAGTTCGTGGTTGCCGCTCGAGAACCTTTCTTCCGTTTACCCATTTCCATGTTAACTTGCCAATTCTAATCGATATATCGGTCATTTTAGATCTCCTCATTTCAGATTTTATCTCGCAGGGAAACATCGAGTATAACTCCCTCCATAGTTCGTTGCGCGACTTTGAGCTTAAGTAAGTATCGATCACTATTATCTAATGTATTTTCCCCGCGGTCATTTCATTTGACAGGTGTCCTTCCGCGCCCGCGCCCGCTGCCTCCCCCGCTGTCGCCTATCACCGTCATACCGCCCCGCGCTGTTTATGTGAAATCGATGCAGCGCTGTTTGTAAACACTTGCACTCACACACGATCATATTTTATGGGCTTATTTTACAGAATTCAGTTTAAAATATATTAGAAATTAATTGAAATTCACAAAAAATTGCATAATCAACAAGTTGCATTTCCTAATGTTTTATCTCTCTATTAACTTGTCTGATGCAGATTTTTATTTGCGGTAGCTATTTTTGCTTTAGGCACAACCAATAAGAAGTTTATACAAAAATATTTTGTTTACCTATCCTGGAAATTATTTTGCATTATTAACAATGCATATTTCAGGACGAAAACAAACACTGCACTATGCACTTTATATCACAATCTACAGCCATCACAAAAACATCAAAATCCAGAAAAAATTACAATGTCGGGTCGATGTTTGAATATTTGGCGCGGGAGGTGGCGCGGCGCGGCGGCCACGTTGCGAACTAACCTAACCTTGCCGCGTGCACTGAGGGAGCCCTCGTAAAATCTCCGTTGCGGGTTTATTAATCTTGATCCTTGAAGCGAAGAACAGATAGGATGTTCTTCTATATATTTGAAGCTATATTTATCTGTTACGAAAACACAAAGCTATGCTACTTTTCCAGATGTCGGATTTCAAATTACCTTGCTGAACTGTTGACATAATATAATTTTTAAATTAATTGCATTTTACCGGTTAATTTGTAAAGGTAAAATTTGAATCACGAACGTGATTTATGCGTCCACCCGTCCACCACCACCCGTCCTTAAAACTGGGACATGCTTTACTTAAACTTGCGAAAAATCATAAATATTAATTATATTTTAATTCATATCATATATATTTCTAATTTTTGAAGTAAAACTTCTTTACGCACGCTTGGCTTGGGGGTAAGCTGATGAGGCGAACGGAAGTTGAGAGGGAGATATAACTACGTGAAGATAGAAAGAAAGAGTCATGTTTTGTATAGTATTATTGTAGGGGCAAAAGAGGTGGAGCTAAAGAAGTTTTACTTCAGTCGTGTGGTCTAAAGCACACTCTTATTTTGTATGCAAATTGTTGTATGTGACAAATATATTACTATACAACCATGGTTTAACATGCCAGTTATTACAGGAAGTATGATAGGTACTTAATTAATTTTACGCGTGTGCCATAAATTCATAAGTATAGTTGGATACTATTTGGTACTAGATAAAAGTAAGTTTATCAAAACGAATACCTCAGTGAGCAAATTGCAAA
Source organism: Ennomos fuscantarius (assembly GCA_905220475.3). Taxonomy (NCBI): domain Eukaryota; kingdom Metazoa; phylum Arthropoda; class Insecta; order Lepidoptera; family Geometridae; genus Ennomos; species Ennomos fuscantarius. The sequence continues at coordinate 322,030 of HG992040.1, read as the reverse complement.
CAATACATGAAGCTCAAGTATCAAAATATGGTAGTTTCGCTCCACGTCACGAGCAACCAACCCCGCTGTCCGGCGCCCGGCGCCCCTCGTTCATTCATTTGGCGGCTTACTACGAGCGCGTGGCGCGCCCGGCACACGGGTGCAATGGAGTCGGCTGACCTTGAATATGTACAATTTTTTTTATATTTTTGAAGTAAAATTTCTTAACGCACGCTTGACTTGGGGATTAAGCTGGTGAATGCGAGGCGAACGGGAATTGAAGTTGGTTCACGTAGATCTCCATTGTCAACATAACAAAGTTAATAATTTGTTGTTTTAAATTATTATGTCCGGTAAAATAATAATTTACAATTGTCAAGATAGCGACATTAACATTAAACAAAGCAATAACATAGTTGTACCAGCCGGTAGATGGAGCTAAACTAAAAAAGTTTTACTTCAGTCGTGTGGTCTAAAGCACTAAGTTTTTTTATATAATATATTTTTTTGTTTTAATAGAAATAAATAGATTTTTTAATTAATTCCAGCGTTTAAATATAATATCATATATTCGTATCCCGCACGTTTCTCCCCCAGACAAACACAAACATCAAACACGGTGTCCCGTGTCGCCCCCTGTCTGAGTCCGTCGCATCCCTACACCCCGTCGCGTCGCGTCGCACGCGTTTGCCTGCAGTGTGCGCGCGTCCTTATCGCGCGCCTCACAGACTTATTGAAATGTATTATTTGCATTATGCAGATAAATGATTGAATTTAGGTTCGTGTTGATTATTGTTTTATATCCGACTTCCTAAAAGGAGGAGGTGCTATGTTCGTCTGTAAGTTATTTTTTGTATTTTCATCGATATCTTCCCAATTGTGAACGGATATCCAAAATTATTTTTAGTTCGAATATAATTATAATATCAGGTAGTCAGCATCAAGATGTAGTTAAGTGGGTACAGTGGGTAGTGCTATAATAATTATATTAATTTATTTTTCGCTCATGAGTGCCTATTTTAGGTTAAGAAATCGGTTCAATTTTTTTGAAAAAATATTTTTGTTCCGTTGTTTATGTTCGTCGGATGAAAGTACGTAGGTACGTAGACCTACTTTCATTTAGTACTCGTAAGCTCGAAAGTTATGTAAGGATGTTCGTTTGTTACTCTTTCACGCTTAAACCACTGGACGAATTTTGATAAAAATTGGAATATAAACAGCTTATATATTTTCTTATATATTAGCTTATGGATTAACACATAGGCTATTTTTACCTGCAGGTGAAACCGCAGGCAATTGCTAGTTCTAAATAAAAATTGAGTTCAAAAAATTAACTATAAATAGTTTGATTTTTCTATTTAATACGTAATTTATGATCAGTTTTATTTTTATTTTTGAGTTCTTATTTCCACTATTATCTTATTTGTTACTAAGGTTATAGTATCTTAAGTTTAAGTTTAGAGGTAACCCTTTTGGCAAACCGACATTACGGCATTGTACTGGGATACGTAAATACCTAACACCTAGGTACCCTACATATTTATCTTGACTGCAAAATAACTTTCGAAAAGTCATGTACCTACTGAAAACCAGTAATTAAGGTTATATGACCTTATAGTCATTTCACTTTGGTCTTTTTGGAAATTTTAATTAAAAATTTTCCTGCACTGCATTCTGTCATCATATAATAAATATAAAATCAAAATGTGCTAAAATTCTAAAACTGTGTTTATTAAGTGATTTCTCATTGGAGAAGCTACTATAGATCTCTGGGAACAGCCATGAACATAATTCATTTCAATCAAAACAAATCTATAACTCATTGGTACTTCCAACTTTAGCTACAAAACCCTTTCTCCAAAGGAAGGGATCAACCCTATACTATGTTTCTTTATTACTGTTTGAATAAATAAAAGAGTATTATTATTATTAAAGGATTAAACAAAAGGTGCATACGTCTAGCAAATTGCCAATTAGGACCCGCCAGCCGCCACCTGCAAGCGAAAGGTTCGTGCAATCTCGATTATCTAACGTGCTGGTCGCTAATGCTAACCTATAGTTAATTGTTTAGTTGTTAACCGACCGGTTCTGTGGTGGAGCTGGCTCTACGGGGCAAGAGGTCATAAATAAACATTTTCATTTTGTTTTCTAAGTAAATGTTATTTTTTTATTTTGATCATCGGATTTTTGGTTTGTCTGTTGATTCTACGACGTTGAAACACAAGTCCATGTTATAAGTCTAGGTGATCCTTTATCATAAATATAAATAAATTAAATCATGCTTTTTTTCATCTACAGACAACATTAAAAAAATAAACATACCTGATAACATTGAGATGCTAGTATAGAGCGATCGTGTAGCTTGATTGCAACAGGTAGGAACTTAAAATTGTATGAATTTGACGCAGTTTATGTGCATAGTTAGTATTGAATTTCTCCTGTTGCATTCAAGGTCCGTGATCAGCCCGCTGTTATCTGATAAAAACAACAAAATACTCCGCTAAACTCGTGATGAGGAGATACTTCTGTAAATACATACTTAGAATACTATATAACAACCAGACACAGAACCAACAATAATTTATTTATTTTACTACCTATTTATTTACGACTATAAAAGCAGAAAGTCTCTGTGGTGTGGTAGTTGAGCAAGTCGGTTCAAAACCCGAAGGCGACGGGTTCGATTCCCGCGGCAGGACTAGTATTTGTGCACAGAAAAAAGCACAAATATTTGTTCTAAGTCTGGGTGTTGTGGGATGGTCCATGGTCCTCGTAGTTCCTGGGTTCTAGACACAGGTAATCCTAGTTACGGTCCAGGGTCTATGTATGTGATCGTTGGGCGTTATTATTATTATTAATAATAATGTATAAAATAACCAATTAATTAAGTACCTTTAATAACTTTACAAATTTATGTGTAGATTAGGCTAAGCAGATGATACTGCTATACAATCATAAATATATTAGATGTAATACACTCAAACCCGAGTAAGTGAGAAAACTCTATAAATCCGAGTAATTACCGGGCCCCATCATTCTTAGCCTCAAAACCTGTGTGAAAAACAGAAGCCTCTAAAAGAGAGTCGTGGACCCAGGCTTTGAGGTTTTTTGTTTGAGGTATCTGTGGACCTCTACTTATCCGTACCTCTATATGAGACAGTCGGACATACACACACAGCGAGCATAGTCGCTGTAAGTGTGCAAGCATTTAAGAATAAATTATGTGTGAACATCTGCAGCTGCTAGGTTAAATTCCTTTGAACTGTAAAATGAGTCAAAAAGCAGCTGTGTTGTTTTTTTTTTTAATTTTTATTTCAGATATCTTACAGTCTTTGTCCACGTTTGGTACTTACTGTCGTTATTAGTCGACGTTACTATTCCTTAGTAGTAGTATTAGCATCGTTATAATGTGTAATAGATATATAATAGCAATGATTTCATTCATAAAGTGATCAATTAAAGAATGAAATATTTGCTTGAGCACCGATCGATGACTGAGGTCCGTATTACAGAACGATGCTCAGTCATCGATCGCTGCTCAAGCAGAGGTTTTATTCACAAATTGATCACTTTATGATTTTTTGATCACTCAAATCTTCTCAATTGATCACTTTATTTATTTCCTAACTATAAAAAGCGTCCCGCGGATTCATCCTTATTTTTTCCTACAAACTTTTAATTGTTTGGAGTGAAAGTATCGGTCGTTTTATTAATCTGGGTGCCAAATTTTATCCAAATCAGTTCTATAGTTGCGGCATAAAAGTCGCACTGGATTGCTCTCATCTGATTGCTTGCACACTAGTAGAAAATGGAACTCTCTTTTTCAACCGACATCAAAAGTTGTCAATATGGAAATTATTTTTTTAAATACTGGTACTCCTTTTTCGTCATTTATAAATGAGTTTGGAAAATCCTTTTTTAATTATATACGAAAATTATATTTATTTCTGATTGATTTCATGGAAATTATTATAAAAATCTGTTTAGTAGTTTGATTTTTAAATCAAAATTACCAAAAATATATAATAACATCATCCAAGTCATTATCAGTATGATTGAACTCGGATTGAACATCAGATACTGAGATATTAATTTTAAAAAAATATTCTAACTTTAAATTTTGACTTGAAAAAAAAACTTGTACTAAAAAAACCATTTGTATGAAATCTCTGATGAATGAAACCATTGATGAATGAAATCTCTGCTTGAGCATCGAATGATGACTGAGCATCGTTCTGTAATACAGACCTTAGTATGTATTACACATTTGCCTATTACCCACGTTATTTCTAAAGATGAAATCCACAAAGTGTAAACTAAACGTAAAAACGGGATCACAAATCTATTTGATGTGTTCATTTTTCTATTTTATAGTATAAAACCGTACAATATACAATACTCACTGCATATTTGCTGTATCGTTATTCACCGTTACAAAAAAAGACACTCCTTTATATAGTCTATAGTATGTCTATAGTCTAGTAACTCGGTTAGTGAGAAACCTTCATGAGTGAAAATGTCACCGTCCTTCCTCCCTTATAATTAAAAAATACTTCCATATGTGCTCTGGATACAATTTAAAGCGACTAATTATTCTCACATGATTGTCAGTTGTCACGGGCTGCCGTGTTGGGGTCCATCGGACCCTCTCAGTGCTTGTGTAGACGGAACCATGTCCGCGCATAAATTAGGGATCCGCGCTGGGAAGTGCCACCTGAATTAATTACCTTGTCGCGCTGCAGAAATATTGAGCTTACCTGGAAAATGAAAGAAAATCGTTAATATTGCGAGTAAGGAGAAAAGGAGAGCGTGTGGTTTTGATTCGGTATTTATTTACGTAAATTTGAATACATTTATTTTGGTGTTTCTTATCGAATATTAGTGTGTATTAAAGAAAAATAATTTAATACAAATGGTTTTTTTAGTACAAGTTTTTTTTTCAAGTCAAAATTTAAAGTTAGAATATTTTTTTAAAATTAATATCTCAGTATCTGATGTTCAATCCGAGTTCAATCATACTGATAATGACTTGGATGATGTTATTATATATTTTTGGTAATTTTGATTTAAAAATCAAACTACTAAACAGATTTTTATAATAATTTCCATGAAATCAATCAGAAATAAATATAATTTTCGTATATAATTAAAAAAGGATTTTCCATACTCATTTATAAATGACGAAAAAGGAGTACCAATATTTAAAAAAATAATTTCCATATTGACAACTTTTGATGTCGGTTGAAAAAGAGAGTTCCATTTTCTACTAGTGTGCAAGCAATCAGATGAGAGCAATCCAGTGCGACTTTTATGCCGCAACTATAGAACTGATTTGGATAAAATTTGGCACCCAGATTAATAAAACGACCGATACTTTCACTCCAAACAATTAAAAGTTTGTAGGAAAAAATAAGGATGAATCCGCGGGACGCTTTTTATAGTTAGGAAATAAAGCAAATCCCATTGACTATAAATTCACTATTTCTATTTTGAAAGTAAAAACGAACATTATGAAGAAGAAGAAGTGGGAACCCGTTGAAGTCTTTTGCTCCGTCCTACTCTGTTTTTTGTAATTTCGTATGACTTTGTCTCGTTTTATCCTTGCTCTTGCGTCATTATCGTTATCAGCCAATCGCAAGCATAGAAAATGCCTACAGAATAAGTAATATGTAGTACTCTGCTGTTACCTCGCCCTCTGCCCCCGCTAGTGAGTCGTGTTTGTAGGAGAAATTATGTTCACGATCTATCAAGTGGCTTTATTATTTTTGGCAAATCCCCACTTACTCGTATGCTTAAACAGTTAACACACTTACTGCGGATTTATTGCGGTATGTAGATAATGGTTCGGTCGTGAGGTCAGGTCTACCAGCAGCGTATGGATAACTACTCGTTTATGTATAATTGGACCAATTCCAGTAAAGATAGCTTTCGGTGTGGCATCGTGAACAACATGACGCGGTAACTCCAGAGACAAGGGAGCGCGGCGCCTAGTAAAGCTATAGGTAATGTTTACATAAAAAGTAGTAAGTTGTAAACATAAAAAGACAAAATGTCACCAAGATAAATAAATCCCTAGACACAGGGAAACCTAATTAGGGTCCGGGATCTATGTATGTGATCGTTAGGCGTTGTAATTATTATTATTATATTATGATTAAAATAACTAAACTACCAACTAAACGTTCCAATTGAAAACTTCATATTATTAGAAATATCGGCCGCCTTCGTAAACTTATGAAAACACATTTCCCAACAAATCTCATGACATCCCATCAGCCCAGCGGTGGGAGCGGAGGGGGGGGGGGGGGGGAGTAACTGCTTTCCTTTCAATTTGTGACAAATCACTTTGAATAATATTCATATTTTGTAAGAGATGACAAGAGGCGCTGGTAGATTTAGTAAACCTATAGACAGGACGCGTAAAAATTATAAAAATTGTGCGGAGGTTTTTACACTGACTTACGTTGGTTACTATTTTAACAATTTCATAGGGAATTTATTTATAATGTATAAAAAATTAACTCTTCCCGTGGGTGCCGTAAGAGCCGGCCAAAGCAGAGTTCGGCAACCTGCGGTTACTTGGATGTGAAGCTGTGGCTCTTTAGTTCAATACGCAAATATTATTTTTTATATTAAAAAAAAATTACATGCAAGCACTACTTATTGGTGGGAAAATTCATTTTTATGGCACTTTAAAAACTAAAATTTAATAAATTGTAATTATTTACTACTCTGACTGAAAAGGTTGCCGACCCCTGGGCTAAGGGAATACACAGAGAATGAGCAGCAAATAAGCTCGAGTCCTTGCGTTATTTTATGAAAGGAAGACTATTGTAGGAGGGAGATTTATAAACACTCAAACGTTATGAAAAAATAAATGATTTATGTTTTTATTCGTTGTAGGCAAAGCATTTGACCACTGCCTCGTCTGGTGTTAAGAAACGTGGTCTGAGATGACTTGAACTAGCTTGTTATTTGTCAGCAGTTGCCACGTCTACCGCTTTCTACACCCCACACTCCCATATCTTACGTTGACAGATTTTTCTCATGACGAAAATATGGCGCGAATCACAATAAAACCCTCCGAGAGCGCTATCTTAATAGAATATCAAGGGCGAGGGACTCCAAGAGACTACCAGAAACGTAGTGCTGGGCGTGACGTGTGGGACTTGCAACTTGGGACGGAAAGTCCGTTACCGGACGGAAAGTTGGGATTATATCCCAATTGTATATAAACGCCCCACGTGCGATGGTCATTTATAAAATGACCATCGCACGTGGGGCAGAGATTTATTTGTACTATAAGTAGCAATGGAGGGAAGAGCTCTCCATAGTCTATGGACATCTGGAGTAACATAACAGAACAGTGTCACTCGGAACTCTAAAATGTAATGTTTTACGCGACACTGCACTGCGCACATCATCCTGAGACATCAGCACAGTCTAGTAATAAGATTACTCGACTGTGAGATCAGATCATAAAGTCTCAATTGCCCAGTAATTTCACTACAGCTACAGTGCCCTTCAAACCAGAACACAGTAGTACCAAGACGAACTTTGCAAAGAAGTCCTACCACCTAGTAATACTCTGTTTGTTTTAAATACTCAAAATATACAGGGCTACAGGAAAAATCGTGCTAGATCCGTTAAGGGCGTGGACTTCACGCCCCTGTATAGTAACCCTGTATAGTTATGAGGAATATTTAATTGTTCATGAAGATTTCATTAAAACTTATTTGTTTTTCAAATTATCTAATAGCCTACTAAGACATCTGTACTTGCACTAAAGCTACAGATATTTTACAGAAGTATAAACTCAATCATTTGTAATTTGTATTTGTTTGTCGTCGTTTTCGAATCTCGAGAAGTAGTTAAATCAATATTATCCCCGTTATTTTGTAATTATAGTAAATAGGATTTATTGTTTTATCTGTCTGTGACCAATATCCCAGTCCCAGCTTTCCGTCCCGTTTTCCTACGATTTTCCCATCACTAGCGCCTTGCGAAGCGGGCGGCAGAGACCGCTCATGCATTTGCATAAAGAAATGTAGCAGGCACTTGACGGAATGTGCCTTTTCATGGCCAACACTTGCCGGAAAATGGTGGGGTTGCCGGTAGGCAGCATGCATTGCATCTTACAGTTTTTAGAAACACGTATGTATACGTGTTCGTAAAAACTGTAAAGTGCAAAATCCTACACTTTTTAGGTTTATGTTTTTAAACGTTTATTTTTTATAAACAGTGTAGGATTGTGATGATTTTGAGTGATAAGCAACGTTTTATCAACTTTTCACTGCTAAGTATTTTTAATATTTGTTTATCACATAAACGTTGGTCCTGGGTGGGAATCGAACCCACAATCTATATACTATATAGTTCAAAAGAGAGTGACCAACTGGGCTATGGAGCCAGTGAAAAGTATAGTAAGTTACAGGGAATAAGATTGGTTGATCCTACGACGTTCAATTAGGCGTCACATAGACCAGCATGATGCTCCACCTTCGAATGCATCATCAATTCATCACTTACCATCAGCTGAAATGTGCTCAATCATAAGACAAGATAAACTAACTTAAGCTATTCAATAAATAGATAATATAATATATTTATTATTTATAAGATCGTCCGATTGACTACACAATACCTACAAGGAATGCTACTCAAGTTTCATTTAATCGATTGTCATTTTTTAAAGAATCGATGTTCTTAATCGATTTATTTGTATTGTAGTGTGAAATATTGGTCAAAATAATATTTATTATTGTGATAAATCAAAGTTTATCTATAGTAAAATGGAATGAAGATGTTGTCGTTTTATTGTAGCGATAATATCTATTATTTATTATAATTTATGGATCCACCTAAACAATTGAATTTTATGGCGATTTATTAAACTTTTACTAGCCCGATAGCTCAGTTGGTAGTAGCCCTGCCTTCTGAACTGCGGGTTGTGGGTTCGATACCCACCCAGGACAAACATTTGTGTGATGAACATAGGTGTTTGTTCTGTGTCAGGGTGTTAACATTCTATGTATGTATTTACAAACAAAAAGTGTTGTATCAGTTATCTGGTTCCCATAGTACAAGCTTTGCTTAGTTTGGAGCTAGATGGTGTTGTGTGAGATGTCCACACATATTTTTTTTTTTTTTTTTTATTATTATTAACCTTCTTAGGATTCGGTTATTTACGCATTTGATATAATTCACATCAATATTTTGCATAAGTAAAGGTAGTATTGTGATAATTTAAAAACTGTAAAGATGACAAATGCTGTGTGAAATGTCCACACATACCTATTTATTATTATTCTTGTGTGAATATTCTAGACTCGACGTAAAAAGGAATTGCTTTATATACCTTTCAATACTTCAATAAGAAAAACTTAAAACTCAAACTTAGAAGAAATAACAAATTACTACAATCAAATAAAAAGTTTTTATCGACCACATTAAGAGCTGAACACTCCCAAATCGATCTAACAATATAAGTTTTTGATTGAATAAATGCATGTTAATTTTGGTCACATATTAAAAATTGACGAAAAATATTAAAAAATTTAAATAAAAAAGAAAGTGTTAGTTTACAAGACACCTCACTTACTAATACAAAACTTTGTCGAGCTTCGAATCGGTAAGCATAATATAACAAGTCGAATATGTAGTTATTTTAACGACATGTGTCCGGTGAGCACGTGTGTTCAATGCTGCGTTTACACGGCGCCAGTAGGTGAGCGAGTTCACTATGGCCATGTTGTGGATCGTTTCCGTAGATATAGAGACAGCTTGAAGGAAAAAACATTCATTCTACACTCATTTTATATGAAAAATAATTACAAAAACACAGACGTTAAATCGCGGATTTATAAACATTGAAATTAATTGAAAGTAAAAATAGGTAGTAGTGTGGTAATTTTAATTTTAGTGTAACGTGCTTACGTTAAATGTTTCAGAATGTATTTGGATAATGCACAGTGATTATTTTATGGCAACATACATTTATCTACAGTTGTAGATTACTCATAGGTACTCATAAATTGTGACTATCATTGACAAAGTTGTGGAACGGATTTTTAATTCAGAAGACTTTCTCATCTATTTTCTTCTTTTCACAGCAATTTACTGTGGTACAATGTCAACGGTATCTTTTGAAGGATCTACTGTTGAAGCGCTCACATAAAAAACCATTACTATGTTGCCTTACATATTTAAACACATCACAACTAGAAACTACAATTACTAAAATGTTGGCAAAATCTCAAAACTCATTGCATAAAACCAAAAGCCTGAAGCTCTAGAAGCTCTAGAAGTATAAAAAAATCGAAGGACGCACATGTGGGTTTCAACATTGGTATTGTGGTCTGTTACCACACCCGAATTCAGTTGATCCATTTAACAAATTACACTTGATATGTCCAAAAACATTTCTATTATATTACGTTGTAAATTCTCCTATAATTTTTATCAAAGAAAACGATTAAAAGACATACTGTAAAAAAACTTATTTAAACTCTTTGATTTCGAATTTACGTCAAGAACCACTGGCTAAAGCTGACGCACATGTGGCGACCTATTCGACCCAGCTACTCGACCACATACTAGCAGAAACACAACGCTGGACTGTGCGCGTCTCAGCGCACGACAGATTTAGCGTATGTTTACTGCGCCCGCGCCGCGCGCCGGGTACCGGTGCGCTATTTCGGTCAAAACGTGCGTTATGCAGCTTGGCGGTCCGCGGTCGACCGCTCGGTAAATATTGAAACACGGTTGAATGTAACCGTAAACAATGTATTTATGGGAATACAGTTTAGTTATGTTTTACAGCTTTAGAAAACTCTACTATGGAGCTATAACATTAAAGTTACCATAAAAGCAAAAATAATATTGGACATTATAATTTTGTATATTAATAAATGACGCGATAAGCTATTCGTTCGCCTGGTGCTAAGCGTCACAGCCGCTTCACATAGTAGGTACTTAGAATTAGTCCTATAAACTAAAAACCAATCTAATGTCTGATAAAACACAGAATCATGCTAAAAGCATTTTGAAGTACTATAGGCTCTAAACAGAATACGTCGCCACATTAGGCGAGGTATTTAAAACGATAATTTCTATTTTACCTTACCTAAGTTTCGTGTATTTTAGTACTACATTTCTTTCATTAGTACTTTGAACGTAAGTAAGATAGATAGGTACTGAAGTCATAATATTCATAGTTTCTTTTTAGGAGCGGAACCATAAGAAACATTGGTTTTATTCAATTTATAATAACCGGCGCACACCCGAGCAAGCCACAGCGCTGATAATGCCTTTCAACCTTTAAAAGGAAGGCTTCACTATCTCGACTCCATTTACTTAATTGGTTACAAAAAGTACCGGGCAAAAATAAACACGCAGTGCGAACCCAGCGACTCGGTCAAGACGCTGGATAAGTGGCAATTAGGGCGACAGTTAGTTCGTTAGTGTGAACGGGTTATCTGCAATCGTGAGTTGTTGCCGCCGATTTGGGCTAATACCACCTACTATTTTATATTCTGTGACTGTGCGGGATTGAGTGATCGGTCGCGGTATGAAGGCGGAGCGGATGATTTCTATTTACATTAAAATTATACACTTTATTTTAATTTAAAGAAAGTTATGCTGATTGAGTTTTAATTTTGAATTTTGAATTTTTGATTATGAATTATCTTAGGTTAAAAATAGCGGCTTTGTGTTTTTTGTGTTATAATTATCATAATTATTTATCTGACCTGCAGAGAGAGAGCAGATGTTATCCTTTTCAATATCATAGAATAGGTATGTTTTGAAAGTTTTGTGGGACAATTTTTCAATTTTCCTATCTAATTCATACAGATATTAGGTATGTTACGTTAATGCATTTAATCTAATTTTAATTATATTTTCCAAGGTCAAAATTAAGTAATTTATTTCAATGGCCTATTTTTAGAACGTAAACAAATTTTCAATCTTTGAGTTTTGAACTTCATAAATTATGCAAATATCTGTCGACATCGATGAGGTTTATTGCTTTATATATTTTGTTTATTGCTGTATTTTTTGTATCATCATCATCGTAAATTGATGAGCTTCACCGCTCTTTATGGTTATACCTCTTCATTAGTTGATTGTAAAAGCTAAGGTCATAGGCCATAAAACGATTTAAACAGAAATTAATTCTCACAAGGTGGTAGGACTTTTCTGCAAAGTTCGTCTAGGTAGGTACCACCGCTTTGCCAGTTGTCTTGTCGCGAAGCAGTAGTGTGCAAGCACTACTGCGTTTCCGTTTGAAGGGCACTGTAGCTAGTGAATTTACTGGGCAAATGAGACGTTATGAACTGATCTCACAGTCTATTAATTTATATAATAATAATTATTATTTATTACAGTCTAGTAAAGATTACTAATGTCTCATGATGACGTGCGCAGTGCAGTGTCACGAGAAACTCTATATTTTGAGTTCCGAATGACACTGCAACTGATATGAGCGGGCGTATCGCTTATCATCAGGCAAACGATTAGCTCGTCATGTCGTTACTGAACATAAAAAAACATATAGTAGTTTATATTTGGGTTTATTGTTGGGAATATGGTTATCAAACCTTCATTATTAAAATTACCGAATTCGCACCTGATAGATATCCAAAGACGTTTTCCCGTATTACTACCATATGAACCATTTAAAAATATTTTTATTTCTAGTGCTGTTAGGTTATAATAAACAGTCAAAACTTACCTTTTCAGTTATCTAAACATTAAAACACCCATATTCTTGCTAAAAGTATCTGGCACTTATGGAAGACTTTGAAAATTACAATAATTTTCTATAGTTATTTTGTCCAATATGAATCAGATTTTTAATGTGTTCATTAAATTCATAACACTCACAAATATTACAGGTTAGATTAATCTGTGAATACTTTCATTGTAGTATCAAATGACATCAAAATCACAAAAAACTAAAACCACAGCTCACTATTATACAGTATATCAAAAAAGTTAACGAATTTACACTTGCTTAAAAATTACAAAAGTTCGCAATACCACATTACGTAAATAAACACGCGAGCCAGCTAGGGCGGGCGGCAGCTAGTGTAGGGCGGGCAGACAGCGCGGCGGCGACCCGCCGACTGCCGCCCGCCCTGAGACCGAGCTAGGGCGTCGCAGGTCACTGTGATACAGGGCGGATGGGGGATGAAGGCATGAGGTGATTAGAGGAAACGACGAGGCGGTATCAAATTATGCCATTTTGATATTTAATTAAAGAGTTTTATGTTATCAAGAGAAATGGTGGCAGTAGCCCTTCGACTTGCTCATGTATCAACATTTTAGAATGTCGTCGAACTTTATCAATTTATTTACAAGAATTGATGAATTTTCTTATGCCAGAAGGCTCTTTAGTTGTAAAACTTCGACAGTTTTATCGTGCTATTTTTATTATAATTTGCTAGTGGCGCTCGCGGTTTTACCACCTTCCTCATTTACTCACTGGAAAAATATATTTTTTAGGATACAAGTGCCCCGAGTTTATCTCGTTAGGCCAAGGCCTACATTAATATTTATTTATTATTTTATTTATATTTATTTATTATTATTTATTTATTTAATTATATATATTAATATTATATAGTATGTATATTTGTTTGTATGTTTAGATATTATTTGTATATATACTTATTTTAGTTAATAATGTAGGACAACTTATTGAAATAGTTTTAGTTCATTTTGTTTTTACCTGTACACCAAAGCCCAAAATTCTAAGCTACAGATTCCTCCGATTCAAAGGTTGTCTGGAAGAGATCGCTCTAAGCGATAAGACCGCCTGTTGTACTAGTACTAGTTTATTATGTAAGTTTTTCATTTGTAAAATGTTTTCTTTTTTACGGTGTACAATAAAGTGTTTATCTATCTATCTATCTAATATTACATTAAAAGTCTTACCTCGTTACGTATAATTATTGTAATGCTTGAAGATACTCGACAGCGGATAGAGTACAAATAACCATGTACTAATGGTAATGTATGCCGTTTTCTAAATTGTTTCATCATTATTTCATCGTAAAATACATACAAAGAAACAAACAGTACATATCATGGAGAAACTATTAAATTAAGGAATTTCGGACAAATGAACACCAGCATGCTTTTAATTGTTAATCAATTGTTATGCACCACATCAGGAAATTGTCAAAATGACCACTTTGATATTTTGATAACTTCAGCGTTAAAAGCTGTTCTCCAGAAGTAATTATACACATTTATTTAGCCATAATATCGTTATAAAACGAAATAAATCAAATCCTTTTGGACATAACGATAAAACCAGTAACGCTTCTACCAAATAAGTAGCGGTCAATAGCCTGACAGGCGTATATCCAGCTCTCTATCGGCCGGTAGGTGAATGTAGAGCAATACGCCACACCAGCCAATTAACGCCAATGCCGACTGTCTTAAAACTACAAGGCTCTATATTTGAGTTTAAAATAGAGTTAAATTATAGAGCAACGAGTACCAGACGATACTTGCAGTACTAGATGACCATAATAGACGCAAAAAGCGTACGTCGTTACTCACAGTTAATTACCCGATTTTCAATAAAAACATGTTATAAAATATTGAGTTAAAATACACATTCACTGAAATAATAAAAATCAAGGAATCTTTTAATAAGTATAAATGACGTAAAGTTATTTTTCGTCTTAACTCTCTTCCACTGTCACTCTTCATTCGATCTTTACCTGTTTCTTTCTCTTCCCCTTTTTCTCTTTTCTTATTTCTCCTTCCCTTCCTTATTCTTTCCTTGCCTCTATCTTCATATTTACAATCTCCCTTCTATATACAGATATCGCCGTAGCTTTACATATTATTATAACACGATCGTAGCTGGCATGCATCATGTCAGCTAAACATGGTAGTGGGCAGTATCTGGTTAAATTACAGAACAAGATTAAATCCACAACAGTGAGTGGGCAGCTTCAGGTTTACTGCGGAGGCATCATCTGTCATCGGTTGACACTCTAGACGTTACCTGCAGCATCACAGTAATATTTCTATTTATATTTATTACAACGGATTCTGCGAGCACCGTGTTTCATCTGTGTTTTGTTTTGATAAATGTAGTCTGAGGTGATGCAGAGAAAAATTTACATAAGTTTTACCCTTTAATCATGTGTATTTTTAAGTTAAATTCTGGGCAAATTAAACTTATTACCTGAATTTTTTGTCTATAAATTTGATTTGTCTCAGGAGTGTAGTGCAGCACGTCACTATCATCATCAACCAAACATGTTGTTTGATGAATTTATTACTTTCTTTTTTTCTTTCTTTCTTTAAAGTCACCCATTGCAGAACATGAGCGTCCCTCATCCCTAGAGTAGCATTTTGAACACCTATTTGGCTCTTGTATCCAACGGCTTCCCACGGTAGCGAACTTGTGACCAAGTAGTCGGTCCACCTGGAGGCGGGCCGGCCTACGTTCCGTCTTCCGATTAGTGGTGGCCACTTGAGAACTTTTCTTCTCCATCGATTGTCAATTCTGGGATCAATAAAGCCTGCCCAAAGACATTTCAAGATGCTATTTGAAAAAAAACGGTGCCAAGTAAATTTTTTTACCTTAGATTATAGAATTTTGAGTCGCACTGTAACTATTGTTTATTTAATTACAAGTTACGCCCCGCGGTTTCACCCACGGATAAAAAGTATTTTAATTATTTGTTCATCCCACGGGATCATTTCACTTTTCCGGGATAAAATATAGACTATATGTGAATCCAGTATAGCCGTAAAGCCGTTTGAACGTGAAGGAGTAACAAACATACACACATACAAACTTTTACCTTTATAATATTAGTGTGATTGTGATAAAATCGACAAAATCAATTGCAATTACTACACAAAATATTGGCAATGTTGTTGCACAAGCATTGAATGCATTTTCTCTCCAAAAAAAATTTGATGCTGCTTCCAAAATGTCTCATCTTGAATGTTCTATCTCCTCTCAAATTTATTTATTTATTTGAGTAGACCTTTAAGCAAAATCCTCAGCACTTTATTCTACTACCAGTATACTGTATTCCCACGGATGCCAAGAGCCGTGCGCGCGCATCGCCTATCCGATAGTATATCTCCACGAAGATTTGCATACAACCGGACCCAATACACTATAGAGATATTACAATAGTGACTTTATATTGGGCTATTGTGTAAAGTTATTGAATGTTAAGTTGCATTCAATTGAAGGCAAGGTGCGCTTGCTAGAATTGTGGATTTAAAAATGTCCAGTGGCTTTGGATCAGAAGCGTCTATGGATGGAGGTATCTTAACTTTTTTCTCCATAATTTCTATTACACGCTCAATGAAGCGTCTATCCAATTTCCGTATTAATTATTCTAAAAATTAATTTAGTTTAGTTAAAAAAAAAATTATATTGATTTCTATGTCAGAGCAAAAGATTTCAGTACGAAACTTTTTTATTTGGAAGACGCTCTGTCGGCTAGTTCATAGTGTGATCCTATATCAGTTTTACGCCTTCTTTATCCGATGTAACGTTACTGCAAAAATTTCTGTTTTCAAATGATTTAAGTACACGAAGCGGTTGTTATTTCGATGTTATAGGACTATTGAATATATATTTGAGTCAATTACGAAAAATATTCTACTTGACTATTAGCAACGACATCTAGAGAAGACAACAGAACAATTCGTCGAACAACAGATACACGTTCTACACCCTCGACTGCATCGTCGCTTAACGTCAAACATAGGCCTGTTCATTTAAAAATAAATATTTGTAGACATTTCACATAGCGCCATCTAGCCACAAACTAAGGAAAGTTTGTACGATAGGAACCAGATAACTGATACAATACTTAAGACACTTTGTTTGTAAATACATACCTACATAGAATACAATATTGTTATATTGTACCTAGACGTAGAAAAAACATCGATGTTCATCACACAAAGGTTTATCCCGGGTGGGAATCGAACACACAACCTACAGTTCATAAGGGAGGGCTACTACCAATTAAGCAGTACCAATTAAGGCAGTAATAGAAAATTGTCGTTAACTCGTTAGTGACAAAAAGACCAAAAAGAGCCAGTCAACAATCTATAAAAATCCACTAAAACGAAAGCGTAATCACCAAACAGCCCAAGTCCCCACAATGTAGCCATAGTTCAGCTATAGGCCCACAGTACGGACGCCGCGGGCTACGGCCCCGTCGTAACGTTTAAGTGGAGACGCTCCAAATGCAGATCCTAGCCGATTGATAACTTTTACGAATATCCGTGTAAAATTTATGGAAGAGACAATTTAAAACATTTCGACGAATACCTACATGTTTGTTTAGTCGATTGAGCGGCGCACGTTTAATATTGGTCATATTAATACAACTAACGGAAGCTTCTGCCCGCGACTTCGCCCGCGTGGCCTAAAGTAAACGAAGAACATTATTTTACAGATAATTAATTCAACCACCCATTTCACCCTCTTAGGGTTAGAATTTCGAAAAACCCTTTCTTAGTGTATACCTACAATTTACAAAGAACATACCCTCCAAATTTCAAGTCTCTAGGACCAGCGATTTAGGCTGTGCATTGATATATAAGGATCTATCCGCCCGTAGTTTCACTTCCAAAGAGTCTTATTCTTAGAGTGTGCGTTCCGTGCCTCCCCACTGCACAACGAGGCACAAATCTCGCGGATCTCGGCGGATTATCGCGCCCTTTCCCCCGTCTATAAATACAGTAATAGCTGAAACCGTACGGGACCATTCTGCTGCCGGAGTCGTCAATAAGGCCGTTTTTTATGATGTAAAGTTTGCAATCTTAGGTCCGTATTACAGAACGATGCTTAGTCATCGATCGGTGCTCAAGCAGAGATTTAATTCACTAATAGATCATGATGATGAATGAAATCTCTGCTTGAGCACCGATCGATGACTAAGCATCGTTCTGTGATACAGACCTTAAAGAATTAAAGTGTACCCTTTGTCAGTTATTCTGCCGTCGAGCAGAAGTGTACAAGAACTACAGTGCTCCGGTTTGAAGGGCACTGTAGGCAGTGAAATTACTGAGCCAATTAGGCTTTATGAGCTGATCTCACAGTCTATCATCTGATTACTGCACAGTGCACAGCAGTGCCACGCAAAACTTTATAAAGTTCCAAGTGGTATAGCGACTGCTATGGGCGACCATGACAGGTGAATGACTAGCTCATCACGTTATTCATTAACATCAAATCACCAATCCCAACCAAATGTAAACTGTTTTTGAAGTAAAACTTCTTTACACACGCTTGAATTGGGGAGTAATCTAGTGAATGTGTGACGAGAGCATTACGGAAATTGATCGGGCGAGGCGAACGGAAGTTGTGAGGGAGATATAAGTTAGTGAAGATAGAAAGACAGAGAATTACGTTTCGAATAGAAGTTTTACTTCAGTCGTACCGTCTAAAGCACTCATTTTTATTAAAATAGGCAACCAAGCATACACCTCTGCGGATGGGAAGAGCTCACCACCTCCTGTACTATAGAATAGAGTAAGACGCTGCTGGAAGCTCATTTTAAATCTTAAAGGTGTAACCCACTCTTGGCGTACACCTATGTGCGCGTAAGCCGAATCGTTGCAATTCGTTTTGTGTAGTCAACGCGACGGTGTGACGGTGACTATCTCTACATCACAGCCATTTATTAAGATTTCTTACTCAACGGGTTAAAACGCGACACTATTTCTAACCCTCTCTTGATCTCGTAATAAGTGATCAACTGAAATATTCACAGAATATGCGATATTCCCATGAATTAACTAACAAATGTTAACCTTACAAAGGAAAAAATAAGGTCCCTATACAAAACGCTAGTTTTTTAACATACATAAAAGCCCCAAATTAGATTCTTTTTTAACGGGCTAATGATTTTGGTCTCTACCGACCTTTATAGCGTCACCGGGCGGGAGGGCAGGCGCTTAAGGCGCCCGGCCGGTAAAAGTGGGAGGCAACTAGCTCAAGGGCACACATGGGGCGCGAGCCCCGGCTTGGGCCATTGCCGGGATAAAAGGATCGAGAAGACTACGTCCACTGGAAGAGTGGATCGTATTATAACTTCGCCGGCGGGGTCGGTGTCTGATTGTGTTACGCTGATATCCTATACCGGTGCCGAAAGCGGTACCTGAGCCAGAAGGGCTAGACTGGTCCGGTGATCCTAGCGCAGCCGATACTACGGCTGCTATAAGATAATCCGGGTCGCTCAAGGCGTGTCTCCGGTCTCGGGCGACGCCGCCGGGCTGACCTCAAACTTGATCAGATTATAGAGTAGTTTGGTACGTTTTTATACAAACCTTTCAAAAACAAAAAGCTTTCGTACCGCCCACAAACTCCCTCCGTATTATCTGACCGATAAATTTAAAGCACCGTTCACACGGGCCGGATCGGATTTGCATGTCGCGCGGCAGCCGGCGAGATTGCCGCGCGACATCCATTAGGTAATGGAGTTCCTCACCTGAAACAAGGAGATGGTACACGTTAAGTTGGTCATTAACAACATTATATTTGCATTAGAATGAGTTCAAATATTTAAATTTACATGTTCATGGCTGATTAAATGGTGTATTTGTACCGTTAAAAAGCGTTTGTAAAGGACCTTATTGTTTTCTTGTTCGTAATGTTTAATACTGAAATATGTATTAAAACCTTTTTCTTTTTGGACTGAAAATTATAAACCCCCCGCAAGCAAGCATTCCCCATCTTAAATCACACTAAAATAACCGATATAGTTTTCATGATAATAAAACTTAATTATTACTTAATTCCATATCAAAATATGTCAGCGGCACTTTGATCAGTTTTGGATCAATTATTTATAATAAAAAATAAAATAATTAAATAAAAAAAATAAATAAAAATTGAGCTTGTATAAAAAAATTAAACCAGCAAAATTCCGTCGTTTTTTTTTTGTTATTTTGTCTCTCTGGTTTGCGCTCTTTAAACTAAACATTCTTATCGTACGATGCATAACACCCAAAAATGTCACTAAAGGAAAATGATTTCGTTTCATCCACCTTAAACATTTCGCAAGCGCCTCCAATCTACCATCGGCCACAATAGAAGGTGCCGGCAGATTGCCCTCCTCCATTCATATGGAAAACGAACCGCGGCGTGTGGACGCCATGCTATTGTTACATTACTCTGACTCTATTATACTAAACGGAATAGCAAGGAATAGAAGAAAATAATCATTTACAACTTGTGCTTTGCTTTGGTCCAATCTTAGAAAATTCGTCAATGTGTCTATACTTGAACGAGCTTCTGCCCACAGCTTCGCCTGCGGCGTGGCCTTTCGAAAAGAGTGGAATTTCGAAAAATCTATACTTGCCATCGGATGCCTACGTCATAACATCTACCTGCATGCCAAATTTCAGGCCAATCAGTCCAGTGGTTTCGGCTGTGCGTTGATAGATCACTATGTCAGTCAGTCACCTTTGAGTTATAATATATATACTTAGATTCACTGATCAATAATTACGATAAAAATAAAAATCACATAGTATAGAACTAATTGATTGAAAAGACAACATTAAATCTATAGTAGACCGCCTCTTGAGATGTGGTGGTTGAGCCTGTCGGCTCATAGCCCGGAAGCGGCAGGTTCGATTCCCGCGGCAGGACTAGTATTTGTGTGCAGGAAAAAGTACATATACTTGTTCAGAGTCCGGGTATTGTGAGAGCATGGTCCTTGTAGTTCCTGGGTCCCTAGATACAGGGAATCCTAGTTAAGGTCCAGGATCTATATGTGATCGTTGGGCGTTATTATTATAAATATTATTGTTATTGTACTACATTATTTAAACTACATTTTAAATGAAAATTTAAGAAAGTTTTTGAAATTTTTTTTTGTTTTGAGTACGACTCACTTTTATGAGTTTATCTAATTTCCCAACCCTACATTCCGTTAGTAGAGCCCTAGACTAGCAGTGTTCCCACACCGCGACCGTACTCCGATACATTAGAATACAATCCGCCATCACTCCGCCGCGCCGAGGCACTGCGGCCATTACTCGGCCAACACTCTACCGCATTTCGGTGCTTCGGTTTTTATCTAAAAATAAATATAAATATAATATTTTATATAAAAAATATGATCGAATTGAGAACAGCTCCTTTGTTGAAGCATAACCTACTTGGTACAATCAGTTTAAAAAAACCTAATAAAGTTATAGTAGTTAGTACAAATTCCCTATTTCCTTGGAAGCCCTCAAAACGTACGGTGTGATATACGTGTATATATTCATAATATACTTTTAAGAAAGAGGCGACATCAAATGCCTTTATTCCATGCTGAGAAATATATTTTTTCAATTATATTGATTTCAAAATCCAAGTACACCACCAATATTCGATTTTGATTAAAGTGGGATCATCTGAAAGTTTTAAGCTTCAAGCAAAAAAATACAAATCAATTAGAAAAGACTGGCCCGATAGCTCAGCTGGTAGTAACCCTGCCTTCTGAACTGTGGGTTGTGGGTTCGATTCCCACCCAGGACAAACATTTGTGTGATGAACATAGGTGTTTGTTCTGTGTCTGGGTGTTATATTGTATTCTATGTATGTATTTACAAACAAAAAGTATCTAAGTATTGTATCATTTATCTGGTTCCCATAGTACAAGCTTTGCTTAGTTTGGGGCTAGATGGCGCTGTGTGAAATGTCCACAAATATTTATTTATTATTATTATTAATTTATAAATGACGGAGCTATGTACAAATAATAGGTCTTTACCTTTGAAATTGCCGTATTGCAGTACAGACTTTTTCAAACAAAAAAAAGTTTTGATTGGCTTTGAATTCTAAATTCAAATTAATTTTGTTTTAAAAATATGACATTCTATTTACAATATAAGTCTTTTGTTTATCGATTAGCGTTGTATTTTCATTACATTTCAACATTTTTCCTCATAATGGATACTTTGAAATTTCGTGTAATTATGGAATATGAGTTCCGTCGTGGCACCAACGCGGCACAAACGACACGTAATATCAACGACGTTTACGGAGAGAACTGTAAAACGAACGTACAACCCGTTATTGGTTTGCTTGGTTCCGTTCTGGGAATTTTGACTTGAAAAATGAACCTCGTGGTCGTCCGGAAACTTTGGTCAACAATGATGAATTAAAGGCGATTGTGGAAGCTGATGAATCTCAATCTACAGCTGAGCTGGCAGCAGCTTTTGATGTTAGCATCAAAACAATATTGGTCCATTTGCGACAGATTGGCAAGATAAAAAAGCTTGATAGATGGGTGCCCCACGAACTTAACGATCGCCAGCGCAACGTACCCGTCGAGACTTGCCTTGCGCTGCTTAACAGGCACAGAAATGAAAGAATTTTGAACCGAATTGTTACGTGCGACGAAAAATGGATTCTTTTTGACAATCGAAAGCGCTCAGCAAGTTGGTTAGATCCTGGTTCGGTACCAAAGCAATGTGCAAAACGAAAAATGACCCCTAGAAAGGTGATGGTCACAGTTTGGTGGTCTAGTGCTGGTGTGATTCATCATAGCTTTTTACAAAACGGCGAGAGCATTACTGCAGATGTGTACATTGAAGAACTGACCACAATGATGGCGAAACTCGGACGTCTGCAACCAGCTTTGGTCAATCGGTCGTCTCCACTGCTACTTCACGACAACGCGCGACCCCATACTGCACAACAGACCGTCTCTAAGCTGCATGAGTTGGGTTGGGAAGCTCTCCCTCATCCGCCATACTCACCAGATCTTGCGCCTACCGACTATTACTTTTTCCAAAATTTGGACAACTTTTTAGCGGGAAAAAAATTCAATTCCCGAGAGGCAGTACAAAACGCCTTTGAAGAGTTTGTTGTCTCCCGTTCTGCTGATTTTTTCAAGAAGGGCATCCATAAACTGCCACAGCGTTGGCAAAGATGCATTGATTGCAGGGGTGATTACTTTGAATAAAAGAAATAAATAAGTTGGAAAAAAAATACTTTAACTTTTTTCAAACAAAACGGCAATTTCATAGGTAAAGACCTAATATATAAAAAATACAACCGAATTGAGAACCTATTCCTTTTTTTAAAGTCGGTTGATAAACAGGACGTGAATACCACTACAATATTTGTAATGTGATGAACCAACGCTAACCGTTACGCACGTTAGAAAAGTACCAAAGTCTTTCAAATCCATTTTCCCATTTGTTCCTCACGTAAGCTCCCCTCCCTATAAGTGGCAATTATCGAATGCGGCCGAGAGCGCGCTAACAAAGGATCGCTGGGGAAACCGTTCAGAATGTTCGGCTCCGTTAGAGGTAAACATTCCGGCGCTTACCATCATCACGCTCGACACACCTAGGTACAAAATGTTTCACACTAATCTATTGAATCTATTGAACAATACTCACGACACTCCTACGCATGGTTCTCAAAATGTATGTTCGTATTTTATGTTAATTCATTAGTATTAATAGCCAACCAACTTAGGTTAGGAATGTTGTATGTTTAGTTGGAAATAAAATGTATTATTAAACAATAAACATTTATTAATTATTTCACATATTTTTATCACCTTTATCCTCTTCTCCTCATCGTCTCGAATAGTGTTCTCAAAAAATAGAAAAGTAATAATAAAATCCATCATACTTTTTCCATTATCTTTTGATACTTTCCATCCAAATGTTGTCTGGAAGAGATCTCTATTAGCGACAAGACCGCCCATTGTTGCACTAGTATGTGAGATTTAGTAATTCCTGTATTGTATGAATTTCGTTGGTGATACAATAAAGAGTTATCTATCTATCTATCATCGATACCTTTTTCAAAGATAATTTGCACGCTTTATAATCCTTTGTACAGGTATAGAAATGATTAAAACAAAAATATGATTAAAAAAATCATACAAATCGGTGCAAGAACTACGGACTACATAATTATGTATAGTTGAATTGAATTGACTTGAATAGTTCTTAAATATTTATCAGGTTATAAGAAATAAAACTATTTTAGTATTCTTATAGCATTCTTATATGCTGTATGATTTGCCCAATAGCTATGAAAGTTGTTCATACGTGGAACACCATTTTCAGTTTTCAGATTGTTGAAACCACTTTAGAAACCAGTTATTATTTCAAAATATCTAAAATCCATTCCGACAACTGCGTTAGATTCGTACTACAGACGTGCTTCAAACACAAACTATATAGTTTTCCCTAATAGAGGACTGAAAGAAATAACAAGTATATCTTTTACTCCATAACAAACAATTTCAAATCTTAGCACAAAGCGATAAGGCTTATACATTTTTATTGAAGGTAACATTAAGATTGTAAATGGTTCAGTTGGGTCGGTCCGACCGGTAAAGTCATTGGGACTCCATCGACATTCATTCAATTCCATTCCGGAAAATAGTTTCAGGTCTTTAGTATGAACAGTTTTAGTTTTTGGGAAATAAATCCTGGCTATAACGCAAAAACTGAAGATGTGTTTAAAAATTTATTAGTATTGATAATGTTGGTAAAAATTTGAGAGAAAATTAATTTTATATCGCGAGCTAGAATAAATAGCCTTCAAAATTTTGTTAAGTCGGTGTTGAACGTGTTATCTCTCAGCCGCTTACCATCAAGCAGGTCAACCACTTTATTACCTTCCTCACAAATTAAGTAGTAAGATAAATGTTTAAATTGATTTATAACAATATAAATATATATAACAGTGTCTGTGATGTGGTCCTAGAGTAGGTCGGCTCATATCTTGGAGGCGGTGGGTTCAATTCCCGCGGCAGGAGAAGTATTTGTGCACAGGATAAAAAAAGCGCAAATCTGAGTCCGGATGTTATGGGAACATGGTCCGCGTAGTTCCTTAGACACGGAATCCTAGTTAGGGCCCAGGGTCTATGTATGTGATCGTTGGGCGTTCAATACTAAAAAAGTAAAGGTCAGTTTTATGCCATTTAACCAGCTAGACCGCACGCGGCCCAATATAGCCATAACCTTCCTGTATTATATATATAAGTTCAAGTTAATAATAGGCTTAATTCATAAATATAAAAAATTATCTAACAAAAAGCACGGACCCAGGTGTCTGCGGAAATGCAGATTAATAAAAAAAAATAAAAAAATATAGCCATAACACAATTGAACGGAAACTTATATAATTCCTGGACACGGCCGCCTGCTGCGATAAAACGTACATTAGTGATAATCATTATCCATTTTCGTAAAAAGGCGTAGGTATTTTTGATGTCATGGTCCGAACGTGTCCTTTTATGAAAAAATACGTTTTACAGCCGCTGCACACGTGATCCCTCTATAAATATGGTTCTCTGTTGACCGAAGACAGAGCCCCCTCGCCGGTAATTAGTCAACTACTAGATATGATCACAATGAGGGTCCCGCCTTGATCATATCTGGGGGTACGGTGCTATGAGTACTTTAGTAAGCGTTATTTATCTTTAAATCCTGAATTCAGGAATTTCGTATCTAAATATATATAACTCAAAGGTGACTAACTGATATAGTGATCTATCAACGCACAGCCCAAACTATTAGACGGATCGGGCTGAAATGACATGCAGGTAGATGTTATGACGCAGGCATCCGCTAAGAAATAAATTTTCGAAATTCCACCCTTAAGAGGGTGAAATTGGTGGTTGAATTATTTTCCCAAAGGCCACGCCGTGGGCGAAGCTGGGGGCAGAAGCTCGTTTTATCATAAACTAGTTGACCCGCCCGGCTTCGCACGGGTGAATTAGTAAATCACGGTCGGACAGGATAAAAAAGTATACTATGTCCGTCTTCGGGTTCTAAGCTACGCCCCCAATAATTATCAGCCATTGGTTCAGTCGTTCTTGAGTTATAAATAGTTTAACTAATACGAATTTCTTTTATATATACAAGGTGGAATTTAATTCGTTCTTTTCCTTTAATGAATGTATTCAGTCCATGCTATAGAACGCTCCCATATAACTAAATAAAAAGCACTTATGATATTAAACTTAAATCTAGGTATTATCAAATTTAAATTCTAAAGAAAAGCCTTGTGACATTGAACAAAGCAGGTGTTTTATTGCATACGAAACATTTACAAAGCACTCAGCCGGTGCTCGCGCTGTGTGTACCCTTAAATAGATATTTCGGCTGTCATGCGGTTATTTTGGAAGGCACTATATACTAAAACAAAACTTTTTTCAATTGGATTTTGTACGAATATTCTATAGCATGGTCTGAGTACATACATTTAAGGAAAAGAGTGAATTAAATTCCACCTTGTATAGATTAACTTAATACGATAGATCGTCCGGTAAAATGACAATTTAAAATTGTCAAACAACGCAAAGACAAACTTATACCGGCCGATAGATGGAGCTAAACTAAAGAAGTTTTACTTCAGCCGCGTGGTCTAAAGCACTACATAACCGTATTGATGTAGCAAACAGCAGGCGTCGGGTGCAGAGGTCGTGCCGGCCCCGTCCCGCCCCGTCCCGTCCCGTCCCGTGCTCGGATGCTATTAATTACAGCCTGCTGGACGCAGGGTCGCTTCACGGGGCGCAATGGCGTGGATTATTTATTAGAGTATGACTATTTTAGACATATTTGTCTTGAAATATCCCAACAAAGAAATCATTTTTAGAGCATTAATGAAAAGACGACCTAACTACTCGTAAAAGACCACCTCAACAAAATACGGTGTTCTTTTTGAAAAAAGAAATTCATAGTCATCCCTCAAAGAGCATCTTCTTGATATAGTGGTGATGGGGTATAATTTGTTGACGGAGTCCTCTTCTTAATTAATGCTCCCATGCTAGGTTCAGGCTTTAATTAAGAAGCTAAAAAGTACTAAAAGCGTATTTGCAATAAATTTGGCAAATTTAAAATGTTCATAATTTTAAATTTATGCAACGATAAATGCTGACTTTCTCATAGAAAATAACAGATATACAGCATCTCAACCACATCTCAACTCAGTATACACACCAAATAAATTTTAAAATAAATTTAAAATATACATTAGTGTTTTTGCTTCACGTCTCCTTATTTTATATCCATAGTTTATATTTGCAGCTAATATAAAATCTGGATTGAAAAATTGTCTAAAGCTCCTTCCACACTAGCCTGGCTATGTCCCAAATAATTTCCCAAGTCCAATATTTCATACCGCCCGTTATCAGTACCCCGCGGCACTGACCATTACGGATTAAAAAAACACTTCGCGGACCATCTAGATACCCCTACACCCGTTTCAGAAGACTACAAACACCACCAAAAATATCACAGGATAAATGACTAAACTAAGAATCATACAGAAGATAATAGAGATCATTTTTCTGTGCAGGGTTGTGGTAAAGAGGATGGTGCAAGGTAGTTTTAATTCAGAGGGCTTGCTCGTTGAATTAGTAATGGAATAAAGTGGCCACGAGGGACAGAGGTCAGTTTCCGGGTTGTGTAAGCTACTGACAGCTGGCGCTTTGTTTTGGAAAATTAAATGAGGCTGACACATATTTGTGTTTACTCGTAAACAAGGCAGTGTACAATTATGTGTTTAAAAATAAGATATAACATGGAGTTTTGGCGGGAAAACGAAAAAGATCGCGTCGCCGCATAGTATTATTTTCCAAAACTTGTGTCATTTTCAGTGTTAGTGCATAAAAATGGTGGCATTTTATTTGTTAAGTGCTGAATTACAGGCCTGAGTGTGGGAAAGTGGTATAATGATGGTGAAACGTTTCTTTTCGTGTTGTTTCCAAAACTCCATAGAAGCTTCTGGTAAAGTGGCCACCACTTTACTAGGAGTATGACTTGACTAGACTAGACAATGACTTGGACTGTGACTTGACTTGACTTGACATACATATATATTACTTAACTAGAAAAATTATCAATTACTTGACACTGGCTAAATACACAAAAGTGTGGAGCCAAAAGTGTGAATGTCACCATCTTGACAATTTGTAAGTAATGACAATGGAATTCTTGACAACGGCGATCTACGTGAACCAACTTCAACTTCCGGTCGCCTCGCATTCACCAGCTTACTTCCTAAGTCAAGCTAGCGTAATGAAGTTTTATTTCAAAAATCGCGATTTAAGAATTTACAGTAGACAGCTTGCCAGCCTTCACGATTCAATCTCTGCAGTGAACTGAGATCTACTCGAGCGACGACGTGACGACCGCTCATTATCTATGTGACAATACCGCGGTCGTTAGCGACCGATGACCGCCGACAGAGCGAAATAGCGGCCATCAATGACTGATGATTTATGGAGATGACAAAACGTGACAAGAAATTCGATGTAAACTGTATAATTTTATGGCGATATTTTTTGTCCGTAATTCGCGTTCCGCCTCTCATTTATGAAATATTGTGTAAAAAATTAAGTATATGCCAATTTTTTTATAGAGATCGCGAAAGGCGCAGTTGGTCAGTGCTGAAATTGTCTAAGGTTTGGATAATCTTTTGAATAAATAGGAAGGAATGATCAATGAATAGTAGAATATCTTGTGAGAGAATTATGAATATAATTCCCTGTAGTCGTAGTAGATCGTGTTTGCTTTTTATGTATCGTTGTAAATTTTAGATGTAAGGTAAGATGCATCTTGAATAACTAGCAAACATGCCTTTGTAAGCTTAACCCTTACACTATACATTAACTCGTGTAGGTACTTAGCTACTTGTACCTATTCATTTTAATAACCACGTCCATATGATCTCCAACTTTAAATTATGACTTTCCCTATTTTGTTAAATTTTACACAACTTACTTTAACCGGAATAAAATATGTTGCATTCCCACTGAAAATGCATTTTTATTTTTAGGTAGCAATGACTGATAAACAAGAAACACCGCGTGAGAAAAAGAATCTCAGATAAAATTTTATAAAGCAAACCTAAAGTGCATATCTCAGTGAAAAGACAGGTTCCATGCACCGGGCATTCCAGCCTGTTGCACCGATACACAACAACAAAACATCGCAAGTGCCACGCCTACCGCGCGTAACAATGAACCTCGACCTGAACAAATTAAGACATAACAGAATTGACTAGCGGATCAAACATGCTCCCTTGTGGTACTCCCAACGAGACTCAGTACTTCAGTGATATAAAACGTGACAACATCTGACCAATTGTTCAATAAAATGGATTTTATTTCGATACTAAAACAGATCGATTTGCTTTAGCGTTTTGTAATGGTTTCACCTGGGTTTCTTTTCCAACGCACACACTCGTACGTTTTGGTGAATTCTGTGCGGATATTGCGGTCAGCGCAAATTGAATTCAATATTACAAAGTCTTTGGGTTGGAAATTGAATTTGATTCATGGCCCGGTTTTGAGTTGTCACGTCGTTCTGCGGCCGGTATGTACGTCTGTCGTCCGTCAATTAGAGTATCTGAAGGGACCGGTTGACTCCGAGTCGCCAAGTCTCGATGCATATGAGCGGGCGCATGTCGTTCGTCCGCTCAATCCGGCGTCTCCGGAATTCGTGTTTCTCGGTGTTTTAAAACATTTCTATCTACAACACGTAACTTGTTTCCCATGACTATCTCTCTATCTTTATGTGTTGAGAGAAATATATGTTTCTAAATAGCAACTTAATAATCGTTTCAATAAATTTACTGATTTCTATCTAAAGTTTATATTTTGTCATAGGCTTTTAAAATGCCTATCGAAAAGCAATTAATTAACCGGCGTCTTAAAAGCAGCAGCGCGCCTTTTCTACATTGAATTCATTTTATTAGACGCGCACACAATTAATTTAAAAGTGTTTATCTCCAATCAGACGTGGAGCTAACGACAAACATTTGTCTGCGGGTGTTTTTATTAATTTTCGATTTAAATATTTGCTAAAGCCAGCGATTTTGTTTATTTCTCGTTGAGTTTATTGCCTGCAATCATCGCATATAAATATTAACTGCTACTGCATATAATACCGCATTATTAAAAAGCTTTTAAATTTGAGTCTTACTTATTAGTTTTATTTATGGCTTTTCAATTTTGCTCGCGTTTTTTGAAATTGATTTTACGATTACTGCAGTTTTGTTACTCGATCTGGAACTACAACTTACTCGACTTTAGTTCTTGCTTGCTTTTTTGCATCTTCAAGATTCTCTTGTTCTGTTACATCTTCATAATCTCTAGAAAACACAAATTTAAAAAATAGTGTTGCATCTAAAACTCCGTTTTAAAGTTAATAGGTCGAGTAATTAAATTAGAACCGTAACAAACTACTTTAAAAAAATATGACACTTCTTCACAGCTCCAACACTAAATATATAATCGATAACAGTCAATTGTACCATTCAACATTCAAATTTGTACCAAATTCCACTATAAGACATCGATAAACTGATTCTCGATCAGTAGCCAGTGTTTATGGGCTATACATTTCGTTGGTAAGAGACAGTTTTATGATCATAACCTTTTATATTTTCCTTAGGAAGCGATCCAAATGAATACATTGATTTGAAATAACAAACATAGTCACAGATAAAGTTTTACATGCTATTTCCTAAAGACAGCCTCTGTAGTGTGGTGGTTGAGCAGGTCGGCTCATAACCTGGAGGTGGCGGGTTCGATTCCCGCGGCAGGAAAAGTATTTGGGCACAGAAAAAAAAGCGCAAATACTTGTTCTGTGTCTAGGTGTTATGGGACCATGTCGTAGTTCCTGGGTCCCTAGACACAGGGAATCCTAGTGAGGGTCCAGAATCTTTGTATGTGATCGTTAGGCGTTATTATTATTGTTGTTACATTAACTCTTTGCAAACTGATTCGTAAGTTATTAAAGTCTTATGTCCGTATTACAAAACGATGCTCAGTCATCGATCGGTGCTCAAGCAGAGATTTCATTCACTAATTAATCACTTTATGAATTTAATCCCTGCTTGAGCACCGATCGACGACTGAGCATCATTCTGTAATACGGACCTTAGGACCTTAAATGTATGCTGATTCATAAATGAGTGAATAAATGTTTTTCTTTGATTGTTTAGTGTAGCTAAACAGGGTTACATTTTGTATAATAAATACTACTATTCTCTGTATTCCGTTTCTAATAATTTTCATCATATATTTGGACGTGCCCTTCAAATTATGCTTCATCGTCTGCGCCATCATCATCATCATCATTAATCTCTTTTATTTGATATTTGCCTTCGTAAGGCATGACTTTATCGTCATACTTAAAACCTGCTGTTAATTTATTACAAATTCTGTTATGGCCGTGCCTTTATTCGACTCACTTTGACTTTATCATGATTTTTATACAAGTTATTATCAGCTATTGAACGATTGTAGATCAGTTATGGCACGATCCGGTGGTTATAGCCTCTGACACGACATGTTATTGTGTGGTGCAAGGTGTGGCTGTAAGTTATTGTTATTATGCCTTTGTTCAATATTCATTAATATCATTATGGGCTTTGGTAGTTAATGGACAAATATTTGCATATTTTCTTTTGATTATAATTTCTGAAAGAAGCGTTTTAGTTTCAGTGAGTTCAACATATAACAAAACATTAGGTACCTATTTAAGGTTATAATTTAAAGCAGGATAGGTACTATAAATGTGTGGCTCAGAGGAGGCTCGGGCTGAATTTAATCTTACGTATACCAAGTTTGAATACGCGCAACTTGCACTTGGCCGGGGTCATAAATTATGGCTTACACTCTCTCCAAGTTAGAGGAGGCCTATGTCCTATTCCAAAAGTGGGCACTATCTACTAAGTAGGTACGTATACGGTACGGTACACGGGTTCCATTTATGAAATATAAAAACAAAAGATAACAACAGAAATACGTATTCCTTAATATGTATACAAATTCAACCCCAATAACAGCAATAACCGAGAACTGGATCAACCCAAGTCACCAACCGTCCGTGCTCCGACTGCCAACTAGCCTAATACCCCGGGTTTTCTCGTTACGACCGCGCACCGGACGGCGGACGCATAAACGTCTTTAAACGACGATTTATAGAATAACATATATTTGGGGAGCTAGAAAAGGAGTAGGAAATGGGGAAGTTCGATTTGAGAGCAGAGATTTTTGAAGATTTTATAGGATAAGTAACAGCTTGTCGGATCTTTTGAAATTGGATACACTAATTTATTATTTAGTTGGCACTTATTTGGCACAACGAATAAGTATTGCAATTCAACGGCGCAATGCTGCCAGCATTTGTAGTATGTAGTGTTTAGTATAATATTAGTTATTATATCATTGTAGTATTTAGTTCTAATTTATATTATAAAGCAGATTTAAGTAGTGGCAATTGAATTAGAGGAGTGACTGATTCTCCACAATAAGACGTACATAAGTGTCGAATTCATCAGTTAGTCAAAGGATTAACACCTCTGGGTGTCTAAATTGTATAGAGACTTATCGACCAGAAAATATGTATGGTATTGTCGATAGATCTTCTTTCTGTTTAACATCATAATAACTGGGTCTTTATTAACCCTAGTTACATTTAAATATCCCGTCAATTTCTTGCTGACGAGAATTGTCACGAGCGAAAACGAGATAGAGCATTTTAGCAACGCAACGGTTATCAAGTGAAGCTGTCCTGCCTGTCTTTTATGTACCTAAAGCCCAGTACTGACATCAGTTCCTTTAATTGCTAATTCCCTTGTCTTAAAAGAG
Organism: Ennomos fuscantarius; assembly: GCA_905220475.3. Taxonomy (NCBI): domain Eukaryota; kingdom Metazoa; phylum Arthropoda; class Insecta; order Lepidoptera; family Geometridae; genus Ennomos; species Ennomos fuscantarius. Next base: position 289,409 of record HG992040.1, on the reverse strand, counting down.
ATAAGACTGAAATATTGTACAAAGAAATCGACCAGCCGCTAAAACCTCGGTGGAAAAAGCCCCACCTCCAGAAGATAAAGCGGAACCCGCACCTCACGTTTCCGTAATCCCGATATCCCACCATTACCGATATTTCGGAAACTTTTAAATCGGATCGCGTCTTAATCCCGCCATAACGGCCCGCGTCAGGTTGGCAGGCCTGTCACGTGCTGACGTCATCTGCAACGATACCGTGTCTTTGTTTCCGTATTAAGGATTTGGGGACTCGGTAATATAAATGTCTAGTTTCGAATTCGGAACACGTGGCTTTTAAATTTTATCGTAAAGTTGGATGATACTTTGAGGCGTGAAGAGGTAACAAATCCAAACCCAATCTTTCACGTTTATTTATTAGTATGATTAGTGTGAAGAACCTCTAAAGAGCTGCAAAATGTGCTACAATCTAAAAGTGAACATAGTTAATACATTTGTTCAGGTTTGACCACAGAGCAGGCCACATAACATAGTGTGGAATTATTGTATCTTTCAACACCAACTTGCGGTGGGTAATAATAGCTTTTATCTGTGGAAGTGTAATCAACATTATCATGGCTTTAGCGAGCGTGTACGAGTCTTAACTTTTTAATTTACCTATTGCAATGCATTGTAACGTCACAGAATAAATAATAGTACTAAGTATTATACGCACTAGCGGCATGGAATGCATTGTTTTTACATAATAGTAAAATAGTTACAACATCTCATACTTAAAAAAAAAATTAATTTCAATTCTCTAAGAAAATGTGTCCAAAAAATCTCTCTAAAAACATTGAAATTGCAAAGGAGAAAAACAATTTTTTTTTTGGTTCTGTCTTATTTCTTTTATATTTTTCCTCTCTTCTCTCTTTCCTTAAACTTTTTAATTTATATTATTTTCTTTTATTAGGTTACACCAATTACAGTAATTATTATTTACATACAATAACTATTCGATTAAAATAAATTACAAATAAATGAAAACGAAAGAAATAAAATATAGATACAAAACAATCAACTCAAAATAATCAGAAATAAATTATGTTGTCATAAAAAATGACTTTTGTCAAATTGTTTTTATATTACTCAAGGCTCACACGAATCAACCTGTACGAAGCCGGGGCGGGGCAGCTATATAATATTATTATGAAAATAATTGTGAAAAATCAAAGGACTGTTTATGTGCAAAATATAATGTAAGCATGTATTTGTGTTTGTTCCGTTGGAGTGAGGTACAAGATCCTTTGCTGTTTCCCACTCAAGGTCTCTTACAATGAGAGTCTAACTTAGAAGCCTAGGGGTGATATTCTTCATCATAACATGCGCATTTCTGTCAGAACTCTCTCCCTCTGTCTCTCTCTCTCTGTGTGTGTGTGTGTGTGTTTCTTTGGCGTCTCAGACCAGCTAGTCTGCGTAGCTATATTCTTCTCAGAAACTGGGTTTAGGCTGAAAATCAGCGCTGGGTGTCTCGGATGACCAGCAATATGCTGAGCCGACGCCCATTCGATACTTGTTTACTTCTATTCATTATGTACATATTATGTGTATAAATTTAACCTGTTTTTGTACTTTAACTTTAGACAAGTATTGAATAAACGTTTTTCTATTCTATTCTATTCTTTCAGAAATTGTTGTCTAAGTTGACTCATAGAAATAGATGTATAAAAGCATTCCAGTAGGTTTGTGGTTTTTCTTGTTCAAGTGCAGCGCTATCATTCCAGCATTCATCATTGAAATTCCAAGGTCGTTGTTTTCCAACAATCCCTGACAAGTGCCCACTCCGTACGTCAGCATGGAAACCATTAAGTTCCCCTTTTGAAAGCGATCCATCGTGCAGTGACAGCGCTGGAGTCCCATACATCACGCCGCGCCCGGCCCCGCCTGCGATCGATACCACACTTGTTGTGTGCCGTGGAACTATAGGGTTCCATTTTATTGTTTGCTCCAGTTTGTATAGTCCAACCACCGAGTGAATGCGTTTGACAGCTATAGTGTTTTTGAAGTAAAACTTCTTTACACACGCTTGACTTGGGGAGTAAGCTGGTGAATGCGAAGCGAAAGGAAGTTAAAGTTGGTTCACCCACATCTCCATTGCCAACATAACAAGGTTAAAGTTTGTATTATTATGTTGGTATGTCTGGTAAAATAACGGATACACAAATAAAAATGGTGACATTAACATTAAACAAATCAAAACCAAAGTTATACCGGCCGATAGATGGCGCTAAACTAAAGAAGCTTTATTTCTATGGTTTTCTAGTATGGTTTTCAGTATTGTCAGAACTGGACCAAATTAAAATGAAACCACACTAGAAGCATCAGCTTTTAAATGAAAAAAGATCCATCACAATCGGTTCACCCAGTCGAAGGGACTGAGTAACAATAATAAACATGAAAAATCAGTCGAATTGAGAACGTACTCTTTTTTTGAAGTCGGTTGAAAAATCGACATTAATTTCGTATCTCGTTTGACCAATGAAAGATACGCGAAACACGTCATAAGCATTGCGTTTTCATTTGTGGAAATGAAAATATGTTTGTCGGAAAAAAATCCGTTATTTTCTAAACTTGAAAGTGTAAGAAAAGCCAACAATTTCGACTGTACTGGCCCTATCTTATGAAACGTAGCGAATGTCCTCAGACCCGCTGGAAGACGAACGGCCGCCGCGCTCTGCACCATGCACCTATTTAGTTTATCTCCTATCTCTGCGGGGACACGCAAAAGGCGGTGCCTGTGACACAGATTGCTTCATAGTCGGTATGGATGAACGTAGCTTAGGGATCAGTTAATATACAAAAGGAATATCGCCATCACCGCGCATTAACTTTAGTGGATTTAGGTGTATTGTGTACCTACGTAACATTGTACAATTTATCGCAATGCTTTTCACCAGATGACTCGTGTATTTATCTGACTAAATAGAATCAAGACTTCTTTGACGCACACTTGGGGAGTAAGCTGGTGAATGTGTAACGAGAGCGTTACGTAAACTGATCGGGCGAGGCGAACGGAAGATGAGAGGAAGATAGTTAGTGAAGATAGTTAGTGAAGATAGAAAGAGAGAGTTACGTTTTGTATAGAAGTTTTATTTCAGTCGTGTGGTGTAAAGCACACTTATTTTTAAGGGTCATTACTCATTACTCATATCATTACTCTATCTCATACATTTCTGAAAACATTGCAACTATTAACATGTTGACAGCCAATTTATTTAATTCAGTCTTTTATTGGTCTAAGAATTTATTTACAATATTATACCTGTAATTATCGTTCAATTAACATAAAAAACCACAGGTATACGTCGTTAAATGCCAGTGATTATGACACAAATATCTCGTTATCAGGAGCCAGCATCTCGACCGCTTCCTTTATCAAGAATGGAGCTCCCAGTTTTTATAACCGACAGAATGCATTGAGAGCCACCCGTGAAGGCTTTGTTGCTACAAAAACCTACAAACATTAGCATTTTACTGACCCTATGAATTTATAAACAACGATTACCTTCTCCTTCAGTGATTACCGATACAGCAACCAATTAAATTAAAACGTTTATCAAAAACTTTCAAATATAAGCTTTATTGCTATTAAGACAGGTTTTACGAAACTGTAAATGTAAACTGGTGATGGAAAGCAAAGATGGAGACGTTTCGTTGTCATGGCAACGGTCGCACGAGTTCTGAATTTGAAGCTTCGAAGTGAACGTGCTGTCAAAGTTTGGCAACGTAAGATGGTCAAACAGTCTTGATCCCATCAAATAGATTTTTGTGATGAGGTGAGGGTGAGAGAGGGTCATGGTTATTAGCAGGATGTATTATGTAGTATGTATTTAGAAATAATATGATTTATGTACTGAGTCAAATTGATTAAGGTGATTATACTATTGAATAAACAAAATAAAGGCTTTCAATGGTTTCCTGGTGTTCTCTACTTCCTACTATGCAATAAATGATCTACCTAACTAAGAAATCTAAGCCCTAAGAGATTTTAAATCACCTAATCAAACCGACCGACAGACCGGGGACTTTATAATTACTAAATATTATTCATAAAAATGTAATGCTATTATAAACTATAAATTATCATTTAAAATGCACAGCTTATTGGTGTATTTTCCTATGTAATAGTAATGTAAAGAACGGTTGGTCAAACTATGCTTTGAGAGTTAGGTTTTTAGCGTTCTCCATTGTTAAGTATCGTTCCAGAAAATGTAGAGCAAGTATCAAGACGCCTCAGTCGCCCTATCCCCACAGGTCACGTCGCGTTTCAATACGACGCGGCGTGTCGCGGCGCGGGACAGATGCTCAACATTCGCACAATGAATATCAACGAAGATATTAGTTTGGGAAGCTGTGGAATTTGTCTCTCCACTGGTTATATTAAACAATGGGTTTGTGCCGGATGAATAAATTGATTAGGAGTAATCTGAATACAGTGGATAACCCAACGACTTGCATGATCAAAGTCTATGTAATTTTGATCATGCAAGTCCTTGGGTATACATTTCTTAATAATTTCAAATTGATTTGAGATTATGAATTTTTATGCGCTTACTAAATACATTAGGTACCTCAGAATACCTAAGTCTACCTAACCTACGTACCAATCATCTAATACTTTGGGTTTTAATGGGGTGTTTGTGGTTTACCTATTTAGATATTATTTATCTTGGGATATTATCGAGGAACCACTATTTTACCTGATGGTAAGTGTCGATGCGGTTTAGAATATAACACGGTTGCCTATAAAAGATATCTATTCACTCTCGATGTTCTATGAATATATTTGACAAATACTAATAACATTAGTAAAGATAATCCTAAATCGTTATAATAACCATGACAGTTTAAAAATTTAACTTGTTTTTTAAGTCTTAAAAATACTTTTAAGGATTATGTTGATATGTCGCACGATTACGGACCCTAAGCGGGAACGGTTCAGTTCAAAATTAAAAATGCCGCAATAACTATCTTAAGCCGTACTAAAAATAATATTTTAAATAGAAATAAATATGAATTTAATGTCTGAGAGCGAACAGAAAATTTAATTTAATTTAACTTAACAATAATACAATTCTCTAAATTTTATTGTTAAACTTTATACGCTTCACGGGATTATTAAAGGAATTTACGTTGGTCATCTTACCACCGTTTTATAGAGTTCGTTTATTAGTCGAGGTTTAACAATTTTAATTTTTAAATTCAATTTACCGGAGAAATGTATGTATAATTACTAAAAAAAAATTGTAGATATTTAAAATGACCGATTTAAACATTAGACTAACCCTTGTAGCCAACCGTAAAAATAAAAAAAGTGATGAGCTGGTGCCAAAGACATTCGAATGAATGAAAGAATTTAATAATAGGTGTAACTGGCATTGCCGTTCTTATAATAAAAAAATATAATATAATAAATAAATAAATGCGGTACTTACAGCGCAGGAAAAAAATATCCGACTGCCGAGCTAACGTGTGCGCCGCCAGATAAATGCCGTCGCGTTATCTCGTGAAAATTTCGACATTTCAATATGAGATAATGCTAAAACACAATTATCTCGGAGACAGCCTCTGTGGTGGTGAGCTTGGCATATAACTCAGAGGCGACGGATGTCAGGACAAGTATTTGTGCACAGGGGAAAAACTCAAGACTTGCTGTGTTTGGGTGGTTTGGGATCATGGTTCTCGTAGTACAAGGAATCCTAGTCAGGATCCAGGATGTATGATAGTTGGGCGTCATTTAGTTATTTCTATCTCCAATCTAGGAGTTTCGGTTACACACCCTATAAAAAACGAAAGCTAACAGAAATTTTCCCCTTAATATATGTGACTACTTATAAATGCAATGCTTTATGTAAAACCAATAAATTTTATTAACCCATAAATATTTCATAAGCAATTTTGTGATAAGTGATTTTACAAGAGTATAATCCGCTTACTCACTTTGATTTATGCATCGATAAAATATTGAATATGTGGGCAGAAACGGTTTTCTGCGTAGGTAGGTTGCAACCTATATAACTATAGGCCTTCAGCATGTCCGCACCGCGCCGTGTCTGGAACAAGAATGATCCGTAGCACACCAATCGATCCCTTTATATAGCCAGACAGGTAGGGGCGCCATGACAGTTGCCGGTGCTGCCACTGTAATAAGTTTAATGCCACCACAGGGTAAATTACGGTGCTCGATCGCTGTGCATAGAGTTTATAACTGGACGTAGCCGCCGTCACGGCCATACTGACGTGCGTACGTCCTCGTACGCTTAGCTTCACTTTGTACCTGGTGAGGGACATAAGTATCAGTGTAATTGCTCGTTCATCCTGACAATTAAATGGAGTTAAACTTGGAGTCTAAGTCAAAGTCAAAACATTAGTTTTCAATTTGATTAGTCAAAAGTATTTTAACCTTCCAGTCATCGTCAGGGTTAACCCTGGTCTCCGCTCCACAAAGGCCATTTACAAAGAGTTGTAGTTGAAGGGTTAACCCTTCAGGACCATCAGTATCCATTAATTTACAAAAAGTGGACTGGATGGTGCTAGACCGGATAGATATCCCTTTAGCAACCAAAAATCAACAAACTAATACCTTATCCCTTCATTTATAAAAATGGACCGGAAAGTGCTAGACCGGATAGATATCCCTTTAGCAACCAAAAATCATCATTTACCTTATCCCTTCATTTATAAAAAATGGACCGGATAGTGCTAGACCGGATAGATTATCCCTTTAGCATTCAGACACATTTTTTTGTCATCATTCTTACATTCTTTCTTTTTATTCTCTTTTTTCACTTTTTTTTTTCACTTTTTTTTTAACTTTTTAATTTTTTTTCTTACCCTTTTTTTCTCTTTTTTTTTTCTCTCACAAATCATTACTTTTTTTTTACCATAACTTATTCCCTTTTTTTTTCATTGGTCCGGGTTAACCCTGCAACTAAATTTGATATTAGTGTCACCCGCCGTCACGTCATCATATTTTCGGCGTTGCTTGAAGAGTGATGTAGAAATGGGCATCCCACTTCTGATGTGGGCAGAAACGGTTTTCTGCGTAGGTAGGTTGCAACCTATATAACTATAGGCCTTCAGCATGTCCGCACCGCGCCGTGTCTGGAACAAGAATGATCCGTAGCACACCAATCGATCCCTTTATATAGCCAGACAGGTAGGGGCGCCATGACAGTTGCCGGTGCTGCCACTGTAATAAGTTTAATGCCACCACAGGGTAAATTACGGTGCTCGATCGCTGTGCATAGAGTTTATAACTGGACGTAGCCGCCGTCAAATACTTTATTTAATTTGACTATTAGTGAACTTTTATTTTGTTGTGAAGTTTGTCGTTAGACATGTATAGCTTTTTCAAATCTTTATTTATAAGTCACACTAAACTGAGAAACTGATTATATATTTAGTCTATGACGACCCATATGTCCGTTACTCTATAGACATCATTCAAGCTCTATCGACAGCTATTTGAATTTCCTTTATTTGTTTTTAGTCGGTATCAAAGAGATGCCGATCCTAACACTCTTTTTTTTTATTTTATTGTTATTGAATGATGTGACGAGCTAGTCGTTCACCTGATGCTAAGCGACACGACTGCCCATAACAGAACAGTGTCATTAGGAACTCCAAAATATAAAGTTTCGCGTGACACTGCACTTCGCACATCATCCTGAGACATCAGCACAGTCTGGTAATAAGATTACTCGACTGTGAGATCACATCATTAATTCTCATTTGCCCAGTGATTTCACTAGCTACAGTATCCTTCAAACCGGGACACAGTAGTGCTTGCACACTACTGCTTGGCGGCAGAATAACTGGCAAAGCGGTGGTACCTACCTAGACGAACTTTGCAGAAAAGTCCTACCACCTAGTAATACTCCTAACACTCTACCATGACCACAATTTTATTGTTTATGAAGTAAACAATAAAATTGTGGTCATGTAGGTCAACTTGTCTAGCATTTGACCACACTCTGATCTGATGGGAAAAGACGATGCGATCGAAGGTGTAGCATGCTAGCCATATAAATATTATTATAGTAATTACATAATTTTGTTACAATAGTGCTAAGATATCTAGATTCTAGACCTTTTGTTTACTAAATTCACCTATCTATGCCAACTGGCATACAGAAAATGTATTACAGGTATTGTCCTTGTCAAAATCCATCTAGTCATTTCAGCGAAAGTGGTAACCTAACCTACTTGCCTATTCTATTATCAGTCATAACATAAAATAGCTGAAAATGTTAATGGAAAGACAGACATTAATCACGTTCCATCTATTTTAATCTTTTACTCATCAGGGATAAAAATAAGGAAAATAAATGCAAGTGAAACTCAAACCCTGGGTTCTAACCTTCTCAACGTCTAACGCATTTTTCCCAATCCCAATCAATTCAAAATAAAGTAAAAACATACAAAACCATAACTTAATTGAAAAGTTTTTACCCTATAGGATTTCATGCGCGTGTAATTCCCATAAATTGGCGCAGAAATTAAGATATTTTTCTTTAATTGAATTAGATATTTGATTTTTACACAAGACTATGAAGCAGTCAATCTTAGTAAAGTGTAATAACAATAATCACACTAATATTATAAAGGTGAAAGTTTGTATGTGTGTATATTTGTTACTCCTTTACGCTCAAACGGCTGAATGGATTTGGATGAAATTCGGTACCAAGCTTATACACTGTATTAACGTATAGGCTACATTTTATCCCGGAAAAATGAAATGTTCCCGTGGGATGAGCAAATAATTAAATATTTTTTATTTGCGGGTGAAACCGCGGGGCGCAACCAGTAAAGAATAATTTTAAAAGATCTTGATAGGCAGGCACCAGACAGATCGACAAGTGGTCGTATAAAATGGTTCCGTTTTTACGTTTGTATTTACGGAACTCTAAAAAACCAAAACCTATTTCTCTAATTGTTATATTACAGCAGGCGCTTTATGATTACTCTCTATTTCTACCGACTACAGACAATAAGCAGTAACGCATGTTCACAAAAACGGCCTACCAGCCACTTTGATTGCAAAGTAATGTTATACATGGTAAAGTATTGGTTTATTAATAATGCAGGTCAGCTCATATTCCGAAGGCGGCGGGTTCGATTCCCGCGACTGAACATGTATTTGTGCACACATAAAAAAAGCACAATTAAGTACTTGTTGTCAGCCTTTGGCTGAGTTCGTAGGACCATAGTCCTCTAAGTTCCTGGGTCCCTAGATACCCGAAACCCTAGTTAGGGTATTATTATTATTACAAATTTTGCCAAAGTATTTTTCAATTATGTTTTATGACTCTATGATTGCTTCCCAACTTATCTTGGGTTGGTTTGTTTTCCAACAAAAAAATTGTAGCTAATCCTAACATAAGTTGCATTTGCGAATCTTTGTGGTTTCCTAGTATGTGAAAGATGACAGAGTTTATTGATATAAATAAATAAATTAATAATAGTAATTATATGAATATTTCACAACCGCCATCCAGCCCCAACCTAAGCAATGACTAAATTAACACTCATAAAAGAAATAAATAAAACACTTTAATCAGTGTTTAAAAAAAATATATGAAAATAAATAAATAGGTGAGAATCGAACCGACAACCTACAGTCCAGAAGGCAGAGGTACTACCAAGTAAGCTGTGAGGCCATTCAAAGTAAACTTACTGTTTATACTGGTGTTGTTATTTAGAGAGGCACCAATTAGCTGGTGGATAAAAGCCGTGATTACTAGCGCGGGTTATGGCCACTAAAGTATTAGCGCGCGACATAATGGCCGGTCGGGAACGACCAACGTAATTATTGAAATAATTTTAATTACTTGTTCTTCATTTGGAATATCGAGAACATGAAACTTAACGAAAATATAGCATTTCGAGGATATAACATTTGGGCTTCGCTAAAATAGCATTCGACACCTAGTACTTACGAGTCCCTTTGTGGAACTGATCCATGCAGTGGGGAGGCAAATAATTTTATCATCGTCATCATCAGCCTGAAGACGTCTGCTGATGGACATAGTCCATAGACATAGAGTGAACAAGCTTGCTTCTTGCATCCATCTCATCATCATCTCATTTGACAGCCTCTGTGGTGTAGTGTTTGAGCAGGTCGGCTCATAACCCTGAGGCGGGGGTTCAATTCCCACGGCATGATAAGTATTTGTGCACAGAAAAAAGGGCAAATACTTGTTCCGTGTCTGGGTGTTGTGGGACCATGGTCCTCGTAGTTACTGGGTCCCTAGACACAGGAAATCCTAGTTAGGGTCAAGGATCTATGTGTATGTGATCATTGGGTGTTATTATTATTATTATTATCATCTCCCCGCATTGGCTCCCCGCGGTTTGACTAGGACGTCGGTCTTCCTAGTGGGAGCATACGCCGCGTCTTTCGGTTCCTGGTCGCAGCTCAAAACAGTTTATTTCTCATGCCCATTACCATTTACAACGTGCTAATTCTAAGAGCATAATCAAAGTAAATTTATTGCAAAAGTGCTTTTTTCAAAATTAGAATTACCTACTATGGAATAATTCAAATTAATATTGCAAATAATATTTAATTTTTATGAGTAAAAGTTATAAGAAGTTCCCTTTTCTATTGCTATCAAATATGATAACAATAGTTAATCTTGTATATTTGTGAAAACTTTTAATTAGCTTTCCGTACCTATTAGTGTGATATTTACGTGTATGTATGTAGATGTAAGTATTTCTTTGAGATTAAAATAAGATAAAATCTTCTGATTTAAGCTTTTCCATTTCTTCCAATCCAAAAAATATGTTATTCTACAAATTATCCAAATTTCTCAAAATCACATTTAAAAAAATTAAAAGTACCGTATTTATAAATGTAACATTCCAAAAACCGACTAATTAAGTACATAGATATCCGAAATTACATCAATTAAGCAGCAGCACGTTCAATTATTCAAATTGATCTAAATAAAAACGTCTAAAGTTCCCCTAATGCACAGATAAACCAATCCCTTCTCTAACCTTCGCCGTGAAATTAATCTGAGATAACTCTTTCGTATGTCAGCTGTTTCATCGACTTAAAAAAGAACGATTCTGTGTGTTACCGAATGTTTCCGAATTTGTAATCAGATGTTTTGTTTCAGCCAAGGTAGCAAGCTCAAAAATTATAAATTACTTTTTAACCCCTGACGCAAACAGAGGGGTGTGATAAGATGTAAAACGCGTGTGGCATTGTATTTTAAACAAATGAGCCGCAATAGTAGCTAATAGAGGATTTTTGTGATGGAGGTTTTGTATTTTTAGCTTAAGTTTTATTGTAACTTGTCTACTGCTATTTCCGACCTTCTTGTTAACGCGGCAGCTAAGCTGTATAGCTGAGCACGTCTCCAAATGCGGGGGTAGGATAGCTGATGGAAATATGAGAATGTGATGACTAACCTGGTCTCCTACTGGCATAACACTCGACAAGCTACGATCACCTCAGTGCGGGCTCCGATCCTGTAGCTCGTATCCAGGTACGGAGTTCCAGCCTTGCAGTTCTTGCACTTCTAGGCTTCTTCAGGTGTGTCACACAAACGGCCTTAATATTCGAATGGTAGTGGACTGTATAGAGCGGAGCGCGGTAGAAGCTGTTTGTACGCAGCTTCTTCAGCTGATTAGCCCAAAGGATGGACAATCAGGAACACTCCGAGTTCAGAGCGAGTAGCGGCAGCCGCGAGCAACGAGGGTTTTTTTTTGTTTTTTGTTTGCCTCTACACTTTTGTGTATTTAGCCCAGTGTCAAGTGATTGATAGTTTCTCATGTAATTAATGTAATAACATGTGTCAAGTCAAGTCGGAGTCCAAGTCATCAAGTCAAGTCACAGTATAGTCTAGTCAAGTCATAGTCTAGTCTAGTCAAGTCATACTCCTAGTAAAGTGGTGGCAACTTTACCAGAAGCTTCTATGGAGTTTTGGAAACAACACAAAAAGAAACGTTTCACCATCATTATACCACTTTCCCACACTCATGCCTGTAATTCAGCACTTAACGAATAAAATGCCACCAATTTTATGCATTAACACTGAAAATAACACAAGTTTTGGAAAATAATACAATGCGGCGAAGCGATCTTTTTCGTTTTCCCGCCAAAAAAAAAACTCAACGAGGGTTGATCGCAGACTGCTTGTACAATGACAAGCAATTGTCTCGTGCATCCGCGGCGTAAGTGACAGAGATAGTCATCGAAAAATATTAATAATGAGAGGGTAGAAATTTAATAAGCGCAGTTTTGACAGGCGCGAACACTGCTGAATACCTAAATTTGTATAATGAAGGTGACGATCGCCCAAAAAGGTGGTTCAATCCAGTTTCCACTTATTCCTTTTTTAATCTGTTATCTGAAATTGATTTCAATAGAATAGATAACATAACCGATCCCACCTGGCGGCTGTACTCTGTGGCTAATAGGACCTCGTTAAATAGTTAATGTCGAGGATATCGTTTACTTAACCTTGCCGAGTGCTGGCGATGTTTCTTTAGGTTAAGGGACCATTAAAATAACAGGTTGATCCGGAGAGTGGGGTCGGTAAATTAGTATGGACATTTATTGGTTAGTTTGGAGTGAAAACTGACTTATTGTCTTGAAAGTGATTTTTATTCTAGCGTTATCACCGAATTAACGTGACTGAGAAACTTGGAGCTACCCATAAGTCCTGTCAAACACATTAAAAATCAAGAACGACATAGAAATATAGAGAAAACATGTGCTAATTTTTTTTTATTGAAATGGTTAAAAAATCAAGGCCTTCCAAAAATCAAACACTCTGCTTCTATTTTCCATCCTTAATGCGATCTTATTTTATATCTACCAATCTAATGCATCAATGCAAAGTTCGAATCACCTGCATGACTGAAGCGTACATAATAGTTACTAGGTTTACTAGGTGGTAGGACTTTTCTGCAAAGTTCGTCTAGGTAGGTACCACCGCTTTGCCAGTTATTCTGCCGCCAAGCAGTAGTGCGCAAGCACTACTGTGTTCCGGTTTGAAGGGCACTGTAGCTAGTGAAATTACTGGGCAAATGAGACTTTATGACCTAATCTCACAGTTATGTAATCTTATTACCAGACTGTGATGTCTCAGAATGACATGCGCAGTGCAGTGTCACGCGGAACTATAATTTAGTGTTTCAAGTGTCACTGCAACTGATATGGGCAGTCGTGTCGCTTAACATCAGGCGAGCGGCTTGCTCGTCATGTCATTTCGTACCATAAAAAAAAAAAAAAAAAAAAAAAAAAAAGTGTACCTTATCCGACTAGGTGATTCGCTTCAGGTGAACTAATGCGCGTTTGTTTTAAAGTTCGCGCTTATTCCACTGTGACATACCCAAATGAGGCGTGTCGAAGAGGGATAAGTGCAAACTTAGAAGCTGTCAAATTTAATTACAAACGCGCACATGATAAGCGTAGCGCTCTCCTCTTATGTCATACAAGACGTCTATTTGTTAAGATAACACAAGACACTCGAATAAGCCCGTCCCATCCAAATTAGGGTATTCTCTTTTAGACTAAGTTGAGTCGCCTCAGTCTTAAACGCGTACATTACGTCAATTTCTTTTTTTACGTCTATGTCAGACAGTTTATTTAATACAGAGCCGTATTTAAATGCAATTAAGAGTTAATTTTCCTAATTTTCTTCATTAACAGTTAATATGCATTGATTGTAATAATGAGTTGAAACATAAGTTATAGATGGGTCGGTGTTGGGAGGTAAATAATGGCGTTGAATCCGTGTTGATAGAGTTGTCTGGTGTATCGTAAACTGGTAATGCCGCGGGGCTCGGAATGTTCCCATGGTGTATGGATGGATGGTGTACACAGCTGGTATACGGTAAAGATAGGACGTATTCATTAAAGATTTTATTCCGGTAAATTTGTTTTTGTAAATTAGTAGTTTGTTTTTACTGCGCTCGACACGTTTTGTTGGTAGAATGTTAACTTAAGTACTTTTTTCTATTTCTAATATTATTAATTATTATTGTGTGTGTCATGATCATCTCTCCGTCGCGTCGTCGCGTGTTGTGTCGACACAATACAACATCCCTCCGAGCTCAGGTACCGTTTTTGGCTAAATTATAACTCTAACAACTCGAAAGCAACTCTATTTTATTCTTACATCCAAAAGGCTGAACTGATATGAGTGAATTTTGGTATTATGAAAATCCTATGGAAGGATGCCTGCGTTAAACTATAGTTTACACGTGCAAAGCCGGCGGATATAGTTAGTATTAAAATAAATAATAATCGCCTGTACACAATATCGCAGACATATTTTATTTGACATTTTGCTACTTGGTCGATTTGCCTCTGGTCGTTTTACTTAGCAGTCGTTCCGTGACACACAACTTGTAGATCTTTGTCTGTCTGTAATAAACAAAACGTTTTATCTTTGGACGTGGGATGTGGAACGTAGAGTCCATCGTGAATGCTTACATATAAAAGAATGGGAATGTAGTGACGAACAAACATTTTATTAGTTTAACACCTGAGATACTACATAATAAAATGAATGAAACCTTGCAAGCTTACTGCTATTTGATCTATCGTATTAAAGTTTATCATAAGATGCCCTTTTAAACTTTTCAACCGACTTTAAAAAAGACGAATTTTCCTTATTTCTGATGTATTTCCTTAAATTAAGTTATGGAGTGACATGACGAGCTAGTCGTTCGCCTGATGTGTTCCGGTTTGAAGTGCCCTTCAATGTAGTGATGGCGTACTTCTCGGTGGGGGGAGAATAACAGGCAAAGCGGTGACACCTACCAAGACGAACTTTACAGAAAAGCCCAACCACTGAACTCCGTGATTTAGAAACCGATTCTAAAATTATGTATTTATTTTCTTTCGGATTGGTCCTTATATAAATTTTATTAAAATCAGTTCTGTAGTTTAAATCCAAACATCTAACTCAAAAAAAATGTCATCCCAGTACTACAGCACAGAATATACAGTACAGTACAGTGTGAAATTAAACCTTTTTTTATGTCTCTGAACAAACGACACGATA
The DNA here is from genome assembly GCA_905220475.3 of Ennomos fuscantarius. Taxonomy (NCBI): domain Eukaryota; kingdom Metazoa; phylum Arthropoda; class Insecta; order Lepidoptera; family Geometridae; genus Ennomos; species Ennomos fuscantarius. The sequence goes on along the minus strand of HG992040.1, from coordinate 274,365 downwards.
CGAACTAGTCCTGCACACAACCCAACTATTGCAGTGCGGTCTTCTTCCCAGAGCCGTTTGAGTCACCCATCTCACCATGTCCCACCAATCCAGTAAGTACGTCTCCTGTACAGCACGCCCACTTGCCTACACGAGAAGAAGAAAAGAAGAAAAAAAAGAAGAGTACGACTGATTGAGTGTTATTTTATAATCTGTATGTCATACCGTCACGTCGCACAGTCACGAGCGTTGCTCACGTCTGCACTTTTTGCCCGGACTACGGAATAAATAATTGTTGCCCGGGCAGTGGTGCGGCATCACCACTCGGTACAGATAGTTCAACTCAGTTGTGCGCGCGGCCCTATGTGTGGGTAAACCTTGTACATATACAGTGACTTTGTGTGCGTGACAAGAGGTACAGTCGGGTACAAATACAAATACAGTTATTTACGGGTTATATGCGGGTTAAAAAAAAACAGTTATTTCGTAATTTAATGTTTATTTATTGAACATTATTCTGAATCACTACTTGAAAAATCAAATGATGAATTTTCGGATTCGCTGCTCTCGCATCTTTTTTCAGAAAATCGTACACCTTAGCAATGGTTTCTCGAGTCTAAAACAATAATACGTAAACGTCAACAAGGATAAATTTTCGTATAAAGAATCATGATAAATATTAATTACATCTGAATTAAAAAATATTTACCTGACTCCTTAAACATTTTCTCCGTGAAGAACTAGACATTTTCGTAAACGACTGTACCCGTAAGAAAAAGCGATAAGAACACGTCTTGCTCGGACGACGACTACCGCGTCACTGCCACACAAATGAAAGTTGTATATTTACAAGCCCACGCACACATAGGGCCGCGCGCACAACTGAGTTGAACTATCTATAATGATCCAATGATAGCGCTAACAAATATATAGATTAGTTATGGTGGTTCTGTGAACGAACGTGTAAATTTACTTACGGGCTTTAGAAATTGCATTTGAAATAAGTTCGCGCAGCTTGTAGGTAATCTAGACGAGGACGGTTATACAGATCTTTGTTTTATGGTTACTTGTAGTGTGAGAAGGGAATCTAGATTGTCCGTTTTTAAGAACTCCATGTTTTAGTTTTGTTTTCATCGAGAAAAGTATAGAATAAGTCAAAGGATGATCTGAAAAAACAAACGAAAAATGGTCCGCAGTTTTATCCAGGTTTCTGCATACAATCTCGATCGCAACCCTTGACACTTTTAGGGATTGAATATTCAAAAATCCTTACAATAGTACACCCCTACGCTATAAAAGAAAGTCGCCCTCCTAGAACAGCGGTTTGGGCTGTGTAATACCGTACTTCGTCTCAGTTACACAGAACAAAGCGCTTTACTTTAATATACATAGAAAAATAGAAGGATTCCTTTTTTTAAAAGAAAAAAATATCTGAAATAAAAAACACTACTGTCTTGTAAGTTATTACTTAGGTAAATCTCTTTTAGAAATTCCAAAAAACCGTCCCAATTATCGGTCTAAATCAAACGGGTGCATTGAAAAATTTACATTATAAAATTTCTTGGTCATCCCGAAACACAGTACTGCAGGTTTTCAAGGTTGCTTCAAATATAGAACGTCAAAGATTTGGAATAATTTGCCGCCACCATTAAAAAAGAATATTAGTACTCAAACTTTTAAAACACGGTTAAAAATAAATTTACTGGTTCGGCAGAAGCATAATTTTGAAGCAACCTTCAAAATACAGGGCAGACAAACGTGACATACACAAACTCACACATAAAACACATACACCCCCTTACGCACACCTCACACATAACTCTCACGAACACCATACCTTACACAACACATATAAATACACACAGGGAATACACACTAACACAGTACACAGTTACACTCCTCTTAAATACATTATACAATTTTATATAATAATATAGTCAAACTTTATTTTCAAATTTTTTTTACTGGTATATCAAGATACAAATGCTGCTGTTCTCGCTATAATATTTATTATGTTGATCCTTATTTGTGTTTATATTTATGAAATTGAAAACCGCTTTGTTTCTTACTTTCTTGGCGAAAATCTGTCCAAGCATAGGGGTAACTAGAATAACAGCGCTGTGTTCACATGCCGTGTGAACACAGCACATGCTGAAGTTACCCCCGTTGTCCTGTGACATGAATATTATATTGTACTATTTAAGTCTTATTTTTCTATTATTATTTGTGTCTGTAGTGGCAATAAATTGGTTTTTTATTTTTTTATTTATTTTAAAAAATTGTAAAAAATAATACAAACTCTTCATAGATGTGTACCACAACCCTGAAATTGATTAAAACATCTCCTTGCCTTGATGTCAAAATGACTTAATTTCTTTTCCCTTCGATCAAATCTTGTACAGTCCGCTACACAAGTTGATAATAGTTCCAAATTAAACCTCAATACCTATGATAAAATTAACAAATTAAGGTTATCTCTGCGAAGGACTAAACGATTTTTATTTAGATTTCTATAGACTGACCAGATCAAATCTGCGGAATGCAATTCCTCGCATGCATGTGATACAATGACCACTAGTTGAGAACGCCTCTTTCTTAAGATCCAAGTTTCCTTATGGTCCACTGGTTTAATAGACCCTTTTCACTCGGCAACGGTCCAAGCTAAAGTTCGCAATGAGGGATGGCATTAAGTTGCCTTCTACTTTTGACAGTCAAGCGCCCGCGCCGCCGCCGCCCGGGTCGCGGGGCAGTAGAGCTCACCTAGAGCCTACCGCCATATGCCATATTGATTGTCGTTGTAAAATAAAAGCCATAAACCTAGGTGTTGTCTTAATTAATACAAAAATTATCCCATATAACGGTGGTGTGGTCGCAGTATAACAGCCGGTAGAGACCAACAATCCGTTGAAACAAACACTAGAGATGGTGAGACATCGTAAGTCGAGCCACACCAGCTCCACTCGTGACGACCATACTGTCATGTCCATCCCATTAAGAAAGAGAAATAAAGAGATTTGTATTTCAGCAAGTGACCGCTGACTGTACACGAAGGTGTCTCCTAATTATAATGAGTGTCGCCCGACTGTCGGATCAGCGGTGACGTGCAGCGTGAACGATGAATTAGTAGTCAGGGAGAAAAGTCGGTCTGGCGTATTTAGGATCTATTCATGAGTTAAATTCTTTTTGTTTTTTTAATGCTACTTTGTACTTTCTACCTTTTGTGTAATGGTTATACGTTTTAGTGTAGTATTATAAATTCTGTGGTGTAGTTTTTAAATTGGCTTAATTTTGACTATATATTTAAGTACTATTAAAATGGATAAGCGCGTCATGTAATTAAAGTATATGCGCTAATTCAATCAAATGATTGTTTAATAAACCATTAGATGGGTTTTATATTCATTGAGTTGAATAGCTTGACCGTTAATTTTGTACCGGTGTGAAGTTGGCAGCCATATTTAGCTGCCATATAACCCGAACAAATTAAGATGGTAATTTTTGTCACGGTAAAAGCTACAAATTTCATGCCTATTTTACAGGGATAACTGCTGAAAAACTAATAACTGAGACCGTGCATTTCCAAAGATAGATAATAATGATTAACAACACTAAAACACCAGCTCATGAGAGAAATAAATAGAAACATTCACCATACCGGCTGCTATAACATTGCGGATCATAAACCCCTGATTTATGAGAAAAAAACGATTGAAACGTAAAGGCGTATAACCTATGTTCCATATCTATGCCTTTTCAGAGCGGAAGAAAGCCTATTTAACCCGAAAATAGTCACTCAAACATGACATGGATTTTTTTACCATGCTCTTTGAACAAATGTTGGGTGCTGGTGTATTACGATATCTTATCCCCTGATTTTTGAGAAAAAAACGACTGAAACGTAAAAGTATATAACCTATGTACCATATCTATGCCTTTTCAGAGCGGAAGAAAACCTATTTAACCCGAAAATAGGCACTCAAACATGACATGGATTTTTTTACCACGCTCTTTGAACAAGTGTTGGGTGCTGGTGTATTACGATATCTTATCCCCTGATTTTTGAGAAAAAATCGACTGAAACGTAAAGGTATATAACCTACGTACCATATCTATGCCTTTTCAGAGCGGAAGAAAGCCTACTTAACCCGAAAATAGGCACTCAAACATGACATGGATTTTTACGATGCTCTTATCTGGTGAACAAGTGTTGGCTGCTGGTGTATTACGATATCTTATCCCCTGATTTTTGAGAAAAAAACAACTAAAACGTAAAGGTATATAATCTATGTACCATATCTATGCCTTTTCAGAGCGGAAGAAAGCCTACTTAACCCGAAAATAGGCACTCAAACATGACATGGATTTTTTTACCATGCTCTTTGAACAAGTGTTGGGTACTGGTGTATTACGATATCTTATCCCCTGATTTTTGAGAAAAAAACGACTGAAACGTAAAGGTATATAACCTATGTACCATATCTATGCCTTTTCAGAGCGGAAGAAAGCGTACTTAAACCGACAATAGGCACTCAAACATGACATGGATTTTTTTACCATGCTCTTATCTGGTGAACAAGTGTTGGCTGCTGGTGTATTACGATATCTTATCCCCTGATTTTTGAGAAAAAAACAACTGAAACGTAAAGGTATATAACCTATGTACCATATCTATGCCTTTTCAGAGCGGAAGAAAGCCTACTTAACCCGAAAATAGGCACTCAAACATGACATGGATTGTTTTACGATGCTCTTATCTGGTGAACAAGTGTTGGCTGCTGGTGTATTACGATATCTTATCCCCTGATATTTGAGAAAAAAACGACTGAAACGTAAAGATATATAACCTACATACCATATTTATGCCTTTTCAAAGCGGAAGAAAGCCTACTTAACCCGAAAATAGGCACTCAAACATGACATGGATTTTTTTACGATGCTCTTATCTGGTGAACAAGTGTTGGCTGCTGGTGTATTACGATATCTTATCCCCTGATTTTTGAGAAAAAAACAACTGAAACGTAAAGGTATATAACTTATGTACCATATTTATGCCTTTTCAGAGCGGAAAAAAGCCTACTTAACCCGAAAATAGTCACTCAAACATGACATGGATTTTTTTACCATCCATAATCCATGTCATGTTTGAGTGCCTATTTTCGGGTTAAATAGGCTTTCTTCCGCTCTGAAAAGGCATAGATATGGTACATAGGTTATATACCTTTACGTTTCAGTCGTTTTTTTCTCAAAAATCAGGGGATAAGATATCGTAATACACCAGCAGCCAACACTTGTTCACCAGATAAGAGCATGGTAAAAAAATCCATGTCATGTTTGAGTGCCTATTTTCGGGTTAAGTAGGCTTTCTTCCGCTCTGAAAAGGCATAGATATGGTACGTAGGTTATATACCTTTACGTTTCAGTCGTTTTTTTCTCAAATTTTAGGGGATAAGATATCGTAATACACCAGCAGCCAACACTTGTTCACCAGATAAGAGCATGGTAAAAAAATCCATGTCATGTTTGAGTGCCTATTTTCGGGTTAAGTAGGCTTTCTTCCGCTCTGAAAAGGCATAGATATGGTACGTAGGTTATATACCTTTACGTTTCATTCGTTTTTTCCTGAAAAATGAGGGGATAAGATATCGTTATACACCAGCAGCCAACACTTGTTCACCAGATAAGAGCATGGTAAAAAAATCCATGTCATGTTTGAGTGCCTATTTTCGGGTTAAGTAGGCTTTCTTCCGCTCTGAAAAGGCATAGATATGGTACATGCGTTACATACCTTTACGTTTCAGTCGTTTTTTTCTCAAAAATCAGGGGATAAGATATCGTAATACACCAGCAGCCAACACTTGTTCACCAGATAAGAGCATAGTAAAAAAATCCATGTCATGTTTGAGTGCCTATTTTCGGGTTAAGTAGGCTTTCTTCCGCTCTGAAAAGGCAAAGATATGGTACATAGGTTATATACCTTTACGTTACAGTCGTTTTTTTCTCAAAAATCAGGGGATAAGATATCGTAATACACCAGCACCCAACACTTGTTCAAAGAGCATGGTAAAAAAATCCATGTCATGTTCAAGTGACTATTTTCGGGTTAAGTAGGCTTTCTGTCGCTCTGAAAAGGCATAGATATGAAACATAGGTTATACGCCTTTACGTTTCAATCGTTTTTTTCTCATAAATCAGGGGTTTTTGATCCGCAATGTTATAGCAGCCGGTATGGTGAATGTTTCTATTTTATATCTCATGAGCTGATGTTTTAGTGTTGTTAATCATTATTATCTATCTTTGGAAATGCACGGTCTCAGTTATTAGTTTTTCAGCAGTTATCCCTGTAAAATAGGCATGAAATTTGTAGCTTTTACCGTGACAAAAATTACCATCTTAATTTGTTCGGGTTATATGGCAGCTAAATATGGCTGCCAACTTCACACCGGTTAATTTTGTTTGTGTCTTTCCGTTTCCAAAAATTACCAATTACTTTTGGTAAAAAATCTAATTCATACAATTATTAGAAACTTAAACACGTATTTAAACTAAAAATTCAATTTAATATCAATAAAAACCAATTGAATAACGCGCAGCGTGACATAAGATTATAATAAACTTATATTAATTATGTAAAATTGAGAAAAATCTCATTCAAACTTATTTAAATATGTAATACCCATTTGTAAAGGCATGTCCGCAATAAATAATACGAGTCGACGTCGCGGCTACATGTAGTAAGAAAACGAAACAAAAATCGAGATAAAATCGACAGAAACCGACAAAAAATGCGGAGAAGACGCATCCCTATAATTATTAAGAACAAAGCGTACAAATACAGCACGTACCGGAACATGGGCGGTCCTCAGGGGGCGCACGCAGGGGGGCTAAGGCCCCACTCTCGAATCTGAATTAAACTCATAGTTCGTTTCAAAAGCAACTGCTCTATTAGAGTTAATGAAATTCCTAATAAATCCATCAACAATACAACAAAAAAAACAAAAGGAAACAAAAGAAAACCACAAAACGTAATTTGGTATAAAAGTCTCAGTAAAATCATTGAATAAATACTTATAGTACACTAGCGGCCCTCTCCGGCTTCGCACGGGTATAAAATATATACCCTATGTCATTCACTGCAGTAATAAATAAATCAAAACTACTAATAGTAGTTTTGATTTATTCATTACTGCCCGTGGCCCGCACGCGTTAAATTTAGAGTAAAACAATCCTTCTTTCTCTAAACCATAAAGATTTCCTGCTATCTTTGGAATATCTAAATTCATACACTACATTTTTACTTATTTACTTGTTACATGTTTTTATACATACAAACCTTCCTCTTTAATCACTCTATTTATTTAAAAAAACCGCATCAAAATTTGTAGCGTAGTTTTAAAGATTTAAGCATACTTAGGGACAGAGAAAGCGACTTTGTTTTATACTATGTAGTGATATAGTAAATAATTTAGTACTTACAAATGTTTATGCAAGATCCTTCTAGCCGTTTAAGTGAGGTATGGGTGAAGTTTATGTTCAATGGTGGCTAGGCTGATGATGATGATGATGGTGACGATGACGGTGAAGGTAAAATACATATCTCATCTCTCATCTATCTCTCATATCTCTATTAGCTAGACTCGAAAACTATGACAATGACTCAAAAACCCAGGAGTATTCAAGACGTCATCGAAAGCAACCCCTCTCTAAATGTATCCTAACTACGCCCCTGCACGAGATAGAATCTCTAAATAGAATGGAGACCTGTATGTCACTTGGGGTCAGTTCTCACGATCTTACGTGATGATATGTCATACACCGAAATATAAAAGTAATGTAGGAACTGTGCGCATACGCACGTAGAGCTTGACGTGACCTGTCACATGTCAGGTACAGCTTTTAAGCAATTATTTTTATTTTTTTAGTTTTCCATATTTAACGATCGTAGAGCTGTGTAATGTCTAAGGATAATTTAACTTTTGTAAAGTTCCTTTCCAGTTTACTTTTGGAAATGTCAACATCAAACCAAAAGAGAATATAAAATTTAAACCATAATAGCAATATTTTAGCTGTAGACAACCGGAATAGATAGTCACGTTCATCCCATCTGAGGTCAGGAAGATATCCAGTTGGCTCTCGATCCTCATAGAGGCATAGAGCTAGAGGCCGATCCTTGGAATAAACATAATTTTTTTTTTTCATATTTCGAGTAAATATAGATTAGAAGAAGCACCACCTCCGTGCTCCTTGTTTACTCCTCCACACCCCGCGCCGGGTATCTTTTCATATTACGGAATAAGCTATTAAGCACCGAAATATTACTCTTGCATGAACAATCCGTGTGCAAAAATCTAATCCTAATCGATAGTGAATTAGTCATCGAGGTCAAATTCGTTTCACTTGTCCGCACGAGCCGTTGGTGAATTGGAGAAAAAAGGCACGCTTTAGTAAAATGATACCTGACTGTTGGCGAGTACAATGTGGCTACAATAAGGTGACGCGGTGATTGCCCGCGAATAATGGCCTTTATGTCCTTACATAAAGCAATGTAGGACACACTGATTTTTATCTGTATATAATATTACAAACACTTATAAAACCGGTATGTGAGTATCAGAAACTTTATAGCACAACACTATCTGTACATATAAAATTTAAAGTCCCGACTGACTGAGTTATATATCAACGCACAGCATAAACCGCTGGTCCTAGAGATTAAAATTTAGAGGGTGTGTTCTATGTAAAGTGTGAGTATCCACTAAGAAAAGGTTTTTCGAAATTCCACCCCTGAAATGAGTGGTTGAATTATCTATGAAAATTTTTCTTCTCCTGATCATTTGACTCGAAAATTTACACACATCATGTTCTTCAATTAAAATTATGATACGATAATGTTATGCGACCACCCCCATAACAGAACAGTATCACTCTGAACCAAAAAATATACTGTTTCGCGTGACACTGCACTGCGCACAATATCCTGAGACATCAGCACAGTCTGGTCAGATCATAAAGTCTCAATTGCCCAGTAATATCACTAGCTACAGTACCCTTCAAACCGGAACACAGTTATAAAAAAGCTGTTCCTGGCGAACACCGCAAAGACTTCTTTATTTGCCATCCATACGTATACACAGGTATTTGCTTCTACACGATGACTAGCTTATTACTAACTTACGTTATGTCGGTTATATTAAGATGTTCATACACAGCATGCCCTTATTTCCGTCATCAAAAACTTCAAACTTAAAAAGATTCAAACATAGTCTATGTTTTAATTCGTCAGCCAAATCTACGCCAGAGAAATATAGCCAAAATCTACGACAAAGTCATCATCATTGTTAAACTAAAAGTCAATCCGTATATAATAATTGCTTACATCATTTGTCAGCATTAAGTATGATTCCCGTGTTATGATATCATCTACAATTCTACAATGGCTGCCGATGGGACCTGCCTCTACAGCGCCAACGTCCACCGGTATCTTGCCATCAGCGTATTACTCCTTTGTTTACTTTAAACTGTATTCTTAGAATATTTACTTTGATGTGTAGAAAGTTTATTCGAACGTTTCCGGTTCTGTGCAGTCGAAGTTGTGAACGTTCAAAACTTTAACTTGTGTTTAATGCGCAGTTTTTATGCTGTTGTATTCATTGTTTAGTTTAAAAAATATTTACACAGCTCGAGCGTCGGTTGAGACTTTCGACTGAAGCTCGCGAGTGTTACCAGTTTATTGGCTGGTGTAATTAATATTACTACTGATTATACTTTGTATATTTATTTACAGTAAACTAATCGATATAACAGTAAACTAATCGATATAACAGTAAATATAAGCATATATATAAGCACCCAACCTAGAAGATATCTCCGAACTGCTGTGAAAATAAAAAAATGAGGAAGTACCTTAAAGCTTACTTCAGAAATTCAGATGGTTTTCAGGGGATCGACCTCTCTAATTATCCTAAAATAAACTAAAAACTGGAGTCCTAGCATCTAAAACATACATAAAGGTTAACATAAAATAGCTACTTGTTTATACGAAAATCAGATAAAAGGACATTATCGAGTCTGAAATGAACCTAAAGTTTGTCGAAATCTAATCGATCATCTGTCAAAATGGCACCTACCATACATTAACGCATCAAAAAGGGCCTAAGTTATAAATGGAGCCGCGTAGCAGCATCCCAACGATAGCCATTTCTTCTGAAAAATTAATCCAATAAAATGATGTAGATTATTTAAATGCCTGTCTAGTGAAGTCACCCAAAAAGCCATATATTGTCGCGGGTCGTAAACACGCAATTATAGTCAGGTGGGCACGTGACCTGCGTACGAGGCGGCCGTGGGCGGACGTCTCCGAGCTCTGGCTGCGTGCCTTCACGCGCCCTGAGGACTGGAATATCTAATGCGACATCGGTTTTTTAATCTGTGGCAGTTGAGGGTGAGTCAAGGAACGCGTAGAGTAGAGTGGCGAGGTACCTACGTTTCCATGTATTGGGAATACCACATTTCATCTATGATTGTTTTTGGTGTATGATTCAGAACTGTCTCTGACACTCTCTACTGGGTGACGGTGCTTGTATAACTACAGTCCTAAAGAATTTAGCCACTGTTGTATTTCTTAAATTCACGTGATTTTAATACATGCTCGTGACCTCGGCCAATATAACTTGGTCATAACGTCAAGGTAAATTAAAAAAAATACAAGTGTGCATTAGACCACACGACTGAAGTAAAACTTCTTTAGTTTAGCTCCATCTATCGGCCGGTATAACTTTGTTTTTGCTTTGTTTGATATTAATATCGCCATCTTGACAATTTTAATTTTACCGGACATACTAGACATAATAATACAAAATTTCAAGTAATTTTTAAATTTGGTTGTTAACAATGGAGATCTACGTGAACCAACAACTCAACTTCTTTCAACTTCCGTTACACATTCACCAGATTACTCCCGAAGTCAAAAGTGCGTAAAGAAGTTTTACTTCAAAAATATGCTTTTAGCGCGAAATGAGTCCTGTGTAAGCAAAAACTATTGGCCATTGTTTTTATTTCGTTTGAGACTACGATAGACCAGGATAAGAATGCTGGATATGCTCAAGGACTTACCATCGTTTATTTTTTTGTTTTTATTTCGCTCCACACTTTTGTGTATTTAGCCAGTGTCAAGTAATTAATAATTTCTAGAGTTGATTAATATACATGTATATAATTATCTCAAATCAAGTCATACTCCTAGTAAAGTGGTGGCAACTTTACCAGAAGCTTCTATGGAGTTTTGGAAACAACACGAAAAGAAACGTTTCACCATCATTATACCACTTTCCCACACTCATGCCTGTAATCCAGCACTTAACGAATAAAATGCCATTAATTTTATACACTAACACTGAAAATAACACAAGTTTTGGAAAATAATACAATTCAATGACGCGATCTTTTTCGTTTTCCCGCCAAAACTCCACCATCATTTACATAATATTGATGCAGTGAATTGTTTTTTCAAAAGACTATTTAGTTGATGACTTCAAACACCTGCGATCAATAATCTGGACCTCCCCTTCCCTTTCCTCTTTTGTGCAATACTGCTTTTTCCACAGACGCCGAATGATTTTCAAACTTAATAAAGTTTGCTTGAGTTTTTCTGCTTAAGCAAGCTTTTCCCAAACTCAAAACCAATAATAAGCCACAAAATTAAATAAATTACCTATGTAGGATTCACTTCCTACTCTCCCATAAAGCTCCTTCACACGGTGACGCGGGTTGTGCCCATAACAGTTTTACTGACAGTGTGCACTGGCCTTATGACCAGTTCACGCTTTATGATACGCTTTTATAACCTGCAGTATTTATTGGTCAATTTCCAGGGAGGACTTGGTTCGAAATTAGACCTTATGCGTACGAACTTACGTTGCCATTTTTAGGTTTTTAGCTATGAAACGTTAAGTTCCAGAGAGTTGGTTTTTAAAGAGCAGTTCCAGGATATTGGGTGTGATCTTAATTGATGTGTTTCGCGAATTTATTATTCAGATAGATAATATTACCTAAACAGGTATATCACACTATCACACTAATATTATAAAGGCGAAAGTTTGTATGTGTGTATGTTTGTTACTCCTTCACGCTCAAACGACTGAATGAATTTAGATGAAATACGGTACCAAAATAGCTTATACACTGGATTAAACTAGATTGAACTATCAATCAATGTAGGGGAAGCATATAGAGTCACATCCGTATAGCAAAGAGTCTTAGATACAATATTTTATTGCATTTACTCATAGTTTCTAATAATAGCAGTACAAAAAGATTGTGATTATCTAATTGCATTTGATTATGTAATTTTGTAAGTGTTTAGTTTTACAAATAATTAAGCTTGATGAATAACGTTAAAGTTTTTCTCACCCGTAAAGTCACGGCTTGCGAGGGGGCGCGGCCGCTAGGCCGGCCGATGCGCTCGCGCAATCTTAATGAAATCCGTTAAGTTCTGTATTTCTCGAGTGAAGAGAAATTGTAATACAATACATCCCTATGCCAATACCTATTTTCGTAATAATAACCATTTACATATAAAATATAAGCTTTTTTGTGAGGATCTCATGCCCAAACGGCTGAACCGATTTGGATGATATTTTGTACACGGATTGCTTATAGCACAAGAAATTAAATTTTTTTATTACAGTAAATTGAGAGTTTCAGCGGGAAAACGGGAAAGTTGTGGGTGAAACAGCGAAGCGCCTCTTACTGACATAAAGTCTAGGGTAATTAGTTATGTATTTTTATGTATATTGTAAGTCGATAACGGCTGAATCGTTTTCGATGGAATTTGGTAAGCAAAATTACGCGATTCCTGTGAAAATATCACTGACAATGCAGGTGAAACCACATGTCAAAAGTAGTATTCAAAATGTATTATAATTTTATTGATCAAATATCTACATAATTTTTATTAAAATAATCTTTGAATTACTCCGCTAAAAACACTTGCAAGCTCTTTACATTAAAGTCCGATTACACTTATTAAGGTCCAATAAGAAAGTGAAGAGAACTAAATGAAGGGGGCGGTACACGAGGCAAGCTGGTAACGGAGCGCCGCCGCGCCGCGAGGCGGGCGGGTGTTCGACGACTAAAATGTTTACTAAAATGTAATTTATTTAATGTCTCACACTTATATTGACTCAGCTAATATGAAATATCGATAAATATGTTGACAAGAAAACTGATTTATTATTTTTCATTTATAAATTTCGTAGATAGTTTTATGGGTTAAATGTAAAACCTTGCTATGTGACAGATATATTATGTTTTATTATTTTGGTATTATGTATTTTTTATCAGTTGTGTGTGTCACGTATAAATGTTTTTTCTTTCTTTCTTTATATACATACACGCTCTTAAAGCTCTAATCTTAAAGCCGTTTTGTGTCTCTCGGTTCACGGCGTTTGTTCTGAACGCACCTCCTTTTTGTAGAAGTTTATTTTTTTACTATTAGATGTTTTTTGCTTTTTTTGTTTTTGATACGAGTTGCGATCGCCCTCGCTCGGTCAATAGAAAAAACAGAAAGATTTTATTTATTGCCAAAGAATACGCATAAAATAAAAAATACACGTCAGAAAATAATAATAATAACGCCCAACGATCATATGCATAGATCCGTTAGGGTTAACTAGGATTCGAGTTGCTGTTGATGCTGGACTGCAGTCGCGACCCCTTCTCGCCCCGGTACGGCGGACGAGGGCTCACGGGAGGGTTTTAGTGGGTTCGAGTCCCACATACCACGGGGTTGGTGGCAGGGAAGTGCAAGGGCATTTCCCCCACTAAAAAAAGGGTTAACTAGGATTCCCTGTATCTAGGGACCCAGGAACTGCGAGGACCATAGTCCTACAACACTCAGAACAGAACGAAGTATTCGCGCTTTTTTTCTCTGTGCACAAATACTTGTCCTACCGCGGGAATCGAGCCCGCCGCCTCCGGGTGAGCCGACCTGCTCAACGACCACACCACAGAGGCTGTCTTTATTATTAAAAACATCGGGATTGTCAGTTGACAGAAATCAGTCTCAACTCAGCATTGAAATATTATAATAATAAATTAAAAAAAGAACAAATAACGTTGTCCCACCATGGGATACACGATGGCTAGCCCGCGCTGCCTCTACTGACGCCGGTGGCCCTAATAGTTGGCCATCTTGTAACATATGTACTACATATTTGTTCCTACAATGTGGTGTTTTATCTATCTATCTATCATATCATAGTAAAGAAAATTTGTGTTTCTCGTTCTTCACATATATAGTGTAACGACAAATACTGACGTTTTGCATAAAAACAAGTGGATTAATAATAAAAATCTGACATTCCTTGAATTAAACTTATATGTATAGATTAAACTGTCATTGTAAAAAATTGGATCATCCCTGCTGAAGGACTGATTTTTTTTAAGTCGAGATTCCAGCGAATCCAGATTGAAACGCGACTACAAATCTGACACTAAAGACTCATAAGATAGAAGTCAGCTTACGACAAATACAGCATGCCTGTGTAATTCCTTACTGCCGCTAATCTGACAGGGGGCTGGCACGCCCAGGTCGCTCGCGAACGCGCCAGAGAGATGAACATTTTGCATCTTTATAGCTTCGACCAAACATAATCCGGAAAAGATGAACACTGTATTATAAGATTGAATATTTCATCCGGGTCTAGCTGGACTGTATAAGCGTATAACCCGTATACTAGTCTGTGACGCCGCTATAAATAGCAGCATAGGCTCCACGAGTGCGTTATAACCACACAAAGTATTAAAAAATATCAAAGTGAATTGTTTGTAAAAGACCAAAACCCAATGTCCTAACTAAAGGGACGAATGGATGCGGTTTCAAATATTGCGCATGATTCAAATTCCTTTCCATCAACATTATGCTCTGGTTCACCACCACCATCATCATCATCATCATCATCATCATCATCATCCTGTACTAGTCCACAGCTGTACATATGGCTCTCCATAATGCAGCCACTTAGCCCGATCCTCGGCGTATAGTATAATACAAGCTCTGCCCGCGGCAGAATTTTTTCATAGATAAATCAACTACCCATTTCACCCTCTTAGGGGTGGAATTTAGAAACCCTTTCTTAGTGGATATCTATACCTTACAAGGAACACACCCACCAAATTTCAAGTCTCTAGGACCAGCTGTTTAGGCTGTGCGTTGATATATATGAGTAAGTAAGTCAGTCAGTCAGAACTTTGAATTTTATATGTATAGATGGCTAATCTCATCCAGCTGCCGCCAGCGACTCTGCGTGTACCGTCGCTCCATCTATAGTCGGAGGTCTACACTACGTTTGCTCTGCGATTATACCTTTATCCTGCCAAAAATAATTTCACATTATGTGTGCTTTGGATTGAGTATTAGCAAATGTAAACAAACAGAATGTAAAAAAGGCTATTGTATTATATGATACGGATCATAAGAACATTCTATAAGCATTATTGACAGCCTCTGTGGTGTCGTGGTTGAGCAGTTCGGCTTATAACCCGGAGATGGCGGATTCAAATTCCACGGCAGGACAAGTATTTGTGCACAGAAAAAAAAGGCAAATACTTATTCTCAGTCTATTGTGGGAGCATGGTCCTCGTAGTTCCTGGGTCCCTAGACACAGAATCCTAGTTAGGATTGAGGATCTATGAATGTGATCGTTAGGCGTTATTATTATTATTATTTATATGATATAAATAATAATAATAACGCCTAACGATTATTCTCATTTCATTTAAGCTTAAAGTTAAAGTAGCATTAAAACTCGTGCTTAAACTTAAAATAATAACAGGAGATGTAGGTCCCGGGTCGCGGACTGCGCCATTATGTATTATTAACCTGACAGACAAGAGCGGCGGTCATGCAAACAATAATGGCGAACCTCTTAGAGTTCCAGGAAGCCTTGGTTTAAATCACTATCATTATGTAACAACTACCTACAGAAACACAGCAAAAAAAATTGAAAACTATACCATGTCTAGACCCAAGAAGGTTACATCCCAGACCAGTGCGTGGCATGTGGGCCCATGTTCAATAATACTGCCTTTATTTACCAAATACTACAATGATTTAATAACTAATAATAAAATCTAAGCAGCTAAAATGGCGCAAATATAGTAATCTCGGTAGCAACATATTTGAGCCGTTTGGTGTTGATACCCTGGGTCCTTGGGGGCCGGAAGCTGATCGCGTTTTCAAAAGTTTATCACAGCGTCTGGTTGACGCGACGCGTGACCAAAATGCTTATTTGGCACAACGAATAAGCATTGCAATTCAACGGGGCAATGCTGCCAGCATGTTGGGTAAGCCACCTACTGGTAGTGGGCTGGAGCATTTGGACTGTCTATAGGTCATCGCGGCCAGTATATAGTCCAAATGTTTTTCTTTTGTAGTAGTAATAGTAGTAGTAGTAGGTAGTTTTTAATAAACCTTAAACCACATTAGTCGTCAGATCTTATTGTATTGATTCATTTGTAAAGGACGAATTTCAACCACGATTGATCGATTTGATTGTGTCCCTGAAGCCGAGACATGCCTTACTTTAAAAAAAAGTGACTCTAGATCCAAACAACTGGTTACTGAACTACGAAATAATGTTAACTACCAACTAAACGAGTACAATCAAACTACAATATGGTAAGCTTCTTTCCAATTAAAGCTAACATCCATCTAACAGCCTTTAATTGGTCTGAGAAACTTCCACATAACTATCGAAACAAATAAAATCCAGTTTAAGTCATCGAGCAGTAAAATCAAACTGCCCAAATCAATAAATAATAAAGCTATAGCAATAAAATATTGAAGCTTTATCGATAGCTTTTACAAGGTAACAAAATAATGAAGGCTTGCGTACACGTCACGTCATGTGCGGACTACGGGCCGAGGTTCGGGCACCGGTTCTACAACCGACGGGAGTTTTTGCTTGTTATTGACGACCGGTTGCCGCTGAACCCACTGCGACCGATTCGGTATTCACACAATGCTTCTTACCGTGGTTACACACGTTTTACTGATGTTTACAGATTAAAAATCAGCTTGAGTCGTGAAATGATAGTTTATGGCAAAGATTGTAAGCCCCATAGATAAGTTGTATCAGTAAACAAACGACTATATAGGAACAGGGGCAAATCAATCGGTGCCAGGATTACTTTGGAGTTGTTTAGACACCGCAAAATATTGCTATGAAGATCTTAGATACAATGATTAATATTCCACGTGTGTGAACAAAGCGATTTGCCTCCACGTTTATCATGCAAACAGACAACGAGTGGAATGCTCTACTGGCGTCCGTATTTCCCGCAAAATAATTGGAGTCTTCAAATCGAGAGTGAAGAGGTATCTAGGTAAGCGTGTTACATCCTAGACCGCATCGTCACTTACCATCAGGTGAGATAGTGGTCAAACGCAAGCATATCAAACAATAAAAAAAATTTAAAAGGTTAGATAATAACGACTTTCCACGAGCCTGCTAACCTGATTATTAGAATTGCGGCTAATCTTCAAGCAACTATTGTGACGTTAAGTGCATGGGAAACTGTAACGTCAAAATTCAATAAATTCCATAGATCTACACATATGAAGTAATCCGGCTTCGTACCAATAAGGTTTTTATAACTACTAACTTGACATAATCATCATCATCATCATCATCATCACTGTAACATTTTTCGAACTTTCGCGACCTGAACTCATATTATAAAGATAAAATCTTCGTGAAATCCGGTGCTAAGTGTTGGCGTGCAACTACCGATACTGTTAGTATTGTACGTCGGGACATTGATAGTGAAGATTTACAACACCAGATGCAGGTAGTTGGAGACGACGCCCGCCCTGCGCGATGCTGACACTCACTACTCCAGTGCCCTCGCGACCGCGGCCAATGTTGTTGAAACGTCGAGGTTACTCAAGATTATGTTTTGATCATTTTTGTGCGCGAATAGACCCGTTTTATCTTTGTACCATAACTATACTATATTACTAGAATCGTATTCAGTGGGTACAGCCGCCGACCGGTCGTGTCGGCGAGCGCCGTCGGGACGCGTTATGCAAGTGTCGGGTGCGTGACATGACTGTGTGGAGGTCGCGGTCTCCCACAACTGTCGGCCCGTGTGGGTGCCTGTGTACTCACAAGTTCACGGTATTTGCATGTGACACTTCACGACACTGCCGATGGTCCGTTGGTCCAGTTGTTGTAACAACAGTTATTAAGCTACGACAAAGTCATTTGTTATTCGTACGACTGTAGCAAATTAATAGTATCCATAGGTTTTTTAAGCTAAAGTTACGTAAAAGGTAGTTTAGTATGTAAGAAATCTATTAAAACAATTACTTACCATTACCTTCATAACTTTGTAAACTTTTAGCTAAATGAATTTTTGAATTTTAGACTTTATATTGAGGGTGGACCTGGGTCCTGGGCCACAGCCGGGCGACAGGGCTACATTTAAACTATATAATGTATGTTTTAAGTTCAAAAAAAGGTATTTTTCATTTTCATTTCACTGGCCTATACGAAACGGACGGAAGAAAAGGATAATACGCGTCCAAATAGAAATTATAAATTAAAAGTATTGTGTTCGTGATTTAACATTCCGACGAAAAAGTGAAAAATTGACATTCTTTAAACGCCTTGTAATAGAGCTCATATTTAAATGCAATATATGAAAACGTTAATTGAAAAACTATGAAGAGTTTGATCAAAGTAGCTTTAGTATTATTGTTTTAATGACTCCGTGGCATGCCAGCACTGCACACGAGACAACCGTTAGGAACTCGGCCCCACAGGTTAGGTAACAGTCACCACTAGAAGTTTACTAAACTCACAGTTACTAGTATTCACTTTGGATGGAATTTGATTAGCGAGACGCACGCTATACACATCTCGTTGGCAGATACCTACTTACTAATACCTAATACTTACTGCTTACTTAGAATACAATTTACAATTATAGTAGGTCAATAGTAGGTACCTATTGAGCTTTTTTTTTTATTAATCTGCATTTCCACAGACACCTGGGTCCGTGCTTTTTGTTAGATAATTTTTTATATTTATGAATTAAGCCTATTATTAACATGAACTTATATATAATACAGGAAGGCTACCTATTGAGCTTAACATTTTGATTAGTTTGATGACGGAATGACCCCACGTTTCCAAACATTTTCCCAAGTGAATCATTAAAAAAAATTCACAAATCCTCAACAATGGGAGAAATCAATAGAGATTCATATTTTTTTTATTTATTTCAAACTTGTCTAGCATTTGACCACGCTCTCACCTGATGGGAAGTGACGATGCGATCGAAGGTGGCAGCATGCTAGCCAAGTAAATATTAAATGTATGCTATTTTTGAGATGAAAAGTAGGCATTGACACAAGACAGGTCCTTGATTCATTTGTGATTAAAATTGAACTTTTAGTTAAATAACATTAATACTCTTAAGGAACTATGAATAGGTATTTTTTGTACACCAATAACCAAAAATGTATCTAACATTACTCTGCTGTTGTAGTAATTTCACTAGCTACAGTACTCTTAATACTGGAACACAGTAGTGCTTCCACACTGGCGGCAGAATAACTGGGAAAGCGGTGGTACCTATCTAGACGCACTTAGCAAAAAAGTCTTATCACCTAGTAAATACATACATTTTAAAAGTGTGGGCCCACGGACCTCCTTCCAATATAATCAAGTATACCTACAACACTTCAGTATTACTACCTTATCTACTGTTTACACACTTTACTCTTTCAAGTCAGTATTTAGAGTGATATTTTACTTGAGAACTTTCACTTCAAGCTACTCGAAGTACCGGCTTCTTTATTGAAGGTTGGCACGATTCAAGGAGGAGCTACCAATACGGTTCCAATATCCCAGGCACCGCGTCCAGCATATAAATAAGGTAGAAAATACTTGTTTTTTGTCTAGGTGCTATTGTACAATGTAGTTGCTGGGTCCTTAGATGCAAGGAATGTTAGTTAGGGTCAGGGACCAAAAAAAGTATATGGATACTAACGCTCAGAATACTACAGGATCAATTGATTTTTAACTGACTTCAAAAATGGAGGAGGTTCTCAGTTTGACTGGTTTTTTTAAATGTTTGTTACTTCAGATTTTTCGACTGGGTGAACCGATTTTGATTCGGTTTTGTTTGAAAGCTAGTGCTTCCTGTGTGGTTCCATTTTGATTTGGTCTATTTTTGATAATGGCATCCATAAGAAAACCATAAAAGTCTGAAGTCAGTCTTTACGCGTTGCGTTTGTTACTTGTTATAATCAATGTACTTAATATACAGATCACGTAGTTCACACGTTCTGTACTACAAGCCCATCGATTTCATAAAACACTGGTTTGAATCCGCCATTAACAACATACCTGCCGCCTCATATGGCAACACATAATGCACTCGATAAGCCTCACTCAACTGGTTTCTGTAATTTTGTTCTTTGGGTCAAATAATTAAATTAACGATCGATTATATCTTTTTTAATGATCTTCAAGAAGAAAAAGGAATTTAAATAAATTGTTGCTGGGTATTGTGGGAGCATGGTCCTCCGTGGTAGTTTCTGGGTCCTTAAATACAGGGAATCCTAGTTAGGGTCCAGGATCTATGTATGTGATCGTTGGGCGTTATTCGTTGGGCGCTATAAATAAATTGTTATTTTTTGAGTAATTTGGTTTCCAGTTTTTGTAGATTTTATTTTATACTTTACACTCGGTTTTAGCATTTTCATGGATGCTTATAACCGTTGACAAAACAACACATTAAAAAAATATTGATGAACTTCAGTGGCTACGAGAAATAGACGACGATATATACGAGAAACTTTCTCGTCATGTCGAGAATTTCTTGTTTTGTTTTTACCACTTAAAGCTCAAAGCAGCGATAAAATGAAAGCTTGACAGATACCTACACAGCTAATACTACGGTACAGTAAAAGAGATGTCTCGTAATAATATACACAAAATAGCTCGTATAATTCCCTACTTTTCTGCTAATCTCTTTGCTTTACTATGGTAAGGTTTACTAAGGTATTATTGTCCCGACCCAGCCTTGATCTTCGTAAATTTCTTATTTGTAATACGTTACTTAGTTTGTTACGTTTCATTTCATGACCTTTTATAAGGAGTAAAGTACTTTTCACAACCTTTTCATATTTGCCAGAGGTGACACAAAATCAGTTTAATGTAAAAACATATCGACACCTTGAACATTTCTCCCAGGTTTTCAGGTCGTCGTAAGCGCCTATATCCAGAAGTACCACCTCCATGGACCGTATTGTCCTTCAGTCGGAACATCTCAAGACACTCCAGGTAATATGCTAATGGTGGGCTGCAGGTTCACAGGCTTTTGTGGAGCCGTAATCAGCAAGTAGCAAACTTGGCTCAGCGCCATTAGCTGAGGTAGCACGTACCGAAAAGGTCTCAACCAACAGTACGCGTACAATGTATATACTCTTATGTTTTGTTTGTTGTTCCAAGAAGAAGAACTTTCTGTTTGTGTTAATACGATCACGATAATTTTAAATATTTCATTAGGGTTTTCTCTAGAATGCGGTCCATGAAATGACATTATTGTTCCCCAGTAGAACCGAGTGAACACAGAGGCGACGTGCAGCCACAGTGTACACAACAGCCAGTGAGTGATGTAACCGAATAGTAAAAGCAAACAGAAGGTCGTCCGAGGCGTGGTGCTAATTACCGCCGACACCCGGGGCTAGTGACAGGTGCAGCTGGATTGGAGGTTGGAACTCATTTTTTGTTTTAGTTGGCTATTTTCAACGTACTGAGAGATTGGTATCATTATATAGGAAAGATAAAAAATCGAGTGTGCTTTAGACCACACGGCTGAAGTAAAACTTCTTTAGTGTAGCGCCATCTATCGGCCGGTATAACTTTGCTTTTGCTTTTTTTAATGTTAATGTCGGTATATATATTATATTTTAAATTATATTCAGGATCTCTGTAGTAATATCATCAAGTGTTCCGTCCCATAACTTTTCATAAGGAGTTTTGGCGGGAAAACGAAAAAGTCAACCGTAAAACGTCACCGCATTGTATTATTTTCTAAAACTTGTGTTATTTTCAGTGTTAGTGCATAAAATTGGTGGCATTTTTTTTTTTTGTTTGGCTCCACACTTTTGTGTATTTAGCCAGTGTCAAGTAATCGGTGGCATTTTATTCGTTAAGTGCTGGATTACAGGCATGAGTGTGAAATGTCGTATATATATGTATATGGTGAAACGTTTCTTTTCGTGTTGTTCCCAAAACTCCATAGAAGTTTCTAGTAAAGTTGCCACCACTTTACTAGGAGTATGACTTGACTAGACTAGACTATGACTTGATTATGACTTGACTTGAAGAATTTGACTGTGACTTGACTTGACACATATATATTTAGGTCTTTACCTATGAAATTGCCGTTTTGTTTGAAAAAAGTTAAAGTTTTTTTTTTCGAACTTATTTATTTCTTTTATTCAAAGTAATCACCCCTGCAATCAATGCATCTTTGCCAACGCTGTGGTAGTTTATGGATGCCCTTCTTGAAAAAATCAGCAGGACGGGAGACAACAAACTCTTCAAAGGCGTTTTGTACTGCCTCTCGGGAATTGAATTTTTTTCCCGCTAAAAAGTTGTCCAAATTTTGGAAAAAGTAATAGTCGGTAGGCGCAAGATCTGGTGAGTATGGCGGATGAGAGAGAGCTTCCAAACCCAACCCATGTAGCTTAGAGGCGGTCAGTTGTGCAGTATGAGGTCACGCGTTGTCGTGAAGTAGCAGTGGAGACGACCGATTGACCAAAGCTGGTTGCAGACGTGCGAGTTTCGCCATCATTGTGGTCAGTTCTTCAATGTACACATCTGCAGTAATGCTCTCGCCGTTTTGTAAAAAGATATGATGAATCACACCAGCACTAGACCACCAAACTGTGACCATCACCTTTCTAGGGGTCATTTTTCGTTTTGCACATTGCTTTGGTACCGAACCAGGATCTAACCAACTTGCTGAGCGCTTTCGATTGTCAAAAAGAATCCATTTTTCGTCACACGTAACAATTCGGTTCAAAATTCCTTCATTTCCGTGCCTGTTAAGCAGCGCAAGGCAAGTCTCGACGCGTACGTTGCGCTGGCGATCGTTAAGTTCGTGGGGCACCCATCTATCAAGCTTTTTTATCTTGCCAATCTGTCGCAAATGGACCAATATTGTTTTGATGCTAACATCAAAAGCCGCTGCCAGCTCAGCTGTAGATTGAGATTCATCAGCTTCCACAATCGCCTTTAATTCATCATTGTTGACCAAAGTTTCCGGACGACCACGAGGTTCATTTTTCAAGTCAAAATTCCCAGAACGGAACCGAGCAAACCAATAACGGGTTGTAAGTTCGTTTGTACAGTTCTCTCCGTAAACGTCGTTGATGTTACGTGTCGTTTGTGCCCCGTTGGTGCCACGACGGAACTCATATTCCATAATTACACGAAATTTCAAAGTATCCATTATGAGGAAAAATGTTGAAATGTAATGAAAATACAACGCTAATCAATAAACAAAAGACTTATATTGTAAATAGAATGTCATATTTTTAAAACAAAATTAATTTGAATTTAGAATTCATAGCCAATCAAAACTTTTTTTTGTTTGAAAAAGTCTGTACTGCAATACGGCAATTTCATAGGTAAAGACCTTATTAATTAACTTGAAAAAATATCAATTACTTGACACTGGCTATATACACAAAAGTGTGGAGCCATACAAAAAAACTTTTCATAACGCTTTTATCGTTTGCTAAGTATTTTTTACAGAAATGGGGAGTTCAGCTGCATCCCTAGCGCAGCATCCCCGAGACAGTAAGCCCTGCGGCCTGGCCCAGGTGTGGAGCGGGGGCGGTGGCTCACTGAACCGCGGAGTGTGGGAACGCAGTAGCCGCGGTGTGCTCGCTCGACCGCATCATTGTTCACACCTGCCGGGCTCTGATTATTTACTCTGTAGCCATAGCTCTGCGGATGGATTTACTAACCTCAGCCTTCGTTCGTGCAATTGACTGATATATTTTTTGATTTTATCATTTTAGGCAGGTACCAAAATGGTAGCAATTTTTGATTGTCCGGCCATACATATTATTACTTCATAGTTTTTAAATTACTATCGATAGTATTTTAGACTTCTCTGTAAGCTGGTGTCGACACTGCGTCGTGTAAAATATCTCAGTCTTTTACATTTTCCCCTCATTTAGACGAGTACCCGTATATTTTAAGTTTAGTTTAACTTTAGAGAATGCGAAGCAATAAATACCACTATAATCGTATGTAATGTAATTTTCTATATCACGTAGCCCCTGATAAGATAATAAGGGATAAATAAAAAAAAATACTTTAAAAAATGACATAAAAAAAGCATCTTGACCCCGACGTGATTTGAACACGCAACCTTCTGATCTGGAGTCAGACGCGCTACCGTTGCGCCACGGAGTCGTTGTTACAATGCGCGAAATTACCAATCCGTAACTGTTGCTACGTACATTAGATGTGTGACGTGGTTTAGCGTAGAACGAAGTGAGTGTTGTGAATGAAGCTACGAAATATGTAATTTAGCAGATAATTGCCTAGGACGGTTATTTCCATTACAATTATACATTCGACGTTACATGCTCAAGATTTAAGAACACTATGTAGTTTCACTTCTCAATGTACTAGGCGTCACATACATTTTAGAGCTGTGGATATAAAACACAGATTAAAAATAATCCTAAATAAGTTCCTGAACACTACCTACACGTCAGCGACGGCAGCGCCCTCCTTGTCAAACTTCATTCCTTTCTTATGTGCAGGCGTCGCAACATCAAATTTTTATAAAATCTCTGTTGTTTCGATTTTATTCGTGATAAAGTTGTTTTAAAAGTGTTATTATGGGGGAAAAGAAAAAGGAGTATCATAATTCCAAAATACAGCGAAATATTCAACGCTTAGAACGAAAGTTGCGCAACTCGTCAACAAGTTCGGATGATGAAGGTTAGTAAAAATTCTTAGTCAGCAATTATCTTATTGTAATGTTCCTATTTTCAATTTGTTTTTTTACTTGATATAAACACCTATGTTGGAATTACAAATCCTTTAATTTCCCGTTTTTATCTTAAAAAATCTAATATTTTGTTGTCTAAGTACCCACATATCGGTATTTTTTTTGTGTGTTTCATGTTTGTGGCACAGCGGGATAATTGTGATTATTTATTTCTATTTTAATACTGCCGTAGTATCGGTAATGCTCATAAGGTAGGTTTCTTAGGAGATTAAAATTTGAACTCATCCCATATTCATATACGGTGCGCGTTATACTCCGTGACATGAGAGCACGGTTGATAACAAAACAGTCTAGTGGCGTAACGTGATTACGTACAATGACTTTAAAAGCTTACTGCATACAGCAGCTTGTCTAATATACAGTCTAGTGGCGTAACGTGAGTACGTACAATGGCTGATATGACAAGAATATAATTATGGCTCAACTGCAAGGGCCATTTTTAGTTTCCGTCTTTAAAGAACACTGTCGTTGAGATCGTGGTCACGAGAACCACGGCTTTTGTCCTCCCGCTCGGAACGGTCAGACGATGATTACCAATTAAGATCGTGCGTAAATTCCCCTGTGGGGCCCTTCCGAATGTATCTGTTGACGGGGTAAATGGATCTGACTTGCCTGCTCAAGACCCATGCCCAAGCACAAGCGATGCATACATTATGGCAGCAAAAGTGTTAACCACCAAAAATATTGGATGCACTGGGAGATCTTATAGGAAAAGAAGAGATATTAGAACCTTATATTTACGAAGAGGTAGCTAAACATTGGGGCAGGGTTCTAATAGAGGGAATGACAAAGTAAAAATTACGATAATAAAGAAAATGTTATTTCCTGAAAGTTAAACTTATCGAAAGCACCTAAACTCAATCTAGAGATTTTTACTGTTTTGAGTGACAGTATAAAGCACTGAGATAAACTATTAGAATTTAGCGGCTTCATTGATAAAAGAAGACTGATCGAAGGCAGAAATTTTAAAAGGCTATCTGATGTTAGCCAGATTTTTTCTTGATTTGTATACTGAGAATACAAAACATAGACGGAAACTTATAACTACATCACTATATAATAAATTCAATACACCTATTACTGACGTAAATAGGGGCACGTGCTAGTACGGCGCTGACCGCGGAAAAAAAAAAAAAAAAAAAAAAATTTAAAAAAAATTGCAACGAAAACAGCCCAAAAAACTGGCCTTCAAATCAAACGCAATATGCTTAGCGCTCCATCCTCATTGCGGCAACAAGTAAACTGGAAAGGCCCAGTCAATATCAACCGACCAAGGCCACATAGACCAGGTTGGCAGAAACCGAGGTACCCTACCAACTAAGGGTTCACAGCCCAGCAGGACCACCTGCGTACGAATCGCGCACCCCTGGCACCGAAAACGGGACTACAGACCCCGCAGGAACCAATAGAGGTAATTCTCCACTCTGGTAGATTACACCACTTCGTTACCTACTGGGAAACGGTAACTAACGACTGTAGTTTTGGATTGTGTAAAGGGCTTCAAAATTCCTTTGATAAGCCATCATATTCAAACTATCGTACCAGCTGACCCAAAGTTCAGTAAAATTGAGCTAGAACTTCTAAAATAAAAATAAAATAAAAAATATTTTCTAAGCTACTAACTTCGGGAGCTATTATCAAATGTGATAACGTGCCAGATCAGTTTACTTCGAGCATTTTTTTGATTCCTAAAAGTGACAACACCTTTAAGTTTATCCTAAATTCGAAATTTCTAAATAAATAAAAAAAAATATACTGTGCCCTTTAAAATGGAGGACATACGCACAGCTACGAAATGATCAGCAGAGGCTGCGATATATTATGTGTACAATCGGCACCCAAGAAGCATATTTTAAGTGCCCGTCAATGAATCTTCTAAAAAATACCTCGGGTTTAAATTTCAAGATTTGACTCACGAATTTCAGTGTCTCCTTTTTTGGTTTATCACTAGCACCCCTAATGTTTACAAAACTGATGAAACTAGTAGTTTCTTACCTCAGAAACCAACGATTACTGTTGGTTATTTATTCGAATGATATTTTATGTATTTATGATACATTTGACAGTTGCTTGAATATTATAGTCCGCTTAAAGCGATAGACCTCTTAGAGAGATTAAGGATTTGTTATAAATACAGTAAAAAGTAGTTTGACTCCAAAATAGACCCAGACGTTTCTTGGCTTTGAGATAAACCCACGAAATATGTGTCTTGAGTCACCAAACAAAAAGAAAGGGCATGTCTTACTACTTGGTTACTTGGTACTTGGGTTTGCTTTGCTAAATTTGTCCTGCAGTTCCATATGGCTGGGTTTCTACGAAATGCTTCGAGTGGCAGAAATTTCTGCCCCTGCGTAATTCTAATGACGATTACGATGCTATCATGCATTTGTCAAATAGTCTTATGTCTGTGTTTACTTGGTGGCGAAATAACATCTTAACAGCAAGTGATCCAATACGTCACGGTAGGTACGCTGTAGAAATTTTGTCAGGTTCTTCTTTCCCTGGCTGCGGTATATATTATAACGGAGAACGCGCTAATGGGTTCTGGAACCATACAGAGTCTAAATAACATATTAATGTCCTAGAATTGAAAGCAGCCTTTATAGGTCTACAATGTTTTGCCAAAACTCTCTATGATAAAGAGATCTTACTCAGGATTGACAATACGATAGCCATAGCGTATTTAAATAGGTATGTGTAGGTGTGCAATATACCCATCTTATGCAGTTGCAAGATAAATCTGGCAGTGGTGTAAGCGTAGAAATCTTATATTTTTGCGTCTTATATCAAGTCTAAAGAGAATAACTGAGGCCGACCACGAGTCCAGACATTTTGACATTGATGTTGGGACTTGGCTTTATCAGCTTTTAATAGAATTACGAAGGTTTTGGAGTCGCCCAAATTGATCTATTCGTGACAAAGCTAGGTGCAAAATGTGATAAAAACGTTTCCTGGAGACTGCGTTCAGAATGAACTGGGAACCATATTATTTCTACGCCTTCCCTTCGTTTTCATTAATTCTTAACTGCTTAAGGAAAATAATTAATAATCAGGCTACCGGAATAATTTTTGTACCTTTCTGACCTAGCCTGACATGGTATACACTATTCATGTCTCTTTCTCAAGATCATTAGATCAGATATATTTAGATCCAAGCTCTTCAATGTTAGATACTTTCACATTTCAAGACCCCACATCCACTCGGGAAACGACTTACCCTGGTATCGTCAGTATTGTCGAACAAGCGTATCTAAAACAATCTTTACCAAGTGTCGCTATTAAGATAATTATATTATCACTAGCTGTTAACTCATTAAAACAATATAATGTGGTAGTTAAGAAATGGTGGCAATTCTATGTCAAAAACAATATGAATATTTTTTGATTGTAATATAGCCAAAATACTTGATTTATTAGTCGCTAAATTTCACTCGGGGGCAAATAATTTAACCCTGAACATTTGCCGCTCTGCACTTGTTTTAATATTAAACAAATGTATTGGCCAAGATGATCAAATTCCAAGGTTCATGAAAGGAGTTTACAGAACCAAACCATTTATTCCAAAATACACCACGACGTGGGATCCAAATAAAGTGCTCGATCATCTTTCAAAATTTCACCCTAACCTAACCTAAAGTCAACCTTTAGACCGTCTATCGAAAAAGCTTGTAGCTCTGCTCGAATTGTCAACTGCACAACGCGTGCAGACGCTATCGTTAATACGCATATCGAACATTAAATTAAGTAACACGAGAGTAGAAATTAATATAAGCGACCTGATTAACACATCCACTTCAAATAGGCATGTACTTAAACTTATTATATCTGTTTTTTTTCCTCAAAAGGAACAAATATGTCCTGCAAAAACATTATCTGCTGAATATCGAGGCTAATAAAGTTTATACCGCTTACTGAGAAGTTAATTCTCACTACTGAGAAACCAATCCATAATGCCAGTGCCACTACTATAATTAGATGTATTAAGAATGTGCTGGCCGATAGTGGTATCGATACGGGGCTCTTTACTGATCATAGTACCCGCCATGCATCAACTTCGGCGGCCAGCCGTGGCGGAGTTTCTGTTGACATTATAAAATGAACTGCGGGCTGGTTAGGAAATTCCTTAACATTCGCGAAATTCTACAAGCGCCCTATAACTATTGATGAAGATAATGTATTCGCAGAAGTTTTTGATGGAATACATGATTATAATTATATCGCACACAAAGTATCTTAAGTTTATATTACCAGATTATAGTTATTATATATAATTATGATAACTGGGCATTTTGATAACTGTAAAGAAGTAATCATTGAAGTTTTTTTGTCTAGATATTTATTGCATTTTTTTTATATCTGACAAATATGTAGTACCTATAGTAATGGATTGGATCTCGTTTATGTAAATGCGCTAAACATCTACATAGTGTTCTTAAATCTTGAGCATGTAACGTCGAATGTATAATTAATGGTTAAACGAACTTACCTTAAGTGATGTTCGACCATAATTATACGAGACGTTACATGCGAAAAGATTTAAAGTCCCACCCAAACCCTAAAAATGTAAATTACGATTACATTTACCCCTGAATAACATAAACGAGATGATAGTGCAAGTAGTCTCTGAAATTAATGAAGTTTGACAAGGAGGGCGCTGCCGTCGCTGACGTGTAGGTAGTGTTCAGGAACTTATTTAGGATTATTTTTAATCTGTGTTTTATATCCACAGCTCTAAAATGTATGTGACGCCTAGTACATTGAGAAGTGAAACTACATAGTGTTCTTAAATCTTGAGCATGTAACGTCGAATGTATAATTATGGTCGAACATCACTTAAGGTAAGTTCGTTTAACCATTAATTATACCATTTTACCTCTAGTGTACTCTAGGTAGAGTGAATAATCGTGTAAAGTAAACTTCTCTACTACAGTATTAGGTAGGTTAAAAATATCGGTTTTATTGAACTTAGCAAATATTTATCGACAACAGAATTATCAGTTAGCTGATAACCTTGTAGCGTCTCATCGCTAATATTCAATATAATCATAATCTATATCTCAGTGACCGAGCGAACCGTAGTAAGCGAGTCTCTTGCTTCGACTCGATTTTTTATCCAAAACGGTTTTTCCGTGAAACGCTCGTCATCCGCACAATACGCTCGCACCGCTGCGACACGGACCAATCACGAAAATGCATGGATGGAACATTTTGGTAAATTCTTTTTTCATTATATTAGGTCTTTACCTATGAAATTGCCGTTTTGTTTGAAAAAAGTTAAAGTATTTTTTTTTCGAACTTATTTATTTCTTTTATTCAAAGTAATCACCCCTGCAATCAATGCATCTTTGCCAACGCTGTGGCAGTTTATGGATGCCCATCTTGAAAAAATCAGCAGGACGGGAGACAACAAACTCTCCAAAGGCGTTTTGTACTGCCTCTCGTGAATTGAATTTTTTTCCCGCTAAAAAGTTGTCCAAATTTTGGAAAAAGTAATAGTCGGTAGGCGCAAGATCTGGTGAGTATGGTGGATGAGGGAGAGCTTCCAAACCCATCTCATGCAGCTTAGAGACGGTCTGTTGTGCAGTATGGGGTCGCGCGTTGTCGTGAAGTAGCAGTGGAGACGAACGATTGACCAAAGCTGGTTGCAGAAGTTCGAGTTTCGCCATCATTGTGGTCAGTTCTTCAATGTACACATCTGCAGTAATGCTCTCGCCGTTTTCTAAAAAGCTATGATGAATCACACCAGCACTAGACCACCAAACTGTGACCATCACCTTTCTAGGGGTCATTTTTCGTTTTGCACATTGCTTTGGTACCGAACCAGGATCTAACCAACTTGCTGAGCGCTTACAATTGTCAAAAAGAATCCATTTTTCGTCGCACGTAACAATTCGGTTCAAAATTCCTTCATTTCTGTGCCTGTTAAGCAGCGCAAGGCAAGTCTCGACGCGTACGTTGCGCTGGCGATCGTTAAGTTCGTGGGGCACCCATCTATCAAGCTTTTTTATCTTGCCAATCTGTCGCAAATGGACCAATATTGTTTTGATGCTAACATCAAAAGCTGCTGCCAGCTAAGCTGTAGATTGAGATTCATCAGCTTCCACAATCGCCTTTAATTCATCATTGTTGACCAAAGTTTCCGGACGACCACGAGGTTCATTTTTCAAGTCAAAATTCCCAGAACGGAACCGAGCAAACCAATAACGGGTTGTACGTTCGTTTGTACAGTTCTCTCCGTAAACGTCGTTGATGTTACGTGTAGTTTGTGCCGCGTTGGTGCCACGACGGATCTCATATTCCATAATTACACGAAATTTCAAAGTATCCATTATGAGGAAAAATGTTGAAATGTAATGAAAATACAACGCTAATCAATAAACAAAAGACTTATATTGTAAATAGAATGTCATATTTATAGGCACATGGTCCATATCAGGGTCTTTACCGGGACGTTCCATGTCCATATTTCTTATGCAGGCGTGGATTTATCGGGCGAGGAGAATAAAAACCAAGCTTTTAACACAGTGCAATATAATCAACGGCTATTTACAATAATTAGTTCAAATACAATCACCAGCACAATAATTATAGTCCAATTAATAATCCTGGTAAGACACTCCACCGAACACGTAATGCGCAAGCGCGATGCGAACGGATTGACGACTCCTCTCGTAATGGCCGCTATCCCTGCCGTTTCGCGCTTATCGCACACTAGCGCCCGGGGTTGCGTCAGAGTGGAGAAACGTCAACTGTCAAACATCAGTTGACAGCTGTCAGCTGTCACTGACGTTTCTTGCCACTCTAAAATAATCGAAGCGCCGTCACGGCCAGACTGACATTCGCACGTCCTCGTGCGTCTGGTCGTATTCTTTCTCCCGTTAATCTGTAAAACGAGTAAAACATAGCTGGTGCATTCATCTTTTTACGCTCGTCCATCACTGACACGCTATTTCCGTGTCACCCGAAACATCCGAAAATTCTCAACATCCACCTGTCACACCACGACACCAGGCACTGGACCGGACAACTGAACTCAAGCGTCCCTTCGACCAGCCATCATCTCTCATGATGACATGGACCGGACAACCCATCAGCGTCCCTCCGACCAGGCCTCTCTGGATGTTCACCCAACACCAGCATAGTGGTCTGATCCGGGACATCGACCTGCATAAGCCAGTCCCTTAGACCTTCCACTAGCTGCGACAACAACACACCAGAACGTCGGCTCTCATAAGCCGGTCCCATTTACATGACCACACAATACATTACACCGTACAACCATGTGAAAGTCAATGCGTAAGTTATAATGGTTACAGGAATTAACATTTAAAAAAAAGGAACTTACAATTTTACTATTCATCACGCTCAGAGACAGAGAGGGTTTCCGAGCTAGCAGTCATAGTGCGCGAACTACATATCGAGACCGTATCACTATCATCATCGGATGATCCTTCAACCTCTTGACCGTGGACCGCCGTCTCGGCCTCCTCTGCGTGGTTTATTAAGGAAGTAGCTGCCTCTAATAGACCATCGTAGCCTCCGGGTACCGCACGCAAGTTTTCGTGAGCATACTTGTAAGTTCGACTAGACCCATCAATGTCTTTTAATTCGTACCTATCGTTATCTAAAACACGAGTGATAATAAATGGACCTTTAAACTTTCTCTGCAATTTTGTTTGGTTACGCTCACTACATTTCATGAAGACGAAATCACCTTGCGAGAAGGGTTTTACTACTGCTCTGCCACGATTGAAACGCTTTGTTTCTACTTCAGCTACCTTAGCAATATTTTCAGATGCCTTTTTTCGGATTATGTCCAAATCTAAACGAGGCTCAGGCTCTGACATTGACAAAATGCTAGACATACCTAACGACTGCG
Source organism: Ennomos fuscantarius (assembly GCA_905220475.3). Taxonomy (NCBI): domain Eukaryota; kingdom Metazoa; phylum Arthropoda; class Insecta; order Lepidoptera; family Geometridae; genus Ennomos; species Ennomos fuscantarius. The sequence continues at coordinate 241,394 of HG992040.1, read as the reverse complement.
ATCGTATGCCGAACATTAGTTCCGTTGGTGTGTAACCTGTTACTCTAGATTTCGTGCTGTTCAGTGCCAGTTGCACCTCAGGGAGTTCGTCACGCCACGTCTTATTTGCATCATTTTCGACTATAGTGAGCAGACTCTTTAAGGTACGCATTACCCGCTCTACTTGGCCGTTAGCCCTACTAGAACCAGTAGCGATGAGATGGAGTTCTATGTTGTGGTTACTACAAAACTGTTTAAAGTCTGCACTTATGAAGCATCTACCCTGATCTGCGACAATGCGTTGTGGTGTGCCAAAAAGGCAAACAGCTTTTTTTAGAGCTTTGATGGCACTAGCAGCGTCGAGTGAACATGTATACTCAAGAAGAACGTATTTAGTAAAAGAGTCAATAATGACTGAAGCGTATTCTTTCCTGTCACTCTTCCCGCTGAGTTTCCCCGTGATATCAACATGTATAGTATGCCAAGGCGTAGCGACTTTTGGGATTGGGTGAAGTCGGACTTGTTGCGCTCCTGAACACCCCTTTGACGCTGTGCACACTATACATGAATTAACGAATATACGGACTTGCTTGGCCATCTGTGGGAACCAGTATTGTTCGTATATTTTATCAAGGGTTTTCTCTGCGCCGAGGTGCTTAATTTCTGTGTGAACGTGATTGATCAGGGTCCATGTCAGAGATCTCGGAACTACCGGTAGCCAGAAAGTCCTCTTATTGCGTTCAATTTTCCGATAGAGTATACCCTTTCGGACGTCATAAGTGTGAGCGACTGCTTCCGGTAACTCATTGTTATCGTGTTTTCTGACAAGATCCTGAACTTCGCTATCACGTTTTTGCTCTACTGCCAGCCAACCTTGGTGCAGCTCTACAAAATTCACATCCCTACTTCTTTTATTTTTTGCAGGTTCGTGGACTGATTGGGATGATCCAGGCTTTGGATCTGGGAGAGGATTTCGAGATAAGAAGTCAGTATGTTCCATGCTGCTACCTTGTTTATGGATTATGTCAAAATCATACGCCTGTAGGAAAGCCCACCACCTATGAACTCGTGGAGTCAGATCTGTTTTTGATTTAGACGCTTTGAGAGAGTTGCAATCAGTAAAGACTGTAAAGTGTTGTCCGTATAAGTAGTGTCGAAAGTACTCTACGGCTCGAACGACTGCCAGGGTTTCTAATTCATATGAATGATACCGCGATTCCGTGTCAGTCGTTCGGCGGCTGAAGTATGATACTACATGAGGCACATTGTCTTTTCGTTGTATTAGTATTGCACCATATCCGTCTGAGCTTGCGTCAGTATGAAGCTCTATAGGAGAGTCACGATCAAAAATTGTCAGAACCGGTTCTGAGGTAAGTATTGTCACGATTTTTTTGTGGATTTCGTCGTGTGCTTCTGTCCACTTAATCGGGCCTTTTAATTTCGTTAATGGGTATAATGGACCCACGATTCGCGTATAGTTCGGAATAAACCGCCTAAAGTAAGACGCGAGCCCTAAGAACTGCCTAACATTAGTAGCAGTTTTAGGAGCGGGAGCATCAACCAAAGCTTGTATTTTTTTTGGATTTGGGGTGACTTCACCCGCTCTGATCACATATCCGAGATAATCTACCTGGCTTTTCATGAATTTACATTTCTTAATGTTGAATGAGAAACCGGCATCAGAGAGTGTTTTTAAGGTCAGATCTAGACGTTCTAGGCCTTGGGTGACGTCACCGGAATAACATAAGATGTCATCCATATAGGCTAGCGCTACCTGATCTTTTAAGGAACCTAATGCATTGTTGATACACCTTTGGTACACGGACGCTGCGTTCCGCAAGCCAAAGGGCATAGCCAGGTATTCGTACTGGCCATCAGGGGTCACAAATGCGGTTCTTGCTATGCTATCTCCCTCTGGGTCGACTACAATTTGGTGGTAGCCTGATGCCATATCTAACGATGAAAAGAAATGAGCGCCATGAAGACGGTCTACCTGTTCATCAATTATCGGCAGTGGGTAGTGCTCAGGACGTGTGTTGGCATTGAGCTCCCTGTAATCTACACACATTCTATCGGTACCATCCTTTTTTTTTACCAACAGAATGGGAATGGCAAACGGCGACGTGCTTTCCCGAATAACACCTGCTCGCAATAGGGACTCTATTTTTTCCTTAACTATTTCCTTTTCCGCGGGGGCTAATCTATACGGTCGTCTTTGAACTATTTTGTTCGGGTCGATGGGATCTATTCGTAAAACACCAGTCGTAACGCGCCGAGTAGGTATGCCGTCAATGAAAAACTCACTATACTTTTGTAATATCTTAATCAAAGCAGTCTTATCTTCGCCTTTTAAATCAGTATCAATAGCATTGAAATCAAGACAACCGAGTTTTTCAGCTACATTTACTTCCTTATGCAAAGCAAATTTAACCTGGTCACTGTCAATTTGTACGTGTATGTTGTTTTCTAAGAGATCCCTGCCTATGATCACTGGCTCAGTAATGGAATCGTCAGGTACTATATGAAACAGCACAGATAGCGAGATGCCTTGTACATTGATGGGGCTAAGAACCTGTGAGGTACATTTAACATTATCTCTACCTATACCCGTGAGGTATACTAAGTCCCTACGCATTGTACCCGGAAACTTCTCGGCAAAGCTATAGGTCACCAACGAGCAAGCAGATCCACTATCAAAAAGAAAAGAAACGGGCTCACCAGATGATGTAGTTAGGGTACTCTTGGTAGATTTGCGCTCGCAGACGTGAACTTCTTTGACAGCCGCTGCTCCACTGCCTCCTTTCCGATCTGGGCACGCTGATGCGATATGTCCCGTCTGTCCACACACAAAACAGGTGATTGGTCTTGCTTTGTCAAAAATCTTCGCTGCTGGCGTTTGGTTCGATGTCTTGTCTGCAGCAGCAGGCTCTTCTCGCCGCTTGCGACAATCGAGCGCTCTGTGTCCTGGCGTACCGCACCGATGACATGTCCCCGTAAAACGAGATTCACTGTAGCGAACCCTTTTCGTTTCACTCTCTTGGCCATCATTGCCTTCGTATCTTCGCTTCAGTGAAATTCCGCCGAGGGCTCGAAGAAGTTGAGATCTGGTAGTGAGGTTGTGAGAGTGAAGCTCTCTCCGAATCATGACGTCTCTTTGACACAACACTGATGTCACAAACCCAGTAGCTATATCTTCGGCCATTTCCATGCGTGGAATTCGTTCTATAATATTCCACAGACGTATAGCTGCCTCACACGCGGATTCCTTTGCATAAATTTGAAAACGCAATACTTCGTCGAAATAATCTTGAGGTAGCATGGGTTTTGCAAATTTTGCTAGCAAAAATTCTTTTATTTTAGGCCATGTTAGCTGAGAAGCCTGCAATTTGGTTAAGCAAGTAGCAGCTCGTCCTTTTAAGGCGTGCGTTAGCAACAACAGCAACTCCGCACCTTCTAGCTTTCTACTGTTGATGATTATTTCGGACACTTTGCACCAACCTTCTATGTCTGCTTCGGCGTCTTCTGGGTCAAATCGGATCAGTTGCGTAGTTGCGTTGTTCGTAGGCTGAGTATGAGGGCCAGCCAATACTTTGGATAGCAGTGCCTCCATATGATGCAATAAGTTCGGCACCGATGATGACCTAGGCGTTTCATTGCTGTTGTGGGTATTCTCCTCCGATCTTTGCCCTTCGGATCCCACTTCTGATATAGGCACATGGTCCATATCAGGGTCTTTACCGGGACGTTCCATGTCCATATTTCTTATGCAGGCGTGGATTTATCGGGCGAGGAGAATAAAAACCAAGCTTTTAACACAGTGCAATATAATCAACGGCTATTTACAATAATTAGTTCAAATACAATCACCAGCACAATAATTATAGTCCAATTAATAATCCTGGTAAGACACTCCACCGAACACGTAATGCGCAAGCGCGATGCGAACGGATTGACGACTCCTCTCGTAATGGCCGCTATCCCTGCCGTTTCGCGCTTATCGCACACTAGCGCCCGGGGTTGCGTCAGAGTGGAGAAACGTCAACTGTCAAACATCAGTTGACAGCTGTCAGCTGTCACTGACGTTTCTTGCCACTCTAAAATAATCGAAGCGCCGTCATATTTTTAAAACAAAATTAATTTGAATTTAGAATTCATAGCAAATCAAAACTTTTTTTTGTTTGAAAAAGTCTGTACTGCAATACGGCAATTTCATAGGTAAAGACCTATTATTTATTATTGTCAGGAGAAGGTTCTTATGAAAGAAAAAACTAGGAAATTAAGAAAATTTTCACCATGCGGGCGAAACCGCTGGGCGCATCTAAATAAATGACAACGTTTTCGCATTTTTAAATACTGAAAAATAAAGAAACAACTCAATCAAGCAGTGACGTCAGTTACCAGTCCTCATCGTTACTCATTACTAAGCTGTGGCACCTCTACGGTAGCTCTACACACGATCTCTCCGACATGTGACGTCACAAGGTATGCCTACATAATAGCTGAGAGGAAGCTCCACACGAAAGGGACAGGCGATGAAACTTTAAAAGCGTTCTACTCCGTGATTTATTTATTGGTATTACTTATTTTTTTAATCGACTTCCAAAAATGAGGAGGTACTATGTTCGTCTGTGTGTATTTTTCTAAATTATTACATTCATTTACGCTATTCTCATAAAGATTAGAACATGCACAATGCACAATGCACACGAGGCCCACACTGTCTCCATGCGACCGAAGGCCCGGTGTTCCACCAGTGGGTAAGTATTGGGCTAATTACTCTTCCTTAGTTAATAAAACGAACAATTTTTCACCGTTAATACAACAGCCCGTCTGCAGTTAAATATTCCAAAACTTTCCCCTGAATATTATCAGGAGGGTCCGTTTACCATTTTTCACTGCGTTTAGGTTCAGATCCTTTGCACACTATACATAACGATGGCAGTAACATGTCTCGATACCTCCTGGTATGGTTCACGTGTAACAGGATTTTATGTAAATAGGAGGCAAAGTAAAAGGACTTAAATACATGGTTTAAGTTTAATATATGTTTAGTTTTTTAAATTCTAATAAATGAGGTGACGAGCTAGCCGTTCACCTGATGTGAAGCGTCATGTCCGCCCATAACATATTCCTGCCAAAAAGGATAGTCATCGGTGTACCGCGAGCTAAACAACAAGTAAGAAACGCAAAGCGTAAAACCTACTTCAGACTTATATGGTTTTCTCATGGATGCCACGGTCAGAACTAGATCAAATTGAAATGGGAATACACGGAAAGCATCAGCGTTCAAATAAAAAAAAGAATCATCAAAATCGAATCGAACAACAAACATCTTATTGAGAACCTCTTCCTTTTTTGAAGTCAATTAATAAGGAAAATTATTTTTCTACTTGAAGATTTGGTTATCCGTTAACAGATTTTTGCTAGAATTATGTGGGTTCACATTGAGTTCATCAAGAATACCCTGACTTAAACACTATTACCTACTCATTAAAAAGAAAGTTAGGTAATATATTTCTGTGATCGTCCTTACTGTTTTTAAGAATTTCTTTTTCCCTGACCCAACTTGACGCGAAACGTGGGTAATCCACGTTTTAAAGCATCTTTAAAAGTGGAGCCATTTATTGGAACCTTATCCTGAGGGAAGCAGGGGATGGATGATTGTGCGAAGGATATTATCTCATTTTTAAGTTCGCCACTTTTAAAGTCGATTACTTTGGAAATGAAGGTTCAATGGTCCAAGAGACGTTTATATTTTTATCAGCACTTTATTTAGCAAAGCTCCCCTTTTCAACTCGTAATAAGAAGAAGAAAGGTTAGTGTTGGTCGGACTATTGGTCGTTGAAAATAACAACATTTTTTTACAACCTTCTTTATACTTCAATACAACTTTATTTATTTCTTCCAGATTAAACTTTCTACAGATTCCTCCAACACAAAGGTTGCCTGGAAGAGATTGCTCTAAGCGATGAGTTATTATTTACGATAATTACGATTTACGATACAAAACTTGTAACGATTTTAGCATGATATCCAGCGGTGCGGTAGAGTTGAAATTGAATATGGAGCTGTATATCTGATGACAAGCTTTTCATGGTATTTTGAAACTTCCCCCCCCGCCCCTTTCTCCATGGGTGCCATGACAGCCACCTACGAGAATATTCAGGAAATTAACAGCAGCTTTCTCCACAGTCTTCATTATAATGTACTGCGATCACCGTATCTACGTGTACATCCTGTGATAAGAGTCCAAAGTGGTGTTTTATGCAGTGGTCGTCTTCCGGCTGACAATGATTCACTTTATAACATTTTAGCTACTTAACAGCAATATAGCGCACACTTGTTACTAAGCATTCCAAGAAATTGCCAGCTTCAAAAGTGCCAACTCTCGCCCCCTGTCACGGGCACTTAAATAAAACCGTGTACAGTCGTGTTAAGGAGGGCAGCAGATGGAGTATTCCGCGCGGCCCGCGGCCATCAATCGGCTGGAGCCGGCGTGAGGCGCGGTTTATGGGTACCGCTTCCGGCAGGAATCTTGCTGGGCCATGGAAGAGGCGGGGGTAAAATATCTTTAAGTGGTCATTGTTTGAAGTAAAACTTCTTTACGCACGCTTAACTTGTGGAGTAATGAGCTGATGAATGCGAGGCGAACGAAAGCTTAAGTTGGTTCACATAGTTATACCGGCCGATAGATGAGGCTAAAGAAGTTTTACTTCTGTCGTGTGGTCTAAAACACACTTGTTTTTTTTTTATTAATCCAGAATATAGCTTAGATTAACAGCACAAGATAACGGTTGATGGGTCTCCCGCATAAAACGCCACATTGGAGGCGTCTCCCCTATGATAGTGCCATATTATATTGGTGGTCCCCGAAAATTTCAGTCTACCGAGGCGAATACTGCTGCCTGTTCCCTGGACATTCCTTCAGCCGGCTCTTACGGTACCTGCGGGAAGAGAAGGGTTGCACCTGGACACCACCTGGATTCTTCAATGTAGAATGCTTTGAGTTATTTATAGTAAGTTTATTAACATCGTAGTGGTGCGTAATACCAAAATTATTCCGTACAGCTGGAAGTGGAAGTAAAAACGTACACGCCAACCCTATTTAAACAAGGGAAGATGGTGATGACTTCTAAAACTTCCAAATCATATGATTTTTTTGGACGAGATTTTCCATTGTTGTCGCTGTACCTCTGGCCCAGAGGTGGTAAACGTACGGTTGCAGTTCCCCGCCCGCCCGAGTTATGGCCCACCACGAGGCGTCCCTCTGTAGTTTAAGAGCCAGGTGCGCATTATGTGCTGTTACATTTTATTAGATTTTTATTGTACAGTGATTATAGAGGTTGTAAAGAAAAGATTTTATTTATCAAGAGATAGATAAGATAAAAAATACAAACACAACAAAATAGCTCTGCATTTTATTATTCAATCTTTGGTAATTTTACCTAAAAAAATGACCACCATTTACTCTCTTATGTCTCTCCATCCATCCACCCACCACCAACAACCAACTCCATCGGTTAACATCATTTGAGAACTCAGTGCGGATACGTCTCTCATTTAGTTTAAAATTGAAATTTATCAGTAATGTAACGATCCTGGGTCCTTTTCTTGATATTTTTTTATCAAATTCTTTGCCAATTTTCTATATAACTCAAAGGTACTTCGGTCCAAAAACAGATAATACCGGTTGTAACTTTTAATTTCCGGACAGAATATTATATTGTACAACAACAATTTTCTGTATACCAACGAAATTATTTCCACATTTTCATATCGCATTTTAGCAGTAACATAACTGTTGTAATAATGTACGGTAACTTTAGTTCAGTTGTTGCGCAAGCGCCGAGCAATGCCGGCCTGTGTGCGATCACAATGATTAGCGACCGCTGTGCAAGCTTGATCCATTAGTGTACACTAAACTAAGCTTCCGCTGTACAATCTAACATAATTATATTATGTGTCCAAATATACCGCCGAAATATAAATATGTCGAAACAAAAAACACAAAGCCTCCGTTCATTTTATAATTTCATACTAATATTATTTCTTGTATAAGTTCAGTTCACGCATCGCGTCTCGTTGGTGACATAACGTTTATTTTGCTCCGCAATCTATTGTAATTTTATGCGGAAAAAGTGAAGCTATATCAGTTAAATTTATACTGATATGTAGCTAAGTGCACAACGCTGTCAGTGGTGGTTATCCTGTGCAAATCGGACGAGTAGTTCGGAAGATACAAGTGAGAAATCATTCAAATTTTTTGGTAACGGCTTATGCTTGAACTCTCGATCTACGCTCCTGCCCGCCGCTCGCACCGATCGGAACCAGTCGGAGATTATCGGCGCTGAGTCATCGCGCCATACGACCGACCAGTCGCGCGCATCTTTGCAAGTGACTCACCGTCCGCTGCACTTCATCGCTCGCTTGTTGCCGCTATCAGCTTATCAATTATATACGCCGCATTAATGCCTTTAGCCGCTATGAATTGTTCTGCGTGCTGTAATACGATTATAGGCAAGGAAGATTACATACGCTGCACAATGCTGAATTGTTGTAAAAGCTATCACCTCTTATGTATCGGGGAAAAAAAGCCCGCTCACGATAAAATTAAAACCTGGGCCTGTCCCGAGTGTTGCTGTGCTGCCAAAAAAGGTGGGGATAACAGCTCGACCCCTGTAGGGCACTCTAAAAAACAGCGGGACCCCAATGTAACTATACGGCAAAAACCATCACGATCTCGCGCTGAAGACGACCCATGCTCGAGTTTAGTTGGACCAGGTCTATCATGTGAAGTTCAGGAGCTACGTACTGAGATGTCACTAGTTCGAGAACAACTTACCTCTTATAATACTCTGATGGCGACATATGATAGTAAGCTTAGTCAGTCAGTCGCCTTAATAGCTGATTACGACAAGAAGCTTAGCCAGTCTGTTTCCACCATTTCAAGTTACGAGGCGAGATTAGGAGAGTATACGTCACAAATTGAGAATTTGCTAGAGAAGCTCAGGAATTGTAAGTGCGGTAGTGCAGTAGTCTGTCACGTTGATAGTTCCAAAAACCTGCCTGAGATGTCTCAAACACTAACCGTGGCCACACAGTTGCATCCCTTACCAACAGTCTCCAAGCCATCTCACCCACCACCTGTACCTGTACCTGCTGCACTTCAACCGAAATGCCAAATCGTGGCAAAAGCAGCTCCAGCTCCCGCTCTTAAGCCTATGAAAGCCACAAGTGGGCAGGTACAGAAGCAGAAGAATAAGGAGATCAATGTCCGTGCTTCTTCTCTGATTGAGACGCAGTCAGCTAATATGGCTGCTTGCAACTCCACCATAAATACTGTAGAATCCACTCCAGCCGAGAAACCAGATACCGATGACTGGATAGAGGTGAAGAAAAAGATGAATAGACGCCCCCTCTCCCTGTGTGGTACTGCTGGTCCAACAGTGACGTCATTGAAAGCTGTGGAAGTACGTAAATACCTGCACCTGTGGAATATGGCGTCGGGTGCAGATGAGGTACGTGAATACCTGCGCCAGCTTTGCTCAAATGAAACCTGTACAGTGGATGAACTTACTGCAAAAGGAAGCTACAAATCGTATAAATTAGGCGTACCAGCTGCTTACTATGATACGTGCTACTCGATCGACGTATGGCCGGTCAATGCCAGAATTAAACCTTGGGTAAACTACAGAGGTCCAACCAAACAGACAAGTACTACTTCAAAAGTCGGTCCATCAACTAGCCTCCGGCCCTTTCGTGAACGGCCCTCCAACAGAGCAACAAAAACGCAGTAACGCCACAGTGTCTGCGCAAATCAACATTTTTTACCAGAATGTGCGAGGCTTGAAGACGAAGCTGTTCCTCTGGTATACCAGCATTTTAGTCTCCGACCATCTACTTATCGCGGCGACTGAAACATTCCTTGATGAATCCGTCGAGGATGCCGAGGTGGTGCCGGATGACTGGACATTACTACGGCGTGATCGCGCTACTCCATGTGGGGGCACCCTACTTGCCGCAAGGCCTGGTGTTACCGTACAACGCCTGCGAGAGTTTGAGTCAGAACTCGGTGAGGATTTATGGGTGTCTGTTGCGTACCAAGGTAGTTCTTTTATTGTATGTGTTGTATATATAAAGCCGAAAGCTACGGACGCTGTTTATATGAATGTTTTTTGTAACATAGAAGATTTTTTAAGTAATTCAAATAGTAAATTTTTCATTTTTGGCGACCTCAATTTAAATAGCGCTTCTGTTAATATTAAGAATTATTATTGTTACTTTTTGTCTTACTGTAATTTAATTGACCATAATGACATAATTAATCACCACGGAAGCATTCTTGACGTAGTGTTGGCGCGCGAGTGCAATGAGTCGCGGTCACAGCAGGTCTGTGTGAGTGCGGGTAGCGCAGGTTTCGTTCCCCCCGACAGGTTGTACCACCCCCCGCTTGAGATAACGGTGAGTCTTCGATTGCATAATGGCAGATGTGATCGACTGCAGCCTAGCAACATAGATGCGTCGCGCGATTGGAATTTCAACAAAATGGACATAATTTATTTTCAATCACTGCTCGCCGAAATCTCCTGGAAGCCTGTCCTTGAGTGTTGTGATGTCTCTGTTGCCACGGATGCTTTCTATGATATAATGTATAAATTATTTGATTTGTCAGCCCCTAAAAAGAAAAGGCGTAAGATATCAAAATGCAGCAGGTACCCCGTGTGGTTTGATGCCGAAATCATAAATGATATTAAGCGGAAAACCCGACTGCATAGGGCCTGGTTGTCGTCTAACTGCGTTACGTCATACAACGTATTTTCAAATCTACGTGCCAGTTTAAAGGCTCGTATATCTCAAGCGTACAAAGTTTATTTGGCTCGTATTGAAAATAGCCTGCAGTTGCGACCTCAGCAGTTTTGGAGCCATGTACATAAGCTTAGATCCAAAGGTGGTTTTGAGCCCTGTGTTTCGTACAAAGGGATAACTTGTACAGGCATCGAGGCTGCTGAGGCGTTCGCTAGCTATTTTTCTAGTGTTTTTCTTAACGAACTGCCACAGCTCAATGCTAATTCATGTTCTGAGCTAGGTTTAAAAGGTGGTCATGTTAGTGTACCTTCTCTGTTACCGCAGGATATTGAACGCGGTCTCAATAAACTGAAGTTAAGTAGTTCTTCAGGACCTGACAATGTCCCTAGCTTTGTCTTAAAATCATGTAAAAAACATCTAATTCTTCCTCTTTACCACATTCTAAATCTTTCTCTTAGAAATGCCGAGTATCCTCCCCAGTGGAAACTGTCTAGGGTAACACCGATCCCTAAAAATAATAACCGTATGCTTGTAGAAGAACACCGTCCTATTGCCATTCTATGTGCGCCTGCCAAAATTTTTGAGTACATTCTGCACCAGGCAATATATAGACAGGTAAAACAACTAATAGGCGATGAGCAACATGGTTTCAGACCAGGTCGTTCTGTGAATACGAACCTGTTATGCCTTGTTGACTATGTATCGAATGCTATGGATCGTGGGCTGCAGGTAGACGTTATTTATTTTGATTTTCAAAAGGCTTTTGACAGAATTGATAACGATCTATTGTTAAACAAGCTTTCTGTAATCGGTTTCACTCCTGGTCTCTTAGATTTTTTCTCGGACTATATGAAGGACCGGCGCCAGTATGTAAGGCATGGCACACACGTATCTGGATCATATCACACTCGATCTGGTGTGAGTCAAGGTTCAGTACTCGGCCCACTCCTTTTTCTGATTATGATCCATGATCTACCAAAAGTACTGTCTACCGCCAAATGTCTCTTGTATGCTGACGACCTAAAGCTTTTTCTCGAAATACGATCTCTCAGTGACTGCCTTATTTTACAAAATGATATTGACCAAATTTATGAATGGAGTTTGACAAATAAAATGCTATTTAATGATAATAAATGTAATGTAATGACCTTTGACCGTAGAAAAAATCCAATTAATTTTAATTATTATTTGAACACCACATGTATTAATAGGAAAAACAGTGTTATAGACCTTGGAGTTACTTTCGATCGCTCTTTGACCTTTCATGATCATATAGCTAGTCTCGCCAAAGAGTCCTATCAACGGTTGGGTTTTGTCTTACGAAACGCCAAAGACTTCAACAATCCGCAAGTTTTAACAACCTTGTATAACGCCTTAGTCAGAAGCAAACTTGAATCGGGCGCGTGTGTCTGGAATCCGCATCATGTCACATATGCACGGATGCTTGAAAAGGTCCAAAAAGCCTTTTTAAGATGCCTTTACAAAAAAGTCTATGGTTACTACCCATTCCGGTACCCGACCAAGTTTCTCCTCGGGCACTTAGGCTATAACTCTCTGGAGGTGAGAAGAATATTTGATCAGCTCTCCACTTGCCTCAAAGTGCTGAGGGGTTCTGTTGACTGTTTGCTCTTGCACAATCTACTGTGTGTGCTGTACGTCCCAGACGAAATTGAGGTCCCGTCAAGTAGGCGTGGTGACAGAAGACAACATAAACTCTTCTCAGTTGATAGCGGTCACACAAGGGCACGAGCGATGTCTCCGCTGGTTCGCCCTCTACGCCACCTCAATGCACTCCGCGACGCCAACGCTGATTTTGATTTTTCTTTTGACAAGTGGTCTAATATTGTTGCTGCAGTATTAACATATTGTGAAAGCGTGAGTGACCAATGGAGCAATATGGGTAATCCTGACTGTAGCGATAGTGAATAATTTTTCTTTTTATTTAATTAACTCTGACATTATTTAATTTTATTTGACATTATTGTAATAGCCTAATTGGATTATTTTATTATTTTATAACCCTGATTTGTTTTTTTTGTTAATGTCTGTAATACTTTATGTGATAATTGTAATTGATTTTGTCGTTTTTATCACAATAAATAAATAAATAAATAAATAATAATATTACTTATTATTTATTTATTTTTTAATAATCGACCTAAAACTGCCCGCAAATTGCTTGGATGTTTGTTGCGACCGTGCAACAAATCTCCCTATTGGATATTTATTGTGATTATTTCCGTAAAATGGTGATAGATGCCGCACTTTTTGAAATAGCTTCACAGCTCTATAAATAATCACAAGATTAAAAAACTGTTTATGGGTTCATAAAGTACGATCTTTAGACTATAGTATAGTACAAGAGGTCATCAGTTAAAGCCATTAATAATAGGAATGAAAACAAATTTGGCAGACCTCCAATATATCACGGGTACATGCCCCACTCCGGATAGACGCCATGCCTGTAAATTAGACCGTAGGATAGATGCCACAATGTGAAATACATTTATAATTAAAATGAAATGTTTACAAATATGGTCTGCAATGAATTTATTATATACCTAATATACTTAAAATAAGTGTGAAAGGACCATTTAACTAAGTTAAGTAAAACATAAGTGAAAAACAAATCTTTTTGTGTTCTCTATAAACCTCTATCTATATATATCAGTAAGCCAGTACCCACCGCTGTACTGGAGCTTGACTTTGACTTGACCGTGACTAGACTACACTCACATGTGAGTTTCTTGAATATTTATTCTAACAAAAATATAACACCGGTTAAATACTCTAACTTCGTGGAGTCAAACATAAGAAAAAACAACTTAAATTGCCGACTGAGATAAAATATAAAGGCCTTTAAACCAATTTAAGTAGATCTCGATTGGATATTGATAATGAGTGATGGGCCAAATTTCTGTAGAAACAATCCGTACGTGTCAGCAGTATACGATTAAACAGCCCTGCAAATGTTTTATCAACAGAGTCGTGTGAGTTAATGACGTGCGATACTAGCAGAACTATCAATAAGTGTTAATAAGTAAGTACTTGACCTACAGTGGGACCATCCTGTCCAAAAACTATACAGTGTTGTGTTCGAGCTCCTGCGCTATAAGCAAGTAATGCGGCGGCCCGCGGGCGCGCTCGGTGTCACGACTGTCACGCCGCGTCACTTTACGAGCTCACTCGTCTCCCCCCCTTCCCTTCCCGCGCCGCGGCTCGCGCTGCGCATCCTGATGAACCGTTTTAAAACGTATTTATTTCGCTGAGATATCTTTGAAATATGACGCGGCTCTTGCTACTGGTGTTTACTGGAGATATCGAGTTGACGGAAAAACGTGGCCTCTCGCAGCTTTGACAATGTTTTCCACTTAAACTGTGCATTTTGATATCACAAACAAGCTAACTTTAGCACTTTTACAAGTCAGAAAAATAAATAGCTTATTTTTATCAATGAGATTCAAAAGCATAAGTTCTCTTTCCAACTACTGATGCCGTAATGTGGCGCAATCCGGACAATAAAACTCCGATTCGAAGCTCCGATTACACCTGTAAAGAAGAAGCCACAAGAAACTTAACAGTAATGTCATTTTCTATGTATGTTCGCCGATTTCTCAGAGATTCCTGAACTGGTTTATGTGATTTTTTTATATAGGAACCTGGCGCAGCAACCCCATGTTTTGGTGAAAATCTGATGAAGATCTTCTGAGAAAGACGATGAAAATCCTCAGTTACTGGGAGTTTAATTTACTTCTCGTTATGAAATTAATGCGATTGATTAATTTCATTGATTTGAATTGATTGAAGTCTTTTTAACTTCTCTTTAAAAGTAGTTAAGCTGACTTCGATGGCGTTGCTCTAACAATTGATTAACAATCAAAAGTCCACACATCAGGACAACAACGGTCGACATTGATTCGTTTTATTGTCTTCACTTAAATATGATACAACTTCTAAACCTTAATAAAATGAAGATCTCCTTACCTCGACTTTAAAGCAATATTTGTATGCAAATCTTTGTAAAAATGTGTCACCTAAATAAGTCTCGAAGATTATGTTAACGATTTTTTTATGTTGAGCGTCGGAGACTTTAAATAAATACCACGTCATTGTTCTTTTCTCGATCTTTTATAGGAAATGAAAAATGTTGTTTTATCCTGGTTGTTGTTAGACAACAGTCGTTTAGGCTTTTGGGCAGCCTACAATTTCTGTCGCTGAGCTAAAACGAAAAGTACACTATGACATTGATACTTCTAATTTTTCATAGTTCAAGAGGGCTCGTGTCACGTAAGGCCATCATTGAAGTAAGCAATAGATCGGTACCTTTAGGTTTTAGGGCTATATTCTCAGAGCTCTCTGAAAATATCATTGTGGAATTAGAGAAGAAAGAAAGTGGCGACTACAATATTCGATATTAATACGAAAAAACTTTCAAAAAACTACTGTGGAATACTGACCTCTAAAGCAACACAGACTAAAGCAAACTTGCACTGCACTCGTAAAAACCTGTTTAACAATATACCTAACGGCGATGGCATGGAACTATTGATAATACAGCGCACGAACTAATTGTTAGCTAAGCTGCGGCTTGGAAACTAACTGATTAGTAATCTGCGCCACAACTTGGGATGCAGTAACTGATTCCTGATCGACCTGTGGCAGTAACAAACTAGCACTGTGTGGTGCGCAGAGACCCGAGACTAGTTCGTGCTTGTTGAACAAGGGGTGTTTTTCGGCTGCAGAATAATGAGCTACATTATTTAAGGTATGTGTATAAAATTATCTACCTTTTGCACATTGTCAGATAGTCTACACTTGCATCTACACTAGTGGAAATACAAGAACGAGAGCGTGAATGTAACATAGGGTACTCAAACGCGAGAGAATGCAGTTACGAGCCTCCCCACAACCTCACCGTCTAACTACAAACCAGTAACGCGAGCCAAGATTCTGCCACGGACTAAATAAATCAGAAATAACGGATATGAACTAAACTGACGCAAACTAAACTACTCTGAAAGAGTTGGTAGCGCTAGTATTTATCCAGACGTCCCCCGTGCTAGAACTGCTACCAAAAATTGCATCGTGCTATGAAATCTAAAAAGAGTACTACGAATCTTGCCATTCAAAACTTTGGGCACGATTCAACCGCGCATGCGTAGAGTTCACATTTGAAAGGTCAAGGCAAACTCGTCACTTTGAAATTTACAGCGACCAATGGCGCGCCCTGTGGTTTCTCCCGCTTTCCCGATTTCCCACGGGAATTCTCAATTTTTTGGGTAAATTTTGGTACTTAAAGGTACTTCTTAATGTTAATCTCAGTAGTGTCAGTACCTATGTGCACAATTTTAGCTAAATCGGTTCAGCTATTTATGCGTGAAAGCTACACAAACAGACTACGATTCATTTTAATGTATAAGTAGGGATATAGATAGGAGTTAGAAAAAAAAAATTATTTATTTGTCTGTTCTTTCTATCTAAATTATACTGTATTCTCTTATAATGTAATGTAATGTTGTGTGGTGTCCTGAATAAATGTATTTTCTTTCTTTCTTTCAAAAAGCCTACACGGAGAGAAGATATAATAATTACTAGCGGCCCGCCCCGGCTTCGCACGGGTATTTAATATATATTTATTGTAGATTGAGATATAAACTATCCTATCTCTCAAGTTGGATCGAACTGCACATGGTGTGCGAATTTTATCATAATCGGTTAAGTGGTTTAGGAGTCCATTGAGGACAAACATTGTGACACGAGATTTATATATATTAAGATGTCGATTTCTACAGCTCACGCTACCCGCGCTGGTCCGCGGTTTTGTTTCGAGACGAAATTATCAGATGCGAGGTATGTGCTTTATGTACGATTTTGCAACGGCTGGATAAATGTTATTCTACTAACAAATTATAATCTGACTGAAATAAAAGTACCATTATTACAACAGAGTTCACTATACAAAATAAAAGTACCATTATTACAACAGAGTTCACTATACAAAATAAAAGTACCATTATTACAACAGAGTTCACTATACAAAATAAAAGTACCATTATTACAACAGAGTTCACTATACAAAATAAAAGTACCATTATTACAACAGAGTTCACTATACAAAATAAAAGTACCATTATTACAACAGAGTTCACTATACAAAATAAAAGTACCATTATTACAACAGAGTTCACTATACAAAATAAAAGTACCATTATTACAACAGAGTTCACTATACAAAATAAAAGTACCATTATTACAACAGAGTTCACTATACAAAATAAAAGTACCATTATTACAACAGAGTTCACTATACAAAATAAAAGTACCATTATTACAACAGAGTTCACTATACAAAATAAAAGTACCATTATTACAACAGAGTTCACTATACAAAATCATCCATTTATTTTCACTGTGTTTGGTATTATCCAATGAATATCTTTTATCTGATTATTGAAAAACCGTGTTTTAGTTTCATTGCGTTTCATGCAATTACAATTGAAAGCTCTGTCTGGTGGTATATCTGGTTACGACATTTTTTACCTACATCCATTCTAGGCAATCCTAGTATCTAGTTAAAGTCTAGCGCTAAATAACTACACCTAGGAATTTCCACAATTCCTAGTATTTAAATAGCTTGGGAAACCTAACCTGGTTTAAGTCGATTGCAGCGAATTTTTAAATAGTTTAGGCATTCTTCACGTGCAGGAAGTGTTTAATTGGTTGCTGATGGACCCCCCGGTTGGGACGAGCTCGGTTTTTGTTATTTTTTAGCTGCAAGCGTGTTTTTTAGTATTCTGATCCAGTTTGTAGCCATGTTAGCTAGTCCAACATGAACATGGATGATTTTCTTATATTTTACAGGACTGGCCTGATAGCTCAATTAGTAGTAGCTCTGCCTTTCGAACTATAGTTGAGGGTTCGATTCCCAACCAGGACAAACATTTGTGTGATGAACATAGGTATTTTTTCTGTGTCTGGGTGTTAATTAAAATTTTAATTAAAAGTCAAAGTCAAAATATCTATTGCAAATAGGCTATTTTTAGGACTTTTACAAGTCAAAATTATATTAGGTACTCAAAATTAAGTTATTTTACTGAGCTTATAAAATTTCGAAGTGCTTATTAAATAATTATAAATCAATCAATCAAATAATATTTTATTGACATAAACGATTTACATTTATTGAAGATTCCATTGACTCCTGAACTAGTTTATCACTGTATTTCAGGAGCCATGGCTTCTCCCCTTAAAATAGGACTTATGGAATAATATACAGCAAGCCCATTACAATATATGAGTTTGAAAAAAAGACTACTCTCTTTCTCACTACTGGTGTAATAAAAATAGAAAAAAGAGAAGTTATATAATATGCACATTTATATGAATCTAATTATAATTTAGATCACAGAGTATTATATCATGGTACAACTTAAGGTTGTAATCATAAACTTAAAGCTTTTGCTACAGAGCAATCAGTAGTCTGTCTTACCAGTTATGTCTAAATAATAAATAATCATTTGACATTATAATCATTTAATTAGTAAAATTAATTTATTAATATGTAGGTACATGATAACTTCAAACTTGTCAATTTTGAATTACACCTGTGAATTGAAGAGTTAGCAATCTTTAAATTTAATTAACCTTAATTAACACTACATCACAAAAGTAACACTTTCCCAACTAAGCCGTAGGTGACACCCTGTTATGACCGCGCCGCCATAAAGTAGAGCTTAAAATAATATAGAGTGGCATTGCCTTCATAAATCGTTAATATAGTGGAGAGAGCCTCTATAACGTGGCGCACTCTATTTGGGATAATTTACTGCTCCACGTAGGGGTGGCGCGCGTTTATTGTTACATTTTGGAATAAAATAAAGAAATCGTATTATTTCCAACATTTGTTGTGGCTCAAGATCAAAACCATTGAAAGGCGGTCCCGGGCCCGTTTTCTCATTTAAATTATTTCATCAAAAGTATGCGTTCAATATAGAGTTTATGATACGTATCCTAATTTTGATTAATGATAATAATAACATACTAAAATAAATATTAGGTAGCTAGTATTCCGCGCGCTTATGTCTAGTTTTCTTCGTATAGAACCTTGTGCCACCCCTGCCCGCGGGTGGCAATATCCGACCATATTAAAGAATAAAACTGTCAAAACCCATTTATTTGAATAATATCATCCCTTGAACACTTTTTTAACCGCTCAGCTATTCGAATATCAACTTTATGCTAATAAAATTTAAAGTGTAAATTGAGTCACGCGATGATGGCCGTAACTTAGTTTTTATGGAGCGTATGGTAAATGCCACTTATATGGATAAGTGCATGAAACGCGAGAATTTCCAGAAAATATAGGGGAATTTCGCCGTGATTCTAGACGCTGGCATATTTTCACGCCACGCTGCCGAACGTTTGAGAAGCACAGTTTAAATTAATAAGTGCCCACTGTAAATAATTCCACCATCACCCCACGCTAGTCCACCTCGAGACATCCCACCGGCCTGTCCCTTAACATCCCACTGGCCTGCCCCTAAACATCCCACTGGCCTGTCCCTAAACATCCCACTGGCCTGTCCCTAAACATCCCACTGGCCTGTCCCTAAACATCCCCCTGGCCTGTCCCTAAACATCCCACTGGCCTGTCCCTAAACATCCCACTGGCCTGTCCCTAAACATCCCACTGCTCATTCATTCATTCATTCCTTCTTTGTTTAGTTTTTATTAGTGACAGACTGATCGATTCCCGCGACAATTTAATGGAAAGCGGACGACTGGCTGCGGTCGCCGGCGCTGCCCGGCCCGCCACTGCGGTCGCGCTATTGAATTCATGCGCCGCAGCCGCCGCCCTAAACTAAATTGAAAAGCCTGTTGGCAATAACGGGTCAGGACATGAGAAAATATAGTTTTTCATCTATATATACACGGTGGAATTTAATTCACTCTTTTCCTTAAATGTATGTATCCAGTCCATGCTATAGAACGCTCTCACATAATTGCTTAAGGAAATATTTTCATTGAATAAGCGGATAAATTACGTAGGTACATAACTACCTATTATGCACTTCTGCGGAGTGCGGACCCAAACTGTACACCTAACATATACTTAACTTCTTTTTATTCTTCGACTAATAGCTTATACTTACGTAAAATATATATTTAAGAACGACAATTCTTTTAGAGTAGTCTTTACCCTGGTTTTATGAAATAATTTAGTCATTTTCAATGTATGTAAGGTATGCACTCGGAACGCTACAGAATTAGAATGCTTTTGCAATTAATTCGTCTAATTATTATCATTTTGTCTTATCTGCTGTAATTTTTGTAATGACACGGCGGTAATATTGCCAAATAAAACGTGTCGTATTTAGTGAATGAAACCTTGTCCCTTGTCCCACGCCCGCCGCGCGGGTGAGTGAATGAAACGCGCCGCCCGGTGCGGTCGGCGCGCTCGAGTTCATATTATTGCTGTTGCTATTGTTATTGCTTTTACAACACGTTGCATAATACAGATTTATATGCGTTTGATGAGTTTCAATGATCGAGTATTACCGTAAGGGTTTGGAGGATCAAAGATTAAGATTCTATTTGATACAGGTACCTCTAAAGTACACAACCAAAGCAACTCCGTTCTAAAGTTTAGTTGAAGCGCTGATTGTGGAATGCTCATTACTATTTTTCATTTCACTGGAACAGTTGAAAACTCTTAGATTAGTTTTCAACTGTTCCAGTGAAATGGTCATGGTCCTGTGAGGATTGCGAGCAACTATAACCCAGTTTACCAGTGGCCGAACTCAAATCTTTGGAGATTTATTATTATATACTCACTTGGCCATTCCAAAACTGAACTTGTAGGGAGGTGCACATTCTCATATAAGATTATACTATCACTTGTCTGAAATCTACCCACATACACCACACTTATGACAATCACATCATTACCTAAGGTTTTGGAAATATTTACAAACAAACAAGTATACAAGCAAACAAACACATTTTCACATTTATATATTAGTAGGGAAGAGATAAGGATTCGAAGATTACATGTACGTAACGTTACGACATTATTTTTATTTTATTTTTTAAATTTCCAATTTAATTAGGTTAATACATGCCCACTGCTGGGACACGGACCTTCTCTCACATGGAGAGAGTGGGCCATCCGCCACGCTGGCCAAGAGCGGGTTGTTGGATGACTCAGTTATATTTAAGAATATTGTAATTCTTTAAAATTGCTTTCCTTATGGAATTTTCCTTCATCGTGGATATTTGATTACATACGTCAATGTGTGATGTATTTATCGAACCAATTATTATAGCACCGAAACGAACCCGACCCGACCTCCCCCCGTTCCCACCTGTGGCATTCCTCCCACGGAATTACATCACGGAGCTATTGTCTATAGAAATGAGAGCGCACCGCGCACGTAATCACCGCACAGATTGACTAAATTGTCTATGATTCCGTCATATTATTAGTTTTTTCTTTCTACAGGTGTGAACAATGGGTTCTTTTGATTGTATGATTGATGAATATCTTGACTCTACAGTTCTCAGTAGAACTGTAGAGTCTTCTCGGTAGAAGGGTATATGTTCCTTGCTCTACAGTGGTGCCTGCCAATATGTACGAATCTAGAAAAGTGTTCGGAAAGAATCATCGTATCCAATCGTGTGACACTAAAATTGATGAGTTTTTAGTCAGCGATAGATGAATTTCGTGATTAAATAATTAATTCGAAGTATATCTTTTCATGTTTGAATTTATCATCGTCTAACATTTTGATTAATTATCGTGTTGTGGCTCTGACGTAGATCATAGATAAGTATAGAAGATTATGTTTTCAAAACATGTTTTATCCTAAAAAATAAGAGAAAAATGGTATGTGCAGGAGAAGTGAAACATGAGTCGGTTACTTTTAGAGTTACTTATAGATATTAGACTTTAAATGTAACCGTTGTCAAATACTAATATATAGATATTCCTTCCTACCAATAAAAACTGTATATTCAGTGGAATTACTACTCAGTGTTTTCTATTGTTTTATCTTAGACTATATGGACTGCAAACTCAATAGAGAAAAACAAAACACAAAATAACTATTCCTCCGCCACGCACTGTTTATTAGTGAGGGGGTTAAAATCTACAACCGCTAATAAGTTGTCTACATCTACTTCCAGTTTAAATATCTGCGAGAAAGTGTCCTCAATACTACCGTTTTCTTAACACATTATCAGATCAATATCAGAATTATCAGAAGCAATGCAGTGAACCGTTTATCACAAAAAGCTATGTAACATTTCTGTGCCCATACTAGGAACACAGTGTGCCGACATAGAGAGGCGCGCGAGATTCAATGAATCGACCAGCAGTCAATGCAATCTGATAGTATGAGAATTATGTGATTACAGAGTTCTGTGAAAAAAAACTTGACACTTAACATGATCGTGCGAGTTCTCAATTTGAAATTCGTATTTGGTTTTTATTGTCGATAGGCAAGTTTTTGTCATTGAGAAGACGATATTGATTAAGAATTAGCTATTTTTCTGTGGTATGAATAGTAAATATTTTTTTCGTTTGCGTTTGCTATACTGTGATGTTAGGGTAAACTTTTAAACTGTTCCCAAAAGTAGAAATACCAAAAGCAGAAAATTTTCTTTTAAGCAAACATTCCCTATTTTAGACTACATCATTGCTTAACATCAGGCGAGGTAGTGGTCAAACGCTATGCCTATAACCTACCAAAGATTAAACTATCTTAGTGCGAGTTGTGAGCTGTCACTGTCACTGACCTGTCATTCTGTTGTGCATCACTCGCCCGGATCCACGGCACGGCGCCCCACTCCTCCTCCTTCACCTCCTCCTCCTGTTTTGGCTTCAGCAGCGTCGACAGCCACGTGTACGACTTACTGCGCTTCATCGTCACATCACTACTTCACATGCACATCACTAGTGAAACAATATCAACCACTGTCACAACCTTCTGATCGTGTATTAACTCTTTTTGATAATCACTATTTTAGTTATGTTTTTGGTTAGGATTTGGAATCACTTTTGTTTTTTTATTTGTAGTGTTGACCCGTTTGAAGTTTCGCACTTTGGAACTGTGCATTTGTGATCACTGGTAGATATTTAATAAACGTGACAAGATACTCTCCGAGCTATGATAGGTCCAACAAAAGGTCCAGTATTGTGATGTACCGACGCTTAAACTGCGTCAAAATATCAATTAATTCAGACTCATTAAAATTTCTCGCCTTCATACACGACCGTAGCATTCACATATTTTGTTCGCATCATTCAATTTTCTACGCTAAAATATCTATCTGAGAGGTCAAAATGGCTTAGATAAAAGCTGATCGAAGAGGAATTGAAGTCTCATCGAACAAAATTAACGCTCGACGATAAATAATTCAGAAAATATTAACCGAAGCTGTATTTGTAGATATATTTGTTACGAGTTCCGTAAATATTCACTCTCTGTACAACTACCGTGAAATACCAGATTTGCGATAGGTTTTAAAAAAAAAGCAACCGACGTTAGCTTTCCTTGTGTTGATGGTACACGTTATACCTTAAGCATTTCAATAAAGTGTATGAAATGAAATAATCACAAATATCACACCCGATTTAAAGTGACGATTGCTTATTAAAGTTCCTAAAGTATCGGTATGCGTCAAATAAAGGTTAAGGGTCCCTCAGCGTGACGGATCTCTAAAGGTAAAGGTGAGTGGGACCTCCACCGACCCGTTACCTCCACAATAGAGGCGCTGATCACGCATGGCAACACCATACCAACCAGAGTAATGAGGCACCAGACGTGCATCTATTGAATAAGGGATTGGGTTCGAATGCAAAGGTCTGGTTTTTCTGGGTAATAGAGAATTGAGCTTTCTTTACGCTTGAATCTTGTATCGTAATTGGAAAGGTCGTAAGCGAAATTTTATCAATAAAAGTAGTGTGTTAAATCGAGTTGTGTGAATACATGGTTCTAGAGAGTATCTCACGTTTATAGGGCACCTTTTCATACAACGATATGTTCACTAGCAACCCTGAAAGATCCGTCTGCAGTACCTGAAACAAAACAAGAGTGACTTTTAGAGAAATACAACGAAAAGGTTAATTGGTCAGAACATTTTTCTAAAGAACAAATCAAATGACAGATTTTTTGATGTTTTAATTTGTATACAACTACAGTTTTTGTAGACTTTTGTCACAGCAACTATGTTATGCTGTTATATTTTAATCCATGGTTTTAATGCTGAATGCTAAGGTGTCAAAAAGCAGGCATTGTGCTAGTGGTTGAAGTGACAGCTGACAGCTGACGGATGTCAGTAGACACTCCCGTTCGTGGTGTACCGTAGAACTTGACTTACAAATCTTACAATGAGCTTGGCGGATGGCGCACTGGATTCAACGAACTTGAAATGAATAAACGAGACGACGGTCTTCCTTTTAGGTATAGTTTGATATGATTTAATTAAAATAAGGAAATGAATATCTTTTTTGTGAAACATACCAGAAACATTAATGTATATACGGAAGTTATAAAATTGGCATTTATGTTTATTAATAAAAGTTAGTCTAAATCTTTAAAAAATAAATTGTAATCCCGGAGGTCTTCCCGTCACCAATTTGTCACAGATAATTGCCATCATTATGTTTCCAACAGAATCTTCCGAAAGTTCAAGAAATCAATTAATCTCTTCTCACCATCCGATTCCAAAATCATTCGACGCAAGTTGTTCGCGCTACCGGAACTTTTAATGAGAACAAAACTGCAAGTCAGCAGACCTAGTCTTTTTAAACGTATTTTGAACTCTGTGCCTTAGCAATAAGGGTGATTGTTATTGAGAGCTTTCTGCTAAAGACTGTAACACAAGGCGTGTGGCCAAAGCTGTCACAGTTTAGTTCGTAGTCAGTACAGCTATAGCATGAGTTTGTATGGACTCTGGAGCACAGCTTGTGCAGTAGTTGGTATATGTCGATGGCAGAGAAGGGCAGTGAGTCGGCGTTTAATGCGAGATTAAAATCCTTGGGGCGATTTCTCGCGTTTTGTTTACACTAATTAGATGGCTTGTAGGAGGTTCCACTGCCCCATGAGAATCGACCAACTGAACCGTTCAGATATCTACTTCTGAAGCGTTCAGTGACAATCTAAGAAGTAAAATGTTGATGACAGACTTAAATTGTTGTTCAGTGTTTATGTTTAGGCAATAATTGACTGGCCCGATAGCTCAGTTGGTAGTAACCCTGCCTTCTGAACTGCAGGTCGTGGGTTCGATTCCCACCCAGGACAAAACATTTGTGTGATGAACATCGATGTTTGTTCTGTGTCTGGGTGTTTATATAGTATTCTATGTATGTATTTACAAACAAAAAGTATCTAAGTATTGTATCAGTTATCTGGTTCCCATAGTACAAGCTTTGCTTAGTTTGGGGCTAGATGGCGCTGTGTGAAAAAAAAAAAAAAAAAAAAAAAAAAAAAAAAAAAAAAAATTACACAATCAAAACAATATAAATAGTTCTCTAACTTTTTGATAATTTAACATTTTACATTTTGAAAAACTGACTGAACTAACATAATAATAATAATAACGCTCAACGATCACATATATAGATCCTGGACCCTAACTAGGATTCCCTGTATCTAGAGACCCAGGAACTACGAGGACCATGGTCCCACAACACCCAGACTCAGAACAAGTATTTGCGCTTTTTTTCCTGTGCACAAATACTTGCCCTGCCGCGGGAATCGAACCTGCCGTCCGGATTATGAGCTGACCTGCTCAACCACCACACCACAGAGGCTGTCAACATAGAGCTCAGTCTACGAACTTGTTGCTCAATATATTGATATAAATATGTAATAACGTATTTAATGTCACTCTCTAGGGATTTAAATGATTTCGTCCAAAAGTTATCAAACCTAAATTCCATCACTATAGCTCCAACCACAATACTCCGGCTATTACGTGCACAAGTCTTTCGCTCACAATAATTCTGCCAGTCACCGCAGTCATTGCTTTTGTAAGTTTAACCAATTTTCCGCCCTGTTCACACTTCCACACGGCACACAGAGAATGGCCGATATAGAGTGTACAACGAATACACGCGACACACTCGACATACATTCTAATGGAGAATCGCCTCTGTGGTGTGGTGGCTGAGCAGATCGGTTCATAACCCGGAGGCGGCGGGTTCGATTCCCGCGGCAGGGCAAGTATTTGTGCACAGAAAAATAAAGGGCAAATACTTGTACTGAGTCTGGATGTTGTGGGACCATGGTCCTCGTAGTTCTTGGGTCCCTAGACGCAGAGAATCCTAGTTAGTGTCCAGGATCTATGTATGAGATCGTTGGGTGTTATTATTATTATTATTAAGTCACTTTAGGACCAGTTAGATACCATAAGATTCTGGTAAATCACAGGTTCTGTAGCAGTTACTACAGTTTGGTGTTTACTTAAATGCCGCAGTTTGTACGATAGTGTCTGTGAGCAGGCGTGGATCCAGGATTTGGTTTAGGGAGGGGCAAATCTAAAGCACAATAACTACAGTTCACTCTAAGAGGCAGTGGTGCCTTTCACTTCTTCACAACTTGACGGACTGTTCTTTAAAGGTCAATATGACGTAGGGTTAGACTAAACGACAGGCAGATAGATAAACGGACCACAAAATACTCATATAAGGAACTAAAATGGAGCCTTAAAATGGGTAAACGTTTTTGTTGTACTTAACAATTTTCCGTGGATCCTACCTGGCTGAGTCGCCATTTTGACACTGCTCCGTAATAAGTCGCAATACTATAAGTAAAGTATAAATCGATCCTGGATACTAATTAAGATCTTTTTTTTCATTTATTACACACATACAAAGGAACATGGCTTTGTCGCTGTGCGCCAACATCGCTCAATCGGTTTACAATCTAATCAGTCCTATGTTCTACCGTAATTTTTAAGTAATATATTCAGACCTTAGGCATCTTCTGACAAAGGAGATGATAAAATACAGATACTTATGTACTGGTACTTCGACAGAGTGTAGTATTTTTGTTTACTCATTCCTCTCACATTACCGATCCTCTTATGTGCTTTATAAAAGTAAGCTTTTCCAATAAAAGCACATCGGTTTGAATATGAATTCAACAGTTTTTCCTCGTGTCCATGTCGTGTGAACTACATTAAAGTAGATAAGAACTATTTCACGGTTGTACGGGGACGCTGCGGTCGAGAGTCGGTCGCGGCGGAGTGTAATGATCGTTGCTTCGCTCTACCAAATATTTTATATTTCAACAATACTTTATTACCGCACCGTTGGCCGCACTCCGGCAAGTTGGTCCGCAGTATTATTGCTACATGAAGAAAAGTAAGACCAAACTAAATGGAAAACCACCAGTGAAATGACTCCAATGACCATTTCCCCTGGTTCTTTCTTTCATTTTGGTCTGTGATAGGTATGATTCAATAGTGAGTGATGCAGTTACATGTATCAGCATCATCGTCAGAACTATTTTGTTCTCATTACTGCACTTGTGGTGAACTATTCACGCCTCCCTCCGGACATACCATTTTTGAAAGCAGATTACCGGCTTATTCTTGTTTCTTCATTTTGCTTACATTTTTATTACTGATTCCATGATAGGAATGATCCCTCTACAACTGACAGAGGAGGCAGAACGTACTGCATTGTTGGTCCTACAAATATTTTTACAATCCAAGATAGCTGTTATGTAGTCGATTTTAACAGATAATGCATAGTTTCTATGGATTTTGTTTACTCAATGTACCGACTCCGGCTGATTTCTCGATCGCATAAGAGGTTTATTTCATACCTGCGATTTTTGAACCAAAAATCAACATCTACACTAATAAATTCGCTACATGTGTGACATGTGAATGCATGCTGTGTTTCCGTTAAATAGACAATGCATTAAGCCAAAATGTATGTTTAGTAAGTAATATAGGTCTTTACCTATGAAATTGCCGTTTTGTTTGAAAAAAGTTAAAGTATTTTTTTTTCGAACTTATTTATTTCTTTTATTCAAAGTAATCACCCCTGCAATCAATGCATCTTTGCCAACGCTGTGGCAGTTTATGGATGCCCTTCTTGAAAAAATCAGCAGGACGGGAGACAACAAACTCTTCAAAGGCGTTTTGTACTGCCTCTCGGGAATTGAATTTTTTTCCCGCTAAAAAGTTGTCCAAATTTTGGAAAAAGTAATAGTCGGTAGGCGCAAGATCTGGTGAGTATGGCGGATGAGGGAGAGCTTCCAAACCCAACTCATGCAGCTTAGAGACGGTCTGTTGTGCAGTATGGGGTCGCGCGTTGTCGTGAAGTAGCAGTGGAGACGACCGATTGACCAAAGCTGGTTGCAGACGTGCGAGTTTCGCCATCATTGTGGTCAGTTCTTCAATGTACACATCTGCAGTAATGCTCTCGCCGTTTTGTAAAAAGCTATGATGAATCACACCAGCACTAGACCACCAAACTGTGACCATCACCTTTCTAGGGGTCATTTTTCGTTTTGCACATTGCTTTGGTACCGAACCAGGATCTAACCAACTTGCTGAGCGCTTTCGATTGTCAAAAAGAATCCATTTTTCGTCGCACGTAACAATTCGGTTCAAAATTCCTTCATTTCTGTGCCTGTTAAGCAGCGCAAGGCAAGTCTCGACGCGTACGTTGCGCTGGCGATCGTTAAGTTCGTGGGGCACCCATCTATCAAGCTTTTTTATATTGCCAATCTGTCGCAAATGGACCAATATTGTTTTGATGCTAACATCAAAAGCTGCTGCCAGCTCAGCTGTAGATTTAGATTCATCAGCTTCCACAATCGCCTTTAATTCATCATTGTTGACCAAAGTTTCCAGACGACCACGAGGTTCATTTTTCAAGTCAAAATTCCCAGAACGGAACCGAGCAAACCAATAACGGGTTGTACGTTCGTTTGTACAGTTCTCTACGTAAACGTCGTTGATGTTACGTGTCGTTTGTGCCGCGTTGGTGCCACGACGGAACTCATATTCCAGAATTACACGAAATTTCAAAGTATCCATTATGAGGAAAAATGTTGAAATGTAATGAAAATACAACGCTAATCAATAAACAAAAGACTTATATATTGTAAATAGAATGTCATATTTTTAAAACAAAATTAATTTGAATTTAAAATTCATAGCCAATCAAAACTTTTTTTTGTTTGAAAAAGTCTGTACTGCAATACGGCAATTTCATAGGTAAAGACCTATTATTATTTAAAACAGTGTAATTTTCAATAGGAAGTCGAAATAAATTCATATAAACATAAATAAATAAAAATAAAAATCTCAGTAAATTATTACAAACGCTTAATTAAACTACGGCTGCAGTCATATGCTTGGAAAACGTGTTTTATTTTTGAGAAAGTTCGGTACTGATGCCACAAAGATAACGCGATTAACCTTAATATAGTCAGAAAATTAGACGACAAGCATTTGACAGTTCCAAATGAGGATGCTGTTAGTGTAAAGCACATCAGCCATTCACTTGATGCGCGCGTGACTCTCCCTCTCTCTTTCACCTCACACACGCCGCGCGAGCGTCATTTGTCATCTCCACCACAGTCTAAATAATAAAAAGTAAAATATCAGCTCTCGACCAACAGTAATTTGGAACACAGACCATATTCACAATACAACACCGATACGTTACATTAGTGTATCCAAGTGTTTTCAAGACAGTAAAAATGGCAGTTACATTGAACTTTCTCTTATTGTGCAGACCCAGTCACGTTACAGGGCGCATGCCACAGACTACTAAGTCTGCTAGTGCAGCTAGGATAAAGGGCACACAAGGCCGCGCGAGGTCGTCCTCCCTCGACCTTCCGGCAAGTAGGCCCGCCGCGGGTGGTTGTGGCTGATCTAGGCAGGCGCTGGTTCATTCATGGAAAATACTATTGTTCATTAGATATTTGCGTTTCTATAGCTCCATGTAAGGTTTGTTAGCTCACAGACGTGGAAGTAAAAGCGACAGGCGGGAAATTGAGAACAATCGAAAGTATTTGATTATTTGTATTTTAGCACAAACATTGTATACAAAGAGAACTTAGTGCTATTTTCGTAAACTTAGATGTGCAAAATAAATGGTAGAGTTGTAATAAATAACAAATATCTGTCACGTCAATGAAATCCCGAATTATTTTACAACGGAGCTGATAAATACTAACAAAAAAACGAGTGTGCTTTAGACCACATGACTGAAGTTAAAACTTCTTTAGTTTAGCTCCATCTATCGGCCGGTATAACTTTGTTCTTGCTTTGTTTAATGTTAATGTCGCCATTATTGTAAAGAAGTTTTACTTCAAAAATTGGGATGGCAGGTAATTAAATAGACTCGGTCGTCGTGACCTGCGGTTGGATGCGTGAGCGTTGTGCTAATGGAGGGAGGTCGAAAGGACTTACATATTTTGCCCTCAAACGTACCAGTATATGAAGCAAACGGAAACAAATGGAGTATAGATGAGCAATGTTCAGTAGCTTATCTCGGTCACTACCTCACCAAATGAATAACATGGTTTTGGTTGATTTTTCGTTGTTTTATCAAATTGTCATGGTGAAGTTTCAACATACCACCGACCAAATCTTACGTCGGCGAGCATCCATACTATATTTGAGAAAAAATTGTTGTTGAATCACGTTTCACTTTTTAAAAAACATAGTTCTAAACATTTTAGCAACAAGCGGAATTTCAGCCCGCTCTCCCAATTGAGGTCACATGCCCAGTGGCTGCAAAAATCTTCAACTATATTTCCATTATCTATATTTTCACCGACTAAGTATACTCGGTATAAGTATACTTCTGCTGATTGCTGTATATCAATCCTCTGCACTGAGCTCTAGCGTGCAACATTGATACCCTCGCTGCGTGAACTATCCCAGTAAGCATTAGTCGGAGTCAGTACACCTCGTCGTGAAACATATTATAACAAGCAAATGTTATTCCGTGACGCACAATACGCATGTCTGTATTAAAATAAGATAACATTGATGTAGGCTGTAAGAAACGCTGCCTTGTTTCAGAGATACTGCGTATCTTGTCGGAACTTTAAGAAATAGTTAAGCTTTGTTTACTTGCCCGCGTACATTCTAACCATACGTCGACGCATGCGCATGTTTGTACCTACTTACTACTGTTTGTCACATCTTCCCGAGACACACGTTATTGCCCGCGCCGCGGCTGAGCAGCTACAACGGCGCAAATTTATATAAGACTAGTTACGCACCGCGATTTCACCCGCGGATAAAAAGTATTTTAATTATTTGCTCATCCCACCGGAAAATGTCACTTTTCCAGGATAAAATGTAGTCTATATGTTAATCCAGTGTATAAGATATCTTGGTACCAAATTTCATCCAAATCCATTCAGCCGTTTGATCGTGAAGGAGTAACAAACATACATACAAACACACATACAAACTTTCGCCTTTATAATATTAGTGTAATAAATAATTATTTTTAAAAATGACTCCCAAGACTCCCAACTCACATACATAGATGAACTCTAACTAGGATTCCCTATGTCTAGGGACCCAGGACCTACGAATACCGTGATCCCACATGCTAACCACTACACCGCAGAGGCTGTCAAATGTAAAACCAACTAATCCTGGTGTCGCAGGTGCTAATGAGAACCTCTAGATATCTTCATTACGCAGATTGCTGCACTAACGCAGCGCCGATGGTTCCATTTGACCGATCTACTGCGGTACATTATTACGTTGTAACTCCGTCGTAAGATGACTAGTTACACTGGACGTAACTACCTGCTTTTATAGATAGAGTTGTTGCTACAGACTAAGGAAACAGTAGTTTTCTTAATTATATGATTGATGCCGTACGGGAATTAGATAATTTGGCCATTCCGTTTTACTGTAGAGCTTTACCGATTAACGATTTTGAAAATTCGGTAATTGCCAAAGAACCTTGTTTGAAAAATCTTGATGAATAATGTGTTGTGGTGGTTGAGAAGGTCGGTTTTGTAATCAGGTGGCGGCGGGCTCGATTCCCGCGACATCCCAGATAATTATCCGCAGAAAAATAAGCGCAAATACTTGTTCTATGTTTAGGTGTTGCGGGACCGTGGTCCTCGTAGTTCCTGGGTCCTTAGATACAGGGCATCCTATGGGGTCCAGGATCTATGTATGTGATCGTTGTGCGTTATTTATTTTACTATAATATGTATAAGCAATAAATAACAGCAAACAATGCGTGATAATTTACAATCAACTTTAATATATTGCCACGTATATTTAGTTTCCTCCGCCCACCGATATTGACACATACTGTTAAGGCGCGTTTTACACGAGCGTGGGCCGCGATACTGACACGCTCAGCGAACGCTTACTCACAGATAAAATAATTAAAATATTGCATGGGCCCTTACACTGCAGGTGACCGAACCTTGCACCAGGCAGGCAGATGTGACACGACTGTGATTTGCTTTAAACCCGTATCCTAGAATCACGCTCAGTCGTGAATCAAAGTCAAAGAAATATGCTATCCAACTCACCGCCGCGCGGTAAGGTTCCCAGAATACTGGCAGCATCACCTCGCTGAATTAGAATGTGCCATATATTATACATATATTTTTAAATTCTTTGATTTTACAGAACATTTACATCTGTATGGGACATTGCCGTTGACCTAGAAAGGGAAAATTTAAAAACATGAAGATTTTTATTTCACAAGCTTTTAAAGTAATAAATCCAAGAACTATCGTCGGTGGTCGAGTCACTCTCTCAATAAGTACCTACATATTATTTGATTTCTCAAACTGCCTCAATAATTTCTGGACTATTTGTGATGTTCTGTGGTCGCGAGTGAAGCTAAATCAAAAATAAACTGTTCTCCTACTTCTGTTTCCTGATTACATGTAAGGTATGAGTTCCTTTATGAAGCTACGCCATAATAAAATTAATGAAGATATAAATTATTTCTAACACCCTTAGTAAATCTAACACGGTAAGAAGGTCAGTGAAGATTTATGAACAAACACAATATTGACAAACAGCCTTTGTGGTGTGTTGGTTTTGAACGTCAGATCATAGCCCGGAGGTGGCGGGTTCGATTCTCGGTGCAGAACATGTATATGTGCACAGAAAAAAGCGCGAATCCTTGTTCTGTGTCCTCATGGGTGTTGTGGACGCATAGTCCTCGTAGTTCTTGGGTCCCTAGACACAAGGAATCCTAGTTAAGGTCCAGGATCTATGTATGTGATCGCTGGGCGCTATTATTATTATTATTGATAGATTAGTACATTTATCACCAACCCGCACTTGGCCCAAGTCCCAGCAGTAGGAACGTATTGGGCTGATGATGACCGGTAATATGTGCCTGACTATTTATTGTTAGAATAAGTTTATTGAACGATAGAATGGTCGTTGAAACGTGAAACGGCGGAACTTTTGGTCCCGCAGTTTCACGCTGCCACAACGGTCATCGATTGATCAATCATAATTATCTCTCTATTTAGGAAGTAGTTGGATAATATTAAAAGCATGATTGATCTTTGCTGGTTTTATCATATAACAGACACATTGGTTATTAACATCGGTAAACTCCAAGCTCGACGCCGCAGTGCTTTCATTCAGCCCGCAATAAATCATATTGTACGAGTAATAACGAATTAATACGATGTTGTACCATTTGATCTCCAGATAAACATATAGATACGTTTTAGAAAGCACAGCCTTCTGTGCAATACTTTCTCTACCAACTGTCCATCGTCCACAACTTGAGAACTTTCCAATACGCGGCTGTAACTTTAGCACCCATTAACAAAATACCTCTGAAGCGGTTAAAATCAAATTATGTCCACCCGTCAAAACAGTAAAGTTTTTTTTTATGTTAGTGCATGATGTGACGAGCTAGTCGTTCACCTGATGTTAAGCGACACGGCCACCCATAACAGAACAGTATCACTCGGAACCCTAAAACATAGAGTTTCGCATGACACTGCACTGCGCACATCATCCTGAGACATCAGCACAGTCTGGTAATAAGATTACTGGATTGTGAGATCAAGGGGGTGATCACGAAACTTTGATTGCAATGCAACAGCAGAAATTTCCATACTAACTATGCACATAAGCTGCGTATTCAAACTGTCAAATTCATACAAATTTGTGTTTCTATTGGTTGCAATCGAGCTACGTAATCGACCAGCAGATCATAAATTATTATTATTATTATATTTATATTCTGGCTATTTCAAGAACTGCATCTGACAAATTATCAAGAAGCCTTCTTATAAGACCACACAAACAAAATTAAAATTTGTAAAATATATTTTTTTTTTAAATTGACTACTCGACATTACTCATAAATAAATAATGAGCGAATTATGTTATCCTGCGGCGGCGCAACAGTTTGGTAATTATTATGTGTTAACAAAACTTATTTATTATTTTACATTCTTAATTGGTTTCGTACAAGGACTAAATGTATTCGATCGCAACTAGTTTCGTACAAAGAGGAAAATGTCTTCGATCGCAACTAGTTTCGTACAAAAACGAAAATGTCTTCGATCGCAACTAGTTTCGTACAAAAAGGAAAATGTCTTCGATCGCAATAAGTTTCGAACAAGGACAAAAAGTCATCGATCGCAACTGCTTACGAAGATTCGGTTTTCGGGTTTTTCATGTCTCTTTTTGCAATTGACGTTGATATCGCTTCCTCCTACTTTAGTGTCGGTTGCAAAGTAGCGTAATAAAGGAGCTACACCCTAAATTGTTAACTAATCTTCCACTCAAGAGATTGTATCTGCTCATTCGGTGCCCAGCTGTGGTCTTACTATTTGTGTAGGTACTGCATGACGCGCCCAAACCAACCCACTGTGTGCCTTCAAACATTAACTGTGATGCTGTGAGCGATAAATCATTCCAAACGGTTTCATGATTGGTCTATAAGGAAGGACTCAACAATTTCGTGCAAGAATTTGTTAAAAAAGAGTGCTACAAAACTACTTGGAAGCTTAGTGACAACTTACTTCAGGGACGCTTCACGGCTGAAATGATTAAAACTAATGAATATCTGAACTCGATAATCTCGAAGCACATTTCAAGGGACAAAAACACATCCATATGATACGTGAAGCTAGAAGATGCTGGGAGACAGCCAGTGGTCGGGATTTCTTTAAATCTTTCAAGCCTTAAACACTGAGCGGTGAATAAGCTCTTCACAAAGTGTTCCTACCAACAGAGGACTCTGCAGTTGCAACTTCGCCTGAATAAAAATGAAAAGAAGTATTTATATAACCACAACATTAAATTATTTACATACTTTGTGTACATGTTATCGTAAAGTTATGTAAAATTAAATATTTGGTAGGATTTCAAAATGTGTTTGCTTGCCGCCGTGAGCTCTGCTGGCACATTTGCTTATCTGTCAGAGTTGGATTACATGCCGGGGACGGACTACCTGGAGGCGAGGATTTAAAAAATCTGCGTATTCTAAACAAATATAAAATACAATTTAATTTATGAATAATTTACAGAACATGTAATGCGGGCATAACTATTGACGTTTTATAAAAGTGGAAATACTCTAATACTACCATTAACTAAAGAAGAATGACAAACGTACGTTTTTGTCTCTTATCACCAGTTCAATATTAAACTGTAAACATAAATACATCAATAAGAAAAAGTGTGTTAAATATATAATCATATTTGACAAGAACTATTTAAAATGCTGTCATTTTTAAGAGCTGGGCCAGTTTATATTATTAGTGTATGATGGGATAAACGCAAAATCTGGAATATTTTTCATTACCAAGAAAATATAAACTGAAAGTGCAAGTGAAAAATTTATTGAATTAAAACCATTCGTTTGTACCTGAAGTAATGGCTGAACTGAACGATGACGGTAAGAATTTCCACCTGGATGAAGTGCTGGGCCAGCTGGGAGCCTTCGGGAAGCACCAGGTGTTCACCATGATGATGCTGTCGCTGGTGTACGCGACCAACTCCATGTACAACGTCAACTATGTGTTCGCGGTCGAGGATGTGGGGTACAGGTCGGTACCGGATCTTGTGAAACATTTCTTCCATCAAGTTTTTAGGAAGTACAATTGGATATTTATTTGGAATAGACTTAGTAAACCAACCTTGAATATTGGAATGTTGGAAACTTGGAAAACACCAAGTTATGATCGTCGATATGAAAATCTGCAACAATGAGGTGCAGTTGACATTATTATTATCATCCATGTTTCCAATGAAGATTTCACCAGTTTATTCATAAACCTGCTCAAAAAAACTAAATTCAAGGCGTAATGAGTATTTTTTATTTTTATGTAATGAGTATTTAGATTCTTTTGAAGGACCAGATATTATTTTGAATCAAGTGAAGTTCTTGTTGATTGAATACAACGTTCGGCTTCCCATCATGCGCGTGTGGCCCGGCCCGTGACACACAGGCAGCACGTTCGTATTATCTTCGTTAGTCTAGTTACAAAATGTTTTATACTCCTTAGTTATCGGGAAACGTGCCTTTGACATAAAAAGAACATTGCCATTACCCAACAATATATCAAGGTAATAGACCAAGTAATACGTTATTGCGGAACATTCAAACTATTGCTTATCGGACCACCATAAATCAATTGGCTTCGGGTAATTTCTAATCGCCTGACTTTACCTACTACTATAGCTATGTACTATCTACTTTCATATTAAAAATCTACTACTTAATTCTAAAACTCTCGCAATTCAGAACCAAATAACTTTATATTAAGAATCTACCGCCAAGTGCGGCAGCTTCACTTGAAAGTCAATTTTTAATCCGAGCAAAATGACTCCGAACATGTTCTTAAAAATCAGTGAAAAACTCTGCTCTGACTAAAGTCTTTAGTAAGTCATTTCTTATCAACATTTTAGCTTTTTTACGTATTCACAGATGCAAAATCCCGTTATGCGACAACGCGAGCACTCCGTTCATGGCGCCATGGATGCAGACCACTGAAGGCGTGAAGGAGATGCAGTACCACCCGCCGCTGGACCCTGGCTGCAGCCGGTTCAACACCAGCGAGCTGATGGACTGCCAGGAGTGGGTCTACGAGATCAACGACAGCTTCGTGGCAGAGGTCAGTACTGTAGTCGCAGATATAGGATCCACTGCTTCCAATAGACGAGGCCTGGATTTTGACCAGCATTGTTACACTTTATGAGAAACATTGTAATTTTTAGTAAATTATTTGATATGTAAAAAAGGTTATCATCTATCTAACTATGAAACCAGTCCGAAATACCGGTTGAGACAAACATTATAATTAGCATAGTGTTGTCGCACGTGGTCACACCAGTTCGTCGGCCACTCTACATATTGGTGAACACTAACATGTCACTGTACTGACAGATTAAGGCAGCATCAAGCTCGGCAGTGACCCGCGACCGCGAAAGCTCGCCCAGAAAATAATATGTATGATACACTATAGCTTAGATAGGTTGTTTTTACAAAAAGTTTTCTATGACTAATTTATTGAAGATAATATTATCATAGCCACTACAGAAAAAATATTGGCCTTTTTTCAATCTAAGATTATTTTCATAATCGTTTGTTTCTACTATCACATCTTATTAACCTGGTGCATCCGTTCCCTACGAAATACGGCGCTACGTGCTTGAGGCTGTTTGCATCACTGGAACGAATCCATTTTCTCAGAACAAACACCGGCTTTAGTTCTTGCTGCACCTTGAAGATGACTCCTATTTGATGCATACTTCGTATAGTAATGCATGAGGGCTTCCCTTCGGTCTACAGATGAGGTATATGCGAGTTGTACGTTACCTGCTGCTAGGACTTGTCTTTTTTCTGAGAGCATTGTCATCATGCTGACCTATAGTGCACGTTGGTTACAGCACGCCAAGGTTACACATAATTCAACAATGAACCTCCATTGTTTTACGATTTACACACCATTTAAATTCTTTATCGAAGTGTCGCAGGATTGGGCAAAACGTACAATTAAAATTATGACGACCAAAACTTTTT
This sequence comes from Ennomos fuscantarius, assembly GCA_905220475.3. Classification (NCBI taxonomy): domain Eukaryota; kingdom Metazoa; phylum Arthropoda; class Insecta; order Lepidoptera; family Geometridae; genus Ennomos; species Ennomos fuscantarius. The sequence goes on along the minus strand of HG992040.1, from coordinate 203,575 downwards.
CTGGATGAGTTAAATATGTACTTACTTACCTAGTTTTTTATCATTTATTCTTAGCTAGTTGACCCACCCTGGCTTCACATGGGTGAATTAGTAAAACGCGGTCGAACGGGATAAAAAGTATGCTATGTCCGTCTCCTGGTTCTAAGCTACCTATCCACAAATTTTTAGCTAAATCGGTTCAGCCATTCTTGAGTTATAAATAGTGTAACTGACACGACTTTCTTTTATATACTCGTATATAGATAATGTGCCAAATACATATTATCATTATTTCTTTCCTTGCAACATTGCCTGCAAGAGGTCGCTTTGAGCGATAAGGCCGCCTGTTGTTACCCCGTGGTATAGTTCGTTCACTTTTTTCATGAGTTTTTAAACAGCGTTGTTCACTTTAAAGTTTTTAATGATTAAGATGAAAAAATAAAAAAAGAAATCACTAAAAACGTTACTCTATAATTCTCTACGTCATCAGTAATGTTTACATTTCCTCTATAAAAACTCATGGTTGATGCAACATAGTTCTTGCGTAGAGTTGAATGGTACTTGAAACTAGTTTGTAGCCAGATTGTTGTGGTAGAGTCGGTAGAGTATATACTTTAGTGAATGTACCCGCGCTCGACCGACGGAAACATGGCGCGTTACATGTGTTTTCATAATAAATATTAACGTTATTGTTTATGATGAGGCTTTATATTTTTAGTTAGAGAAAGAATATAATTTTTGTAGAGTCACAGAAGTTTGGTAAACGTAGAGATAGAATTATTTTATGTAATGGGTTTTATTAAAAACAAAGTCGGGAAAATGGGGTGATGGACGAACCAAGAAAGCGTTTATAAAACAGCCTACAGAGTAGCCAATGTATGTTTAATATCTCAAATAACACAATAGAGCATAAGACAAACAACGTGTGTATAATAATAATAATTTATTCATAAGTCATTAAGCGTACCTATGATTTTTAAGTTTTAGTCCTAAAGTTTGTTTGCATTGTTGCCACTCACAAAATTATCTTCAGTTTACTGCGTTCCATATTTATTGTAGGGTTATTTACACCAGAGTCCCAAGATACAGGCTTCGTGCTTTGTTTACGGCTCATAGTTAAGTATTGTTCGAAGGAAATGTTTATTCTTGCACTGTTAGTAACAAATTGTAAAATTTAATTTTTGGCAATAAAATTATCTTATCTTATCTATATCTTTGGTTCCAGTTCCAGCTGGCTGGTGAGGAGTGGAAGCTGGCGCTGGTGGGGACGGTTCACAGCTTCGGGAACATGCTGGGCCAGCTCGCGCAGGGACAGGTCTCAGACAGGTGGGCTGGCATCTCTATGAGGGCTCGTGTCTTATCAATGCACAACTTAGTGCCACTGTTGCTGACGACAAGGTGTTTCCCGAAAATAATTAACAATAATGTGCGAGATATAAAAGAAGCGGCAGACATGGTTAAAAATCTATTAAAAATTAAAAAGTTGCATAGTTAACTAAACAGACATAATATGCTCCTTGTCAAACCTATGTTCTCAAACGAAATCTAAAAACCAACCAAAAAGAGGCCTTACGCAGCTATCTCCGTGTCGCTTACATTACACGCTATACTATAAATGAATGGAAAAAGGGGTCCAACAGAGTTCTATCGCCTTAATATACATACTGGGGAATACTTGGATGATATCTAAATATATATTTTATAACTCAAAGGTGACTGACTAATTGACTGACTGACATAGTGATCTATCAACGCACAGCCCAAACCACTGGACGGATCGGGCTGAAATTTGGCATGCAGGTATATGTTATGACGTAGGCATCCGCTAAGAAAGGATTTTTCGAAATGCCACCTTTAAGAGGGTGAAATGGGTGGTTGAATTATTTTCCCATAGGCCACGCCGCGGGCGAAGCTGCAGGCAGAAGCTCGTCATACACAATTTTTTCCAGTTATTTTGATTTAAAAACGAAATTACTGAATCGATTTTGATAAAATGTTTATAATAATAATAAAAGATATTTATTTATTATTTATTTATTATAGATCCTGGACCCTATTTAGGATTCCCTGTATCTATGGACCCAGGAGGTACGAGGACCATGGTCCCACAACACCAAGACTCAGAACAAGTATTAGCGCTTTTTTTTCTGTGTACAAATACTTGTTCTGTCACGGGAATCGAACTCGCTGCCTCCGAGCTATGAGCCGACCTGCTCAACCACCACACCACAGAGGCTGTCATCAACCAAAATGTCAATGGGACTAAACGAAAAGTGTATAGGTTAAAAAAAATTCAAATCTGGAGTTCTGAGGTAACACAATTCATAAAAACCAATTGAGAATCTCTTTTTTTGGAAGTTGATTGAAAATTAGGGTTGGCTATCAGGCAAACAGGCGACCGGAGCCAACAAGCTACATGGACGGAACGGAGGATGGTTATCTTATCTCGAATAGTTGATAAAACGGGAGCTAATGCTGCTGCTCATATTTAGATTTGAACGTATTACCGGAACTAAGTGTAGGTATTCAAACACAATATGAACGTACGTTCATATTTTAGTTCATACGTTAAGTGAAAACGTTTTTTATCATTGTTCTGTCAGAGAAACTAATAAAATAAACACGCTAATAAAGCTTTTCAAGATATAATTCACTAAACGAACAAAACAAATAAAACACTAAAGGAATTAAGTCATTAGTGCTATTAATCAGCGTGTTTCTCGTCTTAATAGCCAAGTTACCAGTTAATCGCTAGCACCGGTTAAGTTATATGTACAAGGTAATAAAGATCTCTGAGTTATTAGTGAAGGGTACTGCAAGTTTTTGTCGCTCGCTTGTCAGTTATGTGGGATTCTGGATCTTGATGCGCCCTCGCTCGGTGAGAAGCTTCGGGGTGAAGATCTGGTCACATTGGATGCAGATGACGTAACGGTGCAGTTGGTTTTGTGATATGAAGATAAATAATAGTAGCACACAATATATATTCCTATAGAATAAGCAAAGAAGACCACTTCAAAATAGGCAGGTCTGCAGCACCGACAAGCGATGGGAAGAAAGGTTCTCAAGTCCGGAAGACATGACGTAGGACGGCACCCACAAGGTGGACCGATGACCTGGTTAAAACCGCTAGAAGCCGATGGATGCGGGAGACCATTAGTCGATCAAAGTAGTGGCCTTATTTATTTATAATTTAGCACAAAATAATATACAAGGACGATTTAATGCTATGCATTTTCTACCAGTCAGCCTGAATGTGCAAGGAAAAAATGGTGCCGGTGCAGTAAAATTAATATTATAATAAAATACGTGGAGGATACTTGATGGGGAGGCCTATGTATAGCAGTGGACGTCTTCCAGCTGATGATGAGGATGATTAAAGCCCGTGTAAATCTAAGTGAACAATTACCGATCTTCATCGAATTATGTCATAGACTTACAAAAACTTTACTTCCCAAAAGGGAAATGTATATATATATATAGCGCATAATAACGATAATTAAAGTCGTAACGCTCGTCTAGTCTACATAGTTTGAGATGGCAAGAAGCAAATCTAAATTCCATTACATGTTCCAAACTTCTAACTTTTAGGTTTGGCCGTAAGACAGCAGCAGTGATTGCTGGCACCCTGGGTGCTGTTCTTGGGCTGTCGAAGAGTTTCGCCACTTCCTTTTGGTTCTACATCGTACTAGAAGGGCTGGAGGCTGCTCTTGGAGATGCTCTTTCTCCTATGTTTATGTTGAGTAAGTATATTGATCAATTGTTCGGAACATATAATATGAAAGAAATATTGAATTTCAAAAAGCAAAAATATTATTGTAGTTATGTACTTAACTATTCTTCTCCAGCTGACTGTGTTTTTACTTCTAATATTCATACAGATATCTTAAATTTTACAGGTATTGAAATCATAGAAAAGAAGCGCACAGTCCTGTTCCAAATGATCCTCCTAAACTGCTACACCGCTGGCCTCATCGTGATGCCCTTCATCGCGTGGGCGGTGCCTTACTGGAGACACTTTCTCAGAGTCATTTACGCGCCCACTCTTTTCATCGTCACCTACTCACTGTTCCTGGATGAGAGCATCAGGTGGCTTTACAGCAAAGGGAAAAGAGATCAAGCCATCAAATTAATACAGAAAATTGCTAAACGGAATGATATTGTAATCGACAAAGCTATTCTGAACAAGCTGGACTACATCGACGAAGAAACGAAGAATGATTTGAGCGATAAGAAGGTGTTGTTAAAGACATTCAAGTCCAAGATCATGATGGAGAGGTTCCTCGTGTGTATGGTGTGGTGGTTCACCATCACGTTGATCAACTACGGCATGATGATCAGCTCGGTGTTCATCGACGGGAACAAGTACATCAACTTTGCGTTGCTGATGCTGATGGACATTCCAGCGAACGTTTTGTACTGGCTGGCGCTCTCCAAGTACAAGAGGAAGATGCCGCTGTTTTTTTCATTCTTAGTCGGTGGAATATTTTGTATTTCGCAACCTTTCATACCAAAAGGTAATACAATCATTATTTAGTAATTTGTCCCATATCATTATTTATTGCAGTAGACTTGAAAGACTAATCATATAATAATTTTAAAATCCTTAGAAAAACCTTTGCGTAAGCTTTCTTTAGAGTTAAATAATTGACACATGAACCATCAAGAGCTAAAATTTCCGACTCCCACTAAAGTTCTCAATTCCATTGCGTTTTTCTTTTCTGTCCATACGAATTTAAACCACTAAATCAGATACGTCCTCTTATCCAGGATACGCGTGGCTAGGCCTGACCCTCTTCATGTCGTTCGAGATGCTGGCCACGTTCTCGTACAACATCGTGTATATGTACACGTCGGAGCTGTTCCCCACGTACACGCGGAACTCCATGCACGCCATCTGCTCCGCCGTCGGCCGCGTTGGATCTCTCGTGGCGCCACAGACACCGTTGCTGGTGAGTGTGCCTTGAGATGAAAGATTGGAGTAAATAGAGGACTGTCTCTAGCAGCGGACACATACGGAGGCTGCTGATAATGAGGATGAAATGCTGAAGTTGTAAGCTTACACACTGCTTTCGCTAAGATGGTTGAGATGCAAACAAAGGCTAAAATTTCTCGATCTCTAAACTCACGTCAATTCGAAATTGCACCGACCAGGTTTCAAACAAAATAACAGGTTTACAAAATGTGTCATACTCACGATAGTTTTCATATTAAAACCTTAATCTCTACTGATATTTTGGTTAGGTTAGTGGGAGATAAATATGGTATTAAGAAAAAATCAAGTGTGAGTAGGGAAAATAACTAGCTCGTACGTAGTTCTGCAGACTGTATGATGCTCTATCTGATGAGCGAGATGAGGACGGAGGTGCAAGAGGAGAGTTACATTCAGGAGTAGTCGCACTTCCTCCTCATTATTATTATTATTATTAATTTTAATGTGACTTATTACAATTTTAAGTTTATATAAAATAAAATATTGTATGCCTGTCACGGGCAAATTGTTGACTCCATGGTTCGAATATTAGTTTTAAATACCTATTTGTAAATAATTCATTCATTCATTCGCTTATCATTGAAACATTACATCTAAGAACATAGTTCATTACTTTTTACAATTAATCTTAGTAGCTAGCATTCTATTATTTAGATATGCGGGTAATAGCATATGTAAATAATAGAATTCACCCCCTATCTTTATAAATGAAACCAGTAAACTACCAATTACTTTGACTAAGTAATTAATGAGTTTTGGCGGGAAAACGAAAAAAATCGCATCACCGCATTGTATTATTTTCCAAAACTTGTATTATTTTCAGTGTTAGTGCATAAAATTTTATTCGTTAAGTGCTGGATTACATGCATGAGTGTGGGAAAGTGGTATAATGATGGTGAAACATTTCTTTTCGTGTTGTTTCCTAGGAGTATTTGCACTTGACTAGACTAGACTAGATTATGACTTGACTTGATGACTTATCAATTACTTGACACTGGCTAAATACACAAAAGTGTGGAGCCAAACAAAAAGTAATTAATTTGTGTTTCCAGCTTTCCGTATGGGCGGGCCTGCCCACCTTTATATTCGGGGTCCTGTCCTTGTTGTCGGGAGCCTTGACGCTGCTGATGCCAGAGACGGCGAGGTGCGAGTTACCAGACACTGTCTCCGAAGCGGAGAAGATAGGAAGGAAACCTTTGATAAATATACATGAAAAACTCACGGATGAATCAGCAGAAAAGCTTAGTAAAGTTACCTAGACTTACTATGGTAATTAATGAACTACAAATGTTCCTTTAATAAAGTAAATTCTCGAGATATATTCGTTTTTGTAATTGCGAGTGGAATCTTCGCGCATAGCACTAAATATGTCGTCACTGTTACTTAATTTTCTTTCGTTCTTAATTAGAACGGCTAAGGAATGGAATGCCCTGCCAGCGTCTGTGTTTCCGGCGAAATATGACCCGGGCGTGTTCAAGAGAAGAGTGAATAGGTATTTACTTGGCTAGCATGCTGCACCTTCGATCGCATCGTCACTTCCCATCAGGTGAGAGCGTGGTCAAATGCTAGACAAGTTTGAAGTAAAAAAAAAAAAATTTTTTATAGCAAATATATATAAGTATAAATAGATATTGGTAGAGTAATGGTTACCAATAACTTATCAATATTCTAAGCTCTAACATTGTATGTGCAGTTGTATTCGATGATAATAATCAGTAAAAGTAAAATATAGTAGCTCAGCCGATTTTGTATCCGTATTTATTGTTTAATTTAGATCAATTTCCTACAGTTTATTAAATATTAATAAGAGTTCTAATGCACTAAAAATTGACAGCACTTAAGTTCGCACTTATCTCTGTAGGACGTACCCAATGCATTGTAATAGGTACGTCATGGAGGCTAAGTGTAATTAGGAGCATTAGTGCAGACGGGTATAAGCTTCATTAGATACTACATCTCGGCCGAGTGTGTTCTGTGTTGGCATCACTCTATATCTCTCGGTTTGTGAACACTTTGGCCAACTTTCTCAGTATGCATATACTGTACCCTTAGAACAACCTTAGAACAATCACTACAACCATGCCCATCTCTATAAACGTAAATATTATCTGTGCATCCAGTAAAATTAAAATTTGATACGATTTTTATCGATGCACGTCCACCGTCACCGTCACCGCACCGAGTAGCACGTGGCGTAAGTTTGTCCAGCAACAGAACCTTTCATCAAACATCGCCCGGAGCTAAACCTTTCTACTCCTAAACAAACAATCACCAAAAATACCATCTTTATTTAAATGAAGTTCTCATCCAATTACTGACCCGTTTCCGGCTGGTTTGTCGCCAAGTGCGTGACGAGTGCGTCAATAATATGTGTGCTCGGTAAACAGGGCGAGTGGCTTGATGGCGGTGTTTGCTTGAGAGCGGCGGGTCCGTTTGCCATCGCATTAGCCGCGTGTAGGGCGCTGTACCTCCGCCAGGGGGACACACGGGGCGGGCGGCACACAGCGGTGCACGGTGCACGGCGGGGCAAGGTGCATAAATGGAAATGATGCATCTCAATGTATTTGTCATATTTTAGGCTGTTGAGATACAGGAAAATAAAGGTGGCGTATGATACTGTAGGACACAAAGAACTTATTTTTCTTTAACATTGCCAGCATTTAGTTATTCTCAATTTACACGTTCAAAAGCCGAAGAATATGAAAAGTTTTACAATGAGCTGGCATGTTGGCGAAAGTGTTTTTATTGTTCGAGAAGGTTAAATCGTATTGATTCTCGTTAGTAATACACTCAAAATTGTATATATCTGGAAATCAATAGCAATATTTACGTAAAAAACAATATTTAAATTTAAATTTTGTGGCAGTCTACATTGACAAGTTTTTTGCAAAAACAGGTTACTACTTGTATGCCAAATGTTTAAAAAACACGCTGAAGTCCGTGACTGGAGATTATAGACAAATTTAACTTTAAACAAAATTATAATATATCGCAGGTTGTAAACAAAATTAAAGGTTGTTAAAGTATCAACGTTAATTACTAAAAAAATGATCATAATTTAAAAATTAGTTTTATAAGCTGGCCACGGTCTCCTAAAGTTCAAAATACTTTAGCATGTCGGTAAATAGCCCTTAAAGAACACACACCCTCCCTCCATGTTCACAGTCACTCGTAATTAAAATATGCACTGGGCACCTGCGCGTGCGCGTTCGCTGACCTTGCACCTTTCCATGGTGACGTCATTCTGTTGCATCACTTTCCTCTATCTAGAAGAACAATATACAGTCGACACTTGGAACTAGACCAATAAGGTTTTAAAGGGGAGCCAATAAGGGTTACGAAATCAGTATTTCACCCATATTATTTTAGATCTACGTTAAGACGTAGTATGTAGTTTGACTATTGAGTTCATGTTCAGACATTGCTTCTCGTGTAGCTAATACAGTATTATTAGCTTAGTTAAGAACTCTTATATGTCGTAGCTTATGTATATATTATAAATTCGTTTTAATGAAACTTTGACTTGCACACACTGTGAATAACCAATTCCTAAAGCATAAAGTGCAAAATATTTTATACCAATCCAGAGCGTTACCGTTCCAAACTTCGATCAAATCTACCAGCAACATGAAAAGAAAAATTTTCAAAGTATAGAAAATGGTGTCTTGGATATAGAGCTCGCCGGGCGCATGACTATAGCTGCAGAATTGATCAGGTGAAGGGCGTAGATGAGAGTAGCTGAGGATTAAATAACGCGGCAATCTGACTACAATTCATGGAACCGAAGCACAGTGGGTGTGGGTGATAACTAAGGAACTGAATCAGCTATGTATAGTAAACTTTATAAATATCCACCAGAGCTTTCGTTTATGTTTAAGTAATATTACTTATAGACATTTTTCAACGTACGCAATGAAGACAACCAACAGTAAATTGAATAAAATAATAAAATATGCACAAATCCAATAAAGCAATTCGGTTCAGTTTGATTGGCACGTAATTATGATCACAAAGGTGGTCACAATTAGTGAGGAGGCTGCGCAATCGTCAGGTCAGACGGGTGCCTCAGTAGAGCTAATTGAAACGACCTTCAGTGGCTTTAAATTACAACCTTTGACATAAGCTTGTCAAATGGCAGTATAAAAATAATAATAATAAAGCCAAACGACCACATACATAGATCCTGGACCCTAACTAGGATTCCCTGTGTCTAGGGACCAGGAACTACGAGGACATGGTCCTCGTAGTTCCACAATACCCAGACTCAGAACAAGTATTTGCGGTTTTTATTTATTGTAATGTAAGCTAGATGTCATGGACATAAAAAAAATATCCATACTCCGTAATAAGAATCTGTGACAATCACGACTACGTGATAAAAAAAGAACTATCTTAACATAAATAATTACATAGTAAATGCGAAAGCATAAGCAACCACAGCATCGTAACAAAGTTTACAAAAGCAGAACATTTTGAAGAAATTTTATCAACGAGATTATACATTATGTATTAACTGCCATAATACTATAACTGCCAACGTTAGTATGCTGCAATCACTGAACAAGTTTAAACGGGCTGTTGACGTACGTTTACAGATATAATAATTATACTATTCACTTATACATATCCATTATACTATTGCTTAAACTTACAGATTGATTATTGAGATACATTTTTAGCTTCTAAGGTAGGAACAAACCAGTGCGGCAGGCCAAACGAATGGTCACCGCGGGCAGCGGCCCAAGAAAATGTACCATTCTGAGTGCCTACCGCGTGGCCTGGTACATTTTCTTCTTACTTTTCTTTATTACTGGTGATGGCACCGGTATGCTTCAACCAGAAAGTTTGGTCATCATTATCAGCCTGAAGACGATCCATAGCTGAACCTAGTCCTCCCCCACAGAGCGCCAATTTGAATGGCTGCTTGCCTCCTGTATCCATCGGCTCCCGCGGTTTTTCCCAGGATAGCTTGGTGCATAGTTAGTATACCTACTAAATGTACATGTGAATTTTTAGTGTAAGCAAACTGTCAATAAATAAATTATCGTCTAGTATCGCGAGACATAGGTACTATTGCATCTGTATAAAGCTAACTAAAAGGAATATCGCAATGAACATGCATTTCCTTACATCTGTGACCAATCGCAAGAGCTGCCACTTTAGTTCATTAATCTTTAATGCTGTGTGCATACGATCCGTATTGCTTGTCAGATTTGTCTGACTTCATCTACGAAGAGTCAAAAGTGCATTCTATAAATACGAAGGTACTCGTAGTAATGGATGTAAATGGAAATGTTTGGGTGTCGATATTTATGGAATACATTTAATCATAGTTTTGTTAATATGTATATACTTTGATATTTAACTTTTCAAGACAAAGAAGTAGGAAATCTTTCTCTGTCTTTCTGTATCTCTTTTTTTTCTCTCTGTCTCTTGATTTTGGTTGTTCTCTTACAAAATCCTTTCACCTCTAGAATAAAAAATAAAGTCACTAAAGATCAAAAACCAACACCCTAGTCCAAACTGAAGATAACGTCTAATCAGAAACACGAAACTTCAATCCGACAAATCTGAGATCAACTAATTCGACCTGACAGACTTGTTCGTGTGCAGCGAGCTTTACTACCTCTCGGTCGGGCAGACGGACACAGCGATTTGTGAACGTTAGTATTAGTTCCGGTCGGTATGAAACAACGCGAGTTGCCGACCAATTAGAACAGAACATAAAAAAATCTTCAGACTCCATTATGATTGGAACTGACGCATTTGGATGCCAACGTCTACGAAGTGATAGACCGTGGAATAATCGTATTAATTTATAAAGATCATAACATAGGCAAGCCTGAAAAGACAAGAGAAGTCTTTGTCTATGTCAACAGAGAGGCAACGTTTCAAATGTTCAGGTTTTTGGACATAAATTACTTAATAAATCCGTAATGGACATGACGCGACGCCCGGCATTATGCGGCGCCAAGGGCTCTTCCGAACGCTTTATCAATCTTCGATTTACTAGCTCTGTGATTACGACTTTTTTTTTCACTTTCCTGCGCGTATAAGAAGTGCATTAACTAGGCTGTCGACCGCACCGTAATCAGACCCGCGATCGCTTCCTCTTCATCGGCGCGACTCGGATGCCACCACTCCTGCTCACTGATCATAGACTGATGATCGCAGGACGCTGATTACTGATCGTAGACTCTAATAGCAACCGTAAAGTGTGCCTCTCATTTGCAACCATCGCGGGGCTTTAAGGCTCGTGCCTTGAAGCGCGATTTATGGTAACACTTTATGCTGCCATGAAAATATAGTTTTGATTCAAGGAAGTTATTTAATAATCTTGAAAACACGTTGGATTTGCGTTACAACTAAATGTGATTTGGAAGGAGTAATGAAGAGTTTCAATGTACAATAACAATAAAATGTCTCGGTGAGTTTTATTAATTGGAGTTGTTATATTATTATTTGTTACTTATTATTGGGCACAATTTATTTGTGTAACACTTATTCACACTAGTGATAGTTAGTCACAAAATTACCAATTTTAAATACCAAACTCGCATTTTTATAATCTTTAAATAAACTTCTTTAACAAAGTCTCAATCTCACAAAGACTATTCTGACAAACGCCAAATTTGGAGTGTCCTGAGCCTGCAGATAAATAATAAACCAATGTGTCAGGCAACTGAAATTGACCTAAGCCCCAGATCGGCCCGCTGCCTATCTTAAAAACGAATAAAAAATACTGACATGTAACGAGAAAGATTATAATTATATCGGTATAATCACCAGAATTTCCACTCGGGTATAAATTATCTGAAAGATCACCAGCTTAGCTCAGCACTTTCTTACCGTACACCTGTAAGATGTGGAATGAGCTCCCACCAGTGCTCTTTCCCCAGAGCTACAACATACAGCATTTTAAAAGGAGGGTTAAATGAGTAAGTAGGGGTAAGCAACGCATGAGTCTCACGTCTAGTGTCACAGATGTCCATAGACTACGTAGACTTCCAGAAGGACCATGTGACAAAAAATACCATAAATATTGCTTTAAATGACAAGTGTGAACCGTCCATCGCAACGAACTCGGAGGCATTTCTATAGGCTATTAGCAAAGTTATTTAGAGCGCGCCACCCACTGAGCTGAGGTTCAGCGGCGTCCATCAGCGCACTAACGGAAGGGGAGGGGCACCTGGGACCCCGTGCTTATATAAGTTAGGAGCTCAGCCCCCCTGGGGGGTTTCCAGCATGGGGTGTCTGAACCCGGGTGGTTCCGGGTTCTGTTTGAAAAAAATTGTCGTCACATGTTCTGTCTAAGGTCTAGGTTTGTATTGTAATTTTAATGATTGTCAATAGAAATTTTAGTCAAATAGGGGCTACCTAAAGCAGTAAGATAATTTAGTTAAGATTTCCTACTTATTAACTTATCATCCGACCTTTAAACTACAAACAGTTCGATCGCATCAATGTCGAGTTGAAATCAATATTGTGTGCACTGTTGCCCATATTAAACATGGCAGCTCTTCCCAGAAACAATAAACCTAGGGCTGCCCACCGGGACACTTGGCATTCAGCGCGTCACGTGACAGACATTAGTAAGAATAGTTTAGGAGCTTGCATCGATACCATGTGCATTGCAACAAGCTGGAGTCGTGTAGTGCATGCCAGGCGCGGCCTCCACCGTTCAATGATGGAGAATGTGTGGAATGTGCTATACAGATACAAGACAACTTTAGCTGCCTTACGGATACTCTGGCAGTCCTGGGAATGCCTGTGCTAAGAGATGCTTAAAGAAACGGTACTAAGTTTTTTTACAAAATATGAGTTTCACTATTTAAATTCACTCTTAAAACCAGTTTGAAAATCTATATAATGAAATAATGAAATTGGTACGTTAGAAATAATAATAATAATATAATGAAATAGGTACGTTAGAAATTATTAATTAACAAAAATTGTAGCTACTTCAAAGACAACATCTTTAAGCTACATGTTCTCTTTCGTATTCAATTAAACATCGATTTTATAGCTACCTTATGTATTTCAAGTCTTTAAGTTGAAATCAAGGTGAACTACCCCCTGTCAATTCTTTGATGTGACGTGATCACAGTCAAGTGAGCGGCTTTGATCGGAAACATTTGGCGAGCGTGCGTCGGTCAGATTTGTCGGGAGGATTCTCGAAGTGGGACTGATTCGAGACGAATACATGAATAAGGTGATGCTTGATCGAGTCACCTGCACCGACGTCTCGGCGGCCTTGAACCGTGGCTGCCCGCGCGCCTACAGTTGGTAAATAGTATCGATAGTTACCGTTCGCAACACAAACAGTCGCCGCTCCCGGTCAACGCACCACGATATATCTCGTCATCCGCTGCAGGAGCCGCCCGCAGCCTGCACCCTCGTTTAAACGAGCGCACTGCACGACACCATGTTTTCCACTCACAGCCGTGACCACTCCACGCACATCCATCCGGGAAAACTGCACACACGCGCACGTGTCGTATCCACTCGCGGCACAATTCGGCGGTTCGGTTTGAATCGGCCAATCGGGTCGGGCGCTGCGTCCGAGACACGCGCACGCGCAGACGTGGTGCGACAGCAAGCGGCCGGCGCGCACTGCCGCGGCGCCCGCCGCACCCGCACAACCTGCTCCGAGCTTTTTGCGGTAAAAAGCTCGAGATAAAAGTAAAATTACAATGCTCCCACGGAGCCGGCGCGCCGCTCGGAGCGGCCGCGCCCCGCGCACTCACTGCCACCTAACCTGTGACCGAAGCTCCCAATCGGGCATTGTCGATGCCGTTGTATTACATTCACTCCAACTTACATTAAGACTATGATGTGATCTAACACCTTGTTTGATGTTTAACGATCACTTTAGTTTGATATATTAATGTCATTTGGTAAGTCGTTTATTTTTCATACCTAGTCTGTTATTTTCTTTTAAGTACTTTTCTTTTTTATTCAGACGATTCTATTAGAGAGCCCTAATCGGTAGGTAATGAAAATGTTTATAGATCGTAAAAACGTTGATAGATGACATCAATTATCCGTCTGATTCCTTCTAGCCCCATTTACTTGGAATTCGGTGGCTGTACCATAAAAGGTCCAGTAGAAGTGCTTACGAGGCGATTATCGCATGATACCAGATTAATGTGCCTCCGAACAAGGCGCCGGCGCCGGCCGCGGGCCCCGCCGGGACCCGCCACCGCACTCACTAAATAAGTCATCCACTGCTCGCTTGACGCACATAAAACCACAAGAACGTAACTAAGTAGTGGGAGAAGATTAATTACGTATTTACAGAATTAAAAGAAACACCCCCAAACCCTCAGAAGCTTGGCAAAACATCCTTTTCTGCTTACCTCCAAATTGTATTACAGACCACCCTTGTTGGATCAAACGAACTATGGTAAATCACTATTAATTCTGTTTGCATTGTCTGATCACTGGCAAATAATCCGTACCTAATTTAGAACTACTTGTGAGTTGTCATTTAAAAAACGTAAAGGAATCTGGTAAATAATTTAATATAAGATAAAGTGTCTCCTAAGGAACCATACGCTATCTTGGACGGGCTGAGGTCGTCGTCCATCGGCTTGCTCACCTGGGTAGAAGTCTGGCTGGGTGGAACACGGGCACTTTCTTTTGCCTGTAGTCTGCCTCGATCAGTTACTTATCAAAAAGAAGCTTGTAAATTTTTTTAAATACCAGCCTGAAAGTTTTTGTCATCGTTCAAAACTAAAATGATGAGGGCATGCAGTACATAAGTTTGACTGTCTCCAATAAATACCTGTCATCACGATCCGGTCCCCGCGCCCGTCCGCCCCCGCGGCGTGACGCCGACACGCGGTAACCCGAGCCGCGCGGCGCCGTCACGCCGGTACCGGGTACCTGTGGACATCGACGCTGCCGGCTCGCTGCTCGGTGCATTGCTGCCTCGCTGCCTCTGAACGTTGCCTCGCTGGTGTCAGGTTGCAAGTTAACTGAGTACTATGGAGTTTCATAATTAGAGGATAATCTGTTTAATAAACTACATTGCTTTAATCTTTATAAAATGATCGGAATATTTATCGAAAGAGTATCGAGAGACCACACGCAGACTGACCGACAGTCATTTTATGAAAATTTGGAAGGAAATCGATAAATATCACAATAACAATGTACGCAAAGGTATCCACTAGGTGGTAGGACTTTTTTGCAAAGTTCGTCAAGGTAGGTATTACCGCTTTGCCAATCATTCTACCGCCAAGCAGTAGTTTGCAAGCACTACTGTTGTTCCGGTTTGAAGGGCACTGTAGCTAGTGAAATTACTGGGAAATTGAGACTTTATGATCTGATCTCACAGTCGAGTAATCTTATTACCAGACTATGCTGATGTCTCAGGATGATGTGCGCAGTGCAGTGTCACACGAAACTATATATTTTGGGAATCCGAGTGACACTGTTCTGTTATGGGAGGCCGTGTCGCTTAACATCAGGTGAACGACTAGCTCGTCACATCATTCGCTAACAAAAAAAAATGGGACTTCAAAAGGTCAAGATTCACTACGATGCAATTTACTATAAATATGTTGAAGCTGTTTAGTTGCTGAAGCAACTAAACGAAGGGAATTCCAATATCCTAAACACAACCCTGTGGTCGTGTTTACCATACAACCGATATCAGCTCGATCTGAAGTGGAAGCATTGCAATGCATTGCACTGTACAGCATAGGAAATGAACAGTTATTAATATTTCCCAGGCCGGGCCGCGCCGCCGTGTAATATTCGCGATAATGAACTTCGACAAGGCACAGCACTGCGAACGTACGAGGCAGAAGAGTAACTTGATCAGATAGCGGTACATTAGTTTGTAATAAAGCCAAAAGAAACTGATTGTGCCCGCTCCTTTAAAATGGAACGGACGTTCAACTTTTAGGTGAAATTCCAAAAACCAAAAATAATGTATTTTATTTCGCGAATGTAGTGCCGAGTGATTCCGCAAAGGATGTTTCGGTCGCCGCGCAAACCTTACAAGTCCAGGATTATGACGGCAAAGCAGGATAACCATATCCTGATATTTATTACATTTAACAACCCTTTTTCCAAGTTTCAAGGTATTAAACATGCATGAGGTTGGTAATAGTTTGTTAAATATTAGTGCAGACTTTTGCTTAGATATTTTCTCTAAATAACAATTGTACAGATCAGTGTTGCGTGATTTCCAGCGTCCCGATGGGCACCTTGGTTCCTACCAATCAGTGCATCGCTCTCCTGAGCGGGAATATTTTTCCCATTCCTCCGATTGGTCTTTGGCCACATTCCACCTGGTCAATGAGGTTGAAGGTGACCATATTTTATTGTACTTCTATAAGTATCTGAGAGGTTTCTGACCGATAAGAGTATAATAATATAATCACTTGAGGTGTATAATTAATCTTTAAACTTTTCGGAATGCCGTTTCTAAACAACTCCGCATCTGATGCAGAAATATTAACCTAATAAATAATAGCATATACGGATAAAAAAATATAATTATCGTGGACATTCGTGTCAAACAGGATACATTACTCGGTCAATACCAATATTGTTAATTTTCAAAACAGCCACCTAATATTGTCTACGTCCGAAAGTGAAGAACCAAAGCGACGCACCTAATCACAAAAATAATTAAAAAAAACAGGAGGCCACGAGTCAACACCTCCAAAACATAACTTGGAGCTGTCCTGCTGAGTGCGTCCTCCACACAGGCATCAGGCACGCGCAGTACCAACTTGTCGTGAGTCATCCTGCCTCATTATCATAGCGCAGGCAAGGACGTCAAAAGAGGCAAGCAGCCGTTCAAAGTTGCGCTCTCCATTGCGCATTGTAAGCCGTCCTGCAGCTCCAGGGCTTGTAAAAAATATGTAACGCTAATTTAGATGTTTTAAAATGAGTAATAATGACACTAGTTAACATTTAATTTCGTGAAGCCCCGTCCTCCTCATTAACAAAGCGGTGCACAGCCCTGCATACAAATAGTAGAATGTAGATTTAATGAAGTACAAGTTTGAATTATGGCCTGCCTCATTACGTGCAAGCCCGAGTTACTGCATGCTATTTATAACACGCTCTGTCTCTGTGCTGCAGCAATTAATTATTTATGAAACACATGATTACGCAGAGCTTTATAATTAATCCCTTAACCTCGACACACATTGTGAAACTATTTCCCGAATTATAGATTTTCAAATAATAATTTACATATCAGGATATGGATACAGTAACGTGAAAGTGATTTTGGTTATCCACTAGGGGTGGAGAACGCAACTCTTTCATTTCCTTTGTTCGCCAGTAGGAGTCGACAGAAGAATTTTTGCGGTATTAGCGCCCGCTGGAAGTGGACTTTGCAACTTTTTCCTTACGTCCACTAGTAGTTTGAAAGATTGAGTTAGCTGCCCAGTTGCAGTGCCATGTCTCAGAATAAATAAAACTAAAACCACCGATAATACTGTACAGCGGTGTTCAGAACTCAAAGTTACAGACTTGCGTGACTCAGCGCTGCGCACAGCACAACATTATATACCCAGTCATTAACCAACCACAGCAAGAATCTCCTTAGTTCGAGACACAGATTTAGAAATGTTCTACTCTCCTTAGTCTTAGTTTGTGAAATATTGTAATCATAATCATAATTTTTATTTAAATAGGCCCTTGGAAGTACACTTTTTAATGTCAAATATAGATATATAGATAGTTGAACTCTTTATTGTACACACCAAATAATAAAAAATACAAAGAAAAAAACAATCAATTATATAAAGTGTAACAATGGGCGACCTTATCGCTAAAACCGATCTCTTCCAGGCAACCTTTGGATGGAGAGAATTTGACGAAGTGGTAAAGGACGGGGTGCACATACTATTTCGTAAGAGTATATAAGTGGCTATACCTAAAAATATTTTTAATTGGCCAAATGCCTTATTCTTTTAACATGACTACAATAATATAACAACTACCACTAAAAAAAATACATACTTTAAAAAAATTGGACTATATAGTAGGGCGATGACCTCTAGACAGTCCAAATGCTTTAGTCCACTACCATATTACTATATTTGGGCCGTTTTAGCAGCTCAGCCGAATTAGTCGTGGCCTGTCTCAAAAAGATGTGACGGTGCCATAGTGTCGACGCAAGTGGCGTCCCACACTACAGGCTGCCCCATCTTCCACGGAACCAGAGCCATTTCGTCAGATGTTTTACCAATATCAACCCTCGCAGTACCTACCCTGGATATCTACGCGACGGTTGATATGCGAGAGCAGCATAAGAAACTCGCCGGGGATTAAATTCATGATGAGCGTAGAGCGTACTTGTCTACATTTTCAGTGTAACTGGTAATGAGCTGCACACTGCAAACAGAACTGCACGCAGGTTGCGCGTGACGAATGACGCCGGATACAGGTAGGATATAGGCTGAGGAGATGGGTTCAAATTTAACTGACGGTAAAATAGTAGTAGTGCTTAGTGGATAATATCAAACGTTTATCCACTTACAGCTGCAGCCTGCACCTGCTTTACAACACTACGATACAATCTAGTCGGCAGCAGTAGTCTTGTAACCGGAGCTTAAACTATCTATCTACAATCCACGCTTAAGTCATTCGAATCTAGGCGTTACTATTTTATAACTAATATACTTATTTTTATTTATGTAACAATGGTTATAGATGGATTCAAATCTATCTCATTTCTAATCTCAAACTATACAATATTTATTATTTCTTACTTTCTTTCTTAATTTTCAAATTGATTAATCTGATGTGTTTCAATGATGATGGATGCAACAGGTCTGACTACTCTCACTACTACCGGCTGTAAACATGAAGGTGTAGTACCGGAAGAGGCCTCTGTAGCCTGTAGCGTACGGATAGAAACTACCTATACATAATAAGCATAATAGTGTTCTTAAAAATGACCAGTCAGGGAGTTTACTGCCCTATGTTTGGATGTACCTGCCACAGACTTACAGACTTACTTAGACCGTAACTTGCACCTTCGTAGGCAATGCAGCAATTTAAATTCCTTTTACCTTCTTTTAGCATAAATAAAATCTCTAGAAGCGGCAATTAATCCTCAGTAGCCAGTTAAAATACAGTGGATAAATAAGGCTGCGTCCACGCGGCCCTCGTCTCTGCTCGACGGACGATGGCATCGCGTGGGAAGACACGCGAGGAAATTCATATTGCCAAGTGATTAAGCTTCCGGAAGAAATAAATGTTTATTGTGCAATTTGCGATAAATTATGACGTCGTTGAAATTGTTATCTCAATAGACATCTTCATTATGATAAATGTAACTGCGATTGATTTTCGAGTCATTCATCTTGGTTTCCGTTTGTTTATTTTATTTTACAAGTTTAGTAAAAAATTCCGTGCGACTTACAATATTTACCTTCCTTCCTCGATCTTCATGGAAGCTTTTAATAACCATAAGAGGCGGTGACCAGTAGTACCATCGCGTGAGCAGGATGCGCGTTTCATTTTTTGTTTCTTTCTCATAATATAGGTACCTTCAGAACTTGTAGAACCTTATTATAGAATCAATTTATGTTACCTACAAGTATTACGCGTGCATATGTCTACAAATGCATATTTCCTTTAGATCGGTCCTCCCGGAAAGTTCCTGATTCATCAGTCAAGTTTTGAGTAGTTATTATTTAATAAGACATATTTTTTTACCTTTTAATAATAATAATAATAACGCCCAACGATCACATACATAGATCCTGGATCCTAACTAGGATTGCCTGCGTCTAGGGACCCAGGAACTACGAGGAGCATGGTCCCATAACACCCAGACTCAGAACAAGTATTTGCGCTTTTTTATTCTGTGCACAAATACTTGACCTGCCGCGGGAATCAAACCTGCCACCTCCGGGCTATGAGCCGACATGCTCAATCACCACACTATAGAGGCTGTCGATTAGTGTAAATAAAAAATATTTACAGTTTTACAACTAGATATACAAACATCACGATCGCGAAAAAAAACATTATGTACAATGTAAATACGCCAACCAACTGACCACCGCGCGGGTAGGTTCGCTGAATAAGATTTAGCTTCTGAGCGATGTATGTGCCAGCTCCGGGATCCCCCGAGGCGAGGACCCAGCTGCATGGTACTGGTCTGTGGCGAGGACCTCTATAGTAGAAATTTGTTTTTAAAAGTTATTCGTGTGAATCGACCACGGGCCTAGCGTTTCTACGGCGAGCGCCACAATGATCAACTTTCTGAATATTCTCCTTCTGAACTGTGGGTTGTGGGTTCGATTCCCACCTAGGACAAACATTTGTATGATGAAAATAGGTGTTTGTTCTGTGGCTGGGTGTTATATTGTATTATATGTATGTATTTACAAACAAAAAATATCTAAGTATTGTATCAGTTATCTGCTTCCCATAATACAAGCTTTGCTTAGTTTGGGGCTAGATGGCGCTGTGTGAAATGTCCACACATATTTATTTATTTATTCTCATTCGCGATTCGTGTGTCAACCACTACGCCATTGGAAATGCATATTTTACTACTTAACGCGAACTTTATTGCCTTCCACCTGCCGAGCTGCTTATAAATTAGCTGGTAACTAATTAAAATATAAACAACTATGTATAGGAAAATTTCTCCAAATCGCTCCAATATTCAAATTATTATAATTAAATAATTTTTATTGAAGGTTTAATTATGTATTTTCATTTAAAACACGCTGTTTAGATTAGTAAATCTTGATTCTCTAAAATCCAAAGTGGGATAAATCTGTCGTCAAGCACCAAAGCAAACCGTTTTTATATATGTGGTACCTTGAGATACGTTTCCTCTGTAAGCCACGTGTGCCATCGTCATCTGACGACATTAAAACTTTTGTAAAGGGTTATCCAATTTTAATAATATTTGATAATTTGTTATGGATGTTTATGAAATTGGTGGAAATCGGCTAAAATTAATTCTGATAGAGTCTACTCGAGACTGGACTGGATCTCTATTCCTGAAATCCGTTAGTGATTGAAAATGTGAGCGAGAATAGACCTAACTAGCGAACCTGCGTCTAAATTCTCTAAAATAAATAGACAGTAAATAATTCTTACCAACTTGCAGCGACATGTTACCCTTTTTAACTGATTTCAAAAAGAAGAGATTCGACTGTTTTTTAAAATGTTTGTTACCTCAGAACTTTCGATTGGGAGAACCGATTTTGATGATTCTATTTTTAATTGAAAGCTGGTGCTTCCCGTGTGGCCCCATTTTAATTTGGTCCAGTTCTGACAATGGTATCCATGAGAAAACCATATAAGTCGGAAGTAGGTTTTTTACGCTTTACGTTTGTTACCTACTTAACAAGGCACCGTTAAATGAATGCCTCTAAGGCACTCAACAGTTACAAAAATTTGCAACACATATTTGTGAATGCGTCCGTATCCGAACAATTTGGTGTTAAGGTGCAGAATGCATGTTGTAAAGATAAGATATCACTTGATGAAGCTTCAGGGGATGATGGAGAGCGAGCTCGGTGCTTCGTCTTCTTTGTCTCGATACGTCGGTACCTACCTACTCGCTGATCGATGGAACGGCAACTGATCGATCGCAACAACCTTGCCGAGTCGTTCGATGGAATCAAACCGATATTAATATTTATCACAGTTCGTGAGTTGTGGGTACATTGATTTCATGGCTCGTGATAGGTCAGAGGTCTTCAGTTACAAATAATAAAATATCTGAGTTAAATAGTTTAACATAATAATAATAACGCCTAACGATCACATACACAGATCCTGGACCCTAACTAGGATTCCCTGTGTCTAGGGACCCAGGAACTACAAGGACCATGGGCCTACAACACCCACACTTAAAACAAGTAATTACATTTTTTTTCTGTTCACAAATACTTGTCCTGTCGCGGGAATCGAACCCGCCGCCTTTGTGTTATGAGTCGACCTGCTCAATCACCACACCACAGAGGCTGTCATCAACCATCAATAAACATCACTGGCATTCTTTTTAAGTAATACTACCCACCTACCACTTTAAAGTTCCTCAGCTTTATTGCTTGAGTAGGGTCACGCACGTCCATCCCGCCACAGGATCCGGCTGCATGTTGGACGATACCAACATTTTGCATATATTCGAACGTTACGATACAAAGAAATGGAACGCCTTGCCAGCGTCATTGTTTCCTCTATAATTATATGGACTCCTGACATACAATGAGGGAGTTTTAAGGGTACAGTGGCTAGACCGGTATCTTCTAGGCAAACATGTCTCATCGTCAATAAAATAAAAATATATCAATAACAGTTTGGTGACCTAATTGGTAGCATATTACAAATCACGCAGCCGCCATTGCTGACGTAAGTTTACCTGTACATTTCATTTGTTTTTTGCTCACTCTGGTGTGTGGAATCTATGTTTTATAGATAGATGAATGATGTAAGACATTTGGTTAGTCATTTCGGTAGTTAGTGAATGACGTAATGATAAGTTTTCCGGGTGCTGCCGAGCTGTGATTGGCTGGCCGCGCGGGGGCGGGGCGGGGCGCGGGGGCGGGGCGGGGCGCAGGCGCAGCCTTCCTTGATCTAATTACATGCTGCTATTGTCGAGGGGATCGTGGTAGGAGACGTGTGGTGATGAGATCAACGTGGTCGTGTGAATGGAAGTATAACAACGTACTATTATAATTGCCTATATTATGTGGTATAACGAATTAGAATCTTTTAGAACTGCCTGTTGTTTTTGAAGTAAAACTTCTTTACGCACGCTTGACTTGGGGAGTAATCTGGTGAATGCGTAACGAGGCAAACGGAAGTTGAAAGTTGTTGGCTCATGTACATTTCCATTGTCAACATAACGAAAGTTCAAAATTACTTAAAGTTTGTATTATTATGTTGGTATGTCCGGTAAAATGACAATTTGCAATTGTCAAGATGGCGACATTAACATTAAACAAAGCAAAAACAAAGTTATGCCAATAGATGGAGCTAAAGAAGTTTAGCTTCAGTCGTGTGAGCACACCCGTTTTTTTTTGTTTTCACTATAGTGGGTCCGTAGAATTTTTAAGTGGGTTTAATCTTGTCTGATATGTCTCCACTGATAACGTACTATGTATGAATGCATATATTAAAGGCCTAGTATAGACAGTTCCACCCACACCCCATCTCTGCACAAATCCTGGTGGATTTGTGAATAGAACGGCTACACTGCTCACTGCTGCTTTGTGCTCACTAGGTAAATTGTAAGCACCTGACAGATTGCATCCAGTTCACCACACTGGTATATATGGAGTCTCCATACAAAGCAGCACCCCTACCGTGTAACCGTTCTGGGAATCGGCTTCGCCTGCCATCCTGCACACGCCAATTAACAAGTTCACGAGTGCGAGCAAGAGAGAACACGATTACGATCTCCACCAGACTTACGCGGTAAGGCCCCAGGTCACTTGCGTCAAAATTGCGCTCGCAATTAGCTCCAGTGGACGGCGCAGTACCGAAGTGTCAAAGTATGGTGTATAGTTTGCCCCTTTTGCCAAGAGTTTGCTCGTACTCTGCAGAGTACGAGCTAATAGCTTGCACAGTTCGGCGCTCACTTCACTATGTTGGCACACTACGCCGCTCAGAGTCAATCTGCACACAGCCATGTACACGTTTGAGGAAGTATATTTTTTCATTTAGATCCAACTTCATTCTGTAAGTTAGTTTGATCTCACAAAATTCAATACGTTTTACTGACATTTTAAGAAATATAGAACTAGCTCTCTTTTACTGAAGTAAGTAATATATATTAAATATATATTATTTGAATTTGATTTATGACATTTAATTTTAAATATATTATAATTAATAATTTAGTAGTAAGTGTAATTGGTCTGAAACCGTTCTTATTACAATAAATAAATAAATATATATATATATATATATTTTATTAGTGCAATACTGCAGTGGCTACAATTCCCGAGCAATACTTTGAAGGAAATGTTAACCATTTGGCTACACAATTACAATATTTCATGCATGTATTTATACATTGAAATCGGTAGAGTAATGGGAAAGCGCACGCAGAGGCTCCATATAATTAAAATGATACGTCTTTAGAACTCTACGTGGTAAAGCAATCGACGGTATAACCTTCTTGTAGTAGAGTCATGCGAACAAATGGAACAGTATTAAGTATATCACAGACTTACTAAACACGACTAAAGGCTAAGGAAGTTCTACAATATACTATAGAAATTCCTTGCTAAAGGCTTTGTTCTCTCTCTCTCTCTGTCTGTTTCCACCTAACTACAATCTGGGAGTGAACAGGGATCATCGAGGCAAGCATGCACGGTCGTAGATTTTCCATCAGGCAGACAGTAGTCGAATGCTTTATCTATAAATAATTTTAAAAAATACATTCTCTGTCATCTCTCCAAGCAGTCATCCCACAGATATGGTGCACACACAATACACAATTGACATAGAAAAGTCGGTGCTCGCGAGATGCAGGTACTGTTCGTAGAGCTACCAAGTACTAGTTTTAATGATTGTGTAGTAACGCACGCCCCTGCTCTGCGTGTACGGGAGCTGCTCTGTGTAGCGATATATTAAAATTATCTGTGTTCTAGAGCAGATTGCCAGTAATAACTCTACTATCAGGGTTGTCACTGTAACTCTATATTTTACTCTTTATCCACTGCAGTTTCCATAACTACCATATTATAACGATTGTCAGTTTTTTTTAATCAAAAGAAATACAGATATTTATCATTTTCAATGAAAATACTTTTAACTTTGCAGAACACTAACAGTAAATTAAAAAGTTAAGCTAGTCGCTGATATTGTATAACTCAATCATTATAGTTAATTTTAGTTATGTTTTTCTGAGTTATGGTAACCCTACGTAAGTAAGATATCGAATCTTTGACAGTGTATTTATCATGCGCCTGCGCTTATCTACCGTCGATTTATTTCACGAGTCACCGGCAGGAATTAAATAATTAATAGGTACTAGGTATTATTGTACCCATAATTGCAGAAACTTTAAAGTAATATTCAATGCTAACTGTGGCCCGCTGTTTTACCCGCGTAGAAAATGATCACACAATCTCAATAAACTCAATTTTCCGGGATAAAAGGTATCAAAGTCAAAGTTAAAAGATTTTATTGCTAATAGGATAGTTTTAGCACTTTTATTTTGTTTTATCCTTCCGAATTTCATAAAAATCCGTTTAGTTATTTCTGCAGTAACTGATAACAAACATACATTATATATTATAGGTACACTCACACAAATTAGAGATTCTAGAGTATATTATTTACATTACAAGGGTTTTACGCACCTTACAGTGCGAACAGCCAATGAGTGGAACAGCTTGCCGGCGTCCTTGTTTCCACCTAACTACAATCTGGGAGGGTTCAAGTCCAGAGTGAACCGGTATCTTCTAGGCAAGCGTGCACTGTCTGAGACTGCCTCGTCACTTTCGATCAGGTGAGACTGAGGTCTAATGCTTTGTCACTACAGAATTTTAAAAATATACTACACTGTCAACTTTCACGCAATTTGACGCAAACAGAAATGAAAATGCACATTATGTGCTTTGGTCAAACTCTCCAAATGCGCAGGAGGCATGGGAGAGGAATGTGAGACGGTGGCGGTGCCTTCGCCTTTGTGGAGTTGAAAGTGAACACCGACTGGTCTATACCCACATACCTTTATAATTAAGTATAATAATAATATCTCCTTGTATCCGCCGAACGCGACGCGGCTCTCGCGTATAATGATCGCGAATATAAAAAGTGAGTTTATGAAGGCAATTTGAACGCACCCTCACATTTTTCAACAATTAAGTGTACCTATCGCTTGGAGCAGTCGAGGGCACCTTACACTTCCATCAAATTGTGCAAATGACGCCTTCATTTCGGCTGTTTGCGATAGGACTACGAGTATGTCCTGGTTTCCACATGCAAGAGAACTTCGGCAAAAAGTATCCAACCGTCTATGAGACGGTCGGGGTTTTTAGTATTCTATGATGAACGAGCTTGATTTATAAAACTTCTAGGCTGTTTGTTTTCCAAAAATTTTATATAAAAAATAAAAGTTTCAAATATGTGTAAAATTGTCATATTTTCTATGGGATTTTGAATTTAAATCAAGACCATAGAAATCCTTTTAACAATTTTCAAAAATATGGTTGTTAACTCATTGTACCTCAGTCCGTACCCACGATATCTACAACTTATAAAGTTTTTTTACTTAATAAACTATTCTTCTTTTTAATGGAGTCTCTTATAAAACATTGGACTTATTCTTTAATACAGTAAAGATCACTAACGTAAAATCACAATTCCCAGTTCTCACCACTCGCAACACATCAACTAAACAGAGTCATTGCAATCACGCCCTTCATGCCTTGTAATTAGGCACATGGCAGCAAATAAGCCGAGGAAGTCTGGGTGAAGTCTGTACCTACCCACCCGTTCCGAGACCTTCTCAGAAGCGTAATTATCTGAATCCCGATTGTGCAATTATGCCTACAAAAGTGGTCGGGAAGATGCGGACGTGGATGTACAATTTTAAATGATGCAAGAGACTGAATTTCTTTCCCAGCGTAATCTTCACTAGTGGAAAGTTTACACTATTTTTGCCAACCATTACCATAGTTTAAATATTAGATACAGTTATGCTTAGATCGAAAATGAAGGAAACCTAGATAAGGATTCACATTATTCCCCGTCTGCCTCCACGAACGTCCCCCGCGCGGCGGCAGACGGCTTCCGAATAATATTCATGAAGATTATCTGCAGATCTGTCTTACAGACAGCGAACTGGACGATTGGTATTTTTATAAAAGCAATTCGCAATAATGCATTAGAAACCGATACTTTTGCATGAATAATTGATTTTTGTTCATCTTTTTTAGTTTCTTAAATGCATAAAATTTTACCAGCCTCTCCTTTCTTCATTTAAGCCAATTTCATCCAAGTCTACAGGTATACCAAGTCAGTGGCTACAGAGGCTGGTCTCAGTCCAACCAGCTTTTTGCTCGAGAAATTAGCGAACGATACTAAATGGTGATATTGCACCGAGAGAAAGGCCGTGCACTTAATACAAACAACCTTTGCATGGAAAGGAAGTATGTACCTACAGTTGGAGGTGATTTGATATTAAGTTTGTACTATTTTATTTTATTTTTATTGATGTAGCATTAGTAATATTTCTACAGTAGACACTGTTTTTGAAATATGACACAGAGTTTAGCACACACACCTCAACCTTATTGAAACCCAGAATGTCATACTATAATAATATATAAAACTTAAAATAAAGCGACTGTCTTACTCTGGAACAACACTGAAACTTCAACCCTCCTTCCTCACGTGTCGCCTCACTGTTGGAGGTCATCCTTCCTTGGGTATCTAACCTTCTTATTGAAGATATTACGTTAACTGGCCATCACGCAAAAATTACAAAAAAATGTGGTTTTTACAAACATAGCATTGCGGTGTATATTACGCCGTCTAGTGTGGTGCGGATTAGATCGGGCCAGGCGCAATTGATTTCGTCCACGCCCACGTTGTCTCCTCCCTCAACCTTGCCAGTGATGACAAACTTCTCCCAAAGTATCGATCTAGTCTCATTCAATCGTAGTCTCGTAAATGACATTCATCAAGTTTTTGGTGTCCTGGGCCTTCAGAATAATAATCAACAGTTTCAAAGTTGTCCCAGTGATATTGTGCTATCGAGTTCAAATTACCAGAATTGCCCCTCAAATCTTCTCCCAATCCCAATATTAGAGACAATACGAAACGAAAATAAACACTGGCTTTTCATTTTTGTTGTTTCACACATCAATAAAAAAGACAAGATAACAAACATAGGAAACGAAAAAAAAAATTACAATAAATTAAATTTATTAAATTACACTACAAAGGAAGAAAGAAAAAATACATTACAGTACGGGATGGTGTACCCACCCCTAGGCCTGCTGTAGGCCCCAGAGCATGCCTGCTATGAACCATCTTGTTAGGAAGCTATCATCAATGAAACAAACGAACCAAACCACCAATACAATTTTCCATGACACCAATATTTCATACTGTCCATCTAACAGAGCTAAATACCACAGTTTTTGTTCCGTACCAGCTCCCGCGTCCCGGCATGATGTCAGGAAAGCCTTTCACGTGCTGCAAGCTCCATAGTCGTTATGTCGAGCGCACAAGGTGCAAAAGGGATAACGTTTATTTTCCCGAGTAGGTACGCTTTTGATGGAGCATATCCGTTTCCCTGATGGTTGGAGGCTTATTTATTGTTTGCAATATACTTTGGCTGGTAATAATGGTTATACAACCTCGGCACTTGTAAGTTACGGTTCGAATAAAATGCCGAGTGACAATGTGTTTTATTGAATCCTCCGTGGGAGCGTCAGCTCAGAGGAACTAACTCTAAAGTGGGAAGCTTGCAGACAGTGACGTTTATGTCACGTCACGTTCCGTATGACAGCCTCTGTGGTGTAGTGGTTGAGAAGATCGGCTCAAGGCCCGGAGGCAGCAGGTTCGATTCCCGCGGCAGGACAAGTATTTGAACGCAGAAAAAAAGGGCAAATACTTGTTCTGAGTCTGGGTGTTGTGTGAGCATGGTCCTCGTAGTTCCTGGGTCCCTAGACACAGGGAATCCTATAGTTAGGGTCCAGGATCTATGTATGTGATCGTTGGGCGTTATTATTATTATTATATAGGGACAGACCTTAACTTACCTAAGCCGTGGCCTGATATGGCCGTCTTTTGTGCTACTGTAGACAATGATTGAGTTTACTGACTGACCGTAGTCCTAGTCACGCGCCTGCTGCCTCCCGTCTGAAGTAAACCACTCAATAACAAAATAACGAGACGTGAAGTCCATCCGTCTCATTAAAAGCGCAACCTATGGATCCATTGTCAGTCGAGAGCCGCGCCGAGAGTTGCCACCCGCCCCGGCTAGCGGCTGCCCGACAGGCGGGGGTGCGCACTGTCTCTAAACTTGTCTGCTTATGGGCTGCGTGCTGGAATACACAAGAACGTTGGGCTGCAGGGTCTGTGGTGCCATATATCATTTCAAGAAGGATACAAACATGTCACAGGGCAAAAATAACACACAGGGCATTTTTGTTTGAGCACAAGTTGAGTATCAAATCGCTAATGTCTAATAACGAAATTTTCATTCTCTATAATTATAGTCCATCCGTGCTAGCCTAGTTTTATTTTACAGAGACTAACAAAAGTGTTATCTATCTACCCTTATATTTATATATTTCCCAATTTTATTTTCAAAATTTCAACTACTAGTTCTACCTGATATTTATAGGTACTATCTATAAAAATACTCTGCAAAAAGAAAAACTATATATTCAATTAAAACTATATATATAATATAGTTTAGACATAGACTTAGACTATATAATATATAACATTGTTTGGACATAGAGTCTTAGGTCCGTATTACAGAACGATGCTTAGTCGTCGATCGGTGCTCAATCAGAGATTTCATTCATAAAGTAATCAATTATTGAATGAAATCTCTGCTTGAGCACCGATCGACGACTGAGCATCGTTCTATAATACGGAGAATACGGGAATATTTTGTTGGGTGACGAAGGAAATAGTTTAACAACAATGTTCACGGTATTAATCAGCCTCACTACATAATTACTGTGAAACTTTTTAAAGCTAATTTGTAATTTTCTGCTCAATATTCTGGCGATGCGCCGCATACAAAGATAATATGATATAATATGAATACCTCAGCATTAGGGCTCGACGTAGGAAAGTATAGTTGGTCCCTAGAACCCACGCGTGGTTTAATATGTCGCTATAATATGTCGGCGGAATCAAAGCGGGTCGCTATAATTATTGCTAATTACTGGCAACCGTGTGACGCCACAGTATACTTCGTAGTTTATACGGAAACTATGCCGCGAATGTTTTAATAGCCAGTGAAGGAAGATATAAATTATTTAGAGATAGAAAAAAGATTTTTGGCGGAGATTAATTATATTGATTATGGTTTCGGTTGGACGTGATTGTATTTACATTATTTCGTTCGCAGAACTAGTTCGTTTATGAATTCTTAGTTCTATACATTTTTTTTTTAAATTTTCGTTTTTGTCTCGCAACTGTGTGTGTTCGGTCACAGGCACAGCCCAAGCCCAGCCTCTTGAACTAATTGTCTCCAACAAAGGCGTTGGAAATGTTGGTAGAGATCAACAGCTTTGCGAGGAAACCCGAAAGGGCCAGTCACCGGGGGCGAGTTTGCTGGACTGCAGTCGCGACCCCTTCTCGCCCCGGTACGGCGGACGAGGGCTCACAGGGGGGTTTTAGTGGGTTTGAGTCCCACATACCCCCTGCCACCGCCCCCGTGGAGGCAGGGAAGTGCGAAGGCGTTTCCCCCCCTCAAAAAAAAAAAAGATCAACAGATATAACCCATTCATAAAGCTTGGTTTATTAATTTGGTAAGTGGCTGCGAGGAACAGCCCCAATCAGCGCCTATGACCAGACAAAAATGGTCAGTTTAACATAAGGTCGAGATATTCAATACATTATCTAGTTGAGATTTTTGTCAAACGAATCCTCGACTCTTTACCATTGATGTCGTCGGTCGCAGGTTCTTTACGACCTCACGAGACCTCTGTAACGACCTACTAAGTATGCGGCGAGGACCACCCAGGTAGTAGTGATGTCACGTCAAACGAGAGCTCGATACATCGCAATATTATATTAACAAAGGGCGCCGCCTTAAATAAGCCAGTAGTACGTAGGTACCTACACTTGGCGGGAAATTAAAACTTAAATAATATATTATGCGATGTTACTTGTTCAAGGATCCTGTCAGGAACTCCGGGCGGTTTCTACAGATTCTGTCCATCCAAAGGATTTTGAAAAAGATAGTTGGCAGCGATATAGTATGTCCATACAAAGTTTGTCTGGAAGAGAGCGCCGCCCATTGTTACATTAGTTTGTATTTCATTGCTAATTGTATATTTCATTGGTAAGACAATAAAGCGTTCTCTATCGATCTATCTAATATATAATTGGTACACCTTCATAGCTAATATTGCTGACGTGTGAAAACAGTAAACAAAGAGTAAAATCACAGACCAAGTAGAGGATACTTGGAGTAAAATATCAACGCACATCATCGAATGAGGCTATTTTTTTTTTGTTTTTGATTTTATAATGTTAATGAATGTTATGATAAACTAGTCAGTCAAAGTCAAAAGATTTATTGCAACAAGGCTTAAGCACTTTTACAAGTCAAAATTATATTAGGTACATAAAATTAAGTTATTTCACTAAGTATATAAAATTACAAAGTGCTTATTGTCAAATAATATATAGCAAGCCCATTACAATATATGAGTTTGAAAAAAAAAAGCAGTTCTTTTTCTCACTACTGGTGCAAGCAATCCCACACAATGCAAAATAGAAAATTCCGATCCGAAGCTTCGATTACAACTGTAAAGAAGAAGCTACAAGAAACTTTACCTGATGTTAGGCGACACGGCCGCTCATAACAGAACAGTGTCACTCAGAACTCTAAAATAGAAAGTTTTGCGTGACACTGCAAGATTACTCGAATGTGAAATCAGATCATAAAGTCTCAATTGCCCAGTATTTTCACTAGCTACAGCGCCCTTCAAACCAAAACACAGTAGTGATTGCGCACTACTGCTTGGCGGCAGAATAACTGGCAAAGCGGGGGTACCTACCTAGACGAAATTTGCAGACCTACCACCTAGTAGTATTGATATAATATCCATAAACTCTTGGTTCATTACACAATACAATCCACAAGAGCATTCGACGTATACCGCATAGTGAAGTGGAGCCGACCCGAGATGAGGGAGAGCTGTCACTCCACGCGGGAGATATCCTCGCGCCCGCACGGACCGGACCACACAGAACCTCCACAGACATTATATCATCAGTAAATGTCACAATAATTATGTTGTCATGTTGTCATATTTTGCATCGTCTGGCGTTGGTCTTGGACAACATATTGCCACAGAGTAAATATGATGGTGCCGTTATTTGCGGAATGTTTGCGTTAATTTCAGAATCCCTTTTATTCTTTTACACTATGATTAGTCTCCACATGTCTTTGTCATTTATCGTCAGCTAATTAAATTATGGATTAAGTATTTCTTAACGATCCCAGCGCAACCTTATCCCGAGTCTTCCAAATGTTCGAGCGATGCAACAAGCAATATGGCGACCGCTTTTTCCGCCAAAAGGACGAAATATGCATTTTATAGAATTTTATCACTCGCATAACTTTAGCTTCCTTTAATTAAGTATCCCGCTGAAGCACCGCGCTCTATCGGCTTTATTTGTTTTGTATTTAATAAAATGTAATACTAATTAGAGTGTTAACGGCCGTTTGCGATAATGAAACGTAGATTTAATGCGTTGAAGCCTTGGATGGAAGCTTCCTCCGCTCGCCTGTAAATACCACACGCCGATAAACAAAGCTGGTCTTGTTTTAATATTCATATTTTATAGGAAATAGCGAGAGCGGACGATTATACACGGAGTAGGTACACGTTGATGGAATCTGCGCGCAAAATTGTTACGACCTTGCTCTACAAGTTTTTGCTTGGAATTGGAACCCAGTCGCATCTTAAAAACATGTTTTATTTCTGAAGCATGGCTTCGGCTGGGCCCCGCTGTGCTAGTACAGCACTAACTCAATAACACTTCGGCCGGGCCTCGCTGTGCTAGTACAGCACTAACTCAATAACACTTCGACTGGGCCCCGCTGTGCTAGTACAGCACTAACTCAATAACACTTCGGCCGGGCCCCGCTGTGCTAGTACAGCACTAACTCAATAACACTTCGGCTGGGGCCCGCTGTGCTAGTACAGCACTAACTCAATAACACTTCGGCTGGGCCCCGCTGTGCTAGTACAGCACTAACTCAATAACACTTCGGCTGGGCCTCGCTGTGCTAGTACAGCACTAACTCAATAACACTTCGACTGGGCCCCGCTGTGCTAGTACAGCACTAACTCAATAACACTTCGACTGGGCCCCGCTGTGCTAGTACAGCACTAACTCAATAACACTTCGGCCGGGCCCCGCTGTGCTAGTACAGCACTAACTCAATAACACTTCGGCTGGGGCCCGCTGTGCTAGATGCTAGTACAGCACTAACTCAATAACACTTCGACTGGGCCCCGCTGTGCTAGTACAGCACTAACTCAATAACACTTCGGCTGGGGCCCGCTGTGCTAGATGCTAGTACAGCACTAACTCAATAACACTTCGACTGGGCCCCGCTGTGCTAGTACAGCACTAACTCAATAACACTTCGGCTGGGGCCCGCTGTGCTAGTACAGCACTAACTCAA
Source organism: Ennomos fuscantarius (assembly GCA_905220475.3). Taxonomy (NCBI): domain Eukaryota; kingdom Metazoa; phylum Arthropoda; class Insecta; order Lepidoptera; family Geometridae; genus Ennomos; species Ennomos fuscantarius. Next base: position 170,240 of record HG992040.1, on the reverse strand, counting down.
TAACACTTCGGCTGGGGCCCGCTGTGCTAGTACAGCACTAATTTAATAACACTTAGTACTATTGAGATCATTGTTTTGAACCGACTTCAAAAAAAGAGGAATTTTCTCAATTCGGTTGAATTTTTTAATATTTGTTACCTGAGACTCATTTATAAACTGATTTCGAAAATTATTTTTTCTATTTACAATGATATATTTCTCAGATTGTTTGGTTTTTTTGAATTAAAATACCTGCAAAATTATGTCGTCCAAATACTTTCGCAGGTCTTTTTTCGAAAAGGTATAATTTTTTCGTTGAATCGAGTAGAGTAATGCTGTTGGTCTCTAACTCGGTATACAAACCTTCACAGCGTCACAGCGTCATCGGGTGATCTTAGATCTTTTTTTGGCCAAGCGGATAGTTTTTTTTTTATGTTTTGGCTCCACATTTCCGTGTATTTAGCCAGTGTCAAGTAATTGATAATTTATCAAGTTAATTATATTTCACGCAAATATGTGTCAAGTCACGGTCGAAGTCATCAAGTCATAGTCTAGTCAAAGTCATACTCCTAGTAAAGTGATGGCAACTTTACTTGAAGCTTCTTTGGAGTTTTGGAAACAATACGAAAAGAAACGTTTCACCATCATTATACCATTTTCCCACACTCACTCCTGTAATCCAGCACTTAACGAATAGAATGCCACCAATTTTATGCACTAACACTGAAAATAACACAAGTTTTGGAAAATAATACAATGCGGTGACGCAATCTTTTTCGCATTCCCGCCAAAAAATAACTCAAGCGGATAGTTTAAAACTTAATCCGTATCTAAGGGCCGTATTACAGAACGATGCTCAGTCATCGATCGGTGCTCAAGCAGATATTTCATTTGCAAATTGATCACTTTATGAATGAAATCTCTGCTTGAGCGCCGATCGATGACTGAACATCGTTCTGTAATACGGACCTAAGTATCCAGTTCGATGAAAATCCAAGGAAATATTTATGAAATCATATAATATCGAGTGGAGGCGACTACCGCCTGCGGACAGGATCCGCGCCAGCGCCAGCGCCAGCAGCCCGGAATGCACATCGTATCCGCTAATAGAGGCACTGAACTCGTCTCACGCGCTATTCAAATCACACGCACTATAAAAAGCCCTTTTTTTACAATAATTACGCTGTACAACATGATTCCGGAGACTTTTGGCGGGAAAACATCGCGTCACCGTGTTGTATTATTTTCCAAAACTTTTGTTATTTTCAGTGTTAGTGCATAAAATTGGACGCATTTTATTTGTTAAATACTGGATTACAAGCATAAGTGTGGGAAAGTGGTATAATGATGGTGAAACGTTTCTTTTCGTGTTGTTTCCAAAACTACATAGAAGATTCTGGTAAAGTTGCCACCACTTTACTAGGACTTTTGACTTTACTTGACTAGACTATAACTTGACTTGATGACTCGGACTTTGACTTTGACTTGACACATACAACATAATTATATATATAATATTAATTAACTTGAAAAATCAATTACTCGACACTGGCTAAATACACAAAAGTGTGCAAAAACAAAACAAAAAAAAACATGATTCTGCCACTGTGGACCTCGAAGCAGGGCCTCTAAACTAAAAAAAATAGAATAGAACTAAAGTAGGTGTTCGTTTAGGTTGTTTCGTTATAGTGGGTCTTTTAAAAATGTTGTCGTTCCGCAAATTTGGTAGAAATGTAGGTACATTCTGCGTAGTTTACTCTTCAATTTTACTGAAATAGGGTTTGCACATGAGTGAATTTTTTTTTTTGGGTATGCTATTCAGCGTTACTGCGGTTTTTTTTTGTATTGGCTCCATACTTTTGTGTATTTAGCCAGTGTCAAGTAATTGATAATTTATCAAGATAATGATATTTCACGCAAATGTATGTCAAGTCACAGTCGAAGTCATCAAGTCATTAAGCTTTTATCACTGAAACACAGAATAAATGAGTTTCAATAGTGACATCTAGTCCTAAAATCTAGCCGTGTCATACACTGAAAAAAATATTTAACCAAACTTTTTCAGTAATTTCATTTATAACCAAAGTTTGGCAACGTCTAACTACAGTTAAGTTGATTTGACTAATGTTATGACGTAGGCATCCGCTATGAAAGGATTTTTCGAAATTCCACCCTTAAGAGGGTGAAATGAGTGGTTGAATTATTTTCCCATAGGCCACGCCGCGGGCGAAGCTGCAGGCAGATCGCTCGTCATTATACATAGCGCGTTATTATAAGAACTATTCGCCTATAACGTGTTATCCTTTATGCTGGCTTATCCCTTTTAATCCTGGTAGGTACAGGTAACCTCAGTGCTGCAATTACCTCCAAGAGCGGGCGCGCCCTCTCGCACGCACGCTGTTAGCCCCCTGCACCTGCACCTGCACCTCGGACCGCGTCATTGCACCCGCACTGGCGAGGTACACCGGGCGGACAGTCGGCGGCTTATTGCGTAAATTGCGATCGCGACTCTTGTTGTTCCGGACTGCTGCTAGTTGTTAAGCTGCAACTAATATGTCACTTACTTCCTGTCCATGTCGCCATCCTCATGTTGTACGCTTCCAGCCGACTCGCAGGAACTAAAGTCCTGTGACCACGTGGTCGCCGCTAGCAGGACTTGTTCTGTCGTCTATCGAGGACCACCGGATTAAACACAGTACCTACTTATCTAAATTCTCTAATATCTGAGTTTAACCGTTCATAAGTTCGCACTTACTCTCTAGAATGTACCCAAATGCGTTGACGTCGAACTTTAGTGCAGATGGACTTAAGCCACCAAAAGCACAGAATTGCAATTAGTCAACTTTACACAGTCAGCACCTCATACTGCGCGAACTATAAACTTCACCGAATTCTTTGGTTTGCAAAAGTAATGTCCGATGCAAAATCAACATTTAATCAATATTACGTAAGGCGACGTAAGGTGGCAAGTCTGTCGGTTTTTTACAGATTACACCACGGTGAATGCGCTCAAGAACTGCATGATCTAATTCTCCCATCACCATTCCACTACCGGACTACTAGACGCTCGGCTAAGCGCCATCCTTTTGTGGTCGAAATACCACCCATTCGTACCAAGCGATTTGACTCAACGTTCTTAATTAGAACGGCTAAGGAATGGAATGCCCTGCCAGCGTCTGTGTTTCCGGCGAAATATGACCCGAGCGTGTTCAAGAGAAGAGTGAATAGGTATTTACTTGGCTAGCATGCTACACCTTCGATCGCATCGTCACTTCCCATCAGGTGAGAGCGTGGTCAAATGCTAGACAAGTTTGAAGTAAAAAAAAAAAAAAAAAAAATTCCAGAAGTACAATAAGTCAGATTTATTGTTTCTAAAAACTTTTAGCACAAAAGTATTTTATCATCCGGTTGCCAATAAAAGTACACGTTCCCCCACGAGCGCGAGCCGGAGTCCGAATGAACCCGGCGCTCGCGCAGCAACAACAGGATTAAAATAAGCTTTAATCTGATTTTTCGAACCTCTCACGGTTCATGGCGCTTCATTAATTTACTACCAGGGCCTCTGATAGCGCACCTATTTCATAGTAAATTACAGACCACATGACAATATATCATGATCCACATAACAATAATGTTAACTTATAGCTATATTTATCAGAGACTGCTAATGAACCTCACAAATGACGGCCAGCGAGCGCGCCTGCGGAATTATTGTGCGACTCGTTTGTGTTGGTTCTCTCTGTCTGGGTACTAGACTTAGATAAATCGGTAAAGATATATCACTGATGTGAACCAACAGTTCATTATGTATAGATAATTATTTATTAATTGACAGCCTCTGTGGTGTGGTGGTTGAGCAGGTCGGCTCATAGCCCGGAGGCGGCGGGTTCGATTCCCGCGGCAGGAAAAGTATTCGTGCACAGAAAAAGTCTGGTTGTTGTGGGAACATGGTCCTCGTAGTTCCTGGGTCCCTAGGCACGGAAATCCTTGTTAGGGTATAAGATCTATGTAATAGTTATTAACACAGATCTAAAGAAATGATTTTACATACAGTCTGTAGTTTTCCTTCCTTGCGGAATTTTTTTGCAACTAAGGCGTAAAAGATTTTTTCTTTCGCGTAATCATTGCTGTTTTGTCGCCCATATGTCCTCTGATTTCCCTGACCACTCGATGTCACGAGGTAGGTAGCAGTACCTGTCTAATTATGTAATGAGCCCTCATTGTCGGCTATGAACGAGCGTGATGTGTTTGTTCAAGGGATTGATATGCAATTAGTGATTCTATTGATAACGTACAATTTGTGCAGTTACGTTGTTGACTCGGTCACGCTTCAAGTAGCATTAGGTACTTACACCTTAATTACAATTAAATCTGATTAACTATATAACTATGATGAAAACGTTAAAAACTTTTTGCATCTGCTAAATGTAAGTAGGTAGGTACTTATTGTGTCAGTTGGCAATGTGTCTGCCAAGTTAGCTGCTATTCATATAGTTCCAGGCGTCCTCGGAACTATTTCTAATGATATAATGAAGGGTTAGGCGCTGGTTATTAACGTAAAGTAGGTGCAATGCAATGCAAACACACCACCTATCAATTTAAAAAATAAGCAGGCACACCTACTGTGTCAGCCTTCAAGTTTAGTGCCTAGTTTTTTGTGTAATACCTGGCATTATGTTCTGCCTGATCATTAGAGTCGGGCTCATTACCGCCGGCCGCGGCGGGTGGATATATGGCGGGCGCGCGAGGAGTCCGCGAGTGCCGCCGCAGCCATGGAGCGGACGGTCGCGGGGCTGCTGCTGCTCGCGCTCGGCCTGCTCGCCGACGTCAACGTCATGAAGGACGTCACGCTCGGGTTCGGGGAGGCGCTCGAAAAGTGCCGGGAGGAGGTCTGATACTGTTCAAGTTTCTATTTCTTCTTGCTGAGATCGAAGCCTAAAATTAAGAATATGTCTTTTGTTTTTTGCTGCTTTACCACAGACTCCTGGTTTCGTGCTCTTTTATAATATACTACTTACATATTGTTAGATGTGTTATTATTATTATTTATTAATACAGGAGGAGTCATTTAATATTTATAGTTGAAACAATTTATGCTCATTCATTACAAAAAATTACCCGATTATTTCAATAACTTTAAAATAAAAATAGTAGAAGTATGTAGAGACAATTTTTTTTTTCTTATAATTTTTGATATAGATAAAAAAATTAGTCTCCACATACTTCTACCATTCGACTACTAAGTAGTTGTGTTATTATTTATTATATACAGGAGGGGTCATTTAATATTTATAGTTGATATAATTTATGCTTTCATTTCATTCATAACAAAAATGGCCCGATTATTTAAATTACTTTAAAATATTTATAGTGCAAGTATGTATATGTAGAGACTGGAATTATGAAAAATCAACTCTATTGTAAGTACCTCCTTATAAAGCGATGGATGAATGCCGTTATAAAGAGTTTCCATAGAACAGTGTAAAGGCCTAGAATAGAACACAAGCTGTCGAGCGAGACAACCCTCCACAGACCCTTCCTCCGCAGAGCCAGCTGACGGCAGCCAAGATGGAGGAGTTCTTCCACTTCTGGCGCGAAGACTTCAAGTTCGAGCACCGCGAGCTGGGCTGCGCCATCCTCTGCATGAGCCAGCACTTCAACCTGCTCACCGACTCCAGCCGCATGCACCACGGGAACACCGACAAGTTCATCCAGTCCTTCCCCAACGGTGAGCGCACTGAACCTACCAATCATATTATACTTCATACAACTAACGGAAATATATGACCCAACTTCAATTTCCGTTCGCCAGCTTTCTCCCCAAGTCAAGCGTGCGTAAAGAAATTTTACTTCAAAAAGATAAAAAAAAGAAACATTTAGTTTCGCTCATTTAAGTGATTGATAATTTAGTAACTTCAATCACGTCAAGTTCGCCTCTGAATATCTGCTACAGAACCAATACGAATAAGTGATATTCCAAATATTTTACCCTCTGCGGTGTGGTGTATACAGGGAATCCTAGTTAAGGTCCAGGATCTATCTATGTGATCGTTGGGTGTTGGATGTACGTGCCTATTAGAAACCTACTCATTAGGGTGCTGAGGACTCAAGTAAATAGTCATTAACTGCAATACTCTATTTATTCATCGGTAGCACAAATTACCGTAACCTAATTACATTCGCGGTAGGCGGTACGGAGACGACTGAGGAGGGCAGGAGCGGTGCGACCGACGTACGCGATGTTTGCTTCGCTTGCAATCCTGCGCCCCCACATTGGGCGTTATTATTATTTGTCTAGTTTCTGATTAAGTATATCCAAAGACTATAGTAAAAAAAAATTACGCCCAGCGATCACATACATTCTGAACCCTAATTAGGATTCCCTGTGTTTAGGGACCCAAGAACTACGATGGTCCCACAACACCCAGAAACAGAACAAGTAATTGGGTTTTTTTCCTATCCACAAATACTTGTCCTGCCGCGGGAATCGAACGCGCAGCCTCCGGTCTATGAGCCGACCTGCTCACCCACCACACCACAGAGGCTGTCAAACTAGAAGTTACCTATGACTGAGTCGAGAAGCGTAAGGAACACGTTTAGAGGAAGCAGTGTAACTGTCGGCAGGCGCGGTGCTGTCGAAACAAATGGTGGAGCTGATCCATTCCTGCGAGCAGCGGTTCGACGGGGAGCAGGACCACTGCTGGAGGATCCTGCACGTCGCGGAGTGCTTCAAGAAGAGCTGCCAGGAGAAAGGCATCGCGCCTTCCATGGAGATCATGATGACCGAGTTCATAATGGAGGCCGAGTAGACCGCTGCTCGACATCATCACAACACAGGGCTCAGGGGTGCTTGCAGCATGTCTAGAGGTACTTTGGTACTTATTAATCTAATGTTTAGTGATTACTTGCATATTTCCTCAGGATTAAATTAGTTTTCTGTTGTTTCATTTAGTTATGTTGTGTTGATTGATCTCGTTTAACGAACTTGCTTGCTATATGGAAACGATTAGGTTTATGCTGTTGGTCAGTTATTCATTAAAATGTTTAATCAAGTGCTTTGTTTTTCTGTTTTCTTTACATACATATTCTTATTTATTGTGGATATATTAATCATAAGGGTTTAAACACATTTTGTTGATATGGTATTACTTGCGTGATCTGCGGTGAATCAACCACCACGACCTAGGTACGACCCATTTTACTTTACCAGACATAGAATACATGATGGATTACAGTTGCAAAAGTAGACTGCTATTATTGAGTAAAAGATATTTTCGACTTCATCATCGTCAGGGGATGTAGCTCAGTGGTAGAGCGTTCGCTTTGCATGTGAAAGGCCCCGGGTTCGATCCCCGGCATCTCCAACTTTTTGATCTGATGTAATGATCTATCCTTAGTATTTTTTGTTTTTGAGAAGGGCTATTTCGAAGATTGAATAAATAACCAACCAACTAGTCTACTGAAAGTCTTGTTTTTTTTTTTTGTAATTGATTACTAATTATTATAAAGGCAGTGCTCGTAGCGAAGCTCGACTGGCCGACCATCGGTAGTGCGTCGTATTTGGGATGACGTGCTGCTGACGCATGGAGTGGTGCATGTACATAAATTCTTACACCCCCACGAAAGCATGAAATAAAGAAAAAGAATGAGAGATTTATTTGGATTTATCACCTTGCTTTTAGTTTTATCAAAGTCCACTTTATCTACCATTTTATTCATCCAAAATTTGTTAAACATAAAAACAAACCTGACCCCGACGTGATTTGAACACGCAACCTTCTGATCTGGAGTCAGACGCGCTACCGTTGCGCCACGGAGTCTATATACTCGGACTCGAAATTATCATTTAAATCTTGATTTGTTAAAAATACCAATACTGTACCACACAACAGTTTGTAAATCAGGAAATTAATGATCGGGCCGTTTGCAAAAATTAAATTTTGCTTGGTTCTCCCAATGTTTAAAACAATAAACATCACTTGGCTGACCTTCTTGACACTCGAGAACCTAGAGATGTAATATATTACATAGTAGGTATAGGCACCAGTTCCCTTTCCTAATGTCTCAGCATGAACCACTGGTAATGTTATGGGTACTTAAGTTATTCTCTTATGAGATACTAATAATACCGCGTAACATTGGAGCGTCACGGCGCGCGACAGTTTGCAATCGAAATTAAATAAATAGATATAAAAAATACATCTAGTGTGTAATCGAATGATCTAATGTTGTATCTTAATAATAAGTATATAGTAATGATTTTTTATATTACGCATGATTATATGGAAGTTTCTGCAATGCGTGATGTATTACATACTTTTTTATTTCTTAGATTCGCGTCAACAGCCGCGAATATTTCACTGCTCTGGATCTAGGTCCCCATTAGGAGGACTTTACCATAATCCTCACGCTTAGATTATAATGTAGATGAACGCTGATTCGATTCCCTGCGAATATTCCTTTAGCGCCCACGGGAAGAGATGGAGTGGTCCTGTTCTTACGCCTGGACCACACGACCTCCATCAATTGCTTCAATAACTATTAGAGGTAAGTGCCTATATTGGTCAAGTATAAAAATGTTTATTTAAATAAATGTGGCTATCACCTAGAGGTACTACTGACGATTTTTCATTGCGTCAAGCGAAGTCAATGATCAGGAATTATGCTTTATAGGTTAAACAAGTAGGTACCTATTCAGGTTTCCCCGCAGTTATCGTACTTATATTAAAGTCGGCCGCGCCCCGGCTCACTGTCCTACTGGAAGCGCAGCCGAAATGTTGAAATTGGCTGTTTTGGTTTGCTTGGTGAGTGTGGCGAGCTGTCGTGTGCGACGGTGGAGCTACCAGCAGGCTGAGGATGAAGTCCTGCCGCTGGTGGACGGTGAGGTGACGTCGCTGGAGGATGGAGACCAGCTGAGGTCGCCGCCGCCGGCCCGCCGGCGGCGGAGCGCGTTCGACGACGACCAAGACGGAAACGACGCAGTGATACGTCGCCTGAAGGCCAATATGACCGATCCCAATTGGGTACCCAACATCAGGCTCCGGAGCGCCATCCTCGACGGGCGGCGGGCTCCCGGCGGGCGGGCTGGCGGGCACTGATTACTTGGGATTATATTATATGTGACATGCTATGCTACAATCTTTGTTGTATTCTCTCGTAAATATAACGCTGAACTATTTTAAACAACTTTTGTATAAACGCCCGCCGTCCTACGTGTCTTGTTCGATCGACTTCAAAATAAGGCCTCCCTTTCTCAATCCATGTTTTTTAAATGTTTCTTACCTCATTTCCGTCATTTACAAATTGATTTGAAAAAAGATATCGCAAAGGCCCCTGATGTTTAGGTCTACTTATTTAAAAGCCTTTGTACTACCCCACGCAGCACCCGCTGCCGAGATGTGCCGTGTGGGACACAGCGTGTATGAATCTTGAAATAATAGCACAGTATAAATTCGGTCAGTTAATTAGTCATAATTCTAAAATCATTCAGCTGCTATTTATATTGTTGAAGGCGCCGCCGCCGAGAGCTGGACTCGTTAGGGAAACCCCAAACAAAACCGAATCCATTCATTACAAGAATCGCTCACCTTCCTTATTTATGCGAACCGAGGAAAAGGCGCAATAATAATAAAAACATCGCGTCTTCTTTGAAATATAGATAAACTTAGACCTTAGTAATTACTTATTAATAACAACTCTGTTTACAATGTACATCATTGGAATAGGTATAATAACTGTAAATGTATTAAAAACCCTCATCCATACATTATTGAGTCGTTGGAGATCACAATACGACTCGATTTATGCGCACTTTCTTGCCGTACCGTACACCTGTAAGATATGGAATGAGCTCCCAGCAGCATGCAATGCAGCAATTTAAAAGGAGGTTCAAAACATTATTATTAAAGCGTATAAGTGACACGTCTAGTGTTACAGATGTCTGTAGGATACAGTGACCTCTTCGTAGCAGGTGCTGCTGGCCAGTACAGTGGGGCATGCTGGGTGCGTGTGGGGCAGGCTGAGGGAGGTACATAATCCCATGACCCGACTCGGTCTAATACTATACTAAGGTATGTACGGATACATGCACTGAGACATCACCCCTAACAGGTAACCCACCCCTTAAAGGAAGTACGCGTGCTACCCGAGTGCATCCGAAACTTAATTATCTATCTTTATCTGATATAGCTGAACTGATCAGAAACTATTTACATCAATCAAAATTACGTACCCGAATTTATCTAAAATTATGCGTATTTATGCGAATAATCGGGACTTATCCAAACTATCCGGATTTATTTGAAACAATCCGTATTTTTTAAAATAAAAACAAAAAAAATATATTTTCAGAACTGTATAGTGGTACTGGGGTTGGGAAAAATTACCGTGGCTCCTTTGAGGTACCAAAGTTATGAAAAAGATGCTGTGGTACCCTACTGGTGGTGGACTGGAGTACCTCGGGTAGGAAAGTAACCGTAAACTTACTAACGAGTAAGAATAATATTCATAAACGTAAGGAATTTACATCAAGGATTTAGCAATCTCTCCATGAACTGATACGTTCATAAAACCCAAAAGTCATCTGACACCTGACTCACGCGACGTTTGGTAAATCTTCATTCTTGATCATCTATGTGGTAAGTGGTATTTTACAGAGGAAAGAGATTATGTTTTGCAACAATAGAGTCGCAACACCTTTGTCTCGGTACAGCACATAGCTGGTAACATTACTGGGCAAGAGAAGCTTTATGACCTGTTTTCAATAGAAATCTTATTACTAGACTGTGCTGATGTGTCAGGGTGACGTGCACAGTGCAGTGTCACGCAAAGCTTTAATGTTGAAGTTCCGAGTAACACTACAATTGTTATGGCGATCTGATAAACTTTGGAAAATGTTAATTCCTCATTATATCTATTTAATTGAACAAAGAATCTGTTGCCTGGTTTAGGGTCACTAGGGTCTGCTAATGCCTTTCCATTTTCCTGTCGTGTGTTATCTGTAGCACGCTCGCGAATCATCTATAATGTATGTATTGATGTCGCGTTTCACATGGCTACTCCTGCAGTAAGCTGTGGCGGGCGTTGCTTCACGCGTCGCCTGCTGAGACGTGACCACGGACACACCTGTGCCACACGTCACACACACAACTACTCACCTAGATTTAAATCAGGTATATACATATATAGGATAATCATTAATTAGCTACCTGAGCTGGCATGCCATCTAAATTCTTAAACGATCCAGAGTTGCAGATGTCACGTGGTGATGGTGGGGGCACGTCTGCTTGTGTCGCTCATATTTATAAAATTAAACTAAGTACTTGAAAGAGGAAAAAATGCAATAACTATCAGTATCTACTATACCAGTAATAAAACTTAATAGATAATTACCAATTAGCGAGCACAGATGGACACATGGGAATTCCGCACATAAACTCCGCGGCACGTGGAGAGTCGGTCTACACGAGGAAGCATTATGTTGTTGTGTCCGCAGCACCCGCCCGCGTGTGTTACGTCAGAGGGCGCCTGCAGCGATGTAGTCACAGCTGACACAACAGTTACTCCTTGCTACACATACATGCCACAGTTTTACTGCGCACCGAGCCCAGTGTTGGCACACGCTTCATCAATACTCAGACTCAGCCGAGGCCTGGGGTTCCCACTCCATACAATACGAGGGCGTGAAAACAATTAATAACGTGCTTCTAAGACACGTGAGATACGTTACGTGAGCCTCCTACTACGGATAATGAGGTTACTTTTGGAAGTCAATTTTCACTGAAGGTTAATTAATATAAAGAATTTACAATATGTATTAATGTATGACTTTCACTACGCAAAATATTCCGAGATATCACATTTTTTGGGACACTACAGTGTCAGAATTGAAACGCAAATCACAGATAAACAATACTAGATCTAAATAAGTTTAAATAAATTATCTTTAAGATATCTCTATCATGTATAATCATTTTGATTAATTAATCTTAATCTTAACTAGAACATATTTTTCACCAAATTCATCCAAAAACATATTATTGTTCATAAAAATGTTAACAACCAATTTGTGCACGCGCCATCCAACTCACCGGGTCCTGTCTTGTAGCTGAGCTGAAGTTGTTTATATGTACGCATGTGTGTTAAGAAGAAGTATGTACGCTAAAATAACTAACCCATCATTGTTTTGAGTCTGGTTGCTGTGGGAGCATGGTCCTCGTAGTTCCTGGGTCCCTAGACACAGGGAATCTTAGTTGGCGTCCAGGATCTATGTATGTGATCGTTGGGCGTTATTATTATTATTATCTTCCTTGTTCAAAATATAGCCTGAGAATAAGCAAAATAGGTTCAGGCTCCGTCTCGAATTCACCTCGCCTTTCTCAAATATACGTTGCATCTCACCACCACATTATGGTACGGGCGATTGCTATCAGGCGCGCGGCCACCGGTGCTGGTGGGGCTTCCCAGTGCATTCCGCCGCCACAGACTATACAGCACTCACACCGGTGTAGAGCTACTGGAACTGTGCCGTACACTGGCGAACAAAACGTTTCGTAATCTTCGTGTTTGGCAGGAAACCGATAATTGCATTGTGAACTTACGTGTGTGATGGACGCCATACCTTTCAATGTAGGTCTCGGGTTTTACCGCGCTTTGACATAATACGACTTAACATACAGGTATAGTATAGGTAGGTACCTACATCGGTGTCGTGTCGTGATCTCGTGGACGCCTAAACAATAGCTAAAGTCGATAATAGAGCCGTCGAGCCGATGAAAGCCAGGAAATGAAAGCGGGCTTAATGTTTGTTCCATATTAACTCAAAGGTAGGTACGTTTAATACAAGATTGTGTACTAACTGTGTCTTAGCTAAGATTGATATGGTGTAGAGTAGAGAGGAGACTCGCCTTTACATAAAGGTTGGTTTTATCATAACTTTAGGCATGTTCAGGTAGGACCCGAAAATGTCTCGCATTTCATATGTAACAGCTTACTTCTTGTTCTAGTGTTTGCTACAAGTTTTGCAGACCACATGCCAGAAGCATTGAAAGCTAAAACTAGTAACGAATAGATAGCTCCTTGATAAAGTAATAAGTACCGCATACTGCCTTCGGTACCTACGTGAAATATCCTTTGACATGAGGCACGTTTTGTGAATCGAAGAAGCGAAGCCTTGCGGTTTTGGGACATTCAGACACACAGTTTTAGGTAGGTAACTAATTATGCCAAAAGATTTTATTCTTCCAAACCACTTCAAGGAGGTACCACTGGAAATTCCGAACTTTGAAGGCATTGCGTGGAAAATACGATGTATGACGTCATAGACCGCTATTTGAGATAGTGGTCTCCAATTATTTTGGGATCTCACCTGACGTTAATAAATTCAGCTCGTTAGCTCAGATTAGACCTGAGGAAAAATATCAATAATATTTTTTATAAGTATGTTTCTTTTTATTGTTTATAAACAAAGCATTTAACCACTGTCTCACCTGATGGAAAGTCTACGATGGTGCTTACTTGCCGTTAATACCTGTCAATAGAGCCCTAGAAGATACCTGTTCACTTTGACTAGAAGACTGTCAGATTGTAGTTAGGTGGAAACAAGAAAGCCGGTAAGTTGTTCCACTCGTTGGTTGTTCGCACTGTAAAGTACGTAGTTAAACGCTTAGTGCGGTGGAATTTCAACCATAATTGTATCGGTGCTGTATTATGTGAAAGAAGGGAGATGACAGAATAAGATCGTGTAATTCCTTCGCACAGTCTATAAAAACCGATAAACTGGCAACTTTACGTCAGTGCTCTCGCCTATGGAGCTATTCCATCGCATTATTACCAATGAGTCATTTGTGCTATAGATGGTTTTTTATAAGTGAATGAGTCCTTTTTTGCAGCTTCTATCTAAATATATATAACTCAAAGGTGACTGACTGACTGACTGACATAGTGATCTATCAACGCACAGCCCAAACCACTGGACGGATCGGGCTGAAATTTGGCATGCAGGTAGATGTTATGACGTAGGCATCCGCTAAGAAAGGATTTTTCGAAATTCCACCTTTAAGAGGGTGAAATGGGTGGTTGAATTATTTTCTCATAGGCCACGCCGCGGGCGAAGCTGCGGGCAGAAGCTCGTTCTAACATAAACTAGAGCTATAAGTGGAGATAACAATATAGCATAAATACTTAAGCGCCTGAATGTAAAACGTTTGCAACAAATTTTGAATAAAAAATACACAAAAATAAAACTCTAACTGAGCAACTGAACGCTGCGTACGGGTGACGCCAGTTCATCCAATTAATCTATCAGTATCAGGGTTCTAAACAAATGCACTAAATCAAACAAACGAAACAGGAAGTTGCATGCGAGTGTATGTAGCGGTGAGTACACCCGTGTATAAATGTGCGGTGGCGGCGGAGAGGAGGCCAGTCGCCGCCGTGACCTGCCCACGCGATGATGCACCTCTCGCTGCTCCTGATGCTCGTCACTGCCAGCCTGGCGGCGCCGGGCGCGCCCCTCGGCCTCGGCGCTGCCGCCGCGCCCGCGCCGGCGCCGGCCGGGAGGGCCGCCCCACACTACGAGAGAAACCTGTTCGTGAAGAAGGCACCGTGCCTGCACCGCCCCTGCCCTGGCGAGCTCGAGTACGAGTTTGACCTCATTGACCTCGGACCCGACTACCACGGCGCCAGATTCTAAGCCTGCTACACCAGCAATTGAAATGGAAGCCCACGATACCTCGCCCACCAAAGTTTTATGATAAGCAAACCTGGTGCTATGTTCCACGGAGCGGACTGCAGTGATTTATAGTTAGTATACAATAGGTTATCACACTGTGTTTAACAAGTGGACGAATTAAGTAATATGATCTATGTTCTAGAGTTCCTAAGAATGGCATCTAGAAATAGTGATATTTATACAACAATTTTTTATTTCTTTTTCAACGATACGTCCATGTTTGCCAAATTGTTAGAATTAAGTTAGACGGTATTACGTGTTAGAATTAATAATTTATTAAAAATTAACAAGTAGTTTAAAAAGTTGTGTTATAATTTTCACCGATTTTTGTAAATCAATGTAAAATGATGTGTATGTTGAGCTGGGTGTGTGGCGTGACGCGGATCACGCAGGATTAGAAAAATTAGTTCCTATTGAAATACTTATAACGGTCAGGGCAGGGGTGATCGCGGAACTGATTGTGATGCAGCGGGAGACATTTCATTCCTAATTTGAACATTTCCATAGTAACTATGCACATAAGCTGCGTATTGAAACTGTCAAATCCATACAAATATGTGTTTCTAATGGTTGCAATCAAGTTACGTGATCGCCCAGCTGGGGTTATTCGAAAGTGGCGCCAAAAAGAGACAAGTTATAAAGTACATGAACATGGTGTAACTTATTCGTATACATGAATGTATATTTATATACTAGGAGGTATTACTTTGTTGCAAAGTTCGTCTAGGATAGCTAGGTACCACCGCTTTGCCAGCTATTCTGCCGCCAAGCAGTACCTAGTGTGCAAGCACTACTGTGTTCCGGTTTGAAGGGCACTGTAGCTAGTGAAATTACTGGGCAATTAAGACTTTATGATCTGCTGGGCGATCACGTAACTCTATTGTAACCAATAGAAACACAGATAGGTATGTATGCATTTGACAGTTTGAATACGCAGTTTATGTGCATAGTTAGTATAGAACTTTCTCCTGGTGCATTGCAATCAATGTTTCGTGATCACCCCCCTGATCTCACAGTCGAGTAATCTTATTACCAGACTGTGCTGATGTCTCAGGATGATATTCGCAGTGCAGTGTCACGCGAAACTCCATGTTATAGAGTTCCGAGTGACACTGTTCTGTTATGGGCGGGGTGAACTAATAGCTCGTCACATCATTCACAAAAAAAAGTATATTGATGCCAGAAAAGAAAGAGCAAGACCGAAAGAAGAATGAGTGAAAAAAATTATGAATGTATCAAGAGTTTTTCTTCCCACATAGCTAACCATTATTAGACTTGGAATTCTAACCAACCAACTATTTCTCTACGAGGCGAGATCTTGGTTTTGAAGAACAATATTTCCGTAGTTTTTCTATATTATACGTGATATAAAATTGAATTGCCATCTGGTTCCTGTGGGATAAAAGTTTTGTTTATCTACAACGTGCATGGGTCCTCGACCTTGACAGAAAAAAGCACGTAGATAAGTGTACCTACGTGCCTTTAATAATTATTGTGGATGAGTTCGCCGCGTGAATCTTCATAATTCATAGGTTTTTTTTTTTTTTTTTTTTTTCTTCAAACTTGTCTAGCATTTGACCGCGCTCTCACCTGATGGGAAGTGACGATGCGATCGAAGATGTAGCATGCTAGCCAAGTAAATACCTATTCACTCTTCTCTTGAACACGCCCGGGTCATATTTCGCCGGAAACACAGACGCTGGCAGGGCATTCCATTCCTTAGCCGTTCTAATTAAAAACGTTGAGTCAAATCGCTTGGTACGAATGGGTGGTATTTCGACCACGAAAGGATGGCGCTTAGCCGAGCGTCTAGTAGTCCGGTAGTGGAATGGTGATGGGAGAATGAGATCATGCAGTTCTTGAGCGCATTCACCGTGGTGTAATCTGTAGAAGACCGACAGACTTGCCACCTTACGTCGATGTGCAAGGCTCTGGAGCCTTTCACCAACCAAAGTGTCGTCGTCAATGAGCCTTTTGGCACGCCGTTCAATCGAGTCCAGAGCCTCAAGCTGGTACTTGGCAGACCCGTCCCACAGGTGGCAGCAGTACTCCATACACGATCGGACCTGTGCTTGATACAGATTTAGAAGCTGTCCAGGTGTGAAGTACCGCCTTACCTTGGACAATATGCCGAGTTTTTTTGAAGCTACTTTGGCTTTGGACTCAATGTAGGATCCAAAGTTTAGGTTTGACGTGAGATCAACACCCAAAAGCTCAAGATGGTTTCCTAAACTTACAGATACACCACGGAATGAAGGAGCCAGATGGAGTGGGCTCTTTTTAGCAGTGAATAAACACGCCTGTGTTTTTGCAGCATTGAACCTGACCAAGTTAGCATCGCCCCAATCGGACACGGCTTTCAAAGCCAGGTTCATGCGCTCAACCATAGCCTCTCTCTCAATCCGGACGTCGTCACCACTGGCTCGGGCACTGGATGTGTATCTTTCAACAACAGTACTATCATCTGCATACCCAAAGGTACCGGGCTTTAGCAAATCATTGATGTGGAGTAAGAATAGTGTTGCTGAAAGAACTGACCCCTGAGGTACACCAGCATTAATAGCTAATTGATCGGAAGAGCAGCCATCAAGAACTACTCTAAGCGATCGTTCCCTCAAAAAGTCTGATATCCAAGTGCACAAACCAGCAGGTAGTCCGTAAGATGGAAGCTTATTCAGAAGACCGTCGTGCCAGACCCGATCAAATGCCTTAGAGACGTCTAGAGATACAGCAAGTGCCTCTCCATGCATCTCTAAGGCTTCGCTCAATATGTGAGTGGCGTATGCGAGAAGATCCCCAGTTGACCAGTTTCGGCGAAATCCGTATTGCCGGTCACTGAGGAGATCATTGACTTCAAGGTGTGCCATACATTATACGCTCCATACTCTTACAGAGTATGGAGGTAATTGAGATGGGTCGGTAGTTGGCAGGATCAGCACGACTGCCCTTCTTAGGTACAGGTTGTACATTGGCTAGCTTCCAACTCTTAGGGACTATTCCGGTGTCTAGAGAGAGGCGAAATAGGCGTGTTAAAATGGGAGACAACTCAGGTGCACAGCTCTTAAGTAAAATTGCTGGTATAGCAATTTTACTTAAGAGCAGTATCTAAACGCGAAGCTTCTGCAAAGAGAGTGGCAAACAAGTTTGCTTTTTCTTTTGCAGTGTGAGCCAGCGATCCGTCAGGTTTTAATAATGGAGGCAGTGAAGATCGACAGAAGTTCGCTTCAACCGATTTGGCTAGGGACCAAAAAGCCTTACTACCAGCTGGATAGGAAGCAAGTTTAGTCCCTATTCGACCAATATGATTGAAACGAGCCTTCCTTAATTCCTTCTTACAGGCCTTGGCGGCAACATTAAAGGCTTTCTTCTTAGCTCGAGTGTCCGAGGCCTTGCGTTTTCGAGCGTCAGCCCATGTCAGATATGCCGCATGTTTCTGCGCTTCAGCGTGTGCACAGTCGGCTCCAAACCATGGGCTGGCTTTGCTGGTCTTGGGTTTATCGGAAAATGGAATAAAATATTCCATAGCCCGACATACTACCTCAGTAACCGCATTCGCGCAAACCGTCGGATCTCCAGAAGAAAAACACGTTTGCCGCCAAGGATATGAGGCGAAGAAATGTCGCATCTCGTCCCAGTCTGCTAAATTGTATCTCCAGACACGCCGAATGCTCTTAGGGCTTGCCAGGTTTGCTAGGTTCGCCGCAACGTGCATGTCCAAGATCTTAGATCAAACCAACGAGGAATAAAAACAATCTTATGAAAAGCATTATTTTTTATTTATTTAGAGACCAATAGCATTAAGTACCCTTGAACTGCTTAATCTGATGGATAGAACTGGATATGTGAAAATTTTAAGCAAAAAAAATGGGGACTATATTTTTGAAGTAAAACTTCTTTACGCCCGCTTGACTTGGGGACTAAGCTGGTAAATTATTTTATTATTTTGTACTTTTTTCCAAAACTTGTGTTATTTTCAGTGTTAGTGCATAAAATTGGTGGCATTTTATTCGTTAAGTGCTGGATTACAGGCATGAGTGTGGGAAAGTGGTATAGTGATGGTGAAACGTATCTTTTCGTGTTGTTTCCAAAATTCCATAGAAGCATTCTGGTAAAGTGGCCACCACTTTACTAGGAGTATGACTTGACTTGATGACTTGGACTGTGACTTGACTTGACATGCATATATATTACATACGTATATATATATATTACTAGGTGGTAGGACTTTGTTGCAAAGTTCGTCTAGGTACCACCGCTTTGCCAGTTATTCTGCCGCCAAGCAGTAGTGCGCAAGCACTACTGTGTTCCGGTTTGAGGGGCACTGTAGCTAGTGAAATTACTGGGCAATTGAGACTTTATGATCTGATCTCACAGTCGAGTAATCTTATTACCAGACTGTGCTGATGTCTCAGGATGATGTGCGCAGTGCAGTGTTGCTCGAAACTCTATATTGGGGTTCGATTGACACTACTATTCTGTAATGGGCAGCCGTGGCACTTAACATCAGGTGAACGGCTAGCTCGTCAAATCATTCAGTAACATAAAAAAAAAACAACTCGAAAAATATCAACTACTTGACATTGGCTAAATACACAAAAGGGTAGAGCTATACCAAAACCAGAAAAAAATTTTAGGGTAAGGAATGCGTAATTACAAAAAGGAAGTTTTGGCGGGAAAACGAAAAAGATCGCGTCGCCGTATTGTATTATTTCCCAAAACTTATGTTATTTTCAGTGTTAGTGTGTAAAATTGGTGGCATTTTATTCGTTAAGTGCTGAATTACAGGCATGAGTGTGGGAAAGTGGTATAATGATGGTGAAACGTTTCTTTTCGTGTTGTTTCCAAAACTCCATTGAAGCTTCTGGTAAAGTTGCCACCACTTTACTTGGAGTATGACTTGACTAGACTAGACTATGACTTAACTTGGACTTGGACTGTGACTTGACTTGACTTGACACTTTATATGATATTAATCTAAGATATTAATTAACTTGAGATATTATCAATTACTTGACACTGGCTAAATACACAAAAGTGTGGAGCCAAAACAAAACAAAAAAAAAATTACAAAAAGAAGGAAATGTGAGTTTTGGCGGGAAAGCGAAAAAGATTGCGTCGCCGCCGCCGCATCGTATTATTTTCCAAAACTTGTGTTATTTTCAGTGTTAGTGTATAAGATTGGTGGCATTTTATTCGTTAAGTGCTGGATTACAGGCATGAGTGTGGGAAAATGGTATAATGATGGTGAAACGTTTCTTTTCGTGTTGTTTCCAAAACTCCATAGAAGCTTCCAAGTAAAGTTGCCACCACTTTACTAGGAGTATGATTTTGACTAGACTGACTTGACTGTGACTTGACTTGATGACTTCGACTGTGACTTGACACATATTTTCGTGAAATATCGACAACTTGATAAATTATCAATTACTTGACATTGGTTAAATACACAAAAGTGTGGAGACAAATCCTAAAAAAAAAAAAAAAAAAAGAAGGAAATGTCAAAGTTAAAAGTGACGGTTAAGCGTGAGCCAAGCAGCGTGGTTGTCAATGTCATATTTGTTTACTTGAGGTCTATAAATGTCATTGTCATTTCCATTAATTTCGTTTCATTACGCACGTCGCACGCACCAAGGTCGGAGGGTTGTTAGCACGAGCACAGGATTCCGAGTGAATTTAAATTGATTTTTTTTTTACTAAAAGTGATCAGACTGAAAATGTCGTTGTTGTGAGTTATAGTGTAGAGGTCGTGCACGAGTCCGCGAGCATGGCCTACGACATAGGGTGGATCATCCCCCGCCTACGGAACCCTGGGCGCCTTTGGTCCTGCGCCAGCTCCATCACGGTTGCGGTCGTCGGCCTCTTTAGCAAGATTATCATCGGTACGTCCTCCCGTCCGCAGCCCATGGCTGCAAGACCCTTCGTGCATTCATAAAACCACAACAAAGAGCAGACTTTGTATTCGCGAAATCAACTTCGCGATTGAAACTGGTTTCCTTACATGAACGTAACTCGAATCCGCTGTTTGCTATGCATGCAATAACGCGACGCGTGTCAGAAACGAAAGTTGCACGAACAGTGATATGTAGCCACTTGTTGGCGTTCGCCATGGTATCAGCGCCGGGACAGTCCTGCTTCTACAGTCACTCAGGTCTAGATAATTCGTATAATCAACTATTTATGATTTTATAAACATGAACTTTCACACAAAAATATTAGTTGTCCTTACCAAAGCAATTCCTGCATTTGCTTTGCAAATATTTTAAACAAAGTGTTAATCTGTCCAAATAATAAAAACAGTATTTAGTTTCAGGCTAATAATGCCTCTTAAGTGTTGTACATAATAAAATATGTCACTAATTTTGATTATATAACTGTAAAGTATTGTGTGAGGTTAAAACAAACACATCACACAAAATGAGCCACCGTGGAAGTCACAGTACACATCAACAGACATACTTTACTACTTATTCATTGTACATGAATGCAAATAAATGAATATGAATATGAATACTTACATATTATGGGCATGCTAGAGTCACAATCTCAAGTCAACATAAAATATAACCCGTTTCATGTGAGCAGTCAGGTATTTCTACAACACATCATTGAAGAATACAAACCTCATTCTTGATTTATCCATGTTTTTTCCATTATGGCTG
Source organism: Ennomos fuscantarius (assembly GCA_905220475.3). Lineage (NCBI taxonomy): Eukaryota > Metazoa > Arthropoda > Insecta > Lepidoptera > Geometridae > Ennomos > Ennomos fuscantarius. Next base: position 148,871 of record HG992040.1, on the reverse strand, counting down.
AAGGAATAGGTAATTAAGGCTAAATATTGTAAATACAACTTCATTCACTCACTTGAACACAGTGAAGTGTCCACCTTAACTATCATCTACTTGGAATCCAAATCTACTTGGAAACATTCAGTATGGTGTGTACAGCCGTAACACTCTGGTGTAATCATTATTAAAAGCCAACCTATCAATTGCAGTATAACAGCTACAGACTGGCCCAATAGCTCAGTTGGAAGTAGCCCTGCCTTCTGAACTGTGGGTTGTGGGTTCGATTCCCACTCAGGACAAACATTTGTGTGATAAACATAGGTGTTTGTTGTGTCTGGGTGTCATACTGTATTATGTGTATGTATTTACAAACAAAAAAGTATCTAAGTATTGTATCAGTTATCTGGTTCCCATAGATGTCGTATGAGATGTCCACACATATTATTATTATTGGTCAGTTATGTTTAAATGAAAACTCTTTAACCTTACAAAAAGAACATTATTTATCTGTTGAAAGATCAATCCTAAGAATCCTTATCCTCATCTGTACCTGGATTAACAATCCATTGAAAAAGTTCCAATATGATACAACACTTCTAGTCTCTCCATCTCTTTCATTATCAATGTAGATTGAGATGGAGAATGTAGATTTCCAATCAAAATGTTTCTGATTGATTGTGTATCAGGCAATAATATGGGGGTACTAATTTGAATTATATGTTGCATGGAGATTACTTACACTATCAAGACCAATACGGCAAGATACTTTATATGTAGAAAAATTGAGAGATTCCAAAGTAAAACAGATAAATTGTAAACAATAATAATAAATAAAGTAAAAAAGCTAAAAGTTGCTAAATAGCTAAATAGTAAGTAGAGCACATTGTTATCTGATTATGGTTTGCTTATCATGTTACATTTTATAAGTCACACCTACAAGTTTATTGTTTTTGTATAAACATAAAGAACATGTAAAGTACAAGTATGACGGTGCACATTTATTTATCTGTGACTAATTTGTACTTAGAGGTTAAATGAATCCATATATTATCATTAAAATAATTAATATAGCTATAAGTTAATTTTTTATTTTCTACATTAATATTTAAAAAGTAACTATAGTTACTTTACCCGTATGGGGCCATCCATAAATTATGTCACACGTTAAGGGGGAGGGAGGGGGTCTTGAATTGAATTGGGACAAGAGGGGGGAGATGTCCCAAATATTGTAACATCACATTTTTACAAAATATAATATTTTACTTCTAAGTATTACAACACTAAATTATTAATTTCATAAATATCTAAATTTAAAACTAAAATATGTGACATCACACAAGGTAGAGGTCTCACAAAAGCGACCGGCTGTGACAAGGACGGAGGGGTCACAAATCATGAAATTCGTGTGACGTAATTTATGGATGGCCCCCTATTGGCTCTAAAGAAATAATATACATAAATAAATAATGTAAATAATATAGATTGTTGCTGTTCATTTTTTATGTATGAAAAGGGCTACTTTTGACTGCAACTGGTGTTAAGTGACATTCCAGTGGAAGGTGGAGCATGGCCTAAAACCCCTCCCATACTGTACAAAGCTTTTTGTGTTAAAATACCATGTAATGAAATGATAATTGGATTCATGAAATAATTATTATATTAACATGTTGTTGGTTCGCCGATGTAAAGTAGGCACACACCTGCCTGTACCTTGCGGGATTATAATCCATAATTCAAATTCTTTAGAATTCATTGCATTGAAATGGTACTCACAATGATTATTATTAAATACCTATACAAATTCATGGATTGATTTCAATAACATTACTCAGGTATTTACTATAAAGGGGTTTTTTTTACCAATCCAAGTACTTAATATGTTATTGCTATATTTGTAATTTTTTTGAAATAGTTTAGTTCCATGAGTTTGGCGCGATGTTCCAGAGTTCCTGAACAAGACGACGGTGTACAACCGCGAGGCGCTGGTGGCGGCGGTGCGGCGGCGGCCGGCCGGCGTGCCGCTGCTGACCGTCTCCAACCACCACTCGTGCTTCGACGACCCCGGCCTCTGGGGTGAGTGGCGACGCTACATTCTTGTACGACACACATTGGTTACAATTCAAGGGGTGCGATCAAAAAGGGTTTAACTGTCAAATTGATAGTTTCGAGAAAATTTACTTTAAACTTCAACAGCTTCATTTTAATGTACAGTGCTTATTAAGTAAGTTTCAGCTGCTTGAAAATGTATAAATTCTATTCTAAAATACAAAATATTGTACTAATTTGTACAATTACTGTAAAAATATAATTTAATTTATATAATAATGTTTTTATGCTAAGCGAACTGTATTCCTGTGTCAATAAACCGTTTTTAGACTGACAATCTCGAGTTTTAAGACTCATTTCTGTATTTTGAGAATACATTATCGTAGATAATTTCACGCTGAATCCAACGATACCTATAAGTAATGTGAAAAAAATCAGTTAAACCCTCCTTGGTCTCATCCCTTCATTATTGCCGTCACCCTATAACTGCTGGCCTCTGCTAGTCGCAGATCTCCCAATCGAATGCCGTTGAAGTCGGTCATCAGTGTTGTTGCATCCAATTAAAAATCATTAAATGTGGCTGCAAGTTTACTAAGTATCATTCCCAAGAGACATCAGGGTATAGTTGTTATTTTACATGACATTTTTTTTTAAATCTTGGATTTACAATGATTAGATTTTGGCACCCTTGTCTACAATCCGTATCTCAGACTTTCATTAAGTGATATACCATTTTATACAGCGCTCTTGCCGCTTCACTATGTGGAGCGTTGTTTGGGGCTTTCGTTGTAGATGCAGCTCTGTAGTAGTCCAAGCCGCTGCACCGTTCTATTGTGTTTAGTTAAAGAGTCTGCGCGTACCTTGGTGTCTGGTGGTCCCTACGCACTCGTTAGAGCAAGCTCGCCGCCCGGCGCCGGCGGCGACATGTAGAGACGAGCGAGTCCAGTGAAGTATGCTATTACTGCTATAGTTCACCGAAACGTACGTGAAACTGCCGCACGCGCTGTATAGACTCGTACACGGATGCTTTACTAATATCTGAGTTGGTATTTATTTTTGATGTCAGGGATGTAAAACTTAAAATGATGTCTGCGGAAATATAAGATGCTTTTCAGTACGAGCATCGAGCGGTTTGCCTAAACAGTTGTACCGTATATATTCTCTGCCTAAACGTGGTAAATTATCCAATAACACTGTTGCAGTATTCTATAAAAGATTCGAGTGAGATATTTAATATGCAAGGGTGTGACGGACACAATACCACCTCGCACGCACTGTCCCTAATTACTTACAATACGCGCGATAAAACTTCCTTTGTCCACAGCGAAAATTATACTTTGAACTCCATTTAGTTTGCGACACTTTAAAATGCGCATGTCTGAGTACAGTTAACCTAATGTAATCCATTCGGAGCACCCTGGCGGCCCGCGACCTTGGCCTCGGCCACCGCGACTAGAACACGCTAGATACCTTACATTTGGCTTTTATTGAACTGAATTGACAACGTTATTGTTTGTGTTATTAGACACTATTATGTGTTTGCATATCGATCGAATTGGCAAACAAAGCGTCAGTGGGCTGGCTACTAGCACTGGCACTAGCCGCAGACTATCGTTGGGGCAACGTGTTCTCGCGTGGAGACCGCAATGTAGAAAACGTACAGTACCTAATAGGATGTTATGGACCAACGACTTGCGTTGAGATGAGGAGACTGAGTTTAGTGGCGTCCCTTAGGAGAGGCCTATGTTTCCTAGGCGACTTATACAGGCTGATCATTATAAAACTATATTTTAGCCTCGGAATTCTAATGTTTCTCTGAGACTAAGACGCACTCATTCAATATCAAAATAACAGCGTGAAAACTAGATTTATAGATATTTAAATAGCTTTTGAAACTGGTTTGCAATCATCGATGTCACCTTCGCGTCAACTTAAGGAACACAAAGGCTGGAAGTAATCATGATAGCGCTTGGAAGTTTGTAATACAAGTTAGGTTGATATCAGCTGATAGGTGGCGGCGCGTGCGCAACATCCGCTCGGGGGGGGGCGGGGGGGGGGGCAATGGCTGTACCACCGATTAGCCTTAATTCCTGGGGTAATCAGGCTTCGAAAGATTAACACACATGCGCGATTTCATGTTCCACCTACTACTTCGTATTTTGGAATACAAAATATGTACCTACTCTACATCAAGTAGAAGATAATAGATGCGATAGATAGATCTTATCTGATAAGTATTATATTTGGTCCTGCATGCGTTTAGCGAGCACAGTCGTTGAAAAATTATAAAGGAAAAACGTCTTTACTTTACCCATCTTTACCCGGCCATAATAGGAACAGAACCTATTTCCTGTTCCTATTATGGCCGGGCGCGGTAGTACTTGATCAAGTTCATAGTTTTATCTGAGCAGAGTGGCGTCCTTAAATGAGTGCATCTGGCCCATGGGAAGTAAATGACGTTTGTCAGGTTCGCGTCGGCGGCCTACTCCCACAGGTCTCGGAATAATAAATAAATAACTGTGGACATTTCACACAGTCATCTAGCCCCAAACTAAGCAAAGCTTGTACTATGGGAACCAGATAACTGATACAATACTTAGAATACTTTGTTTGTAAATACATACATAGAATACAATATAACACCCAGACATCACACAAATGTTTGTCCTGGGTGGGAATCGAACCCACAACCCTTTGGTAGTTGGTACTACCAACTGAGCTATCAGGCCAGTCTTAATGACCGACCATAACACCCGTCACCTTACGAACTGAGTCAATTACCCACAGACCGAGGCTGTCTCACGCATGTACTCATTGATCTATGATTCATTTGCATTAGCGATCAAAACAAGTAACCAAACGGTACATAAATAAGGCATTGAAACGTATAATATTGTCGGAGCACACTATTGACGTTTTCTGATCGTCTCATCGTTGAACTGTATACCACGAGCTGGCGTCCGACCGGAGCCCGCAGGCCGCCTCCGCTCTACGTAACCTGTGACAATATACTACGAGCTGGCGTCCGACCGGAGCCCGCAGGCCGCCTCCGCTCTACGTAACCTGTGACAATATACTACGAGCTGGCGTCCGACCGGAGCCCGCAGGCCGCCTCCGCTCTACGTGACCTGTGACAATATACCACGAGCTGGCGTCCGACCGGAGCCCGCAGGCCGCCTCCGCTCTACGTAACCTGTGACAATATACTACGAGCTGGCGTCCGACCGGAGCCCGCAGGCCGCCTCCGCTCTACGTGACCTGTGACAATATACCACGAGCTGGCGTCCGACCGGAGCCCGCAGGCCGCCTCCGCTCTACGTAACCTGTGACAATATACTACGAGCTGGCGTCCGACCGGAGCCCGCAGGCCGCCTCCGCTCTACGTAACCTGTGACAATATACTACGAGCTGGCGTCCGACCGGAGCCCGCAGGCCGCCTCCGCTCTACGTGACCTGTGACAATATACCACGAGCTGGCGTCCGACCGGAGCCCGCAGGCCGCCTCCGCTCTACGTAACCTGTGACAATATACTACGAGCTGGCGTCCGACCGGAGCCCGCAGGCCGCCTCCGCTCTACGTGACCTGTGACAATATACCACGAGCTGGCGTCCGACCGGAGCCCGCAGGCCGCCTCCGCTCTACGTGACCTGTGACAATATACCACGAGCTGGCGTCCGACCGGAGCCCGCAGGCCGCCTCCGCTCTACGTAACCTGTGACAATATACCACGAGCTGGTGTCCGACCGGAGCCCGCAGGCCGCCTCCGCTCTACGTAACCTGTGACAATATACCACGAGCTGGCGTCCGACCGGAGCCCGCAGGCCGCCTCCGCTCTACGTGACCTGTGACAATATACCACGAGCTGGCGTCCGACCGGAGCCCGCAGGCCGCCTCCGCTCTACGTAACCTGTGACAATACCGATCAGCTGTTACTGCACAGACCTTGGGACGCGATTGTAAACAGCTTGCTTTTACTCATGACTGCAAAGTTTAACGAGCTTTATTACTTAGGCGTGAGAGATCAAAACGTCTCAGCTTGTCGAGTTTAGTAGAGCAACCGATTACGTGCTTGTAAATAATTTAACGCGTTCCTAATATTTATGCAATATAATATAATATGCAATATAAATTTGATTTTATTTCGACTCGAGTACGGTACGGCTTTACGGGACTGTGTCATGGGTACCCATGACACAGTCCCGTAAAGCCGTACCGTTCCCGCGCAGGCGTGCTGGACGCGGGCACGCTGGCGCGCGCGCGGCGCATGCGCTGGGCGCTGGCGGCGCACGACATCTGCTTCACGAGCGCGCTGCACGCGCACTTCTTCGCGCTCGGCAAGTGCGTGCCGGTCGTGCGCGGCGCCGGCGTCTACCAGGTACGTGCAGTACCACGCCCGCACGGAACACGGGCCGGTCGTGCGCGGCGCTGGCGTCTACCAGGTACGTGCAGTACCACGCCCGCACGGAACACGGCCGGTCGTGCGCGGCGCCGGCGTCTACCAGGTACGTGCAGTACCACGCCCGCACGGAACACGGGCCGGTCGTGCGCGGCGCCGGCGTCTACCAGGTACGTGCAGTACCACGCCCGCACGGAACACACAGACGTTTGACCTGGGTGAGAGTCGAACCCGTAACCTGCGGTTAAGATTCGTTCCCCCTATGAGTGGAAAGTATATATTTCTAGATTTCATCAGAACCGTTTTATTTGTTTCATAACAAGGTTGATCCTTTTGACGATGTAATATCAACTTTTCCGCGGTCGTAAATATTAAGGAGTTTTTTATTGTATGGTACTATTGGTTGCCCAATTGACACCACCCGTCTTTCTAAGTTAGAATTATTTTTATTATATGCCTATGTGTGGGAACTAGTAGTTGACCTTCTGTATAGATATCTACCTAGCGGTAAACTTTCTTAAGATCTTAAGTAAAGTGCTGCGGTCGCCCCCAGCCCGCGATAGACTTCTGCATAGAGCGGCTGTCCATGGGCGAGTGGGTGCACATCTTCCCGGAGGGGCGCGTCAACGTGGACAAGGAGCGCGTGCGCCACAAGTGGGGCGTGGGGCGCCTGGTGGCCGAGAGCGCGGCGCCGCCGCTCATCCTGCCCGTGTGGCACGAGGGCATGGACGCCGTGCTGCCCAACGCGGAGCCCTACCTGCTGCGCTTCCGCAAGCACGTGTACTGCAACGTCGGCCAGCCCATCCAGATACACCACCTGCTGGACAGGTCAGTTCCGCAGCGGCGCAGGGGCGGAGCGAGGGCTACACGGGCACAAACGGAGATGTTGAATAGAACGAACTCAATCCTTGCGGCAGCATCCCATTGGGGTGCTGCTAATTTAATTAAGGTCAATGCTTCTAAAACCCAGGCCTGTGGGTTCTATGCTAAAAAGACGCCACTTTCTTCCACTCCGCTTTTTGAGGGTGTAACGGTACTTTTTAGTGATCATCTTGAGCTCCTTAGTGTCCAAATCTCATCTACCCTAAACTTCGGTCGCTTTATTGAGTCCAGAGCCAAGATAGCTGCAAAGAATGTTTAGTGTGTTATCTAAGGTTAGGCAATTTTTTTCGTCGAATCAGCTGCTTAACCTTTTACCAGGCTCAGATTAGGGCCTGCATGGAGTAATGTAGCCACTTGTGGGATGACTCGGCCCGATGCCAGCTTACGGCTTTGGATTCAATTGAATGGCGTGCCAAGAGGATTATCAACAACGAGAGACTAGAAGGGGGAATTCAAAACCTGGAACACAGACGCGAGGTCGCCGGTCTGTCGGTCTTCTATCTACTACATTTGGCTACATTCTGGAGAGTGTGCGCATGCCTTTCATCACCTCATTCCGTCATCCCCTTTTCATCATAGAACTACAAGACTTGGTGATTTTTCACATCCTTAAGTCGTCAGTGTACCCCTAATCCGCACTAAGCGTTTTGCTGGGTCATTTATAGTCCGAACGGCCAAGAAATGGAATGCTCTTCCAACAAGCGTTTCCTCCTGGGTATAACCTGGGTCTCTTTAAGTTGAAGTCTGTAAGGGCAAGCGTGGTCCCCGCTGGACGCCCCCAGCGCCCACCATAAGGTGCCGGTCCGCAGCCTGCGCGCGGCCAACGCCAGCGAGGAGGAGACGCGGCGCGCCGTCACCGAGCGCGTGCAGGCCGAGCTGCTGCGCCTGCGCGACGCCACGCACCGCCTGCTGCGCCGCGCGCCCGCCCCCCGGGGACCTCTAGCCGACCCCCCGCCCCCCGGGGACCTCTAGCGGCGCGCCGTCACCGAGCGCGTGCAGGCCGAGCTGCTGCGCCTGCGCGACGCCACGCACCGCCTGCTGCGCCACGCGCCCGCCCCCCGGGGACCTCTAGCCGACCCCCCGCCCCCCGGGGACCTCTAGCGGCGCGCCGTCACCGAGCGCGTGCAGGCCGAGCTGCTGCGCCTGCGCGACGCCACGCACCGCCTGCTGCGCCACGCGCCCGCCCCCCGGGGACCTCTAGCCGACCCCCCGCCCCCCGGGGACCTCTAGCGGCGCGCCGTCACCGAGCGCGTGCAGGCCGAGCTGCTGCGCCTGCGCGACGCCACGCACCGCCTGCTGCGCCACGCGCCCGCCCCCCGGGGACCTCTAGCCGACCCCCCGCCCCCCGGGGACCTCTAGCCGCCGTGCGCCCTAGCTCTAAGTGTAAGTGACCCTACAGACTGACCCAGTGCGTGCGTGGAACCATCCCGGCGGATCACCGGGACCTCCGCCGGACCTGTCACTTGTTTTCGTTAGTGGTAGTCTCCCGTGAAACGGATTTTATAGTATAAAGACATATTTAAAAGAATGTTACGGTTCCCAGAAATGTTGGCAGCCAGTGGGGCTTGAATTCGCGTTTACCGACCCACCGGATAGACGCCGCGCTCTTCCAATTAAGCTATGGTCCCATGCCCAGTGACTACATTTTTGGGGACCGTAATATGTTTGTGATGGTCCCCTGACATGTATTTATTGTATGGTGTTAGAATCGTTTGTATCGGAGGCGCGCCTCGATGGAGGGCGGTCGAGAAATGTTTCGACAATTTTACTATTTTCAATCGATGTATTGTCTTCTACTCGATGTTCGTAGTTTCTATGGGACGAGGAATTAATGTACGTGCACAAAATAGAATATTTATTTAATTACATAGGTGTATAGTCTGTGGCCGGCAGTCCGCGGTAGTACCGGTACTAGTGCGCGCGCGGCGACTGGCGATGGAGAATGTAACATGCGAGTCTGTCGAGTTGTTAGTCGTTAGTGTAGTATCGTGTGTACTTACAACCTACACCATAAAAGAAAACATTAAAAATCAGTCGGCCACTCGCACAGAATATCAATTTTGTAACAATTTTGCATATTTTTTACGAGTTTACCTAGTTAGTATCGTTTACACCGTAGGATAACCGACGGCGCCCGAGTCCGCCTGTAGCCTGGACTGGCCCGGGTACAGGGATGTCGACGAATCTTTATAGTAGGCAACTGTATAAGGCCGGGGTCCGGGCGCGCTTTCATTCCGTTCTTATTCCAAAGTCGGTTTGAACGTTAAAGAGTTAAGTAAGCAAGAGTCGAGGCCGGTCGGAGCGGACACTCGCGCCATCTATAACCAAAGACTGTTGCACTCAAAGTGCACCAAATATTTTATTACCTTATTGTTTTTAAACATTTTTATCATGAAGGTGGGCGGTCCATGCTCCCATGGTCTCCCGCTGGTGCGATTTACTTGAACGCCTAGCCTTCGCACAGGTCGCACTAAAGGTCACGGCCAGGGCCTTGAAGCGAGAAATTAATGGTTTACTTGCTCAAAGCATTATGTGTTTATTAATTTATTACATTCGCCGTGAGCAAAGACGTTGGGCTAACTATAAAATTCTTGCTTCAGAATGGACCATCCGCCCCAAATATTCGACGGAATCATCAAGTTGCCCGATATATATGTATATATATACATATTTGTAATGTACAGAATGTGTCGACGCGCGTAGTCGGTGTCTCGTAAACTTTTGTAATATCGATGTCTATAGTGTAAGTGTTTTGCTGGTGGCGGTGTGACGTCACGTGACCACGTACATATCCCGAATGACTGCACTTCGGCACAGACCGCCTCTCGGCCGCGTGCACCCATCGGTAGTCGCGTACATTTATCGTATGTGGCCGCCGGCCGAGTCACGGGAACGAGTTTATTCGAATGTACATTACTGTAGTCGCTAGTTTCGTAGAATGTAAGACGCCCGCGGCGGCCACTACACGTGACCAAAGGTTGTGTGCCAATTTGAATACAGTAATGTATATCCCAATAAACCCGCGCCAGATGCTCGACGCTCCGTTCCATTTGTCAGTCTTCCGTTAGTTCGTATCGTTTTGTTCACGAACTAGAGCCGTGGTTCCTGCGCAGGCGCCGCCGACCAATAATGTACAGAAATATTTATTTGGACGGAGTCAGTATTAGTCGTGGAGCGCGGCCGAGCCCACACCGCGTGACGTCACGCGCGTGACGTCACCGCGGCGGCGCCTCACTTGTACAGTATAATGTTTAGTTGATCGTTGTATAGTCGTACTGTATGTTACGTCATCATGTTGTGTCTGAGTTCATGTGAAAAGTGCTTTTTGAGAATCTACTTTTACGAAATAAATCGATGGACAGTAACATATGGTTTTACTTCTTAAACCCGAGCACACCTGGCGCCGTGACAGTGACACGCACAGGTAGATAAGGTCTGTGGACAACGGCATCCTCCGAGCTCGTGATCTATGATGGGAGGTGGGCCTATGTGATTCAAATTTCGTTTGTTAAAACCTCTTGCTTATTTATATACCCACATCGTCGGTTGAAGCTCCTACAATTTATGGTTTCAATAAAAAGAATCGTATACATCGACATTTTATTGATCGGCGTCATTGATTACAACGGACCAAGTCGCCTACGCTACCAAATAAAATACTAGGTACATAAATGCATGCCACGTTACAAAATGAATTCAATACGTGTACTTTTTCTGAATTCATTAAACAAACATAATTTCTTGAGGTGAACCTTACACAATAAATATATTCATAAAACATTTTTGCATTGCACCACACACAAGCGGAGCGCATATTCATAATTATTATTATGTTGAAAGTTCAATCTGCCAACACGCACAACTATTACATCAAAATCAGTACAAATTGTAGGAAAGAACATTTAGAAAAGATGTATGAAGTCTTGGAAACTTGAAAGAGCATGTAAGTTGTAATGGATACTGGATGGGTGTCAATAAAGGTAATTTTTAAAGTTATTTTTGTATTAAGTAATGTATATTGAAAGATAACGAATTTGACCAATCTATACTACAGTTTACAAAGTAGTTCCACAGGATACCATTACATAGCAGTCACGTGAGGCGAAGCCAAGTGATGGAAGTGCGAAGGGTCCTGCTCACTGATCTCGGCCGCATTAAACTTGACCAGATCGGATCAATGGTATTTATATTTTTAATTTGTATTTATGTACATTCAACATTTATTTTAATCAACATGTGACGGAGATCGATCAATCTTTTATCGTAACTATAATTAAATATATCACCACAAAAATCTTTCGCTGGCCGAGTCACTTCACACGCGACATCATCAAACACTCCTACCGGTCGGACGGCTCGTCGACAAATCCACATTCACTTTAATCACAACTTTTCATTCGATTCTTTAGGACGAAAGGAGACGAAGCAATCGTTAAATCGTCGATATGGTAGGTGCAGCCGGCGTCACTCGTCGTCTCCGTCCCCGTCGGCGGGGTGCAGCGGCAGCAGCGAGGCGGCGCCGAAGGGCGCGCGGTACAGCATGCCGAGGTCCGCGAACACGCGCTGCGGCGGCGCCACGTCCGCCAGGTACAGGCGGCCCAGCTCCGGCGGCAGCGCCGCGGGCGCCAGCGCCGCCACCGAGGCGCGCACGCGCAGCCCCGGCCAGCCCCGCGCCGGCGGCTCCAGCGCCACCAGCGCCGCGCGCGACCGCGCCGCCCAGCGCAGCGCCTCCGCCTCCGCCGCGTCCTCCCGCGCGCCCTCCTGCGGGTCGTGCAGCGCCAGCAGCACCAGGTCGGCGCGCGGCAGCAGCGCGGCGCGCTCGGCCAGCAGCACGTCGCCCGCCGCCGCCAGCTCGCGGCGCACGGCGGCGCAGGCGGCGCCGGCGGGGCGCAGCGCCGCGGCCCGCGCGCCGTGCGAGGCCAGCAGGCGCGCGGCGGCCAGCCCCGCGGCGCCGGCGGGGTGGTCCCCGGCCAGCGCCACCACGCACGGCGCCTGGTGCGCGTTGCGCGGCTCCAGGCGCCGGCCGCCGCCCACGAGGCGCAGCGCCAGGTCGGCGGCGGCGCGCGCCAGCAGCGCCAGCGAGAAGTCCAGCAGGTCGAGGCGGCGCAGGCCGGCCCACAGCTGGCGCCGCGCGCCCGGCAGCACGGCCGGCACGGCGGCGCCCGCGTCCGTCACGTACCCGCGCGGGCCGCGCAGCGCGCCCGGCACGGCCATGGCGGCGCCCGGGCCCGGGCCCGGCCCGGCCGCCAGCACGCTCTCGTCGTGCCGGAACTTGCCGTCCGGCCCGGCCGCCGCCCGGACCACGTCGGGCTGCGCGGCGCGCATCTCCTCCCACAGCGCCCGCTTGTCGAAGAGCGCGAGGTTCCCCTCGAAGTCGAAGTCGTCCAGGATGGCGGGGGAGGCGGCGGCCCCGAAGCACGCCTCGTTCCTGCGCCGCGCCTTCTCCTGGCCCCCGCCCCCGCCCCCGCCCCCGCCCCCGCCGCGGCTCTTCGGCGTCGAGCCCGAGTTGCCGAAACTACCTGTGACGTTTGCGGGAGATAAAACCTTTAGTTCCCCTAAAAACTGAATGCAAAAGTGAACTCAACGGCCAATTAAGTGAAAATGAAAATTCATAAAAATTCCCCTCGTGATATCACCGACCGCGCGGCAACGAAAAATAAGGATAACTAAATAATGCTTAATTAAGTATAGTTCCCAAATTTTAAACAATAACAACACAATTTTCCACAAATGAATTAGTCTTATTTATTCTCTTAAGAATACCTCTGAACAACCAGTTGCACGAGCCACGTGCATTATTAACTAGGTAAACGTTCAGCTGAAGGCGGTATCGGGCGCCCGGCGCATCCTTTGACATTTGTATTTTATAAGTTAGTGTACAATAAATAGTCGTTCCGACAACATCGCTCAACTTTTATTTAACATAACATTTTATTACGTAGCTGATTACAATTAACAACAAAGTTGGTTGTATCTCTACACACAACAAGAACGCTCCCAACACCAATTAACAACAAAGTTGGTTGTATCTCTACACACAACAAGAACGCTCCCAACACCAATTAACAACAAAGTTGGTTGTATCTCTACACACAACAAGAACGCTCCCAACACCAATTACTACATAGTATAAAACAAAGTCGCTTTTTCTGTCCCTATGTATGCTTAAACCTTTAAAACTACGCAACGGATTTTGATGCGGTTTTTTTAAATAGATAGAGTGATTGAAGAGGAAGGTTTATATGTATAATAATAACAACCCTTAAATAGTGGAAAAATACTGTTACTTTTGAGGTTTCTAATGTGATGTCGTAAATAATTCATTTTTTCCGCTTACATTGCAAACGCAGGCTGAACCCTACGACATTTATCAAAATAATGTACTAAGTATTGTACACATTGAAAAGGTCTACAGAACACTCCGGTGTGGTATATGTCTATCTTATGGTTATCCCACAATAAAAAAAAAATGTCATTTACTTTTTACGACAAATAATGGCTAATTTTCGAAGCGATTTTAACCAATACAGCATTAATCCTTATCCAATTAAATACCTTAAATACATTGTTGATTTAATATATATCTATATGACCTTTTACAGCATATGATTTAAATGAATATTTTTGAAGATATTACAGATTTAAAAATTGCGGGACGTAGCGTTTGCGGCGGATCCGGCCGGCCGGGGCGGCGGGAGCGTGCCTATAAATACCGCGTTTTGATGTGTATATTTCACGTAATACACAAAAAACCCGCAAAATTAATACATTTTCAAGAGCAAACCCAGCTTAACATCATCTTATGATCTGCGATTTTCAACTTTAAATAAAGCGTCCTCATTTATTTAAAAGAGGGATCTTTTAAATAAAGAGCCTAGAGACCTCCTCAAAAAAAATGTGCGCCCTTAAAAACCCTTTATTTACTAATTAATAGTAAATAAAGGGTTAAGTTAGTTAACCTAGTTAATTAATTAGTTAACCTAGTTAACCCTTTATTCATAAATTCAAAAAGCTTCGGCCAGAGAACATAAAATTAACGTTACTCTAACACGTTCCCGCCAAGAGTATCGACCGCTACGGACCGTTGACCATCTCGCAACAATATTTCATATGAAGACGTTCAACCATTTTATTTGTTCCCTTTTTGGGTAACAGTCAAGGGAGCCGAGAGATCAGCCGCAATTTATGTATTTATTCCATTAAACTTCCATGTACCTACTGTTTATTTATATCTAATAAAAAATTATTATATACCCAGAGCATAACCGAAAAAATTACCAGCGATTATTAGTTCTGTAATTTCTAAACAGATGGAGTTAGTGGTAGTATAGCATGATTTAAATGAGTATGTTATTGCAAGTGTAAAGGTATAGGATAGAATGCACACATCGTGGGAGAGGACAGAGCTCGTCCTGATGAGTTACAAACATGTAGCAGTGGGTGCCGACCTGCGTGGTGCGCGGTCGCCGCGGGCCGCGCGCGCGCCGGCTGGATGTCGATGGGCTTGCTGCGCGCCCCGCGCCCCCCGCCCGCCCCCGCCCCCGCGCTGCCGGGGCCTGCGGCGTGCGACGATACGTGTGTTATATCATGTCTACACCTATGCATTTCATATGAAATAACTTATTTTATACAGCCTTTGACTGGCCCAATTGCTCAGTTGGTAGTAACCATGCCTTCTGAACTGTGTGTTGTGGGTTTGATACCCACCCAGGACAAACATTTGTGTGATGAACATTGATGTTTGTTCTGCGTCAGGGTGTTATATAGTATTCTATGTATTTACAAACAAAAAGCGTCAAAGTATTGTATCAGTTATCTGGTTCCCATATTACAAGCTTTGCTTAGTTTGTTAGATGGTGTTGTGTGAAATGTCCACAGATATTATATCATTGCTTTTTTATTTGTATTAATCAAAGTAATCAGTCATGCAGTCGATGCATGTTTGCCAAAGCAGTGGCAGTTTATTGAGGAAACGAGTTGACCAAAGCTGGTTGGAGACAGGAAAGGTTCTCTTCTCTCTATCACTTCTATCAAAACAGAATCCATTTTTCATAGCATGTAATGTGGCAGAAAAATGTGGTTCCAAATTTTGTGCCCGTTGAGCAGTGTTAAGTGCAAGACGGACCTTTTTTCTTGCCAATTTGACGCAAATTAACCAATATTGATTTGATACTAACGTTGAAAGCAGCAACTAATTTAGCCGTTGGATCAGTATCATCAGTTTCCTTAATTGCCTTTGACTCATCAATGTCGACCCAAGTTTTCAGCCAACCATAATGTTCATTTTTCAGTACAATATTTCCAGAATGATAGCAGACAAACCATTTCAGGTGGTGCACTCGTTTCTTTTGTTGCACCTCCACAACATACTTAATAGTACAGCAGGCCTAGCACGGCCGGTGGACAACTTCTCCCCAGGGAGTAGATTACAAACTTATCCTCACTGTCACTTTATTCCACTCTGCGAGCATGGCCGCGACGGTGGAAAGCTTTATCCGGGGGATAAACGGCGGGAGTAGCGTTTTTAGATTTCTCTACCGTATTGTTGCCAGTACGAGAAAATTTAACTAAAATGACATTACATGCTTCAATATTTTGTTCAGTCCATCAAACCATCGATAATTGTTCGGCTAAATATACTGGGATTCAAGACAAAATATAAAAATTAAGAAAAAATAAGGTTTTTGAGTCTGTGTCCTTGTGTTAATCAAAGAGTATGTAACGACTACTATGTATATGAGTGAGAGTAAGTGAGTAGTTTATATTAAAATTTTATTTTCTTTGTAATATGAGCGGAAAAACGTGATTAATTATTGTGTAGTAGTTATATTTTAAATTTTTATATGTATATATTTTATAATAAAATATATGCATCATTTAAGTTAATTACGTAAATTAAATTATTTCCTTATTAAAACTAAACTAATAATTGTATTTTCACGAATATTTCGCTATGTATTTTTTTTGTATTGAAACTCATTTCCCGGGATTTAGAAGGGATTACTTGTATTCCGAATGCTTCTCCCGGTGTAACTTTCGCTCCAAAATTCGAGTTCCCGCGATTAAACATAGTTATAATAGGCACGCGACATTTATGTGCCTATTAAAACACTTTGACTTCCTTATACCCACCTCCAAGAGTCGAAGATAAATACTCTCTGCTTTATGTCAATTCAAGAGAATATTATCCACTTTCTTCCGAGTCCGTGCTCTGAAGCTGGGAGTAGCGGGATATAATGTCTACGATAATGTCAAAGGGAAATATTTCTTTCCTCTCCTCGTTGCCGTGCTACGTAAGGTGGAGAGGGGGATTATTTTAACTGACAGGTGGAAAAAACCGGGGGAAAGAGAATTTCTCCACATGCCGTGCTAAGCTTGCAGGTACAGAAGATTCTCTCCGCAATGTCACTAAAATAAATAGCAACTCTTGCTACAATGCAAATAAGTGTAGCTCGCACAGTGCTACAAGCCTACCCTAATTAGTTGTCCTATTGTTACAACGATATAATGAGTATCGCGTCAGAAGATCATACACTTGCTGCTTTGTACTAAAGCGTGGAGTGAGCCAGGCCGGGCTCCATTAACTTACTTGTATTGGTTTGAGTGGCCTGCAGGTTTTCGCAAACTGTTGCTTTGTGGCTTTTCTTATTGTTCTTGGAGACGGCGACCGTGCTGTGCGTCTGCTCTGGTGGCTCAGCCTTGCTCTCGATTATTTTCAAGTCCCTAATATCCGCCGCACTGGCCATAACCAACAAATATTATATATGAAATAAAAACGCAAAATCACCGCTGAATGATATGAACATGAAGCGAATTAATACTTACTTGAGCGTTACTTGTGATTTTGGATACGGAAAGCCATTTCTGAAAGCTTTTGTGAGAGTAACAGTTGTTCCATCTGCTTCCAAGATAGTACCTTGATAGCAACCTAGCGGTTCACCACAATTCACTGACACTGCGTATCCAATCCACTTAGACATTTTTAGAAATGCGTATCGCTAACTAGTTTCACGAAAATAGAAGAAAATTATATTATGTTGAAGAAACAAATACATTCGCATGTTTTTCAATTAAATGAAATCTTAAACACCTTAAAATGAAATACTACTAGTACTAAACTAAATATATATAAGTACTTTTTTTTTCTGTTTTGGTATGGCTCTACACTTTTGTGTATTTAGCCAGTGTCAAGTAATTGATAATTTATCGAGTTAAGTAATATATATGTATGTCAAGTCAAGTCAAGTCATAGTCTAGTCTAGTCAAGTCATACTGCTAGTAAAGTGGTGGCCACTTTACCAGAAGCTTCTATGAAGTTTTAGAAACAACACGAAAAGATACGTTTCACCATCACTATACCACTTTCCCACACTCATGCCTGTAATCCAGCACTTAACGAATAAAATGCCACCAATTTTATGCACTAACACTGAAAATAACACAAGTTTTGGAAAATAATACAATGCGGTGACACGATCTTTTTCGTTTTCCCGCCAAATCTCAATAGAGTAAGTACTTCGTACTCGATATTGTCTACTTTTTTTTAAGTTTTGGCTCCACTCTTTTGTGTATTTAGCCAGTGTCAAGTTATCGATATTTCACGCAAATATGTGTAGCGCCTGCGTCGCAACTCGCAACAGTTACCAATACTTACCTTCTGCACATACCATACCTCAAACCAATTACCAGATTACCAGGATACCAAAAGAACCACATTTACCTCAATACCATTACCAGGATTACCAGGATAACCAGAAGAAACAAGACACACTCAATTCAACATTTATTGAAGCTTGAATCCGATTGTTTATCTGTCACATGAAACAATGAAGACTATCGCCAGAGAAACTAAGATGTCGCCCTGAAAAGGGCGGTTTCAATTGGGAGAAATATTCGCTCTGAAAAGTGCGAATATTAATCGTATCACCAGCACCTCATCACAACTCCGAACACCCTCAATCAGCACCAGTACAGAACACCAATAACGTTACGTAGAGACGACCGCACAGTTCGTTGCCCCCGGCGTTATGAAAGAGAGAGCTCGATGCCACCTATATTTAAGGGAAACAGCGCGCCATACTCACCTGTCCTAGGAGAGAACGGGACAGCATAATCGCCGGGAATTTAACAACACACGCATTGTAAACAGAAGAACGTTATCTCATTGGTCAATTAATCACGTGAAACAATTGGTGTAATTTTATAATCTTGTTTTCTTATTGGACAATCCTAGGTTAAGCTTTGTATAAATATAGGCATTTTTCTTTAATAAATATATTCCGCTACGCTAGTTCTACTGAAACACTTCAAATCGAGTTTTATTAACGTCCTCGTTATACCTACCTACAACAACGCCAAACTGGTATCAACGTTAAACCTCAAAACCTTAACGGTGACCATACCATTAAATAGGTGACCATCGCCGTTAAATATGTGTCAAGTCACAGTCGAAGTCATCAAGTCAAGTCATACTCCTAGTAAAGTGGTGGCAACTTTACTTGAAGCTTCTATGGAGTTTTGGAAACAACACGAAAAGATACGTTTCACCATCATTATAGCGAAAAATATTGCGTCACCGCATTCTATTATTTTGGCGTTCCCTTATTATAATTTTGTAAAATTGTAATTATTTTCCAAAACTTGTGTTATTTTCAGTGTTAGTGCATAAAATTGGTGGCATTTTATTCGATAAGTGCTGGATTACAGGCGTGAGTGTGGGAAAATGGTATAATGATGGTGGTATCTTTTCGTGTTGTTTCCAAAACTTCATAGAAGCTTCAAGTAAGGTTGTTGGTAAGTATGACTTTGACTAGACTATGACTTGACTTGATGACTTCGACTGTGACTTGACACATATTATTTGCGTGAAATATCATTAACTTGATAAATCATCACTGGCTAAATATACAAAAGTGTGGAGCCAAAACATAAAAAAAGTGTATAGTAGATTTTCTTTTTTGGTATGGCTCTACACTTTTGTGTATTTAGCCAGTGTCAATAAATTGATAATTTCTCAAGTTAAATCAAAAGTCAAGACAAAGTCACAGTCCAAGTCATCAAACTAAGTCATACTCCTAGTAAAATGGTGGCAATTTTACTAGAAGCTTCTATGGAGTTTTGGAAACAACACGAAAAGAAACGTTTCACCATCATTATACCACTTTCCCACACTCATGCCTGTAATCCAGCACTTAACAAATAAAATGCTACCAATTTTATACACTAACACTGAAAATAACACAAGTTTTGGAAAATAATACAATGCGGCGACGCGACGCGATCTTTTTCGTTTTCCCGCTATAACTCCTAATATATGTATTCCTAGCGGCACAAATTATAACTGATCTGTGGTGTTGTTGAATTTTTTATGTTTATTACGGTTTCAAAATGAGATGGTAAATTATTGAATTAGTATTGAGCTATTGTAGCTGATAATATGTAAGTTGTTCTATGTTTACCTATATCATAATCTTGAAATATTCATTTTATACATTTTTAACCTAGTTGAACTTTTGTTGCAGGTCGCTAAGCCCAAACTCTAGCTTAGTGCGTTTCACTATAGACCTAAACTACGCTAAAAAGCAAAGGTCTACTTCTATAAAATGGTTTTTTATCAATGCAGCACTCTTTTTACTTTTGACATATGACTTGTAAGTAATAACTTTAATATATTTGCGTAAATAACAACACGAGCATAACCTTAACCGTGTGTCACTAATTTTACGTAAACATAAAATTACCTGGAATGGGATGGGACAAATATTTGGTGCGTATTCTCCGCATCTTTATCTAACCCACAACCGAAAAGTGACAGTTTGTTTGTAACCAGTTGTCGAGTTTCTTGAAGATACTCATACGGAGGTGGTAGTAAGACATCTTCTGGTCTTAGTCATTAACTTGGCAAACATTTTAAAACAAAAATCAGCTAAATCGGCCCAGCCGTTCTCGAGTTTAGCGAGACTAACGAACAGCAATTGATTTTTTTAAGTATAGAAGATAAACAGGTGTCTGGGTGTTATATTGTATTCTATGTATGTGTTTACAAACAAAAAAGTGTACAAGTACTGTATCAGTTATCTGGTTCCCATAATACAAGCTTTGCTTAGTTTGTGGCTAGATGGCGTTGTGTGAGATGTCTGCACATATTATTATTATTATATTATAGTTAATAAATATCACCTATATCAGAAGGTTTTCCGGAAGAGAACACTAAGCGATATGACCGCTCATCATGGTAGCATAGTCAATTAATTTTCTTCGATGCACATCATTTTTTCGATAGGCTTCATCGATCCACCTAACCTACAGCTAGAACTCAGCAAAAAGATAAAGGATGCCCTAAGGTCTCAACTAGAAAAACCGGGAACATGCACAGGGATAAAAACTGCGCCTTCGTTGTCGCAGGGTGTCGTGGAGTGCGTGCGGCGGGCGGCGCTCGGCGCTGGCGGTGGCGGAGGCGGGCGCGTGCGCCGCCGCGTGCTGCGCCGCCGCCGCGCACGCGCTGCGCCTGCTCCCGCGCCGCGCGCCGCCGCGCCGCCTCGCGCCGCGCCAGCTGCGCCTGCTCGGCCTGCGCGCCGCGCCCGGTGAGTGGCTCCTCCCGTAGTGCAGTGCGGGCCGTGCGCCGCCGCGTGCTGCGCCTGCTCCCGCGCCGCCTGGCGCCGCGCTAGCTGCGCCTGCTCGGCCTGCGCGCCGCGCCCGGTGAGTGGCTCCTCCCGTAGTGCAGTGCGGGCCGTGCGCCGCCGCGTGCTGCGCCTGCTCCCGCGCCGCCTGGCGCCGCGCCAGCTGCGCCTGCTCGGCCTGCGCGCCGCGCCCGGTGAGTGGCTCCTCCCGTAGTGCAGTGCGGGCCGTGCGCCGCCGCGTGCTGCGCCTGCTCCCGCGCCGCCTGGCGCCGCGCTAGCTGCGCCTGCTCGGCCTGCGCGCCGCGCCCGGTGAGTGGCTCCTCCCGTAGTGCAGTGCGGGCCGTGCGCCGCCGCGTGCTGCGCCTGCTCCCGCGCCGCCTGGCGCCGCGCTAGCTGCGCCTGCTCGGCCTGCGCGCCGCGCCCGGTGAGTGGCTCCTCCCGTAGTGCAGTGCGGGCCGTGCGCCGCCGCGTGCTGCGCCTGCTCCCGCGCCGCCTGGCGCCGCGCTAGCTGCGCCTGCTCGGCCTGCGCGCCGCGCCCGGTGAGTGGCTCCTCCCGTAGTGCAGTGCGGGCCGTGCGCCGCCGCGTGCCTCGAGTATTCCAGATGGGAGCTATTGAGCTTACGCTGGGGTTCTTATTTCTGTTAAACTTCATGGTGGCGGCTAAAAACTTATCTCGTATTCTTATCTATTGAACTCAATGATAATAGAGCGTTATGTCTGTATATTAAGTAATGTTTCTATAGGTGCATGGGAACTTGTAACTGGCCTAGTTTCTTTTACTTTAAGCTTACCTTTTTATATTAATTTTTGCTGTAAGTTTTCCTAATTTGAATAAATAAAATGAATAAATTTCCTTTCCTGTCCATGCATCCTAAATAATTGACCGGGCGTGTACCGCTTCCAGACTCATCGTTCCAGCTGGTCCCCGAGGAGGAGGAGCAGCCGCCGTCGGCTAGCGCGGCCGCGGTCCCGGAGCCCGGCTCCCTGTCCCCGCCGCGGGCCTGGCGCGGGGCGGCGGCGGGCGCGGGGGGCGCCAGCCCGCCCCCCTCGCCGCCCTCCTCCCCGCGCGCCGTGCGGGACGAGTTCATCGCGGACCGCGGGGACCTCGACCGGTACCTCAGGCATGCAGACAGCTCGCCGCGGGCCGAGGGCGCGGGCGAGTGGGCGGCGGCGGCGGGGGGCGCCGGGGGCGCGCACCAGCTGTCGCCGGCGGGGGCCGCGGGCGCGGCGGGGGAGCCGGCGGCGCCGGAGCCCGCGCGCCTGTGGCGCCGCCTGCGCGTGGAGCCGCGCCAGCTGGCGCAGCTGGAGCTCAACCTGCGGCGCTGGCTGCACGCCACCGTGCTGGAGCGCGTGGCGCGTGAGCTGGACGCGGCGGACGCGGCGCTGGCGGCGGCGGGGCTGCCGGCGCGGCTGGGCGAGGCGCCGCCCGCGCGGCTGGCGGCGCTGGCGGCGGGCGCGGGCGCCGGCGCGCGCCGCCTGCGCCGCCTGCTGCCGTTCCTGGCGCCGTGGCCCGACCACCGGTACGTGGTGGGCCGCGTGCGCGCGCTGGCGCACGGCGGCTGCCTGGCGGCCTACCGCTGGGACGCGGGCGGCGCCGGCTGGCAGCGCGGGCGCCACCCGGCGGACGCGGAGCTGCTGCTGCAGCTGCTGGCCGCGTACCTGGAGGCGGTGGTGCCGGGCGGCGGGTTCCGCGCGCAGCACGTGTCGGTGGCGCCGGCCGCGCCGCCCGCGCTGGCCGTGCACCGCGTGCCGGCGCCGCACCCGCACTTCGTGCTGGCGCTGGACGGCGAGCTGCTGGAGCTGCCGGCGGGCCGCCACAACCTGCTGCACACGCTGCTGCTGTTCCTGGCGGCCGCCGCGCGCCGCGAGCCTCCCGCGCTGTGCCGCCTGCATCTGGGGCCCGCCGGACTCAACATGCTGTGGATCCTGGGCCGCTGACCTCCTCCTGGGGCCCGCTGGACAACATGCTGTGGATCCTGGGCCGCTGACCTCCTCCTGGGGCCCGCTGGACAACATGTTGTGGATCCTGGGCCGCTGACCTCCTCCTGGGGCCGCCGGACAACATGTTGTGGATCCTGGGCCGCTGACCTCCTGGGGCCCGCCGGACAACATGTTGTGGATCCTGGGCCGCTGACCTCCTGGGGCCCGCCGGACAACATGCTGTGGATCCTGGGCCGCTGACCTCCTCCTGGGGCCCGCCGGACAACATGCTGTGGATCCTGGGCCGCTGACCTCCTCCTGGGCCCGCCGGACAACATGCTGTGGATCCTGGGCCGCTGACCTCCTCCTGGGGCCCGCCGGACAACATGCTGTGGATCCTGGGCCGCTGAAGTCCTGGGGCCCGCCGGACAACATGCTGTGGATCCTGGGCCGCTGACCTCCTCCTGGGGCCCGCCGGACAACATGCTGTGGATCCTGGGCCGCTGACCTCCTCCTGGGGCCCGCCGGACAACATGCTGTGGATCCTGGGCCGCTGACCTCCTCCTGGGGCCCGCCGGACAACATGCTGTGGATCCTGGGCCGCTGAAGTCCTGGGGCCCGCCGGACAACATGCTGTGGATCCTGGGCCGCTGACCTCCTCCTGGGGCCCGCCGGACAACATGCTGTGGATCCTGGGCCGCTGACCTCCTCCTGGGGCCCGCCGGACAACATGCTGTGGATCCTGGGCCGCTGACCTCCTCCTGGGGCCCGCCGGACAACATGCTGTGGATCCTGGGCCGCTGACCTCCCCGACGTCACGCGCTTCTCGAATGTGCCTACCGATTGTCTGATGTACATACGTAATATACGCAACCTTGACTTTTTCATATAAAATCACATTTAATAAAACGAGACTTGTACCTACCTAATGTGTTAATTATCTTTATTTCTCATCAGATTACAATAATTATCGAACATACACTTATGTATAAATCCTAGAAACGACAAATATTATATATTTGATTTGCAAGTTTGGGCGCTTATATAAAACTACCAGTTGACCCGCCCTGGCTTCGCACGGGTGAATTAGTTAAGCGCGGTCGAACGGAATAAAAAGTATCCTATTAGTATGTCTCCTGGTTCTTAACTACCTCAACACCAATTTTCAAGCAAGTGAGTAACTCGTCTCCGACCACCTCACGCCGCCAACAAGTAATGCAGTATTGAAAGTTGTTCTTTTTTTGTTAGGAATGACGTCACGAGCTAACCATTCGCCTTATATTAAGCAACACGGCTACCTGCATTCATATCAGTTGCAGTGTCACTCGAATCTTTAAAGTATAGAGTTTCGCGTGACACTGCACTGCGCACGTCATCCTGAGACGTCAGCACAGGCTAGTAATGAGATTACTAGACTGTGAGATCAGGTCATAGTCTCATTTGTAAACCACCAAGCAGTAGTGCGCAAGCACTGTACCTAGTGAAATTACCAGTAATTTCTACACCATTCAATAATATTAAAGTCAAAGTCAAAAGATTTATTGCAAATAGGCTAATTTTAGCACTTTTACAAGTCAAAATTATACTAGGTACTTAAAATTAAGTTATTTCACTAAGCATATAAAATTACAAAGTGCTTATTGTCAAATAATATAGCAAGCCCATTACAATATATGAGTTTGAAAAAAAAGCAGTTCTCTTTCTCACTACTGGTGCAAGCAATCCGGCACAATGCAGAATTGAAAACTTTGATCCGAAGCTTCGATTACAACTGTAAAGAAGAAGCTACAAGAAACTTTACAGTGATGTATTTTTTTTTTTGTCTTCTTTCTACTGTCTTTTACAATGTATATAATTCATTACAACTGAGATAATGAATATGTTACAAAAATAACCACCACGTCACACCGGTGCAAGAAAAATACCGTGATTATCTTATTATAAACATTACAAATAGAAACTGAATTTATAGATAGGAATAGGCAATAGGCAAAGTACCTAAGCTTTCATACCGTTAAGCTTGGGATATTCAGGCCAAGCTTTTTTGTCCGACACATAATCATTTATTGTGTAATAGGCTTTTTTCATTAAGTTTGACTTTATGAATAATTTAAATTTACGCATTGACAATTGTTCGATACCGTCGGGCAACTTGTTATAAAAGCGTATACAGTTTCCCATAAATGAACCATTAACTTTCTGCAGTCTGAATCTTGGAACTTTCAATTTATTTTTGTTCCTAGTATTAAAGTTATGAATGTCGCAATATCTGGGAAAAGAGCTAATGTTTTTGCGAGTGTACATCAAATTGTCGTAAATGTATTGACAAGCCACTGTAAGAATATTTATCTCCTTAAATCGTTCCCTGAGAGAGTCGCGGGATTTCATGTTATAAATGGAACGAATTGCTCTTTTCTGTAAGACAAAAATTGATTGTATGTCCGCGGCTTTACCCCACAGTAAGATGCCGTATGACATAATACTGTGGAAGTAACTAAAGTATACTAATCTTGCAGTGGCTTCATCAGTAAACTGTCTGATTTTACGCACAGCATATGCAGCAGAGCTCAATCTACCAGCAATGTTTGATATGTGAGGACCCCACTGTAATTTAGAGTCTATAGTTATGCCAAGGAACGTGACAGATTGTACTAAATCTAATGGCTCACCATTCAGTAATAAATTTGTAGGAGACCCCCTAACATTAGGTAACGAAAACTTAATACATTTAGTTTTCTTACTATTTAACAGTAGATTGTTTTTAGTAAACCAGTTCAAAACCAGTGAAATTGCCTTGTTAACGTCGTCAAAATCATTAGTAGATCGGTCAACCTTGAAAATAAGAGACGTATCATCTGCGAACAAAACAATATCACATAGGTTCTTTACAAAAAATGGAAGATCGTTAATATAGGCCAAAAATAAGAATGGTCCTAGTATTGAACCCTGCGGGACCCCCATTTTAGTGATAGAACCAGATGATCTTGCTCCATTAACTTCAACTGTCTGAATTCTATTACCAAGATAAGAAGAGACAAGATCAAGAGCTTTCCCACAAACCCCGTAATGCTTTAATTTAAAAATTAGGGTTTCGTGACATACGCAATCAAATGCTTTGGATAAGTCACAAAATATACCTATGGCATCCTGTGACTTCTCCCAAGCACCAAGTATATGTATAAAGAGTTCTACGCCTGCATCTGTAGTTGATCGTCCTTTTGTAAATCCAAACTGTTGACTGTGAAGCAGTCCGTTAAGGTTAAAAAATGTTAACAACTGATTAAGAATTTCTTTTTCAAAAATTTTACTTATTGCAGGTAACACAGAAATTGGCCTATAGTTCGATGGATCATTCTTATTTCCAGACTTAAATAATGGAATCAATTTACTATTTTTCATTACGTTGGGAAAAACTCCTTCGTCTACACATTTATTAAATACTTCTGCTAAATATGGTGCGATTAATGTGACAATGCCACTTAAAACCCTGGTAGACATTCCCCAAAGATCCTCAGTATTCTTTATTTTAAGTGACCTAAAGGTCTTAACAATTATAGCCGAATTAATATGTCTAAATCTAAAAACTACTTCACATTTATCAACACACTCTGCAAGAATTGCACAAGACTCACTAGTCGATGAATTTAATGACTGAGTGGTAACTACAGGTATATTTACGAAAAAATCCTCAAATGCACTAGCAACTTCACTGTCTTTAGATATTAATCTGTTATTAATACTAAGAGTGAGTTTTCGGTGCCGAGGTTTAGTTTTGCCGGTCTCGGTATTAATTATTTTCCAGGTTGCTTTAATTTTGTCGTCCGCTCTATTGATTTTCTTACTCAAGTACAGAGACTTAGCTGTCTGGCAAACGCGTTTAAAAATTTTTGAATAAGATTTTAAATACTCAGTAAATTTACTGTCATAAATATTATCTGATTTCTGAGAATATAAATCATACAGCCTGTTTCTACTTTTATAAATGCCAGGTGAAAACACTAAAGATTTAGTACTGTGCCTACGTCCGCAGTATCCTCGAGTACTGCTCTCAGGTGTGGAATCCACAGTATGAGTGCCATATTTTACGCATTGAAAGAGTACAGCGGAAGTTTTTAAGATTTTTACAGTATCGCTCTAAAACATTTGGCGTCAGCTACGAGCAGCGCTGTAGACGTCATTATTTTCTGCCACTCAAAACAAGGCGGATTATGGCAGATGTAACATACTATTGAATATCTTAAATAATAAAGTCGATAGTGCCGAGTTACTCAGCAAAATTTCCCTCCGAACTCCAACATTTAATTTCCGGCATACACCGCTTCTTTCTGTTCCTTTGGCGAGGACAAACTACAAGCAAAATACCTTCTTCTGGAGAACCTCTTCATTTCTTAATGACTTTTTAAAGACTAATAATGCTTATGACATTTTTTTTGGCGGGGTGCGTTCCATAAGGCAAAAATTGGCATCTGAATTTTTTGTTTCTTAAACTTAATAGCATTACTGAATAGGTCTCATGCTAACTTCATTAGCTACCTACTACGAGCTTATTTCTTTATATATTAATGTTTCTATAGGTGGAAACTTGTAACTGGCCTAGTTTATTTTACTGTAAGTTTACGTTTTTATATGTATTTTGGCTGTAAGTTTTCCTAATATGAATAAATACATAAATTTCACTAGGTACAGCCCTTCAAACCGGAACACAGCAGTACTTGCGCACTACTGCTTGGCGGCAGAATAACTGGTAAACGATGGTACCTACCTTTGCAGAAAAGCCCTACCACCTAGTTAAGATATCCGTAATATTTTATTTTATTTTTATTCTATTTTATTTTCTTCGGAAAACTAACTATATACACGTAATATACTTATGGCTAATTAAAAGTTTTCACAACTAGGTAACTAAATTCATGATGAACCAAAAACATAAAAAAAAGAACTACCAAAATCATATTTTAAAAAAACTAAATATTTTTAAACAAGGCTGTTTCAGGAGTTAAAAAAACTATTATTTATGCATCGCTTCAGCTTGGACGCTGACATATTAAACAAATCTAAATCTAGATCTTTCGCCATTGTATTATAACACCTGCATGCTCTAATTAAATAGCTGTTTTGCCTATAATTACGCTTGACTGTGGGAGTATAAAGAAGATTATGTTTTCTTAACGAGGCCGCGGGGGTTCAAATACCTATCTGCCCGAGCAGCTCTGGACAATCGATCATACCGTTCGCTGTATTGATCAGAAAAGCGAGGTCTGCTACACGTCGCCTCTCATGTAGGGGTAGAAGGTGAAACTTTTTGCAGCGGGTATACCCTTTAGGTATATTTTTGAACGGAATTGTAAATAACGGACAAATCGTTTTTGGATAGCTTCAATGCGGTTAATATAAATGTTATAGCATGGGTTCCAAACTTGAGATGCATACTCAAGGTGGCTCCGTACATACGCGCAATACAGTATTTTAAAGGTTTTTATGGACTGAAAGTCGTAAGACAAAACCTAACGCTTTCGATGCTTTTTTAATTATATTGTTAATATGCTTATCAAATAAAAGTTTTGAGTCAAATATAACTCCTAAATCTGTGACATTGGTGACGTTACATAAAGGTGAATTTTTTATTATATACTTACAAATAATAGGGTGAGGCTTGCGTGTGAATGAGCAGACATAACACTTCGATACATTCAAATCCAATTTATTAAGTGTGCAGTAATTTTGGAACCGGTTTAGATCATCTTGAAGATTCGATGCATCTGCCATAGTTTGAATGGGGCATAGAATTTTCATGTCATCTGCATATAGAAGAATTTTCGAGAAATGAAAGCAGCTGGAAATGTCATAAACAAATAATATAAAAAGGAGTGGACCGAGCAGTGAGCCTTGGGGTATTTCTGAGGGGATGTTCATTGGAGCAGATGTGAAACCATTGAGTACCACTGTTTGACATCTGTTTTGCACGTACGACGAGAACCACCTAAAAAGATTACCTCTGATGCCAACCCGCTGGAGCTTCTGTAATAGGATGACGTGATCTATCCTGTCGAAGCATTTGCTGTAGTCAGTGTAAATGATGTCCACCTGCGAGGGTTCGGACATGTGTTTTGACAAAAATTCACTACATAGAACCAGATTCGACGTAGTTGACCTGCCTTTGAGGAAACCATGCTGTTCTGCGCTGAGTGTTTGCTTCAGTGAATAATAAAGTTGTTTGTATACTATTTTTTTCTAATATTTTGGCAAAAACACACAATTTTGAAATTGGTCTATAATTTTGAATATTATTCTTAGGCCCTTTTTATGTATGGGAGTAATGTATACTGACTTCCAGACTGACGGGACTACCCCTTCATTTAGCGAACGCCTATAAATAAGTGTGAAAGGGACAGCTAAGCTTTTCGCGCAATTATAAATAAACAGGGGGTATGCCATCAGGTCCAGCCGATTTATTTAAATCAAGCGTTTTAAAAAGTTTTACAACTTCTGAATATACCACTTCAATAGCTCCTATATCCGTGCTGGTATCAGGTAAGTGGAGTTCATATGAGGTAGTAATACCTAAATTATGCGACGAAGAAGAAGAAGACTGCAGGAAAGTGGAATGAAAGTAATGGCCAAACATATTACAGATCTCCTCTCCTTTATCTGAGGATTTCTGTCCGAGTTTCAGTACCGACGGATATGCACTAGCTTGTTTTTTAGTTTTTATATATGACCAGAAGGCTTTTGGGTTTTTTCTTATATTACTTTCTACGCTAGATATATGATTCTGAAACATTTCCTCCTCCATTTGTCTGGCTCGCTCCTTCAAAATAATAAGTGAATTTAGATCGCTAACATTATTATAAATTTTATACTTCTTGCAATACTTCGTTTTTTCTTTAAGTAGTTTAATCAATGGTGTCCTATACCACGGTGGATACCTACGCGTGGGAAAAACAGTTATAGCGCAATAATTTAATATTAAGTTACGTATTCTATTAGCTACACTGGAAATGTGTTTTGTCCAGAGTTAGTTTGCCTGATGTTAAGCGCCACGGCCGTCTATAACAGAAAAGCGTTACTCAGAATTCGAAAATATAAAGTAACGCGTGACACTGCACTGCGCACATCATCCTGACACATGAGCATTAAGATTACTCGACTGTGAGATCTGACAGATCTTAGTCTCAATTGCCCCGCATTAGCTACAGTGCCCTTCAAACCAGAACACAGTAGTGCTTGCACACTACTGCTTGGCGGCAGACTATTATTATTTATTTATTTGTTAAATACACTGTGAACTTACAGCTACGCCAAAACATTCACATTGTTATACTAAGTTCTTATATGGACTAAGCAAAATATATTTATAAAGCCGACTAATGGGGTCAGTGTGTATGTCAGCATCTTGGACTTCGCTTAGGAAGCGGTTGATGACAGCTACAGCCCTTGCCGTTGGAGCATTATGAGCGTGCCTCGTGCGTAAGGCAGGAGGCGCAGCAAACAGCTGGTGGCGACGTCTTTGACCCGCGCGGATGTAGTTTTGCGGTACAAAGTAATGTAATCTGAAGCATTATCTACCTCGTTACGCATCCATAGACAGTAATGTATAATTAATAATAGTTTACTTCGAAGCTCCAACGTTACAAGACCCACCATTCCCGATACAAATAATGAAGGAAAAAGGAAGGGATAGTATCCATACGCTCTTTTATAGAGATACCTTGCGAACTTTCGCTGCACTCTCGATCATGACGGTATATTTTTTTACGGACTAACTGGCAAATCATTGGTACTTACCTAGACGAACTTTGCAGACAAGTCCACTCAGTAGGTGTGTATCTAGTGTAATGCAGACATTGAACAGAATCGGTCGAATCGAAACTTGTCCGTGGATATAATCTATTCTGCACCGCTGACACAACATAGAACTCCCGGTGTATCAGGATCAGGGTTTGTATCACAAACAAGGTGAACAGAGATTGTGACATGGGATATAAATGCAGCAACAGATTTTGATTGATGTAGAAATGATATTTATTTACAGTTAAATTAGTATGTACATATTACCTACATACTTAACCACACGGTACGCACCAAATTATACAAAATGTAGCTTATCAGGATTATCATTTCCATTTTAAATTTGTTAATTTCTCTTTAAATTAGTGCTCAATTTAACACTGAAGATGAAGGTACCTGCTGTATCAATTGCATTTACTTATCTATTAATTATAAGACCAACGGGCTACAATACAAGTGCATGATTTAATTATTGAAGATACACAAATAATGAATTATACTTATGTATTCCTCCGAGTACAAGTCTTGAAAATCACCTACTTAATAGTGTTAATTTCAATATTGTATTAAATTGTTTAGACTACATTTGTACCCGAAAATTAAGTTTTCATGGTGAAACCATAAAACATTATTTTTTTTAAATTGTATAGTACTGTTGTGGAGGTTACTTTCCAGAAACATACAA
The DNA here is from genome assembly GCA_905220475.3 of Ennomos fuscantarius. Classification (NCBI taxonomy): domain Eukaryota; kingdom Metazoa; phylum Arthropoda; class Insecta; order Lepidoptera; family Geometridae; genus Ennomos; species Ennomos fuscantarius. The sequence continues at coordinate 117,558 of HG992040.1, read as the reverse complement.
TAAATTTACTTCTTTATATATAAAGAATAGTAACAGCATGATGCTCATTTATATTTAATAACATATACAAAAATCTTATCTTTTAGTTTTGTGCCCGTGTGAACTGAATACAAGGCATATTTACCATAAGTAAATAGTAGGTTTTGATGGTGGTATTGACAATTCAAAAGATCAACACTTGCACGCGGGCATCTACATAGATAGTGCAGATCAACGTTGGAACACTTTTACATACCAGTTTTCAACTAATAATTCTCACTTTCATCTATAATATAATATTTAAAAAATTAGATCACAACAATAACGGTGAGCAGCACACAAACAGATACACGCTGGTTCTATATCACAGTGGATCGCGCATCTTTGCTGCAACGGTAAGACTAATCCAGTCCGTTGGTCGCGGAGGGTGGCGGGAGTGGTTCGTCTCGCAGGAAGGCCTCCGCGTCGGCGAGGTGGTCCCGCAGCGCGGCCCCCAGCGCCGCGGCGAAGGCCGGCAGCGGCGGCGCCGCGCCCGCTGCCAGCCGCGCTCGCGCCAGGAACGGCAGCCGGCGCAGGGCGCGCGCCGACAGCCCCGCCGCCGCCGCCGCGCTCGCCGCCGCCGCCAGCGCGCGCTCGCTGGCCTCGTCCGCGGGGCCCGGCGCCAGCACGCCGCGCGCCGCCAGCTCGGCGCAGCAGCCGCGCAGGATGCGCAGCGCGGCCAGCGCGCCCGGCGGCCCCACGCGCCGCTTGATGTCCGCGCGGTCCGCGAACGCCACGTCGATGGCGCCCGTCACGTTGGACGTGGTCAGCACCAGCACGTTGGGCAGCCGCCGCAGCCGGTCCAGCTCCGTGAGCAGCGCGTTGACGGCGCGCAGCGCGTCCGAGGGCTCGAGGCCAGCGAGCGCCGCGCGCCGCGCGTGCGCCAGCGACTCCACCTCGTCCACCAGCACGCAGGCCAGCAGGCGCGGGTCGGCCGCCAGCTCGTGCACGCGCGCGAACAGCCGCGCCACCAGCTTGCCGCTCTCGGAGAACCAGCGCGAGAAGAGGCCGTGCGCGTTGATCTCGACGAGCCGCGCGCGCGGGTAGCGCGGCGCGAGGCGCACGGCCAGCTTGTGCGCCAGCGCGCGGCACAGGCTGGTCTTGCCGGTGCCGGGCGGCCCGTGCAGCAGCAGCACGCGGTTGCAGCCCACCAGGTGCTGGTCCACGCCGCGCTCCGCCAGCTCCAGCGCGCACTCCACGTAGCGCACGGCGTCCCGCTTCAGCGAGCTCTCGAACACGAGGCTCTCCCACAGCCCGTGCAGCTCCTGCGCCGGCAGCGCCCACACGTCGGCGGCCGGCGCGTCGTCGCCGCCCGCCGCGTCGGCCGGCCAGTCGCGCTCGGCGCCGGCCGCGTCCAGCCGGTGCACCAGGTAGCGCAGGCGCACGGCGCCGGGCGCCACGGCGCGCGAGTGCTCCACGTCGCAGAAGGTCACGGCGTCCACGTGCTCGCTCAGCTCCGGCAGCGCCTGCAGCTCGCGCGAGGGGATGCCGGTGCCGGGACTCACGGTCGCCAACTTACTCACGTATCGGTGAACTACCTCTTCGATGTGATCTTTGGAGGCGCGACTGTGGCGTTTTTGAACGACTTCCACGTGAAGAGGAAGATCCATTGTGATATAAATGCAACTTATCGCAGTATTTGTCTTGTTTACGTAGGTCAATTATAAATTATCAAATTATTTACAATTTTCTATTTCTAATCTAAATGTAAAAAAAATAAACATACTTTGAAATAAACCGTTTGCAACAGCAAATCACTATATTGTACAGCTAGGAATTTGCGACCAAATAGTGCCACCAATGACAAATGACCAAATATAACTTACGGCACAAGCACTAGGAACAGCCAGTATTGTACGACCTGTTTTGCACAACCCAGCATTTCGACGGCATTGACATGGAATCCTCCTAGTACGATGAGTCAGAATGGACTGAGTGTATTAAAAAAAATACGTGTCCATTTTCTGTTGGTGTGACTATCTAAAACTGAATTTTTTTTTTACTTCAAACTTGTCTAGCATTTGACCGCGCTCTCACCTGATGGGAAGTGACGATGCGATCGAAAATGTAGCATGCCAGCCAAGTAAATACCTATTCACTCTCCTCTTGAACACGCCCGGGTCATATTTCGCCGGAAACACAGACGCTGGCAAGGCATTCCATTCCTTAGCCGTTCTAATTAAGAATGTTGAGTCAAATCACTTGGTAGGAATGGGTGGTATTTCGACCACGAAAGGATGGCGCTTAGCCGAGCGTCTAGTATTCCGGTAGTGGAATGGTGATGGGAGAATGAGATCATGCAATTCTTGAGCGCATTCGCCGTGGTGTAATCTGTAGAAGACAGACAGACTTGCCACCTTACGTCGATGTGCAAGGCTCTGGAGCCTTTCATTTATTTATTTATTTATTTATTATTGTTCAATTTATAATAATTAGCTCACAGTTTATGACCAAAACGCTAACTATTTTAATGATTATTTACGTGTAAATTTAAAGTTATTACAAATAGTCCTTATGTTATCGTAAAATATGTCGACATGCTGGCACTCATGAGTGAACGCATTAAGTAGGGCCAGTGCCCGCAGCGTGTGTGAGTTATTGCAGTGGTGAGTCCGTGGTACTGGACAAGCAAACAACTGATGCCGACGACGTCCTGTTCGCAAATAATTGGAGGATTAACCAAAGTGTCGTCGTCAATGAGCCTTTTGGCACGCCGTTCAATCGAGTCCAGAGCCTCAAGCTGGTACTTGGCTGACCCGGCCCACAGGTGGCAGCAGTACTCCATACACGATCGGACCTGTGCTTGATACAGATTTAGAAGCTGTCCAGGTGTGAAGTACCGCCTTACCTTGGACAATATGCCGAGTTTTTTTGAAGCTACTTTGGCTTTGGACTCGATGTAGGATCCAAAGTTTAGGTTTGACGTGAGATCAACACCTAAAAGCTCAAGATGGTTTCCTAAACTTACAGATACAGCACGGAATGAAGGAGCCAGATGGAGTGGGCTCTTTTTAGCAGTGAATAAACACGCCTGTGTTTTTGCAGCATTGAACCTAACCAAGTTAGCATCGCCCCAATCGGACACGGCTTTCAAAGCCAACCTGGCTTTGAAAGCCGTGTCCGATTGGGGCTCAACCATAGCCTCTCTCTCAATCCGGACGTCGTCACCACTGGCTCGGGCACTGGATGTGTATCTTTCAACAACAGTACTATCATCTGCATACCCAAAGGTATCGGGCTTTAGCAGATCATTGATGTGGAGTAAGAATAGTGTTGCTGAAAGAACTGACCCCTGAGGTACACCAGCATTAATAGCTAATTGATCGGAAGAGCAGCCATCAAGAACTACTCTAAGTGATCGTTCCCTCAAAAAGTCTGATATCCAAGTGCACAAACCAGCAGGTAGTCCGTAAGATGGAAGCTTATTCAGAAGACCGTCGTGCCAGACCCGATCAAATGCCTTAGAGACGTCTAGAGATACAGCAAGTGCCTCTCCATGCATCTCTAAGGCTTCGCTCAATATGTGAGTGGCGTATGCGACCAGTTGACCGGTTTCGGCGAAATCCGTATTGCCGGTCACTGAGGAGATCATTGACTTCAAGGTATGCCAAGAGCTTGTTGTTGATTATACGCTCCATACTCTGTAAGAGTATGTAATGTAATGTCTGTAATTGAGATGGGTCGATAGTTGGCAGGATCAGCACGACTGCCCTTCTTAGGTACAGGTTGTACGTTGGCTAGCTTCCAACTCTTAGGGACTATTCCAGTGTCTAGAGAGAGGCAAAATAGGCGTGTTAAAATGGGAGACAACTCAGGTGCACAGCTCTTAAGTACAATTGCTGGTATACCATCGGGACCACTGGCTTTGTTCACGTCTAGACTGCATCATGTTTTTAGTACCTCCTTCTGACGTATGCGTATTTCCGGCATGAAAGCACCGCAATGTGGAAGGCAGGGAGGTACCTCATTAGCAGTATCGAAACGCGAAGCTTCTGCAAAGAGAGTGGCAAACAAGTTTTCTTTTTCTTTTGCAGTGTGAGCCAGCGATCCGTCAGGCTTTAATAATGGAGGCAGTGAAGATCTACAGAAGTTCGCTTCAACCGATTTGACTAGGGATCAAAAAGCCTTACTGCCAGCTGGGTAGGAAGCAAGTTTAGTCCCTATTCGACCAATATGATTGAAACGAGCCTTCCTTAATTCCTTCTTAACGGCCTTGGCGGCAACATTACAGGCTTTCTTCTTAGCTCGAGTGTCCGAGGCCTTGCGTTTTCGAGCGTCAGCCCATGCCAGATATGCCGCATGTTTCTGCGCTTCAGCGTGTGCACAGTCGGCTCCAAACCATGGACTGGCCTTGCTGGTCATGGGTTTATCGGAAAATTGAATAAAATATTCCATAGCCCGACATACTACCTCAGTAACCGCATTCGCGCAAACCGTCGGATCTCCAGAAGAAAAACACGTTTGCCGCCAAGGATATGAGGCGAAGAAATGTCGCATCTCGTCCCAGTCTGCTAAATTGTATCTCCAGACACGCCGAATGCTCTTAGGGCTTGGGTCAGGCGGGGAGTATACTGAAACTGACTTAACCAGACGGTGATCGGAGCTACCAATGGATGAGGATACCGCCACACAGTATCGGTCTAGTTCAGTCGTGAGCAGAAGGTCGAGGCAGTTAGCAGTGGGGCTATCAATGTCAGGCACTCGCGTTGGCTCTTAAACAATCTGCGTTAAATTGAGCGCCAAAGCGAGCCTAAGCGTCTCTCTCCCAGCGTGGTCCGTGATCTGGTGTGGGACTAACCACTCCTGGTGCTGAGCATTGAAGTCCCCCAGAACAACAAGCTGAGCCGAAGGATAGCGTTGCTAAGCCACATCTGCCGTTTCACTGAGATACTCCATTAGAAGAGTTGTCTCCCGGTCACCGCTATGTGATCTGTACACACCAGCATAGAGAATATTCTCAATGCCGGTGTCCACTAGCACCCAAATCACCGAAAAGTGGGGATGTTCAAGGTTTCGGAAACGCAAACAACAAATGTCATCACGGACAAAAACGCAGATACCAGCGCGTGGAAGGAAGCGGTTTTCCAAGATGAATCCTGGATAGCCCAGATATGCCGTGTCTGATAGACATCCTATTTGCGTCTCAGTCAAGAAAAACAAGTGTGGTTTATTGGTCTCCAGATGATGATGGACCGCTTGCAGATTTGAGTGCAGCCCACGAATATTTGTGAGGTGCACTTTAAGAGTGAGGACGTGCATCTACCGTTTAAACTTGTTCACTTTATTAGACTTTTTCATGGTTGGGTGAGTTAGGTAGACAAGTAAGAAGTGGACGAGATATAGGGATGCTAACCCTCAGTAATAGAGAAGCTTCCGCGCCAATGGAGAACTTGCGCGGACACTGCGGGGACGCCCGAACCCCCCTGAAATTACCCACAAGTTCCTCACTTCCAGTCGCCAACTGGCCCTGTGGGCAACCTCAGGATTTTACACAAGCGGTGGGGCAGCCTTTCGATTAATGTGCATGAGTAGGGAAATGACCCCTATTACACAATGTATCGATATATACTAAACCTAACCAAACAATCTAGCAGAAAATAATAGGACGAAAGTATTTTTTAAGTAAGTACTTTATTACACAAGCAAAATTTCCATTATTTAACAATGAGCAGTAATGATTTTAATAATTTAGGCCGCCGAAAATATTCAGTATCCTGATTTATTAATTACCGTTTCTAATTTATGATATCAATACTACCCCACTGTCCACGAGGCCACTGTTTTTTGTTCAGGAGCACCAGTTTTATTTCTCTGAAAATTTCTCAAGGTTTACTTCAACTTTGGTTAAAACGGTACCGTCATATCACTTGTCGTTTCTGAGATCTATTGGGGTACTACATCGTGATCAATATATTCTGGAGTCGAATTTTTCTGGCGGTTACGTGTTCCATCTCTGTACACCTCATACATGGTTTTGAGATTCTGAGAGCTGAAACCAATTGTGTGTAGTCATCGGTAAGTGAGTTAGTGGGTGTTTCTTTTTCCTATGTGTATGAAATACCTATGGAAAAAAACCAGCTTCCTAGCAAAACTCACATATTGGAAAGATGAGCTCGGTCAGTGGGTAAATTTTGACAATAATTAAAATGGCAATACTGTTTGTCTGTATTTCACGCAGGTAGTGTCTTATGACACTGGGTCAACAAAAATGTAAGCTGTCACTCGACAATCGACAACGTAAGAGCGGCAGCTTACATAGCGTATCGTACCATCTTTTTTACAGTCATATTTCTAATCTAGAGGTACAGATTTGTGGTAATACTAAATCTGTATAATCTGTGTATATTATCAACCTGTATAATTGTACTGTTTAGAATGTTTTATGATAACCGATTTTATGAGCTTCGACAGTGAAACCTATGAGTCTATTATAATATTTTAAGTGCACTTGAGACGGGTTAGGATGGCGACACTAGAATATATTTTATTATCTAATTACAGGGTCACAATGAAATGTATTTTATGTTTATTTTCGTCACCTTTCCCTTTTTCAGGTGCATTAAATGTGTATAATGTGTCTTTAGAAGTATTCGTTTTATCTAAATCATTTATTCTATGTATATTGTGTATATAATTATTTAATTCACACAAAGGTATTTGTATTATTGTATTATTATTTTTTTATTAAGTTCTATTTGTTTGATTATTTAAGGTACACTCGTTTGCTTACTTTATCATTATCTCTTTTCGTTTTTGTGATAAGTATGTAATTATCACTGTTTTAAATCAGGCTGAGTGCATGTGTGATTGGATTATAGAATTGTTCACTGTGTAATTTTTAAATCATGTTGCTTTATAATGTATTTTCTATGATCTGTTATGTGCACCTATAAAATAAACAAAAATAAAATATACGCTACGCTTCAACCATAATTTTGTCAGAAATTTTAGAAATTAGTATTAGGTGCCTGTTCAGTCAAAAGTTGATGTAAGGCATGCTAGTCCAACCATTCTGTGTTAGATGGCGCCAGCATGCAAGTTAGCTCACGCAAGCGTTTGGTTGCAGACGCTTAACTACCCTTTTACTATTTTAATGATTATTTAGTGTGGCATTGGCATTGAACCGAACAATACAGAACTGCAAATTATCAAATTCTTTTATTTGAACGGGAGCCCTACCAGAAGCACCTTAGGCCAGAGCGAAGCGCCTTCAGTGCCTATTTTCATATTAGCAGATTTGTAGCATTTTCTAAGATTTAGGTTGAACTTTGATCCAAATCCATTCGGCCACTTTTAGGAAAGAGATCTTCTACTTTTTAATCTCACCAAAATCAAAGTAATATTGTGCAAATATATGAGACTTAAAAATATCGACAAAGTGAGCCGTGTTTGTGCATCACTATTTGAGAGGCGTAAATTAACCCATCCCAATAATATCAATTAAAACTTTAAATCTCCAAGTAATTATCACAACATGGTAATAATATGATGCCAAAAATGTATATCCTTAATGTGGAATGCACATTTACTTCGAAACTTCGATATTTAACATAATATTAGCCAGTAAACACTTACGTGTGAAATGATGATTCTGAATTCCTTATTTCTCCTTTTGTTATTTTTGATGAACAAAACACAGCGCAGCACGACATAATTTCACTACAGGACACAATGATTAATCCTACTAACAATATATCACTATATTTTCATTTTATTTTGCTCTCGCGATTCAATGTTGTCACAGGTGCGAGGTTGCCGTTCCTACAATCGCTCTCTCGCATACACTATGCGACGATTCGTGTATTAGACAGAGATACAAGACAATACACGACGGATGCGGAGTGGCAACGCCGCACGGCGTCGTCCATTCTGATTCATCGTCCTAGGTTTGCACAATATTTATAAGCCATGTACACCATACGGGTTGTGTAATGCTTGGTTCGTGCATTCCTGCATCCAAAGAGTATGTAACGCTATGCTGGAGTTATAGCGGGAATGCGAAAAAGATTGCGTCACCGCATTGTATTATTTTCCAAGACTTGTGTTATTTTCAGTGTTAGTGCATAAAGTTGGTGGCATTCTATTCGTTAAGTGCTGGATTACAGGCGTAAGTGTGGGAAAATGGTATAATGAAGGTGAAACGTTTCTTTTCGTGTTGTTTCCAAAACTCTATAGAAGCTTCAAGTAAAGTTGCCACCACTTTACTAGGAGTATGACTTTGACTAGACTATGACTTGACACATATTTGCGTAAAATTTCATTAACTTGATAAATTATTTATTACTTGATACTGGCTAAATACACAAAAGTGTGAAGCTAAAACATAAAAAAAAACGCTATGCTGGAGTTTTGACGTAGTGATTATATGCTCTTTGGTTTTGGCGGGAAAACGTAAAAGATCGCGTAACCACATTGTATTATTTTCCAAAACTTGTGTTACCTATTTAGTGTTAGTGCATAAAATTGGGTGGATAGTAGTAAAAGTTTATTTTCGTGTTGTTTCCAAAACTATAGAAGGTAAAGTTACCACTACTTTACTAGGAGTATGACTTGACACATATATACATTAACTTGAAAAATTATCAATTATTTGATCGATCGATTCGATCACATACATAGATCCTGGACCCTAACCAGGATTCCGTGTTTAGGGACCCATGAACTACGAGGACCATGGTCCCACAACACGCAGACACAGGACAAGTATTTGCACTTTTTTTTCTATGCACATATACTTCTCTTGTTGCGGGGATCGAACCCGCCGCCTCCCTCCGGCCTATGAGCCGCGCGCTCAACTAATCACATCACAGAGGCTGTTAAAAACTAATGAAATCTCGCTCAGAAGAATCCGTAGGGACACACGTCGTTTTGTTTACATTATTGACACAAAATGAAATAATAATATCTAGTGTAATTCCGCTGAATTACACTAGATATTATTATTTCATTTTGTATCTAAGATAAACTTCCGCGAAGTCACGTCTGATTCTATCAATTACATTATTGACGACGCCGACCTATATTAAGGGCGCGAGATTTATTGTTTACATTTTTGAATTATAGTCTAGGACTTGGGTAGGCCCCTGTGCTTTGATACACTAGAAGTTTTATACAGGTACATTACTAGTACAAGGTGTTATACAAATAAAACAACAAATGACTTTCAGGTTTATTGGATAATGGAACAGGTTCTCCGCTCTTTACAGATACTCTACAGATAAAAATAAATACCTACCTAAGTACAAACAAAAATATAATTGCAAAATGAACTGCTTGAAGTGATCGTTAACTAATATTTACAAAAATTATACCATTTTATGCTTATCTATTAGATGAATAAATCTACTTTCTACAAGGAATAAAATATATACAGGTGTTCCAAGAAATGTAGTTGGATAAAAATGAACCTGAAGGTAGGAGATTCCATTAGGAAGCCAGAAATCACCTCCATTAAAGTAGGTACTGGCTGCGCTTCCCGGTTCCACCCACGAAAGGATGTATGTAATACCTAGGTAGGTAATCGAGCGTCCGAAGCAAAACCAAAGTCACTGTAGCCTACTGCAGCGCACTGTAGGTGCGTCATAAGGTAATACCTAGGTTTGAAATTTGAACATTGTTGATGTGGCTAAACTACATAATGGCACAGTTATGGTTTTTTCATCATCAAACCCGTAGCTCCCACACAATGAACATCCTAGACTATGGGAGCGGCGTCCTACGTTGGGGCGCGGCCGATACTCCTAACTAGGTAGGTTCAGGTGGCGGCCCTCGGCGACCGCTTCACGGGACTCTTTTTGACCTACACTCTTGATGGGACTTGTTAGATATAATGATAATATTAAATAACATACACTTTAGTGATGATTCAGTGCAGCATTCTCTAAACTTGAAGAAACTAAAATATCTGTTTTTATTTCATTTCCTCTCTACCAGAAGAGCCCTGTAGCTTTGCTTACAAATCTTCGCATGAATCCATCTTTTTCATCCTGTACTTTTATTTAGACTGAACTGAACGTTACAGTACAATGTTCAATGATCTCACTACTATGTGTTACGGTGATCATTGACTCCGATGATATTTTAGTGGAACATGTTGCTTACATAATAATATAACTTTTTCGCTTTTATTAGAACTTTTTCAAGTAACTGCAAAGTGTAACTGCCAAATTTAGGTTTAATTTCAATCGAGTCATGTGATCGCCGAGCAGCAGCGCGGCCGGCGTGGGCCCGGGGCCCGGCGGGGGACGGGGGGACCGCCTGTGGGGCCCCTACGCCCAGATCTGGGAATAGACGATCGGAGTCACATGCCTGCCGGCGGTTAATGGTCAGCTGTCACACAGCCAACTTGGTTCAAACATTAGTTATGCGCCGGGAGCCCCCCGTGCGCTTGGGGACCCCCCCACCCGCAGCGTGCCGTCCTAGGAGGCGGTGGCGAGCGCGGCGCCGTCGGGGGCGCGGCAGACGCGCGACACGCGGTGCTCGCGGCCGCCCCCTCCCTCCCTCCCCCCACTCACTCGCAGCGTGCCGTCCCAGGAGCCGGTGGCGAGCGCGGCGCCGTCGGGGGCGCGGCAGACGCGCGACACGCGGTGCTCGCGGCCGCCCCCTCCCTCCCTCCCCCCACTCACCCGCAGCGTGCCGTCCCAGGAGGCGGTGGCGAGCGCGGCGCCGTCGGGGGCGCGGCAGACGCGCGACACGCGGTGCTCGCGGCCGCCCCCTCCCTCCCTCCCCCCACTCACCCGCAGCGTGCCGTCCCAGGAGGCGGTGGCGAGCGCGGCGCCGTCGGGGGCGCGGCAGACGCGCGACACGCGGTGCTCGTGGCCGCAGAGCACGCAGACGCGCGCGGCGCGCAGCGCGTCCCAGGCGCAGGCGGTGTAGTCGGCGTAGCCGGCGAACAGCAGGCGGCCCGACACCGACCACTCCACCGAGGTGACGGCGAACAGCAGGCTGTCGCGGTGGTAGCGCGCCACCTCGCGGTCGGCGCGCAGGTCGAACAGGCGGCACGCGGCGTCGTCGGCGCCCGACGCCAGCGAGTCCCCGGACGGGTGGAAGCGCACGCTGGTCACGTCCGAGTCGTGCGCGTCGAACGCCTGCACCGGCCGGCCCGAGCGCATGTCCCACAGCAGCACGGCGCGGTCGCCGCCGCCCGACACGAACGTGTCGCCCGTGTCGGAGGGCGCCAGGTCCAGCGCCGCCACGTCGGCCGCGTGCGCCTGGAAGCTCTGCAGCAGCGCGCCCGACTCCACGTCCCACAGCGCGCAGGCGCCGTCGCCGCCGCCCGTCAGCAGCTGCCGGTCCGTGTGCGGGAACAGGCAGCACGCCATGTAGGCCGTGTGCGTCGCCACCGTGCGCTTGCTGCGCCCCGCCGCGCCCTCCTCCTCGCCCGCGCCCACCGCGTACACCGTCACCTTGTTGTCCAGCCCCCTGCAACACGCGCCGTCAGCTGCGCCCGCCGCCCGCCCCGCCCCGCCCGCACTCACCCCGCCGCCACCAGCGCGCCGGACGGAGCGTACGCGCACGCCATCACCCACGTGCTGGGCGTCGCGATGGTCACCTCCTTGGTCGCCGTGAAGGCGTCCCACACGATCACCTTGCCGTCCTGCACACACACGGCGCACGTTAGGTGCGGGCGGGCGCGGCCGGCGGGCGGCGGCGGCGGCGCACCTGCGAGGAGGACACGATGTGCCGCTTGTCGGGCGACCAGTCGGCGCACAGCACCTTCCCCTGGTGGCCCTTCAGCACGCGCCGCAGCTTCAGGTTGGGGAACGACACCGGCTCCAGCCGCTCCGCCAGGCACGACACTGCACCAACCCACATCTCGTGATGCAACCGCGCTCTGTTGTGTTCTACCTTATACAAGGTGGCATTTAATTCACTCTTTCCCTTAAATAATGTACTCAGACCATGCTATAGATTATTAGTATAAGGTCCAATTTAAAAAGAAAAGATTTTGTTTTAGTATTTAGTGCCTCTTAAAATAACTGCATGACAGCCGAAATATCTATTTAGCGGTACACACAGCGCGAGCACCGGCTGAGTGCTTTGTAAATGTTTCGTAGGCAATAATAAAATACCTGCTTTGTTCAATGTCACAAGGTAGTAGTGGTCTTGAATAAACGAACAGTTTTTTTCAACTGTACCACAAACGAATAGACTAGTTTATAGTTCACTGATAAACATTATTATTTATTTATTTATCCATAAAACATAACATTACAGAATAGTCTAATGCATTACATTTTATCACAATTTAATAAAAGAATTTATTTATTTACCTTAATAAGGTTCTAAAATTATTATTTACACTTAAACTATTGAATCAATATAAATATAAAAACTTTAACCTATACAGTCTACTAGTAGACTACGACGTTAGTACTAGTACGTACTAGTACTAACGTCGTAGTCGTCGTCGTTTATGTCGTAGATGCTTAGACGTCCTGTCTAAGCATCTATGACATAAACTAGTTGAACATTGAACTGTTTTATCAACTAGTCTATAGTTGATGATAAAAGTTTTCGTTGCGTTGACTGTAAAGGCGTCAACGGCCCACCACTATCACAAGGGTTTCTTTAGAATTTAAATTTGATATTACCTAGATTTAAGTTTTATTTCATAAGTCCTTTTTTTATTTAGTTATATGGGAGCATTCTATAGCATGGACTGAATACATACATTACAGGAAAAGAATGAATTAAATTCCACCTTGTATACTAGTTCTCGATAAATTGCAGAATCACATTACATATTTCTGTATCGGTTTTTATTAAAGACTTCCATGAAGATGCACCAATTAATTAAATATTTATGTTTATATTGTATTATATTTATTAAGGTGTACTTATCGCTCTATGACACACCTACTGCAAACTGCATTGCAATGCATTTATCAAACGGTATGTCACAGAGGAATAAGTGCAGACTTAGCAGCTGTTAGGCATAATGGAGTACCAGAAGGTGTATTAAAATAGATTTATGAATTTAATCTATGCATTTGACACTGATAGGATTATGTATCATCAAGTGACACTGGTCAATGGCAAATTGACCTGATACCATTCAATGGGATGATAATATGTAGCAGTGCCGATGATAGAAAAATGTATAATGGCAGACCGGTTAAAAAAATTGTCCTAAAATGTACTAACCCCATTCTACTCTATAAAACAAACAACTATCACATCACAGGCTGATCACAATTCACAGTTATCACACAAATGAATAAAAATAAGAAGTGAATCTGGGAATTCCAGTTTCATTTTTTTTGAGTTTCCATTCCAGTCTGGGATAGACATTAGGTAATTAGAATGAAAGGGTCACAGGGCACTTACAAGAAACATCGTTGAGTTTCTGGCGCTCCTCTTCGAGCTTCTGCTTCAAAGCCTCGACCTCGCGCAGCAGCGACTCCAGCGTCTCTTCGGGCGTCGCCGCCACCGCTGTATCGGCCGCCATAGCTCGCTGGAGCCGCTTACTTGCACACTTTCATTACACCGCAGTCTCTAATCGAGGTGACGCCGGTGACGCTGCAGGTGTGCGTCCATGTCAATTAAATAATTCAAGCTTTACACAAAAATTAATCACGAAATAGGCAAGAAAGTCCACAAGAATCAATAAATTGATAGAATGAAATGAAACTTGAATGATACAAAGTATCTCTACCTAATCTGTGAATAAGAGTGAATGAAATGGGTGTCGTAGTGCGGCACCATTTGCCACTTGACACTGGCTAAATACACAAAAGTGTGGAGACAAAAAAAAACCATTTGCCAACACTAGTGCACGTTCACGAACACTTAATGGATAATAATCCACCCTCATTACACATTAAAATACAAAAATACATGAGTAATGGAAAAAAGTACAAAATTCACAACCACCATTTTCGGATTCTTTTTAATGACCCCCTGCGTGAAATATCATTAGCTTGTTAAATTATCAATTACTTGACACTGGCTAAATACACAAAAATGTGGAGCCAATACACAAAAAATAAAATATAATAAATATATTCTAAGGTGGCAATACTGCCTGCTAGGGCTGTCAACTGAGGCCCACTTGCGCGTTTTATTGTGATACTAGCGGCTTGCCCCGGATTCGCAAGGATATCTTTCTGTTCTATCGCCTATAATCATCAGGGATAATGTAGGATTCTAATGTTGGAAGAATTTTTCAAATCAGTCCATTAGTTTCGTAGCCTATTCAATGCAAAGAAACACTCAAATCTCTTCTCTTAATATTATTAAGAGAACATGATTTTACTCATAATATTAGTTTAGATTCGACACTGGCAGAAATTTTTTCGTCCACCGTTTGACCCTAATGCCATAATTTATTTATTTATTGTGCATGCAGTCTTTACCTGTAACTGTGATGACACTTAGCAATGTTTCCTTTTTAATTGTGTTATCGGATCTGGCTACGGTGTACATTATGTTGGTAATCAAAATAAATAAGTAAATACATGTTACCGTTAATGTTACTGTACAGTATTTTCTTTTTTATTAATCTGCATTTCCACAGACACCTGGGTCCGTGCTTTTTGTTAGATAATTTTTTATATTTATGAATTAAGCCTATTATTAACATGAACTTATATAATACAGGAAGGATAATACAGCCAATAACAAAAAGATACATAAACATAAGCATTTAAGTTCTTATTTCTAATTTTTAATTGTGCGTACACCACCGAGCAAACCAGCTTCCGCAAGCAGCACCCGTTCACGAGCTTGACGCATGTTCCAGCCATCGTCCTCCTCGACCATATTTGAGGGAAGAGGACGACCCGCCACACGACGCCGCCGCAAGAAGAAGCTTTTTAGTGAGCATGAATGCTCCGGGTGTACGCACAATTTACAATTTAGTTAAAATACCCTTATTACTATTTTATTCATACGAGCGGGATAATTGACAGGCTCCTTTGAGCTCATCAATGATCCCGCTCGTACTTGTTCTTTTTTTTTTTCTCTTTTTTCCCTTAGTCCACTTTTTCCTCCCGGCCCAGGGCCTCCATTACCGCCACGTTCCGATCTTTGATAGCCATTTGCAAGTTGTACTCGCAGATGGCTTCCGGTGATGCAGCCATCGCACGCCGCACGAAACGGCTGATGGCGTCATCTTCGTCGTCGGCGTAGTAAATGAATGTCCTGCTGTACTGTATTAGTTTTAACCCTTTATACTAAAATCTCATAGTTTCAACGTTGAGAATAGAATATTATGTACCTTCCTCTTGTACACACAAAACGCGCTATTATTGTTTTTCTACCCTCGTGTTATCTGATTTCGATGATTTTAAGTTTAAGTTAAGTTTTGACGCTCAACCCAACTCAGCTGGTCCAACGGGCAACAAAGGTACCAGACGTTGCCAGCCAGACAGCCAATTGCTTGAACGGTTGACAATAGATCCAGACTATTCCAGACCAATACTCCGTGTCAGTATCTTCAGTTTTGGGAAGCTCTGACCATTGTTTGGCAAAGTCTGTATCGACATACTCAGCATCCAATCCCTGCCTAAAAGGCAACCAGCGGGTATGGTGATACAAGTTAGCAAGTCAGGATGAGATGCGGTCTTTTTTCCATCCTATTCTTGGCAGTCCAAAATCCAAAGATCAAACTCCAGCTCGTGCTGTCACCAGACGGAACTACCTTATGCTTTATGTGGATACATATTTGAATAATATAATTAAAGACAGAATCCTTATTTTGTTCGAACTTTAATCATAACTATTCTAAGAATGTTGATTTATTTACAAAGAAACCTATCTTCTTTAAAAATTACGTAACACCAACTTGGTTTGATGACTTTTAGGTTACCTTTTTTGCCCAAGTTCTGTAGATTGATATGGTTTTGCCTTTCTCCATCTCAAAACTTTGTTAAAGTTATAACTTATATAAATATGATTTCGGTGTTGAATAATTACACTATTTAATCGGTTACTATGTATGTAGTTATTGAGTTTAATTATTTACTTAAACTGGATAGTATTCTTGTTCTGCTTGTGAAAATTGTTTTTGTTTATTTTCCAAATATATGTTAACAATTTATGAATATTCGTTTCTGGGAGTTGGCAGCCCTACCTGTCTAACTCTCAACGGGAGGGGAGGCCATATTGCTTTTTTCCTCATTGACTTGACTCATTCATTCATTGTACTTTCTGCTTGTGGTCGTTGGATCCTATTATTTTTAATTTGAAATTTTCAGAAATCGATAAAGTCATTGCGCGTTTTTAAGATTCTATTCGTGGAAAGGTGAAGCTAATCACCATGCGGCCGTACATAGTAGCAATGGTTTTGCTATTTATAGCCTTCGGTCATCCCTCGTTGGCACAAAGTAAGTGGAATTGATTATTTAGTTATTTTACTTGTACCCATCATCTGTGGGACTGTCGTGGTTAATTCGCTGACTTATGCAGTAAGCACGCAGGACTACGAGGGATCCTCATTAGTCCACCGAAGTGTACCTAATTTTTGGCCTGCGACTTGCAGCTGTTGTCGTTGTCTCAGCTGGACGTAAGCATGACGTCATTGTCAATCCATCCTTGTCGCCTCGCCCTTACTACTAATTATACTCTATTATGTTTACATGTTGCTACCTCACCACTGCTCTGAATGTGGTGTATACTAATCTATTGTGTCCTTGATAGATTACATTTTGGGTGTAATGGATGAAGCAAATTGAATTGATTCATTTTGATTTCACTGATAGTGTATTAGTGCGTATGTAATGGGTATTTCAATTCTGTTTAAGTATTCTTCAAGAATATTGTATCCTTGTCTATACTTCTACCTACACTAAATGGCATCACAAAGATGTAAACTTTACTTTCATAGTGGATATGTTTGTTGGGTCTAATCTGTTCCACTGATGCAGGTTAGTGTGAAACTTCCTCCACTTGTTTGATTATTGTGTAGTAATGGCACTACATGTAACACAAACACTGGCTCTCCACCATCTAGATATAGTTTGAGTTTGAAGGGATGGTTTACATAACTCAAATAACTCGGGTAAATGGAGCAATGAACATGGAATCACACAATATATTTCATCCGGCTCTGCTTTGTGACCAAACATAGATTTAGTTATGTAGTAAACTTGGGGGTAGAGGGGTATTAAGGGATCCCTCGAGAGCTCTTTGCGGTGCACACCTCATTTCAATTCCCTTGATGTATGTATTAAAACTAATATAAGACAGATACTATGTACTTAGGTACAAATCAAAGTGTGTATGTGCGTGGGTTAGCCCAAGTGTACCTATTTATAAGTATATGCAGAATAAAACCAAAGCTCTACAGCAATGAGTCTCTAAATTCATCAATTCATTCATTTTTATACATCGTAAAAGATCAGAACTACTCTTTGATCCAACGTTGGCAAGTAATTACATTTACTTGTATTGCTCGTTAAAAACCATAATAATTTGTAAAGGCAATAATGAAGATGCGCAGTCGCAAGGTGGAGGTATCCACCTTGCGACTGTTGCGTACGCCGCGCTCCTTATCTTATCTGCGAGACGTTCATACAGTGAGGCGTATTGTCCGTGCAAATAAACCATCTCGTAATTACCATCGAAGGTAATTAAATAACCAAGTTTACATTAGGTTTACAATTTTAAAGCCCCTTTATAACGGTTTTGTCGCATCGCACAATTTCGAACAGACATTGAACCGGAGCCACGGATCACACTGGAACCATTCACGACACCATGAATCTTAATACATTCACGGTTAGTTTATTCAACAAAGGGTTTGCAAGCCCACGGAAATAATTTAAATACGTCGGGCGGAGAACGCCTTCGTTCGGGCCGCGGGCGCACTAAGCGGTGGCGTGCGCAGAGGGCGCGGAGGAGGAGGAGGTGGAGGTGGAGGTGGTGGTGGCCGAGGGCGCGCCGCTGGGCGTGGAGTGCGCGCTGGGCGTGGAGCAGCGCGCCGCGTGGCGCCTGGACGGCGGCGCCGTGCCGGGCGACCTGCGGCCGGCGGGCGAGCGGCCCGGCCCGGCGGGCGGCGTGCTGGCGCGCCTGGCCGCGCCCGCCGCGCGCGCCGCGCACGCCGGCCGCTACACGTGCGGCGCGCGCGGGCCCGCCGTGCGCGTGCGCGTGCGCCCGCCGCACGCCGGTACTGCCTCCTCCAGCTTCCGTTCGTTGTTTGTTCCCTGCCGTCGGCGGGTCACGCGCACCGCCCCCGCATGCTGGACGTCCCCTATGTATTAGATAACCTTCCTTTATATGATCTTGTACCCCGCGTAGCGGCCGGCGTGAGGTGCGCGGGGCGCCGCGGGCCGAGCGTAGCGTAGATAGCGGCCGGAGTCGGGCTTTGTATTCTATTACGGTGTCGTAGTGTAGCGATAGATAGATATATAAGCTTTTTTATTATTACGATTATTCCCATTCACGCTCATTATGTATTTTGTGTCGCTTCTGTGCAAATAGCAAGTATGCGTTTGTAATCGTGCTACATTACCGAGGAGCGAGGAGCCAGGTCGGTCGGAGGCGGCGCTGCGCCCTCCGTCCACGTTACGCCACACGCGCCGCGTCGTGCGTCATCGCTCACTAGTTAGTCGGTGCGTACATCCTTATCGCGTTCATTAGTAGTGCAGGCTATCATCACGACGCGGCGACTGCGGCACGGGCAGGATGTAGGCGCTGCAGCAGAAGGTTGTTCTGTGAATAGAATCTCGTACTGGGCACCGATCACTACTAGCATGCTTCTAATAAACTTTACTTATAGTTACATTTTGTTATGTCATCATCAGCATAGTTTATTATTTTATTAGGAAGATCAGAAGCTTTTCTTGCATAATATAAAAGTATGCACGACAAGCTCCTGGGTAAGCACGGGCCGGTTGCAGGCGCGGAGCCGGCGGCCAGCGCGGCGGCGGGGGCGCAGGCCGCGCTGCTGGAGGACGAGGCGCGCGCGGTGCCCACGCTGTTCGACGTCGGCCGCAACTTCTCGCTCGACTGCTCGCCCGCGCCCGTGGACGGCGTGCCGGTGGACGCGCCGCCCTACTCCTGGTGAGCGAGAGCCCGGTGAGAGCCCGGCCCGGCCGGTGCCAGTCTCACGGCGCGTGTCCCCGCAGGCGCATCAACGGCTCGCTGCTGGCGGAGGGCGGGCGCTTCCGGCTGGAGGCGGGCGGCGCCGTGCTGGTGCTGGCGGAGCGCGCGCGCGAGGACGAGCACGGCGTGTACGGCTGCCTCATGGGCGGCGCCCCCGCGCGCGCCTGGCGCCTGCTGGCGCGGCCGCTGGCGCGCCTGCCGCCCGACTCCAACGTGGTGGAGGGCCAGCAGCTGCGCCTCGCCTGCAAGCTCATCGGCAAGCCCTACCCCAACGTGACCTGGACCTACCGGCCCGACGAGAGCACCAACGCCACGGACGCGCTGCTGCACCTCGGCGAGCGCGGCTCCGTGGCCGACAGCGGCGCCGGCGTGCCGCGCGGCGAGCTGACGCTGCGCGCGGCGCAGCGCGGCGACGCGGGCATCTACGCGTGCGTGCCGGAGCGCGAGGGCGCGGCGGCCTCCACCGTGCTGCGCGTCAAGGACATGTACGCGGCGCTGTGGCCCTTCCTCGGGATCTGCCTCGAGGTGCTGGTGCTGTGCGCCATCATCCTGGTGTACGAGCGCCGCCGCACCAAGCCCGAGGCCGAGGACTCGGACACCGACAACCACGAGCAGTGAGGCCGCCGCGGCCCGCGTCGTGCTCGTTGTTCGGCTCCCTGTTGTGTGCGCGCTCGGTCTCCCGGCCCACCCGCGCCCGCCGCACTTGTATCTATAAACTTACGTGTTTTAGAATGTTATATTAAATCGATCGATGTTATTACTTTTTAAACTAAGTACTTACCAAATAAAATTATTATTGATTACGTTACATTCCTGTTTTACTCGCGCCGCTCCCTCCGTTCCCGGTGTTATTGCAGGACGACGTGCGACGTGAGACCTATATACCTAACCTGAGCCTTACCGCGTAAGTCTGGTGGAGATCGGAATCGTGTTCTCTCTTGCTCGCACTCGTGGACTAGTTAATTGGCGCGTGCAGGATGGCAGGCGAAGCCGATTCCCATAACGGTTACGGGGTAGGGGTGCTGTTTATTGACATCGCGGTAACAATATTTATGTATAACAACAGGAAAACGACTGTTATTGGCGACTACAATGCGCGGTCTTTAGTACGGTTATGTAATGTCTAAGTCTTATTTTGTCAGTCAAAATGCCACAGTAAAATGGTTGATATTTTACTGAAGGGTCTAGGAAGCCTTGAAGAAAAAACGAAAAGGCATGGTTTTAAAACTTGGAACCATTTGCAAACACTCGTGCACATTCATGAACACTTAATGGATAATAATCCACCCCTATCACATGTTAAAATCCAAAAATACACGGATTATGGAAAAACGTTCAAAATTCACAACCGCCATTTTTTTTTTTTTTTTTTTTTTTTTATGGCAATAGTTTTTACATTTTTGCCAGCATCATGTCAAAAGAGAATCAAATACGGAATTTTGAATTATGAGTATCTGAAACAAAAGAAAAATATCCTATAACTACAAACTACGCTACATTACATTATATTACATACATTATATTACATGAGAAAAACATAGGTAATTAAATAATACTAATCATAACATAAGAATGAACATTATTAAATAAATGTGTTAAATGATAACGACTACAGTTTAATATTATTTTCAGTAATAAAAGATGATAATATATCAATGGAAATAGAGTCTATATTACACAAAATATTGTCTATGTGAACTGGGAATGGAAATTTATAATGAAGTAACAAATTGAATAAGGAACTATGATCAAATTTGGGACAAGAAAAGAAAATGTGATTCAGATCAGCTTCATCCATACCACACTCACAGATAGATGAATCTCTTATTCTAAGTTTCTTCAGGTGAACACCAGAACAACAATGGCCAAATCTCAGTCTAGATATTATGGAACAGATTTTCCTATTGCATTTAAACTTAAAGAACCAGGGTTTAGTTTGAATGTCAGGTTGATATTTAGCAAAATTTGATCCTGTCCGTCTACTAGTTACCGACCACCTTTTCAGCCATCTAGATTTTAAGTCATGGATAGGAAGAAGCAAAAGATCTTGGGGGTAATTTTTAAAAGGAACTTTATCACCACATACAATTGCTTGTTTGGCAATCTTGTCTGCCTTTTCATTGCCAGAAATATTGCTATGACTAGGAATCCAAGCTAAGTGTACAGAATAACCTAAATCGAAGCATCTCAACAGAAGTTCTTTACATTTAAATATAATCCAGTTCTTGGAGCCTGCTTTAAAAGGGTTACTGTTGAAAGCTTGAAGTGCACTCAGTGAATCCGAGAATATTACCGTTTTATTTAATTTAAACAACAAAATATAGTTGATGGCTTCCATAATGCCCCTGCACTCACCAACAAAAACTGATGTTTCAGGGGGGCACTTGATCTTTTGAACTATATTATAATTTTGGTGAAACAAACCAACGCCAACACATCCATTTTGGGATACTTTAGAAGCATCCGTGAAAATGTTATGCCAGCCAAGCCAAGAATTATCTCTAATCCTAAGAAAATGTTTGTTTGCAAAGGTGTCCCCTTTCAACAAATCTAAATTAAGGTGTAAAGAGGGTTGACATAATATTGTTTGGAAGTTAAATTCAAATACAGGTAGCTTAGGAGTTCTATGGGTAGTGTATCTAAAGCTTATAATTTTTGAGTAACTAATAACTAAACAAGGAGTCTTTTTATGAATCCAATAAGGTAACGACATATAATTAAACAAAAGCTGTAATTTTGGGAAAAGAGGATGTGAAGAAAACTGAAACAAACGGAATAAAAACATATCTGATAAATATTGACGTCTTAAATCCAAAGGAGGATCATCACACTCTACTTGCATAGCATTTTTAGGGGTAGACTTCATTGCTCCTATGATAATTCGTAACGCTCTTGCTTGAATCAAGTCCAATGCATTAAGACTTCTTTTAGAAGCAGGTTCATAAAGGAAAGAGGCATAATCTATAACACCACGAATAATGGCATTGTAGAGAAGTTTTAGATAATAGGGGTGAGCACCCCACCAAACACCAGCCAAACATCTTAAAATATTGAGATTTTTTTCGCATTTAACTGAAATATAGTTAATATGCGAAGTAAAGTTCAATTTACTGTCTAAAATAAGGCCTAAAAATTTTTTTTCATTTTCAATAGGAATCCTGGTATAATTAAGAAATATGTTAAGTCTCGGTTTCAACCGTTTTCTTGTAAAGATAACAATAGAACTCTTTGATGGAGCTATATCCAGGCCATTATGACCTAGCCAAACATTTAATGAGTCAAGAGCTTGAGATAAATTGTGTGCAGCACTTACTATATTACAATCTGCCATATATAAAACGAGATCATCTGCATATTGAAGTAATCTACAATAGGGTGAGACAGACTTGTTTAAGTCATAAGTATAAAGATTAAAGAGAAGAGGGCTTAATACAGACCCTTGAGGCAGACCCTTATTTACCGATCTGGAACATTTTATCTCACCATTAATTCTAAGTTGAGCAGTACGATCCAAAAAAAGATTAATTATGAAGTTAATCATTTTCCCTGGAAGACACAGTTGTTCCATTTTATTTTTGAGGATTGAAAGAATGACGTTATCATAGGCAGAGCATATATCAAGGAATGCAGCTACAATGGACTCATTTCTAGAAAAAGAGAGTCTAATATCAGTGACAAAAATGGATAAACTATCCAAAGTACCTCTACCTTTTCGAAAACCATATTGTGATTCAGGCAAAATATTATTAAATTCAATTAACCATTCAAGTCGATTTTTTATGAGATGTTCTACAATCTTTATTAGAACAGAAGACATGGCTATTGGGCGATAGCTATCAGATTTTTCAGGGTCTTTTCCAGGCTTTAAAACTGGAACAATTATTTGGGTTTTCATTTCAGTTGGAACAAATCCTAAATCTAACATCATATTTACCATTTGCAGGTAATAACTCAAAATTTTTTCTCCAGCGTTAACCAAAAAAGAATATGGGATTCCATCTGGACCAGGAGAAGAGTCTTTAAGAGAAGATAGAACAAGGCGTAATTCTCGCATCGAGAAAGGACTAAAACTTGGATCATTTACAGAAGAACTAGAAGTCATAGTATTGATAAAATTAGGGACAAAGGGGGGAGCCAATCTATCCATAAATTGTTCAAACCAACTCTCACAACTAGGGAATGGAGGGGATGGTTCTCTATATGAACCACGGAACTTTCGGATTGAATTCCACACAAAAGAGGAGCAGACATTAGGAGAAATGGTAGAGCAGAAACTTTGCCACCCCTCTGACTTTTTGGAGTGAAGAATTTGTTTAGTGTTAGACATAGTTATGATTAAATTGTCATAATTATCATTTGTCATGTTCTGACAATATATGTTTTCAGCACTTAATCTATCTGCGACAGCAGCCCTACACTCTTGATCCCACCATGGAGGAGATCTGTGCTTTAAATTTTGTACCTTTGCAGGAAATGAGTGTTTAGCAGCAGAATGAATACAATTTATTAATGCTCTAAGACAATTGCCTAAAAAATCAGGAAAAATTACAGGAAGTTCAGAAGCAGATTGTTCAAGGAATGATGAAAATTTTGACCATTCATCAGAATGAGTATTACTTTTAAGATTATATTCTAATAACGGTTTGAATGGAGGTGGCTGTATTTTAGAAAAAGGAAGGTCAAATAGAATTGGGAAATGATCACTACCAAAGGAAGAAGATAAAGTTTTCCAGGACATTGATGGAGCTAGACTTGCTGACACCATGGTCAGGTCAATGGCACTAACCCGTTCATTTGGCTTTGTACGACGCGTGGGAGAACCAGTATTCAGTAAACACAACCCTAAACTATCCATAATGTTAAATACGTAACTAGCAAGAGGATCTGAAGCCTGACACCCCCAGGCAGGATGATGAATATTAAAATCACCCATTATGATAAACGGACCTTGCATTTGCGATAAGATATGAAGAATTTTATTTAATATATCAAATGAAGGTCTGGGGATATATAGTGAAATAAACGTTATGTTTTTTAATCTAACTGCAACTATCGAAAGATTGTCAACAACGGAGGCAGAAGGGATATTTACAAGATGATTATTTACAGAGTTTCTGACAAGTATGGCAGAGCCACCATACCCATCAGCTTTGTCATCTCTGAAACAAAGATACCGAGGGACCTTAAAAAAGGAACCAGGCTTAAGCCAAGTCTCAGAGATGGCAATAATAGATGGATCATATTTATTAATAATATACAATAGGTCAGATTTTTTACTGTTAAGACTTTGACAATTCCATTGCAGCCCTAGAGAGGGCGCCATCATGGAGGGATTGTAATATAGAAGTGGAAGGATTATGGGCAGCGTTGGACGGTACAAAAGCAGGAGAGTTAAGTAGCCTAGTGAGAGCTTGAATAAGCTCCAAAATGCTACTAGAGGATGGAGAAGGGTCAGTATTGGGATGATTAAAAGCAACACCATTATTACTAGGTATAGCTGGATTATTAATTATAGCCTGATGAGCAGAACGATCATAGCCTTGTCTTTGTAATGGGGGAGCTCTAGGTTTGAGGAAGATTGCTTTTCTATAAGACTGAGAGGCTGAACTAGGAGATTTATTGGAAGAGGATAAAGGAACAGCGGTAGCATTGGCATAGGATGTTTTAGCTGCGTCACTATAACTTTTGCCTCTTATGGGTGAATGCAATTTAGAGGCTTCAGGATAGGACATATTTTTTTCTGCCATTGTGATCTTTATTTGCTTTTGTCTACTGAATTCAGGACAATTCTTACTTGTGGAGTAGTGAAGACCTGAACAAGATAAACAGGGGGAAGTGCCTTCTTCAACATCACAGGAGTCACCAGTGTGGCCTTCTCCACACTTATAGCAACGTGGCTTTGACCTACAGCTGTTTTTTGTGTGACCAAATCGGCAGCACTGGAAACACTGAACAGTAGGGTAATAGTATCGTTCAACAACAAGAGAATTGAAACACATAAATACCCGTGGAGGAAGAATTTGACCATCAAAAGAAAGAACACACGACTGAGATGGTTTGAAAACAGGAACCCCATCAATGACTACTTTATAGTTTAATCGGCGTACTTTTATTATTGGGCAACCATCAATAGGAACATTAATGCTTTCTATAATTTCATCTTCTGACCATTCAATTGGGATACCTTTAACAAGGCCCAAACGAATGGTGCTAAATGAAGGGATGAATGCTTTGTAATCATTGTCCTTAATGATATCATTTGCCACAAAATTGTTGGCAGAGTTTGCATCAGTGAATGTCAAAGAAATTCTATTGCGCCCAATTCTCTGAACGCTACCATCTATTATATTACGGATTTGATTTTTTGCTAGGAACCGACCAAAATTTACTGGATGTAAGACGGTGCCAGAAGTTGGAGAGGGCTCAATTTTTTGGACATGCACGACAAAAGGACCTTTATCTGTAGACTTATAAATCTGCCTACCTGAAGGGATGTAAGGAGGTATAGCTGGCGTCTGCGATACCGTAGCAGACGGAGAGGCAAGAGAATCAGTAAGTTGTGAATCATGATTAGAGTTCAATGATGACACAACCTGACCCAAGGGTATGATAGAATCCTGCGATGGTTTTTCATCTTTGCTCTTTTTTAAATGTTTTTTCGAATGTTTTTTTCGTTTAATAGTAGTGAAGGAACCCTGCTGGAGGGAACGTTCCACAACATCTGAAGAGTCCGACGCGATAGAAACAAATTCTACCGGCGAGGGAATAGAACAGCTATCTGCGAAGATGATGTCATTTTGAGTTGGTTGACTATTATCAGGGGGCCAACCGCCCCTAGAATCCGTTTCCATCAACCCCAAAAGGAAACAGGATAAAACAAATGAAGACTATGTAAAAGAAATGAAAATATGCGAATTTACAAGAACTTACCAATAAATAATGTAACAAACTTTATCTACATACGTTTTACACTAATATTTTACACAAAATACACTATAAATAAGATATTTTTCAATTAAAAGATTGCCAAAGCGACCGCCCTCTTTGACAAGATTTTGACAACCCACAACCGCCATTTTCGGATTCTTTTCAACGACCTTCCATTCGCCAATGTCATTCGAGACCGAAAAAATTAAACAAATAATGTCAAAATATGTCAGTGTCAAAGCGACATTTCACAAGAAATGCACATGTGATGCATCATGCACATCGGCATCAAATGAAAACTCCCGAACGGTTTTTTTTTGAGCTCCACACTTTTGTGTATTTAGCCAGTGTCAAGTAATTGATAGTAATATCTCAAGTTAATTGATATCATATAATGTGTCAAGTCACAGTCCAAGTCATCAACTCAAGTTATAATCTACTCTAGTCAAGTCGTACTCCTAATAAAGCGGTGGCCACTTTACCAGAAGCTTCTATGGAGTTTTGGAAACAACACGAAAAGGAACGTTTCACCATCATCATACCTCTTTCCCACACTCATGCCTGTAACTCAGCACTTAACGAATAAAATGCCACCAATTTTATGCACTAAACACTGAAAGTAACACAAGTTTTGTAAAATAATACAATGCGGCGACGCGATCTTTTTCGTTGTCCCGCCAAAACTCCCCCCGATACGGTTGTAGGCGTATACTTTTATACAGTGAAATTTTGATAAAGAAAATAACACAATGTTTCTGCTGTAAGTTAGTGTCACAGATCAGTATGGTTAGTGTCGAAGTGGCGGTTGAAAAAACAAATCACACTGATATAAACAATTAGACGGAGGACGCGACGACGTGCGCGTCTCTTGCAGTTAGCGCAGGCGTTAACATGCCGAAAACATTCGAAACATTCAGAAGTACTTTATATACATTTCTTTTCATTCTGGTTAGCTATAAACGCAAGTTAGGTTTACATCCAGAAGGGAATATGTCCACCGCATGATTTTAGTACTTAAGTATATACTTTTTTTTGTGTTTTGGCTCCACACTTTTAATTCATATTAATACAATATTTTTAACATTATATAAAACTAAACTAGACCTAAAAAACTAAATTATACCTAAAAACTTAAAATATAAAAAAAAGAAAACTAAAAATTTTAGAATAGCCCGCTGGTAGAGGAGAAAGTTCCCAGAATGCTGGCAGCATTACCACGTTGAATGGCAATGCTTATTTTTTGTGCAAAATAAAAGCCAGCATTCTGGTCACCTGAAGCTTCCACCAAACGTTTGGCCAAGTCCCTATATGTTTCCATGGCAGCCGGCCCCCACGGACCCATTGTCTCCACCCCAAACGGCACAAACATGTAGGCCCTGTCAAGGAGTGCATATTTGTGTCGTTTGAGGTTTTCGGCCTTGACGGCGGCCGCGCCGGCTTGAACTGTTGTTAAAGGAAGATGGGACAGAGCCATGGTGTCAACACATGTGGCATCCCACACTAGAGGCCGTCCCATCTTCCAGGGGATGAGGGTCATCCCGTCGGGTCTTTTGCCGTCATCTCGCATCAGTCCATTAGGTTCTAGGACAGATGGGACACCGGCACTAACTAAAGCCCTAAAGCTAAGATATCGTTCAAGTCGGCGTGTCGCGGTATTCGTCCTGTACTTTTTATACAGGACAGTCCGTGGTATCCGAGCCCGTGTACCATTTCACCACAAGAAGAACAATGATGAGGGACTTGGCTAGGTGCGCCTATTCTGTAACGGAAACGTTACATAACTTTGACATCTGAATAAATAAAATAAAATAGCATGAAATTAATTTTATAAATATTTGAATAACATTTTATAAAATTGAATATAATAATTGTAATAGTTGATTTTATGAGTATTTCACTAATATTTAATAAAATTGAATAAAATAGTATACATATTAATTTTAATATGTATACTATGTATTAATATTATAAATAATTTTACATACAGATTAAATTTATTTACAATATTCCTTTTAAAATAATATAAAATACAAACCACAGAATATAAATTTTACATAAAGAAACAAATAAGCGAGTTATGCGGCTACGATTCCGGTCATCTACTACTGGAGATCGGCCGCCACACAAGCCAGCCCGCCAGTCGCCCCCACAGATTAGGTAGAGATACTTCGTATCAGATGATAATGTGTCATACATCAGCAATGTATCGTTGCAAACTTAGAAGATGACAGCTGTGTCTACTATAGCTATACGTATATATATGTACCTAGTATAGTATGAAACTATAGATACCTACTTCTATATATTATACTAATATTCATACGTATAGGTATATGCTAGCTATAGATGCGTACATTTTGCATGATACAGATATAGACCTACAGGGAATCGGAACTGAAACTAGAAAATGATATGTTTGCGTTTAATATTTCAAATAACCATATAAATAGTCTTCCTTTGCATTTTCAGCAGCGACAATTTTTTCAGATGTGGTTTTAAGTCTCAGGCATATTGGCTCCCCATTTTATTGGATATAAATAAAGCTGAAAAAGAAAATGGTATTAGAATTCGAGATAGCACCACAGATAAAAACGGACAAAGCTGTGTAATTTAAGAACCTTGCCTATTCTATGATAAAAAATAATAATACTGCCCAACGATCACATACATTTCCTGGATCCTAACCAGGATTCCCTATGTTTAGGGACCACGGTCCCACAACACCCAGACTCATAACACATATTTGCGCTTTTTTTTCTGTGCACAAATACTTATCCTGTCGCGGGAATCGAGCCCGCCGTCTCCGGGTTATGAGCCGACCTACTCAACCACCATACCACAGAGGCTGTTAATGTAATATAACATTAGAAAATGTGCTAGTAATAGTAGTAGGTAGTAGTGTACGTAACACACTGTAATTATTTTAATAAGGTTAACATTTTGTCTTCTACAAAGAAAATTGGTGGTACAATTATTTTTGTGATCAGTTTTTTTCAGTAACTAAGTAGAATATGTAAGATATCAGAGACAAGGTTGGCTAAGATTCTTAATGTAATAAACATTCAAATTACACATTAGAATACTGAACAGTTTCTTGTTTCTCTCCAGATCAGATTATGTTCTGTGCCGGGTTGCTCGCACCATAGTTGTAAAGAAGAAAGAACTTCTATTTTATCAAACTTATTTATCATATTAGGCTAAGTAGAATCACATTTTCACCCTACTTGAGTGTTGACACCCTCTTGGGTTGAATAAATAAATAAATAAGCATCTGTGGACATTTCACACAGCGCCATCTAGCTCCAAACTAAGCAAAGCTTGTATTATGGTAACCAGATAACTGATACAATACTTAGATACTCTTATATACTTTACAATATAATACCCAGACACAGAACAAACATTGATGCTCATCACACAAATGTTTGTCTTGGGTGGGAATCGAACCCACAACCTGCAGTTCAGAAGGCAGGGATACTACCAACTGAGCTAACGGGCCAGTCAAAATAATGTACTGTAATACCCTTTCTTAGTACAACACTGCACCATAAAACATAGGAACGCACACTTCAAACATGTTTCCAGCCAGCATTGTGATCTAGGCTATCTGCATTGATTGTAACCGGTCAGTCATGACTTACATAAATGTAGATAGATGTAGAGCCAGAATGAAAGAGCTCCTAACACGCCTGGTGTTCCTAGACAAAAATATTGTATGTAAGCACTTAAAATTTCTACTTACAAATATATGAAGTCAAGTAGCGCATGATAGCAGCAGTAGGTAGGTAGTATTTGCTGAAGACATGCATTTCTTAGCCTGAAAATATTAAAATACCATGTTAGGTAGGTATCTAGATAACCTATTAACTTCTCCTAAAATTATTATCTTGGGTAAAAATAGGCCAAGTTTTAAAACTAGAATAATGCCTATCATACCCACAAGTACCTTGCCTTCTTCTTTTTTATTATATTTAGTGACTGATTACATAAATAGCATCTACAGTGGTATGCACTTGATCGAACTTGTTAGACTAGGGACTTACCTTAACCATTAATATTCTTCTAGAAGTAATTTATCCATGTATTCAGCGGTCAATTTGTGATTTCTACAATACTATGAATGGATTCGACGCAAATCACACAATTATTATTTATTTCATGTAAACATAAACAATGAAAAATAAAACGAAATGGCGATTGGAAGATTATCACAGACACCGAAGACACAGACTACAGACCTTAGAGTACTACGCTACAGACAGAGGAAATACTAACACAGACCAAGTAGAGAATAATACTACAACCTCACAGACTAAGGAGACGATAGAGGATACCACGTATCTTCCTTGGGGACCAAAGGGGGTGAAGAAATGGAGTGAGGGGGACAATCCCCCGGATTGCAAATTGGCATTACAGACTGAACATCATTTCGTACGGTACATGGATTTGTTAGGCACATTGCCGGGCGTGGTCGCCCCTACACTGGACACCAAGCTAGTTCACGTCACTTTGCACAGCCTCATGCGCTATAGCCGGCCTGCACGATCAGGGCCTCATTAACCCTTAGGCTAATGAGGCTGCAGCCTAGGGCGCGACGATCGGGGGCACCGCAGGCGCCCCTTTATATCCCCTTACTCTACTCTTTAAGCGACAATATTGTAAGTAGGCCTTACAATATTGTAAGTAGGCCTTAATTATATACAATACTATAGCAAATTGAAAATGGATTAAAATAGAAATAAATTATGTGTGATATAGCACATTGGATCCGGAATAACGCCTAGAAAAATGTGCCCAAAGCGTGTAGCACATAAAAAATTGCAAAAGTTATAAACGATTTAAGAAAAAGAAATTTTCTTAATAACTATTTTTGATGGATTATAATCGTTGTTTAATATTGCTATTGTTTAAATAAATAGAAATTATATTTTATACATACATACATATTTGTAGGTAATATAATAAAATTGTGAAAAAAATTGAATAAATCTAATTTGTTTATAAAAAAATTTATCCACAAATCACAATTTTTTTGCAAATCAATTAATATCTTGTGTTAAAAAAAAACAATATTATGATAATTAAGAGAGAAAAAACTATTTTTAACAATATTTCTTTTTCAGTGTTTGTTCACGTACAAAAAACATTCTAAACAAAGTATGAATTTTTTTAAATATATACAAGAAAGGCTACACGAATCGAAAAAAAATTTACAACTACACTCGCGTGTAACTAAATCGACTCACCCCGACAAAATGTTCAAAAATGTATTTTTCTTTTTCAAAAATGGTTTAAGAAATGTAAATAACATCGTATATTTTTTAAAAAACCAATGTTTAAGCTTTAAAATGATGCCATTATTTTAAAAATCTATCCAGGTTAACCAAATTGAAATTTAAAAAAAGTGAAGTTAATGCAATAAATGTTACAAGATAATTAAAATCAAAATAAAATACAAAATTAATAAACATAAGTAAATGAAATTTATTTATTTAATATTTGGTGCCTCCCCTAGCCTTAATAATAAAAATATTATGATTATGAAATTAATTATTACTAAAATAAATAAAACCTGAAATTTAAATATAAATCATATAACTTTATAACAATAATTTTCTATAATTTGTTAATGTAATTTCAGGTTTATTTGTAATAATAACGCCCAACGATCACATACATAGATCCTGGACCCTAACTAGAATTCCCTGTGTCTAGGGACCCAGGAACTACGAGCACCATGGTCCCACAACACCCAGACTCAGAACTAGTATTTGCGCTTTTTTTTTCTGTGCACAATTACTTGTACTGCCGCGGGAATCGAACCCGCCGCCTCCAGGCTATGAGCCGACCTGCTCAACCACCACGCCACAGAGGCTGTCAAATAATGATTATTTATTTGATAATATTTTTATATTTAAATTTCAGGTTTTATTTATTTTAATAATAATTAATTTGATTATAATCATAATT
This sequence comes from Ennomos fuscantarius, assembly GCA_905220475.3. Classification (NCBI taxonomy): domain Eukaryota; kingdom Metazoa; phylum Arthropoda; class Insecta; order Lepidoptera; family Geometridae; genus Ennomos; species Ennomos fuscantarius. Next base: position 85,596 of record HG992040.1, on the reverse strand, counting down.
AATTTTAAATTTCATAATAATAATAATAATTTTTATAACTTATTATTGTAATTTCAGGTTTTTTAGGTTTTTTCAGGTTTTATCATTAATTTACCTACAATAATCCTTTGGGACCGCCCCAATATAATATAAATAATGGCATCAAACAATAAAGACGAAAGTGCGAGAAACTTTTGTTAGTTAACAATCGTTTAGCTTGTTAAAAAATGAACTTTAAGTAAAATTTTCAATGGGAACAAATTTTTAAAAGTATTCGCAGAATACACCATATTTTTTAAAATTAAAAAAATCAACATTTTATAAAAAAAAGTATCAATGTGTCGTACTCGCTTTCGACGCCGCAACGCGCTCGCAACCTAAAAATGTCGCGCAAAAACTCATATTCCGGTTAAATTAAAATTATGAATAACAGAGATTCGGAAGAGTTCCGGGAGCTGGAAGTCTTTTTATTAGAAATTTCTTCCTCTTTAAGATACTTTTTGAAATTTCTTAATATATGTCTATTAAATATTGTCGAAAAATGAAATGCTTTCTTTTTTCATATTAAATCGTTTATAACTTTTGCAATTTTTGTGTGATATAAAAGAGCTCGATATTAGAGATTTAGAAGAAACCCAAGCAGAAGAATGCGTCCATTTGGGGCAGTTTTCAAAAATAGCTGAGCATTCTATTTCTGCCAGAACCCCAAAGGGTTTGTTGCAGTTAATAAAAAGTTTTAATATATCACGCATCCCAATTGTGGAGATAATATTAAGATTTTTTTACAATGAATGTTACCAACTTCAACGGCGAAAGGGTCTTTTTCAGCACTTAAAAGAGTAAAAAATTACTTGCGCTCCATTATTGTTATTATTATAATTGCTCCGCCAGCAAAATATTGCAGCGCCCTGGCTAATGTATATAGAAATTGTGGAAAGATTTACAAACGCTAAAGCACTTTTGTATAAGCTAATAATAATAACTTAATTACTATAATTTTCAAAGAAATGATTTATCTGTTGCAAAAATGTTTCACTAAATATGATGCCTCCCGTTTTTTAAAATAATAACAAGTATAAATGTTTAAAAAATACTTTAAGTCGAAGCAACTTCACATACTAGATGACCACGCTCATGGCCAATGGCCGCAACAACTACCATGTCAATAAAAACTAAGCCAATACAAGTGATGCGGCCAAACACGGCATGTATTAGGTCTTTACCTATGAAATTGCCGTTTTGTTTGAAAAAGTTAAAGTATTTTTTTTTCGAACTTATTTATTTCTTTTATTCAAAGTAATCACCCCTGCAATCAATGCATCTTTGCCAACGCTGTGCCAGTTTATGGATGCCCTTCTTGAAAAAATCAGCAGGACGGGAGACAACAAACTCTTCAATGGCGTTTTGTACTGCCTCTCGGGAATTGTATTTTTTTCCGCTAAAAAGTTGTCCAAATTTTGGAAAAAGTAATAGTCGGTAGGCGCAAGATCTGGTGAGTATGGCGGATGAGGGAGAGCTTCCAAACCCAACTCATGCAGCTTAGAGACGGTCTGTTGTGCAGTATGGGGTCGCGCGTTGTCGTGAAGTAGCAGTGGAGACGACCGATTGACCAAAGCTGGTTGCAGACGTGCGAGTTTCGCCATCATTGTGGTCAGTTCTTCAATGTACACATCTGCAGTAATGCTCTCGCCGTTTTGTAAAAAGCTATGATGAATCACACCAGCACTAGACCACCAAACTGTGAAAAACAAACAATCACAAACCAATTTCATAGGTAAAGACCTAATATATTTGGTTTTCTACTTGATAGCCTGCAGTCACTTGTCATGATTTTGGTCATATAATGCGTGAGCTGCTTTGCCTTTATGTACGGTCAGCTAAAAAAATGGTTTGCCACCCCAAGGTTGAATGTCATGCAGAGTAAAGGACAACGTTAGTTTCGCTTGCAGATCTATATGAAAATTTTTATATGAACCATGTTAAAATTTTCACACTAGTAATCAAAGTCAAAACGAATATACTACTTTTTAGGCCGACCATAAAACACACACCTGGCGGGGGCGCGTCCTCATAATAAGCCCAGGGCGGTCAGAACTCTTGATCAGCCGCTGCTCGTGATCCTGTTGGACTTCGCTACTTTAAAGCCTTAATCAGCCGCTGCTCGTGATCCTGTTGGACTTCGCTACTTTAAAGCCTTAATCAGCCGCTGCTCGTGATCCTGTTGGACTTCGCTACTTTAAAGCCTTAATCAGCCGCTGCTCGTGATCCTGTTGGACTTCGCTACTTTAAAGCCTTAATCAGCCGCTGCTCGTGATCCTGTTGGACTTCGCTACTTTAAAGCCTTAATCAGCCGCTGCTCGTGATCCTGTTGGACTTCGCTACTTTAAAGCCTTAATCAGCCGCTGCTCGTGATCCTGTTGGACTTCGCTACTTTAAAGCCTTAATCAGCCGCTGCTCGTGATCCTGTTGGACTTCGCTACTTTAAAGCCTTAATCAGCCGCTGCTCGTGATCCTGTTGGACTTCGCTACTTTAAAGCCTTAATCAGCCGCTGCTCGTGATCCTGTTGGACTTCGCTACTTTAAAGCCTTAATCAGCCGCTGCTCGTGATCCTGTTGGACTTCGCTACTTTAAAGCCTTAATCAGCCGCTGCTCGTGATCCTGTTGGACTTCGCTACTTTAAAGCCTTAATCAGCCGCTGCTCGTGATCCTGTTGGACTTCGCTACTTTAAAGCCTTAATCAGCCGCTGCTCGTGATCCTGTTGGACTTCGCTACTTTAAAGCCTTAATCAGCCGCTGCTCGTGATCCTGTTGGACTTCGCTACTTTAAAGCCTTAATCAGCCGCTGCTCGTGATCCTGTTGGACTTCGCTACTTTAAAGCCTTAATCAGCCGCTGCTCGTGATCCTGTTGGACTTCGCTACTTTAAAGCCTTAATCAGCCGCTGCTCGTGATCCTGTTGGACTTCGCTACTTTAAAGCCTTAATCAGCCGCTGCTCGTGATCCTGTTGGACTTCGCTACTTTAAAGCCTTAATCAGCCGCTGCTCGTGATCCTGTTGGACTTCGCTACTTTAAAGCCTTAATCCAGATTATAAGTTAACACCAAATTCATTCAAACCCGTTCTCAACTTTCGCGTCAGGTAATTGTATATAAGTAGTAAATTATATTTAAATGCTAGTGCAGAGCTGGAAAGAAAATAACGAAAGAAATAACTACTAAAAGGTACAACTATAGGTATTCAAATAGTCAATTCTATTTTTTAATTCTTAAATAATTAAAAAAATTAAGAATTTTGATACCAGTTTGTCGTTGTTGTAGGTAGTTTAACGAGGACGTTAATAAAACTCGATTTGAAGTGTAACAGTAGAACTAGCGTATCGGAATATATTTATTAAAGAAAAATGCCTATATTTATACAAAACTTAACCTAGGATTGTCCAATAAGAAAATAAGATTATAAAATTACACCAATTGTTCACGTCATTAAGATAACGTTCTAGTGTTTACATTGCGCGTGTTGCTAAGTTCCCGGCGGTTATGCTGTCCCGTTCCCTCCTAGGACAGGTGAGCATGGCGCGCTGTTTCCCTTAAATATAGGTGGCATCGAGCTCTCTCTTTCATAACGCCGGGGGCAACGAACTGTGCAGTCGTCTCTGCGTAACGTTGTCGGTGCTCTGTACTGGTGCTGACTGATGCTGTTCGGAGCTGCGATGAGGTGCTGGTGATACGATTAATATTCGCACTTTTCAGAGCGAATATTTATCCCAATTGGAACCGCCCTTTTCAGGGCGACATCTCAGTTTCTCTGGCGATAATCTTCATTGTTTCGTTTGACAAATAATGGATTCAGACTTCGATAAATGTTAGATTGAGTGTGTCTTGTTTTCTTTTGGTATCCTGGTAATCCTAGTAACGGTATTTTTTTTTTTTTTTTTTTGACAACCAACAGCTTTCTTACAAAATAATATGAAAACAGGATAATAAATACTCCGAAGCCAAATACAGGTTATCACTCTTAGAACTAATAAGTAGATGATAACAATGAAAAGGTAGGTACTTAGCTCAACATATTGTTTGTGACACTAGCTGCGAAACCCGGCATTGCACGGGTTAAAATATACATTGCACGTTTAATGGTGTAAAAAATAGATAATTCCAGAAATTTTGAGAATTTTCTGGAACGTTCCAGAACGATAATAACCGTTATTATTATTTTTTAAACTTTCTAGATCATTCCAGAAATTTTTAGAATTTTCTGGAACGTTCCAGAATGATAATAACCGACACTCACAAAACACGTCATATTTTACAAAAACGGCAGATGTTTGACATGACACTCAAAAAACAAATTATACATTGTAAAAACGGCAGCTGTATGACATAACACTCACAAACACGTCATACATTGCTAAAACGCCAACTGTATGACATGACATTCACAAAAACGGCAGCTGTATGACATGATACTCACAAAAACGTCATACAATGCAAAAACGGCAACTGTATGACATTACATTTGCAAAAACGGCAGCTGTTTGACATGACACTCACAAAACACGTCATATTTTGCCAAACCGGCAACTGTATGACATGACACTCAAAAAACAAATCATACATAGTAAAAACAGCAGCTGCATGAGATAACACTCACAAACATGTCATACATTGCAAAAACGGCAACTGTATGACATGACATTCACAAAAACGGCAGCTGTATGACATGATACTCACAAAAACGTCATACAATGCAAAAACGGCAACTGTATGACATTACATTTGCAAAAACGGCAGCTGTTTGACATGACACTCACAAAACACGTCATATTTTGCAAAACCGGCAACTGTATGACATGACACTCAAAAAACAAATCATACATAGTAAAAACGGCAGCTGCATGACATAACACTCACAAACATGTCATACATTGCAAAAACGGCAACTGTATGACATGACATTCACAAAAATGGCAGCTGTATGACATGATACTCACAAAAACGTCATACAATGTAAAAGCGGCAGCTGTATGCCAAGACACTCACAAAACACGTCATACAATGCAATAACGGCAACTGTATGACATTACATTTGCAAAAACGGCAGCTGTTTGACATGACACTCACAAAACACGTCATATTTTGCAAAAACGGCAACTGTATGACATGACACTCACAAAACACGTCATATTTTGCAAAAACGGCAGCTGTTTGACATGACACTCACAAAACACGTCATATTTTGCAAAAACGGCAACTGTATGACATGACACTGACAAAACAAGTCATACATTGTAAAATCAGCAGCTGTATGACATGACATTCGCAAACACGTCATACATTGCAAAAGCGGCAGCTGTATGATACGACATTCACAAAAAGTCATAAATTGCAAAAACGGCAGCCGTATGACATGATACTCACAAAAACGTCATAAAATGCAAAAACGGCAGCTGTATTCCATGACACTCACAAAACACGTCATAAAATGCAAAAACGGCAACTGTATGACATGACACTCAAAAAACAAATCATACATTGTAATAACGGCGGCTGTATGACATAACACTGGTGATCTATCAACGCACAGCCCAAACCACTGGACGGATCGGGCTGAAATTTGGCATGCAGGTAGGTGTTATGACGTAGGCATCTGCTAGGAAAGGTTTTTTCGAAATTCCACCCTTAAGAGGGTGAAATGGGTGTTTGAATTATTTTCCCATAGGCCACGCCGCGGGCAAAGCTACGGGCAGAAGTTCGTTATTTTATAAAGTATAGGTACAATTTCATAGGTAAAACCCTAATACTTAATAATGTTTATTTTTCGTAAACAAGGTCTAAAATAGTTTTTTAAGTCTTAAGGGACTAAAAGTGAAGTATGATAAAATAAAACAAAGCGCGATATACACCTATGCTCGTAATTAGTTCACTGAAATTCGGATTTTATTTAGTTTTACAGAAAAAGTGCATATTTTCCTCCAACAGTGAGAACGAAAATATTAAAACTATGAAACCCCTCGGTCGTTTAGTGTTTTCTCGGTACTTCGCTGTGGAGAAAAGCCGTACTCAAAACTACATACAGAGCCTACCTCTCTCTATTTCCGTTGACGTCACCTCCGATCAGAACTTTATCAGTCGGCACCAAGAGTAGGAATTCCTCAAGCTCCTTCCAGGTAGGCTCAAGCGGCAAACGAAACCACTGTCACCATAATAGTATATTTGTATCAATGTATATATATTTATGTACCATGTATGTAGTATCTATCCATATAAAAATATATATATACGTATTTTATTTATTATACTTATACATTTATTAACTAATGTGTTTGTTTGTACATTATAATAGCATACTATAAGAATACAAAATAAATTTTTTTGTTCATATTGCGCACCGCTGACTTCTCCTATTGTGATACTATCCATCCAAAGGTTGCCTTAAAGAGATCACTTATAGTGATAAGGCCACCCATTGTGCTACCTATTCTGGCACTACAATATCTAGTTTTATTTTATGTTGGTATACGCAATAAAGAACTTTTCTATTCTATTTTATTTAATAATTTTTGGGTATAATGATTTGGTCATTCAGGATCTCAATGAACGAATTGCAAGTTGAAAAATTTTCCCAGCGCAACGTGCGATACGCCAAAAGATCCGCATCTAGCTGTTCTGCTCGAATCTGAAAAAAAAATTTGGGCTTTATTCAAAAATTTGAAAAAAATGAAGAAAACCCGTAATTCTGTATACTTTGCAGCTTTTTGGCATTCAAACACGTATAAATTTTGTGTATATAGCCCGATCGTCGCGAAAAAACGTTTTTCGTGATCGGCTGGACCCCCCGCATCCGTTGACACCAAGCACGGGGCCCTAGCTCGCAAAAAAATTGCCCGCCCACCCACCCGTCATCGATCACTAAGGTACCCACCCACCCGTCATCGATCACTAAGGTAAAATTTCAGTGCAGTGGGAGTGACATTTTTATAGATAATATTCTATTTTTTGGTATTCTAGGTTAGGTTAGGTTAGGTTAGGTTAGGTTAGGTTAGGTTAGGTTAGGTTAGGTTAGGTTAGGTTAGGTTAGGTTGGGAGTCGCGTTCTGTCTGCGGTCGAGAACGCTGCGTTTATGTTTGCTCCGCGCAAAAAATTCGCCGTGGTGGTAAAAGTTTGTTCCGGAGTACAAATTTTACACCGGAAGTGTCGTGGTGGTGTGATGCACCGTTTGGTGTTTGTGGTTTTCTCCTGCGGGAACTCTCCGCAGGGATAAGTGGGAGTGATTTTCGGGAAGGAAGAATATTCCTTCCAGAACACTCGAAAATTCGCTCGGCTACTTCGAGGAAGCGAGTAGTCCGCGGGCGGGCCGATATCCAGTCGGCCACGGCGCGGAGTGCGCCGCGCGGGGACGAGTCTACGCCTCTGGATAAGGACTATAAGGTGTATGAACTCTATATAGTTAGGTTAAGTAGTTTTTAAGCTAGCTTTAAGGTAGTTCTTAAGTTAGTTTTTAAGCTGCTAGGATTAAGGTTGTGTATATATGTAAATATTTAAATTTTTGTTTAATTGTTTACATGTATATAGTGTTAGGATATATATATTAATGTGTATATAGCGGGTGCTGTTGCGCAGAGCAGCCCACGTAGGAGCTTGGCTATGCCCAAGCCACTACGTAACGCCTCCGGGCGATTTTCGAAAGGCCCTTGTCAGGGCCAGGCCGGGGGTCCTCCTCTGGGCCCACCGGTTTCGGTGGACCCCGAGAAGGACTCATGCCCTTCTCAGGGCCAATTTAAAGCCCCTTCTCAGGGCACGTCCGAACGAGTTTCGGGGTCGGAGGCCAGCCGCGCGTCGTCCGCGGCTGGCTTCCTGCGGGCTTATTGCGGGGCAGATGTGCCGTCGGACTCCGACGAATCCGTGATTTTCACCTCGGACACGGACTCGATGGCGGTCGACGGCCGCACCGAGTCCCGCAAGCGAGCCTTTCTAAAGAAAGGCTCGGAAGGCTCCTCGGACAATACGGGGAAGCCGAAACGGAAAGCGGGGGCCAAGAAGGCTAAGCCGCTGGTGGCGGACAGCCATGACGTGGGTCTGGCAGACGCCCAGCGTCAGCTGGACCTGGCTCGGCGGAGCCAAGTCCCGAAAGAGTTGGAGGAGCTGGTCGCGGCCAAGGAGCAGCGGACGCGCGTCGCCCGGGCTAAGTCCGGGTACGGCGCGTCCCGCGTCTTATATACGGACCACTCCTTGGCGGAGCTCGAGAGGATGGCGCAGGAGGACGAGGAGGAGATTGTGGAGGTCGCCTCCAAGTCCTCCAACTTGAAAGGGATTTTTCAGAAGTGCCTAAAATGCAGGGCCGCCAGTATGCGCGGCATCGTGAGCGAGCTGGCGCAGCGTACGGCAACGGAAGAGACGAGGCAGCTGCAGGCGAAAGTGGATCGTCTGCAGGCGGAGATCAGCCAGCTTCATAAGAAGCTGGCCGAAGCCACGTCTCACCCGGCCGAACCGCTGCTGAGGCCCGCAGCTGGGGGCCCACCTCCCTCCAACCTTGAGGATATTGTCCGCAAGGTTGTGATGGAGGAGAGGGCCTTCACTAGGGCCTGCTTCGCGGGAATAGAGGACCGGCTCCTGCCGGTGCGATGCCTCCGCCCGCCGCTCGCGGCGGACAAGAGGCGTAGTGAGCCGGGCCCGCCGGTGCTGTGTCCCCGCCCGCCGCCCGCGGCGGACTGGAGACGGGGCGAGTCGGGCCCGTCCACGCAGCGCCTCCAACCGCCACCCGCGGTGGACAAGAGGAGTAGCGAGCCGGGGCCATCCCCGCTCACCCAGGAGGACGCCCTCCTCCCTTCTACCACCCCGTCCAACCAGCATGGCTGGACGAAAGTGGTTAGGGGAAAAGGGAGGGCGAAGAAGAAGGTGGCGGCCGCCTCCCCTACCGTCCCTGCCCCCGGCCCGTCGGCTCAGCCGACGGCCAAAGGAAAAGGGAAGGGCAAGGGGAAGAAATCGGCCCCCAAGCCCTCCACCGCTGCTCCTGCAGCCAAAGGGGCCATAGCTGGCGCGAAGAAAGGACTTGCTCTTCCCAAGTCCGCGGCCGTCGTGGTGACGCTCACCACGGAAGCCGCTGAGCGGGGGGAGACATATGCGTCCCTTCTGTCGCGGGCCCGCACCAACGCCGATCCAGCACAGCTCGGGATCGGCACGGTTACGTGCCGCCGGACCCAAACGGGGGCTCGAATTTTCGAGTTCCCCGGAGATCAGGGTGGCGCGCACGCAGACCTGTTTGCAGCGAAGCTGCAAGAGGTCATCGCGGACGCGGCCAAGGTGGCCAGACCCACCAAAACCGCAGCCTTGGAGGTGACCGACCTAGATGACTCGGTCACCAAAGAGGAGGTGGTGGCGGTGGTCGCAGCGGTGGGGGGCTGTGGGGTCACAGCGGTGCAAGGGCGGGCCATCAGGCCTGGCCGCGGCGGTATGGGCACTATCCGCCTTGAGTGTCCAGTCGCCGCGGCCAAAGCCGTCCTTGCAAAGGGACGGCTTTCTGTCGGTTTCGGCTTGTGTGTGGTCCGGGCACTTGCAGAGCAGCCCTTACGTTGCTTTAAGTGCTTCGGCATCGGCCACACACATGCCCTCTGCCCATCCAAGGCAGACAGGAGGGGCCTTTGCTACCGCTGTGGCAAGGAGGGGCATATGTCCGCCTCCTGCAAAGCCACCAGGCCGCACTGCGCGGTGTGTGCAGCTGGTGGCTGCCCGGCGGACCACGTTATGAAGGGGAGCAATTGTCATCCTCCCCCTAGGAAGGGCAAAGCGCAGGCGCCAATGCGGCCTGCCACTGCCACCACAGTCCCCGAAACGGGAACCTCGGCGGCTGCGGAGGGGGATGCGATGTCCGATTGATGGATAGAGTCGAACATCGCATTCTCCAAACGAACGCCAACCACTGCAGAGCAGCACAGGATCTGCTGATGCAGACCATGGCTGAGTGGTTGGTGGACGTAGCTGTGGTCGCCGAGCCGTACTCGGTCCCCGGTCGTTGGCTGGGCGACCAGGACGGCTTGGTGGCATTGGTGACGCGGCCTTCCGCAGACTCCCCTCCCCTCACGCTCTTAGAGAGGGGACCGGGATACGTGGCCGCCGCACTGGGGGATATAGCTCTGGTAGGGGTTTACTTCTCCCCAAACCGCCCTCTCTCGGATTTCGAGTATTTTCTCGAAATCCTCACCGCCGTGGTTGGGAGAGTGGCGCCGAGACAGGTCGCCGTATTGGGCGACCTGAACGCCAAGTCGGTGGCATGGGGCAACTCAGCCACCACTTGCAATGTCCGGGGACGTGCCACGGAACTGTGGGCCACGTCGACAGGTGTGTCCCTCCTAAACAGAGGGACAGCTCACACGTGTGTGCGGCAACAGGGAGGGTCAGTGGTAGACGTCTCGTTTGCCACCCCCCTGCTTGCCGCACGGGTCGCGAATTGGCGGGTAGAAGAGGTGGAGACCCTGTCGGACCACCGGTACATTCGGTTCGACATCTCCACCCAGGGCCCCCAGGGAAGCAGACGATCCGGTCCGTCTCCTTTGCCTCGGTGGGCTCTTACCCGCCTCGACCGCGAGGCTGCCGAGGAGGCAGCCTTCCTGCAAGACTGGCTTGCTCCGCCGGTCCGAGTGCTGGACGTGGACGCCGCAGCGACCGATCTGAGAGCGTCCTTGACCGAGATATGCGATTACAGCATGCCTCGGGCCCGCCGTCCACCCCCCCGACGCGCCGTGTACTGGTGGTCGGAGGAGCTTTCAGAGCTCCGGGCTGCCTGCGTGGCGGCTCGCAGGGAGTATATGCGGAGTCGGCGGCGCAGCGCTAGAAGCCAGGCGAACGAGGACCGTCTTTACGCCCTATACGTAGAAGCGAAGACGGCCCTCAAGCTGGCAATTCGCGCCGCTGACGATTCGGCGAGGGCCGAAATGCTGGACAGTCTCGACAGAGACCCGTATGGGAGACCATATAGGGCGGCGCGGAATAAGCTTCGCCCTTGTGGTCCCCCATTGACGGAAACACTCGAGCCGGAATTCCTGGATGGGGTGGTCCGGTCCTTGTTCCCGCCAAGGACCAACTTCATCCCCCCAGCAATGGACCCTCCGCAGGAGGCACCTTCCCCAGAAGAGGATGAAGAGGTCCCCGCAGTTACGGCGGCGGAACTCTACGCGGGCACTCTCCGCCTCCGGGCCAAGAGGACGACCCCGGGACCGGACGGCGTTCCCGCGCGGGTGGTGGCTATTGCCATCTCCCAAATGGAGGAAAGGTTTCGGGACCTCTTCAGCGCGTGCTTCACGGCTGGGAGGTTCCCCAAACCTTGGAAGGAGGGGCAGCTATGCCTCCTCCGGAAGGAGGGACGCCCAGCAGACTCCCCCTCGGCATACCGGCCAATCGTCCTGCTGGACGACGCTGGTAAGCTGTTTGAGGGGATAGTCGCAACCCGGCTAAAGAGGCACTTGCGGGACGTAGGGCCGGACTTGTCGGACGCCCAATTCGGCTTTCGAAGGGGGCGTTCGACAATAGACGCGCTGGCCCGGCTTCAGGGACAGGTGAAGGAGGCCGTGGAGGACGGGGACGGAGTCCTGGCTGTGTCATTTGACATAGCCAACGCATTTAACTCCGTCCCCCACTCAACGATCTTGGAGGCACTCCGGTACCACGGAGTGCCTCCATATTTGCGGAACCTGCTGGCCAGCTACTTGGAGGACCGCGAGGTCCTCCTTGTAGATAAATTGGCAAGACTCAGGCGTTACGGCGCGGAGTCCGGTGTTCCACAGGGGTCGGTTCTAGGACCACTCTTGTGGAACATCGGTTTTGACTGGCTCCTGCGAGGAACCCTCCTACGTGGCACGAGTGTCATCTGCTACGCGGATGACACTCTCCTCACTGCCCGTGGGAGGAACTGGCAGGAGTCGGCCAGTCTGGCTTCGGCTGGCGGATCCTTAGTTGCGGGGAGGATCCGCCGCCTAGGATTGAAGGTGGCACTGCAGAAGACCGAGGCCGTATTCTTCCATGGGCCTCGGCAGCGCGTGCCACTTGACGCCCACATCGTCGTCGAGGGCATTAGGATCGCGGCCAAGACCCAGATAAAATATCTGGGCCTTGTGCTCGACAGCAGGTGGCGCTTCGGCCCACACTTCAGCGGGCTGTCGACGCGCCTGTTGAAGGCTGCGGACGCCTTCTCGTGGCTTCTCCCAAACTTGGGAGGGCCTAAGGCGCGATGCCGGCGCTTATATGCCGGCATCTTGAAGAGCATGGCCCTTTACGGGGCCCCCATCTGGGCGGACTCCCTCCACAGGAGGGAGAACGCCACTGCCATCCGCAGGCCCCAAAGGGCCATTGCACAGCGGGTGGCGAGGGCCTACCGGTCGGTAGGATTTTCAGCGGCGTGCGCTCTGGCGGGCACCCCGCCTTGGGAGTTAGAGGCGTGGGTGCTCGCCAAAGTGTACGAATGGTCGGCGCGGCGTAGGGCTCTCGGGGAGAGCCCCGCCCCGGAAGAGCGGGAGGCCGTACGGCGCGAGGCGAAGGAAGCCATCGTCCATCACTGGACGGAGGACCTCGCCTCCGCCACCTTCGGCCGCCGAACGCTGGACGCACTGGGGCCAGTCTTGCAAGACTGGCTCGAGCGGTCCCACGGATTTCTCTCGTTCCGTCTAGTGCAGGTGTTATCCGGACACGGCTGTTTTGGATCACACCTGCACCGGATCCAAAGAGAGGAGACCCCGGTGTGCCACCACTGCGGCGCGGTGGAGGACACGGCACAGCACACCCTCGAAGAGTGCCCAGCCTGGTCCGAGCCGCGCCGAAGTCTGATCGCGGTGGTCGGACCAGACCTCTCGCTTCCCAGCGTGATCATCTCGATGCTGGGAGGCGAGGAGCCTTGGACAGCAGTTGCCTCCTTCTGCGAGGAAGTGATGTCGCAGAAGGAGGCAGCGGAGCGCGCACGCGAGGAGGATCCTCTCGCGGCGCCGCTCCGCAGGCGGAGGGGAGGCAGGAGAAGGCGACTGCACGATCGTCGCCTTCCTCTCCCCGGTGGTGATTAGCGGGAGCGCGGCGCGGGGGCGCCTCCTCCCGCATTGCACTAATCGCCACCACCGTCTGGCGGGAGCGACCTGGCTCCCAAGGTTGCTCCCGGGCCCCTCCCGGAAGGAGGGGCGCGTAGGCCCCTCTGTCAAAGCGGGCAATCGTCGGGGGAGGACTGGACGTCAAGGCTCTGCCGGTTCCCCAGTCCTCCTCCACATAGACGAGGGAGGAATATCGTGGAGTTTTTTAGTCGGTAGGGGTGCCATTGCACACCGGCACAGAGTCCGACACTACCCGTGGCCGACCCAGCCGCGGGTGTGCGTAAACGCATTTTTCTTCACGAAAAACAAAAAAAAAAAAAAAAAAAAAAAAAAAAAAAAAAAAAAAAAAGGTTAGGTTAGGTTGGGGTGCAATGCCAGGATACCTCCACGAAACCCCGGGTGTTGTAGTTCCTCTTGAATGCTTGCATTCGGGGGGAAGGGCAACACTTGGCTCGGTGCACCCTGGGCAACGGTTAATAACTTCCTTTCGGGGATCTTGTTAGCCGTTGGCTGAATTCCTGGCGGGGCCTCTCTGCGATCCCTATGTCTCGGCATAGGGCGCAGCAGAGAGGCAGGAGGCGTGGTCACAGTCTGTGACTACGCGTGGGGCTCGCCCCGGCGCCCTGGATAGTCCGGGAAGCGGCGGAGCGAGTCGGAGGGTGGTGTGCCGTCGTGGCACTTAGCGCGCGGCAGGGAGGGTCAACTCGGCCACCCTGTCGGGCAGCTGGCGGAGCAGCTTTGGCTGCAGAGGGCCTTCGGGCTGGTGTATGGTGAGCCTGCAAGGCTTGCGGCGCGGCGGGGAGGGTCAACTCGGCCACCCCGTCGGGCATCTGGTGAAAACCAGTTTTTTTTTGTCTCGTCTTGTGTTCTGTCCACTCTGTTGTACTTGTTTGTGTTCTCTGTTTCGTGTATTGTGTCGTCCCTACAGGTTGCCGGTCCTTTAACCGGTCCCCCAAAATGGCTGATTCCAATAGAACGTATAAACTACCCCAGGGAGGCAAAGCCGTCTCCGACGGACAATCCTTCCCTCCTCCGGGAGGTTGCCCCACGTATTCTGGGGGGGGCAAGAATCACCATCAACAAACTGTCAAGAGAGGTACGGGTCCCGTTAGGGACGAGAAGGGGCGCTTTATTAAAGTGCGGCCAGCCCTTGACTCGGATGACATCGAGTCGGGCTCGGCGGGCTCCACCATGAGCCTCGATTCAGTCGGGGCGAGTGCGGTGGGGCGCAAGAGGAGGATGTCGGGCTGCGACTCGGGCTCCGACGCTTCCACTCGGGAGCGCAGCCGGTACGAGCCGCTAGCCAGACGGGGGAAAGGTTACCCTGACCGGATGACCGGGACGTCGTTCGGGCTCTCCAAGGGCAAATCGGAGTTGATCGCCTTAAGGCGTGAAGAACACCGATTACAGGCCGAGGAGGACCTGGCGACGCGCATCAGGGAGAACCGCGAGAGGCGGATAGCTCGCCTATCGGCAGGGGATGGGAGCGATCCCATTCCCAGGTCGAGTGCTGAGCTGGTGGGTGCTGTGGTGGACAGCCTCACTATAGTCACGGAGGTTGCGACGAAGTCGTCGAACCTTAAGGGGACTTTTGTCCGATCCCTTAAGGATGCGGCGGCTTCCATTAGGACGGCGGTGACGGAGCTGGCCACCCACTCCGTCTCCGATGAGACTAAGCTTCTCCAGGCCGACAATGCTCGGCTGAAGGCTGAAGTGGGCTGTCTCCGTAAGGAGATGGCTCAGATGAAGCTGGATGTGGAGGAGCTTAGGAAGGCGCAAGGGCAGACGACCCCGGCTCCCTCTACTGCTCGCAAGAGCACGGAGGTTGAGCCACCCTGCCCTGCACCGCTCCCCAGGCGCGAAAGCGGAGAAATCCGCAGTGGCGCCCCACCGGCGAGGGACAGTGAGTTCGAGCGGGAGATCATGGTTCGAGTAGGTACCATGGTGGACGCTCGACTCGAGGCGTTGGCTCAGCGGCTTCCACCGGAGAAACGTTCCCGGCCCCCACTGGCTGCGGATAAGAGACAGGCTCAGGCAGCGAAAGCTGCGGCCCCTGTCTCCAAACCGCCGGTCGGTGAGGGCAAAGGGAAGATGACCCGAGGGAAGCAGAAGAGCGGTACAACGCCTAAGGACGTGACCAAGCCGCGGGTGCTGCCCCCGGCACCCAAGGCGATGACTGCGGCGTGGAGCAGCGTGGTGAAGCGCGGTCAAACCAACGGGGCTGGCGCGGTGCAAAATGCACCGCATACCAGGACTACGGCGGTGAAACTGCGCCAACCACGATCGTCGGTGGTCACCCTGAATCTGCAGCCTAGTGCTGTGGAGAAGGGCGTGACCTTCAACGAGGTGCTCACGAAGGCCAGGGCTCACGTCCGTTTGCCCGACCTCGGCATCAATAAACCACTGGGTTTCCGAGTTGCGGTTACCGGTGCGCGTATGCTCGAGGTAATGGGTGACGGTAGTGGGCCCAAGGCTGACGCATTGGCGGAGAGATTGAGGGAATGCCTCCCGGCGGAGCTCGTCCGAATCTCCAGGCCGATGAAGTGCGCAGAAATGCGCATTTCCGGCCTAGACGACTCCGTCTCATCGGATGAAGTCGCGGCTGAAGTCGCACGTATCGGCGGTTGTTCGCCCGACTCGATAAAGTACAGCGAGGTTCGCTGTAACTTTGTCGGGATCGGGTCGATGTGGCTGCGGTGTCCGGTGTCGGCCGCCAAAGCGGTAGCAGCGACGGGAAAGTTGCTCGTGGGTTGGGTGTCGGCTAGAGTCCACCTGCTTGAGCCGAAGCCCTTCGTTTGCTTCCGCTGTCTGGAAGAGGGCCACGTGAGGCAGAAATGCCCATCGAAGGTGGACCGCAGCGATCTCTGTTATCGCTGCGGGAAGCCTGGCCACGTGGCCTGCGAGTGTTCGGCCGCGGCTCACTGTGTGCTCTGTGCCGCAGCGAGCCGCAAGGCCGACCACCGCATGGGTGGAAAGGGGTGCGATTCCCTGAAACCCAAACCGAGGCGGAGAAGGCGCGGAGCGAGGGCGGACCGTAAGGCCGCTTCGACTCCAAGCCGCTCTGCTGAGGCGCGGGCGAAGGAAGCGCCGATGTCCGTTGATCCGGGGCCTAGTGCCCCGGGTCCGGGACGTCGGTGATGGGATCTGAGCGGGTGACGAGTGGGTGCTCGTTGCCCGCTTGCATAGGGTCTCCCAAGCCGGACGGCGCACGAGTGCTCTGTGCGCCTCCGAGATGTCCCCGTCGACGCCACGTCCCGACGGTGAGGATGGAGCCGGATGCGGCTGACCGTAGGTAGGGCTGCGGATAGAATGCTAAGGCGACCACGTAGCCCTACTACATGCGGCGGGATGGAGAACCCCGGGTTTTTAGTGGGTATGCCGTTCACTCTGGACGGAGAGTCCCACATATCCACCTGCTCCACCCAGAGTAGGTGGAATCCGTAACGGATTTTCCCGGGTCAAAAAAAAAAAAAAAAAAAAAAAAAAAAAAAAAAAAAAAAAAAAAAAAAAAAAAAAAAAAGGTTAGGTTAGGTTAGGTTAGGTTAGGTTGGGGTGGGGTCAATTTTGGAGGGGCTGAGGTATCATAGGATACCTCAGTACCTGCAGCGCCTCGTCGGGGACTACCTGTCCTATAGAGAGGTAGTCTTTCCGACGATGCAAGGTGAGGGACGTAGCCCCATGACACGCGGCGTTCCACAGGGGTCTGTTTTAGGGCCTCTTCTGTGGAACGTCGGGTATGACTGGGTCCTTCGGGGCGCTAACCTTCATGGCGTCGGCGTCATTTGTTATGCCGACGACACGTTGGTTACCGCCCGGGGAAGGACTTTCAGAGACGCGTCCATCCTTGCCACCGCCGCAGTCGCTGCGGTGGTGGCCAGGATCCGACGGTTGGGCCTGGAGGTGGCGCTCCACAAATCCGAGGCCATATGTTTTCATGGGCCTCGGGGGGCGCCACCTGCAGGCTCCAACATCGTCGTGGGGGGAACCTCCATTGCTGTCCGCTCGTCGCTTAAGTATTTGGGCGTCGTGCTTGACAGCAAATGGAGGTTCGGAGAACATCTGCGGCGGCTGTCCCCCAAACTTATGGGGACAGCCGCCGCATTGAGCCGGCTACTCCCGAACCTGGGAGGCGGAGGGGGCACCTGCCGCCACCTTTACATGGCGGTAGTGAGATCGATGGCCCTCTACGGCGCTCCGATCTGGGCCGGATCTCTGAATCCTCGGGAGACCTCTACACTCCTGAGGGCTCAGAGAGTCATGGCGGTGAGGGTGTGCCGGGGTTATCACACACTCTCACACGAGGTGGCCTGCATCCTCGCGGGCTCCCTTCCATGGGACCAGGAGGCGGACGTCCTGGCAGCCGTGTACCAGCGAAGAGCTCGCGCACGGACCGAAGACCTGCGGCCTATGCCGCAGGAGGTCGCGCACTGGCGCACGGAGGCCAGGACGGCTGCTCTGGTCGCGTGGAAGGAGCGGCTCCCGCTGGGACTCACGCGGAGGGGGGCTGGAGCACAACGCCTTATTGAGGCGATCCAGCCCGTACTCGAGGAGTGGGTCCAGCGGGAGCACGGAGCCCTGACCTTCCGCCTGACGCAGGTCCTCTCGGGGCACGGGTGCTTCGGGAGGTACCTGTGTAACGTGGCAAGGCGGGAGGCGACCCCGGCATGCTTCCGGTGCGGCTGTGCAGAGGACACTGCGCAGCACGTGCTGGAGATGTGCCCGGGTGAGGAGGAGCCGCGACGGTCCCTAGTCGCGGTCGTGGGGACAGACCTTTCGTTGCCGACCATCTTGAGAAAGATGCTCGACGACGAGAGGTGCTGGGAGGCCATGGCCTCCTTCTGCGAGACTGTTGTTTCTCAGAGGGAGGCCGAGGAGCGGGAGAGAGAGAGAGACCCTCTCGCTCCCCCGCTCCGGAGGGCGCGGACACGGAGACGGGCTAACCGGGCCCGGACTCCGTCTCCGCTGGGAGGACCTGGGGCACCGGATGTGGGGACATCCGGCGTCCCACACTAGGGATAAGGTCCTCCCGAGTGGAGTCGATGCCCTACATGTTCCAGGGCATCGCTCGAGGAGAAAGGAGGGGCTTTATACACCCCTCCAGGGAGGGGGCTCTCTACACCCCCCCCAGAGGAGGGTCCGCTGATTTACACAGCGGACAACAGCGCTGGCAGGGCCGCGGAGCATGCGCAAGCGGACCCGTAGCCCTGCTACCAGCTGAGCAGGTGGAACATCGTGGAAGGTTTTAGTCGGTATGGGTGCCCCTTCTGGGCACCGAGCCCGACACTACCCGTGGCCGACCCAGCCGCGGGTGTGCGTAAATGCATTTCCCCCACGTTAAAAAAAAAAAAAAAAAAAAAAAAAAAAAAAAAAAAAAAAGGTTGGGGTGGGGTGCAATGCCAGGATACCTCCACGAAACCCCGGGTGTTGTAGTTCCTCTTGAATGCTTGCATTCGGGGGGAAGGGCAACACTTGGCTCGGTGCACCCTGGGCAACGGTTAATAACTTTCCTTCGGGGATCTTGTTAGCCGTTGGCTGAATTCCTGGCGGGGTCTCTCTGCGATCCCTATGTCTCGGCATAGGGCGCAGCAGAGAGACGGGGAGGGGGCGATGAAGGATCGCCCCAGCGGACCTTCGGGTCGTGGGATGGCCGGCCTTCAAGGCTGGCGGCGCGGCAGGGAGGGTCAACTCGGCCACCCTGTCGGGCACTTCGGGACGGTGCAGTTCTGTCTGCAGAGAGGGCCTTCAGGCCGGGGGATGGCGGACCTTCAAGGTCTGCGGCGCGGCGGGGAGGGTCAATTCGGCCGCCCCGTCGGGCTCGCTGGTGGAAGCCAGTGTTTTGTGTGTGTGCTTGTGTGAGAGTTTGTGCGTGTGTCTTCAAGGCAGCCGGGCCTTTATGCCGGCACCCAAAACCCATGGCAGATTCAAAGAGACTAGTAAAACTACCCCAGGGAGGTAAAGCCGGTAACGGACAATCCTTCCCTCCTCCGGGAGGCTGCCCCTCGTATTCTGGGGGGGGCAAGAGTCGCCATTCGTTGAGTACAGTCGAGATTGTGGAGTGTCCCAAGAGGGACGAGAAGAGGACGTCATTGAGGAGAGAGCCCGCTCTGGACTCCGACGACTATTCGTCGGATTCCAGACCCGGCTCCGCGATGAGCATTGCGTCATCAGGACGCAAGAGGAGGAACAGCGGCGGTGGAAGTGGCTCAGATTCCGACGGGGATCGGGGCTCTAGACCACCAGCCGCTAGGAGAGGAAGAGGTCGCCCTCCAACCACGGGCCAATACGTCGGGCTCGCCAAGGCGAAGGCGGAGTTGAACGCACTCAAGCGTGAAGAACTCCGCCTGCAGGCCGAGGCGGACCTGGCGAACTACGTCCGGGAGGACAGAGAACGGAGGAAAGCTCGCACGTTGACGAGGACCGGGAGCGATTCTGGCCCCAAGTCAAGTCACGAGCTAGTGAGCGCTGTTGCAGACAGTCTCACTGTCATCACGGAGGTCGCGACGAAGTCGTCGAACCTTAAGGGGACACTAGTCCGGAGCCTTAAGGACGCGGCGGCTTCGATCCGGGAGGCGGTCACGGAGTTGTCTTCACTCTCCGTGTCCGATGAGAACCAGCTCCTCCAGGCCGACAACGCTCGGCTGAAGGCGGAAGTGGGCGATCTCCGTAAGGAGGTCGCTCAGATGAAGCTGGATATGGAGGAGCTGAAGAGGGCACAGAGGCAGACGGTGGCTCCCTCGGTCGTTCGCGAGAGCGTCGAGGTCGAGCCGATCCGTCCTGCCTCGCAGACACGGCGTGGAGGCGGAGCGATCCGCCGAAACGCCCCACCGGACAAGGACGGAGACGAGTTCGAGCGGGACATCATGGTGAAGGTGGGGACCATGATGAACGCTCGGCTCGAGGCGCTGGCACGCAGGCTTCCTCCGGAGCCGCGTACCCGGCCCCCACTAGCAGCGGATAAGAGGCAGGGTAAGGCAGCCACAGCTGCGGCCCCTGCCCCTGTGCCGGCAGTCGGGGAGCCGAAAAGGACTCGGAAAAGGAAGAAGAAGAAGAAGAAGAAGGTCGGCGCTGGTCCTTTACAACCAGCGTCGACGAAACAGTCTCAAGCGCGACCATCAGCGCCCAAGACCACGGAGAAATGGAGCGACGTGGCGAAGCGTGGCAAAACCAATGGGTCTGGTGCGGTGCAGAGGGCACCGCAGACCAGGAACCCGGCGGCAAAGCTGCGCCCGCCACGTACGTCAGCTGTCGTCCTGACTCTCGAGCCTATTGCTCGGGAGAAAGGGTTCACATATATGGACGCGCTCATTAGGGCCAAGTCGTCCATTGTCCTGACCGACCACGGCATACCGCCTCTAAGCTTTCGAATTTCGCAAGCCGGGGCGCGTATGCTGGAGGTCAAGGGTCCGGACAGTGTCGATAAGGCGGACCTATTGGCAAGGAAGATACGGGAGGTTCTCCCGGCGGAGTTCATCCGCGTCACCAGGCCGACGAAGTGCGCAGAAATGCGTATTTCCGGCCTCGACGACTCCGTCACTTCGGACGAGGTAGCGGAGGCGGTCGCGCGCATCGGCGGATGCTCGATCGACTCCATCAGGTATAGCGAGGTTCGCACAAACCTGATCGGAGTCGGCTCGATGTGGCTGAAGTGCCCGATCGCCGCCGCCAAGGAGGTAGCACTGGGGGGCACGCTGCTCGTAGGTTGGACCTCGGCAAGGGTCCACCTGCTAGAGCGCAAGCCCTTCGTGTGCTACAGGTGTATGGAAGTGGGACACGTGAAGGCGAAATGCCCGTCCCAGGTGGACCGCAGCGATAAGTGTTATCGTTGCGGACAGCCTGGGCACGTGGCCAGCTTATGCTCTGCCCCGGTTTGCTGTATGCTTTGCGCAGCAGCAAACCAAAAGGCGGATCACAGGATGGGAGGTAAAGGCTGTAATGCCCTCAAGCCCAAGCCAAAGCAGAGGTCGGGAGACGGAGCGAGGGTGGATCGTAAGACCACTTCGACTCCGGCCCGCCCTGCGAAGGCGAAGGCCAAAGAGACCCCGATGTCTGTTGACCCTGGGCCTAGTGCCCCGGGTCCGGGACGTCGGTGAGGTCGGGATCGGCGGACGATGAACGGGGGTTCGTCGTCCGCACGCCAATCGATCCCCCAAGCGGGTCGGCGCACTGGGTGCCTGGTGCGCTGATGCCGAGAGGGCACGTCATTCTGATGACGAGAGGAAGAGTGCCGCGCCTGCGGGCTGTGGCTGCCGCGGACAGGGATACGGAAGAGTCGTTCCACGTACTCGCGTCCCTGTCGCGATCGCGGAAAGGAAGGGGCACCCCAGGTTTTTAGTGAGTATACCGCCTCACTTTAGGAGGTGGGAGTCTCACATATCCTCCGGCTCCCCCCGGGGCTGGAGGAATCCGTAATTTGGATTTTCCTGGGTTAAAAAAAAAAAAAAAAAAAAAAAAAAAAAAAAAAAAAAAAAAAAAAAGGGCGCAGCAGAGAGACGGGGAGGGGGCGATGAAGGATCGCCCCAGCGGACCTTCGGGTCGTGGGATGGCCGGCCTTCAAGGCTGGCGGCGCGGCAGGGAGGGTCAACTCGGCCACCCTGTCGGGCACTTCGGGACGGTGCAGTTCTGTCTGCAGAGGGCCTTCGGGCCGGGGGATGGCGGACCTTCAAGGTCTGCGGCGCGGCGGGGAGGGTCAAGTCGGCCACCCCGTCGGGCAAGCTGGCGGTAAGCCAGTTTTTGTGTGTGTCTGTGTGAGTGTTTGTGTTTTGTGTGTTTTATAGGCAGCCGGCACTTTACGCCGGCACCCACAAAAAATGGCAGATTTAAATAGAAGTAGATTACCCCAGGGAGGTAAAGCCGGCAACGGACAATCCTTCCCTCCTACGGGAGGCTGCCCTTCGTATTCTGGGGGGGGCAAAAATCGCCATTCTTCGTCGAAAGTTGTTAAGATCGTGGAGTGTCCCAAGAGGGACGAGAGGAAGAGTAAGGAGCCCGCTCTGGACTCTGACGACTTAGAGTCATCGGGTTCCAGACCCGGCTCCGCCATGAGCATCGCGTCAGCAGGACGTAAGAGGAGGAACACCAGCGGTAGTACTGACTCCGATTCCGACCGGGAGCGGAGCACCAGACCGCCGGCTGCAAGAAGAGGAAGAGGACGCCCACCAACGACCGGCCAATACGTTGGGCTCGCCAAGGCGCAAGCGGAGTTGAACGCACTCAAGCGTGAAGAACTCCGCTTGCAGGCCGAGGCTGAGCTGACGAGCTACGTAAGGGAGCAGTCAGAAAGGACGAGAGCTCGCGCTTCGGTGAGGTCCGGAAGTGATTCCGGTCCCAAATCGAGCAGCGAGCTGGTGAGCGCTGTCGTTGACAGCCTCACCATTATTAAGGAGGTCGCGACGAAGTCGTCGAACCTTAAGGGGACACTAGTCCGGAGCCTTAAGGACGCGGCGGCTTCGATCCACGAGGCGGTCACGGAGTTGTCTTCACTCTCCGTGTCCGATGAGAACCAGCTCCTCCAGGCCGACAACGCTCGGCTGAAGGCGGAAGTGGGCGATCTTCGTAAGGAGGTCGCTCAGATGAAGCTGGATATGGAGGAGCTGAAGAGGGCACAGAGGCAGACGGTGGCTCCCTCGGTCGTTCGCGAGAGCGTCGAGGTCGAGCCGGTCCGTCCTGCCTCGCAGACACGGCGTGGAAGCGGAGCGATCCGCCGAAACGCCCCACCGGACGAGGACGGAGGCGAGTTCGAGCGTAACATCATGGTGAAGGTGGGGACCATGGTGAACGCTCGGCTCGAGGCGCTAGCGCGCAGGCTTCCTCCGGAGCCGCGTGCTCGGCCCCCACTAGCAGCGCACAAGAGGCAGGGTAAGGCAGCCACAGCTGCGGCCCCTGCCCCTGTGCCGGCAGTCGGGGAGCCGAAACGGACGAGGAAAAGGAAGAAGAAGAAGAAGAAGGCCGGCGCTGGTCCTTTACAACCAGCGTCGGCGAAACAGCCCAAGGCACTGCCACCAGCGCCGAAGGCCATGAAGGAGAAATGGAGTGACGTTGCGAAGCGCGGCAAAACCAATGGGTCTGGTGCGGTGCAGAGGGCACCGCAGACCAGGAACCCGGCGGCAAAGCTGCGCCCGCCACGTACGTCGGCTGTCGTCCTGACTCTCGAGCCTATTGCTCGGGAGAAAGGGTTCACATACATGGACGCGCTCAATAGGGCCAAGTCGTCCATTGTCCTGACCGACCACGGCATACCGCCTCTAAGCTTTCGAATTTCGCAAGCCGGGGCGCGTATGCTGGAGGTCAAGGGTCCGGACAGTGTCGATAAGGCGGACCTATTGGCAAGGAAGATACGGGAGGTTCTCCCGGCGGAGTTCGTCCGCGTCACCAGGCCGTCGAAGTGCGCAGAAATGCGTATTTCCGGCCTCGACGACTCCGTCACTTCGGACGAGGTAGCGGAGGCGGTCGCGCGCATCGGCGGATGCTCGATCGACTCCATCAGGTATAGCGAGGTTCGCACAAACCTGATCGGAGTCGGCTCGATGTGGCTGAAGTGCCCGATCGCCGCCGCCAAGGAGGTAGCACTGGGGGGCACGCTGCTCGTAGGTTGGACCTCGGCAAGGGTCCACCTGCTAGAGCGCAAGCCCTTCGTGTGCTACAGGTGTATGGAAGTGGGACACGTGAAGGCGAAATGCCCGTCCCAGGTGGACCGCAGCGATAAGTGTTATCGTTGCGGACAGCCTGGACACGTGGCCAGCTTATGCTCTGCGCCGGTTTGCTGTATGCTTTGCGCAGCAGCAAACCAAAAGGCGGATCACAGGATGGGAGGTAAAGGCTGTAATGCCCTCAAGCCCAAGCCAAAGCAGAGGTCGGGAGACGGAGCGAGGGTGGATCGTAAGACCACTTCGACTCCGGCCCGCCCTGCGAAGGCGAAGGCCAAAGAGACCCCGATGTCTGTTGACCCTGGGCCTAGTGCCCCGGGTCCGGGACGTCGGTGAGGTCGGGATCGGCGGGTGACGGACGGGGGTTCGTCGCCCGCTCGCCAATCGATCCCCCAAGCGGGTCGGCGCACTGGGTGCCTGGTGCGCTGATACCGAGAGGGCACGTCCTAACGAGGACGTAAGGAAGAGTGCCGCGCCTGCGGGCTGTGGCTGCCGCGGACAGGGATACGGAGGAGTCGTACCACGTACTCGCGTCCCTGTCGCGATCGCGGAAGAGAAGGGGCACCCCAGGTTTTTAGTGAGTATACCGCCTCACTTTAGGAGGTGGGAGTCTCACATATCCCCCGGCTCCCCCCGGGGCTGGAGGAATCCGTAATTTGGATTTTCCTGGGTTAAAAAAAAAAAAAAAAAAAAAAAAGGTTAGGTTAGGTTAGGTTAGGTTAGGTTAGGTTAGGTTAGGTTAGGTTAGGTTAGGTTAGGTTAGGTTAGGTTAGGTTAGGTTAGGTTGGGGTGGCGGGGGGGGGGCCTCTCTGCGATCCCTATGCCTCGGCATAGGGCGCAGCAGAGAGGCGGGGACTCGCACCGTCGCATCCGTGGCATGGGAGGCGGTGGTGCGAGTCAAGGCGGCCTCTCGTTGTCGAGCAATTAGCCATGCTCGACAATGGGAGGACCGGGGAGGTGGTCCCTCTTCTGTTCGCAGGGGGGGGACCAAGGAGCGGGGGAGGGAGTGTCTTATCGCTCCCTCGCTCCAGAGGGTGGGGCGATGTCCAGGAGTAAGCGGCATCGCCCCTGGTGAGGGAGGGGCTTAAAAACCCCTCCGGGAGGGGGCTTTATACACCCCCCCCCGAGGAGGAGCGCGCGCCGTCGCCTTTGGTCGGAGGGGCGACGGTGGCGCGCTAGTGGGCAGCAGGCGGCTGCAGGATCGGCCTCTCACCGTCGATTCGTTGCGGTCGTCTCGACGAGGAGAGGCCCGGGGAGGTGGGGGGCGGGGGAGAGAGATTGCCATCCTCTCGCTCCTCCGCTCCAGAGGGCGGGGGCGATGCCCCGTTATAGCCCCGGGGCATCGCTATCGCTCTCGCGAATGAAGGAGGGGCTTTGTACACCCCTCCGGGGAGGGGGCTCTATACACCCCCCCCCCCGTGGAGGATCGCGCCGACGTCTCTGAGGGCCGGAGGCGGCGGCGCGAGTGGCAGCAGGTGGCTGCAGAATTGGCCTCTCACCGTCGACCGTCTTGCTAGGAGCGCTCGACGAGGAGAGGTCTGGGGAGGGGGCTTTATACACCCCCCCCCGTGGAGGAGCTCGCGCCGTCGTCTCCCTGCCTATTGCGGCAGACAACGGCGCAAGCTAGGGGCGGGGGAAAGAGAACGGAGTACTCTCTCTCCCCCACTCCTGAGGGCGCGGTGACGGAGCCGGGATTAAATTCCTGACTCCGTCCCTGCGGCGGGGACTCGGGGCGCTGGATGTGGGCCATCCAACGTCCCTGAAAACAGGGTCCCCCAGAGGAGTTGGTGCCCCAGATGTTCCGGGGCATCACTCGAGGAGGAGGAGGGGCTTTATACACCCCTCCGGGAGGGGGCTTCATACACCCCCCCCCCGAGGAGGGCTCGCTCCTGCACGGAGCGAGCAACAGCGCAAGCGGGGCTGCGGAGAATGCGCAAGCGGGCCCGCGGCCCCGCTTCCAGCTGAGTAGGCGGAACATCGTGGAGGTTTTAGTCGGTATGGGTGCCCCTTCCGGGCATCGAGCCCGACACTACCCGTGGCCGACCCAGCCGCGGGTGTGCGTAAATGCATTTCCCCCACGTTAAAAAAAAAAAAAAAAAAAAGGTTAGGTTGGGGTGCAATGCCAGGATACCTCCACGAAACCCCGGGTGTTGTAGTTCCTCTTGAATGCTTGCATTCGGGGGGAAGGGCAACACTTGGCTCGGTGCACCCTGGGCAACGGTTAATAACTTTCCTTCGGGGATCTTGTTAGCCGTTGGCTGAATTCCTGGCGGGGTCTCTCTGCGATCCCTATGTCTCGGCATAGGGCGCAGCAGAGAGACGGGGAGGGGGCGATGAAGGATCGCCCCAGCGGACCTTCGGGTCGTGGGATGGCCGGCCTTCAAGGCTGGCGGCGCGGCAGGGAGGGTCAACTCGGCCACCCTGTCGGGCACCTCGGGATGGAGCAGTTCTGTCTGCAGTGGGCCTTCGGGCCGGGGGATGGCGGACCTTCAAGGTCTGCGGCGCGGCGGGGAGGGTCAAGTCGGCCACCTCGTCGGGCAAGCTGGCGGTCAAGCCAGTTTTGTGTGTGTTTGCGTGAGTGTTTGTTTGTGTGTTTTTATAGGCAGCCGGCACTTTACGCCGGCACCCCAAAACATGGCAGATTCAAAGAGACAAGTAAAACTACCCCAGGGAGGTAAAGCCGGCAACGGACAATCCTTCCCTCCTCCGGGAGGCTGCCCCTCGTATTCTGGGGGGGGCAAGAGTCGCCATTTATCGTCAATTGAAATTGTGGAGTGTCCCAAGAGGGACGAGAAGAGGACGTCATTGAGGAGAGAGCCCGCTCTGGACTCCGACGACTATTCGTCGGATTCCAGACCCGGCTCCGCGATGAGCATTGCGTCATCAGGACGCAAGAGGAGGAACAGCGGCGGTGGAAGTGGCTCAGATTCCGACGGGGATCGGGGCTCTAGACCACCAGCCGCTAGGAGAGGAAGAGGTCGCCCTCCAACCACGGGCCAATACGTCGGGCTCGCCAAGGCGAAGACGGAGTTGAACGCACTCAAGCGTGAAGAACTCCGCCTGCAGGCCGAGGCGGACCTGGCGAACTACGTCCGGGAGGACAGAGAACGGAGGAAAGCTCGCACGTTGACGAGGACCGGGAGCGATTCTGGCCCCAAGTCAAGTCACGAGCTAGTGAGCGCTGTTGCAGACAGTCTCACTGTCATCACGGAGGTCGCGACGAAGTCGTCGAACCTTAAGGGGACACTAGTCCGGAGCCTTAAGGACGCGGCGGCTTCGATCCGGGAGGCGGTCACGGAGTTGTCTTCACTCTCCGTGTCCGATGAGAACCAGCTCCTCCAGGCCGACAACGCTCGGCTGAAGGCGGAAGTGGGCGATCTCCGTAAGGAGGTCGCTCAGATGAAGCTGGATATGGAGGAGCTGAAGAGGGCACAGAGGCAGACGGTGGCTCCCTCGGTCGTTCGCGAGAGCGTCGAGGTCGAGCCGATCCGTCCTGCCTCGCAGACACGGCGTGGAGGCGGAGCGATCCGCCGAAACGCCCCACCGGACAAGGACGGAGACGAGTTCGAGCGGGACATCATGGTGAAGGTGGGGACCATGATGAACGCTCGGCTCGAGGCGCTGGCACGCAGGCTTCCTCCGGAGCCGCGTACCCGGCCCCCACTAGCAGCGGACAAGAGGCAGGGTAAGGCAGCCACAGCTGCGGCCCCTGCCCCTGTGCCGGCAGTCGGGGAGCCGAAAAGGAAGAGACGTAAGAAGAAGAAGAAGAAGAAGAAGGCCGGCGCTGGTCCTTTACAACCAGCGTCGGCGAAACAGCCCAAGGCACTGCCCCCAGCGCCGAAGGCTATGAAGGAGAAATGGAGCGACGTGGCGAGGCGTGGCAAAACCAATGGGTCTGGTGCGGTGCAGAGGGCACCGCAGACCAGGAACCCGGCGGCAAAGCTGCGCCCGCCACGTACGTCAGCCGTGGTCCTGACTCTCGAGCCTATTGCTCGGGAGAAAGGGTTCACGTACATGGACGCGCTCAATAAGGCCAAGTCGTCCATTGTCCTGGCCGACCACGGCATACCGCCTCTGAGCTTCCGAATTTCGCAAGCCGGGGCGCGTATGCTGGAGGTCAAGGGTCCGGACAGTGCCGACAAAGCCGATTTACTGGCGGAGAAGATTAAGGAGGTAGTACCGGCGGAGTTCGTCCGCGTCACCAGGCCGTCGAAGTGCGCAGAAATGCGTATTTCCGGCCTCGACGACTCCGTCACTTCGGACGAGGTAGCGGAGGCGGTCGCGCGCATCGGCGGATGCTCGATCGACTCCATCAGGTATAGCGAGGTTCGCACAAACCTGATCGGAGTCGGCTCGATGTGGCTGAGATGCCCGATCGCCGCCGCCAAGGAGGTGGCACTGGGGGGCACACTGCTCGTAGGTTGGACCTCGGCAAGGGTCCACCTGCTGGAGCGCAAGCCCTTTGTGTGCTTCAAATGTCTGGAGGTAGGTCACGTACGTGCTAAGTGCCCATCCAAGGTGGACCGCAGCGATAAGTGTTATCGCTGCGGACAGCCTGGACACGTAGCGAGCGTATGCACCGCTGCGGCTCGCTGCATGCTGTGTGCGGCAGCGAACCAAAGCGCTGACCATAGGATGGGAGGCAAGGGTTGCAACGCCCTCAAGCCCAAGCCCAAGCAGAGGATGGGAGACGGAGCGAGGGTGGATCGTAAGACCACTTCGACTCCGGCCCGCCCTGCGAAGGCGAAGGCTAAGGACATGCCGATGTCTGTTGACCCTGGGCCTAGTGCCCCGGGTCCGGGACGTCGGTGATGTCGGGATCGGCGGGTGACGAACGGGGGTTCGTCGTCCGCACGCCAATCGATCCCCCAAGCGGGTCGGCGCACTGGGTGCCTGGTGCGCTGATGCCGAGAGGGCACGTCCTGACGAGGACGTTAGGAAGAGTGTCACGCCTGCGGGCTGTGGCTGCCGCGGACAGGGATACGGAAGAGTCGTCCCACGTACTCGCGTCCCTGTCGCGATCGCGGAAGGGAAGGGGCACCCCAGGTTTTTAGTGAGTATACCGCCTCACTTTAGGAGGTGGGAGTCTCACATATCCTCCGGCTCCCCCCGGGGCTGGAGGAATCCGTAATTTGGATTTTCCTGGGTAAAAAAATAAAAAAAAAAAAAAAAAAAGGTTAGGTTAGGTTAGGTTAGGTTGGAGTGGCGTTCTGTCTGCGGTCGAGAACGCTGCGTTTATGTCTGCTCCGCGCAAAAAATTCGCCGTGGTGGTAAAAGTTTGTTCCGGAGTACAAATTTTACACCGGAAGTGTCGTGGTGGTGTGATGCACCGTTTGGTGGTTGTGGATTTCTCCTGCGGGAACTCTCCGCAGGGATAAGTGGGAGTGATTTTCGGGAAGGAAGAATATTCCTTCCAGAACATTCGAAAATTCGCTCGGCCACTTCGAGGAAGTGAGTAGTCCGCGGGCGGGCCGATATCCAGTCGGCCACGGCGCGGAGTGCGGCGCGCGGGGACGAGTCTACGCCTCTGGATAAGGACTATAAGGTGTATGAACTCTATATAGTTAGGTTAAGTAGTTTTTAAGCTAGCTTTAAGGTAGTTCTTAAGTTAGTTTTTAAGCTGCTAGGATTAAGGTTGTGTATATATGTAAATATTTAAATTTTTGTTTAATTGTTTACATGTATATAGTGTTAGGATATATATATTAATGTGTATATAGCGGGTGCTGTTGCGCAGAGCAGCCCACGTAGGAGCTTGGCTATGCCCAAGCCACTACGTAACGCCTCCGGGCGATTTTCGAAAGGCCCTTGTCAGGGCCAGGCCGGGGGTCCTCCTCTGGGCCCACCGGTTTCGGTGGACCCCGAGAAGGACTCATGCCCTTCTCAGGGCCAATTTAAAGCCCCTTCTCAGGGCACGTCCGAACGAGTTTCGGGGTCGGAGGCCAGCCGCGCGTCGTCCGCGGCTGGCTTCCTGCGGGCTTATTGCGGGGCAGATGTGCCGTCGGACTCCGACGAATCCGTGATTTTCACCTCGGACACAGACTCGATGGCGGTCGACGGCCGCACCGAGTCCCGCAAGCGAGCCTTTCTAAAGAAAGGCTCGGAAGGCTCCTCGGACAATACGGGGAAGCCGAAACGGAAAGCGGGGGCCAAGAAGGCTAAGCCGCTGGCGGCGGACAGCCATGACGTGGGTCTGGCAGACGCCCAGCGTCAGCTGGACCTGGCTCGGCGGAGCCAAGTCCCGAAAGAGTTGGAGGAGCTGGTCGCGGCCAAGGAGCAGCGGACGCGCGTCGCCCGGGCTAAGTCCGGGTACGGCGCGTCCCGCATCCTATATACGGACCACTCCTTGGCGGAGCTCGAGAGGATGGCGCAGGAGGACGAGGAGGAGATTGTGGAGGTCGTCTCGAAGTCCTCTAACTTGAAAGGGACTTTCCAAAAGTCCCTAAAATGCAGGGCCGCCAGTATGCGCAGCATCGTGAGCGAGCTGGCGCAGCGTACGGCAACGGACGAGACGAGGCAGCTGCAGGCGAAAGTGGATCGCCTGCAGGCGGAGGCCACGTCTCACCCGGCCGAACCGCTGCTGAGGCCCGAAGCTGGGGGCCTCCCTCCCTCCAACCTTGAGGATATCATTCGCAAGGTTGTGATGGAGGAGAGGGCCTTCACTAGGGCCTGCTTCGCGGGAATAGAAGACCGGCTCCTGCCGGTGCGATGCCTCCGCCCACCGCTTGCGGCGGACAAGAGGCGTAGTGAGCCGGGACCGCCGGTGCTGTGTCCCCGCCCGCCGCCCGCGGCGGACTGGAGACAGAGCGAGCCGGGCCCGTCCACGCAGCGCCTCCGACCGCCGCCCGCGGTGGACAAGAGGAGTAGTGAGCCGGGGCCATCCCCGCTCACCCAGGCGGACGCCCTCCTCCCTTCTACCACCCCGTCCAACCAGCATGGCTGGACGAAAGTGGTTAAGGGAAAAGGGAAGGCGAAGAAGAAGGTGGTGGCCACCCCCCCTACCGTCCCTGCCCCCGGCCCGTCGGCTCAGCCAACGATCAAGGGAAAAGGGAAGGGGAAGAAATCGGCCCCCAAGCCCTATACCGCTGCTCCTACAGCGAAAAGGGCCCCGACTGGCGCGAAGAAGGGACTCGCTCTTCCCAAGTCTGCGGCCGTTGTGGTGACGCTCACCACGGAGGCCGCGGAGCGTGGGGAGACATACATGTCTCTTCTGATGCGGGCCCGCACTAACGCCGATCCCGCTCAGCTTGGGATCGGCGAAATTACGTGCCGGCGGACCCAAACGGGGGCTCGAATCTTCGAGTTCCCAGGAACTCAGGGTGGTGCACACGCAGACCTCTTTGCAGCGAAGCTGAAAGAGGTCATTTCGGATGCGGCCAAGGTGGCTAGACCCACCAAAACCGCAGCCTTGGAGGTGACCGAGCTTGACGACTCGGTCACCAAAGAGGAGGTGGTGGCGGCGATCGCAGCGATAGGGGGCTGCGACGTCACAGCGGTGCAAGGGCGGGCCATCAGGCCCGGCCGCGGTGGTATGGGCACTATCCGCCTTGAGTGCCCAGTCGCCGCAGCTAAAGCTGTCCTCACCAAAGGACGGCTTTCCGTCGGTTTCGGGTCAAGTGTGGTCCGGGCACTTGCAGAGCAACCTCTGCGCTGCTTCAAGTGCTTCGGCATCGGCCACACTCGGGCCCTCTGCCCGTCCAAGGTGGACAGGAAGGGCCTTTGCTACCGCTGTGGCAAAGAGGGTCACATGTCCGCCTCCTGCAAGGCCACCAGGCCGCACTGTGCGGTGTGTGCCGCCAGTGGTCGTCCGGCGGACCACGTAATGAAGGGGAGCAATTGTAATCCTCCCCTTAGGAAGGGCAAAGTGCAGGCACTTTACCGGCCTGCCGCTGCCACCACCGTTCCTGAAACAGGAACCTCGGAGGCCGCGGAGGAGGGTGCGATGTCCGATTAAGTCCAACATCGCATCCTCCAGGCGAACACCAACCACTGCGGAGCAGCCCAGGATTTGCTGACGCAGACCGTGGCTGAGTGGTTGGTGGACGTGCTGTGGTCGCCGAGCCGTATTCGGTCCCCGGTCGTTGGCTGGGTGATCAGGACGGCCTGGTGGCACCGGTGATGCGGTCTTCCTCAGACTCCCCTCCCCTCTCGACCTTAGAGAGAGGACCGGGATACGTGGCCGCCGCCTCCTCCCTGGTGGTGATTAGCGGGAACGAGGCACGGGGGTGCCTCCTCCCGCATTGCACTGATCACCACCACCGTCGGGCGGGAGCGACCTTAAGGTTGTTCCCGGGCCCCTCCTGGAAAGGAGGTGCGTGCAGGCCCCGCTGTAAAAGCGGGCAATCGTCGGAAGAGGACTGGACGTCAAGGCTCCGCCGGTTACCCAGTCCTCCTCCACATAGACGAGGGAGGAATATCGTGGAGTTTTTTAGTCGGTAGGGGTGCCATTGCACACTGGCGCAGAGTCCGACACTACCCGTGGCCGACCCAGCCGCGGGTGTGCGTAAACGCATTTTTCTTCACGAAAAACAAAAAAAAAAAAAAAAAAAAAAAAAGGTTAGGTTAGGTTAGGTTAGGTTAGGTTAGGTTAGGTTAGGTTAGGTTAGGTTAGGTTAGGTTAGGTTGGGGTGCGATGCCAGGATACCTCCACGAAACCCCGGGTGTTGCAGTTCCTCTTGAATGCTTGCATTCGGGGGGAAGGGCAACACTTGGCTCGGTGCACCCTGGGCAACGGTTAATAACTTCCTTTCGGGGATCTTGTTAGCCGTTGGCTGAATTCCTGGCGGGGCCTCTCTGCGATCCCTATGTCTCGGCATAGGGCGCAGCAGAGAGGCAGGAGGCGTGGTCACACTCTATGACCACGCGTGGGGCTCGCCCCGGCGCCCTGGATAGTCCGGGAAGCGGCGAGGCGAGTCGGAGGGTGGTGTGCCTTCATGGCACTCAGCGCGCGGCAGGGAGGGTCAACTCGGCCACCCTGTCGGGCAGCTGGCGGAGCAGCTTTTGCTGCAGAGGGCCTCCGGGCCGGTGTATGGCGAGCCTGCAAGGCTCGCGGCGCGGCGGGGAGGGTCAACTCGGCCACCCCGTCGGGCAACTGGTGTGAAGGCCTTTCTTTCAGCCAGTATTTTTTTTTTTTTTTTTTTTTTTTTTTTTTTCTTCTCGTCTTGTGTTCTGTCCACTTCGTTGTTCTTGTCTGTGTTCTTTGTTTTATGTATTGTGTCGTCCCTATAGGTTGCCGGTCCTTCACCGGCGCCCCCAAAAATGGCTGACTCAAAGAGAAATGTAAGACTACCCCAGGGAGGTAAAGCCGTCTCCGACGGACAATCCTTCCCTCCTCCGGGAGGCTGCCCCTCGTATTCTGGGGGGGGCAAAAGTCACCATTCTACAGCACAGAAGGAAGTAGGTCCCGCGAGGGACGTGAAAGGGCGCTTCATCAAAGCGCGGCCAGTCCTTGACTCGGACGACATCGAGTCGGGCTCGGCGGGCTCCACCATGAGCCTCGATTCAGTCGGGGCGAGTGCGGTGGGGCGCAAGAGGAGGATGTCGGGCTGCGACTCGGGCTCCGACGCTTCCACTCGGGAGCGCAGCCGGTACGAGCCGCTAGCCAGACGGGGGAAAGGTTACCCTGACCGGATGACCGGGACGTCGTTCGGGCTCTCCAAGGGCAAATCGGAGTTGATCGCCTTAAGGCGTGAAGAACACCGATTACAGGCCGAGGAGGACCTGGCGACGCGCATCAGGGAGAACCGCGAGAGGCGGATAGCTCGCCTATCGGCAGGGGATGGGAGCTATCCCATTCCCAGGTCGAGTGCTGAGCTGGTGGGTGCTGTGGTGGACAGCCTCACTATAGTCACGGAGGTTGCGACGAAGTCGTCGAACCTTAAGGGGACTTTTGTCCGATCCCTTAAGGATGCGGCGGCTTCCATTAGGACGGCGGTGACGGAGCTGGCCACCCACTCCGTCTCCGATGAGACTAAGCTTCTCCAGGCCGACAATGCTCGGCTGAAGGCTGAAGTGGGCTGTCTCCGTAAGGAGATGGCTCAGATGAAGCTGGATGTGGAGGAGCTTAGGAAGGCGCAAGGGCAGACGACCCCGGCTCCCTCTACTGCTCGCAAGAGCACGGAGGTTGAGCCACCCTGCCCTGCACCGCTCCCCAGGCGCGAAAGCGGAGAAATCCGCAGTGGCGCCCCACCGGCGAGGGACAGTGAGTTCGAGCGGGAGATCATGGTTCGAGTAGGTACCATGGTGGACGCTCGACTCGAGGCGTTGGCTCAGCGGCTTCCACCGGAGAAACGTTCCCGGCCCCCACTGGCTGCGGATAAGAGACAGGCTCAGGCAGCGAAAGCTGCGGCCCCTGTCTCCAAACCGCCGGTCGGTGAGGGCAAAGGGAAGATGACCCGAGGGAAGCAGAAGAGCGGTACAACGCCTAAGGACGTGACGAAGCCACGGGTGCTGCCCCTGGCACCCAAGGCGATGACTGCGGCGTGGAGCAGCGTGGTGAAGCGTGGTCAAACCAACGGGGCTGGCGCGGTGCAAACTGCACCGCATACCAGGACTCCGGCGGTGAAACTGCGCCAACCACGATCGTCGGTGGTCACCCTGAATCTGCAGCCTAGTGCTGTGGAGAAGGGTGTGACCTTCAACGAGGTGCTCACGAAGGCCAGGGCTCACGTCCGTTTGCCCGACCTCGGCATCGATAAACCACTGGGTTTCCGAGTTGCGGTTACCGGTGCGCGTATGCTCGAGGTAATGGGTGACGGTAGTGGGCCCAAGGCTGACGCATTGGCGGAGAGATTGAGGGAATGCCTCCCGGCGGAGCTCGTCCGAATCTCCAGGCCGATGAAGTGCGCAGAAATGCGCATTTCCGGCCTAGACGACTCCGTCTCATCGGATGAAGTCGCGGCTGAAGTCGCACGTGTCGGCGGTTGTTCGCCCGACTCGATAAGGTACAGCGAGGTTCGCTGTAACTTTATCGGGATCGGGTCGATGTGGCTGCGGTGTCCGGTGTCGGCCGCCAAAGCGGTAGCAGCGACGGGAAAGTTGCTCGTGGGCTGGGTCTCGGCTAGAGTCCACCTGCTTGAGCCGAAGCCCTTCGTTTGCTTCCGCTGTCTGGAGGAGGGCCACGTGAGGCAGAAATGCCCATCGAAGGTGGACCGCAGCGATCTCTGTTATCGCTGCGGGAAGCCTGGCCACGTGGCCTGCGAGTGTTCGGCCGCGGCTCACTGTGTGCTCTGTGCCGCAGCGAGCCGCAAGGCCGACCACCGCATGGGTGGAAAGGGGTGCGATTCCCTGAAACCCAAACCGAGGCGGAGAAGGCGCGGAGCGAGGGCGGACCGTAAGGCCGCTTCGACTCCAAGCCGCTCTGCTGAGGCGCGGGCGAAGGAAGCGCCGATGTCCGTTGATCCGGGGCCTAGTGCCCCGGGTCCGGGACGTCGGTGATGGGATCTGAGCGGGTGACGAGTGGGTGCTCGTTGCCCGCTTGCATAGGGTCTCCCAAGCCGGACGGCGCACGAGTGCTCTGTGCGCCTCCGAGATGTCCCCGTCGACGTCACGTCCCGACGGTGAGGATGGAGCCGGATGTGGCTGACCGTAGGTAGGGCTGCGGATAGAATGCTAAGGCGACCACGTAGCCCTACTACATGCGGCGGGATGGAGAACCCCGGGTTTTTAGTGGGTATGCCGTTCACTCTGGACGGAGAGTCCCACATATCCACCTGCTCCACCCAGAGTAGGTGGAATCCGTAACGGATTTTCCCGGGTCAAAAAAAAAAAAAAAAAAAAAAAAGGTTAGGTTAGGTTAGGTTCTTCCCAGTGGCGTTCTGTCTGCGGTCGAGAACGCTGCGTTTATGTCTGCTCCGCGCAAAAAATTCGCCGTGGTGGTAAAAGTTTGTTCCGGAGTACAAATTTTACACCGGAAGTGTCGTGGTGGTGTGATGCACCGTTTGGTGGTTGTGGATTTCTCCTGCGGGAACTCTCCGCAGGGATAAGTGGGAGTGATTTTCGGGAAGGAAGAATATTCCTTCCAGAACATTCGAAAATTCGCTCGGCCACTTCGAGGAAGTGAGTAGTCCGCGGGCGGGCCGATATCCAGTCGGCCACGGCGCGGAGTGCGGCGCGCGGGGACGAGTCTACGCCTCTGGATAAGGACTATAAGGTGTATGAACTCTATATAGTTAGGTTAAGTAGTTTTTAAGCTAGCTTTAAGGTAGTTCTTAAGTTAGTTTTTAAGCTGCTAGGATTAAGGTTGTGTATATATGTAAATATTTAAATTTTTGTTTAATTGTTTACATGTATATAGTGTTAGGATATATATATTAATGTGTATATAGCGGGTGCTGTTGCGCAGAGCAGCCCACGTAGGAGCTTGGCTATGCCCAAGCCACTACGTAACGCCTCCGGGCGATTTTCGAAAGGCCCTTGTCAGGGCCAGGCCGGGGGTCCTCCTCTGGGCCCACCGGTTTCGGTGGACCCCGAGAAGGACTCATGCCCTTCTCAGGGCCAATTTAAAGCCCCTTCTCAGGGCACGTCCGAACGAGTTTCGGGGTCGGAGGCCAGCCGCGCGTCGTCCGCGGCTGGCTTCCTGCGGGCTTATT
Organism: Ennomos fuscantarius; assembly: GCA_905220475.3. Lineage (NCBI taxonomy): Eukaryota > Metazoa > Arthropoda > Insecta > Lepidoptera > Geometridae > Ennomos > Ennomos fuscantarius. Next base: position 49,321 of record HG992040.1, on the reverse strand, counting down.
GCGGGGCAGATGTGCCGTCGGACTCCGACGAATCCGTGATTTTCACCTCGGACACAGACTCGATGGCGGTCGACGGCCGCACCGAGTCCCGCAAGCGAGCCTTTCTAAAGAAAGGCTCGGAAGGCTCCTCGGACAATACGGGGAAGCCGAAACGGAAAGCGGGGGCCAAGAAGGCTAAGCCGCTGGCGGCGGACAGCCATGACGTGGGTCTGGCAGACGCCCAGCGTCAGCTGGACCTGGCTCGGCGGAGCCAAGTCCCGAAAGAGTTGGAGGAGCTGGTCGCGGCCAAGGAGCAGCGGACGCGCGTCGCCCGGGCTAAGTCCGGGTACGGCGCGTCCCGCATCCTATATACGGACCACTCCTTGGCGGAGCTCGAGAGGATGGCGCAGGAGGACGAGGAGGAGATTGTGGAGGTCGTCTCGAAGTCCTCTAACTTGAAAGGGACTTTCCAAAAGTCCCTAAAATGCAGGGCCGCCAGTATGCGCAGCATCGTGAGCGAGCTGGCGCAGCGTACGGCAACGGACGAGACGAGGCAGCTGCAGGCGAAAGTGGATCGCCTGCAGGCGGAAGTCGGCCAGCTTCATAAGAAGCTGGCCGAGGCCACGTCTCACCCGGCCGAACCGCTGCTGAGGCCCGAAGCTGGGGGCCTCCCTCCCTCCAACCTTGAGGATATCATTCGCAAGGTTGTGATGGAGGAGAGGGCCTTCACTAGGGCCTGCTTCGCGGGAATAGAAGACCGGCTCCTGCCGGTGCGATGCCTCCGCCCACCGCTTGCGGCGGACAAGAGGCGTAGTGAGCCGGGACCGCCGGTGCTGTGTCCCCGCCCGCCGCCCGCGGCGGACTGGAGACAGAGCGAGCCGGGCCCGTCCACGCAGCGCCTCCGACCGCCGCCCGCGGTGGACAAGAGGAGTAGTGAGCCGGGGCCATCCCCGCTCACCCAGGCGGACGCCCTCCTCCCTTCTACCACCCCGTCCAACCAGCATGGCTGGACGAAAGTGGTTAAGGGAAAAGGGAAGGCGAAGAAGAAGGTGGTGGCCACCCCCCCTACCGTCCCTGCCCCCGGCCCGTCGGCTCAGCCAACGATCAAGGGAAAAGGGAAGGGGAAGAAATCGGCCCCCAAGCCCTATACCGCTGCTCCTACAGCGAAAAGGGCCCCGACTGGCGCGAAGAAGGGACTCGCTCTTCCCAAGTCTGCGGCCGTTGTGGTGACGCTCACCACGGAGGCCGCGGAGCGTGGGGAGACATACATGTCTCTTCTGATGCGGGCCCGCACTAACGCCGATCCCGCTCAGCTTGGGATCGGCGAAATTACGTGCCGGCGGACCCAAACGGGGGCTCGAATCTTCGAGTTCCCAGGAACTCAGGGTGGTGCACACGCAGACCTCTTTGCAGCGAAGCTGAAAGAGGTCATTTCGGATGCGGCCAAGGTGGCTAGACCCACCAAAACCGCAGCCTTGGAGGTGACCGAGCTTGACGACTCGGTCACCAAAGAGGAGGTGGTGGCGGCGATCGCAGCGATAGGGGGCTGCGACGTCACAGCGGTGCAAGGGCGGGCCATCAGGCCCGGCCGCGGTGGTATGGGCACTATCCGCCTTGAGTGCCCAGTCGCCGCAGCTAAAGCTGTCCTCACCAAAGGACGGCTTTCCGTCGGTTTCGGGTCAAGTGTGGTCCGGGCACTTGCAGAGCAACCTCTGCGCTGCTTCAAGTGCTTCGGCATCGGCCACACTCGGGCCCTCTGCCCGTCCAAGGTGGACAGGAAGGGCCTTTGCTACCGCTGTGGCAAAGAGGGTCACATGTCCGCCTCCTGCAAGGCCACCAGGCCGCACTGTGCGGTGTGTGCCGCCAGTGGTCGTCCGGCGGACCACGTAATGAAGGGGAGCAATTGTAATCCTCCCCTTAGGAAGGGCAAAGTGCAGGCACTTTACCGGCCTGCCGCTGCCACCACCGTTCCTGAAACAGGAACCTCGGAGGCCGCGGAGGAGGGTGCGATGTCCGATTAAGTCCAACATCGCATCCTCCAGGCGAACACCAACCACTGCGGAGCAGCCCAGGATTTGCTGACGCAGACCGTGGCTGAGTGGTTGGTGGACGTGCTGTGGTCGCCGAGCCGTATTCGGTCCCCGGTCGTTGGCTGGGTGATCAGGACGGCCTGGTGGCACCGGTGATGCGGTCTTCCTCAGACTCCCCTCCCCTCTCGACCTTAGAGAGAGGACCGGGATACGTGGCCGCCGCCTCCTCCCTGGTGGTGATTAGCGGGAACGAGGCACGGGGGTGCCTCCTCCCGCATTGCACTGATCACCACCACCGTCGGGCGGGAGCGACCTTAAGGTTGTTCCCGGGCCCCTCCTGGAAAGGAGGTGCGTGCAGGCCCCGCTGTAAAAGCGGGCAATCGTCGGAAGAGGACTGGACGTCAAGGCTCCGCCGGTTACCCAGTCCTCCTCCACATAGACGAGGGAGGAATATCGTGGAGTTTTTTAGTCGGTAGGGGTGCCATTGCACACTGGCGCAGAGTCCGACACTACCCGTGGCCGACCCAGCCGCGGGTGTGCGTAAACGCATTTTTCTTCACGAAAAACAAAAAAAAAAAAAAAAAAAAAAAAGGTTAGGTTAGGTTAGGTTAGGTTAGGTTAGGTTAGGTTAGGTTAGGTTAGGTTAGGTTAGGTTAGGTTCTTCCCAGTGGCGTTCTGTCTGCGGTCGAGAACGCTGCGTTTATGTCTGCTCCGCGCAAAAAATTCGCCGTGGTGGTAAAAGTTTGTTCCGGAGTACAAATTTTACACCGGAAGTGTCGTGGTGGTGTGATGCACCGTTTGGTGGTTGTGGATTTCTCCTGCGGGAACTCTCCGCAGGGATAAGTGGGAGTGATTTTCGGGAAGGAAGAATATTCCTTCCAGAACATTCGAAAATTCGCTCGGCCACTTCGAGGAAGTGAGTAGTCCGCGGGCGGGCCGATATCCAGTCGGCCACGGCGCGGAGTGCGGCGCGCGGGGACGAGTCTACGCCTCTGGATAAGGACTATAAGGTGTATGAACTCTATATAGTTAGGTTAAGTAGTTTTTAAGCTAGCTTTAAGGTAGTTCTTAAGTTAGTTTTTAAGCTGCTAGGATTAAGGTTGTGTATATATGTAAATATTTAAATTTTTGTTTAATTGTTTACATGTATATAGTGTTAGGATATATATATTAATGTGTATATAGCGGGTGCTGTTGCGCAGAGCAGCCCACGTAGGAGCTTGGCTATGCCCAAGCCACTACGTAACGCCTCCGGGCGATTTTCGAAAGGCCCTTGTCAGGGCCAGGCCGGGGGTCCTCCTCTGGGCCCACCGGTTTCGGTGGACCCCGAGAAGGACTCATGCCCTTCTCAGGGCCAATTTAAAGCCCCTTCTCAGGGCACGTCCGAACGAGTTTCGGGGTCGGAGGCCAGCCGCGCGTCGTCCGCGGCTGGCTTCCTGCGGGCTTATTGCGGGGCAGATGTGCCGTCGGACTCCGACGAATCCGTGATTTTCACCTCGGACACAGACTCGATGGCGGTCGACGGCCGCACCGAGTCCCGCAAGCGAGCCTTTCTAAAGAAAGGCTCGGAAGGCTCCTCGGACAATACGGGGAAGCCGAAACGGAAAGCGGGGGCCAAGAAGGCTAAGCCGCTGGCGGCGGACAGCCATGACGTGGGTCTGGCAGACGCCCAGCGTCAGCTGGACCTGGCTCGGCGGAGCCAAGTCCCGAAAGAGTTGGAGGAGCTGGTCGCGGCCAAGGAGCAGCGGACGCGCGTCGCCCGGGCTAAGTCCGGGTACGGCGCGTCCCGCATCCTATATACGGACCACTCCTTGGCGGAGCTCGAGAGGATGGCGCAGGAGGACGAGGAGGAGATTGTGGAGGTCGTCTCGAAGTCCTCTAACTTGAAAGGGACTTTCCAAAAGTCCCTAAAATGCAGGGCCGCCAGTATGCGCAGCATCGTGAGCGAGCTGGCGCAGCGTACGGCAACGGACGAGACGAGGCAGCTGCAGGCGAAAGTGGATCGCCTGCAGGCGGAAGTCGGCCAGCTTCATAAGAAGCTGGCCGAGGCCACGTCTCACCCGGCCGAACCGCTGCTGAGGCCCGAAGCTGGGGGCCTCCCTCCCTCCAACCTTGAGGATATCATTCGCAAGGTTGTGATGGAGGAGAGGGCCTTCACTAGGGCCTGCTTCGCGGGAATAGAAGACCGGCTCCTGCCGGTGCGATGCCTCCGCCCACCGCTTGCGGCGGACAAGAGGCGTAGTGAGCCGGGACCGCCGGTGCTGTGTCCCCGCCCGCCGCCCGCGGCGGACTGGAGACAGAGCGAGCCGGGCCCGTCCACGCAGCGCCTCCGACCGCCGCCCGCGGTGGACAAGAGGAGTAGTGAGCCGGGGCCATCCCCGCTCACCCAGGCGGACGCCCTCCTCCCTTCTACCACCCCGTCCAACCAGCATGGCTGGACGAAAGTGGTTAAGGGAAAAGGGAAGGCGAAGAAGAAGGTGGTGGCCACCCCCCCTACCGTCCCTGCCCCCGGCCCGTCGGCTCAGCCAACGATCAAGGGAAAAGGGAAGGGGAAGAAATCGGCCCCCAAGCCCTATACCGCTGCTCCTACAGCGAAAAGGGCCCCGACTGGCGCGAAGAAGGGACTCGCTCTTCCCAAGTCTGCGGCCGTTGTGGTGACGCTCACCACGGAGGCCGCGGAGCGTGGGGAGACATACATGTCTCTTCTGATGCGGGCCCGCACTAACGCCGATCCCGCTCAGCTTGGGATCGGCGAAATTACGTGCCGGCGGACCCAAACGGGGGCTCGAATCTTCGAGTTCCCAGGAACTCAGGGTGGTGCACACGCAGACCTCTTTGCAGCGAAGCTGAAAGAGGTCATTTCGGATGCGGCCAAGGTGGCTAGACCCACCAAAACCGCAGCCTTGGAGGTGACCGAGCTTGACGACTCGGTCACCAAAGAGGAGGTGGTGGCGGCGATCGCAGCGATAGGGGGCTGCGACGTCACAGCGGTGCAAGGGCGGGCCATCAGGCCCGGCCGCGGTGGTATGGGCACTATCCGCCTTGAGTGCCCAGTCGCCGCAGCTAAAGCTGTCCTCACCAAAGGACGGCTTTCCGTCGGTTTCGGGTCAAGTGTGGTCCGGGCACTTGCAGAGCAACCTCTGCGCTGCTTCAAGTGCTTCGGCATCGGCCACACTCGGGCCCTCTGCCCGTCCAAGGTGGACAGGAAGGGCCTTTGCTACCGCTGTGGCAAAGAGGGTCACATGTCCGCCTCCTGCAAGGCCACCAGGCCGCACTGTGCGGTGTGTGCCGCCAGTGGTCGTCCGGCGGACCACGTAATGAAGGGGAGCAATTGTAATCCTCCCCTTAGGAAGGGCAAAGTGCAGGCACTTTACCGGCCTGCCGCTGCCACCACCGTTCCTGAAACAGGAACCTCGGAGGCCGCGGAGGAGGGTGCGATGTCCGATTAAGTCCAACATCGCATCCTCCAGGCGAACACCAACCACTGCGGAGCAGCCCAGGATTTGCTGACGCAGACCGTGGCTGAGTGGTTGGTGGACGTGCTGTGGTCGCCGAGCCGTATTCGGTCCCCGGTCGTTGGCTGGGTGATCAGGACGGCCTGGTGGCACCGGTGATGCGGTCTTCCTCAGACTCCCCTCCCCTCTCGACCTTAGAGAGAGGACCGGGATACGTGGCCGCCGCCTCCTCCCTGGTGGTGATTAGCGGGAACGAGGCACGGGGGTGCCTCCTCCCGCATTGCACTGATCACCACCACCGTCGGGCGGGAGCGACCTTAAGGTTGTTCCCGGGCCCCTCCTGGAAAGGAGGTGCGTGCAGGCCCCGCTGTAAAAGCGGGCAATCGTCGGAAGAGGACTGGACGTCAAGGCTCCGCCGGTTACCCAGTCCTCCTCCACATAGACGAGGGAGGAATATCGTGGAGTTTTTTAGTCGGTAGGGGTGCCATTGCACACTGGCGCAGAGTCCGACACTACCCGTGGCCGACCCAGCCACGGGTGTGCGTAAACGCATTTTTCTTCACGAAAAACAAAAAAAAAAAAAAAAAAAAAAAAGGTTAGGTTAGGTTAGGTTAGGTTAGGTTAGGTTAGGTTAGGTTAGGTTAGGTTAGGTTAGGTTAGGTTAGGTTCTTCCTGTCCGGGCGCTAAGGCCCGGCCTGCGAGCTAATCTCGTCAGTTTTTATTTTCTGACGGTTTAAAACTTTTATTTCAGAACTATTAATACCACTAGCTGGGAAGTCTGCCCCCCCCCTTGGCCACTCTAAGTTTCCTGACCTCTATTATTCATTATTGCGTTTCATATTGGTGGGTACATAATTTTTTCAGTGTCCTACACTTTATTATTATTATCCTATGCCTTGACTCCCAGGTTACATAAATTAGCACGCCCATATATTGAACGTTTACGTTCTACTAATAATATACATTCATATCAATAATTCAAATTTACGTTCTACATTATTTATACAAAGTTTCCTTAACACTATATTCTATGAATTAACCTGTTCTGGAATAAATACTTGACATCGCTCTTATACTAGTATCACAACTTCAATCTTAAGAAGATTAGCTTATTTAAATAACATAAAGTAACTTTTGCAAGTCCAAGCTTTGGGCCCACTCAAAGTGTACTGGCAAGTGAATTACATTCACAAAATAGTTTAATTAAATTCCTGTTATATTTTATAAATCATATTTAACAATAAATCAACTATTTAGCATTATCCAAGGTAAAAGCACAATATCTTGAATAATTTATCTGCAGTTCTAGTTAACAATACTGATACTATTTGCTTACCTCAATGATACATTAGCAATATTAATTCTTGGCTTAATCAGAGAAAAAGAAAATTGATTGGTATACTGCTTACAATGACATGGTTATGGTTATGTTAAAATATCAATAGGGAATTGATTACAGAGTAAAATAGATTTAAGAAAAATTTTTTCTATTTTATATACATATTAATTAATGAAACGGATTATGGACTCTCACAAAGCTTATTTATAATACAATTAGAATAATGGCATTAAAGCTGAGTTTAACCCCACATTTACATTACATTTGTCAAATTAATTACAGTTACTTACATTTTATACGTAGGTTTGGTTTTTATTCTACATTTCAATTATTCAATTCATTTACCTGGACGACCTAGTTTCGTCACTGTCCACTTTTCTATTATTAATTTTGTATACCTAGATTACATTGCCTTAATTGACCAATCCTAAATAAAATTTAATGTTTTATTAAAATAGCACAATTAAAATTAAATTCATGTTGACATATAAGTTAGATTAAATTTAAAGTTATAATAAATCATAATATATTTACAATTAAATTATTGCTAGGATATAATTACAGTTAAAATTACCTAAGTTACGTATACCTTTACTTAAGGTCAAAGTTAAAATTAACATCAAGATTACGACTAGACTTTAAAGACTTTAAAATTACAAAATGTTTGACTTAATAATGACCATTACAAATTTGCTCCAAAAATCTATAGGTCCTATACTGCCGTACTACCATTTGCTCTAGCCGTGGCACGGACCACTCTCTCAGCAAAGTCAAGAAAATGCCGCCTATCCTCATTGTCAACGATCAACTTAGAATAATTAGCCTGATTTACAACAATTTTAGTCTTATAATTTAGATCCAGTCGCAAAGCACCAAATCTCGAACATTCATCCAGTACATGGGTTACGGTCTCTGGCGTGTCCTGGTCACAGGGACAGTTAGGATCCGATGTAATCTTGAACCTATTCAGATACTCCCGAAATCCTCCATGTCCCGTGAATAGTTGTGCATGCAGGTTTGAAGGGCTGATTTTCCTCAGAACCGAGTATGCCTGGCGGACATCTGGGAAGAAGATTTTGGTGATTTTGCCCGTTGATGCTTCTTGGTATCTTCTATTCCAGGCTTCAATTGTTGATTGGCGTAAGGTGTATTTGAGGTAGGATATTGGGATCTTGTCATATATGGGCTTGGTCTTTTTTGTGAGTGCAGCGGTCTTCGCCAATTCGTCTGCTCGCTCATTACCTAGTATACCCTCGTATGCCTTTACCCAGAATAATTCGACCTTCCTGTGGGCGTCTTCCAGCTCATGTATGTGATTCCGGATTTTGGCCACTACTGGGTTTGGGTTCTCCGGATCCGATATCGACTCTAAAGCTGACCTTGAGTCACTTATTATCCTTGCCTTTGCTACAGTCCTATCTTTTCTGATCATTTCTATTGCCTGGCGAATTGCGATTAGCTCCGCTTGATACACAGAACAGTATGGTGCCAACAAAAAATTCGCCTTCCTGATCTCCAAACCATTTTCCCACCAGGTTATAGCTGCTCCCACCTTTCCTTCTATTTTACTTCCGTCGGTAAAGATTTGTGGTATTGTGTCCTCCAGTTCATCGACGTCCTCCTGAGTATTTAAGTAGCTGTGTGCTATTGGAAGCCTGACAGCTGGATGTGGTAATTCAAAGGGTGAGATTCGCCTCTCCACCTCTCTCCCCGGTAGGTCGGGGTGATGCTTCCCTTTTTTTAGCATATAGAGTTCCAAGGCTTCCTTAGCTCTTAAGTCCAGCGGGAGTATCCCTGCCAGGCAGAGCGCAGATGCATGGGAGACGGTTCTATGGGCTTTGGAAATCAGGATAGCGAACTTCCTGGTCAGTTGATTCAGCTTGGTTGCGATATATTTCTTCTCCACCACTGGCGCCCAAGTGTTGGCTGCATATAGCACAATTGGTTCAACTACTGCTGTATAAAGTAATTTTGTGATTTCTGGTCTCAGTCCCCAATTTGCCCTTGTTGCAGTTGCCACGGATCGATAAATTCCTACTGCTTTGTTAGTCGAATTCTGTATGTGTGTATTGAATGTTAACTTAGAATCAATAGTAAGTCCCAAGACCTTGAGTTCTTTTCCCACTACGATATCTACACCATTGAGTTTGAAGCTTGGTGAATCGTATTTGATTCTCTTGGTTACCACAATGGCCTGTGTTTTGTGTGCCGCGAACCGCATTTTACTGGATTTACCCCATTCAGCTATGTGTTGCAGCGCTGCATTGGTCATTCTCGTCAGCTCAGAGGTAGACGCAGCCACTGTGATAACCAAGATGTCATCAGCGAAAGCTTGGATATGGGCCTCCAGATCATCTGCTCTCTCAAACAATGTGTCCATTTGTACGTTCCACATAAGTGGTCCACATGTGGAACCTTGTATGCAGCCTTGATTCGTGGGTCGATCGATTTGTTCACCAGCATACTGAAGTCGGACTGCTCTCTGTGATAGGTAGCTTCGTACCAAGTGCAACAGGTCCTTGGGGCACTTTTTCTTAATTAGTTGCTGCAGGATTAGTGGCCACCAGGCCCCGTCGAACGCACCCTCTATATCCAAAGAAAGGACTGCGACCAGCTTCTTTTCTGCCACCCCACGTTTTATAATGCCCACGGCATCGTACAAGGCGTCCTCGGTACTTTTTTGCGGCATGAACCCATATTGGCGATTGCTTAAGAGTTTATTACTGCCAAGGTGCCACATTAGTCTAGCCGTGAACATTTTCTCTAGAATTTTTCCGAATATCGGGAGTAGTCCGATGGGTCGATATGACTTTGGCGCAGTATATTCTTCCTTCATTGGTTTCGGTATAACTCTAATAACCGCAACCTTCCATCTAACCGGGAAACACCCCATCTCCAGGCACTTGTTTACTATACCCAGGAAAAGATCACCGGTACCACCAATTGCTCTGGAGCAGATATCTGCAGTAAACCCATCGTCCCCCGGCGCCTTGGCTGGTCCCATTTTCCGGATTACATTGTTTAGTTCATAGGGTCTGAACTTTTGACTAGGTTCTAGTGCTGTGTTAACAGTGCTCATCTGGGTATTGAAGTAATCTTCTATCTCTGTTCGCAGTGCTGCCTGCTCCTGGGTATCCGTCCTTGGGTCATCTTCCGGGTAGAAAGTCTCCGCCAGAAGGGTTGCCGACTGAAGGGGATCCAATGTCTCCCCATTCCGGTCCTTAAGTAAAGTGTCACTTTGACGGGTGGCAACAGTTAGCGCTCGGTATACTTGCTGCCACATGGTACCCTTCTCTTGCCCTGTGCAATATTTCATCCAGCTATCCACTCTGGTTCTAACTATTGCATCCTTATATTCTTCCAGCGCCTTGAGGTAACTTTCAACGACGTATGGACGCCTTATTCTACTCGCTTTTCGAATCCTGTTACGACGTCGGATCACTTCGTTCTTTTGTTCGGTTAGTGCATTCGTCCACCACTTCAGTTTCCTGTTCTTATTATTAGTTGTTAAAGGCATACTCTCCGTACATGCTCGCGCAACACAGGCTGTAAAGTCTTCGATTAGCTGGTTCAGTTCACTAGGGCTTCTGATAGTGTCCAATTTTGAAGTCCGAACGTTTCTCCCGTCCAGTTCCTTGGCTAATGTTTCATCGAAGACCCCCCAGTCTGCGCGCGCGCTGTTATAGAGTCTCGTGGTTCTTCTTGGTATCCCTTCCGATTGTGAATTATATGTTACTTCGAATGTGATTGGACGGTGATCCGACGTCGTCACCAGGTTAGGTCTAACCTTCCAGTTGGTAACTTGTGGTAGAAGTGCATTTGTGCACGCTGTGACGTCGACTATGCTTTCAAAGGCTCTTCCGATTCTGAATGCACTGAAGGTAGGCACCCTACCAGTATTTAGCACCGCCATGTCCAGTTCCGCCAATAGCTCCACATATGCAGTCCCCCGACTATCCTCCTCGCATTCACCCCACCAACCACTCTTTGCGTTGATATCGCCCGCCAGGATGACGTGTCGAGTGTTCATACGTAGGCATCGTGCGCGTCGTGCCGTGACATCAACCGTTAGCCGCCATACCGGTACCGTCAGAAGTGATATTTAATATAATAAGTTGGCTACGATAGTTAAAAATGAGCTGTGCAGGATGTACATTGCAAATTGCGCGAGGGGAGCTGCTTAAATGTTGTGGATGCAGCGAAGTTTTCCATTATCGTTGCCTTAATATGACCAGTACATACTATGCTGAGAAGAAAAAAACTCTGATGACTTCATGGCACTGCCCGAAATGCGAAAATGCTATCAGAAGAATAAGAAATGACGATACTCCAGTTCGAAAATCATGCCATCCAATACACGACGAGACCAACATGTCCATCGACGATCAGATTAATGATGACCAAAGCGTCTCCGGAGATACAATAAGCTGGACTACACAAGAACATAATACACAACATATCTTGGACAAAAACATACAGCAAACGCAAAGCGAACAACAGATTACACTGACGCAATTTAGCCGCCTGCTAGACACAAAATTAGATGAAAAACTTGAGGAAAACAACCAAACAATACTGACAGAAATAAGAACTACATTCCAGAACGAAATCACTAAAGCTATAGCCCAATTGAGGTTAGAAATGGCACAAAATACGGAAGGAATACTACAAAAACAAACAATATTTCAAGAGAATATCGCTGATATAAAACAGAAAATACACTATCTAGAAACAGAAAAGAATAAGCTACAAAAAGAAATAGAAGAAATTAGAAAACATACTCAAACCATAACACCACTAGAAATGAGTCACGAACGCTCAAATTTATTTGTGATTTATGGGCTACAAGAATACCAATCGGAAACTGAAAATGAACTTGAACATAGAATAATCTACGCTTTCAATGACATATTAGGAATTGACCTAAACGGATACATAGAGGAGATTTCGCGTATTGGCAAAAGAGGACCACGACGCCCAGTCAAAGTCGAGCTCATTAGTAAGAAAATGACCAAGTACATCTTAAAAAATGTGCGTTATTTCAAATCAACCGGGCTTTATGTAATAGAATATCTAGACAAAAAAACAATAGCTGAAAGAAAACTCCAGAAAGAACTATCAAACCAAGAAAGGCACAAAGAAATCAATAAAACTATTACTAGAAATACTTCTACAGCCCAGATTGACAACAATACCTCATTGGAATCCACACAGCATAGAAACAGCCAAGCTACAGCTGGCGCAGAAAACAATCCATCATATATCCATCATCGATCCAGAGATAGTACCCATACATTTCGGCCCAGAAACATGTTTCGATTTTGAAATATTTATTCAGAATGTTCAAAGCATTAAGAATAAAATACACCTACTTGAAGACCTGCTACAGGATAGCCAAATAAGTACCTTATGCCTATGCGAGACCTGGATACAAGAACAACAGAAGCACCTCATCACTATCAACGGCTATGAGTTTGGATCAGCCTTCTGCCGTCGCAACCACCGTGGAGGGGGAACCGCTATCTTGGTGCGCAAGGGCCTGGACTACATCGACTTACCGGATTTTTCGGCACTCTCAGTTGAGTACATAATTGAATGTTGTGCATTAGAGATTAGATCACAAAACACAATTATTATTAATGTATATAGACCTGATCGTGAGATCGAAACGTTTTTTTCCGTGCTTGATAAAATTATGAAATTAGTTATACCTACTTACCAGAATAAACGAGTTATTATAACCGGGGATTTTAATATAGATATGATGTCTCACTCTAAAGATAGCCTAAGACTAGTTAATGATATGCTTGAGTACAATTTCCATCAAATTATAAAAACACCTACTAGAGTTACACCCAGTACTTCGACATGTATAGATCTTATATTTACAAATCATAAATACTATTCAATAGAAGTAATAAATAACGGCATATCCGACCACAATTGTATAACGTATAAACAAATAACTTTAAAAACTAACCAAACCGAAAACTGCTACTACGTAACTAAAAGAATATTCAACGACAAAAACTTACTAAAATTCAAATCGGAACTTAGCTATATAATTTGGAATGATATACTAATCGAACATGATATAAATAAAAACTATGAGATTTTTCACACTAAATTACAATTAATATTAAACAAAACCATACCAAAACAACGTTTAAAAATAAAACCTCTCAAAAATAAAAACACTTATTTAACTAGGGGTATAAAAAAGTCGTGTAAACATAAAAGATTACTAAAAATAATGAATGAGCAAATACAAAACGATGTTTTAAAAATACATTATAAGAACTATGAAAAACTTCTAAAAAAGTGTATAAAATCATCTAGAAAAATTAATTTTATAAACGACATGAAATTATCGAAAAATAAAACAAAAACCATGTGGGGAATCATTAAACAAATATCTAAGCCAAAAAATCTAACCAAAAATCATACAAATATTACTCTTAACTCTGATAGTAAGTCGATTAGCTCGCCGCTAGCAGTCGCAAATAAATTTAATACCTACTTCGCGTCTGTCGGGGAACAGAGCGCTGGCGCCACAGCTGTGGCAGCGGCTGCGAGTACGCGCCGGGTGCATACTTACTCCACAAAATCCATATATATAAAACCAGTAACTGAGCAAGAAATTATTTATATCATTCGAAACATGAGTAACAAACGTAGTTTTGGGGCAGATGACATACCACAAATATTAATTAAAATGTGCGTATCTGAACTGACCCCGCCTTTGACTTATTTAGTAAACCAATCATTTGAACAAGGATGTTTTCCAGAAAGACTTAAATTAGCAAAAATAAAACCCATTGCAAAAAAAGGAGGGAAGGTAGACAACCCCAGTAGTTATAGACCTATATCATTATTATCTTCAATTTCTAAAATATTTGAAAAAGCAATGACTACCCGTTTAAATTCATTTCTAGAAAAGTTTGATATCCTACATAACAATCAATATGGATTCAGGAAGAACAGATCTACAACCCTAGCAGTCTACGAATATGTACAAGAAATTTACAAATATATTAATAACAAAAGATATGCAGTCGGTCTGTTCCTTGATATGTCAAAAGCCTATGATAAAGTTTCACATACAATATTGTTAGAAAAATTAAATAATGCCGGAATAAGAGGGACTGCACACAGCTGGTTCCAGTCTTACCTAAAGAACAGGAAGCAGTTTGTCCAAGTCGAATATTACGATGATAAAACGTACGAATTACTTGATGTACCATCTAATGTCGAAACTATAAATAACTCCATCCCTCAAGGTAGTGTGCTCGGCTGTACCCTATTTTTGTTATACATAAACGATCTACCTAAAGCTATAAATTCTCCCAGCATTCTCTTTGCGGATGATGTATCTCTTCTGTTTAATACTTCTAGTCACGCAGATCATTTAACATTAGAGAAAACTTTCTGTGACACAAAGCACTGGCTCCAAAGTCACAATCTTCAAATTAATCTTAATAAAACTAAAATAGTACAATTTAAAACATATCAACGAAAACCATTAAATCTTAACCAACTGAGCTATACATTAAATCTAGAAGAAAAATCGGAATTTACACTATTAGGCCTAACCCTCGACACAAACCTAAACTGGAAAAAACATATAGCAAACATAAAGATAAAGTTATCACAATTTATTTACGCGTTAGGAGTACTTAAAAGAAATACAAACTATAGTACTGCCCTCTCAGCATATTATGCGTATGCATATGCATGGCTGAACTACGGCATTATAATATGGGGTGAAAGCACCGACTTCATGGACCTATTTATCATGCAGAAAAAGTGTCTGAGAATCTTAGTAAACATTAAACAACGAGATAGTTGTAAACCTCACTTTATAGAAAGGAAAATACTTACCTTACCGAGCTTATATATACTGCAAGTAGGCATATTCGTAAGAAAACACAGACACTTTTTCAAATCAAACTCAGAACTGCACCAAAATTACAACAGACGGAACAAACACAATCTTATCCTTCCAACTGCAAAATTACATATATTTGGAAAAAGTCCTAACTTTAGATTCGTGAACGTCTATAATAGAATCCCCAACGAAATAAAAGAAGTTGAAAAAGACGAAATTTTTCTTAGTAAGTTAAAAAGCTACCTATTAAAAAAATGTTATTATTCGGTCGAAGAGTTTCATAACAATAAATAAACATAAAATTTGTCCAGTTATAAACCGGCCCACCATGTGTTGTATACCTACCTATCCAGTTATGCTTGTTTGCCTTATCTACGTTGAACCAGTGGGATTTGTTTTTTATTTTTGTAAAGAGTGGGTAGTAGCATAAAAAGACTAAAATAAATTGATTGATTAGATTAGTTGCATATTACCTATTGAGTTGCCATATTTAATAGGTAATTAATTGAATAACCAAATAATTAAGTAATGAAATGCTTGAAAATATTATATAATATTATTAAATATTGACGATATATCTATTATGTAATTGAAATCAATAAATTTATTTTTAATCGCACTCAGTTGCAAGCGCCCTTACAGGGTTCATGTACCTACTAAACTAGTTTTTAAG
Source organism: Ennomos fuscantarius (assembly GCA_905220475.3). Lineage (NCBI taxonomy): Eukaryota > Metazoa > Arthropoda > Insecta > Lepidoptera > Geometridae > Ennomos > Ennomos fuscantarius. The sequence continues at coordinate 33,957 of HG992040.1, read as the reverse complement.
ACCTGACATGATATATAAATTGTACATGAATGCAAATAAATGAATATGAATATGAATATGAATATGAACATACCCTGCACCGCTCGCTGTATTTGATGTAAATATGGTTCGATGTCCTCCGTCCCTTCCAGGTACACCGAGACCACACCCAACCTGTATCTGCCTAACATTATAACTACACATACAATATTTTCATTACAAAACTGAGGATATTCTGCCAGAACAAGTTGATCGTTGACAATGACGATCGCAGCCTTTACAGGCTTATCGCCATTGTGTACCTGAATGACTTTACATGAACCCATTTTAGTGAAACCGCGGTTACCGACATACGGTTCTTGCAGGAGAAGAACAGAGTGCTTCTGCTCAAGTGCCTCTTTGAGACACTCCTGGCTAGCTATTAGTCCTCTACCCAGGTTCATCTGCAGAACCTTAATGCCCTGTGTGGCTAGCTGCTCATCATTCGGTCCCTGAGATCTGTCGCTGTTGCCCGTATCATCCTCAGCAGTAACTTATGACGGTCCGAGCAAGACGGTCGAATTTCTGCCACTCAGGGCATTGACTACTGTACGCTGGATGTGTCCCATTTGCTCCATTTTTGCAATTTATACACTTGGGCTCCGTACGGCGAGTGCACTCTCTGGTATCGTGTTCACCGGCGCAATACCCACAGCGCTGTAGGCCCTGGCAAATCCTGGCTTCGTGCCCAAAGCCCAGGCACCTATAGCACTGTTTTATGGGTGACTGGTCCGTGGCTCTAATAACCTGGTATCCCACCTTGATCCTTTGGTCTCGGAATACACGCCAGATTTCCGGGCTAACTTCCAGGATCACGTTAGAGAGGCACTCTGTCCTATGTTTCGTCCTCCTTAGGACCCTCATGCTACCCTGAGTGGCAGAAGCGAGCACAGCCGAGTTTTGTCTCTTAATTGCTTCGGTGAGTTGCTCATTGCTCATGTCGTTGGAAACCCCGACTAGTTTGAGCTGGGGCAGTCTGGGTGGTGGCTCCGTCACGGTGAATTCGTTGCTAAGGTTTCTGATAGCGTTACTCATCTTGTTTTTGTCTGTATCAGAGTCCACCGTGACGACCACTTTACTATTTTTACCCTTCCGAACCCCACTAACCGCTATTCCCAACTCGACCACGTCTACTCCCTTCTTAATTGCGGAAATTATGTCATCACTGGGGTTAGGTTAGGTTAGGTTAGGTTTGGGGAGGTTTTGAGGTTATTAGATGTTATTTTGGATTGTGAATTGTGGTTCTTTGTGTGTGCGTAGACTATGCCTAAGCCGTTGAGGGACGCCTCCGGGCGCTTCCTGAGGGACCCTTCCCAGGGACAGCTCAGAGGTCCTCCTCAGGGCCCACCGGTTTTGGTGGACCCTGAGAAGGGCTCTTGCGCTTCCCAGGGCAGGATAGAAGAAGGGCGGGCGGTGGAGTCCGACGACTCCTCCATCATATCGGAGAGGTCGGGCGGACGGGAGACCGCCGACGAGAGCGGTGCTGGCCGGAAACGGCCGTACTCGTCATTCTTCGTGCCTGGGTTTTTGGACTCAGACACGGAGACCGAAGAGACGGCGGCCGCCAAGGTCAATTCGGCGAGGAGAGGCAGGAGGAAGGCCACCCAGGCGGGTCCGTCCAGGGAGTCCTTCCTCAAGCCTGCTCCTGTGGATGAGGAAATGGAGACGCTTCTGCAGGGCAGGAGATATAGGAAGGGGCCGGCCGCTGTGGTTAGCGACGTCGAGCCGAGCACCGGAACTGATTCTGATGCTCGCCCGATGGTCGTTGACCTCAGCGTCCTCAACGCCCAGGAGCTAAGAGCGCGGGCGGGGGAGGAGCTCACCCGCATTCTTGAGGTTGCCAGGAAATCTGGCAACCTCAAGGGTGAGTTCGTCGGCCGCCTCAAGAAGTCCGCGTCGACCCTAGGCGAGGTGGTCGACACCCTGACTGGGAGGAGCGAAGCGGAGGAGACGCGGCGGCTCAGGTCGGAAAATACCCGCCTACGGTTGGAGGTGGAGGCAATGAAGGCGGAGGTGAAGGCGCTTCGTCTTGGCTTCAGTGAGGCCAAGACGGAGGCCGCCACTGCCACCGCTGCCGCCGCCACCGCCACCGCTACCGCTGCCGCTACGCAGAGGCCTGCAGCCCCCTCAGTGCTGGGTGCTGACTTTCTGGAGGAGCTTAAGGGGTCCTTGACTGCCACTTTCGGGCAAATGCTCAATGCCCGACTCGCAGTGATCGAGGACCGCCTTCTGCCTGCAAAGACGGTGCGTCCACCACTGAGGGCGGACGCTAAGAGGGCAGCGGCGGAGGCCGCAAATGCAGGGGTGGCTGAGCTTGCTCGCCAGCAGGCTGAGGTTGCGGGTCCTTCCACAAGGACCCCAAGTACCCAGGTTCCTGAGGGAAGGGAAACCTGGGCCCAGGTGGTGGGAAAAGGCAAGGGGAAGGGGAAGGGAAAGGGAAAGGGGAAGCCCTCTGTTCCCACCCCTGCCCCTGCAGCCCCTAAGCCCCGTGCCCAAACGGCCCTTGCTTCCACGGCCCGTGTCCCTGCTGCCCGTGACCCCGCGGCCCGTGCCCCTCCCGCGGCCCGTGCCCCCGCAGCCCGTGCTCCAACGGCCCGTCTCCCCGCGGCCCGTGCCCCTGCAGCCCGTACCCCTGCTCCAGCAGCAAGGCCGGCAGCCCCCCCAGCTGGTAGGGCTACGACGGTGCTGAAGAGTCCCCCAAAATCCGCGGCCGTGGTGCTGTCACTGCACCCCGATGCCGTGGAAAAAGGGATGACCTACAGCACCGTCCTCCAGACGGTGCAGGATAAGGTTGACCTGCAGGAGCTGGGGATCGAGGAGATCCGCATTCGCCAAACGGCTACGGGAGCCAGGATGCTACAGATCCCCGGCTCCCAAAGCGGGGAGAAAGCGGATCGCCTCGCGGAAAAGCTCCGCGGGGTTGTGATGGAGGTGGCCAATATCACCAGGCCGGTTAAAACCACTGATCTGAGGATCAGTGGTTTGGATGATGCGGCCACCAAGGAAAAGGTGGTGGCAGCGGTCGCACGTGCGGGGGAGTGCGACCCGCAGCTAGTAAAGGCCGGGGAGATTCGCCCTGGTCCAAGAGGGGCTGGCTCCACTCTCGTTTCCCTCCCAGTTGCAGCAGCTAAAGTGCTGCTACAGAAAGGGAGATTGCTGATCGGGTGGAGCTCAGTGCAGGTGGTGGCGCTGGGGGAACGCCCCATGCGCTGTTACCGGTGCTTGGGGCTAGGGCACACTCGCCCTCTGTGCCCCGCGGTGGCGGACAGGGGTGACCTGTGTTTCCGTTGTGGGGAAGCAGGTCACCGGTCGGCCAGCTGCGGGAAGACAGTCCCACGCTGTGCCATCTGCGCAGAGTCGGGGCGGCCCTCTGGGCACGTAATGGGGGGACGCGGCTGCGTTCCCCCTAAGACGAAGGGGAAGGCCACCCGGACCCTGGCCGCCCCAGCTGCCACAAGCCAGGCCGCCCCGGAGGGAGTACGCTCAGTGGCGTACGAGGAAGTTGTGATGTCCGATTAATGGATCAAGTCGGACATCACAACTTCCTCCAGACGAATTTAAACCACTGCGCCAGGGCCCAAGATCTGCTTATGCAGTCCCTGGCGCAGTGGCAGATAGACGTGGCGGTCGCCGCGGAGCCGTACTATGTCCCCTCCCAACATACGTGTTGGGCTGGGGACCTGGACGACTCCGTGGCCGTCGTTGGGCGGTCCGGCGGGTCCACCCCCCTCTCGGTTGAAGAAAGGGGGTCAGGGTATGTGGTGGCAAGGTGGGGGGAGTATGCGATTGTCGGCGCATACTTCTCCCCCAATAAAACCGCTGCGGAGCTGGAGGTCTTTGTGGACCTCCTAGCCGCGGCGGTGCGGAGACAGGCCCCCCGTCAGGTCCTCTTTATGGGGGACCTGAACGCCAAGGCCCGGGATTGGGGCAACCCCTCCACTAACCCTCGCGGCGAGATCGTGAGGGAGTGGGCGGTTGCCACAGGACTGACCCTGCTTAATAGAGGGTCGGTCCACACGTGCGTGCGGCAGCGCGGGGGGTCCGTGGTGGACGTCTCGTTCGCCACCCCCGCTGTCGCAGCACGTGTCCGGGCCTGGAGGGTGTTGTCGGAGGTGGAGACTCTCTCGGACCACAAATACATAAGGTTCGAGATCTCCACCTCCAACAACCGAGGGAGGCCCCTGCGGGTGGCGCGTTCGGTCTTCCCGCGCTGGGCTATTAGTCGCCTCGACGCCGAACTGGCAAAAGAGGCGGCTATAGTCCAGGCTTGGCAGGCTGGCCCCGCGCACCCGGAAGTGGACGTTGCGGCGGGCCACTTCCGTGCGGCAGTGACGGCCGTGTGCGACACGGCCATGCCGAGGGCCCGCCGCCGCCCCGAACGCCGCCAGGTGTACTGGTGGAACCCGGAGATTGCCGATCTTTGGGCCACCAGTTCGGCGGCGAGGCGGGCCTACGTGCACCGCAGGAGGAGGCGCAGGGGCCGGACGGACGAGCAGCTGTCAGCTGAGGAGCTGGCAGCTGAGGGCCGGCTGTACGGTGCCTACCGCGACGCGCGGTGGGACCTGCAGCTGGCCATCGGCCGAGCAAAGGCGGAGGGCTGGAGCGAGACGCTGGAGGGCCTCAACAGGGACCCGTGGGGACGTCCATATAGGGCTGCCCGGAACAAGTTCCGGGGCCAGACGTCCCCAGTCGCGGAGTCCCTGGAGCCGGAGCTCCTGGGCAGGGTGTTGGAGGGGCTCTTCCCCGACAGAGATCCCCTCCACAACCCTCCGACGATGGCGCCGTCCTTCCCCTTCCCCGAGGCAGACTCGGCGGACTCCATCCCGCCTCTGACGGAGGCGGAGATGGAGGTCGCGGTCGCACGCCTACGGGGCAAGAGGACCGCCCCGGGTCCTGATGGGATCCCGGGGCGGGTCCTCAGGATCGCCCTGGAGGAGATGGGCGATCGGCTTCGGGAACTGTTCGACGCATGCCTCACGTCCGGACGGTTCCCGAAGCCGTGGAAGGACGGCCGATTGTGCCTGTTGCGGAAGGAGGGTCGTCCTGCTGACTCCCCTTCCGCATACAGGCCCATCGTCTTGCTGGATGACACGGGTAAGCTGCTGGAGCGTGTGGTAGCTGCCCGTGTCATCCAGCACCTGGAGGGTACTGGGCCTGGGCTGTCGGAGGCCCAGTATGGGTTCAGAGCGGGGCGGTCTACTATAGACGCCCTGCTCTGGCTCAAGGAGTGGACGCAGGAAGCGGTCGGCGGGGGGGAAAAGGCGTTGGCTGTCTCGCTCGACATAGCCAACGCCTTCAACAGCCTCCCACATGGAACGATACAGGAGGCGCTGCGTTACCACGGAGTGCCCCTGTATCTGCGGAGGCTGTTGGCCGACTACCTCCAGGACCGCGAGGTCCTGGTGGAAGGGCGCGATGGTTTGAGGCACCGTCGCGTCTCCTGCGGGGTTCCACAGGGGTCGGTACTGGGACCGATCCTGTGGAACATTGGCTACGACTGGGTGCTGCGTGGCACGCTGCCTGCAAACATGCGGGTTGCGTGCTACGCAGACGACACCCTGGTCGTAGTCAAGGGGAGGGACCTCAGGGAAACGGTGCGGCTGGCCACGGTGGGAACAACCCTCGTGGTCGACCGCATCCGCTCTCTGGGACTGGAGGTTGCCCTCTCCAAGACCGAGGCCCTGTTGTTCCACGGGCCTCGGGGGGGACCCCCTCCAGGAACGCGGGTGCTTCTGGATGGGGTCCCGGTCCCGGTTGGGACCCAGATGAAATATCTGGGTCTCATCCTGGACGGGAGGTGGACTTTTGGGGCCCACTTCACTCAACTGGCCCCAAAAGTTCTAGGAGCGGCCGCCGCTCTAGGGAGGCTGCTGCCCAATGTGGGTGGCCCGAACGCCACGTGCCGCCGGCTGTACTCCGGAGTAATCCGGAGTATGGCCATGTACGGGGCACCGGTCTGGGTGGACGCCCTCGGTCGCAATAACAAGGCCCTGCTGCGTCGTCCGCAGCGGGTCATTGCGACGAGGGCGATCCGCGGATACCGGACGGTGTCCTGGACGGCGGCATGTGTGCTGGCCAGTGATCCCCCCTGGGAGCTCGAAGCGGAGACCCTCGCCGAAGTTTACCACTTCGTGGCGGCGAGGAGGTCCCGTGGAGAGCCCCCAGCGTGGGGGGAGGTCAAGCGCCTGCGAAAGCAGGCGCGGGCCGCCCTGTTGCGGCGGTGGACGGAGGACCTGGCTCCACCGGTCCCTGGACAGAGGACGGTGGAGGCCATCCGCCCGGTCCTCCGGGAGTGGGTGCGGCGGCCCTTTGGGTCGCTGACGTTCCGTTTGGTGCAGGTGCTTTCCGGACATGGATGTTTCGGAAAGTACCTGCATCAAATTGCGAGACGGGAGGCGACCCCGGCCTGCCACGAATGTGGGGCGCCAGAGGACACGGCGCCCCACACGCTGGAGGTGTGCGCTGCTTGGGACTCCGAGCGGCGCACACTTTCAGCGGTCGTTGGCCGGGACCTCTCGTTGCCGAGCGTGGTGAAAGCCATGCTCGGCAGCGAGAGTGCGTGGCAGGCCACGGTCTCCTTCTGCGAGAGGGTGATGACGCAGAAGGAGGCCGCGGAGCGGGTCAGGGAGGATAATACCAACTCTGACCCCCTCCGGCGCAGACGGGTGGGGAGACGGAGGAGGCGCTTCATTGAGCGCTTTCTCCATCCCCCGTAGTGGGGCCAGTGGCGGAGAGTCGGGGGACTCTCCGCTGCACTTACATGGCCCCACACGTCTGGTGGGCAACTGAGGTGAAAGGTTGCCCACCCACTGGCGCAGAGGCCCGGAAGGGCCTACCGCCGGGGCGAGATGGTTAATGCAGTGCGTCTCCATCTCGCCCCATCCCGGCGGCGGTCGGATCACGGGGGGGTTTTAGTGGGTTCGAGTCCCACATACCCCCTGCCACCACCCCCGTGGTGGCAGGGAAGTGCGAGGGCATTTCCCCCCCTCAAAAAAAAAAAAAAAAAAAAAAAAAGGTTAGGTTAGGTTAGGTTAGGTTAGGTTGGGAGTGGCGTTCTGTCTGCGGTCGAGAACGCTGCGTTTATGTCTGCTCCGCGCAAAAAATTCGCCGTGGTGGTAAAAGTTTGTTCCGGAGTACAAATTTTACACCGGAAGTGTCGTGGTGGTGTGATGCACCGTTTGGTGGTTGTGGTTTTCTCCTGCGGGAACTCTCCGCAGGGATAAGTGGGAGTGATTTTCGGGAAGGAAGAATATTCCTTCCAGAACATTCGAAACTTCGCTCGGCTACTTCGAGGAAGTGAGTAGTCCGCGGGCGGGCCGATATCCAGTCGGCCACGGCGCGGAGTGCGCCGCGCGGGGACGAGTCTACGCCTCTGGATAAGGACTATAAGGTGTATGAACTCTATATAGTTAGGTTAAGTAGTTTTTAAGCTAGCTTTAAGGTAGTTCTTAAGTTAGTTTTTAAGCTGCTAGGATTAAGGTTGTGTATATATGTAAATATTTAAATTTTTTTTTTTTTTTTTTAATTGTTTACATGTATATAGTGTTAGGATATATATATTAATGTGTATATAGCGGGTGCTGTTGCGCAGAGCAGCCCACGTAGGAGTTTGGCTATGCCCAAGCCACTACGTAACGCCTCCGGGCGATTTTCGAAAGGCCCTTGTCAGGACCAGGCCGGGGGTCCTCCTCTGGGCCCACCGGTTTCGGTGGACCCCGAGAAGGACTCATGCCCTTCTCAGGGCCAATTTAAAGCCCCTTCTCAGGGCACGTCCGAACGAGTTTCGGGGTCGGAGGCCAGCCGCGCGTCGTGCGCGGCTGGCTTCCTGCGGGCTTATTGCGGGGCAGATGTGCCGTCGGACTCCGACGAATCCGTGATTTTCACCTCGGACACAGACTCGATGGCGGTCGACGGCCGCACCGAGTCCCGCAAGCGAGCCTTTCTAAAGAAAGGCTCGGAAGGCTCCTCGGACAATACGGGGAAGCCGAAACGGAAAGCGGGGGCCAAGAAGGCTAAGCCGCTGGCGGCGGACAGCCATGACGTGGGTCTGGCAGACGCCCAGCGTCAGCTGGACCTGGCTCGACGGAGCCAAGTCCCGAAAGAGTTGGAGGAGCTGGTCGCGGCCAAGGAGCAGCGGACGCGCGTCGCCCGGGCTAAGTCCGGGTACGGCGCGTCCCGCATCCTATATACGGACCACTCCTTGGCGGAGCTCGAGAGGATGGCGCAGGAGGACGAGGAGGAGATTGTGGAGGTCGTCTCGAAGTCCTCTAACTTGAAAGGGACTTTCCAAAAGTCCCTAAAATGCAGGGCCGCCAGTATGCGCAGCATCGTGAGCGAGCTGGCGCAGCGTACGGCAACGGACGAGACGAGGCAGCTGCAGGCGAAAGTGGATCGCCTGCAGGCGGAGGTCGGCCAGCTTCATAAGAAGCTGGCCGAGGCCACGTCTCACCCGGCCGAACCGCTGCTGAGGCCCGAAGCTGGGGGTCTCCCTCCCTCCAACCTTGAGGATATCATCCGCAAGGTTGTGATGGAGGAGAGGGCCTTCACTAGGGCCTGCTTCGCGGGAATAGAGGACCGGCTCCTGCCGGTGCGATGCCTCCGCCCACCGCTTGCGGCGGACAAGAGGCGTAGTGAGCCGGGACCGCCGGTGCTGTGTCCCCGCCCGCCGCCCGCGGCGGACTGGAGACAGAGCGAGCCGGGCCCGTCCACGCAGCGCCTCCGACCGCCGCCCGCGGTGGACAAGAGGAGTAGTGAGCCGGGGCCATCCCCGCTCACCCAGGCGGACGCCCTCCTCCCTTCTACCACCCCGTCCAACCAGCATGGCTGGACGAAAGTGGTTAAGGGAAAAGGGAAGGCGAAGAAGAAGGTGGTGGCCACCCCCCCTACCGTCCCTGCCCCCGGCCCGTCGGCTCAGCCAACGATCAAGGGAAAAGGGAAGGGGAAGAAATCGGCCCCCAAGCCCTATACCGCTGCTCCTACAGCGAAAAGGGCCCCGACTGGCGCGAAGAAGGGACTCGCTCTTCCCAAGTCTGCGGCCGTTGTGGTGACGCTCACCACGGAGGCCGCGGAGCGTGGGGAGACATACATGTCTCTTCTGATGCGCGCCCGCACTAACGCCGATCCCGCTCAGCTTGGGATCGGCGAAATTACGTGCCGGCGGACCCAAACGGGGGCTCGAATCTTCGAGTTCCCAGGAACTCAGGGTGGTGCACACGCAGACCTCTTTGCAGCGAAGCTGAAAGAGGTCATTTCGGATGCGGCCAAGGTGGCTAGACCCACCAAAACCGCAGCCTTGGAGGTGACCGAGCTTGACGACTCAGTCACCAAAGAGGAGGTGGTGGCGGCGATCGCAGCGATAGGGGGCTGCGACGTCACAGCGGTGCAAGGGCGGGCCATCAGGCCCGGCCGCGGTGGTATGGGCACTATCCGCCTTGAGTGCCCAGTCGCCGCAGCTAAAGCTGTCCTCACCAAAGGACGGCTTTCCGTCGGTTTCGGGTCAAGTGTGGTCCGGGCACTTGCAGAGCAGCCTCTGCGCTGCTTCAAGTGCTTCGGCATCGGCCACACTCGGGCCCTCTGCCCGTCCAAGGTGGACAGGAAGGGCCTTTGCTACCGCTGTGGCAAAGAGGGTCACATGTCCGCCTCCTGCAAGGCCACCAGGCCGCACTGTGCGGTATGTGCCGCCAGTGGTCGTCCGGCGGACCACGTAATGAAGGGGAGCAATTGTCATCCTCCCCTTAGGAAGGGCAAAGTGCAGGCACTTTACCGGCCTGCCGCTGCCACCACCGTTCCTGAAATAGGAACCTCGGAGGCCGCGGAGGAAGGTGCGATGTCCGATTAAGTCCAACATCGCATCCTCCAGGCGAACCCCAACCACTGCGGAGCAGCCCAGGATTTGCTGACGCAGACCGTGGCTGAGTGGTTGGTGGACGTGCTGTGGTCGCCGAGCCGTATTCGGTCCCCGGTCGTTGGCTGGGTGATCGGGACGGCCTGGTGGCACCGGTGATGCGGTCTTCCTCAGACTCCCCTCCCCTCTCGACCTTAGAGAGAGGACCGGGATACGTGGCCGCCGCCTCCTCCCTGGTGGTGATTAGCGGGAACGAGGCACGGGGGTGCCTCCCCCCGCATTGCACTGATCACCACCACCGTCGGGCGGGAGCGACCTTAAGGTTGTTCCCGGGCCCCTCCTGGAAAGGAGGTGCGTGCAGGCCCCGCTGTAAAAGCGGGCAATCGTCGGAAGAGGACTGGACGTCAAGGCTCCGCCGGTTACCCAGTCCTCCTCCACATAGACGAGGGAGGAATATCGTGGAGTTTTTTAGTCGGTAGGGGTGCCATTGCACACTGGCGCAGAGTCCGACACTACCCGTGGCCGACCCAGCCGCGGGTGTGCGTAAACGCATTTTTCTTCACGAAAAAAAAAAAAAAAAAAAAAAAAAAAAAAAAAAGGTTAGGTTAGGTTAGGTTAGGTTAGGTTAGGTTAGGTTAGGTTAGGTTAGGTTAGGTTAGGTTAGGTTAGGTTGGGGTGGGGTGCAATGCCAGGATACCTCCACGAAACCCCGGGTGTTGTAGTTCCTCTTGAATGCTTGCATTCGGGGGGAAGGGCAACACTTGGCTCGGTGCACCCTGGGCAACGGTTAATAACTTCCTTTCGGGGATCTTGTTAGCCGTTGGCTGAATTCCTGGCGGGGGTCTCTCTGCGATCCCTATGCCGTGGCATAGGGTGCAGCAGAGAGACGGGGAGCGCGCGGTCACAGCCTGTGACCATGCGCAGGACTTGCAACGGCGCCCTGGACAGTCTGGGAAGCGGCGGTGCAAGTCGGGGGGCTCGCGTCGGCGTCTCGGCCATATGCCGAGTAGCGGCGACGCGAGCGAGCAGCTTTGCTGCAGCGGACCTTCGGGTCGCGGGATGGCAGGCCTGCAAGGCCTGCGGCGCGGCGGGGAGGGTCAATCCGGCCACCCCGTCGGGCAGTCAGAGGAAGCAGTTTTGTCTGCTGAGGACCTACGGGTCGGAGTGTGGTGCTGTGGCGAAAGCCGGCAGCGTGGAGTAGTCCGCACAAGCTACTCTCCCGGCAACCTTGATGCCTTCCGCAACAACCCTCGTTGCGTGATAAGAGGATACGTGGGGGTATTCAAGGCCCGAAGGGGGCTTGCCTTAACTGGCCGGCCCCAGAGAGAATGGAAAACTCGACATAAACCCGTGAGAACACACGTAACACCCTGCGGATACCTGGGGACCTCCGCAGTATGTACCCTTGTCCCCCGGAATGGGAGTAACCCGGGGGATCGACCTGTATATCGGCCCGACTCGTGGGAACAACAAATGATGTCTGAAAATATAAAAAAACCAAGCGATGTAAATGTTAAATATAGCAGAAGGGCGCCGGGCGCCAAAGAGGGAAACAGCGACGCTGAGTGTCAGCTGTTTAAAAGTCTATCGGAATCATCCGATTCCGACGTGAGTCTGAAGACTGTGTCGTCAGGCTCCGTCAGTGGAGGGCTCTGGCGGAAACGCCAAAGAGCAGCCGTGGACGGGGACTCCTCAGACGAGGTGTCCACGCCCAAAATGGCGACAGCGCGGCGCGGTCGTGGCCGCCCGCCAACAACCGGGCAGTACGTCGGCCTGGCGAAAGCCAAGGCCGAGTTGAACAAGGCCCGAGAGGAGGAACTGCGATTAATCGCAGAAAAGGAGATGGCAGAGGATCTGCAAAAGAAAAAGGAGGCGAACATCGCCTTCTTTAAGAAGGCAAGCCCAGATCCCCTGCCGGAGGAGGAAGTGCGAGGGAGAGACGCCGCGCAACTCGAGTGGATGGTGCTGGACTCCGTGGACACAATAACTAAGATTGCCACGAAGTCCAGCAACCTCAAGGGGACGTATGTGAAGGCCCTCAAAAAGGCGGCAGGCATCATCCGTGCCTCCTTTGAAGAAACAAAGGAGAGGGCTATGTCGGATGAGGTCCGCCTCCTAGTCGAGGCGAATAAACAGCTGTCGGCGGAGCTTAAAAAACTCCGCCGCGAGATGGAGGAGTTGAGAGCCTCTCAGCAGAGGCCCACACCCGTCCCGGCTCCGCTGGTGCAGCCAGCGGCGGCAGTCCAACCTGCAGCCCTTGAAGACGTGCTGCAAAAGGTCATGGTGCAGGTGGGCACCATGATCAGCGCACGCTTTGAGGGCTTAGAAGATCGGCTTCTCCCTGAGAAGCGCCTCAGGCCGCCGCTGGCCGCCGACAGGCGTAGAGAAAAGGCAGAACAGCTGCCAAGTACGTCGGCTGCCCCCCAGGCACCGACAGTTGAGCCACAGCCCGGCCCATCCAAAGCTGCCAAGCCCAAGAAGGGCAAAGGCAAAGGCAAGGGTGGCCCTGCTCCTGTCGCCGTGGTGCCAGTGCCGGCCCCAGCTCCACCCCCTCCAGCACCGTCGGCCTGGACGGAGGTGGTGAAGAGGAAGAAGAAGCGCGCCGAAGCCTCTGGCCCTGCCAATCCCCGACCAAGGTCGGTGGCCCCGGAGCGAGCCCAGGTCGTGAGGGCAGCAAGGAAACCTGCTCCTCTCACAACCCTAAAGGCAAAGGCGGCCAAACTCCGCCCTCCCCGCACAGCAGCCGTGGTAATCACGCTGCTGCCGGGGGCGGAGGAGAAGGGTTTGACCTACTCCAAGGTGCTCGCGGAGGGCAAGCGATGCGTAGACCTCGGCGCGCTGGGAGTCCCCCCCCTAAGGATGAGAACGGCAGCCACAGGGGCCCGCATCCTCGAGGTCCCTGGGGCCGAAAAGGCTCAGAAGGCAGACTCCCTGGCTGAGAAGCTAAGGGAGACCTTCCAGGGGGTGGAGGAGATCCGAGTCTCCAGGCCGGTCACCATGACGGATATGCGGGTGAGCGGACTGGATGACTCGGTCGGGGCTGAGGAGCTGACGGAGGCTCTCGCCAAGGCCGGAGGGTGTCCGACCCAAGAGGTCAAGGTCGGCACCATTAGAACGGGGCCAAGGGGCATGGGGTCTGCGGTAGTGCGCTGCCCCACAACAGCAGCCAAGACTATAGCGGCTGGAGGACGGTTGCTCGTCGGCTGGGTCTCGGCCCAAATACAGATACTGGACGCGAGACCCCGCCGATGCTATCGGTGCCTTGCACTGGGCCACGTTAGGGCCCAGTGCAAGTCAGAAGTTGACCGCAGCGATGAATGTCATCGCTGCGGTCAAAAGGGCCACAAGGCCAGTGATTGTGCCGCCCCCCCACACTGCACCGTTTGTGCAGCTGTGGGCAGGGCCGCAGATCACCTCTCCGGGGGCAAGGCATGCGCCAAGCCCCCGTCGAAAACAGAGCCGCGACGCAAGTCCGCTGCGACTGAGGCTAAGGCCAAGTCACAGCCGACTCCCTCCGTAGCAACGGAAAAGGCGGTGCGCATGGAGGAAAGTTAGTATGCCACTAACTTTCCTCCAGGCGAACATCAACCGCTCTGCCCGGGCCCAGGATCTTTTGCTCCAAGCCCTGGCAGAGCGGTTGATAAAAATCTGCGTGGTCGCCGAGCCTTACCGTGTTCCGCCCAGGTCCGATTGGGTGGGGGACCTGGACGGCTTGGTGGCAATCACGGCCCAATCGCCGGCCCGGTCTCTTCCCTTGAAGGCGATGGCTGGCGGCCGAGGATACGCCGTGGCAAGTGTGGGGGAGATCGTGATTGTGGGGGTGTACCACTCCCCCAACAGGCCTCTCCACGAGCTCGAAGCCCTCCTCGAAGAGGTGGGCACGGTCGCGAGCAGAAACCGTCCCAGACCGGTTATTGTCCTCGGAGACCTCAACGCGAAGTCATCCGCGTGGGGATCTCCGACGACAGATGCGCGGGGTACTGCCGTCGCGGAATGGCTAACCGCGACGGGCCTGTGCGTCCTTAACCGGGGGACGGAGCACACGTGCGTGCGCCGATGGGGTGGCTCAGTGGTCGACGTGACCTTTGCCACCCCTGAGCTGGCACGACGCGTACGCGACTGGGAGGTGCTTGTGGACGAGGAGACGCTCTCCGATCATCGATACATTCGGTTCAGCGTCTCCTCGCCCACAACCTTCGTGGAGGGGCCTGTTGGGTCCGGTCCGAGGTGGGTCCTTAAACGCCTGGACTCGGAGGTGCTGCAGGAGGCAGCGATAGTCCAGGCGTGGAACGCCCCACCTGCGGAGCCGGTGAGTGTCGATGCCGAGGCGGACGAGCTTTGCGAGGCCATGGCGCGCGTGTGCGACGCAGCCATGCCCCGCGCCAGGGCCTCGCAGACCAAACGCCAGGTGTATTGGTGGTCGGACGAGATCGCAGAGCTCCGCCGCCGCTGCGTAGGGAGGCGCCGCCGGTACCAGAGGTACCGCCGCAGACGGCGCCGAGAGACGGAGGAGCTGGACCACTTATACACCGCCTACAGGGAGGCATCGAAAGCCCTCCGTGTCGCCATCGACGAGGCCAAGGCTAGGGCCTGGCGGGAGCTGCTGCAGACGCTTGAGCTGGATCCGTGGGGAAGGCCGTACAGGTTGGCGAGGCAAAGGCTTCGCCCCTGGGCACCCCCGGTGACCTCAACGCTCGCGCCTGCAGTCCTGCAGCAGGTGGTCGAGGGACTGTTCCCTACGGCCCCAGGGACCGAGTTCGTCCCTCCCACCGCGGTGGTCGATGGCGAAACGGAAGGGCTTGATTCACTCAGCTCCCCTTCTGAAGTCTCGGAAGGGGAGCTGGGCGCAGCCATCCTCAGGATGAGGGCCAAGAACACGGCGCCGGGCCCAGATGGCATACACGGTCGCGCGTGGGCCCTCGCTGAGGATGCTCTAGGGCCTCGAATAAGGGCACTGTTCGGCCGCTGCCTCGAGGAGGGGAGGTTCCCCCGGCGGTGGAAGGGGGGCAGGCTCGTCCTCATTCGTAAGGATGGGCGCCCTGAGGACGAGCCTGCGGGTTACCGTCCAATCGTGCTGCTTGACGAGGCCGGCAAGCTATTGGAGCGGGTGATTGCTGCCCGCCTCGTCAAGCACCTGGAGAGGACTGGTCCCGACTTAGCGGAAGAGCAGTACGGGTTCCGGAGAGGTCGCTCGACGCTTGATGCTATTGCACGCGTCCGCGACCTCTCCGTCGAGGCGTGCTCCAGCGGCGGCGTCATGTTGGCGGTGTCTTTAGACATCGCCAACGCCTTTAACACGCTGCCGTGGAGCACAATTTTGGAGGGGCTGAGGTATCACAGGATACCTCAGTACCTGCAGCGCCTCGTCGGGGACTACCTCTCCTATAGAGAGGTAGTCTTTCCAACGACGCAGGGAGAGGGACGTAGCCCCATGACGCGCGGCGTTCCACAGGGGTCTGTTTTAGGGCCTCTTTTGTGGAACGTCGGGTATGACTGGGTCCTTCGGGGCGCTAACCTTCATGGCGTCGGCGTCATTTGTTATGCCGATGACACGCTGGTTACCGCCCGGGGAAGGACTTTCAGAGACGCGTCCATCCTCGCCACCGCCGCAGTTGCTGCGGTGGTGGCCAGGATCCGACGGTTGGGCCTGGAGGTGGCGCTCCACAAATCCGAGGCCATATGTTTCCATTGTCCTCGGGGGGCGCCACCTGCAGGCTCCAACATCGTCGTGGGGGGAACCTCCATTGCTGTCCGCTCGTCGCTCAAGTATTTGGGCGTCGTGCTTGACAGCAAATGGAGGTTCGGAGAGCATCTGCGGCGGCTGTCCCCCAAACTTATGAGGACAGCCGCCGCATTGAGCCGGCTACTCCCGAACCTGGGAGGCGGAGGGGGCACCTGCCGCCACCTTTACATGGCGGTAGTGAGATCGATGGCCCTCTACGGCGCTCCGATCTGGGCCGGATCTCTGAATCCTCGGGAGACCTCTACACTCCTGAGGGCTCAGAGAGTCATGGCGGTGAGGGTGTGCCGGGGTTATCGCACACTCTCACATGAGGTGGCCTGCATCCTCGCGGGCTCCCTTCCATGGGACCAGGAGGCGGACGTCCTGGCAGCCGTGTACCAGCGAAGAGCTCGCGCACGGACCGAAGACCTGCGGCCTACGCCGCAGGAGGTCGCGCACTGGCGCACGGAGGCCAGGACGGCTGCTCTGGTGGCATGGAAGGAGCGGCTCCCGTTGGGACTCACGCGGAGGGGGGTTGGAGCACAACGCCTTATTGAGGCGATCCAGCCCGTACTCGAGGAGTGGGTCCAACGGGAGCACGGAGCCCTGACCTTCCGCCTGACGCAGGTCCTCTCGGGGCACGGGTGCTTCGGGAGATACCTGTGTAACGTGGCAAGGCGGGAGGCGACCCCGGCATGCCTCCGGTGCGACTGTGCAGAAGATACTGCGCAGCACGTGCTGGAGACGTGCCCGGGTGAGGAGGAGCCGCGACGGTCCCTAGTCGCGGTCGTGGGGACAGACCTTTCGTTGCCGACCATCTTGAGAAAGATGCTCGACGACGAGAGGTGCTGGGAGGCCATGGCCTCCTTCTGCGAGACTGTTGTTTCTCAGAGGGAGGCCGAGGAGCGGGAGAGAGAGAGAGACCCTCTCGCTCCCCCGCTCCGGAGGGCGCGGACACGGAGACGGGCTAACCGGGCCCGGACTCCGTCTCCGCTGGGAGGACCTGGGGCGCCGGATGTGGGGACTTCCGGCGTCCCACACTAGGGATAAGGTCCTCCAGAGTGGAGTCGATGCCCTTCATGTTCCAGGGCATCGCTCGAGGAGAAAGGAGGGGCTTTATACACCCCTCCAGGGAGGGGGCTCTCTACCCCCCCCCCCCCCCCCCAGAGGAGGGTCCGCTGATTTACACAGCGGACAACAGCGCTGGCAGGGCCGCGGAGCATGCGCAAGCGGACCCGTAGCCCTGCTACCAGCTGAACAGGTGGAACATCGTGGAGGTTTTAGTCGGTATGGGTGCCTTACTGGCATCGAGCCCGACACTACCCGTGGCCGACCCAGCCGCGGGTGTGCGTAAATGCATTTCCCCCACGTTAAAAAAAAAAAAAAAAAAAAAAAAAAAAGGTTAGGTTAGGTTAGGTTAGGTTAGGTTAGGTTAGGTTAGGTTAGGTTAGGTTAGGTTAGGTTAGGTTAGGTTAGGTTAGGTTGGGGTGCAATGCCAGGATACCTCCACGTTGCCTCGGGTGCTGCAATTCCCTCTTAATGCTTGCATTCGGGGGGAAGGGCAGCACCTGGACCGGTGCACCCTGGGCAACGGCTAACAACTTTCCTTCGGGGATCTTGTTAGCCGTTGGCGAAATTCCTGGCGGGGGGGGGGCCTCTCTGCGATCCCTATGCCTCGGCATAGGGCGCAGCAGAGAGGCGGGGACTCGCACCGTCGCATCCTTGGCATGGGAGGCGGTGGTGCGAGTCAAGGCGGCCTCTCGTTGTCGAGCAATTAGCCATGCTCGACAATGGGAGGACCGGGGAGGTGGTCCCTCTTCTGTTCGCAGGGGGGGGACCAAGGAGCGGGGGAGGGAGTGTCTTATCGCTCCCTCGCTCCAGAGGGTGGGGCGATGTCCAGGAGTAAGCGGCATCGCCCCTGGTGAGGGAGGGGCTTAAAAACCCCTCCGGGAGGGGGCTTTATACACCCCCCCCCGAGGAGGAGCGCGCGCCGTCGCCTTTGGTCGGAGGGGCGACGGTGGCGCGCTAGTGGGCAGCAGGCGGCTGCAGGATCGGCCTCTCACCGTCGATTCGTTGCGGTCGTCTCGACGAGGAGAGGCCCGGGGAGGTGGGGGGCGGGGGAGAGAGATTGCCGTCCTCTCGCTCCTCCGCTCCAGAGGGCGGGGGCGATGCCCCGTTATAGCCCCGGGGCATCGCTATCGCTCTCGCGAATGAAGGAGGGGCTTTGTACACCCCTCCGGGGAGGGGGCTCTATACACCCCCCCCGTGGAGGATCGCGCCGACGTCTCTGAGGGCCGGAGGCGGCGGCGCGAGTGGCAGCAGGTGGCTGCAGAATTGGCCTCTCACCGTCGACCGTCTTGCTAGGAGCGCTCGACGAGGAGAGGTCTGGGGAGGGGGCTTTATACACCCCCCCCCCGAGGAGGAGCTCGCGCCGTCGTCTCCCTGCCTATTGCGGCAGACAACGGCGCAAGCTAGGGGCGGGGGAAAGAGAACGGAGTACTCTCTCTCCCCCACTCCTGAGGGCGCGGTGACGGAGCTGGGATTAAATTCCTGACTCCGTCCCTGCGGCGGGGACTCGGGGCGCTGGATGTGGGCCATCCAACGTCCCTGAAAACAGGGTCCCCCAGAGGAGTTGGTGCCCCAGATGTTCCGGGGCATCACTCGAGGAGGAGGAGGGGCTTTATACACCCCTCCGGGAGGGGGCTTTATACACCCCCCCCGAGGAGGGCTCGCTCCTGCACGGAGCGAGCAACAGCGCAAGCGGGGCTGCGGAGAATGCGCAAGCGGGCCCGCGGCCCCGCTTCCAGCTGAGTAGGCGGAACATCGTGGAGGTTTTAGTCGGTATGGGTGCCCCTTCCGGGCATCGAGCCCGACACTACTCGTGGCCGACCCAGCCGCGGGTGTGCGTAAATGCATTTCCCCCACGTTAAAAAAAAAAAAAAAAAAAAAAAAAAAAAAAGGTTAGGTTAGGTTAGGTTAGGTTAGGTTAGGTTAGGTTAGGTTAGGTTAGGTTAGGTTAGGTTAGGTTAGGTTAGGTTAGGTTAGGTTGGGGTGCAATGCCAGGATACCTCCACGTTGCCTCGGGTGCTGCAATTCCCTCTTAATGCTTGCATTCGGGGGGAAGGGCAGCACCTGGACCGGTGCACCCTGGGCAACGGTTAACAACTTTCCTTAGGGGATCTTGTTAGCCGTTGGCGAAATTCCTGGCAGGGGGGGGCCTCTCTGCGATCCCTATGCCTTGGCATAGGGCGCAGCAGAGAGGCGGGGACTCGCACCGTCGCATCCTTGGCATGGGAGGCGGTGGTGCGAGTCAAGGCGGCCTCTCGTTGTTGAGCAATCAGCCATGCTCGACAATGGGAGGACCGGGGAGGTGGTCCCTCTTCTGTTCGCAGGGGGGGGACCAAGGAGCGGGGGAGGGAGTGTCCTATCGCTCTCACGCTCCAGAGGGTGGGGCGATGTCCAGGAGTAAGCGGCATCGCCCCTGGTGAGGGAGGGGCTTAAAAGCCCCTCCGGGAGGGGGCTTTATACACCCCCCCCCGAGGAGGAGCGCGCGCCGTCACCTTTGGTCGGAGGGGCGACGGTGGCGCGCTAGTGGGCAGCAGGCGGCTGCAGGTTCGGTCTCTCACCGTCGATTCGTTGCGTCCGTCTCGACGAGGAGAGGCCCGGGGAGGTAAGGGGCGGGGGAGAGAGATTGCCATCCTCTCGCTCCTCCGCTCCAGAGGGCGGGGGCGATGCCCCGTTGTAGCCCCGGGACATCGCAATCGCTCTCGCGAATTGAGGAGGGGCTTTGTACACCCCTCCGGGGAGGGGGCTCTATACACCCCCCCCCGTGGAGGAACTCGCGCCGTCGTCTCCCTGCCTATTGCAGCAGACAACGGCGCGAGTTAGGGGCGAGGGAAAGAGAACGGAGTACTCTCTCTCCCCCGCTCCTGAGGGCGCGGTGACGGAGCCGGGATTAAATTCCTGACTCCGTCCCTGCGGCGGGGACTCGGGGCGCTGGATGTGGGCCATCCAACGTCCCAAACAGGGTCCCCCAGAGGAGTTGGTGCCCCAGATGTTCCGGGGCATCACTCGAGGAGGAGGAGGGGCTTTATACACCCCTCCGGGAGGGGGCTTTATACACCCCCCCCCGAGGAGGGCTCGCTCCTGCACGGAGCGAGCAACAGCGCAAGCGGGGCTGCGGAGAATGCGCAAGCGGGCCCGCGGCCCTGCTTCCAGCTGAGTAGGCGGAACATCGTGGAGGTTTTAGTCGGTATGGGTGCCCCTTCCGGGCATCGAGCCCGACACTACCCGTGGCCGACCCAGCCGCGGGTGTGCGTAAATGCATTTCCCCCACGTTAAAAAAAAAAAAAAAAAAAAAAAAAAAAAAAAAAAGGTTAGGTTAGGTTAGGTTAGGTTAGGTTAGGTTAGGTTAGGTTAGGTTAGGTTAGGTTAGGTTAGGTTTTTTTTTTTTTTTTTTTTTTTTTTATTAAACCTGTCCGGATGCTAGACCCGGCCTGCGAGCTAATACCTCTAACAGTGGTCAGAGACTTTATTTTCTAGTAACAGTTTCTACCTAATAGGGATTTGGAATTGGGTTTGGACTTCCTAGTGTTTTTTATTTCCATCTCGTCATATTTTCATTGGTACAGATTTACATTATTTATATTATCAAGAGGTTGTAGTACATATTACTTCCTTATTCTATATCTAATTTGATTACACAGCTTTATAATATAATTTACACATTAGGGTTTTACATTTATTACTTATCATCTATTTAATTCTACTGAGGTTATTATCTAGGGTACATCTATACTTTACATACATATTGATTCTTATGCTGCATTAACATATACCAATTATACATTGTACAGCATTCTTATTTATCTAATTATTTAAATCTGTTACATTATTTACCTATTCTAGACATTATAACATTACTATATTTTAATATTATTGCATTACATCTTCTGAGCCACAATTAATGCAAGTTACAACCCTATCAATTTTTGCCGTGTTTTTAGCCTGTTTTATTTAAGGATGTCTACTATTTGTTTAAGGACTCTTTATTGGATGAGCATTTCGGCCATCAGCTGTAGCACTCAGAATCGAATCTAACAGTTCCTGGTGATTTCTATCCAGTTACGTCGTCTTGTACACCACTTAGTGTTCCAACTTGTTGCATTTTCTTACGAAATGTCTCTAGTTGCCTTTTGGTGTTCCAAGTCGTTTGGCCATTTACGATTTTGGTGTATCTGCCAGGTCCTGTAGTCCGATTTTCAGCAGCACTAGCAGGGAAATTAACACAGAATTTCCTCTTCCGCTTCACACTCTGCTTTACGTGCTTCTCACTATTCTGACCTAGATTTGCTTCAGTGACGACCTCAGCAATATGCTATGGTGGCTCTGGCCAGAGCCTCCCATTTTTGCCTAATACTGCAGTCGTCACTGAAGGCATTGTGCTCCGTGTGGTCTGACTTTGCTCGGACGCAGTTGCAGCACGTTGGGGGTACGCCCGCGCGCCAGTCCTCGCATTGGTGTTTTAGATGGGGGCCCCCACAGTGGCTGCATTTTTCTGTGGTTTCTGTACAGAAACGCCGGCCATGACCGTAGCCGAGGCAGAGCGAACACTGTACGAGCGGGGACTGGTCTGAAACCCTTACCCGCTGCAAGTCGATATGCACTGCCTCGGCCTCGATCAGGCGTCGGTACACCGCTGTGGAGACTCTCATGACCACATGATTTAATAGTGGGTTTCGGGTCTTTTTCCTGTAAATCACCTCGTATGTCTCTTTGTCCCTATCTAGGTCGCGGAAAACGGACTCGTTCTGTCTTATTAGTGCCTTAGTGATGTCCTCATTGGTATGGGATTGGAGAACATCTCTGAAGATCACCAGCGGGTCCTTGTTCTTCATTTCCTCGACCTTTAGATTTGTTGATTTACTTATCCTTTCTTTAAGTTTATCCCTTTCGTCCACTGTTTTACATCCTAGAATCACCCTACTGTCCTTTGCCTTTCTAATTTTCTCTACTCTTACTCCTCCCTCCTTAGCATTGACCACTTTTCTTATCCTGTCCAACACTTCCTCCCCCGTTTCCGTTTCATCGGTAGCAGTTACCGCAACTGAGTGCAGTGTTGTCTGTTCGAAGAATCTTCTTTTGGAGGGTGCAGCCACTATACTTGCATAAGTTTGTTTAGTTACTTTATCTGCTAGTATTTCTACTTTATCAGTATTTTCCTTGATTTGTATAGTGTGCTCTTCTAATTTTTTGATAATCTCATTCTTCATGTCTTCAATTTTATTATTGACTACTGTCATCTCTTCTCTGTCATCTGTGTGGATTTTTCCTCCATCCTCTATGAGGTCATTGAGTTCGTCAACCTGTGCTCTAAAAATGTCTCTGGTCTTTTCAGTATCCACCAGTTGCTGATTGAGTCGTTCAATCTCCATCTTCATCTTAGCTTTTTCCGCCTCCGACTCTCTCAGCATCCGGTAGATAGCTTCAGAGTTATTTAATACTTCCAACTTAATGCTCGTTTTGGTGTTTCTAGTGTTATGCATGTTGAACTCTATTCTTTTGAAACACTCATTGGCCTCGATGACCCGGGCGGAGTGTTTTATCTTTGGCACCTTTAATTCTGGTGCAGGCCCAGTTTTTATTTGAGATGTGTTTTCAAGGTTCGGTGTGCTAGCTCGGAACTCTGTCGATTCTCTCCTTGCTAGTGGATTGGGCAATTCCGGGCTCACCAGTTTTCTTTTGGGGGAGTGTGGCACCTTCGTCTGGGTTTCTGCCTTTTCAGCTACTCCAGAGCCGATACTCCTCCTCTCATTTTGGGATGGGGCTATATTGCCAGCTCCACCAGAGGGTCCTGCCCTATCAGTGATCCCTTCAGCCTTCGATGTGAAGGTCGTCTCTGCCCTGCTCGCCGGGTTTTCCGCCGTCTTTTTCGGGGTGTGAAATCCAAACATCTTGGATTTGTGCGGTAACAGGTTAGTCAAAAAGTAAAGAGTAAAATTGTAAAAGTTGTAAAAATGGTACTTATATTATATATGCTTAAATTGTGTTCTAATATGTTTATTTATTTTTCAGGTCCACTGGAGTGAAGCTGTATCGGGTGTCGTCTTATGCAGGTAAGTACACAGGTAAGTACACGTTAATATATACAATTATAATAAAATAAAAATTTTAGAGTTTTATTAATTTCAGCTCTATGTAAAGTAGAGTGAGTCTTAGTCAAAATTTAGTCTGTCAATTAAAATAGTTAAAATAGGTCGCGTCCAGCTCAATTGTAGCCCAGAAGGATGAAAATACAAAAACAAAATATTTTACAAGATAAATTTTTTGAGGGGGGAGGGGGAGATTATGTGTGGGAAGGGGGTATACAACAGTTATACAGGTTATTCTATACAAAAAGTGAATTTATAAATAAATATATAAATAAATAATTAATATATATTTACCAATCTATTTACAATTTTAATATCGCCAGATAATTTTACACAAAAAACAACATGAAAAAAAAAAAATTTTTGATAAGGGGGGGGGAGGGGGGGATTTAATATATGGCTAAGAAGTACACAACGATTAACAATTTTTATATCACCAAATAGAATTTTTACAAAAATTTTATTTTAATACAACTATACTTCCGAAAGTTTTACTTTTTGTATGGGACTATTATTTTTAACGCCAGAGGGAAGGGAAAAATTTTGAAAAATAGAGAATTTTATTATGACCGCACGAGATATCTAACCTTTGGTTAGATATCGCAGGTCGAGGTCAAAATTTGCGTAACTCCTACCGTTTCCAAGTTATTAGCAAAACAAAGTTATTTAATTAGTTATGCGGTTGGAAAAAAGTAGGTCACGTTAATTATTCCAAGCGCTTAAGTATTAAAAATCTAATTTTTTCACCAAAACGTACCTTACTATAGGGCCTACCCTTAAGCAAAAAATAAGGGTAGGTCGTCGCTGAAAATTTTGAATTTCGAATTTTTAAAAGAAAGGTCCAACCGCACAAAATTTTGAAAGGTTGTCTCCGGGCCAAATCTGCTCCTTTTTGAGTGCTGAAAACGCCTTCCTCTTCCGCTTTTGGTCCTCTCGAGGATGGCGTATTCCGAATTCCGCTGGCTGGCCTGGATGGGTGACCTCGTGACCACGGGGGACTTGTTTTTTTGCCGATATCTCCGCGATGGGGACCGGCAAAAATCTGATTCGACCACGTGGTCAAAGGCCTCCAGCAGGCCTTTCAGGTAGCACTCGAAAAAGTG
The DNA here is from genome assembly GCA_905220475.3 of Ennomos fuscantarius. NCBI lineage: Eukaryota > Metazoa > Arthropoda > Insecta > Lepidoptera > Geometridae > Ennomos > Ennomos fuscantarius. The sequence continues at coordinate 10,119 of HG992040.1, read as the reverse complement.
GGGGTTACCGATGTGGTTCGCCCAGCGTAAATTTTTGAAGTTTTAAATTTTTGCACTTTTTCACTTTTTTGCTTATAACTTCCGAACCACTTCTCTTAGCAACAAACGGGTTTCACCACCGTATCGGCCGCGTCGACGCGCAACTTTTGATGTATAGCACGGCTTTCTACGCGCAAGAAAACCCAATTTTTCGATTTTTTCGCCGCGGAGCAACTTAGAAACGTGGTGTTTTCGACCGTGGTTGGGTCGCGACTGGTTAGGTTAGGTTAGGTTAGGTTAGGTTAGGTTAGGTTAGGTTAGGTTAGGTTAGGTTAGGTTAGGTTAGGTTAGGTTAGGTTAGGTTAGGTTAGGTTAGGTTAGGTTAGGTTAGGTTAGGTTAGGTTAGGTTAGGTTAGGTTAGGTTAGGTTAGGTTAGGTTAGGTTAGGTTAGGTTAGGTTAGGTTAGGTTAGGTTAGGTTAGGTTAGGTTAGGTTAGGTTAGGTTAGGTTAGGTTAGGTTAGGTTAGGTTAGGTTAGGTTAGGTTAGGTTAGGTTAGGTTAGGTTAGGTTAGGTTAGGTTAGGTTAGGTTAGGTTAGGTTAGGTTAGGTTAGGTTAGGTTAGGTTAGGTTAGGTTAGGTTAGGTTAGGTTAGGTTAGGTTAGGTTAGGTTAGGTTAGGTTAGGTTAGGTTAGGTTAGGTTAGGTTAGGTTAGGTTAGGTTAGGTTAGGTTAGGTTAGGTTAGGTTAGGTTAGGTTAGGTTAGGTTAGGTTAGGTTAGGTTAGGTTAGGTTAGGTTAGGTTAGGTTAGGTTAGGTTAGGTTAGGTTAGGTTAGGTTAGGTTAGGTTAGGTTAGGTTAGGTTAGGTTAGGTTAGGTTAGGTTAGGTTAGGTTAGGTTAGGTTAGGTTAGGTTAGGTTAGGTTAGGTTAGGTTAGGTTAGGTTAGGTTAGGTTAGGTTAGGTTAGGTTAGGTTAGGTTAGGTTAGGTTAGGTTAGGTTAGGTTAGGTTAGGTTAGGTTAGGTTAGGTTAGGTTAGGTTAGGTTAGGTTAGGTTAGGTTAGGTTAGGTTAGGTTAGGTTAGGTTAGGTTAGGTTAGGTTAGGTTAGGTTAGGTTAGGTTAGGTTAGGTTAGGTTAGGTTAGGTTAGGTTAGGTTAGGTTAGGTTAGGTTAGGTTAGGTTAGGTTAGGTTAGGTTAGGTTAGGTTAGGTTAGGTTAGGTTAGGTTAGGTTAGGTTAGGTTAGGTTAGGTTAGGTTAGGTTAGGTTAGGTTAGGTTAGGTTAGGTTAGGTTAGGTTAGGTTAGGTTAGGTTAGGTTAGGTTAGGTTAGGTTAGGTTAGGTTAGGTTAGGTTAGGTTAGGTTAGGTTAGGTTAGGTTAGGTTAGGTTAGGTTAGGTTAGGTTAGGTTAGGTTAGGTTAGGTTAGGTTAGGTTAGGTTAGGTTAGGTTAGGTTAGGTTAGGTTAGGTTAGGTTAGGTTAGGTTAGGTTAGGTTAGGTTAGGTTAGGTTAGGTTAGGTTAGGTTAGGTTAGGTTAGGTTAGGTTAGGTTAGGTTAGGTTAGGTTAGGTTAGGTTAGGTTAGGTTAGGTTAGGTTAGGTTAGGTTAGGTTAGGTTAGGTTAGGTTAGGTTAGGTTAGGTTAGGTTAGGTTAGGTTAGGTTAGGTTAGGTTAGGTTAGGTTAGGTTAGGTTAGGTTAGGTTAGGTTAGGTTAGGTTAGGTTAGGTTAGGTTAGGTTAGGTTAGGTTAGGTTAGGTTAGGTTAGGTTAGGTTAGGTTAGGTTAGGTTAGGTTAGGTTAGGTTAGGTTAGGTTAGGTTAGGTTAGGTTAGGTTAGGTTAGGTTAGGTTAGGTTAGGTTAGGTTAGGTTAGGTTAGGTTAGGTTAGGTTAGGTTAGGTTAGGTTAGGTTAGGTTAGGTTAGGTTAGGTTAGGTTAGGTTAGGTTAGGTTAGGTTAGGTTAGGTTAGGTTAGGTTAGGTTAGGTTAGGTTAGGTTAGGTTAGGTTAGGTTAGGTTAGGTTAGGTTAGGTTAGGTTAGGTTAGGTTAGGTTAGGTTAGGTTAGGTTAGGTTAGGTTAGGTTAGGTTAGGTTAGGTTAGGTTAGGTTAGGTTAGGTTAGGTTAGGTTAGGTTAGGTTAGGTTAGGTTAGGTTAGGTTAGGTTAGGTTAGGTTAGGTTAGGTTAGGTTAGGTTAGGTTAGGTTAGGTTAGGTTAGGTTAGGTTAGGTTAGGTTAGGTTAGGTTAGGTTAGGTTAGGTTAGGTTAGGTTAGGTTAGGTTAGGTTAGGTTAGGTTAGGTTAGGTTAGGTTAGGTTAGGTTAGGTTAGGTTAGGTTAGGTTAGGTTAGGTTAGGTTAGGTTAGGTTAGGTTAGGTTAGGTTAGGTTAGGTTAGGTTAGGTTAGGTTAGGTTAGGTTAGGTTAGGTTAGGTTAGGTTAGGTTAGGTTAGGTTAGGTTAGGTTAGGTTAGGTTAGGTTAGGTTAGGTTAGGTTAGGTTAGGTTAGGTTAGGTTAGGTTAGGTTAGGTTAGGTTAGGTTAGGTTAGGTTAGGTTAGGTTAGGTTAGGTTAGGTTAGGTTAGGTTAGGTTAGGTTAGGTTAGGTTAGGTTAGGTTAGGTTAGGTTAGGTTAGGTTAGGTTAGGTTAGGTTAGGTTAGGTTAGGTTAGGTTAGGTTAGGTTAGGTTAGGTTAGGTTAGGTTAGGTTAGGTTAGGTTAGGTTAGGTTAGGTTAGGTTAGGTTAGGTTAGGTTAGGTTAGGTTAGGTTAGGTTAGGTTAGGTTAGGTTAGGTTAGGTTAGGTTAGGTTAGGTTAGGTTAGGTTAGGTTAGGTTAGGTTAGGTTAGGTTAGGTTAGGTTAGGTTAGGTTAGGTTAGGTTAGGTTAGGTTAGGTTAGGTTAGGTTAGGTTAGGTTAGGTTAGGTTAGGTTAGGTTAGGTTAGGTTAGGTTAGGTTAGGTTAGGTTAGGTTAGGTTAGGTTAGGTTAGGTTAGGTTAGGTTAGGTTAGGTTAGGTTAGGTTAGGTTAGGTTAGGTTAGGTTAGGTTAGGTTAGGTTAGGTTAGGTTAGGTTAGGTTAGGTTAGGTTAGGTTAGGTTAGGTTAGGTTAGGTTAGGTTAGGTTAGGTTAGGTTAGGTTAGGTTAGGTTAGGTTAGGTTAGGTTAGGTTAGGTTAGGTTAGGTTAGGTTAGGTTAGGTTAGGTTAGGTTAGGTTAGGTTAGGTTAGGTTAGGTTAGGTTAGGTTAGGTTAGGTTAGGTTAGGTTAGGTTAGGTTAGGTTAGGTTAGGTTAGGTTAGGTTAGGTTAGGTTAGGTTAGGTTAGGTTAGGTTAGGTTAGGTTAGGTTAGGTTAGGTTAGGTTAGGTTAGGTTAGGTTAGGTTAGGTTAGGTTAGGTTAGGTTAGGTTAGGTTAGGTTAGGTTAGGTTAGGTTAGGTTAGGTTAGGTTAGGTTAGGTTAGGTTAGGTTAGGTTAGGTTAGGTTAGGTTAGGTTAGGTTAGGTTAGGTTAGGTTAGGTTAGGTTAGGTTAGGTTAGGTTAGGTTAGGTTAGGTTAGGTTAGGTTAGGTTAGGTTAGGTTAGGTTAGGTTAGGTTAGGTTAGGTTAGGTTAGGTTAGGTTAGGTTAGGTTAGGTTAGGTTAGGTTAGGTTAGGTTAGGTTAGGTTAGGTTAGGTTAGGTTAGGTTAGGTTAGGTTAGGTTAGGTTAGGTTAGGTTAGGTTAGGTTAGGTTAGGTTAGGTTATGTTAGGTTAGGTTAGGTTAGGTTAGGTTAGGTTAGGTTAGGTTAGGTTAGGTTAGGTTAGGTTAGGTTAGGTTAGGTTAGGTTAGGTTAGGTTAGGTTAGGTTAGGTTAGGTTAGGTTAGGTTAGGTTAGGTTAGGTTAGGTTAGGTTAGGTTAGGTTAGGTTAGGTTAGGTTAGGTTAGGTTAGGTTAGGTTAGGTTAGGTTAGGTTAGGTTAGGTTAGGTTAGGTTAGGTTAGGTTAGGTTAGGTTAGGTTAGGTTAGGTTAGGTTAGGTTAGGTTAGGTTAGGTTAGGTTAGGTTAGGTTAGGTTAGGTTAGGTTAGGTTAGGTTAGGTTAGGTTAGGTTAGGTTAGGTTAGGTTAGGTTAGGTTAGGTTAGGTTAGGTTAGGTTAGGTTAGGTTAGGTTAGGTTAGGTTAGGTTAGGTTAGGTTAGGTTAGGTTAGGTTAGGTTAGGTTAGGTTAGGTTAGGTTAGGTTAGGTTAGGTTAGGTTAGGTTAGGTTAGGTTAGGTTAGGTTAGGTTAGGTTAGGTTAGGTTAGGTTAGGTTAGGTTAGGTTAGGTTAGGTTAGGTTAGGTTAGGTTAGGTTAGGTTAGGTTAGGTTAGGTTAGGTTAGGTTAGGTTAGGTTAGGTTAGGTTAGGTTAGGTTAGGTTAGGTTAGGTTAGGTTAGGTTAGGTTAGGTTAGGTTAGGTTAGGTTAGGTTAGGTTAGGTTAGGTTAGGTTAGGTTAGGTTAGGTTAGGTTAGGTTAGGTTAGGTTAGGTTAGGTTAGGTTAGGTTAGGTTAGGTTAGGTTAGGTTAGGTTAGGTTAGGTTAGGTTAGGTTAGGTTAGGTTAGGTTAGGTTAGGTTAGGTTAGGTTAGGTTAGGTTAGGTTAGGTTAGGTTAGGTTAGGTTAGGTTAGGTTAGGTTAGGTTAGGTTAGGTTAGGTTAGGTTAGGTTAGGTTAGGTTAGGTTAGGTTAGGTTAGGTTAGGTTAGGTTAGGTTAGGTTAGGTTAGGTTAGGTTAGGTTAGGTTAGGTTAGGTTAGGTTAGGTTAGGTTAGGTTAGGTTAGGTTAGGTTAGGTTAGGTTAGGTTAGGTTAGGTTAGGTTAGGTTAGGTTAGGTTAGGTTAGGTTAGGTTAGGTTAGGTTAGGTTAGGTTAGGTTAGGTTAGGTTAGGTTAGGTTAGGTTAGGTTAGGTTAGGTTAGGTTAGGTTAGGTTAGGTTAGGTTAGGTTAGGTTAGGTTAGGTTAGGTTAGGTTAGGTTAGGTTAGGTTAGGTTAGGTTAGGTTAGGTTAGGTTAGGTTAGGTTAGGTTAGGTTAGGTTAGGTTAGGTTAGGTTAGGTTAGGTTAGGTTAGGTTAGGTTAGGTTAGGTTAGGTTAGGTTAGGTTAGGTTAGGTTAGGTTAGGTTAGGTTAGGTTAGGTTAGGTTAGGTTAGGTTAGGTTAGGTTAGGTTAGGTTAGGTTAGGTTAGGTTAGGTTAGGTTAGGTTAGGTTAGGTTAGGTTAGGTTAGGTTAGGTTAGGTTAGGTTAGGTTAGGTTAGGTTAGGTTAGGTTAGGTTAGGTTAGGTTAGGTTAGGTTAGGTTAGGTTAGGTTAGGTTAGGTTAGGTTAGGTTAGGTTAGGTTAGGTTAGGTTAGGTTAGGTTAGGTTAGGTTAGGTTAGGTTAGGTTAGGTTAGGTTAGGTTAGGTTAGGTTAGGTTAGGTTAGGTTAGGTTAGGTTAGGTTAGGTTAGGTTAGGTTAGGTTAGGTTAGGTTAGGTTAGGTTAGGTTAGGTTAGGTTAGGTTAGGTTAGGTTAGGTTAGGTTAGGTTAGGTTAGGTTAGGTTAGGTTAGGTTAGGTTAGGTTAGGTTAGGTTAGGTTAGGTTAGGTTAGGTTAGGTTAGGTTAGGTTAGGTTAGGTTAGGTTAGGTTAGGTTAGGTTAGGTTAGGTTAGGTTAGGTTAGGTTAGGTTAGGTTAGGTTAGGTTAGGTTAGGTTAGGTTAGGTTAGGTTAGGTTAGGTTAGGTTAGGTTAGGTTAGGTTAGGTTAGGTTAGGTTAGGTTAGGTTAGGTTAGGTTAGGTTAGGTTAGGTTAGGTTAGGTTAGGTTAGGTTAGGTTAGGTTAGGTTAGGTTAGGTTAGGTTAGGTTAGGTTAGGTTAGGTTAGGTTAGGTTAGGTTAGGTTAGGTTAGGTTAGGTTAGGTTAGGTTAGGTTAGGTTAGGTTAGGTTAGGTTAGGTTAGGTTAGGTTAGGTTAGGTTAGGTTAGGTTAGGTTAGGTTAGGTTAGGTTAGGTTAGGTTAGGTTAGGTTAGGTTAGGTTAGGTTAGGTTAGGTTAGGTTAGGTTAGGTTAGGTTAGGTTAGGTTAGGTTAGGTTAGGTTAGGTTAGGTTAGGTTAGGTTAGGTTAGGTTAGGTTAGGTTAGGTTAGGTTAGGTTAGGTTAGGTTAGGTTAGGTTAGGTTAGGTTAGGTTAGGTTAGGTTAGGTTAGGTTAGGTTAGGTTAGGTTAGGTTAGGTTAGGTTAGGTTAGGTTAGGTTAGGTTAGGTTAGGTTAGGTTAGGTTAGGTTAGGTTAGGTTAGGTTAGGTTAGGTTAGGTTAGGTTAGGTTAGGTTAGGTTAGGTTAGGTTAGGTTAGGTTAGGTTAGGTTAGGTTAGGTTAGGTTAGGTTAGGTTAGGTTAGGTTAGGTTAGGTTAGGTTAGGTTAGGTTAGGTTAGGTTAGGTTAGGTTAGGTTAGGTTAGGTTAGGTTAGGTTAGGTTAGGTTAGGTTAGGTTAGGTTAGGTTAGGTTAGGTTAGGTTAGGTTAGGTTAGGTTAGGTTAGGTTAGGTTAGGTTAGGTTAGGTTAGGTTAGGTTAGGTTAGGTTAGGTTAGGTTAGGTTAGGTTAGGTTAGGTTAGGTTAGGTTAGGTTAGGTTAGGTTAGGTTAGGTTAGGTTAGGTTAGGTTAGGTTAGGTTAGGTTAGGTTAGGTTAGGTTAGGTTAGGTTAGGTTAGGTTAGGTTAGGTTAGGTTAGGTTAGGTTAGGTTAGGTTAGGTTAGGTTAGGTTAGGTTAGGTTAGGTTAGGTTAGGTTAGGTTAGGTTAGGTTAGGTTAGGTTAGGTTAGGTTAGGTTAGGTTAGGTTAGGTTAGGTTAGGTTAGGTTAGGTTAGGTTAGGTTAGGTTAGGTTAGGTTAGGTTAGGTTAGGTTAGGTTAGGTTAGGTTAGGTTAGGTTAGGTTAGGTTAGGTTAGGTTAGGTTAGGTTAGGTTAGGTTAGGTTAGGTTAGGTTAGGTTAGGTTAGGTTAGGTTAGGTTAGGTTAGGTTAGGTTAGGTTAGGTTAGGTTAGGTTAGGTTAGGTTAGGTTAGGTTAGGTTAGGTTAGGTTAGGTTAGGTTAGGTTAGGTTAGGTTAGGTTAGGTTAGGTTAGGTTAGGTTAGGTTAGGTTAGGTTAGGTTAGGTTAGGTTAGGTTAGGTTAGGTTAGGTTAGGTTAGGTTAGGTTAGGTTAGGTTAGGTTAGGTTAGGTTAGGTTAGGTTAGGTTAGGTTAGGTTAGGTTAGGTTAGGTTAGGTTAGGTTAGGTTAGGTTAGGTTAGGTTAGGTTAGGTTAGGTTAGGTTAGGTTAGGTTAGGTTAGGTTAGGTTAGGTTAGGTTAGGTTAGGTTAGGTTAGGTTAGGTTAGGTTAGGTTAGGTTAGGTTAGGTTAGGTTAGGTTAGGATAGGTTAGGTTAGGTTAGGTTAGGTTAGGTTAGGTTAGGTTAGGTTAGGTTAGGTTAGGTTAGGTTAGGTTAGGTTAGGTTAGGTTAGGTTAGGTTAGGTTAGGTTAGGTTAGGTTAGGTTAGGTTAGGTTAGGTTAGGTTAGGTTAGGTTAGGTTAGGTTAGGTTAGGTTAGGTTAGGTTAGGTTAGGTTAGGTTAGGTTAGGTTAGGTTAGGTTAGGTTAGGTTAGGTTAGGTTAGGTTAGGTTAGGTTAGGTTAGGTTAGGTTAGGTTAGGTTAGGTTAGGTTAGGTTAGGTTAGGTTAGGTTA